>CM055116.1:167129290-169621790 GCA_029206835.1 Rana muscosa
GGTTCTCCAGGACCTGAAAGCCCAAGAAGGATATAAGAGACAGTATGACAAGAAGAAGAAGAGAGGAAACCCTGCCATTAAGGGGGGGACAAAGTGTGGCTCTCATCTGCAAACCTCAAACTGCCTTGTCCTTCCCGAAAGTTGGGGCCGAAGTACTGGCTAAATCCAGTAGCCTTCGAACTTGCCTTACCTGAATCGTATAAAATCCACCCTGTATTTCATGTTGAACTTCTTAAACATGTAATTTCCAGTCCTTTTCCAGGGAGAGAAGAAGCACCCCCACCTCCGGTCCTGGTTGGAGACCAGACTGAATTCGAAATGGAGTCCATCCTTAACTGTCGTCGGAGAGGTAGGACAATTCAGTTTTTAATTAAGTGGAAAGGATATCCTGCAGAAGCGAGCTCTTGGGAGCCTGCGAGTTATGTACACGCCCCTAGGCTTATACAAATGTTTCACAACAGTCATCCCGCAAAATGGGCGCAACTGGGCATCCGGAGGCTGCCCCTTGGGGGGGCACTGTCAGGGAAATAGGCACATCCCTGCGCGCAATGGTGTAGGATTGGCAAACTGGCACAGGCAAAGGCATGTTGGCGCGCATCGGCGCACAGGGACGTGCAGCGCCATAACTAGGCAGATGTGTGGCGCTGTGACTAGGCAGACGCGCACCGCCGTGACCAGGCGGACGCGCATGCGCAACGGCGCACGCTCGCCGTAATATGGGCGCTACTGCCTATTTAAACCCACTGCTTACAGCAATGCACTGCTGGTTTATCTTCAGCTCCCCCTCTGTTCCTGTACCCTGAATTACCTGCTGATCTAATCTCCTGTGTACTGACCCGGCTTGTCCCGACCTGCTCTTCCTGATCCTCTGGCTCGACCCTTTGCTTGAACCTTACCTCCCTCTGCCTGCTCCCTGCATCTGACCCCGGCCTGTCTATTGGACTCTGCACATCCTGCTCCCTGTACTGAGACTCGGCTCACCACTGGCCATTCTGATTCTGGACTGTCTTCCTGTGAATGATCCCCGGCCTGGCTCCCGGCTACGCTATCCAGTTGCTCCACGGGTCTCTGTCTCCTGGACTTTCCAAAGCACGTCTGTCTTTAGCAACCAGGCACCCGTGCTTCTGTGGGCACCACACCTGCTGTGTCACCTTCAGTGGTGTGCTGCACTCAGCCGCAAGGGGAGCTCTCCCAGCATCTCGGCCTCCTACCAAGTTCCTGACACTTACCAAGACATGGCCATCCACCCAAACTGACAGGCCGGGCAAGAGAGCATTAATCAGAGAAGCAGCCAAGAGGCCCATGGTAACTCTGAAGGAGCTGAAGAGATCCACAGCTCAGGTGGGAGAATCTATCCAGATGACAACTATTAGTCGTGCACTCCACAAGTCTGACCTTTATTGAAGAGGGCCAAGAAGAAATTGTTAAAACAAATCCATAAGAAGTCCGGTTTGCAGTTTGGGAAAAGCCATGTGGGGGACACAGCAAACATGTGCAAGAAGGTGCTTTGGTCAGATGAGACGAAAATGGTGTTTTTTTTGTGCATGGGCTCTAGGAGAGGCTTCCTTGGTGGACAACACCCATGCATGCCATTCCTCTACAGTGTACGCTATATTGTGTCACAGGGAACAATCACCACAGTTTGGCTTTCTACTTCTTTAGCTAACTGCAGTGAACTTGCATGGCAATTTTCTTCAATCCTTCACTTCAGAAGATGCTCATGTGGAGGTGTTACCCTCCGTGGACGGCCTGGATGTCTCTGTGTGATGGTTGCAGTTCCATTTTTGTAAAATTTTTGTATCACGTTTGCTACAATATTCTGACTGATAAGTAAAGCTTTGCTGATGTTCTTGTAGCCTTCACCTTTCTTGTGTAAATAATTTATTTTCTTTCTCAGTCCTTGTGACATTTCTATTTCATGTGGTGCCATTGCTGACAGCCTGAAATGGGAAGGGGTTTTCTTTATTAAGTAATGCCCTTTTATAATCAATAGAGATGGCCCTGACTCATTGAATAGCCCTTTGAACGCTAATGCCGCGTACACATGGTTGGAATTTTCAATGTAAAAAGTCAGATGGGAGCTTTTGGTTGGATATTCTGACCGTGTGTATGCCCCATCTGACTTTTTCCGTTGGAATTTCCGACGGACTTAGAGAGCAGGTTCTCTATTTTTCCGTCGGAAATTCCGACTGAGGTTTTTCCGGCCGTGTGTATGCGGCATTAGGGGGTACTTGTAATTCATGGGACAATTCAGCAGACGAGGGGATGAAGGAGGAAGAGGAGGAGGAGGAGGAGGGGGTGGAACTGACAAATCTTGCATCATCACCATTAGCTGTATGGAGATGTGATGGCACAACAAGATGCATACACATGAAGAAAATACACAATGAGCCCTAGAGCAGTCAATAAAACAAACAAAACATTATAAAATAAACAAGAACATAATAACCCTAAACGGGAAGATGAATTTAAATGGAGCCCTGGTAAAGGCTTTACTTTTTTCCACATAGAGTGGTCAATACGGACAGTGACTTCCAGCTTCTGAACCACGCAAAGTGTGAGCAGGCATAAAAAAAAGACCATCAGCGTCACGCTCCGGGACAAAGTATGGAAAAGTAAAAGGAACAAGAAAAAGCCTACTATAATTCCTTGAATACTGCTCACTCTATGCCTAGGAGTTAAAGTATTAAAATATATTTTACAGTAAATATATTATACAGTATATAAAAATGAAAAAAAAAATCAAGTTCCTTTAACCACTTAAGCCCCGGACCATTTCGGGCCATTAGGACCAGGCCTGTTTTTGGGATTCGGCACTGCGCTGCTTTAACTGTAAATTGTGCGGACATGCAATGTTGTACCCAAATGAAATTTGCGTCCTTTTCTTCCCACAAATAGAGCTTTCTTTTAATGGTATTTGATTGCCTCTGCGATTTTTATTTTTTGCGATATAAACAGAAAAAGACCGAAAATTTTGAAAAAAAATGATATTTTCTACTTTTTGTTATAAGAAAAATCGAATAAACTCAATTTTAGTCATACATTTAGGCCAAAATGTATTCAGCCACATGTCTTTAGTAAAAAAAATGTCAATAAGCGTATATTTATTGGTTTGCGCAAAAGTTATAGCGTTTACAAACTAGGGTACATTTTCTGAAATTTACACAGCTTTAAATTTATGACTGCCTATCTCATTTCTTGAGGTGCTAAAATGGCAGGGCAGTACAAAACCCCCCCAAATGACCCCATTTTGGAAAGTAGACACCCCAAGGAAATTGCTGAGAGGCATGTTGAGCCCATTGAATATTTTTTTTTTTTGTCCCAAGTGATTGAATAATGACAAAAAAAAAAAAAAAAATTACAAAAAGTTGTCACTAAATGATATATTGCTCACACATGCCATGGTTATATGTGGAATTGCACCCCAAAATACATTCTGCTGCTTCTCCTGAGTACGGGGATACCACATGTGTGGGACTTTTTAGGAGCCTAGCCACGTACGGGACCCCGGAAACCAAGCACCGCCTTCAGGATTTCTAAGGGCGCAAATTTTTGATTTCACTCCTCACTACCTATCACAGTTTCGAAGGCCATAAAATGCCAAAATAGCACAAAACCCCCCCAAATGACCCCATTTTGGAAAGTAGACACCCCAAGCTATTTACTGAGAGGCATGTTCAGTCCATGGAATATTTTATATTTTGCCACAAGTTGCGGGAATATGACAAACTTTTTTTTTTTGCACAAAGTTGTCACTAAATGATATATTGCTCACACATGCCATGGGCATATGTGAAATTACACCCCAAAATACATTCTGCTGCTTCTCCTGAGTACGGGGATACCACATGTGTGGGACTTTTTGGGAGCCTAGCCGCGTACGGGACCCCAAAAACCAAGCACCGCCTTCAAGGTTTCTAAGGGCATAAATTTTTGATTTCACTCCTCACTACCTATCACAGTTTTGAAGGCCATAAAATGCCAAGATGGCACAAAACCCCCCCAAATGACCCCATTTTGGAAAGTAGACACCCCAAGCTATTTGCTGAGAGGCATGTTGACCCCATTGAATATTTTTTTTTTGTCCCAAATGATTGAATAATGACAAAAAGAAAAAAAAATGTACAAAAAGTTGTCACTAAATGATATATTGCTCACACATGCCATGGTTATATGTGGAATTGCACCCCAAAATACATTCTGCTGCTTTTCCTGAGTACGGGGATACCACATGTGTGGGACTTTTTGGGAGCCTAGCCGCGTACAGGGCCCCAAAAACCAAGCACTGCGAACGCTGCAGTTATGTGTGTTGTGTTTGGTAAGTGACAGTGATCGATCGATACTGCACTTGGGTGGGCTGGGCTGGGCTGGGCTGGGCGGAGGGGCTAAACGCAGGCGCTAGCAGGTATCTGGGCTGATCCCGCTAACACTGCGTTTTTTGGAACCCTAAACCGCTGGGGATGCTAGTATAGATCTGATCAGATCTGATCAGATACTATACCACTAAGGGGGGTGTATGCTTTGCGCGTGGGTGTTAGCGTTACTGTCACTAACCTAACACTGCCTGGGGCGACGCAGACCCTCTCTGGCGCTAAAACCTAATTGATCTCACCCGCCGGGCGATCAGGGGGGTTAAACCTTTATTGGGTTATACACGGCGGGTGCCCTGATGCTATAAAAAGCAAACTAATCAACCAGCGTCACCCGTAACCTTTATATGGTGATCACTGGTGAAAGGGTTAACTAGGGGCAATCAGGGGGTTAAAACCTTTATTAGGTTAAATATGGGGGTACCTGACACTATATAAAAACCTGACGGGTAACCTAAATAACTAAATAACTTACTGGCTAACCAGTGACACCAGTGACGCTTATACGGCGATCACTGGTGAAAGGGTTAACTCTAGGGGCAATCAGGGGGTTAAAATAATATATGGGGGTACCTGACACTAATAAAAACCTGCAGCGAACCTAAAAAAAAAATAACTGCCTATCTAAAACACCAGCGACACAAATACAGCGATCGGAAAAACAATCGCTTAGTGACGCTGAAGTTAGGGGGTGAAAGGGTTACCTGGGGGGTGATCAAGGGGTTAAACCTTTATTAGGGGGGGTTAGGGGGCTACCCTGGACCTAAAGGGGCCTAATCCTAACTGCCCTTCAACTTTTTACAATCACAGATGACACTAAATGCAGTGATCAGTAAAATAAATGATCACTGCAATCAGTGACACTGTGATTGGGGGCTTTGGGGTGACCTGGGGGGTGATCTGGGGGTGACTGGGGGGTGATTTGTGTGCCTATTTGTACCTACGTGTCAGTGGACTGTTGGTGCACTAACCTGCTTCTTCTCTGCTCGGCGCCGGGAACGAAAAGACCGCGGCGAGGGAGATGACATCACTTCCTCCAGCCTTGTTTACATCACATGGCGGAGGAAGCATTTTCATTGGCCGGGAGCGATCGCGAGGGGGGGGGCGGAATCGAGCGGCCCCCCCCTCATGCCTGATCGCTCCCGAACACATAACGGCCGCTCACTGCAGTGAAGGGGGGTCCGGATGGACCCCCCAACTGCACAAAGGCGATCACGTAGATCTACGTGATTCTGCCTGTCCGTGCCATTCTGCCGACGTAAATCGGCGGTGGGCGGTCGTTAAGTGGTTAAAGCATGTTATACAGCACAGTGCTTGTGGTGTCATTTTGCCCCCTCTATCACCTGAAATACCTGGCTGATCCTGCCAGTTTCTACCACCCCCTGTACTTTGACCATGATATATCAGGGCTACTGAGCCCTGACATCGTTGTATGTGCCTCCGTCATATGCTGCTATCTACAGCTCTCCTGTGTCTCCCTCTGTCCTCCTCCTTCCCTCCCTGACTGTCATCTCTCACTATAGCTAATCTGCTCCTCTGCTTACTGCTTCAAAACTAACTGATCTGTATATCATCCCCTCTGTCAGATCAAAAGCTGTGTCCTGTGCCTATGCTTTATAAAAAATATGATTTCTATCTGTTTTAACAGTGTCTTCCAGCAAACACATGACTCCAGGCTCTCTGCTCCTCTCCTCCCCTCCTCCCTGGCTGATATCAGCAGGGGAATCTCGGCACCCACCCACTGGAGATATCAGACAGGGAGAGCTGAGAGCCTGGAGTAATCGAATCACTGGAAGACATGGTTAAAACAGGTAGAAATTTTTTTTTTTTATATAAAGCACAGGCACTAGGATGCAGATTTTTATCTGACAGAGGGGGTGAAATAAAGATGAGATAGTGGCTTAACAACCACTTTAAGGAGCAGGTGATCCACAATACAGAGCATGATCAGTAAAAAAAAATTGGATCGTGCCTAGGAGCCAGCAGGCCCAAAGCTATATCACTATACAACAACAAATATTACAAAGATCTAAGTAGCAATTCCCCCTTATTGAAATGGAAGAGAAAATAAAAGCAGCATCAGCATTAACGGGGACCATTATGACAAGGCTGACTGGTATATCTCACACGTTTAGAAAAAGGTTTCTTAGGACTATGTTGTTATTTAGGAGAACCATGAATGTGGGAGGGAGAGGAATGGTCCATTCCCCTGGGAACATCAGTGGGAGAATGGGCACCATTTTGCAGGGGCAAAATGAGTTTGAAGGGGTAGCGTCGCTGGGTAGGCATGGGTAAATTTAACCTGTTGGTGATAGAGGGCCAAGCATACCCGTTAAAAGGCCTGGCATTGGCGAGAGACCTCTTTGGAATAATCCACAAACAGTAGTAGCTGATTCCCATCAATATGGAGGGATGCAAGCCTTCCGATAGTGCTCCAAAATAGCCTGTTTATCAGCATAGTTCAAAAAGCGTACTATCACTGTTCTGGCTTGGACCCAGTTTTCTGAGGGGGCACCCTGTGCATGCGCGAGTCGTGCTGCGTCCTAGGAGTGGACAGGCGATTGCCTGGGACCTGTCACGTGTCCCAGGTGATCGCCTACAGGGAGGGGCCGCCTTAGGCGATATGACAAGTCACCTAAGCGGTCCCTGGGCGGACGGAGGAAGTGCAATAGGAAGTCCCACTCCTACCAAAGCCCCCACTCCCCCCCAAAAAAATGACTTGCCAAATGTGGCATGTAAGGGGGCGAGGAGTGGTTAAAGCGGCAGTTCCATTTTTGGGTGGAACTCAGCTTTAAGTTGTTGCTGTGCAAGCGATTTTCAAAGTCCTCCACCGTGTCTAGTAGCGCTTGTTGGAGCCTGGTATGACAGTATCTGTAACCTGTGCAGCTGGTCTTCTACTGAGTAAATCTGCTGCTCAGCATGTTGTAAGCTGTGGGACTGAGGTGAGCTTGCAGGTCTTGTCGGATCTACTCCATTCCACACAGTCCACTGTCTCTGTGATCTCAATTGCACTACCACCTGAGCAATACAAGCATGGGACCATGAGTCTTCCTCACTTGCAGGCATCTATGGAAAGGCAGAGAGGCCTGTGCTTCAGCTTCCTACCCTCCTGGAGTGGGAGCCATCTTGGGACTCATGCCAGCCTCTGACTCTTGGAGCAGCCGAGGAAGATAGCATGCTTGGGTGTGAGAGTGATCCTGGTAGCAGTCCATGGAGTTATAATGGTGCTAAGGGGGGAGAAGCAAAGAAGCTACAGCAGAAATTCCTTTTTTTTTTTTACCAAATATACCTCTCTGTTAATTGTCCACTCCCAAATGCCCACAATGCATTGAAAAACAGTTAATTATAAATTTTTGGGCACCATTTTCTGATAGTGGAGAGTACACTGTGTTTAGCAAGGAGCTATCTGTCTTTCCTGGCTGCATTTATTATGGATCCTGTCATCAACAAGATTGATGAAGCACTACCTCTGATTCTGTTGCAGAGCATGTGCCTTCAAGCCCTACACTAATATCTCCCTATGCTTTATCATTATCAGCAGTACTTTCTATGTTTTCCCTAGCACAGCTATAGCACGTTGTTAATATGGCTGTTGGGAAACCACTCATTTAATGGAGGTGTTGGCTTATGTGCCCTTCCAAGACAGCTTACATAAGTTCAAAAGTTGGAAATTGCATTTTTTTTTGCGTTTAAATGTTTTTTATTGAAGTTTTTCAAAATAACAGAAAAAGTACAAATAAACTGAATCTGTCACACAATGAGACACTGTAAAGCCTCGTACACACGATCAGGTTTCCATCAGGCAAAGCCGTGGAATTTTGTCCAAAGAGTGTTGGCCGTGAACTTGTTCTGCATACAGACGGAAGAACCTTTTCAGCCAACATACACAAAACTACATGGTTTTTCTGCTCATTAGCACCACCCTTTGGGCACCTTCTGCTAATGGTGTCTTATGGTTAGCATTGGTTCGGAGCATGCGTGTTTGTACTTTGGATTTTTTTCCAACGGACTTGTGTACACATGATCGGATAATCCAACAAGACACATTTGTTGTCGGACAGTTATAAAGCATGCTATAAAACATTTGTTGTCGGAAACAACTGTCATATTTGTCCCGCAGGGCCTCCCTCCTCCTCTGACCTGCTGTTGACTTGCCGACAGTCCCATTCACTTTTAATGGGATGACCGGTGACAGAACAAGGTGAGGGACGTGGCGGCCGCAGGTGAGTGGACGCCTGCTAATAGGCGCTGTCATGATGGTTCTGAAATGACAGGTGCTCTTTAAATATGACTTATTCTTGCTGGTAGTTAGAATCTTTAATATTTGCAAACAAAATTAAGGTTTCCTATTTAGAATAATAAGCTGTCAGGTTAGTAAAACAGCGATATCAGAACCGATTCAATCATACAGTTTGTAGTGTACATCGATTTGCAAAACAATGGAATACAAGAATAATCCTGAACTTTGCTTTATCTCATGGTTACGGTGAAATTGTGTGAATGCATCAATGCAGTGCATGTTATCTCAGCTTGCAGAGATTGAATTAATTGAATGAGTGTACCAAAAATTTAAATATTGCAGAATATACAGCCTCATGCTATATAACTATGCTCCATTTCATGTGGAATAAACAAAATTATTATTGTACCCTAAATAGAATGCCGTATATACTCGAGTATAAGCCGAGTTTTTCAGCACATTTTTTTGTGCTGAAAATGCCCCCCTCGGCTTATACTCGAGTCAACTTTTTGCGCCTGATCTCCCGTACTTTGGGGACCCGGTACCTTGGTAACTTGGCACACATGTAGCCCCTCCTCCTCTACATGTGTGCAAAGTTTGTTGTCCGAGGGACCTACGGCCGAGGAGCACCGATTTTTCAAACCCAGGCACCCCTTCCATAGCCTCTCATGTTAAACGGTCATTTCTCTGGTGACTTTGGGGACCCGGTTCCGGCTGGTCGTTGGTCCCTGGGACCCAAAATTTAGCACACATATAGCCCCATTTCTCCTCTATAAATGTACAAAGTTGTTTGTCTGGGGGACCTACGGCCGGGGAGCACCGATTTTTCAAAGCTGAGCACCCCTTCCATAGACTCCCAGGTTAAATGTCAGTCTAGTCATGGACACAGTGAGGCATGGGCACAGTGAGGCATGGGCACAGTGAGGCATGCACATGGACACAGTGAGGCACAGTGAGGCATGCAGATGGACACCCTAGGCTTATACTCGAGTCAATACGTTTTTCCATTTTTTTGTGGTAAAAGTAGGTGCCTCGGCTTATATTCGGGTCGACTTATACTCGAGTATATACGGTACTATCTTTCGATAGATTCTTACTGCAAAATTATTTTAATAAAATATGTTTGATAAAAATCCCAAAAATCTGATAAAAAAAAAAAACTGGTAATAAAAAAAAAATCATTGATTTTTATCCACCCTGGAGGCATTTGACATAGCAAATTAACAGACATAAGTGTTCAGTATAAACTATACTATGTTCTAAGTGTAGGGTAAAGGGTGTTGTTCCACACCCTCATAAACCCCCTCTTGGAACAAATTGTGTCGGGGGGAGGAGACAACACACCCCACCTTTAAATTCAATACGTTTACCTAAGAATTAACAATATAAAAGGAGTGGTACACAACACATAGATGGTGTAGATAATCAGTAGTAACATGTACAGTTTAGTAGTAACATGTATAGTTTTAGAAAACCAGATGCCGATTTATTGGTAGACTATAATGTGATACCGTATTTGTCTGTCCGGAAAGACAAGCATTTGTCAAATTTGCTGTAGCTCAACGCGTTGACCTCTATCAGTCACTCATAGGTGTGGATAAAGTGTACAGTACTGATAACCTCCGATATGTTTGGAGAATCTTGAGAATTCCACGTCTTAAGAATAGTATTACATGCTGCTAGTAGTATATGAGTCACTACTTGTCTCATGGGGGTTGGATATGTGTCTATTCCTAGACTTAAGATAGCAAGTCCCGGGTTGGGAGGGCTGAATATTCCTGTAATTGAGGATAGTAGGTGAAATATTTGTCTCCAGAAGCTGGTAATAAAAATTTGGCTAGTTTGTATGGTGTATAATGCCATCTGTGTGTGATTTTAAGCATAATTTCCCAGTGGTTACTGCATTTTGAAAATTTGTATATCAACTGGAGAGTTACTTGCCACTGTTTTAGAGGGTAGTATTTGTTCCGGTCATTTAACAATTTTTTTTAAGGGAGAGAGCTTTTGGAGTGAGTGTTTGTCGTGCAATATATTGTAGAAAAGGGAGATACCTTTTCACTGGGGCACTTGGGAGGAAAAAAATTTCCAAGCTCCAGGGGGAATATGTATTGCTCGTAAGGGGTGCTTGGATAGGAAGTGCAGGATGCGGAGGCAGGCAAAATGTGTGTCAATCGGGAGATGGAATTTTTCCCTCAGGTGTTCCCAAGCTTTAGGATTGGCGTCAGAGAAGAAGTCTTGTATTTTGTTTAAGCTATTTAATTGGAGTGGTTTTGTATACAAAAAGAGGACAGTAGTTTCTATTGCTTGGATAGGTAGTGTTGGCAGTGTTATCTGTGTGGGATGTTTGGACTGTTTAAGTAGGAAACACTATGCCTGTATGGACGCTGCCATTGGAGGAGGAAGGATGTGTCACACGACCTCCAGGAGTCAAAAATAAGTAAAGAGATGAGGTCAGGTGTAGGTGATAGAGCTGTCTCGAAGTACAACTATAGCGTTTCATCTTCCTTCCTAAACCAGAATTGCAATTGTTCTAATAGTGTTGCGCAGTGATAATCATGGATGTCAATTATCCCCATACCCCCAGCAGATTTATGTTTAACTATATATAATTCTCCCAAAAATACACTTAAGATGGTACAAAACACCATATATGCTGGCAAAATTTATGAAGAACACTTCTTCTTATGTTGGAGAGACTGTGGGCAAGTAGATAACCTAGCTCATATGTTCTGCTTCTGTGCTTCTCTCCGTAGCTTTTGGGCAACAATAGCAAGACTGATTACATAAGTCACGGGAGTTCTCAATAAACTTCGAGCAGAACAGGCCTTACTAAGCATTAACTTAGATATATATCCACCCCCCCTGTCACAATTTAGTGGTGCACATCTTATATGCAGCAAGGTTGGTAATTGCACGTAAGTGGAAATCCACTGCTTCCCCATCCCTAGGAGAAATATTGAGACTAATTGATGACTCTTATGCATATGAAAAAACCATAGCTCTCATAACAGATTCATAAAGCATTGGTCAAATTGGGAACAATTCTCCAAAAATAGAAAGAGAGATCCCAAGCATTAGGACGAGTGAACATTTCCTCTTAACTGGATATAGTGCATATCCATATAATTCTCTACATCCGTACATTCCACAGGGCTTGCAACTTACTAAATAACTCACCACAAAATTTGCCACATTATCTAGAGTAGGCAAACCCTTACGCTTTTCTTCTGTTAACTCTTTATACTTTACTTATTCCGTTATTATAGTAGTTATCCATGATGAACAAAGACTTGAAATGTAATTTGAACCATTTCAATCACATTATTAAGAAATATAAGTTTAAATGATGATGATATTTGTGAAGCATTTGTTGGTATATATGTGTAGCACCCTTCCCAAATGGTTGGGACGCTATGTGTAAATTTAGGGGTATGTCTGAGCCATAGTTGGGCTCAGATCAGTTGATTATTCAAAATTGCTTCTGCTCTGGGTGTGATACTGCCTGGCGGTGATGTTTCCTGTTCGCCTGTAGGTGGCACTGCCACCACCGGCCCAGGTTTACCTACAGGGGTATCACAACACCTTGGGTGTCCTTTCTCGGCAGCCGTACAGTGGGCGTGGTTAACCCGCTGTGCATGCTGGGAGAGGGTACATAAGGGGCAGACGCCATTAATTTTGGTTCGTTCCTGGGGGCCCAACGGGTCTAAAGAGTGTGCGCGCCTCGTGGCCCGTATGGCAGGAGGTGCGTGTGTGTGTTCCAGCCCCGGGCACCTTCAGCCCGAGGCTGCATCGCTGCCTGGTAGGCCCGGCTCTGCTGGCTGGGGCCTATGCCTTAGGAAAGGATCCCAAGCTACTCACCTGCGGGGAGCCTACTTTTAGGAAAGGAGACCAGCAGAGGTTCTCCCCCAGAGGAGACCAGCGACGGTACTGCTGTCTCGGGAGGAGGCCTGGAACTCACCTAAGGAGGGATCCATTATTACAAGCCCTGCAATACGCCGATCTGGCATAAAGGTTCTCTGTCTATTGCTTGGCCGGGAGGTTTGGGACTTTAATAATCCTGTGGCAGAGGATTCCTGATCGTATTCCTAGTTCTCAGATAAAGTTGATTTGTGCTTCATCCCGGCTGCTAGGACTATTGAACGGACTATCCGGGTGAGCAATACCCACTCAGGCTTGAGTGGCGACGGTGTGATTTTAGTGCTGCGTGTCTGAACGTTCCCCTGTTCTTCTCTCGTTTCCTGCTTTCCTCTCAAGTTCCCTCAGCAAAGTAAATAAAGCCTGACTGTTTGGGTTTTACATCTGTGTGGACATTGTTTTTTTCTAAAGACTTTCTATACCCTGACAACGGAAGGCTTGGAGGTAGTTTGCATAACCCAAAACAAAACCAGCAGCCCGATCTCAGAGAGGGGGGTTATCGCTAAATATACATTATGAAAATGTGATATAATGTGTACAACAACATTCATTATAGGAGACAGTAGTTCTCCACTGTTTGTATCTTAACCGTTGCTTTTTTATTGATTTAAAAAAAAAAAAAAGAAAGGAATAATGGACATCCCTGATGGGTACCATTTGATATGTTAAATGATTTAGAGAGAAGGCCAGAAGTCTAAACCAGAGCTGAGGGGTAGGAATAAAGAGTAAGATTTGCTGTCCTGATGTGGTCCTAAAAACCAAACGTTGTTAGTACACTTGACATGTATTGCCAATCAACTCTATCAAAAGCCTTTTCTGCATCAACAGATAGTAGCAGAGAAGGCGTTCAAGTTTTTTCTGCAAAATGTATAACATTTAGGATGTTCCTTGTTGCATCTAAAAGTTGCCTTCCTTTTACAGATCCTATTGGGTCTTTCTGTATTAGAGATGGTATGATAGTGGCTAGGCGTTGTGCTATTACAGGGGTTGGCTCTCCAGCTGTTTTGAAACTTCAAGTGCCATGAAACATTGCAAGACCCTGACAATAACAGGCATGACTCCTAGAGGCAGAGGCATGATGGAATTTGTAGTTTCGAAACAGCTGGAGAGCCGAGGTTCACTACCCCTGCACTATTAGTTTGGCATAGATTTTGATATCAGAGTTCAAGAGTGGTATTGGTCTAAAATTTGCTGGGGTGACAGGGTCTTTCCCCGGTTTGGGTAAGGTTAAAATGTATGCCTTTAGCATCTCTTAGGAGAAGGAAGAGTTCTGTGCTGCTTCCAAATATACGGTGGTCAGGTGCAGAGTTATAAATGCGGTAACATTTTTGTAATACTCAATTGAGAGACCGCCAGCTCCCAGGGACTTACCTCTTGGTGGAGATGCTATGATCTTCCCTATTTCACTAGGGGTGAATGGAGAGTTTAGTTGTGAAAGCTGTGATTATGACAATTTGGATAGATTTAGTTTATCTAGAAAGGCAGCAATACTTTCAGGGGATGGTTGGGGGGTTGTTGGAGGTCATTTTTGAGATTGTATAGTGCTCCATAGAAATCTGCAAACTGATCAACAATCTGCAGGGGGTTAGTAGTAGGTGCCCATATTTAATTGGTGATATCCGTGTTAAGCAACCTGCGGAGGAACCTCATTTGGTGTAGTTTGGGAGTGTAAAGTGCTACCAGGGTATAAGGGCGTGCATTTAAGTCACAAGTGATGATGATAAAACGTCCATCACTATCCAGAATAGAATCTTTGCGTTGGAAGGACATTTTGTGTTTTATGGCTAGAAGCCCACCTCTTGCCTCCTTCTCGGGTGCACAGGAGAGAAAGACATGAGGGTATTGTTTATGAGCACTTTTAAGGATGTTGGAGGCAATAAAGTGCGTTCATATATGCATAAGATATATTTTTTTAGGGCTTCTTACCACATGGAGTGTCTTTTGGCGGGATGATTCAGGCCTTTAACATTCAAGCACATACTACAGAAAATTCCACTATGACCATTAAGTGTATGTGTGCAAAGGAAGTTCAACACTTACTCATACTTGCCAATAGTCCCAAATTTGCCGGGACAATCCTAAAAATCCGACCTATGTCTCGATTTTTTATTGTCCCAAAAATTGGCTTTTGTCTTGGCCCCCGGGCCGCTCTGTCACCCCCACCTCTTCCAGGAAGTACTGCGGATTGGTCAGTGGGGGGCATGGCCAGCCAAGATGATTCGCCCATTAGCTTTGGGTCATGACACACAGTGTGTCATGACCCTATGCTAATGGGCGGATCATCTCGACACACGCAACAAGCTGCCACCGTGGGACTCAGGGAGACAGGCACGCAAGCCCCTGTTCTTCTCCAGCGAGGAAGGAGCGGGTCGTAAGCGTCACTGCTTCTCTGATCCCGCCCTATGCCATGCTGTCTGCATGTTGGGGATGCTGCAGGGTAGAAGCTGCTGTGAGCGGTAGAAGGCTGTATTTACACCCCGCGGATGGTGAGTGGAACTTGACTGTCCAAGAGGACCAGTTATGTGCTTCCTTCTTACTATTCCTAAACCCTGACCTGGCTGTGGTGTTGCTCTATAAATAGAGATCAAGGGTCACAGTGGCACTGGCACACATGTTAACACTACTGATGTACACTGCCCTACAACCTGCTGACCTCTGTACACTGCCCTGCAACCTGCTGGACTCTGAACACTGCCCTACATCCTGCTGGCAACCATACACTGCCCTACGACGTGCTAACCTCTGTACACTGCCCTGCAACCTGCTGTCATGGAAACCCTGTCAGGAACAGACGCCCTGGACTTCCTGGTTCCCGCCCCCGCAGGTGACGCCCGAAGGGCTATTTAAACTCCTCACTTGCAGACAGTCCCTGCTGTCTGCTCTACAGCGTTTATCCCAAGTGACCTGATCTGCCTTGTTTACCTGTATCTGACCCGGCTTCCTGTGACCCTCCTGCTATCTGCCTGTACCTGGCCATCGGCCTGTTTTCTGACTTCGTTATTGCCTGATCCTTTTGTGCTTCGCTGCCTGCCAGTTTACCCGACCCTGGCTTGTCTGACGATCCTGCCTGACCTTGGCTCTTGTTCACCTGCTGCTGCCTAGTGGTTCCAGTTTACCTGCTGTGCCTCCCGGTCCGGGTCATCTGCTGAGTTCCTGGTTCCTGTCTGCTCATCTGCTGATTCCTGTCTGCTCATCTGCTGGTTCCTGTTCACCTGCTGCTGCCTAGTGGTTCCAGTTTACCTGCTGTGCCTCCCGGTCCGGGTCATCTGCTGAGTTCCTGGTTCCTGTCTGCTCATCTGCTGGTTCCTGTCTGCTCATCTGCTGGTTCCTGTTCACCTGCTGCTGCCCAGTGGTTCCAGTCTACCTGCTGTGCCTCCCGGTCCGGGTCATCTGCTGAGTTCCTGGTTCCTGTCTACTCACCTGCTGCAGTTCCTGGTTCCTGTCTGCTCATCTGCTGGTTCCTGTCTGCTCATCTGCTGGTTCCTGTTCATCTGCTGCTGCCCAGTGGTTCCAGTCTACCTGCTGTGCCTCCCGGTCCGGGTCATCTTCTGAGTTCCTGGTTCCTGTCTACTCACCTGCTGTAGTTCCTGGTTCCTGTCCACTCACCTGCTGTAGTTCCTGGTTCCTGCCTCCTCACCTGCTGGTTCCTGATCACCTGCGGTAGTTCTTGATCCTGCCAGGCACTCGTACCCCTTCCACCTCCGTGCTTCCTGTTATACCACCAGGGGCCGCCGGTGGGAGCCGTAAGGGAGGCCTCCCTCTGCTAACCGGGCTCGTCACCGTCAGGTACGTGACAGTAGCAGACAGCCGTGTCTGAGCCCGAGCAGGGAGCCTCACCTATGGAGGAACTATGCCGACACCTGGCGGGACTGACCGAGGCCGTTAAGAGCCTCCAGCAAGGCTACACTCACCTGGAAGGACAAGTGCGGGCCCTCACCAACCCCGATGGAGCTCAAGGGGGTCCACGTGCCTCCACTTCTTCCGCCGGGGCAGGAGCTGCGCCCACGGTGGTCATGCTTCCCCCTGAACCCAGGGTCCCTACACCCGAAAGATTCTCCGGGGACCGGAGCAAGTTCAGGGCTTTCCGGAACTCTTGTGAGTTGTACTTTGCCTTACAGCCCCGCACCTTTTCCTTAGAAGCTACCAAGGTGGGCTTTGTAATTTCGCTGCTTTCCGGAGACCCACAGAACTGGGCCCATCGCCTGCTAGAACGCAAAGATGCATCCTTGGACAGCCTTACACTTTTTTTGACGCCATTGCCCAATTGTACGAGGACCCTCAGCTCTCGGTCACTGCAGAGAACGCCCTGCGGACCCTTCAGCAGGGACGCAGAGCAGCGGAAGACTATGTAGCTGAATTCAGGCGCTGGAGCGCAGACACCAGCTGGAATGACGCTGCCCTCCGTCACCAGTTTCGTATAGGCCTTTCTGACCCCCTGAAGGACGAACTGGCTAGGGTAGGAATACCAGAAAATTTGAACCTACTGATCGATCTGACAATTCAGATCGACCGACGCCTGAGGGAACGGAGGGTTGAGAGGGCCACGGGCTTCACCCGGCCGACCTGGATGCTTCCCCGGGTCCCCAGTCATCCGCACCCAGCTTCTGCAGCACCCTTGACCCCCTCGTACGATGCTCCTGAACCCATGCAGCTTGGGGTCCTCCGCCCTTCCCTTACTCCGGAAGAACGCCAACGCCGACGCGCGCACAACCTGTGCCTGTACTGTGGGGAGCCCGGTCACTTCGTTAGGAACTGTCCCCTGAAGTTCCGTAAGTGCTTGTCAGTATTCCCTGCTGTGATCAACCCTCAGACTAAATCCTCCTCTCACTTCGCTCTTTCTATCTCCCTGCAGCTCCCAGGAAGGACCCTGCAAGTCGTCGCAATTATTGACTCTGGGGCTTGTCCGGGTCATCTGCTGAGTTCCTGGTTCCTGTCTGCTCATCTGCTGGTTCCTGTCTGCTCATCTGCTGGTTCCTGTCTGCTCATCTGCTGGTTCCTGTTCACCTGCTGCTGCCCAGTGGTTCCAGTCTACCTGCTGTGCCTCCCGGTCCGGGTCATCTGCTGAGTTCCTGGTTCCTGTCTACTCACCTGCTGCAGTTCCTGGTTCCTGTCTGCTCATCTGCTGGTTCCTGTCTGCTCATCTGCTGGTTCCTGTTCATCTGCTGCTGCCCAGTGGTTCCAGTCTACCTGCTGTGCCTCCCGGTCCGGGTCATCTTCTGAGTTCCTGGTTCCTGTCTACTCACCTGCTGTAGTTCCTGGTTCCTGTCCACTCACCTGCTGTAGTTCCTGGTTCCTGCCTCCTCACCTGCTGGTTCCTGATCACCTGCGGTAGTTCTTGATCCTGCCAGGCACTCGTACCCCTTCCACCTCCGTGCTTCCTGTTATACCACCAGGGGCCGCCGGTGGGAGCCGTAAGGGAGGCCTCCCTCTGCTAACCGGGCTCGTCACCGTCAGGTACGTGACACCTGCTGACCTTAGTACACTGCCCTACAACCTGCTGACCTCCGTACACTGCCCTACAACCTGCTGACCTCCGTACACTGCCCTGCAACCTGCTGACCTCCGTACACTGCCCTACAACCTGCTGAGCCCAGTACACTGCCCTACAACCTTCTGACCTCTGTACACTGCCCTACAACCTGCTGACCTCCATACACTGCCCTGCAACCTGCTGACCTCCATACACTGCCCTGCAACCGATGAATTCCGTACACTGCCCTGCAACCTGCTGACCTCCGTACACTGCATAGTTGCCAACTGTCACAATTTGGCCTCCCTCCCTTTCTGTCTTTCTTTCTTGTCTTCTTTCCTTCTTTATTTCTCTCCTTCTCTCCTTCCTCCTCTCTCTCCTTCCCTCCCTATCTCCCCTCCCCTCCCTATCTCTCCTCCCTATCTCTTTTTCTCTCACCTTCCCTCCCTATCTCTTTCTTTCTCTGTCCCTCTCTTTCTCCCTTTCTTTTTCCCTCCATCCCTCTCTTCCTTCTCCCTCCATCCCTTACATAGTTACATAGTTACATAGTAGGTGAGGTTGAAAAAAGACACAAGTCCATAAAGTCCAACCTATGTGTGTGATTATATGTCAGAATTACATTGTATATTCCTGTATGTTACGGTTATTCAGGTGCTTATCTAATAGCTTTTTGAAACCATCGATGCAACCCCTCTGAAACCAGCACCTGTGGAAGGGAATTCAACATCCTTGCCGCTCTTATAGTAAAGAACCCTCTACGTAGTTTAAGGTTAAACCTCTTTTCTTCTAATTTTAATGAGTGGCCACGTGTCTTATTAAATTCCCTTTAGCAAAAAAGTTGTATCCCTATTGTGGGGTCACCAGAATGGTATTTGTAAATTGAAATCATATCCCCTCTCAAGCGTCTCTTCTCTAGAGAGAATAAGTTCAGTGCTCGCAACCTTTCTTTATAACTAATGTCCTCCAGACCCTTTATTAGCTTTGTTGCCCTTCTTTGTACTTGCTCCATTTCCAGTACATCCTTCCTAAGGACTGGTGCCCAGAACTGGACAGCAAACTCTAGGTGCGGCCTGACCAGAGTCTTGAAGAGTGTGAAAATGATCACTTTATCCCTGGAGTTAATCCCCTTTTTATTAATTTTTTTTCACAATCAAAGGTTTTATTGAAAGATAATGTAACTATGTAACTATGTAACTATGTAACTATAATTAAAACATACGATTGACAATGTTGTAAAAATTGACAAGGAACATGAAACTGAGAGACAATGTCTGTTGACAGTATAAAAGAAATACAATTGTAAATGCATAAAAACATTTGTATTAATGAAATTATATTTACTAATTGAATTTGAAGGGTGAGAATAGTAATAGGGGGATAGATATGAGGGGTGGGGAAGAATTGGGTCTAGAGGAAAGATAAGGGATTGAAAGAGGGAGATAGTTGGGGGAGGTTCTGTACCAAAACTTTATATATGCTTGTGTAGCGGGGTATTGCTTTAAGGCCTCAGAGACTACCGTACCCAGAATGCCACGAGACACCCAAGGTGCATTGCCCCATGCAAAGACTGCTGGGGTGGGCTATTTAACTGGGGGGCGGGACTGAGTTCGGCCTCTTTGGACACCGCCCGCCCAGCAAGTGGAACTCTTGTTCGAGTCTGCTGTGTTACCAGGCCTGAAGCCGGGGTTTTTCTCCAAAGAGCCTTCCGTTCCACGAGGAGCTTGCGGGACGTCATCCGACTGCTGATGTACTGTTGCCAGGAGGACCGAAGACCCGGGTGTCGTGGAATCTGTGTACTGAGACACAGCAACGGAAGATACGGACACAGACTGGTCCGGTTGGGTGAGAGAGCACATGCTCAGAGACAAATACAGGATCTTCTAGGCCAGATAACTGTTGTTCGGAACTCACTTTATTGCTTGTAGTCAGTGCTTTGAGTATCTAGGAGTCTCTAAGACTTATCCTGTGTTCACCAAGTTCAATACCCTTTTTCTCTTTGTGGATTATAACTTGTTTCTTCAAAAAGCGCACCACCGTTTGCTAGCGAAGATCTTTCTCTGCAGAACTTCTACATAGTACAGTCAGGCCTGACTTAGTAGCGTAGACATTTCTGGGTGCCATTTTTACCCACGAGGCAGAATAGCTGCAGCGGGGACCGTTAGTTTCTTTTGTTATATCTGTCTGTTTGCAAAAGTCCCCTTTTTCATTGCAGGGCTCTGCATGTGTTCATGTATACTTTTTCTATGCTTAACCAATATTCTCAGTAAAAGTGCCAGGGTTAAGTACACCTGTGTTTGTGTCATTTACTGGGCAGAAGAGACGGTTATTGATAGCTATACCATATTGCTGTGTTTATTGCAGGATTGTGTCTCCGAGAGTTACAGGTTACACAATCCTGCCATCCCCTACTGACTGTGCCAGGAGAGGTTAGAGCCAATTGCTGGGGGTTGACAGCAGTGCATTACAGGGCCCAAACAAATCATTTCAGCGGCTCTCTTAGCTGAGGGTATCGCTACACTTATATATATTTATTTATTTTATGTGGTCATACTAGAAGAGACACCTCGTTGTTGTGGTTATATAAACAATACATTGGAGCTACATAGCATGAAATAAGTTACTCAACTTCTCACATGTAAAGTGAACGATATTCACTTGAATATATGAATATTACCCAGGGTTGCCACATTTTATTGAAGCTTTCGCTATTCTCATTTTTCATTGCCACAATCTCTTCCATCTTATACAAGTATTGTACCCTGTCAAACCAATCCTTGACTGTCTGGACTTTGGTGGTTTTCCAATGCAGTGGGATAAGAGTTTTGCTGCTGTTAAGAGGTGTCTGGTTAATGATTTCTTATATTTACTAAGCGTGAAGTGGTTAATATATAACAGGCATGCATCTGCATTCAGGTTTATTTTGGTGTATGTAATATGCTTTATCCATATTGTGATCTGTTCCCAGTAGTCAAGGATTGGTAGACATTCCCACCAGATGTGCAAGAAAGATCCTGTTCCCTTGTCACATCGCCAACAGGTATCTGACGTTGTGTTTGACCATTTTTTGGCTTTCTGTGGGGTCATGTACCACTGTGTTAGGATTTTGTAGGAGATTTCCTGGTATTTTGTGCTAAGCGAGCATTTGTGTGCTAATATACATGCTTTTTCCCATTGGACGTCGCTAAATCTGTGTCCTAGGGCATTTTCCCAGATTTCTTTATGTTTGCTGCTAGCATCTGTTTGTGACTGATTCAACCAAGTATAAGCTAAAGAGGTCGTTTTTAAAACCTGGGTTCTGCTATAACAGATATGTTCTAGTGGAGTCAGTCTACTGCAGTATGCGTTTTTGTGTTTACTATTTACTAGGAAATCCTTCAGCTGCATGTGAAACCAAATACCTGGGAATGTTTCTCCGAATTCTGTTTTGAAAGCATCTAGCGATTTGACTCTGTTTCCAGTATAGCAATGAGTGACAAGGAATTTGGTGTTGTTGTTAGGAGACAGGAGGACTGGTTGATTCATACCTGGTAGAAAGTCTGGGTTGTTGGCAATCGAGGTTAACGGGCCCGGGATTGTGGCTAACTTATGTGGGACGGCTGTCTTATGCCAAATTTTTAACGTGGTGGCTACCAATGGGTGGGTTATTTTATTGGTGTATTTTGAATGGGTGGACCAAGGATAACATAAGGTTTGTTGCTTATTATGGCCTTGCTCTAATTGTACCCAGTCTTTGTTATGTTCATGGCAATGCCAATCTATCAATCTGGTGATATGAGAGGCATAATAGTACTTTTTAAAGTCAGGGAGGCCAATGCCTCCTTTATTTTTGGGTAGTGTAAGGAGGCTTAGCTTTATTCTCGTTTTCTTGTCTGCCCGAATAAATTTTCTTTGTATTTTTTGTAGTTTGGAAAAAAGGAGTTAGGTATTATGATCGGCAAAGCATTAAAGAAATAAAGTAACCTTGGGAGAATGGTCATTTTCAAAATTGACGCTCTTCCAAACCATGAAAAGAGCTTTGGTGTTCATTTTTGTAGATCTTGAGTGATGGAATTTAGAAGGGGAGTGAAATTGGCGGAAAAAAGTGTTTCAATGGTAGGAGTTAATTTAATTCCCAGGTTTTTGAGGGCGGTCTGTTCCCATTTAAACTTATGGTTACTTTTTAGTAATTTATGTTTTTCAGGGGGGGGGGGGATTTAGGTTGAGCGCTTCTGATTTCGTTTAACTTTAAAATTAGATATAAAGCCGAATGTTTTGAAAAATGTTGTGAGATTGGGGATAGATATGTCAGGTTGTGTAATAAAAAAGAGGAGGTCATCTGCGTAAGCAGCTATTTTGTATTCTCTATTGTGAATTGTGAATCCTTTGATATCTTGAGATATATTTATGGTTCTGATTAGTGGTTCTAGCGAAAGAATGAAAAGTAGCGTGTGCCGTTACGGATTTTTATTGGATCTGAATATACATTATTGATCTTGATTTGAGCTTGGGGATTAAGGTATTAGGTCTTAATCCAGTTTAACATGTTCTCTCCTAAGCCAATGTGAGAGCATGTTGCTGCCATGTAGTCCCATGAGACTATCGAAGGCCTTCTCCACGTCTGTGGACAGGAGAAGACCTTTGGATCTCAAGTTCCTTACGTAATGAATGAGATTTAAAGATTTGATAATGTTATCCCTGGCCTCTCTTCCTGGCAAGAAGCCTACCTGTTCCGGGCCTATGACCTTTGAAAGAAGTGGTTTCAGTCTGTTGGCTAGTATCTTCGCTAATAACTTAATGTCTACATTCAGGAGTGAGATTGGTCTGAAGTTCGCACAGTCTGTGTGGTCTTATATATGCGCTGCGAGTAGGGAGGTAGAGTTGTGTTTGTTTTTGGCTAGATAGTTAAAGGCTTTTAGTAAGGGGTTAGTGATCAACTGTATGAATGTTTTGTAATATTGGGAGGTAAATGCGTCAGGACCTGGGCTTTTCCCTGTTTTTAAGTCTTAAATTGCCTCTTGTAACTCTGTCAGTTATAGGGTCGTCTAGGGTGTCTATATCGTCTTTAGAAAGTGTTGGTAGTTTACTATATATTAGGACATTTTGGATTGTTTCTTCTTTACAAGTCGTTATGTGGGCGGGAGGTAGGTCATAGAGTTTGGAGTAGAGATTATAGAAGATTTTTGCTATTTGGTCTGGTTTGTGTTCGAGTGTTCCCTGTTTTTTGCGAATGGCATGAATATGGTTTGCTATCGTGGCATCTTTCAGGGCTCTGGCTAGTTGCTTTCCACTCTTGTCACCGTGTTCGTAAAAAACACTTTTCTTGAAAAAAAGGGATTTTTGGGTTTGTAGATTCAATAATTGTTTCAGTGTGTTTCTGTTGTGAATGAGTTTGTCAGTCACCCTGGAAGAGAGGCTTTGCTTGTGTTGTAGTTCTAGTTTAGCTATCGTGGTGGACAATTGTGTGATTTATTTTTCTCCGTCTTTCTTTTTCCTAGCTCCCCACTTAATAAATTTGCCTCTTATCACACTTTTATGGGCTTCCCAATTGTTAAGGGGGTTTGTGTCGGAGTCTGCATTGTTTAGAAAGTATGTCTTAATGGAGTCCTGGACTTTGTCACAGATTGATTGATCAGTCAGCAGGGCAGCATTAAGTTTCCAATTGAATGTTGTACTTTTGGGTGGGTTAAATTTCATAGTGATAGCTGTAGGTGCATGGTCAGTTAATTCCTATTTCTACTCTGACTAAGTTAGGTAAGTCCTTCTGCGAAATGAATATTAAATCTATTCTTGAGTACCTTTTGTGGGATGACAAGAAAAATGAGGAATCCCTCTCCGAAGGGTGAGTTGACCTCCATGAGTCTACTAAGGCTAACGACTGTAGGATGGCCTTAATACGTTTCAGGATTTTATATGAGAAGTGTCAGTGTCCTGTTGAAGTGTCTTGTAGTGGGGACAGGGGGATGTTGAAGTCCCCTCCAAGCAGTATACATCCTTCCGCGAAACACTTCAGTTTGTTGACTATCTTGCTGCAGAATGTTATATGTGACTTGTTCGGGAAATATACGTTTGCCAGGATGATTGGGGATCCCTCCCATGTGCCTTTTAAAAAAAATTAATCTGCCTTCTGGGTCAATAAGTTGTTGTTTAAGTTCAAATGGTGTGTTTTTGTTTATTAGTATAGTGACTCCCTTTGTTTTGGCCAGCGGGTTTGTTGCATGATGAGCCACAGTGTAAAGATTGTCTGTGATTTTAGGTATGTTTTGTCCTTTGAAGTGTGTTTCCTGAATGTATACAATTGTATACAATGTTTCTCTGGGGTGTTAAGGCCATTTACATTGTGTGAAATTATCGTAGGTGATTTACCCAAAAAGGAGTATGACATTTTGGTATTTGTTTGGTACTATATTAACAAAAACAGTGAGGGAAGAGAAAGGTAGGGGAGAGAAGGTAAAATGAAAAATGAAAAAAAGGGTTTAGAGGGGTGAGGATTTCTACTGATCACTATTCGTGCTATGAGCTCTATGAGCCCTATGAGCTCTAGTTATCGCCCAGAGGGCGTAGAGCCAATAGGTGTTATTATAAAGAAAAACACCTAGGGTGACTCTTGGGGGTGAGTGGGAGGCACGCTAGTGGGTGTATTTGGTGTTTGTATTAAGTTTTCAATTCGGTCATTGAGGTGGGTCCAGAGGGGACTAGTTCAGTAATCATGGATATAGAAGCGTGTCTTAGCCCATTATTATTAGTAGTATGCTACACCTGTATTACGATTAAGGTTGGCCAGTGTCCGGTAACATTAGACAGTGTTCAACCTCATTTCAATATAATAAACTTTAACATCATTACAGTGTTATTTTGATAACAAGAAACAATACTAAGGGAGTCTTCAGCCTAGTGTCCTGGCAACAGGCCCCTATCATGGGGTTACCCATCACCATGACAGTTCAGCCTAGCCTCCGCCTTGACCATTAACAAGGTCAACCAATTAAACAAGATATCTGTAATATTTGAAAAATTTCAAAATGTCAAATTGTCAAAAGATGACCATATAATGAATTTAGGCCTCAAACATTGTTTTTTTGATCAATGTTAGCAATGGTTTAGGTATTGAACAAGACTCTTATTGGTGTTTGTTTTTTGTGGTTAGGTTTGTGTTGTATCAAGTACTCTCTGTTCAGGCTGCATTTTCAGCAAACTCACACCTTAAAGTCGCGTTAAAAGTGCGTGTTCTCCATAGTCCAGCGTCTTTAGGGGAAATTGATCTGAGGTACGGTTGAGTCTTTTATCTCGGGGTGAAGCAAAAACAAGAAATATAGGCACAAAAATAAATAAAAAGGATGAAAAAAGGCATAGTACTGCACAAGTTGTATCAATACATTTATATGAATAAAGTTTGTTTTTGTGAATGGTCTTCCAAAAGTTTATAACACGTAGGATATATTGCACAGGTCACAGTTAAAGGAATAAGTCAGTCTCAGCTGAATGTGACCGTTTAGCAATAACTGGGATTAAAGGGACCATTATGCAATAAAGTTCTAGCTGTGTCCATCACGATCCGATTTTAATAGAGCATTTTTTAGATAAGAGCTCCTTCTAGTGACAAAAGACGCTATTAATTGGTCATAGCTCTATTAGGTTTATCGCTATACCTATATTTAAAAGAAAGTTGGTCATTTAGTTATAGAGCATGTATTTTAGACAGTTACATGTTTCTTGTACCAAAAGCATAAGAACTGTGTTAACTTGCTAAATATCCAGTAAACAGAACAAGATAACAGAACTAAATTAAGTGATAATGAATGTTGTTATTGACTTTTCAGGCATAACAGTGAGGGAATATATATCCTTCATTTAGATTCTCTAATTTTGGCGCTTTTAGCAGCAGACGGGTTGTACTTGCTTCTGTTGTCATTTCTGCGGTATAGCCCTGATTTATATGGTGATTTGGCTGGTGAGGGGTCATGCATTGGAGGCAAGTTGTTGATGGCTGGAGGGAGGTGAAACTCAGCGTACCAGTCCGGTAGGTCAACTGGGGCAATTTGCAAGTTTTCACAGAATCTTTGTAAATCATCTGGGATTCTTAGGAAATGCTGTTTGCTGTTGTAGTTGGCTTGGAGAGAAAAGGGGAACTTCCACCTGTAACTTATTCCCTTCTCCTTTAGGACCTCAAGCAGTGGTCTTAGTGCTCTTCTGTTTTTTAGAGTGATCGGTGATAAAACTTGGAACAGCTGAACTTCTGTATCATTAAATATGACCTGATCGTTTGTCCTGGCTTTTTGCAAAATTTCTTCCTTCAAGCTGATGTTGGGAAGACAGCATATAATGTCTCTGGGAGGGTTATTGTTAGGGGCTCTGGGTCTGAGAGCTCTGTGGGCTCTATCAAACTCGATCAAGGAAGCCTCAGGCCTGTCTAGTAGGCCATTAAAGATGGAGGAGAGTGCCGGCCTGATTTGCTCTGGTGTGATGGATTCAGGGACCCCTCTCACTCTGATGTTGTGTCTCCTTCCCCGGTTATCAAGGTCTTCAATCTGCCTGTTTGTATCGATCAAATGTTGAGTGAGTGATTACTATGTCGTCCAGTCTAAACAGTGCTCTGTCTCTCCTTTTTCCTGCCCTCTCGTTTACCGCCATTTGTTCTGACAGCCTCAGCAGTTCAGTTTTTATATCAGTAATGGCCACAGAGAAGGAGTTCTTTCTATCAGCAGCTATCTCCATCATGCTGGCGTAAGTCAGGGGGTAGTCGTTAGGTATGTTATCTCTTGAGGAGTCTTCTGAGGCAGTTAGGGATATTTCATCATCCTCCATTTCTTCTCCTTTGGCCTTCCTATTGATCGGCCCCATCTTGAATTTTTTGCTCCCACCGCTGTAGCGGTATTTACTTAGGTTCGCTGATGAGATTTTCTTTTTTGGTGTGCCCATCAAGCGTAGGAGTCTGCTGGGTGTTCCCCTCCTGATCTGTGTGGACATAATCGTCCGTAGCCTGACTTTTTTGTCTCCTAGTCCCCTCTGGTGGCCGGAGCTCCTCTATTCAGCGGCCATCCACTCTGTGTGCGAAGCCACGCCCCAAACGACTTCATTAGATCCCGGTGGTCAGCCATGTTCTTGTGAACAATATAGCAGGATGGTGCAAAATGTCTGCCACCCCTGGTTCTGGAGCTGGGACCAGGGCTGCGATTTCAACACGTGTCATAAATTATTATATAGTTATCCGTTACAGGGGTCACGGCCTGGTCTGCTAAGGTACTCTGGCCTCCAGGTGTGACCTATCAGGCAAAAAAGAGTCCAAAAGGTGAGCACCGGGGTGCAGCAGTATGGCCGCCTAACACAAGGCCGAATCTGATCTGCCTCTTGCAGGCCACTGATGAGGGGTGCCTTTAAGTGCTGAGGGCAGCGGATAATATGTAGGTTGGCACCGGTGACCGTGCAGAGGGAGACTTAAATGCACGATGAGCTTTGAGGCTAGGAGTGGGCTTTGGTGCCTCGGCCGCGTGGAGCAAGATGGCCGCCGTCCAGAAGGCCGGATCAGTTAGTCCTCTTACAGGCCACTGTGGATGGACATCACCGGATGCTGAAAGCAGCGGTTAGTCTGTGGATGGGCTCGGTGGCTGTGCAGAGATAGGACTAATTGTAAGGAGACTTGTGGGACTAGGAGCGGATGTATTTACCTCGGCCGGGTGAAGTAAGATGGCCGCCGTTCCCAGAGATAGGCTGGAGCCGCGATCTGTCTCCGGGATGGTCTCCGACACCTGACAGCGCAGTAATATTGATACCGAGCGATGTGCCTGCTGTCTTACAAGCTCTGGGTGCTGTGTAGGGAGTAGGATGTGTCTGCTGGAGGATGGATGCCAAGGATTTTTATCAGGATGGCAGGAGCTCTGCTGCAACACGTCCTGTTCTGTTCCCCATCAGGCCACGCCCCCCCCCTTTTTTAATGCATTCCAATATTCTGTTTGCTTGTTAGCAGCAGCTTGGCATTGCATGCCATTGCTGAGCCTATCATCTACTAGGACCTCCAGGTCATTTTCCATCCTAGAATCCCCCAGAGGTTCTCCCCTCTTTCAACTCGGACTCTAAGCACCCCCTATTTATGCCACACCCAATATTTAGTTTAAACCATGCCCATTTTTCCCGGGCAGCCACATTTTTTCTCCCCACCTATGCCACGCCTACAAATGCATGACCCGCCTCTAATTAAAATGAGACTCCGCTTACAGACAAAAAAGTGTCCCTATATTTTTTTTTTACAATGTTGGCAACTATGCTTACTGCGTTGAATGTGCTGCAGTCAATACAGAGTTGTGTGATTACATTCCGATGTCTTTTCTTATTTAGGTAGGAGAAGGGTTCTCTTTGGCAGATGAAGGTTTGATCTGGTTGCTTGTAAACATGGGGCCAGATTTGCTGGTTGGAAGCTGGAGAGTGGGAAATTTTAGTGGAGAGTGAAAACCAGTTTTGCCTTTGAATGGTGTGTTTTGCAATGTTAGGTTCTTTTTGAGGTCTTTCCTTGCAGCTTTTTAACACCTTTTTCTGACACTTTTTAAACAGCCTTTTTTTTCTTGCCTTTCTTCACACTACTAATTAAGTGGAATGATTAATTGGTCACAGGTGCTTCAGGTGAGTTGGAAGCTCTGGGGCATGAGGAGAACTATGATCTAATTGGTATTGCTGAATCTTGGCTTCATTCTCCTCATGACTTGGCTATTAATATTCCTGGCTATGCTTTCTTTCAGACAGCCAGGGTAAAACGGAGCTGTGGTGGTGTCTGTATCTATGTGAGAAATGATCTCAAAACAAGTGTAAAAGAGGACCTAGTTGATGGAAAGTGTGATGAGTCTGAAGCTTTATGGGTGGAAATGTACATGGGTGTGTGTACTACAAAGGTTACATTTTTTTATAGACTTTTTTTATAGACTTCCCAGTGCTAATGAGGAGATGAAGACTCAGCTCCTTGCACAGATGGAAAGGGCTGCAAGGGCAGGGACAGTGATAATAATGGGGGGATTTTAACTACCCGGAAATTGACTAGAGTATTGGCACTGCTGGGAAAGTTAAAGGGCAAGAATTTATAAACCTATTACAAGACAATTTTATGGTCTAGTTTATCGAGGCCCTGACTAGGAATGACACTCTTCTGTACCTGGTAATCTCAAACCATGCAGAGCTTATTACCAATATTCATTTAAAAGAACATCTGGGTAGCAGTGACCATAACATGATTTAATTTAATGTTAGTTGTAAGCAACAAACACATACAGGAAAGATAAAAATGATTAACTTCAAGAGAGCAAATATTCCAAGGATGAGGGCTGCTCTCCAGGTCTTAGGGAATATTGGCATCAATGGACACAGAACATAAATGGGAATTCTTCAAAAAGACTGTATGCAAACTCCCTGCACAGTATATTCCCATGGGCAATAAGTTTAAAAGGCTAAAAATAAAACATATGTGGCTCATGGCCAAAGTTAAAATGGCTCTAAATAATAAGAAAATAACTTTTAAATATAAAAATGAAGGAACACTATCACCATTTAAATGCTACAAAGAATATAACAGAATATGTAAAAAGGAAATCAAGGATGCAAAAATTCAAAACAAACAACAGATTGCAGAAGATAGTAGGACAAACCCCTAAAAATTCTTCCAATATATTAATAGTAAAAAGTACAGGTTTGAGCATGTAGGCCCTTTTCAAAATAATCTAGAGTGGGTGACTGGGGACAAAGAGAAGGCAAATGTATTAAATAATTTCTTCAGCTCTGTGTATACAAAGGAGCATGGGGGAGCTCAAGTTCATAATGGAGGAGGCATTGACATAGCCCCAGATGATCCACAATGGTTGAAAAGTGATCTGGTCCAGAAATATTTAGACAGAATAAAGGGGGATAAAGCACCTGGACTAGATGGCATCCACCCATGGACCTTATAAGAATTGAGCTCTGTCAATTCCAAGCCATTGTTTCTAATATTTAGGGACTTGTTAATGACTGGAAAAGTACCACTGGATTGGCATAGGGCCAATGTGGTCCCCATATTTAAAAAGGATCAGTCTTTACCAAGTAACTATAGACCTGTTAGTTTAACTTCTATAGTTGGGAATATACTGGAGAGTTTAATAAAAGACCACATAGACGAGTTTGTGCTGGAAAAAAATATTTTAAGCAACAGACAGCAAGGATTTATAAAAGACAAAAGTTGTCAAACAAACCTGATTTCTTTTTATGAGGAGGTAAATAAAACCTTGGACAGAGGAGTGGCTGTGGATATGCTATGTTTGGATTTTGCAAAAGCATTTGACACAGTTGCCCACACACGGCTAATGTGTAAGGTAAAGTCTACAGGCTTGGAAAGATCTATTTGTAAATGGATAGAAAACTGGCAAAAAAAATGAATTCAGAGAGTAGTGGTTAATTATTCTTACTCTGAATGGTCTAAGGTTATTAGTGGTGTACCCCAACGTTCAGTGTTGGGACCCTTACTTTTTAATTATCTTTATAAATGATATAGGGTCTGGGATTAGAAGTAAAATTCCTGCAGTGGATTAACGTCCTTACAAGATGTATCCAATTTACAAGCTGATCTCAATGCACTGTCTAATTGGGCAACTAAGTGGTAAATGAGATTTAATGTTGATAAATGTAAAGTTATGCCCTTGGGGGCTAAGAATATGCACGCATCATACATACTAGGGGGAGTACAACTGGGGGGATCCGTAGTGGAGAAGGATCTGGGGGTTTTGGTAGATCATAAGCTCAATAATAGCATGCAATGCCAAGCTGCAGTTTCCAAAATGAGCAAAGTCCTTTCTTGTATTAAGAGAGATATGGACTCCAGAGAGAGGGATATCATTATGCCCCTGTACAAATCATTAGTAAGACCTCATCTGGAATATTCAGTTCAGTTTTGGGCTCCAGTTCTCAAAAGGGATATCGTAGAAATGGAGAAAGTGCAGAGGAGGGCAACCAAACTGATAAGAGGCATGGAGGAGGTCAGCTATGAGAAAACTGAATTTATTCTCTCTTGAGAAGAGGAGATTAAGGGGGATATGATCAACATGTACAAATACATAAGTGGTCCATATAGTGAACTTGGTGTTGAATTATTCACTTTAAGTTCATCACAGAGGACAAGGGGGCACTCTTAACGTCTAGAGGAAAAAATATTTCATCTCCAAATACGGAAAGGTTTCTTCACAGTAAAGCCCTGTACACACGATCGGATAACCTATGGATTTTCGTCCGATGGATTTGTCCATCGGAAATCAGATGAAACTGTTTTTCATCAGTCTTGGCCACACACCATCAGTCCAAAAACCGACCGTTCCAAACACGGTGACGTAAAACACTCCGATGAGCCGAGAAAAATTAAGTTTAATGCTTCTGAGCATGCGTCGACTTGATTCTAAGCATGGGTTTTTTAACCAATGGACTTGCCCATAGACAATCGGAAATTCCCAACGGTTTTTTATCCATCGGAAAATTTTAAAACAAGTTCTATTTTTTCAAACCGATGGAAAAAAGACCGATGGGTACCATCCATCGGATGGTTTTCATCAGTCAAACCGATCGTGTGTACGGGGCTTAAGAGCTTTGAAAATGTGGAATAGACTTCCTCCAGAGGTGGTTCTGGCAAGCTCTGTGGATTGCCTTTAAAAGGCCTGGATTCTTTCCTAAATGTACATAATATATCTGGGTACTACCATTTATAGGTAAGGTTTATCCAGGGAAAATCCGATTGCCTCTCGGGGGATCAGGAAGGAATTTTTTCCCCTGCTGTAGCAAATTGGAGCATGCTTTGCTGTTTTTTTTGCCTTCCTCTGGATCAACTGTGGGTAAGGGATTGTGTATATGGGATTCTATTTATTTATTTATTTTTGTTAAACTAGATGGATTTGTGTCTTTTTTTCAAGCTGACTAACTGTGTAACTATGGAACTATGCTTCATTAATGAAATACTTGAAGTTGTCTCTAGTTGTAGTTAGTGTACCCGTAGAGCAGATAGGGAAACAAAACTGAAACATACTGAAAAAGGAACAAACAAAGCAAAATAGTAAAAAGAGAATCCTCAATGGGATTCGTGAACATTACGTATAGTTCATAAGATCTGGAGGGTATTGGATACCTATCCATGTTTGACCATAGCTGGGAATGGGGATATGGTAGATCATTGAGCAGCTACTTAGGAGCCTCAATTTGTTTTTTTCTTCTGCAAAGAACACTTATGGGAGACAACCTGCCATTCTGCTTGGTTGTTTTGGGCTCTGTCGACCTGAAATGGATCTGGGGGTGATGGTGGCCAAATTACGTCTGCACTGATGAGTGTGCCTGGATAGGCCTGGGAGTAGTTGCAGGGATGCAAGAGGTAGGATGTTGATCAGGTTTACAGAAGGTGTTCAGAAGAATGTATTTTGCGTGATAGAAATGCAGCCTGAGCAGAACATCCCTGTGAACTGACAGGTGAACCCTGTCAACCTGTGAGTTCTAGGGTCGATATTGCAGGTGCGATAGTTGAAAACATTTCTTGCACATATAGGGGAAAGCTGGACAGCATTAACTGTTTCAGGTATGCCTCTAATTTTTAAGTTGTTTCTCCTAGTCTTTCAGTACCGTGTCCGACACTGGCTGGCCAGACTTGGGAAAGCCTGCAAAGTGGTCAGCCGTAGCAGAGGTGTTGGGCCCTTGTGAGGGCTGCGGTCCACTCACCTCCATTTCTGGTGCCCAGTGCCCTCTTCCTGGAGATGTTGTACATTGCCTGGATTTGGCAGGGCTTCTGGTAGTAGAAGTGGAGTCTGCTGAGGATGACCCACATCCCAGAGGGAGCAGGGTGGTGTTCAGTGGGGCAGGATTGTTAGGCTGTGGCCTGCTTGTTCGGCTGTGAGGCACCAGCATCACCATTTTGTTGTAGTCCCCTCTTTACAGAGGGGAAGAAGCCGGTCAGCTTGTGGGGGTCGATCAGTGGCCCCTTTCTCTTCCGTATTATGCCTGCGGGTTTTACGGATCTCCCTGACCTGAATGCGGCTAGGTGAGAGGCGATTAGGCTCTGATGCCTGTAATAATCCCCGACGGTCTAGTGAAACTCACTGGCTAAGCTGCCATCTTGGAGCTTGGACACCACGCACCCTAGGAAGTGCATTTTGATTAATATGGTAGTAAAATCCCAAATTAGTTTGGCTGGTTCGAGTACTGCAAATGAGAAAGGTTTGCCTCAAACCCATGATAGACCCAAAGGTCATCACAAATGACAACTCCTCTGGATGCTCATTAACAATATACCATCTCTTTTAGAAGTTTAATTGCACTGCAAAATAGAATAAAAAATGTAAATGTTTAATTTGTTAATTCTTTTCTCAGGTTATTTAATATGACATTGCAAAATAATATTTTGGGTCTTAGCGGTCTACAGTGTACCATTATAATAAATTAATTTGTTAATATATAAAAAGCATGACTCAAGAATGACTAGGTTTTAAAACAAAAATATGCTACAAAATAAAAAATCCTAAACATAGAAGATAGTAATATTCAATTTAAAATCTTTCATATCTATTGAAGTGTCTAATTGCATAGTTAAATGAAGTGTAAAATCAGTAAGAGCTTAATTTTACACCGTTCAAGAATAGTGAAGATAACAAAATAAAACATTTGGTCCTTGCTAATAATTTTTCTTTTAGAGAGACAAATTCCTTAAAAGAGATATTTTTAATTCAGACAGCAGTTTTGAATTATCTAGTTGCAAGTATTAAGGTCCAGTCACCAACAGGAAAGACTATAGCCTCCTTTAAAAGAGCATTCAATTATGTGACTAGTTTTAGTTCTACTTGTAAAAATTATTTTACACTGTGCCTGAGCAGAAAGATTTTTCTAATAAAGAAAGGACAAAGCAAAATAGATGTATCAGTGCATATTAAGGATCTGAAAAAAATGCTAACTTTGTGTGTAATTAACTTAGTTAGACTTACTGTATGCCAGGGGCTATGATAGGTCTACAAAAAATCTGGGGCTAGAGCCCATAGCAGCGAAGTAAAGAAAGTCATACGCTTGGGCGGGCATACTCATGTATATAATATACATGTGTGTGTGTGTATGTATGTATGTATGTATGTATGTATGTATGTATGTATGTATGTATGTATGTATATATATATATATATATATATTGTAACATTGGGGGATGTTTAGCTCAGTGATAGATGCATTGTAGGGGAGTTCACAGCCAACAGGAACTAAGGTTTAAGGGCGCGGTAGCCCACTTTTATTGAAAGAAACAGAAAGTAAAGTTCAAACATGTATTTGGTTTCCCACACAGGGGTTCTTCTCCCAAAAACATTAACACATGAAAATGCCAATCCACCTGGCTCTTAAGGCTCGCTCAGCCTTGGGCGCAGTTCCTTGCTGCACAGGCCCACTCCTGGCATTTAGGAAGGGCTCTCCTGACACTCCAGGCTTCCACACTCCTCCAAGACTTACAGTCCCCTCTGGTCCCCAAGACTCTCTTCCAGTTGTCTCAGCTATAGTCTCCCCGACTCTCTCAGCTAGCCCAACTCTCTCAGTCTACTGACCTGGAACCTCTCCCACATGGAGAAACGTCTTAAGGATGTTGCCTGAGTTCTTTTTCAGTAGCACACTTCCTTCCAGCAACTGCAGTAACACCAACTCCTTTTCCACTCCCTCTGAGCTATGTTCAGCTCTGCCTTATAACGAGTGTGTGCACCTGGCCACACACTCAACCTGCAGAGCTCCTAGAAAACCCGGACACATGACTGAAGACTCCATCCCTCCCAATGCACTTTGAAGTCTTCAAGTTTCCAGCCCCAATCCAGACTTACAAAATCCAGAGAAAACTTAAAGCATAGTTTTCTCTGCTCAGCAATCTTTTGCTGGAACTTCTCAAATAGCTTCTTTGAGAGTCCTGTGTCCATTTTACACACATTTCTTCTAAGCCAGGGGCTCTCACCCTCACATATCCCCCCCCCTATGTTTCGATCCGGAGGGAGGAACACCAGCACACGTCATCAGGGTTGGGACACCTCTGTGCCGGCTGTCAGCCGCGTAGGCCCAACCCTTTTTTCGGGTGCGCTTCCAGCCAAGTCCTTCCTTAACTCTCCATAGGATCCTACTCGTTTTTATTCTACGCTTTCTCCCTCTTCTGGGGTTCCTGGGCTTATTTGCTTTTCTCTGGGGAACTCTGCCTTCCCTAATACCCTCACTTTATTGATATAGGAGACCTGTTCCTAATACTTTGCCTGATGGGGAACCACCTTTTCCTGCACCGATATCAGTTTTTCCCATCACAGCAGTTTTTTTTGGTTTAACAACTTTTCTGAGGTTACCCACGGCAACTAAACCCTTTTTATCAGTAACAACCAGTGACATACCACAAATTCTGATGTTGCCACTTCCAATACCATCAGTGGTTCCCCTCACAGTGTCTCCGGGTACTTTAATTTGTACCTTTGTGCGAATGACATGAAAAATCTCTGCTACTGCCACGTCTATTTCGGGCCCTTCCTTCACGTGAGGTCTAGTGGGTGAGGCAGTGTCCGTGCCCTCTGCTGACCACTGCTCAGCCGCACTTTGGACCACATCAGCAGAACTTTTCCTAGTCACAGCATCAGGCGGAGAGACCTCTGATGTTTTCAAACGTTCTCCTGAGCGCCTTCCATCCAAACCGGTAACTGGAAGCACCCTCTCAGAGAACCTTGAGACCATTTGCCACACTGCTAGTAAATATGGTACCAACCAGTTCCTCTTGTGATTAACATCAAGCATAGCTTGTACTACTTGGCTCCACCTACTGGTACTATGCAGTACCACCTTGTTCGACCACGGTGGAGACACCCAGGTGTACAGCAAATGTGTTTTTTGGACTTCAAGAATTTTCAACAACACATTTGTCATCTTAATGCGATCCACATCTACATACAAGACCTTTCTAGGGACTTTTCCCTTATCAATGACGTGGAGGGGCTCATCCACTGAAGCTGGAAAGGTAGGGACATATACAGTGACCTCCACCTCACTGGCGGTATCTGTCTCCACAGCCTGGTGCTCAACTGGAGCGCTGTCAGATGTGCGTCTCACATTTACCCTTTCTGTCCCAGCATCAGCGAGCCGCTGCAGGTCATACGTCACATTGCCATTTTTGCACTCACTATTTTCCAGCGGTTGAGCTGCATATAACCCAACTGCCATGCATGCGCCCTTAACTGGTCCTTCTGATTGGAGGGGGCCAATCTCTGCCGGGGCCAACACGCCCTTGGCCACTGGCCACCCTGCAATCCCTCCATTGGGCATAGCAGGTGTCATGTCCACATCTGTGTTACGTAACCTAGCCTTATCCAGCATGGCTAGCAATTGTTTGGCCCAGCTGTCCCAGTCAGTGGTACTTCCCTGACAGGTATCCTGAAGCAGTGCATCACCTGTTCCAAGAGGCATCAAAGGAACCTGGGACTCATTACCCAATACTGTACATTTGTCATCTCTATACGCATCACATTGTACAAGCACAGTTTCACTTACGTCACATTGGGACAATGCTTCGTCACAAAACGCAGGGTGCAATACACTATTTTGACCAGATTGTTCTGGTGGCGCTACCATCACATCCAGCTTTATACTACCAGCTTTACCAGGGTGAACAACTTGTTCACCAATCTGGTCACATACCAGGCGGGTGGTCTGCAGACACACACTCTCATTGTGTGGTGTAGTCACTCCTTGTTCCCCCAGAGTAGTGCCAGAGCGGTCCTGGACAACCTTCAGTTCCAACACAGAGAGATCCCTGGAGGTTTCCACGGACAACCGTGCAGCTCTGCCTCTGGTGGTCATGGAAGACATCCTACTTACAACCTTTTTAGTAAACTCATTACCAACATTATTCTCAAATATGACATTTCCAGAAATACATTTCTCAACCTTTAGAGGATCATCATGATACTTAGACATAGCTGTAGCTATTGTGGGTGGCCCTTTACCCACTTGAGCAGCTCCACAGCTGACCTGGGAAACCCTCTGCTCCAACACTGTGGGCTCCTGGGAGGTTTCCCCGGGCAACCCTGCAGCACCTGTCTCTGTCACTAGGGAACATGGTATATGGATTTCTTTGGTCACCCCTAGTACAGCTCTTCCAGCACTGTGCTGGATTCCACCAGGTACATACAGAGTCCCCATGTCCTTTTTAGTCTCTAGTCCTGCTGCCAGTTAGGCTATACTCTGTGCCTTCCCCCTACTCTGGGTAGCACACTGTAGCAAGTCCACCTGTACTGCGGATCTCCCCGCTGAACACACTTTAATTTCATTGGGTTCTGTCCCATAAACTGCAACAGTCTTACCAATTCCTGTAGCCGTTGTCATAGCCTTCATTTGAGTGTGTTGTCTCTCATCTGTGGTGTCCCAACAGGCTGATTCTTCCATGTGGTCATGGAGAAACACTGCAGCCTTTCCGGACCCACCAACACCCCCTGCATGTAACACAGGATCCCTGTTGCTAGGGGTAACAGCAGACCAGCACTCCAAAGATGGTTGGCTACACCTCCTGGTGAATACAGACTGTTGTGCCCTTCTTTCTGGGCTGACCACTTCACATAAGCGGCCATAATACACATCTTTATATTCCTCATGCTCATTGGTACCCCCTGCAGTCCACACAGACTTCTTGCCACTGTTGCCAGGGGTGACAACCAATATGCTTGCAGAAAACGAAGGGCTGGTACACCAATGCACACTCATGCTCTCCCGAGCCACCGCTCGACTGGTGCTTTGTTGTCGCAGTGATGCGTCTCCCGTTGCTATGGGCGATGATCTCTCTTTGCTGGAGCCCATGATGCGATGGAACTCTCCTCTGAGAAGGATTTCCTCTTTAAACTTGCAGTAGTCATCCTGGTCCCCATCCATCAAATGGTAAACCGACCGGAACTCTATCTGTAACAAGGTTTGCAGCAATTTTGGCCACCGATTCCTAGGCCATTTTCTCCTTACAGCGACTTTTTCAAAATTTTCCAGGAAGTCCCCAACCTCCTCTGTGGGCAGCATGGGCTGCATGTAATCAGAGGCCAAGATCATAGCCCCTTGAACTGCATCCGACTCTTTAGTCTGGTTCCGCTTGAACCACTCATTCACGGTCTCATACACCACTGGCCCCTTTTGACTGGCCCTCCTAGGCGTAGACATCTTCTCAGGCCACGCTGAGCTCACTTCCCCTTGAACTTGATTTAATATGAACTTCTTGTGTTTTGACTGCCTCATCTTTGCAGTCACATGCACAGCAGTTTGTTACACAGTTCACAGTAGTAAAAGGAAAAAAAATTCTCACAGGTGCACTACCTGCATGCAACAGTCCATCAAATAAACTTCTGCGCAATGCAGTTCGCCTGGCTGCCACACACAGCTAGCAGCAGTTCACTTCAGAGAATTTTTTTTTTACTTTTCCTTTACAGGTACACCACCTGCAACACGCAATGCCTTTTGCCTGGCTGCACTTCCACAGACAGCCAACAGTTCCTGACTTGAACTCACTATGGAGCAAGGACCCGGATTCCACCGTCTTGTGCCCGCTGAATCCACCACTGTAACATTGGGGGATGTTTAGCTCAGTGATAGATGCATTGTAGGGGAGTTCACAGCCAACAGGAACTAAGGTTTAAGGGCGCGGTAGCCCACTTTTATTGAAAGAAACAGAAAGTAAAGTTCAAACATGTATTTGGTTTCCCACACAGGGGTTCTTCTCCCAAAAACATTAACACATGAAAATGCCAATCCACCTGGCTCTTAAGGCTCGCTCAGCCTTGGGCGCAGTTCCTTGCTGCAAAGGCCCACTCCTGGCCTTTAGGAAGGGCTCTCCTGACACTCCAGGCTTCCACACTCCTCCAAGACTTACAGTCCCCTCTGGTCCCCAAGACTCTCTTCCAGTTGTCTCAGCTATAGTCTCCCCGACTCTCTCAGCTAGCCCAACTCTCTCAGCTAGCCCAACCCTCTCAGTCTACTGACCTGGAACCTCTCCCACATGGAGAAACGTCTTAAGGATGTTGCCTGAGTTCTTTTTCAGTAGCACACTTCCTTCCAGCAACTGCTGTAACACCAACTCCTTTTCCACTCCCTCTGAGCTATGTTCAGCTCTGCCTTATAACGAGTGTGTGCACCTGGCCACACACTCAACCTGCAGAGCTCCTAGAAAACCCGGACACATGACTGAAGACTCCATCCCTCCCAATGCACTTTGAAGTCTTCAAGTTTCCAGCCCCAATCCAGACTTACAAAATCCAGAGAAAACTTAAAGCATAGTTTTCTCTGCTCAGCAATCTTTTGCTGGAACTTCTCAAATAGCTTCTTTGAGAGTCCTGTGTCCATTTTACACACATTTCTTCTAAGCCAGGGGCTCTCACCCTCACAATATATATATATATATTATCATTACATATCTGAGTGCAGATCCCCCTTACATCAGGGTCCCCAGAGAGCCCCCCTGCCCTTACATCAGGGCCCCTAGAGATCCCCCCCTTACATGAGGGTCCCCAGAGAGCCCCCCTTACATCATGGTCCCCAGAGAGCATCCCTACTTACATAAGGGTCCCAAGAGCTGCCCTCATTACATCAGGGTACCCAGAGAGCCTCCCCCTTACATCAGGGTCTCAGAGAGCCTCCCCCTTACATTAGGGTCCCCAGAGAGCCTCCTCCTTACATCAGGGTCCCCAGAGAGCCCCTACGATACATCAGGGTCCCCAAAGAGCCTCCCCCCTACATCAGGGTCCCCAGAGAGCCCCCTCTTACATCAGGGTCTCCAGAGAGCCCCTTCAATACATCAGGGTCCCCAGAGAGCCTCCCCCTTACATCAGGGTCCTCCCCAGAGAGCTTCACCTTACAGGGGGCTCCCTTCCAGAGGTACTGTGTGAGGTCTCTGGTGGACTGTGTGGGGTCTCTGGTGGGCTGTGTGAGGTCTGTGGTTGGACATGTGCGGTCTCTGGTTGGCCGTGTGGGAGTCTCTGGTTGACCATATGGAGTCTCTGGTGGTGGCTATGCGGTCCAAGAATAAATTAACCCTGGGCCCTGAGATCTAAGGGGTTCCATTCTTAGATTCCAGGAGTTCATGCTTGGACATGTAGTCCTTCACTAGTTGGGGGGATGTCATGTCCTTAGCCCTGAAGGGTGCATCCTGGGACCTAGCTGTAGTCCTTCACTTTTTGGGGGGTAACACCCAAAACTGAAGGACTTCAAGTCCCAGTATGAACCCCTTAGATCTAAGAATGTAACCCCTTAGATCTCATGTGTTCATGCCTAGGACCTGTAGTCCTTCACTAGTTAAGGGGGGCAGGGGTGTCACATCCTCAGCTCTGAGAGGCTCATGCTGGGACCCATAGTCCTTCAATTTTTTGGGGGGAAGGTATATCCCCCAAAAGTCAATGACTACAGATCCCCGCATGAACCCCTCCTCTTTGAATGGGTCTCTGGCTCTGCAGACTGCACATAATGATGCGGACACATAATGTATAAAACTGGCCTTCGCCCAGCCTCACCTTACAGGCTTCACACAGTTCCCTTCTTTCCCCAGAGTATACCGCAGCAGAGATGCAGAGAAGATCATAAAGGAGGTGGGTGGACCATAGAGAGAACTTGGCGCAGAGTAGGAGGATGTAAAATTCTCCTCCACTTTGAACACTGGGGCTGTCTCAGGCTCCCTCTGCAGGGTGTAGAGTCGCGGCCGTGACGTCACTGATTGCTGGACGCTAGGCGGCTCTAGCAACCAGTGACCAGTAAAAGCTCCAGTCAGCAGTGAAGCTCTCATCCTGGTATATCTGCGCCTCTGCGGTGGCCTAGGTTCTAGGACTGACTGATCGGCAGCCCAGTCCCACCGCTAGTGTCCCTTCTGCAGGTGGGCAGGCATGCGTGTGGTGCCGCCCCCATGTAGAATGCCGCCCGAGGCAGATACGCCCCTACGTTAATCCAGCACCGCTGCAACCGGTAAGAGACTCTGGGCTATGGGCCCCAGATTCAGGGCTATAGCCCTAGTAGCCACCCCCTAGCGATGCCACTGCTGTATGCTATACAAACAGAAGGGAAGTTGCAAAGATAGGGACAGAATATATCAGACACCTATCCTGGGCAAAGACCTTTGCAAGTTAAAAATACAAATAAACTTAAAAAAAACATTAAACATGTATCTTAACCAGAAACAATAATTTATTATATTGTGTTATGGTGGTTGCATTCACTGAAATTGTTCAGGGAAACACAAAAAATACCATTTGATCTTGCCAAAAATTTGTTCTTGTCACTTCCTGTGAGATAAAAAAAAAAAACATACATAACCATATAAAGCCATGAAAGGACAGGAAGTGTGCTGTTTATAGGATTAACAAATGAAAATAAAGAAAAAGAACTGAAAAAGAAAACAAATGCAGCCACTACATCTAAGGGCTTGTAAGCTGCAGTATATTACATTTTAGTTTTTGGGTTCACATAAGCTTTATAGTAGAACTGTGACCAGACTAAGGACTAAGGACTTTAAAATATTTACATATTATCAAAGCAGAGTTCCAACCAAAAGTGGAACTTCCTCTTATCTGATTCCTCAACTCTCCTGTGCCACATTTGTCACTTTTCGGGGGGAGCGGGTACCTGTTTTTGACAGGTACCCTATCCCAACTTCCGGGAGACCGGGCAGTGGCGAAGTACGTCACCTATCCGGGCCCCCCTCCTCCCTCCCTCCCCTTTTGCCGAGCCAGTGAGAGAGCACAGTGCACTTCATGCATGCGCAGTAGGGACCCGGCCATGAAGCTGCAAGGCTACACTGCCGGGTTCCCTCACTGGCAATGGAGGCGGCAGCACACGACAGCGAATGTAAACATCGGCTGCTGTGCTGACATGGCTGGACTCCAGGACAGGTAAGTGTCCTAGTGTTAAAAGTCAGCAGCTATATAAAAGGCAAAAAGTGATATTAAAGGCACAAACTTTTAAATAACAAACATGTCATAATTACTTGCTGTGTGCTGTAGTTTTGCCCCGATCCTCCTCTTCTCTGAAGCTCCTGGCCCCTCCCTCCTGCCGAGTACCCCCAAAGCAAGAAACTTGCTGTGGGGGCACCCAAGCAGGCTTGCTTCCAAACCACTGCTTTGCGTGTCCATTCACACATAGAGAGCTGCTCAAATCTGCCGCCACTCTCTTCTCATTGGCTCACTGGCTGTGATTGGCAGATCGGAGCGGATCGGATGTCAGCATTTGTCGCTCCATAGAGATGTATGGAGCGTCCGTTCAGGTCTGCCGAAAAGAACTGACAGGCGGATCTGAACGGTCCGCCCATGTGAATGGGCCCTCAGTAGGTGAAATCTGTACAGCCAGAAATACTTGAACATTGCATCATTGCTTAGTGTGTAAGCAAATCTCTCAGAAGCAGTGTATATTTCCATGCTTACATTTAATTACAAAAATAGAAGTCTGAGATTATGGATTTGGGCATGTTAAAGACCTTGTTACATTCTGAACAATCAGGAATGTAATTTTGGAATTTTTTGGAAAGATATAGATCATATTTGAAGTTGGTTGTAGCTATTTATCAGTTGGTTTGGAACTATTCATGACATGACAAAGTTTTCACTTTTAGTCAAAGTATGAAGGATATAAAATGCATGTGTATATTTTAAAATATTATGTGTGTCTGGGTCTGGATCTGCAACCTCTGTGCTCTATGGCTGTAGATCTTCTCAATGTGCCACCTGAGATTGTAAGAAGTACCCTGTCTGATCCAGTCTGATCTGATCTCTTCCAGATTATTGTGCTTGTTCCAGTCAATCTCTTGTGTACCTATAGCTGTCCTAAACTTCACTACCACTTGTTACTGACCTTTGACTTGTTCTTCGACTACACTGCCACTTGATCCCAACCTACAACCACTCATTATCAACCATTGGCTTGCTGCTCAACTAATCTTCTGCTTGATCCCAACCTGCAACCACTTGTTCCCAACCTTTGGCTCGTTTACTGACTATGCTTCTGTTATATTTGCTACTGTACTATGGCTTGCTCACCATCACCTGTTGGTGAAATCCTGAGGATAAGGACCTAGTACTGACATGCAGCAAAAACCATCTCTACCATCAGGAGCTCTGGTGAAGACTGGTTAGTGCTTAGGCTCTGCATCTTGGGTGAGCTTGCATTATCAGCCATCGTGACCTGCTTGCGAACTTATCATGCTAGTCGATGGGAGTCTCTCTACTGCTATAGCTACTAGTCTTTGAGACTGACCCATGACCATGATAATGTGTCTCTTTACTTCTAAAAGAAGTCACATGGTGCTGTGATGAAAAGTGTTAGAGTAGAGCCTAGTGACAACATCACATATCCCTGGAAATAGCCAAATGGAGTGGGGTAAGGTGATGCCAAAGTTCATATTTTAACCGCTTGCCGACTGCCTCACGCACTTATACGTTGGCAGAATGGCACGGGCAGGCAAAGCAACGTACGTATACGTTGCTCTGAATCTGCCACCTAGTGGGCGCGCGCGTCTGCCCGCCGCGATCTCTGTGACCATGCCCCCGGGACCCGCGGACTCGATGTCTGCCGGTGTCCCGCGATCAGGTCATGGAATGGCAGAACGGGGGGATGCCTTTGTAAACAAGGCATCTCCCTGTTCTGCCTAGTGACAGGACACTGATCGTCTGCTCCCTCTCATCAGGAGCAATGATCAGTGTCGTGTCACAGTAAGCCCCACCCCCACACAGTTAGAATCACTCCCTAGGACACACTTAACCCCTTCCCGGCCCCCTACTGGTTAACCCCTTCATTGCCAGTGTCATTTACACAGTAATCAGTGCATTTCTATAGCACTGATTGCTGTATAAATGACAATGGTCCCAAAACAGCCTCAAAAGTGTCTGATATGTCCACCATAATGTCGCAGTCATGATAAATATCGCAGATCGCCGCCATAACTAGTAAAAAAATAATAATAATAAAAATGCCATAAAACTACCCCCTATTTTGTTGACGCTATAACTTTTGCACAAACCAATCAATAAACGCTTATTGAGATTTTTTTAACAAAAATATGTAGAAGAATACGTATCTGCCTAAACTGAGTAAAAAATGTGTTTTTTTAAAATATTTTTGGGGGATATTTATTATAGCAAAAGGTAAAAAATAATGCTTTTTTTTTCAAAATTGTTGCATTATTTTTGTTTATAGCGCAAAAATTTAAAACCGCAGAGGTGATAAAATACCACCAAAAGAAAGCTATATTTGGGAAAAAAAAAGGATGCCAATTTTATTTGGGAGCCACGTCGCACGACCGCGCAATTGTCAGTTAAAGCGACACAGTGCCGAATCGCAAATAGTGGCCGGGTCATTTGGCAGCCAAATTCTCCAGGGCTTAAGTGGTTAAGGGGGCAAAATAACTGTATATTTTTATTTATTTTTTTATTCAATAGATTTATTGTTATTTATACATAAACATGAACATTCAGTGGTTTGCGGACGCAGCCGCTAAATGCAGGATGAGCATTCATGGTAACATTATGTGTGTAGGTATATTGTAGATACAGGTATCAAGTAGGGATGAGCCGAACACCCCCGGGTTCGGTTCGCACCAGAACCCGCGAACGGACCGAAAGTTCGCACGAACGTTAGAACCCTATTAAATACAATGGATGCGAACGTTTGAAATCTAAAGTGCTAATTATAACGACTAATATGCATGTTATTGTCCTAAAAAGGGTTTGGGAACCCGGGTTCTGCACCAGGGGACATGTATCAATGCAAAAAGAAGTTTTAAAAACGGCCGTTTTTCAGGAGCACTAATTTTAATGATGCATAAAGTGAAAAAAAAAAAGTCAAATATTCCTTTAAATATCGTACCTGGGGGGTGTCTAAAGTATGCCTGTGAAGTGCCACGTGTTTCCCGTGTTTAGAACTGTCCCTGCACAAAATGACATTTCTAAAGGAAAAAAAAGCCATTTAAAACTGCTTGCGGCTTTATGTAATGTCTGGTCCCGGTAATATGGATGAAAATCTTTGAGAAAAATGGCATAGCTACCCCATCACCCCCACCCCAGCCCATTACCAGCCCCTTTGGGTCTTGTATGGATATTAAGGGGAACCCCGCACACAAAATAAAAAAGGCCCTACATACTCTGAACAGCTGTATACAGGCGGTGCATACAAGACAGGGACTGTAGGTTTGTTCTTATGTAGAATCTGTTTGTAATTTTGAACAGGTACATTGTTTAAGTGTAGCTCCAGCCAAAAAAATCAATTTTTAAGCTTTTTGAAAACATAGGGAAGGGTTATCACCCCTGTAACATTTGTTTTGCTGTCTGTGCCCCCGTTCAGAACATTTCACCTCACTTTCCGTCCCAATGACAAATGTTTTTGAAAAGTGGGGTTTTTATTGAAACAAGGATTGGTGATAAAGCATCAGTAGAGAGGAGACACCTTTTTCCCATATTAACTCTTACAGGAGAGAATTTCCCTTCCTAGTGGTAGATTTCCTCTCACTTCCTGTTGTCTCATTTCGTTTGCAAGTAGGAGTCGTTTGTAAGTTGGATGTTTGAAAGTAGGGGCCTGCCGTATATACTCTGCTGAAATTTGCCCCTTACATGTTGGTGTTGCCACAACACTGTAAGCCCTCACAGTTACTTTTGGTGGGCGCATGAATGGGCCCTGCTGTGAATTATTAGATCAAGAATTGTAATTGCATGCCCCTGTTGAACAGGGGCTGAAAAATTGGGCCTTTGGTGGTGGTGGTGGTGGTGTTGACACAACACTGTAAGGCCTCACAGTTACTCTTGGTGGGCGCAGGAATGGGCCCTGCTGTGAATTATTAGATCAAGAATTGTAATTACATGCCCCTGTTAAACAGGGGCAGAAAAATTGGGCCTTAGGCACTGGTGCCACAACACTGCAACCCCTCACAGATACTGTACTTGGAGCACAGCAATGAGCCCTGTTGCAAAGTATTGCATCAAAAATTTTAATTACACGCCCCTGTTAAACAGGGGCTGAAAAATTGGGCCTTAGGCACTAGTGCTGGTGCCACGACACTGCAACCTCTCCCAGATACTCTAGTTGGAGTGCAAGAATGAGCCCTGCTGCAAAGCATAGCATAAAAAATTGTAATTACATGCCGCTGTTAAACAGGGGCTGAAAAATTGGGCCTTAGGCACTGGTGCTGGTGCCACGACACTGCAACCTCTCCCAGATACTCTAGTTGGAGTGCAGTAATGAGCCCTGCTGCAAAGCATTGCATAAAAAATTGTAATTACATGCCCCTGTTAAACAGGGGCTGAAAAATTGGGCCTTAGGCACTGGTGCTGGTGCCACGACACTGCAACCTCTCCCAGATACTCTAGTTGGAGTGCAGGAATGAGCCCTGCTGCAAAGCATTGCATAAAAAATTGTAATTACATGCCCCTGTTAAACAGGGGCTGAAAAATTGGGCCTTAGCCACTGGTGGCGGCACCCAGAACCAAAAATGTTCTTCCAAGCTATCATCATCAATCGGATCATTGAGGAGGAGGAGGATAGTCCGTCAACATGACAGGACAGTCACTCAGCATCAGCATCAGTCTTAAAGGGATGTGACATTTGAAAATAAATTAGTCTGTTATATCAGCTTCAGGTGTTTGGTAGCTGGTGGTGATCCAAGACTGGTTCATCTTTATGAAGGTCAGTCGATCAACCGAGTCGGTGGACAGGCGCACCCTGTGATCCGTGACAAATCCTCCAGCAGCACTGAATGTGCGTTCTGAAAGAACGCTGGATGCAGGACAGGCCAGTAGCTCAATGGCATACTGTGCAAGCTCTGGCCAGTGATCCATCCTCAAGACCCAGTAAGCCAGAGGATTTTCGGTGGGGAAGGTGTCCAAGTCTGACCTTGCCCCTAGGTATTCCTGCACCATGTATATCAGACGCTGGCGATGGTTGCTGGAAATTGTAATGTGGAAAATCTGCGCTATCTCCCAAGGCTGTAATGATACCCAAGTGCTAACACACTAAGCCAAAAAATTGGGTGAATGTATGTATATACTAATCATGCAATGAAGTAATGTGGAAATGAAAAAAGATGATGGTGCTGCAAATAAAAACAATAGCTGGAATATACAGCTAGAAACATATGCAAATAAAAGATAATAAATGCGCAACCGTGTAAGTGGCAACCAACATGCCAAAGGTGATATATATGAGCAAACACACAAAAAAATTTAAATTATTATATAATAAATTAACTACTAAGTGAATGTGTAAAAACACACTAAGGAAGTCCATATACTTCAACTGCCTAGCTCTCACGGCAGCAGAAGAAGCGGTAACCTGAAATGTCCATTGGTGATGCAAAACCAGCCAGCATATATCAAGGGATGGCAGATCTTCAAAGGTCAAACTTTACTTCAATCAAAATGTATAGACAGGAGGCTTACCAGAACAGGTGGGTCCCTATTACGGGGACCAAAAGAGCTCAGCAAATACACCGGATAAGATGTCAGCGATGCGGTCCTCTGAGTCCTCACTCCACTCACCAAAACTCTGACTCCTGGTACACCTTAAGGCCGCAGGAACGCTCGTACGGCGCAATGGATACCAATTAAAGGAAGAAATAAAAAGGCTTCATGGTGCAGTAGATTCAGGAAAAAACGGGATACCCTTTATTAACAAAACGGGTAGACTGACATCCATGTAGAAAAAACAACACTTTTCAAAATTGCACTAAAACCCCGCTGTGGCGGCAGCCAGTTAGCTGGGGGCGTGATGACGTCAGGGTCCTGAGCTCCACCCTACGCGGCGTTTCCCCGTAAGAGGCGTCGTCTGGGAAAGGAGGCTTGGACCAAGACGTCACTCACCACACTTTTTATACGAAGAGCAGGAGAGTGACACCGGAAGTCCTGATGAAATTATTAGTTCATCGGTTCCACGGCGCACAAGATTTGCTACATGGTAGGCACACAGGGAACATCAAACACATACTGTGTCCCAACCATGTGAATCTTATCTACCATACATACACGCATGTGCAGAAGTCATTTTATGTTATCCTAAAGAATTAATAAACATAAAAAATATAAAAAATATATATATAATAAAAAACACACATGCTAATGGGGCAACGGTTGCAGCTGAGCACCTCTTTGCAAATGTGCCACTTAACATTACTTGCAACCCTGCTCAAAATGTCTATAAACATATCATTAGTTGATGCACTGGAAAGAAATATTAGTATCTGAGATAAACTTTCCCGCTCACCCACAAAGTGTCCGTAATACAAAACGGGCACTGGGAGGGTTAAACAAAAACATATACATATAAACCAGAACAATACTTGACATATTAACCAATATCACAGATAAAAATTAATATATATATATATATATATATATATCCCCATATGTCAATGATACCTAACTTTTACCTCAATAAAAATTTAAATTAAAATTTGTAATTAAAAAGAAAAATGAATATTGTAATATATATATTGAGAAAGACCCCCAACCAAATGTGTCCCCTGTCTCCTATGCATCTCCCTGTTAATGAAAAAAAAAAACCTGTCAAAAGCCAAGTGCATATCTGAGTGCACCAGAACACCAAGAAGGGGGAAAGGGAGGAAAAAGGAAGGAAATAGAGGGGTGACAACATAGGAAGGGACTACGGGGAATTGATATAGGGAGGGAGGAACACATATACATATATATATATATATATATATATATATGCACACAGATGTATGTGTGGGCATATATATACACAGATACAGTAAGTGCACATAGAGAGTCACTAAAATGTAATGGTGAATGGGACACTATAAGTGGGACGGGTAATTATAATGAGACCCGTCAACTATTATTGATGTAACAATTAATGTCCCATTCGATGTTGAGGCCCCAGGGGCTATAGCACCGCATGTCAAAAATCCACCTGGTCTCTCTACGTGAGATTTGACGTTTCAGGTTGTCACCTCTCCAGTGTGGCACATACTTCTCTATGCCCACTACTTCCAATACTGAGGGATCTCTGTTATGGCACTGACGAAAGTGCCATGACACACTATGTTTTCTGAAACCCCTGCGTATGTTGGACAGGTGTTCCCCTATTCTCACTTTCAGGGCATGGGTGGTCCTTCCAATATATTGGAAACCACACGGACAACGTAAGAGGTAAATAACCCCTGTAGTGCCGCAGGTTATGAAATCAGATATGGTATATTCTTGGGAGGTAGTATGCGAGGTGAAGGTAGAAGTTTTCAGGGTTCTGGATGTTCTGCAAACCTTGCATCTCTTACACGGAAAAAAACCCTTAAGACGACCAAACATAAGAACTCTGGGTGGAGGGTCAACCACACTCGGTGCCACAAGGTCTTTTAAGTTTTGGTTTCTTCTGTACAAAATCTTTGGACAATCGGGGAGCGTAGGTCCCAGAATCCTGTCACTTTTCAAAACTGGCCAGTGCTTCTTAATTATTTTGTTAACCCACCAAAAATGGGAAGAGAAGGTGGTCAAAAAGGACCATTGCAGATCATTGGATATGGTATTTTTTTCCTTCGTTTTTGGAATCAAAAGAGCTTGTCTATCCATAGACGTAACCTCTCGGAGGTCTTTATCCAATATGGTCGGTTGGTACCCTTTTTCCAAAAAAACGATCCTTGAGTATTGTAGCCTGCAATTCAAAGTCCTCTAGGCGTGAACAGTTTAGCCTAATTCATTGAAACTGTCCCCTTGGTATGGCCTTGAGCCAGTTAGGGTGATGTCCACTATCTGTTGGAATATAGCCATTGCGGTCTGTACCCTTAAAGAAAGTTTTGGTCAACAGAGCACCATTTTCTTTAAATATCACCAAGTCCAAAAAATTTACAGAAGTAAAACTATATTCATATGTAAATTTAATCCCCCAATTATTCAAATTTAGAGTGGTCATGAATTCACTCAGTGATCCTACATCTCCTTTCCACAGAAAGAAGGCGTTGTCAATGTAACAATGCCAAAAAAGGAGGCGGGGCTCCTCTAGTGAAAAAAGTTGGTCATTTTCCCACAAGGCCATAAATAGGCCAGAAGGCTGGGGGCAAATTTGGCCCCCATAGCAACTCCCGTACTCTGTAGGAAAAACTGACCACTATATTAGAAATAATTGTGTTCCATTGCGAAGCACAACAGTTTCATAACAAATTCCAAAGTAGATGTTTTCACTGAAAGTTCCTTTCTAAGAAAAAATTCCGCTGCCTTATACCCCAATTCGTGAGGTATTATCGTGTAAAGGGAGGCTACGTCTGCTGTGACCAGCAAGACGTCCTCATCCACTACACACTCGGATAGCTCTCTAATAACTTGCATGGAGTCCTTCAGAAAGGCCGGTGTTTTAGTTACCACAGGTTGTAAGAAAACATCCACGAATTTTCCCACTCTCGATGTAAGGGAATCGATTCCGCTTACTATGGGGCGGCCAGGGGGTTGTACTGGGTTTTTGTGGACTTTGGGGATATAATATATAATGGGGGTACGGGGGGCCAGGGGGACAAGGAATTTGAGTTCTTTCTCATTAATCACTCCCTTTCGATGGCCTGCCTGTACAATAGTATTGAGAGATTTTTTATATTTTTCAGTAGGATCTTTATCTAGGACTTTATAGGTATCTCGATCTGATAATAGAACCTCCATTTCTTTTATGTAGTCCTCTTCTTCAGTACTACAATCCCCCCCCCCCCCTTGTCCGCCGGTCTTATCACCAGATTTTTTCTTTTACATAGAGACGCAATTCCTTCTTCTGAGCTTTTTTTGTTCTCCTTTTTGAATTTAACTTGGGACAGGTCCTGTAACACCAGGTCTTTAAATACTGTGATGCTGGGAGCTGGTTTCCCTGGGGGATTAAACAAGGATGCATTCCTTAATCCTGTTACTTCTCTGTTTTGCCCTTCCCCAGAAATATCATTTCTGACAATGGGGTTAGACAGAAAATGACGTTTTATACTCAGTTTCCTAGCGTATTTTTGTACGTCTAGGAACATTTGAAATTAGTTTAAAGGCTTCCTTGGTGCATATTTTAGTCCTTGGTTAAGAGTTATTTTTTCTTCCCTGGTGAGTTCTTCTCCACTTAGATTTAACACCCCCTGACATACTACCTCCTCCTTGATTTTTTGGGAGTGGCACCGCTGCCCTCCTCTGCATCCTCTCTTAGTCTTCCTTTCTTTCCTCGGCCTCTTCCTAAAAAATTATCTGTTTTGTTTCTCAGGGGAGCTGCCACAGGGGGACCATCATATGCATGGATTTGTGAATTTCCTGCGTTCCGTGATCCCATGTTGGCAGAATCCTCTATCTCCTTCTGGTCTTCATATCCCTGGAGGGGTCATATTGATTCCTTAAAGGGACATCCTGTCTCCAGGGTACCTGTGGAGAAGGGGGATCTCCCTCCCTGTAACCATCATTAGGATGAGTCCTATATGAGGGATCATCATAATGGTTGTATTGACCCCCATAATTAGGTCTATTTTGGGAATATGTATATAAATTCGATGGATGTTGGTTATATCCTTGGGGGTGTCTATTTCCCCTGTTACCTCCGGGGTTAGGGAACCTACCCTGATTCCTAGGGTGTTGGTAAGGAGGTGGATAATAATTATTGGCTCCACTCAGTGGAGGTTTTCCAGGGTTCTGGTTACCCTTTTTTCCATTTTGTTGGGGGGTCCGGTTCCCCCCTGTGGTTGTCGTTCCATATCCCCGATGTCCTGGGTTTGGAGGAGGGAGGACCTAGTGAGGGTCTCTGGTTGCTGGAACCGATCATACCTTGGGGCTGCGGACTAAAGAATTGTCTGAACGCATCGGTCAGACGGCCACCTTCCCCACCGCTCCTTCTTTGACTGACCGAAGCCTCAGCAACTCGTTGTCCAGGACCAGGAGTTTGTAACCTCCCAGTCTCTGGGAACGCGTTGCACAGACCTTTCTGCAAGGCCTCCCGGAGTTGTCTCATCCTCTGCTCCCTCTGCGACGGTAAGATAAGGTCCGCAACCTTACCCTTGTACCGTGGATCAAGGAGAGTGGCCAACCAGTAATGGTCCCTCTCCTTGATCCGAAGAATACGAGGATCCTTCCGCAGACTTTGCAGGATCAGGGTGGCCATGCAGCGCAGGTTAGCTGAGGCATTCGGTCCGGAGTCCTCTGGGTCACTAAGGACGACATGATCCGCAGCCACCTCCTCCCAGCCACGTACAAGTCCACGGGTTTCTTGGGACTGTAAATCATCCCTAAAAGACTGCTGCTGATGATGCTGAGTGCCAGGCTCAACCTCCATGCTGACACAATCCTCCTCCTCCTCCTCCTCTTCCTGTGCGATGGGTGGGACAGAAGGAACACTGTCTGGGTAAAGAGGGCCTTGAGAGGCAAGGAAGTCCTCCTCTTCCTGCCTCTGTTCTGCCTCAAGTGCTCTGTCCATTATTCCATGCAGCGTATGTTCCAACAGGTGGACAAGAGGTACAGTGTCACTGATGCATGCACTGTCACTGCTCACCATCCTCGTGGCCTCCTCAAATGGTGCCAGGACAGTGCATGCATCCATGATCATGCCCCACTGGCGTGGTGAAAAAAACCTGAGCTCCCCTGACTGTGTCCTGGTGCCGTAGTCGCACAGGTACTCATTGATGGCCCTCTGCTGCGTGTGCAGCCGCTGCAGCATGGCCAACGTTGAGTTCCACCTGGTGGGCATGTCACATATAAGGCGGTTCTTGGGCAGGTTCAACTCCTTTTGCAGCTCAGCCAGGCGAGCACTGGCATTATAAGATCTGCGGAAATGCACACAGACTTTCCTGGCCTGCCTCAGGACATCCTGTAAGCCCGGGTACCTGCCCAAGAACCGCTGCACCACCAGGTTAAGGACGTGAGCCACACAGGGCACATGGGTCAGTTGTCCCTGTCGGAGGGTGGAGAGGAGGTTGGTGCCATTGTCGCAAACCACCATTCCTGGCTTAAGCTGGCGTGGCGTCAACCACCTCTCGGCCTGCCCCTGCAGAGCAGACAGAACCTCTGCCCCGTGTGGCTCCTGTCCCCCAAACACACCAGCGCAAGCACGGCATGGCATCTTTTTGCCTGCGTACTTGCGTAGCCCCTTGAACGCCTACGGAGCACCGCTGGTTCCGAGGACAAAGCACAAGAAGAGGCCATGGAGGAAGAAGAAGAGGAGGGGGTGGAGGAGAGAGGTGTGTCACAACCAGTAGTAGCATTTTGGAGGCGTGGCGGCGGAACAACCTCCAACACTACTGCACCTTATCCTGCATCCTTCCCAGCTGCCAAAAGAGTGACCCAATGGGCCGTGAAAGAAAGGTAACGTCCCTGTCCATGCCTGCTGGACCATGAGTCAGTGGTAATATGCACCTTACCGCTGACCGCCCTGTCCAGCGAGGCCAAGACATTGCCTTCCACATGCCGGTAGAGAGCCAGAATCGCCTTCCGTGAGAAAAAGTGGCGTTTGGGAACCTGCCACTGAGGAACCGCACATTGCACAAACTCACGGAAGGGGGCCGAGTCTACCAACTGAAAAGGCAGCAGTTGAATTGCTAGCAATTTAGGCAAGCTAGCATTCAACCGCTGGGCATGTGGATGGCTGGGAGTGAACTTCTTTCGACGGTCCAGCAGCTGGGGCAGGGAAATTTGCCTGCTAGAATCGGACGTCGGTGTACTGCTAGCAGAGTGCCCGCAAGTACTTGGCTGTGACACACCTAATTCTACGCCTTCATTCCTCTCAGTGCAGGTTTCAGAGAGGACTGAAGGTATTGTGGGGTTGGAGATCCCAGCTGATGCGGTGCAAGGAGAGGTCCGCTTTGTTCTTTGGTGTGGGTCTTTAAGGTAGGCTTGCCAACGAGCTGCATGGCAGGTCAACATATGTCTGGTCAAGCATGTGGTGCCCAAGCGGCTGATGTTTTGGCCACGCGATATACGCTTGAGACATATGTTGCAAACAGCAGCTGTGCGATCTGATGCACTCGACTCAAAAAAGGCCCACACCAAAGAACTTTTTGAATAACGGGCAGAGGCAGCGCCCTGCACAGGCGGAGCTCTGCGGTGTGATTCAGTCAGTGTGCTGCCCTTACGCTGGCCCCCCGAGGGAATCCTGCCTCGTTGGAGATGTGCCTCCTCCTCATCCTCCTCCTCCTCCTCTCTCCTATTAGGCACCCACGTGGAGTCAGTGATCTCATCATCCCCTCCCTCCTCATCACTGGAGCCAATCTGGCAGTATGCTGCAGCTGCTGGAACATGACTGCCAGATTGGTGTCCTTCTTGAGCATCCTCTCTTTCTGCTCTCACGCTACTGCCTTCCTCTAGCTGGGTATCATCATCAGACCCTTCGAAACGTTGGGCATCCTCCTGGAGCATGTACCCAACACTGTGCTCAAATAGTTCGGGGGACTCCTCAGGAGGACATGGTGGGTCTAGGGAAGGAGTGACTGATGATGACATTGATACCAGGGACGAGGACGCTTTGGCAGCTGCTTTGCCAGTACCCTGAGCCTGGGTGAGAGAGGATGAGGAGGATGAGGAGGGCTTGGTCATCCACTCTACCAAGTCTTCGGCATAATGCGGCTCAACGCGTCCAGCTGCCGAAAATAAGGACAAGTGTGTCCCATGGCCACGTGCTGATGTCTCTAGACACAGAGCCTGCTTGCCCTCTTTTATTGGCTCCTGACTGTCTGCCTCTCCTTGTTTGCCTTCCAGACATTCTAATGGCCTGCAGGGAGATGGGAAAATCAGCAATAAGGGGTAGCTTCAGGTGTATATTTTGCAGGAAGCACACTATGCCAGCTGTAAGTGCTGCAGATGACTGCCTGTGTTACACAACAGGAAAAAACAGCAATAAGGGCTAGCTTCAGGTGTTTATTTTGCAGGAAGCACACTCCGCCCACTGTAAGTGCTGCAAATGCCTGTTAGTGTAGCACAAAAGAAAACAAGCTTCAGCAATAAGGGCTAGCTTCAGGTGTATAATGTGCAGGAGGCACACTGCGCCCGCTGTAAGTGCTGCAAATGCCTGTTAGTGTAACACACCAGGAAAACACAGCAATACAGGCTAGCTTCAGGTGTATATTTAGCAGGAAGCACACTCCGCCCGCTGTAAGTGCTGCAAATGCCTGTTAGTGTAACACACCAGGAAAACACAGCAATACGGGCTAGCTTCAGGTGTATAATGTGCAGGAGGCACACTCCGCCCGCTGTAAGTGCTGCAAATGCCTGTTAGTGTAACACACCAGGAAAACACAGCAATACGGGCTAGCTTCAGGTGTATATTTAGCAGGAAGCACACTCCGCCTGCTGTAAGTGCTGCAAATGCCTGTTAGTGTAACACACCAGGAAAACACAGCAATACGGGCTATCTTCAGGTGTATATTTAGCAGGAAGCACACTCCGCCCGCTGTAAGCGCTGCAAATGCCTGTTAGTGTAACACACCAGGAAAACACAGCAATACGGGCTAGCTTCAGGTGTATAATGTGCAGGAGGCACACTCCGCACGCTGTAAGTGCTGCAAATGCCTGTAAGTGTAACATACCAGGAAAACACAGCAATACGGGCTAGCTTCAGGTGTATATTTAGCAGGAAGCACACTCCGCCCGCTGTAAGTGCTGCAAATGCCTGTTAGTGTAACATACCAGGAAAACACAGCAATACGGGCTAGCTTCAGGTGTATATTTAGCAGGAAGCACACTCCGCCCGCTGTAAGTGCTGCAAATGCCTGTTAGTATAACACACCAGGAAAACACAGCAATACGGGCTAGCTTCAGGTGTATATTTAGCAGGAAGCACACTCCGCCCACTGTAAGTGCTGCAAATGCCTGTTAGTGTAACACACCAGGAAAACACAGCAATACGGGCTAGCTTCAAGTGTATATTTAGCAGGAAGCACACTCCGCCCACTGTAAGTGCTGCAAATGCCTGTTAGTGTAACACACCAGGAAAACACAGCAATACGGGCTAGCTTCAGGTGTATATTTAGCAGGAAGCACACTCCGCCCACTGTAAGTGCTGCAAACGCCTGTTAGTGTAACACACCAGGAAAACACAGCAATACGGGCTAGCTTCAGGTGTATAATGTGCAGCAGGCACACTCCGCCCGCTGTAAGTGCTGCAAATGCCTGTTAGTGTAACACACCAGGAAAACACAGCAATATGGGCTAGCTTCAGGTGTATACTGTGCAGGAGGCTTAGCAACAATGACACTGACACTGTCCCCTGCCTATCCTTCTCTCTCCCTGCACACAAGGTTTATCAAAGAATATGACACTGACACTCTCCCTGCCTATCCTTCTCTCTCCCTGCACACAAGATTTAGCAAAGAATATGACACTGACACTCTCCCTGCCTATCCTTCTCTCTCCCTGCACACAAGGTTTAGCAAAGGTTATGACACTGACACTGTCCCCTGCCTATCCTTCTCTCTCCCTGCACACCAGGTTTAGCAAAGAATATGACACTGACACTTTCCATGCCTATCCTTCTCTCTCCCTACACACAAGAATAGCACAAAGAATAGCACAATGACACTGTCCCTGCCTATCCTTCTCTTTCCCTGCGCCGGAACACACTACACAAGGCCGCCGCGCTGGTGGCCTTTTATAGTGTGGGGTGTGTGCTAAACCCCCTGAGCTATAATTGGCCACAGGCAACCTGCCTGTGGCCAATTATGTCTCTCCTAGCTGCCGGTGCTGTGATTGGCCAAGCATGCGGGGTCACAGTGCATGCTTGGCCAATCACAGCGCCGGGATTGCACTGCGATGGCGCAGTGTATTGTGGGCCGTTCGCGTCACTCGAATTTGGCGTGAACGGCCCAAATAGTTCGATCTTCGACGAACAATCGAACAGCCGATGTTTGAGTCGAACATATGTTCGACTCGAACACCGAGCTCATCCTTAGTATTAAGTAACATGTAAAATGTACTCGGGCAGGTTCGTTTTCAAGATATCAAGTTGTAGGCGCTCTCAGAGTATAACTAAATCAGCAGAGTCATGTTAACTGAACAATGGATAACAGATCAGCACCGACTATATTGTAAGTGAAACAAAAGAACAGAAAATGAACAGTAAGCAGTAAATGATCTTAATTTAGACTGGAGGTGTTCTGGATCCTAAGGTGGATACCTAGAGGCCCACGGTCCCCACATGTATTCGAAAGCACAGGAGGAACTTATGTGTGGAATCAAAGATTTTTCATACTAATAATGTTGTTGGGTAACATTCGCAATTTCTGATGGGTTAGGAGCTAGATTTTGTTTCCAGTGAGAATTAGCTTGGCAGAGAGTAAAATATTAGCTACTTTTCCCCGGAATTGGTGTGGAAATAGGTCAATATCTATGTTAAGTAGGGGTAGAGCTGGGTTCACAGGGGAAATAATGCCAGTAACTTCTGAGATCAATTGGAATGCTTTCCGCCAGAAACTACGAATGCTATTACATTCCCAAAGGATATGTGCAAGGGTCCCCGAGTCACCACAACCACCCCAGCATAGAGAGGAACTTGTTTTGTATATGGACACCAATCTTTAGGGGGTAAGATAGCAACGATGTGATATCTTAAGTGCTAACTCCCAGTGGTTTACACAATGAGTGGTAGAATATGTGTATCTTATAGCTCTCATCCACTGAGTATTGGTGAAGGAAGTTTTTAGATCTTTTTCCCATTTTATCATTGAGTCTGTCTTATGAAAGGTCATTTTGTCCTGCAGTAAGCTATAGATGAGAGATGTACCTCTTACTGATTTAAGGGTATTCCCATAGTATTGTCATATTTTAGAGTGTATCCTGACTAGCGGGGGAGGTGAAGGTGATAAGAGGCTGTGAATTAGGTACAGTGTGAAGTATGCTTGGGAAATTTAAATTTGGATATGACGTTCTCTGTTAAGGAAAGTGCCCCACCCAAGTAGAGGTCTTTTATCTGGTTTAGGCCCCATTTTCTCCATTCCCTTTTAGACAAGTGTGGACTGAGGTGTTGAAGGGTAGTAAGTGGATCATCTAACTTGTAGCTTTGAGAGGGATGTGGAGTAAGCCGTGTAATCACCCTACTAGCCATTAGGGATGCTTTAGTAGTGGGAGGGAACAGGCTTAGATTTAGTGGTTTCCACATATCTGCATATAATATGGAACAGAGATTTGAGTTATTGTTCAAATCCTGCTCAATATCCAGCCACTGTTTAATTAGAGCTATATGTGGACAACGGGCTCTTTTCCCCTGCCAAATATATTTTTTTCCATTAGTGAGGTTTGTTCTTTCATGTATGTTGGTTTTGGTGGAATGTGGAGAGTTCTGAACAAATATAATATTTGTGGCATGATGAGCATCTTATATGCCGCTGGTCTACCTACCCATGACAACTCAACTTTAGCTACATTTTTCATTTTCTTGTCCAGTTGTAACCAGATGTAATCTGAAAATAGGTTAATGATGTGGGGTTATCTCGAAATATGAACCCTCTTACTTGTGAATCTAAATGGATTCTCTGCTAAAGGCCCTATTACTAAATGAAATATTGTGGGAGATAAGGGACAACCTTGACTTGTGCCGTTTGATATGAGAAAAGACTTGGATAAAATGTTTTCTGTGTACACCTGGGCCGAAGGTGAGGAATATAGTGCTAATACTGCGGATAGAATGGAGCCATGAATACCAAACTTCTGCAAGACTTGCGACATATAGTTCCAATGTACTCGATTGAACGCCTTCTCAGCATCAATAGAGATTAACAAAGAAGGCATCCGTCATCTCTCCGTGAAATGAACAATGTTTATTACTCGTCTGGTAGCATCTGATGTTTGCCTGCCAGGAACAAATCCCATCTGGTCTGGTTGTATCAGTCTGGGCAACACCTCTTTTAGTCTTTGCGCCAGGAGTTTGGCATAGATTTTAACATCTACATTAAAGTGGAGTTCCACCCTGAATTTTTTTTTTTACCAAAAATCAAAAAAAAAAAAAAATCGCAAAAAAAATTTTTTTTTTACTTACCAGAAATAGCGGTTGCTATGCGGAAGTCCCTAATCTGCCTCTTCACTGTCCGCCGCTGGTCTTCTTCCTCGTCCTACTTGCGGTGTCTTCTGGTCAATGGGGCACGCTGCCTTCTGGGAACTGTGAGTATCCCAGAGAGCAGCCGGCCCATTCAGAAAACACTGCAAGACTCAAACATGCACAGTAGGAAACGGGCAGTGAAGCCGCACGGCTTCACTGCCTGTTTCCCTTAGTGAGGGTGGCGGCGCCGGGAGCTGCAGGATCGAGGGATCAGCCTCGGGGGGGGGCGACATCGTGGGCGAGTAGGACAGGTAAGTGTCCTTATTAAAAGTCAGCAGCTACAGTGTTTGTAGCTGCTGACGTAAAAAAAATTGAGGGTGGAACCCCTCTTTAAGTAGAGATATGGACCTAAAGTTGGTAGGGCAATCAGGGTTCTTCCCTGGCTTTGGTAGGGTGACTATGTTTGCCCGCAGCATCTCAGGAGGAAAAGATGCCCAAGTTGCTGCAGTGGAAAATATAGTTTGTAGAGAGCGGACTAGTTTAGAGCTAAATGTCTGGTAGTACTCTCACGGGAAACCATCTGGTCCTGGAGATTTTCCACTCGTGGACTGGATAGTTTTAAGTATTTGAGGTCTTGAGAATTTAGATCCTCAAGTTCCGAAATGGGTCACTAAAGGAGGGTTCAGTTTATCTATAAATGTGGAAATTGAGTCACCTGTGGGTTTTGAAGTGGACAGGTCATTCTTTAGGTTATAGAGTGATTCAAAATAGTCCACGAATGCGGTTGGACACTTTTTGTTTGGTGTGTGGGTGGTGTAAGAATGGTATTTTAGCCTTAATTCTCTTTGCTTTGACTCTGGCTGCAAGAAATTTCCCTGCTCTGTTATGGGAGGTGTAATATTTTATTTTGAGTTGTCTGAGCATACGGTCATGATTCCCTTGAAGCAGGGAGCAGAGGTCCATACGTAACTTGGCTAATTGATATGCTTTAGAAGGGTCTGGTTTGTCTTTATTTTTACGTTCTAGTTCATTGAGTTCAGTCATTATCTGTCACAAATTGAAGGTATGGAGCTGTTTAGCGTGTGCACCCAGCTGTAGTAACACTCCTCTAACATATGCTTTGTGGGCATTCCATAGTGTGAATATATCTAAATCAGGATTATCATTTAAGGTAAAATACTCCTCTAGGTGGTGAAGGGCCTTCTCTTTAGCGGTTGGGTCATCCAGCAGTTTGAGGTTACAGCGCCACATTGAAGTTAGACGAGATCCTGATAGAGACTGCAGCATGGTCGGACCATGTGATGTCAGCTATATCGGGGTGGGAAATCTGTTGCAGCACCAGAAAGAGGTTGATTCTAGAGTATTCTCTTTCAGATACAAGTAGGCATCTCCATACGTCATACATACTTTTAGTAAGAGGTTAGCTAGGGAGAATGAATTAGGCTTCTTATTTGAGGTAGTGTCTAATTTAGGGTCTACGACCAGATTCAAATCGCCTCCTACAATCAGGTTACCTTGTTTATGCTTGACTATACATTTGAAAAGTTTACGAAAAAAGGAACCATGCCTTGTGTTATGAGCGAACACCCCTACTATTGTGTATAAATGTTCATTAATATGACATACCAGCAAAACATATCTACCTTCTTTGTCTATAATTGAAGAGTTTAGTTTAAAGGATATCAAGTTCTTGATAGCTATGAGAACACCTCTTTTTTGGAGGAGAATTTGGCAGAGAAAACATATGAGAAGTCTTTGTGCTTACACTTTGGAGCTTCTAGGGCTTTGAAGTGAGTCTTTTGCACAATTACTACATTTGCTTTGGATTTGCTGGCTTCCTTCCATAGTGAGAAGCATTTAGCTGGGTGGTTGAGGCCTCTGGCATTAATGGACAGTAATTTAAAGTGGTTGTAAACCCTGTACAACCACTTTTACCTACAGGTAAGCCTATATTAAGGCTTTCTTATAGGTGCTGTAAATATCTCCTAAACCTACACGGTTTAGGAGATATTTACAATATAAGCATGCACCAATGTCATCAGCGCATGCGCACTTTAGAAAGGGCATGATTGTGCTGTTTCTAAAGGGATCATGCCGTAACTGGCGGCTCTCATGCGCATTTGCGGGATTGACTTTATGCAACTTCGGCCAGTCACAGAGTCGGAGTCTGCGGCCCCAGAATCAAGAGGGTTGAAGATGGACGCTTCCAACCAGCGGGTACATGTTTTGACATCGCAGGCTTCATTTTCGGGTAAGTGACACATAATGGGCTACTATGCAATGCATAGTAGCCCATTATGCTTTACCTTTGCAGGGAAATAAAGAGGAAGTAAAACCCATCAGGGTTTACTTCCTCTTTAGGAGTAAGGGGTTAGAGGTAAAGGTAGATCTGGTTTGGGCCCTTCTGTGCTTGGATGGAGATGCTGAAACTGGAGTTTAAGACATATTCCTGTGCTGGTGGAGTTGTGGGTGCCTCATGAAAAAAACAATATGTGTGAAAGTCTGAATAAGGTCAACGTAGTGCCTAGTGCATAGTGTCTTTTAAGAAAATATTGAACAACGAGATCGTAGCTGGGGAGTCTAAGTGTAACAGCCAGGGTAGACATGCTAACCCTGGTGAGGATAAAAAAGAAAGTTCTAAAGAACTCAGGGCAGCTTAACTGCATATTAGTTGGGGGAAAGAAATACAGTAGATAGATGTTTGCTCACAGGCGAATCAGGAATGGAGAGCTTAAAGCGGTTGTATACCCGTGTTTTTTTTTTTACATACCTGAAAGGCAAAAGGCATAATGAGCTAGTATGCACCGCATACTAGCTCATTATGAAATACTTACCTTAGAACGAGGCGTCGGTAACTTACCTGGTTCACGCCGAGGGAGATGTCATCTTGCCTCAGCGTGTCTTCTGGGTATCGCCGCTCCAGCGCTGTTAGTGGCTGGAGCTGCGATGTCGTCACTCCCGCGCGCTGGCAAGGTCCGGCGGCTGCCAGGCTTAAGCCGAGAATCCCCGCTGCGCATGCGCCGCTGCAGTCAGCGGCTCATTGCAAGGGCAATATCTCCTAAACCGTACAGGTTTAGGAGATATTCTTTTTACCTACAGGTAAGCCTTATTATAGGCTTACCTGTAGGTAAAAGTTAAAAAACAGGGTATACAACCGCTTTAAAGCTTCTTATAGCACTCGTCCGTAAGTTTGTTTAATACCAGCACATTTTATCTATTTCAATAATAATATTGGGAAAAGTGGTGTCTGCGCTGTGACCGGAACCAGGGGGGTGAAACAAATGTGACTGATAACGCACTCAATGCAATAAATTCTTAATATTCCAATTGGACAGGTGTATATAAATAAAAATAAGATGGATAACACAATGCACTAACATAGCACACTGTGAAAGACTGTGCTGCAAAATATTGACCAGTGAATCAAAAAATAAATAAATTGGTAGAGTAAATTAATATGGACAACTGATGCACAATGTATAAATGGAAAACACAAGTCCAGATAGAATAAGTGATCCAAAAAATATAATAGTGCTTTCAATAAAGTTCAAGTGGATAGTGACTCCCACCACCAAAAGCAAAAAACTAAAACGCACACTTGTAGTGCTCCAAAATTTCTTCAGTGATACACCTATGTGTCTGCAAGCAGCTCACCTCACTGCTGTTGGATAAACAGCATGCACAGATCACAGAGTGTGGATGAAGATGGTATATCCCACAATATGGCGATCTTCTTACTATTGCTATAGTCTCCTTACTGTCGCTGCAGTCCTCTCAGTGTAGGATGGAAACCATATGTATAGATATAGAGACAGAGAAAGCAATCATAGCGTATCTCAGATGACAATCCTACGTAGAGGCAAGTCCACACACACGGTATTGCACTCACTTGGTACAAATGAGGAATGGATAAAACTCCACGAACACCGAGTTCATCGGCCCTCTGTGTGGGTATGGCTCTAGGTAGGTCCTATACTGTTACCGAATCCTCAGTAGGTTAAATACTCGATGAATAATATAATGAAAAAGAAGGGCATACATCGTGTAATCCTGTTTAAAACGATTTAATGAACCATAGAACAATAAAAGATAAAACTCACATTGAGCAGAGAATCAGCATGTAATGAATCCACGAGCACCGCGCTCATCTTCCTGTTTGAATCTTGGTATACCCAATGCTCCAATCCCTACGCGTATCATCACGTCATGTGACTTCATCACCAGGTAATCCCAAACCTTACTGTCCTTTCTCTCATCCACCTTTCCTGTCTGCTGAACTTGAACTTGCTTATAAAATAAACTCAGCGTTGGAGTTAAAGTGGTGTAGACATTGGCCTTCCTGGGGAAAAATAGAGACTTGTCCCTATACTCTAGGAGATGAGAACCAGTCTGCTGGGACACCTTGCTGCAGGACCCAAAATTGTTAACACCGCTCAACCTCCTCGAACAGGAGGGTACAGGCATATAGCGCGGTGTGCCTTGACCTGCGAGTGAGGTCATGTCATGATATATGTAGCTCCCCCTCTCTCCCCCTCTTGCTTTATCGGTTATGCGGCTGTTGTCTAGGGGTCCCTGGGAGGGAGAGATGACATACACCACGGCCCATGTCCTCCATAACTAAGAGGTGAAGGCCATAAAATTGGGCCCTGTGCAGGTGTCCTAGAGTCAAGTCCAGTACTTCGTTCCTGACTCCTTTGCTCCTAGTAACCAGAGTTCCACACAGTGAATAGGTCAAACTCAGTTTTATTCTTCTTTCCAAACAATAAACAGTTTCTTCTACTGAGTTATAATGGGGAATAGATCGAGGCACAATCCTTTCCCTTCTGATGCTAACCACTGTGATATCAACAGTGGCGGATAGTCACTGCCACTGTCTATGTGAGGTAGAACGTGGATTACCTTTTTGCTAGCACGGCCCCTGTCAGGGGAAGGAGATCCGTCCAAGGGAGAAACAGGAGGCCTCTTTGTCACCAGCGATGCTGCGCCGGACTCTCCAGAGAAGTTCCGAACACCATTCCTCACAAACTCAGACACGGGCACCCAAGGAATTAGGGCCACCCTCGGATTCCTCCACCCTCGCGGAACTCAGTCGAAGGTACTGAGCCCCAGGCATCCGCCATAGTACCTCACCCCAGGCTAAAGGTGCCTGGGATGGAATCCATCCTCGCTCCGGCTAGATCAAGGGCACCTAGGCCTGGAACACCGGAACGCCAGCACCCAGGCTGAAGGTGCCTGGGTGCGGCCGCGTCCTCCAACTCTGAACCTCAACCCCATGGTCAAGGCGTCCGCGCCCTTTATCCCCTCTCCCTTTGCGTCACAGCGGGTTCCCCACCCCGCTGTACCAGCTACAGGAAAGGACAAAAAGGTACAGTCTAGCGGTGTGAGTTCAGCCCCGGCCCAGGGCAACAGCGCCACCCGTGCGCCGCAAGGAACCTCACACCACCAGAGTCCTCCAAGAACAAAAAAAAAAAGTCCCGGATACCCTAGCAATCTGTGCATCTGGGTTACACTACCACCCAGATGCCTCCCCTAAATTCAAGTACCCGCTACATATATATATATATATATATATATATATATATATATATATATATATATATATATAAAACCATCAGACTCTCTATACTATTGGATTTTCTCTTTTTTTTCTTTTGGATAACCATCCACTGGAGAGTTTAGAATACAAAAAAATAGTACTAGTGGTTTATTATGTCTTGAGTGAGAAATGCCAGTTTCTAACATTCCTGAGTGACCTTATTACCAACAAGCATATATTGGCCCCTGAATTTTTGGGGTCCATTAGTCCAGTAAGTTGCCATCCTTTATAAAAATAGATAATACTGCGCTCAGGTTTAAAACGACAGGCGGACAGCAGCTAGACTAAATTGTGGGCAACAATGTACAAGTATGAAATAGAGAAATGCAGCGGTTAAATGTCCTTAGTAACAAAGAAAACGTCCATCAATCCCGAGAGGCACCCAATAAGTGAATCGATCTTGTTGGTGGAGTTTTTGGATGCGTAGCGTTGCTGTGCATGAGGACCACTGCCATCTTGTCAGTTTGAAACCATCAGGAGTTTTCATATGACATGCCTGCTTACATCTGCCACTGTGTGAGTATACTGTATATACCGTATTTATTGGCGTATAACATGCACCCTAACTTTAAGAGGGAAGTTTCAGGAAAAAAACTTTCCACAGCCGACTGCGTATAACACGCAGGCACATTTTACCCTCTATTTTCAGGGTAAAAAGTGAGTGTTATACGCCAAAAAATACAGTATGTGCTTTTAATAAATTCAAATGGTTTTGATATACTACACCATGAAGTGTTTTTTGCCTTTACACATCTCAACATAAGGAGTGATGCCTGGATCCATGCTGGAGCAGTCCGTGGTGGATTGATGTTTTGGCGTTTTTGACCACCTATAATCTAGTGGTCCAGTTGTGAGTGTAAGAGGCTTGGCTCACTGTGGTGTTGGTGAAAGATTGCTGTTCACCTTTTAATTCACCTATTGGGTGCCTCTCGGGATTGATGGACATTTTCTTTGTTACCAAGGACATTTAAAAGCTGCATTTCTCTATTTCAAAGTTGCCATCCTTACCCCTCATATTTAATGGTAATGGAGCTGAGCCTCCCTTCAAGCATTGCAGTATGGAAGGTGTTTGTATTTATTGAATGAAATGCATCTTGACAGCTGATGGTTGGGGTCTAATTGTCTGGTAAGTTACCATGTTGTTTTATGGTGGCAGTCATGGTCATACATTGGAATTACAAAGTGAAAGTCTCACTTATAGCAGTGCAGCTATTTAAAAAAAAAAAAATGTGTTTTGTGTCTATACTTATTGTAACTACTGTATCTATTGTATTTTTTTTCTATAAAAAATAAAATAAATTTCTTTCTCGTACATCACGGGACACAGAGCGACATAGTCATTACTAATGGGTTATATAGATACCTTCAGGTGCTGGCACTGGCAACTTCCAAAACCGGAAGTACCCTCCCCTATATAAGCCCCTCCCATCCGGGAGCACCTCAGTTTTTTGCCAGTGTCTAAGGTGTTGGCCAAGAAGAAACATGTGTTTTTCACTGAGCTTGCGTACAGGTTCTTTTGGGCCTCAGTAAGCTGTTCCGGATCCGACCAAAAAAGCTTCATAGCTAAACGGTCGGTACCCGGGCCTTGCAGAGAAGAGCAAGGTTTTGCCTGTAATGCTTCTCTTAGGAGAGCTGGACCCTGGGATCCAGAGCTCTGGTCATACCCACGACCAAGATGTTTTCTGTGCAGGGTGCTATACAGGTCCAGGGGAGTGGAATCCTTGGGAACCCGGTCCCTGAAGGTTTAATTACAATGCCTGCCGTGATAGGTGAAGTTTGGGCTTCTGTGGCCAAACAAAGTCCTGCGGCGGGGAAAAGGTAAGTGGGGGCCCCTCAGGAACTTGGTTCTATTGAGGGGACCCCCAAGCCTAATATGTCTTTCTGCCTGTTACCTAACGGTATTCCCGCTAAATATTATGCATGTCTGTAACTACTAAAAAATGTAATAATTTTAATAGTGGTCAAGAAAAAAAAAAAAAATATAGACTGCGGTACCTGTGTTAATCCACAAGAGGCCGCTGTGGAACGTTTCTTGTCATGTGGACTAGTTTCTTTTCATCAGAGCAAGTCCAGGCATATGGTGAGTTCTCTTGTGGGAAACTGCTTCCTCTGCCATGTTGCAATGCTCGTCCATCCCCCGGCCTGCGGCAAAAGGGGCCCTGGCTCTTGTCCCTAGTTTCCCTCTTCAAAATTAGCGCGGAAGGCGCACGTGGCCGCGCGCGTGCACGTGCACGCGCCTCTATATATAGAGGTGAGCTGGGAAAGGGGGCGGAGCTTGGGGGATGACACTCTGTGCGCGCCGCAGCGCTTCTGCGCATGTGCGGGCGTCCCAGCATGTTAAAAACCACAATTATGTGTTGTGAGCTGGCTATGGAGTGCAGAGACAGAGCTGGCAACATTTAAAAAAGGCATACAGCAAGCGGTTGATGCAGGCATCCCCATAGAAAGGCACATTAGTAGACACCAACTGTTTTTATAGCAGCATTTGTGCTAGACTATTGTCAGTAAGTGGTGTATTTCGGCTGGAATACCTCAGCTTTGGGCTTAGGAATATGCCGTCTAAAAACTCCGGGACTAAAAATCCCAGGAAGCATAGGGGGTCTCCATCGGGCTCTGAGGATCTTGGGCATGCTTTGGCTGCACCAGTCTCCCCTGAAGAATCAGAGGTTAGTGACCGTAGAGCACCCTCAGGAGTACCTGGTACTGTGGCTGTCCTCAGTTCACCTGCTCCTGTGTATGTAACAGAGGAGGTTTTTTCCTCAGCTCTGGGAGGGCTGGAAGAGAGATTGTCAGCATTGATCGCTGCTTCCCTGTCACAGGAAAAAAGCGCTCGATCTCCGTCTCCTCCCTCAGAGTGCCTGTTAGCGGAGCAACAGTCCCATACAGGGATCGACCTACCTGAAGGGGATCAGGATGAGGTCGATTCTGTTGTAGAGGAATCAACAGTGGAAGAGCCATTCTCAGCATCACATGCTGAAAGATTATGGGTTCAGTCCCTGACTAACATGGTCCAATCAGCATTTAAAATGCCCCTTGCGGAGCCATCATCCACTTCTGTCTTCTCCTTGGGGTCGCTAAAAGCTCCCCAGACTGTTTGTTCCTTTCCGATCCATCCTTTACTGGAAGGGCTCATTTACCAGGATTGGGAGCATCCTGATAAAGTATTTACTCCTCCCAAGAGATTTCAAGTGGTCTATCCCATGGAGGATAAGTTCATCAAAAAATGGAGGGTCCCTACAGTGGACGCAGCCATCTCTTGTGTGAATAAATCACTGACATGTCCAGTGGATAATGTCCAAATGTTCAAGGACCCAATAGATAAAAAATTAGAGTCCTTATTAAAATCTGCTTTTGCTACAGCAGGCTTGGTGACACAACCAGCAGTGGCAGCTATTGGGGTCTGCCAAGCAGTGAAGGATCAGTTGAAACAGGTCTTAAGTAGGGATGAGCTCGGTGTTCGAGTCGAACATACGTTCGACTCGAACATCGGCTGTTCGATCGTTCGACGAAGATCGAACGATTTGGGCCGTTCGCGCCTAATTCGAGTGACGCGAACGGCCCACAATGCACTACGCCATCGCAGTGTCATCCAGGCGCTGTGATTGGCCAAGCATGCACTGTGACCCCGCATGCTTGGCCAATCACAGCGCCGGCAGCGAGGAGAGCAATGATTGGCCACAGGCAGGATGCCTGTGGCCAATTATTGCTGAGGGTGTTTAGTACACGCCCCACACTATAAAAGGCCGCCAGCACGGCGGCCTAGTGTAGTGTGTTCCGGAGCAGGGAAAGAGAAGCATAGGCAGGGACAGTGGCATTTATTTTTTCTTGCTTAACCTGGATTCCTTTAGTTTAGGGAAAGAGAAGGATAGGTAGGGAGAGTGTCAGTGTGTTTTACTGTGCGAATCCTTGTTTCTAGGGACAGGGAAGGACAGTGAGGGAAATTCTCCTTGTGCTATAGTGTGCTAAAGCATTGATCATCAATCAGCTTTAAAAAAACATTTTTTCTAGGGACAAAAAACTATAGGTAGGAAGAGTGTCAGTTTCTTTCACTGTGATAATCCTTGTTTCTAGGGACAGGGAAGGACAGTGAGGGAAATTCTACTTGTGCTATAGTGTGCTAAAGCATTGATCATCAATCAGCTTTAAAAAAACATTTTTTCTAGGGACAGAAAACTATAGGTAGGAAGAGTGTCAGTTTCTTTCACTGTGATAATCCTTGTTTCTAGGGACAGGGAAGGACAGTGAGGGAAATTCTACTTGTGCTATAGTGTGCTAAAGCATTGATCATCAATCAGCTTTAAAAAAACATTTTTTCTAGGGACAGAAAACTATAGGTAGGAAGAGTGTCAGTTTCTTTCACTGTGATAATCCTTGTTTCTAGGGACAGGGAAGGACAGTGAGGGAAATTCTACTTGTGCTATAGTGTGCTAAAGCATTGATCATCAATCAGCTTTAAAAAAACATTTTTTCTAGGGACAGAAAACTATAGGTAGGAAGAGTGTCAGTTTCTTTCACTGTGATAATCCTTGTTTCTAGGGACAGGGAAGGACAGTGAGGGAAATTCTACTTGTGCTATAGTGTGCTAAAGCATTGATCATCAATCAGCTTTAAAAAAACATTTTTTCTAGGGACAGAAAACTATAGGTAGGAAGAGTGTCAGTTTCTTTCACTGTGATAATCCTTGTTTCTAGGGACAGGGAAGGACAGTGAGGGAAATTCTACTTGTGCTATAGTGTGCTAAAGCATTGATCATCAATCAGCTTTAAAAAAAAAATTTTCTAGGGACAGAAAACTATAGGTAGGAAGAGTGTCAGTTTCTTTCACTGTGATAATCCTTGTTTCTAGGGACAGGGAAGGACAGTGAGGGAAATTCTCCTTGTGCTATAGTGTGCTAAAGCATTGATCATCAACCATCTTTAAAAAAACATTTTTTCTAGGGACAGAAAACTATAGGTAGGAAGAGTGTCAGTTTCTTTCACTGTGATAATCCTTGTTTCTAGGGACAGGGAAGGACAGTGAGGGAAATTCTACTTGTGCTATAGTGTGCTAAAGCATTGATCATCAATCAGCTTTAAAAAAACATTTTTTCTAGGGACAGAAAACTATAGGTAGGAAGAGTGTCAGTTTCTTTCACTGTGATAATCCTTGTTTCTAGGGACAGGGAAGGACATTGAGGGAAATTCTACTTGTGCTATAGTGTGCTAAAGCATTGATCATCAATCAGCTTTAAAAAAACATTTTTTCTAGGGACAGAAAACTATAGGTAGGAAGAGTGTCAGTTTCTTTCACTGTGATAATCCTTGTTTCTAGGGACAGGGAAGGACAGTGAGGGAAATTCTACGTGTGCTATAGTGTGCTAAAGCATTGATCATCAATCAGCTTTAAAAAAACATTTTTTCTAGGGACAGAAAACTATAGGTAGGAAGAGTGTCAGTTTCTTTCACTGTGATAATCCTTGTTTCTAGGGACAGGGAAGGACAGTGAGGGAAATTCTACTTGTGCTATAGTGTGCTAAAGCATTGATCATCAATCAGCTTTAAAAAAACATTTTTTCTAGGGACAGAAAACTATAGGTAGGAAGAGTGTCAGTTTCTTTCACTGTGATAATCCTTGTTTCTAGGGACAGGGAAGGACAGTGAGGGAAATTCTCCTTGTGCTATAGTGTGCTAAAGCATTCCTCATCAACCATCTTTGAAATCCTTGTTTTTTGGACAGTCAGGGAAATTGTCGTTGTGCTATTCTGTGCAAAAGCAATCATCCTCAACCATATTTAGAAATCCTTAAGTAAAGGGACAGAGAAGGACACCTGAAGGTAGCCCTTATTGCTTTTTTCCCATCTCCCTGCAGGCCATCTATTAGAATGTCTGGAAGGCAAACAAGGAGAGGCAGACAGTCAGGAGGCAATAAAAGAGGGCAAGCAGGCTCTGTGTCTGGGGGCAACAGTGCTGGTCGTGGACGCGGTGCATTGTCATCAGCACATGGCCATGGGACACGCTTGTCCTTCTTTTCGGCAGCTGGACATGTTGAGCCACATCATGCCGAAGACTTGGTAGAGTGGATGACCAAGCCCTCCTCCTCCTCCTCATCCTCTCTCACCCAGGCTCAGGGTACTGGCAAAGCAGCTGCCAAAGCGTCCTCTTCCCTGGTATCAATGTCAGACTCATCATCAGTCACTCCTTCCCTAGACCCACCATGTCCTCCTCCTGAGGAGTCCCCTGAACTGTTTGAGCACAGTGTTGGGTACATGCTCCAGGAGGATGCCCAGCGTTTCGAAGGGTCTGATGATGAAACCCAGCTACAGGAAGGCAGTAGCGTGAGAGCAGACAGAGGGGATGCTCAAGAAGGACACCAATCTGGCAGTCATGTTCCAGCAGCTGCAGCATACTGCCAGATTGGCTCCAGTGATGAGGAGGGAGGGGATGATGAGGTCACTGACTCCACGTGGGTGCCTAATAGGAGAGAGGAGGAGGATGAGGAGGAGGCACATCTCCAACGAGGCAGGATGCCCTTTGGTGGCCAGCGTAAGGGCAGTACACCGACGGAATCACACCGCAGAGCTCCGCCTGTGCAGGGCGCTGCCTCTGCCCGTCATTCAAAAAGTTCTTTGGTGTGGGCCTTTTTTGAGGCTAGTGCATCAGATCGCACAGCTGCTGTTTGCAACATATGTCTCAAGCGTATATCGCGTGGCCAAAACATCAGCCGCTTGGGTACCACATGCCTGACCAGACATATGTTGACCTGCCATGCAGCTCGTTGGCAAGCCTACCTCAAAGACCCACACCAAAGAACAAAGCGGACCTCTCCTTGCACCGCATCAGCTGGGATCTCCAACCCCACTATAACTTCAGTCCTCTCTGAAACATGCACTGGGAGGAATGAAGGTGTAGAATTAGGTGTGTCACAGCCAAGTAGTTGCGGCCACTCTGCTAGCAGTACACCGACGTCCGATTCTAGCAGGCAAATTTCCCTGCCCCAGCTGCTGGACCGTCGAAAGAAGTTCACTCCCAGCCATCCACATGCCCAGCGGTTGAATGCTAGCTTGGCTAAATTGCTAGCGCTTCAACTGCTGCCTTTTCAGTTGGTAGACTCGGTCCCCTTCCGTGAGTTTGTGCAATGTGCGGTTCCTCAGTGGCAGGTTCCCAAACGCCACTTTTTCTCACGGAAGGCTATTCCGGCTCTCTACCGGCATGTGGAAGGCAATGTCTTGGCCTCGCTGGACAGGGCGGTCAGCGGTAAGGTGCATGTTACCGCTGACTCATGGTCCAGCAGGCATGGACAGGGACGTTACCTTTCTTTCACGGCCCATTGGGTCACTCTTTTGGCAGCTGGGAAGGATGCAGGACAAGGTGCAGTAGTGTTGGAGGTTGTTCCACCGCCACGCCTCCAAAATGCTACTACTGGTTGTGACACACCTCTCTCCTCCACCCCCTCCTCTTCTTCTTCCTCCATGGCCTCTTCCTGTGGTTTGTCCTCTGAACCAGCGGTGCTCCGTAGCCGTTCAAGGGGCTACGCAAGTACGCAGGCAAAAAGATGCCATGCCCTGCTTGTGCTGGTGTGTTTGGGGGACAGAAGCCACACTGGGGCAGAGGTCCTGTCTGCTCTGCAGGGCCAGGCCGAGAGGTGGTTGACGCCACGCCAGCTTAAGCCAGGAATGGTGGTTTGCGACAATGGCACCAACCTCCTCTCCGTCCTCCGACAGGGACAACTGATCCATGTGCCCTGTGTGGCTCACGTCCTTAACCTGGTGGTGCAGCGGTTCTTGGGCAGGTACCCGGGCTTACAGGATGTCCTGAGGCAGGCCAGGAAAGTCTGTGTGCATTTCCGCAGATCTTATAATGCCAGTGCTCGCCTGGCTGAGCTGCAAAAGGAGTTGAACCTGCCCAAGAACCGCCTTATATGTGACATGCCCACCAGGTGGAACTCAACGTTGGCCATGCTGCAGCGGCTGCACACGCAGCAGAGGGCCATCAATGAGTACCTGTGCGACTACGGCACCAGGACAGGGTCAGGGGAGCTTGTTTTTTTTTCTCCACGCCAGTGGGGCATGATCAGGGATGCATGCACTGTCCTGGCACCATTTGAGGAGGCCACGAGGATGGTGAGCAGTGACAGTGCATGCATCAGTGACAGTGTACCTCTTGTCCACCTGTTGGAGCACACGCTGCGTGGAATAATGGACAGGGCACTTGAGGCAGAACAGAGGCAGGAAGAGGAGGACTTCCTTGCCTCTCAAGGCCCCCTTTACCCAGACAGTGTTCCTTCTGTCCCACCCATCGCACAGGAAGAGGAGGAGGAGGAGGAGGAGGAGGAGGATTGTGTCAGCATGGAGGTGGAGGCTGGCACTCAGCATCATCAGCAGCAGTCTTTTAGGGATGATTTACAGTCCCAAGAAACCAGTGGACTTGTACGTGGCTGGGAGGAGGTGGCTGCGGATCATGTCGTCCTTAGTGACCCAGAGGACTCCGGAGCGAATGCCTCAGCAAACCTACGCTGCATGGCCTCCCTTATCCTGCAAAGTCTGCGGAAGGATCCTCGTATTCTTCGGATCAAGGAGAGGGACCATTACTGTCTGGCCACTCTCCTTGATCCACGGTACAAGGGTAAGGTTGCGGACCTTATGTTACCGTCGCAGAGGGAGCAGAGGATGAGACAACTCCGGGAGGCCTTGCAGAAAGGTCTGTGCAACGCGTTCCCAGAGACTGGGAGGTTACAAACTCCTGGTCCTGGACAACGAGTTGCTGAGGCTTCGGCCAGTCAAAGAAGGAGCGGTGGGGAAGGTGGCCGTCTGACCGATGCGTTCAGACAATTCTTTAGTCCGCAGCCCCAAAGTATGATCGGTTCCAGCAACCATCGCCAGCGTCTGATAAACATGGTGCAGGAATATCTAGGGGCAAGGTCAGACTTGGACACCTTCCCCACCGAAAATCCTCTGGCTTACTGGGTCTTGAGGATGGATCACTGGCCAGAGCTTGCACAGTATGCAATTGAGCTACTGGCCTGTCCTGCATCCAGCGTTCTTTCGGAACGCACATTCAGTGCTGCTGGAGGATTTGTCACGGATCACAGGGTGCGCCTGTCCACCGACTCGGTTGATCGACTGACTTTCATCAAGATGAACCAGTCTTGGATCACCACCAGCTACCACACACCTGATGCTGATATAACAGACTAATTGATTTTAACATGTCACATCCCTTCAAGACTGATGCTGATGCTGAGTGCCTGTGCTGTTATGTTGACTGGCTATCCTCCTCCTCTGAGTCCTCAATGATACGATTGATGATGATAGCTTGGAAGATCATTTTTGTTTATGGGTGCCGCCACCAGTGGCTAAGGCCCAATTTTTCAGCCCCTGTTTTACAGGGGCGTGTAATTACAATTTTTTTAGCAATAATTTGCCATAGGGCTCATTGCTGTGCTCCAAGTACAGTATCTGTGAGGGGTTGGAGTGTTGTGGCACCAGTGCCTAAGGCCCAATTTTTCAGCCCCTGTTTAACAGGGGCGTGTCATTACAATTTTTGAAGCAATACTTTGCAACAGGGCTCATTGCTGTGCTCCAAGTACAGTATCTGTGAGGGGTTGTAGTGTTGTGCCACCAGTGCCTAAGGCCCAATTTTTCAGCCCCTGTTCAACAGGGGCATGTAATTACAATTCTTGATCTAATAATTCACAGCAGGGCCCATTGCTGCACCCACCAAGAGTAACTCTGAGGGCTTACAGTGTTGTGGCAACGCCACCACCACCACCACCACCACGAAAGGCCCAATTTTTCAGCCCCTGTTCAAAAGGGGCATGTAATTACAATTCTTGATCTAATAATTCACAGCAGGGCCCATTCCTGCACCCACCAAGAGTAACTCTGAGGGCTTACAGTGTTGTGGCAACACCACCACCACCACCACCACCACGAAAGGCCCAATTTTTCAGCCCCTGTTCAACAGGGGCATGCAATTACAATTCTTAATCTAATAATTCACAGCAGGTCCCATTCCTGCACCCACCAAGAGTAACTCTGAGGGCTTACAGTGTTGTGGCAACACCACCACCACCACCACGAAAGGCCCAATTTTTCAGCCCCTGTTCAACAGGGGCATGCAATTACAATTCTTGATCTAATAATTCACAGCAGGGCCCATTGCTGCACCCACCAAGAGTAACTGTCAGGGCTTACAGTGTTGTGGCACCAGCACCACCATCAAAGGCCCAATTTTTACTACCACTGTTCAACAATTATATGTAATTAAAATTCCTGATATAATAGTTGACAGCAGGGCGTTCCAGCACCAACCAAGAGTAACTGTGAGTGCTTACAGTGTTGTGCCAACACCAACAACTAAGGGGCCTATTTCTGCAGAGTATATACGGCAGGTCCCTACTTTCAAACATCCAACTTACAAACGACTCCTACTTGCAAACGCAAGAAGACAACAGGAAGTGAGAGGAAATCTACCCCTTGGAAGGAAAATTCTCTCCTGTAAGAATTAATATGGGAGAAAGGTGTCTCCTCTGTACTGATGCTTTATCACCAATCCTTGTTTCAAGAAAAACACCACATTTCAAAAACAGTTGTCATTGGGACGGAAAGTGAGGTGAAATGTTCTGAACAGGGGCACAGACAGCAAAACAAATGTTACAGGGGTGATAACCCTTACCTATGTTTTCCAAAAAGTTTAAAAATAGATTTTTGGGCTGGAGCTACACTTAAACAATGTACCTGTTCAAAATTACAAACAGATTCTACATAAGAACAAACCTACAGTCCCTGTCTTGTATGCACCGCCTGTATACGGCTGTTCAGAGTATATAGGGCCTTTTTTATTTTATGTGCGGGGTTCCCCTTAATATCCATACAAGACCCAAAGGGGCTGGTAATGGGCTGGGGTGGGGGGGGGGTCATGGGGTAGCTATGCCATTTTTCTTAAAGATTTTCATCCATATTACCGGGACCAGACATTACATTAAAGCCGCAAGCAGTTTTAAATGGCTTTTTTTTCCTTTAGAAGTGTCATTTTGTGCAGGGACAGTTCTAAACACGGGAAACACGTGGCACTTCACAGGCATACTTTAGACACCCCCCAGGTACGATATTTAAAGGAATATTTGACTTTTTTTTTTCACTTTATGCATCATTAAAATGACTGCTCCCGAAAAACGACAGTTTTTAAAACTTCTTTTTGCATTGATACATGTCCCCTGGTGCAGAACCCGGGTTCGGCTCATCACTAGTCTTAAGGGACTTGCCAGATCAGCAGGCTCTTGCCCTAGCTGATCTACCTAGAGCCTTATGCTTTGCGGTGGACGCTATAAAGGATTCAATCCATCAGGCCTCCCGCCTTACGCTGTCTGTAGTACATATGCGCAGGCTTTTATGGCTCAAAAACTGGTCTGCTGAAGCTCCCTGTAAAAAATTGCTGGTCAGCTTCCCATTTCATGGTGAACGCTTATTCGGGGAAGACCTGGACAAATATATCCAGAGAATTTCCAGCGGTAAAAGTACACTTTTGCCGGTTAAAAACAGAGTTAGAGGTCCCTCTTTTAAGAGGCCTGCTTCTCCAGTCCCTAGGACATCGGCTGTGAAACAGTTCCGATGGCCTCCTCGGTCAAATCCCGGAGGTAAAAATCAGGGACAATTGCAGGGTAACAAGAAGCCCTGGAGCAGGAGAGGTACAAAACCTCCCCCAAAGTCAAATGCATGAAGGGTTGCCCCCACTCAATCGGGTGGGGGGAAGACTTCAGTTGTTCACAGAGACCTGGCGGGACACGATCAGAGACAGATGGGTGCTCTCCGCAGTAAGTCTGGGATACAAATTGGAGTTAAAAGACTCCCCTCCTTCCCACTTTATAAGGTCAAACGTGCCAAGGGATCCCCAGAAGAGAGGATCCCTCCTGTTGGCACTAGAACAATTATTGCTCCAAGCAGTAATTATAGAGGTTCCCCTGGAAGAATGGGGGTTTGGGGTTTACTCAAACCTCTTTACAGTCCCGAAGCCAAACGGTGACGTGAGGCCCATATTAAATCTAAAAGGGCTAAACAAATTCCTACATATCAGGACTTTCCGGATGGAGTCGATCCGATCGGTGGCCACTGCCCTTCCAGGAGGAGTAATGGTTAGCCTCGATCGACATCAAAGATGCTTATTTGCACATTCCCATCTTTCCAGCCCACCAAAAATTTCTACACTTTGCGGTAGAAGGGCGCCATTTTCAGTTCAGAGCCTTACCCTTCGGTCTAGCCACAGCACCACGAGTGTTCACAAAAATTCTGGCCCCATTATTGGCCAATCTAAGAACACGAGGTGTAACGATAATGGCATATCTAGACGACTTGTTGCTGATAGACCACTCAGTGGAAAAACTAGAAGTGGTTGTTCACGAGACAATCAAGTATCTGGAACATCACGGTTGGATTATCAACCGAGACAAGTCAGCCCTAAAACCAGTCAAAAGTCTGGAATACTTGGGGCTAAGGCTGGATTCAGACCAGAGAAAAATTTTCTTGCCTCAAGAAAAGGGGTCGTCTTTGAGAGATTTGATCCACTTAGTGGGTACAAAAAGACAGCCATCCATACGCCTGTGCATGAGGCTGCTGGGAAAAATGGTGGCATCATTCGAAGCAGTACCCTACGGTCAATTCCATTCAAGGAATTTGCAAAGGGCCATACTGTCAGCCTGGAACAAAAAAGTTCAGGCCCTAGACTTTCCAATGTCCTTGTCCCCTTCCGTTCGCAAGAGCCTCCGCTGGTGGTTGGTTCCCCAGAATCTGGAAAGAGGGAAATCCTTCAGTCCGATTTCTTGGAAGGTGGTCACTACAGATGCCAGCCTTATAGGCTGGGGAGCAGTACTGGAGCAATGGTCTCTCCAGGGCAGATGGTCGGATGCAGAAAAGGCCCTGCCCATCAATCTCTTAAAGATACGAGCAGCCCGGTATGCCCTAGTAGCATGGACATCCAAACTCCAAGGGTCCCCTGTCAGAATTCAATCAGACAATGCCACAGCAGTGGCATATATCAATCATCAGGGGGGCACCAGGAGTCGTGCAGCCCAGAGGGAAGTAAATTACATCCTGAAATGGGCAGAAAGATATGTCCCAGCCATATCTGCGGTATTCATTCCAGGAGTGGAGAATTGTAAGGCGGACTTTCTAAGTCGCCAACAATTATGCCCAGGGGAATGGTCCCTTCATCCCGAGGTTTTCCGGACAATATGTCAGCGGTGGGGAACACCGGATGTAGATCTGCTAGCGTCCAGATTCAACGCAAAAGTGGACAGGTTTGTCTCTTGGACAAGGGATCCCCTAGCTTGCGGCTCGGATGCCCTAGTGTTCCCTTGGGATCAGTTCAAGCTGATATATGCATTCCCACCACCACAATTGTTACCTCGATTACTCCGCAGAATCAGGGTAGAAAAGAAACCAGTGATTCTGGTGGCTCCAGCGTGGCCCCGAAGAGCATGGTACGCGGAGATTGTAAAGATGTCTGTGGGGAGTCCTTGGACCCTCCCACATCGTCCGGACCTGCTTTCGCAAGGACCGATATACCACCCTTCCTTACCAGCCCTAGGTTTGACGGCCTGGCTATTGAAGCCCACATTCTAAAAAAGAGAGGGCTCTCTAATTCTGTGGTATCTACCATGATCAATGCCAGGAAGCCGGTATCCAGGCAGATCTACTATAGAATCTGGAAGGCGTACATCGCCTGGTGTGAGGCCAAGAAATGGCATCCACGTAAATACGTAATAGGTAGGATTCTGGACTTCCTACAATGGGCTGTAGATAGGAAGCTTGCCTTGAGTACTATCAAGGGTCAGATTTCGGCCTTGTCAATATTTTTTCAAAGGCCCTTGGCTTCGCATTCACTAGTCAAAGCCTTTATACAAGGAGTGATGCGTATTAGTCCTCCGGTTAATATTCCCATATGTCCATGGGATCTAAACCTGGTTCTGTCGGTTCTACAGAAACAACCATTTGAACCATTACAGCATATTTCTTTGGTTCTTCTCACCAGGAAATTGATTTTTCTAGTAGCCATTTGTTCGGCTAAAAGAGTATCGGAATTAGCAGCTATGTCCTGTAAGGAGCCATATCTGGTTATCCATAAGGACAGAGTAGTGTTACGTCCTCATCCAGCCTTTCTTTCTAAGGTGGTATCGAGGTTTCATTTGAACCAAGATGTGGTTCTTCCTTCTTTTTTCCCCAAACCTACTTCGGTAGAGGAAAAGTTATTGCATTCTTTGGATGTAGTAAGAGCAGTTAAAGCTTATCTAAAAGCCACTGCTCAGATTCGCAGAACGGATACTTTGTTTATTCTGCCGGAAGGCCCCAGAAAGGGTCAGGCAGCATCAAAATCTACTTTAGCCAAGTGGATTCGACAGGTCATAATGCAAGCCTATGGCTTGAGAAGGAGACCGCCTCCGTTCAAAGTTAGGGCGCACTCCACGAGAGCAGTTGGAACTTCATGGGCAGCGCATCACCAGGCCTCCCTGGCTCAAATCTGTAAGGCCGCAACATGGTCTTCAGTACACACGTTTACTAGGTTCTACCAGGTGGACGTTAGAAGTCAGGAGGATGTCGCCTTTGGGCGCAGTGTGTTGCAGGCCGCAAAAGATCCTCATGTCTGATAGCGCTCAGCTTATGTATGGTGTATCCCCCCCCTCGTTGGGCATTGCTTTAGGACATCCCATTAGTAATGACTATGTCGCTCTGTGTCCCGTGATGTACGAGAAAGAAAATAGGATTTTTATAACAGCTTACCTGTAAAATCCTTTTCTTGGAGTACATCACGGGACACAGAGCTCCCGCCCCTCTTTAGGGACACTTATTGCTTTGCTACAAAACTGAGGTGCTCCCGGATGGGAGGGGCTTATATAGGGGAGGGTACTTCCGGTTTTGGAAGTTGCCAGTGCCAGCACCTGAAGGTATCTATATAACCCATTAGTAATGACTATGTCGCTCTGTGTCCCGTGATGTACTCCAAGAAAAGGATTTTACAGGTAAGCTGTTATAAAAATCCTATTTTTGTTAGGATGTAGAATAAACTATTCTCATTCATTGGCTTTCTCTAAATTTATCAGGAATGGTAGTTATTGTAATAACATGTGAAATCATAACATTATTTTTTAATAATGGTATGAGCAGGAGACATGTGTATATATATATATATATATATATATATATATATATATATATATTTGGTGGACAGAGCAGCCAGCTGGAAACTGCACAACTCTGTGAATGGTTCATAGAATAAAATGAATACAAAGTATTCTGTGAATAGGTTAGGGGGGAAGTAGGGGTGGATAAATGAAACTAGTGTGAGTGGCAGTGGGCCAGAACTACAGCTGGAGCTGTAGTTATCTTGCAATAAACAAATATAGGTGTTTGAAGGGCGAAAATCGAAAGAAAAAGGACAAATTGTTGATTGAAACCCAGATCTCTGGAACCGTTTAGGCAAACTGCAGATCTTAATTATAACAGTTAATTCATATCTTCTGATTAAACAAAGAGAGAAAAATGACAGACTAGAGAAATATGGTATGAAAGAAAGTCTGTTACCCTGTCAGAATCATGAAAATCAGTCCAAAATACCCACCAGTTTGCTTCCACAGCTGTGGAGCCACAGGCTGAAACATTCATAGTTGGTGGCAGGGCTGGTGTAGGGTTTTTGACACTCTAGGTGAAACCTAATTTTGCCACCCCTTGGCTCCACCACCAACCCACCCCCTTTGCCCTGCGGCAGCTATGGCTGGTGGCTGCAGGTGGCTGTCCTCCAGGGCAGGTACTGCGGGTAGGTACCACTGGTGGGTATCCCTGGTGGCTGCTGTCCCAGGAGAGGTAGGGGACAGGAGGGAGAGGAGGGGAAGAGGAAAAGAGTGGGGAGGAGTCAAGGGGATGAGGAGGAGAGGGACCCTTACATCCATCTCATGTGCTTGGTATGATCATGACATCACACATGTGAGGAGTCTGCGGACAGATCAGTCTATACACACTATACAGTAATACAGTGTACTTCAAGTTCAATCACTGGGGCTCTGCAGACTGCATCTGACAACTCTGTCCAGCACGAAACCCTGCCTCGATGCCTCCAGCTGTCACCACTCACCAGGCACTCACTTCTCCGATCGGCTATAGCATGTCTGCACATGAGTGACACTGTTGCTGTACACACAGGACAGGCGACAGAACACCGGGAGGGAGAGCTGGCCTCTACAAGTGACGTGACAGGGGGGTTGGGGTCAGGGGTCACATGACTAGACTCAGGTTTGGGATACAACTCTCAGTCACTGAATCATGTATGGGCAGAGCTGGCAGTACTGGAAGAGACCAGAGACACAGACAAGTCACTGATATAATCATAGGGGCACGCAGCGGCAGGATATGTGCTTGCTTCCGTTCCCTCGGGACATATCCTCCAGTGCTGCAGTGCACCTCTAATAATACTAAGGTTGGATGGAGCACCTGCCTGCCTGAGTACATAACATAACATACTGCAGAGGCGACCGGGCATCCCCTGCATTATACAGCACAGCACCTGCACCGAACACTTACATAACGCAGAGACCGTGGGAGACAGGGAGTAAGGAAACCAGCGGTCAGGCACCCTAGGCGGCAGTACGCCCTAGGTGGCTGCCTAGTTCGCCTAGTGTTAGCACCAGCCCTGGTTGGTGGCAATGTCCCACTGTGCAACAGTTCTTGGCAGAGGTATTTACTATTATCTCTAGGCTATTTGAAGTTAATATTACTCCCAGTCCACTAGTAGCTCTTCTTAGCTCTACAAACTATAGCAAAGGCCTGGAAATCCCTTTCTCTTCCCATAGTGTAGCCTAAGGACAGAGTAACCCTAGCCATGATTCATGTTATAGTTGAAGCAATCCCTGCTACTACTTTACAAATTCGGGATGGACCCTCTGCACACTGCCATACACTCTTTCCAGCAAACTATGCAAATGAAAAACAGGGATTTTTAGTTCACACATATTGCGAGACATGTTTAGGCTGACTAATTGCGTCAAAGAAATCCCTCTTCTTGCCAGTCCTACACTGCCTTGTCACTGCAAATGCTATGGTGGACACCATGCCAACCTGGGGCATAGAGACACAAGATGGAGGGGAGCTACTAGGTTCAGGTCTGGTCACTGACTTGCCTTCCAACAGAGAAAAGATATATCTGTGCTCTAATCCCAATCACTTGTACATATATTTGAACTATCAGGTGCTAAAGGAGAGTGACCATGTATTAACATTTTATCTTTTCCCTGCTACTACCTTAATGCTCACCTATTTCAAAACCCATACTCGTTGCATTAGGACCGCCGGCGGGCTTTTCCCTGGAACCCACCCCTCTTTCCTTCCCTTCTCATTCCTCTTCCCTCCCTCCCTACATCTACTCCTTTCCTACTTAGGCGCTTAGTGCCCATAAAAATAACAATAAACCTGCACTTACGGATAAAAATTACAAGCAGCTTGCACACTATACTGGTGGAAAAAGTTACACATAAACACAAAAGGGTGCAGCGCTAAATAATGGAAGGTGTTTAAAAATAAAGTTCATAAAGTTTATAATGAGAGTAATCCAGATGATGTGATATCCAAGTGGTAAATAAGAAATCTTGTGAGGAATCCTCCACCAGCAGGTACACAGTCACTGCCTCTTACCATAAGATGTGAACCACCTATATAGCGGTCACTTGCACTTTTTACAAATCAGATCAATCAGATGCCAAACATCAAGCGCTCCTTCCACATCAGATGGACTCCAAATGACAGGGACTGCGCCAGATATAAAATGCCAACAAAGCAAATAGAAATCAAATTTTTGAAGTTCCTGATTTTAGGAATTTGCATTTTGAATTCGGAGTTGCACATCATAGGAATGTGCCTGCCACTACCTCATAATATGTATCACATCTTAATGCTTTATTGTATTTCTTGGTGACAGATTACTTAAGAGACATTACACATAATTTAATGGGAGTTATGTTTTAATGAAAACAAGCAGGACTTAATGGCTAAGAAGGTTTTACATAAAAGAATAACTGTGACAAAAGAAAAGTCATAATTTTAAAAAAAAATGTGTGCGGCTATTATTGAAGTAAAAGCCAGGCATGATATAAAAAATTTCTTAGGAAACTTGGCTTTCTGAAAGATAAATCTTTAAGTGCCTTCAATAAGAGATAATTGCAGTATTAAGAGAAACAGTAGTTGATCGCTACAGAAATGTATATTTTACGTCCCAAATTAAGTACCAGTAATTGTATGGGAGTTTTGAACATCTAAATTTGTTAAAGCGCAAAGTGTTATCAATACATTTATAAAAGAGAGATTCAAAAATTACAGTATAGATATATGTAAGTACCATAATCTATTTAACAATAGACAGCAGGAGTATGGTTACAATTGTTTAAATAGAGGGGCTTAAGGTGAGATTTAGGGGTTGATTTATTAAAGGAAAATCCACTTTGCACTTGAAAGTGCACTGAATGTGCACATGGAAGTGCAGATGCTGTAGATCTGAGAGGGACATGCAAGGAAAATAAAAAACAGCATTTTAGCTTGCACATGATTGGATGATAAAATCAGCAGAGCTTCCCCTAATTTCAGAGCTTCCCCTCAGATTTACAGCGATCTACAGCGACTGCACTTCCATGTGCACTTTCCTTGTCAAAGTATTTTATTGGACATATATATTAGTCACATACAGATCATATGTAATACATGTTGTTGATATTTGTCCAATTATTACAAATATAGAAAAATAACAGATAATAGGGTCTACAGAATATATCCTAATGAAAATTATAAGGACTTAAATGAGATAGAAAGTAAATAAATCCTTGTACTAATATATTCAAGACTGTAGTTGAAAGAAATATTTAACATATTAATTATAAATTGATCTGTATCTTCGAAAAAAGTAATGTAGAGTAATACTTTGTTGTAGCTTCAATAAGGTGCGTTATGAAGTAAGAATAATAGAGAAAAGAAAAGAGAAAAAGAAGTAAAGATATCAAAATAAAATAGGGTAAAATAAAATTAGATAGATAATATAAAATAAAATAGATGGAATAGAATAGTAGGAAACCAGAGGGGGGGGGGGGGGGAGTGTAGGAGTCCACCTGAATGGCCTGAATGAATCGGTCCGCGGCTTGAGGGTTTACGTAAAACACAGTGTTCACTATATTGAGCAGGGTAGCTCCCAAGCTTCAGAAGTTTGGTTTAGTAGCTAGTTTAACCGATTGAGTCCTCCGGCTACCATGGTATAAGAATTGAGTTGTCACTAATAGAAGGTAGGTGAAATTTAATCCAAGGATCCCAGATCTTTTCAAAGATTGGAATTTGATTTCTTTCTATAGCTAACATTTTGGCGTGAGACATGAAGTCATTTACTCTATTTTTGGTCTCGGATATCTCCAATTTAGGGGTCCTCCATGCCTTTGCTATTGTTTGCTTTGCTGCTGTAAGAAATTGAATGAGGAGTTTGAATTGTTTATGTGTAATGAGATCAGGTTTTAGATTGAGCAAGGCTGTGGCTGGGTCTGGTTGCACAGTGAAACCAAATATCTTGGAGGAAGTTTCAAATATCCGTTCCCAAAATAATTGCACCAACGGGCAGGGCCACCAAATGTGTAAGTGGGTGCCCGGATCTGGGCAACCCCGAAAGCATAGGCCTGTTTGGTTTGGTGTGAATTTGGCCAATCTGGAGGGAATGAGGTACCAACGAGACAAAACTTTGAAATTGGTTTCAACCGCCAGGATATTTGGTGAAGAAGATTTTGTTACAGACCATATTTTGGACCAATCATTCATATCGAATGTTCTCTTCAGGTCCTCCTCCCATTTACGTGCATAAGGTGGTTTATCTAAACCGGGATAAGTGGAAATGTGGGAGTATATAGAAGATATAATGCCTCTTAAGTGAGGATCTTTCATGCATGTAGATTCAAAAATCGTAAGTTGGGTTAAGGAGACATCTGTATTTAGCAAAGGTGCGTAAAAGTTTTTAATTTGGAGGTATCTGAAAAGTTCAGCGTTCGGTAGGTTGTAGGTGTCACAGAGTATAGGAAATGTATGGAAGGATGAAGGAGAAGTTAAGTTACTAAGCTGAGTAATATTTAATGAATTCCAGACCTTAAATGATTTAGGAGAGACCCATGCTGGGTAGAAAGCAGGGTTTTTCAGGAATGACAAGAGAGGATTGTGAGAAGATTGTAACTGATTTTTAACTCTAAGTTTGTCCCATATAGATAAAAAAGTATTTAGTAATGGGGTTACGTAGGGTTTTCCGTTCCTTAGGTAGGAGCCATAATAGATTGGAAATAGAAAGAGGGTCACATTCTGCCGCTTCTATCATTACCCATAGGGGTATTTCATATGTAGCATGATATTTAGTGAGGCTAGCAATGTGTGCGGCTCTATAATAGTTAGCGAAGTTCGGAAACCCAAAGCCTCCTTTGAGTTTTGGTAAGTGTAGTGTATGAAGCGATACACAGGGTTTTTTGGAGTCCATGTGCACTTTCAAGTGCAAAGTGGATTTTGCTTTAGTAAATCAACCCCTTAATGCAACATACAGTGCTGAAAGAGTTGCAAAGTTTTATTGTTACTCATTCAAGATCAAAGTTATGTGCCCTATCAGCCTATAAACTAAGTGCACCTGATTGGCTGCCATTATTTATTTACTGCTCATTTATTATAAATATATATATATATATACTGTATATGACAGGACACAAATATGTACAAATAAGACTATAACGCAAAAGCTAACTTCTTTGGTTGTCAGCAATAGTTTCCTAACAGGGGCTATGAGGAAAATTTAGTGGTAGTGGGGAGGCAGTGATAGATTAACATTATGCAACCTTTTTGCCTTTTAGTGTATACCCATAGGCAGGGCCGATCCTGGATGGGGTGCAGGGGGTGCTCCGCACCCAAACGCTGCAGAGGGAGGGGCGCCGAAGTGCCGAAGTGCTTCCCCTCCTTCCTCCTCTCCTTGTGTGCGGTGGCATCCCCAGGGACGCTGATAGGGGAGGACCCATACCGGACAATGAGGCAGATCAGTGTGGTGTGACGAGTAGTACAGGAACCATAGGCGTGCGCAGCCTATTGCATTAGGGTGTGCACCCCAAAGCTCAAACACACATGCGTGTATATATGTATATATATATATATATATATATATATATATATATACATATATACTAAATTACCAGAAGTATTGGGACACCTGCCTTTACACACATATGAACTTTAATGGCATCCCAGTCTTAGTCCGTAGGGTTCAATATTGAGTTGGCCCACCCTTTGCAGCTATAACAGCTTCACCTCTTCTGGGAAGGATGTCCACAAGGTTTAGGAGTGTAGCCTCGTACACACGACCGAGTTTCTCGTCCAAAACCGGCAAGAAAAGTGCCGCGAGAGCTTTTTGATCGAGAAAAACGTTCGTGTGTATGGTTTTACGACGAGAAAATTGCCGTGAATCTCGACGAGAAAATAGAGAACCTGCTCTCTATTTTCTCGTCAGGATTCCAGATTTCCTCGTCGTGTTTCTCGTCGGCCTCTTTTGTGACGAGAAAATGGTTCGTGTGTATGCTTTAACGAGTCTTTCAAAAGCGCGCATGCTCAGAAGCAAGTATGAGACGGGAGCGCATCTTCTGGTAAAACAAGCCTTCGTAATGGAGATAGCACATTCGTCACGCTCGAAATTATTGCATCGTTTAAATGTTGTGCATTGAAATCTTCTTTAGAATGTTACATTAATCAAAACGAAAGAACTTCTTTTGCTGCTGATATTCACACAGAGTTATGACTATCTTTTTTTAACCTTTTTCATGCTGCTCTTAAGAAGATTTATGTGTATTATATCGTGCAAGTTTTTATGAATATTTTACATTTTTATATTTTTCAAACTGATGTTAATTTTAATTTCGCAAAGTTTTGATAGTGATCTCCCATTGAATATTTTAATATATAGCTGTAAAATGTAACACCCTCTTTTTGGGAAATCAGATTATTTAATTTTTTAGGGGTGTTGTTATCTGTCCCTTTTTTTGTCAGTCCAATGTCTCTGCTTACTCCAAAGCTAAATTTAAAATTTTTACAAATACACATAGTCAAGTATGAACTTAAACAAAAATAACATTTATTCATGTTTCAAATAAAATAAAGAGAAGGCAGCGCTGGAGAACCTGCTGCCATTTGTGCATCCCAGGGACCACAGACCACACATCAACCCTGTGTGGACACTAAAATTGGGAGCTTGAGAAGGCCCACATTTCTGAGCACAATCTGATGCTGTCCTCCCAGAGGTCAGGAACAGCAGCAGGTGAGATATATGTCCCAAGTGTGTGGTACTACAACAGGCTGTGTTCTGTCCGACCACAATGAAGCAAGGCCATCACTTCCTCGTCTTCCTGGCAACCTTCCCTGCAACCTTTCCTGAAGCCTTCCCTGCAGCCTTCCTTCTTCGTTTGGCTGGAGGCTGGGCCACTGGAGGGGTACTCCTGTCAGGAGGAGGAGGAGGTGGAGGAAAAGGGGGTGGCGCAGAAGAACAAGGTGGAGGAGGAGGTGGAGGAGAAGGGGGTGGGGCAGAAGAAGAAGGTGGAGGTGGAGGAGAAGGGGGTGGGGCAGAAGAAGAAGGTGGAGGTGGAGGAGGAGAGGGTGGGGCAGAAGAAGAAGGTGGAGGTGGAGGAGAAGGGGGTGGGGCAGAAGAAGAAGGTGGAGGTGGAGGTTGAGGTTGGGACAGTTGTGGCACCTCACAAATTGCAGTATTGGGGGTAATTTTTCCCATCACCCCCTTGTTGAGCAAGGTGATGAGCAGGGGCTCGCATAGGAGGCGTTGCTCCATGCTCATCACCTTGAACTTTGCCTCCACTAGGCCGGCAATGGCCTCTTCAGGGGATGTGGGCTCTTTGAGGGTGGCATGGGCCTCTTTAATAAGGGCCATTGCTGCCTCACTGGTGGTCCTGTCCCTCCTGCCTCTTTTGGGAAATCGGATGGGAGGCACCTGGGATCTGGTGCTTCTCCTTTGCCCTGCCACCTCCTACCTGCCACTGGGCCCTGCCACCTCCTGGCTGCCACTGGGCCCTGCCACCTCCTGCCTTCCACTGGGCCCTGCCACCTCCTGGCTGCCACTGGGCCCTTCCTCCTCCTGCCTGACAGTTTCCAGACCCTCCTCCTGGCTGATTTCATCCTGTGTATGAAAAAGGGACATAGTTTAATATGTTGCTTTAATCTTTGCCTCCAAATTTATAATCATGATTGAACCAATTAGAATGTAAATCCTGAAATCAGTTTCTAAAATTTACAACTACATCAGATTGACTATTTAGCACCCAATTAAGTGCAGACTAATGTCTAGAGATCTTGATTTCACTTGTGGAACTCTAAATAGTTTATGTTTGTCATCTTGACATATTTGGCAAGCATTAATTTTATCCCAATACATTTTCATTTAATACTATACCTGGCTCCAGGTGGCCAAATCAGGATCATCCAGGATGGCTGCCTCCTCTTGCTCCAGAGAAGGCTCAGGTTGGCTGCAGGGAAGTCTGGGGGGAAGAGTGGAGAGTGATGGCCTTGCCTCAATGTGGTCATCCAGGAAGGACATCCTGCTGTAGTACCACAAATTCGGGACATAAACATCATCTGCTGCTGCTCCTGACCTCTGAGAAGCCAGGACCTTAGAGCGTTCAGTCCTGTATGTGCCTCTCAAGCTCCCAATTTTAGTGTCCACCTGTTTTGCTGTGGCTGTGGGCACCTTGGTATGCACAAATGGGAGCAGGGTCTCCAGCGCTGCTTTTCTCACCCCTCTTTTTTTGTGGATGGGGTTTTTCGTCTCCCACAGAGCGGGCAGCTCCCTTACCCGGTCTATAAATTCCGCAAGGAATTCCTTGTCACTTATAAAGACATTCATTTTGGGTCTGCAAGTAAAATAAATAATATATAACTAATGTGAGGCACACAGTCTAACCTCCTTAACATCGTAGTCAACATATATATTCTACAACATTCTCAAGACAGTATAGGCCAACTATTTGTCCAAGTCACAAAATCACATACCTTCGTTCGCACGTCCGTAACTTGAACTCCTCTCTCCGCACACCGAACGTAGTATAGTCACATGTGTGTTTGCTATATATACACCACGCATGCGTCAAACTACGAACACGTCGCTCCGCACACGATGCCCGCCCATGACGTTCTAACTAACATCTTTTCCCCGCCCCTTCTCTTTCGGCGCGCAGACAGATATGGCGGAGTTACAGCAGGTGTCTGATAATTCCGCAACTAACGAGGAGGAGACAAGCCCGGAGACCGAGGAAACGTCACGATCAAGGAGGAGATTCAAGGCATCTAATATGTCATTTGCGGAGATAGTGGACATCTTGCTCAAGTCTGATTATGACGCAAAGCATGGGCCGTATAGCAAACCAAATAGAAGGAAGGCCAAAATCCTCACTAAAGTCGTGAAGAGTCTGAAGACAAATTTTGGGGTGAAACGCTCAAATGAGCAGCTCAGAAAGAGGTGGTCAGACCTCAAACTGAGGGAGCCAGAGCAGTTAAGGAGCATTAAGAGAATGCTAGCAAAAAGTAAGTAAAATGTACACTTTTCTGTTATTAATGTTTTTCTCAACTTACATGTTGCTCCTTTTTGTGATTTTATCATATTGGACTCCCTTCCATAATTTAATAATTTGAACTTGGTTTGGCACAGTAATCGTTCGTTACGTTACAGACACTTCGTTCGGCCACTATCCGCTGTTTTGGCTTATTTTATAGCCACAAAAGTAATTAGACATCTGCGTGTTTTTTTAACATTTGTGTTCTAAATTTTTAGGCTAGATGATGTGTTTGTAAAGAGAATGAAATGCAAACTTTAGTCAGTGTAAAGGAGAGGACACTCAGCAGCTGGTACCACATCTGTACTTTGGAGCACTATAGTGTGGGCCACCGTGCCCGTCTTTTTTGGGTGTCCCACACAGGTGCATTAGTGATTTTTTGTGGTGCCTCCATGTCTAAAAACTGACAGCCAAAGGTGAATACTAAACATATTATTGGTCAGAAATAATGCATTCATCTTTAACTTCCGCCCAAACACACACTTCCAAACAATTTAGCCTGTTTTTATTTTTCATAGAGAATTTCAGTGTGATAAATAGACCTTTTGTTTGATTCTCATAGGGGAGAGAAGACTGGGAGGAGAACACTCCAGGGAGCACAGGAACCCCACAGCTTCACAACAACCCCAAACTCCCAAAGACCCACAACCGAAGGATGTTGAGGAAGTTGAGGTGGAGGAAGGAGAAGTGCAGGAAGGAGAGGTGGATGACGTTGTGGAACTGGTCACCACAACAGGTCAGTATCTGTCACTAGGGATGAGCTTCGAGTTCGAGTCAAACTCATGTTCGACTCGAACATTGCCTGTTCGCCCGTTCGCCGAACAGCGAACAAATTGGGGTGTTCGCGGCAAATTCGAAAAATCTATGGGAGAAATCTAAAGTGCTAATTATAAAGGCTTATATGCAAGTTATTGTCCTAAAAAGTGTTTGGGGACCCGGGTCCTGCCCCAGTGGACATGTATCAATGCAAAAAGAAGTTTTAAAAACGGCCGTTTTTTCGGGAGCAGTGATTTTAATAATGCTTAAAATGAAAAAATAAAAGTGAAATATTCCTTTAAATTTCGTACCTGGGGGGTGTGTATGATATGCATGTGAAGTGGCGCATGTTTCCCGTGCTTAGAACTGTCCCTGCAAAAAATGTCATTTTTGAAAGAAAAAAAGTATTTTAAAACTGACTTGCGGCTATTAATGAATTGTCGGCTCCCGGCAATACATACAAAAGTCATTGATAAAAAAAAAAAAAAAAGCGTGGGGGTTCCCCAGAATTCAATTACCAGGCCCTTCAGGTCTGGAATGGATATTAAGGGGAACCCCGCCGCAAATTAAAAAAAAATTGACGTGGGGTTCCCCCAAATATCCATTCCAGGCCCTTCAGATCTGGCATGGATTTTAAGGGGAACTCCACCCCAAATTTTAAAAAAATGGCGTGGAGTCCCCCTAAAAATCCATACCAGACCCCTTATCCGAGCACGCAACCTGGCCGGCCGCAGGGGAAAAGGGGGGCACAAGAGAGCGGCCCCCCCTCCCTCCTGAACCGTACCAAGCCCCATGCCCTCAACATGGGGAGGATGTCCCCATGTTGATGGGGACAAGGGCCTCATCCCCACAACCCTTGCCCGGTGGTTGTGGGGGTCTGCGGGCGGGGGGCTTATCGGAATCTGGAAGACCCCTTTAACAAAGGGGACCCCCAGATCCCGGCCCCCCTATGTGAATTGGTAAGGGGTACATTGTACCCCTACCATTTCACGAAGAAAGCGTAAAAAAATGTTTAAAAAAAACACACAAACACCTTGAAAAAGTCCTTTATTTAAAAAAAAAAAAAAAAAAATTCCAGCGGTGAAATCCAGTGTCCCGCGGCGATCCCGATGTCCAGCGCTGTCCTTCATTGGTTGTGCCTGAGCGGACCTGATGGGGAACTCCCTCTCAGTATTTTAAATGTATAGACCCGCCCCTTCTAAAGTTCCCCATCAGGTCCGCTCCCTCGGTATGTCGGACCCGCCTACGTCATTGGCTTGAACTGGGAACTTCCTTCACTGTGTAATTTAAATTTACATAGTGAAGGAAGTTCCCCGCTCAAGCCAATGACGTAGGCGGGTCCGACATACCGAGGGGGCGGACCTGATGGGGAACTGCTCTCACTTTGGCAATACATGTATAGACCCGCCCCTTCTCATGTTCCGCATCTGGTCCGCTGAGCGGACCTGATGGGGAACTTTAGAAGGGGCGGGTCTATACATTTAAAATACTGAGAGGGAGTTCCCCATCAGGTCCGCTCAGGCACAACCAATAAAGGACAGCACTGGACATCGGGGTCGCCGCGGGACACTGGATTTCACCGCTGGAATGTTTTTTTTTTTTTTTTTAAATAAAGGACTTTTTCAAGGTGTTTGTGTGTTTTTTTTAAACATTTTTTTACGCTTTCTTCGTGAAATGGTAGGGGTACAATGTACCCCTTACCAATTCACATAGGGGGGGGCGGGATCTGGGGGTCCCCTTTGTTAAAGGGGTCTTCCAGATTCCGATAAGCCCCCCGCCCGCAGACCCCCACAACCACCGGGCAAGGGTTGTGGGGATGAGGCCCTTGTCCCCATCAACATGGGGACATCCTCCCCATGTTGAGGGCATGTGGCCTGGTATGGTTCAGGAGGGAGGGGGGCCGCTCTCTCGTCCCCCCCTTTTCCTCTGCGGCCGGCCAGGTTGCGTGCTCGGATAAGGGGTCTGGTATGGATTTTTAGGGGGACTCCACGCCATTTTTTTTTTAATTTGGGGTGGAGTTCCCCTTAAATTCCATGCCAGATCTGAAGGGCCTGGAATGGATATGTGGGGGAACCCCACATCAATTTTTTTTTAAATTTGCGGCAGGGTTCCCCTTAATATCCATTCCAGACCTGAAGGGCCTGGTAATTGAATTCTGGGGAACCCCCACGCTTTTTTTTTATTTTTTATCAATGACTTTTGAATGTATTGCCGGGAGCCGACAATTCATTAATAGCCGCAAGTCAGTTTTAAATGACTTTTTTTCTTTCAAAAATGACACTTTGTGCAGGGACAGTTCTAAGCACGGGAAACATGCGCCACTTTACATGCATATCATACACACCCCCCAGGTACGAAATTTAAAGGAATATTTCACTTTTATTTTTTCATTTTAAGCATTATTAAAATCACTGCTCCCGAAAAAACGGCCGTTTTTAAAACTTTTTTTTGCATTGATACATGTCCCCTGGGGCAGGACCCGGGTCCCCAAACACTTTTTAGGACAATAACTTGCATATCAGCCTTTATAATTAACACTAGGCTTGTGCAATTCGTTTTGTAACGAATCGAAATTCGTCCGAATTTAGCAACTTTCGGACATTCGGAAGCATTCGAATTTCCGAACAAAGCAATTACGAATAAAACCGAATCCGAAATAAATTATACCGCAAAATAGCGAATGCCCGAATGTCTTCGGCATAATTCGTTATGAAAAAACTTACGAATGTACAAATCCATTGGAAACACAATAACACTCACTCTGCTCTGCTCTCTGCTTCTCCTTCACCGTGCTGAACTCCCTCTCAAAATGGTGTACAGGGGCGGAGGCTATAGCCGCATGTAAAAAACGAAAGTAAAATACGAGATTTCTAATCCATTCGAAGCACAATAACACTCTGCTCTGCTCTCTGCTTCTCCCTCACCGTGCTGAACCCTCTCAAAATGGTGTACAGGGGCGGAGGCTATAGCCGCATGAAAAAAACGAAAGTAAAATACGAGATTTCGAATCGTTACAAATAACCGCTATGTATTTCGAAAAGTACAAATCCATTCGAAGCACATTAGGCATAATAGGCAGCGTCGTCGTGAGAGAGACACAGAAAATTACGAATCAACGAACCCAAAAAAAGTTACGAAAGTAGGAGTTGTGTCCAGAATCAACGAAAAACAACGTACTCTACCGAAAGTACGAATTATAAAGCAACAAAAAATTCAACGAAAAATGTCGCTTGCAAAAATACGAATGAGTCCGAACACAAAAAATCCCGTCTAGCAAAATTACGAATGATTACGAATCAACAGGACCGGAAAGAAACGAACCGAAACGGAACGAATTTTTCCGTTGTGCACAAGCCTAATTAACACTTTAGATTTCGAACGTTCGAGTCCATTGTATTTAATAGGCTTCTAAAGTTTACACGAACATTTTGTCTGTTCGCAGGTTCTGGTGCGAACCGAACAGGGGGGTGTTCGGCTCATCCCTGTCTGTCACCACAGCTTCAGGTAAGAGATGTAGGCCTGCAGAGTTATAATACCTTTTTATTTTGTTTTTAGGGGATGTAAATGTTGTGGTGAAGGATAGTTTCGGGGAGAATCGAATAAGTCAACCAAACCCCCATTTTTTTTCAGGAATGACTGTTCATCAACCTTTTATCCTGTTTTTGACAATGCAACCAGCCAAAAATTGAATATGCACACAGTGTGTCAACATGTGCTATCTGCCATCAGGGGATATCCATGTACGTATTTTGGGGGTGCAACCCCTTCCTCGTATCTAAAGTAGGTGAACTGAGGAAGGGGTTGCACCCCCAAAACACGTCCATTGATCACCCCTGATGGCAGATATCACATGTTGACAATAGGGATCAGGAGTCTCAAATCCCTAGTGGAAATTAATACAAAATGTGTGCATATTCAATTTTTGGCTGGGCAAGGGGTGGCAAGACCCCATATTAGGACGGGCACATAGAGACATAGTTTGTGTAAGTGAATGTGTCAGATTGCTCAGAGGTATCCAATGTTGTAATTTTTGGAATGCAACTGTTTTTGTATTTTCCTAAGAAAAAAATTGGCGGTTTGTGGCCAGGAAAAAAATAAATAAATAAATAAATAAAAAGGAAACATGTGTGTTTATGTGCACAGAGTAAAATGTTTGAACACAAACAACGTGTAGCTTCTTTTTTCAATACGCTCTAACCTGATTTGTGTTTTTTTTAAGGTTACATAGTGAAATTGTTGTTATTTACTAAAGGAAAATACACTTGGCACTACAAATGCACTAAGACAAACTAGGAGGCAGGAAACAAACCTAAGTTAAAATTAGAAATCAGATTTTTATTTTAATCATTCTCCAGGAATCTTTAGCCATAGCCTGGCATAGGAATTGCCCCCCTACCCGTGAAATATTCCATATATTTTTCCCGAACCTCACGGGCATTTTGGGGGGGCAAGCCAGGACGGGCAGATTCCAGGCCCGGCAGGGGATTAGCAGGTGAAAGTCCAGCCTCAGGCAATACTGAGGCCATATATGAATTTGATTTTCTGCTGAGAAAATTGTGTAGCACACAGCAGCATAAAACGACATAGTTTATTTTGTAGTCCGCCAAGTGGATGGAAGTCATAAAAATGCGGAACCGGCTGGCCATTATGCCAAAGGCATTTTCAACGACTCTTCGGCCCCTGGCCAGCCGGTAATTGAACACCCTCTTCTCTGGGGTCAGGGTCCTGTGAGGAAATGGCCTCATAAGATGCGGTCCGAGTCCAAAGGCTTCATCAGCCAAGAAAACAAAGGGGAGTCCTTCAATATTCCCTGCATCCGGTGGCAATGCAAGGTCGTCACTCTGGAGACGGAGGGCAAACTCCGTCTGGATGAAGGATCCCCCATCGGACATCCGGCCATTCTTCCCTACATCAACATAGAGGAATTCATACCGTGCTGACACCACCGCCATCAGCACAATGCTATGAAACCCCTTGTAATTGAAGTAGTAGGACCCAGAACGGGGTGGCGGCACGATGCGGACGTGCTTCCCGTCTATGGCACCACCGCAGTTGGGGAAGTCCCACCGCGTGGCAAACTCCGATGCCACAGTCTGCCTTAGAAATTAAAAATATTACATTACAAGGAGATTATAATAAAAAACATTAGAGGCCAACATCAATCAAATTCTACGTTTATTAAGGTGTTTTCAATAAGTATAATGGAAGGCTCATGTTTCATATTCATCACCCCCTCTGATGGTCCATTAATACATGATTTTGGGGGGGGGGGGAGATGTGTTTGGCCACAGGATAGCAGTGCAGTGGCGGTGCGTCCAGAGTGGGCGCTGGAACACTGCCCCCTCTCTCCTGTGCCCGTCACTCAGAACAATACATAGGTTCTTGCCTTGCATTAACCTATGTATTGTCAATGCCGCCCACTATTCAGGTGGATGGCCCCCTGTTAAGCGACCAACATATGAATAACTGCGGCATTTATGGGGTGAAAATTGCTTATCAGAAACAGGGAGGCAAATAGGCTTGCACATTACAGCCTGAGGGATGTAATTGGCTTCATAAAAGTTAAATAGGGGACGCAGGGGGGGGGGGAGCATTCCTTGGGTAAACACTGACAGGCTGCTCTGCCAATCATGTTCACAAAGTCTGTTTAATGGTAACATGATTGGCTGATGCAACATCAAGGGAAGGAGAAGACATCAAGGACAGAAGAAGGATGGCGCTGACCACAAGAAGGTATTTGCAGGGCTGGGGGGAACAAAATGGCTGCATTGGAGGGAACAAAATGGCTGCATTGGATGGAACAAAATGGCTGCATTGGAGGGAACAAAATGGCTGCATAGGAGGCAACAAAATGGCTGCATTGGAGGGGACAACTGGGGGCGTTTAATAGGCACTAGGCTTGTGCAATTCGTTTCGTAACGAATTGAAATTCGTCCGAATTTAGCAACTTTCGGACATTCGGAAGCATTCGAATTTCCGAACAAAGCAATTACGAATAAGACCGAATCCGAAATAAATTATACCGCAAATAGCGAATGCCCGAATGTCTTCGGCATAATTCGTTATGAGAAAGTTACGAATGTACGAATCCATACGAAGCACAATAACACTCACTCTGCTCTGCTCTCTGCTTCTCCCACACCGTGCTGAACTCCCTCTCAAAATGGTGTACAGGGGCGGAGGCTATAGCCGCATGTAAAAAACGAAAGTAAAATACGAGATTTCGAATCCATTCGAAGCACAATAACACTCTGCTCTGCTCTCTGCTTCTCCCTCACCGTGCTGAACCCTCTCAAAATGGTGTACAGGGGCGGAGGCTATAGCCGCATGTAAAAAACGAAAGTAAAATACGAGATTTCGAATCGTTACAAATAACCGCTATGTATTTAGAAAAGTACAAATCCATTCGAAGCACATTAGGCATAATAGGCAGCGTCGTCGTGAGAGAGACACAGAAAATTACGAATCAACGAACCCAAAAAAAGTTACGAAAGTAGGAGTTGTGTCCAGAATCAACGAAAAACAATGTACTCTACCGAAAGTACGAATTATAAATCAACTAAAAATTCAACGAAAAATGTCGCTTGCGAAAATACGAATTAGTCCGAACACGAAAAATCCCGTCTAGCAAAATTACGAATGATTACGAATCAACAGGACCGAAAAGAAACGAACCGAAACTAACCAAATTTTTCCGTTGTGCACAAGCCTAATAGGCACCTTTGCAAAAATGGAGGAAGTTTATTTCCTAAATTGGGGTTGGACCCCCAAACATTTGTTGCAACAGGCGCCCCTGCTGGAAAGGTTAGTGAAGGGAAATATGCATGGAGGAGAAAAAAGGGGCAATCTAAAGCTTCCAGCATGCATGAGGACAAAGGGGACATTCTCAGCATATTACAATCATGGTAATTAGGGAAGGATGAAAGAAATACAATACATTAGCATACATGTAATACATAAAATGTGATGTTAAGGGAGAAAAATTACCCTAATATAGTCCTCCTGCAGGACTTGTATAATAGCAGAACAGGTGTCTGGGATTATGAGGCCCAGAGCCTGGGGGGAGATGCCTGTGGTGAACTTCAAGTCCTGAAGACTTCTCCCTGTCGCCAGGTAACGCAACGTGGCGATGAGCCTCTGCTCAGCACTGATGGCTTCCCGCATAACGGTGTCCTTCCTGGTAATATAGGGGGACACCAAAGCCAACAGTTCCTGAAAAACGGGGTCAGACATCAGCAGAAAATTCCTGTAGTCCTCAGGATTATTCTTGACTATCTCCCGCAGCAGAGGCATGTGGCAGAATTGATCCCGCTGGAGCAACCAATTCTTGGTCCATGAACTCCTCCTCACACCATTCATGGACTGGTCTTGGTCCAAAACAAGCAGACCAACACCAAGCGCACGCACAGCACGAACTCGACGACGAGAACGTCCAGGCGACATGGCTAGGAAACGGTCGTCTGATCAGAACGTACAGAACAGAACGCACTTTAGAACAGCAAGGCCTATGAATAACGAACTGAAAATCAGAAACAAACTGGCAAGAACGCACTGTAAAACAGATACGACCTGCCTAGACGCCCTGAAAGTCAAGATACAAACCCACAAGCACAAACTGAACCTCAGAAAACGAACTGAAAAGCACGAAGACTGAAAAGCGCGAATCGTCTCTTCCCAAACTTTGACTTCACGCGCGGTAACACGAGATCAGCAAAAGCAGCCCAAGGGGTGGCGCCAAGAAAATCGATCTTCCCCTTTATAGTGACGTCGTACATGCTGGACGTGAGCGCGGAGAACAACGAGGAAATTGGGAAATGTCAGTGTGTACGCATAGAAAGCTTGAGGAGAAACTCGTCAAGGTTAACAAGAATCTCGTCGAAAAAAACGACGTGATTTTAACGAAGAGAAACTCAGTCGTGTGTACGAGGCTTCAGTCTATGCGAATGTTTGACCATTCTTCCAGAAGCACATTTGTGAGGTCAGGCACTGATGTTGGATGAGAAGGCCTGGCTCACAGTCTCCGCTCTAATGTGAAGGCCAGTCAAGTTCCGCCACCTCAAACTTGCTCACACATGTCTTTATGGACCTTGTTTGTGCACTGGTCCAAACCATTTGGTGGAGCGGGGATTATGGTGTGGAGTTGTTTTTCAGGGGTTGGACTTGGCTCCTTAGTTCCAGTGAAGGGAACTCTTAACCTAAATACACCTCTGGCTGACACCTTATGTGCTGCCCTAGGCCTGACTAAACTCTTGCACCCCTAATTTAAATACAACCCTACCCTGCCCCGCCCCTAAACACGCTCTTGTAAATTATCTCATGAAATGACACTGTTAAATGTTTTATGCAGAATCCAAAAATAAATATTAACAACAACTTTTGAACAATATCAACATAAAGCTTATCAGTGCAGTCAATCAGTGCGGCCTCATCAGTGCCCATCAGTACAGCATATTAGTGCAGCTTAAGAGTGCTGCCTTATCAGTGCCCATCAGTGCAGCCTATCAGTGCCCATCAGTGCAGCCTATCAGTGCCCATCAGTGCAGCCTCATCAGTTCAGCCCCACTCTGCCAAGGACAGAGAAGGACGCAGTGCGATGAGGACAGAGAGGGATGCCAGGGACAGAGAGGGACGCTGGGGACAGAGACAGGGATGCAGTGCGAGAAGGATAGAGAGGGACGTCGGGGACAGAGAGGGATGCTGGGGACAGACAGAGGGATGCAGTGAGATGAATACAGAGAGGGACGCAGACGACAGAAAGGGATGCAAGGGACAGAGAGGGACACAGTGAGATGAGGACAGAGAGGGACGCAGTGAGATGAGGACAGAAAGGGATGCGAGGGACGCAGTGCGATGAGGACAGAGAGGGATGCAGTGAGATGAGGACAGAGAGGGACGCAGAGGACAGAGAGAGATGCAAGGGACAGAGATGGACCCTGGGGACAGACAGAGAGGGATGCAGTGCGATGAGGACAGAGAGGGACGTCGGGGACAGAGAGGGATGCAGTGCGATGAGGACAGAGAGGGACGTCGGGGACAGAGAGGGATGCTGAGGACAGACAGAGGGACGCAGTGAGATGAGGACAGAGAGGGACGCAGAGGACAGAGAGGGAAGCAAGGGACAGAGAGGGACGCAGTGAGATGAGGACAGAAAGGGATGCGAGGGACGCAGTGTGATGAGGACAGAGAGGGATGCTGGGGACAGACAGAGAGGGATGCGAGGGACAGAGAGGGATGCTGAGGACAGACAGAGAGGGATGCCGGGGACAGAGAGGGATGCTGGGGACAGACAGAGGGACGCAGTAAAATGAGGACAGAAAGGGATGCTGGGGACAGACAGAGAGGGACGCCGGGGACAGAGTGTGATAAGGACAGAGAGCGATGCAGTGGGGACAGGGGACACAGTGGGGGGGGGACACATACAAGGGGACGCTGTGGCGGGGGGGAGAACAGGGGGACACTGTGGTGGGGGAGAACAGGGGGACACTTTGGTGGGGGGACAGTGGTGGGGGGGACACTGTGGTGGGGGGACACATAGGGGCACTGTGGTGTGGGGGACACTGTGGTGGGGGGACACAGTGGGACAATGTGGTGGGGGGACACTGTGGTGGGGGGACACAGTGGGACAATGTGGTGGGGGGACACTGTAGTGGGGGGACACAGGGGGACACTGTGGTTCGGGGACACAGGGGGACACTGTGGTGGGGGGACACAGGGGGACACTGTGGTTCGGAGACACAGGGGGACACTGTGGTGGGGGGACACAGGGGGACACTGTAGTTCGGGGACACAGGGGGACACTGTGGTAGGGGGACACTGTGGTGGGGGGACACAGGGGGACACTGTGGTGGGGGGACATAGGGGGACACTGTGGTTCGGAGACACAGGGGGACACTGTGGTTCGGAGACACAGGGGGACACTGTGGTTCGGAGACACAGGGGGACACTGTGGTGGGGGGACACAGGGGGACACTGTGGTGGGGGACCATGAGAAATATTATGGGACCTCCTGCATCTGTACTGGCTCCCCCCTCCCCATGGTGTCTCTAGACTCCTGTAAAAAAAAAATAGACTCACTCGGAAACTCCGCCCTCCTCTCTTCTCGTCCGTCCCAGTAATTGTGCTGTGCTGACCACTGCCTGGCGGTTCCTGTCATCTTCCTCTCCTCGTATCTTCACAGACCTCCGGGCAGGGGAGAAGACCCAGTGTTGATGCCGCGCGGAGGAGGGTAGGCGGAGCATTAGGCTCCGCCTCCTTCAGTTAATGTACACCCGATCTGGCCAGTAATCAGCCGTCTTATGGGGGCGACAGTCACTCCCCTCCCCCGGCCAAGTACGCCCAATAATATTAGGCAATGCCGCGCTATAGCAGGCCGGCCGCCGGGGCCTGTATTTGTGTGGGAGGCGGCCGCGGGAGCCGGGACGACGGGTGGGGGGAAGTTTGTGGGGGGGCGGCTTTTTTGCAAACACAAGCCAACGGGATAGGGGCTGGGTGGGCTGTTCCGTGTATGTGGCCCGCCCCCTTCCTAAAGCAGCCCAATTGTTGGCTGGTGTTTGATAGCTGATAGAAAGGGGGCGGAGCCACATACACGGAGCGGCCCACCCAGCCCCTTATCCCGTTGGCTTGTGTTTGATAGGCTAGCTGTTCGGTCCCGCCCGCCCCCGACATCAGTGCTGAGTTTTGACAGCTTGTCTCTGCAAGCAGTGACATTACATTACAGTTTAATGCTCTTACATGCCTCGCTAACTGCTCAATGGGAAACTGTCTCACAGGCAGCGTGCTATACAGTCTCTTGCAGTATTTTACAGCAGATCTCCGGACACACATTAGGGTGTGCCTAGGCACACCCGGCACACCCCGTGCGCACAGCCTATGACAGGAACGATGCCATGATATGGGATGTGTGTCTCTCTCCCTCCGGCAGCTGAATGCGGGAGGGAGAGACACACATGGCACCGTTCGTTCCTGTACTTGTCACAAGTTTCATCCTGTCCACTGGTTGCTAGAGCCGCTTGGCATGTAGCAACCAGTGACATCACGGCTGCAGGGCACCCCCTCCATGTTCAGTGTTGAAAGCGAGGGAGGATTTCACTTCCTCCTCCTCCGCGCTACTGCTCCTGGGAGTCTGGGATCCAACGCAGCTGAGCTCCGAGTCCGAGGCCGCCCCTTTGTAATACCAGAGGAGAGGGACAGTCTCGCTGGTCCGGTGGTGGCGGGGTGCAGGCCAGGGTAGTCAACAGCAGCAGCAACAGAGAGTGGTGGCCCCGGTGAGCAGCAGAAGGCTGGCTGGAAGGAACAGCGCGAGAGGGAGTGAGAGAAGACCTCACCGCCACCCTGACCTGAGCAGCAGTGAGCGCAGCATCCCCGCCACCTCCAGAGCCTGCACACCTTCTCCAACGTCGGCTCCAGCTGTGACTGTGCCCAAGAAGAAATATAGGCGCCTGACCGAGGTCCCAGAGGATGAGGATAGGCGGGAGGTAGGTGCATCACACACACCTACCCACAGACAGGGACTGGGACAGGGGGGCACAGGAAGGACTGCAGGCCAGCCTAGGGGGTCAATTTCACTCATCCCTCTCTCTCTCTCCCATCCCACTCTCTCTCCTATCCCCCTCTCTTCCACCCCCCTCTCTCTCCCACCCCCTTTCTCTCCCTCACCCCTTCTCTCTCTCCCCCTCTCTCCCCTCCCCCTCTCTCCTCTCCCCTCTCTCCTCTACCCCTCTCTCCCCTCCCCCTCTCGCCTCTCCCCCTCTCTCCTCTACCCCTCTCTCCCCTCCCCCTCTCTCCCCCTCTCTCCTCTCCCCCTCTCCCCTCCTCTCCCCTCTCTCCCCTCCCTCTCTCCCTCCCCCTTCTCTCCCCACCCCCTTCTCTCTCTCTCTCTCCCCACCCTCCTTATCTCTCTCCCCACCCCCTTCTCTCTCTCTCTCTCCCCATCCCCCTTCTCTCTCTCTCTCCCCACCCCCTCTCTCTCCACCCCCTTCTCTCTCTCTCCCCACCCCCTTCTCTCTCTCTCTCTCCCCACCCCCTTCTCTCTCTCTCTCCCCACCCCCTTCTCTCTCTCTCTCCCCCCACCCCCTTCTCTCTCTCTCTCCCACCCCCTTCTCTCTCTCTTTCTCTCTCCCCACCCCCTTCTCTCTCTCTCTCTCTCTCTCTCTCTCTCTCTCCACCACCCTTCTCTCTCTCCCTCCCCACCCCCTTCTCTCTCTCTCCCCCCACCCCCTTCTCTCTCTCTCCCCCCACCCCCTTCTCTCTCTCTCTCCCCCCACCCCCTTCTCTCTCTCTCTCCCCCCACCCCCCTCACCAAGCCCCTCTCTCCTCCCAAGTGGACACTGACTAACAGGTGACAGCAAGTTAGAGTTAGTGATCCCATCCCTTCCCAAGCACTGCCACTTAACCCATCCCCCCAGCACTGCCAGTCTGCCACTGACCTCATCCTCCTAATGAAGGACCACAGGTCCCAGCATGAGCCCCTCAGAGCTGAAGATGTGACACACCCCCCCCCCCCCCAATGGAGGGGGTAGGAATCAGGTAGGTCAGTGCAGTGATCAGGTAGGTCAGTGCAGTGATCAAGGTAGGTCAGTGTAGTGATCAGGTAGGTCAGTGTAGGAATCAAACTCTGCAGGGGAAGGTAGAGGGGGATATGTCATTCCAATTTTTATTTAGCCCAGTGACAGCCTGCCAGAATAGGTGGGATCTGTAACAGCAACTTCCCTGAGCAGCTCTGCTTGAGGAGACCATATCTGTATAATACATTACTGCCCCTTTACTGTACACCCCTGACCCCTGTACTAGGTCTGCTTACCCTCCCCCTGTACTGTATCATGTCTGCACTGCAGTCTCTGACCTTCTCCTGTATCAAGTCTGCAGTCTCTGACCATCTCTAGTATCATGTCTGCAGTCTCTGACCATCTCCAGTATCATGTCTGCAGTCTCTGACCATCTCCAGTATCATGTCTGCAGTCTCTGACCATCTCCAGTATCATGTCTGCAGTCTCTGACCATCTCCAGTATCATGTCTGCAGTTTCTGACCATCTCCAGTATCATGTCCGCAGTCTCTGACCATCTCTTGTATCATGTCCGCAGTCTCTGACTATCTCCTGTACTATGTCTTGGGGCTCTTTCAAACAGACTCTCTAACAGAAGCCCTCTCTGTGTCCATTAGAGAGACCCCCTCCAGGTCCCATTAGTGTATTCTCTTCCTGTATTTTGTTTATTGTTAAAAGATCGTGGGAGGATCCCAGGGTAATGAAGACTCCTTAGAGGAGCATCTCTGTGTTTGAGTCATTGCCGCGGCGCCATTCAGATGTTAGGGTCAGAATTTGGTGTCAACATGAAAGCATGGATTCATCCTGCTTTGTATCACCGGTTCAGGCTGGTGGTGTAATGGAGAGGGGGATATTTTCTTGGCACAGTTTGGGCCCCTTAATACCAATTGATCATTGTTTAATGCCATGGCCTACCTGAATATTGTTGCTGACCATGTTCATCCCTTTATGACTACAGTGTACCCATCTTCTGATGGCTCTTTCCAGCAGGAATTATGCACCATGTCACAAAGCTCAAATCATCTCAAACTGGTTTCTTGAACATGACAGTGAGGTTACTGCACTCCAATGGCCTCCACAGTCACCAGATCTCAATCCAATAGAGCACCTTTGGGATGTGATGGAATGGGAGATTCGCATCATGGATGTTCAGTCGACAAATCTGCAGCAACTGCGTGATGCTATCATGTCAATATGGACCAAAATTTCAGAGGAATGTTTCCAACACCTTGTTGAATCTATGCCATGAAGAATTGAGGCAGTTCTGAAGGCAAAATGGGGTCCAACCCATTACCAGAAAGGTGAACCCAATATAGTGGCCTGTGAGTGTAGCTCTCCAGGTTGCCTAACAATAATTGCTTAATTCCTCCCCCATCATTTACAACTCATACTTACTCACTAACCACCTCTGGTGTCTACCTATGGTAATAAGCATTAAAACTGTAGTTATGATTTCCCAACAGATCCAAGTCCTTTCTTAAAGTGGAACTCCAGCTCCAGATTTATCAAGTTGTTACTAATAGGCAAGAAATCCTATTCATGTAAATGTAAAGACTGGCTCTTATACTTGCTGCATAATTCCTGACTAAGAGTGAATGAGGTAGTGTGCAGTACAGCTAAATGCAGCTTGAGTATAGGATAAACGAGAAACTGTTTGACTCATAGATAATAGCAATTTTTAGGGATTTACCATCAACCCAAACTTAATCCCTAGTGAAGAAGGTTACTCTATCCGTTAGAACTAAGGCCGGTTTCATACTGGGGTGGTGTGTGCGGTGGCGGTATAGCGCCGCTAAAAATAGCCGTGGGGATCGCTGAGGTATTCGGCCGCTAGCGGTGCGGTTTTAACCCCCGCTAGCGGCCGAAAAAGGGTTAATACCACCCGCAAACCACGGCTACAGCCGCGTTTTGCGGGCGGTGTTACCGCGGTGTCCCATGCATTTCAATGGGAAGGAGCGGTAAACACACCGCCCCTCTCACCGCTCCAAAGATGCGGCTAGCAGGACTTTTTTTCACGTCCTGCTAGCGCACCGCTCCAGTGTGAAAGCCCTCGGGGCTTTCACATTGGAGAAACAGCAGCCGCTGTGTGAAAGGGGCCTTAATGAAAGCTTGGCATATTAGCTAAGCAACTCGGGGAAGAAGAATTATACAGACATACAAGCAAGGACTCAAATCATCATGTTTGCAAGTTTGCATTAGAGTGAAGCTATGAGCACTCACTTTTTTAATGGAAGCACTAGAAAGTTATGTTTAAAATGAAACTTTGGCCTAAATGTTTTGTTGCTTTGGTTGGCATGGTGAAGTATTCTTATCACGGCCTGTGGTCCCATTGAGGAGGGTTTCCCCTCTTCTTGCCAAGATTTTGCCAAATGAGAGAACATACTAAAGTCAGAATGAAAATAAATCAGGGTGTTACACGTGTAAGAATAATAACAGTTTTTAATAGAGTGGTGAAAGGTTACATCCTCTGTCATGTTTGTGTTGTTGTGAGGGCCATTGTTAGAAGACATGGGGCCCCATACAGCCTACATGATGGGACCTTTTTTGACCCCACCCTGACCCCACCCTTGGCCCTGCCCCTGATCCCTCCTCTGATCCCTCCCCTGACCCTGCCTGTTCAGTTTGTGTCCACATGTACCATACAGCGGAGAGGGGTGGAATTGTGATTGCTGACAGGCAGTCCCAATTGGAAAGCTTGGGTGAAAGATTCTTAACCTCTTGACGCTGGCCACATGCATATATGCGGCCTCTTGGTGGGTGAACCTTAATGCTGAGCGGCCACATATGTGTGTACCAGAATGTAAACAGAGCTGTGACAAGATTACGCGCCCTGCAGAAAGATAAATCCGCTGCTAGAAGAAAGTACAGTGGAAACTCGGATTGCGAGTAACGCGGTTAATGAGCGTTTCGCAATACGAGCACTGTATTTTAAAAAATAGTAACTCTGTGTTGTCTCGCAAAACGAGCACGATTCAGGCCAAAGTGGTGTGCAGTGCCGCATTTGGCCATAGGGGGGGGGTGCCGGTGCCGAGCAGAGCCGAACGGCGCCGTTCTGCGCCGTTCGGAAATGCACGGAAAGGCCAGAGGACAGCACGGCTGACTTTGGCAAATCTCGGGAACAAAGTCTTTCCGAGGTTTGCCGAGGTCAGCTGAGGTGTTCTCGGGCCTTTTCGTCCGTTTCCGAGGCTCTCCGGCGCCCCCCTGCCTCTGACCGCATGTGGTATTGCATGCCATTGAAGTCAATGTGGAACAAATTATTTTTCGTTTTCCATTGACTTCAATGGGGAAACTCGCTTAGATATGCGAGAACTTTGGATTACGGGCATTCTCCTGGAACGGATTTTGCTCGTAATCCGAGGTTCCACTGTACTTTTAAGAAATACAGATGTAGCGGATCCCTAAATTTAGGGGGTTTCTATGCCCAAATTTAAGGGACGGCCTGGGCAATAGTTTGGCTCAGGCCTTCTAATTGATACTGGACTCTGCTCTGCTGTGGTGTTGTCTGGTGTGCAGTTCCCCTTTGGCCTGTGTGTGGCACTGCTGCCCAGGCCTAGGGTCAAACCTCAGGTGACACAGTGGCGTGATTGGATGTCCTCTCTCGGCTGCCATGTGGTGGGTGGGGTTTCGCCTGCTGTGCATGCCAGGAGAGGATATATAAGGGGCAGACGCCATGTTTAGAGAGGAGTGCCCACGGAGAGGAGTACCCGGGGGGAGTGTGCCCCATGGGGGTGCGTGGACTGGCCGAGGAGTCTCGGGCACCTTTAGCCCAAGGCTACAACATTCTAGGTAGGCCCAGTACCTTTGACTGGGTCTACAATCAGCACATTGGAGTCCCAGGGTGCCCAGGTGAGGGTACCCGCTCTGACTGAGAGGACGCCAGGGGAGGATCGGTCCCACAGAGGAGATGAGTGATAGTAGGTCGCTGTCTCGGGAAAGGCCTGGTGACCTGTCAGAGGGAAGGATTCCTTACTCAACAAAGCTAACCCTGTAGAGTGCTCATTGGCATCGTCTGTTCTCTAAATTCTACAGAGGGTTAAGGGAAGTTCTGGATTCAGGAATAACAGTATTCTGCTGCTATAGAGGATCTCCTGAACCTGTCCCTGGACGGGACAAAGTGATAGTATTGTTCGAGCTTCACTCCGGCTGCTAGAACTGTGAGAGGGATCTATCCGGGTGAGCTAAGCCCACTCGGGATCGAGTGGCGACGAGTGAGTCGGGTGTTGTGTGCCTGAATCTACCTCCTATCTTCGCTAGCTTCTTTCTCTCTTCAATTTCCCGTTAACTGAAGCAAAGGAAAATAAACTCTTTGTTGGAGTTAAAGTCGTGTGGACATTAGCCTTCTTGGGAAAGAATATAGACTTTTCCCTACATTCTAGGGACGAGAACCAGTGGAGGGAGGTAACTCGCTGCAGGACCCAAATCTGTAAATACCGCCTGACCTCTGATAAGAAGGACACGGGCTTGTGGCATGGTGTGTCCTACACCCCGCAGGTGAAGGTAAGCGGGGGCAAAAGGATTGGTGTGCTACACAGATATCAAAAGAGAAAAAAAAAAAGTTAAACTATAATAAAAGTAAAGCTCATGCAGCTAAAAGCAGCAATGTTATATTCATCATAACTAATGCTTTGTGGTCAGAGCAATACCCAATGGTAATAAGTATATGTTCTGTTTTGACTGGTGCTTAGATAATAAAATGAAGCTTATTGTTTACCAAATATAGTGATGCTGTATCCAGCTAGAATCCTCTGAAATTCTTCATTCCATATTAGTCTAAAGCAGAGTTTACCCTATTTTAACTGATTTACAATGGCAGAATCAATTGGATATGGACAAGCAAAATATTAAAACTTGCATCTGATTTTGTGAACTGTAATTTATTTCACAATAATAGGAATTTAATGGCTTAGAATACATTATACTATGACATAAGAGCGTACAGAAACTTTAAATTATATACACCAAAAGCAATATTCACAGTGCCTGAGTTTTTAAATACTTCCTTTGTTATGAGATGATGGATTTTATATCCTCGTACAGCAAATAAGAAAATAAACTTCAAAGAATAACAAAAAGAGAAAAAATAAGCTAAATCTACTTAAAGTACATCCTGTGTTCTGCTCTCTCATTCTTATCTCAACAGTAATGCTTTTACAGAGCGCATTCTGTTACAGGGCAGATGATAGTTCAGTTTAAGAAAATAAATAAAAAAAAAACAGTGTGTTTACCTAAAGGGTAACTCCACTTTCATGTGGAAAAATATAAAAAATGAAATAAATATAATATATAAATAGATTAGTGTATTCCACATTCGTGTATTCATCTGGGGAAAGTGCTATATCTCAAAATGCTTATTAAAGTAGTAGTAAATACCGCTTGGACACTTGTACCTACAGGTGAGCTTATATCAAAGCTTATTAAAGCATTAGTAAACATTGCTTGGACACTTGTACCTGCAGGTAAGCTTATAATAAATCTGCATAAAAGGTGAATATCTCCTAAACGGTGTCCATTTAGGAGATATTCACTGTTTCTGTAGCTGGTGTTGTCACTGCCAAATGCGCTCTGAAGGGATGGCATACTCCATGCCGTCCTTTCAGAGCTCTATGCTGAGGTTGTGACTCTTGTACACATGTGCAGGAGTGACATCGCTGCGGCTCGACCTTTCAAATGGCTGGAGCCTGCGAACCTGAAAGAAAGACCAGGTGAAGATGAAAACCTTGTCAGCTGTGGCAGCGTGCCACTGGAGGGCTTTGTTTTAAGGCAAGTTTTTCATAATGTGCTAGTACGCAATGAATACTAGCACATTAGTTTTTTTTATTACTATTATTATTGAAAGTTTACTACCGTTTTAAAGAATTTATAAAAAAAAAAAAGTTTTCTGAATGTGGTAACATGTATTTTTCTTTCTTCATCTGTCACAATGGATAGATTCAGGAAATATGTGAAATACTCATGAATCCCACTGGTAAAATACATCCATACTAAATTCTTGTTAAATTTCATGGCAAGGTCTGTTTTTGTTCAATTCCACAAAATAAAGACAACATCTATACATTTGTTAAAAAGTGAAATTGTGGAAGTGTATCTGGGAATTTATTAACCACTTAATCCCCAGACCATTTCGCTGGTCAAAGACTGGGCCACTTTTTTCGATTGGGCACTGCGTCGCTTTAACTGACGCAGTGCGACGTGCGACGTGGCTCCCAAACAAAATTGACGTCCTTTTTTCCCACAAATAGAGCTTTCTTTTGGTGGTATTTGATCACCTATACGGTTTTTATTTTTTGCGCTATAAACAAAAACAGAGCGACAATTTTGAAAAATATGCAATATTTTTTACTTTTTGCTATAGTAAATATCCCCAAAAGAAATATATTTTTTTTTTCCTCAGTTTAGGCCGATACGTATTCTTCTAAATATTTTGGTAAAAAAAAAAAATCGCAATAAGCTTTTATTGATCGGTTTGCGAAAAAGTTATAGGGTCTACAAAATAGGGGATAGTTTTATGGCATTTTTATTAATATTTTTTTTTTACTAGTAATGGCTGCGATCAGTGATCTTTATCATGACTGCAACATTATGGCGGACACTTTTGACAAATTTTTTGGACCATTGTCATTTTTACAGCGATCAGTGCTATAAAAATGCACTGATTACTGTGAAAATGACACTTGCAGTGTAGGAGTATACCACTAGGTGGTGCTGTAGGGGTTAAGTCAGTACTAGGGAGTGATTTTTACTGTTAGGGGGCGTGGCTACACGTGACACGTCACTGATGACTGTTCCCGATCATGGGGAACAACCATCAGTGACATGTCACTAGGCAGAATAGGGAAATGCCTTGTTTACAAAGGCATCCCCCTGTTTTGCCTTTGCCGACCGCAATCGCGGGCCACCCGTGAACATCGAGTTCTCGGGACCCGCAAACACATTCACAAGGCATGCGACGGGCGCGTGCGCGAGCACGCTGGGCAGCAATTTTAAAGGGACGTGCAGGTACGCCCATTTGCCTGCCCGTGCCATTCTGTCGATGTACATCTGCGTGCGGCGGTCGGCAATTGGTTAAACACTACTGCATCTTTCCACCACCCAAATAAGGATTGAAGTGTGTGGAAGTGTATACCGCTCCCATTGCTGTCTTAGTAAATTGTCTAAATTTTTCCATCAAACAAAAAAGTTATGTTCAAGAATAAATCTTAACCACTTCCCACCCGTCCAACATCATATGATGTTGCAGACTTTGAGTGGAGATTTATGAATGATGCCTGCAGTTACAGACATCATTCAGATATCTTCTTTTGCAGCCAGCAATTCCATTCACTGTAAGAATAATCATAGCGCCTGTTCAGACACTTGATCATTCTTACTGGTGGCGGGAAGGGACGTCCCCCCCACTCCCGCCGCCCTCCGGTGCTTCAACTGGCTCGCCCGTGCGATCGGCGAGCTGGAGAAGGAATCGCCTGGTGCCAGATATTGACCATAGAGATTTCTGGTGGTCCCCAAAGTCTCTATGATCGTTCAGAGGCCGGGCGCAATGTTATGACGTCGCGCCCAGCCTCTGAATTTGTATTATGCCACCTCAACTGGGAAGCCAAGACCGTTGTTTTTTTTGTTTTTTGTTTTGATTTCAGGCTTCCCAGCCTAGAGGTGACATCTGGGCAATTTTAAAGCATGACATGTTAGGTATCTATTTACTCAGCGTAACATCATCTTTCACATTATGCAAAAAAAAAAAAAAAAAAAACAAATTGGGCTAACTGTACTGTTTTTTTTTTTTTAATGCATGAAACTCTTTTTTTTTTTAAAGCGTTTGAAAAATTGCTGCGCAAATACTGTGCAAGATAAAAAGTTGCAATTACCACCATTTTATTCCCTAGGGTCTTTGCTAAAAAAAAAACAAAAAAACATATATAATGTTTTGGGGTTTTGAGTAATTTTCTAGCAAAAAAATTAAAAGAGAGATGTCAGAATTGGCCCGGTAGGCAAGCAGTTATTAATTTCAATGCAGAATGTTTGTGTTTTAAAATCAATTACATGCAATATTTATAACCAGGTCATATTATATGTTGCAATACAGAGTTTCAACATCAAAACTAGCAAGTAATAAGTCAACAGATACTAGGAGACATTTCAATTTCTTTCCTCTTTATTATATGATGAAATGGTTTGTACAAAAGGTTGTAAGATTGTATCAATATATTTCAGTGTCCTCTCAGTAAGATTTTGATCCCTTGAAACAATCTGGCATACTTGATTAAAGTATGTATCTTGGGCAGGCAGTAAAAAGTTGTCATGGTTGGATTGCTGTTTATCATGAATTTATATTCCTCATTTGACAACAACTTTGATTGCATCTCCCTATTTAAAATTGTATGACATTATTTTAGATAAACTTTGTTGAATCTGTATTAATATTTTCTTTAAGTTCACATCTTCAAATATTGATGTATATCCAGCAGAACTATGTTTTCACATTTTTCCGCTGGTTTAATTACCAGTTCATTGGTTTTTCGATACTTTTGCAATTGTATTTCAAATCTTCCAATGCTTTCCTTTGTTTAAATGTTAAACTGTTTTTCTATCCCTTCCTTTTCTTTTTTTCCATAGCAACCCTTATTTGATCTCCACCAGTTGCACAAATAGTTGTATTCTTCTTTCTTGTGAAAATGTTATAGCAATGTGCACCCTTAAAAAGCAAATCAACCTAAAAAAGATTTCTCTTCATTTGAAGGTGTTGTGGGACAGGATATGATTCCATTCTAGACATTTTTTATTTTTTTTTGCACTTCCATCCTTGCAGTAAAAAACTGAGCTTGGCTTTCTAGCTGAGCTTCTGTTATCATGTAATTCCTATAAAAAATGTACAGGAAATTAAATTATTGTTTCATGCATATTCTATCTAGCTATTTATTTTAGAAATCTATTAAGAGCTTTGTAAAGAAATCTATCTTAGAGGTGCTAATGTTGACCTTTCCAGAAATCTTGTAAGTAGATAACTATGGGGGTGATTTACTAAGAACACTGCGCTGCGCCGGTTCATACCTTAATTGGTGCGCCGGATAAATCATTAATTGGGCGTGTGAACCAGCAGCGCAATGTGATAGTAAATAAAAATATCAGCAGCGTTTCTCTGTCTCTATTCAAAATCAGTGGTTCCCTATGGGAGCCCATTGATTTGAATAGAGGTCGCACCAGAAGTCGGATCAAGATGATCCGACTTGCGGGGTGACTCGTGTGCCGATTCACACAGGGGCAGTGTGACTTTGCGAGGCAACTTGGACACAACTTGAGCGTGAACCACAGCGCGACTTGAAGTCACCTCCAGGACAGGCTTCTTTGCCAGTACCTGCCCGCGAGAATGTTTCCAGCGCGATTCCATCGCGCTGGTTCTCGGCGGCAGGGTACTGCACACCTCGCGCTCGCTGTCCCCTGTGTTTGGTATGAATCATGAGGGGGAACTCCTCTCCAAATGTAAAAAAAAAAAACGGCATGGGTTCCCCTCCAAGAGCATACCAGGCCCTTAGGTCTGGTATGGATTTCAAGGGGAACCCCTACACTGAAAAAACGGTGTGGGGGTCCCCCCAAAATCCATACCAGACCCTTATCAGAGCACGCAGCCGGGTCGGTCAGGAAGGGGGTGGGGATGAGTGAGCGCCCCCCCTCCTGAACCGTACCAGGCCGCATTCCCTCAACATGGGGGGTGGGTGCTTTGGGGCAGAGTGGCTCCCTGCCGCCCCCCCACCCCAAAGCACCTTGTCCCCATGTTGATGGGGACAAGGGCCTCTTCCTGACAACCCTGACCGTTGGTTGTCGGGATCTGCGAGCCCCTTTTATTAAGGAGGCCCCCAGATCCTGGCCCCCCACCCTATGTGAATGAGTATGGGGTACATCATACCCCTACCCATTCCCCTGGAGGAAAAAAAATGTCAATAAGAAAGCACACTACATAGGTTTTTAAAGTAATTTATTAGGCAGCTCTGGGGGTCTTCTTCCGACTTTGGGGGTCTTCTTCCAACTTCGGGGGTTCTCTTCCAACTTTGCGGGTCTCTTCTCCTGCTCTTCGGTGTCGTCTTTGCGCTCTCTGGTTCTTCTCCCGCTCACCGGTGCTTTCTGCCGGGCGCCTCCACTATCTTCTTCCAGCTCTTTTGCTAGTGGGGGCCCAGTCTTCCCATCATTCCCCGGGACTGTGACATCATACGGGGGCGGGGTCACCGGGTGGCATCACCCGGTGACCACGCCCCATGCCTATATAAGTCGTTGCACTCTGCGCACACTGCATTATAGCGGCAGAGAGCATCGAGTCAACATCGGGAGGAGAGAAGAGGGAAGAAGACGACGATGAAGACCGGGCCCCGCTAGCAAAAGAGCTGGAAGAAGATAGCGGAGGCGCCCGGCAGTAGGCAGAAAGCACCGGAGAGCAGGAGAAGAACCAGGGAGCACGCAGACGACACCGGAGAGCAGAGGAAGAGAACCCCCGAAGTCGGAAGAGACCCCCGAAGTTGTAAGAAGACCCCCGATGTCGGAAGAAGACCCCCGGAGCTGCCTAATAAATTACTTTAAAAACCTGCGCAGTGTGTTTTTTTATTGACATTCTTTTTCCACCAGGTGAATGGGTAGGGGTACGATGTACCCCATACTCATTCACATAGTGTGGGGGGAAGGATATGGGGGCCCCCTCATTAAAGGGGCTTGCAGATTCCGATAAGTCCCGCCCGCAGACCCCGACAACCAACGGCCAGGGTTGTCGGGAAGAGGCCCTTGTCCCCATCAACATGGGGACAAGGTGCTTTGGGGTGGGGGAAAAGTGCCCCCCTGCCCCAAAGCACCAACCCCCCATCTTGAGGGCATGTGGCTTGGTATGGTCTAGGAGGGGGGGGGGCGCTCGCTCACCCCCCTTTCCTGACCTGTTGGGCAGCGTGCTCGGATAAGGGTCTGGTATGGATCCTGGGGGAACCCCCACACCATTTTTTTGGTGTGGGGGCTTCCCCTCAAGATCCATACCAGACCAAAGGGTTTGGTATCGTCCTGGGGGAAACCTCACGCAATGTTTTTTTTACATTTTCGCGAGGTTCCACCTTAAAGGTTCTCCGCACACGAGTCGCCCCGCAAGTCGGATCATCTTGATCCGACTTCTGGTGCGAACTCTATTCAAATCAATGGGCTCCTATAGGGATCCATTGACTTTGAATAGAGAGAAAAACGCGGCTGAAAGCTAGCGTGAGGAAACTTGAATTGAATTCAATGCAAAATGCAGAAAAAATTGCGTTAAAAACGCTGCTTTTTTCCCGGCGTCTGTACTAGCTTTACAGCCTGTTTTTTAAAACAAGGAAAAAAAGGAAAAAATCGCGCTAACCTGTGGCCATACTCCTAGGAGTTATGGAATGAAATTAAAACACACATCAATCGGTAAAACTAATGAGTGAACAAATTATTTTAAATATAAAAAGTGTACTGTGATCTAACTTCATAACATATAGTCCATAAAAAAAAAAATGATACAAGCACCCAAACTGTATCATAATGTGCTAGCTACACTCTCTCCTCTCCTCTCTAGTTTTTGATATTAGGTCTCCCTGTGTGTCACGACTTTGGACCTTCCCCCCCTTTGTTCCATTGCCCCTATTTTTCTCCACTTCTTGGTGGAGATGGTTTAGTTGCCACTGGTTTCATTCCATAACTCCTAGGAGTATGGCCACGGGTTAGCGCGATTTTTTCCTTATTTGCTATCATGTGTGGTGGTTTACATTCCAATCGCAGCTCCCACTGAGCTACTAGTGAGAACACTTGGTGTCTCTTTTTTTCAGCCTATTTAGCGCAGTTTCTACATTCTTTTCTGTTTTTTAAAACGTCTGTGGGCACGAGGCCTAAGAAAAAAGGGGGGAAAAAAAAAGCACTGGACTGCATCAAAAACGCGCATGCAGAAAAGCACCTAGAACGCATCCGGACTGAGTTTCCAAGGTGTGAACTGGCCCAGTTGCGTTTAACCTCTTTTTTTAGAAAGCAAAAAAATGCGTTCAGACGCCAAACGCGGCTAAACACGGTACCGTTTAGCCGCGTTTTCGTTTATAAGCGTTTTTAAAGGTGACCTATTTTTTTTACATTGAAAAACTCAATTATGGCAAATGATGAAAAAACATTAAAAATATATTAAAAAAAATGTAATTGCTTGCATTGCATTGTGGACAATCCACAACTTGTGGCAGGTGACATGGCCAGGTGACGTGGCAGGTGACTTGGCAAGTGGACAATCCACAATTTGTGGCAGGTGACGTGGCTAGGTGACATAGCAAGTGGACAATCCACAACTTGTGGCAGGTGACATGGCAAGTGGACAATCCACAACTTGTGGCAAGTGACACGCTAAATACAAGTACACTGCTGCTCTCTCAGCTGCTGATACTCACTCTGGTCTCACAAACTGGCTGAAATGGTTAATACTGTTTTTTGAGCTTAGGGAGGGTCCTTATGATGTTTCCTAACTAAACGCTTATAGACGCAAACACGGCTAAACACGACATGCAAACGCGGCAAAACGCGCGTTTATAAACACCGGTTTCAACCTTAGTTTAGAAGCCTTTTCACCAGCGTCCCATGTACATGAGGCCTAAAAACGGCTATGCCATTTACAGCTCAAAAACGCCATGGTGAGCCCATAGGCTAACATGGAGAGACGTTTTTAAGCTGCAAAAACGTCCGTGTGCATGTAGCCTTATATTAACCACTTGCTTACTGGGCACTTAAACCCCTTTCTTACCCAGACCAAATTTCAACTTTCAACACTGATGCACTTTGAATGACAATTGCACGGTCATACAACACTGTAACCAAATGAAATTTTAATCATTTTTTTCACACAAATAGCGCTTTCTTTTGGTGCTATTTGATCACCTATGCGTTTGTTTTTTCTTTTTTTCTATAAATACAAACAAAAAAATTATTGGATATTTTAATATTTAGTTAGAAAATTTAGAAAAAAGGTAATTTTTCTCCTTCATTGATGTACCCTGATGAGACTGCACTGATGGGCACTGATAAGGCGGCAAGGGTGGGCACTGAGGGGTGGCATTTCTAGTTGGCACTGGTGGGCACTGAGAAGTGGCACTGCTAGGTGACAATGATAGTTGGCAGTGATGGGCAATGATAGTTGGCAGTGATGGGCACTGATAGGCAGCACTGCTAGGTGGCACTGATTGGCACCAGTGGTGGGCATTGATAGGTAGCAGTGGCTACTGATTGTCACAGATGATGCAGAATTGCCTCTTCCTCTTCGGGCCCGATGTCCCTTGCACATAAGCCGGTGATTGCCTTTTTTTTTATGCTCACGCTGTCAGCGCAAGGAGAAAACAAAAACCATTACCGAGCTTTTTTTTACATAAGGTGATCAGCTGTCATTGGCTGACAGCTGATCACGTGGTAAGGGGCAGGGATCGGCCCCTTACTCGGATCTGTGTTCACCCGAGTCCCAGTGACTCGTGACCACAGCGCTCGCGCGAAGGGGAGGACGTCTATTAACAGACTCCCGGCAATTGAGGACCGTGCTGTGGCCGTCGATCAGCTATAGCGCAGATCTCAAGTGGTTAAAGAGGGTCTAAATGGGCCATTGACATGCATCACAATTCAACTTAGGAATGTGTTTTTGCAAAGTTAAACTAAATGGAATCCTTTCTTATTTTTGCTTGGGGATAGAGTGCAGAGGGATTAGAAGTCTGGACAGTTTTTGGGGATGTCTGCACCCCTGATAGGGTGAAGACAACTCCCAAATTTGGCCACTTTTTCCTTCCAAATGATTCACTTCCTGTCACATAGCCACACAGGAAGTGAGGGTAAATCGCTACCAATGTCTTTCCTTGGGGACACACAGGTCAATCTAAATGGTTTCCCCATTCGGTAAATTGAACTCCAGCCTTTTGCTGGGTACAACCCAAATTATTAGGTATCTTGGACTTTGTTTTTTTTTTTTTACTAAAGTCAAATCCACTTTGCACTTCAAGTGCACTTGCTGGATATCCGAGGGGGACATGCAAGGAAACAAAAAAAAAAAAAAAAACAACACCATATTTGCTTCTATATGATTGGATGTTAAAACACCAGTGCTTCCCCTCAGATTTTTAGCAACTACATTTATACTGCAGAGTGGATTTGCCTTTACTAAACCCCAAACTACCTAATGATTTGGGGTGTACACAACAAAGTGCTAGAGTGCAATTTGCTTAATGGGACACTAGTTAGATTGATCTGTGTGTCCCCAAGAAAAGACATTGGTAGGGTTTTACCTTCACTTCCTGTTTAGCTGTGTGACAGGAAGTGAAGCCAATTTTACTAAAAGGGACACAAAGCCCAACCTTAAAAAAAAAACAAGCAGGGGTTCTAACACTTACTTGGTTTCCCTCAAAATGCCCACAATTTGAATAGTATTGCCTTGAGCTATTTTTAAGTGCAGTGCTCTAAATCAGTGCTTCTCAAGAACCCCCCCAACAGGCCACGTTTGCAGGTTTTCCTTCATCTTGCACATGTGCTTTAAATCACAGTCAATGGTTTGGTATTTTGGACAGCAATTATCGATAAGATAAATTCACAAAACATGTCCTGTTGGGGGTACTTGAGGACTGAGGCTGAGAACCACTGCAGTAAAAAGGAAAATTGAATACTTACCACTCTGTCTTTTTCATTTCCTGGTGACTATCCATGGCAGCACACAATCCATGCATATGCTACCATGAAGGCACCAGGTTAGACAAATCACACCTGTTTTGTTTTGACATGCCAATCAGCATAGTTAAGCTGCAGCTGTCACATTTGTTGCATAGAAAACAAAAAACAAACATCAAACTTTGCATCAAATTTTATTGGTCAACAAAACAGGACTTGGAAAAAACAAAGGGAAGCAAAAAAAACATGCATATAAATTTGAAACATTAGTCACAACATCTTGAGAAAGTTTTAGCAAAATAATGCAGCACAGACAATTAAATCAAAGTGAACAAACGACACACATTAACAACATCAAAAATATTTCAGAGGAACATATCCCCCACACCAAAAAATACAATCAACAAAAGTAAAACAAACATCTGTTTTGCAAAGACATAACAAATAAAATACATGTGTTACAAACTCGATAAGGACACCAAAATGTACTTTTTGCCGACCCGCGCCACACACACACACAATCTTGCCTCTTTTCAGGGCAAGGGAGAGAATGCTATCTGCAAGCTTTATATAACATAGGTTTGTGTGCTAATGAGGCAATTGAAAACACATGCACAGTCCATGAAACACCCAAAATGCAAGTTCACCCAATGTAGAGACTGAACTTCAAAGTGGGTACACCTGTTAAGGATGTCCTTCAATTGCTAACCCAAAAAACACACTCTCTGAGCATGCCCAGAAACATCCAGGTGCTGTTCACACACAAAAAGCACCAAAAATAAAAAAAGTCCCTGCGCATGCTCAGACCAACATAAATTCAGCTAGCAGAAAATAACTCCCCCCCCCCATCCAAAATTAAGCACATAATCCAGCATGCTACTAAATTAGAGATGGGACAAACACCTCCCGGTCCGGGGGGCAAACAAAGAGCCTAACATGGGCAAAAGTTATACAACAAATACCATTGCAGTCTATGGGAACTCTCAATGAGTTAAGTGATCTTAAAACCCCACAAAAGAGATTTATTGTTAATTGCCTTGACTACAGTTTGGACCACAAGTATTTTTGGTATGAAAAAAATTATTATAAACAGATCTGCGGTATCGCAATGGGCGCTAAATATGTGCCGAGTGTGGCAAACTTGTATATGGCTGAATGGGAAGAAGATGCACTTTACAATAGGAAACCTCCCCAACTCCTTTTTAAACGTTTTATTGACGATATTTTAGTAATTTGGGCTGGGGATAGGGATAGTCTTTTAGATTTTGGTTTTAATATGAATTTGAACGGAAAAAATATTAAACTTACATGGGAGATTAGTGCTGAGAAAATAAACTTCCTGGATTTGGAGATTCTCAGAGAGGGCATTAAATTGGTAACACAAACCCATTTCAAAACAGTTGACAGAAATTGTTACCTACCTTTAGATAGCTGTCACCATGCTCCATTGTGAGACAACATACCAAAGGGACAGCTAGTGCGACTAAGGAGAAACTGCACGAAGACGGAAGTGTATCTTAAACAAGCAGAATTTATTGGTAAGAGATTCGTGGAAAAAGGTTATCAACAGGAGTTTATTGATGAGAAAATACAGAGTGTCTCTGCATTGGAGAGGGATAAACTGATTCAAGATTCAACTAGAAATAAAGAATTCCTATATGGGATTCCATTTGTGATGGACTACAATGTCCAACACAAACAAATTGAAACCATCTGCAAGAAATATTGGAATATTATTAAAGCAGATCGACATTTAGGAACCATATTACCAGATAAACCCATGTTTACGTATCAGAGGGCCCCAACACTGAGGGATATGATTGCCAAAAATGTTTTGGATCCACCTGCATAAAAAGTTTTACATTTTTTAATGGGAAGGGCTTTTACCCCTGCAAAATGTGCTACACCTGTAGACACACAAAAGAAAGTAAAGAGAAAAAAGCAAGATTTAAGTCAACATTCACTGGAAATGAATATAAAATCAAGGACTTCATATCGTGTAAAACGGAAGGGGTAGTATACCTTCTGAAGTGCCCATGCCGGATTCAATATGTCAGAAAAACCAAAAGGGAATTGTGGAAAAGACTTCGAGAACACACGCGAAATATAAAGAATGGTTTTCCGAAACATAGTTTGTACCATCATTATGACCAGTATCACAACAGGGATCCCTCCTCCTTAATGGTATGTGGAATAAAGAAATACAAACCCCATTGGAGGGGGGACAATATGATTATTAAAATTAGCAAAGCTGAATCCCGTTGGATACATGAGCTCTGTACATTGGCACCTTATGGGCACAATGTGAAGTTTGACTTAAATTGTTTTATCTCCAATTACTGAATTATCTCTGTCATTTAAATTTTTAGCCCGCATTTTATCATTAATTTTTCGTTTTAATAAGCTTAATTTTAAGATATCCATGGGAAGTTACAAGATATTTATTTTACTCTTCCTCTGGGATTCTCTTCACATTATTAGTTTTACAGGATAGTATCTGATTTTGGCACCCCTGCTCTACCGGTTGTTACCACTAGATGGTCACAGTGGTGTTGTTTGCATGTTGGATTATATAGAATCTATTAGTGTTAGGGTGTTACACTTACATATCACCCCTAGAGGGAGTGCTGTTATTTGATTTCCAGGACAAAACAAATTAATTATATGAGTCAGCCATCAGATTAATCTTTATCACTGTAGAAATTGTTTAATAGTGAGATTATTTTGATTAGTTTTATGTATATCCAGCGTCAGTTGTTTTATTTATCGCTGGATTATGTGCCCAATCTAATTCATTGGAGTATTTGTCTGGGCGCATTAGTATGGCTTGACTATTAGATGAAGTGCCCGGTATTTAAAAATATCCAGGATTGAATGCTTTTAATGAAGGCATCTGTTTTAAATGTATTCAATATATAATTTTATCGCGGCGTCATGCATTGTCATGAAAACACGATTTTTAACCACTTGCTTACTGGGCACATATACCCCCTTCCTGCCCAGGCAAAATTTCAGCTTTCGGCACTGCCTCGCTTTAACTGACAATCGCGCGGTCGTGCGACGTGGCTCCCAAACAAAATTGACGTCCTTTTTTTCCCACAAATAGAGCTTTCTTTTGGTGGAATTTGATCACCTCTGTGTTTTTTTGCGCTATAAACAAAAAAAGAGCGACAATTTTGAAAAAAAATGCAATATTTTTTACTTTTTGCTATGTAGCGATACCTCCAACTAAGAAGGCCGCAGATTTAGTTTGGGCCCTGATGACAGCTCCGCCAACCCCCGGCAATATGCTCTACCCTCTGCTGGCACAGCTAGTACTAAAAGTAAACTATCTATCTTATACCTTATGAATAAGTGAGCATTGAGACAATACTAAAGAAAAAAAAAGGGTATAAGGTTTTACTTAAGCTCTTAGTAAGAAAGATAATAACATTGATCACAGTTTACATTCAATCATTGGTAATGCAGAGCCCTGCAATGCTAACACACTAAAGAACTGACATGCAACAAGTGCGCCACACGGGCGACCGTTAGCTAAATGCCCTATGGCGCAATAACCCAAAACACATTAGTAACCCCACCAGGCCTGGTTTTTGAGGTCTATAACTTAGTCCTTTTTCTTCACCGGCAGGTCTTTAACGGTGGTGCACATTAACAAAATACAACTTTGTAATCCAGTGAGGTAGGTAGAGATGGGCAGGAACTTGGCTATCCCGACTACAAGTTCAGCTATGGTATGGCTCTTCTTCACTAAGGGTATCAGGAACAACTAGAGGGGGCCACGGCAGTCTATTGGCCTATATGCATTAACAGTATCTCGTTCTGGGCATATGCCCTCTCACCCGCTGGACTACGGATTCAGTCCGGGAAACTTCCACCGGCTGTGTCACATGCACTCGGTCTCTCCAGCGATCGGGTCCCCGATCCAATAAGGCTGTAGCTGAGCGAAGTCAGATGCCACCCAGGCTCGCAGAGGGGTGGAAGGCTCTTTGGTGCTGAGCAAGGCCTCAGGCTTCAGGCCTTGCACTCCGACACATCCGCACAGGAGGATCAGGCTGTGAAGTCTCGTGTCCCAAAAGAGGCCAAGCCCAGCTTCGCCTCCTCCTTTTATAACCCCTCCCATGAGTCTCTGCGGTGGGAACATATGAAGAATGTGGTTCTGGGTGATGTAGTCTCTCTCTCTCTCTCCTCTGCTCTCACTCCAGCAATGTCTTTTCTCTACTTCCTCCTGACTCACCTCTCCCCTAGAACTTCTTGTCTCTCTGCATTAAAGGGGAACACCCCGCTACAGCTATAATAAATATCCCAATTTTTAATTATTATTTTTTTCTCAGTTTAGGCCGATACGTATTCTTCTACATATTTTTGTTAAAAAAAAAATCGCAATAAGCGTATAGTGATTGGTTTGCGCAAAAGTTATAGCGCCTACAAAATAGGGGATAGAATTATGATTTTTTTTAAATTATTTTCTTTTTACTAGTAATGTCGGCGATCTGCAATTTTTATTGGGACTGCGACATTATGGCGGACACATCGGACACTTTTGACACATTTTTGGGACCATTCACATTTATACAGCGATTAGTGCTATGAATATGCACTGATTACTGTATAAATGTGACTGGCAGGGAAGGGGTTAACACTAGGGGCGAGGAAGGGGTTAAGTGTGTTCCCTAGGAATGATTGTTACTGTGGGGGGAGGGGACTGACTGGGGGAGGTGACCGATCTGTGTCCCTATGTACAAGGGACACAGCATCGGTCTCCTCTCCCTGACAGGAGATCGCGGGTACGTGTCAGACATCGCCTGCGCGCCCACCAGTGGCGTCTGTTGACGGCCTCCCAGATTTCTAGAGCCATCTTGTGGCCATCTTGTGGCCGTCATTTGTACTGTACATGGCCCGGGCTCCAACTAGTTAATAAGCTCAAATGTAAGATTTTCCATGGGAAGACATAAGATATTTATTTTACTTTATCATATTTTTGGGATTCATATCACATTATTCGTTTTACAGGTTAATATCTGGTTTTGGCACCACTGCTCTACCGGTTGTCACCGCTAGATGGCCACAGTGGTGTTTTTTGCATGATGGATTATATGGATTTTATTAGTATTAGGGTGCAACGCTAACCAACCACCCCTAGAGGGAGCGCTGCTATTTGATTTTCAGGACAAAATTAAATTAAACAACAGGTCATGTTTTCAGGATTTCCATTATTTTGCACAGGTGCTTTGATTAGTTTCACTGCCTTAGTAGTTACCACAGCCCTTGCATCTGAGGGAAATCCTGAAAACATGACCTGTTGGGGCGCCTTGAGGACTGGAGTTGAGAAACACTGGCGTAAGGGACCAGGGAGGAGAGCCAGTGGTGACATTACTTCCGCCCAGCCGCCGAGAGTGGAAGTGCCTATGTATGTATGAGAATACATGCGTCTGTTGAACAGTAATTGATGTAAGTGTTTCCATGTTGTTTTAAATAAATATTTTGAGTGGTATCACACTATGGGAGCCCCCCTGTGTTTTATCTCACTTCTGAGAAATTAGTGCCCCACTCCAAAGCGTTTACTGATGCAGAGGAATCACATGGTCACTCCGGGATCCATAGCCAGTGAGGGATATCAATCTAGCTGAGGAGCTGCATCTGCCATTGGGTCAACTGAAGAGGCTTGATTACAAGCCAGCCAAGGTGAGAGGCTCGGGGAAAAGTAGGCACTTGGATTAGAGCACTTGGATAGAAGCACCTGCATGTGATTAGCAACTTGCAGATGGTGAATCTGTTTTGCACTACTACTTTGGATTTTATATTTTTTATACTGCACAGAAACTCATTTTTTAATGTATTTTTGGACACTTCATTTATTTTTTGACTACACAGAGACTCACTATTTGCACTTTATTGTTATTAGATCTCTATTTTTGCACAGAAGATTTGTATTTTTTACTGAGACTCTCATTTGTTTATACCTTTGCATGGATTTTTTTTGCCTTGAGGCCTGGTTCACACTTGTCCGACAAACGCTCCGACATTAGGAGCTCATGTCGCATGACGTGTGAAAATCAATGAATCCCTATGAGAGCCGTCTTAACTGGTCCGACACAAGTCAGTCCGACATTAAAAATGCTCCCTGTACTACTTCTGTCCGACTTTGATCCTACTTCAGCCCATTGAATATCATTGAAGTCGGATCAAAGTAGGATCCTTGTCCTAACCATCCGACATTTGACATCCGACATGGTGATTACAGCAGCAGTGAGGCCTGGTTCACGCTGGGGCGACAAACGCTCCGACATTGGGAGCTCATGTCGCATGACGTGTGAAAATCAATGTTTCCCTATGGGAGCCGTCTTAACTGGTCCGACACATGTCGGTCCGACTTTGAGAATGCTCCCTGTACTACTTTGGTCCGACTTTGATCCGACTTCAGCCCATTGACTATCATTGAAGTCGGATCAAAGTCGGACCGCAGTCTTGCATGGTCCGACTTTGGCATGCGACTTGTGCTCTGCTGCTCTTGAGGGGGAACTCCACGCCAAATTTTAAATAAAAAACCGGCATGGGTTCCCCCTCCAGAGGCATACCAGGCCCTTGGGTCTGGTCTGGATTTGAACGGGCACCCCTACGCCGAAAAAACGGCGTGGGGGGTCCCCCCAAAATCCAAACCAGACCCTTATCCGAGCACACAACCTGGCAGGCCGCAAGGGAAGAGGGGGGATGAGAGCGGCCCCCCTCCCTCCTGAACCGTACCAGGCCGCATGCCCTCAACATGGGGGGTTTGGTGCTCTGGGGCAGGGGGGCGACCTGCGGCCCCCCCACCCCAGAGCACCCTGCCCCCATGTTGATGAGGACAGGGCCTCTTCCCGACAACCCTGGCCGTTGGTTGTCGGGGTCTGCGGGCGGGGGGCTTATCGGAATCCGGGAGCCCCCCTTTAATAAGGGAGGCCCCCAGATCCCGGCCCCCCCACCCTATGTGAATGACTATGGGGTACATCGTACCCCTACCCATTCACCTGGTGGAAAAAAATTGCAATAAAAAAAACACTACACAGGTTTTTAAAGTAATTTATTACACAGCTCCGGGGGTCTTCTTCCGACTCCGGCGCTCTTCTTCCGACTTCCGGGGGTCTTTTCCGACTTCGGGGGTCTCCGGTGTCGTCGCCGCGCTCTCCGGTTCTTTCTTCCGCCGGGCCTCCGCTAACTTCTTTTTAGCTCTCTTGCTAACAGAGGCCCGGTCTTCCCGTTGTCTCGTCCGGCTCTCCGTTGTCCTTCTGCCGGCCCCTCCGCTAACTTCTTCTTAGCTCTTTCGCTAGTGGAGGGGCCGGTCTTCCCGTCGCCGTCGGCTTCTTCTTCCCTCTTCTCCTCCTCGATGTTGACGCGTCGCTTCCTCCCGCTGTAATACTGGCTCTCCGCTCCGCTCCGCATTAATATAGGCTTCTCATGACGTCACAGTCACATGTTCCCATGACGTCACAGTCACATGCTCCGGGGCCATGTGCCCCGGAACATGTGACTGTGATGTCATGAGAAGCCTATATTAATGCGGAGCGGAGCGGAGAGCCAGTATTACAGCGGGAGGAAGCGACGCGTCAACATCGAGAAGGAGAAGAGGGAAGAAGACGGCGACGGCGACGGGAAGACCGACTCCTCCACTAGCGAAAGAGCTAAAAAGAAGTTAGCGGAGGGGCCGGCAGAAGGACAACGGAGAGCCGGACGAGACAACGGGAAGACCGGGCCTCTGTTAGCAAGAGAGCTAAAAAGAAGTTAGCGGAGGCCCAGGGGAAGAAAGAACCGGAGAGCGGGAGACAACATCGGAGACCCCCGAAGTCGGAAAAGACCCCCGGAAGTCGGAAGAAGAGCGCCGGAGTCGGAAGAAGACCCCCGGAGCTGTGTAATAAATGACTTTAAAAACCTGTGTAGTGTTTTTTTTTATTGCAATTTTTTTCCACCAGGTGAATGGGTAGGGGTACGATGTACCCCATACTCATTCACATAGGGTGGGGGGGCCGGGATCTGGGGGCCTCCCTTATTAAAGGGGGGCTCCCGGATTCCGATAACCCCCCGCCCACAGACCCCGACAACCAACGGCCAGGGTTGTCGGGAAGAGGCCCTGTCCTCATCAACATGGGGGCAGGGTGCTCTGGGGTGGGGGGGCCGCAGGTCGCCCCCCTGCCCCAGAGCACCAAACCCCCCATGTTGAGGGCATGCGGCCTGGTACGGTTCAAGAGGGAGGGGGGCGCTCTCTCGTCCCCCCTCTTCCCCTGCGGCCTGCCAGGTTGCGTGCTCGGATAAGGGTCTGGTTTGGACTTTGGGGGGACCCCCACGCCGTCTTTTCGGCGTAGGGGCGCCTGTTCAAATCCAGACCAGACCCAAGGGCCTGGTATGCCTCTGGAGGGGAACCCGCGCCGTTTTTTTAATTTAAAATTTGGCCTGGAGTTCCCCCTCAAGATTCATACCAAACACAGTGCCTGCTATTGGCGGGGATCCAAGTCGGATCCCCGTTCATTGAAAGTCGGACATATGTCGGCTTCATGTCGCAGGGCAAAGTCGGATCCAAAGTAGGACGGATGTCGTGTCGCACTAGTGTGAACCCAGCCTAAAAGGAATTTATCTCACCCTGGGATTGTTTTGATTGGTCAAAGGACAAGTCAGACTAGCACAATGTCGGATCAAAGTAGTATCCTGTTCATGAATGTCGGACCAATGTAGGATCAATGTAGGACTGATGTCACAGAGCAAAGTAGGATGAAAGTCGGATGAATGTCGTGTCGTATCAGTGTGAACCCAGCTTTAATATTGGAGCACTTTATTGGATTATTCTTTTATACATATTGTGTAAGATGTTATCACATCACAGATTATTTAGCCTTTATCATTTTTAACTTTAGTATATACCCACTTTGTTGCACTTTAATTAAAGGGATTTGTTTTTAGCAAGCGCCATTACACCCCCCCCCCCATTTTCACATGTTTGTTGGTGTGTGAACACCTTTTAGTTGTGGCAGTTGCTTAGTTTATTAGTTAGTAGATTTGTTTGGTCTTTATCCTGGTTTGCGCATCAAGTCTATGGGAACTGACTTGTTAATTTTGCTAGTCCCCACTTGGCTGGCTTATCTTCTAGTTATTGGCCTTAGAATGGGTATGGGGGCCCAGGTCCTACCCTAAGGGACATATATCAATGTCACCAATTTGGACAACACCAAAAACAAAACAAGAAGTGCCTTAAATATGCCAAATTTATTAAGGGCCATTTCACACCACATGCAGTCCATTGCGTTTTTTATGCATCAAAAATGCATGGAAAGTTAGTTATATGGTTCTAAATGGCAGTGTTTGTTCGAGTGTGTTCCAGTTCCACAAAAAAAGGTAGAACATGCTGCATTTTACCTGCACTGGACTGTACTGGAACGATGCAAAACGAATCAAAAACGCACTAGAACGCACCTAAATGCACCAAAAACGCACTGGAACACACTTGTCCTTATCTAAGGTTAATAAAAAAGAGGGGTGAAAAAAAAAGCACTGGACTGCATCAAAAACGTACCAAAAATCCACAGGAACGCGCCTAAGGGCCAGTTCACACCATACAAACGCAGTCTGTATGCGTTCCAGGTGCTTTTCTGCATGCGCATTTTTGATGCGTTCCAGTGCATTTTTGATGCGTTTTTGTTGCATTTTTGATGCAGTCCAGTGCTTTTTGTCCCCCTCTTTTCACTTAACCTTAAAGGCCAGTTCACCCCAGACGCAGTTCCGTTCAGTTGCGTGCGCATTTTTTCTGCACTAAAAATACATGCACAGTGTTTTCCATGTATTCCAATGGCTCTTGTTGGCTCTAGTTCACACCATGCAGTCAGTTTCCGGTGCAGAAACTGACCGGAAACTGACTTCATGGTGTGAACTAGAGCCAACTAGAGCCATTGGAATACATGGAAAATACTGTGCATACATTTTGTGCAGAAAAAAAGCACACAGAACTGAACGGAACTGGGTCTGGTGTGAACTGACCCTAATAAGGACAAGTGTGTTGCAGTGCGTTTTTGGTGCATTTAGGTGCGTTCCGGTGCGTTCCAGTGCATTTTTGGTACGTTCCGGTGCATTTTTGATGCGTTTTACTGCGGTCCAGTACAGTTCTGTACATAAAAAATGCAGCATGACCAATTATTTTTTTTTCCTTTCTGAAACGCACTGTAACGGACTGCAGTGGTGTGAACTATGCCATTGGCATTAATGTGATCAACTTTCTTTGCGTTTTTCATGCATAAAAAAACACACTGCACTGCATCTGGTGTGAACTGGCCCTAAACATCGTATCTGGGGGGTGTCTATAGTATGCCTGTAAATTAGCGCATGTTTTCCATGTTTATAACAGTCCGAGAGCAAAAATTTAATTTCTAAAGTAAAAAAAAGTAATTTAAAAGTACCGTATATACTCGAGTATAAGCCGATCTGAATATAAGCCGAGACACCTAATTTTACCACAAAAAACTGGGAAAATTTATTGACTCGCGTATAAGCCTAGGGTGTCCATCTGCATGCCTCACTGTGTCCATGCCTCACTGTGTCCATGCCTCACTGTGTCCATGCCTCACTGTGTCCATGCCTCACTGTGCCTGTGCCTATGCCTCACTGTATCCATGCCTCACTGTGCCCAATCTCCCTACCTGATCTCCGCTGTGCTGCGCTGTGTGACTAGACTGACTTTTATCATGGGAGTCTATGAAAGGGGTGCCCGGATTTGAAAAATCGTTGCTCTCCGACCGTAGGTCCCCTGGACAACAAACTTTTCACACTTATAGAGGAAGAGGGGGCTACATGTGTGCCAAGTTTGGGGTCCAGGAGACCTCGGGCAGGCCGGTACCAGGTCTCCAAAATCACTGGAGAAATGGCCGTTTAACATTGGAGTCTATGAAAGGGGTGCCCGGCTTTGAAAAATCGGTGCTCCCCGGCCGTAGGTCCCCCGGACACCAAACTTTGCACACTTATAGAGGAAGAGTGGGGCTACATGGGTGTCAAGATTGGGGTCCAGGCCACACAAATTTTAAGTTGGACACAGACTGGAGTATAAGCTGAGGGGGGCATTTTCAGCACAAAAAAAATGTGCTGAAAAACTTGGCTTATACTCGAGTATATACGGTACTCGCGGCTGTAATGAATTGCCGGTTCCCTTCAATACAGATAAAAGTCGTTAAAAGTCTCTGAAAAAAAATGCGTGGGGGTCCCCCAAAATTCCAGTACCAGGCCCTTCAGGTCTGGTATAGATTTTAAGGGGAACCCCGCGCCAAACTTAAAAAAAATGCTGTGCGGGTCCCCCTAAAAATCCACACCAGACCCTTATCCGAGCAGGAAAAGAGGGGGGGACGAGAGAGCGCCCTCCCTCCTGAACCGTACCAGGCCACATGCCCTCAACATGGGGAGCATGCTTTGGGGTCTGGACCCCAAAGCACCATGTCCCCATGTCGATGGGGACAAGGGCCTCATCCCGACAACCCTTGCTGGTGGTTGTGGGGGTCAGCGGGCAGGGGGCTTATCAGAATCTGGAAGCCCCCTTTAACAAAGGGGACCCCCAGATCCCGCCCCCCCCTGTGTGAAATGGTAATGGGGTACAAATGTACCCCTACCATTTCACAAAAAAAAGTGTCAAGAATGTTAAAAATGACAATAGCTGGTTTTTGACAATTCCTTTATTAATGTCTTCTCCTTTCCCTGCTTCTTCCATCTTCTTCTTTTCTCCATTCGGGTTTCTTCCTCCATCTTGTTCTGCCTCTGCTTCTTCCATCGGTGTTCTCGTCCGCATCTAGCTCCGGCTTCTTCTTCCCCCCTTCGTTCTCCGGACGATCCGCTTGCATTGGAGGTTTCTGCTGTGTGACACTTCTGTTCTTCTGACAGTTCTTCTGAGTGCGGGGCCACCCGGTGACCCCTCCCCCCTCTGACGTACATGGACTTCACGGGGACTGCCCTATGGCTTTCCCCGTGGTGTCAGAGGGGGGGGCGGGATCACCGGGTGGCCCCGCACTCAGAGAAGAAATGTCCGAAGAACAGAAGCTTCACACAGCGGGAGCCTCCAGTGCAAGTGGATCATCCGGAGAACAAAGCGGGGAAGAAGAAGCCAGAGCAAGATGTGGACGAGAACACTGATGGAAGAAGCAGAGGAAGAACAAAATGGAGGAAGAAAGCTGAATGGAGAAAAGAAGATGGAAGAAAAAGCGGGGAAAGGAGAAGACGTTAATAAAGGAATTGTCAAAAACCGGCTATTGTAATTTTAACATTCTTGACACTTTTTTTGTGAAATGGTAGGGGTACATACCCCATTATCATTTCACACAGGGGGGCGGGATCTGGGGGTCCCCTTTGTTAAAGGGGGCTTCTAGATTCCGATAAGCCCCCACCCGCAGACCCCCACAACCACCGACAAGGGTTGTGGGGATGGGGACATGGTGCTTTGGGGTCCAGACCCCAAAGCATCCTCCTCATGTTGAGGGCATGTGGCCTGGTACGGTTCAGGAGGGGGGGCGCTCTCTTGTCCCCCCCTCTTTTCCTGCGGCGTGCCAGGTTGCGTGCTCGGATAAGGGTTTTTTAGGGGGACCCCCACGTCATTTTTTTTAAGTTTGGCATGGGGGTCCCCTTAAAATCCATACCAGACCTGAAGGGCCTGGTACGGATTTTGAGGGGGACCCCCACGCCATTTTTTTAAAAAAATTGCCGAGGAGTTCCCCTTAATATCCATACCAGACCTGAAGGGCCTGGTAATGGAATTTGGGGGAACCCCACGCATTTTTTTTGTTTTCAAAGACTTTCAATTACTTTTCTCTGTATTGACGGGAACCGGCAATTCATTACAGCCGCGAGTACTTTTAAATGACTTTTTTTTCCTTTAGAAATGTCATTTTGTGCAGAGACTGTTATAAAATGGCACGTTTAGGAGGTGCGCCTGTTCAACTTATGCAAATGTATTTATGTGACTTGACATTTACTAAGATTTTCCCGGCGTAGTGAACCGGCGCATTTGAACGAGCACAAATGCCGCGCAGTGCACAAACACACCTCTCGCAGTTCTAAACGTACTTGCAGGTGCAGCAGGCTGGTTCAGAAAAAGTTACTTTCTCCATTATATTGGCACCTCCAGCTTCTTTATATTCTGATTTGAAGATGCCATGCGCCAGGTCCATAGTGGCGCACTAAGCGCCTCCTCCTGTGCGCCGAGAACACTATAGTAAATGGGGAATAGTAAATGGGGAATAGCGCTGCATTACTGGCGCAAATGTTTTGTAAATACCAAAACTGATGTTGCGCACGCCGATGCGCCGATACTCATGGCGCAAACGGTTTGTAAATCAGCCCATATGTGTGCTATCTGCCTGTGCTGACTACTATCAGGAAAAACATTGTTCCCAGTTACCTCTGAGGCCTACAGGTCAACTTTTATGTTATCGAAAGGGCTTTTATGTTATCAAAAGCTCTGTGATCATATCTTGTTAGTCTTTGTACACAATGAGGCGACTTGTCAGGCGACCTAGTCGCCCGACAAGTCGCGCTCCATTCAGTGCAATGGAACCGTTCTAATCGGAGCGACTCAAGTCGTTTCGACTTAGAAAAAGATTCCTGTACTACTTGGGTGTGACTTTGGAGCAGCTTGCATTGACTTCTATTAAATAAGTTGTTTGCAAGCCATGCTGAAGTCGCGCTGTGCGGGGCGGCTTCAGAGTCGGGCAACTTTGAAGCTGCCCCAGTGTGAACCGAGACTTACTATTATCCTGATAGAGAAGGGTGAACAAGTGTTGTCATCCTAGAGCTGCAAGTGTGTTACTGGCAGAATCAACAGTTGCAAAAAGGGAAAAAGGCTTTAGGAATGCAGTCACCACATCTAAGGACTGGTAAGCTACAATATATTACATTTCTGTTTTTGGGTTTAGATACACTTTAGGTTAACAATCATTTGTACTGATACTTTATTCTGAAGAGCTAAAGAGAGGACTACTTACCAAGACATTAGATGGCAAAATTGAAATAATTCTATCTTCATATGTATAACTCCTCTGAGGATAATATATGTGCCTGGCATATCAAGCCTCAAATGCCCTAGCAGTAGCATTTCAACATTAAAAATTAAATAGCACTGTATGCTTGCCAGGCTCTGCAGAAAATTACTTTGAAACAAAGGATAACTCACTGGATACTCAGATAACAAAACACCCATCTAATTAAATGAAAAAAAAAACTGACTCTGGGCTTTGATCTCCGTATACGGGAGCCAAACTGTCATGACTCCACAAGCCCCAGTTTCCTGCCATGCATCTGACATCAAGAAAGCCAGACAATCACAAACAAATCTGAAAAAAAAGAAGCATAAGAGAAAGCAGGTGGCACAACACCCAAGCTGACCAGATAAATGATTGATTACATTATCTAATACAATGAAAGAAGCAACCATATCACAAAGTAGAGTGAAAAAAGAAGAAACAACTCATAGCACAGCATCTGATACTTTCTGTGGTAATACTATGCATTTGACTTTGAGCCAGGTCATGACAATGATGAACTGGCTGCAGAACAGAACAGATTAAAAGTTCCAGCTTGTTTTTTTCCCCCCAAAAAACACCCTCATGACAACCCTCAACTAATCCTATACATAACATATTTAGCAATAAATGTATGTTTTCTAAATAATTTTCTTTTTAAAAAGCTCACTCTGCCCTTCTCCGTGCTCCCATCTTCAGTGTGGGCATCTGAAGCCCACTCATTCCCCTTTCCAGGTTACGGCACTGCTGGCCACCCAGCATGCACCTTCCGATCTCACACATGCACATATCGTACAAATCGCAGCGCAATGCTACCAGCAAAGGATGACACTCAAATCCCAGGTGCCAATGGCCGGGCGGAAATTACATACCTCGCCGCAGCGAGGTACAGTGGATGCGAGCATTTGCCTTCAAAGTAAGATATATAGATTACAGGAAAACAAAAAAAAAGTCCAAGGAAAAATTGTACAGTGATCATTAATGAGGGGGGTGCAAAGTTTAAAAAGTGGGTGGAACTCCGCTTTAAGACCAAACAGGTCCCTAGGCAGTTTAATAGCTTTGGCCTTTTCAAATTCCCATCCCCTATGTGTGCTCTGTTCACATATTCCAATAATATAACGTAAAAGCAACACAAATGTGTTTACCTTAAAGAAAGACCTTTTTCTATATTACTGTGTAATATCTGCTGAATCTGACTTTCTGTATTACTCCCTTATACCTCAATCAGCTATAAAAATGTTCACCTTCAGTATTATTTCTACATATTGTAATAGATTGCATGCTTTCTTTTTTTCTGTATCCCTTCCTCATGACTTAGCAAGTTGTAAGCTCTTCCACTTTCTATATTGGTACTGTAAACCCCAACAGAGTGTAAAAGAGAAGGGGGGAGGAGAGATAAAGGGGCAGGGGGGGGGGCAGGAGTCTGCTGATTCTCCATTCACTGTCCAGCAACAGGATTGAGAAGGGGATGAGATCTGTAAAGTTGGGTACACACTATCATTTATTTATTTTCGTTCAACCAGTGGGCTGAATTAAAGAAAAGGTAACAGATTATTTAACAGAATCCTTCCCACTGTGTTCTGACAGCAGTTCAGAATACACTGCTCAGCAATGCAGCCAATTGGCTGCAAGCCACTGACTGAACAAGGTTTTCTAGCAGCCCTTTTTGACAGAAACCGATCTAATGATTGGCTTCTGTCTAACAGGAAGGGCTACACACAAATCTAAATTCAATCCATGTATACCCAGTTTAAGTAAAAGGAAAACTGTAGCCGAGAATGATAATCCCCCCCCCCCCCATTAGGCCTCATTCACATGGAGCATTTCAATCCATGCCCCATGCAGGGCCATGTTTACAAGTATGGGGATGCACAGGTGTTGTGTGCATCCCTGGGCCCACTGCTGTAAATTGGGATGCAGTGGCAGCATGGAAACAGCTGCTTCTCCCAACTTGACATCCATGTGGGCGTGGGTGCACATTCCTGAATGCACACATATCATATTGGCAGCAGCAGCGGATTTCATACAACCACTGAATCCCAATCACCAACAATGGGACTGCTGGCATAGGGATGCACGCAACATCTGTGCATCCCCATGTGAGTAAATATGGCCCTGCAAGGGCACAGACTTAAATGCCCCATGTGAACAAGGCTTTAGGCAGTGGCAGAGCTGTGCAAATCTCAGGACAAATTGTACAGAATCAAATCCTTTGGCAGATAAAAATGCGGACATATAATTATTTCATGTGTGTATTTGCTTGTTTGCTCATTTGAGATCATTCTTTAGATCTTTATAAAGGTTAAAAACTAACCAGTTGTCATGTACCTGACTGTGGAGCCCCAGATGACAAGGGTGGCCTCTTGCACGATTCCCATCCAAGCATCTCTGGTAGTAGAGACAGGGAAGGGTGCAGGCGCCAGGAGGCTGGAGCAGTCCTTCCAGTGGTAGCATGGAGTCCAATCACAAGCTATGTTCAGCAGCAGCCAGGCAAACGGGTGCAGAGTCAGGATCAAGTTCAAGGTCAGGAACAGGCAGGAATCGATAACAGGGATGGCAGGGAGGTACCAAGTCAGGAGGTGGAGAAGTGGTCAGGAATCCAAGCCGAGGTCTATAACACAAGCAAGAGAGATGTCTGGCGTAACTGGGTCAGGAGCAAGGTAAGCAGATTTTCAAGAATCAGGAAAACAGGAGCCAGCTGAAGACAATCCAGCACTGAGGCCAAGCAGACTCTCGGTTTAAATTGGCCACATGCCTTGTCCATCTAGTTAGGCTTCTATACTCACAATCCTGCACATGAGCATAAGAATAGGCACCTGCTGCATGGAAATGAGCATTTGCTGTACGAGATCGCTGACACCAGTCCCCAGCTATTAGCAATAATTGTTTAATGAAGAAAATAGTTCAATCAGAGTAAAGGCTAAAATTCCCAAATCAGAGTATGGAGTAAAAACTGAAAATTTGCTGTTATTGGTCTAACAAGTTATTTCAAATTTGTCATAAGTCTTAAAGTAAGTTTTTAGCTCAGCTTTTTCTGCTGGATGTGTTCTGATCATTACAACTAGGGATGAGCTCGGTGTTCGAGTCGAACATAAGTTTGACTCAAACATCGGCTGTTCGATCGTTCAGCGAACATCGAACGATTTGGGCCGTTCGCGCCAAATTCGAGTGACGCGAACGGCCCATAATACACTGCGCCATCGCAGTGCAATCCCGGCGCTGTGATTGGCCAAGCATGCACTGTGACCCCGCATGCTTGGCCAATCACAGCGCCGGCAGCTAGGAGAGCCATAATTGGCCACAGGCAGGTTGCCTGTGGCCAATTATAGCTCAGGGGGTTTAGCACACGCCCCACACTATAAAAGGCCGCCAGCGCGGCGGCCTTGTGTAGTGTGTTCCGGCGCAGGGAAAGAGTTACATAGGCAGGGACAGTGTCAGTGCTATTTGTACCTCAAACTTGTGTGTAGGGAGAGAGAAGGATAGGCAGGGAGAGTGTCGGTGTCATATTCTTTGCTAAACCTTGTGTGCAGGGAGAGAGAAGGATAGGCAGGGGACAGTGTCACATTCTTTGCTAAACCTTGTGTGCAGGGAGAGAGAAGGATAGGCAGGGGACAGTGTCAGTGTCATATACTTTGATAAACATTGTGTGCAGGGAGAGAGAAGGATAGGCAGGGGACAGTGTCAGTGTCATTGTTGCTAAGCCTCCTGCACATTATACACCTGAAGTTAGTCCGTATTGCTGTCTTTTCTTGGTGTGTTACACCAACAGGCATTTGCAGCACTTACAGCGGGCGGAGTGTGCCTCCTGCACCTTATACACCTGAAGTTAGCCTGTATTGCTGCGTTTTCCTGATGTGTTACACCAACAGGCATTTGCAGCACTTACAGCGAGCGGAGTGTGCCTCTTGATCATATTACACCTGAAGTTAGCCTGTATTGCTGCTTTTTCCTGGTGTGTTACACCAACAGGCATTTGCAGCACTTACAGCGGGCGGAGTGTGCCTCCTGATCATATTACACCTGAAGTTAGCCTGTATTGCTGCTTTTTCCTGGTGTGTTACACCAACAGGCATTTGCAGCACTTACAGCGGGCGGAGTGTGCCTCCTGATCATATTACACCTGCAGTTAGCCTGTATTGCTGCTTTTTCCTGGTGTGTTACACCAACAGGCATTTGCAGCACTTACAGTGGGCGGAGTGTGCCTCCTGATCATATTACACCTGAAGTTAGCCTGTATTGCTGCTTTTTCCTGATGTGTTACACCAACAGGCATTTGCAGCACTTACAGCGGGCGGAGTGTGCCTCCTGATCATATTACACCTGAAGTTAGCCTGTATTGCTGCGTTTTCCTGGTGTGTTACACCAACAGGCATTTGCAGCACTTACAGCGGGCGGAGTGTGCCTCCTGCACCTTATACACCGGAAGTTAGCCTGTATTGCTGCGTTTTCCTGGTGTGTTACACCAACAGGCATTTGCAGCACTTACAGCGGGCGGAGTGTGCCTCCTGATCATATTACACCTGAAGTTAGCCTGTATTGCTGCGTTTTCCTGGTGTGTTACACCAACAGGCATTTGCAGCACTTACAGCGGGCGGAGTGTGCCTCCTGATAATATTACACCTGAAGTTAGGTATTGCTGCATTTTCCTGGTGTGTTACACCAACAGGCATTTGCAGCACCTACAGCAGGCGTAGTGTGATTCCTGAAAAATATACTCCTGAAGCTAGGCCTTATTGCTGGTTTTCCCATCTCCCTGCAGGCCATTAGAATGTCTGGAAGGCAAACAAGGAGAGGCAGACAGTCAGGAGCCAATAAAATAGGGCAAGCAGGCTCTGTGTCTAGAGACAACAGTGCTGGTCGTGGACGCGGTGCATCGCCATCAGCACGTGGCCATGGGACACGCTTGTCCTTCTTTTCGGCAGCTGGACGTGTTGAGCCGCATCATGCCGAAGACTTGGTAGAGTGGATGACCAAGCCCTCCTCATCCTTCTCATCCTCTCTCACCCAGGCTCAGGGTACTGGCAAAGCAGCTGCCAAAGCGTCCTCTTCCCTGGTATCAATGTCATCATCAGTCACTCCTTCCCTAGACCAACCATGTCCTCCTGAGGAGTCCCCCGAACTGTTTGAGCACAGTGTTGGGTACATGCTCCAGGAGGATGCCCAGCGTTTTGAAGGGTCTGATGATGATACCCAGCTAGAGGAAGGCAGTAGCGTGAGAGCAGAGAGAGGGGATGCTCAAGAAGGACACCAATCTGGCAGTCATGTTCCAGCAGCTGCAGCATACTGCCAGATTGGCTCCAGCGATGAGGAGGGAGGGGATGATGAGGTCACTGACTCCACGTGGGTGCCTAATAGGAGAGAGGAGGATGAGGAGGAGGCACATCTCCAACGAGGCAGGATGCCCTCGGGGGGCCAGCGTAAGGGCAGCACACTGACGGAATCACACCGCAGAGCTCCGCCTGTGCAGGGCGCTGCCTCTGCCCGTTATTTAAAAAGTTCTTTGGTGTGGGCCTTTTTTGAGTCGAGTGCATCAGATCGCACAGCTGCTGTTTGCAACATATGTCTCAAGCGTATATCGCGTGGCCAAAACATCACCCGCTTGGGCACCACATGCTTGACCAGACATATGTTTACCTGCCATGCAGCTCGTTGGCAAGCCTACCTTAAAGACCCACACCAAAGAACAAAGCGGACCTCTCCTTGCACCGCATCAGCTGGGATCTCCAACCCCACTATACCTTCAGTCCTCTCTGAAACCTGCACTGAGAGGAATGAAGGTGTAGAATTAGGTGTGTCACAGCCAAGTACTTGCGGGCACTCTGCTAGCAGTACACTGACGTCCGATTCTAGCAGGCAAATTTCCCTGCCCCAGCTGCTGGACCGTCGAAAGAAGTTCACTCCCAGCCATCCACATGCCCAGCGGTTGAATGCTAGCTTGGCTAAATTGCTAGCGCTTCAACTGCTGCCTTTTCAGTTGGTAGACTCGGCCCCCTTCCGTGAGTTTGTGCAATGTGCGGTTCCTCAGTGGCAGGTTCCCAAACACCACTTTTTCTCACGGAAGGCGATTCCGGCTCTCTACCAGCATGTGGAAGGCAATGTCTTGGCCTCGCTGGACAGGGCGGTCAGCGGTAAGGTGCATATTACCGCTGACTCATGGTCCAGCAGGCTTGGACAGGGACGTTACCTTTCTTTCACGGCCCATTGGGTCACTCTTTTGGCAGCTGGGAAGGATGCAGGACAAGGTGCAGTAGTGTTGGAGGTTGTCCCGCCGCCACGCCTCCAAAATGCTACTACTGGTTGTGACACACCTCTCTCCTCCACCCCCTCCTCCTCTTCTTCTTCCTCCATGGCCTCTTCCTGTGCTTTGTCCTCGGAACCAGTGGTGCTCCGTAGGCGTTAAAGGGGGTACGCAGGCAGAAAGATGCCATGCCGTGCTTGCGCTGGTGTGTTTGGGGGACAGGAGCCACACTGGGGCAGAGGTTCTGTCTGCTCTGCAGGGGCAGGCCGAGAGGTGGTTGACGCCACGCCAGCTTAAGCCAGGAAGGTAGTTTGTGACAATGGCACCAACCTCCTCTCCGACAGGGACAACTGACCCATGTGCCCTGTGTGGCTCACGTCCTTAACCTGGTGGTGCAGCGGTTCTTGGGCAGGTACCCGGGCTTTCAGGATGTCCTGAGGCCGGCCAGGAAAGTCTGTGTGCATTTCCGCAGATCTTATAATGCCAGTGTTCGCCTGGCTGAGCTGCAAAAGGAGTTGAACCTGCCCAAGGACCGCCTTATATGTGACGTGCCCACCAGGTGGAACTTAACGTTGGCCATGCTGCAGCGGCTGCACACGCAGCAGAGGGCCATCAATGAGTACCTGTGTGACTACGGCACCAGGACAGGGTCAGGGGAGCTCGGGTTTTTTCACACCACGCCAGTGGGGCATGATCAGGGATGCATGCACTGTCCTGGCACCATTTGAAGAGGCCACGAGGATGGTGAGCAGTGACAGTGCATGCATCAGTGACACTGTACCTCTTGTCCACCTGTTGGAACATACGCTGCGTGGAATAATGGACAGGGCACTTGAGGCAGAACAGAGGCAGGAAGAGGAGGACTTCCTTGCCTCTCAAGGCCCCCTTTACCCAGACAGTGTTCCTTCTGTCCCACCCATAGCACAGGAAGAAGAGGAGGAGGAGGAGGAGGATTGTGTCAGCATGGAGGTGGAGCCTGGCACTCAGCATCATCAGCAGCAGTCTTTTAGGGATGATTTACAGTCCCAAGAAACCAGTGGACTTGTACGTGGCTGGGAGGAGGTGGCTGCGGATCATGTCGTCCTTAGTGACCCAGAGGACTCCGGACCGAATGCCTCAGCTAACCTACGCTGCATGGCCTCCCTGATCCTGCAAAGTCTGCGGAAGGACCCTCGTATTCTTCGGATCAAGGAGAGGGACCATTACTGGCTGGCCACTCTCCTTGATCCACGATACAAGGGTAAGGTTGCAGATCTTATCTTACCATCGCAGAGGGAGCAGAGGATGAGACAACTCCGGGAGGCCTTGCAGAAAGGTCTGTGCAAGGCGTTCCCAGAGACTGGGAGGTTACAAACTCCTGGTCCTGGACAACGAGTTGCTGAGGCTTCGGTCAGTCAAAGAAGGAGCGGTGGGGAAGGTGGCCGTCTGACCGATGCGTTCAGACAATTCTTTCGTCCGCAGACCTAAGGTATGATTGGTTCCAGCAACCATCACCAGCGTCTGATATACATGGTGCAGAAATACCTAGGGGCAAGGTCAGACTTGGACACCTTCCCCACCGAAAATCCTCTGGCTTACTGGGTCTTGAGGATGGATCACTGGCCAGAGCTTGCACAGTATGCAATTGAGCTACTGGCCTGTCCTGCATCCAGCATTCTTTCAGAACGCACATTCAGTGCTGCTGGAGGATTTGTCACGGATCACAGGGTGCGCCTGTGCACCGACTCTGTTGATCGACTGACCTTCATAAAGATGAACCAGTCTTGGATCACCACCAGCTACCAAACACCTGAAGCTGATATAACAGACTAATTTATTTTCAAATGTCACATCCCTTCAAGACTGATGCTGATGCTGAGAGACTGTCCTGTTATGTTGACTGACTATCCTCCTCTTCCTCAATGATCCGATTGATGATGATGATAGCTTGAAAGAACATTTTTGTTTCTGGGTGCCGCCACCAGTGGCTAAGGCCCAATTTTTCAGCCCCTGTTTAACAGGGGCGTGTTATTACAATTTTTTATGCAATGCTTTGCAGCAGGGCTCATTCCTGCACTCCAACTAGAGTATCTGGGAGAGGTTGCAGTGTCGTGGCACCAGCACCAGTGGCTAAGGCCCAATTTTTCAGCCCCTGTTTAACAGGGGCGTGTTATTACAATTTTTTATGCAATGCTTTGCAGCAGGGCTCATTCCTGCACTCCAACTAGACTATCTGGGAGAGGTTGCAGTGTCGTGGCACCAGCACCAGTGGCTAAGGCCCAATTTTTCAGCCCCTGTTTAACAGGGGCGTGTAATTACAATTTTTGATGCAATACTTTGCAACAGGGCTCATTGCTGTGCTCCAAGTACAGTATCTGTGAGGGGTTGCAGTGTTGTGGCACCAGTGCCTAAGGCCCAATTTTTCTGCCCCTGTTTAACAGGGGCATGTAATTACAATTCTTGATCTAATAATTCACAGCAGGGCCCATTCATGCGCCCACCAAGAGTAACTGTGAGGGCTCACATTGTTGTGGCAACACCAACATGTAAGGGGCAAATTTCAGCTGAGTATATACGGCAGGCCCCTACTTTCAAACATCCAACTTACAAACGACTCCTCCTTGCAAACGGAAGGATACAACAGGAAGTGAGAGGAAATCTACCCCTAGGAAGGCAAATTCTCTCCTGTAAGAGTTAATATGGGAAAAAAAGTGTCTCCTCTCCACTGATGCTTTATCATCAATTCTTGTTTCAATAAAAACCCCAAATTTTCAAAAAACATTTGTCATTAGGACGGAAAGTGAGGTGAACTGTTCTGAACAAGGTGCACACTGCACAGACAGCAAAACAAATGTTACAGGGGTGATAACCCTTCCCTATGTTTTCCAAAAAGCTTAAAAATTGATTTTTTGGCTGGAGCTACACTTAAACAATGTACCTGTTCAAAATTACAAACAGATTCTACATAAGAACAAACCTACAGTCCCTGTCTTGTATGCACCGCCTGTATACGGCTGTTCAGAGTATATAGGGCCTTTTTTATTTTGTGTGCGGGGTTCCCCTTAATGTCCATACAAGACCCAAAGGGGCTGGTAATGGGCTGGGGTAGGGGCTGTGATGGGGTAGCTATGCCATTTTTCTTAAAGATTTTCATCCATATTACCGGGACCAGACATTACATTAAAGCCGCAAGCAGTTTTAAATGGCTTTTTTTCCTTTAGAAATGTAATTTTGTGCAGGGACAGTTCTAAACACGGGAAACACGTGGCACTTCACAGGCATACTTTAGAAACCCCCAGGTACGATATTTAAAGGAATATTTGACTTTTTTTTTTTTTCACTTTATGCATCATTAAAATGACTGCTCCCGAAAAACGGCCGTTTTTAAAACTTTTTTTTGGATTGATACATGTCCCCTGGTGCAGAACCCTTTTTAGGACAATAACATGCATAATAGTCGTTATAATTAGCACTTTAGATTTCGAACGTTCGCATCCATTGTATTTAATAGGGTTCTAAAGTTCGTGCGAACTTTCGGTCTGTTCGCGTGTTCTGGTGCGAACCGAACCCGGGGGTGTTCGGCTCATCACTAATTACAACCAGCTTAAGGAAGTTTAGTTTTAAACTTATGATACATTAGTAAAAGGTCCTTAAAGTGGTTGTAAACCCCTAAAACAATTTTTTTTTTTTTAAAACCACCTGTAAGAGAAAGCCATAATGAGCTAATATGACTAGCATAATAGCTCATTATGCATCATTTACCTTAGATAGGGGCCCCTGAAGCCGTCCTCGTCTCCCTCTTCAGCCCCAGCCATCGCTGCAGCAATAGCCGGAAGGTTACTTCCGGCTATCGGCGCTCCAGCCAATCACAGCGCCGCTCCGGCGCTGTGATTGGCCGGAGCGGTGAAGACGTGACTCCGTGCATGCGCGCGGGAGCCGTCAAATCCGGCTAAGCCGAAGCATTGCTGGGACTTAGCCGGATTTGTGAATGGGATTAACCCTATGAATGTGCCGTTGTCTACGGCGCGCATGCGCCATAGACACAGATGCATGTCATTTTTAGCAAATATCTCCTAAACCGTGTAGGTTTAGGAGATATTTCTTGCACCTACAGGTAAGCCTTAGTCTAGGCTTACCTGTAGGTACAAGTTGCAAAAGTGGGTTTACAACCACTTTAAGCCCAGGTTCACACTGGGGCTGCGGGAGTGAAGCCGTGCGAGTTCAGCTGAACTCGCACGATTTCACTCCTGCCTGTCAGTCCCGATTTTGCCCGCGATTACAGGGACATCTGTGCAGATGTCAATGTAAGTCGCGGCCCGAAATCGCAAAAAGTAGTACAGAAACTACTTTTTTGAAATCGGTGCAGCGCAGCAGATGCGGCGTCGCACCGATTAGGACGGTGCTATTGCCCGCAATTTGCGGCAAATATCGCCGATTTGACATGCGATTTGACATTGTTTGTTTTCTAAAACCCATACTTCTCTTTTAATATCTTCTATAAAGCCTGGCAGTGTGAAAGCTCTTTGAGAGCAGTTGCCAGTGCAGAGTCTGAAAGATCAAATGAACGTTTATAATTCTCAGTGTCAATGAGAAGCTTTCACTTAATTAAAAGGAAGAAATAAATATGTTTTATATATTATTTGCTTACAGATTTTTACATTACCTCCTGATTGTGTCATCTGTACTTTCCACGAACTGCTCTAAATATATTAAAACAACTAAAACAATTAAATTCAAATAATTAAATGGATATTCTGTTATAAAGGGGAAGGTAGATATTTGGTTTTGACATTGCCCTGCATAAATTTATGTATACTCCCTATAGTGGTAAATTTTCAAGCAAAGGCTGCTATTCCAGATTACAATTGCATTATCTACTCCATTAGCAAAATGTGGTTAGGAATCAGGGGTTCCTTCCTGTTAATAAAATAATGCCTCTAAAGTAGAATATAGTATAATAGTCATACAGACTTGTTCCTTGTTTCCATCTTTAAACCAAATAATATGAACTATTTCCTTAAAGCGGAGTTCCACCCAAAATTGGAACTTCCGCTTTAAGCACCCCTCACCCCCTTACATGCCACATTTGGCATGTAATTTTTTTTGGGGGGGGGAGTGGGGGCTTTGGTAGGTGTGGGACTTCCTGTCCCACTTCCTGCTTTCGCCCAGGGACCGCCTCGGCGACTCCTCCTCTCGCCTTAGGCGGCCCCTCCCTCTAGGCGATCTCCTGGGACACGTTACAGGTCCCAGGAGATCACCTGTCCACTCAGGGAGTGCAGCGCTGCTCGCACATGCGCAGTGCGTGCCCGGCCGTGAAGCCGAAAACTGTCATGGCCGGGTGCCCACAATGTGAATGGAGGCGCCGGCGGAGAAGGGGGGAGAGGAGCGACGCTCCGGGAGGCCGCATCGCTGGACCGTGGAGCAGGTAAGTGTCTATTTATTAAAAGTCAGTAGCTACACTTTTTGTAGCTGCTGACTTTTAATAAACCTAAAAAGGCTGGAACTCCCATTTAACTAACGTTAACAAAAAAATTCTCTCATTTTGTTAGTATCCCTAACATTACATGTATATAGGAGAATTATTGTTTTTTGCAGCACTTTAGGACAAGATCCAGATATCTCCTGTGGCCACCATTACCAATGCACATCTTTTCTATTTCCCCATCAGTCTTCTTGTGGATTACTAATTTACTAACTGACATAGCAGTATGGATGTTACACCACTTCCTAAAACCCAATCTCTCTAAAACTGAGCTCATAATACTTCCTCACCCTAACTTTTCCACCAAGATCGACTATCAGACCTGTTTGTGGGTTTGAGGAAGATCAAAAATATTTTACAGATGGGTTTTAAGTGCTTCGGGGTAATTTTTTTTTTTTTTGTAGTTTGCTTAAATTTGTAAAACTTCTTTTTTTTTTTTTTTTTTAAATTAACTCTATTTTGTATGACATATGGGACAAAAAGTCCCTTATGTGATGCCATTTTTGGTGACAGGTTCTCTTTAATGGGACTACAGTTTTTTTTTAGACCTCTGGTGTCCAACTGCTCTCTATTGGCATTAATGGAGTACTCCATTAGGTTTTCAGACAAAGCGGCTCGGGAAAATGACAGCTGGACCCAAAAGTGATATTTTACACATTGCTTTTGGAAATGATCTTCCCTCTCTACTAAGAACCTAAAAGAAGTGACATGTAAAATGTCACTTCTAGGTCTGGCTGTCACTTTCCCCATATGCTCTGGCCAGGTAAGAAGCTAACAGGGAGTTTGCTGATACATTTTACCTAGCATCACCCCCCATGCCGGTCTCTGGCCCACTGATGGGAGTGTGAACTCCAGGAAACATGATGGGAGGGTGTAATTGGACCCAATCACTTCTATCTGACAGTCAACAGGTGGCTTGTTAGATTTACAGAAATTAAGTGTGTAGAACCCCCTGCTGCTGCCAATGCATGGCATATGGTGATTGCAACAAAAGGGTTAAATGGGCTTTTTTAAAGAATATTTTCCCCCAAAATTTCATATTCTTGATATGTGCCTGCAGTAGAATTTACTTGCATGAACAAGTATCCTGTTCTCTTTGTATTGCTTCCTTTGTGTACAATACCTGGTGTTCCTGCCAGTCCCTCTGCTTTCCTATTAAAAACTGTTCACAATAGGCATTAGAGTATAGCATGGTCAGTTTTCTAGCTGTGGTGAGAACTCTGCTTTTCTCCACGGATCAGACTTGTGCTGACATGAACCATCACACCCCCCCCCCACACACACACAAACACAGCCTTTCACTGAAAAGACCAGTGTACTACTGTTTCTCCTTCCCCAGCTCTCTAAGCTCCCTATGTAGCTGAGAACAGGTATGTGTTCAGTTATAAGAAAAACATTTTTCCTTCTATTGTAAACTCAATGGGTTGTTTTACAAGGTGAGGGTTCACATATACTTTACCACAAAAGCCTCCACATGTTGAGTCAGCTGACTGTGTAGTTCTGCTGTGTGGAACACATGCCTTACCAAAAAAAACAGAAATGGAGCCGGAAATGCATTCCAGCAAGCACTTCCTGCCTTTATACACGTAAGGTCAAAGGTCAAAGCTCTGCATTCTCGGGAAAACAAAGAGTAAAACACAAATGTCACATGGGTACAGCGGAGGCGTTGGGAAACACAAATTAACCCCTATGCACCCAAAGGTTAGTGAGGGCCCCCTGCATCATGCTAAGTCAAACCAGTACCTTTTCTAAGTGGACCAGGGCTACATGGCTCTCACCCCATGTTCACAACCATACTAGCATAAAAGGACCTTCACATTGGAGTATATGTGAGCATGATCTATATGATCTCATGCCTTAAAGAGTGGATATACAATAGGCAATATGTGTTTGTTGCTGAATGATATTAACAAATGATTGAGGTACCCTATCATTATTAGACCTCTAAGTAGCATGTATCTATATAGGGGAGTGTAACATTTGTCAAAAATACTAAAACCCACTAAAGGAATACATCCTATATTTGGAATTCTGTTCTAAAGGGAAAACTTTTTAAAATAAAAAGTGTATATAAAAATTGTAATCTAAATGGAAAGTGTCAGAGACAAGAAAACGGCATGACAAGGCAAGGTGGCCTAGCTGAATTAGGGCTGGTATAGGAGAAAACAATTTAGTGTATAGGTAAAAGGTAAAAGAGTGATGCTGCAGAGCAACCTGCAGCACCGGAGATGTAGATCAAGAGACAAGTCCAAATACAAATATGAACCCATTGTAAAAATTGCTGGATAAATATGCTGAAAGTGAATATAAACAGAACTGTGATACATTAAAAACAGCAGAAAGCGTGGGTGACCAGAAGTCGACCTGCATGGACACCTGAGCTCCTAGGTCTCCCATATCCCACAGCATAACAGCCTTTTAAGGGGACTTTCTGCACCCGTACATGGGTGGATTCAGGAGAACCCGCTCCTCTAAAGCACGGGGATCCTCCCAACCTCCTCCTGAGTCTTCCATGGCCTTCCGCAGCTATTTTACATCGCCTCCCATGCCGCCCGGCGGGACAGACAAGATGTGGCCGGCTGCCTCCACCTCACACACGCAGACTCCTCCACAGCCTGCCTCTCAATCTCCAGCTCCATATCAGGGCATACTCAAGTCTCCTTGGCTGGAATCCGGGAACCAACTACCACCGGTGGACACAGTGAGTCTCCCCCAGTGACATATAAACTTGTCACTGGGCTCCATGGCAGCACTCCACAAGACATGAACCCTCCTCAGGGGGAAGGGAAAGGACCCTGAGTTGAGAATCCAGACACAGACAATCCAATGAGAGCACGATTTGACGAATGAAAAAAGGTTGCCTGGTCTGATGAGTCTCAATTTCAGCTGCAACATTCAGATGGTAGGGTTAGATTTTGACGTACATACCATGAAAGCATGGATCCCCTGCCTTTTATCAATGGTTCAGGCTGCTAGTGGTGGTATAATTTATTGGCACACTTTGGGCCCCTTAGTACCAATCAAGCATTGTTTAAATGCCCCAGCCTACCTGAGTATTGTTGCTGACCGTGTCCATCCCTTTATGACTACAGTGTACCTATCTTCTGATGGCTACTTCCAGCAGGATAATGCACCATGTCACAAAGCTCAAATTATCTCAAACTGGTTTCTTGAACATGACAATGAATTCACTGTACTCCAATGGCCTCCACAGTCATCAGATCTCATCCAATAGAGCACCTTTGGGATGTGGCGGAAGGGGAGATTTGCATCAGGGATGTGCAGCCAACAAATCTGCAGCAACTGTGTGATGCTATCATGTCAATATGGACGAAAATCTCTGAGGAATGTTTCCAACACCTTGGTGAATCTATGCCACAAAGAATTAAGGCAGTTCTGAAAGAAAAACCCAGTACTAGCAAGGTGTACCTAAAAAAAAAAAAAGTGGCTGGTGAGTGTATGTATTTTCTGATTCCAGTAAGTAGCAGACTCAAAGATAATAAGATCTTATGTATGTATACATCTTTGAGCCTGCTACTTACTGGAACCAGGTATTATATACAAATGAGTACATATCGTTTGACTTTACATACTGGTAGTTACATAGTAGGTGATGTTGAAAAAAGACACAAATCCATCAAGTCCAACCTACAGTATGTGTGTGATTTTATGTCAGTATTACATTGTATATCCCTGTATGTTGTGGTTGTTCAGGTGCCTATCTAATAGTGACTTTATAGTCATTATATATTTATTTATTTTATTTATTATCATTTTTATATTTATGACCTTTACCTATAAATGTATGACCTTTTTGTATTGGTACTTGTTTTGTATCCCTGATGAAGGGGAGTGTGTTTGGTCCCAAAATATTCTGCTGTGAATACATTTTGTTATTAAATTACGTTGAACTCTTGGACTTTTGTTTTACATTTCTAATAGTGCCTTTATTTTAATTTGGACATTGAGGAGAATGTCCATTTTAAGATAACCATATAATGCATTAATTTTAAAGTAAAGAAATCAATTATACATGCAAAATATGTAATGCAAGAATATGGTGTCGATGATGGCTACATATTAATATTACTGTTCTGTAACAACACATACAGGTGTATAAAACACATAAAAGCATCTCCCAAACAAACATATACTTTAAAGCACTGGTTCTCAACCTCCGTCCTCAAGTACCCCCAGCAGGCCAGGTTTTGGGAACTTTCCTTAGATAAAATAGCTCTTTTCAATACTATGGGGGTTATTTACGAAAGGCAAATCCACTTTGCACTACAAGTGCAAACTGCAAGTGCAAAGTGCATTTGAAATTGCACTGAAAGTGCACTTGGAATTGCAGTCGCTGTAAATCTGAGGGGTAGATCTGAAATTAGGGGAAGCTCTGCTGATTTTATTATTCAAACATGTGCAATCTAAGATGCTGTTTTTTATTTTCCTTGCATGTCCCCCTCAGATCTACAGCGACTGCACTTCCAAGTTCACTTTCAGTGCAATTTCAAGTGCACTTTGCACTTGTAGTTTGCACTTATAGGGCAAAGTGGATTTGCCTTTAGTAGATAACCCCCTATGTCATTGATATTGATTTAAAGCAGCTGTGCAAAGTAAAGGAAAACCTGAAAACATGACCCGCTGGGGGGTACTTGAGGACTGAGGTTGAGAATCACTGCTTTAAAGGATGTTGTCTTTAAAGCCACATTAACCGGTTCCCGACCGGCTCCTGCACATATGTCGGCAGAATGGCACGGCTGGGCAGAGTAACGTATATATATACGTCACTTTAAAAGTCCTGCTGCGAGCTCTGTCCGTGCCGCGGGACCCGCGGACTCGATGTCTGCCGGTGTCCCGCGATCGGGTCACAGAGCTGCAGAATGGGGAGAGATAAGTGTAAACAAGCATCTCCCCGTTCTGCCTAGTGACACTGTCACTGATCGTCTGCTCCCTCTCATAGGTGTCACTCGTAGACACGCCCCCTAACAGTTAGAATCAATACCTAGGACAGACTTAACCCCTTCAGCGCCCCCTACAGGTTAACCCCTTCACTTTTTGAGTGTCAGTAAATTGTGTTTTTTGCATATTTTCTACTATTAAAATCCATTTATTCATATGCGGCGCGGTCTGCCCATGGTTTCTTTATCTGGGGGGGTTTCTTTATACTCTCCCCCGGGGGGGCTTTCTTTTTGTAACCCCTTCACTGCCAGTGTCATTCCTTCACTGCCAGTGTCATTTTTACGGTAATCAGTGCATTTTTATAGCACAGATCGCTGTAAAAATGACAATGGTCCCAAAATGGTGTAAAAATTGTCCCATGTGTCCGCCATAATGTCGCAGTCACAATAAAAATCGCTGATCGATGCCATTACTAGTAAAAAACCAAAAAAAATTATAAAATTGCCATAAAACTACCCCCTATTTTCTAGATGCTATAACTTTTGTGCAAACCAATCAATAAATGCTCATTGCGATTTTTTTCCAAAAATATGTAGAAGAATACGTATCAGCCTAAACTGAGGAAAAAAATCGTTTTTTTATATATTTTTTGGGGATATTTATTATAGCAAAAAGTAAAAAATATTGAATTTTTTTAAAAATTGTCATTCTATTTTTGTTTATAACGCAAAAAATAAAAACTGCAGAGGTGATCAAATACCACCAAAAGAAAGCTCTATTTGTGGGGAAAAAAGGACATCAATTTTGTTTGGGAGCCAAGTCGCATGACCGCGCAATTGTCAGTTAAAGCAACGCAGTGCGGAATCGCAAAAAGTCCTCTGGTCTTCGGCCAGCCAAATGGTCCGAGGCTTAAGTGGTTAAAAGGAAGACCCTCTCTCTGCTGTATGTAATTTTAAAATGTATTTTTTGCTTTAGTACATGTCGCCTTTAGCAGTGCACAGCTCCCTATGCCATTTGTTTGATTATCTCTTGACTTTTAGCCTTAAAAATGGCCAGTATTGATTTTCAAGATTTGCTCCCTAATTGACTTCAATAGGGTTTACATTAAAGTCCTCAAATTTTGGGCTCTGCAATGGGTTTGGTGAATGACTCCCTACTGCTAACATGCTACTGTTGGCCAGGAAAAAACAGTACAATATTATTCTATAATGACCCTTAAAGGGGTTGTAAAGCTTCGTGTTTTTTCACCTTATTGCATCCTATGCAATAAGGTGAAAAAACACCTTGTACTCTCGGGCCCCCCAGCTCCCCCGTTTTACTTACCTGAGCCACGAAACTCCATGGGCGCGATCCCACAATGCTTTCCTCCAGCTTGAGGTGGCTCTTCATTGGAGAATGATAGCAGCGTAGCCATTGGCTCCCGCTGCTGTCAATCAAATCAATGATGCGGCGCACCGGGGGGGGCGGGGCCAAGTGATACCCTTGGCGGCTATGGCCGCCACTGTATTACACGGGAGCACGCCCGCAAGATAACCCCCTTGGAGAGCGCTTCCCAGAATGGGGGTTAGCTCTTGCGGGGAGGAGCCGAGACAGCCGCAGAGGGACCCCAGAAGACGAGGAACGGGGCCACTGTGAAAAACTAACTGCACAGTGGAGGTAACTATGGTATGTTTGTTATTAAAAAATATATATATAATATATATATATTAACCCTTACAACCCCTTTTAAGAGGAATGATTGGCAGTGGTTATTAACAAACCAAAGTCTACCCAATAATGAATTATTAGAATTCAGTGGAAGTATCTTTAAAAAGCAACTCAAAAAAAATAAACAAACACACACAATTTAATCACTGTATATTACTGAAATTATTTCTAGATTACCAATAATTTCTAATTTATTATACAGCTGTTGTGATGATTTTATATTAAAAAAATTTAAGCATTTTGCTATTGCCAGACAGCTTTTATGTTTTGTTATTTTTAATTGGCTTGGGAATTATGTTGAATAAAAATAAATGAATTTGTAAAAAGATGCAACAAAATAATAAAATCTATTTAAAAGACTTTTCTATTTCCAACTACTTGAATTTTTTTTAATAAAATAACAGAAACTGGTCTTAAGTTCTGTATGTTTGAACCTGCATGTGAAAGGGGTTCAATATAGGATCTTTGAAGAAGAAATGTCCTTTGAATTAAGTCATCATACCTCTGAATGTTTGTTTTTATTGAAAAGGTTGAATTAAACAATCAAAGGAAGTTAGAACTTTGATACTAAATTATACGGAAGGTTTTCATTCCTTTAATGTCAGTGTGTTTACTTGCCTAATTGGCATTGCAATGCTATAAGGTGGTTTCAATTATAAATTCATGAAATGGTTGCTATTTTTGTGTTTAGTTTAACATAATAACCAGAGTCACTTGTTGTTTTCCTGATAGGATTTTTTGTTTAAAATGTTTTGATGTAAATGTTAATTGATTCTTTCTGGTGGTTCCTTTACATTGTTTCCTAGTGAATGCCATGTTAAATCTATTTGTTTCTAAAGTAATGAGTTTTCTAGTCCAATATACAGATTATTATTGCTCATTTCTTGTTCAGATTATTCTTGCCAAAATACACATTATTTAGCAAATTTAATGATGATGCATGCATATTAGTATATTCAGTGATAGATAAGACTTGTTTTCCTTCTTATAATGGGAAAGTATGCAAACTGTGCAAATTGGACAGTCTTACAATATATAAACATATTTTGTAAATCTGATTTGAATGAATTTCAAACAAACCAATCTTTATCTTAAAGTGCAAATCTTTGCTATAAAAAGCTGAACTTTGCTTGATTGCTAAGGGCAGCCCTAGCTGATGCGTGTGATCAATGACACTTACCGTGGCTTAAAAGTTTCCCCCTGAATGTACAATACCATGCAGAATAAACACAAAAATAGATTTTCCACACACACTGCTCTGGGGGATGCAGAAAAATGCAGGTGTCCCCCTAATGATCACCAGAGACTATATTTATCCCACCCCTAGAAGTAACAGATAGTTTTCTTCAGGTTAACTGGTCATGGTCAATTGGAGTGGTGGGGGAGTGAAGGGAAGGTGTGTATAAGCAGCTGGTGGGGCTGCTAACAAAGGTATCCTGTTGATCTGGGGAGATTACCGCTCAAGGTGATTACCCCGTGTTCACACAATCCTTGTACTTAGGAGATGAAGGGTGTTGGCTCAGCAAAAGCAATTAGCAGAAAAAATGAAACGACCGCACTCCAATATAATACCTTTATTGATATAAACGGATCCATACACCAACAGAGGCACAGGTAAAGGTGATAGTTGGCGCGTTTCGCACCGTTAGTTGTGCTTAGTCATAGCTGTAGGATCACCGACCCCAATCTGTTTTTTATATGTATAAACCATTGGTCACCTGACCAATCGTATCTAATCCAGATTGCGATCAGCTACTATCCTCCTAAGCTTTCACACACATGAAAAAAGGGGGGATGGGTGTGGAGGCGATCAGAGCAAATAATATGTTTAGAAAATTAACCCATACAGAGAAAAACAGAAATTAAAAATACTTTATAAATCTAGGGTCCAATAAGTAAGCTACAAAAGATTGCTTGACAACCCACTCCAGATTGTATACAACGCCCTCAGAAGAAGTCAGGAAGTGACAAAACATCAGGGCGTGACCTAACACACCAAGGAAACCGGAAGTGACGCTTGCGCTCCAGGGCTTGCTCTCCAGGAAGACGCCGTGGAAGGAACTTCATTCCGGTGTTCATCAGGGGCAAGTTTATAGCGCGGAAGCGCACACTCCATACGATTTTTCGCCTGTTGTATATGTATATCTGGTACGCACATATGTAAAAGGGGGTACTGGGGGGATTATTTTCTTAACCACTTAACGACCGCCCACTGTATATATACGTCAGCAGAATGGCACCGACAGGCACAATCACGTATATATACGTGATTGCCTTTGTATAGTTGGGGGGTCCGATCGGACCCCCCTTCTTTACAGTGAGCGGTCGTTTTACCTTCGGGAGCGATCCGGCATGAGGGGACGGCCGTTCGATTCCGGCCACCCCCTCTCGATCGCTCCCGGCCTGCCAGGAAGGAGGAAGTGATGTCATCTCTCCTGGGGCGCTCACATATACCGAGCGCCGTACAGGAGAAGATGCCAGGTTAGTACACACAACACTACACTGACACCAGGACACATAGGCACATAAATCGCCCCCCCAGCCCCCCCCAGACACCCCCAGATCACCCCCCAGCCCCCCCAGCCCCCAGTCACAGTGTCACTGATTGCAGTGACCATTTATTTAGTGATCACTGCAATCAGTGACATTTGTGACTGTAAAAGTGTCACCAAAGTTTAGTCTTAGGTCCAGTGTAGCCCCCTAACCCCCCCTAATAAAGGTTTAACCCCCTGATCACCCCCCAGATAACCCTTTCACCCCCTATCACCACTGTCACTAAGCAATCATTTTTCTGATCGATGTCTTAGCGTCGGTGATGCTGATCGGTAGCCAGTAATTTTTTTTAGGTTCGCCGCAGGTTTTTATAGCGTCGGGTACCCCCATATATTACCTAATAAAGGTTTAACCCCCTTGATCGCCCCCCAGGTAACCCTTTCACCCCCTATCACCACTGTCACTAAGTTATAATTTTTCTGATCGATGTCTTAGCGTCGGCGATGCTGATCGGTAGCCAGTAATTTTTTTTAGGTTCGCGGCAGGTTTTTATAGCGTCGGGTACCCCCATATATTACCTAATAAAGGTTTAACCCCCTTGATCACCCCCCAGGTAACCCTTTCACCCCCTAGCACCGCCGTGGCTATGCGATCATTTTTCTGATCGATGTCTTAGCGTCGGTGATGCTGATCGGTAGCCAGTAATTTTTTTTAGGTTCGCCGCAGGTTTTTATAGCGTCGGGTACCCCCATATATTACCTAATAAAGGTGTAACCCCCTTGATCACCCCCCAGGTAACCCTTTCACCCCCTAGCACCGCCGTCACTATGCGATCATTTTTCTGATCGATGTCTTAGCGTCGGTGATGCTGATCGGTAGCCAGTACCCCATATATTACCCTAATAAAGGTTTTAACGCCCTAATTGCCCCTAGTTAACCCTTTCACCAGTGATCATCATATAAGTGTTACGGGTGACGCTGGTTAGTTAGTTTGCTTTTTATAGTGTCAGGGCACCCGCCGTATATAACCCAATAAAGGTTTAACCCCCTGATCGCCCGGCGGGTGATATCAGTTAGGTTTTAGCATCAGAGAGGGTCTGCGTCACACCCCAGGCAGCGTCAGGTTAGTGCCAGTAGCGCTAACACCCACGCGTGAAGCATACACCCCCCTTAGTGGTATAGTATCTGATCAGCTCAATATCTGATCTGATCAGATCTATACTAGCGTCCCCAGCAGTTTAGGGTTCCCAAAAACGCAGTGTTAGCGGGATCAGCCCAGATACCTGCTAGCACCTGCGTTTTGCACCTCCGTCCAGCACAGGCCACCGAAGTGCAGTATCGATCGATCACTGTCACTTGCAAAACACAACACACATAACTGCAGCATTCGCAGAGACAGGCCTGATCCCTGCGACTCCAGTGCTGTAGGAGGTAATTTCACCACCACAGTTAAATAAAAAAAGCATATATGACGAAGCATTGGGGCAGCAGGAGCGGAGGAGCGATTTTGCTCCTAATGCCGCGTACATACGGTCGAAATTCCGACGGAGGCTTGCCCGTGGAAAAGTCTGACCATGTGTATGCGGCATAACTTTTGCGAGAAGATGCCCCCATGCTTCGGCATAAATAAATGGTGCATGTATGCCCATCATTAGAAGTGGGTGGATGAAGGGCGGTATTCTAATGGTGGGCATACCCACCAATCAATCTTTTTTTTTCGTTCAGCCAACAGGCTGCATGAAAAAAAAGATTACAATACATGTCCAACAAGGACCAGCAACGTACTGGTATGTTGCTGGACTTTGAATGTTTATACCAGAATGATGCCTGCGGGTTTAGGTATCATCTTGGTATCATTCTTTTCAGCCAGCGGCCGGCTTTCATGTAAAAGCAATCCTAGTGGCTAATTAGCCTCTGGACTGCTTTTACAAGCAGTGGGAGGGAATGTCCCCCCCCCGGATATAAAAAGCGCCATTGGGAAATTGGGAAAGCATTTTATCACACCGATCTTGGTGTGGTCAGATGCTTTGAGGGCAGAGGAAAGATCTAGGGTCCAATAGACCCCAGTTTTTTCAAAAAAGAGTACCTGTCATTACCTATTGCTATCATAGGGGATATTTACATTCCCTGAGATAACAATAAAAGTGATAAAAATAAATAAATATGGAAGCAACAGTTTAAAAATAAAATAAAAAAGCAAAATTAATAATAAAAAAAAAAAAAAAAAAAAAAAAAAAGCACCCCTGTCCTGCCCTGCTCTTGCCCAATGGCGAACGCAAGCGTCGGTCTGGCGTCATATGTAAACAGCAATTGCACCATGCATGTGAGGTATCACCGCGAAGGTCAGATCGAGGGCAGTAATTTTAGCAGTAGACCTCCTCTGTAAATCTAACGGGGTAACCTGTAAATGCTTTTAAAGGCTTTTAAAAATGTATGTAGTTTGTCGCCAATGCGCGTTTGTGCGAAATTTTAAAGCATGTCGTGTTTGGTATCTATGTACTCGGCCTAAGATCATCTTTTTTATTTCATCAACCATTTGGGCAATATAGTGTGTTTTAGTGCATTAAAATTAAAAAAAGTGTATTTTTTCCCCAAAAAATGCGTTTGAAAAATCGCTGCGCAAATACTGTGTAGAAAAAAAAAATGCAACACCCACCATTTTATTCTGTAGGGCCTTTGCTTTAAAAATATATATAATGTTTGGGGGTTCAACTTAATTTTCTTGCAAAAAAAAATATGTTTTCATGTAAACAAAAAGTGTCAAAAAGGGCTTTGTCTTCAAGTGGTTAGAAGAGTGGATGTAAGCTTCCTAATGTTGTGTATAAAATGCCAGAACAGTTCAAAACCCCCCCAAATGACCCCATTTTGGAAAGTAGACACCCCAAGCTATATACTGAGAGGCATGTCGAGTCCATGGAATATTTTATATGTTGACACAAGTTGCGGAAAAAATAATTTTTTTTTTTTTTGCACAAAGTTGTCACTAAATGATATATTGCTCAAACATGCCATGGGCATATGTGGAATTACACCCCAAAATACATTCTGTTGCTTCTCCTGAGTACGGGGATACCACATATGTGAGACTTTTTGGGAGCCTAGCCGCGTACGGGACCCCAAAAACCAAGCACCGCCTTCAGGCTTTCTAAGGGTGTCAATTTTTGATTTCACTTCTCACTGCCTATCACAGTTTCGGAGGCCATGGAATGCCCAGATGGCACAAACCCCCCCCCCAAATGACCCCATTTTGGAAAGTAGACACCCCAAGCTATTTGCTGAGAGGTATTGTGAGTATTTTGCAGATCTCGCTTTTTGTCACAAAGTTTTGAAAATTGAAAAAAAAAAGAAAAAAAAAAAAATGTTCTTTCTTCATTTTCAAAAACAAATGAGAGCTGTAAAATACTCACCATGCCTCTCAGCAAACAGCTTGGGGTGTCTACTTTCCAAAATTGGGTCATTTGGGGGGGTTTTGTGCTATTTTGGCATTTTATGGCCTTCAAAACTGTGATAGGTAGTGAGGAGTGAAATCAAAAATTTGCGCCCTTAGAAATCCTGAAGGCGGTGCTTGGTTTCCGGGGTCCCGTACGTGGCTAGGCTCCTAAAAAGTCCCACACATGTGGTATCCCCGTACTCAGGAGAAGCAGCAGAATGTATTTTGGGGTGCAATTCCACATATAACCATGGCATGTGTGAGCAATATATCATTTAGTGACAACTTTTTGTAATTTTTTTTTTATTTTTATTTTTTGTCATTATTCAATCACTTGGGACAAAAAAAAAATATTCAATGGGCTCAACATGCCTCTCAGCAATTTCCTTGGGGTGTCTACTTTCTAAAATGGGGTCATTTGGGGGGGGGGTTTTGTACTGCCCTGTCATTTTAGCACCTCAAGAAATGAGAGGCAGTCATAAATTAAAAGCTGTGTAAATTCCAGAAAATGTACCCTAGTTTGTAAACGCTATAACTTTTGCGCAAACCGATAAATATACGCTTATTGACATTTTTTTTACTAAAGACATGTGGCTGAATACATTTTAAATGTATGACTAAAATTGAGTTTATTCGATTTTTCTTATAACAAAAAGTAGAAAATATCATTTTTTTTCAAAATTTTCGGTCTTTTTCCATTTATATCGCAAAAAATAAAAATCGCAGAGGCAATCAAATACCATTAAAAGAAAGCTCTATTTTTGGGAAGAAAAGGACGCAAATTTCGTTTGGGTACAACATTGCATGTCCGCACAATTTACAGTTAAAGCAGCGCAGTGCAAAATTCTGAATTCACCTCTGGTCCTCTAGCTACCAAATGGTCCGGGGCTTAAGTGGTTAAATACATTTTCCAGACAGTACTACCCTATGTGGTTTGTTCCTTTTCCTCACATATGCCAGCAGTACCTTATGATTATCATTGTGGTAAGAAGACAGAACACCTGAGGAGGATGGTTAATATATGCCTATATTGATCTGATATCTGGTGAGTGCATCCCCATAGGGGGACCTTTTTTTCCCCCCCACGCGGTGAACACACCTGGGTGAAAGGAGCACTGAAACTAGCATTTGGACCAATTGCAACCTGAATCACCATTCACTATCGAATCCACCCATATTTAAGACTATATGGAAGACGCACATTTTAATACTTGTTCGTAGCGCTGCTGCAGTTTTATTTTGGACTTTGGATTGAAGTTTTATATCACTGTGTTTGCATTTTACGATTGATTTTTAGCAGCTGCTCTTAACACACACATTGCATTTTTTCTGTTGTTGTTTCTATTTTTGCATTTTATCCAGAAGCGCAGAGTGATACTAATAGGAGGGGAAAGTTTTTATAGTATCTTTTAGTGAATGCACTTATATACCAGAATATGACACGCCATGCCTATAAACACCTAATAAAAACATTTAGTGAAAATGAAATCCTGTTGATCTGCCCTGCATAGGCAAAGCACAAGTTTGTCTTTATTTGAAGTAAAAAATTTAGGAGTAGCATACATAGCCTATTTTGCACCGAGGGTAGATTCATTTTTAACCACTTGCTGATCTACTGCTACAGAGTGGCCGTGCTGCGCAGGATCACATATTTATACATGATCCTGCAGTTCCGTGTATCAGGCGTGAGTGTGCGCTGCCGGCAGCTCGCTACCCTTCTGATTTTGCACAGCGGGAGCTGATCTGCAGGTCCTGTGGACCCAATGTCTGCACGCACCTGCTCACCGTTTGGTACACTGACAGAATGTCAGTCTGCCTATGTAAACAAGGCAGATTGCCGTTCTGTCAGTAGGAGTGGCGTTGATCGTCCCGCACTACTTACCCCATCCAGGTTGTGGTCAACTTCCCCACTGCTTCTCCTCCTCGTCGGCTTACCGGGTGGCTTAGGCAGCTTCTCCACTGCTGCTTCTCCTCGTCAGTTTCCCGGGCAGCTTCGGCTGGTTCCCCACTGCTTCTCCTACCGGCCAATCCAGTCACTTCTCCTCCCAGCCAATAGGGTCTCAGGATCCGATTTCTGATTGTCCGGGAGACATAAGCAAATATTAATTCACTAATGTCACACAATTGGGTGGGCTCGAGGCGCAGTGCTCAGCCCCCCGAGCCTGCGCATTTTGAAACCAGATAGAGCCTCTGGGTCTGATCATGTGCTTCTAAAAAAAACAAAAGAACAAACCATATAGAAATCCATGTGTCTGGCGCCCTGCACGGAGATTAGGGGCCGGGCGCATGTAGATGAGAAGGGCGGCGCCCCTGCGCCCCATGTGAGCGTCCGCTACTGGTCAGTACAGAAGGCATGGACCCTGTTTTTTTGTAAAGTAGGAACACAGATCCATGACTTTCACTAGTAAAAGCACCTCCACCACTACACTGAAACATTAGCTAGGTGAACCCTATGATTGCTCCTGATGTTAACCCCTTCCCAACCAGTGTCATTAGTACAGTGACAGTGCATATTTTTAGCACTGATCACTGTAATAATGTCACTGGCCCCCCAAAAAAGTGCCAAAAGTGTCAGTTAGGTGTCCAATTTGTTTGCCTCAATCCCGCAGTCCCACTAATATCACTGATTACCGCCATTTCTAGTAAAAAAATAAGTAAATACATTTAAAAAAAATATCCCATAATTTGTAGACCTTTTGCACAAACCAATCAATATACGCTTATTGGGATTTTTTTACCAAAAATATGTTGCAGAATACATATTGGCCTAAACTGATGAAGAAATTAAAAAAAATATATTTTTTTATTGAATTTATTTTAGAGCAGAAAGTAAAACATTTATTTATTTGTTTTCAAAATTGTCAGTCATTCTTTGTTTATAACTAAAAAAAAAAAAAAAAAAAATAGAGAGGTGATCAAAAACCTCAAACTAAAGCTTTATTTGTGGGAAAAAAAGGACATAACTTTTATTTGGGTACAGTGTCGCACAACGGCTCAATTGTCAGCTAAAGTAACGCAGTGCCGTATTGCAAAAAATGACCTGTCACTAACCACTTTAGCCCCGGAAGAATTGGCTGCCTAATGACCGGGCCCTTTTTTGCAATTCGGCACTGCGTCGCTTTAACTGACAATTGCGTGCTCGTGCGATGCTGTACCCAAACATAATTTTCCCACAAATAGAGCTTTCTTTTTGTGGTATTTGATCATCTCTGCGATTTTTATTTTTTGCGCTATAAACAAAAAAAGAGCGACAATTTAGAAAAAAACACAATATTTTGTACTTTTTGCTATAATAAATATCCCCATTTTTTTTTTTTTTACAAAAGCACTTTTTTCTCAGTTTAGGCCAACATGTATTCTTCTACATATTTTTGGTAATAAAAATCGCAGTAAGCGTATATTGATTGCTTTGCGCAAAAGTTATAGCATCTACAAAATAGGGGATAGATTTATAGCATTTTTATTATTTATTAATTTCTTACTAGTAATGGCGGCGATCTGCGATTTTTATCGGGACTGCGACATTATGGCGGACACATTGGACACTTTTGACACATTTTTGGGACCATTGGCATTTATACAGCATTTTCAAGGCTAAAAGTCAAGAGATAATCAAACAAATGGCATGGGGAGCTGTGCACTGCTAAAGGCGACATGTACTAAAGCAAAAAAATACATTTTAAAATTACATACAGAAGGGAGAGGGTCTTCGTTTTAACCACTTAAGCCCCGGACCATTTGGCTGGCCAAAGACCAGAGGACTTTTTGCGATTCCGCACTGCGTTGCTTTAACTGACAATTGCGCGGCCATGCGACGTGGCTCCCAAACAAAATTGATGTCCTTTTTTCCCCACAAATAGAGCTTTCTTTTGGTGGTATTTGATCACCTTTGCAGTTTTTTTTTTTTTTGCGCTATAAACAAAAATAGAGCGACAATTTTGAAAAAAAATCTATATTTTTTGCTATAATAAATATCCCCCAAAAATATATCTAAAAAAAAAAAATATTTTCCTCAATTTAGGCCGATACGTATTCTTCTACATATTTTTGGTAAAAAAAATTGCAATAAGCGTTTATTGATTGGTTTGCGCAAAAGTTATAGCATCTAGAAAATAGGGGGTAGTTTTATGGCATTTTTATTAATATATTTTTTTTTTACTAGTAATGGAGGCGATCAGCAATTTTTATTGTGACTGCGACATTATGGCGGACACATGGGACAATTTTGACACCATTTTGGGACCATTGTCATTTTTACAGCGATCTGTGCTATTAAAATGCACTGATTACTGTAAAAATTTCACTGGCAGGGAAGGGTTAACACTAGGGGCGATCAAGGGGTTTATTGTGTTCCCTAGTGTGTTTCTAACTGTAGGGTGATGGGACTGACCTAGAGAAAATGACAGATCGTGGTTCCTAGCTATTAGGAACGAATGATCTGTCTGTTCTCACAGAACAGGGATGTGTGTGTTTACGTCCCTGTTATGCCTCTTGTTCCCGCAATCCCCCTTAACCTCCCTGACGGTATTCCAGAGTCAGGGTCGGGGTGAGTTTTTACTACCAAAAGCGGTAACCCCGAGCCTGACTTTAGATCGCATCGCAGTATCCAGGGAAAGTTACTTACCTTGTCCCCTGGATCCTGCGATGTCTCCCCGCTGTGCCTGTGAGCTGTCTCCTCGCTTGATTCACAGTGCCGAGTGCCGAGCTCCGTTTATGCGAGCGTTGCGACGCACGGGGACGGAGCTCGGTGCCAAATTCAAAAAATGTAAAACACACAATACATACAGTACTGAAATCTTAAGCCCTGTACACACGGTCGATTTTACCAATGAAAACCGTCCGATGGATTGGTTTCATCAGACAAACCGATCATGTATGGGACCCATCGGTCTTTTTTCCATCGGTTTTAAAAAATAGAACTTGTTTTAAAATTTTCCGATGGATCAAAAACCGATAGTAAATTCCGATCGTCTATGGTCAAGTCCATCGGTTAAAAAACCCACGCATGCTCAGAATCAAGTCGACGCATGCTCAGAAGCATTGAACTTAATTTTTCTCGGCTCATCGGAGTGTTTTACGTCACCGCGTTTGGAACGGTCGGTTTTTTGACTGATGGTGTGTGGGCAAGACTGATGGAAGTCAGCTTCATCGGATTTCCGATGGACAAAACCATCGGATTAGAATCCATAGGATATCCGATCGTGTGTACGAGGCTTTACAGATTACAGTACTGTATAAAATAATTACACATCCTCTTTGTCCCTAGTGGTCTGTCCAGTGTCCTGCATGCACTTTTATATTATAAATACATTTTATTCTGCCTGGAAACTGGAGATTGTCCATAGCAACCAAAAAGTGTCCCTTTATGTCAAAAGTGGTTTTAGACCAGCTATAAAACAGCGATAATAAATTATAATCACTTGCAGAATTGAGCGATAGCGATTTGTAGGGGAAATTCGTCATTAAACACTGAAAGTAATGACAGCGACATTTCTGCAACTGAGCGAATTTCAGTGTTTTTGATTTGATTACATTATTGAATTTTTTTATTTTTTATTATTATATTATGTAGCGGCCTCACCCCCTTCACATGTTTCTCGGTTGTCCGAAAGCTCTTGTCTAGGGGTACCTGGGTTTCGAGAGTGAGGTGCGCTACGGCCCATGTCCTCCCCATGGCTGTGGGTGAGGTGAAGGCCAGTATCCATATCTTCCTCGGGCCAAATGTGCATTGGGTTGCGGAACTTAGCCCTGCTATGCTGGAATCTCCCTTTGCTCCCATCAACAGAGTCCATACACCGATCACAGTCCAACTGTTAGTTTTATTCCGTAGCTCCACAACAAACAATATATGGCAGGATACGGTGGGATGAGCAGGCCGAGGCACTATCCGGATTGTAATCCCTACACCCCCTGTGCTATGACCAGGGGTTGCAGGAGTCTTGATTAGAACAACTTCGCTGCGCTGCGGCCCCTATCAGGGAAAGATGACCCTCCAAGGGAGTTACCGGAGGCCCGTCCGTCACCGGGTTGACGCTGCTCCGGAGTCTTCAGACGGGTGACCTCCCCAGCCTCCTCACCTTAGATGCGGGTCCCCTCGCAAGGGGCACCCTGGAATCCCTTCACCCTCGCGGGACCCGGTCGAAGTCACCAGGTCCCAGGCCTTCTACAAAGTACCTCACCCCAGGCTGAAGGTGCCTGGGATGGACTCCAACTCCAGCTTCATTCCGGCCAGGCCTAGGGTGCCCAGGCCGGAACCTTGAACCGCCCGCACCCAGGCCGAGGGCGCCTGCGTACGTGAAGAGATGATCTCCCCACAAGACCTCGTGGCGAGGGCGTCTCCCCCTTTTATCTCCTCCCATCGACACCACGGCGGGTTCCCCGCCCCAGCCGTACCATCTCCAGGAAGGGACAAAAAGGGTAGCACTGTGGTAGTGATTCTACCTCGAGCCTGTAGGTACGTCGCCACCCACAGGCCAAGGAGAATATTGCACCACCCAATCCCCCACGAATAACAAAAAGGGGTCTAATCCCTGACATAATTACACACCTGGGTCTCTCTACCCCCAGGTGTATCCCACTAACTTTGAAGACCCCGCTACACACTCCCCCTTGTGATTTGACGCTGGTCCCCAGCGTCAGGTGCACACCCATGTCTCCCAATGAGTGGTGACATGAAGTGGGCCTCAGAGGCTATCCCTCAAATTTTGGATACTGTGTGTGCCAAGACCTGCTCCAGGGAAAGGGAACTATAAAACATTAAAACTTTTGTATAAAACATCTGTCATGTACACATATACAATCCCTCCCGTCACTGTCTAAGAACCACCCCATACTCAGTAGTCTTGACCGACGAATCTCCTGCAGAAGGGAAACAAAAAAAAAACACATCCTAACACTCTGTGTTAACTTGGCATGAGTGGGTCCGTCAGCCGAGAGACCAACTCACTCCAATAAGTAAGTAATGCATGTGTAACATTTCAAACAACCGTTGCACAACACTGCCACCTGGTGACAGCGCTGCGGTAATGACACTTGGTGAGATCTTCATTCTTCCAGCTTTCCTACTCTAACTCTACCCCAAAAGTCTCTGCCTTTGGCACATGAAGAAAAGGGAGAAAAAAAAACAACAGCTCCCAAGTCTCCAGTGAGTAAAAGAAAAGCCCAAATCAAAACAAAAGTAGGGCACAGTTCTAGGCGTCTGGGAATGTCTCTTCCAGAAAGTTTCAACAGCAACAAGATAGGAGCTCACTTCTCCTATAAGTAGAACCTTGGATCCGGCAGAAACAGGGGCTTCAGGTGCCCGTCAAACACTTCCACCGAATACTCGACATCCTCTCCTTCTTTCATGCAGATGAGCACCTTATCGGCATGAATATGGCGCCCAAGTCTCTAATCAGCTCTGCAGTCCTTGAACTTTTTAGACACAGGCGGCGAACATGACAGGTATCGCCTGGCATGGGGTACTTTAAGCTTTTCCCATACAAACTCGTCATACCACCTTGGTCGCAGGACCTCGACTTCATACAATAAGTCCCGAGGTAAGTAGGGGTACTCCCACCCATATTCACGGGCGACTCTCTGGGAGAAAAGTCTCTGCAACCTGGCTAGAGGCGGCATCACATCTCGCTCACCTTCTCCTGGCTGCACGATGGCCTCCGGGTGCCGAGGTACCTTCACCATCTCGGGTTGCTTTGTCTTTGGTGCCCGCAACGAAGCACGCTGCATCCCCACCATCAGAGCGGGTGATGTAGTTGAATGAGGAAAGTTGGTCGGAGGACTAGATTTCCTCGGGAACTCCGGGGCCTTCACCCGGAGCGTACTGTCTTCTATGGACATGGGGGAATCCTGCGGTTTACTCAGCACAGGTAGTGGGCGTCTGTCCCAGCCCTTCCGGTGAAACAGTTCGTCTATCTCTCCGTCATCCCCACAGTCTGACAATGACTCTAGGTCGGAGGTGTCATACATCTCGGCGGGAAGGTAGTCTCTAGTAGACGGAAGGCTACCCTCCCTTGCGGGCTCCACCGACTGTGGACCCCCGACACCTCCAACCAACACCACAGTCCCAGCCCCTGGCACACCTGGACCTTCTGAAGAACTGGGATGTCCGGGACTCTCTTCTCTACCGGCGCCATCTAGGCCAGGCAAGCGGCGGGGTGAAGCTCGACCACGACCATAGGATGCCTGTACCAGGCCGACTTTCCTCTTCGGAGGTGGGAGCAGGGAGTCTGTAGTGACCGAAGCAGTGTCCTCGGATTTTTCTCTCTCAGTCTCTGGTTGGGCAGTCACTTCGCCCTGGTCAGCGCGTACGGGAACCTCTGCAGAGGCCTGGATCTCTCCCTCCGGAGTGGCGGTTCCTGTGATGCAGTTGAGGCGTAGGGCCCGGGGCCTTTCCGTGTGTGGTTCAACCTCAAAAAGGAACACCTTGCATGCCTCACATCGCCCGAATGGCTTTAGTTGGACCACCAGTCCCGAGAATCCGGGACAGATCACACCGAGGGCCTCCGTGTCTCTGCATGAATACAGAGCCAACTGTCCTCGGGGCCTGAGCCTTATCCCCGTGTCTGTAATGGGCGCAGCAAATGCAGTCATCTTGAAAGGATAAGGTACCGGCATCCACGGGGAGCCTGAGTTCACTCCGACCACTTGCTGCTCCATCACGCGCTGACCTCGCGCCGGAGTCTCCACGTGTATCTCCACACGTGGCCAGACTCCTCCCACGACTTGCACGTTTTCGCGGGCTTCCTTCAGTCTCCTCCCACGAATTGCGCAGTCATGGGGTGCCTCGTGGCGCAGTGCAGCAAAAGTCCCCACATGTAGTTCGTCACACGGCTGGACTCCTCCCTCTTCCCGCTCTTTCTGCATGGGCCTCTCCCGGTTTTTCAGAGAAATTTCCACGACTTCGAGCACAGGGACGCACTTTGGCCAATCACATGGCCGACCTGCTCGGACCTCCTCCGGGCAGCAAAGTTCAAACACAGCCGTTCCAAACCTCAGGGTCAACACACATTTCATCCCGGACTCACGAGCCCCCACGTGTAGCGGCCTCACCCCCTTCACATGTTTCTCGGTTGTCCGAAAGCTCTTGTCTAGGGGTACCTGGGTTTCGAGAGTGAGGTGCGCTATGGCCCATGTCCTCCCCATGGCTGTGGGTGAGGTGAAGGCCAGTATCCATATCTTCCTCGGGCCAAATGTGCATTGGGTTGCGGAACTTAGCCCTGCTATGCTGGAATCTCCCTTTGCTCCCATCAACAGAGTCCATACACCGATCACAGTCCAACTGTTAGTTTTATTCCGTAGCTCCACAACAAACAATATATGGCAGGATACGGTGGGATGAGCAGGCCGAGGCACTATCCGGATTGTAATCCCTACACCCCCTGTGCTATGACCAGGGGTTGCAGGAGTCTTGATTAGAACAACTTCGCTGCGCTGCGGCCCCTATCAGGGAAAGATGACCCTCCAAGGGAGTTACCGGAGGCCCGTCCGTCACCGGGTTGACGCTGCTCCGGAGTCTTCAGACGGGTGACCTCCCCAGCCTCCTCACCTTAGATGCGGGTCCCCTCGCAAGGGGCACCCTGGAATCCCTTCACCCTCGCGGGACCCAGTCGAAGTCACCAGGTCCCAGGCCTTCTACAAAGTACCTCACCCCAGGCTGAAGGTGCCTGGGATGGACTCCAACTCCAGCTTCATTCCGGCCAGGCCTAGGGTGCCCAGGCCGGAACCTTGAACCGCCCGCACCCAGGCCGAGGGCGCCTGGGTACGTGAAGAGATGATCTCCCCACAAGACCTCGTGGCGAGGGCGTCTCCCCCTTTTATCTCCTCCCATCGACACCACGGCAGGTTCCCCGCCCCAGCCGTACCATCTCCAGGAAGGGACAAAAAGGGTAGCACTGTGGTAGTGATTCTACCTCGAGCCTGTAGGTACGTCGCCACCCACAGGCCAAGGAGAATATTGCACCACCCAATCCCCCACGAATAACAAAAAGGGGTCTAATCCCTGACATAATTACACACCTGGGTCTCTCTACCCCCAGTTGTATCCCACTAACTTTGAAGACCCCGCTACAATTATAATTTATGATTTTGTGTTTCAAACTTTATCATACCCGGGATGTCTACTAGACTCTTGTTTGGACAGATTTAAGTTTGTTATTTCTAAGAATTGCAGGCATACAATATAAAACGCCAAATTTCCATGCAAAATAATGGTACCTCTTTCAGCATCAAAAATCTGACATAATCATACCGCCAGGGAGGTTAAAGGGACTGACGTACACCTACGACGGTTCGCGAGATTGTGCCGACCCGCCACCGTATAACGACGGCGTCTGGTAGGCAAGTGGTTAAGGGGGATAAATCGTCCAGTGGTCAAGTGGTTAAGGAACACACATACACATTATATCAGCAAACATTTTAATTTAAGGGTTTAATGCTAATGAACATAGTGTGTCATGGTAAACCTTAGGATAATACCAATGTGCTAAATAAAAGAAAGTTCATTACAATACACAGGCAACCATGAAAATATGTGAGCAACAAATGGGTAGAGGTGGAAATATGCTCAAGAAATAGGCAAAACTCAGCACCTCTTACATATTCCATTCATTATGCCTATTCCTAGCTCAACTGCAGCATTAGTACCCATGTCTTAATTTTTATTTGTGCCATTGCCTCACTTTATGTAAAATGTATTGGTGTAAGAGCTGCCTCCCTCTCTGTAGACTGTAAGTCACAGTGTCTAATTGCCTGCACATTGATATGCTGCATAGTCACAGCAGAGATCAAGGTGCTGGAACTTTACAGAGAAGCTATTAGAAAATGTCACATATCAATCTGCCCAACATGAAAATTTAAACTATTATGTAGTCAAATAAAATTCTAGCTCATTTAAGTGTAGGGATCCTACCATAAGCAGTAGAGTCACTATTCTAAATTTATTACAGCTGGGCTGTAGTAAATCTCAGCCTGAATTGATAAATCTAAATAGTTTCCTCCTAAGTATAGGTTCTTGCTTACTTCTGTCTGCTGTTGGGAAGTGTCTCTGGCAATGGTGTGCTGTCTGGTAGCCTGGGTTATGAATAGTTATATGTTCCTGTCCAACCGCTGAAAGACTTATTGATAAAGGTGCGCATGCTATGGAAGGGTCTACATTTTAGGGCAACCTGGTGGAAGATCTCGGAGTGCATTGTTGTTCCTGACTCTTGTGGTATGAAGATAATGGTACAAGAGTTCATACAGTGTGAGGATACAGTGGATAACCAGGGTAACAATTGTTTCTCTAATAGCCTGCCATTAAGTGTGCACATGTGGCAGATGAGATAACCCCTTGCAGTGAGGGAGATGTTATCTGAACTCCCTTGGCCACGACCCATCTCCCATAGCAATGTTAGCAATTCTGCATTGCAGGGGCCCTCAGTCTGTACACCGGTATGGAAGAGGAAGAGTTATGCCCTGTACACACGATCGGTTTTACCGATGAAAACAGTCCGATGGACTGTTTTCATCGGACAAACCGATCGTGTATGGGCCCCATCTGTCTTTTTTCCATCAGTGAGAAAAAATAACATGTTTTAAATTTATCCGATGGAAAAAAAAACGATAGCAAATTCTGAGCGTCTGTGTGGAACTCCATCGGAGAAAAAACCCACGCATGCTCAGAATCAAGTCGATGCATGCTCAGAAGCATTGAACCTAATTTTTCTCGGCTCGTCTGAGTGTTTTACGTCACGGCGTTTGGGACGGTCGGATATTTGACTGATGGTGTGTAGGCAAGACTGATGGAAGTCAGCTTCATCGGAAATTCCGATGGAAAAATCCATCAGATTTGAATCCATAGGAAATCCGATCGTGTGTACAGGGCTTTAAAGTGGTTTTAAAAGCAGTTTTTTTAAAAATCTTAATGCATTCTAAAAAACCTTCTGTGTGCAGCAGCCCCCCTAATACTTACCTGAGCTCTATCTAGATCCAGCGATGTTGCATGAGAGACTCGGCCGTCCGGGACTCCCCTCCTCACTAGCTGAGACAGCAGCGCAGCGCCTATGGCTCCCGCTGCTGCCAATTAAAGTCAGTGAGCAAATGAATGAACACAGGCATCTGCGGCACAGCACAGGTGCCCCCATAGCAAGCTGCTTGCTGTGGGGGCACTCAACAGGGGGGCATAAGCGTCAAAGAGGGACCCCAGAAGAGGAGGATCCGAGCTGTTCTGTGCAAAACCACTGCACAAGGACGGTATGTATAACATGTTTGTTATTTTAACGGAAAAAAAATGAGACTTTAGTATCACGTTAAGTGCACGCATCGAGTCAGCTCTAGGTGTTCGGCGGGGCTCCATACCGTTACTGGGTGTGAGGTAGCGGTGATACGCTGGACAGGTGTAGAGGACATTGGCTTTGCACGCCCCTCCTAAATGCACAAGTAACCGTGGTGATGTACAGTAACATCGAGAGACCTTATTAGAGATCAGTTGACTGTTGTAGTAAATGTACCCGCTGTGTAAGACAAGTGAGCATATCAACAGTGCCTAGCGCAGCCCTGAAGAACGCACCCTGGGGTAGGCCTCTCATGTGACCCTTGCTTGGTGCCAATGAGGAGGGAAACATGGAGGACATGATGACCATCCCTTCACCCCACCCTTACAAGTGGGGTTTCCAGAGTCTTTTCATTTGTTTTTGTTTTTTTGTATCCTGTGCCCTAATCCTTTCTCCTTGGATTTTTTTTAGCTTGAATAGTCTCTGTTAAGTCTCCAAAATGGACTTGTACCTATCTGTTCACACCCTCACTACAAGTTAAGAGCCTAAGGAAATGGGAGGAGCCAAAGAATTTGCTCCTCCCACCTATGGGGTCGGGGCAGACTACAGGCTGAAATGACAGTTAGAATTTAAAGTTATTTGTTGTAATATGATTGGCTAAAGGCTGGTCACATGTTAATAGTGGCACGAGCTAGCCCTTATATAAAGATTACAGCTGCGTAGGAGAAGCAGACAGCGGAGGATCAACAGAAGAAGAAGGAACATGTCACTCGCTGTGAAAACTCTGCTGTGTGAGAGCTGGTGTTCCTGATGGAGATGAATGGATGACACAGTGCTTGTCATTACAGCCTTCTTCTATTCAGGTTGTTCCCCCTCCTGCTCCAGCTATCATTTCTCCTCCCTTTCCTATTACAGCCAGCTCTCCTCATGACGCTCTCCAGATGCCGCTGCTTAGTGACTGTACATTGCATTCCAGTGCATCAGCGTCATTTCCTCCTCCTTCTGACCTTCCTATCTCTGACATCTCTGCTATTAAGAAATGAATGGAGTGTCCCTCTGATTCTCGCTCATGCGCAGTTGTTAATTCTTCCTTTAGTAATCTATTTCAGCAGGCTCTATCCTCTTCATACGCTCCTTCTGCTGTCAATCAAAAGGTCAGACCTGGTCATCCATCTCTACGATCCTCTTCCAGTCTTTCAGTAGCAGTATCTCAAGCCTGCTGTTTCAGCTAGAGGAAGAATTTAGAAGCCAAGTCTCAAGAAAGCCCCCTCCCCACCTAGTAGGTTTCCTTGGTAAGCACCCCCCTCCTCCCTCCTCCTCTGCTAAGAAAGCAAAGTTATCTCACGTGCCTAATCACAACAATGTTCAGCCGTCTCCAATTTCTATTGACTGTGTCCTTCCTGCATGTTTAACTCTGTCACCTCCTGAATGTTTAATGAATGCACCCACTAGTCATCCTACAGGATCCTCTCCTGTTGCTGCATCACAAACTGCACAGGTTATTGATGACGCCATAGGTGTTACTGCTGCTCCACACAATGTTAACCCTTTCTCTCCTGTGCCTATGCAGAAAATGCCTACTGGTGAGTTACAGAACTATGAAATGTTATGTACATTTGCTCGCAATTTTGGTTCATTTGTTGAACATTTAAATAAGAATGCATCTCCTAGTGTAGCACGAGTTTGGCTAGATGATAGTGCTCACAGTGAACCTGTTGCTTCACATTCTTCTGTCACTTTACAGCCTGTTTCTCCTGTTATCCCTATTTCTACTTCTATTCCTGAAAGTACGTTTAAATAAGTTTTTCCTTGTGTGTTATCGCCACTTGGATTTCATCTGCCTTCTGCGATGAAAGATAAAATACGGAATGGCGATTATATAGATATTATGTCTTTGATTCCTTCTGTGAAAGATAACCGCTTTGATAAAAAGGATTTGGAAAAAATTTCTGACGACAAAACGAAAATTAACCCACGCAATTTTTCTAATTGGTTACATGCTTTTTGCATATACGCCAGTGTTTTGGGTGAGAGACATCCTGAGCTATGCAGCAGCCTTTTTCAGCACGTGGACATCATCTTGGAGGCGTATAAGAACTTTAGTGGCTTGGCATGGTTCTTCTATGACGAAGCATTTCGACAAAAGATTTCCGTTCATAAGAACTTGAACTGGGGTGTAAAAGACGTGTGTTTATGGTTGAATTTGTTACTACCACTGAAGCAATATGTGAAACCTACGCCTGCTAATGCTTCAGGTTTCCGTCGCGGTGTTTGCTTTGGTTTTAATGAAGGCCATTGCAAATGGCCTCATTCATGTAAATATAAGCACAAGTGTGCTTTTTGCGCTGGTAATCATCCAGCCTCTAGGTGTTTCAAAAAGGCTTCTGCTTCTACGTCTACTCCATCTCGTGATCTTTTTCTTAAAAGCGGACACGCCAGTGAGACTTATAAACATGGTTCCATGGCTTCGGCTATGGCCAAATCATCAGATGGCGGTCCTGCTGTTTAATGGTTTTGCTGACAGTTTCCCTTTACCTAGTTTTCAGGGTTCAGGTTGTTTAATCAACAAGAATTTACCTTCCATTAGTCAACATATTCCTATAGTTGCAGAAAAAATTTCAAAGGAAGTATATGATGGTAGAGTTGCGGGTCCTTTTCTTTCTCCCCCGTTTGCTGATTTTAGAATTTCCCCTTTGGGTATCATTCCCAAAAAAGAGCCAAACACGTTTCGGTTGATACATCATCTTTCATATCCATTTGGGGCTTCACTGAATGATGACATTGATGCGACGCTTTGCAGTGTCACTTATTCCTCTTTTGACGACGCGTTATTAATGATAAGGAGGTTAGGTCATAGAGCGTTATTGGCGAAAGCGGATATTAAATCTGCTTTCAGGCTTTTACCTATTCATCCCTCGGCTTTTAATTCATTAGGGTTTTATTTTGGAAATTCATATTATTTTGATAAATGCCTTCCCATAGGCTGCTCGTTATCTTGCCGTTATTTTGAAATGTTTTCCTCATTTTTGGAATGGGTTGTCTCCTATCAATCGGGTTCAGCACATTTATTACATTATTTGGACGATTTTCTTTTCATGGGTCCTGCTGATTCCGATGAATGTTTTTATCTTTTTACAGAATTTCAATGTATTTGCCCTCTTTTTGGAGTCCCTCTTGCTCATGAGAAATCTGTTCTTCCTACTAGTTGTTTGGAATTTTTTGGGAATAACTATCGATACTGACTTGATGCAATTTCGTTTACCTCCACAGAAAGTTTCAAAACTTATTTTTTGGTAGATTTTGTCATCTCTAAAAGGAAAGTGGTTTTGCGTACATTGCAATCCTTATTAGGCTTGTTGGCCTTTGCTTCGAGAGTTATTCCTATGGGTAGGGTTTTTTTTTTTCTAAGCGTTTGTATCCGTCCATTTCTGGTATTAAGTCTCCTTGTCATTTTGTTAGGATTACGGCTTCATTGTGTGCCGATTTGGATTTGTTGGTGTGGAAATTTTTTTTTTTTTTTTATCTTCCTTTAATGGTTGTTCTTTTTGGCAAGAACCCTTCTGTTCTTCAGTGGCCCTTATTCTATTTACAGATGCTTCTGGTTCTGTAGGTTATGGAGTTTTTTGGCAGGGTCATTGGTCAGCTGGTAAGTGGCCCGGTTCTTGGATTGACAATGGTTTGACGGTTAACATTACCCTTTTGGAAATATTTCCGGTTTAGATTGCTCTTGAACTTTGGGGTTCTTGTTTCGCAAATCAGAGAATTTTATTGCATTCTGATAATAAGGCTGTTGTATATGCTATTAATTGTCTATCGTCCAAATCTTTGCCAGTGTTAGCTGTTCTTCGTCAATTGGTGTTGAAATGCTTAGTATTGAATATTTGGTTGAAAGCTAAATATGTGCCAGGTATTGATAATGCTATAGCTGATTCTTTGTCCCGTCTACAGTTGGACCGTTTCCGAATGTTAGTTCCGGAAGCGGATGCATGCGGACTGCGATGCCCGGCTCAGCTGTGGGATCTGGTTTTTTAAGAATTGGTCGGGCCATCAGTAATTCCTTGGCCCCTTCTACGTGGGTGGAGTATAATGCCGCGTGGAATTCATGGCGGGCTTACCTGGATGTACATGGTCAGGTTGACATTATGATCTCTGAGCACTTAATATTGTTTTTTTTGGAACATCTCATGGTTGAAGGTTATTCTTATTCGCATATAGTGAAGCAATTGGCTGGAATTTCCTTCTTCGCTAAATTGCTTGGTCTTCCTGCATGTATGAGTTTTTTCTCTGTAAAGCAGGTGTTAAAGGGTTATCGTAAGTCTACGGTAAGCCGTGATACTCGTTTGCCGATTTCAATTGACATTTTGGAAAAAAATTGTGCTTCTACTGAGTCTGTTTGTTTCTCCGCTTATGAATCTTTATTTCGTTTGCCATTTTGTTTATGTTTTTTCGGTGCCTTTCGGATTTCCGAACTTTTACCTACTAATATTCGCAGTTATTCTGGGTTTTCTTTTTCTGATTTGGTTTTGGGTAGTGATTTTATATAACTTAGGATTAAACAGAGCAAAACGGATCAAATAAGTCGGGGACACTGGGTCACTTTACGTCGTCTCGACTCTTCTACTCTTTGTCCGATCTTATTAGTTCATCAATATCCGCGAATCCGCCCAGTTGGGTCGAGTGTTCTCTTGGTTCATTGTTCTAGTTTACCTCTCACTCGATATCAATTTTGCTCTGTTTTGAAGAAATGTTTGAATCATTTAGGTTTGGGTCACCTACCTATTACTTCTCATTCTTTCCGAATTGGGGCGGCTACTACTGCTTCAGGTCTGGGGTTGTCTAATGATATTGTTATGAATTTTGGTAGATGGAGATCTAGTTGCTATCGCTCTTACATACGCCCTAATTTTTCTGTTTGAATTCCAGGTAACCTGTACAACGTCTGGATCGTCGGACACTCATACATATATTGGGCTTTCCGCAGAGCTATGGTTAGACGATATGGTATTAATTTAGGTTTTAAAGTTGAGAATTTTCATTTATGGTGGTCTGGTCTTCGTGGTATGAGATTAAATGATATGCGTCAGGCTTTATCTGCACTATATGCTTCTTGGCCTCCTCCTCATATTGTCATACTTCATGTCTCTGGTAATGATATAGGTGCCCATCATACTTTAGACATCATTTCACAATTGAAATTTGATTTTGTTCAATTGCATTCCGTTTTGCCTAATTCGGTTCTTGTGTTTTCAGAAATTGTTCCACGTTTACAGTGGTTGATTACTCCTGAACTACAATTTTGTGATAAAATACGCAAAACGATCAATAGAGCAATGGCTAAATTTATGCCTTCCATTCAAGGCTCATCTTACCGTCATGTTGATTTGGAGGGTGGTTTAATTGGTTTTTATAGGTCTGGCGCTGTTCATTTATCTGATGTCGCTTTGGATGTATTTAATGTTGGTATTCAGAATTGTGTTGAATTGGCCGTGGGGCGGTTGGGGTGCCAGGCTCCTGTTTGATGAGCCTGGCGTATGGGACAGTTATAGAGTTTTTTGTACATGTTATAGTATTAACTCGAGCTGTCGTGGCTGAGTTGAAGTGATTTTATAGTACAAAAGTAAAGGAGTTTGTGTGATATAAATTGGAAGTATTTTTTATACATTGGTAAATAAATATGATACCAATAATAAAGGGCCCCGGCCATTCAAATCCATTGTTAAAGTTTTAAATAAAATTTTTAATAATACTATATTGGTTTACTATTGATTATTATTATAATTGTAATTGTTCTGCATACGATCCCATGGAAAGGGGAGGAGCCAAAGAATTTGCTCCTCCCACCTATGGGGTCGGGGCAGACTACAGGCTGAAATGACAGTTAGAATTTAAAGTTATTTGTTGTAATATGATTGGCTAAAGGCTGGTCACATGTTAATAGTGGCACGAGCTAGCCCTTATATAAAGATTACAGCTGCGTAGGAGAAGCAGACAGCGGAGGATCAACAGAAGAAGAAGGAACATCCCGCCCTCCCGCCCATCGTCGAGGCCCTTATTATGTGGTTTGGTCCTTTCTCATGGAAAGGGACAGTTATAGAGTTTTTTGTACATGTTATAGTATTAACTCGAGCTGTCATGGCTGAGTTGAAGTGATTTTATAGTACAAAAGTAAAGGAGTTTGTGTGATATAAATTGGAAGTATTTTTTATACATTGGTAAATAAATATGATACCAATAATAAAGGGCCCCGGCCATTCAAATCCATTGTTAAAGTTTTAAATAAAATTTTAAATAATACTATATTGGTTTACTATTGATTATTATTATAATTGTAATTGTTCTGCATACGATCCCATCTGAAATGTCAGCCCACCTGATCTCTGGGTATCCCTAATAGCTTTAGGAGGGGGGGGGGGTGGTGCTACATGTATTATGGTAGATCTGGCTTGTACAACTGTACATGCTAGTTCCCTTTCCCCACTCTAGTCAAAGCAAATGGGTCAGTCCTTTGAAGGTTTAGCTCTTAAAAAAAAGGTTATCATTAGAAATCTATTATTACCATTGTAAACTTTGGTTTTGTGTCCCTCTGATTTAGTTATCTACTGTAATAAGGGTTAAACTTATTGATCTTTGGGCTACACCCTTTTTAATTGCCATGCTCTGTGCTATAAAAAATGCTTCAGGATTCATTAAGGCCCCACCTATAGAGCAGTGTGCAGAAAGGCCTACAGGACTTTCCCCTGGAGTCAGGAAATATTAGTTTTTTGCTTTAAATCCCACGTTGATAGAAATAAACCAGTCCAAAACTATAAAACAGAAAATTTATTACCAAATACTTACCGTAATTTTATTTTCCTTTATGGACTCCATGGCAGCCTACGTGTGGGTTAACCCCGTCTCCTCTCCAATGCTATAGGACCCCATACCCATCAAAGTAAGCTCACCTCTCAGCACTGTGTTCCGTAACTAGCCGACTCTTGGACACTTACTTTCTTTCATTAATATTTTCTTTCAGGGTGGGAACTCCGTCTGCCATGGAGTCCATCAGGAAAGGAAAATTACGGTAAGTATTTGGTAATAAATTTTCAATTTTCCTGACTGACTCCATGGCAGCCTACGTGTGGGAAATAACTAGCCAGACCACACGGGTGGGTATGCTGAACAGAAAAGCTTTAATTTGTCCTGTCAACCGACAGGATTCTTAACCCAAAATTAACAGACGACAATGATGCCGGTTCAATGCAGTAATGGGCCATAAATGTATTGATAGAGGCCCACGAGGCCGCTTTACAAATGACATCTGGAGCCGCATGTCGGGCCGCCGCCCAGGATGCTGCCATCCCTCTGGTGGAGTGTGCCGTCACCGCCTGTGGAGGAGCCAAGCCTTTAGCCCTGTATGCTTGCTGGATTGTTTGAACAATCCATGATGCAATTGTCCTGGTTGAAGCTTTCTTCCCTTTTTGCTGTTTCCAGAATGTAGAACAAACAAATGATCAGATCGTCTGAAGGAAGAAGTGATTTGCAAATACTCCTTTAGGATTTCACCTATATCCAGGGGATGAGTTTCACTGGAATCTGGAGTCTTAAATGTAAGTAGAACAATTTCTCGATTTTCGTGAAATACCGAAGACAATTTTGGATTTGAACCCAACATGGGTATAAGGACTACTCGATCCGGGAAAAATGTTAGAAAAGGTTCTTCATGACCTAGAGACCCGATCTCAGAGACCCTCTTAGCCGAGGTGATGGCTACTAAGAAGGCTACTTTCGATAAAAAGTCTTTAATGGAGGACGGGGTGGGCCCCGATGTACTGAGTCCAGTCAGAGAATCTTGAACGAGTGGAAGATCCCATTTGGCAAATCTTGGTTTCCTTTGGGGCTTTATTCTTGATGCCCCCCAAAATAATTGTCTGACTAAGGGATGGACTGCCCATGAGACTCCAGAGAAGGCCGACAAGGCCGAAACTTGTACTCTTAGAGAGCTAACAGATAAGGGTAAGTCTAGTCCGGTCTGCAGAAAACTAAGAACATCCTGAACTCCTGGATTTTTGAAGGATCTCCCAGAGGCAGAGGAGAATTCGACAAATTTGGCCCAAATTCTTCTATAAACCTTGTTGGTACTTGCTCTTCTTGAGCTCAACAGTGTAGACATCACTCTAGAGGCAAAACCGAGGGATTCCAGCCTCTCCCTCTCAAGAACCAGACCGTCAGTCTCATCAGTGCCAGACAAGGGTGTAGAAGTGACCCTTGAGAGAGAAGGTCTGGCCTGAGAGGAAGAGGTACCGGGTCCTGGTAGCTCAGTTGGATCAGGAGGGGAAACCAAGGCCTGTTTGGCCAGTAGGGCACCACTACTGTTACTTCGGCTGATTCCGCTTGAAGTCTCCTCAGGAACTTGAGAATTATCGGGATCGGGAAAGGCGTATGTCCTCTTGAACCTCCATCTGTCCGTCAGGGCATCCGTTCTGCATGCCTGGCTGCAACGTCCCCGAGTGTAGAACTTCACTACCTTGTAATTGTAGGGGGAAGCGAATAGGTCCACCTTGGGATTGACCCCTAAAGACAGAATCCAGCTGAATGACTGTACATGGAGGGACCACTCGTTGTTGTCTAGGCGAGTGCATGAGAGGAAGTCTGCCTGGGAGATCTGGACTCCCGGAATGAAAACTGCCGAAATATTGGCCAGGTTTTTCTGGGCCCATGTTATTATGGGCTTGACCTCTAGAAGGAGAGTAGAACTCCGGGTCCCTCCTTGCCTCTTCACATACGACACTGCTGTTGTGTTGTCCATCCTTAACAATACCGACTCTCCTTTCAGGAACCGGGAGAAAGATTGGAGGGCGCACCAGGCCGCCCTGAGCTCCAGGACGTTTGAGCCAGGGTTGTGAAGACGAGCGTCCCATCTGCCTTGAGCTAGTTTCTGACCACAGAGAGCCCCCCAGCCTGAGCCTCTGGCGTCGGTCGTGACTGTAACCCAGGAGATGGGGGCAATGGAGTGACAGTTTTGCAAATTCTTGAGTTGGAGCCACCAGAAGAGGCTGTTTCTCATTTTTTGAGGATATGTGGATGAGTTGACTCTTGTCCCCTGACTTCCACTGCTGGAGGAACCCTGACTGAAAAGGGCGTAACCTCCATAGAGCCCATTTGACCATGGGGGTCGTGGAGACCATTGTGCCAATAATTCTTAGGCATTGTGATGCTTTCAGATGAGGAGCATCCAGAGCGCGAGAAATCCTCTTCCGAATCACCGGAATCTTCTCTACTGATAGGGAGATGGTGTTCTCCACTAGACATGTGCATTCGTTTTCGTCCGAATTTCAGCTATTTTCGTTATCGTTTTAACAAACGAAAACGAAAGCACAGAATCCGAAAACCGAAAGATCCGACATAAACAAATGCTTTATTTTCGTTTTCGTTGCTACAACAGTTCGATATAGATAGGAGATTCGACGTGACGCTGACAATAACAATCTGTGTCTATCGAACCTTTGGTCGAATGTGCCTAACCTTAACTCTATTAGTCCAAGATTATTCTACATAGGAGAGAAAAGATTCGACATTATAGAGAGAAAAGATTCGACATAGGAGAGAAAAGATTCGACATAGGAGAGAAAAGATTCGACATAGGAGAGAAAAGATTCGACATAGGAGAGAAAAGATTCAACATAGGAGAGAAAAGATTCGACATAGGAGAGAAAAGATTCGACATTATAGAGAGAAAAGATTCGACATTATAGAGAGAAAAGATTCGACATAGGAGAGAAAAGATTCGACATAGGAGAGAAAAGATTTGTTATTATAGAGAGAAAAGATTCGACATAGAGAGAAAAGATCACTGCTGGAATTGGGTGGGGGAAGTAAAATAAAAATAAAGTTGATGATGAATGTTATTGGCTGATTGTAACCAAAGAGGAGGAGCAGTAAAATAGCTAGAATGACGAAGATTCGACAAAGCATCGAAAGTTAGAAGATTCGACGGTGCAGCAAAACTGTACGACGCTGCAATCGTACATTTCCGGTCAAATGCATCCGCCCATAGGCTATAGAAGAATTCTAATGTTGGTTGACTAGTAATAGTAATGAATAAATATAATTATTACTAGTCATACAACATTAGAATTCTTCTATAGCTTGTGGGCGGAACATTCGACCGGAAATGTATGATTGCAGCGTCGTACAGTTTCACTGCTCCGTCGAATCTTCTTTGAACATTCGACAGACACCATAAGCCTTCAATGACAGATTCGACCTTAATTAATTCAGATTTTCGGACGAATGCAATTTCTAACGAAAAACGAAATAAATAAAAACGAATTTCGGGAGTAACTAAATAAATTTATTTTTCGGACGAAAACGAAATTCCGAAACGAAATATTTCAGTGTGCACATGTCTATTCTCGACTGTGTTGAACTGAGCCCCTAAGTAAATTAAGCGTTGGGCTGGGACCAGGTGGCTTTTATCCAAGTTTAGAAGCCATCCAAAGCTGGAAAGGGTTGAGATCACTTGTTCTCTGTGCACCAGCAGCTGTTCTCTATTTTGAGACAGAACTAAGAGGTCGTCTAAATAATGGTAAAAACGCACACCCTTTAACCTGATGAGGGCCACTATGGGCAAGAGGACCTTGGTGAAAACCCGAGGGGAAGTTGTCAAACCGAACGGTAGGCAGATGAATTGTAGATGTGCCTGCCCGATATGGAACCGGAGGTACTTTAAAAAGTCATTTGCCACTGGCACGTGGAAATGGGCGTCTTTCAGGTCTATCGAAATCTTCCAGTCGCCTGGTTGAATGGCTTGTTGGATTGTTGACAGAGTCTCCATTTTGAATTTTCCGTGCCTTATGAACTTGTTCAGATACGTCAGATCTATTACTGGGCGCCAGGCACCGCTTTTCCTTTGGACTAAGAAAAGGGGGGAGTACACACCCTGGAACTGTTCTTCCTCTGGGACACACACTACTGCTCCCTGGGTTTTCAGCAGGTCTACGTAGGACAGTAAGGCCTGTTTTTGCTCTTCCATACTTGGAAGTAGGGTTGAGATAAATCTGGGGGGAGGAATGCTGGAGAAGGACCATGTGTGACCTGACGACACTGTCCTGACGACCCAGAAGTCTGAGATTGAGGCCACCCACACGTGCCGGAAGAGGAGCAGGCATGCTCCTACCCGACCCGCCTGGGCGGGCAAAATCTCAAAAGGATTTAGCCTGATCGCGACCACTGGACGCTTGGCTCTTTGCTGGCTTGCGAAAGGACACTTGGCCTCTACTCCAGTTTCTTCTGAAGTCCCGGCCAGGTCTATAGGAGCGTGCTTCCCTTGAACACTCCGGGCTGCGTCTTCTGAACTGGGGCTTCCTTCGACCCTGTGGACGTTTGTCCTGTGGAAGAAAGCCAGATTTTCCGCCTGTGGCCTTAGCTATGGCGTCATCTAGTTTATTACCAAACAGCGATGATCCTTTGAAAGGAATTTTCCACCATGTTTGTTTTGAAGACGGGTCAGCCTGCCAAGGGCGTAGCCATAGGGCTCGTTTAGCTGTAACTGAGGATAGCATAATCCTGAACAGTAGACTGATCAAATCAACCGATGCTTCTCCCAAGAAGGCCACTGCTAGTTTTAGTTACTGGCCAGCTCTTCTGAAACACCTCTAAGGAAGGAATCTACATTCTCCATCCATGCCTCCATAGCCTTAGACACGGCTGCCAAGGCTAGGGAGGGTTTACAAGCTGTACCAGCAAGACCGTAAATTCTTTTGAGGTCCTGATCCATTCTTCTATCAAGACTGTCCTTAAAGGAGACTGCGTCTTCTAGAAGGAGCGTGACGTGTTTAGCCAGATGCATTACTGCTGCGTCCACAGGAGGAATATTCTCCAGGTATTTTACTTCATCTGCCTCGAAGGGATACATTCTGGCGGCTTTATTCGTCATCGAGGACTTCCTGTCCACTTTGCTCCACTCCTCATCAAAGATGCCCTTTACTTCGGCCAAAAGCGGAAAACTTGGGCGTTCTTTCCCCAGGCGCTTGAAAAAACAAATTCTGTTTAGCTGAGGGAGTAGACGGGTCTTCCCACATAAGAGCCTCTTTGATCGCCTTAATAAGCGGAGTCACTTGAGAGAAATCAAATTCCACACTCTCTTCATCACTCTCCAATTCTCCTTCCGAGGGAAGAGGCGAAGATGCGTAGGGCTGGGAAGGACCTGGGACTTCACGGACCACATCAGCCGGGGAGCCAGATCTAGTAGTGCTGGACTGGCTTTGTACGTGGTAAGCATCCATCTCCTTTAGAGAGCGTTGCACCACCTGTTTTACTAGAGACTCGATCCGTTGATCTTCTGTCTATTTTTCCCCAACCGCATGGGCATAGCAATGGCTGCATAACGATTTGCCCTCTGGGACTCGTTAGCCGCATCCCCAGCAGGCTCTCCGATCAGAATAACTGTCCTGGCGGTGGGAGCGGTGTCTGGAGGAGGAATGGGAACTTCTCCTCTGGTGGTGAGATGCAGACAGGGAATCACGTCTGTGTTTTGATCTTGAAGTTGACGCATGCTACGGCATGGCAAGGTCTGTGTCAATTTGAAGATCTGCGGAAGGGCTAAAGGAAAAAAAGGGGAATTGAGGGGAGAAAGACAAGCCATCAAGCAACACTACTTGTGACTGAACCCCAAGCCCTCCCCTCTCCCGCACATACCTTGTGTGTGAGGGCTGGCCACATGTAAGCGGTGAATGGTCCATAACTTCTGGACTAAAGAGTCACAATAGAGACAGGTTGACCAAGAAAACCTACAGTATCATACAAAAATATAAATACATAGGTAACTTGCCCTTTAACAAAAAACGCACTATATGACGATAGGCAATATACAGGAAACGACACATTACATACACTCATAGACTATAAGAGAAGGAAAAAGTTAGCACAGATAAAACATTTCAAGCCTGCCTTTAAATTTACAAGCACACTGACCTTTTGTACAGGGAAATCCAGTAGCCTCTGCTCGCCTGTCAGGGGAGATCCCAAATGACAAAGGTGAGCATCAGCTTTTAAATTCCCCGCCTGCCTGTGACATCACCGCTGTCCATCCAACGCACCTGCGTGGAGGAGGATCTCCCAGCTGCGCCTGCGCGGCCGCCGAGAGACCCTCCAGGCTGCGCATGCGCGAACCAAGCCTCGCTCTGGGAGCGGGCACTGCGCATGCGCGAATGGCGGCGGCGCCCGAGACTCGGGTCACCGCTGTGGGCTGGAACGCAGAGCGTTCCAACCGCCATTTAGGGAGAGCAGGGGCATGGGACAAACAAACAGATATAACAAAGATGCGACTGCCATGGAAGAAAAATGAAGTAGCAGACCTTGCCAGCCGAGGGATCTTGGGCACACTGCAGCAACTCCCATCCGTGTTGATTTATGGTTGCTGAAAGCTCTCCACCCGCCCATGGCTGGGTTCCAATCTCCACCGCTTTGAAGGTGTGCCATCCATCCATCCGACTGACGATCCATCCATCCAGAGATCTGCACCGCCGTGCATGCTTCAGGTCCATTGGAGGAGGACAAAAAAGGAACACAGTGCTGAGAGGTGAGCTTACTTTTATGGGTATGGGGTCCTATAGCATTGGAGAGGAGGCGGGGTTAACGCACACGTAGGCTGCCATGGAGTCAGTCAGGAAACCAGTTTTGGCCTTAGATACTAGGTCTATAGTTTAAAAAAAAATGAAAGCACAAAGGGATTGAGTGAGCTACAGATTCACTTGACTGACAGGGTCTAAAGGTTGGAAGGGAAGCCATGGTTCTGAACAAAGTAAGGATAATAAGGAAAGGGATTTTCTACACAAGCATCCTCAGTCAGTTGGTGAATTTATGGTCATGAAGTAACATAATTGAGACTCACTAATTATACTAGATTTAAATTAATGTTTTACTACAATTTTTTTAACATTATGACATATATTTAAACCAGAGAAATGTTTAAACTAACCACAAATGTTTTGTCTAAATAATTCAACCTGCATACATATTTATTGTAATGAAATAGAAATCCCCATTGAGCAATGTTCCATGTTCCATGTTCTTTAACAATGCCACTGATTTTCTAAACTATTTACCTTTTTATTTATATTTGAACATTTCATCTTTTTAAAATGTCCAGAAAATCATACCCAAGATGGGAAAAAAAGGATATAATTTAATGTAACCCAAAGGGACAGTTAGTAAAACAACCTCATGTATTCAAACCAGAACAGGCAAATGGATTAGAAATACATTGAAAATATAACTAAAAAAAGACCTTGCTTTGACTTCAGCTGAAATTATAAAGTAATCAACCAAGCTGCACTACAAGATTTCAAAGTTTGACCAGGGGTTCAGCAGTTCAGTGGCAATAGAACATAAGGTCCACAGCTATTTGCAGATTCTAAGAATTTGAAAGTCAATATGGTGCCTGGCTGTTAGCCAATGTTAGGATTTGAGATACTGAATAATAACCTGTGACAGGACCCATCGTAGCACTAAGCATTTATATGCCACTGCTTAGGCTTACCAGGAGTCTAGGTTATAGCAAACTTAAAAAGGTCAGGGAGAGTGCAGTCTTTTTAAACTGTGAAGTATCAGCCACAGCCTGACTGGAATAAACAACTGGCACATTCTGTAAGATCAAGAAAGATCTAAAGACAAAAAGATATAGGATAATCAATGCTCACTACAGTAAAAAATAATAACCGTGTCATTATCAGCTGGGGTCAGACTACTGGGGCTCATCATTAGAGATAAGTGTACATCATGGTATCCATTCAGCCTCCGAGGGTGAGGCACATTTGAAACACTTATTCAGCTCAGCGGGTTAATTGATGCTGTTCATTAAAATGATTGTGTCTGTTTCTGTTCCAGAAGGAGGCATGAAAATGAAATGTATCTGCTGCTATTCTAGTGAAATATTCCTACCTGGAATAAAGCAACCCATTATGCTGCTACTGTAAACTCTTTTCAGTTCAGCTGTTGATTTGGATAATTGGATATCATATTTTTGTTGTATACAGAAAATGAGTTAGTGCTGAAATATATTATATGAGATATAGCATTTGCATGTACAGTAAACTACATGAAAATATTTAGGCGACAAACTGCTGCTTTTACAGTTAAATGTACGGTAATTGCGTTGCATGTAATGAATTTAGCATGTATTCCCCCCACCATTCATACTCACCCATATACCCAAGTATACACACATGGCACAACAGGAAACAGTTACATAAATCCTAACAAGGATAATAAGCTCAGCTTACAAATTAGTAATTACTTAGTTAGAAGCTCTCCATAATTTGGATACACCCATGGTTAGCCCACTTCTGTAAAAGAAGCCAACACCGTTGTCAACAGTTATTTGACTTTGAGGTTCCGGTTGTTCCTCCTAAAGTTGAGTTATTTCTGAAAAAAAAAGATAATGTACAGTTCATATTCTAAAGTTTATTTTCCTAATAAGTTTAAATATTTTTTTCACGATCTTCCATTTTTCCCTTTTCAAGGATAATAATTTCTAACATATAAAATAGGTGGTTCAGCCTACGTATATCAACAACTGAAATATAACTTTTTTAAAACCCTTAGCTAGTTGAGAATTCAAAGTTTAAAAAAAAATAAAACTTGCAAGGCAATGGCATAATGTGCATGGCATACTAGCACATTACAAAATACTCACCTTGAAACAAAGCCCTCCAGCGCTGTAAAGTCACTGCTGAGAGGGCTGACATGTTCCCCATGTCTGTTTTCCGGGTTTGCGCGCTTCGGCTATATGATTGACCAGAGCTGCGATGACGTCACTCCCGCGCATGCACGTGGGAGCCAAAGTTTCCGGCACAGGCTCTGAATGTCCAGCACTGTAAGCTGGACCTTCAGAGCACATGCACCAAGTTTAGGAGATATTCCCTGTACCTACAGGTAAGCCTTATTATACAGTAGGCTTACCTGTAGGTACAAGTGGTAGTACAGAGTTTACTACCACTTTAAGTTGTATGTGAACCCTAGCAATAAACTTTTTCCATATTTTTTCTCTTATGGTCTGTTAAACATACTATTGAAAGCATTTTGCTTTATTTGTTCACTACATGCTAAAAAGACTTGTTCATCCTGCCAGAAATGTTGTGTTTTAATAACGTCCTGTGCTCTCTAAACCTGCTGACTGTTATTGTATTGCTGCCAGTTACCATTGTTCCTAGCTCTCTGGACTATAGCACGTCTTTCCCTCCCATGTTATGGAGATGAAGGGAGAGGTAGTGTTCTCACATTTCTAATACAATTCCTTTTCAGGGGTGACAATGCTGCTCCTCCATTCATACAGTACAGTGGGTAAGTGTTGTCACCCTAGGTCAGGTTGTGTGTAGGAATATTTGAACCTGCTCAAATGTTCAGCAGAATCCCAAACTTTTGGGACATTTGATGGGAATCATTCTGCTGAATGTTACATAATGCGTTGCCAAAGCCACCAGTGGCCAAAGTTTTGTACCTGATCTCTGGTAAGGTGTAAGACTTTGGCCAATGATGGCCTTGACCTAAGTTGCAGCCCACACACTATATGGCTCATGCACACAGGACATTTTTACAGCTGCTGTTAGGGGCGTCTGACGTTTATTTAATTTTTTTAACTGCCTTTAAATGCCCCTCCATGTTAGCCATGCACACATAAACTGTCAAGTGTGATTTCCTAAGACCCAATAGTCTATTTTTAATTACTGCATATTTTTTTGTGTGTGTGTGTGTGTGTGTGTGTGTGTGTGTGTGTGACAGCAGCAGGTTGCTTTTCCCCCTTTTTGTTATTTTGGGGTGTTCTCTTCGCTTTTCTTTAATAATATATATATTTATTTATTTTTGCATAAAAATGGTTTTTATTTTGTTTGTAGTATCTTAGAGTGGATGTTTGGGGTTAATTTTTTTTATGTTCCTTTGTGTTGAGCTTTATTTTATTTTTATTTTTTCAGGAATAGCAGCAGCCGTATGCATCTGTTGCCTGTCCTTTTGCTTGCAGCAGAACACCACAGATCATTGAGGTGCTTTTTAGTCCACCAAAGCACCACAGTTTACAGTGCATCCAAATACCACAGTTTACAGTGTACCCAAGAACCACTTCCCATCATACAGCTCTTTGAATAGCTGCAGATAACAGTAGAGAATAAGCCCCACATTATGTCTAGCAGGCCACCAGGAAGAGGCAGATTTTCCTGTTCAACTAAAGGGGGTGTGCAGCCTCTATGGCCAAAGGTTAAAGTAAATGTTGTGGAACTGTAGCATCATCTACGTATAGGCAGGGCAAGTTTGTTTTAGGCCCTGGGAATTACATTATGCTACATTTACATTATGTTGATGTTTTATATATAAATATATATATATATATATATATATATATATATGTGTGTGTGTGTATATATATGTGTGTGCATATATATATATATATATATATATATATATATATAATTTATTTTTTTATTATTATTTTTATTTTTTTTCAGTACATACAGTAGCTAGCAAAAGTTTTTTGTGTTATTGATTCTGCTGTGTCCAATGTTCATTTAAGTCTTTTTATTAGTATGCAAAAAACAGTTGCTTTAGTAAAATCTAACTTCAAAATGTTTTATCATTTGGAATGGAAATCAATCCTTTTAGGCTGCTCTTGCTCTAAGTAAGCCAGGTAATTCTATAACATTGCCATTGAGTTTTTAAACCATGTCCCTTTTTATTTATTTCTGAAGAGTTCATCTGAAATATTTTATTAGATGCTTGCAAGGATGTTACCATGTGGCTAAAAACTGAAAAAAAAAAAAAAAAATAATAATATATATAATATACTGTATATAGATAAAATAAATATATATATATATATATATATATATATATATATATATATGCCATGTACTAAAATTAAAACCTACAACTATCATAATAGCCAGTTTCTCATATTTAAAGGACTGTGACTCTCAATATATCATTACCACAAAAGTAACAAATAATACTTGTAATGTTTGTAATGGTTGCTTTGTTGCCATTCGACCAGCAGGGGGAATAAATGAAGGAGACCTCTGCACTGTGTACATCTACGGTGATGATTGTGCAAATTGGCTGAATGAGTAGGTGTCAAGTGGGGGTGAACTTCCAGCTTCAGTGCAAAGAGAAACATTTAGCAGTAATATTATAACCACTGCTAAATGTGACAGCTTCTTCTTGGTTGTTAGTGAGCCGGTCGTATCAATATATGGTCAATGGCGTCACCTGGAAACCCAGCAGTGTTGCCAACCCTCCACCCGAAGTGAAATTTACTGACAAGACACCCAAAATATACACACAACACCATTTTTTTTTACTGACTCAAATCATGAATTTTACTGACAGTCATATTTTTGGACACTTCAAAAAAGTACATAAAATCACTGTTTTAAGTGCTAAACTGTGCAAATATCAATGTTTGAATGTTTTGATGCCTTGTACACACGATCGTTTTTAATGACGTGAAAAATAAAAAAAATTAAAATGGTCATTAAAAATGATCGTGTGTGGGCTTTCCAGCATTTTTCCCCACAAGAAAAACTGGAACATGCTCTAATTTTTCACGTCATTTTTTACATCGTCGTTTTTCTCGTCATGAAAAACGGCCGTGTGTGGGCTTTGACAGCGTGAAAAAAAATGCGCATGCTCAGAATCAAGTATGAGACGGGAGCGCTCGTTCTGGTAAAACTAGCGTTCGTAATGGAGATAGCACATTCGTCACGCTGTAACGGACTGAAAAGCACGAGGCTGAAAAGCGCCAATCGTCTCTCAACAAACTTTACTAACATGAAGGGTGGCGTCATCCGAATGGAACTTCCCCTTTATAGTGCCGTTGTACATGTTGTACGTCACCGCGCTTTACTCAAACATTTTTTTCCAGGCAAGGCAGGCTTGAGAGGAAACACGAAAAATCACGTCGAGAAAAATGCAGTTTTTTTCAATGACATTAAAAACGATCGTGTGTACGCGGCATTAGACTATAGTGTTAGGCTATTTTCTCTGTTGGTGACTGTTGACTCTCATGCTCAAATGTTCTTAAAGTACAAATTATTTCAAAACTTTTTTTTCATTTTGGATAGCGTAAGGAGGGTTGTAATCTCTGTCAGTGTTTTGCTATCTTTGGCCCATTGGGGAGATCTTTCTTTCTTCTTACTTCTGTCTCATAACTAGGGATGAGCTTCGAACGTGACCAGACGGAACGTGAGTAGGGGAGGGTCTATTCATTTATTGCACTGCGGAGGCAGTTCCCATCAGGTCCGCTCAGCCAATGACGTAGGCGGGGTCTGACATACGACGGGGCGGACCTGATGGGGAACTTCCTCCACAGTGTAATAAATGAATAGACCCGGCCCTTCTCATGTTCCGCATCTGGTCCGCTTAGCCTTACACCTACGTCATTGGCTGAGCGGACCTGATGGGGGACGTTAGAAGGGGCGGGTCAATTCATTTAATACATTGCCGAGGAAGTTCCCCACCAGGTCCGCTCAGGCTCAGCCATTGACGTTTCGTGTGGACAGCGCTGGACATCAGATCGCCGCGGGACACTGGATTTCATCGCTGGAATGTTTTTTTTTTTATTTTTTCTTTTTAATAAAGGACTTTTCCAAGGTGTCTGTCTGGTTTTTTTTTTACATTTTTTTTTTTACACTTTCTTCGTGAAATGGTAGGGGTAAAATGTACCCCTTACCAATTCACATAGGGGGGCAGAATCTGGGGGTCCCCTTTGTTAAAGGGGTCTTCCAGATTCCGATAAGCCCCCCACCCACAGACCCCCACAACCACCGGGCAAGGGTTGTGGGGATGAGGCCCTTGTCCCCATCAACATGGGGACATCCTGCCCATGTTGAGGGCATGTGGCCTGGTACGGTTCAGGAGGGGGGGCGCTCTCTCGCCCCCCTCTTTTCCTGCGGCCTGCCAGGTTGCGTGCTCAGATAAAGGGTCTGGTGTGGATTTTTGGGGGAACTCCACGCCATTTGTTTTTAAAATTTGGGGTGGAGTTCCCCTTCAAATCCATACCAGACCTGAAGGGCCTGGTATGGATATTTGGGGGAACTCCACGCATTTTTTTTTTAATTAGCGGCAGGGTTCCCCTTAATATCCATACCAGACCTGAAGGGCCTGGTAATTGAATTTGGGGGGACCCCCACGCTTTTTTTTTATTTTTTATCAATGACTTTTCTATGTATTGCTGGGAGCCGACAATTCATTGTAGCCGCGAGTGAGTTTTAAATAACTTTTTTTCCTTCAGAAATGACACTTTGTGCAGGGACAGTTCTAAGCATGGGAAACAAGCGCGACTTTACAGGCATACTATACACACACCCTACTGTAGGTACGAAATTTAAAGGAATATTTCACTTTTATTGTTTCACTTTAAGCATTATTAAAATTACTGCTCCCGAAAAAACGGCCGTTTTTAAAACTTTTTTTTTGCATTGATACATGTCCCCTGGGGCAGGACCCGGGCCCCCAAACACTTTTTAGGACAATAACTTGCATATTAGCCTTTATAATTAGCACTTTTGATTTTGAACGTTCGAGTCCATTGTATTTAATAGGGTTCTAAAGTTCACACAAACATTATGGCTGTTCGCAGGTTCTGGTGCGAACCGAACAGGGGGGTGTTCAGCTCATCCCTACTCATAACCAAAACAGGAAAAGAGAGGAAATTCCTCAAAAGTGAGGGAATCCAAGGATGGCCCTAGGGTCACCAGAACTAGTGTGCCATTAGAAACTTTTCTACATATTACTGTTCTGGAGACAACCCAAATTTGGGATTTTCTTTTACTTTCACTTTTGAGGTTAATGGTAAACAGGACATACTGAGAGGTTAAATCTTCCTAATAGGGTGAACAGACAGGAATAAAAACTGACTGGTGTTCTAATTCAACTTTATCCAAAACAGAAAAAAAAAAGGTTTTGCCTTTAGTTATACTTTAAGGCTTTTTTTTCTCTTAGGATCGAATATTAGATTTGCCCAACAATGAGACTGTTACACATTTATTACAGGGGTTGTAAAGGTTCGTGTTTTTTCACCTTAATGCATCCTATGCATTAAGGTGAAAAAACACCTGGCAATGACGGCCCCCCAGCCCCCCGTTTACTTACCTGAGCCCGTTCACCTGCTGTGCGCGTCCCCCGGCGTCCTCTTCTCCATGGAGTCTGGCCATTGATTGGATAGATAGGATAGATTGATAGCAGCGCTGCCATTGGCTCGCGCTGCTGTCAATCACATCCAATGGCGCGACCGCCAGGGAGCGGGACCGAGTCATACACTCTGTGTCTATGGACTCAGCGTGTATGACAGGGAGTGCGCCCGCAAGCTAACCCCCTCGGGATAGAGCTTCCCAGAGGGGTGTTAGCTATTGCGGGGAGGAGCCGAGACAGCCGCCGAGGGACCCCAGAACAGAAGGATCCGGACCACTCTGTGCAAAACGAACTGCACAGTGGAGGTACGTATAACATGTTTGTTATTTAAAAAAAAAAAAAACATACAACCCCTTTAAGGGTATTATGTGTTATGCTTGTACAAATGTTAAGACATTTGCAAAGTACATTTTTTACAAACGGACCCCTAAATTTATGTAGGACCCATTTTTTGGGGCTCTTGATTTGCAGTATTTTAAAGCTGAGGGAACAAATGCCAGTTGCCTTTTTCGATTGTTTAGCTACCTATCTATCTCTTTTCTTGGAAGGAAATACAAATTATCCAAGAGACATTGCTAAAACAGAAAATAGTCTTATTCAGTGCTATAAAACCCAAACACTACCTAGATTAAAGACTGATCCAAGTTTCCTGTTACTTTACACCATAAAAAAATAACTTTATGAGTGAGATATATCAGTATTGACTGTAAAACTCAATGTCCACACTGTACAGTACAATGTCATATATACTGTACCTCCAAGGAGGAAACATTAAGTGAAAGTCATTTTGTTTCCAAAGTATTAGTAGCAGAACAGCTTTATTTCCTATTGACTGTACACTTTAGAATGTCAGTTAATTGAAGCCTTATTAATAATTATATATATATATATATATATATATATATATATATATATATATATTTTTTTTTTTTTGCTGCATACTGTTTTTGATCTTCCAAAGTGCCTTTCAGGATCTTTGAAACAGCATATGATTTTTTTTTTTTTAGCTTCTTTGTTTGCTCCGCATACAAAACACATGCAAGTTTTTTTGTACTGTGTGTTATTTCCTCCAGATATTTTCACTACATTTCTTTTTCTTCTGTGGCTAATCCCTCTACAAGACAGAAAAAAATAAGTTTTTCCCTAGTGTTCGCATCATTATACAGGCAAACATTTTCTATTCAGTTATGGACAGGTTCAGAGAGTTGATGTTCCACATCATAACAGTTTTGCAGCGAAAAGCAAAAATACTTTGAAGTTCAGATCCCTGGGAAAATGTGGCTATAAAAAAACTGATGACAAAGCCTCTTCAAACTTTTGAATTATTAGTGTGACTAAAACACATGTATTTTATGCAGATAAAAATATTTTTGACATGCAGTTTTTACGTTAAACTAATCATTTGCTATATGAATGCAGTATTGTAGTATATTTAGTAGTAACCTAAAATAGCTTTTAAATGTTATTAATTGCACATCCTACAATTATAATATCAGTATTAATAGTTCGTGTCATAGCATTTTCAAAATAGCTACAACACCATTTAAATACCATGGGCATTGACATAATCACCAACCACCAGCTGCACAAGAATGTATGACTAGGAACTACCACAAACATTTTCAGTATCTCAGATAATACTAGATCATTGGGAAGGATTTAGTACACAGTGCAGACCAAATCCAGACAATAACATATGATTGACTGTGGTTAATTTTTCTGTTTTACTTGCTTATTATTCCAAGTTATTAAAGCGGAGTTCCACCCAAAATTGGAACTTCCGCTTAAACCACTCCTCGCCCCCTTACATGCCACATTTGGTGTATCATTTTTTTGGGGGGGGAAGTGGGGGCTTCAGTAGGAGTGGAACTTCCTGTCCCACTTCCTCCTTCCGCCCAAGGACCGATTAGGCGACACGTCATAATTATTGACTGAATATGTGTCCGTTTTTTAAACCGCTACTAAACATTTTTATGACCATACCCACCTCTGTGAATCCCGTGTTCCCCATTCCATAGCTCTATTCCTTGTAGAATAGAAGAAGAGAAACAAGGGTGCACCAGCCTAGTGTATTCTCATTTAGGATAGATTTTACTTAAAAGAACATCAATACTACTCACAAGTGTAGCAGAAAAAATTGCAGTGCAATGATGTTTCATGTAGATGGCAGCTGAAAGTTGAGCTCGAAACCACACTCCACAGAAGCACAGAGGATATGATAAGGGCCACTGCCGGCTTACACGTTTTGAAGCATTAAACTTCTTCCTAGAGCCCAGCAGTGCTTTCACCCTATGTAACACTCTATTTATAGGCACATGGACATGCGAGCTCCAGTACAGGCAGAGGGCGGGCCCGCCCGGGCCCGCCCGGGGCCAGGGAAAAGACTCCTCCCACCCCACAAAAAGTAACAAAAACAGCTGGTAGACAACACCCACAGGGTAGTGTCAAAAGGACTGTCCACACACAATGTTCCTACACTGGGTATTGTCAAACCCATCAACAAATTTTGGCACCATAGTTCATACACTGAATGCTACCCCAAGCGCTCATGAATCATCAATAATAAATAAATAAATAAATAAAAGCTAGGGCCATTGATCAAGCCATACAGCCACATATCTGCACAGCTCCAATCAGTACTTGGAGCCACTATATAGCAGGCACATACAGAGCATGAGCGCAGAATGTGACCAGCAGACAGTGCGGCCATAATGCAAAGGGTCACCTCAAAGCACAAAAACACAGAGGATAAGGCCGAAAGTGGAGTGAAAGACAATCGTACATGCATAAAGCAGTGCTCACCAGTGTCGATAGACACCTTATCACATTACTTACTGTTTGAGCTGGCAGCGCTGTGTAGCTCGCCGCTAGCACAAAAAATATCCCCCTCCACTGCCAGGCCGCGCCTGGAGCGCAAACAAGCCTGTCTATGTTCCAAGAAAACCGGAAGTGAACGAGCCAGGTCACTTCCTGTGCGTCGGCCGTCACCTTACTATTGGCTCGGCGGCAGGGAGGTGAAGCCGCCATTGAAGGGGAGTCCAGACGGAGAGGCCGCTTGACGACCCGACCATCATTAAACAACAAAATGGGTCAAATGATGAATTAGGAATAAAAATGGAAAAAATGTAAATAATAATAATAATAAGTGTGGAAATGGTCCGTGGACCATCAGCCAATTGTGGACAAAGAAATGACACTCTATATCGTCAAACTACTTGGGGCCCCATAAATAATCAAGGTGCCCACTGACTCTTTAAAGAAAGCCCACCACCAGCAGCACTGAAGCTGCACATGCCACATTCTGCGCTCATGCTCTGTATGTGCCTGCTATATAGTGGCTCCAAGTACTGATTGGAGCTGTGCAGATATGTGGCTGTATGGCTTGATCAATGGCCCTAGCTTTTATTTATTTATTATTGATGATTCATGAGCGCTTGGGGTAGCATCCAGTGTGTGAACTATGGTCCCAACATTTGTTGATGGGTTTGACAATACCCAGTGTAGGAACATTGTGTGTGGACAGTCCTTTTGACACTACCCTGTGGGTGTTGTCTACCAGCTGTTTTTGTTACTTTTTGTGGGGTGGGAGGAGTCTTTTCCCTGGCCCCGGCCGGGCCCGCGCTCTGCCTGTACTGGAGCTCGCATGTCCATGTGCCTATAAATAGAGTGTTACATAGGGTGAAAGCACTGCTGGGCTCTGAGGAAGAAGTTTAATGCTTCGAAACGCGTAAGCCGGCAGTGGCCCTTATCATATCCTCGGTGCTTCTGTGGAGTGTGGTTTCGAGCTCAACTTTCAGCTGCCATCTACATGAAACATCATTGCACTGCGATTTTTTTCTGCTACACTTATGAGTAGTATTGATGTTTTTTTAAATAAAATCTATCCTAAATGATAATACACTAGGCTGGGGCGCCCTTGTTTCTCTTCTTCTATTTGGTATTAGGACACCCCTGTACATGAAGGGCTGCAAAGCCGGTGCTACCATCGTGCAAGATTGACTGCTGGATTATCCACTTATGCGCAGGAGTGTTTGTGTTCTGTTATCAAAAAAATTCTCTTCCTTGTCTCTTGGAACACGAACTGTACTCAACTGTTTTGGTACATATTCTGAATAAGCAGTAAAAGGACTAAAAAATAAACTCTAATTTCCTTATCTAGATATAGGCTAGGGATGAACTAACCAGTCAAAGTTTGGTTGGGAGGAAATTCAGCAAACCCTGGAAAAGTCTGCTAAACTCGCACATTGCCAGACTCCATTGAAGTCTATGGAAGCTGATTTTTTTTTAAAGTAAATTTGAAAGATTTTGTTAAAATAAGGGCATGGGTAGCTGCCAACTTCCATGGGGGACATTTTCAACTCAAAAACATTTTTTTTTAAATACCGCTCAGCAGGGAGAAGGTATTTTAAAGGGCAACATTAAAAATGCACAAATCTTTAACATAACATAACATATTCTGGCCCACTTTGGGGATGCCTTACATCTCCATCTGAAGTTGCAGAGCACTACAATACAGTATACTTTTTCAAAAGTGACTTTTTATTTTTACAAATAGTGGCTGAGGACCTGTGATTTAATGGTGGAAACACTACTACAGCTGCTAAATAACAGATCCCATCAAGCCTCTGTTTGTATACAAATCCTGGGTGAAGCTACTAACCAAATATGGTGATGGCCACATTTAGTTAATGATTTCCTCCAGCAACCCCGACTCCTTTGTCTACACATAGAAGCCAGCAGAGATTATTGTCATGTTGGCAGGTCATTGGGATTTACATGAATCTTTATTACTGGAGTTTCTGAATTTACATCAGTGGACATTATTTATTTATTTTTTATAATAAAGGATTTTTGTCATAGTGTAGGTGTTTTTATTTACACATTTTATTTTTGTAAATGAGTAACATGAGTAATATGTACCCTGTACTCATTTATTGGGGATGCCTTGGGACTCTATTCTAAAGGGGACTGCCAGATTCTGCTAAGTTCCCTCATAGAACTCCCAAATGACTTTTAGGGGACATGATGTGGGAATGAGGTCAATGTCCTTCTTAAATTTAAGTGTGTTGAGGGCATGTGGCCTTGTATGATTCAGAAATGGAGTCTTGGGTTTGTTTAGTCCCCATTCCCACCCACGATAAGGGTCTTTTTTGAGTTTTTAAGGGGACCCCTGCACCCTTGTCTATAGTGTGGGAACAGGTGCACTTTAGGAAATATATTAATATATATTTTGTTTATATATTAACAATATATATAACCATATAGAGTAGCGGTAATTTAATATACAATAAAGATGTAGCGCGACATCCTCAAGATCAAAAAAGTAAAAAAAAGGTATTTAGTCAATGAAAAGTGCCCCAACTACAATACAAACAATTATCTTTCTTTTTATCACATATTACCCATGCTCCACATGCTGCACCTCATGTTAAAAGTGAATGCTCACCTCTAGTATTTGACCTTAATGATTAATCAAGGTCAAATGCACTTTTCCCCCTCCTGGGCTTTACTCAGAGGGGTTCCTGAATCACTTTCATCCATCCATAAGTGGTACCGCATATGTGCATTAATACCATATAAAAATAAAAATAGGAATGGCAATATTAGTGTTCTCTGTTTAAAACATTTAATGAAGCAAATAGATAAAATTATGCTTGCAATAAAGCACACCCAAAGGGCTATGGGACTCGCATTGCTTACATATGGCAACATCACCTTCTCTTCATAGACTCCCCAGACCCAAAGATGGCTGTAATGTGATGTCACCTATGTACCGCCACCCCTATATATGTTACGCCTGGAATCAGGCTTCCTCAGTAGATTCAAAGCAGGCAGGTCACAATCAGTGTTGTTCATCTTGCTCTAAAAAAGTAATTAGTTACAGTTACTAATTACTTCTCCCAAAAAGTAAGTGAGTTAGTAACTCAGTTACTACATTGGAAAAGTAATTAGTTACTCAGCAAAGTAACTGATTTTTTTTTTTATATTCTATAATGCAATTACATTCTATAACATTTTTATTATCATCAAAGATGTTTATATTAACTGATTTGAAGAATAAAAACACTATATACAGTATTTTAGAACATTTGTTATTTATTTGAACCCAACTCAATAGATTGCAGCCTGCCATAGATATGAATGATATCTATGCATATAAACATATAAAAAATTAAATATTGAAACTAAAATTCAAGTGCAAAATTAAGACACACAACTGTAAACTTGGGTAAAAAGAAACAACGGAAAATCTGGCCTTTAATTAGTGCAATTATCTGTATAATTGTTTAAAAAGAAACAAAGGAAAACGTGGCCATTAGTGCAAATCTGTGTAACTGTATAGGCCTACTGCACAATAAACAGAAGTTTTGTTAGTTGTTACTGTACTGAATAGTTAAGAGTTGGATAGTGTTCTGTTACAGAACACTATCCAACTCTTAACTATTCAGTACAGTAACAAAACTTCTGTTTATTGTGCAGTAGTAGGCCTAATATACAGTTACAGAGATTTGCACTAATGTCCAGGTTTTCCTTTGTTTCTGTTTACACAATTATACAGATACAGATAATTGCACTAATTAAAGGCCAAATTTCCTTTTGTTTCTTATTACTAATAAGAAACAAAGGAAAATCTGGCCTTTAATTAGTGCAATTATCTGTGTATCTGTATAATTGTGTAAAAAGAAACAAAGAAAAACCCGGCCATTAGTGCAAATCTCTGTAACTGTATATTAGGCCTACTACTGCACAATAGGGATGAGCTCGGTGTTCGAGTCGAACATACGTTCGACTCGAACATCGGCTGTTCGATCGTTCGACGAAGATCGAACGATTTGGGCCGTTCGCGCCTAATTCGAGTGACGCGAACGGCCCACAATGCACTACGCCATCGCAGTGTCATCCAGGCGCTGTGATTGGCCAAGCATGCACTGTGACCCCGCATGCTTGGCCAATCACAGCGCCGGCAGCGAGGAGAGCAATGATTGGCCACAGGCAGGATGCCTGTGGCCAATTATTGCTGAGGGTGTTTAGTACACGCCCCACACTATAAAAGGCCGCCAGCACGGCGGCCTAGTGTAGTGTGTTCCGGAGCAGGGAAAGAGAAGCATAGGCAGGGACAGTGACATTTTTTTTCTTGCTTAACCTGGATTCCTTTAGTTTAGGGAAAGAGAAGGATAGGTAGGGAGAGTGTCAGTGTGTTTTACTGTGCTAATCCTTGTTTCTAGGGACAGGGAAGGACAGTGAGGGAAATTCTCCTTGTGCTATACTGTGCTAAAGCATTGATCATCAACCATCTTTAAAAAAACATTTTTTCTAGGGACAGAAAACTATAGGTAGGGAGAGTGTCAGTGTGTTTTACTGTGCTAATCCTTGTTTCTAGGGACAGGGAAGGACAGTGAGGGAAATTCTCCTTGTGCTATAGTGTGCTAAAGCATTGATCATCAACCATCTTTAAAAAAACATTTTTTCTAGGGACAGAAAACTATAGGTAGGGAGAGTGTCAGTGTGTTTTACTGTGCTAATCCTTGTTTCTAGGGACAGGGAAGGACAGTGAGGGAAATTCTCCTTGTGCTATAGTGTGCTAAAGCATTGATCATCAACCATCTTTAAAAAAACATTTTTTCTAGGGACAGAAAACTATAGGTAGGGAGAGTGTCAGTTTCTTTCACTGTGCTAATCCTTGTTTCTAGGGACAGGGAAGGACAGTGAGGGAAATTCTCCTTGTGCTATACTGTGCTAAAGCATTGATCATCAACCATCTTTAAAAAAACATTTTTTCTAGGGACAGAAAACTATAGGTAGGGAGAGTGTCAGTGTGTTTTACTGTGCTAATCCTTGTTTCTAGGGACAGGGAAGGACAGTGAGGGAAATTCTCCTTGTGCTATAGTGTGCTAAAGCATTGATCATCAACCATCTTTAAAAAAACATTTTTTCTAGGGACAGAAAACTATAGGTAGGGAGAGTGTCAGTTTCTTTCACTGTGCTAATCCTTGTTTCTAGGGACAGGGAAGGACAGTGAGGGAAATTCTCCTTGTGCTATACTGTGCTAAAGCATTCATCATCAACCATCTTTAAAAAAAACATTTTTTCTAGGGACAGAAAACTATAGGTAAGGGAGAGTGTCAGTTTCTTTCACTGTGCTAATCCTTGTTTCTAGGGACAGGGAAGGACAGTGAGGGAAATTCTCCTTGTGCTATACTGTGCTAAAGCATTGATCATCAACCATCTTTAAAAAAAACATTTTTTCTAGGGACAGAAAACTATAGGTAGGGAGAGTGTCAGTTTCTTTCACTGTGCTAATCCTTGTTTCTAGGGACAGGGAAGGACAGTGAGGGAAATTCTCCTTGTGCTATACTGTGCTAAAGCATTCATCATCAACCATCTTTAAAAAAACATTTTTTCTAGGGACAGAAAACTATAGGTAGGGAGAGTGTCAGTTTCTTTCACTGTGCTAATCCTTGTTTCTAGGGACAGGGAAGGACAGTGAGGGAAATTCTCCTTGTGCTATACTGTGCTAAAGCATTGATCATCAACCATCTTTAAAAAAACATTTTTTCTAGGGACAGAAAACTATAGGTAGGGAGAGTGTCAGTGTGTTTTACTGTGCTAATCCTTGTTTCTAGGGACAGGGAAGGACAGTGAGGGAAATTCTCCTTGTGCTATAGTGTGCTAAAGCATTGATCATCAACCATCTTTAAAAAAACATTTTTTCTAGGGACAGAAAACTATAGGTAGGGAGAGTGTCAGTTTCTTTCACTGTGCTAATCCTTGTTTCTAGGGACAGGGAAGGACAGTGAGGGAAATTCTCCTTGTGCTATACTGTGCTAAAGCATTGATCATCAACCATCTGTAAAAAAACATTTTTTCTAGGGACAGAAAACTATAGGTAGGGAGAGTGTCAGTGTGTTTCACTGTGCTAATCCTTGTTTCTAGGGACAGGGAAGGACAGTGAGGGAAATTCTCCTTGTGCTATACTGTGCTAAAGCATTGATCATCAACCATCTTTAAAAAAACATTTTTTCTAGGAACAGAAAACTATAGGTAGGGAGAGTGTCAGTGTGTTTCACTGTGCTAATCCTTGTTTCTAGGGACAGGGAAGGACAGTGAGGGAAATTCTCCTTGTGCTATACTGTGCTAAAGCATTGATCATCAACCATCTTTAAAAAAACATTTTTTCTAGGGACAGAAAACTATAGGTAGGGAGAGTGTCAGTTTCTTTCACTGTGCTAATCCTTGTTTCTAGGGACAGGGAAGGACAGTGAGGGAAATTCTCCTTGTGCTATACTGTGCTAAAGCATTGATCATCAACCATCTTTAAAAAAACATTTTTTCTAGGGACAGAAAACTATAGGTAGGGAGAGTGTCAGTGTGTTTCACTGTGCTAATCCTTGTTTCTAGGGACAGGGAAGGACAGTGAGGGAAATTCTCCTTGTGCTATACTGTGCTAAAGCATTGATCATCAACCATCTTTAAAAAAACATTTTTTCTAGGGACAGAAAACTATAGGTAGGGAGAGTGTCAGTTTCTTTCACTGTGCTAATCCTTGTTTCTAGGGACAGGGAAGGACAGTGAGGGAAATTCTCCTTGTGCTATACTGTACTAAAGCATTCATCATCAACCATCTTTAAAAAAACATTTTTTCTAGGGACAGAAAACTATAGGTAGGGAGAGTGTCAGTTTCTTTCACTGTGCTAATCCTTGTTTCTAGGGACAGGGAAGGACAGTGAGGGAAATTCTCCTTGTGCTATAGTGTGCTAAAGCATTGATCATCAACCATCTTTAAAAAAACATTTTTTCTAGGGACAGAAAACTATAGGTAGGGAGAGTGTCAGTTTCTTTCACTGTGCTAATCCTTGTTTCTAGGGACAGGGAAGGACAGTGAGGGAAATTCTCCTTGTGCTATACTGTGCTAAAGCATTGATCATCAACCATCTTTAAAAAAACATTTTTTCTAGGGACAGAAAACTATAGGTAGGGAGAGTGTCAGTTTCTTTCACTGTGCTAATCCTTGTTTCTAGGGACAGGGAAGGACAGTGAGGGAAATTCTCCTTGTGCTATAGTGTGCTAAAGCATTGATCATCAACCATCTTTAAAAAACATTTTTTCTAGGGACAGAAAACTATAGGTAGGGAGAGTGTCAGTGTGTTTCACTGTGCTAATCCTTGTTTCTAGGGACAGGGAAGGACAGTGAGGGAAATTCTCCTTGTGCTATACTGTGCTAAAGCATTGATCATCAACCATCTTTAAAAAAACTTTTTTTCTAGGGACAGAAAACTATAGGTAGGGAGAGTGTCAGTTTCTTTCACTGTGCTAATCCTTGTTTCTAGGGACAGGGAAGGACAGTGAGGGAAATTCTCCTTGTGCTATACTGTGCTAAAGCATTGATCATCAACCATCTTTAAAAAAAACATTTTTTCTAGGGACAGAAAACTATAGGTAGGGAGAGTGTCAGTTTCTTTCACTGTGCTAATCCTTGTTTCTAGGGACAGGGAAGGACAGTGAGGGAAATTCTCCTTGTGCTATACTGTGCTAAAGCATTGATCATCAACCATCTTTAAAAAAACATTTTTTCTAGGGACAGAAAACTATAGGTAGGGAGAGTGTCAGTTTCTTTCACTGTGCTAATCCTTGTTTCTAGGGACAGGGAAGGACAGTGAGGGAAATTCTCCTTGTGCTATAGTGTGCTAAAGCATTGATCATCAACCATCTTTAAAAAAACATTTTTTCTAGGGACAGAAAACTATAGGTAGGGAGAGTGTCAGTGTGTTTCACTGTGCTAATCCTTGTTTCTAGGGACAGGGAAGGACAGTGAGGGAAATTCTCCTTGTGCTATACTGTGCTAAAGCATTGATCATCAACCATCTTTAAAAAAACTTTTTTTCTAGGGACAGAAAACTATAGGTAGGGAGAGTGTCAGTTTCTTTCACTGTGCTAATCCTTGTTTCTAGGGACAGGGAAGGACAGTGAGGGAAATTCTCCTTGTGCTATACTGTGCTAAAGCATTGATCATCAACCATCTTTAAAAAAAACATTTTTTCTAGGGACAGAAAACTATAGGTAGGGAGAGTGTCAGTTTCTTTCACTGTGCTAATCCTTGTTTCTAGGGACAGGGAAGGACAGTGAGGGAAATTCTCCTTGTGCTATACTGTGCTAAAGCATTGATCATCAACCATCTTTAAAAAAAAAAATTCTAGGGACAGAAAACTATAGGTAGGGAGAGTGTCAGTGTGTTTTACTGTGCTAATCCTTGCTTCTAGGGACAGGGAAGGGCAGTGAGGGAAATTCTCCTTGTGCTATACTGTGCTAAAGCATTGATCATCAACCATCTTTAAAAAAAACATTTTTTCTAGGGACAGAAAACTATAGGTAGGGAGAGTGTCAGTTTCTTTCACTGTGCTAATCCTTGTTTCTAGGGACAGGGAAGGACAGTGAGGGAAATTCTCCTTGTGCTATACTGTGCTAAAGCATTGATCATCAACCATCTTTAAAAAAACATTTTTTCTAGGGACAGAAAACTATAGGTAGGGAGAGTGTCAGTGTGTTTTACTGTGCTAATCCTTGTTTCTAGGGACAGGGAAGGACAGTGAGGGAAATTCTCCTTGTGCTATAGTGTGCTAAAGCATTGATCATCAACCATCTTTAAAAAAACATTTTTTCTAGGGACAGAAAACTATAGGTAGGGAGAGTGTCAGTGTGTTTTACTGTGCTAATCCTTGTTTCTAGGGACAGGGAATGACAGTGAGGGAAATTCTCCTTGTGCTATAGTGTGCTAAAGCATTGATCATCAACCATCTTTAAAAAAACATTTTTTCTAGGGACAGAAAACTATAGGTAGGGAGAGTGTCAGTTTCTTTCACTGTACTAATCCTTGTTTCTAGGGACAGGGAAGGACAGTGAGGGAAATTCTCCTTGTGCTATACTGTGCTAAAGCATTGATCATCAACCATCTTTAAAAAAACATTTTTTCTAGGAACAGAAAACTATAGGTAGGGAGAGTGTCAGTGTGTTTCACTGTGCTAATCCTTGTTTCTAGGGACAGGGAAGGACAGTGAGGGAAATTCTCCTTGTGCTATACTGTGCTAAAGCATTGATCATCAACCATCTTTAAAAAAACATTTTTTCTAGGGACAGAAAACTATAGGTAGGGAGAGTGTCAGTTTCTTTCACTGTGCTAATCCTTGTTTCTAGGGACAGGGAAGGACAGTGAGGGAAATTCTCCTTGTGCTATACTGTGCTAAAGCATTGATCATCAACCATCTTTAAAAAAACATTTTTTCTAGGGACAGAAAACTATAGGTAGGGAGAGTGTCAGTGTGTTTTACTGTGCTAATCCTTGTTTCTAGGGACAGGGAAGGACAGTGAGGGAAATTCCCCTTGTGCTATAGTGTGCTAAAGCATTGATCATCAACCATCTTTAAAAAAACATTTTTTCTAGGGACAGAAAACTATAGGTAGGGAGAGTGTCAGTGTGTTTCACTGTGCTAATCCTTGTTTCTAGGGACAGGGAAGGACAGTGAGGGAAATTCTCCTTGTGCTATACCAGTGTTTCTCAACTCCAGTCCTCAAGGCGCACCAACAGGTCATGTTTTTGGGATTTCCTGCAGATAAAACAGCTGTGATAATTACTAAGGCAGTGAAACTGCTCAAATCACCTGTGAAAATCAATGGAAATCCCAAAAACATGACCTGTTGGTGCGCCTTGAGGACTGGAGTTGAGAAACACTGTGCTATACTGTGCTAAAGCATTGATCATCAACCATCTTTAAAAAAAACATTTTTTCTAGGGACAGAAAACTATAGGTAGGGAGAGTGTCAGTTTCTTTCACTGTGCTAATCCTTGTTTCTAGGGACAGGGAAGGACAGTGAGGGAAATTCTCCTTGTGCTATACTGTGCTAAAGCATTCCTCATCAACCATCTTTGAAATCCTTGTTTTTTGGACAGTCAGGGAAATTGTCGTTGTGCTATTCTGTGCGAAAGCAATCATCCTCAACCATATTTAGAAATCCTTAAGTAAAGGGACAGAGAAGGACACCTGAAGGTAGCCCTTATTGCTTTTTCCCCATCTCCCTGCAGGCCATCTATTAGAATGTCTGGAAGGCAAACAAGGAGAGGCAGACAGTCAGGAGGCAATAAAAGAGGGCAAGCAGGCTCTGTGTCTGGGGGCAACAGTGCTGGTCGTGGACGCGGTGCATTGTCATCAGCACATGGCCATGGGACACGCTTGTCCTTCTTTTCGGCAGCTGGACATGTTGAGCCACATCATGCCGAAGACTTGGTAGAGTGGATGACCAAGCCCACCTCCTCCTCCTCATCCTCTCTCACCCAGGCTCAGGGTACTGGCAAAGCAGCTGCCAAAGCGTCCTCTTCCCTGGTATCAATGTCAGACACATCATCAGTCACTCCTTCCCTAGACCCACCATGTCCTCCTCCTGAGGAGTCCCCCGAACTGTTTGAGCACAGTGTTGGGTACATTCACGGCCCATTGGGTCACTCTTTGGGCAGCTGGAAAGGATGCAGGACAAGGTGCAGTAGTGTTGGAGGTTGTTCCACCGCCACGCCTCCAAAATGCTACTACTGGTTGTGACACACCTCTCTCCTCCACCCCCTCCTCTTCTTCTTCCTCCATGGCCTCTTCCTGTGCTTTGTCCTCTGAACCAGCGGTGCTTCGTAGCCGTTCAAGGGGCTTCGCAAGTACGCAGGCAAAAAGATGCCATGCCGTGCTTGCGCTGGTGTGTTTGGGGGACAGAAGCCACACTGGGGCAGAGGTCCTGTCTGCTCTGCAGGGCCAGGCCGAGAGGTGGTTGACGCCACGCCAGCTTAAGCCAGGAATGGTGGTTTGCGACAATGGCACCAACCTCCTCTCCGCCCTCCGACAGGGACAACTGACCCATGTGCCCTGTGTGGCTCACGTCCTTAACCTGGTGGTGCAGCGGTTCTTGGGCAGGTACCCGGGCTTACAGGATGTCCTGAGGCAGGCCAGGAAAGTCTGTGTGCATTTCCGCAGATCTTATAATGCCAGTGCTCGCCTGGCTGAGCTGCAAAAGGAGTTGAACCTGCCCAAGAACCGCCTTATATGTGACATGCCCACCAGGTGGAACTCAACGTTGGCCATGCTGCAGCGGCTGCACACGCAGCAGAGGGCCATCAATGAGTACCTGTGCGACTACGGCACCAGGACAGGGTCAGGGGAGCTCAGGTTTTTTTTTCTCCACGCCAGTGGGGCATGATCAGGGATGCATGCACTGTCCTGGCACCATTTGAGGAGGCCACGAGGATGGTGAGCAGTGACAGTGCATGCATCAGTGACACTGTACCTCTTGTCCACCTGTTGGAGCACACGCTGCGTGGAATAATGGACAAGGCACTTGAGGCAGAACAGAGGCAGGAAGAGGAGGACTTCCTTGCCTCTCAAGGCCCCCTTTACCCACAGTGTTCCTTCTGTCCCACCCATCGCACAGGAAGAGGAGGAGGAGGAGGAGGATTGTGTCAGCATGGAGGTGGAGGCTGGCACTCAGCATCATCAGCAGCAGTCTTTTAGGGATGATTTACAGTCCCAAGAAACCAGTGGACTTGTACGTGGCTGGGAGGAGGTGGCTGCGGATCATGTCGTCCTTAGTGACCCAGAGGACTCCGGAGCGAATGCCTCAGCAAACCTACGCTGCATGGCCTCCCTGATCCTGCAAAGTCTGCGGAAGGATCCTCGTATTCTTCGGATCAAGGAGAGGGACCATTACTGGCTGGCCACTCTCCTTGATCCACGGTACAAGGGTAAGGTTGCGGACCTTATGTTACCGTCGCAGAGGATGAGACAACTCCGGGAGGCCTTGCAGAAAGGTCTGTGCAACGCGTTCCCAGAGACTGGGAGGTTACAAACTCCTGGTCCTGGACAACGAGTTGCTGAGGCTTCGGCCAGTCAAAGAAGGAGCGGTGGGGAAGGTGGCCGTCTGACCGATGCGTTCAGACAATTCTTTAGTCCGCAGCCCCAAAGTATGATCGGTTCCAGCAACCATCGCCAGCGTCTGATAAACATGGTGCAGGAATATCTAGGGGCAAGGTCAGACTTGGACACCTTCCCCACCGAAAATCCTCTGGCTTACTGGGTCTTGAGGATGGATCACTGGCCAGAGCTTGCACAGTATGCAATTGAGCTACTGGCCTGTCCTGCATCCAGCGTTCTTTCGGAACGCACATTCAGTGCTGCTGGAGGATTTGTCACAGATCACAGGGTGCGCCTGTCCACCGACTCGGTTGATCGACTGACTTTCATCAAGATGAACCAGTCTTGGATCACCACCAGCTACCACACACCTGATGCTGATATAACAGACTAATTGATTTTAACATGTCACATCCCTTCAAGACTGATGCTGATGCTGAGTGCCTGTGCTGTTATGTTGACTGGCTATCCTCCTCCTCCGAGTCCTCAATGATACGATTGATGATGATAGCTTGGAAGATCATTTTTGTTTATGGGTGCCGCCACCAGTGGCTAAGGCCCAATTTTTCAGCCCCTGTTTAACAGGGGCGTGTAATTACAATTTTTGAAGCAATACTTTGCAACAGGGCTCATTGCTGTGCTCCAAGTACAGTATCTGTGAGGGGTTGGAGTGTTGTGCCACCAGTGCCTAAGGCCCAATTTTTCAGCCCCTGTTTAACAGGGGCGTGTCATTACAATTTTTGAAGCAATACTTTGCAACAGGGCTCATTGCTGTGCTCCAAGTACAGTATCTGTGAGGGGTTGGAGTGTTGTGCCACCAGTGCCTAAGGCCCAATTTTTCAGCCCCTGTTTAACAGGGGCGTGTCATTACAATTTTTGAAGCAATACTTTGCAACAGGGCTCATTGCTGTGCTCCAAGTACAGTATCTGTGAGGGGTTGTAGTGTTGTGCCACCAGTGCCTAAGGCCCAATTTTTCAGCCCCTGTTCAACAGGGGCATGTAATTACAATTCTTGATCTAATAATTCACAGCAGGGCCCATTGCTGCACCCACCAAGAGTAACTCTGAGGGCTTACAGTGTTGTGGCAACGCCACCACCACCACCACCACGAAAGGCCCAATTTTTCAGCCCCTGTTCAAAAGGGGCATGTAATTACAATTCTTGATCTAATAATTCACAGCAGGGCCCATTCCTGCACCCACCAAGAGTAACTCTGAGGGCTTACAGTGTTGTGGCAACACCACCACCACCACCACGAAAGGCCCAATTTTTCAGCCCCTGTTCAACAGGGGCATGCAATTACAATTCTTGATCTAATAATTCACAGCAGGGCCCATTGCTGCACCCACCAAGAGTAACTGTCAGGGCTTACAGTGTTGTGGAACCAGCACCACCATCAAAGGCCCAATTTTTACTACCACTGTTCAACAATTATATGTAATTACAATTCCTGATATAATAGTTGACAGCAGGGCGTTCCAGCACCAACCAAGAGTAACTGTGAGTGCTTACAGTGTTGTGCCAACACCATTAACTAAGGGGCCTATTTCTGCAGAGTATATACGGCAGGTCCCTACTTTCAAACATCCAACTTACAAACGACTCCTACTTGCAAACGCAAGAAGACAACAGGAAGTGAGAGGAAATCTACCCCTAGGAAGGAAAATTCTCTCCTGTAAGAATTAATATGGGAGAAAGGTGTCTCCTCTGTACTGATGCTTTATCACCAATCCTTGTTTCAAGAAAAACACCACATTTCAAAAACAGTTGTCATTGGGACGGAAAGTGAGGTGAAATGTTCTGAACAGGGGCACAGACAGCAAAACAAATGTTACAGGGGTGATAACCCTTACCTATGTTTTCCAAAAAGTTTAAAAATAGATTTTTGGGCTGGAGCTACACTTAAACAATGTAGCTGTTCAAAATTACAAACACATTCTACATAAGAACAAACCTACAGTCCCTGTCTTGTATGCACCGCCTGTATAAGGCTGTTCAGAGTATATAGGGCCTTTTTTATTTTGTGTGCGGTGTTCCCCTTAATATCCATACAAGACCCAAAGGGGCTGGTAATGGGCTGGGGTAGGGGGGGGGGGGGTCATGGGGTAGCTATGCCATTTTTCTTAAAGATTTTCATCCATATTACCGGGACCAGACATTACATTAAAGCCACAAGCAGTTTTAAATGGCTTTTTTTTCCTTTAGAAGTGTCATTTTGTGCAGGGACAGTTCTAAACACGGGAAACATGTGGCACTTCACAGGCATACTTAAGACACCCCCCAGGTACGATATTTAAAGGAATATTTGACTTTTTTTTTTTCACTTTATGCATCATTAAAATGACTGCTCCCGAAAAACGACCGTTTTTAAAACTTCTTTTTGCATTGATACATGTCCCCTGGTGCAGAACCCGGGTTCCCAAACCCTTTTTAGGACAATAACATGCATAATAGTCGTTATAATTAGCACTTTAGAATTCGAACGTTCGCATCCATTGTATTTAATAGGGTTCTAATGTTCGTACAAACTTTCGGTCCGTTCGCGGGTTCTGGTGCGAACCGAACCCGGGGGTGTTCGGCTCATCACTACTGCACAATAAACAGAAGTTTTGTTAGTTGTTACTGTACTGAATAGTTAAGAGTTGGATAGTGTTCTGTTACAGAACACTATCCAACTCTTAACTATTCAGTACAGTAACAAAACTTCTGTTTATTGTGCAGTAGTAGGCCTAATATACAGTTACAGAGATTTGCACTAATGTCCAGGTTTTCCTTTGTTTCTGTTTACACAATTATACAGATACTAATTTTGTTACTATACAGAATAGTTAATGTGTTCTGTTACAGAACACTATCCAACTCTTAAATATTCAGTACAGTAACAAAATTAAATATTGAAAAATAAATAATGTTCACACACTTTGCATTCAAGTGCAAAACTAAGACACAACTGTAAACTTGTGTAATAAGAAACAAAGAAAAATCTGGCCTTTAATTAGTGCAAATATCTGTATCTGTATAATACTGCACAATAAACAGAACACTATCCAACTCTTCATGTAGATTAACATGTTGTTCGCTCTCAGTGAAAATGAACAATACATTAATCTATACTAAAATACTCCTCTCATCTAACAACTAAACCAGTGGTTGTGACGTAGGAGGAGAAGCTTTTCAAAACTTTTTTCTGACAGTCTGTTCCTCTTCGGAGAGCAGACAAGCTTGCCCAGGCTGAACAGTCTCTCAACAGGTGCACTAGATGGAGTAGCAGCATTGTAACGTAGTGACATTTTCTTGATGAGAGAAAATCCACACAGAGAGTTAAAGTTTTGTGCTGAAGATCTAATATAGTCTGCCACCTGGTTTTCTGCTGTAGAGGAGGTTTCCTCCTCATTCTCCTCAAAGGAAAAGAAATCGTTCTCTTTGGCTGAATCTGTGTGATGTGTAGATGTGCTGTTACCTTGTTGTGGTTCTTCGAGAACAATTCTTCAGCACTCTGCCAGCAAACTTGCCTTAGCCTTATCCTTTAACTCCTGTGACCGCAGCCAGCGTAGTTTGAATTTTGGAAGAGTTACGGAAGCAAGTATAGCCTCTTCATTTCCCAGAACATCAGCAAATCTGGTTTTGATAGCCTGAAATAATAATCATAATTAGTAGCAGTTGTATTTATTATTATTAGTACTACAGCAATGTTCACTTAATAAATAATAAAATATTAAATTCAAGTTCTTACTGTGACTATGGCATCAGGAAGGTCCCTCAGTATTTGCAGGCCACTTTGAAGGGCTTGTGTCTTCAGCATTAAAGTCTCAATCGTTGGTAGGAGTGTACCATGAAAACAATTATCTTCTCCCTGAAGTATATCCAAGGCAACTGTAAGGGGCTTCATCGCAATACAGTACTCCTTTAAAAACTGGTGTTCCCTTTCTGTTATTGCTGGCAGTCCTAATTTTGAGGAAATGGTGTTATGGTCTACCATGGATATTTCACAGATTCGAGCCAGGGCATCATAGAAGGAATTCCATTGTGTTGTACAAGGTACAAGCAGCTTTTTTGACACCAACTCATCAACTGTTTCAGTAGCCAAAGCTGATCGACTAGTCTTGTTCCATAGGGCAGTACATTTGGCAGTAGCACTTCTCTAAACAGCCTTTGTTGTTTCAGATTTTGACAGCAGCCACTTGTCAACATCTGTGCATGAAATCAGGTTTAGTGTGTGTGATGCACATCTCTTGTGGGGGGGGGCAAAGTGATCACATCACCATCATTATCATCACCAGTTGCATGTAGAGCATCATTAATGTCTGTAAACCTCACCTCATCTTCATCGTCTTCTTCAGAATCACTTTCCTCAAGTGGCTGGTACCTCTTAAATGCTTTAACAAAATTAGAGCCATTATCAGTCACTGTTGCTGTGATTTTGTGTGTTATCCCATATGTTGAGTGTATATTGTCAAGCTCAACTGCTATGGCGTCATGAGTATGATGCCCCTAAAACCGTCTGCAGGCAAGAGCTGCTTTCTCTCTTTCCATGTTATTTGGATTGATCCAATGTGCTGTCACACCCAGGTAACTTTTATTGTGGCAAGTCCAGATGTCTGCTGTAGTTGAAATGTACTGTAATTCCTCAAATGACGTTTTGAGCTCAATATTCATTTTTTTGTAATTCACTGTCTATGAATTTAGCAAAAGAGTTTCAGCATGGGGCAACTCCCTTTCCTCCTCCTCGTATTGGTATTTTAGCAAGGATAGCTCTGAATGACGCAGACACCACAGTGGACAGGGGGAGCATGTTTTCAACAACATACCTTGCAATCAATGTATTCAGCTCGGGCTTGGTCACCTGTTGCTGACCCGAAAAATCGAGCGTTGCTTGTTTTTTTAACAGAGTGGGTCCATCTCCTTCGCTAGCTGCATTCGGGGTTGGGTTAGCAGAAAGTGTCATGTTAGCATGTGTTGATGTGAGGTGCTTCAAAAGATTTGAGTTGCTTAAGGGAAACGTGGATAAAGTATTTTTTCCTGGGCATAGCGTGCATGTTACATAAACATTCTTGCCTTTAATTTCAATTAAGGAGAAGTAATGCCAGTACTTCCAGTTCGAGAATGCTAACTTTGATTTTCCCCAGCTCGTCGCCATTGGCACTGCACTGGTGGGGGTACTGGCAGTGTGGTACGGTGGTACCTGACCTGAGTCTGACTCCTGAGTCCACTCCAGTCAGTCCTGAGTCCTGACTACAGTCCACTCCAGTCCTGACTGTGGTATTATTTTATGGGTTTTTTTTGGTACCTGCTGCTGGCTGGTGGTGGTGTGGCAGTGGCACACTGGTGGGGGTCTGTGTCCTGTGGTAACTTGTAAGTAACCGTATTCTTTTGTTTATTGGTACCGACTGCTGCTTGGAGTGGCTGGCTGGCTGACAGCCTACCTGACAGGGACCACCTAAAAAAATATCAAAACAATATTTTTGCTAGTAGCAATACACCACAAAAATCATTATTAGCATACACAAAAACAACAAAACTTATAAACTTACAGGGGAACAGGAGGGTACAGTGTGGGGGACCGGGGGAGGGAGCAGGATGGCACAGTACAAGGGGGGCAGGAGGGCACAGTACAGCAGTTAGGAGGGTCCAGTAGAGGGGGGACACAGTAGGAGAGGGACAGGAAAGTACAGTATGGAGGCAGGAGGGCTGAGGGCACAGTATGGGGGGGGGTAGGCACTGAGCAGGAAGGTACAGTATGGTGGGGTTAGGAGGATACAGTTAGGAGGATACAGTACAGGGGGAAGGTAAGTGGACATGGGGCAAGAGGGTACAGTATAGGGGCAGTAATGTAGAATACAGATATGGTCTCCTGAAGCAGAGCTGTGCAGGGAAGCTGATGTCACAGATCCTATCTATTCTGGCAGGCTGTCACTCTGGGTTTTTCCTTAAGCCCTGAAAAAAATGGGGTGGGGTCCGGGGATGAGACCCATGGTGTAGGGGACTCGGGGAGAAAGAGGAAGGGGGGTAAAAGTGGGGGTGTGGATAATGAGACAGATGGGGGATGGGTAGAGAAGAACTAATGAGACTGGGGGAATCCTGGTCTGTATAGGGATAAAAAAGGAGGAGGATTTGTGCTGAAAGTGGGGAAGGGAGGGCAGATAGATGGCTGTCAAGGGGACTGGAGAGGGATAATCAGAGATGGGCATGGGGCATACTCTCAGCTGGTAAGAAATAGCCAAAGCATGATTTTTATACTTTTTTTTTTTGAGGGGGTGGCAACGGCGGTAGTTGAGGGGGAGGCAGCGGTGATGTTGAGGGGGTGGCCTAGTGGTATTGAGGGAGGGTGGCAGCGGTGATGTTGAGGGGGGTGGCAACGGTGGTACTTGAGGGGGGAGGGTGGCAGCGGTGGTACTTGGGGGGTGGCAGTGGTGGTATTTAGGGGGGTGGCAGTGGTGGTACTTGGGGGGGGTGCCTCTTACTGATCCCATCCCCCACTGTCACTGACTGTCACACAGGCACAGCTTTTTACTGTCTCTGTCTATGGTGGTATTGAGGGAGGGTGGCAGCAGTGATGTTGAGGGGGTGGCAATGGTGGTACTTGAGGGGGGAGGGTGGCAGCGGTGATGTTGAGGGGGGTGGCAGCGGTGGTACTTGAGGGGGTGGCAGTGGTGGTACTTGAGGGGGTGGCAGCGGAGCGGTGGTACTTGGGGGTGGCAGCGGTGGTACTTGGGGGTGGGGGGTGGCAGTGGTGGTATTTAGGGGGGGTGGCAGTGGTGGTACTTGGGGAGGTGGCAGTGGTGGTATTTGGGGGGGTGGCAGTGGTGGTACTTGGGGGGGTGCTTCTTACCGATCCCATCCCCCACTGTCACTGACTGTCACACAGGCACAGCTTTGTACTGTCTCTGTCTGTGACTGTGTCAGACACTCTGTCAGTCAGTCACCCCCCCACTCCCCAGCCCCACCGGGTGGCCATCACCTCTGGCTCTGACTGTGTGACTGACTGTTGTAGTGAATCAATGGCATTGGCTGGGAGGGTAGGGAGGATGCATGTGGGAGGATCATCATCTCGGAATTTGGGATTCGGAATGGATTGAGAAGAGAAGAGATAGATTACAGGCAGCACTGCAATTAATTCGTCAGTCACAGTCACTTACTTTACTGTAACTTCCGTGAAGTTCACGTCTGCCAGTGCACTTGCCAGGTGCCTCCAGGGTCGACTCGTCGCCGCGTCGGATGCCTTGTCTCATGGGGAGAGGAGACAGAGAGACCCTCCCCCTCACTCTGCTCATTGATGTCAGCCGGTCAGCTGACTTCATTTTCGGTGTCCGCCCCGCCCCGAGTCCCTCTTTCTCTCTCGACGATCGATAGTGATAGGCGGGGCGGGGTGGGATGGCGGGACAGTCCAGAGGCAGAGCCAGAGTCTCTCTCAGCCTCAGCCTGTCTTCACTTCAGTACCGTGGACAGCGCCTGAATTACACTACTGCCATCTAGTGGCGGTAGATGTAATTGCGGTAACGCGGCCCGAGTAACGGGAACGGCGCTAAAAAGAGGGGATGAGTAATCAGTTAGATTACTCGTTACCCTCAAAAGGGGCTGCGTTACATAACGCCGTTTATTTAAACGGCGTTAGTTACAAACTACAGTAATTATTAATATTTTACCACTATTCCTAGTATTAATACTTGTATTAAAAGTTATAGTGATTACAATTGAGGATATGTAAAGTATAAAATAAAACAGATTATTAAAAGACAAAAAATGTCAGTATATCTATGTAAATTTTAAAAACGTATTTTTTTTTATGCATGCCTCCCTTCTGTTTCTCTTCCTCCTTCTTCTCCTCCTCCTTATTCCTCATAGTGGTGGTCCTGGTGGAGAGTGAACAAATTATATGGGAATTTGAAATGTTTTATGAGGGTAAGTTGTCTGTTCAGAGATTTCCAATACTTTTTTCTGATTTATGTTTAATGGCTAGTACTAAAGGTTTACTGGGAGGGTGCCCACTGATCCCGGGCACACACTAAATTCAGCATTCACTTTATTTCTGTTTGTAAACTGTTTACTTGTGAAAATAAAGTACGATAAAAAGTATGTTTATTCAGTAGCAATTCACAGTTAGAACAAAACATAATAAGTAACTGATGAAGCTCTATAGTTTTGTTTTTTACATAAAGAAAAAGTAAGTGTATATACTATAGCTAGTCATATACACCATGCACTTACAGTATTTCAAAGTACCTATCAAGTAATAAAAAGAACAGCCAAATCGAGTTAAAATGGGAATAGCATTCTTATCGATATTCTTAAACAAAGTTATACCAACAGTATCACCATCAGTTTGCACAGCACTTTACAATATAAAGTGAGACAGTACAGTAACAACACTATTCAATTCAAGAGGGTTATCAGGGCTCAGCTACTAGCTTACAACCTAATAGGGAGGGGTAAGTTGAACAAAAGGTAATCACTGTGAGGGATGAGCTTATGGTAGAAATAAAAATATCAGTTGTTAGCTGAAGGCTGGATAGGCTTATCTGAAGAGATGAGTTTTCAGGGATTGTGTACAGAGTAAGAGAAAGCTACACAGATTGGGTAGAGAGTTCCAGAGAGTGGGAGAGGCTCTGGAGAAGTCATGAAGAGGAGAATGGGAGAAGGAGGCAAAGGAGTTAGAGAGCATAAGGTCTTGGGAGGAGTGGAGAGGATAGTTTGTGTGATATATTGAGACAGAATTGGTGATGTAGCTTGAGGCAGAGCTCTAAATTGCTTTATATGTTGTTGTTAGTATTTTGCAAACTATTCACTGGGCAATCGGAATCCAGTGGAGGGATGGCAGAGAGGGGGGAAGGTCACTGAGTGGTTGGTAAGTTGGATGAGTCTGCCAGCAGCGATCATGCTAGACCGAAGGACAAGCAAAGATTAGTCCAAGCCTATGTTCAGGCCGAGACAAAAGTTCATTCTTAGTAGAGAGGAGTATCACAAAACTCAAAACTGATAATAACATGCTCACTTTTTAAATTATTACTTCTGCTAGTATTTTTTTAAAATACCGTATATACTCGAGTATAAGCCGAGTTTTTCAGCACATTTTTTTGTGCTGAAAATGCCCACCTCGGCTTATACTCGAGTCACCTTTTTGCCCCTGATCTCCTGGAATTGGGGACCCGGTACCAGCCGTCCGTAGGTTTTCTGGACACCAAACTTGGCACACATGTAGCCCCTCCTCCTCTACATGTGTGCACAGTTTGTTGTTCGAGGGACCTACGGCCGGGGAGCACCAATTTTTCAAACCCAGGCACCCCTTCCATAGCCCTGGACCCGAAATTTAGCACACATATAGCCCCATTTCTCCTCTATAAATGTACAAAGTTTTTTGTCTGGGGGTCCTACAGTCGGGAAGCACCGATTTTTCAAAACCGAGCACCCCTTCCATAGACTCCCAGGTTAAACGTAAGTCTAGTCATGGACACAGTGAGGCATGGGCACAGTGAGGCATGGACACAGTGAGGCACAGTGAGGCATGCAGATGGACACCCTAGGCTTATACTCGGGTCAATACGTTTTTCCATTTTTTTTGTGGTAAAATTAGGTGCCTCGGCTTATATTCGGGTCGGCTTATACTCAAGTATATACGGTAAGTATTTTCTGTACTGTGTATGTATCATGCTTTGTTTATCATTCCATCTATCTGCAAATTAGTAGAGAGAAATAAAACCTTTTATAGGTGGACATTATCGTGTAGTCTAAGAAAGAGAGTAGTGAAGGCTTGCAAGCAGCATCTGTGTTTGGAAAGTGTGGTGGTAGTTAGAAATCCTGCAGACTGCTTCAAGAAATGTTCTTACAAAGTAGTAGTAATTAGTGCATTTCAGTTTCAACAACTGTAATTAAATCTGACCTTTTAGTTAATTATGTCTTGACATTTATGATTTTAAACTAACTTTCCCTGTAGTGTCAATGTGTTATATATATGGATGCTAATAAGCAGTTTCTGCAATTTCGATACCATAGTTACCCAGTTCAGATGTTTCTACATTGTGATCTGCATCATTTTTTGACACATACCCGTGAAAAGAAAAATGGTGTGATATTTCCATGTACAGCTTTCCTCGCAGATGCCTGTTGTGTCTACACTGCATACCAGTTTACCTAGAACAACAATATAGTTGATCATTTCCTGTAAAAACATGTTTAGTAATGTCCAAAACTGCAAAACAGTAAAAACAGTTTGATCAAAACATTGTTTATGAGCTATATGGTGCCATACTATACAGATAACCAACTTATTAAAAATGTTTTCACAACATGTCAATTCTAAATAAAAAAATAATATTTGGACTGTAATCTGACATTTTAGGATTATAAATGGCTAATGACTAGGTAATTGATTAGTATTTGCCAATCAATTAACATTATGACCACCCACCATAACAGACATGGAAGCCACTAGGCAGTGGCGTACTAAGTGGGGGGCGGAAGTGGAGACAGCGGGGCGGGTTTTAGCAGCGGCACCACGGCGGTGACAGGAAGAACACACTCGGTGACGCAGAGAGCCTGCAGTGGCTTTGCAAAGAGGAGGGGGGGCGAGCCGAGTGACAGCCGGGACCCGCAACACTCATGGCCGTGCCGCTGCTCCGATCAGTCTCGGGCTCACGGCTGTCTCACCAGAGCAGAGTGAAGCCGCCTCCCCTTCCTCCTTCATGTCTACACAGGGGGAGGGTACCCGTCACCCGAAAAAGTTCTGTGCATCAGAGCCTGTAGTGGCTTTGCAAGGAGGGGGGTGAGTGACAACCGAGCCGAGCAGAGTGAAGCCGCCTCCCCCTCCTCCTTTATGTCTACACAGTGGGAGAGGACAGTTCTGTGCATGTCCCGTGCTTATCATCTGACTGAGGTACATTATGGGTCAGTACTGTGGGGGTCTGCACAGTTGGGGGGTCTGCACTGTGGGGGTCTGCACTTTGGGGGGTCTGTACTGTGGGGGGGTCTGCACTGTCTGTGTCTGTGGGGGGCTGTGTAATGTAAAGGGGTCCAGAGGTGCAGGGTGCTGTGTAATGTAAAGGGGTGCAGGGTGCAGTGTAATGTAAAGGAGTCCATAGGTGCAGGGTGCTGTGTAATGTAAAGCGGTCCAGAGGTGCAAGGTGCTGTGTAATGTAAAGGGGTCCTGAGGTGCAGGGTGCTGTGTAATGTAAAGGGGTCCACAGGTGCCTAGATGCAGTGTAATGTAAAGGGGTCCAGAGGTGCAAGGTGCTGTGTAATGTAAAGGGGTCCTGAGGTGCAGGGTGCTGTGTAATGTAAAGGGGTCCACAGGTGCCTAGATGCAGTGTAATGTAAAGGGGTCCAGAGGTGCAGGGTGTTGTGTAATGTAAAGGGGTCTAGAGGTGCAGGGTACTGTGTAATGTAAAGGGGTCCAGAGGTGCAGTTGTGGAGAGGGGGTACACAGTAGTGACAAAGAGATATTGAAGGATGCAGAGGTATGCAGGGGGGCACAGTGGGGTGTTTTTACATTTTAAGGTATAGATATAGGATCCGCCCTGGGTGCCAAATGCTCTAGGTACGCCCCTGCCACTAGGCTCCACTAGATCTCTGAATATATGCTGTGGTATCCGGCAGCAAGCCTTCAGTATCAGATCCTTTAAGTCCTGTAAGTTGCAACTTAGGGCCTCCATGGATCGGACTTGTTTCTCCAACACATCCTACAGTAGCTCAATTGGATTGAGATCTGGAGAATTTGTAGGCCCGATCAACACCTCAAACTTATTGTTGTGCTCCTGAAGCCATTCTTAAATTCATTGGCCCAGAACACATTCTGTCATTGCTCCGTGGTCTAGTTCTGATGCTCACGTGGCCATTGTAAGCGCTTTTGGCAGTAGACATGGGTCAGCATGAGAACCCTTACCAGTCTGCGGCTACACAACAAACTGCTATGCACTGTGTCTTCTGACGACGATTTGAGCTACAGTAGTTCTTCTATTGGATCAGATTACTTGGATCAGTTTTTGCTCCCCAGGTGCATCAATGAGTCTTGGTCACCCATGAATTTTATGCCAGTTTGCCAGTTTTCCTTCCTTGGATCATTTTTGGTAGGTCCAGACCAGGAGCATCCCACAAGAGCTGCAATTTTGGAGATGCTCAGTCATCTAGCTATTACAATTTGTCCCTTCACTCAGATACTATAATCTAGTATCTGAGTGAACTTCATACCTGTAAGAGTGACGCGAGAGCATCCACACTCTGGCTGTGCAGAAACTAACAAAGCCCGGTGGGATTTTATATAGGGCTGTGGCTTGTGTTACCGAGCTTTGTTAGTTTCTGCACAGCCAGAGTGTGGATGCTCTCGCGTCACTCTTACAGGTATGAAGTTCGCTCAGATACTAGATTATAGTTGCGGGATAACTGTCTACAGGGTTAGTATGGGATCCTCAAATTATAACTCACATATGTATGTCTTTGCAGAGAGACCTGTGGCGAGTCCCCGCTACAATTTGGGGCTTCCTTGTGAGCTTTGAGGGGCTTTTTTTGGGCTGGCCCTGCTATATATCCCTGGCTCTGTTACCACGGTTGCTGTGCTATTATGGTCGCTGCATTTCTTCTATGCGGCCACTAAACTTGCACTATATCCACTTGGGCTCTACATCATCGGGACAATCCCTCCAAGCGGCTGATGTTTGTGTTACCATTTGAGATGTATGCATGCAATACTATGGATAAATTTGATATAAATGTAATGTATCCTATAAATATATAATTATACACTGTATATGCGCATCTATGCATCTCCAATGAACCCTCATATACATTTTTCTCTTATTTTTTCTTTGTTCTCCCCTCCTTTTTTTTTTTTTTTGTTTCTCTGCAGCACTATTTATCCTTTAGCTGCCCACATATGGGAGAAATTCAAAATATTGGAACTATGTTAATGCTCGATATTGTACTATATAACCATTATACATGATGTTGTTTTTCTCTCTTCTATAGAGACCAATCTGCTTTTTAACCATTGTATGAACCTTGAAGAAGGAAATAATGGAAGCTATCACAGATATAGCTCTAGTATCCGAAACATGTCAGTTTTGTCACCACTAGTTATATGACTTGTAGGTGCCCGCATGCAAATTGGTTTCAATGATTGTGTATGTCTTTTCTCTCGTTGTTTTTAAACAATTTTGATCTATATGTCAAATATGTACAAATAAAATTCTTTATATTTTTCTATATATACTTGGTGGCAATCCATAATTTATTCCAATCCACACCATCCCAGGGGCATCCCTCGTTCAATTTTTCAAAATTTACCGGGATGTGATTGGAAAGAATGGTAACTTGCCCTATGCTTGCTGGTTAATAGCTTCATCTTTCCAAATCAATATATCCATGATAAAACCATGGTCAGTTTACAGGGGGGAAGGCAGAACCAGGCAGGATCAGACAGGTTTTTTAGGTTATACAGGGGGCCAAATTACACAGCACAAGCACTGTGCAGTACAACATACAATGGAACAAGATCATTTTTTTTTTTTTTTTTAGGGTAACAAGCACTTTTATTTGCATTTAATATACAATGGGGCCTGTTTTGTATTGGTGCATAGAAAGAATTAGGACAACAACCATACTTCCCACATGACCCAGACTTCACCTATTGGTGGTTAACACGTGTCCCTTTTCCTGCAGTAAAACACATTGATATTGCTGCACAAAAACAAATGTAAGTAAAAAGTATTTTAAAAACGGGGCATGTTGTATTTCTAGTACATTTTGTGCTTTAATTGGGCCTGTGTATTATAGAATTTTGTGCATGCTTGATGCATAGGGTTGCCACCTTTCCAGGATTCACCCAGACATTTCGGGTTTGGAATCATGTGTCCGGGTTTCAGACAGCCTGAAACCCGGACACATTATTTAGACTGGACTATGGCTTCCCAGCAAAGTTTCTGGCTGCAGTTGTCTAAGCTGAAAGTGTCTGTTACACTCTTTCACACTGCCCAAGAGAGGGCTTGATCTGCACCTATTCCCCCCACCCCTACCCTCTGTGTCTATCCACACTCCAATCCCTGGTGCTGTGCCTCAGAAAAGGAAAGTTGAGGCTGTAAATTTGAAGTCCAGCAGCCTCAGATACATCTGGATGAGAGTTGCTGACTGCCAAGGGGTGAGTGAGCACACCATCCATCCCTGTCTGTGACTGAAGTCTCCCCCCTTCTCTCTCCTGCCTCTGAGTAAGTACACTAAGGTAAATCAGGGTTCTCAGAGCATCCCTTACATCAGAGTTCCCCTTTACACCAGAGGCCACGGTGTTTCCCCTTACATCGGAGTCTTTTCTGTACATCAGAGTTCTCAGTGTTCCCCTTTTATTTCAGGGTTCCCAGAGCATCCCTTATGTTAGAGTCCCCAGAGTTCTCCCTTACATCAGAGTTTACAGAGTCCCCCCTTATAGTGAAAGGGAACTCTGCGAGTTCAGATGTAAAAGGGGAACTCTGTGGATTCAGATGTAAAAGGGGGAATATGTGGACTCTGATGTAAAGGGGGACTCTTGTTATTAACTTCATATGATTAGAAACTCTATTTAATAGCAAAATATGTGTATGGTTTATACCAGCCCTCAAATTTTCCACTCGCCTACTTGCATTTTGCGAGTGGAAAATGAGGGCTGGCGAGAAGCTGGGCTGCCTGGGAGTGGGGGGGGGGCGAGCACCGCCGGCGGGCGGGGTTGATCGGGAGCCATTCTCCCGGTGGAAGAGTGCATAGAGTTAGAGGAGAGCCGTGGGATCACCGAGCGGTAAAACACGCTGTAACAGCTTACATTGAAACTGTCTCCACTCTGCTCACTCTCACACAGCCCCGCCTTCTCCTAACCCCGTGCCTGTGATAGACAGAATGCATCCCAGCATTGGACCCTGTCTATTACAGGTGCGGGGTTAGGAGGAGGCGGGGCTGTGCGAGAGTGAGCAGAGCGGAGACAGTTTCAATCTAAGCTGTTACAGCGTGTTTTACCGCTCTGTGATCCCGCGGCTCTTCTCTAACTCCAGTCACGATCCAACCACCCTTCTCACTTCCTTCGCCCTGGCAAGGCTGCAATGGGGGCACTGTAAGGCTGCTGCAATGGGGGCACAGAAGGCTTCTGCAATGGGGGCACTGTAAGGCTGCTGCAATGGGGGCACTGTAAGGCTGCTGCAATGGGGGCACTGTAAGGCTGCTGCAATGGGGGCACTGTAAGGCTTCTGCAATGGGGGCACTGTAAGGCTTCTGCAATGGGGGCACTGTAAGGCTGCTGCAATGGGGGCACGGTAAGGCTGCTGCAATGGGGGCACGGTGAGGCTGCTGCAATGGGGGCACAGTGAGGCTGCTGCAATGTGGGGCACGGTGAGTCTGCTGCAATGTGGGGCACAGTGAGGCTGCTGCAATGTGGGGCACGGTGAGGCTGCTGCAATGTGGGCACGGTGAGGCTGCTGCAATGTGGGGCACGGTGAGGCTGCTGCAATGTGGGGCACGGTGAGGCTGCTGCAATGTGGGGCACGGTGAGGCTGCTGCAATGTGGGGCACGTTGAGGCTGCTGCAATGTGGGGCACGGTGAGGCTGCTGCAATGTGGGGCACGTTGAGGCTGCTGCAATGTGGGGCACGGTCAGGCTGCAATGTGGGGCCCAGCAAGGCTGCAATGTTAAGGCTCTGCTGAGGGGAACTGATAAAATTGTTGTTAATATTTATTTTTGTAACTTAATTCTGCATAAAACATTTAAGTGTCATTTCATGAGAAAATTTATGATGGCGTGATTAGGGGCGGGGCAGGGTAAGGGTTGGGTGGAGCAACTGGTGGCGAGTAACCCTTGAGACCTGGCTAGTACCTCAGGACTTGAAATTTTGAGCCCTGGTTTATACTATAAAAAAAGTTGCTGTGCGCCGCTAAAATGTTCGGGTTTGACTTGAAGAAAAGGTGGCAACCCTATTGATGCATCTGAACACAATTCATGCAGTTACGTGTATCACAAAATGTGTAGCTACATAAGTGCATATAAAAGTAAAAAATGTAGGCATACTTATGAATGGGCTTTCATGTTCATTATCAAAAAAAAATATATAAAAAATTAGAGCATTGTCAAAAGCCTTTATTGGTGCTCATATATCACTATATTTGATATGTAATATTTTATCTACAATATATGTTTTTCTATATGTATATATTATATATAGATGGTACAGGATGACTGAAAAAAATCTAATTGCAATGTAAGACTGGATGAAGGAAAACACACACATATACTGTATATTTAATGCAGCCAATTATTAAGAACAGTTTGCCTTAAAAAGAAACACAAGAGAGATCACTGAAGAGTTCAACCACTTACTGGAGTAAACATGCTGAAATGTATTGACATGGAGTTCACACCATGCACAGAACATGGTATCCTATTTCATTATTGATCTCATATTTTACCAACGTTAAATCTCATTTTTTAATGACCTGTGTCTCCGAGTGTTCTTTTTTTGCTCTCCTTTAGGCAGTATGACAAGATTTAGATGAATACTAATTTATTTACTTGTCTGGTACACCGTAAAGAGATTTCCACTGATGAAAAGGAGTGTCAAGAGAATAAGCTAAACAATCCTGCAGGCTCAACCTAACACTGTGTCCCTGGACTTTAAACAGCTTGACCTATTCATTGACTGTGTTTACTAATTGGGTAGTCATTGCTGTTACCGTTAGCACTATATTGGGATGATGCTTGGTTGTTTAGCTGGAACACGGAAATCAATCTGACAATAAGTGGCCAAGAGGGCATAGCAAATCCTACAGAGGAAGCGGAGTGACCCTTTTGCCTTGACACATATACTGTAGATATAGTGTATCACTGTGAAAGATTTATATGTATTTCAGATAATTAATAGTACGTGTTGTGTGGGGAAAAGAAATGTTTCACAGAAAATACATTTAAAAGGTATAATGCTAGTACATGCTTAAGGCTACCTTTAAACGATGGCTTAAAGCATTATTCGTAGATGTATCCTCTCTATTGTTTTCAGGGTGAAAGAAAATGTATTTACAAGAAAGTGAGACTATAATACTCAAAATCACTGAGTATAAAGGGAAAGAAGTGCCCCCCATGTTTGTTTACAGATTATAAAACTTACAGCGTAAAGTAGAAGTGTTCTTTAGTTTTATATAGATGAAGATTAAAACCTTTTTTGTTGCTTTCTGGGTCTCCTGTGGGGATTTATCTCCTTATTTAGTCCCCTGGTTATACTCAAGGCATTGCTCTGAACAGAACTTTTTGTTTCCGATTTCTGATGTGAGTTTTCTATATACAGTATTGTAGCCCTACTCAGAATTCATTAGGGGCTGGTGACAGTGTCACTGGTTCCCTAATGCGTTCTTCATGGAAATAGTTGAAGAACACATTGCAGTGGAAGCAAATAGGAAATTAACCATTTCAACTGCAGATGATTTACTCCCCCCCCCATTCATGACCAGGCCATTTTTTGCGATACAGTACTGCGTTACTTTAAAGCCTTATACACACAATCTGATTTTCTGCGGACAAAGCGTAGGACTTTTTTTCAGAAGGGCGTTGGCCGTGAAATTGTATTGCAAACAAACGGCAAAGAATTATCTGCTAACAAACACGAAATGACGTGTTTTTTCAGCTCTTTAGCGCCACCCTTTGGGAACTTCTGCTAATGTTGTGTTATGGTTAGCATTGCTTCTGAGCATGCGTGTTTGTACTTTTGATTTTTGTCCGACGGACTTGTGTACGCACGATCGGAAAATTTGACAAGACACATCTGTGCCTTTGCAGTGTACAGTGCATTGAAAAAGTATTCATACCCCTTGAAATTTTACACATTTTGTCATGTTACAACCAGACACATAAATATATTTCATTGGGATTTTATGTGATAAACCGACACAAAGTGCCACATAATTGTGAAGTGGAAGGAAAATAATAAATGTTTTTCAAAATTCTTTACAAATATATTTGAAAATTGTGACGTGCAATTGTATTCACCCCCCTTTACTCTGATACCCCTAACTAAAATCAAGTGGAACCAACTGCCTTCAGAAGTCACCTAATTAGTAAATAGAGTCCACCTGTGTGTAATTTAATCTCAGTATAAATACAGCTATTCTGTGAAGCCCTCAGAGGCTTGTTAGAGAACCTTAGTTAACAAACAGTACCATGAAGGCCAAGGAACACACCAGACAGGTTAGGGATAAAGTTGTGGAGAAGTTTAAAGGAGGATTGGGTTATAAAAAAATATCACAAGCTTTGAAAATCTCAGAAAATGGAAAGAGTATGGCACAACAGCAAACCTGCCAAGACATTGCCATCCACCTAAACTGATAGGCCGGACAAGGAGAGCTATAATCAGAGAAGCAGCCAAGAGGCCCATGGTAACTCTGGAAGAGCTGCAGAGATCCACAATTTAGGTGAGAGAATCTGTCCACAGGACAACAGTAATCAACTATCTGGCCTTTATGCAAGAGTGACAAGAAGAAAATCCTTGTTTAAAGAAAGCCATAAGAAGTCCCATTTGCAGTGTGCGAGAAGCCATGTGGGGGACACAGCAAACATGTGGAAGTAGGTGCTCTGCTCAGATGAGACCAAAAATGAACGTTTTGGCCTAAAAGCAAAACGCTATGTGTTGTGGAAAACTAACACTGTACATCACTCTGAACACACCATCCCAACAGTAAAACAGGCTGGTGGCTGCATCATGTTGTGGAGATGTATTTCTTCAGCAGTAACAGGGAAGCTGGTCAGTAATGGGAAGATGGATGGAGCCAAATACAGGGCAATTTTAGAAGAAAACCTGTTGGAATCTGCAAAAGACTTAAAACTGGGACAGAGGTTCACCTTCCAGCAGGACAACAACCCTAAACATACAGCCAGAGCTACAATGGCTTTTTTTTTATTAAAGTATATTCATGTGTTAAAATGGCCCAGTGAAAGTCCAGACCTAAATCCAATTGAGAATCTGTGGCAAGACTCAAAAGGTGCTCTCCATCCAATATTACACAGCATGAGCTATTTTGCAAAAAAGATTGGGCAAAAAGTTATTTTTCGAGATGTGCAAAGCTGGTAGACATACCCCAAAAGACTTGCAGCTTTAATTGCAGTGAAAGGTGGTTCTACAATGTATTGATAGAAAAAGACAATTGTTCACGGGACTTTAATGAGGCACAATCAAAGGTATAAAATGTACAAAAGATTTTATTACAACAAACAAATATTACAAACATTTTAAAATCATTTTGTCATACATGATTACCAAATGTGAATGTACATGCAAAAGCATCATTGAATAAGTCACATGTTGAATTCAATTATCCAATGAGGTAAGTAGTCTGTACTGATTCTCCACTTGTTTTGTGAGATATGGACTTGCTTCCTTAGGAGAGATACAGATGAATATTCGTTAATTTAATTGGTTCTATAAAACTTTGCACATGTACAATAGTTGAGCAGGATGTAAAATTAGCAGATCTTCTATGTATTGGTCAATACATCGGCCAGGCAGGATCACCCACTGGTACAAATGGTTCAACCAAGGAGTTGTGGAGATAAGGGAGAGCAAGGCTGAGGAATCATTATTCAGACTTTACAAAGAATGCAACAAGAAATGTAAGTCCAATTAAGGCGGCTAAGATAGAACACGAAATACACAGAGTGGAGGAAAGCGAAAAAAAATCCCAAGAAATTCTTTAAGTATATAAACAGTAAAAATGGGAGGACAGACCATATTGGCCCCATAAAGAATGAGGAAGGAAATCTGGTTACAAAGGATGGGGAGATGGCGAAGGTATTGCATTTATTCTTCTTCTCAGTCTTAATGAAGGAATCGGGTTTTAGTAAACAAAACTGCAGTGTTTATCCTCATGACACATCACAGGAAGCACTCTCGTGGCTAACAGAGGACAGAATTAGAGATAGACTTGGAAACGTAACATTAATAAGTCACTGGGACAAGATGGCTTGCACCCGAGGGTTCTTAGGGACCATTGGCTGATTGGAGAAAAGCCAATGTAGCACCAATATTTAAAAATGGGCCAAAATACATCCCTGTGAATTACAGACCAGTTAGTCTAACATCAATAGTATGCAAGCTCCTGGAGGGGATGATGAGGGACTATATACAAGATTATAGTAAAGAAAACTGTATCATTAGCAGTAATCAGCATGGATTCATGAAGAATCATTCTTGCCAAACCAATCTATTAACCTTCTATGAGGAGGTGAGCTGCCATCTAGATAAAAGAAGGCCTGTAGACGTGGTGTATCTGGATTTTGCCAAAGCATTTGACACAGTTCCCCATAAACGTTTACTGTACAAAGTAAGGTCTGTTGGCATGTACCATAGGGCGAGTACAAGGATTGAAAAAGGGCGAGTACAGAGGGTAGTGATAAATGGGCAGTACTCAGAATGGTCGGGGGTGGAAAGTGGGGTCCCCTAGGGTTATGTGCTGGGACCAATCCTATTTAATTTGTTCATAAACGGCCTATGAGGATGGGATAAACAGTTCAATCTCTGTATTTGCGGACGATACTAAGCTACGCAGGGCAATAACTTCTCCGCAGGATGTGGAAACCTTGCAAGAAGATCTGAACAAATTAATGGGGTGGGCAACTACTGTACATGGCAAATGAGGTTTAATGTGGAAAAATGTAAAATAATGCATTTGGGTGGCAAAAATATGAATGCAATCTACTCACAAGGGGGAGAACCTCCGGAGGAATCTAGGATGGAAAAGGACCTAGGGGTCCTAGTAGATGACAGACTCAGCGATGGCATGCAATGCCAAGCTGCTGCTAATGAAGCAAACAGAATATTGGCATGCATTAAAAGGGGGATTAACTCAAGAGATAAAGCGATAATTCTCCCACTCTACAAGACTCTGGTCCGGCCTCACCTGGAGTATGCTGTCCAGTTCTGGGCACCAGTTCTCAGGAAGGATGTACTGGAAATGGAGCGAGTACAGAGAAGGGCAACAAAGCTAATAAAGGGACTGGAGGATATTAGTTATGAAGAAAGGTTGCAAGCACTGAACTTATTCTCTCTGGAGAAGAGACGCTTGAGAGGGGATATGATTTAAATTTAAAAACACCACACTGGTGACCCCACAATAGGGATAAAACTTTTCCGTGGAAGGGAGTTTAATATGAGCACGTGACCACTTATTAAATGAGAAGAAATTAGATTTAACCTTAAACTGCATAGAGGGTTCTTTACTGTAAGATCGGCAAGGATGTAGAATTCCCTTCCACAGGCGGTGGTTTCAGCGGGGAGCATCAATAGTTTCAAAAAACTTTTAGATAAGCACCTGAACGACCACAACATACAGGGATATACAATGTAATACTGCAATATAATCACACACATAGGTTGTACTTGATGGACTTGTGTCTTTTTTCCACCTCACCTACTCTGTAACTATGTAACTGTAGCTGCTGACTTTTAATACTAGGGCACTTACCTGTCCAGGCATCCAGCGGTGTCCTCATCCGAGCCGATTCTTCAATCGGCAACTGGTTCTGGTGCCGCCATCTTGACTAAGGGAAACCTGCAGTGTAACCTTGTGGCTTCACAGCCGGATTCCTATAGCGCATTGTGCTTCGTGAATGGGCTGCAGTTTTCTGGGACCTGTGAAGCGTCCCAGAAAGCTGCATAAGAAGGGGAGGAACGTTTGGCTCAGTTTGCCGTGCTGAACTGAGCCAGAATTGGGAGCGGATGCCTGTCAAAACCAGATACTCAATCCCCCCTCACCCCCCAAAAGGTGCCAAATGTGGCACCGGAGGGGGGGAGGAGGCAGACAAGTGGAGCTTCCCCATTTGGGTCTAAATGAGGCTGGAAAAAGCAGGCAGTTGAGCCATGGCTTTACCACCCTGTCCACCCATTTTAGGGCTGTACGCATGGCAAAAATGAAATAGCATGTCACCATGAATGGGGCTGCACCATAACCGTTCTGCAGCCATGTGCAATGCACCTGGTTTGCGCCATAGTGGGTCAGCATTTTCAGGGTTACAACCTGCAGTGAGGAGGTGATATATCACTCCCTCGCTGCCTGTTAGACACCAGCAAGGACAGCTGCACATCTCCTGCCTCAGATCCCCCCTAGAACCCTTTAGTCCCATGCACCAACTAATTACTGACTGTTGAATGTGTTTCCTCAGTCTCTTTCTCTGCCTCAAAAGTGAAAGTTCAGGGGTCTATTTAGACCCCTGATATCTCACCAAAGACTCCCCAACAGCGTTGTGAAAATAAAAGTAAAATGTTATTTTTTAAAATGATGAAAAAAAATGTGAAAAGTCAGGCTAAAATTTCTAATCTGACTAAAGAGCCACACCCAATATATAGAATATTTTAGCCACACCCACTGTTTGTCAAGGTCACCATTTCCCTTGTAGGGGACCCAGAGCATTGCTTTTTCCAGGGGCCCATGGTGCTATTAAGATGGCACTGAAATCTCTGACCTCTGCATGATATATTTCTGACCTCTGAACTCTGTGCCACTTACTACTGACCTCTGAACTCTGTGCCACTTACTACTGACCTGTGAACTCTGCGCCACTTACTACTCTGCTTCTAATTTAACCACGGCCAATATTCAGCACAATAAAAATCACACCCAATTACCTTGGTGCGCTGTACACGCCTCAGTTTTTTTTTCCCAGAAGGGCCCAACTTATGATCCTGCACACAGGCCCCATTACTTTCTATGTCACTATTACCACATATTTTACTTTGGGATAGAATTCTACATGGTTCAATGCAGTGCACTGCATCCCACACCCTACTCTCCCAACCAACCCTCCCCTCCAGTTGGTGGCATATTCACCCTAAGATGACCTTGTCCCGCTACTGGGGGGGGGCGAACTGAGTCTTTGCCCCGGGTAAAAGAATGTCTAGTTTTGCCACTGTTTGTGGCACACACGTTTTACATGGCTATTTGGTAAATGGAGGATTTCTTTCCCTTTTATAATTGTTATTAGGTTTTGGGGTCTTGCCATTTTTTTGGCCCAACTTTTTTTATTTGTTTCTGTTCTATCACAGGGAAGATTATATTTATTATCTTTACGAGAGACATTTTTTATTAATCGCTTCCGCACATTTACTGTGGCAGGGCGGCCCGGCTGCACGAAACAACGTACCTGTAAGTTGTTTTCTCTTTGGGGTCTGGGGCACGTGTGCGCGCCACCGGCGACCAGCTCCCGCTGTGATGGGACACAGCGGGAGCCAATCAGCGGGTCCAGTGGCCACAATGGCTGCTGGGACCCACCGATCATTCACAGGAGAGGCAGAACAGGGGTCTACCTATGTAAACAATGCAGACCGCCGTTCTGTCAGGGAAGAAGAGAGAAATCTTGTATTCCTGCTAATCAGAAACACAGATCTCTCTTTTCCTCCAGTTAAACTATCCCCCACACAGTTAGAAAGCAATCCCTAGGAGCACATTTAACCCTTTGATCGCCCCTGATGTTAGCCCATTCCCTGCCAATGTAATTTATACAGTGACAGTGCGTTTTTTTTAGCACTGATCACTGTATTGGTGTCACTGGTCCCCAAAAAGTGTCACTTAGGGGGTCAATTACTAAGAGTTACAGGAAGTACTGGTGCTCTACATGTAATAGCACCGATTTCAGGCAATTAAGACTTCACCTAGGTAAACATGTGCCTGAAAAATCATGCTATTAGCGGCAAACATGTCTTAGTGAATTCGGAATCGGCGCTAATCGCCGATTCCGCAGATCTGCAAGTGCCAATTGCGAACCCCCATTGAAGTCTATGGGAGCCGAACAGGAATAATCTAAAGTGCCCATTTTGAAGGCTTATATGCAAGTAATTGTCCATAAAAGGGGTATGAGCATCTGGGTACTGCCGGGGATTGGGGGGGGACATGTATTAATAAAACAAAAATAGATTTTTCAGGAGCAGTGATTTTAATGATGCTTAAACTGCAACAATAAAAATTAAAAATTCCTTTAAATATCGTGCCTGGGGGGTCCCCTCAATGTGCCTGTAAAGTGGCGCATTTGTAGCATATACAGAACATTCGACATTTAAAAATAAAATCCCATTTAAAATGACTTGTGGTTACAATTGCCGGGACCAAGCTATTAAAAAATAAAGAAAAAAATTCAAAAAAGAATTGCCCCCCAAAATCCATACCAGACCCTTATCTGAGCATGCAGCCTGGAGGTCAGGAAAGGGGGGGTGAGCGAGCGCCCCCCCCTCCTGAACCATACCAGGCTGCATGCCCTCAACTTGGGAGGGTGCTTTGGGGTCCGCCCCAAAGCACCTTGTTCCAAAGTTGATAAGGACCCCCCCATGTAAATGAGTATGGGGTACCCTTACCCATTCACCAAAACAGTGTCAAAAAGTAAAAACCACAAAAGACAGCTTTTGACAATTCCTTTATTAAAAATGTCTTCTTTTTCCCCCGTTCTTCCTCCGGTCTTCTCCTTCTTTCTCCGGTTTTCTCATTCCCCTCTTCTTCCTCCAGTCTTCTCCTTCTTCCTCCAGTCATCCTCCATATTCTTCTTCCCCTGATTCATCCTCCGGTCTTCTTCTTGTTCCGCCGCCACCGCTCCCGCTGCCGACCCACTGAAAATGTTAAAAAATAACCTCCTCCCCTCCGATGTTGCGATAGGGTGGATGCCATCATTTAGAGCCCCCTGCCCTTGTGATTTTTTTGCCGGGCATGATGGGTCAGTGATGTCACAAGGGGGCGGGGTCTCCAGGTGACATCATCCAGTGACCACACCCCATTGTTTTATATGAGATGTGTGCCATGGAAGTGGACAGATCGGCGAGCCGCAGCGTCTAAAGAGGGTCGATTTTGTATCTTTAGCAGGTCGTGGCGGCGGCAGAGGAAGAAGAAGAAGCCAGGAGGAAGAAGTGGGGAAGGAGAAGCCAGGAGGAAGAAGTGGGGGAAGAAGAAATCGGAGGAAGACCGGAGGAAGAATAAGAAGACCATAGAAAGAAGCAAGGTAAGAAGGTAAGAAGAAACCGGAGAAAGACTGGAGGAAGAAGGAGAAGACTGGAGGAAGAAGCGGGGGAAGAAGAAGCCAGAGGAAGAAGGAGAAGACTGGAGGAAGAATCAGGGAACGAAGAAGAAGAGGACATTTTTACATTTTTAATAAAGGACTTGTCAAAAACTGGCTATTGTCTTTTGTCACACTACACAATTTTTTGGGGTGAATGGGTAGGGGCATAATGTACCCCATACTCATTCACATGGGGGAGGGATCTGGGGGCTCATCAACATGGGGACAAGGTGCTTTGGGGCGGGGGGGTCTGGATTTTGGGGGGACCACACACCATTTTTTTTTATAATTTTGGCGTGGGGTTACCCTTAAAATCCAGACCAGACCTGAAGGGACTGGTATGGACTGGGGGGGCACACGCCATTTTTGGTCTGGATTTTTTAATAGCTGGGTGCTGGCAATTGTGGGGTGGGGGGTTCCCCCACCCCAAAGCACCTTTCCCCCATGTTGATGGGGACAAGGGCCTTTTCCGAACAACCCTGGGCTGTGGTTGTCAGGGTCTGCAGGCAGGGGGCTTATCGTAATCTGGAAGCCCCCATTGAGAATGTTAGTTATTAGTGATGAGCCGAACACCCCCGGGTTCGGTTCGCACCAGAACCCGCGAACGGACCGAAAGTTCGCACGAACTTTAGAACCCTATTAAATACAATGGATGCGAACGTTCGAAATCTAAAGTGCTAATTATAACGACTATTATGCATGTTATTGTCCTAAAAAGGGTTTGGGAACCCAGGTTCTGCACCAGGGGACATGTATCAATGCAAAAAGAAGTTTTAAAAACTGCCGTTTTTCTGGAGCAGTCATTTTAATGATGCATAAAGTGGGGAAAAAAAAGTCAAATATTCCTTTAAATATCGTACCTGGGGGGTGTCTAAAGTATGCCTGTGAAGTGCCATGTGTTTCCCGTGTTTAGAACTGTCCCTGCACAAAATTACATTTCTAAAGGAAAAAAAGCCATTTAAAACTGCTTGCGGCTTTAATGTAATGTCTGGTCCCGGTAATATGGATGAAAATCTTTAAGAAAAATGGCATAGCTACCCCATCACAGCCCCCCCCCCTACCCCAGCCCATTACCAGCCCCTTTGGGTCTTGTATGGATATTAAGGGGAACCCCGCACACAAAATAAAAAAGGCCCTATATACTCTGAACAGCCGTATACAGGCAGTGCATACAAGACAGGGACTGTAGGTTTGTTCTTATGTAGAATCTGTTTGTAATTTTGAACAGGTACATTGTTTAAGTGTAGCTTCAGCCAAAAAATCTATTTTTAAGCTTTTTGGAAAACATAGGGAAGGGTTATCACCCCTGTAACATTTGTTTTGCTGTCTGTGCAGTGTGCACCTGTTCAGAACAGTTCACCTCACTTTCCGTCCTAATGACAAATGTTTTTTGAAAATTTGGTTTTTTTATTGAAACAAGAAATGGTGATAAAGAATCAGTGGAGAGGAGACACTTTTTTTTCCCATATTAACTCTTACAGGAGAGAATTTGCCTTCCTAGGGGTAGATTTCCTCTCACTTCCTGTTGTATCCTTCCGTTTGCAAGGAGGAGTCGTTTGTAAGTTGGATGTTTGAAAGTAGGGGCCTGTCGTATATACTCAGCTGAAATTTGCCCCTTACATGTTGGTGTTGCCACAACACTGTGAGCCCTCACAGTTACTCTTGGTGGGCGCATGAATGGGCCCTGCTGTGAATTATTAGATCAAGAATTGTAATTGCATGCCCCTGTTGAACAGGGGCTGAAAAATTGGGCCTTTGGTGGTGGTGGTGGTGGTGGTGTTGACACAACACTGTAAGGCCTCACAGTTAGTCTTGGTGGGCCCAGGAATGGGCCCTGCTGTGAATTATTAGATCAAGAATTGTAATTACATGCCCCTGTTAAACAGGGGCAGAAAAATTGAGCCTTAGGCACTGGTGCCACAACACTGCAACCCCTCACAGATACTGTACTTGGAGCACAGCAATGAGCCCTGTTGCAAAGTATTGCATCAAAAATTGTAATTACACGCCCCTGTTAAACAGGGGCTGAAAAATTGGGCCTTAGCCACTGGTGCTGGTGCCACGACACTGCAACCACTCCCAGATACTCTAGTTGGAGTGCAGGAATGAGCCCTGCTGCAAAGCATTGCATAAAAAATTGTAATAACACACCCCTGTTAAACAGGGGCTGAAAAATTGGGCCTTAGCCACTGGTGGCGGCACCCAGAAACAAAAATGTTCTTCCAAGCTATCATCGTCAATCGGATCATTGAGGAGGAGGAGGATAGTCAGTCAACATAACAGGACAGTCTCTCAGCATCAGCATCAGTCTTGAAGGGATGTGACATTTGAAAATAAATTAGTCTGTTATATCAGCTTCAGGTGTTTGGTAGCTGGTGGTGATCCAAGACTGGTTCATCTTTATGAAGGTCAGTCGATCAACAGAGTCGGTGGACAGGCGCACCCTGTGATCCGTGACAAATCCTCCAGCAGCACTGAATGTGCGTTCTGAAAGAACGCTGGATGCAGGACAGGCCAGTAGCTCAATTGCATACTGTGCAAGCTCTGGCGAGTGATCCATCCTCAAGACCCAGTAAGCCAGAGGATTTTCGGTGGGGAAGGTGTCCAAGTCTGACCTTGCCCCTAGGTATTCCTGCACCATGTATATCAGACGCTGGCGATGGTTGCTGGAACCGATCATACCTTGGGGCTGCGGACTAAAGAATTGTCTGAACGCTTCGGTCAGACTGCCACCTTCCCCACCGCTCCTTCTTTGACTGACCGAAGCCTCAGCAACTCGTTGTCCAGGACCAGGAGTTTGTAAACTCCCAGTCTCTGGGAACGCGTTGCACAGACCTTTCTGCAAGGCATCCCGGAGTTGTCTCATCCTCTGCTCCCTCTGCGACGGTAAGAGAAGGTCCGCAACCTTACCCATGTACCGTGGATCAAGGAGAGTGGCCAGCCAGTAATGGTCCCTCTCCTTGATTCGAAGAATACGAGGATCCTTCCGCAGACTTTGCAGGATCAGGGAGGCCATGCAGCGTAGGTTAGCTGAGGCATTCAGTCCGGAGTACTCTGGGTCACTAAGGACGACATGATCCGCAGCCACCTCCTCCCAGCCACGTACAAGTCCACTGGTTTCTTGGGACTGTAAATCATCCCTAAAAGACTGCTGCTGCTGATGCTGAGTGCCAGGCTCCACCTCCATGCTGACACAATCCTCCTCCTCCTCCTCTTCTTCCTGTGCGATGGGTGGGACAGAAGGAACACTGTCTGGGTAAAGGGGGCCTTGAGAGGCAAGGAAGTCCTCCTCTTCCTGCCTCTGTTCTGCCTCAAGTGCCCTGTTCATTATTCAACGCAGCGTATGTTCCAACAGGTGGACAAGAGGTACAGTGTCACTGATGCATGCACTGTCACTGCTCACCATCCTCGTGGCCTCCTCAAATGGTGCCAGGACAGTGCATGCATCCCTGATCATGCCCCACTGGCGTGGTGAAAAAAACCTGAGCTCCCCTGACCCTGTCCTGGTGCCGTAGTCGCACAGGTACTCATTGATGGCCCTCTGCTGCGTGTGCAGCCGCTGCAGCATGGCCAACGTTGAGTTCCACCTGGTGGGCATGTCACATATAAGGCGGTTCTTGGGCAGGTTCAACTCCTTTTGCAGCTCAGCCAGGCGAGCACTGGCATTATAAGATCTGCGGAAATGCACACAGACTTTCCTGGCCTGCCTCAGAACATCCTGTAAGCCTGGGTACCTGCCCAAGAACTGCTGTATCACCAGGTTAAGGACGTGAGCCACACAGGGCACATGGGTCAGTTGTCCCTGTCGGAGAGTGGAGAGGAGGTTGGTGCCATTGTCGCAAACTACCATTCTGGCTTAAGCTGGCGTGGCGTCAACCACCTCTCAGCCTGCCCCTGCAGAGCAGACAGAACCTCTGCCCCAGTGTGGCTCCTGTCCCCCAAACACACCAGCGCAAGCACGGCATGGCATCTTTTTGCCTGCGTACTTGCGTAGCCCCTTGAACGCCTACGGAGCACCGCTGGTTCCGAGGACAAAGCACAGGAAGAGGCCACGGAGGAAGAAGAAGAGGAGGGGGTGGAGGACAGAGGTGTGTCACAACCAGTAGTAGCATTTTGGAGGCGTGGCAGTGGAACAACCTCCAACACTACTGCACCTTGTCCTGCATCCTTCCAAAAAGCTGCCAAAAGAGTGACCCAATGGGCCGTGAAAGAAAGGTAACGTCCCTGTCCATGCCTGCTGGACCATGAGTCAGCGGTAATATGCACCTTACCGCTGACCGCTCTGTCCAGCGAGGCCAAGACATTGCCTTCCACATGCCGGTAGAGAGCCGGAATCGCCTTCCGTGAGAAAAAGTGGCGTTTGGGAACCTGCCACTGAGGAACCGCACATTGCACAAACTCACGGAAGGGGGCCGAGTCTACCAACTGAAAAGGCAGCAGTTGAAGCGCTAGCAATTTAGCCAAGCTAGCATTCAACCGCTGGGCATGTGGATGGCTGGGAGTGAACTTCTTTCGACAGTCCAGCAGCTGGGGCAGGGAAATTTGCCTGCTAGAATCGGACGTTGGTGTACTGCTAGCAGAGTGCCCGCAAGTACTTGGCTGTGACACACCTAATTCTACACCTTCATTCCTCTCAGAGCAGGTTTCAGAGAGGACTGAAGGTATAGTGGGGTTGGAGATCCAAGCTGATGCGGTGCAAGAAGAGGTCAGCTTTGGTCTTTGGTGTGGGTCTTTAAGGTAGGCTTGCCAACGAGCTGCATGGCAGGTCAACATATGTCTGGTCAAGCATGTGGTGCCCAAGCGGGTGATGTTTTGGCCACGCGATATACGCTTGAGACATATGTTGCAAACAGCAGCTGTGCGATCTGATGCACTCGACTCAAAAAAGGCCCACACCAAAGAACTTTTTGAATAACGGGCAGAGGCAGCGCCCTGCACAGGCGGAGCTCTGCGGTGTGATTCCGTCGGTGTGCTGCCCTTACGCTGGCCCCCGAGGGCATCCTGCCTCATTGGAGATGTGCCTCCTCCTCATCCTCCTCCTCCTTCTCTCTCCTATTAGGCACCCACGTGGAGTCAGTGACCTCATCATCCCCTCCCTCCTCATCACTGGAGCCAATCTGGCAGTATGCTGCAGCTGCTGGAACATGACTGCCAGATTGGTGTCCTTCTTGAGCATTCCCTCTCTCTGCTCTCACGCTACTGCCTTCCTCTAGCTGGGTATCATCATCAGACCCTTCGAAACGCTGGGCATCCTCCTGGAGCATGTACCCAAGACTGTGCTCAAACAGTTCGGGGGACTCCTCAGGAGGACATGGTTGGTCTAGGGAAGGAGTGACTGATGATGACATTGATACGAGGGAAGAGGACGCTTTGGCAGCTGCTTTGCCAGTACCCTGAGCCTGGGTGAGAGAGGATGAGGAGGATGAGGAGGGCTTGGTCATCCACTCTACCAAGTCTTCGGTATGATGCGGCTCAACACGTCCAGCTGCCGAAAAGAAGGACAAGCGTGTCCCATGGCCACGTGCTGATGGCGATGCACCGCGTCCACGACCAGCACTGTTGTCTCTAGACACAGAGCCTGCTTGCCCTCTTTTTTTGGCTCCTGACTGTCTGCCTCTCCTTGTTTGCCTTCCAGACATTCTAATGGCCTTCAGGGAAATGGGAAAAGCAGCAATACAGGCTAAGTTAAGGTGTAATATGGTCAGGAGGCACACTCCGCCCGCTGTAAGTGCAGCAAAATCCTGTTTGTGTAACACACCAGGAAAAAGCAGCAATACAGGCTAAGTTAAGGTGTAATATGGTCAGGAGGTACACTCCGCCCGCTGTAAGTGCCGAAAAATCCTGTTGGTGTAACACACCAGGAAAAAGCAGCAATACAGGCTAAGTTAAGGTGTAATATGGTCAGGAGGTACACTCCGCCCGCTGTAAGTGCCGCAAAATCCTGTTGGTGTAACACACCAGGAAAAAGCAGCAATACGGGCTAACTTCAGGTGTATAATGTGCAGGAGGCTTAGCAACAATGACACTGACACTGTCCCCTGCCTATCCTTCTCTCTCCCTGCACACAAGGTTTATCAAAGTATATGACACTGACACTCTCCCTGCCTATCCTTCTCTCTCCCTGCACACAAGGTTTATCAAAGTATATGACACTGACACTCTCCCTGCCTATCCTTCTCTCTCCCTACACACAAGGTTTAGCAAAGAATATGACACTGACACTCTCCCTGCCTATCCTTCTCTGTCCCTACACACAAGGTTTAGCAAAGAATAGATTTGACACGATTTGACACTGTCCCTGCCTATCCTTCACTTTCCCTGCTCCGGAACACACTACACAAGGCCGCCGCGCTGGTGGCCTTTTATAGTGTGGGGCGTGTACTAAACCCCCTCAGCTATAATTGGCCACAGGCATCCTGCCTGTGGCCAATTATTGCTCTCCTCGCTGCCGGCGCTGTGATTGGCCAAGCATGCAGGGTCACAGTGCATGCTTGGCCAATCACAGCGCCGGGATTACACTGCGATGGCGCAGTGTATTGTGGGCCGTTCGCATCACTCGAATTTGGCGCGAACGGCCCAAATCGTTCATTGTTCGCCGAACGTGCGAACAGCCGATGTTCGAGTCGAACCTATGTTCGACTCGAACACAGAGCTCATCCCTATTAGTTATGATGAAACTCGTCTGAGGACGTACATGCTGACGTCACCACGCCGTCTCACCGAGGACGACGGAAGCTTTGCTAATAGCCGGCTGATTTCAAAATTTTATGCAAGATTTTAACATATGTTTGTAAGTGTAACCTTTTTTACTTAAATAAACCAAGTAAGACAGTATTACGCTATAGTTTATTATTCTTTCTATGAGCTGAATGCAACTGATTCCCACGAAAACGGAATATATGTTTGATCGCCAAGGGTCCCTTTCATCCATCCATCCACCAGCCTCTGCTTGTTTTTCATTTGGTGAATATCTGTTTAGCGATATTTGGTTTGCCATCTGGTAAGGAGACATTTTGTACGGTGGTGGAAAAGCTTTACTGCTAGATTTGCCTGTTAGTTGGTGAGGAGGATCACTATGCGGTGGCGGTGCACTCTTATGTGATTTACTCACCGGGTGTCTATCTATGCTCATTTAATTTTTCCACATTGTAAGTGGAATGGTTGTTATATCTATTCGATTGACCTGACAATATTACGCTATGGTTTATACAATTTTCTTTTTGGGTTGATTGCTAACTACCACCTGTGGAGTCAAAGATACCTGCAATTGGAGATCTTTCAATCATTTCCGGAGTGTTTGGGTCATCCTGCAAAATAAAGGCCTGGGCTGGGTTTAAGCCACCTGCTCAATTGGCTTACTGTCCGGTAAGCATGTTTTTCACAAGGTGTTATTATAATTTCCTAAGCCCAGGTTCACACTGGGGCTGCGGGAGTGAAGCCGTGCGATTTCAGCTGAACTCGCACGATTTCACTCCTGCCTGTCAGTCCCGATTTCAGCTTGTTTACAGAGACATCAGACACAGATGTCAATGTAAATCGCGGCTGAAATCGCAAAAAGTAGTACAGAAACTACTTTTTGAAATCGGTGCAGCGCCGCAGATGCGGCATTGCACCGATTAGGACGGTGCCATTGCCCGCAATTTGCGGCAAATTTCGCCGATTTGACATGTCAAATCGCATGTCAAATCGCACCAGTGTGAACCAGGGCTTAAGGAGATTTGAGTACACCGTATGTGCTTCCATTTGTGTTCAAGATTGGACTAATCATACAATAATTGGACTATTACTAGCGCAATTTTCTCCTTCCCAATTTATTTGTGCTATATCTCACATTAATTGCTGCTTTTTGGACTGGTCCATCCATTAACTTTTTAATAAATTTTTTTATTTATTTTCATTATTTCGGATTAGCGCAGTTTTTTACCCTTTAAAATAGCTCTGAGCTGTCTTCTCCCTGAGCCGTCTTCTCATGCCGCTGTCTCTCCCGCCGCCATCTACTCCTGCCGCTGTCTCTCCCACCGCCATCTTCTCCTGCCGCTGTCTCTCCCACCGCCATCTTCTCCCGCCGCCATCTTTCCCGCCACCGTCTTTTCTTGCCGCTGTCTCTCCTTCTGCTGTGTTCTTTCTCGCCGGCGGTTACACACTAAATAAAAAAAAGCATCTCTTCTTCTGTGGCTGTCTTCCTCCATTGTGTTGTCACCTGCTGTCTGGCAACTCTTATCTAGCCATAGGGCATGGTCATCCGATGACATCACCCAGAGAACCCGCCCCATGTGGGGGTTTATTTAGCGAGTAACCGGTGGCGAGGAAGAACACAGCAGCAGGAGAAGATGGCGGGGGGAGAGACGGCACCAGGAGAGACAGCGGAAGGAGAAGATGGCGATGGAAGACACGGCGGCAGGAGAGACATAGGTAGGAGAGACGTCAGGAGGGTAAGATGGTGGCAGAAGAGACAGCGGTAGGAGAAGACGACTCAGGGAGAAGACAGCTCAGAGCTATTTTACAATAAAGGACTTGTCAAAAACCGACTCTTGTTTTTTTCACATTTCACTGCGGTGGGGTGAATGGTCAGGGGTACAATGTACCTAATACCCATTCACATCGGGGGCCGATTTGGAGGCCTCCTTGTAAAAGGGGGTTTCCGGATTCTGATAAGCCCCCGCCCGCAGACCCCAATTACCACCAGCCAGGGTTGTTTGGAAGATGTCCTTGTCCCCATCAACATGAGGACAAGGTGATTTGGGGAGACCCCAAAGCACCCCCCCATGTTGAGGGCATGTGGTCTGGTACGGTTCAGGTGAAGGGGGCACTCGCTCATCCCTCCTATCCTGACCTTCAGGCTGCATGCTTAGATAAGGGTCTGGTATGGATTTTGGGGGGGACCCCACTCCAATTTTTTTGAAAAATTTGGCATTGAGTTCCCCTTAAAACCCATACCAGACCCAAAGGGCCTGGCATCGATTTTTGAAGGGACCCCACTCCAAATTTTGTTTAAACTATTGTTTTTGTGTTATTTTGTTCTTAATTTGGTGCTTAGAGAGAATTCACATTTAGTTGATATATCATGGCTTAGTAGAGCCCTGAAATTCAGCTTTGGAGCAGAGATTTTGTTTTTTGGGGTTCCCCCCCCCATTACACTTTCTAATCAAGGACAAGCATGTGTGCACAACCAAATACTTTTGTATGTAACTAGATTTAATATAGATTTGAAGGGGTATGAATAGTTTGCACTTATAAAATATGTGTTTTGAGCCTACAAAGGTCAAACATAAACCAAAAAAGATCAACTTTTTATATCAACATTAGTATAAACATTTGTTACATTAAAAGAGAAGAATGTTTTGTTTGTTTTTTCCCCTTTTACACTTACCTAGGTGGATGCAGCATGGGACTGATGCTGCATCTGTCCCCCAGCGTCTCTACACTGAGAACCGAGCCATGGCTCGATTCTCACAGACCCCCGAGAGGAGAGGTTCTGACTGTCAATCAGCAGCTCTCCTCCATGCTCAGTGGATCGCTGAGCTGTGGATGGGCCAGGAATCGGCCACCTCAGGCTTTCAGTGGCTAACTGAGAGGCTGATACAGGCATCAGTCTAGGCACCTGGCGGATCCAGACTCCATTGTTGTGATCACGCGGTGCCTGAACTGATTCCAGTGACGTGGTCACAGGAGTGTAAAACAAATTGCAGTCCTGTGACCCTTAGGAGAAGCCCAGACAAACAAGCTCAGGATGGACTTCTCCTTTAATGTACTTGGGCCAAAAAAAAAAAAGACATGGAAATTATGCTCCAGCATTTGACAATATAGTTAAAAGGTCCCTGCTCAAAAGAGCTTACAATCTACAATGGTAGGACACTAAAAATTAGACACATTAACAAATCACATTAGAAAAGCAGGGATACAAATCAAGCTAACAACCATGACAAACCTTTGTGGTGTTCAGAAGTCCTCACCCCAAACCCCCAAAAAGTTAAATGGCAGGATTTTCATAAAACAGACAAAATGAATACAAAAGCCAAAAAAGGCAGCACACAAACTACATTGACCCACACAGCATGCAGGCCTTTCAATAACTAGCTAGGATTCCTAACACACCCACTTAGACCCACCCAGTAAAGGACATACCCACCAGTTTAATTGATCCTGTCTCTTCATGTAGTCCTCAAGTGCTCACACCTGTTCATTAGGAACACACACTCTTTACAAAAGAAAAAATGCATCAGCATAGATATCTGTGCAGGGTAAACCTCAAAATAACAAGGCTCTGGCCATGATCAATGATCCCAAAAATCACCAAATCAAACTTGTACATTGTTGGGCATGTGGAGGGTCCAAAACAGGAAATGACAACTTTGTGAGGGATGCTTAACACAAATTGGTGACAAAGTACATTTGTCATTCATCATAAGCATACAACATTAAAATATGTGTGCAGGATTACACCAGACTTATACATCCATATCCGGGCCAAAACACCCCAGTTCTAGGTTTGGTGCAAACCCACACTTGCTTGATTTTTAATGTGATTTCTTGGGGTTCAATTATGTGAAACCCATCAAAAATGTCATCACTAGTGAAAAATAAACTTTTACTTTAAAACAGAAGAAGAACATAGAAACCTCTAGCCAGGTAGCGGGATTGGGATTCAAACCAAGAACCTCTGTGTTGCTACTGCTTGGCAGAAGTGCTAACCTGTTAGGCACTGTGCTGCTACATGCTTCTAGCCTGCATCTCTGTGGTGTCAAACTGTCCTAAGTCCCAGAGGTGCAAGAAGTTAATCAATGCAGATGTACTGTGGAAGGCCAGAGAGCCATTGAACAACCTGTTTCTGGCATACGCCTTCTGTTTAGAAGGCTGGGTATGGCTGATTACTGTCAGCATGCTGAGAGAAAAACAGCTGTGATTTTGTGGGTTTTGGCTTGGTAAAAGGCTGCAATTAGTGTAGGGGTACAGTTGCTTCTAACCAGCCAGGCAGGTAAAAGTGCAATGCAGGAAAGACTTCAGCGACCCCCACAGATCTGGAGACATTAAATTGACACAGGAAAGCCTTTGCAATGTGCCCAAATGATGTCTGGTTTAATTAGCTTAACATCTCGGTATTTATGCCGGTCTTAGGGGACAAAGGTGGGGATGGGAGGAGTTTACATGATACAAATTCAGGTTAATAATTTCCTATTAGCTAGTACGTGTTACAAGTTCAGGTAATATTTCGCTGATGAAATACAAATCTAACATGGATGTGAATTTTAACATATGTGACTTAAATGTATACTTTCTGTGTTTACACAGTTGTGTAGAACTATAATTAACGTATCTTGAACAAACATGAGCTAGGGCAAAGTCCATAGATATGGTATATGCCTAAATGATCATAAAAAACCTTTACACAGAAATAAGTACATTTCAAACAAAACCTTTTCTTTAACCCATGACATGGCGTCCTGAACTTAAAATGGAGGTTGTCATGCCAAGTTACCTTTACAATCCTCTCTTTGAGACAAAATATGTCTCATAGTTATATAATCTTTCTTCTATCATAATAATAGTTATGGCTGCACTTCTCAACCATGTCAGTATTCCTACTCCAGAACTTAGGTTTGCAAAAAGGATCCCATGTCTTGGCAATGTTTCTAGCTTCATCTTGTGATTTGCTTACTTCCTTTCGGTGTTGTGCAATTATATCATAATAATCTGGTACCTTAATACTAGTGTTATGAAACCAGGTACAACACTCATAATCTTCTGTTGTCTCACATAACCCAGTTAAAGAAGGACTCATGCTTTCTATGGCTAACTTGTGTAGTTCGAATCGTTTTTTAATTGCTCTAGTTTCTATATTTAATTTAGTAATATCATCAGAATTCGTTTCCATTATTTCGTCAATGATTCCAGTGTAATTATTCAACCTTTTCATTAAGTCTATTTGGATAGATATATATGTATATCTCAACATTATCAGACCCCTATAGCGGGGTCACTACCATATCTTCTCTACTTAGTATGATACCAGAGGGTCCACAGTACTACTTCACATCTATGTGGAGTAAAGCTCTTCTTAGGGTGTATGTGGATACATATCTTTACTCATTCATATCACCCATCTTGGCATCATACAAATCTGCTAATCTGACAATCTGATAACACTCTATCTCTTCCCTGGGGTCATCTTCCTCAGTACTAATTATTGTATTTCACATTTATGATATTTAAAGGGTACAGCCATGAGAGGAATACTAACGGTGGAGGGGTGTAATTTGACTACATATCCAACATTTTCATATCCTGATTTCTGTGCATAGGCATATTTAAACTTCAATAATAACATTTTATCTGTGTTTAATTTCTGAGTTTTCATTTCTCTTGTGTCTGTCATGTGTATTATTCATATTAATATTCTGTTGTGGAGTTTTAGAGGCTCCACAAATACTCTTTGTGTCCCAAATCTTCAGGATGATAAATACAGTTAGTTATCAGCCAAGTTGGCAAAAATACGATCAGGGCAGCCCAGCATAAGAGGCACAAGGCTTTCCCAGAAGTCTGTGGTGAAATAAGCAACGGCATTTTGTTCAGAGCCTTGACCAACTGCTTCACTCAATTTTCCTTGGCTTGCTTCTTAGGTGTTTGGTTCACCTTCTTCACACGACTGGCATGGATCCAAGCCTGTTGTCCCTCTACCAGAATAGTTGTTCGGGTAACCGCGATCACTGTAGTCGGGGGTCCAAATGGGTACTCTTCCTTCTTGGTATGCTTCAGTTGCTGGACCACTACGACATCTCCCACTTGGAAGGAATGAGTTGGTTCCTGCGAAAAAAAAGGAGAGGTTCGAGCAACATTCCTTTCAACTTGATCTAAGGTTTCAATAAGTTTTTTTTACATATTCTTTCTGAATAAGATCTAGGTCCTCTCTTTCCAACATAAGTGGCTGTCTGGCCCATGGGGTGGGGAATGGCCTACCCATTAAAACTTCAAAAGGGGAGTATCCTGTCTTTTTAGAGGGTGTCATTCTTACCTCGGCTAGTACAGCTGGTAGGACCTTCTTCCAATTTGCATACGTACCTCCAGTGGCTTTCCTGATCTTATCTTTAATGGTTCTGTTCATCCTTTCCACTATACCTGAACTCTGGGGGTGGTAAGGAATATGAAACTTCCATTCTATTTTCTGTGTTTGGCCACAAATGCAGGACCATTATCTGAGTTGATCTGAAGTGGGCAACCCCATCTGGGAATGATTTCCTGTGTGAGACTTCTTACTACTGTTTGTGCGTCTTCCTTTTGTTACAAACACTTCTATCCATCTTGAGAACATGTCCACTATTACTAGCAAACATTCCTGTCTTTTACCTAGTTTGGGCATGTGTGTAAAATCAATTTGTAAATGAGTGAATGGTGTAGATGGATATCTCAGATGTTCATGTTTTGCCTTGTGAGGGTTCCTGGGATTATTCCGAATGCATGTGATGCATCTGGAAACATATGCCTTAACCAGAGAGGGAAGACCTGGAATGTAAACATCCTTATCCAAAAGTTTACATGTGACTTTCCATCCTCTGTGACCTATCCCATGGTATTGTGAAATAGAAATGGGTGCGCTGGCTACAGGGATACATAGTCTCCTCTCTTGGCAGACAAGGCCAGTTTCTGGGCTTGTCTGCACACTTATTGAGTTCCATTGTTGGATGTCTTTGTCTGTAGCATATGTTTGGAGTTCATGCAATGTTTCATCTAGGAGTGGGATTTCAGGTGAGAGCAATGGCATTTGGATGTCTGCTGGCTGTGTGGATGCTGCCTCTCTTGCTGCTTTGTCAGCTAAAGCATCTCCTTTGGCTATGTCATCCTGTTGCCCTGTATGTGTCCTACAGTGTAGTGTGATTGCATGTCCTAGAGTGAATGATGTAGCCATTTCCACCACCATCGCACAGGATACCAAAGCTCTGAGACACGCCAGCATGCCCTGCACTGGCATAGGCACAACCCTTGGGGAAAAACGATAGGGCGCAGTTTGCCTCCCATGTTTTTGTGCTAGGACTCCCGTCATGGTTTTACAGTTGTCCCTAGCAAATAGGTAAAACCCTTTGCTATACTCAGAGACCAAGACCAGGAGCTGTTATCATAGATGTTTTGAGGTATACGAAAGCATTGTACATTTCATCATTGCATTTTATACAATCTGGTATGTCAGTACCTGTGGTTTGTCTCAAGAGATTATCATAGTAGGAACAGTCAGGTAACTAATCATGCCAAGAAAGGACAGCATATCCTTCTTGGTCTGTGGGGGGGCTAGACCCACGGAGAGCCGCAGCTCATGACTGACTTTCCTTTCACCTTTTGTGAGTACAAAACCAAGGCATTCAACAGTTTCCTGACACCACTTGAAGTTTCTTTTTGGAAACTTTATGACCATTATCTGCCAACCAATGTAGCAGATCTTCTCGTTGCAGGCTACCTGGCTTGGGTTACATATCAATCAACATATTGGAGTAGGACAGAACGATGGCAGGGAGTCCAGGACTGCAATGTGGCCTGGAGCACAACTGAGTAGACTACAGGGTCAACATAACCCATGACACCTTGTCATCTGGCAAAAAAAAATTGTTTTTAAAAAACAGAAAGCAAGGATTGGCTGTGTCTCCTCATCCACAAGGACGCTAAAAAATACATTTGTAAAATCAATCACAGTAAAATACTCTGCATCGGGTGGTATGGAGGTAAGGAGTGATGGCACATCAGGCACTATAGGCGCACACAAGGTTATCCACAGCTCGAAGGTCTTGAACAAATCTATAACTGCCATCCTGCCTGATACTCACTGCTTTCTCTTTCCCATTACATTTAAACATCCTGCTGCTTCTTTCTGTATTAAAGTTTCCTGAAATTGGTCAATTGTTTGTGTGGTCCATTCAGATATAATCTGTTTGACCATCAAGGCGAACTGGGGTTTTAGATTATTCATATAAATTTGAATAAACAAAGCTCCCACATCAGTAGCTGCAGCTAATCCAGCTTCTGTTGTCCAATTTTCATGAAACCTTTTCCAGAAATCAACTACAGATTCTTCTGACTTTTGTTTGCATGCTATGGCAGTAGGAAGGGAACTTTTATTTTTAAACACTTTCATCATTTCAGCCTCTAATTCTGTCCACATAGTGTTACTACCTGTTATTGTGTTTAACCCATATGCTCCCGCATTACCAGTGTCAATAGTGTTTATACTTGGAACATTTGCCCAGCTCCAGGAACTGGTGTGTCCTATAATGCCATCAATGATAAGGCGCATGTCTTCCTGTGTGTAATTTCTACCCTTACATGCCTTTTTTAAGTAAGTTAAAGTACCTCCTGCTGAGGCAGTGGGTTTGGGACAATGTTTCACTATCCTGTCAATGTCCTCAACGTCTATTACTTTTTTCAATATTTAATTTCCAATGGTCATGAAAGGCGCTTGAAGGTTAGTGTTACTATATACATTTCCACTCTTTGTTTTAGGGGGACTAAGTGTTCTACCCACTACAGCGTTTTCCTGTTCTTCCTCCTGCTCTTGGCCAGGTGGTGAAACTACCCCTCCTATAGCTCCCTGATCTTCTTCTGGTTCAGCTACCTTGACTCTAGCTTCCTGTCCTTGCCTCTGTAGGCGCTGTCTATCTTGTTGTGGAGCGGGAGGGATCTGCCGTTGTCTGATTTCATGATGTCGAGCCAGAAGATCAATATCTTCCTCTCTTAAACTCGGATAGACATGTACATATGAGGGTGGAGGATGACTGACTACTGGCAGAGGTGGAGCTGTTGGGTCAGGGACAACTCTCTTTTTATCGGCTTCTTCTCTATGTTTCTGGTCATAATCTACCTTACTTAAACATTTGGTGGGCTTTTTCGCTTCTTTTTGTCCCTCTGAAACCAATATGGGGCATATTTTAACCAATTCTCTCCTCCCTTTTCCATATAATCCATATCCCATGTGAAATTCATCATTACTACTATCCCGGGGAAAGGGGTCTATACTGTGTATGGCTCTGGTCTATCCCACTAAATTTGAAACTCATGGGACTATAAATTCATAATCAGTACCACAAATTCTGGCTACAAAATTGTTACACGTTTCTCCTGGGTTGGGAAAAGAGGGAGGATATTCTTTACCTTGTTTCTGACCCATATTCACAGTGGGAGACGACTGTTTTACCACGCAGTCTTCTGATCCACACAACAAATTATTCTTAATACTTCTATTATCTTAACACTTCTATGCGACAGAAAGAAAAAAGCAAAGGTTTTGGGGTCACCAGAGTCTACCTCCTCATTAACCACTTCATATTCCTTGCCAAAAGGAATGTATCTATCATATTCCTTGCCAAAAGGAATGTATCTATCATATTCCTTGCCAAAAGGAATGTATCTATCATATTCCTTGCCAAAAGGAATGTATCTATATGCAGTACTGCTTATCTTTGTGGATTTACCAAAAATCCAATATTAACCTCCTGGCATGGTTCTTATCCCCTACTAATTTATGGGTCTAAAAGCTTTAATCAGAGCTGAGGCAAGAAAATATTTAGTCAATAAAGACAAAAAGGATTCTTACCACAGATGATTTTGCTTATCCCGGACACGAGAACCCCCAGTTGTAGGGATACAGTTGCTTCTAACCAGCCAGGCAGGTAAATGTGCAATGCAGGAAAGACTCCAGCGACCCCCGCAGATCTGGAGACATTAAATTGACACAGGAAAGCCTTTGCAATGTGCCCAAATGATGTCTGGTTTAATTAGCTTAACATCTCGGTATTTATGCCGGTCTTAGGGGACAAAGGTGGGGATGGGAGGAGTTTACATGATACAAATTCAGGTTAATAATTTCCTATTAGCTAGTACGTGTTACAAGTTCAGGTAATATTTCGCTGATGAAATACAAATCTAACATGGATGTGAATTTTAACATATGTGACTTAAATGTATACTTTCTGTGTTTACACAGTTGTGTAGAACTATAATTAACGTATCTTGAACAAACATGAGCTAGGGCAAAGTCCATAGATATGGTATATGCCTAAATGATCATAAAAAACCTTTACACAGAAATAAGTACATTTCAAACAAAACCTTTTCTTTAACCCATGACATGGCGTCCTGAACTCAAAATGGAGGTTGTCATGCCAAGTTACCTTTACAATTAGTGCTGGTGGGGAAATGTTAAGGCTGATTATAGTCCTTGGCCATGGAAAACATATGACACAATTTGCAATGGTGGTGGAACCCTTCTACACATAAATACTACATTTAGATATAATTTATGGAAGGACCTGAGTCAGGAGTTATGTTTACCAACATAGGGAGAACATACAACTTCTCTACATGAAGTAGCTAACCTATTAAGCAGAAGTGCTAACCTGTTAGCCACTGTGCTGCCACATGTGAAACCCTCCTACACATAAATACTGCATTTCTTTGGACATATAGGTGGTGGAATTTCATTAATCAGGAGTTATTCTTCTTTTTTTTTATAAATTGTATCTTTATTAAACATTTTCCAAAAATACAAACAGAATATAAATGCCAAACATGCAGTACGGCTTAGGAGTTATTCGTCTTAATTTATTCTGTGATATTTGGTGGTTATTGGTGTGTGAGTGTAGATTAGAATAATGATGTTACCCTCTGATTTTTGGGAATTGGATTTTTTGATTTCTGATGTTGGTACACATATCAAATTTTAGGGGCTCAAATGATGATCATTTGGAAATATAAAAAAAAAAAAAAAAAACATTTTGTAAAGACACTTGTGTGAGTTTGGGTAAAGATTTTTGTGAGATGGACAGCAACAAGTGAGAGATACAGAGAGAAATATTTTTGACCAAAACATGAAAACATTCCACATTCTAGCATTCTTAAAAAACAAAATAGATGATGAAGAAGCAACATTGTTACAAGGACAGTTTTTTTGAGAGAAAGAAACATTTCATCTCAACATGAAAAGTATTTATTTAAGGAAGTTACAATTGTACCATTAGAATCAATGGCTGAAACTTGCATTGGGCTACATAACTCTCATTTTCACTCTCAAAAAATGCTTTTTAAGTCAATGCTCATTTTGGTATTTGGTAAAAAGGCATGGGAGTTAAAATGAGAGTAGTTTGCAAGTCTGAGCATGCTCAGTTGTGCTGGCACCTAGTTGTAAAGTGACAGGGAATTTATCTTTTCTCAGACTTTTAAAGATATTTCAGTGCATATAACACTTTTTCAAGCAGTTTAAAAGCATATTATCTTTAAACAATATACCACATATTTCAGTTCCATTTAGGCAATCTAAACATTATTTTCATGTGCAATACTCCAGGTTCTAGCAGAGTAATGGTTTGGGTGCTATCTGTTTTCTGGAAGCTATAGTAAATTCAGTTTTGGGAGTATTTTTCCACCAGCGCTATAGTTAATTCCGTTATAGCGCTAATTACCACAATTGCGGTAATTTGAGCACTAATTAGCACGTGGCGCTATAGTAAATTACCCCCTTAGTTAATTTGTCCACTGCAGTGTTGCAGTCCTGCTGATCGCCGCTTATTCTATTAAAAAAATAAATAAAAATGCCATTAAAAATTTCCCATGGACTGGCCATACACTATACAATTTTCTTGTACAACTTTCCTTTAGATTTACCTAAACCATACAATATCAGGTCAAACTTAAACACTTTTTATTTGTATACAATCAGGCTGGCCCTTGCACTACATAGTTGAAGGTAAATCTAGAGGAAATTGAATAAAAAAATTGTATAATGTATGGCCATACATTATACAATTTTTTTATTCAATTTCCTCTAGATTTACCTTCTGCTCTTTTGTCTGCTCTTTTGCCCGGTCTTCTCCATTGTCTTCTTCCCTCTGCTCTTCTTCCTATGTTGATTCAAAGCGATCTCCTGGTGTAATGCTGGGTCTGCTGTGTGCAATGACTTATATTGGCATGGGGTGGGCCACCCAATGCTGTAATTTGGAGACCACACCCCTTGTGATGTCATCACCCCATCATGCCCCGGGCGGTGATGTCATAAGGGGCGGTGCCTCTGGATGACATCACATGGTGGTCCCGCTCCATGCCGATATAAGTCATTGGACATGGCAGACCCAGCATTACACCGGGAAATTGCGTTGAGTCAACATCGGAAGAAGAGCAGAGGGAAGAAGACAAAGGATAAAATCGGGCAAGATGGGAGCAAAAGAACTGTCAAAAGAGCAGAAGATAGCGGAGGAGACCCGGCAGAAGACAGAGGGAGAAGAACCGGAGAGTGAGAGCAGAGAAGAGCCAGAGAGGACAGAAGAAGTCGGAAGAGACCCCTGGAGCTGCCTAATAAATTACTTTAAAAACCTGTGTAGTGTGTTTTATTTTTAGCACTTTTTTCCAGGTGAATGGGTAGGGGTACAATGTACGCCATACTCATTCACATAGGGTGGGTGTCGGGACCTGGGGGCTCCCTTATTAAAGGGGCTCCGAGATTCCGATAAGCACCCTACCCACAGACCCCAACAACCAATGGCAAGGGTTGTCAGGAAGAGGCCCTTGTCCCCATCAACATGGGGACAAGTGCTTTGGGTGGGAGGCGCTTTTGTCAAAGCTTAATTAAACAAGCTTAAGTTAGAAGCTGATTGACTACCATTCACAGCTGTACCAGATTTTGCACTCTCCAGTCTTACTAAAGCAACCCCTATATTTTGGGTGTTATTTATATTTTACCTTCTACTGAAAATTGACAAATGTTAATTCTGAAGATAGCACTTTACACACACAGTAGCTGCCGCCATGTGTTTTAACATTCACATTCACAATATTTGCTGTAACAGTGCTGGTCTAGAATATACACTGTCATTCCAGACAGGGATATAACAGAGGTCAAAATTTGGTAACTTTCTTTAAAGAGCAAGGATTATTTAGTTATTATTTAGCAAAAAGGTTTAAAGATTTAAAAATATTGTTAATGATAGAAAAGGAAAAGCAAAGGAAAATATTTACAAATAGATATTACAAAATAGACAATAATAGTAATAGTAAAATAAACAAGAATAAAAGTGAAAAGTACAAGATTTTGCCTTGGCTGTGGTTCCCGCAGAATCCTATAACTTCAGTGCAGGTCCAATCTGACAGAGTCAAAGACTCTATAAATGACTTTCAGCACTTATGAAAAGATAAAATGGAAATATGAAAGTTCTTACTGCCAATTTCAGCAGCTTTTTTGGACTCTCTAAAATGTGTTTCTGAGTCCACAACACCCAAGTAAAATACTGAGGGGTGTGGGGTAGAAAGGCTAAAGTGTCTGTTTTTTCTTCATTGGCCATGTGTCTGTTTTTCTTCATTGGCCATTGGCCAAGTGAGTTAAGCAACCCACATATTATTACACAGAATAAAGCCATGAGCTGATACTGTCAACCAAAGCAAATGTAGTGTCAATATGGTGACACTGTACTGCTGTGACAGTGATGTACAATGGTTAGCTGTTCTGATAAAACTGTATGTCAATGTAGCTATCCATTGTACATAATCACCGCCATAGTGGTTAATTAAATAAAATAAAATACTGTTTCTGTAACTGCTTATAAAGTTAATTGGAGTTTAGCTTCAATTTGTTAGTCACGTATGCTAAGTTCATTGAAATCTACTAGACCATCGGGGTTAACGGGGTTCGATAGTTTGCACAAACTTTCGGTCCGTTCGCAGGTTCTGGTGCGAACCGAACCGGGGGATGTTCGGCTCATCCCTAATCACTAGAGGGATCACCAGCAGGATTAAAGAAGATCTTGATTCCCTATATAGATCTTTAGGTATCACTACAGGAATCACCATAAGGAGGAAGGAGGTCTCTAATCCTTTTTTATAGATGTTTATTTAACACTAGAGGAGTCACCAACAAGAGGATGGAGGTCTTTGATTGCCCAATATAGATCTTTAGTTAGACATCATTCCGAATGCTGTGCCCAGTTCTGGAGACCCCACTTACAAAAAGATATTGATAGGATAGAAGCGCAAGCACAGGGAATGACAATAGAAACTGTAAAAGGTCTGAGAGATTTCAAGAACTTAATATGTACAGTCTTGAGGAAAGAATGGAAAAGGGAGACATGACTAAAACTTTTAAATACATTAAAGTGGAACTAAACCGATCGATTTAAAGGTTTTAAAGGTTTCAAAAAACAGTTACCATACATTCCCAGTTACATTCCCAGCACGCTGGTGATGCTAATTGTCACATTTGCTTGTGCTCTAAACCAAACTGTCAAACCATGGCTGATGTCATAACTGATCACATGTACAGCACCATGGTAGTTACAGAACAAACAGAGGCTAAGATGGCAGCTTCCTCGGCTGAAAAGGATAGGAGGGTTTAGTTCCACTTTAAAGGTGTGATCCTGCATTGCTCTAAAGGTAACCCACCGGGCATTATAATAAATTAAGTTAGTGCTGTAAGTGTAGTGCTATAAATTAAAAAAAAAGAGTGCTGAAGGGTCCTTTTCCAATTCACTCGAAAGGAGGAACATATTTCTCAAATATTTTTACAAAAATACATTTGTGTAATGTAGCACTTAACTCCATTTAAGGGACCGGCTGGTTTTGTTTTGGGTCATGCAAACTACCTCCATGGCTTCCGTTGTCAGGGTACAGAAAGTCTCTAGAAAAAGTCAATGTCCTCACAAATGTAAAACTTAAACAGGAAGGCTTTATTTTTATTTTCTTGCTGTGGGAACTTGTAGAGAAAGTAGGAAACAAGAGAAGTTGAGGTGAAAGTTCAGGCACGCAAAACACTAAAGGCACAACGTTGCCACTCAAGCCTGAGTGGGTATTGCTCACCCGGATAGTCCCGTTTCCTTCGGTCCTAGCAGCCGGGATGATGCACGGATCAACTTTATCTGAGAATTTGGGGATGCGATCAGGAATCCTCTGCCACAGGATTATCAAAGTCCCGAACCTCCCAGCCAAGCAATAGTTAGAACCTTTATGCCAGATTGACGTATTGCAGGGCTTGTAGTAATGGATCCCTCCTTAGGTCAGGGTTGCCAACTTTCAGTAAATTTCTGAACAGTTTGTAAAATCCGTACTTTTTGCATCTGTCCTTGAATGTCCATTGCGGACAAGTAGGCTGCATGTCCGTAATTGACATTCATGGACAGATGCAACAATTATGGATTTTACAAACTGCTTGGAAATTTACTGAAAGTTGGCAACCCTGCCTTAGGTGAGTCTCCAGGCCTCCTCCCAAGATAGCAGTACCGTCGCCAATCTCCTCTTTGGCAGATCCTCCCCTGGCCTCTTTCCCTAAGACTGAGCTTCCCGCAAGTGGACAGCTTGGGATCCCTTCCAAAGACATATGCCCCAGCCAGCAGAGCTGGGCCTACCAGGCAGCGATGCAGCCTCGGGTTGAAGGTACCCGGGGCTGGAACACACGCATGCACCCCGTGCCATGCGGGCCACGAGGTGCGCACACAGGAACGAACCACCTTCAATGGCGTCTGCCCCTTATGTACCCTCTCCCGGCATGCACAGTGGGTTAACCACGCCCACTGCACGGCTGCTGAGAGAGGACACCCAATGTTGTGTGATACCCCTGTATTCCAGCCTGGGCCGGTGGTGGCAGTGCCACCTACAGGCGAACAGGGAATATAACTGCCAGGCAGTATCACACCCAGAGCAGAAGCAAATTTCAACACAATTATCTAGGTCTGAGCCCAACTACTGGCTCAGACTACCGCTAAATTTACACATAGCATCTCACCATTTGGGAAGGACGCTACACACACCCCCTCCAGAAGAGAACAAAATCCTTCAATCCTGAAGATTTTGAGAAAAACCACAAACATTTCCATGCGCCAGAACCCAAATTCTTGGGAAGGGGAAAGAAAAGAAGAAAGAAAGCACTCAAGATAACATTACAATAATTGACATAGCTCTCCAGATATGACATTTAAATTTCCATATGCAAAAATACACACCACCCATTACTGACTATCTACCCCACCCCATTCTCTGGTGGTCTTGATAGTAGCTCTGGTACCTGCAAGAAAACACAGACAACATGCATAGAAAATGCAAACATCCTAACCACTAGTCATATTTTATACACAGAGAAGCAAACTGTTTCCCCGAGAGGAAGCAGTTCCCTTCTTTAGATGCTAAGCCTTGCATTAAAGTTTTCCTAATCCTAAGTGCTTTAACCACTTAAGCCCCGGACCATTTCGGACCATTAGGACGAAGCCTGTTTTTGGGATTCGGCACTGCGCTGCTTTAACTGTAAATTGTGCGGACATGCAATGTTGTACCCAAATGAAATTTGCGTCCTTTTCTTCCCACAAATAGAGCTTTCTTTTAATGGTATTTGATTGCCTCTGCGATTTTTATTTTTTGCGATATAAATGGAAAAAGAACGAACATTTTGAAAAAAAAAGATATTTTCTACTTTTTGTTATAAGAAAAATCGAATAAACTCAATTTTAGTCATACATTTAGGCCAAAATGTATTCAGCCACATGTCTTTAGTAAAAAAAATGTCAATAAGCGTATATTTATTGGTTTGCGCAAAAGTTATAGCGTTTACAAACTAGGGTACATTTTCTGAAATTTACACAGCTTTAAATTTATGACTGCCTATCTCATTTCTTGAGGTGCTAAAATGGCAGGGCAGTACAAAACCCCCCCAAATGACCCCATTTTGGAAAGTAGACACCCCAAGGAAATTGCTGAGAGGCATGTTGAGCCCATTGAATATTTTTTTTTTTTGTCCCAAGTGATTGAATAATGACAAAAAAAAAAAAAAATTACAAAAAGTTGTCACTAAATGATATATTGCTCACACATGCCATGGTTATATGTGGAATTGCACCCCAAAATACATTCTGCTGCTTCTCCTGAGTACGGGGATACCACATGTGTGGGACTTTTTAGGAGCCTAGCCACGTACGGGACCCCGGAAACCAAGCACCGCCTTCAGGATTTCTAAGGGCGCAAATTTTTGATTTCACTCCTCACTACCTATCACAGTTTCGAAGGCCATAAAATGCCAAAATAGCACAAAACCCCCCAAATGACCCCATTTTGGAAAGTAGACACCCCAAGCTATTTACTGAGAGGCATGTTCAGTCCATGGAATATTTTATATTTTGCCACAAGTTGCGGGAATATGACAAACTTTTTTTTTTTTGCACAAAGTTGTCACTAAATGATATATTGCTCACACATGCCATGGGCATATGTGAAATTACACCTCAAAATACATTCTGCTGCTTCTCCTGAGTACGGGGATACCACATGTGTGGGACTTTTTGGGAGCCTAGCCGCGTACGGGACCCCAAAATCCAAGCACCGCCTTCAAGGTTTCTAAGGGCATAAATTTTTGATTTCACTCCTCACTACCTATCACAGTTTTGAAGGCCATAAAATGCCAAGATGGCACAAAACCCCCCCCAAATGACCCCATTTTGGAAAGTAGACACCCCAAGCTATTTGCTGAGAGGCATGTTGACCCCATTGAATATTTTTTTTTTTGTCCCAAATGATTGAATAATGACAAAAAGTTGTCACTAAATGATATATTGCTCACACATGCCATGGTTATATGTGGAATTGCACCCCAAAATACATTCTGCTGCTTTTCCTGAGTACGGGGATACCACATGTGTGGGACTTTTTGGGAGCCTAGCCGCGTACAGGGCCCCAAAAACCAAGCACTGCGAACGCTGCAGTTATGTGTGTTGTGTTTGGTAAGTGACAGTGATCGATCGATACTGCACTTGGGTGGGCTGGGCTGGGCTGGGCTGGGCGGAGGGGCTAAACGCAGGCGCTAGCAGGTATCTGGGCTGATCCCGCTAACACTGCGTTTTTGGGAACCCTAAACCGCTGGGGATGCTAGTATAGATCTGATCAGATCTGATCAGATACTATACCACTAAGGGGGGTGTATGCTTTGCGCGTGGGTGTTAGCGTTACTGTCACTAACCTAACACTGCCTGGGGCGACACAGACCCTCTCTGGCGCTAAAACCTAATTGATCTCACCCGCCGGGCGATCAGGGGGGTTAAACCTTTATTGGGTTATATACGGCGGGTGCCCTGATGCTATAAAAAGCAAACTAATCAACCAGCGTCACCCGTAACCTTTATATGGTGATCACTGGTGAAAGGGTTAACTAGGGGCAATCAGGGGGTTAAAACCTTTATTAGGTTAAATATGGGGGTACCTGACACTATATAAAAACCTGACGGGTAACCTAAATAACTAAATAACTTACTGGCTAACCAGTGACACCAGTGACGCTTATACGGCGATCACTGGTGAAAGGGTTAACTCTAGGGGCGATCAGGGGGTTAAAATAATATATGGGGGTACCTGACACTAATAAAAACCTGCGGCGAACCTAAAAAAAAATAACTGCCTATCTAAAACACCAGCGACACGAATACAGCGATCGGAAAAACAATCGCTTAGTGACGCTGAAGTTAGGGGGTGAAAGGGTTACCTGGGGGTGATCAAGGGGTTAAACCTTTATTAGGGGGGGTTAGGGGGCTACCCTGGACCTAAAGGGGCCTAATCCTAACTGCCCTGCAACTTTTTACAATCACAGATGACACTAAATGCAGTGATCAGTAAAATAAATGATCACTGCAATCAGTGACACTGTGATTGGGGGCTTTGGGGTGACCTGGGGGGTGATCTGGGGGTGACTGGGGGGTGATTTGTGTGCCTATGTGTACCTACGTGTCAGTGGACTGTTGGTGCACTAACCTGCTTCTTCTCTGCTCGGCGCCGGGAACGGAAAGACCGCGGCGAGGGAGATGACATCACTTCCTCCAGCCTTGTTTACATCACATGGCGGAGGAAGCATTTTCATTGGCCGGGAGCGATCGCGAGGGGGGGGGGGCGGAATCGAGCGGCCGCCCCCTCATGCCTGATCGCTCCCGAACACTTAACGGCCGCTCACTGCAGTGAAGGGGGGTCCGGATGGACCCCCCAACTGCACAAAGGCGATCACGTAGATCTACGTGATTCTGCCTGTCCGTGCCATTCTGCCGACGTAAATCGGCGGTGGGCGGTCGTTAAGTGGTTAATCAACAAAAAAGTATATTTCTGCAGACCACTGCCACCTAGTGTCGGCAGAGTCACAACGTCCTTTTACTGGTTACGCATGGGCTGCAGCACAAACACAAAGAAACATCCCACTGTTGACCACGGCGTTCTCTCACCACAGTATCCTGACTGACTAATCCCCAGAGTTCTTTTAGAGGGAGAAAAAAAAACACTCTCCGTCTTTTCCTCTTCAAGAGCAATGGACCTCTTTTCAGTAGAGGACAAAGTCACCTCAATCCAAGATATGGTTCACCCGTGAAGGGACAGGAAATAAAACAGCAAAGTTAAGCTCCTATCTAAAAAAAAAAAGGTATTACAGGTAAAAGCTTGGATCCGGGAGGGTTACCGACTTCCACTGCTTGTCCAGGGTTGTAATAGAATACCCAACATCCCTTCTCCCTGGGCAGAAAATTTCAACTCGGTCAGCGTGGATAATCCGGCCATAGTTTCAGTCCCGGCGGCAACTCCTGAACTGGTCAGTCATGGCAGCTGAGTGATTCAAGTCCCTATACGGCTTGGGCACTTGAAGATAGTCCCAGATTGCGTTTCTGTACCACTGTTCACAGCAAGATTCAATTTCAAACATTAGTTCCCTGGGTACATAAGGGAACTCCAAACCGTACTAAGTGGCCACCCTTTTTATAAGGATCCGCTGCAGACTAGCAAGTTTAGGCAGAGATGCAGGGGTTTGTGTTCCAGGCATCACTTATGAATCCGGGGACTTCCGGACCAAAGCCCTAGCAGGCTCTGGCAAAAGTCTTTCACTCAACACAGGTACAGCCTTCTCTGTTAAAGCAGGGACTTCCAACCGGGGTGTGGTGTCCCCAGAGCTCATGGGCGATCCCTCTCGAAGGCTGCGGGTCGGGATAACACTTTTAACATTGTCCCATCCCTTTTTGAAGAATTACTCGTCAATCTCCACATCATCCCCAAAATCGGATGAAGATTCAATGTCCGAAGAATCCACCTCCTCAGCAGGCAGGCAATTCCTGAGATTAACAGTCACTTTTCCCCTCGCCTCCTTACCGTCTCCTGACGTGGACTTCTCGGGCATCTTCCCGCTCTTGAAGTCCAGCTCCAGTAGGCGCTGGGGCAGGATTCGACCGCGGCCGCGGGAGGCCTTGACATAGCCCACCTTCCGTTTCGCTGCCGGGATAAAAACTTCAGTAATGGCGGAGGCAGTGTCCGCCGCGGTATCCACCGGTGGCTCTACAGCGGCAGGGGGAACTTCTCCGGTTACATCCGAAGTAGCCGATGCAATGCGCGTGGGCTTGGCTGTAGGGGTATAGGCAACTTCCTCCGAAGTAACGGCGCCTGTAACCCAGTTGACCCAATAAGGTTGGGGTGCTTCGGTGGGCTGGTCCACCTCAAAAAGGAATTCCCCGCAGAACAAGCATCGTCCGAACGGGCGCAGCTGCACAGCCAGTCCATCGCATTTAGGGCAGAGCATGCCCAGGGCCTCCTTATCCCGACATGTGTACAACGTGAAGCAGCCCCGGGGCTTGAGCCGAATCCCCGTATCAGTCAGCGGGGCTGCAAGCTGAGCAACATCCATGGTAGTAGTCGTGGGAAACATAAGGGGTCCCGAAATGGCTGAGGCCCATGGAAGTAAAGACATGTCGCTCCTCTTTTTTCGATCCAAACTCTCTCTGCTCCTTTGCACCAAATGCACCCAAGTGTATCACGCAGGTGGCGGGAACTCCTCCCCCTTTTCTGTTCCTGCACGTAGCTTGCAGTTAGAAAAAGAGAACAGTTCTATGCCCCTTAACCCCTTCTTCTCATTCAAAGTACAGTAACACAGTCCAACTTCCTCAATGGCCGACTTTTCCAAAAACACAGAAAATAATCCAATTGCGGGAGGTAGCTGAAAATCCCGGACTCGAGCCCCCACGTGTAGCACTTACCCCCATTTAAGGGACCGGCTTGTTTTGTTTTGGGTCATGCAAACTACCTCCATGGCTTCCGTTGTCAGAGTATAGAAAGTCTCTAGAAAAAGTCAATGTCCCCACAAATGTAAAACCTAAACAGGAAGGCTTTATTTTCCTTTTCTTGCTGTGGGAACTTGTAGAGAAAGTAGGAAACGAGAGAAGTAGAGGGGAAAGTTCAGGCACGCAACACTAAAGGCACAACGTCGCCACTCAAGCCTGAGTGGGTATTGCTCACCCGGATAGTCCCGTTTCCTTCGGTCCGAGCAGCCGGAATGATGCACGGATCAACTTTATCTGAGAATTTGGGGATGCGATCAGGAATCCTCTGCCACAGGATTATCAAAGTCCCGAACCTCCCAGCCAAGCAATAGAGAGAACTTTTATGCCAGATTGGCGTATTGCAGGGCTTGTTGTAATGGATCCCTCCTTAGGTGAGTCTCCAGGCCTCCTCCCAAGACAGCAGTACCATCGCCAGTCTCCTCTTTGGCAGATCCTTCCCTGGCCTCTTTCCCTAAGAGTGAGCTACCCGCAAGTGGGCAGCTTGAGATCCCTTCCAAAGACATAGGCCCCAGCCAGCAGAGCTGGGCCAACCAGGCAGTGATGCAGCCTCGGGTTGAAGGTACCCGGGGCTGGAACACACGCACGCACCCCGTGCCATGCGGGCCACGAGGCGCGCACACAGGAACGAACCACCTTCAATGGTGTCTGCCCCTTATGTACCCTCTCCCAGCATGCACAGAAGGTTAACCATGCCCACTGCATGGCTTCCGAGAGAGGACACCCAATGTGGTGTGATACCCCTGTATTCCAGCCTGGGTTGGTGATGGCAGTACCACCTACAGGCGAACAGGGAATATAACTGCCAGGCAGTATTACACCCAGAGCAGAAGCAAATTTCAACACAATTATCCAGGTCTGAGCCCAACTACTGGCTCAGACTACCCCTAAATTTACACATAGCATCCGAACCATTTGGGAAGGGCGCTACAGTAGGATTACTGAAAACAGGATGGTGCTAGGATTACCTGATAAAAGGTTCAGAAAAATTATTGTTACAGTGGGTATAGACTTTTCATGTTTATAAAAATGAACAACAATGCACTCTAAAATGTATAAATGTTACTTTTTTTAGTTTAATTTTTAATCTAAGATGAGAAAGGCCCCTTTCACACCGATGAACTGATAGGGTCCACCTGTTAGTTTTTCAGGCGGACCCGATTGAGCCATCCAGGCGGCTCTCTATGTGTCTGACATGTGTCCGCTGACACCCGTCGACATCCGATCCAGTCCTGTCTGCTAAAAACAGACAGATAGGGAAATGTCTCAGATCATATGTACAGTAAAGACTGAGAGCCAGTGGTCACTGTAATTGCTTAAATATATGTTTTTTTTTCTTTTGTTGGAGTTCCTTTAAACAAATATTTCATAGTAAGCTAAATTGTATGAGTAGAGTAAAAGCATATGGGGCACGCATGTTCTGAACACCATTCCCCAGTAACGACTTGTAAATCTGTTCTGGGCTTTAGTGAATATTTAACTGCATGTTCAGAATATATTGTATTATACAGGTTTCATAATATCTAGAAATAACTGGAAACACTTATTTCAAGGGAGTATTATAGGCTTACACCAGGAATATAACAAGGCAGTGGTATTAATCTGCATGCTTCGTTTTATTGTATTTTCCATGCAGCTTAGCAAACATTATGTGTCCTCCTTCTGTCAAATCCTTAATGTTACCTTATTATCACTTCTCTGCATATTATTAGACACACTACTTCCTTCAGGCATAATATACCATACATAATATACAGTATATATATTTTTGCAGCATTGATACAGTTCATAAAACTTTGCAAAATACTGCCATGTGATAAAACTGTGAAAATTAATTTTCACATTTTATTTTATCACTGAGATGAATTTTAATGTGTTTATAGTTATTTATCTACGATATAATAATACAAAATGTAATGGCTGGAAAACATAAATATCTTGCACATTATTTTGTTCCACTTCCTTTGTGGAAAAATACTTTTAATAGTGTTCATAATTTAGATTTCTGTATAAACAGCAACTGAAACAGCTTGATAGAGGAAAAATCCAGAAGACATGTTCTCTGTTATGACCAGGGACCAATGTATTGTACTGCAAATTACTGATGGCTTGTCAGGATATCTGGACATTCTGGTTGTACAGAGCAGAGAAGACATTGAGATTTTTCAGTTTGCGCCCCCCACTGTTGATTTATAAAAACTTGAGAGTCCAAAATCTGGTGTAGCTCTGTAAATAAACCAATTAGCTAGCTTCCAGTTTTTTTTGTTAAAGTGTAACTCCACTTTTGTTGTGAAAAAAACCTTTCCCTCTGGGTGATCTATATACATTACAAGGATTATAACAACCTTTTTTCAGATTCCTACCTTTTGTTATTCTGAAAAAACACCTCTGTGTTTGCCTGTGCCTCTGTTCTGAATGAGTCTAATGGGAGTGGTTTCATAATTAACTGTCAGGTGTGCAGATGCAGGGCTCTAATGAGGAAATCTGCTGGGCCTGCATCTCTTTAGACGTGCTATTATTGAAAGTATCTCTCCAAAAATGAAATCACACAAGCAGGAAATTATGTTTCTGGGGAGTGGGCAGTACACACTCTGTGTACAGAACAACTCCATTTAGCCATATTCCAATGCATTCTCAGAAAATTACAGCGGCTGCAGATTGAAAAAGAAAGGTAATTTTTAATAACATTGCCCCAATTAAAATATAATTAGTGTCGCAATTATATGTGTTATATTATTTTTTCTTTATTTGCTATTTTTTTCCCCCACGAAAGTGGAGTTAACCTTTAAGGCTTACTTGAACAAGCTGAAGTTAGAAGCTGAAAGAAAAGATGTTTGCTTCTTTTGGGGAGATCTCATCTTATCTGACACTGACATCTATGCAAATTGCTTGAAAAATATCACATAATACACAAAGTTCACGTGTCAAGGGAAATTCAAGGGAACTATGTCTGTCTTGCCATTTGGGAAGGTATGGTCCTGTCCTAAAAAAACATGTCTTGTGTACTTTGCGGTGTATTGAAGAAAAATGATGTGCTGACTGTTGATGAATGAAATTATGGTACCAGGCTATTGTAATTGACCTTCATCATTGTAGCTGACTTTGTTTTGTTCTTGTAACAATTGTTATTGAAACCAAGATGATCTGCACCACAGTGACCACATGAATGCTCCTTTCTGTTGCTCTGGTTTTCTAAAGCCTCATACACACGGTCGGACTTCAAACAAACTTTTCCATGGATTTTTTGTTCGAAGGGAGTTGGCCGGGCACACCCATAGCATACACACGGCAGGACTTTTCTGCAAACTTTCCCAAAACTTTCCCAACATCATGTGTTTTTTCTGCTCTTTTCTGCTCTTTACCGCCACCCTTTGGTCAACTTCTGCTGTTGTTGGTTGATTTTAACATTTGGTTCTGGGCATACGTATTTGTACTTCGGACAAAAGTCCGATGGATTTCTGTACACACGGTCGGACTTTGCACCATCAGACTTTTGTTGCCGAAAAGTTTGTCCATTTGCAGAGCAAACTTTTGTCCGATGAAAACCTAAAAAGTTTGTCCGATGGAGCGTACACACGGTCGGATTTTTTGGAAAACTTGCTCATTTTGAAGTTTGTTGGCAAAAAGTCAGACCGTGTGTACAGGCCTTTAGGCTGGGTTCACAACTCCACATATGTGCGAATTGGATGTGGTTTTAACCACATCCAATTTGCATGACATGTGAATGTGACCGATTCTAAAGAGAGTCGGTTCACACATGTCCAGGGTGGCCGCAGTGTGCTTGCGGGACGTTAGAAAAAGTCCTGCAAGGAGCATATTTTGGGTGGTTTCAAAATGCCCATGCCCATTGCAATGAATGGGCAGCGCTTCCAAAGCGCCTAAAAAGTGCTTCGGAAGCGCCGCAAAACCGGTGTTTTTAACCCCTTCTTCGGCGGCTATCAGGTGTTAAAAGCACTGTTTAAACAGCAGTAAAGCGCTGCTAAAATGAGCGGTACTTTACCGCTAACGCACGGGCAGCCCCAATGTGAAAGGGATCTAAGCAATAGAAATAATTTTGTATTCATCTGATCCAAGTGTATTGGCATGTTATGCTATATGAAGCTGTTTCTGATTGGCTGTGCTTTTGCACATACCATGCTGTGCTGGAAATCTTAATTGCTGCACAGAAATGTACAGTATCATACACATTGCTTTGAGTCTTTTTCCCTATGCTTTTGCATTGGTGCATTAACCTTCTCTGTCAATTTAAATGCTAAATACCTTCATGCTGGGAGGTAAACATATGAAACTAACCACCTTGCTTTGCCAGAGTGGATCATCATGTGGGGTTGATTTACTAAAGGGAAATAGGCTGTTTACTTTGCAAGGGAAGTTGCATTTTGCAGAAGAATTTGCCCCAGAGTTTAGTGACTTTGGTGAAGTTTCACATTATAAAGAATACCCAATCACGTGCAAGGAAAATTGAAAAAACACAGCAGTTTTGCTTATCATAATTGGATGATGGAAGGCAACAGAGCGTCACCTCATTCACTAAGCTCTGGGCATAATAATTACCTTGTAAATTGTAATTTCCCTTACAAAGTTGAAAAGTCTATTTGCCTTTAGTAAATCAACCCATATAACTCGTACATTCAGCATATTAAAGGATGATTTGTGGATATTTATGAATGTCAAAATAGGATCCTCAATATACTGTAGACTACTGCTTGAAGTGATTGGTTTTCTGAAATCACATTGCAATAGTCAAAACATAAGGCCATCTGCGTTCTATTGAGGAAATTTCTATTTACTTCCTGTCCCATAGGCAAACAGGGTATTGAGAGGACATTTTTTCAAAGCGAAGGAATCCCTGTTTGCCACTAGGGATATTTCCCCTCTATTCCTTTTCTGGTGAAAAAAAAAATATTTAGGATTTTATTTCACTTTCAATGATAACAGTAAACAGGACAAATAAAGAGGTTGAATCTCCCTAACTGGAGCACAGACAGCAATACAGGAGGGAGAGATCAGGGTGTTCTGGTGAGGCTGGGTATCCAGTCCTTAGTAGCAGTGGAGAGATGGCACTGAAAGCAGCACTTTGTAGAGAAAAAGTAGCTCTGGAGGTTCATAAAGGAAAGAGAAAGGCGCCTCTAAGTGCAGTGGTTAAAAGATTTATTACAGGCACAATGGGATTAAAAAACACTTACAAGAGAGTAAGAGGTCATAGGCATATAATAAATAGTTCTCATGCAGATCACTGTAATCCTCTTCTGTCTGTGGGAGAGAGCGCCATCCTGCCGCTGTAAGAGAGTCCCTGGTGACATGGATTAGCAAGGAGGTGATGATGCAAGGCGGCCCGTTTCCTGGAACCAAGCTGGAACGCACGTGGCCGGTGCAACCTCAGGTGAAGGTGGTGGGCGGTAACGCATTTTAGAGCATGCACGGATCCTTTGTCAGACCTACGCCCATGCTTGCTCAACAGGCTTATGAGAGGTGAGGAGAGGGGGGAGAGGAGAAGGGGTTGGTGTCTGCTGATAGGCTGGAGGAAAGAGGGGCAGAGTGTAGACCTGTTGATGGATGTTGGTTTCATAAAGGGCCAGAATCATGTGACTGGACATATGACATATTAAGCACATTTTTAGTGTGCATCTGGTCTTAAAAACCTGACAGGTTTAATCCCTTTCCACTCTGTCCAAAGCTAAAAACAAAAGTTTGCCTTTAGTAATACTTTAAGATACATAGCTCTATAAATATGTACAGTATAGGCTATCGCATCGACAATACATATATCCAATATAAATTTAAACCTATTCATGGTACAAGTCCTCACTGCTAAACATGGTTTAATAGGTTTTTTGGAGCTGTTACATGGTTTGAAATATAAATTAATAAAATGTATAATTTTGTATTATTTATTGTTCATTACTGACTATTTACAACTAGCTTTAGTCCATGGCCTGTAGAATCTGTTTCTCTTATTTTGCTGTAAAGCAAAAACTATGGGGTTGATTTACTAAAGCCAAATACACTGTACACTTTGCATGTGCACTTGCATTAATTTTCCCCAGGGCTTAGTGATTGTGGTGAAGCTTCATTTTATAAAGAATACCCAATTAGGTGCAAGGAAAATAATAATAAAAAAAAGACTGCATTTTTGCTTGCACATGATTGGATGGTGGAAATCATTAGAGCATCACTACATTTACTGAGTTCTGGGGAAAATGAGTGCAACTGCACTTTCAAAGTTTACAGTCTATTTGCCCTTACTAAATCAACCCCTGTGTGGCAAAACACTAAGATACGATGTGGCCATCTTTAAAAAAGTGCTCAGACTGCACTAAAGAAGATGGGTAATGAACACTGTGTAGGGAGAAGATACCTAGAGACTGGTTTGTGAGAACGAGGGAACCTGTTCTTTGGTTATTGACCAAATAGTGATGACTCCAGCCATTATCGGAAACCACTCCCACCTGCGTGTGAGATAATGAAGGGTGAAAATTGGTAAATAGATGACTGTAATTTTAAATTTCTGATTTATATGTAAATCTTCTTTAAAACCAAATTAACAACCCTAAAATAAGGAATATATTTGAATTTAGCTTTTTAAGCTACTGAGAAATGACAAATAATAACAGACCTAAACAAATCTTACAATTTCTACCAATTTTACTTTCTGTTCCACGAGGTTTTAATAAATCACCAAGCAAATGAGCCTGGTGTGATAGAGCCATAACCTGCAAATCTCTTTATGTTTGCTCCATGCTTCAGTGATTATTAACGATGGCTTTTTAATGTATTCATGTAATAAACTCCTAATTTACAGCAAGCGGGGAACATCTTTCTTTCTCGCAAATTACCTTGTGAGAATAGTGACTGTTGATTGTTTATTATAGGAAATTTACTCTCATATACAGTACATTAGCATTATGCCATTTTTGACATTGACCTCCCTGCAAATTACATGAAAAATACTACACAATACACAAAGGTCATGTTGCTACTTAGATAGAAGGGAATTAAATGAAAGCTTGTGAATTTTTTTTTTTTACTTGGAGAAACTGAAATATGTTTAGTGCCGATAACATGCAGCGGATGCCTTAAATAATTTTCTACTTCTGAATTCCATTGCTTTCTCAGAAGGCCTGTGTTTCTATCTCTGGTACTCAGAAAAACTGTTGGGTATTAGCTAGGGAAACCTAAGCCTATAGAGAAAACACAGTAAGTATTCATGTTAGATTTGTGTTAGCGTCTACAGACTTCATAATCTCATAGACTATTGTTTCCCACCCTTAAATCAGTCACATGCCAACATATCCTTGTATTACCCCTAAACTCCACTTATAATCATGCCATATATAATTGGGAAAATCTTTCTTTTTTTTTAGGCATATTAATAAACATGTCCTACCCTTAAGTGCTACATATAATTGTAATATTCCGAAGAAACCAATCAGAATCTGGTCTGACTTTAGTATTTCTGCAAATGGAGTTGGTGATTTAATTTTAATTGATGGCAATCTCACCACTGAGAACTACAGGCAGATTTTTTTTTCTATAATGCAATACCATTAAGAATGTTTTGCTTAGTATATACTTAAATTTGTGTCACAATGCAATTATTCTGTACAAATGGTACCAAAATCTAAATGTATTTTCCTCTTAAATGGCACATAATGAGAGTTTATAAGTCTGTGCCCAAATTACCTACTATGAAGAAAACTGATTTTAAAGTAGAGCTATGGAAAAAAAAATGACACATATCACACAGTCTGTCAATAGCAATAACGCAGCAGTTTTTGTTTTTCTGAGCACTCCTTGTAACATTACAACATTTTAATGCCTGGTGAACATGGCAGAAGATCTGATATTTTTCCATTTCCTGCAAAAGGTCAACACCCTTGGACAGGGTGGTCCTAGATGGACATGTAGGTGTAGGTAAGCGACACACAATTAACAGCCTAACTCCAGATAACACTCTTTAAACAGTATCAATAATTTTTTTCTTTCCTTTAGGAAACTTGGTTTAACCCACATGAATAAATGCTGACTATTTTAAGCACCCCTGACAGTGATTTATGGTTTGTGTCAATATTTTATCTATTCTGAGGTTGTTGCTACAGGCTTTTGAAGCTACAACAGAGAACTCTTCCTATAATATGTTAAAAATCTTCATGAATATTCACAGCATTTGGGCATTTTTTAAATTTTTTTTACTTTTTGCTCTGACTACTATTTTATGACATCACTTGCGTGTTGACTAAGCTTTCTTCAAATGCTCAGAAAATGTAGGATCTTTCCGTTTCTTCTAAACATCTGCTTAGACTAGTTAATTGGAACGTAACACATGGCCTGTTAACATTCGTGCAGGGCTGGATTTCACACTAGTTCTACTGTTTTCTCAAATTTATCATTGCCACTTACCAAGTGTTTTGCGAGCAATCATTTCAATTAATGATTGAGTAGTTCAAGTGAGATTCTCAAAATGATGAAATTGTACTCTATAATAATTATTATAATGATTTTCTAAAAAAAAATAAAAAAAAAAATCTTACAGTAGGATTCTATTAAACAATATTTGCATCTTATCTGACTACACAACATAACTGCAATGCAATTCTATTAAAAATTGAAAACTTTTTTTGTGAAGAAACCTCTTAGGAGTTTATTTATAGAAGATGCATCTTCTATAACATTCCATCCTTTTGAAATTTCCCCGTGTTCACCTGACATTTCATGTCCAAATTCACCCCATTAATAATATGTCAAATGTGCAACAGACAAATGTGGGTCTCCATTAATGTCTTTTTTATAGTAAGCTGTTAAAAACAGCTTTTAAACAAGCAGGGTTACATATATCTTTTTTATAAAAAGCTGTGTTTTCCTCCCCTCTTATAGACTGTACTAGCCCAGAACACCAAGCATACCAGCTGGTGTCCCCATGGCAATGGGGCAGTGAGCTTGCAGCCTCCACCATGTTGATACCATGTTGATACCCACTCACATGCCTTTCAGCATTGGGAGGATGCATAGGGATGTGTTACCAAATTGGGCTACCCCTACTAAAGCACCAGTGGTTTATGTGCCACCTACCTCCCCCCCATGGGGGGCAAGTATATGGTTCCAATATACCTGGAGAATTGACTTCAGAGGTTCTTATGTCCCTAACCGATTCATTGTGTTTAGGAAAGTTAAAGTTAAAAAAAACATCACAAAATAACAAAAATCCTCCTAATGTGTTAATTTTACAAATATTTGTCTTTCAGGTCCAGCAGCATCTAAAACTGTTAGGAAAAGGAATATTGGGAAGAGTGACTCATATGAGAACCCTCAATGAATGGACAAATATTGTCCGGTACCTCATCCTGAAAAATTATATGCACAAAAAACCCTAACTACTAATATGGAAGGACTATAACGGTACCAATCGAGTAAAAAGGTATCAAAAGTATTTATTTATACAAGATAAAATTGATGAGAACAAGAATATTGTACACATATACCACAAACATGACATCAAAAAGCAGTGTGATGCTCTTGGTGTTGTTTCTCATCGACCCTACTACAGTAGGGGTTAAGGGACTTGCTTTAGCTTCGATAGAGTTGCATTTCAAGGGGCATAGCACACTTCTTCAGGAAAAGTGTATCGCAGTCAAACACTAAAATAATACATTTTATAGATATCAATTACAATCAGTCAATAAGTATAATTGCACAATAATGTATTGCCACATACCTCAAGGTTGTATATAAAGACAAATAAATGGAGTCATAGTATCTGGCCTTCATATGGTCAGCCGCTGCCACCTTCTGGTCGCATGGAATAGTCCACATACAGCTCTTTGAGCAGACCAAGCTCCTAGTATAATTTGATATGGGTATCTAGAAAAAATATATCATATGGAAATCGTAGTAACCAATATTAAAAAAAGAGAAGGGGAGAACCATTTGGGACTTTGAATGAGGCGGGGACCTGGTAAGGTCCAGTGCCTCCATCCCTATCTAAACAGAAAAACTGGGATGGTGAAATGTGGGACTTTAAATGAAGCACATAGATACTAATAAATTATTTTAATATGTAAAAAAATTGAATCTGTTGCTAACAAAATACATGATGGTAATTATGGTACATGTAAAATATCCAAATACAGTTGGCGTATATACATACATACACATACATCTGGTAGAGGTAATTATTCACATGGTTACAAACAGTAATATGATATGGATATAAAAGATAACTGGTAGAACATAGAAGAATTGAAACACGGCATATATTAGCTCTACGTGTTTCATGGATTGATCCAATCTTCAGGATCATGCACGTGATTGAGGTATATATAGTAAGGAATTGATTTGGTCTGATCCTGTCAAGGAAGTAACCAATATGAAACAACCCCATATATCACTGTGTGTGAGAAAAGGTAAAAGGATAGTTTGGTGTGGGGTCCCTTTGAAATACAAACTACACCCCTACTCCCCAATTTGGAACAACATGTCTACTAAGGGTCACTTATACTGCCTGTAATTACTAGCAGTATCAGGGAAAACCCCACCCTCCTTAGCATGCCTACACATACAGAATATAAAAAAAATATACCAAATTGGAATATATGTATATATATATATATATATATATATATATATATATATATAATCATAAAAAAGAGCACTCACCCATAATTCTTGATGTTCAGTGCAATGGCCACATGTATGATGGAATATATTATACACAATGTGGTATAAGATGGTAAGGCAGGGGTCATAGTTACATAGTTACATAGTTAGTCAGGTTGAAAAAAGACAAGTCCATCCAGTTCAACCATAAAAAAAATAAAAATAATAATATCATACAATCCCATATACCTAATTCTATACCCACAGTTGATCCAGAGGAAGGTGAAAAACCCCAGCAGAGTATGATCCAATTTGCTACAGCAGGGGAAAAAATTCCTTCCTGATCCCCCCGAGAGGCAATCGGATATTCCCCAGATCAACTTTACCTATAAATTTCAGTACCCAGTTATATTATGTACATTTAGGAAAGAATCCAGACCTTTCCTAAGCAATCTACTGAGCTGCCCAGAACCACCTCTGCAGGGAGTCTATTCCACATTTTGCTGTGAAGCTGTGAAGAAACCTTTCCGTATTTGGAGGTGAAATCTCTTTTCCGCTAGACGTAAAGAGTGCCCCTTGTCCTTTGTGATGACCGTAAAGTGAATAACTCAACACCAAGTTCACTATATGGACCCCTTATATATTTGTAAATGTTGATCATATCCCCCCTTAATCTCCTCTTCTCAAGAGTGAATAAATTCAGTTCCTCTAATCTTTCCTCATAGCTGAGCTCCTCTATGCCTCTTATCAGTTTGGTTGCCCTTCTCTGCACTTTCTCCAGTTCCCCAATATCCTTTTGAGAACTGGGGCCCAAAACTGAGCTGCATATTCCAGATGAGGTCTTACTAATGATTTGTACAGGGGCAAAATGATATCTCTCTCTGGAGTCCATACCTCTCTTAATACAAGAAAGGACTTTGCTTGCTTTGGAAACCGCAGCTTGGAATTGCATGCCATTATTGAGCTTATGATCTACAAAAAAAAACAGATCCTTCTCCACTACAGATCCCCCCAGTTGTACTCCCCCTAGTATGTATGATGCATTCATATTCATAGCCCCCAAGTGCATAACTTTACATTTATCAGCATTAAACCTCATCTGCAACGTAGTCGCCCAATTAGACAGGGCATTGAGGTTGGCTTGTAAATTGGCGACATCCTGTAAGGATGTTATTCCACTGCATAGCTTAGTGTCATCTGCAAAGACAGAAATGTTACTTTTGATCTCAGACCCAATATAATTTATAAAGATATTAAAAAGTAAGGGTCCCAACACTGAACCTTGGGGTACACCACTGATAACCTTAGACCAGGGGTCTCAAACTGGCGGCCCTCCAGCTGTTGCGGAACTACAAGTCCCATCATGCCTTTGCCTATGGGAGTCATGCTTGTAACTGTCAGCCTTGCAATGCCTCATGGGAATTGTAGTTCTGCAACAGCTGGAGGGCCACCAGTTTGAGACCCCTGCCTTAGACCATTCAGAGTAAGAATCATTAACCACGACTCTCTGAATTCTGTCTTTTAGACAGTTATCTATCCATTTACAAACTGATATTTCGAAGCCTGTAGACCATAAGAATGGTCCCTTATGCCAGCATCATGAGACTCCTCAGCACCCTCACACCATGAGAGGATCTATATAGGGCGGTAAGGGTGGATCCCATCTCTTGGCGTGCATAGCTGGCAAATAGTATTATCAGGTGGACCTAAGCAAAAATCGACGCCATTGCGTCAAAAAATACATACCGCGCATGCACAGACACCACGTCATAGATAGCAGACTGCGTGGTGGTCCCCGCGTCATACCTCCTACAGCAAATCACAGGCTGCATAGGCATAACATCTCCTACCCCCCCTCGGCCAATCGTCAGCTTTCAAAGACAGGAAGACAGATTGAAAGCCACCTCCCCACCAGGAGAGACAGACAGCACTGTCAGCCAATAAGATAAAGCAATTCAAAAGGCAGAAACCGTGGGGCAAAGAAATTAGAAACCACTCATAAGGCATGTAAACATGCAAACAGACTGGCTCATAATGTTGGCCAAATGGAACTCCACATAACAATCTGCCTAAATGAGTCCATCTTAATAAATCACCTAGCCATATTAGTGCATTTTGGAAAAAAGCAAACATTTTTAAGCAAAGGCATTATAATATATAAAAGCTTTCATTGTATGATACAGAACCATCCAATTCCACCAGGGGGCAGCAGCTGGCCATTTACATATAAATGTCCATATACACATGTTTTTAACATAACAATTCAGCCATAGACATAACTAACAAGTACAGAGCAAGTACATAATTACCACCAATGGATCTCTCTTGAACCCCCCGTACACACACATACACAAACAAAAAAAGGCAAAGAGCCCCACAGATCCTTTCTTATATACAATTTACGCATACATGAAGCTCAGAGGAATTCCCAAGGTAGACTACACTGCAAGTATTTGTACATGTGCAGACACAGGGGGTCAGATAGGCAGATGATATGGATGGGCTACTAAAGTCATTATAGGAAGGGTTTGTAACTTATAGCGTCATTTAAGCCTGGAGGCTGTGTTGCCACCAAACAATGAATCCGTCTTGCCTCCCTTTCTAGGATTAAGCGATCCCAGTCGCCTCCTTGTATGTCCGTGTGAATTAGTTCAAGGACAAATAATTTAACACAATGGGGATTCTTATTGTGTTTCCATGTCTCCCAATAGGGGACATGAAGTCACCCCCTTAATGGCAGATACATGGTCATATATTCATTTCCAGAAAAAGCATTTGTCTTTCCGACATAATAGCAGCCACATACGCATGTCAGAAGGTAAACAATCCCCATTGTCTGACAATGTTTAAAGGGCTTGGCTTGATGGATTTCACAGTTTGATAATGTGTGTGTCTTTCCAGGCCACAAAAATTGGCAGTATGGACAGCCGCCACATCTAAAACTGTTCTCTGTTGAGTCTCCTCCAGGCTCCATCACTGAAATCTGCAGAAAGGGAGCACAGACTCTTTCCTATTTACTTATTTAATGTATTTTTTTTTTAAGAGAAATATAAAAAAAACAAAGAAATATGGACCTCAGAAGTGCTGACCCTGTGCAAGAGCATAGTTCAGCACTCCCTAAAGGTAACAACTGCAATTTAAAAAAAAGTGTAATAATCCAACATCTCAGACCTATAGATTTTATTTTCAGACGTTTTCAGTGAATGTAACATGAAGTAGCTGGCAAGGAAACTGTAATTCTTTCATAAGAGAAGGACAAACATTTTTGTAAGGCTTACCAATGCAAGAACATATGTTGCCGAATGTCAGGAAATGCATTTTTCAACAGGCAAACAATTGTCAAATATACATAAACATTTATTTTATGAATAGGGTGAATTATACCCAATTAATTTTGGTGGAATGTATAGCAGATATCCCAGCAAATTCTTTATCAATATACCACAAAATGTTTATTGCATCCTGAAGAAAAAAATATAACCTATGAGAAGCCTACTCGTTTACTTGAGAGTAATTTTTGTGTTCCTGATTTTGATCTGTTGTGTTTATTTTGTGAAATTTTACTGGGTTTATGTACGTGATCATTGGAGTTTTTTCAATATAATTCTTATCATTTTCAAAATTCTGTATGTTTTGGCTTGTGAAAATTCAACATGTTTGGGAATGTTGTGGAGAGAACTGGTGCATAGTCTCCACCCAGAACAGAAGAAACTTGATCTCCCTTGCCACCAAGGCGTTGTCACATTAGATCTGAGGCAGTTGATAAGCCTGAAAGTTTTCCTAGAGCAGACACACGTGAATCATCTTATCCAAAAACAGGGGGAGCCTCTCTCACACTGGGAGAATGATATACAGTAAAACCTTGGTTTGCGAGCATAATTCATTCCAGAAACATGCTTGTAATCCAAAGCACTTGTATATCAAAGCATTTTTTTTACAGGGTATAAAAGAGAAGAGAGGCAGCTCTAAGTGTAGCAATAAGTTGCTAAATGTTGTACCTTCATTAAATGTAACCATATTGCTACACTTAGAGGCTCCTCTCTTCTTTTTTACACTCAGTTGTGACATGAAGCTACTCTTATATCAAGACATTGCTTGTATATCAAGGCAAAATTTATTAAAACATCTTGTGTAGTGCCCTGCTCCTGTTGACCAGGCGCTATTGTGTAAATTTAGTGGGTTATCTGAATTGTAGATAGTTCAGAATGAAATGTTCATGGCTAAATTAGCCTCTGTTCCAGCTTTGGCTGTGTTGGGAGCATTTCCCACTGTGGCCGGTAGGTGTCGTTATCACCACCGGCCAGTGTTGGAAATACAACAAACTGAAGTGTATTGGGTGTCCCTTTCCCAGAAACAGCCCAGTGGGAGTGTTTTACCGCTGTCCATTCTGGGAGAGGATACTTAAGGGGCAGACGCCATTTTTCGCCCGAGGCTACGTTACTGAAAGTAGGCCCGGAAGTTTGCCTGGGGCCTACTGGTTTGGGGATGGTCCTGTGCTGTCTTGCCTGCGGGAAGAAGCCGAGAAATTGGAAGATCCAGGGGAGGACTCTTCTTGGAGAGGACTGAGCAAAAGGCTGGTATCTCAAAAAGAGCCTGGTGACTCCATTGGAGGATGCATCCTAACCAATCTACCTCACAGTACTGCCGAATGGCTTAAAGGACTTTGGTACTGTGTAGCTGTGTTCACTTTGTCAATTACTGATTACTAAATCCTGTGGCAGAGGATTGTTCAACCGTTTACTATTATCATCAGGTCTGTGGCAGAGACTTTTGTCCGTGCATCATTCTGGCTGCTAGGCCGGTGAGAGAGGCCTATCTGGGTGAGCAAGATCCATTGACAGAAAGTGTACTTGTCTCCAGGATCTCAAGTTCCTCAGTGATCTTCACAAGGTATCTGAATTCCCCTAACCCTCTATTCCTCTACTGCTGCAAGTTGTGTTTAATAAAAAGCATTGGAAAAAGACTAAGTGACTGGTGCATGCATCTGTGGACACATTGCCCAATTTAGAGCCAAGCACGTTTGATACGTTGAACTGTCGGGTAACGGCAAGACCAAAAATAACCAGCTGCTCCTACGGGGATAGTGCTACATGTGGGGGCTCGTAATCCAGGATTTGCCATTGCCCCTAGCAACTCAAGTAAAGACATTCACCAAGTCTACGTTAAAGAGGGCCCTGGACTGTGTTATTTGTTACGGGTCGAGAAGGGTTTAAGTGTGGATCACTTTCTACGTACGTAGGTTACGGGCGGAGCCAAGAAAGCCCGGGAGCTACGTGAGTGAAAGAACAAGTGGGAGGAGTTCCCGCCTGCTGCTGCGTGAGACGCGTGTGTGTGTCTGGCGCTGGAGAGGAGAAGCTGCGTAGTTACACTGAAAAGATCAGAGTGCAGCCATGTCTTCATTTTCGCTCATGCAATCTGCAATGGGGCCAAAGATGCTTTATACCAGCCCCGCTGCAAGTGCCAAGCTACCCGGAACCCTGCTGACGGATACTGGAATCCGCCTGAAGCCGCATGGGTGGTTCGTGCTGTACAATATTGCGGACATTGAAGCGTTGGTATGATATGCCCCAAGTGTGAGGGACTGGCCATACATATCCGTCCATTTTTCCGGTGCCTACATTGCGGGGAGTACCTGTTCACAGTGGAGCAACCCACCATGTCACCCCGTGCCTACTGAGTTGACTGGGCCACGGGTATTGCGACGATAGAAGCTGCTACTTTTGTTCCTGCGGCAAAATCTGCACCCACCACATCTGCTACAGTGAGTGTTCCTGAGGGAGATGTCGCTCCTATTAACCCCTTCCATACCGGGCCATAGCAGAATGACGCCGGCAGGAACCCTCTCTCCCTCCGGGTGGATGTCATATGACGTCCTGGGTTTGAGGGGGAATATCTGAATGATGCCTGCAGCTAGAGGCATCATTCAGATATCCTTGTTTGCAGCCGGCGATCCTGCGCATCATAAGAAAGATCATAGCGGCGATTCCGCCACTTGATCGTTCTTATAGGCGGCGGCAGGGGACATCCCCCCCTCCCGCCGCCATCCGGTGCTTCTCCGGGCTCTCCCGAGCGATCGGGGACCCGGAGAGAATCATCGGCGCCGGTGGTGGGTCACGTGATGAGCATAGAGATGGTCACCAGTCATCTCTATGATCGTCGGAGGCCTGGGCGCGATGTGATGATGTCACACCCGGGTCCTCAAATGTAAACAAAGCCGCCATTGTGGCTGTAAGTATGAGATCAGTGACATTTTTTTCACGATCTCATGCTTTTCAGCCTGGAGGAGAGATGCGGGGTCTTATTGACCCCGCATCTCTCCATAAAGAGGACCTGTCACACACATTCCTATTACAAGGGATGTTTACATTCCTTGTAATAGGAATAAAAGTGATCAAAAAAAAAAAAGTTTTTTTTTAAAACGCCCGTCCCCAATAGCTCACGCTTAGAAGCGAACACACACGTAAGTCCCGCCCGCATATGTAAACGCCGTTCAAACCACACATGTGAGGTATTGCCGCGTGCGTTAGAGCGCGTGCAACAATTCTAGCACTAGAACTACTCTGTAACTCTAACCTGGTAACCTGTAAAAAAATTCAAAGCGTCGCCTATGGAGATTTTTAAGTACCGAAGTTTGGCGCCATTCCATGAGTGTGCGCAATTTTAAAACGTGACATGTTAGGTATCTTTTTACTCGGCGTAACATAAGCTTTCATATTTTACAAAAAAATTGGGCTAACTTTACTGTTTTGTTATTTTTTAATTCATGAAACCATTTTTTCCCAAAAAAAAGGCGTTTGAAAAATTATTGCGCAAATACCGTGCAAGATAAAAAGTTGCAATGACCGTCATTTTATTCCCTAGGGTGTCTGCTAAAAAAAAACATATATAATGTTTTGGGGTTCTGAGTAATTTTCTAGCAAAAGAATAATAATTTGTACATGTGGGAGAGAAGTGCCAGAATAGGCCCGGTATTGAAGTGGCATAAAAAGCCCTGTATGGAAGTGGTTAAAGAGCCATCAGCGGACATCACCCCTGTTACTGCCTCCGCTGCACCTGTCCACGCTCCACCTGTCCAGAGGAAGGTGGGATATGTGAAAGCCTCCCGCGGCCGCAGTCGTGGCCCACCCCAAAGACTACCTGAACCAGAGCCAGAGGAAGGCCTGACCCCTGGAAAATTTACGACAGGAACGGGTGAGAGATCAGGGGAAAACATGTCTGGGACTTTATGTAAATACTTGCCTGCGGAGGAATTAAGGGATTCGGAGTTGGACTCCCTGTCAGATGTTTCTGGGGATGATAACTTATTTGAGACTATGTCACAGGAACTGTTATGGGCCAATGGTGATGATGTTGCCTCAGCTTGTACCTTCTCAGAATGGGCAGCATTAAATTTGGGGAAGACATCACCCAATGTGGAACCCCCATCATCTTTAGAGAGACTTTGTCAGACCCTACCAGCCTGATTGAATCTGAGAAGTTCTATGCCAGATCAATGGTGCGGAAGGCATCAAACCCATTTGTTTTGCCTGGACTGGGAATCACTAGAGCTCTGCCAAAACTTGCCCATTTGCAAAGGGTACTCATTAAGAAAGTTGCTGCAGAGTATGGTCTGGAATTCCTCTATGTCTCCAAAGAGCTCATGCAGGAAATTGAATCCAAACGAGAGCAGTGGTACAGTGAATCTGTTTGGGATCACCTGTCTGTGGAAAAAACCTTTCAGGAAAGTTGGATACTCTTTTTCTATGGATGAGCATTTCAAAGGATGCTTGCTACAGTGGAACTATGGCCAGCACATTTTTGCTGATAAGGTGGTCATCCGCAGACCAGTGAAAGACAATGTTGTCTATTTCATTACCACCCTGGACAAGCAAGGAAAATCAGTGATCCTGCTGGATCCCCGGTTCTATTGGTGATCATTTAAAAGGAAAAATTACTGCTCTAAATTTAGTTTGCAAAGAGACTGAAAGGAAAATTTTCTTGCTAAAAATGGACTATGGGGTTATATAGCCAGGTAGTGTTAGGTGAGAGAACTTCGCAGTCAAGATTTTTTCCTACCTGTTCCAGTACTTGCTATTAAGGACTTCCTTTTTGTGCCATACTGATTTTCTGCCACGAGGTGGTGGAAGTTGCTCATAGTGAGGGCTGGACTTTCAAGCTTATAGCTTAGTTCCTTTTATATTCAAAGTGTGAAGGAAAGTTCAATTTCTTAGGAAGTGCAGCTTTGCTTCTTAATGTACAGAAATGCTGTTTTATATTTTTGCCTGTGTGTCTTTGTGTTTTTTAGCTGAATCGGATCTTCTGTCAAGCTTCCGGAAAGTGGGTGGTTTAGACAGAGAGTGAGGTGTTGATAAATATGTGTTGATGTGACCACACTGTGTTCATGTTTTAAACCTGTAACTTTTTTTTCTTACCCCTCCCTCTCCCATCCAAGTTTTTGTGGTTCAGATATCTGCTCTCAGGATTGAGAGACATTTTTTTTCAGACGCTGAGGACATCGTCTTTTTGTAGTGGGGGGAGTATGTAGCACCCTACTCCTGTTGACCAGGTGCTATTGTGTAAATTTAGTGGGTTATCTGAATTGTACATAGTTCAGAATGTAATGTTCATGGCTAAATTAGCCTTTGTTCCAGCTTTGGCTGTGTTGGGAGCATTTCCCACTGTCGCCAGTAGGTGTCATTGTCACCACTGGCCAGTGTTGGAAATACAACAGGCTGAAGTGTATTGGCTGTCCCTTTCCCAGAAACAGCCCAGTTGGAGTGTTTTACCGCTGTGCATTCTGGGAGAGGATACTTAAGGGGCAGACGCCATTTTTCTCTCTCTCTGACCTCATGGCCCGCCTGGCCTAAGGTATGTGACACCTCCTCTTCTGCCTCGGGGGCCCTGCTGGCCCGAGGCTACGTTACTGAAAGTAGGCCCGAAAGTTTGCCTGGGGCCTACTGGTTTGGGGATGGTCCTGTGCTGTCTTGCCTGCGGGAAGAAGCCGAGCAATTGGAAGATCCAGGGGAGGACTCTTCTTGGAGATGACTGAGCAAAAGGCTGGTATCTCAAAAAGAGCCTGGTGACTCCATTTGAGGATGCATCCTAACCAATCTACCTCGCAGTACTGCCGGATGGCTTAAAGGACTTTGGTACTGTGTAACTGTGTTTGCTTTGTGTTCGCTTTGTCAATTACCGATTACTAAATCCTGTGGCAGAGAATTGTTCAACCGTTTACTATTATCATCAAATCTGTGGCAGAGACTTTTGTCCGTACATCGTTCGACTCACTAAGCGTAAGCCTTGTTGGGTCCACCAGATCTGGTAAGCCTCAGATCTATATGGTTGTGGACTGCCTGCAGACAACTTATTACACAGTTATTTGATTTACCTTTGGATTACTTGGATTTTAACCTCCCTAGCGGTAATCCCGAGTCTGGCTCGGGGTGAGTTTTCAATGCTAAGAGCGGTAACCCCGAGCCAGACTCGGGCTGCATCGCAGTATCCAGGGGAAGTAACTTACCTTGTTCCCTGGATCCTGCGATGTCCTCCCGCAGTGTGTGCGAGCCGTGTCTTGCTCGATCCTCACTGCCGATTGCGAGCTCCGTTCCCTGCGACGTTGCGGCGCACAGGGGGCGGAGTTTGGCGCCAAATTCAAAAAAGTAAACAAATAGTATACATACAGTATACTGTAATCTTACAGATTACAGTACTGTATGTAATAATTACACACCCCCTTTGTCCCTAGTGGTCTGCCCAGTGTCCTGCATGCACTTTTATATAATAAAAACTTTTCTTTCTGCCTGGAAACTGAAGATTGTCCATAGCAACCAAAAAGTGTCCCTTTATGTCAAAAGTGATTTTAGACCAGCTAAAAAACAGTGATAATAAATTACAATCACTCGCAGAATTGAGCGATAGCGATTTGTGGGGAAATTCATCATCAAACAAAATATCTAATGACAGCGACAATTCTGCAACTGAGCACATTTCAGTGTTTTTGATTTGATTACATTATTGAATAATTTTTATTATAATTACATTACTATTTGTTATAATTATTTATAGTTATTTATTATCTTATAATTTATTATTTTGTGTTTCAAACTTTATCATACCCGGGATGTCTACTAGACTCTTGTTTGGTCAGGTTTAAGTAAGTAATTACTAAGAATCGCAGGCCTACAATACATAACACCAAATTTCCATGCAAAATAATTGTACCGCTTTTGGTACATAATTCCAGACAGAATCATACCGCCAGGGAGGTTAATATTCATCATCGCATTTTGTTTTCACCTTGCTGACGTCAATTTTATGTACTATTTATCATTGGTTTCACTTATAAGTTCATTAACTTCACAGTTATTTGACATATTTTTTGGATTATTTGGACTTTATATCTACACTTGGTTTTCACCTTGTTGATGCCAATTCTATTCACCATATATTATTGGCTTCAATTATATTATTATATATTTTATTATATATTTTTTGGCACTATATGTTATCACATGTACCTTCATTGACCATTTCAGACTTGCCCTTTAGGCCTCGTACACACGGCCGATTTTCTCGGCAAGAACCAGCAAGAAACTTGCTGGCAGAGAGGTCTTGCCGAGTAAATCGGTCGTGTGTACGCGGCTATCGGGTTTCTCGTCGAGAAAACCGACAAGAAACCTCGACGAGAAAATAGAGAACCTGCTCTCTATTTTCTCGTCGAGATTCTCCTCGGCATGTTTCTCGACGAGAAAAGTGAGTGTGTGTACACTTACCTGTCCTCCCGGAAGCCCGCGCATGTTCGAAATTAATTCGACGCATGCGCGGTAGCTTCATAGGCATACGTAGGGTATACCAAGATGGCGGCGACGGCATCGAATGTGACGAGCGCATGCTCGTCGTAGCCGATGACGTCACCGCGTACGCTCCATTCAAAGAACCGCGGGTTCTTTGAAACGAGCGTGTGTACACTCGGCCGGGACAAGTTTCTTGTCCAAGAATCTCGTCGAAAAAAACGACATGTTTTTTTCAACGAGAATCTCGGCCGTGTGTACGAGGGCTCAGGCTTATTGGCTAGGTTTTTGCAGGTGTGTAAGTCTTCATACATCACTTGTCACCATTATCGTCATTCATTTCACTAGCCAGTGTATCACTTTCTTATGCTTTCATACACATTTTATCACCATATACCTCACGAGTATATTTTCATCTTGAGTGCCGCACTCTCTCTATTTTTCACATTTACAGTACATCTGTTGTGCAGGCAGCTACATCTTTTACCATTGGCCGTGCGGTTTCCCATTTCCGAATTCTTATATCTTTTTTTTTTAACAGAAAGGTTTTTTATTTAAAAAAAGAAAAGAAACAAAACAATATGTACAAAAATTGCAGTGATCATACATAGTCTTCAGAAGTAATACATTAAAAGTTAGTCGTAGAAGCAGTTGTGCGTACAGATAGGGAGACCCTTAATCATTACAGAGCAAACATGAATCAACATCATCAATAAACAGTCAGATTAGTTGAACCCACCCCTACCCCCCAACTGAAGAGAAATAGGATCAAAAAGAACCCGCCCAGCTTCAGGGGATGGGAAGGAAAAAAAAAAAATTAAATAAATAAAAACCGGGGGGTTATCATACTGCACTGGGACGGGAGGCCCTGACCAGGGCATGAAACAGGGTATTGCAGATGGGGGGGGGGAGTCATCAAACGATGGTTGCATGACCGGGGTATTACAACGCAGCTCTAAAAAAGGCTCCAATATGTCCCCACCAGGCAAACAGATACAGCGTTCATAGAGTGTCTCGCGATCAAATCTGAGAGCCTAGCTCCTAGTCCATGGCCTGTTGCTCAGCGCTCTCCCATGCCGCCCAGATCCTGTCAAATTTTTTGGGGCAGTTTCGCCCCAAATAGGTAAGCTTGTAAAGGAGGAGGGCAGCGTTAATCAAGGCTCTCCACTGTGGTATGGATGGGGGGGAGGGCTCCTTCCACCGCAGCAGAATGGCCTTCCTGGCATAGAAGGCCGCGTAAAAAACAAATAATTTTTTTGATTGGGGGCCCTCCAGCGTATCAACTATGCCGAGCAGCAGTGGGATTGGGTCGCAGGGTAAAGTGAGGTTGCTCACAGAGCAGATAATGTGAACCACCCCCCTCCAAAAATGCTGTATCAGCGGACAGGACCACACAACATGAAAGAAGGAGCCCTCCTCCGCACCACACCGACGACAACTGGGATTCTCCTGCGGATATATTTTAGCTAGGCGTTCGGGGGAGAAGTACGCCCTGTGGAGAAACTTTACCTGGATGAATCTATCTCTGGCAGAGACCACCAGGGTGAGGTATTGCTGAATGCCCTCCTCCCAATCGTCATCGGCCAGAGTGGGGATATCTGCCTGCCATACTGAGAACAGCTGGGAGACCTTAGAGGTGTCCAAACCTATAAGTAGGGAGTACAAGGCGGACAATGGTTTGGTGTCCCCTGTCATCTCCAGCAATCGCTCAACACCCGTCGTTTCCAGTACCAGTGGCCCAGAGAACTGGGATCGGAAAGCGTGCCGGAGCTGAAGGTACCTAAAAAACATATGGTTAGGGAGCCCCTTTAATTGTTTCAGCTCATTAAAAGCTATAAGGCCCCCCGAGGAAACTATATCCGCCAAGGTCTTAATTTCAAACCGTGCCCACAATGCGGGATCCGGGATAGAGCGGAAGTGTGCCAATCGTGGGTTCCCCCACAACGGGGTGCGGGGAGACCAGCCATCAGGTGATTGGACCCTAGATCGGACAGCCTCCCAGACCCTAAGCGTAGTCCGCATTGACGGGGTAATATTGGGGTTAGATCGGGAACCCCGATGTATGAGATTGCGCAGCTCAGAATAGGATCCAAGCAGCGCAGCCTCCAGAGTAGACGCCGGATTAGCCGGCTCCTCTGACAGCCACCACCGAAGTGTGACAAGGACCGCAGCCCAGTAGTATTTCTGAAAACATGGGAGAGCCAGACCCCCCAGGGTAATAGGCAGTTGTAAAGTGGATTTGGCAATTCTCGGGATGCCACCATTCCAGATAAATGAGGTAATCACACTATCAAGCTTCATAAAAAAGGCATTCGGGATATGAACGGGAGTCTGTCGGAAGATGTACAAGAATTTGGGGAGGACAGTCATTTTGATAAGATTAATCCGGCCGACCGGGGTGAGGGGCAGTGTCTTCCAAGCAGCGCATCTCTGAGTCAGGAGGGACAGTACCGGTGTTAAGTTAAGAGGGATGAATTGTGTCAGGTCCCTGTGGATCACCACGCCGAGATACTTAAACTGTGAAACCCGTTGCAAAGGGGTGTTCGCTGGGATAGAGGCCCCCGAGGGGTGCAGCGCGAAGATGACAGATTTTCCCCAGTTAATACAAACCCCGGAAAATTTACCGAACGTGTCAATAAGTGCTAGAGCCGCCCCAAGAGAGTCAGATTCATTCCGTAGATACAGCAGGGTGTCATCTGCGTAGAGGGATATTTTTTCCTGTACCGTACCCAGAGGGATACCCCGAACCTCTGGAGAGGAGCGTAGGAGAATCGCCATTGGTTCAATGGCCAGCGCGAAGAGGGCCGGGGAGAGTGGGCAACCCTGCCTAGTACCCCTAGATAGCTGAAAGGGTGGGGATAGGACCGACCCCGTGCGGACTCTAGCTGTAGGGGATTTGTAAAGTGATTGCACCCAAGAAACAAATCTCGGCCCAAAACCAAATCGACGCAGGACCTCCCATAGGTAATTCCATTCCACTGAATCGAATGCCTTCTCTGCATCCAGGGAGGCCACTGCATCATATTCGTCAAGGGAATCTCTGGCGCCCAAAACCGTATAGAGCCTACGGAGATTTATATCTGTGCCCTTGCCAGGCATAAAACCGGTCTGATCCTCATGAATCAATGTGAGGATAACTGCGTTAAGTCTCCGAGCCAAGACCTTAGTAAGGACCTTAGCATCCGCATTGAGGAGGGAAATGGGGCGGTATGAGGAGCAAAGTGAAGGATCCTTACCCGGCTTGGGAATGACCACTATTACCGCTTCAGCCATGGAGGGGGGGAGTGCGTCACACTGTAGGGAAGCAACAATCACCCCATGTAGTTTAGGCGACAGCTGCTCCCCATATTGTTTATAGAACTCCGGGGGAAGACCATCCACACCCGGAGTTTTCCCAGCCTGCAATTCCCCCAAGGCCTGCTGAACCTCCTCCAAAGTAATTCCACTATCCAAATACGCCCGGTCCTCTTCGCTAAGGGTAGGGAAGGTGAGCTGCCCCAGGAAGGAGTCCAACTCCTCCGCCGAATAGGCCACCCTAGAGGAATATAGTGTCTCATAGTACGAGGCAAAGCATGAATTAATGGCCGTCGGGTCCCTCTCCACCGTCCCCATGGCACTATGAATACGGGCAATAGTGGAGACAGGTTGGTGCTCCTTGGCAAGCCAAGCCAATAGGCGGCCCGTCTTCTCCCCCTGCTCAAAGATGCGCTGCGTTTGGGCCAGCTGCTGCTTGTTTACCTTAGCCACTCGGAGAAGCATGACCTCACGATATCCTGTCTGCATATCCAAGTAAGTGATCGGGTTATGGGTAAGCACGTATTGGGATTCCAGGGCTTGTGCCTTAGCCTCAGCCTCTTCAAGACAGATCCCGTCATCATATCTAATGCGAGAAATGGAGGAATGGTAACAACCCCGAATGTACGCCTTAAAGGCGTCCCACCTATTACACAGAGGCGTAGACCCCGCATTAGTCACCCAGAAGTCAGCAATACATTTGGAGATCTCAAATTCAATCCTCTCGTCAGAGATCCAGTAGCGGGAAAGCCGCCAGAGTCTCTCCGACGGGGGTGTCCGAGTCTGCAAATTGATAAGTACAGGAGCATGATCCGAGATACCCCTGGGGAGCATGCCCACCGCTTGGACCCGGGGGAGCAACCCCCCACTGACATACACTAGGTCAATCCTGGACATGGTGCGGTGTGAAGCGGAGTGGCAGGAGTACGCCCTATCCGCTGGAAACTTCCAGCGCCAGACATCAGTGAGACCATACAGTGAAGCCCATCTCTGTAGGGGGGAATCACTGCAGGCATCTGGGGTAAGCCTATCCATAGATGGATTCGGGACCATATTGAAGTCTCCAGCAATAACAAGGTTATCCGTGGGGTACCTAGCAAGGATGGGAACCAAGGACCTCAGAAGGGACACCGTAGCTGGTGGCGGCATGTAGAGGCCCAGGATCAGCATTTCCACCGTATCAACAACGGCATGTAGTAACACGTACCTGCCGCCTGGGTCAGTTTTTACATCTAGGAGGGTATAGGCCAGGGATTTATGGACAAGCACACTAACCCCTCTGGCGCAACCTGAATACGTGGCATGGTAGTAATGACCCACCCAGGGTTTTTTAAGGCTAAGAACCCTTCGCCCCACCAGATGTGTCTCCTGGAGGATACAAATATGTGGCGAGTATTTCTTAATGTAGGCCAGAACCAGGGCTCTCTTGATCCTATCGTTAAGGCCACGGACATTCCACGAGAGTATTTTAACCGTAGCCATGACCTTGGGGACGCAAAATAACTAGCAGGAGGAACCTAATGGAGCTAACCGAGAATAGGTTACCCGTTGTGCATAGCAGAGCAACAACTACTAAGACATTGGTCGCCCGGCTCACAATTCCATCATGAGCCAAAGCAGGCGGCCAAGGTATATCACTGCAAACAATTACATGAGTTCCACAATAATAAGAAAATAAAAAGTACATAGAAACCAAACTCAACACATAAACCCAACTCCCCCCACCCCGCACGTCTGCTGAAAAAAACGGAGTGCATACATCCCAAACTGTATCCATTAAACCGTAGGAGGGCCTCCTATGGGGACAACTGGAAAGGCAACCGACCCTACAACCCAGAAGTAAAAAACAAACTCCTGTTGTTCCAGTACCTCCCAGGGAGACACCCGCCCTCAGACCCAAACCTGTATATAAAAAGAACAGGATGCTAGGGGATCCATATAAAATACCAGCAAAAGAAAATAGAAAAAGAAAAAAAAAAACAACCCACACCTAGACGCAGCTAGGGGCACATACTTGAACGTTACAAACCGTTAAAACAGGAAAAAAAATAAAAAATTATTAGAAACCCCCAGGGGGGGTTCTGCTTTGGTGAAGGAAGAGAGGAGGAACCATACACACTGCACCTCGAGCTTCCACAGTCCGGGCAGCAGTCAGTGCACCCCACACCGGCAGGGATTCCCAGAGCAGTGCCAGGAAACTTTCCAATGCAAATAGACAGGAGTGACAGGCGGGAAAGCAAAAACCAAAGGGGGGGGTGAGGGAATCGTCCAGCACCGACATCAGAGGGGAAAAAATGAGAACGAGAGAGGAAGGGGGGGGGGTACAGGGAGCAACGTCCAGGCGCATGTATCATATTCAGGGGAAGGTATTCATACAGTTACCGAGGCAGAGTATCCATCCATTGAGAAACCTCCTCAGGCGAGGTGAAGTAGCGGGTGGTCTCCCCGTCAATGACTCTCAGCCGAGCCGGAAACAGCATGCTGTACTTTAGGCCCCTGGCACGGAGCTGGGCCTTGACCTGATCAAATGTCCGACGGAGCCGCTGGGTATCCACAGAGTAATCCGGGAACAGCATAAGTCTTGCATTTTCAAACCGCAGCTCCTCAACTTTGCGAGCCTCCCTGAGCACCGTATCCCGGTCTCTGAAGTTAAGCAGCCTGAATATGAATGTGCGCGGGGGGCCCCGGGCTTGCTGCGGCCAGGCGGCATCCTATGAGCCCTTTCCACCACAAAGTGCGGCGAGAACTGGGCCCGCGGTAGCAGGGTATGGAGCAAAGCTTCCGCAAAGGCTGTGGGATCCTGACCCTCGGCGCCCTCCGGGAGGCCCACCACCCGCAGGTTGTTCCTACGGCTGCGGTTCTCGCTGTCCTCTGCCCGCGATTCAATGGTCTTGACTCTCACCTGGAGGGTATGGAGCGATGCACGGTGGTCCCGGATGGAGTCCTCAGCATCGCCTACACGCCGCTCTGTCTCCCCCAGGCGCTCCCGGAATTTGTCCATATCCCTCCGCATCAGGCCGAAATCCAACTGCAGGGTGTCGATCTTACCCGTCAGGGTAGCCTGACACCCAGTAATGGCTTGCATGAGGGCCTGGAAACGATCCTCCTCCGTCGTTCCCTCCGGAGCGGACGCCATTGGCGGGTCCACGTGTGTGCGGCCTACAGAGCCCTGCTGTTTCTGCTGAGTGGAGGCTTTAGGGGTGGATCCGCCTTTCCGTCCGGAGCCGGATTTGCCTCTTCGCATGCCTGAGGGTCATTAGGTAACGACAGGGTGAGAAGGTAAGTATAGATCCCCTAATATATCGGGTAAAGTGGGTCAAAGAGAGCGGAGCTCCACTCAGGCACGTCTGCTCAGGTCGCCAGCCTGACCACGCCCCCGAATTCTTATATCTTTACCTTCTTTTCTCTTCTTTCCTATTTTTCTTTCTACCTGTATCTGTTTTAAATGACCAATGATTGTGTAACAGATAAGTACCATATAAGGAATGGCGATTAACTGTCTACTGCTAGTGATATGCACAATATATTTGCTGTGCTATTTGACAACCTATTATACAACAAATTTAACCCAGTTGCTTTCTATGTATGGCTTGTATTCATCCTCCTATATTTGTTAAAAATAATTTCATTGTACCATTGCTAAAAACTCTCATTTTCGATAAAAATGTTATTGTTAAAAAAAAAAAGATTTGAATAGGGCAGAGAAAAAAACAATTTACTCTACAAGTGCCACTTTATGTGAGACGAGAGTCCTCCATGTGACCCTGTATGTCAAAAGCTGCCTCTCCAACCTTGGATGAACAGGTGGGGTGGGCGGCACTTCCAAACAATGGAATATAATCTTTCAGGAGCCCTGGAAAGATATGAGATGGCAGCTAACCTGGAGAGATTTAAGGAATGCTTAAAAGTGGAAGGGAAGTAGGGAGCTGATTATCATGGTGAAAACTGTATCCTATTGAATCTAGTAAAAATTGAAATTCTTATTTCAGTCGCTGCTTAGATTACCCAACGAACCACAAAACAATTGGTCACCCTTGAAGGGGGAAGTTAAGCCCTTTGGAAGTGTTTACCAACAAGCCAAATGATTTTTGGACCTGGGCTGACGGGAGGGTGATGCAACAGCATATGACTGGTATCTAGCACTGCATTGCATTAAGGCCAAGGTTATCTAAATGGCACATTTGACCTATACAAAAAGAAAGTAATCTACGCTGTGTGTAATTCTCTAATATGTGTTAGTGAACAGCTGCACTCACTGTATTGCACACAACAATACTTAAACAACTATATCCCCAAAAAATAGTGTTGCACTGTTGATAAACTAAAATAACTCAATAATGCAATGCTCCCACATTATCAGTATTTAAGTGCCTTATAAGTGCAAAAAAAAAGAGTCATATGTATACACGAATGTAAACATATATGATTATAACTAATCATATGCAAATAAAGTGCCAAATCATCAGTGCTAACATAAAAAGTTCATTCAAATGCCAAAATAAGCAGATATGGCATCGATAGATATTTAGTAGCAGAAGCAAAGGATAGTCCCAATGCCAAAGCCTGTGATGAAGATGGTACTACACAGGTATTAATTTCTGTTCAAATGGGGCTCCAACTGCTCAATTAAAAGTGCTCCACCACCATGCAAAAGATGGATGCTTACCAGACACAGAGACCTCTGTTATAAGGTCTAGCGTGGCATCAGTGAGCAAAGCCCCCCATAACTGGCATAGAGATAAAAACTTCAGGTATTCAGTTTACAATTTGTCCTGCTCCCCGACGGGCATGCTGGCATCACTGCTTTTACCTCCACCCAACATATGTTTTGTCTTAGAAGACATCTCTATTGCCCCAGTGATGACATCTTTTAAGACTAAACATACGTCGGGTGGGGGAAATAGTGGTGGCGTCAGCATGTCCACCGGGGCACAGGAAGATTTGAAAAAGGGATTCCTAAAGTTTTCATCATACCTGGAGCCATATCTCTATGTCCTTAGTGGGGGACTTTGCTCACTGATGCGTGGCTAGACCTTATAACAGAGGTCTCTGTGTCTGGTAAGTGTCTATCTTTTGCATGGTGGTGGAGAAGCACTGTTAATTGATCACTTGGAGCATCATTTGTACAGAAGTTAATACGTGTGTAGCCCCATTTTCATCACAGGCATTGGAATTGGGACTATCCTCTGCTTCTGCTACTAAATATCTATCTAGACCAGGGGTCTCCGAACTGCGGCCCGAGGGCCAGATGTGGCCCTTTGCTAGACTTTATGCGGCCCTTGCGGCACTACTCCTCCAACTGATATGAGGCACTATTCCTTCCACTGACACCAACAAGGGGGCACTATTTCTTCTACTAATATCAATGATGGGATACTAATCCTCCTACTGATAGGGGCCCTACTCCTCCTACTGACCACCAACCCTGAGGCCACATTTATTCTCACTGGAGCTGGGTCCGGGACATTTTCTGCCCCCGCTGGCCACAATCCGGCCCTCCTAAAGTCTGAAGGACAATAAAGTGGCTCTTTGATTGAAAAGTTTGGAGACCCCTGATCTAGACCATATCTGCTGATTTTGACATTTGGCACTTTATTTGCATATGATTAATTAAAATCGTATATGCTTATATATGATTTTTTTTTTGCACTTATAACATACTTTAATACTGATAACACGGGAGCACTGTTTTATTGAGTCATTTAAGTTTATCAACAGCGTAACACAATTTTTTTTAATACACTTGACCTAAAGTTGGATAGCACTTGTAGCAGATAAATCACTATGAAGGAATCTAGACCAAACTGATAGGGACTGAGCTAACAATGCCAGCACTATGTGGGTTACAGGGTTGACCCCAACAACCTACAATAACCAGGATAAGTATTCCAACTACTTATTGGTGGGATCCTAACAGGAATGACACCCTTCAGACAAAGTAAAATAACATTGGAGCTTGGAGTACTCACCAAGGAATGAGGGACCCATCAGAGGCTGAAGCTGAACTATGAGGCAAAATGTAATGTTCCTTATAGGAAGGAAAACTGTACACTGCACAGGAAACGGGCCCACATATACCCCCTGTGTTCTGAGAGGAGAAACCATTCCCTAAAACTCAAAAACAGGCATGCTGGAAAGCAGCAAATGATATTGAGAACTGTGGAAGAAGAACAGGACCAACCAGTAATACATAGGGTCCACTGAACCCCCTAAGGGCAACCAGGCCACCAGCCTCAGGATCCTGCAGAGGGTGGATGAAAATCCACATAAATTTCATTCCAGGGCACATGCAAGTAGAGCACAACTACAGAAAGGCAGATAGAAGGGGAAATCTCTCCATACCATGCAGGGCCAAGTCAATGGTGCAACAAAGGAGGACTGAGCCGTATGCATGCTTTCTTGAAAGTAAAATAAATATCCCCGCACCACTAAATAGATAATGACTAAACTGCTGCAAGCACTGAAGGTGCTTACAGCAGTTAAACCGACACCACAGAAGGTTAAACCGACACCACAGAAATTAAGTAAAGGTTAGTAGTGCTGCACTGTATAAATCTAAACATAAATAACCATATTAAAATGAACTAAAATCCATGAACAATAATGTGACAATGTGCTACATATTAAACAACCATAGCTGTGTTAATAACAAATAAAGTGACAATGTGCAAACGTGCAAATGATCAGGTGACTTTGTGAAAATAAGTGCCACGTCTCTCAAGGAAGAAAATATATATATATATATATATATATATATATATATATATATATCTAGATATCTAGATATATCTATATCTATATATATATATATATATATATATATATATATATATATATATATATGTGTGTGTCCTTATCTTCTTTGTGATGAATAAAATAGCATGAAATATCAGAAAAATTCCCTTTTCTTCCTTGTGATGATTAAAAGTGTGAAATACGTGATTTTATCTTCTGTGCAAAGAGTGTCTATATAAAGTGCAAAAGTGACTTATTATCTTCAGTGCAATACAATAGTGTATTAGGTGTCCCCTTACCTCACTGCTATAAGGTAACAACATGTAAGTACAGTATATCTTTAAAGGTGACAAGTGTCCACTCCAGGACCTTGAAATGCTTCTTACAAAGCCACTCCTTCGTTGCCCGGGAAGTGTGTTTGGGATTATTGTCATGCTGAAAGACCCAGCCACGTTTCATCTTCAATGCCCTTGCTGATGGGAGGAGTTTTGCACTCAAAATCTCACGATACATGGCCCCATTCATTCTTTTATGTACACAGATCAGTCGTCCTGTTCCCTTTGCAGAGAAACAGCCCCAAAGCATGATGTTGCCACCCCCATGCTTCACAGTAGGTATGGTGTTCTTTGGTTGCAACTCAGCATTCTCTCTCCTCCAAACACGATGAATTGTGTTTCTACCAAACAGTTCTACTTTGGTTTCATCTGACGATATGACATTCCTCTTCTGGATCATCCAAATGCTCTCTAGCAAGCCTCAGATGGGCCCAGACTTGTACTGGCTTAAGCAGGGGGACACGTCTGGCACTGCAGGATCTGAGTCCCTGGCGGCGTAGTGTGTTACTGATGGTAGCCTTTGTTACGTTGGTCCCAGCTCTCTGCAGGTCATTCACTAGGCCCCCCCGTGTGGTTCTGGAATTTTTGCTCACCGTTCTTGTGATCATTTTGACCCCACAGGGTAAGATCTTGCGTGGAGCCCCAGATCGAGGGAGATTATCAGTGGTCTTGTATGTCTTCCATTTTCTAATTATTGCTCCCACAGTTGATCTCTTCACACCAAGCTGCTTGCCCATTGCAGATTCAGTCTTCCCAGCCTGGTGCAGGTCTACAATTTTGTTTCTGGTGTTCTTTGACAGCTCTTTGGTCTTCACCATAGTGGAGTTTGGAGTGTGACTGTTTGAGGTTGTGGACAGGTGTCTTTTATACCGATAACAAGTTCAAACAGGTGTCATTAATACAGGTAATGAGTGGAGGACAGAGGCGCTTCTTAAAGAAGAAGATACAGGTCTGTGAGAGCCAGAAATCTTGCTTGTTTGTAGGTGACCAAATACTTATTTTCCACCATAATTTGCAAATAAATTATTTCCAAATCGGACAATGTGATTGTCTGGATTTGTTTCCACATTTTGTCTCTCATAGTTGAGGTATACCTATGATGACCATTACAGGCCTCTCTCATCTTTTTAAGTGGGAGAACTTGCACAATTGGTGGCTGACTAAATACTTTTTTGCCCCACTGTATATATATATATATATATATATATATATTGTGACAGCAGGAAGGTAAAGTCACCTGGTTGCATCCAGGGGGGTAGATATATTTCTCCCAGATTCAGGCTTTATGCCGACTTATACAACTAGGGAGTTGATGAAGCCCAGCTGAGGCTAGTGGGCTCATGGATGACTCATACCTCTAGGGAGAGGGCTGGGCGTCGTGCAGGCAGGGAGTTGATGAGACCAGCTGAAGCTTGTCAGCTCGTTTAAGGCCTCTATAAAAACTCCCAGATTCATTAGGTGTTTGCTCATGCCTGGACCCAGACCTGTGTGGACTGTCTAGGGAGAGTGAACCCCTGTGCGGTGAGAAAAAGCCTGTGTGGCTATTTGTTTGGACATTTACTAAACCAGGGACTTAGGGACTAGGACAGCACCAGGCTGATCCCAGTTGTTAGTTTAGGAAACCTGCATGTTTAGTCAGAGGTCAAACTGACCAGGATTTTTTTTTTTTATGTTTCTTTTTGGCTTTGCTGTGTTTTTGTCACTGTACATAGAGAAATAAACCGCACCTTTTGATTTTGAAAACCACAACCTCCGTCTGCTGGCCCTGTTTTTGTGTGGGGAGCCCAACCAGGGGGTCACACACACCCGCTACCGAGTTAACCCCCTCACAGTTGGTGGAGAACCAGTGGCAGTTTTTTTTAAGCCAGCATGGAGGAGATACTGAAACAGCTGGCTCTAGCAAATGCCAATCAACAGCAGACAAATGCAGGTTTGCAAAGAAGCCTTGCAGCCCAGCAGCAAGCTCATCAACAAGCCCAGCAGCAATCTGAGGCCCGCTTCATAGACCTGTTACAGAAGCAAGAGCAGAGACTACAACAAATGGAAGCAGTAATGCAGCAACGTCCGCAGACCAGTGAGGAAAGCCGTCCCACTAATACCGCGTCCTTTGGGGTGAGTCGTTTATTGACAAAAATGACTGGAGAGGATGATCCAGAGGTATTTTTGACCACATTTGAAAGGACTGCTGAAAGAGAAAAGTGGCCTGAGGAGCAGTGGGCTGGACTGGTGGCTCCTCTGTTAACTGGTGAATCGCAGAAGGCTTACTATGACCTAGAGCCTGACCAAGCAAAAGACTATGTGATGCTAAAAGCTGAAATATTGGCAAGGCTGGGTGTCACCCTGGCTGTCCGGGCTCAGCGTGTGCATAACTGGACTTTCCAGCTTGGAATACCCCCCAGGTCTCAAATGTATGATCTCATTCACCTGAGCAGGAAGTGGCTACAGCCAGAGACTTTGTCCGCACCAGAGATTGTGGAACGTGTTGTAATGGATCGGTTTTTGAGAGCTCTTCCTACTGCCATCCAAAAGTGGGTAAGCCATGGAGACCCAGAGACGGCCGGTGGTCTTGTGGATCGTGTAGAGAAATACTTGGCTACAGAGAACCTGACGGCCTCTTCCAGAGACTCTCGGACTTTCCACCCTAAGACCAGACCATCCCCAGGGGCGGATAAGAGGATTCCAAGGGGTGAGGGTGGAGAGAGTGAGAGGGTGGGAGCTCTACCCAAAGTTTGGCGAGAACAGCCTGGGAAGTCAGGGGCTCAAGAGGCAGCCAAATGGATTGTTTGCTACCGCTGCCGGCAAGCGGGACATATTGCAGCAAATTGCCCGGTTGTGGAGGAACCCATGCAATGTGACTTTCTGATGGACAGACGTCAGTCGCTGTGTGCGACAGTCGCATGCACTGCCATTCGGGGAACTGAGAAACATTTATGCAAAATGTGTATTAATGGTAGAAATGTTGTGGTATTACTGGATTCAGGTAGCCTTGTGACCCTGATAAAGGCTGAATTAGTTAAAACAGAGGTCTCTGGGAATAGCAAGGTAGCTGTTATTTGTGTGCATGGGGACACCCGAGAGTATCCAGTGACTACAGTGTGTTTCGAGACCCCCAAAGGTACCCTCTCTCATCCAGTGGGGTTAGTATCTCAATTACCGCATGATGCCATTGTGGGAAGGGATTTTCCGAAGTTCTGGGAACTGTGGGATGATCCTGAGCCCCCCACTGGTGCCCCTATGTACCAGGAATGTGATAGCCAGAACTCCTCTGAGAGTGGTGAGGACTCTCCAGAATTTCCCTTGTCAGTATTGGCAGGGGAGACTCAAGAAACTGGAGAGGAGCCCACCTCCTCAGACGAAAACCTACCGTCTGTGGAGTTTTCTGATCTGGAGGTTCACAGGGAAAATTTTGCCACAGAACAGTTAAAAGACCCCGCCCTAATAAAGGCACGGGAAAACGTAGTGGAAATAGATGGCGAGTTAGTGAACCCAGATAATACCTGCACTTACCCATACTTCAGCGTAGAGAAGGACCTACTGTATCGGGTGGCAAAAAGGGCAGAAGAAACCGTTGAGCAGCTTGTGGTGCCCAAACCTTACAGGAAGTTGGTGTTGGAGTTGGCCCATGGGCACATTCTTGGAGGTCATCTGGGGACAGAGAAAACCCGAGAGAGGGTATTACAGAGATTCTATTGGCCTGGGGTGATGAAGGACATAGAAAATTATTGTTCCTCCTGCCCTGTGTGTCAGAGGTCGGCCCCGATGCCACATTTCCGTAGCCCGCTGGTCCCTCTACCCATCATTGAGGTCCCGTTTGAGAGAATCGCAATGGATTTGGTAGGTCCTATAATCAAGTCCGCTAGGGGGCACCAGTACATATTGGTTATAATGGACTATGCCACCCGTTATCCAGAAGCGATCCCTCTCAGAAATACCTCGGCCAAAACCATAGCCAAAGAGCTATCTCTTGTTTTTAGCCGGGTGGGTATTTGTAAAGAACTGCTTACGGACCAAGGTACACCCTTTATGTCCCGGGTTATGAAAGAGCTGTGTAAATTGCTCAAAGTGACGCAATTGCGTACATCTGTGTATCACCCCCAAACCGATGGGCTGGTTGAAAGATTCAACAAAACCCTAAAACAAATGTTGAAGAAAGTGGTGGATAGAGATGGAAAGGATTGGGACTGTCTACTTCCTTATTTGATGTTTGCTATTAGGGAGGTGCCCCAATCCTCTACGGGATTCTCCCCCTTTGAGTTACTGTATGGGAGACACCCAAGAGGGCTGTTGGATATTGCCAAGGAAACTTGGGAAAGTGAGAGTTCTCCCCACAGGAGTGTGATTGAGCATGTCGCCCTGATGCAAGATCGAATTGCACAGGTAATGCCCATCGTGAAGGAACATTTGGCCCAAGCGCAGTTGGCACAGCAGAGAGTGTACAACCGTGGAGCAAAGACCCGTACCTTTTCCCCGGGGGATAGGATATTGGTACTTGTCCCTACGGTTGAAAGTAAATTCCTTGCCAAATGGCAAGGCCCCTACGAGATAATGGAAAAAGTGAGCGAAGTGAATTACGAAGTCAGACAACCAGGAAGGCGAAAGCCCGAACAGATATATCACGTTAATCTGTTGAAAGCCTGGAGGGATAGAGAGTCCCTAGTCGCAGAAACTTGGTCACCAGCTCAAACTGGTTGCGTGATTCCGGAGGTTGGAATAGCAGCCACCTTGTCACAACCCCAACAACAGGAGGTTAAGGAGTTTGTGCTTCGCAACAAGGAGGTGTTCTCTGAGCTGCCGGGACAAACATCTGGGGTAGAGCATGATATTATTACCCCGCCCGGTGAAAGGGTGAAGTTAAAACCCTATCGGATCCCAGAGGCCCGACGGGAGGCAATACGGGAGGAAGTACAGAAAATGCTGAACTTAGGGGTGATAGAGGAGTCCCAAAGTGATTGGTCTAGTCCCATTGTGTTGGTGCCTAAACCGGATGGGAGCTGGCGATTTTGTAACGATTTTCGTCAGTTGAACAAAGTTACAAAATTTGACACCTACCCCATGCCACGTATAGATGAGTTGATCGACCGGCTGGGAACAGCCCGATACATGACGACTCTTGACCTCACAAAAGGGTATTGGCAAATTCCCCTGGCCAAGTCGGCCAAAGAGAAAACCGCATTTGTAACCCCAGACGGGGCGTTCCAATATAAGAGAATGCCGTTCGGGTTACAGAATGCGCCGGCCACATTCCAGCGGAAAATGGACCAGATACTGAGGCCCCATCGGAAGTATGCTGCGGCTTACCTGGATGACGTAATTGTCCATAGCACAGATTGGGCCTCACATCTGCCAAAAGTGCAAGCAGTCCTAGACTCTATCCGGGAAGCGGGGTTTACGGCTAACCCCAAGAAGTGTACCATTGGGCAGGAGGAGGCCAAATATCTTGGGTACACCATTGGCAGGGGAGTGATAAAACCCCAACTCAACAAAGTCGAGGCCATCCAGAGTTGGCCACGTCCCAACAGCAAGAAGCAGGTACGGGCCTTTCTGGGAATCGCGGGTTATTATCGGCGCTTCATTCCCCACTTTGCTTGTAAGGCTGTGCCCCTAACCAACCTGACGAAAGGGAAAGGGTCGGTCATGATTAAATGGACCCCCGAGGCTGAGGCAGCATTCCAATTCTCGAAACAAGCCTTATGTAGCCAGCCAGTGTTGTACTCACCCGACTTCTCTAAAGACTTTGTCGTACAAAGTGATGCGTCAGATGTGGGGTTAGGAGCAGTATTGTCCCAGGTCTGGAACGGGGAAGAGCACCCAGTCATTTACCTCAGCAGGAAGTTGAAGTCCCATGAGGTAAATTACGCCACGGTTGAAAAGGAGTGTTTAGCGGTGAAGTGGGCTCTAGATTCCCTTCGGTACTATCTGCTAGGTAGGCACTTTGACATGGTTACGGATCACGCTCCGTTAAAGTGGATGGCTCAAAACAAGGAGACAAATAGAAGAGTGAATAGGTGGTTCCTGGCCCTACAGGAATTCAACTTCACAGTAAAGCATCGCCCTGGCGTTCAAATGGGGAATGTGGATGCTTTGTCTCGAGTACATGAATGCCTGATTGCTGGTGTTCCAACCCCAAGGTTAAAACAAGAGGGGGGGTATGTGACAGCAGGAAGGTAAAGTCACCTGGTTGCATCCAGGGGGGTAGATATATTTCTCCCAGATTCAGGCTTTATGCCGACTTATACAACTAGGGAGTTGATGAAGCCCAGCTGAGGCTAGTGGGCTCATGGATGACTCATACCTCTAGGGAGAGGGCTGGGCGTCGTGCAGGCAGGGAGTTGATGAGACCAGCTGAAGCTTGTCAGCTCGTTTAAGGCCTCTATAAAAACTCCCAGATTCATTAGGTGTTTGCTCATGCCTGGACCCAGACCTGTGTGGACTGTCTAGGGAGAGTGAACCCCTGTGCGGTGAGAAAAAGCCTGTGTGGCTATTTGTTTGGACATTTACTAAACCAGGGACTTAGGGACTAGGACAGCACCAGGCTGATCCCAGTTGTTAGTTTAGGAAACCTGCATGTTTAGTCAGAGGTCAAACTGACCAGGATTTTTTTTTTTTATGTTTCTTTTTGGCTTTGCTGTGTTTTTGTCACTGTACATAGAGAAATAAACCGCACCTTTTGATTTTGAAAACCACAACCTCCGTCTGCTGGCCCTGTTTTTGTGTGGGGAGCCCAACCAGGGGGTCACACACACCCGCTACCGAGTTAACCCCCTCACAATATATATATATATATATATATATACACAAACACACACATACACACATACATCAGGGCTCAAAATTTCAAGTCCTGAGCTACTAGCCAGACCTCAAGGGTTACTCGCCACCAGTTGCCCCACCCAACCCCTACCCTGCCCCGCCCTACCCTGCCCCGCCCATAATTCCACTCCTAAACACGCCCTCATAAACTATCTCATGAAATTACACTTAAATGTTTTATGCGAAATTAAGCAACTTTATGCATGCTCATCAATGCAGCCTGCCCGTGTCCACCAATGCAGCCTGCCCGTGTCCACCAATGCAGCCTGCCCGTGTCCACCAATGCAGCCTGACCAATGCACACCAATGCAGCCTGACCAATGCACACCAATGCAGCCTCACCCGTGTCCATAATGCAGCCTACCCATATCCACCAATGCAGCCTGACCAATGCACACCAATGCAGCCTGCCCGTGTCCACCAATGTAGCCTGCCCGGGTCCACCAATGCAGCCTGCCCGTGTCCACCAATGCAGCCTGCCCGGGTCCACCAATGCAGCCTGACCAATGCACACCAATGCAGCCTCATCCGTGTCCATAATGCAGCCTATCCATGTCCATCAATGCAGCCTGCCCCTGTCCACCAAAGCAGCGTGACCAATGCACGCCAATGCAGCGTGACCAATGCACACCAATGCAGCCTACCCGTGTCCACCAATGCAGCCTGACCAATGCACACCAATGCAGCCTGCTCATGTCCATAATGCAGCCTACCTGTGTCCATAATGCAGGGGAGCAGAGGAGAAGAAGAGCATTGCCGGCCGGATGATAAGAGCGCCGAGGGACGTCACTGGAACAGCTTTCATTTCAATTCCCCTCAGCTCGGCGACACATATAGCCCTGCCCCCTGGCCGGGGAACTTTGATTCACGTCACTCGTCCCAGGATTGGACGGGTGATCTGTCTATCAAATTCCCCAGGACCAGGGGCGGGGCTGTGTGTGACAGCGAGTGCGGGGAACACTTGGCTATTGAAATTAAATCCGCTAGTGATGTCCCCCACGCTCTAATTATCCAGCCGGCTCTCTCCTCTCTCTTCCCCTCTGCGAGCACTGGGAAAAGTCCCCCATATCTGTGACTAGCAGCAACCCCCCCCAGTTTTGAGACCATCTCAGGGTGGGCAGCTCAGCTTATATATATATATATATATATACACACACACACACTATATATATATATATATATATATATATACTGTATATATATAAAAAATACATTGCAGTCATCAGACCATCTCAGCTACTAATATACAGTATATAACAAAAACTGTGTCCAGCAGTACACCTACACCCCCCCCTCTCGGGGTGGGCAGCTCAGCTACTACCACATATATATATAGCTGTGTCCAGCAGCAGCAGCAGCAGCAGCAGCACCCCCCCCCAGCAGGCTGAGCTGCTCTGTGCACAACAGCTCACCTCAGCACCTCGGGTGGCGGTGGACACCCCCATTGCAATCCGACACCCCCGCTCACTACCGCTCCATCTCAGAGTGGCTCTCAGTCTCTGGTACTCTACGCGGCAGCTGGAGAGGACGCAATGTGCAGCGGTAGCCGTGCCGCCCGGGTGGAGAATGGATAGCTGCTCAGCAGAGCAGTAGTGCGAGAGGAGGAGAAAATAACAGGCGGCCAGGTGCAGCAGCGGCACCGGAAGTGTTCCGGAAAAAATAAATGCTAAAAGGAGGCCAGGACTACACTTGGGATGGTGTCACCCCTCCGATGGGTGTCACTCGGGTGCGGGCCGCATCCCCCTAGTGACGCCTCTGTATACCGCTCCTTCTGTGTTGCAGCAAATAAACTCTTTGACGTCATAGGTGTTTCCTGTACTTGTGGAAGTGAAGCTTAGTTTCTTTTCATTTGGGCGTTTTGTTTTGGTGCACGCAAAGCACCGTTTACAAGGAAAAAAGCCTTTTCCTGTAAAAAACGTCAGGCCTCTACCTGAAGGGTCAGGGATACTCTTCAAAAAATTTTGTCGTGAATGGAAACTCTTCTATATATACATTTTGGGTAATTGGGAAGTATCCCTTGTAGATGTCTGTCAGCCAATAAAATGTACCAGTGTCGCTTAATAATTTTTCCAATATTTTTTGTGTTGAATACTGTAATCTAAAATTATTGCCATCATATCTGTTGATGCTTCTTGTTTTTTCTTATCTTTGATTAGTTCATTACGGTCCATTCCTGCTATTTCTGCTATTTTCTCTTTAATATACTTATTATTAGAGTTGAGCGGACACCTGGATGTTCGGGTTCGACGGGTTCGGCCGAACTTCGGAAAAAAGTTCGGGTTCGGGACCGAACTTTAACCCGAACCCGCACCCGAACCCGAACCCCATTGAAGTCAATGCGGACCCAGGCTTCTAAGGACTAAAAAGGCTCTAAAAAGGTAATGGAAAGGGCTAGAGGGCTGCAAATGGCAGCAAAATGTTGTTAAGAGCATGGCAAGTGCTCTGCAAACAAATGTGGATAGGGAAATAACTTAAAATAACATAAAAAAAAATAAAAATAAAAAATAATAATCTTGACCAAGGAGGACGAGGTCCATATGGAGTAGGAGGTTGAGGTGGCGGTGGATGTGGCTGTGTAGGTGGAAGCGGCGGTGGAGGAGGACGAGGTAGCCAACACTGATTCAAAAATACAACAATGGCTGGGTAAGGCCGGTGATGTGTCGAATTCTGTCCCCCATCAAATAGTGTCCACCCTGTACTGCGCTTGCTCAGTATGTAAGACAAGGGGATTTCGAAAATCTCCCAAGACGAATGGCGCCTGCGTGGTGAGTTCAGGTGAAGGCCACACCATCCGTGGTTCAAGCCGAGCCAAGTGAGGCCGTGCCTGAAGCGTGGCGATCGAACCGAGCCCGTGAGGGGCCCTGTTACTATGTGCTACCGTATGTCCACTTGGATGGTGGGGCTTGAACCTGCACTCACAGTGCAGGCGCCATTCATCTTCGGAGATTTTGGGAATCTCCTTGTCCTCTGTACTGCGCAAGCGCTGCGCCTTCGCAGTATGGGCCGGACACAATCCGATGGCCGGACAGTTTTTGTCACAACACCGGTATACATGTCTATTCTGCACAAGGAACGGACAAGTCCTGTGGGATCCATGCCTGGTTCATTTTAATGAACGTGAGCTTGTCCACATTGGCTCTGGACAGGCGGCTGCGCTTGTCTGTGATAACGCCCCCTGCCATGGTAAATACACGTTCAGATAATACACTGACTGCAGGGCAGGCCAGCACCTCCAAGGCATAAAGGGCAAGCTCAGGCCATGTGCCCAATTTGGAGACCCAGAAGTTAAAGGGGGCAGACCCGTCATCCAGTACGTGTAGGCCTGTGGACACATACTGCTCAACCATGTTGGTGAAATGCTGCCTCCTGCTAAGACGTTCCATCTCAGCTGGTGGTGCTGGTTGTTGTGGCGTGCTGACAAAGCTTTTCCACATTTCAGCCATGCTAACCCTGCCTTCTGAGGTGCTGCCGGTGCCCCGGCTGCGTTGGCGACCTCTTCCTCCTCCTCTGCCTTCGCCTTGTGCTTCCACCGTACGCCCGCTGTCAGGTGGGAATGCCACCAGCAGCGCGTCTACCAGCGTGCGCTTGTACTCGCGCATCTTATGATCCCGCTCCAGTGAGGGAATTAAGGACGGTATGTTATCCTTGTAACGGGGATCCAGCAGGGTGGCCACCCAGTAATCAGCACCAGTTAAAATGTGGGCAACTCGGCGGTCATTGCGGAAACACTGCAGCATGTAATCGCTCATGTGTGCCAGGCTGCCCAGAGGCAAAGAAAAGCTGTCCTCTGTGGGAGGTGTATCGTCTGTGTCCTCTGTATCCCCCCAGCCACGCACCAGTGATGGCCACGAGCTGGTCTGGGTGCCACCCTGCTGTGAAAATGACTCCTCCTCCTCCTCCATCTCCTCCTCCACCTCGTCATCCTCCAGAACTGTGCCCTTTCTCCCGGACAATTGTGTACCTGGCGTTTGTTGGTGCAGGAACCCACCCTCGTAGCCACTTGTGAAAGACTGCCCTGAAAGCCTTTGAAATGATCCCGCTTCCTCCTCCTCCTCCTCATCCTCCTGTGCCACATCCTCTTCCATCATCGCCCGAAGCGTTTTTTCAAGGAGGCATAGAACTGGGATAGTAACGCTAAGAACGGCGTCATTGGCACTGGACATGTTGGTGGAGTACTCGAAACAGCGCAACAAGGCACACAGGTCTCGCATGGAGGCCCAGTTATTGGTGGTGAAGTGGTGCTTTTCCGCAGAGCGACTCACGCGTGATTGCTGCAGCTGAAACTCCACTATCGCCTGCTGCTGCTCGCACAGTCTGGCCTGCATGTGCAAGGTGGAGTTCCACCTTGTGGGCACGTCACATATGAGGCGGTGAGCGGGAAGGCCGAAGTTACGCTGCAGCGCTGACAGGCGAGCAGCAGCAGGGTGAGAACGCCGAAAGTGCGCACCAGGGATGAGCCGAACACCCCCCTGTTCGGTTCGCACCAGAACCTGCGAACAGACAAAATGTTTGTGTAAACTTTAGAACCCTATTAAATACAATGGACTCGAACGTTCGAAATCTAAAGTGTTAATTATAAAGGCTAATATGCAAGTTATTGTCCTAAAAAGTGTTTGGGGACCGGGGTCCTGCCCCAGGGGACATGTATCAATGCAAAAAAAAGTTTTAAAAACGGCCGTTTTTTCGGGAGCAGTGATTTTAATAATGCTTAAAATGAAAAAATAAAAGTGAAATATTCCTTTAAATTTCGTACCTGGGGGGTGTGTATGATATGCATGTGAAGTGGCGCATGTTTCCCGTGCTTAGAACTGTCCCTGCAAAAAATGTCATTTTTGAAAGAAAAAAAGTCTTTTAAAACTGACTCGCGGCTATTAATGAATTGTCGGCTCCCGGCAATACATACAAAAGTCATTGATAAAAAAAAAAAAAAAAGCGTGGGGGTTCCCCAGAATTCAATTACCAGGCCCTTCAGGTCTGGAATGGATATTAAGGGGAACCCCGCTGCAAATTTAAAAAAAAATTGACGTGGGGTTCCCCCAAATATCCATTCCAGGCCCTTCAGATCTGGCATGGATTTTAAGTGGAACTCCACCCCAAATTTAAAAAAAAAATGGCGTGGAGTCCCCCTAAAAATCCATACCAGACCCCTTATCCGAGCACGCAACCTGGCCGGCCGCAGGGGAAAAGGGGGGGACGAGAGAGCGCCCCCCCTCCCTCCTGAACCGTACCAAGCCACATGCCCTCAACATGGGGAGGATGTCCCCATGTTGATGGGGACAAGGGCCTCATCCCCACAACCCTTGCCCGGTGGTTGTGGGGGTCTGCGGGCGGGGGGCTTATCGGAATCTGGAAGACCCCTTTAACAAAGGGGACCCCCAGATCCCGGCCCCCCTCCTATGTGAATTGGTAAGGGGTACATTGTACCCCTACCATTTCACAAAGAAAGCGTAAAAAAATGTTTAAAAAAACACACAAACACCTTGAAAAAGTCCTTTATTTAAAAAAATAAATAAATAAACATTCCAGCGGTGAAATCCAGTGTCCCGCGGCGATCCCGATGTCCAGCGCTGTCCTTCATTGGTTGTGCCTGAGCGGACCTGATGGGGAACTCCCTCTCAGTATTTTAAATGTATAGACCCGCCCCTTCTAAAGTTCCCCATCAGGTCCGCTCAGCGGACGAGATGCAGAACATGAGAAGGGGCGGGTCTATACATGTATTACCAAAGTGAGAGCAGTTCCCCATCAGGTCCGCCCCCTCGGTATGTCGGACCCGCCTACGTCATTGGCTTGAGCGGGGAACTTCCTTCACTGTGTAATTTAAATTTACATAGTGAAGGAAGTTCCCCGCTCAAGCCAATGACGTAGGCGGGTCCGACATACCGAGGGGGCGGACCTGATGGGGAACTGCTCTCACTTTGGTAATACATGTATAGACCCGCCCCTTCTCATGTTCCGCATCTGGTCCGCTGAGCGGACCTGATGGGGAACTTTAGAAGGGGCGGGTCTATACATTTAAAATACTGAGAGGGAGTTCCCCATCAGGTCCGCTCAGGCACAACCAATGAAGGACAGCGCTGGACATCGGGATCGCCGCGGGACACTGGATTTCACCGCTGGAATGTTTTTTTTTTTTTTTTTTTTTTTTTTAAATAAAGGACTTTTTCAAGGTGTTTGTGTGTTTTTTTTAAACATTTTTTTACGCTTTCTTCGTGAAATGGTAGGGGTACAATGTACCCCTTACCAATTCACATAGGGGGGGGCCGGGATCTGGGGGTCCTCTTTGTTAAAGGGGTCTTCCAGATTCCGATAAGCCCCCCGCCCGCAGACCCCCACAACCACCGGGCAAGGGTTGTGGGGATGAGGCCCTTGTCCCCATCAACATGGGGACATCCTCCCCATGTTGAGGGCATGTGGCTTGGTACGGTTCAGGAGGGAAGGGGGCCGCTCTCTCGTCCCCCCCTTTTCCCCTGCGGCCGGCCAGGTTGCGTGCTCGGATAAGGGGTCTGGTATGGATTTTTAGGGGGACTCCACGCCATTTTTTTTTAAATTTGGGGTGGAGTTCCCCTTAAAATCCATGCCAGATCTGAAGGGCCTGGAATGGATATTTGGGGGAACCCCACGTCAATTTTTTTTAAAATTTGCAGCGGGGTTCCCCTTAATATCCATTCCAGACCTGAAGGGCCTGGTAATTGAATTCTGGGGAACCCCCACGCTTTTTTTTATTTTTTTTATCAATGACTTTTGTATGTATTGCCGGGAGCCGACAATTCATTAATAGCCGCAAGTGAGTTTTAAATGCATTTTTTTCTTTCAAAAATGACATTTTTTGCAGGGACAGTTCTAAGCACGGGAAACATGCGCCACTTTACATGCATATCATACACACCCCCCAGGTACGAAATTTAAAGGAATATTTCACTTTTATTTTTTCATTTTAAGCATTATTAAAATCACTGCTCCCGAAAAAACGGCCGTTTTTAAAACTTCTTTTTGCATTGATACATGTCCCCTGGGGCAGGACCCGGGTCCCCAAACACTTTTTAGGACAATAACTTGCATATAAGCCTTTATAATTAACACTTTAGATTTCTCCCATAGATTTTTCGAATTTGCCACGAACACCCCAATTTGTTCGCTGTTCGGCGAACGGGCGAACAGGCAATGTTCGAGTCGAACATGAGTTCGACTCGAACTCGAAGCTCATCCCTAGTGCGCACACACAGCCCGCACTTTCTGCAGCAGCTCTGGCATATTGGGGTAATTTTTAAGGAACCTCTGGACCACAAAGTTCAGCACATGCGCCAGGCAAGGAATGTGCGTCAAACCGGCTAGGCCCAGAGCTGCTACGAGATTTCGCCAATTATCGCACACCACCAGGCCGGGCTTGAGGCTCACTGACAGCAACCACTCATTGGTCTGTTGTTCCATGTCCCTCCACAACTCCTGCGCGGTGTGGGGTTTTTCCCCCAAACAGGAACGTTTTAAAACTGCCTGCTGTCGTTTACCCCTGGCTGTGCTGAAGTTGGTGGTGAAGGTGTTACGCTGACCGGATGAGGAGGCGGTAGAGGATGAGGAAGCGGAGTAGGAGGAGTTAGCAACAGGAGGCAAACTGAAGCGCCCTGCAATCCTCGGTGGTGGAAGGACATGCGCCAAACTGCTATCTGCCTCAGGCCCAGCCGCCACTGCATTTACCCAGTGTGCTGTTAGGGAGATATAACGTCCCTGACCGTGCTTACTGGTCCACGCATCCGTAGTTAGGTGGACCTTGCCACAGATGGCGTTGCGCAGTGCACACCTGATTTTGTCCTCCACTTGGTTGTGCAGGGAAGGGATGGCTCGCCAGGAAAAATAGTGGCGGCTGGGCATGACGTACTGTGGGACAGCCAATGCCATCAGGCTTTTAAAACTCTGCGTCTCCACCAGACGGAATGACAGCATTTCAAAGGCCAGGAGTTTTGAAATGCTGGCATTCAGGGCCAGGGATCGTGGGTGGCTAGGGGGGTACTTCCTCTTCCGCTCCAATGTTTGGGAGATAGAGAGCTGAACGCTTCCATGGGACATTGTGGAGATGGTTGGTGACCCAGGTGGTAGTGTTGCTGGCAGATCCTCTGTTTGCGGGGTGGCAGGTGCCACTGTCACTACAGAGGTGGATGAAAAGGCCAAGACTGCAGCAGAAGAGGAAGCAGGAGGAGCCAGAGACCTTTCTTGGTTTTTGAGGTGTCTACTCCACTACAGCTCGTGCTTTGCACTTAGATGCCTGGTCATGCAGGTTGTGCTCAGGTTGAGAACGTTTATGCCTCGCTTCAGGCTCTGATTGCACAGCGTGCAAACCACTCGTGTCTTGTCATCAGCACATTGTGTGAAGAACTGCCACGCTGGGGAACTCCTTGGACCTGGCTTTGGTGTGCTCGGTCCCTTGCTGCGTTGGGCAGTAGCAGACATACTGTCTAGCTGACAGACGCTCCGCTTTTGCACCCTGCTCCCTCTTCTGCTGTGCTGGTGGCTCTGTGCGACCACCGCCTCTTCCTCCAAACTACACTGGTCACCTGCATAACGTTGATTCCATGTGGGGTCGAGGACCTCATCGTCCTCCACATCATCTTCCACCCAGTCTTCACCCCTGCCCTCCTTGTCTGTCTGCACAATTGCGAAAGCAGCAGCAGTTGGCACCTGTGTTTCGTCATCATCCGAGACGTACTGCGATGGTCCTCCCATGTACTCATCATGAAGCATAAGTGGTTGGGCATCGGTGCACTCAATCTCTTTCACTTCTGGGGCAGGGCTAGGTGGATGGCCCTGGGAAACCCTGCTAACAGAGTCATCGAAAAGCAGAAGAGACTGCTGCATGATTTGGGGCTCAGACTGCTTGGCTGATTTGCAAGGGGGTGAGGTGAAAGACTGATGGACATGGGTTTCAGGTGCCAACTCAGTTCTTTCATCAGAAGAGTGGGTGGGAGACAATGTGAAGGAACCCGAGGCACTGTCAGCAACCCAATCTACTATCGCCTGTACTTGTCCTGGCCTAAACATTCGTACAGCCTCATTAGGCGTGACAAAATACCGCCGCAGGCTCGGTCGCCTACTCGCACCTGAGGAAGGTGTTTCACTTGTGCGTGTATCTGGCACAGATCCACCACGTCCTCTCCCTGCAACAGGAGCTCCACCAGCAGCACCACGACCGGGGCCACCACGTCCCTTTGACCTTCTCCTCATATTTTCAAAATTTAGGATCTTGCCCTAAATGGGTGTTTTTGGAAGCGCAGAACACAACCAAAGTACGTAACCGCTGAATCGCACAGCTACAGAACTGCAGAAAATGCTATTCAAAAAAAATGTTTTTTTTTTAGTATAGCACAGTAGGAGAAAACTATATAGAAATTGTTTATTTCACACACCTCAAAATATGTATAACACACTGCAAACTTTTTTTTGTACCCCTAAACGGCGTTTTTTGGAGGAGCAGAACACACCCACAGTACGTAACCGCTGAATCGCACAGCTACAGAACTGCAGAAAATGATATTCAAAAAAAAATTTGTTTTTTTAGTATAGCACAGTAGGAGAAAACTATATAGAAATTGTTTATTTCACACACCTCAAAATATGTATAACACACTGCAAACTTTTTTTTGTGCCCCTAAACGGCGTTTTTTGGAGGAGCAGAACACACCCACAGTATGTAACCGCTGAATCGCACAGCTACAGAACTGCAGAAAATGCTATTTAAAAAAAATGTTGTTTTTTTAGTATAGCACAGTAGGAGAAAACTATATAGAAATTGTTTATTTCACACACCTCAAAATATGTATAACACACTGGAAACTTTTTTTTTGTGCCCCTGAATGGCTCTTTTTGCAAGCGTATATTAAAGTGCAAATTTTTTTTTTGCCCTATGGGTCTTTTGGAAAAGAGCACAATAAAGTGCCTTTTTTTTCCCCCTAAAAGTTAGATTTTCTCTGACACTGGGCTCATGGCAGTGTAAAAAGACTGCACTGCAACACAAACAGGTAAACCTATGCAGATCGCTGATTTTAATCTCTGAATCTGGACTCCTATATAATATTCTCTCTCCCTGAAAGCACCAACACAGGAACCTGGCCCTACACTACACTATCTCTCTATCTTTTCCCTCAGATTGTAGAATCAGGACTACCTCATCTATCTTTCTATCTCTCCCTAAAAGCAGCAGCAGCAGACTAGATCCTCTCCCTATCTATTCTGAAGCAGAGTGACATGTGTGCTGTGTGCCTCTAGCTTATATAGAAGCTGGGTCACATGTTGCACTGACCAATCACAGCCATGCCATTAGTAGGCATGGCTATGATGGCCTCTAAGGGCACACCAGCTAATCAAAGGGTGATTGGCTGGCCCCTGAAGCATTTCTAAATGCGTTATTAGATTGCCGAACCCGAACCCGAACCCGGACTTTTGGGCAAAGTCCGGGTTCGGGAAAAAGCTAAAGTTCGGTACGGACCCGAACTTTACAGTTCGGGTTCGCTCAACACTACTTATTATCGTAACCTTTTTCAGTGAATCTTTGCTCCATATTCTCAGCTTGGATGATAAAAGCATCTTTGTGGGTACAGTTCCGCCTCTGGTGCATCAATTGGCCCTTAGGAATATTATAAAGCCAATTCATATGATGGCAGCTTTCTAGTGGACGATAACTATTTCTATCCAAGTTCTTAAAATGTGTTTTAGAGGTAAGTATGTGTTCTTCTTGTATGATTTCTAAATCCAATAACGTGATTATCTTGTTGCTAATATCCCAAGATAACTTGATGTTTCTATCATTTTTTATTTAAGTCTTCAAGGAAAAGGGACAGCTGTTCCTGTTTGCCCCTCCATAGGACAAAGATATCATCGATACATCTTTTAAAGATAACCAGTCCACCTGGTATATTGGAAAATATTGTTTCTTCTTCCCATTGTGCCATGAACAGGCCTGCCACACTCGGAGCAAATTTCGCTCCCATGGCGACCCCCGTTTTCTGATGGTAGTCATTTTGATTATACCCGAAGTAGCTATTTTTGAGACAAAAGTCCAAACACTTGACCAAATACTTTCTTTGGACACAAGGTAGCGTGGTATACTTCCTTAATCCCCATTTTACAGCATTACAGGCTTGGTGATGGAGTATTGTGGCCATTATCCACGGTCCTTCTTCTTTTGATATTCCTTCTAAGGTCTGTAGCATATGTTTGGTGTCTATCAGATATGCTTGAGTCTTCTGTACCGCTGGCTGTAAATAATTGTCAATATATTGCCCCATTCTAGCTGTAAGGGAGTCTATCCCGTTAACTATTGGCCTGGGGGGTGGGTTAACCTTATCTTTGTGTATCTTCGGTAGCAAATATAAAATCGGCGTGCGACATGATTCTGGTGTTAGGAATTTTTCTTCTTTTTTGTTAAAGATGTTTATTTTCAAGCCCAAGTGGATAATTTGTTCAAGTGCCTTCCTGCACTTGAACTTTGGGTTGCCCAATAAACGACTATACGTGTTTTCATTCTGTAGCAGTTGTAGCATATATAAATGTCCTTATCTTCTTTGTGATATATATAGGAGAGGGCTCCTACTAAAACACCAGTTGGAATCAAAGTGGATTTTAATTTTAGATACATTTGCATCTCGAGGTTTGAACATAGAATTTGACCTCAATTGTTTTATTAGAGATTTTTAAGACCACTAGGTATTTTTAGCCTTTTAGTATTTTAGTAGAGGCCCTCTCCTATATTAGTTGTCAGACTCCCTGTATCTCCCTCTTTTTAGATTTATTTTACTCTGGTTTATAGTTGCTGATTTTAGTACTAATAGTATTATGTTATATGTATTTTATCATGCCGACGCCAGTTCCGGTGTAGTTTTTATATTATATATTTTTTTTTTTACTTTTTAGTTATAGACATTTTGCAGAGACACCATTTTCGGTGTCCCCACTTCCGGTGTCCCTAACATTTAAACTGATTCTGAGGCAGTGTAAGCATACTGCTTGAGTAGGATTCACTCTTTTTTATTACTTTCCTATATCTCTTTTAGGATCCATTCAGCATTTCTATTCTTATAGATGCATAGGGTTTAGGCAGTGTATTTACACATTATTCCGTGATTTATTTCCCTTTTGCTGTACTCATCGGACATCCAAAAAATGGCTGCTATGTGTAACTAGGTCTTTGGACTTCAACATAATGGCCGTGACGCTTCCCAAAAATAAAGATCTATGAGAAAATGGCCACCGTTCCATTTCCTGGTACTGTGCTACGGGAAAATGGTCACCCAATTAATTTGTTTGTAAGCATATATAAGGACACTTCCAGTGCCAGTAATTTTTTCCCTGATGAAGTCACGTGACCGTGACGAACACGCACCGGGGCGTACAGGCTCCAGAAGTGACGTTGGCGAGCTCGCTGCTCTTTTTTTTTTGTTTATGTTATGAAATGTGAGTATTCAAGCCTTTTTTGCTGTAATAAAATTATTTTAAACATACTACACCACAACTGGCAGTGTGTTTTTGGCTTCCAAGACAGATACACACTACCATACCTAAAACTCCAGATCGGGAGGTCATGAATACCTGGACACACAGGGAGCACACTTGTCACCTTTAAAGATATACTTACAGTACCTGACACCGATTTTGTATTTCCAGCGGGATGGGATCGAGATGGAAATCGCCGCTGCGAGGCTGTGCTTCTCGTGCTTGCCGCCCCCACGAAATGCAGCGCATCCATAGGAATCCATTGGGGGGTGGCGAGCGGGAGGAGCGACAGAGCTCGGTGCTGGCTCCCGTGACGGGGGTCGCGAGCGGCCAATATCGCCGCTGCCGAGCCGCGACATTGTACAATGTCGCAGTCAGGTACTGTACATGCTGTTACCTTACAGCTGTGAGGTAAGGGGGCACCTAATACACTAGTGTATTGCACTGAAGATAAGAAGATAATAAGTCACTTTATATAGACACTTTTTGCACAGAAGATAAAATCACGTATTTCACATTTTTATTCACCACAAAGAAAAAAAGGAAATTTTTCAGATATTTCATGCTATTTTATTCATCACAAAGAAGATAAGGACATTTATAGAGATATACAGTATATATATATTTTTTCCTTTTAGAGTATTGCCTTGAGAGTCGTGGCACTTATTTTCACTAAGTCGCCTGATCATTTGCCCGTTGCACATTGTCACTTTATTTGTTATTAACACAGCTATGGTAATTTAATATGTAGCACATTGTCACTTTATTGTGCATGGATTTAAGTTCATTTTATTATGATTATTTATGTTTAGATTTATACAGCGCAGCACTACTTACTTTTACTTAGTTTCTGTGGTGTCGGTTTAACCTTTTCAGTGCTTGCAGCAGTTTAGTCATTATCTATTTAGTGGTGCGGGGATATTTATTTTACTTTCAAGAAAGCATGCATACGACTCAGTCCACCTTTGTTGCACCATTGACTTGGCCCTGCATGGTGAGGAATTTACCAAAATGACTGCACTAGCACTTTTCTTGGATTTGTCTTGTTTGGCAATATAACCGGGTACTTCTTGAGCTTAGATCTATTGTAGCCTCATGGGGCCTGTTTGCATTTCCTTTAGCAATCCTGATGATTTCTAGAGCCCATAATATTTGCGAATACCTTCTCTTTTTCTTTTCAGGTGTTTTGCCATACTTACCTGAATCATGCCGTTAAGTTTCTGGGATGGGTGCCTGTTGCAGTGCGCTCCTCTCGGAACAGACCACACACCCAAGTTATGGCAGTGCAGATGCTGGGTGGAACTTTTTAGCCTTCCATTTGGTATACATTATTTTGAACCCCTTCTTCTGGGTTGCTTTCCCAACTATACTACAAAGATTTTTGTTCTTTCAGACTTTTCCTCCCTATTTTTCTCACCTTCCTAATGCTTTGTGCATAACTAATTGAGTGAACGGTCTGTGTAAGCCTTGGTTCACACTGGTGCATTTTGCCATCTGCGGCGCTGCACCGATTTCAAAAAGTAGTTTCTGTACTACTTTTTGCGATTTTGCCCTGCGATTTACAGAAACCTGCACAGATGTCCCTGTAATCGCGGCCGAAATCGGGACTGATCAGCGGGAGTGAAATCATGCGAGTTCAGCTGAACTTGCACGGCTTCACTCTCGCAGCCCAGTGTGAACCAGGGCTTAGAGTACTAATGCGCTGCTATGCCAAAAAAACTCAATAAATCTTTAATTGAAATAAACAGCTGCAACCATTAAATAGTGAACTCAAACACTATAGACCAGGTAATGATGAATGTGTGAATGGTGCACTCATTCAAAATCCTTCTGTACTAGTATACAGTGAAGTACTATACAAAAAAATATAAAATAAGATCAATAACAAAGAACACAAAACTGACTCTTATGCCTCGTATACACGTCCGTTTTTCCCGGCAGGAAAACTGCCATGACAGCTTTTCGCCAGAAAAACTGGCCGTGTGTATGCTCCATCGCAGTTTTCCCGACAGGAAAACTGCAGGAAAAAAAGTGAACTTGTTCTCTATTTTCCCGTCAGGAAAAAATCCTGCTGAGAAAACCGGTCGTTTGTATGCTTTCCCGAGGGGAAAAAAACTTGCATGCTCGTAAACAATTTGACGCATGCGCGGAAGCATAGAACGTAATTTTGACGGCTCGTCGTAGTCTTTGACGTCACCGCGTTCTTGGCATTCAAAAGTTCAGCGGTCTTTTGTGTGACTGTGTGTATGCAAGGCAGGCTTGAGAGAAATCCCATTGGGAAAAGCGTTGTTTTTTTTTCCTGCCGGGAAAACCGGTCGTGTGTACGAGGCATTACACTGCCAGAGTCACATGAAGGGTGCAGAGGGACAATGTAGCTGGACCTGTAAACTGGAAGCTTGAGGAAAGGATCAAGATAGCCCCAACAGGGGGAGAAAAGTGTGAATAGTCATATCAGAGGGACCGCTGGTGACACGGATTACATCTGGTGGAAGTGTCCAGAATCTGGAGACCAGTTATTCATGATAAAAGTGGTGTCTGACTGTATGGTCTTTTCCTAAGGTGAGCGGCCAATTCACTAGAAGGTGGTTGGTGGAGGTCACTCATTCACTTTTTTTTATAACATTTGAGCATGTCTGGTAACAGGGGCCAATCGACTGTGGATGAAGCACCTGCATGTTTGTTTGAACTATAACGTTTTATGTTTTTTTCTGAAACCAGTGTTTTGAACACAATTTCCTTTGGATTTTAAAAATAAAATCACACATGCAAAAAGGACAATTTTGTAGTGGTATCAATTTTGTGATTTATATTATTTATTTTATAATTTTTTGGTATATTACTTCACTATATATTAGTGCAGAAGGGTTTTGAACAAGCGCACTATTCACACATTCATCATAACTAATTGAGTGCTAAAATGGTCATGCTTGAGGCTTTTGGGGGAGTTACTGTGATCCTTCCTTTAATCTAGCAGAGGATTTTGTATCCATTATGCTGATTTGCAGTTCTTGGAATTTGAGGCCAAACCCTCAGAACCACACTTTGGACTTTTTTGTTTTCTACGTTGGTTTTTCAGATGCTTCAGCCTGATTGTTGGCTTCTATCTTTATTTCTCTTCCTTTCTTTTTTCCAATTTTTTTCCCCCTCCTTCCGCCCTTCCCCTTTTCCTTGAGTCACAGGGGCGGCTTCATATAGGGCATCCTGTTATAGCTGTTGTGGTCTTCTTTGGCATTTTTACCCCCTTATTCATAATGCCTAAACTTTGTGTACTGCCCCTCAATGTTAAGGGACTTAATTACCCTAACAATCACACAATTGCCTTCCACCATCCCCCCCGGTAACCAAGGCTGCAATATGGACTAAGAAAAAAAAACAGTGTGGGATTCCCCCAAAAATCCATATCAGAATATTAGGCTTAATGAGAGATAGATGTTCATTTTTAGAGGGCATGAGGACCCCCAAGATCTATACTAGACCTTTATTCAAGCATACAGCTTGGCTAGCCAATTAAGGGAGCTGCAGCAAGCATGCAGCCTCCTCCCATCCTGAACCATACTAGCCAATTGCTGTGAGAGGAAACAGAATTCTGGCAGTACCATACAGCCTTTGTTTACACATCTGATTGTAGAAAGCAATCATATGGTACAGGTCCAATTTCTTTAGACAGATCTGTGATCTTCTGCATACAAAGGGCAGAGCATGCTTAGAGGATGAACATAAGCAGTGGGTGTGGGAGGATGCTTATATATGCCCCTCAGGAGTGAGCCATCAAGCTGTTTATGTACAACAGCCAAACAAGTGGTTAAAGCAGAACTTCAGCCAAAAGATAAAATGAACAGGCCGTTAAAACATAAAATAAAAAGGCAGTTCTTGTTGCAATATTCACCCTTAAACCATTGCTACCCCCTCCCCCTAGTAATTGTTTTCCACTACTAGATGTTTTTAATGTGATGTCTAGCATCAGTCAACCCACTTCCTTTAAAGTGGAAGTTCAGGCAAAACCTTACTAACACTAAACATGCTCTCTGCCACATTCTAAACCTAGTCTATCTAACCCTGTAAAGTAAAAATGTCTGTACTTACCTATTCCGCAGCCGATCCGGTTCAAACCCAGCATCAGCTGTCAAAGGCGGCTTCGGTGTGGAAGTGGGTGCAGAAGAGGCAGCCAACAATGGAAGCCCATTGGAAGTCTATGGGTGACGTCACTTCCCAGCCATTTCCCAGCCAATGTTGGTCCTCTCCTGCACATAGCTTCCGCCGCTGGAAACCGGACTGGATCGGCTGCGGAATAGGTAAGTGCGAAATTTTTGATTTACAGACTTAGCTAGATTAGGTTTAGAATGTGGCAGGTTTAGAATAAGTTCGTTTTTGCCTGGACTTACACTTTAAGCCCATTCTTCCCCTGCAGCCCATCTCAGTCTGTGACTGGACAATAAAAAGAGAAGTAGCTCATCTATCTGCAATTTTGCTTTCTTTTCCTATCAGAATGTTTCTTGTTAGAACAAAAACTGATTGGCTCCTTGTACTGCTCCTTCCTCTCACACTCAATCCCTGCGGTGCAGAGACTGCAAGATGATGATACCATGTCAAATTCAGGTTTTTACACCGCTTGCCTTGTGAAAAAAAAACAAAAAAACATTTATTTATGCATCCAAACGAGAATAAAAGTCAACTCGTCAACTACATTGATTGGCACCTCATCCCTTAAATTCGATAAAATATGAAGGTGAAGATGGGATTTTTAAGGTGCAAAAATACATATAAAATATCAAAGAATATAAATTTATTATAGTATCAAAATACAGAAAGATAAAATATCCATCCAATATACAATACAAATATGTTGGAAGTGCAGACTTTGAACAATTTCTCTACATATGTTTCACCAATAGAATAGCTTCTTCAGGAGATTGAATTAGTCAAGCACTGTCTGCTAGGATAGAAAAACACCAATTCAAAAACACATGAAACAAAAAATATATACAAAATAAAATAAAATGACACATACAAATACACAATACCCTACCAGCTAAGACTTCAAGAACAGACCTAAGTGGGATTTGATAATTGGAACAAACAATATAAAATGGCTGAATCCAACTGGGGTGAATGGCACATGTGCTGATGGGTTGATTCGTCCATGTAGGACGGGATCCTCCTATTAAACAATTTAGCTGGTAGAAAAAGGCTAGGTATGTTGGAACAAGGGGTCCCAACAGAAAATTTGTAAGTGAATCAACCACAGAGAGCCATCAGCTGTATGCAAAAAACAACTCCTCCAAAGTGGTGTCAGCATCCACAATGGGAGAGGAGGTTCCTCCAGAGCATACAAAACAGTAAAAACATATGTAGCGGGTATTTAAATTTAGGGGGAGCATCTGGGTGGTAGTATGACCCAGATGCACTGATTGTTAGGGAATTTGGGACCATTTTTATTCGTGGAGGACTCCAGTGGTGTGCAGTTCCCTGCGGCCTGTGGGTGGCGCTGTCGCCCTGGGCCGGGGTTGAACCATCACTGCAGTGCTGTGCCCTTTTTGTCCTGTTTCAGCAGCGGTACGGCGGGGAGGGGAACCTGCTTGACCTGCTGGGACGAGGAGATAAAGGGAACAGACGCCTTCAACGGGGGGTCAGTCGTCGGAGGTGAGAGCTGCACCCAGGCACCTTCAGCTTGGGTGCTGGCGTTCCGGAGCTCCGGGCCCAGGTGCCCTTGACCTGGCCGGAGCTGGAGATGGAGTCCATCCCAGGCACCTTCAGCCTGGGGTGAGGTACTGCTGAGAAGGCCCGGGGCCCAGTACCTTCGACTGGGTTCCGCAGGGGTGGAGGAGTCCGAGGGGCCCTAAGGTGTTGGGCGCCCGAATCTGAGATAAGGAGGCCAGGGAGCGTAACCCCTCAAACAGTCTGGTGAAGCATTGCCGGTGATGGCGGGGCATCTGGTAACTCTCTTGGAAGGATATCTTTCCTCTGACAGGGGCTACACTTAGCGAAGGTAATTCTGTTCTTGTTCTACATGGTCGGTGGCAGCGGCTGTGCGCCATAACCGTTGGTGACCCTACAATGGTTAGTTCTATTTGAGGATTGTGCCTTGACCTACTCCCCACTTTTACTGAACTGTTCTTTGGCTCACAACCTGTCTGCTGTTAAAGGACGATTTATTACTGTCAGAGAATAAATAAGAGTTGGACCTTTTCAGTGGTGTGGAACTTCAGTTACTGGGAGCAAAGGGGGGTCATCTGCAGAATGGACTTGGCTCTGGGTTATGCACACAGCCCGAAGGTAAACAGGTGTTGGCTAGTGTACTGCATCCCTCCTCCCTGGTCCCCCCTAGACAAGACAACAAGCCGAGAAGAAGGGGTGAGAGGGGTGAGGCTGCTACACATACATGAAAAAGTATAGTACAGTATTATATATACCGTATTTATCGGCGTATAACACGCACTTTTTTCCCCTTAAAATCAGGGGAAAATCGTGGGTGCGTGTTATACGCCGATACTCTGTCGAATTTCCCTGCTGAAAACGAGCTAGAGGAGCGATCGGAGCCGAAGCCGAAGTACAATCGGCTTTACTCGGCTCCTCTCGCAGTCCCGCCCATCTCTGACTGCGCCGCTGACATAGAGAAAGCCGAGTGTACTTCGGCTAGTCTCGGCTCCTCTCGCAGTCCTGCCTGTGACTGTGAGCAGAGCCGAGTCTAGCCGAAGTACACTCGGCTTTCTCCGTCAGCGGCACAGTCAGTGGAGATGGGCGGAACTGCGAGAGGAGCCGAGTCCAGCCGAAGTACACTCGGCCCCGCTCGCTCCTCTCCACAGAAATCGGTGCCAAATTTTAAAAACCGCCGGGACTGACACGATCGCAAAGGCACTGGGCAAGGCTGCAGATGGACAGATGAACACTGGGCACGGCTGCAGATGGACAGATGGACACTGGGCAAGGCTGCAGATGGACAGATGGACACTGGGCACGGCTGCAGATGGACAGATGGACACTGGGCAAGGCTGCAGATGGACAGATGGACACTGGGCAAGGCTGCAGATGGACACTGGGCAAGGCTGCATGCTGCATTTAAATGTAAGTTTTTTTCCTTGAATTTCCCTCCTAAAAGTTTTTTTCCTTAAAATTCCCTCCTAAACTTGGGGTGCGTGTTATACGCCGGTGCGTGTTATACACCAATAAATACGGTACTAAAAATCAGAGTTGGATCCAAAAATCAACCCTCTCTGATAACTGAAATAAATCTACCCCCTATAGTCCGGACAAAATTGAGTCTGAGTGCGTGGCAGTGGTGATTGGGATCACCGAGCTAAACAGTTAATGCTGTAAAAATGTACATCCAGGTAGCAAATGGCTCTGATAAAGACACTAGTGGATTCCACTAGGGAATAGTCCAAAAGGCTTATAGTATCAATAACCAGTATTAGCAAACCTGTGGCAAAAGGATAGTTTGGTGTATAAACATAGTTCATGAAAAATCAATTGATAGAGTGTCAAAAAGGTATGGCATCCTCTACTGACTGGTAGCTGTATATGGAGGGTTCTTACTCAAGTAGCAGCTGTCTTATTGATCAAGCAGGTGCAAGTCAACAAGCCCTATAGGCTCCCAGCAAAACTTGATGCATTCGCAAACTTGATTTGAACAACGTTGGTGATTCAATGAAAATACTGAGTGATATTGCTCGAGGTAAGCTTACCCTTCCTGTAGTCCAGATCAGGAGAACTTAGGGTCAGAGCGCAGTGTATCCTCCCGGTTTTCAATGCAGTCCTGTGAGACTTTCAGCGACCTACACGTGTAGTGTCGTCCTGATGGACCGGTCTAGCTGATGACGTGTGTCTAGATGCGCTGCACTGCGTGAATCGGCAGCGGTAGCTGGTACATTTGGAGCCCCGAGCCGGCTAGTACAGACAGCGTCAGATCACGTGGTTTCCTTCTAATAGATTCAAAGTTCACAGGACGTCAGCAGCGTTGGTTCAGAAGGGATGTCAGATAGATGTAATGAATATATAAGTAGTAAAAAATATTGAAGCAGCGCTAATAGTCAAAGTGCAATTAGATAAAGTGCAATAAGCTATTAAATGATTCAATAAAACATGAAACAATAATATCTAAAACACTTAAACTGTCAGTGAAATATCATCCAATCTTCAGTGCATCAACAAAGATAAAATGTATATAAAATGCAAAATAATAATGTGAGTCCAAACGTGATATTTCCAAAAACGAATGCCCCATACACACGATCATTTTTAATGTCATTTTTAAAACTGACGTTTTTCTTGTCATTTTTTTTCTTGTTTCCTCTCAAGCCTGTCTTGCGTACACACCATCATTTTAAAAAATGTTCAAGCAAAGCGCAGTGACGTACAGCACGTACGACGGCACTATAAAGGGGAAGTTCCGTTCGAATGGCGCCACCCTTCATGTTAGTAAAGTTTGTTGAGAGACGATTCGCTCTTTTCAGTCTTGTGCTTTTCAGTCCGTTACTGCGTGACGAATGTGCTATCTCCATTACGAACGCTAGTTTTACCAGAACGAGCGCTCCCGTCTCATACTTGATTCTGAGCATGCGCGTTTTTTTTCACGTCGTTAAAGCATACACACTATCGTTTTTCACGTCGTTAAAAAAAACGACATGAAAAACGACGTGAAAAAAGAGAGCATGTTCGAAATTTTTAATGGCCGTTTTTCACGTCGTTAAAAATGCTCTGGAGCATACACACGATCATTTTTAATGGCCATTTTTTTTAATGGCATTTTTAATGGCATGAAAAATGATCGTGTGTATGGGGCATAAGGTGTATGGTCATATAGTTCATATAAACCATAACAATCTCCCTGGAAAGATGAAATAATCCAGTAAGCAAGAAGAGAGGAGAGGGAGAAGAACAGGTGTGGGAGTCCCAATGTTCACACCAAATGGATAGTCAATACCGTAGGTATAATTCCACAATCCTCCCCTGGTAGTGCCAGCCTCTCACCTTGTAGATGGACCCAAAAGGGTCAGACACAGCTCTGATCACTCTCCAGCATATACTCCACAGCGGGTCACCGCAGCTTTTCACCACTGCCACAGATCTTGTTGATGGATCCAGAAGGGTCAGACAAGGATCTCCCCGATCTCCAGCACAAGCACCACAGAGGATATCTGCAGGTTCTTTCACCACTGCCCCCAAAAACTTCTGGAATATTTCCCCATTCAGAGATATGCCACCAAGATCTGAGAATCATAGGAAAAGCCAGTCAGCAAAAATCCAAAAACAGAATGAAAAAAAGATACTTGCTGATTGTGGATGTATATTCACCAGATAGGGCATCCTCCTTCATGTGTGTCTTTCCCCCTTGACGTCTGCAACGTAATGAAAGTCCTCTGGCTGGGGGTTTAAGTACAGGCCTCCTCCCAGCCAATTGGCCACTGTTGGTGCCAATCAATTGGGTGGGAGCAGATGCTTTCAAATGCGTTCTATCACATGATCAGTCAACCCGGAAGTGACATCAATTTCCTGTGACGAAAGCAGGAAATGATGCTTCCATACAGTCCCTGTGCCCACAGGACTGTCAGCATAGAACCATAGTGAATTTATTTATGCATTATTTATTACAGAGCTATGTCAGTGTGTGTCTCTTGCCTTCAGCTTTAAAATAAAATTTAAGAATATTAACAGTATTTAAAACAATGTGATCATAAGCTAGGATGTCTTTAAAGTGGACCCTTTACCGAAAATCATACTTCACATGAATTGAAGGGGAATATATCAGAAATACCACATTAAATAAATAAATTGAATATATATATATATATATATATATATATATATATATATATATATATATATATATATATATATACTGTTTACTTGCCATGATTACAAAAACTGCTGTTCTTGAACTCCCTGCCAAGGCAACCTAGATTCCACATTCTCTGCCTGCCAATCGTTAGAGTCTGCTAGACAAGACTAACTCCACTTTTTTCTTTTAAAGCCCCATTAAATACACTTTTAGTGAGATACTATAAGCATCAAGGTTAAAAAAAACCCTAGGGTGTGCAAGCTCCCCTTGCGTGCCTGTCCTGGTGTTTCAGCTAGTGACTGACTACACAAATTTTAAGAGCTGCACAGTGGGGAAGCAAGCAAATTTACTAGGCTAAGGGGCCTCAGGGAAGATAAGTAAATTATCATTTCATTCTCTATAGAGACATAGATCTGTTATTTTGCTGAGTATAGATTTATTGTAAGCATTGTCTCTGATTGCACTGGAAAACAATATCTAGCAAAGACAGGTTAGTCTAAGCTAGGTCTGATCCTCAATATCCTATATGAAGTTTGTATGTGCTTCTGTATAATCTCCACCTTTCAAATGTTTACTTTACCACTATGATCTTAATATAAACCACATAACTCATGCTAAAACTGTCAATTCTATATTATTTGTAACATTCTAAGTAAATTATAGAATCCTTTTGGAATCTGTAAATAGCTCATAGTGGCATTTTCAAGTTCCTTTCAGGGTTAACTCCTGTAGCAGTAAAGTCAGATCAATAGTTGCGATGATAAAAAATTGTAGGTATAAAGGTCTCAAAATTATAGCAAACAGTTCAATCCACATAGTGCAACAGCTCAGTGTCCATGTATAAAAGCTTTATTGGCTGAATCCCCAATCCCCTGCATAGCACATGGATCAAGTACTGCCAGGCACTGGGCATTGTGTGACAGGTGAAGAAATAAGATATAGATCTTTTTCTCTTGTACACATAAGTTTTAATCTCTGGCACATTCTTTTCAGACCAGCAAATCCTTTGCTTTACACTTGGATATTGGGTGTAAGAAAAGTGGATAAATTGTATTTTAACAGTATACTGTATATACAGTATTTCACACGGTAGCTCAAATATATATCACTAGTATTTCTGAATAAATATTACATAAATTAGTATACAAATGCTTGCACAAACAAATTTTCCTAGGTTGCTGGGTCATTCAGTTTGAGAGGTATGTCCATCTGGCTTCTGGTTTACTACATGGAACAAAGAGTCTACAAATGTAAATCTAATCTGACAACACCTAGGCAATACCAGCATGTTGAATGAAAAAAAAAAAAAAAGATTTGATTCACGCTTGGTGTTGATGGGGGAACTCCTCCCAAGGAGCTATTGTATTCTGAGTTCCACGCTGTCAGAATACAGTGATCATTGTTGCCAGCTATAGAAAGCGGCGCTGAGCAAATACAAAAAACAAAAAACAAAGAAAAACAACAACAGTGTCAGAGAATGCTAGCAAACCAGACTGTGTGACTGCACAGAGGAGACCAAACATGGGTAGGTAAAAGTGTAATAATTTATTAAGGGAAGTAAACAGACAAATAAACACCTCCAACAGAACACAGTGCAGTAACCAAACCAAACGACAGTGACTTAAGAAGATATATACAATAAGGGGGAAATACCGGAATCGTAGTGAAAGCCCGGCCGAGGTCATACACAAGGGGATCAAAGCAGATGGGTATGGATGGGAATCAAACAGGAACAGGGAGGGGACGGATGGACTGGCTGCAGAGCAGGGATCCAGTTAACAGGAGGACAGGGGGCCGTGGAAATCAAGAGACAGGAGGGACAGATGCAGGATGGGCTCAAGGTAGGGATCGGGTCGGGTCAGGCAGGATACAAGCTCAAAGTCCATATCACAGGTCCTAGGTCCGGGAGAGAGCGATACCAGGGCAAGGAGTGTTTGCACTTGCCGGGTATTTAAGGAAGTCTTGTAATCAGGCTTCAGATCACAGCTGACCGCAGGAAGTGCTGCCTGCCCCACACTGCCAGAATACACCCGCTGGTGGACACCGGTACTACAGTCCATGAATCATGTGTTACCACCAGCAGGTGAGATCCTCCAATAAAGATATTGGCTGCAAGAGGACACCTGCTAGTGGACACTAGTACCGCAGTCCAAAGGACCAACAGCACCACCAGCAGGTGAAGCCTTTCCTGACAGTACCCCCCCTCAAAGGAGCGGCCTCCGGACGCTCCAACGACCTGTTGCTGAGGGAAGTTCATGGCAACAAGCAAGGTCACATCTGGGCAGACAGCGGGCACATCCAGGCAAACAGTAGGCACATCCAACTGGGAAACAGGCACATCCGGGCAGGAAACAGTCACATCAGGCTGGGCAGCAGACAGTGGCACATCAGGCTGGGCAGCAGACAGGAACACATCGAGCTGGGCAGCAGGCTCCGGGTCATCGAGCTGGGCAGCAGGCTCTGGGTCATCGAGCTGGGAAGCAGGCTCCGGGTCATCGAGCTGGGCAGCAGGCTCCGGGTCATCGAGCTGGGCAGCAGGCTCTGGGTCATCGAGCTGGGCAGCAGGCTCCGGGTCAACGAGCTGGGCGGCAGGCTCCGGGTCAACGAGCTGGGCTGCAGGCTCCGGGTCAACGAGCTGGGCTGCAGGCTCCGGGTCATCGAGCTGGGCGGCAGCCTCCGGGTCATCGAGCTGGGCGGCAGGCTCCGGGTCATCGAGCTGGGCAGCAGGCAGTGGCACATCCGGTTGGGCAGCAGGCTCCTCAGGCCAGGAAATGGGCACCATAACTTCAGGCCGGGAAACGGGCATCACAACCTCAAGCCGGGAGACGGGCACCACCACCTCAAGTCGGGAAACGGGCACCACAACCTCAAGCCGGGAAACGGGCACCACAACCTCAAGCCGGGAAACGGGCACCACAACCTCAGGCCGGGAAACGGGCACCACAACCTCAGGCTGGGAAACGGGCACCACAACCTCAGGCCGGGAAACGGGCACCACAACCTCAAGCTGGGAAACGGGCACCACAACCTCTGGCCCGGAAATGGGCACCACAACCTCTGGCCGGGAAACGGGCACCACAACCTCTGGCCCGGAAACGGGCACCGGGTCTTCAGGCTGGCAGGCTAATACGGGGACTTCAGGCTGGCAGGCTGGCACAAGAGCTTCAGGTTGGCAGGCTGGTACGGGAACTTCAGGCTGGCAGGCTGGTACGGGAACTTCAGGCTGGCAGGCTGGTACGGGAACTTCAGGCTGGCAGGCTGGTACGGGAACTTCAGACTGGCGGGTTGGTACAAGAACTTCAGGCTGGCAGGCTGGTACAAGAACTTCAGGCTGGCAGGCTGGTACAAGAACTTCAGGCTGGCAGGCTGGTACAAGAACTTCAGACTGGCAGACTGGCACAGAGAATTCAGGCTGGCAAACTGGCACAGGAGCTTCAGGCTGGGCAAAAGGCACAGGAACCTCCGGCTGGCAGACTGGTACAGGGACCTCAGGCTGGCAGACTGGCATAGGGACCTCCGGCTGGTAAATTGACATAGGAACCTCAGGCTGGCAGACTGGCTCTGGAACCACAGGCTGGAAGACTGGCTCGGAAACCGCAGGCTGGAAGACTGGCTCGGAAACCGCAGGCTGGAAGACTGGCTCGGGAGTCGCAGGCTGGAAGGCTGGTTTGGGAACCGCAGGCTGGAAGGCTGGCTTGGGAGTCGCAGGCTGGAAGGCTGGTTTGGGAACCGCAGGCTGGAAGGCTGGCTCGGGAACCGCAGGCTGGAAGGCTGGCTCGGGAACCGCAGGCTGAAAGGCTGGCTCGGGAGTCGCAGGCTGGAAGGCTGGTTTGGGAACCGCAGGCTGGAAGGCTGGCTCGGGAACTGCAAGCTGGAAGGCTGGCTCGGGAACTGCAGGCTGGAGGGCTGGCTGGAAGGCCGGCTCTGGAACTGCAGGCTGGAAGGCTGGCTCGAGAATGGAAGGCTGGAGCAGGTTGGTGGGTGTGAAGGTAGGTTGGGTTATGGGTTGGATTGTGTGGGTTGGGAAGTACTTCCGCTTCTTCTTGGATTTAGTCGCTGCAGGTTTGCAAATAACGGGGGGAATATATGAAAAAGTTGGAATTGAGCAAATGGAAGAAAATGGCAGGGGTGCAGGGACAGTGGCTGGAGGAGGTTCTTGTGGATTGGTTACAGATAGGAGGGAAGAAGCAGGTGGATTGAAGGCAGGGTAGGTGCACCAGGTAGAGACGGGGTAGTAGTATTTGGGGGACTGAGCACACTGGACGGTAGCTGGGGTTGCCATAGGCGATGGACGGATACATCCCTAGGAAGGCAGGTGATCAATGGCAGGGCTGGAACGCTGCGGCTTGGCTAAGTGCAGGAGATCTGACCATGCCTGCAGCACAGGTTGAGCAAAAACTGTCTCACTCACAGACTGTCCGACCAGGGATTGCACTGAATGGATGCAATCAGACAACACCTGCTGGGAACAAGAGGAATAATGTTCCCAAAAATAGGCTGGATCATTCTCTAACAACCACACTAAGGATTCAACCTGGTCAAAACTGAAAGGGGGTGAAAAATCGTCGCTCCCAACGGGAATAGGTGACAGGGCTGGCTTTTCACATAACCGAACTAATGGCTGGATGTCCTCAAAAGATATATAACCCTGCCCCACTAGGGAATAAGCTGATCGGATGGTTTCTATCAGCTGGTCACTGGTCCAATCTTTTAGAATCAGACAACAATATTCGTTCTCCTCTGCTGCCAGCAGAGAATATTAAATGACTTCATTACTATCCATCTCAACCGGTCCCTCAATGCCGCCACGTCTGGTTTAAGGATGGCCCTGGTATACTGTCAGAGAATGCTAGAAAACCAGACTGTGTGACTGCACAGAGGAGACCAAACAGGGGTAGGTAAAAGTGTAATAATTTATTAAGGGAAGTAAACAGACAAATAAACACCTCCAACAGAACACAGTGCAGTAACCAAACCAAACGACAGTGAGTTAAGAAGATATATACAATAAGGGGGAAATACCGGAATCGTAGTGAAAGCCAGGCCGAGGTCATACACAAGGGGATCGAAGCAGATGGGTATGGATGGGAATCAAACAGGAACAGGGAGGGGACGGATGGACTGGCTGCAGAGCAGGGATCCAGTTAACAGGAGGACAGGGGGCCGTGGAAATCAAGAGACAGGAGGGACAGATGCAGGATGGGCTCAATGTAGGGATCGGGTCGGGTCAGGCAGGATACAAGCTCAAAGTCCATATCACAGGTCCTAGGTCCGGGAGAGAGCGATACCAGGGCAAGGAGTGTTTGCACTTGCCGGGTATTTAAGGAAGTCTTGTAATCAGGCTTCAGGTCACAGCTGACCGCAGGAAGTGCTGCCTGCCCCACACTGCCAGAATGCACCCGCTGGTGGACGCCGGTACTACAGTCCATGGATCATGTGTTACCACCAGCAGGTGAGATCCTCCAATAAAGATTTTGGCTGCAAGAGGACACCTGCTGGCGGACACTAGTACCGCAGTCCAAAGGACCAACAGCACCACCAGTGGGTGAAGCCTTTCCTGACAAACAGGCTGGTTGTAAGGAAGTCTATCAAGAGATAGACTTCTCTATAACCAGCCTGCCCATAGATGGGTTGAATTTTGATCCATTTATGGCCAGCTTTACATATACGAGATAGAAAGGTTATCTTTGAGTCAGAGACACCACCCAGATCCCTCACAATGACTCACTCCAGAGGTAACTTACAACCACAAATGAGGTTAAGATTTAAAAAGCCAACTTTGGGTAACCAAAAAATTATCACTTGCACAGGGACTGTGCCTGCACTGCAAGGATCAATTACAAGTTTTGATCTATGGAAACCAAAAAAAAGAGATTTACTTACCTGATCCTCTGTTCCTCCCCACTCTGCTAGACTAGTCCCTACAGCTTCTTCTCCCAATCTACTGTAGTATGCCTGCAGTCTCTGACCATCTCCTGTAGTATGTCTACAGCCTCTGGTTGTCTCCTGTAGTATGTTTGCAGTCTCTAACCATCTTCTGTACCATGTCTGCAATGTCTGACCATCTCTTGTATCATGTCTGCAGTCTCTGAGGGGAAGCCTGGAGAGGAGTCAAGAGTAGGGGTGTCACCAGACAGGGGTCACAGGAGGAGTCAGACATGTGTGGACTGTAGAGAGGACAATACAGGATGAAACCTAAGCTGGAGCCTGGAGAGGACCATCTGATTGAGCCCTGTATGGTGCACCTGAGAGGAGGTATGTGACAGCGTTGCCAGGCCAGTCTGGGGGGCGGGATCACTGATGTAAAGGTCCCCCTTATATCAGTAACCCCCCTTACCTTAGTGTAATAACTCTGCGGAAGGTGGTCTTTGGCCACAAGACTTCCCGTTATTCCCCCTTAAATCAATGTCCTCAGAGTTCCCCTTTACATCCAAGTCTGCAGGATTCCCCATTACAGTGCAAGGGGGAACTCTGGTGTAACGGGGAACTCTGATGTAAAGGGCAATGCCACAGACCCTCATGTAAATGGGAACTCTGATGTAAAGAGGAATGCTGTGGACTCTGATGTAAGGGGGAGATCTGGTGACCAAAGACCACCTTATATCAGAGTTCCCCTTTACACTAAAGCCTGCAGCATTCCCCCTTACATCATAATCCGCAGTGTTCCCCCTTTACTTTAGAATTCCCCTTGCACTGTAAGGAGGAATCCTGCAGACTCTGATGTAAGGGAAAACTCTGCTGCGTTATATTACCCTGACCTTCATATAAATGGAGAAATATGTTTTTTGCCTTTTGTTATACCTTAAACACATTGCCAATAGCACTAGCTACATGTTTGTAGCTATGTCCTTATCCTGGCGGTACTGTTATTATCTCAGGAGTTATGAAATACATTGAAGTTTTTTTTATTCTACCAGTGAAGAGAGACAGGAATGTGTATTGCTACCTACTCCAGCTAAGGTATTTAGGATGGGGAATTAGAGGAAATGATATCTGCTTGCTTTCCTAATTGCTCAAGTTTGATGGTTTTTTGAGGGACGCCGAGACTGAATTGTGTATTCGGTTAATAGGGCTGAGAGGGCACATCCTCTCGATGGATCGATAAGAATGTTCTGGAATGCAGATAAAAGTCTGTTATTTGTATAAAACAGAGCCCTAGTGTAGCCATGTCCGGAGGGGTGTGGGGGGGGGTGGGGGGTTGGCGTTGTAATTAATATTACATGAATACATTTATTTTTTTAAATGCAGGCAGTGTAAGTATGAGATTTTGACTTGGTATCAGCCTCTTGCAGTTCCTGAACAGCAAGGCTGGAGTATGAGAGGAAGAGGCAGGACAAGGTGCAAATCAGTTTATGTGCTGACAAGCAACATGCTCATAGGAAGAAAGAGCAGAGTGCCAAAAAGATTAGATCATCACTTTGCTGCTTTGTCTTTCCCTGTCCTGTCACAGGCTGTGGTGGTTTCAGGATGACCTGGGCTCAGAGAAGGTGGGTTGAATGAAGTTGGCCGTCAGATTGGGGACACCTAGCAGCAAGAAAAAGAGTAGGAAATCTCTGGATGGAAAATGAATATTGCATCAAAAATTGGTTTTATTATTTTATCTTTTATCAGACTTTACATTTTTATCTTGTTATTTTTGGTAAAATTCTGTTTTAAAATTATCTTAGTCCCACCTCAGGAAGCATTACACCCACTGAGGCCAGTTATAGTATGATACTGTACATGAATAGTACCTGAAGTATTTTGGTGTTGAAAAAAGTGCTGAAAGATTTTAGGAAGGATTTACAGGGCTGGGGAACAATAAGAAATTGAGAATTATTGTATACCCTATCTAGTTTGACACATTTTTGCATCCCTGCCCCCCTAGTGCCATTACCAATTATTGAAGTTTGCCCTTTAGGTGTATTACCATGGTCCTTGTGGGTCCACTGCCCAAGTCTGCCCGGGGCCATCATCATATTCTGTTTACTGTGGATTACGCTTCCACATTTTGGGTCTCTCCTTTTGAGTTGCTCTATGGGAGACATTTGTCTTAAACCTTTCAAGACCTCTGATTCTCGAATGCATCTACGTTTTGAACCTCTCCCTGTCTGGCAATTTAGGCTCACCTGAGACAAACAGTTAGTGGACTTTAGATTGGGAGCAGACATGAGGTATCTGCTAGAGCTATAGCTTGTGATATTTTGAAAAAACTATGTGTTTTGAAACTGAAAAGCTTTAGGTTTGTGCAGTGTGTTAGGCCTGCTGTTAGCTCCAGGGCAGGGCCAGTTTCTGTTTGAAGTTCTATCTCTTTTTGAGCATTGTAAAGAACCTTGATGTAACTTGTAAATAACACAAACAAGTGTTCCACCTGTTGTTCAAGACAATATTAGACTCTCTGCCTAAAAGTTTGCTTTCCTCTGAGAATGACACCCACTTCCTACATCCAGCTCACACTTTCTTAAGTAAGAAAAAATCTCTTCTATTCAGCCATGAAGCTTGCATGGAAGACAAGGAAAACAGATTATGTAGGAACAATACACATATCATTGGTATTCTAGAACAAACTGAAGACAAAGACTATTGATTTGACGGAAAACTGGTTGGTCAACACCTTTGGTGAAGATAGCTTGACTTGTCTAATAATTTGTCATTGAATGGGTACACAGAGCCCCAGCTTGTTCATTGACTTCAGGGAAACCATTGCACCCATTCCTTCTCAATTTTCCTCAATTACAATGATAGAGATACAGTATCATACTAAATAATGGTATGCTACAGCAAATCCCCCATTACAAAATGCAATATTCCCACAAACATGCTCAAATAGATAATTAAATCAGCAATGGATAGACACTCCCCGAGCTTGCATCTGATATTTTCCAGATATTTATCTATAAATAGGCTTGCAAGATTTGTGGAGGGACCATCATTCTATTTATAAACAATTTTCATGCTAGTCTAGCACATACACCTTAAAGAGGAAGTAAACCCTCCACACATTTTTTTGGTAAACATACCCCTGCAAGAGAAAGGCACAATGAGCTAGTATGCATAGCATACTAGCTCATTATGTGGCACTTACCTGAAATCAAAGCCCCCTAAGTCCTCCTCGTTCCCCTCCACCGCCATCTTGCCTCGATGTCCGGTCACTGATGTCAGTGTATCGCCGTTCCGGCGCTGTCATTGACCGGAGCAGCGATGACATCACACGCATGCACGCTCAGGCCGGCAAGATCCCATTCAGAAAACCGGCATCCTAGTGCGCATGTGCGTGACGTAATCTGCACTGGTTTTATAGTAAATATCTCCTTAACCGTATAGGTTAAGGAGATATTTCATGCACCTACAGGTAAGCCTTAATCTAGGCTTACCTGTAGGTGCATGTTGTCAAAGTGGGTTTACAACCACTTTAATATCAAGTATCTGACCTTAGGTAATACTGAATTGCTGACATTGTTTCAGCTATGAGGATGTAGGCAGGGCCATATTTAGCTTAATAGAATTTTCTGGTCCAGTGCTTAAGATGGTAGAGTAGGGGCTAAGCTTCACCTTTTAAAAATTGTGATAAGCATGTTTTTGTTTCCTTCCTCTGCCTATTTATTGACATTTATGCAAGAGACATGTAAGGAGAAAGGGGGCTGGAGATTTTGAGAAGGCTCTTTCCAGAAACATGAAACAACCTTTTCTGTCACTTGTTTGGTAATCTCTACAGTTTAAAAGTAGTCCTGCTTATAAAGAAAACCACATGCTGCCTTAAGTAGTGCATTTCTAGCAGTAATTTATACAAAAATAATCACATGACCCAAGGGACAGGGCTTTATGAAGGGTGTAGTTAGTCAGTAGAGGTGAAAAGTGAGACCTTGCAGCATCCTGACAAGATTTACCACCCTGGTTAGAGAACATATGTAAAACACTGCATTGTTACTGATTGCATTGTAAAATGACCACAAGATGGCAGTTTAGTTGGCACTGGAACTAGTATAGCAATGCTAAGAATGTTGTAACTTGTATGCTGCAGGCAGGAGTTCTTCATTCAGATAAGTTGGAAAAGAACTACAGACCCAACATCTGTGAGCAAAGGGGCGGGAGCCTATAAAAATGAAACCCTCCGGGGAACCTTTGGGGGGGGGGAGAAGACCAATAAATAGGCGGGATGTATGTGAGAGTGGAGTGCTGATCCAGGAGGGCACTGGACAATCGGTTTGGGCAGAGAGGGAGATTTCCAGAACGCTGACTGTACTGCGAGGCAGGTTGGTCGATCCTGCAGGCAGACAGGTTGGGTCTTCGCCATCGGCACCATCACATCAAGGGGGGGCAGGGAGAAAGGGGGTCCCCCAGCAGCAAGCAATTGTTTCGCACCACTACCATACAGGACACAGACTGTCACATAGAGACACAGACTCTGTAGTCCAATCAGTGCTTTGGCCTATCTACAGTAGCTAGCCATTGAAGTACTACACAAAGGATATCATCCTTTCTTAATACTTTCTGTTTGCCTGATTAGGCAGGAACTGTAAATGTATATTACCTCAGGCCTATTCTACAAGCCAAGCTCTACACTTAAAGGGACACATTACAGTTATTTTCTTTCCTCAGCTTGAATAACCCTTAGATCCTCCTGAGGTCTTTAAAGTAAATTTCCAACTTTTGCATTCATTAAGCACTTCTGGACCAAGCCTATTTCTGACACTTGTTATTTACGAGTTAATATCTGAATTTTTTGCTAGAAAATTACTTAGAACCCCCAAACATCATATATTTCTTTTAGCAAGAATACTCTGGAGAATAAAATGGCGGTCGTTGCAATATTTTATGTCACACAGTATTAGCACAGCGGTCTTTCAAACGCCCATTTTTTTTGTATATTGTGAAAGATGATGTTATGTCAAGTAAATAGTTACCTAACATGTTACGGTTTAAAATTGTGCACACCTGTGGAATGGCGACAAACTACGGTAGTTAAAAATCTCCATAGGCAATGCTTTAAACATTTTTTATGGTTACCAGTTTAGAGTTACAGAGGAAGTATTTTGCTAGAATTTTTCTGACGATTGTGGCGATACCTCACATGTGTAATTTGAATACCATTTACATTTGCTGGCGTGACTTAGGTATGCGTTTTCTTTGGTGTGTGAGCACTCGGGGACAGAGGCACTTTAAAAAAAAAAATTCCTCTCTTTAAAAATAAATAAAATCTGATCACTTTTATTGCTGTCACAAGGAATGTAAACATCCCTTGTGACAGTAATAAACAGCGACAGGTACTCTTTATGGAGGGATCTGGGCTCGAAAAGACCCAAAATCCCACCTTTGCACTTAAAAGTATTCAAAATGCCCAAATCTGTGTTTTGGCATACTAGAGATTTTTTTTAAATTGGTGCTATTGGCAGCCGAGTAAACCGTAACCAACATCGTGAGGTCGCTTCCGGGTTACTACATTAGAGACCCGATCAGTAGCCTCATCGGTTGTTATCATCAGAAAGCCGACCGCCAGCTCTAAAAAAACGGTACCGCGGTGAAGCCTGCAGTAGAACCACTTCCTCAAAACAACGTACAAGTACCGTATATACTCAAGTATAAGTCGACCAGAATATAAGCTGAGGCACGTACGTTTTTCACAAAAAACTGGGAAAATGTATTGACTCGAGTATAAGCCTAGGGTGAGAATGCAGCAGCTACTGTAAGTGAAAAAGAGGGTCAACAATGCCCATTTGCAGCCTCACTGTGCCCATTTGCATGCCTCAGCCTCACTGTGCCCTTTTGCATGCCTCAGGGTCACTGTGCCCATCTGCATGCCTCAGCCTCCCTCACTGTGTCCATCTGCATGCCTCAGCCTCTCTCACTGTATCCATCTGCATGCCTCAGCCTCCCTCACTGTGTCCATCTGCATGCCTCAGCCTCCCTCACTGTGTCCATCTGCATGCCTCAGCCTCCCTCACTGTGTCCATCTGCATGTCTCAGCCTCCCTCACTGTGTCCATCTGCATGCCTCAGCCTCACCCTCAAGTACCTGATCGGCGCCTGCCGTTGTGCCGGCGTTATGATCTCCCAGCGTTGTGCCTTTCTGCAGCATTATTATCTCCCAGCGCTGTGATATATTCAGTCTAGTCGGCGGCCATGCAGTGTACCAAAGCCCCGCCTCCTCCTCGTCCTCGTCCGTGACGGAACACTGACTCGGTTTCCTCGTAGTGAGTCAGTGTTCAGCCTATCACGGACGAGGATGAGGAGGAGGCGGGGCTTTGGTACACTGCATGGCCGCTGACTAGACTGAATATATCACAGCGCCGGGAGTTAATAACGCTGCAGATGGGCACAGCGCAGGACGGACTCGAGTATAAGCTGAGGGGGGCATTTTTAGCACAATGTGCTGAAAATCTCGGCTTATACTCGAGTATATACGGTACGTTGATTCGCGTGAAGTGGTTAAAGGGGAACTCTGCTTGCTGTGTTACCACCTCTGGCAAAGTTTATTTCTCTTAAAAAGGAGAATACTCTCCTCCATTGTGCACCAATATAAAGAGCTCCAACAAGCAGGTAGAGGAGTTACTCCTACATTGTATGATAGGATCTATATGGGAACATTTTCTTTCCAAAACCCTCAGAGAGTTAAACTCTGGTTCTGGCCCACAAGCAAGCTAGCCTAACATCCCTTGCTCTCTCCCTTTTGCTCATTTGGGAAAATGCTTTCAGTAGGAGAGTCCTGCATGACAAATGGGTCTATTTAAAGTGGCACTGTTCTGTGTTTTATTGCTTGCTTTGTTGTATGTGTGTTGCTTTGGTTTATACCAGATGCTGATTTTGTGCCTATACTATTGCCCATCTGATTTTCCATATAAACTAAATATTGTCTTCATCAAAAGTGTTGTGCCTATCATTTGTGTGATAACCAAAGTTACATGTGGTTGCAGGTTTACGGTGGTGTCAGCAGAGGTTGTGCCTCAATCCGGGTTCAGAAGGGAACAGGGGTCCCATTATACTAAGCAGCTTCTTAGGGGGTAGCGCTACACATGTTTGAAGGACAACACAAATAGGAGCTGAAAATGAAACATCATGACTTATGTTCAAGGGCCCTGTGCAGTCTGCTTGCTCATAAATCCAAAGAACAATACAATAACACATTTCTATTAATAAAAATGATACTGAAACTTCAAACTTCAGTATTCAAGGAGAGAGTAAAGAAAATAGCAATAAACTTCATAAGGTAACTGAAGAGGATAAAGCAATATAGTCAAAGAAGGAGGGCATTACAAAAATAATTAGGGCAGCACAAATGTGAGAAAAAGCATTGTCTGGACAGGAGAACGGACAAGAGCAAAAAAAGAGCAGTAATTGTCAGGCAGATAAGGATTACATTAGGAAAGAAAATAAACATTCTGTTCCTGCAGCACAACGCAGATTCAGCTGGTTTCCTTCAGCTCCTCACTGCTTAAGTCTCTTCAGGTTTCTGCAAACTGTTCCAATAAAAAAGAAAATAACTGTTTTGTAACTGGCTAGTGCTTTGTGTTTTCTGCCAAGATTTCCGACCACACAAAATCTAGTGGTAAATAAAATGTTTGTGAGAATACTTAAGCATCCATGCATCATTCGCTTCACCCATCTTTGTTATTCACACAGGGATTTATTCTGTCTTTCAGTAAAGAAAAGTCTATTAATCCTTTTATCCCTGTGACCAGCAACACATTCAATAAAGCAGCAGCTGGTGACTAAAAATGTATGACAATATATTTTTAAACAGTAGAGATGAGATTTGGGTTCACCACTATCATGGGTTCGAGGAGAATTCTGCGTGTTTGCAGTTCACGGACCTGGCATACTGATACAGGAATTCACCATAATAACCACAATGCACTGTTTGACCTTTGAATTCAGATCACCTGGCTTAGGAGGGCCAATAAGAGGGCTTTTGGATAAGCCAAAATAAAAAGAATTATATCACTATAAAAAGAATTTAACTGTGATTGGGAAATCATAAAACGTGCTGCTGATAAAGTGCATAGAGAAAGATTAGTGTAGGGCTTGTAGGCACCAGTGGGACACTTAAAGTAGATATAAACCTTTACTCATTTCATGTAGGTAGCAAAATGCTGTATATCTTTGAGAATTTGGAGGTTGGAGAAGGGTTTTTACCTTTATTTTCAGACTTGGTTACATCTTATGCTGCTGATGTCCTGCAGATTTTTTTACAGCCGTTCCCTGTCCACATACACTACAGTGATAACAGGCTGCATGTGTTTATTCACCAGGCATATTTTTAAAGTGTACCTTCCAAGAAAATGGAAAATCCACTCTAATGAAAGCCCCCCCCCCCCAATTCCCCACTCCCAAAATTAAAATCAGCAGCAAAGGCAATTAAAAAAAAAGCTGTTGCTAAAAACAGAAAAAAAACCCTGGTAGCGACTTCTGACATCTCCAGGCGGCTTCTCTAAGATGAGAGCATCATCATTGTGGAATAGCACTCAAAATCCCGGGAGACTATGCTCTTGCAGTGGGCTTGAGTTCAATCTAATATAATTTGAACAGAGGCATGTAGTTGTCACCAGCATCAGAAGCTGGAGCCAGGTAAGTATTTTTTTTTAATTTCTATTGCAGGCGATTTGAGTTGTGGGTGGTCACTATAGCAGACCTTTCATTTTCAGGGAGGTCTACTTAACCACTTAAGCCCCGGACCAATACAGGCCATTAGGACCAGGCCCCTTTTTGCGATTCGGCACTGCATCGCTTTAACTGACAATTGCGCGGTCGTGCGACGTGGCTCACAAACAAAATTGGCGTCCTTTTTTTCCCACAAATAGAGCTTTCTTTTGGTGGTATTTGATCACCTCTGCGGTTTTTATTTTTTGCGCTATAATCAAAAATAGAGCGAAAATTTTGAAAAAAATGACATATTTTTTACTTTTTGCTATAATAAATATCCCCAAAAAATATATAAAAAAACTTTTTTTTTCCTCAGTTTCGGCCGATACGTATTCTTCTACATATTTTTGGTAAAAAAAAATCGCAATCGGCGTTTATTGATTGATTTGCGCAAAAATTATAGCGTTTACAAAATAGGGGATAGTTTTAAGGCATTTTTATTATTTTTATTTTTTTACTAGTTATGGCAGCGATCAGCGTTTTTTTTTGTGACTGCGACATTATGGCGGACACATCGGACACTTTTGACACATTTTTGGGACCATTGTCATTTTCACAGCGATCAGTGCAATAAAAATGCACTGGTTACTATGAAAATGACACTGGCAGTGAAGGGGTTAACCACTAGGGGCGCTGGAGGGGTTAAGTGTGCCTAGGGGCGTGTTAATAACTGAGGGGGGCGTGGCTACGACTGACACGTCACTGATCTCCGCTCTGATTACACAGAGCGGAGATCGCTGACATTGTCAGTAGAGGAGCGGGGAGATGCTGTGTTTACACACACATCTCCCCGCTCCGAGCCTCTGTGATACGATCGCGGGGATCCCCGCGACGATCGAGTCCACGGGACCCGCGGTCCCACTCACGGGGAAGGCAGGGGGGTCGCAAATGTGCGCGCGACCCCGACGTCGGCAGTTAAAGGGCCACGTACAGGTACATGATTGTGCCTGTACGAGCCATTCTGCCGACGTATATCTCCGTGAAGGGGTCGGCAAGTGGTTAAAGTCGCGGCAACAGCTGAATATCCCTGAGTAATGTGTATATTTAATTGTTAAAACCATAGCTACTTTTTTCTTTTTCCTTTTTTTTTTTTTTTTGTATTACAACGTTTAACTTGGAGTGCAACAGGCGGTTGTTGTTATTGGCAATCCAACTGAGACTTGCATTTTTTCACAACATCTTACTGAACCCTTCGAGAAAAATGTAAAAACAAAGATGGAGTTAATATATACCACACCTTAGGGACAGGGCCCTTTTCCAAGACTTATTGACGCCTCTTTACAATTTCAGTACCGCTCGGAGAGAGGATTCCTACTCATTTGATGGGGCACTATTTGAGTGATTATTATCCTGTATGCTAGGTCACCTAGTACATTTTCTGTCTCAATTTGATAGTCATCTGCTCATTGTTACTCCACTTAACATGCCCAATACGCTCTACTCTCACTGGGGATCTCCTCGCAGGGAAGGACCCCATTTCACAACACAAGTGTTCAATCATTTACACTTAAATACATGGGTAATGCTCCTCATCACATGTCCTGCCACTTTTCCCCCTAAAGGTCTCCCCTGTCTACCATCAAGGATGGTGCAGGGATATTAGAGGGTATTTTCACCCGAATAGTCATTTCATACCCTTGTACCCCTTTTCCCATTTTTCTTTTTTACCTTTTTCTCCCTCTATTTCTCACCCTCTCCCTCCACAGACCCTCTCCTCCCTCCTTCACCCCCTCCATCTCACCTCATCTGCGCCACACAGGCATCACTGACACCTACATCTCATGTTCTTCAATTGCTGGCATTTTCACTACCCGTGCCAGCAATGTTTGTATTCTCTCTATTCTTAGTGACACACACCCATCATGACAACCTTAAAAATTGTTTCATTAAATTCCCAAGGCCTGGGTAATCCTGAGAAGCGCTGCATGATTTTCAGCAATTTACCCAATAAAGGAGCTCATGTGGTGTTTTTACAGGAGACCCATTTTTCCACACCTAAAATACCCACAATAAAGGACCTCTATTTCTCCTCTGCCTTACATTTAGTTTTTTTGGATAAAAGATCTAGAGGGGTGAGCAGCATACTCTTTGCCAATAGAGTGGTTACACACTAAAGAATATAAAGATATAAAGGGGCACTGCGTATTTGTAAAAGGACAATCTTCCAACCAGCTTGTACTCTTTTCTAATATATACCACACCCCAACTACAATTAAATACATTTCTTGGAGTCCTCTTTGGAAATGTTGTCTGACGTGGAGGGTGCTGTCATAGTGGGTCGTAACTTTAATTTTATACTCAAGCCTTTGTTGGACTCTAAAGCTATGTCTTATCTGTCGTTTGCACCTGCAAGCATTTTAAAAAATGCCTCAACCTTCACCAGTTGGTCGATGTATGGGCAATCCATCACCTGACCACTAGAGATTATTCATACTACTATGCAGTTAATGACACATACCTTACACTGTCCTAGGGTCAACATATTCCCTCCTCTTGACATTGGCATCTCAATGATTCCCTCCTGCAAGACCCACAAGTAATTGCAGCCCTGACTACAGACATAGACCAATATGTTTCTACTAATTCTAGCTCTGAAGTACCATCTCACAAGGCCTTTATAAGAGGCTCCTTTATTAGACATAGCTAATTTCTCAAAAGTCAAAGAAACCAACGTTACTGACAGAAATCCACAAAGTGGAATCCCTCCACTAACAGCAGAAGCATCAAACCCCTGATAAATTGGTGGAACTTGTTAGTCTCGGAATCCATTTTAAATCTCAGCCTTGATAAGGTCAAAGCCACTTTGACTAGATGTACAAAAAGCTTCTATGAATATGAAAATTACTGCAGCATATCTCTGGCTAATGCTCTATGCAAGGATAATGCTAAAACATACATCCCCAACTGTAATGGCTATGGACATTACTAGAAAAGCACTACCATCTGAGATAGTTAATGCTAGACATGTGCACTGCCGAAAAATCCGTTTTTTTTTCATTTTTGTTTCATTCTTTTTTTGCTTTTTTTGGAAATTCGGAAGTTCGAAAATTTGGAAATTTGAAAATTCAGAATTCGGAATTCTGAATTTTCGAATTTCCGAATTCCGAATTTCCGAATTCTGAATTTCCGAATTTTCGAATTTCCGAATTTCCGAAATTCGGAAATTCAGAAAATCCGGAATTCAGAAATTCAAAAATTCTACTTTCAAAATTTCCCATTTTCGAATTTTAGATTTTCGAATTTTGCAATTTCGAATTTTCGAATCTCGAATTTTTGAAATTTCCAGTTTTAGAATTTTTGAATTTCCAAAATTCCGAATTTCCGAATTTCCGAAATTCCGAAATTGGGAAATTGGGAAATTCGATAATTCGGAATTTCGGAAATGATGAAATTCGAAATTTCGGAATTTGAAATTTCGGAAATTTGAAATTTCGGAAATGCAAAAAATCGAAAATTGAAAAATTCGGAAATTCGGAAATTTCGGAATTAACAAATTTGTCAAAATTCATTAGCCTCCCTGGCGGTATGATTCTGTCAGATTTTAGGTCCTGAAAGCGGCACAATTATTTTGCATGGAAATTCTTAGGAATAACTCACTTAAATCTGTTCAAACCAGAGTCTAGTAGACATCCCGGGTATGATAAAGTTTGAAACACAAAATCATAAATTATAATATAATAAATAACTATAAATAATTATAACAAATAATAATATAATAATAATAAAAATTATTCAATAATGTAATCAAATCAAAAACACTGAAATTAGCTCAATTGCAGAATTGTCGTTGTCATTAGATTTAGTGTTTGATGACGAATTTCCCCACAAATCGCTATCGCTCAATTCTGCAAGTGATTCTAATTTATTATTGCTGTTTTCTAGCTGGTCTAAAACCACTTTTGACATAAAGAGACACTTTTTGGTTGCTATGGACAATCTCCATATTCCAGGCAGAAAAAACAGTATTTATAATATAAAAGTGCATGCAGGGCACTGGACAGACCACTAGGGACAAAGGGGATGTGTAATTGTTTTAAACAGTACTGTAATCTGTAATATTACAGTATACTGTATTTGTATTGTGTTTTTACTTTTTTGAATTTGGCGCCGATCTCCACCCCCGTGTGTGAATCGAGCGAGGAGACAGCTCGCACACACTGCGGGGAGACATCGCAGGATCCAGGGGACAAGGTAAGTAACTCTCCCTGTATCCTGCGGTGCAGCCCGAGTCTGGCTCGGGGTTACCACTACTGGTACTGAAACCTTACCCCGAGCCAGACTCGGGATTACCGCCAGGTAAGTTAAAAAACGGATTTGGAACTAAATGAATTGCACATGTCTAGTTAACGCCTTTAAAGATTATTATGCTAACCTCTACAACTTAGCTTCTACCTGCTTGAACCAGCATGTCATGAGTGTATTAAGAAATATATTTTTCAATTAGACCTCAATCTCTGTGTCCACTCTGTGTCCACTATCCTGTAAGACCCCCTTACTGAAACAGAGCTAGCTCAGGCAAATAAATCTATGAATACTGGTAAGCTCTGAAGGGATGGCACTGGTATGCTGTTGTTTTAGAGCGCATGTGCCGGTGACATCACCGTGAATATCTCTTAAACACTGCAAGATTAGGAGATACCTGTAGGTACAAGGCTTACTTGTAGGTACAAGTTCAAAAGCGGAATCTACTACCACTTTAAGCAAGAAAAAGATGGTGAAATTTCATGAGATGTTTGATCTGACCACCAGTGGACTGAGTAGGTGGGAGATTAAACCCAAATGTGAAGGTGATTAGAAAGCCTGGTCATCAACTGGGAAAAATCAGCTTGTTACCGGTTGACCCACTCGGTGGCCAGACACTGTTTGGAACTTCCCAGCTAAAGGTAGTCACAAAACTGAAATACTTGGGGGTCTGGATTACGAGCGATATAAAACAGTATGTTAACAACAATATAGCCCCATTACTACTTAAATTAAAGCAAAAAGGAGACATTTGTAAACGACTCCCCCTATCTGTAGTTGGGCGTTGTAACCTAATAAAGACGATATGGCTACCGCAGATATTATACTTGTTCCATAACTCCCCGATCTGGATAGGCCAAAAGTGGTTTAAGAGAAGAGAATCTCTTTTTAGGGAACTGATGTGGAAGGGGGGCCAATCCAGGATTAGTTTGCAAACCATGCAACTCCCGATTAAAGAGGGGGGAATGGCGGTCCCGCACCCGAGATCATACTTATTGGCATGCCAGCTACAACATCTAGCGGGCTGCGGATCCTCAGTAAGGGGAAACTCTAGTGGTAGAATGATGTTAACAGGGGCCCGGCCCCACACAACATACTAGTGGAGGCACTAGAGGCAGACTCATTTATCCATAGATGCCCGACCATAGAACTAGTAAGTAAAGTATGGCAGGTAAGAAGGCATTAATGAGGTACAGCAGGGTAACAGAGTATACCCCCCTATGGAACAATAAAAACTTAGCGAAGTGAGGGGTATAGAGAAGCCCAGGGATTGGGAGAGACAGGGTATTAATCGACTATTTCATCTGTATAAGGGTAAGCTTCTGAAAAAATTTTCAGACTTAAGATGTGAATTTAACATATCAAATAAGACATTCTATAAATATCTCCAGATTAGACACGCTATTCAAGCACAGTTTTGGTCACAAATAATCAAAGGGATTCAGATCCCCACCCTCCTAAAAATATTTATGACAAACACATCCAAAGGCCTAATCTCCGAGATGTATACTAGATTAGGGGCTAGAGTAATAAGTAGAGCTGGACCCTCCAAGAGCAGAGCAGGATGGGAAAGAGATGTGGGGTTAATAACCACTGAACAATGGGACAAGATCTTAGAACGAGAAGCACTGGTCTCGATCTCTCCTGCGCAGAAAATATCCCACCTGTTCTTAATACACAGAGTCTATCATACCCCTAAAAAAATGTTTAAACTCGGGTGGAGACAAAATGATGAATGCCCCAGGTGTAAGGCGACAGGAGATTTTATACACATGGTTTGGAAGTGCCCGAAGCTATTTAGATATTGGAAGGAGATAATAAATAGGTAAATAAAATCTTCGGGACCACACTAGAACCGGTGGCTAAGACATGTCTATTAGGGAGCATGGAGGAAAGTAGAGTCCCGACTGGCACTATTGAAGTAAAGTAAGAATTGTTTCAAGCGCTGTATGTTGTCAATGTCATATACATTTTTCACAATGTTATAACTTGTTTTGAAACCTGATGGAAAAAACAAATAAAAATCATTTAAAAAAAAAAAAAAGAAAAAAAAAGTCTGATTGTTGTGTTGGCTGCTCCAAATTTTTCTTTATTTGGTTGGCGCAGTATAGTGTTCCATATATTTTTTGCTGAAACAAAAATGTTACATTGTTTTCGATTTAAATGCAGCAAAGTGAACAAACAAAAGTGTGCGGCGCTAGTAACAATTAATAAAAAAAAAAAAATTGAAATAAATAAATAAATAAATATATATATATATATATATATATATATATATATATATATACACAGTGGAACCTCGGATTGCGAGTAGCACGGTTAACGAGCGTTTCGCAATACTAGCACTGTATTTTAAAAAAAACCTGACTCGGTTTGCGAGTGTTGTCTCACAAAACGAGCAGGATTTAAGCCAAAGCGGTGTGCAATACTGTGTTTGGCCTGAGGTGGGGAGGCGCCGGAGCCGAGCAGAGCCGAACGGTGCTGATCGGAGCTGATTGGCGCAGTTCGGAACCGTTCGGAAATGCTCGGAAAATCATGGAAATACTCAGTTCCTGAGCCTTTTTGAGTTCAGCTGAGGTGTCCTCAGCCCTTTCTGAGTGTCTCTGACCCTCTCCGGTGCCCCCCACCGCTGGCCGCATGCGGTATTGCATGCCATTGAAGTCAATGCGGAACAAATTATTTTCGTTTCCATTGACTTCAATGGGGAAACTCGCACTGATATGCGAGTACTTTGGATTACGAGCATTCTCCTGGAATGGATTATGCTCGTAATCCAAGGTTCCACTGTATATGGATATATATAAAAAAACTACATACATCCTATGAAAAAAAATATCACATGCAAAATAAAGTGCAAGTGCTCATTATAATTTGCATATAATGTCCAAAATAAAGTGCAAGTGCTCTGTGTATTGCACACTAACCTTAATACAATTTTATAACAAACAATAATAATAGTCCATTATAGCAGCAAAAAAAACGGGTGATGCTAGTGGCTTCATGCAATGTGCACACTCTCCCCACCGGGTGTACTCTCACCTTAAGGGCTTTATAAATAAGCCTGTAGTTAATAGCAGCAGCTTAAAAGATCCTCCTGTGTTTCCTTATTCTTATGGTTAACTTAAGTACAAATCACAGATCCCTTTCACCTCCTGGTAATAGCGCAGTTCAAAAACCACTGCTTCCTCCTGGCATTTCAATAGCTTCCTCATATACATGCAGGGAACAACAGAGGCATGCAGTAGTAAAATTCCATTTAAAAAAAGTTTAATTGCAACTTAAAGCGGAGGTTCACCGGAATTTTGTTTTTTTTTAAAAGCCAGCAGCTACAAATACTGCAGCTGCTGACTTTTTAAAAAAAAGGACACTTACCTGTCCAGGTCGTCCGCGACGTCGGCAGCCGAAGCCGAGCTACCTCACGGCTCTCAGCTTCCCCCGCCGCCATCCTCAGTGAGGGAATCGGGAAGTTAAGCGCTGCGGCTTCACTGCCCGGTTCCCTATGGCGCATGTGCAAGTCGCGCTGCGCCGTCCTCACTAGTCCCTGTTGTGTTCTGGAAGCCGAGTGTCTCCCACAACACAACGGGGGGGGGGGGGGGTGACGCGAAGGGGCGGGACTCTGCACTCGGAAGTGGTGCAAATACCTGTTTTATACAGGTATCTGCACCCTCTCCCCCCTGAAAGGTGGCAAATGTGACACCGGAGGGGGGGAGGGTTCCCGAAAAGCAGAGGTTCACTTTTGGGTGAACCTCCGCTTTAAGGCTCATACATTTACACTCACATTTAAATAAATAAAATCACATTTTAAGTGTGCTGATATACAGGGGGGTGAAATTGTCACCTGGAGTCCGGATCTGCAGCCCTGGTTCACAGCGTTCACCCCTTCCTGTATCTGCTCTCCACAGCACTTCCAGCTTACTTTCGCGTCAGCCAATCAAGCTCCTCCTACCGGTTTCGTCACAATCTCGTGACTTCCTCTGAGAATTCCCACTTGCACTTTATTTTGGAAGTGATATTTTGTTTTATAGGATATATGTAGTTTTTTTATATATATATCCATATGTGTAGCAGGGGTTTCCTTTAAGGCCTCAGAGACTACTGTACCCATAACCCCACTGGACACCCAGGGTGCATTGCCCTGCGCAAAGACTGCTGGGGTGGACTTTATAAGAGAAAGGCGGAGCCGGCTTCAGTCTCTTTGGACACCGCCCGCCCAGCAAGTGGAACTCCTCTCCGAGCCTGTGGTGATACTAGGCCTAAGCCTGGGCCTTTCTCCAAAGAGCCTTCCGCTCTCACCGAGGAACCTGAGGGACGCCTCTCCACACTGTTGTTGCATCGTTGCCAGGAGGACCAAAGACTTGGATGTCGAGAGACCTTTGTACCAAGACACAGCAGCAGAAGAAACGGACACGGACTGGTCCGGTTGGGTGAGAGAGCACTTGCTCAGAGAACTATATAGGATTCTCTAGGCCCAATAACTGTTATCCGGAGTTATCAATAGTGTTGCGCTGCGCACTGGAGGGACAGTGCATTGGAGCAGCTTTAGAGATTGCCTTAATTCACCAAGTTATCAAAACCCCTTTACCCTGTGGGTTACAGTATTTCTTCAACAAGTGCACCACCGTTTTTTTGCTAGCGAAGATTTTTCCCTACGGAACTTCTACACAGTACAGTCAGGCCTGACTTAGCGTAGACATTGCTGGGTGCCATCTTTGCCCACGGGGGAAAATAGCTGCAGCGGGGACCGTTAGATTTATGCACCATACTGTATATCTGTTTGTCTTTTGAGATACTCTTTTATTGCAGGGCTCTGCACATGATACGCATCCTATCGATTATATGCTTACCTAACAATCTGAGTAAAAACTTTAAAGGTTAAGTATATTGGTGTTGTGTCATTTACTTTGCAGAAGAGACGGGTAAAGATAGTTATACTCTATTGCTGTGTGTGTTCTACTATAGGATTGTGCCTCCGTGAGTTGCAGGTTGCACCATCCTATCATCCCCTACTAACTGTGCCAAGGGAGGTTAGAGCCAATTGCCGGGGTTGACAGGGTGCATTACAGGGGCCCAAAAGTTATACCAGCAGCCCTTTTAACTGGGGGTACCGCTAGACGTGGGGGCTCGAGTCCAGGATTCCTGTATAATGCACGCTGCAATCAAGCCTGCCAGAAGCACCGGCATGGACTCGCTAGCAGTGACACGGTGGTGCACAACAGTTGGCGCCGATTCAACCATGGCGGTAGTTATCCAACTCCCAGGGAAAAACTGACCGGAAGAAGAGATAAAGAAGCTAGTACAGTCGCTGTCCCCGAGTCAGAAGGCATGGGTGATGGATTTAAAGCCAGATCCAGAGACCTTGTTTACTTACGCATTAGTGGAGTGGAGAAGCGGTATACCAGAAGACTTTAAAGGTCAGAACATACAGGCCATAGATAACCAGATATACCGCTTGGCGCATACGGAAGCAGTGAAGGGGGAACCTCTACAAACCCCCCTGTCATCACCCCCGCCATTATCTCCACCATTATCCCCTAAAGCAGAGAAGTCTCAGGGGTTGGCAACCCCGGGAACACCCCTGGCCGCTATAGGGTCTGAATTGTTGAATGCTCTGGGAGACTTTGTCACGAAGTGCCAGAAAAGCAGTACGGTACATGTGGAAGCCGGGTACCGGAAGCTTAGGATTTTCTCCAGGAAACAACCAGTCCCTCTCGGAGAAGAAGACTTTGACACCTGGATTGAGCAAGCGATGCAGGCTGTAGAGGGATGGGAAGTGCCAGAGGGCCAGAAGAAGCAGCGCATAAGCGAAAGTTTGAAGGGTGCTGCTGCGGAAGCTGTGAAGAATCTTAGGTTTAGCAATGCTGCTTGTACTGCTTATGATTACCTGGCTATGTTACAGGAAGAATTTGGCCAGCTAGAAAAGGTGACTGAACTAGTATACCAGTTTGAACATACCCTTCAACAGCCGGTAGAAAGATTATCCGAATATGTCCGGAGGTTAAATAAAATGCTGTGTCAAATTGTCCTTAAAAAAGGTATGCTACCACAAGTCATAGACGCAACTAGGATGAAGCAGATCCTGAGGAGGGCATTGCGTTCGGATCCAGTTTGGCTCCACTTGAAGACCTCTGAAGTAGGGATGAGCTCGGTGTTTGAGTCGAACACACGTTCGACTCGAACATCAGCTGTTCGCTCGTTCGACGAAGATCGAACGTTATGGGCCATTCGCGCCAAATTCGAGTGACGCGAACGGCCCACAATACACTGCGCCATCGCAGTGCAATCCCGGCGCTGTGATTGGCCAAGCATGCACTGTGACCCCGCATGCTTGGCCAATCACAGCGCCGGCAGCGAGGAGAGCCATAATTGGCCACAGGCAGGATGCCTGTGGCCAATCATAGCTCAGGGGGGTTTAGTACATGCCCCACACTATAAAAGGTCGCCAGCGCGGCGGCCTCGTGCAGTGTGTTCCGGCGTGCAGGTAAAGAGATAGATAGGCAGGGACAGTGTGTTCTGTGTTCTATTTTTTTCTCAGGCATCTGCAGGAGTTAGTGGGTGTTGTGTGCCTCCAGCACAGTATACACCTGGATCTAAACTTTATTGCTGTTCTCTTAGCTAGGTAGGCAGGCAGAGAAAGAGATACATAGGCAGGGACAGTGTGTTCTATGTTCTATTGTTTTCTCAGGCATCTGCAGGAGTTAGTGGGTGTTGTGTGCCCCCAGCACAGTATACACCTGTATATATCCGTCATTGCTGTTCTCTAATACAGGCATCTGCAGGAGTTTGTGGCACAGTGTACACCTGTATATACCCGTCATTACTGTTCTCTAATACAGGCATCTGCAGGAGTTAGTGGCACAGTGTACACCTGTATATACCCGTCATTACTGTTCTCTAATACAGGCATCTGCAGGAGTTAGTGGCACAGTGTACACCTGTATATACCCGTCATTACTGTTCTCAAATACAGGCATCTGCAGGAGTTAGTGGCACAGTGTACACCTGTATATACCCGTCATTACTGTTCTCTAATACAGGCATCTGCAGGAGTTAGTGGCACAGTGTAAACCTGTATATACCCGTCATTACTGTTCTCTAATACAGGCATCTGCAGGAGTTAGTGGCACAGTGTACACCTGTATATACCCGTCATTACTGTTCTCTAATACAGGCATCTGCAGGAGTTAGTGGCACAGTGTACACCTGTATATACCCGTCATTACTGTTCTCTAATACAGGCATCTGCAGGAGTTAGTGGCACAGTGTACACCTGTATATACCCGTCATTACTGTTCTCTAATACAGGCATCTGCAGGAGTTAGTGGCACAGTGTACACCTGTATATACCCGTCATTACTGTTCTCTAATACAGGCATCTGCAGGAGTTAGTGGCACAGTGTACACCTGTATATACCCGTCATTACTGTTCTCTAATACAGGCATCTGCAGGAGTTAGTGGCACAGTGTACACCTGTATATACCCGTCATTACTGTTCTCAAATACAGGCATCTGCAGGAGTTAGTGGCACAGTGTACACCTGTATATACCCGTCATTACTGTTCTCTAATACAGGCATCTGCAGGAGTTAGTGGCACAGTGTACACCTGTATATACCCGTCATTACTGTTCTCTAATACAGGCATCTGCAGGAGTTAGTGGCACAGTGTACACCTGTATATACCCGTCATTACTGTTCTCTAATACAGGCATCTGCAGGAGTTAGTGGCACAGTGTACACCTGTATATTCCCGTCATTACTGTTCTCTAATACAGGCATCTGCAGGAGTTAGTGGCACAGTGTACACCTGTATATACCCGTCATTACTGTTCTCTAATACAGGCATCTGCAGGAGTTACTGGCACAGTGTACACCTGTATATACCCGTCATTACTGTTCTCTAATACAGGCATCTGCAGGAGTTAGTGGCAAAGTGTACACCTGTATATACCCGTCATTACTGTTCTCTAATACAGGCATCTGCAGGAGTTAGTGGCACAGTGTACACCTGTATATACCCGTCATTACTGTTCTCTAATACAGGCATCTGCAGGAGTTAGTGGCACAGTGTACACCTGTATATACCCGTCATTACTGTTCTCTAATACAGGCATCTGCAGGAGTTAGTGGCACAGTGTACACCTGTATATACCCGTCATTACTGTTCTCTAATACAGGCATCTGCAGGAGTTAGTGGCACAGTGTACACCTGTATATACCCGTCATTACTGTTCTCTAATACAGGCATCTGCAGGAGTTAGTGGCACAGTGTACACCTGTATATACCCGTCATTACTGTTCTCTAATACAGGCATCTGCAGGAGTTAGTGGCACAGTGTACACCTGTATATACCCGTCATTACTGTTCTCTAATACAGGCATCTGCAGGAGTTAGTGGCACAGTGTACACCTGTATATACCCGTCATTACTGTTCTCTAATACAGGCATCTGCAGGAGTTAGTGGCACAGTGTACACCTGTATATACCCGTCATTACTGTTCTCTAATACAGGCATCTGCAGGAGTTAGTGGCACAGTGTACACCTGTATATACCCGTCATTACTGTTCTCTAATACAGGCATCTGCAGGAGTTAGTGGCACAGTGTACACCTGTATATACCCGTCATTACTGTTCTCTAATACAGGCATCTGCAGGAGTTTGTGGCACAGTGTACACCTGTATATACCCGTCATTACTGTTCTCTAATACAGGCATCTGCAGGAGTTTGTGGCACAGTGTACACCTGTATATACCCGTCATTACTGTTCTCTAATACAGGCATCTGCAGGAGTTAGTGGCACAGTGTACACCTGTATATACCCGTCATTACTGTTCTCTAATACAGGCATCTGCAGGAGTTAGTGGCACAGTGTACACCTGTATATACCCGTCATTACTGTTCTCTAATACAGGCATCTGCAGGAGTTAGTGGCACAGTGTACACCTGTATATACCCGTCATTACTGTTCTCTAATACAGGCATCTGCAGGAGTTAGTGGCACAGTGTACACCTGTATATACCCGTCATTACTGTTCTCTAATACAGGCATCTGCAGGAGTTAGTGACACAGTGTACACCTGTATATACCCGTCATTACTGTTCTCTAATACAGGCATCTGCAGGAGTTAGTGGCACAGTGTACACCTGTATATACCCGTCATTACTGTTCTCAAATACAGGCATCTGCAGGAGTTAGTGGCACAGTGTTCACCTGTATATACCCGTCATTACTGTTCTCTAATACAGGCATCTGCAGGAGTTAGTGGCACAGTGTACACCTTTATATACCCGTCATTACTGTTCTCTAATACAGGCATCTGCAGGAGTTAGTGGCACAGTGTACACCTGTATATACCCGTCATTACTGTTCTCTAATACAGGCATCTGCAGGAGTTAGTGGCACAGTGTACACCTGTATATTCCCGTCATTACTGTTCTCTAATACAGGCATCTGCAGGAGTTAGTGGCACAGTGTACACCTGTATATACCCGTCATTACTGTTCTCTAATACAGGCATCTGCAGGAGTTACTGGCACAGTGTACACCTGTATATACCCGTCATTACTGTTCTCTAATACAGGCATCTGCAGGAGTTAGTGGCACAGTGTACACCTGTATAAAACCGTCATTACTGTTCTCTAATACAGGCATCTGCAGGAGTTAGTGGCACAGTGTACACCTGTATATACCCGTCATTACTGTTCTCTAATACAGGCATCTGCAGGAGTTAGTGGCACAGTGTACACCTGTATATACCCGTCATTACTGTTCTCTAATACAGGCATCTGCAGGAGTTAGTGGGTGTTGTGTGCCTCCAGCACAATATACACTACCCAATTGCTGGTTTTTCCCATCTCCCTGCAGGCCAATACTATGTCTGGAAGGCCAAGGAAGAGAGGCAGACAGTCACGAGCCAATAAAAGAGGGCAAGCAGGCTCTGTGTCTGGGGGCAACAGTGCTGGTCGTGGACGCGGTGCATTGTCATCAACACGTGGCCATGGGACACTCTTGACCTTATTTTCAGCAGCTGGACGTGTTGAGCCGCATCATGCCAAAGACTTGATAGAGTGGATGACCAAGCCCTCCTCATCCTCCTCATCCTCTCTCACCCAGGCTCAGGGTACTGGCAAAGCAGCTGCAAAAGCGTCCTCTTCCCTCGTATCAGTGTCATCATCAGTCACTCCTTCCCTAGACCCACCATGTCCTCCTGAGGAGTCCCCCGAACTGTTTGAGCACAGTGTTGGGTACATGCTCAAGGAGGATGCCCAGCGTTTCGAAGGGTCTGATGATGATAACCAGCTAGAGGAAGGCAGTAGTGTGAGCGCAGAGAGAGGGGATGCTCAAGAAGGACAGCAATCAGGCAGTCATGTTCCAGCAGCTGCAGCATACTGCCAGATTGGCTCCAGTGATGAGGAGGGAGGGGATGATGAGGTCACTGACTCCACGTGGGTGCCTGATAGGAGAGAGGAGGAGGAGGAGGAGGATGAGGAGGAGGCACATCTCCAACGAGGTAGGATGCCCTCGGGGGGGCGGCGTAAGGGCAGCACACCGACTGAATCACACCGCAGAGCTACGCCTGTGCAGGGCGCTGCCTCTGCCCGTTATTTCAAAAGTTCTTTGGTGTGGGCCTTTTTTGAGTCGAGTGCATCAGATCGCACCGCTGCTATTTGCAACATATGTCTCAAGCGTATCTTGCGTGGCTAAAACATCAGCCGCTTGGGCACCACTTGCTTGACTAGACATATGTTGACCTGCCATGCAGCTCGTTGGCAAGCGTACCTTAAAGACCCATACCAAAGAACAAAGCGGACCTCTCCTTGCTCCTCATCAGCTGGGATCTCCAACCCCACTATACCTTCAGTCCTCTCTGAAACCTGCACTGAGAGGAATGAAGGTGTAGAATTAGGTGTGTCACAGCCAAGTACTTGCGGGCACTCTGATAGCAGTACACCAACGTCCGATTTTAGCAGGCAAATTTCCCTGCCCCAGCTGCTGGACCGTTGAAAGAAGTTCACTCCAAGCCATCCACATGCCCAGCGGTTGAATGCTAGCTTGGCTAAATTGCTAGCAATTCAACTGCTGCCTTTTCAGTTGGTAGACTCGCCCCCTTCCGTGAGTTTATGCAATGTGCGGTTCCTCAGTGGCAGGTTCCCAAACGCCACTTTTTCTCACGGAAGGCGATTCCGGCTCTCTACCGGCATGTGGAAGGCAACGTCTATGCCTTGCTGGACAGGGCGGTCAGCGGTAAGGTGCATATTACCGCTGACTCATGGTCCAGCAGGCATGGACAGGGACGTTACCTTTCTTTCACGGCCCATTGGGTCACTCTTTTGGCTGGGAAGGATGCAGGACAGGGTGCAGTAGTGTTGGAGGTTGTTCCGCCGACACGCCTCCAAAATGCTACTACTGCTTGTGACACACCTCTCTCCTCCACCCCCTCCTCTTCTTCTTCCTCCATGGCCTCTTCCTGTGCTTTGTCCTCGGAACCAGCGGTGCTCCGTAGGCGTTCAAGGGGCTACGCAAGTACGCAGGCAAAAAGATGCCATGCCGTGCTTGCGCTGGTGTGTTTGGGGGACAGGAGCCACACTGGGGCAGAGGTTCTGTCTGCTCTGCAGGGGCAGGCCGAGAGGTGGTTGAAGCCACGCAAGCTTAAGCCAGGAATGGTAGTTTGCGACAATGGCACCAACCTCCTCACCGCCCTCCGACAGGAACAACTGACCCATGCGCCCTGTGTGGCTCACGTCCTTAACCTGGTGGTGCAGCAGTTCTTGGGCAGGTACCCGGGCTTACAGGATGTGTGCATTTCCGCAGATCATATAATGCCAGTGCTCGGCTGGCTGAGCTGCAAAAGGAGATGAACCTGCCAAAGAACCGCCTTATATGTGACATGCCCACCAGGTGGAACTCAACGTTGGCCATGCTGCAGGGGCTGCACACGCAGCAGAGGGCCATCAATGAGTACCTGTGCGACTACAGCACCAGGACAGGGTCAGGAGAGCTTGGGTTTTTTTCACCACGCCAGTGGGGCATGATCAAGAATGCATGCACTGTCCTGGCACCATTTGAGGAGGCCACGAGGATGGTGAGCAGTGACAGTGCATGCATCAGTGACACTGTACCTCTTGTCCACCTGTTGGAGCATACGCTGCGTGGAATAATGGACAGGGCACTTGAGGCAGAACAAAGGCAGGAAGAGGAGGACTTCCTTGCCTCTCAAGGCCCCCTTTACCCAGACAGTGTTCCTTGTGTCCCACCCATCACACAGGAAGAGGAGGAGGAGGAGGAGGAGGATTGTGTCAGCATGGAGGTGGAGCATGGCACTCAGCATCAACAGCAGCAGTCTTTTAGGGATGATTTACAGTCCCAACAAACCCGTGGACTTGTACGTGGCTGGGAGGAGGTGGCTGCGGATCATGTCGTCCTTAGTGACCCAGAGGACTCCGGACCGAATGCCTCAGCTAACCTAAGCTGCATGGCCTCCCTGATCCTGCAAAGTCTGCGGAAGGATCCTCGTATTCTTCGGATCAAGGAGAGGGACCATTACTGGCTGGCCACTCTCCTTGATCCACGGTACAAGGGTAAGGTTGCGGACCTTATCTTGCCATCGCAGAGGGAGCAGAGGATGAGACAACTCCGGGTGGCCTTGCAGAAAGGTCTGTGCAATGCGTTCCCAGAGACTGGGAGGTTACAAACTCCTGGTCCTGGACAACGAGTTGCTGAGGCTTCGATCAGTAGCAGAAGGAGCGGTGGAGAAGGTGGCCGTCTGACCGTAGCGTTCAGACAATTTTTTAGTCTGCAGCCCCAAGGTGATCGGTTCCAGCAACCATCGCCAGCGTCTGATATACATGGTGCAGGAATACCTAGGGGCAAGGTCAGACTTGGACACCTTTCCCACCGAAAATCCTCTGGCTTACTGGGTCTTGAGGATGGATCACTGGCCAGAGCTTGCACAGTATGCAATTGAGCTACTGGCCTGTCCTGCATCCAGCGTTCTTTCGGAACGCACATTCAGTGCTGCTGGAGGCTTTGTCCCGGATCACAGGGTGCGCCTGTCCACTGACTCGGTTGATCGACTGACCTTCATAAAGATGAACCAGTCTTGGATCACCACCAGCTACCAAGCACCTGAAGCTGATATAACAGAATAATTTATTTTCAAATGTCACATCCCTTCAAGACTGATGCTGATGTTGAGTGACTGTCATGTTATGTTGACTGACTATCCTCCTCCTCCTCAATGATCCGATTCTTGATGATAGCTTGGAAGAACTTTTTTGTTTCAGGGTGCCACCACCAGTGGCTAAGGCCCAATTTTTCAGCCCCTGTTTAACAGGGGCGTGTAATTAAAATTTTTGATGCAATACTTTGCAACAGGGCTCATTGCTGTGCTCCAAGTACAGTATCTGTGAGGGGTTGCAGTGTTGTGGCACCAGTGCCTAAGGCCCAATTTTTCTGCCCCTGTTCAACAGGGGCATGTAATTACAATTCTTGATCTAATAATTCACAGCAGGGCCCATTCCTGCGCCCACCAAGAGTAACTGTGAGGGCTTACAGTGTTGTGGCAACACCACCACCACCACCAAAGGCCCAATTTTTCTGCTCCTCTTCAACAGGGGCATGCAACTACAATTCTTGATCTAATAATTTACAGTAGGGCCCATTCATGCGCCCACCAAGAGTAACTGTGAGGGCTGACAGTGTTGTAGCACCAGCACCACCACCAAAGGCCCAATTTTTCCTACCACTGTTTAACAATGGCATGTAATTACAATTCCTGATATAATAGTTCATAGCAGGGCATTCCAGCGCCCACCAAGAGTAACTGTGAGGGCTCACAGTGTTGTGGCAACACCAACATGTAAGGGGCAAATTTCAGCAGAGTATATACGGCAGGCCCCTACTTTCAAACATCCAACTTACAAAAGACTCCTACTTGCAAACGGAAGGAGACAACAGGAAGTGAGAGGAAATCTACCCCTAGGAAGGGAAATTCTCTCCTGTCAGGCCTCGTACACAGGGCCGAGATTCTCGTCGAAAAAAACATTTGAATGGAGCGTACGCGGTGACGTCATCGACTACGACGAGCATGCGCTCGTCACATTCAATGCCGTCGCCGCCATCTTGGTATACCCTATCTATGCCTAGGAAGCTACCGCGCATGCGTCAAAGTCATTTCGAGCATGCGCGGGCTTCCCGGCGAAAAGGTAAGTGTACACACACACAATTTTCTCGTCGAGAAACAGGCTGACGAGAATCTCGACGAGAAAATAGAGAGCAGGTTCTCTATTTTCTCGTCGAGATTCTTGTCGCTTTTCTTGACGAGAAACCATACACACAAACGAATTTCTCGGCAAAAAATCTCTGCCAGCAAGTTTCTTGCTGGTTTTTGCCGAGAAACTCGTTCATGTGTACGAGGCTTCAGAGTTAATATGGGAAAAAGGTGTCTCCTCTCTACTGATGCTTTATCACCAATCCTTTTTTCAATAAAAACCCCACTTTTCAAAAACAATTGTCATTGGACCGGAAAGTGAGGTGAAATGTTCTGAACAGGTGCACAGACAGCAAAACAAATGGTACAGGGGTGATAACCCTTCCCTATGTTTTCCAAAAAGCTTAAAAATAGATTTTTTGGCTGGAGCTACACTTAAACAATGTACCTGTTCAAAATTACAAACAGATTCTACTTAAGAACAAACCTACAGTCCCTGTCTTGTTTGCACCACCTGTATACTGCTGTTCAGAGTATATAGGGCCTTTTTTTATTTTGGGTGCGGGGTTCCCTTTAATATCCATACAAGACCCAAAGGGGCTGGTAATGGGCTGGGGTGGGGAGGGGGGGTGATGGGGGTAGCCATGCCATTTTTCTCAAAGATTTTCATCCATATTACTGGGACCAGACATTACATTAAAGCCGCAAGCAGTTTTAAATGGCTTTTTTTAGAAATGTCATTTTGTGCAGGGACAGTTCTAAACATGGGAAACACATGCCACTTCACAGGTATACTTTAGACACCCCCAGGTACGATATTTAAAGGAATTTTTCACTTTTTTTTTCACTTTATGCATCATTAAAATGACTGCTCCCGAAAAACGTCTGTTTTTAATACTTCGTTTTGCATTGATACATGTCCCCTGGGGCAGAACCCGGGTCCCCAAACCCTTTTTAGGACAATAACATGCATATTAGTCATTATAATTAGCACTTTAGATTTCGAACGTTCGCGTCCATTGTATTTAATAGGGTTCTAACAGTCGTGCAAACTTTCGGTCCGTTCGAAGGTTCTGGTGCGAACCGAACCGGGGGGTGTTCGGCTCATCCCTACTCTGAAGGAGTCATGTCCCTGAGCTACCCAGGCCTTGTGCGGATCATAAGGGATGAAGAAGCTTTGCTGAAGGACCAACAGGCGGTTGAGAAAACCACGTCCCCCCCCTCAGTGGGAGTCAGATCAGCTATAGCCACTGAACGGGACTCAGAAGTAGAGATCTTAAAGTCTCAAATGACTCAAGTGTTGGATCTTTTGACCTCTTTAATGGCGAAGAACTCAGGAATCAGTGAAAAAGAAGAAAGCAGGAAACAACTGCACCAGAGCACCTCAGCACCGACCTCCCCACGGAAAAGAGGAGAAACTGTCTGCTTCAACTGTGGAGGAGTTGGCCACTTTGGAAGAGTGTGCCCCAGTCCGAGGAAGAACCGAGGTGCCTATCATCAGCCGGCGGAAAACTTCAGAGGGCCCCGGTAAAGCAGTCAGCTGGGCGCCCACTATTTACAGGAAGCTCCAAAAACATCCTAAAGCCAGAAGAGACAAGGGAGAAGGGAAACAATGCCCCTCCCAAGATACTAAATACCACTTGTCAGGAGTTAAAATGGCAAAGTCCGCAGGAAATCAATGCATACCAGGCCCAACAGGGATTAAGATCCAGAAAGAGATGGAAGAAGAAGAAAACACAAAAAGGAAAATCAATGAGTCCAAAGAAAGAAACCTCCCCGAGGAGGTTTCCAGCCAATTTGGTGGGACCCTCCCCTGTGGTTCCAATTCAAGTGGAGGGAGTCTACCCGAGGGCCATCCTAGACACAGGGGCCCAAGTAACCCTCTTATACAGAGACTTCTATGAAAGACATTTGAGTCATTTGCCCCTACAGAAACTGGAAGATCTAAAAATATGGGAAATTGGCACCCAAAGCTTTCCCTACGATGGTTATGTTTCCATCAGACTGGCCTTTGACCCCTCTGTGGCAGGAAAATCAGAGGTCTTTGGCACGCTGGCAGTGGTTTGCCCTCCCCCACCAGGAGCCAACAAGAGTTCCCTGATTATAGGGACCAATACTGACCTGGTCAGAAGATTACTGGCTCCCCTAGCACAGGAACAGGGTACTTCAGCAGCCAAGATCCACCCAATGTTGCAGTTAGCCTACCAGAGATTGGTACTGGAACAGAAGGCCCCTGAAGAGGGGGTAGGGAAAGTCTGGAGACTGTCCAAGAAGGAGAGGATGTTGCAGCCTGGTGAAAGGACCTGTCTGAAGGCTACGGTGAAACTCTCGTGGGAGAAACCTGGCCCCTTCGTGGTTCTGGAACCAGACCCTTTAGATTCCCACCCAGGATTGGAAGTGATCCCCGAAGTGGTCCCGCTAAGGGCGTTGAGGAAGGTGAACGGCTGGATCCCAGTGAGCATCAGGAATATCACTGGCTCCCCTGTGAAGATTCCAGGCCGGATGTTGCTGGGCAGAGTAAACCCTGCTACCCCAGTGGCCCTGTCTGACCTGGAGAAGACAGAAGAAGGGGAACCCACCCTGGAGAAGCTCTGCTTGGAGAACACGACCTTGCCACCGGTGTGGAAAGAGAGAGCTAAGGCCCAGCTGACCAGGTGGAGAAAAATCTTCTTAAAAGACAAATTTGACGTAGGGTGTGCGAGGAGTGCCACCCACTGCGCCGGCAAAATCTTAGTAAATGTCAAGTCACGTAACTCAATTTGCATAAGTTGAACAGGCGCAGCTCTGAACTTGCCAGTGCGCCAGCAAAATGACATTTCTAAAGGAAAAAAAAGGCATTTAAAAGCACCCACGGCTATAATGAATTGTCAGCTCCCGGCAATATAGATAAAAGTCATTGAAAGTCATTGATAAATACAAAAAAAAAAGCGTGGGGACTAGCAAAATTAACAAGTCAGTTCCCATAGACTGCAATGGTATTTGTTGGGGGGGGGGGGGGTGATTGTCCCATCTCTAATTTTGTAGCATGCTGGATGATGTGCTTAATTTTGGATGGGGGGTGTGTTATTTTCTGCTAGCTGCATTTGAGTTCTTCTGAGCATGCCCAGCCAGTTAGATTTTTTGGTGGTGCTTTTTGTGTGTGAACAGCACCTGGATATTTCAGGGCATGCTCAGAGAGTGTTTTTATGGGTTAGTAATTGAAGGACATCCTTAACAGGTGTACCCGCTTTGAAGTTCAGTCTCTACATTGGTTGAACTTGCATTTTGGGTGTTTCATGGACTGTGCATGTGTTTTCAATTGCCTCTCTAGCAGTGCCGATCCTGACCTCCCTGGGGCCCTAAGCAAAATTCTGCTAAGGGGCCCTCTACCTGACCCGTGATGCCGTGAGCTATGTAAACCATTTGCCATTGCCACACAGTTAACAGTTAACCCCTTCCCTGCCAGTGTCATTAGTACAATAACCGTGCATATTTTTAGCATTGATCACTGTAATAATGTGACTGGTTCACAAAAGTGTCAGTGTCCAATATGCTCACTGCAATATCGCAGTCCCGCTATAAGTCGCTGATCGCCGCCATTACTAGTAAAAAGAAAAAAAAGTGTGTGTGTGTGTATATATTGTGACAGCAGGAAGGTAAAGTCACCTGGTTGCATCCAGGGGGGTAGATATATTTCGCCCAGATTCAGGCTTTACGCCGACTTATACAACTAGGTGGAGAGTTGTATAAGGCTAGTGGGCTCATGGATGACTCATACCTCTAGGGAGAGTGTGGGGCGTCGTACAGACAGGGAGTTGATGAGGCCAGCTGAAGCTTGTCAGCTCATTTAGGCCTCTATAAAAACTCCCAGATTCATTAGATGTTAGCTCATGCCTGGAACCAGACCTGTGTGGACTGTCTAGGGAGAGTGAACTCCTGTGCGGTGAGACAAAGCCTGTGTGGCTATTTGCTTGGACATTTAAAACCAGGGACTTAGGGACTAGGACAGCACTAGGCTGATCCCAGTTGTTAGTTAGGAAACCTGTATGTTTAGTCAGAGGTCAAGTTGACCAGGATTTATTTTGTTTATGTTTCTTTTGCTTTGCTGTGTTTTGTCACTGTAAATAGAAAATAAACCGCACCTTTTTGATTTTGAAAACCACAACCTCCGTTTGCTGGGCCTGTTTTTGTGTGGGGAGCCCATCCCGGGGGTCACACACACCCGCTGCCGAGCTAACCCCCTCACAGTTGGTGGAGAACCAGTGGCAGTTTTTTTTTTAAGCCAGCATGGAGGAGATACTGAAGCAGCTGGCTCTAGCAAATGCCAATCAACAGCAGACAAATGCAGGTTTGCAAAAGAACTTCGCAGCCCAGCAGCAAGCTCATCAACAGAGCCTTGCAGCCCAGCAGCAGACAAACGCAACTTTGCAACAGAGTCTGGAGGCTCAGCAACAAGCCCAGCAGCAATCTGAGGCCCGCTTCATAGACCTGTTGCAGAAGCAAGAGCAGAGACTACAACAACAGATGGAAGCAGTAATGCAGCAACGTCCGCAGACCAGTGAGGAAAGCCGTCCCACTAATACCGCGTCCTTTGGGGTGAGTCGTTTATTGACAAAAATGACTGGAGAGGATGATCCAGAGGTATTTTTGACCACATTTGAAAGGACCGCTGAAAGAGAAAAGTGGCCTGAGGAGCAGTGGGCTGGACTGGTGGCTCCTCTGTTAACTGGTGAATCGCAGAAAGCTTACTATGACCTAGAGCCTAACCAAGCAAAAGACTATGTGATGCTAAAAGCTGAAATATTGGCAAGGCTGGGTGTCACCCAGGCTGTCCGGGCTCAGCGTGTGCATAACTGGACTTTCCAGCTTGGAAAACCCCCCAGGTCTCAAATGTATGATCTCATTCACCTGAGCAGAAAGTGGCTACAGCCAGAGACTTTGTCCGCACCAAAGATTGTGGAACGTGTTGTAATGGATCGGTTTTTGAGAGCTCTTCCTACTGCCATCCAAAAGTGGGTAAGCCATGGAGACCCAGAGACGGCCGATGGTCTTGTGGATCGTGTGGAGAAATACTTGGCTACAGAGAACCTGACGGCCTCTTCCAGTGACACTCGGACTTTCCACCCTAAGACCAGACCATCCCCAGGGGCGGATAAGAGGATTCCAAGGGGTGAGGGTGGAGAGAGTGAGAGGGTGGGAGCTCTACCCCAAGTTTGGCGAGAACAGCCTGGGAAATCAGCGGCTCAAGAGGCCGCAAGAAGGATCGTTTGCTACCGCTGCCGGCAAGCGGGACATATTGCAGCCAATTGCCCGGTTGTGGAGGAACCCATGCAGTGTGACTTTCTGACGGGCAGACGTCAGTCGCTGTGTGCGACAGTCGCATGCACTGCCATTCGAGGAACTGAGAAACATTTATGCAAAATGTGTGTTAATGGTAGAAATGTTGTGGTATTGTTGGATTCAGGTAGCCTTGTGACCCTGATAAAGGCTGAGTTAGTTAAAACAGAGGTCTCTGGGAATAGCAAGGTAGCTGTTATTTGTGTGCATGGGGACACCCGAGAGTATCCAGTGACTACAGTGTGTTTCGAGACCCCCAAAGGTACCCTCTCTCATCCAGTGGGCTTAGTATCTCAGTTACCGCATGACGCCATTGTGGGAAGGGATTTTCCGAAGTTCTGGGAACTGTGGGATGATCCTGAGCCCCCCACTGGTGCCCCTATGTACCAGGAATGTGATAGCCAGAACTCCCCTGAGAGTGGTGAGGACTCTCCGGAATTTCCCTTATCAGTATTGGCAGGGGAGACTCAAGAAACTGGAGAGGAGCCCACCTCCTCAGACGAAAACCTACCGTCTGTGGAGTTTTCTGATCTTGAGGTTCACAGGGAAAACTTTGCCACAGAACAGTTGAAAGACCCCGCCCTAATAAAGGCACGGGAAAACGTAGTGAAAATAGATGGCGAGTTAGTGAACCCAGATAATACCTGCACTTACCCATACTTCAGCGTAGAGAAGGACCTACTGTATCGGGTGGCAAAAAGGGCAGAAGAAACCGTTGAGCAGCTTGTGGTGCCCAAACCTTACAGGAAGTTGGTGTTGGAGTTGGCCCATGGGCACATTCTTGGAGGTCATCTGGGGACAGAGAAAACCCGAGAGAGGGTATTACAGAGATTCTATTGGCCGGGGGTGATGAAGGACATAGAAAATTATTGTTCCTCCTGCCCTGTGTGTCAGAAGTCGGCCCCGATGCCACATTTCCGTAGCCCGCTGGTCCCTCTACCCATCATTGAGGTCCCGTTTGAGAGGATCGCCATGGATTTGGTAGGTCCTATAATCAAGTCCGCTAGGGGGCACCAGTACATATTAGTTATAATGGACTATGCCACCCGTTATCCAGAAGCGATCCCTCTCCGAAATACCTCGGCCAAAACCATAGCCAAAGAGCTATCTCTTGTGTTTAGCCGGGTGGGTATTTGTAAAGAACTGCTTACGGACCAAGGTACACCCTTTATGTCCCGGGTTATGAAGGAGCTGTGTAAATTGTTCAAAGTGACGCAATTACGTACATCTGTGTATCACCCCCAAACCGATGGGCTGGTTGAAAGGTTCAACAAAACCCTAAAACAAATGTTGAAGAAAGTGGTGGATAGAGATGGAAAGGATTGGGACTGTCTACTTCCTTATCTGATGTTTGCTATTAGGGAGGTGCCCCAATCCTCTACGGGATTCTCCCCCTTTGAGTTACTGTATGGGAGACACCCAAGAGGGCTGTTGGATATTGCCAAGGAAACTTGGGAAAGTGAGAGTTCTCCCCACAGGAGTGTGATTGAGCATGTCGCCCTGATGCAAGACCGAATTGCACAGGTAATGCCCATCGTGAAGGAACATTTGGCCCAAGCGCAGTTAGCACAGCAGAGAGTGTACAACCGTGGAGCCAAGACCCGTACCATTTCCCCGGGGGATAGGATACTGGTACTTGTCCCTACGGTTGAAAGTAATTTCCTTGCCAAATGGCAAGGCCCCTACGAGATAATGGAAAAAGTGAGCGAAGTGAATTACAAGGTCAGACAACCAGGAAGGCGAAAGCCCGAACAGATCTATCACGTTAATCTGTTGAAAGCCTGGAGGGATAGAGAGTCCCTAGTCGCAGACACTTGGTCACCAGCTCAAACTGGTTGCGTGATTCCTGAGGTTGGAATAGCAGCCACCTTGTCACAACCCCAACAACAGGAGGTTAAGGAGTTTGTGCTTCGCAACAAGGAGGTATTCTCTGAGCTGCCGGGACAAACATCTGGGGTAGAGCATGACATCATTACCCCGCCCGGTGAAAGGGTGAAGTTAAAACCCTATCGGATCCCAGAGGCCCGACGGGAGGCAATACGGGAGGAAGTACAGAAAATGCTGAACTTAGGGGTGATAGAGGAGTCCCAAAGTGATTGGTCTAGTCCCATTGTGTTGGTGCCTAAACCGGATGGGAGCTGGCGATTTTGTAACGATTTTCGTCAGTTGAACAAAGTTACAAAATTTGACACCTACCCCATGCCACGTATAGATGAGTTGATCGACCGGCTGGGAACAGCCCGATACATGACGACTCTTGACCTCACAAAAGGGTATTGGCAAATCCCCCTGGCCAAGTCGGCCAAAGAGAAAACCGCATTTGTAACCCCAGACGGGGCGTTCCAATATAAAAGAATGCCGTTCGGGTTACAGAATGCGCCGGCCACATTCCAGCGGAAAATGGACCAGATGCTGAGGCCCCATCGGAAGTATGCTGCGGCTTACCTGGATGACATAATTGTCCATAGCACAGATTGGGCCTCACATCTGCCAAAAGTGCAAGCAGTCCTGGACTCTGTTCGGGAAGCGGGGTTTACGGCTAACCCCAAGAAGTGTACCATTGGGCAGGAGGAGGCCAAATATCTTGGGTACACCATTGGGAGGGGAGTAATAAAACCCCAACTCAACAAAGTCGAGGCCATCCAGAGTTGGCCACGTCCCAACAGCAAGAAGCAGGTACGAGCCTTTCTGGGAATCGCTGGGTATTATCGGCGATTCATTCCCCACTTTGCTTCTAAGGCTGTGCCCCTAACCAACCTGACGAAGGGGAAAGGGTCGGTCATGATTAAATGGACCCCCGAGGCTGAGGCAGCATTCCAATTCTTGAAACAAGCCTTATGTAGCCAGCCAGTGTTGTACTCACCCGACTTCTCTAAAGACTTTGTCGTACAAAGTGATGCATCAGATGTGGGGTTAGGAGCAGTATTGTCCCAGGTCTGGAACGGGGAAGAGCACCCAGTCATTTACCTCAGCAGGAAGTTGAAGTCCCATGAGGTAAATTACGCCACCGTTGAAAAGGAGTGTTTAGCGGTGAAGTGGGCTCTAGATTCCCTTCGGTACTATCTGCTAGGTAGGCACTTTGACATGGTTACGGATCACGCTCCGTTAAAGTGGATGGCTCAAAACAAGGAAACAAATAGAAGAGTGAATAGGTGGTTCCTGGCCCTCCAGGAATTCAACTTCACAGTAAAGCATCGCCCTGGCGTTCAAATGGGGAATGTGGATGCTTTGTCTCGAGTACATGAATGCCTGATTGCTGGTGTTCCAACCCCGAGGTTAAAACAAGAGGGGGGGGTATGTGACAGCAGGAAGGTAAAGTCACCTGGTTGCATCCAGGGGGGTAGATATATTTCGCCCAGATTCAGGCTTTACGCCGACTTATACAACTAGGTGGAGAGTTGTATAAGGCTAGTGGGCTCATGGATGACTCATACCTCTAGGGAGAGTGTGGGGCGTCGTACAGACAGGGAGTTGATGAGGCCAGCTGAAGCTTGTCAGCTCATTTAGGCCTCTATAAAAACTCCCAGATTCATTAGATGTTAGCTCATGCCTGGAACCAGACCTGTGTGGACTGTCTAGGGAGAGTGAACTCCTGTGCGGTGAGACAAAGCCTGTGTGGCTATTTGCTTGGACATTTAAAACCAGGGACTTAGGGACTAGGACAGCACTAGGCTGATCCCAGTTGTTAGTTAGGAAACCTGTATGTTTAGTCAGAGGTCAAGTTGACCAGGATTTATTTTGTTTATGTTTCTTTTGCTTTGCTGTGTTTTGTCACTGTAAATAGAAAATAAACCGCACCTTTTTGATTTTGAAAACCACAACCTCCGTTTGCTGGGCCTGTTTTTGTGTGGGGAGCCCATCCCGGGGGTCACACACACCCGCTGCCGAGCTAACCCCCTCACAATATATATATATATATATATATATACACACACACACACAAATACATACATACATATATATATATATATATATATATATAATAAAAGTTTGTAGACGCTATAACTATTGTGCAAACCAATCAATATACGCTTATTGGGATTTTTTTATCAAAAGTATATACCAGAATACATATTGGCCTAAATTAATGAAGACATTTGATTTGACATTTTCTTATTGGATGCTTTATAGCAAAAAGGAAAATGTTTTATTTTTTCAAAATTCTCTTTTTTTGTTTATAGCACAAAAAGTAAAAACCACAGAGGCGATCAAATACCACCAAAAGAAAGCTCTATTTGTGGGGGGGGGGGGGGGGGGAAAGGACATATTGCAAAAAATAGCCTGGTCAGAAAGGGGGTAAACCTTCCAGAGCTGAAGTGGTTAAAGTAATATTCAATTCAAGTCTTGTTTAAAAAAATAAACAAAAAAAAAACACACACACACACACTGAGTGTGCGTGTTTTTTTTATTTACACACACCCCAGTTCAGTGATCTGTGCCCACAGGACAGTGACCCGTTGCAGTGTAATGGTGCACTCTAATGGGAACACCTTATCATCATTTGGGTACTGACTGTACTGATCTGGGGGGGGGGGGGGTATTCTAATGATTGCAGTGCCAGTGCCAAGGGAAAAATCAGAGTGCCAAGAATAGTTCACAGGGCAGGATTCCTCTACTCCAGATTAGGCTGCCTGCTGCTGACATAGATCAACTGAGACTGAGGACTGAAAAGTAGACTCTCACTCCCCCTCCCCCTCTCCAGGCTCACTCAGCAGCAGCTCCCATATGAAAAGAAAAGTCAGCAGCAACCAGCCTTCAAGGGCTTCCTCCTCCTCCTCCTCCTCCACCGCCACGGACCAACAACAGGAAACCCCCCTTCTCTTGTCAGATGTGACGTCTTACTAGTACAGCAGACTCAGTCAGCTCTCCGCATACATAAACTCTGCTCCCTCCCCAGCGGTCTGCCATGTAAAGAAACACATCCAGCAGGCAGCTCAGCTATTAACATACCTTCTGGGCTGGGCTGGGCTCACACGCTCTCTCTAAACTGACTGCTTCCTCCATCCCCTTCAGTTGCGCGCCGAATGCAGAGGCACCACCTGTCACAGGGTCTTTTATAAGGTAGCACCTCTGCACAACACTCTGGATCAATCCACCCCCCTCTCAGCCGGATCTAACTAACTATCAGCGGCTTATGCGGCTGTATCCCTCCTCTTCAAAGAAGAGTCCACAGCCAAGCAGGACAGGATTTACATCATGTAAAATATATTTTTTCTTTAAATGTACAAATTTTATGGCAATACCTCAGTGGAATTTTTTGGGGTGCCTATTCTGCCCCTGGGAGGTGGGGCCTTGAGTAATTTGTGGGGCCCTAAGCAGCTTGCGTAGTGAGCCTATAGGGCGGATCAGCTCTGCTCTCTAGCATACAAACCTATGTTATATAAAGCTTGCAGATAGCATCCTCTGCCTTGCCCTGAAAAGAGGCAAGTGTGTGTGCGTGTGTGTGGGGGCAAAAAGTACATTTTGGTGTCTTTATCGAGTTTGTAACACATGTATTTTATTTGTTATGTCTTTGCAAAACAGATGTTTGTTTTAATTTTGTGGATTGTATTTTTTTGTGTGGGGGGAAATGTTCCCCTGAAATAATTTTGATGTTGTTAATGTGTGTCGTTTGTTCACTTTGATTTAATTGTCTTTGCTGCATTATTTTGCAAAAACTTTCTTAAGATGTTGTGAGTCTGTAACTGTTTCAAATTGACCATGTTTTTTATTTTGGCTTCACTTTTGTTTTGTTGACCAATAAAATTTGATGCAAAGTTTTGAGGTTTGTTTTGAGTTTTCTTTGCAACAAATGTGACAGCTGATTGGCATGTCAAAACAAAACAGGTGTGATTTGTCTACCCTGGTGCCTTCATGCTAGCATATGCATGTATTGTGTGCTGCCATGAATAATCACCAGGAAATGAAAAATACAGAGCGGTAAGTATTCAATTTTCCTTTTTACTGCAGTGGTTCTCAGCCTCAGTTCTCAAGAACCCCCAACAGGACATGTTTTGTGAATTTATCTTATTAAGAATTGCTGTCCAAAATTCAAAACCATTGACTGTGATTTAAAGCACATGTGCAAGGTGAAGGAAAACCTGCAAACATGGCCTGTTGGGGGTACTTGAGAAGCACTGATTTAGAGCACTGCACTTAAAAATAGCTCAAGGCAATCCGATTCTAATTGTGGGCACAAAGTAAGTGTTAGAACCCCCTGTTTTTTTTTTTTTTTTTAGGTTGGGCTTTGTGTCCCCTTTTAGTAAAATTGGCTTCACTTCCTGTCACACAGCTAAACAGGAAGTGAAGGTAAAACCCGACCAATGGGTTTTCTTGGGGACACACATATCAATCTAACTAGTGTCCCCATTAAGCAAATTGCACTCTAGCACTTTGTTGGGTACACCCCAAATCATTGGGTAGTTTGGGGTTTAGTAAAGACAAATCCACTCTGCAGTAAAAGTGTAGCTGCTGAAAATCTGAGGGATCACTGGTGATTGTAACATCCAATCATGTAAAAGCAAAGATGGTGTTTTTTTTGTTTGCTTGCATGTCCCCCTCGGATATCCAGCAAGTGCACTTGTAGTGCAAAGTAGATTTGCCTTTAGTAAATAAACCCCAAAGTCCAAAATACCTAATAATTTGGGGTGTACCCCGCAAAATGCTGGAGTGCAATGTACATAATGGGGAAAGTATTTAGATTGACCTGTGTGTCCCCAAGGAAAGACATTGGTAGGGATTTACCCTCACTTCCTGTGTGGCTATGTGACAGGAAGTGAATTATTTAGAAGGATAAAGTGGCCAAATTTGGGAGTTGTCTTCACCCTATCAGGGATGCAGACATCCCCAAAAACTGTCTAGACTTGTAATCCCTCTGCACTCTATCCCCAAGCAAAATTAAGAAAGGATTTAATTTAGTTTAACTTTGCAAAGACACATTCCTAAGTTGAATTATGATGCATGTCAATGGCCCATTTAGACCCTCTTTAATCACTTGAGATCAGCGCTATAACTGATCGACGGCCACAGCACGGTCCTCAATTGCCGGGAGTCCGTCAATAGACGTCCTCCCGTTCGCGCGTGCGCTGTGGTCACTGAGTCACTGAGACTCGGGTGATGACAGATCAGAGTAAGGGGCCGATCCCTGCCCCTTACCATGTGATCAGCTGTCAGCCAATGACAGCTGATCACGTGATGTAAACAAAAGCTGGGTAATGGTTTTTGTTTTCTCCTTGTGCTGACAGCGTGAGCATAAAAAAAGGCAATCACCGGCTTATGTGCAAGGGACATCGGGCCCGAAGAGGAAGAGGCAATTCTGTGACAATAAGTAGCCCCTGCCAGTGCCACCTATCAATGCCCACCACTGGTGCCAATCAGTGGCACCTAGCAGTGCTGCCTATCAGTGCCCATCACTGCCAACTATCATTGCCACCTAGCAGTGCCACTTCTCAATGCCCACCAGTGTCAACTAGCAATGCCACCTTTCAGTGCCCACCCTTGCCACCTTATCGGTGCCCATCAGTGCATCTCATCAATGAAGGATAAAAATGACCTTTTTTCTAAATTGTCAAAATATTAACCACTTTCTTACCACCCACCGTCAAATGACGTCCTTGGCTTTGTGCAGTGACATCTGAATGATGCCTGCAGTTGCAGACATCATTCAGATATCATTCTTTTCAGCCGGCGATTCTGTGCACGATAAAAACGATCATAGTGGAAGTTCCGCCTCTTGATCGTTCTTATAGGCGGCGGGAGGGGACGTTCCCCCCCCCTCCCGCCGCCATCCGGTGCTTCTCCGGGCTCTCCCGTGCCATCTGGGGCTCGGAGAACGAATTGGCCGGCGCCGGATGGGAAGCCGGATGGGAAGCATAGAGATGACTGGTGACCGTCGGAGGCCCGGGCGCGACGTTATGACATCACGCCGGGTTCCCGTATGTTCCCGTATGTAAACAAAGCTGTGATCTCGGCTGTCCAGCCTGGAGGAAAGATGTGGGGTCTTATTGACCCTGCATCTCTCCATAAAGAGGACCTGTCACAATAGATTCCTATTACAAGGGATGTTTACATTCCTTGTAATAGGAATAAAAGTGATCAAAAAAACAAAAAAGTTAAAAAAAGAGTAAGAAATACAAAAAAGTAAAAAAAAAAAAAAAACGCCCATGCCCCCGGTAGCTCGCGCTCAGAAGCGAACACACACGTAAGTCCCGCCCACATATGTAAACACCGTTCAAACCACACATGTGAGGTATTGCTGCTTGCGTTAGAACAAGTGCAACAATTCTAGCACTAGCCCTTCTCTGTAATGCGAAAATGGTAACGTGTAAAAATTTTGAAAGCATCGCCTAGGGAGATTTTTAAGTACTGAAGTTTGGTGTCATTCCATGAGTGTGTGCAATTTTAAAGCGTGACATGTTAGGTATCTATTTACTCAGCATAACAACATCTTTCACATTATCCCCCAAAATTGGGCTAACTTTACTGTTTTGTAATTTTTTTTAATTCATGAAACCATTTAAAAAAAAAAAAAACGGAATTTGAAATTTTATTGCGCAAATACAGAGCGAGCTAAAAATTTGCAATGACCACCATTTTATTCCCTAGGGTGTCTGCTAGAGGTGATCAAATAGCACCAAAAGAAAGCTCTATCTGTGTGCCAAAAAATAATACATTTTCATTGGGTTACAGTGTTGTATGAGCACGCAATTGTCATTCAAAGTACATCAGCGCTGAAATGTGAAAATTGGTCTGGGCAGAAAGGGAGTTTAAGTGGCCTGTGCACAAGTGGTTAATATAAGGCTACATGCACACGGACGTTTTTCCAGCCGCTTGTTTGAGCGTTTTTTGCAGCTTAAAAATGTCTCTCCATGTTAGCCTATGGCCTCATGGCCACCAATGCGTTTTTGAGCTGTAAATGGCATAGGCGTTTTTATGCCCCATGTACACGGGACGCTGGTGCAAAGTGTTCAGAACTAAGGTTGAAAGCGGCGTTTAGAAAGGCGTGCTTTGTGGCGTTTGCATGCCGCGTTTTACCACATTTGCGTCTATATGCATTTAGTTAGGAAACATGATAAGGAGCCGCCCTAAGCTCCAAAAACAGTATTATTAACGATTGCAGCTATTTTGTGAGACCAGAGTGAGTATCAGCAGCTGAGAGAGCAGCAGTGTAGTTGTATTTAGCGTGTCACTTGCCACATCACTTGCCACAAGTTGTGGATTGTCCACTTGCCACGTCAGCTGCCCCAAGTTGTGGATTGTCCACTTGCCACGTCAGCTGCCCCAAGTTGTGGATTGTCCACTTGCCACGTCACCTGCCCCAAGTTGTGGATTGTCCACGATGCAATGGAAGCAATTTCCTTATTTTTTTGATATATATATATATTGAATGTTTTTTCCTCATGTGCAATAATTTTTGAGTTTATCAATGTAAAAAAATAGGTCACCTTTAAAAACGCTTCTAAACTAAAATGTGGCTAAACGCCGGTACCGCGTCTGAAACCTGGAAATCTTTGGCGTCTGAAGGCATTTTTAGGCTTTGTGAAAAACGATGTTAAACGCAACTGCAGATGTTTTTTTTCCAGGCCAAAAACAGTGTTTTGGATGTAATAGAATTCAATGGACCCGGATCCAAAACGCAAGTACCGCAATTTTGCGGCAATTGTTTTTTTTTGTTCTTTAACCTGTTTATAGCTGGTTGTTAAAGGAAATGTAAAAAAACATAAACGTTGCTAGAAAAAAAACAGTGTGGGGTCCCCCCTAGGTCCATCCTAGGCCCTTGGGTCTAGTATGGATTCAAAGGGGACCCCACCCCTAACAAAATGGAAAAAAAAATCACGTGGGGGTCCCCCCAAAATCCATACCAGGCCCTTCGGGTCTGGTATGGATTTTAAGGGGAACCCGCGCAAATCTTAAAAAAAATAGCATGGGGGTCCCCCTAGAAATCCACACCAGACCCTTTATCCGAGCACGCAACCTGGCAGGCCACAGGAAAATAGGGGGGGACGGGAGAGCGCCCCCTCCCTCCTGAACCGTACCAGGCCACATGCCCTCAACATGGGGAGGATGTCCCCATGTTGATGGGGACAAGGGCCTCTTCCCGACAACCCTGGCCATTGGTTGTCGGGGTCTGCGGGCGGGGGGCTTATCAGAATCCGGGAGCCCCCTTTAATAAGGGGGACCCTAGATACCGGCCCCCCACCCTATGTGAATGAGTATGGGGTACATCGTACCCCTACCCATTCACCTAGTGGCAAAAAAAGTCAATAAAAACACAACACAGGTTTTCAAAGTAATTTATTAGGCAGCTCCAGGGGTCTTTCTGCCGGGCGCCCCGCTATCTTCTTCCAGCTCTTTTGCTAGCGGGGTCCCGGGCTTCCTCATCGTCTTCGGGGGTCTTTCTGCCGGGCGCCCCGCTATCTTCTTCCAGCTCTTTTGCTAGCGGGTCCCGGTCTTCCTCGTCGTCTTTTTCCGTCTTCGGGGGTCATTCTGCCGGGCGCCCCGCTATCTTCTTCCATTTTTTTTGCTAGCGGGGTCCCGGGCTTCCTTGTCGTCTTCTTCCCTCTTCTCTCCGTCCGATGTTGTCTCGTCGCTGTCCGCCGCTACAATGCTCTGCCCGCGGAGCGGCACCCACTTATATTGGCATGGGGCGTGGTCACCGGGTGATGCCACTCGCTGACCCCGCCCCCGTATGACATCACAGTTCCGGGGAATGATGGTATGATAGCTGCCATAGTGCACGCCTACAATAATACCACCAGTGATGTCACAGGGTACTCCCCTTATAGACTTTTGTTTGGAAGGAAAGCAAGACTACCAGTAGACTTGGCCTTTGGTACCTCAGTGGACCACACATCAGCTGCCTCACATAAGGGATACGTGGACCGACTGCGAAGGAGCTTAAGGCTGGCCTATAAGAAGGCCCAATTAACTTCTGACCAGAGAGGAGCTCGGAATAAACGGAACTTTGACCTTAAGGTCCGGATCCAGGATTTGCAACCCGGGGACAGAGTGTTACTAAGAAATTTAGGGGTTCCAGGAAAGCACAAGCTGGCAGACAGGTGGAAGTCAGAGCCCTATGTGATTTGTAAAAAACTGCCTGATCTACCAGTATACCAGCTGAAGCCTGAAGGAAGATCGGGGCTGCGGAAGACCTGGCACAGGAACCATCTGCTACCCCTATCTGAAGCAGTCAGGATGCCCCCTACCCTGGATTCTCCGGAGCTGCCTTCAACTCCCTGTACTCCTAGACCCAATACTAGGTCTCAGACAACTCTAGAACAAGAGAAGGATACTTCAGATCAGAGTGAAGAGGAGGAACTGGAACTCACCTGGCTATGGCCATCACAGGCACCTGAACCTCTATCCATAGACCTTCCACCCTCTGAGGATACCCCTGATGATACCTTAAATCCGGAAGCCACTGAGTTTATCCCATCCCATGCTCAGACTGAGGAGTGGGAAGATGCCATAGAGTAATTTCCTGTTGACGATCCAAGGGAATCCATGTATCTTTCAGCATCTGATTCGGGTGCCTCAGAAACAGAAGACACTCCTACACCTATCCCAGTGGAAGAACCTGTGGTATCTGAGACATTGACCCCCAGAGAACAAAGAGCTAAGAGAACCATACGTCCTCCCCGGAAGCTAACCTACACCTAGATGGGGGAGTGTTCTGAAGACACTGTGGTGACGGCGAAAAGGACTATAGAGAATACTGGCCCCTCCACTGTGCATTTGGTGGAGGGCAACCCCGACTCACTCTCTGGCACAGTTAGGCAGGCCACCCTCACTGACATGACCTGTGGACACGACAATCTACCTTCCCATGCTTGGTGGGAGATTCCTCTGCCGGGCTCCTTTGCAGCCCTTCATTACCTTGTTTGTACATATTGTTGATGCTGTCTTTGGGGACCAAAGATTCTAAGTGGGGGGAGTGTGTAGCGGGGGTTTCCTTTAAGGCCTCAGAGACTACTGTACCTATAACCCCACTGGACACCCAGGGTGCATTGCCCTGCGCAAAGACTGCTGGGGTGGACTTTATAAGAGAAAAGCGGAGCCGGCTTCAGTCTCTTTAGACACCACCCGCCCAGCAAGTGGAACTTCTTTCCGAGCCTGTGGTGATACTAGGCCTAAGCCTGGGCCTTTCTCCAAAGAGCCTTCCGCTCTCACCGAGGAACCTGAGGGACGCCTCTCCACACTGTTGTTGCATCGTTGCCAGGAGGACCGAAGACTTGGATGTCGAGAGACCTGTGTACCAAGACACAGCAGCGGAAGATACGGACACGGACTGGTCCGGTTGGGTGAGAGAGCACTTGCTCAGAGAACTATATAGGATTCTCTAGGCCCAATAACTGTTATCCGGAGTTATCAATAGTGTTGCGCTGCGCACTGGAGGGACAGTGCATTGGAGCAGCTTTAGAGATTGCCTTAATTCACCAAGTTATCAAAACCCCTTTACCCTGTGGGTTACAGTATTTCTTCAACAAGTGCACCACCGTTTTTTTGCTAGCGAAGATTTTTCCCTACGGAACTTCTACACAGTACAGTCAGGCCTGACTTAGCGTAAACATTGCTGGGCGCCATCTTTGCCCACGAGGGAAAATAGCTGCAGCGGGGACCGTTAGATTTATGCACTACACTGTATATCTGTTTGTCTTTTGAGATACTCTTTTATTGCAGGGCTCTGCACATGATATGCATCCTATCGATTATATGCTTACCTAACAATCTGAGTAAAAACGTTAAAGGTTAAAGGGGTTATAAAGGTTTGTTTTTTATTTTCTAAATAGGTTCCTTTAAGCTAGTGCAATGTTGGTTTGCTTACCTTTTCCTTTGATTTACCTTATAAATGTTATTTTTCTTTGTCTGAATTTCTCACTTCCTGTTTCTCCTCACTAAACTTCACACCATCACCTGAGTGGTGTGGAGTCAGCCAGAACAGCTTACTGAACAGCTTACTGAGGAGGAACAGGAAGTGAGAAATTCAGACAAAGAAAACAAAGAAAAAAAATATTTAGAAGGGAAATCTAAGGAAAAGGTAAGCGAACCAACAATGCACTAGCTTAAAGGAACCTATTTTGAAAATAAAAAATGAACCTTTACAACCCCTTTAAGTATATTGGTGTTGTGTCATTTACTTTGCAGAAGAGACGGGTAAAGATAGTTATACTCTATTGCTGTGTGTGTTCTACTATAGGATTGTGCCTCCGTGAGTTGCAGGTTGCACCATCCTATCATCCCCTACTAACTGTGCCAAGGGAGATTAGAGCCAATTGCCGGGGGTTGACAGGGTGCATTACAGGGGCCCAAAAGTTATACCAGCAGCCCTCTTAACTGGGGATACCGCTAGATATATATATATATATATATATATATATATATTTCAATATTATTTTCATATATGAGTCATTTTATTAATTGTTACTAGCGCAGCACATTGTGTCATACAATTTTGCATTATCACATTCTGGGGAAGTGTGGGGAGTGCTGGCAGCTGTTTTTACTTTAGTTTAATTTTTCACTGTAGGTTTTAGTTTGGCAGCTCACAAGGTTTTTCATAATTTTATTATTTCTAAATGGTACTTTAATAACGCACACAGTCTTTGATTTCAGCATAATGTGTACAGTTATAATTCGACTGGAGTTCAATGTAAAATTGGATTAGAATTTCAGTCCGAATTTCTTTACGTTATTTGGAGAATTCAGTAAAATTTGTGTAGCTGGCTCACCCCTCTCACCCCTTCTTCTTCTCGGCTTGCTGTCTTGTCTAGGGGAACCTGGGAGGAGGGATGAGATCCACCACGGCCCATGTCCTCTTCTGGCTAGAGGTGAAGGCCCGAACATATTTTACCATCGGGTCGTGTGTATAACCCAGGGTCAAGTCTTTCCTCTAACTGACCCCCCTTTGCTCCCAGTAACCAGAGTTCCACACCACTGAAAAGGTCCAACTCCTTTTTATTCTTCAAAAGCAATAAATCGTCACTTAGCACAGACAGGTTGTGACCAACGAACAGTTCAGTATAGGTGGGGAGTAGGTCAAGGCACAATCCTTAATCAAACTAAACCATTAAGATATCACCAACGGTTATGGCGCACAGTGGCTGTGAATGTACTTCTTTCCTTTTCTGAGTCTCTACCAGCAACTCTGACGAACATGAAACAGGAGTTACCTTCCTTAAGCTGTGGCCCCAGTCAGAGGGAAGACATCCTTCTGAGAGAGTTACCGGAGGCCGCACCGTCACCGGCAAATGCTGCACCGGGCTGTTCGGAAGGGTTACACTCCCCGGCCTCCTCGTCTCAGATTCGGGCGCCCAACACCTTAGGGCCCCTCGGACTCCTCCACCCTTGCGGAACCCAGTCGAAGGTACTGGGTCCCAGGCCTCCTCAATAGTACCTCACCCCAGGGCTAAAGGTGCCTGGGATGGACTCCATCTCCCGTTCCGGCCAGGTCAAGGGCCCCTGTGCCTGGAACTCCGGAATGCCCGCACCCAGGCTGAAGGTGCCTGGGCGCGGCGGTGACCTCCGACTCTGAACCCCGTGCTCAGGGTGTCCACCCCCCTTTATTTCAAATATTTTTATTGAAAGTTTTCAATAATAACAAAAGATTGTCAAACAAGTAGGTTGTACAGTACAAAAACTGAGTGTGCACCCTTACAAATATACATTCCTGCAAGTACATAAATGAGTCTTGCGAGTTATCTCATGTAATCATGTCCTAGCATTACTGCTAGTGAATAAGTATGCTCCACCTCAACCAACCAGATGCATACCTAAAGTTATTCAACCACAGTATCTCCAACCCCCGGAACGCCCCTCCGGGATCATGCTGCATCCCAGTAGGCGGAGAGACAAGGTACTAGTAAATGTCCATCAACAAGGTATGCTTGTCATGTTGAATAGAGGGAGCACCTCATCAATACTATTAAACATAAGGTAGTATGTCAGAATAGGAAGCTACTGTGCTCAGTAATTAAAGAACCCTTCAATAAGAAGCGAACATAAACCAAAAATCAGAAAAATAATTATATAGGAGAACTGCGTTAACACATGGGTTGCATTAACCCAGGAAAGCCAAGAGAGGCAGAAGAGGGAAGAAGAGACGTAAACGTGTGAAAGAAAGAGACAGAAATACTTGCATGCTAGTTCTGTGGGACGTGAGAGCTCAAATTTCCAGGTTGAACACCATAAATAAGAGAAACATTGCATGAGGTGGCCCAAGGCTCCCAGGTGGCTATACATTTTTCAGTTTTATCATTAAGTTTAGCTACAATTTGCTCCTGATCCTGATCCTGATCCTGACCATGATCCTTGAAACGAAACGGTGGGTTTCTTCCAGGCTTTGGCTACGGTCATTTTGGCTCCCAGTAATAAAAAATATGAAAGTGTCTGGGCTGGTTTGGGCAAGTTGGGAATAGTATGATTTAGAAGTGCTATACTGGGTTGTGGAGCTATCTGTATCCCCATCAGGGATCCAATGATGCGAAATACTTTGCACCAAAACGTTCTAATTCGTGGGCAGGACCACCAAGTGTGGAACATAGAGCCCTCAAGCTCACACCCTCTGAAGCATACTGGGGAGGTGCCTGTGTACATCTTTGCCAGCCTGGAAGGAACATAATACCACCGTACTAATACTTTTAAACTAGCTTCTAGAGACATTAAGTATACCTTTGAACGCTCGCCTTGATATGCGGAACCATACCTCAGTGTTCCAGGAGCTGTCCATATCCTCCTCCCAAATCCGAGCATAGGTGGGCTTGGTCAACCTAGTCGACAGAGCCGTGTAAATTAAAGAGATACCTCCCCTCTGATCCATAGTGTTCGAGCACCAGTGTTCATAGGGTGTAATTTTAGGTGGGTCAGATTTGTCGTTCCACATAGAGTGCAGGAAATGGGAGATTTGGGAGAATCTAAAACATTCGGAGTCGGGCATATCTAGTTTCTTCTTGCAATGGGATAAAGAAATTGGGCCCGCCGGAGAGAGAAAGTGCCCAATTCTGTATAGGCCCTTATCTGTCCACCATTTGAAAGCCCCAATGTTCATTCCTGGCAGGAAAGCAGTGTTATGGAACAGATGAGCCAGGGGTTTTAAAGGAGATGTCAAGGTTGTACGTTCATAAAGCCGGGAACATAGAGCAACAGAGTGTGAGAGTGTGGGGGATAAAATCGCAGGTCTCGCTTTAGGGTCACACCATAGGAGATAGTCAATGGTGTTCGCTGGGGCCGCTTGCCTTTCCATAGAGAGCCAGTCCGGTTTCGGGCCCCTCGAGAAGACCATTGAGATTTGTGCTAGTTGTGCTGCCTGATAGTAATCCCAGAGGTTCGGAAGACCCAAGCCTCCCTGTGATTTTAGGCGGAAGAGGATTCCCGAGGGACATCTATAACCTTTGTTACCCCATACGAAGCGAACAACATCAGACTGAAGTTTACCTAGGACCTGTTTCTTAATCGGGATTGGGAGGGAGCGGAATAAGTACAGTAGACATGGGAGAAGAGTCATCTTAATCGCATGAATTCTACCAAGCCATGACAGACCTCTTTTTGACCAGTTATTCATATCAACTCTACATTTTAGCAGCATAGGGGGGTAATTAGCCTTAAAGAGGCTACTGATGTCCGGTGTCAGCTTGATGCCTAAGTATGGGATCGCCCCGGGTGCCCAAGCAAATTCAAAGTTGTTAGAAAGTTGTTGGAGCATGTCCGGTGGGACAGTAATGTTCAGGGCTATTGATTTAGTCATATTTACTTTCAAGCCCGATACCTCACTGAAAACCTTCAATATTTTAAGGATTACTGGGGTAGATGTTAATGGGGAGGTAACGAAGAGGAGGAGATCATCAGCGTACAGTGCGCACTTGTGTTCTCGGGGCCCGCAAATGACTCCCTTAAAATCAGGATTCGATCTAAGCGCGATAGCTAAAGTCTCTATGGCTATCGCAAAGAGGAGGGGGGAGAGTGGGCATCCCTGTCTGGTGCCCCTATTTATGAAAAAGGGTCAAAACCCCATCTTTCCAGGATACCAGACAGGTATGCCCAATCTATAGAATCAAAGGCCTTGTGTAGATCTATCGAGAGCAAGTAACCTTTTTGTTGGGTTCCCCCATCCCACTGAGACTGTAAAAGTGAAATAATGTCAATTGTTCGTCGAATCTGGTCCGGGCCCTGTCTCCCAGGGATGAAGCCCACCTGATCTTTGTGAATGTATGAGGCGATGAAACCAGACATTCTGTTAGCTATAATCTTGGTCATGATTTTGATATCGTTATTAATAAGAGAGATCGGCCGATAATTGCCCACCACACTTGGGTCCTTATCAGGTTTGGGTATGACCGAGATATAAGCAGCGTTTAGGTCTGTACCCAACTTTGCTCCATCCCTGAGAGAGTTGAACAACCGGGCCAGATGCGGAGCCAGACTAGGGCCAAATTTTTTATAATACCCATTGGTGAAGCCATCCGGACCAGGGGAGGATCCCACTTTAAGAGATTTAATGGTAGCCATAATTTCCTCTTGAGTGAACGGACTCTCGAGGATGTCTCTATGTTCTTCTGTCAGGGAGGGCAACGGAAGTTCCTGTAAGAGATTTATTTTAAGCGGTCCGGGGGTCTGAGGGGCCTGTTTGTACAGGTCAGAGTAGAATTGTAGAAATGTGTCCATAATCTTAGTTGGATTCTGTGTCAAATCTCCCGACGCTGTCCGAATTTTAGGGAAAGCCAAAGAGCGGTGCTTAGGAGTGAGTTTTACGGCTAGTTTAGAGCCTATCCTATCCTTCTGGGAATAGAACCTTGCCCCAGTCCATCTAAGGTGCTGTTCTGCGGCTGTCGTTAGATTCAGGTTAAGAAGAACCCGAGCTCTGTCCAGGTTTGCTAAAGTACCGGCCGAGGGGTTACGTTTATGAGCTTTAGCCAGGGAGTGAAATTCTTCCGTGAGTTTCAGTGTATCTGCCTTGCGTTCTGCCTTGAGTTTTGAGGACATCTGAATGAGTTTCCCCCTGATGACCGATTTATGAGCCGCCCATATGGTAGAAGGGGAGACCTCATCAGTGGAGTTTAAGAGAAAATATTCCTTGATGGCTGCCTCCAATAATGAACATTGTATTGGGTCACTTAAAAGAGATTCTTGCAACCGCCAGCGAGGGAGATCCCTCACTCCCGAGGACCGCAGAGTGGTCATAGTGACCATCGAGTGATCCGACAGAGGAGATTCTACTATCTTGGAACCTCTAAGTAGAGGGATTGTATAGGAGCGGGTGAAAATGTGATCTATCCTGGCAAATGAGTTGTGTGGGGCTGAGAAGTGTGTGTAGTCTTTTGCGTGTGGGTTGATCTCCCGCCATACGTCACACTAGTCCTGCCGCATGGAGTAGTTTAGCTATGTTTGTACTCTGTTTGGAAGGGCGTTTGGGCTTAGTTTTCCCATCTTCCAGTTTGTCTAGGGAGGGATCAAAGGCGGTATTAGAGTCACCGCCAATGAAGACTGATCCCTTGAGGAGCGGTGTCAGTTTCCGTAGAAGGGAATCAGCATAGTATGACACAAATGTATAAAGCTCTCCATCTATGTGTCCGGAAATCAAAATATAACGCCCCTGGGGGTCTACTACAATTTCTGGCTGCGAGAGATTAATGTGTTTGGCAAGGCATATTGCTACCCCTTTCGTCTTGTTATCTGCCGAGGCCAGGAAAAATTGTGGGTAACGTTGATGTAAGAAAGAAGGTTTGAATGTGGATGGGAAGTGGGTTTCTTGCAACAGGAGTATATCAGCCTGCATGGAGTGGTATTGCTGAAATACTTTCCTGCGTTTCACGGGGGAATTGAGGCCCTGAGTGTTATGTGAGACTATTTTAAGCGTGGGCATAGGATGGCGTGCGTTAGACATGGATCAGAGGGGAAGAGTCTATGAGGAGGTTCATTGGCTTACCTTGTCCCCGGGAGAGGAACTCCCTGATAGGCCAGTAGAGAAGACCTAGCGAAATCCTGTTGCCAGAGATGGGAGGCAGGATGCAGTCAAGTAGCCTGAGAGTATTCCATCGAGCATGCGTGAGAAGAGAAGAAAGGATGAAAACAGAGAGAAAGAAGAAAAAAGGGGTTACACACTTGTAAACCAATAGTAACCGTTTGTCATTGAAAAGCAGCTTAAACCAACTCCTAACTGGGGGGTCCCCCAACCCCCTTCCCCCCCCGGAGTGGGATGGGCTAGCCATCACCCACTCCTACAACCTGAGAGGTCCAGGAAACCCCAATAACGGGGAGTCCAGAACAGAACCTAGGAGCACTGACTGTGCTCTCGGTTCCTAGGGCAGGTGCACTGAGTCCACCACAGCCCAGCCACCTTTTAACATATAAATCTTAAGGCGTAATATAGCCCATAATAGTAACTAAACAGAGCGCCCCCACTAAGTTAGAAACATTTTCAAGGGTCAGTCCCTAACATTCCTCCCGTGTCCTGCCCCCTCCCCCCGATCCCCACCCATAAAACTGGGTGCCGAGGGGGTTAGGCAGGACCCGAGAGGAATAACATCTGGAAATTCATGACCTTAAATAAGGGATATCCTCCCAATCCACAAAATAGTATTCCTCCGTCCAGCAGGAGGGTAAGCCCAAACTCGCTGGAGGAAGGAGCACCTCAACCGAATAAAAATAAATTTGACCGAACAGCAAACTTGAACCTATAACAAAAATGAACAGTAAGGAATAGCAGTCTACTAAGAGCAAAATTGTAAACCAAAGGGGAGGCCTAAGAAGGCGGTCCTCAGTCCAGAAAGTTCACTGCGGTATGCAAGAGAAAATGTCCCCCATCCCACACCCTGACCCGGATACCCGACCCATACATTCAAACTGTAACCTTCAGCAAGAGCAGGTAAAAACAATTGTTCATCCACTTCAAGTAAGGGGTCAGGTCACACTTGGGCCATCAGTAAGGGGGTGAGTATAGAAGTCTCAAGCACTTAGGAAAGGTGAAAGTGTCACTGATCAGAGCCCTGATCTGGTATAGGATAGTTGCCCATCAAGGTGGGAGATTTTCTTTAGGCCTCTTGGAACTTTGATGCAGCCAGGTGTGTTGCAGTGGACTTGCCGGTGGTGGTCTCTTTGACGAGGAGGGGGTGTTCCTGGTGATCTGCATGGAGGAAGGTTCCTGTGACAGGATCCCAAGGTGTAGCAAGAGGCGCTCCCCCTCCACTAGGGAGGAGAACCCATAGCTTTTGTTTTTGAATGAAAAGTTCAGGCGAAGGGGAAACGACCATCTGTATGTGATCTCTTTTTCCATTAGGATCAGAAGTAAGGGCTTAAGCGATCGTCTTTTTTTAATTGTATAAGGTGACAGGTCAGCAAAAATCTGAATTTTGTGTCCTTGGAAAGTGAGGGTATCTGAGCTCCTGGATTTCTTCATCACCTCTTCTTTTACTGAATAGTAGTGAGGCTTTACTATGATGTCTCTGGGGAGACCGTCAGAGCGGGGGGGGTTGAAGGGCTCTGTGAGCTCTGTCCAGTTCCAGGCGGATATCAGTAATATCAGGAATCAGGCTTCGTATGAGCGCTTTTACAGTTCCCTGTACCTCCTTTTCAGATTCGGGGATCCCCTTATCCTAAAGTTGTAGCGTCTCGATCTATTCTCGAGGTCATCGATCTTTGCGAATGCTGTTTCCAATTGATCCTGCACATCTTGCAGTCTAGTAGTATTTTGGTAAATGCGGGAAACAGCATGATCAGCTTTTTGTTCTATAGTGTCCATTCTCATTCCTATTTGCGGTAAGTCAGCATGGATGGATGCAGTGATCTGAGCAGCGTTCTGTGCCAGCCCTTTAGAGAGCATTTGAGCAAATGCAGCCATCATGGATGGAAAGTCAGAGGGAATAGGAAAAGCTCCTGTGGTTTCACTGGCTTCTAGGAGGAGGCCTGTATGTGGATCAAGCATGGGGGTAGTGGGGAAGCCTGAGCCCATCCTACTTAGCAGCGATTCAGTGGAAGCTGGAGAAGTGGCCAGGGGCAGGGGTGGAAAGTCTGTACCTGAAGGGGATTGCGGCATCAGGTCCTGGTCAGCAATAGAGTCCCCAGATAGCTCCGAGCTGTGAGGGCCTCGTGTAGCTGCCGCCATCTTGGCATAGCTGAGAGGGCCTGGAATCGCGGACATCTGGCGTGATAGATTCCTCCGTGCCGTCGCTACTGACATCCGAGGAATCAGGGGGGCTTCCCCTGCTCGAAAATCCCGGTTAGGGGGGCGCTCTGTGAGCTCCGGTGGCTAGTGACGGGCTGTGGTGGAGCGGAGCTCTAGAAGCCGGCGGCCATCTTGGGAGCTGCCGCGCATGCGCCTGTCTGCCCCCCTTTATCTCCTCTCCCCAGCGTCACAGCAGGTTCCCCACCCCGCTGTACAACCGCCGGAAAGGGACAAAAGGAGTACAGTCTTGCAGTGAGGGTTCAACCCCCGGGCCAGGGCAACAGTGCCACCCTCGAACCCCAGGGAACCTCACACCATCAGAGTCCTCCATAAACAATAATCAGTGCATCTGGGTTACACTACCACCCAGATGCTTCCCTTAAATTTAAATACCCGCTACACTCTCCCCCTGGTGATTTGACACTGGTCCCCAGTGTCTGGTGCAAACCCACGTCTTCCAAAGAGTGGTAACATGAGTTCAACCCAGAGACCAAACTACAGGTAGAACCAAGCCCTACAAACTTAGCCATGAATTGTGCCAGGACCTAGACTGGGAAAGGAAAACAAGAATACAAACAATGAACTTTTGTTTTTTTCAAAAATACTTAGATATTTTACACATTAACATTCCCCCTCTCTGCTATCTAAGAACCACCCCATTCTCAGCAGCCTTCATAGATGAGTCTCCTGCAGAGGGGAAAAGGAAAGAAACACACATCCTAACACAATGTATGTGTTTTCTTGGAAGGAATGGGTATATCCGTAAAGAAACCCAGTCGCTCCAATAAGTATAGTGCAGAGTGTAAAGCAAACAATTGTTGCGCAACACCACCACCTGGTGGCAATGCCGCGGTAAACACACTTGTCAGATCCAGATGAACTTTTACTTCTCTGTGCTGTGACCCTATACTGGCTATGCCCCAAAGTCACTGATTTATTTTCCTTGATGGGAGGAGAAGGAGGGAGAACAAACAACAGTAACAGCTCCCATTTCTCCAAAGAGTAAAACATCCCAAGAAAAAAAAAAAAGGTTAGAGCACAGTCCCTGTATTCAGCAATAAAAGATAATATAAAGGAGTCTTTTTCTCCTATAAGTAGAACTTTGGGTGCGGCAGGAACAAAGGCTTTAAATGCTTGTCAAAGGTCTCCATATTATACTCAATGTTCTCTCCATCCTTCCGACAGATAATCACCCTGTCAGCATGGATGTGCCTCCCTAACATCTACTCTGCCTTACAGTCCTTGAATTTTCTGGTAACTGTAGGTGAACACGAGAGGTATCTGCGTGCGTGAGGTACCTTAAGCTTTGTCCAGACAAACTCATTGTACCACCGCTGCCTCAAGACTTCCACCTCATAGAGCAATTCTCGTAGCAAATATGGGTATTCCCACCCACATTCACAGGCAACCTTTTGGCAAAAGAGACGCTGCAGCCTGGCCAAAGGTGGCATTGGGGCACGGTCTCCCTCTCCAGGCAGAACGATGGATTCTGGATGACGAGGTACTTTCACTACCTCTATTGATTTGGGCCCTGTAGTGCACCGCTGTCAACCCCTGGCAATCGGCTCTAACCTCCCGTGGCACAGCTAGTAGTAGTGGGATAAGACCGCGTGACCGCAACTGTTGGTGACGCAGTCTTATAGCAAGCATACACAGAATATACTTTAAAACTCCTATTAAAGTAAGCAAAACTGACACCAAATGTACTTTACCCAGTTGAAGGTACTGGGCCCCAGGCCTCCTCAATAGTACCTCACCCCAGGGCTAAAGGTGCCTGGGATGGACTCCATCTCCTGCTCCGGCCAGGTCAAGGGCCCCTGTGCCCGGAACTCCCGCACCCAGGCTGAAGGTGCCTGGGCGCGGCGGTGTCCTCCGACTCTGAACCCCGTGCTCAGGGCGTCTGCCCCCTTTATCTCCTCTCCCCAGCGTCACAGCAGGTTCCCCGCCCCTCTGTACAACCGCTGGAAAGGGACAAAAAGAGTACAGTCTTGCAGTGAGGGTTCAACCCCCGGCCCAGGGCAACAGCGCCACCCTCGGACCCCAGGGAACCTCACACCACCAGAGTCCTCCATAAACAATAATCAGTGCATCTGGGTTACACTACCGCCCAGATGCTTCTCTTAAATTTAAATACCCGCTACACTTGTTTATATTGTAATTCGGGTATTCTGATATATACAAATCTCTGAATATTTGTCTGAATATTAATTTGGAACAAAATGAACCGCACATGTCTAGTAGCCTGCTGTTGTTCCCTGGACAAAAAGAGCTCCAGCAAGAAATGTCCGGCTTTACTGAGCTTTGCCAACATTTGAAAATATTTTCTATTGGGGCCCACTTGATGGCATAGACTATTTTCTTTAAAAGGTGAACTTAGCCTTTATGTGAAACTTTGCCCTGCATTCACTCTTATATCACACAGCAACACAGACAAAGAACAGTTGAGAATCTGTTATAAAAGCACATGATGTAATTTCAGATTAACTCTTTTTCTCAGGTCTGCAGGTTGCTAGGAGAGCATTTTGCAATCTGCCAAAAATATTCTGCATTTCTTTTTAACTATACCATTTTGAAAAAGAATACAAGATTGATTTTAATTGTCTTGTTTTGTTCAGCTCATAGCATTATGCAGAGAAATCAAAGGGAAACAATTATTATTACGATTTTGGTAGATTTAGGCCCCTTTCACACGGGACGGATCCGTGAAGATCCGCCCTGTGAACCTCCGCTTGCTCAGCGGGGATCGCTCCACTGATCCCCGCTGAGCCGGCAGATGACAATGTGCAGGGACCGCCCTGTCAGATCTCGGCTCTCCCCTATGGGAGGATCGGATGAACACGGACCATCTGTCCGTGTTCATCCGATCCGCTCTGCAGACAGATAGAAAAATAGGATTTTTCTCTGTCTGCAGAATCGGAGAATTGCGGACCCGGATGAGATTGGGTGTCAGCGGATGTTCATCCGCTGACACCCGCGATCTCATAGGGACCAATGTATGTCCCTTTTTCATCCGTAAACGGATGGATGAAAAAGCGGACATACGGTCCACTGGTGTGAAAGGGGCCTTACTGAACCTGTGATAAATGGTAGAATACAACAGGATTGTATGCTAACACTTTATATATTTACACTACTTTGCAAGAGGAAAGAAGAAAAGGAAAAATCTTATTTCTGTACTTACTGTAAAAAATTAATTTGCTGAGTCACACAGGATTCAGAAACAATTATACTGCTGCCTAATGAAGGATTTGAACACTGACAAACAAAAAAAACAGTAATCAGACTGGTATAGCCCCTCCCACTAAAACACAAAAACAGTCTCCTGCGCTCGGAAGTACAGTCTCTTAGTGGCACAACCAGAGTATTCCGTAGGAAAATGACCAAGAATCTTGCTGCCCTCCTCAGAACAATTGGTATTCTTTAAGACTGAAAAGTAAAGGAAAACAGAAGGCGCACCGACCTAGTGCATTACCAGTGGCTAGGTTTTATTTAAAAAGTTTGAAGGATTAGAAATACTCACAAAGCAAGTATAGTATTGAACACATAATCTTTCCATCAAAAGGAGATAGCCTCCTACTGGAACCGGACGACCAGAGAGTCCAGACAACAAAATTCACAGCCACGGCTGACGCGTTGCGAGGGCGCACCCTCTTCCTCAGAGCCACTGGCCAGTCACCATCACTTTTTGGCTCTGAGGAAGAGGGTGCGCCCTCGCAACGCGTCAGCCGTGGCTGTGAATTTTGTTTTCTGGACTCTCTGGTCGTCCGGTTCCAGTAGGAGGCTATCTCCTTTTGATGGAAAGATTATGTGTTCAATACTATACTTGCTTTGTGAGTATTTTTAATCCTTTAAACTTTTTAAATAAAACCTAGCCACTGGTAATGCACTAGGTCGGTGCGCCTTCTGTTTTCCTTTAGTTTATAGCCCCTCCCACTGCCAGCATGACTCATTTTATACAAGGAGTGCTGAGAACAAGACCATGTGTCTCTCAATGAAAATTATTTTATGGTCAGTAGAGAAATCATTTTTTTTTTCTTGTTCATTGAGGGAAACAGGATTCAGAGACAATTTTGATACCCAAAAACAGTCCAGCAGTGGGCAATACAATGAGCAAAATGTAAGAGATGTGCAACTAGTGCGGTCTGCTGTCTGTGATTATACTCAGCTTGAAAGGTAAACACCATCCACTGTGGCTGACTGGAGACTACCTTCTCCATTCAGTCTGTTCATCTCTTGTACTTTCTCGCTTTGTACCTATACATAGTGTGAGGAGGTTAGCTCGGTAGCGTGTGTGTGTGACCCCCTGGATGGGCTCCCCACACAAAAACAGGCCCAGCAGGCGGGGGTTGTGGTTTTCAAGATCAAAAGGTGCGGTTTATTTCTCTATTTACAGTGACAAAAACACAGCAAAGCAAAAAGAAACATAAACAAAATAAATCCTGGTCAGCTTGACCTCTGACTAAACATGCAGGTTTCCCTAACTAACAACTGGGATCAGCCTGGTGCTGTCCTAGTCCCTAAGTCCCTGGTTTAGTAAATGTCCAAACAAATAGCCACACAGGCTTTGTCTCACCGCACAGGGGTTCACTCTCCCTAGACAGTCCACACAGGTCTGGTTCCAGGCATGAGCAAACACCTAATGAAGCTGGGAGTTTTTATAGAGGCCTTAAACGAGCTGACAAGCTTCAGCTGGTCTCATCAACTCCCTGCCTGCACGACGCCCAGCACTCTCCCTAGAGGTATGAATCATCCATGAGCCCACTAGCCTCAGCTGGGCTTCATCAACTCTCTCCCTAGTTGTATAAGTCGGCATAAAGCCTGAATCTGGGAGAAATATACCTACCCCCCGGATGCAACCAGGTGACTTTACCTTCCTGCTGTCACATACCCCCCTCTTGTTTTAACCTTGGGGTTGGAACACCAGCAATCAGGCATTCATGTACTCGAGACAAAGCATCCACATTCCCCATTTGAACGCCAGGGCGATGCTTTACTGTGAAGTTGAATTCCTGTAGGGCCAGGAACCACCTATTCACTCTTCTATTTGTCTCCTTGTTTTGAGCCATCCACTTTAACGGAGCGTGATCCGTAACCATGTCAAAGTGCCTACCTAGCAGATAGTACCGAAGGGAATCTAGAGCCCACTTCACCGCTAAACACTCCTTTTCAACCGTGGCGTAATTTACCTCATGGGACTTCAACTTCCTGCTGAGGTAAATGACTGGGTGCTCTTCCCCGTTCCAGATCTGGGACAATACTGCTCCTAACCCCACATCTGACGCATCACTTTGTACGACAAAGTCTTTAGAGAAGTCGGGTGAGTACAACACTGGCTGGCTACATAAGGCTTGTTTCAAGAATTGGAATGCTGCCTCAGCCTCGGGGGTCCATTTAATCATGACCGACCCTTTCCCTTTCGTCAGGTTGGTTAGGGGCACAGCCTTAGAAGCAAAGTGGGGAATGAAGCGCCGATAATAACCCGCGATTCCCAAAAAGGCTCGTACCTGCTTCTTGCTGTTGGGACGTGGCCAACTCTGGATGGCCTCGACTTTGTTGAGTTGGGGTTTTATTACTCCCCTGCCAATGGTGTACCCAAGATATTTGGCCTCCTCCTGCCCAATGGTACACTTCTTGGGGTTAGCCGTAAACCCCGCTTCCCGGATAGAGTCTAGGACTGCTTGCACTTTTGGCAGATGTGAGGCCCAATCTGTGCTATGGACAATTACGTCATCCAGGTAAGCCGCAGCATACTTCCGATGGGGCCTCAGTATCTGGTCCATTTTCCGCTGGAATGTGGCCGGCGCATTCTGTAACCCGAACGGCATTCTCTTATATTGGAACGCCCCGTCTGGGGTTACAAATGCGGTTTTCTCTTTGGCCGACTTGGCCAGGGGAATTTGCCAATACCCTTTTGTGAGGTCAAGAGTCGTCATGTATCGGGCTGTTCCCAGCCGGTCGATCAACTCATCTATACGTGGCATGGGGTAGGTGTCAAATTTTGTAACTTTGTTCAACTGACGAAAATCGTTACAAAATCGCCAGCTCCCATCCGGTTTAGGCACCAACACAATGGGACTAGACCAATCACTTTGGGACTCCTCTATCACCCCTAAGTTCAGCATTTTCTGTACTTCCTCCCGTATTGCCTCCCGTCGGGCCTCTGGGATCCGATAGGGTTTTAACTTCACCCTTTCACCGGGCGGGGTAATAATATCATGCTCTACCCCAGATGTTTGTCCCGGCAGCTCAGAGAACACCTCCTTGTTGTGAAGCACAAACTCCTTAACCTCCTGTTGTTGGGGTTGTGACAAGGTGGCTGCTATTCCAACCTCCGGAATCACGCAACCAGTTTGAGCTGGTGACCAAGTTTCTGCGACTAGGGACTCTCTATCCCTCCAGGCTTTCAACAGATTAACGTGATAGATCTGTTCGGGCTTTCGCCTTCCTGGTTGTCTGACCTTGTAATTCACTTCGCTCACTTTTTCCATTATCTCGTAGGGGCCTTGCCATTTGGCAAGGAATTTACTTTCAACCGTAGGGACAAGTACCAATATCCTATCCCCCGGGGAAAAGGTACGGGTCTTGGCTCCACGGTTGTACACTCTCTGCTGTGCCAACTGCGCTTGGGCCAAATGTTCCTTCACGATGGGCATTACCTGTGCAATTCGATCTTGCATCAGGGCGACATGCTCAATCACACTCCTGTGGGGAGAACTCTCACTTTCCCAAGTTTCCTTGGCAATATCCAACAGCCCTCTTGGGTGTCTCCCATACAGTAAATCAAAGGGGGAGAATCCCGTAGAGGATTGGGGCACCTCCCTAATAGCAAACATCAAATAAGGAAGTAGACAGTCCCAATCCTTTCCATCTCTATCCACCACTTTCTTCAACATTTGTTTTAGGGTTTTGTTGAATCTTTCAACCAGCCCATCGGTTTGGGGGTGATACACAGACGTACGCAATTGCGTCACTTTGAACAATTTACACAGCTCTTTCATAACCCGGGACATAAAGGGTGTACCTTGGTCCGTAAGCAGTTCTTTACAAATACCCACCCGGCTAAAAACAAGAGATAGCTCTTTGGCTATGGTTTTGGCCGAGGTATTTCGGAGAGGGATCGCTTCTGGATAACGGGTGGCATAGTCCATTATAACTAATATGTACTGGTGCCCCCTAGCGGACTTGATTATAGGACCTACCAAATCCATTGCGATCCTCTCAAACGGGACCTCAATGATGGGTAGAGGGACCAGCGGGCTACGGAAATGTGGCATCGGGGCCGACCTCTGACACACAGGGCAGGAGGAACAATAATTTTCTATGTCCTTCATCACCCCAGGCCAATAGAATCTCTGTAATACCCTCTCTCGGGTTTTCTCTGTTTTAACTAATTCAGCCTTTATCAGGGTCACAAGGCTACCTGAATCCAGTAATACCACAACATTTCTACCATTAATACACATTTTGCATAAATGTTTCTCAGTTCCCCGAATGGCAGTGCATGCGACTGTCGCACACAGCGACTGACGTCTGTCCGTCAGAAAGTCACATTGCATGGGTTCCTCCACAACCGGGCAATTTGCTGCAATATGTCCCGCTTGCCGGCAGCGGTAGCAAACAATCCTTTTGGCTGCCTCTTGAGCCCCCGACTTCCCAGTCTGTTCTCGCCAAACCCTGGGCAGAGCTCCCACCCTCTCACTCTCTCCACCCTCACCCCTTGGAATCATCTTATCCGCCCCTGGGGATGGTCTGGTCTTAGGGTGGAAAGTCCGAGAGTCTCTGGAAGAGGCCGTCAGGTTCTCTGCAGCCAAGTATCTCTCTACACGATCCATAAGTTTTCCGGCCGTTTCTGGGTCTCCATGGCTTACCCACTTTTGAATGGCGGTAGGAAGAGCTCTCAAGAAACGATCCATCACAACACGTTCCACAATCTCCGGTGCGGACAAAGTCTCTGGCTGTAGCCACTTCCTGCTCAGGTGAATGAGATCATACATTTGAGACCTGGGGGGTTTTCGAAGCTGGAAAGTCCAGTTATGCACACGCTGAGCCCGGACAGCCAGGGTGACACCCAGCCTTGCCAATATTTCAGCTTTTAGCATCACATAGTCTTTTGCTTGGTCAGGCTCTAGGTCATAGTAAGCTTTCTGCGATTCACCAGTTAACAGAGGAGCCACCAGTCCAGCCCACTGCTCCTCAGGCCACTTTTCTCTTTCAGCAGTCCTTTCAAATGTGGTCAAAAATACCTCTGGATCATCCTCTCCAGTCATTTTTGTCAATAAACGACTCACCCCAAAGGACGCGGTATTAGTGGGACGGCTTTCCTCACTGGTCTGCGGACGTTGCTGCATTACTGCTTCCATCTGTTGTTGTAGTCTCTGCTCTTGCTTCTGCAACAGGTCTATGAAGCGGGCCTCAGATTGCTGCTGGGCTTGTTGCTGGGCTGCGAAGCTCTTTTGCAAACCTGCATTTGTCTGCTGTTGATTGGCATTTGCTAGAGCCAGCTGTTTCAGTATCTCCTCCATGCTGGCTTAAAAAAAAAACTGCCACTGGTTCTCCACCAACTGTGAGGGGGTTAGCTTGGTAGCGGGTGTGTGTGACCCCCTGGATGGGCTCCCCACACAAAAACAGGCCCAGCAGGCGGGGGTTGTGGTTTTCAAGATCAAAAGGTGCGGTTTATTTCTCTATTTACAGTGACAAAAACACAGCAAAGCAAAAAGAAACATAAACAAAATAAATCCTGGTCAGCTTGACCTCTGACTAAACATGCAGGTTTCCCTAACTAACAACTGGGATCAGCCTGGTGCTGTCCTAGTCCCTAAGTCCCTGGTTTAGTAAATGTCCAAACAAATAGCCACACAGGCTTTGTCTCACCGCACAGGGGTTCACTCTCCCTAGACAGTCCACACAGGTCTGGTTCCAGGCATGAGCAAACACCTAATGAAGCTGGGAGTTTTTATAGAGGCCTTAAACGAGCTGACAAGCTTCAGCTGGTCTCATCAACTCCCTGCCTGCACGACGCCCAGCACTCTCCCTAGAGGTATGAATCATCCATGAGCCCACTAGCCTCAGCTGGGCTTCATCAACTCTCTCCCTAGTTGTATAAGTCGGCATAAAGCCTGAATCTGGGAGAAATATACCTACCCCCCTGGATGCAACCAGGTGACTTTACCTTCCTGCTGTCACAATAGGATTAATTCTAAGTACCCCCTCTTTTTACAATTTTACTCTGAACAGTACACCATCACTGCCTAGTCACACAAGCAGGCGTCTCTTGTGAATGCATTGCAGTGTCTGGCCCTGAGCCTTCACATGCTCACCCCTGTGGACCCCTCAGCCAGTTTGCATCGCCAATGTTGTTTTTATCTTGCCACAACCAAAGTGAATCGTATCTATGTAAGTATTTTTTGCCTCAAATATAAACTACTATGAAAAGTAACAATGTATAATGTTCCAATGTAATTATACAAATACTGTTATACAACTATATTTACATTACAGACAAGAAGTAAATCACGCACTGTATAAAGCCTCCCCTGATGAAGGAATATTACATATTATTGTGAACCTCCGAAACATGTCGGGATGTTATGCTGTAATTCTGTCCGTCTGACCCTAACTGTATTTTGGGCAGTGGATTGTAAGCTCTTGGGTTGATACAAATACCTTGTGTATGATTCATTAATTTACCTATTTTAAATGAATTTTGTATTTCTATGCATCTTTATGATTTTTTCTACCATTAATAAAGCTAGCACTTATGTGCGTTCTTTTATATATTTCAACTCCCTTTATTATTTCTTCTGCCTAAAAAGTCCTAAGGGGCAACTCCCTGTGCACTAGTTGCACATCTCTTCCATTTATGTAAGGATGTTGGCAGTACCCTATACATTTCCCAATTCCCACACCCCTATCTCTCCAATGAGCAAAATGCTAACAAGTCCAACTATAAACAACAGAAACAATTGGGGACTGCCTGCAGGTCAAAGAGCCACCATAAAGAATTGTATGCCTGACGCTGGCATCAGATGAGACCTAAACATTTACCTCATGGAACTGAAGAAAACGTGGACAGCAGACCAGGTGGCAGTCTTGCAAATCTGGCAAACAGTTACTTAATAGTGAAAAGCCCAGGAAACACTTAAGGGTGGAACTCAATCCTTAAGACAGTGAGCTTGAATGATGATCTCTGTGATCCACCAAGAAATGGTGGAATAAGAAACTATGTCCCTTTGTTGGGAACCATCAGAAATTACAAAAAGAAAGTGAATTTTTCCAATGGAAGCAGTGGCTGATAGGAAGACACAAACAGCTCAAACTATATCCATTACAAGTGCCATCACAAGTGCCAAGATCTGACTCTTGATGGTACTCAGGACCAATTGCTAAACCAGGCCTGATTGCAAAAACTCAGGATTTTTACCATTGAATATTTTATAGGATAAAACTTTCCTTACCATCTAAGTATGCCTTCCATGTGCTATGCTAGACTTAGGGAAGTCAACTTCCTAACTGATAACATTGTGAGGATCAGCAAGTTGGAGAGGCTTCTGTGCCTCAAGACCTGGGCTTTAAAGTTAATGCTGCTGGAGCCAGTGACTGTAAAGTAGGATGGTAAAACATTCCTAGTGATAGAAGGTAATCTTAAAGAGCTCATGGAGCATCTGTCAGGACCAGGTCGAAGTACATTTGTCTGTGTCAGTTTGGCACTATGGGTATTAGTGAAATGCCTTTCAGCTTGATACTGTGCAGCAGATAGGGAAGGAATTTCAGGGGAGGAAAGGCATGTGTAGCACAATTCCCCAAAAGATCTGATTGGTAATTGTGGGTCCTCTGTCTGAACCTGGACTCCAATAACAACCTCAGCCCATCTGACACACCTAGTTGAGTATAAATCACTGCAAGCATGTAAAAAGACACCAATATAAAATACCTTCTGCTTGACTGTGGGTTGCTACCAGAAAAATAGACACACATCTGTTTAGTAATAAGTGCATGTCCTATAGAGCCCGCACAGTGCACCAGCAGCGGGAATGCGAATGCAACTCTCAGCTGACGGACAGCTCCCACTACACATACAATGCTGTGAAAAAGTATTTGCCCCTTTCTGATTTTTTATTTTTTTGCATATTTCTCACACTTAAATGACTCAGATCATCAAACAAATATTACACAACTATAACCCGAGTAAATACAAAATGCAGTTTTTAAATTATGGTTTCCTTTATTAAGGCAATAAAACTGTCCAAACCTGCCTGGCTTTATGTGAAAAAGTAATTGCCCCCTAAACCTAATAACTGTTACACCTAATAGCAATTTTGGCACACTCTTCTTTGCAGAATTGTTTTAATTCAGCCACATTGGAGGGTTTTCCAGCCTGAACGGCCTGTGTAAGGTCATGATACATGCCCCAAAATAAAACCATATTGGAAAGAAATAATACAAATAATAGAGGAAATCACAGGCATTAGAATTCCAGAGGAGCCGTGGGTATGTCTGTTCCACGGGGTCAGAATGTCACTTAAAGAATATACGCGAACACTGATCCCCCAACTGTAAGGAAGAGGGAGGAGGGAGGAGCTGGGACAGGAGGTAGTAGGTTGGAGAGGAGAAAGGGGGAGATGGGGGGGTCGGGAGGGGGAGTCATTTTAACCACTTCAATACCATGCACTTATACAGCTTCCTGCCCAAGCCAATTTTGAGCTTTCATCGCTGTCGCAATTTGAATGACAATTGCGCGGTCATGCTACACTGTACCCAAACAAATAGAGCTCTCTTTCGGTGGTATTTGATCGCCTCTGCGATTTTTATTTTTTGCACAACAAATAAAAAAAGAGGGAAAATTTTGAAAAAAACTATGTTTTTTTCTTTGTTTCTGTTAATTTTTTTTGTAAATAAGTACCTTTTCTACTTCAATGACGGGCACTGATAAGGCGGCACTGAAGAGCACTGATAAGGTGACACTGATGGGCACCGATGAGGTGGCACCAATGAGGTGGCACTGATGAGGTGGCACTGATGGGCACTGATGATGGGCACTGATAGGCGGCACTGATGGGCACTGATATGTGGCACTGGTATGCGGCACTGATGGGCACTCATAGGTGGCACTGATTGGCACTCATAGGTGGCACTGATTGGCACTCATAGGCGGCACTGATGGGCACTTATAGGCGGCACTGATGGGCACTTATGGGTGGCACTGATAGGTGGCACGGACGGGCACTGATATGTGGGCACTTATGGGCACGGATGGGCACTGATAGGTGGCACTGATGGACACTAGTAGGTGGCACTGGTGACACTGATGGCCAGCAATGCCAGCCACCACACATTGTGGTTGTGCCATGATAGTGCCAGTCAGTGACCATTTGTGGGCACTGATTGGCATATTTTTTAATGTTTTTTTTATATATTTTTTATTGTTTACTACATGTGGATGGCCATGGGGGCCATCCACATGCTTGCGGCTTCCTTGGGCGTCCTGGGGGCTTCCCTGGTGGTCCAGTGTGGGTATCCGAGGGGGGGCTGCGCTGATAAACAATCAGTTCGAACCCCCCCTGTCAGGAGAGCCGCTGATCGGCTCTCCTCTACTCGCGTCTGTCAGACGCAAGTGAGGAAGAGCCGATCAACGGCTCTTCCTGTTTACATCCTGATCAGCCGTGATTGGACACGGCTGATCACGTGGTAAAAAGCCTCCGCCGGAGGCTTTTTACAGAGATCAGTGTAGCGGTGTGTCAGACTGACACACCGCTCCACCGATCGCCGCAATGCGCGCCCCCTCGGGCGCGCGCGGCTGTTATCCTGCAGGACGTCATATGACGTCCAGTGTGGATAACAGAACCACTTCCCGGACGTCAATTTGCTATTGACTGGGCGGTAAGTGGTTAAAGTAATTTAAAGTTAATAAATATGAAATTTAATTATAGCAATAAGTGTAAGAAGGTCGATGTTGACATTATGGATATGATTTACTTATGTATGTTTATTAAAACCCAATAAAGAAATTGAAAAAAAAAAGATACAGCATCTAAATTGGATTTAAGGCCACTCCAAAACCTAAATATTGCTTTGTTTGAACCATTTGGAGGTGGACTTGCTGTTGTGTTTTGGATCATTGTCCTGCTGCTTAACCCAAGTGCACTTGAGCTTGAGGTCACGAACTGATGGCTGGACATTCTCCTTTAGGATTTTCTAGTAGAGCTCAGAATTCATGGTTCCATCAATTATGGTAAGTCGTCCAGGTCTTGAAGCAGCAAAGCAGCCCCAGACCATCACGCTAACAACCACCATGTCTGACTGTTGGTATGATGTTCTTGATATGAAATGCTGTATTAGTTTTATGTCAGATGTAACGGGACAAACACGTTCTAAAAAGTAGAATTTTTGTCTCATCAGTCAACAGAATATTTGCCTAAAAGTCTTGGGGATAATCAAGATGTTTTTTGGTAAATGTGAGATGAGCCTTTGTGTTCTTTTTGGTCAGAAGTGGCCTTAGAACTCTCCCATGGATGCCATTTTTGCCCAGTCTCTTTCTTATTGTTGAATCATGAACACTGACCTTACCTGAGGCAAGTGAGACCTGCAGTTCTTTAGATGTTCCGGGTTCTTTTATGACCTCCTGGATCAGTTGTCGTCATGCTCTTGGAGTAATTTTTGTAGCCACTCCTGGGAAGGTTCATCACTGTTCCAAGTTATCTCCATTTGTGGATAATGGCTCTCACCGTGGTTCACTGGAGTTCCAAAGCCTTATGCCCCCTACACACGAGCGGAATTCCCGTCGGAAAAAACTTGGATGGTTTTTCCAACGGAATTCCGCTCAAGCATGCCTTGCATACACATGGTCACATTAAAGTTTGGAGAACTTTTGACTGCCAAGAATGCGGTGACGTAAAAGACTACGACAAGCTGAAAAAAATGAAGTTCTATTCTTCTGAGCATGCGTTAAATTGTTTCCGAGCATGCGTCGGAATTTAGCGCGTCGGGATTTGTACACACGATAGGAAATTCCGATCTGATTTTTTCCAGACAGGAAAATAGAGAACCTGCTCTCTATCTTTTTCCGACAGTTGTTCCGTTGGAAAAAGTCAGATGGAGCATACACACGGTCCAAAGCTCTCTGATTCCCGACCAAAGCTCTCATCAGACTTTTTCAGATGGGAAAACTGATCGTGTGTACAAGGCTTGAGGAATTGCTTTGAAACCCTTCCTAGACCGATACATGATCATTACTTTGTTTTGTAATCTATTCTTGATTTTTTTTTAGATTGTAGCATGATGTGTGGCTTTTTGTGATCTGTTAGCGTGCTTCACTGTCAGACAGCTTTTATTTATGTGATTTCTTGATTCAACAGGTCTGGCAGTAATCAGGCCTGGGTGTGGGAAGTAAAATTTAACTCAGCTTTCCAAAAAATTGTGCTTAATCACAATTCATTCATGATTCAGCGCGGGAAGGGGCTATTACTTTTCGTATAGGGCCAGGCAGGTTTGAACAGCTTTTTTCCCTTAATACATGAAATAATAATTTAAAAACTGCATCTTGGATTTACTCGGGTTAGCTTTGTGTAATATTAAAATTTGTCAGGAAGGGGGCAAATGCTTTTTCACAGCACTGTGCATCAGGTAGTGCTGACCCATAGAGCCACCAGAGGATCTCTGCATCTGGAGACAAACCTTTCTAATTTGTTGTTGAACCTGAAGGCCAGGAGATCCACATCTGCCATTCCCCACTTGTGACACTCTGGAATACCTGGGTATTAAAACCATTTCCCTGGGACCAGGGGCTGCTAACTTAGGTAGTCTGCCTGCCAATTGTTTACACCGGAAATGTGAACAGCGAATAATGCTGGAATGTGAAGTTCTGGCCATGACAGAATCCTTTCTGCTTCTCTTGGAGTGGCGAGACATCTGGCTCCCTGATAATAGTTGATGTATGTAACTGCTGTGGAATTGTCAGACTTCTTCCCTCCAGTCGGTATGTCCAAAATTTATGGGACAACCAAATACACAATTTTTTTATTGGGAGATTGAAATCCTGTGTGTCAGAAAAGGGTTCACCCGTTGGTGGCGCTGTTGGTCCTGTGGATCACGGTACCCGTGTCCACCAGCAGGTGTCCTCTTGCAGCCAGGATCTGTGATAAAGGATCTCACCTGCTGGTGGCACTGTCTGATCCATGGGCCGCAGTACCGGTGTCCACCAGCGGGTGTATTCCGGCAGTGTGGGGCAGGCAGCACCTCCTGCACTTAGGTGTTACCTGAGGACAATTATCTCTGTCTTATAAATACCCGGCAAGCCTTCACATGCTTGCCTCGGTATCTCTCTTCCTGACCTTGAGCCTGCAATCCTGACCCTGAGCCTGCATCTGACCCGACCCGACCTGATCCATTCTGATCCCTATCCTGAGCCCATCCTGGACCTGCCCCACCTGTTACCTGCTTACCTTGGATCCCTGCCCTGCAGCCTGTCCATCCATCCTCTCCCTGTCCTGTTGTTCTCCCGTCCTTACCCATATACTGATATCCCCTTGTGTATGACCCCGGCCTGGCTTGTTTACGATTCCGGTATCTCCCCTTTATTTGTATATATTACTTGTTGTGAACTGGTTGTTTTCACTTGTTTGTCACCTTTTTAATAAACACCTTTTTCTTCACTTACATGCGTTTTTGGTCTCCTCTGTGCAGTCACACAGTCTGGTATACCAAGGCCACTCCCTGACCAGATGTGGCTGCATTGAGGGACCATCCTGGTGTTGTGAGTTCTGCTGATATGGATTTTGATTAAATTGTTTACTATTCTCTGCTGGCAGCAGAGGATGGCGAATATTGTCGCCAGGTTTTAAAAGGGTGGACTAGTGACCAGTTGATGGAGACAATCCGATCAGCTAATTCCTTGGTGGATCAGGGTTATATGCTGTTTGAGGATGTCTGATCCGTTCTGATCCCTATCCCGAAGCCCATCCTGGACCTGCCCCGCCTGTTACCTGCTTACCTTGGATCCCTGCCCTGCAGCCTGTCCATCCATCCTCTCCCTGTCCTGTTGTTCTCCCGTCCTTACCCATCTACTGATATCCCCTTGTGTATGACCTTCGCCTGGCTTGTTTACGATTCCGGTATCTCCCCTTTAATTGTATATATTACTTGTTGTGCACTGGTTGTTTTCACTTGTTTGTCACCTTTTTAATAAACACCTTTTTCTTCACTTACATGCGTTTTTGGTCTCCTCCGTGCAGTCACACAGTCTGGTCAACCAATTCCCTGATACTCTGGTTTCCAAGTCCCCTGCTCCAACAATGTGTCTATAATTTCTCCCCAGCCTGACAGTCTGGCATCTGCAAAATGAAGGAATCCCTGATGTTCTTGGAAAATATGGAACTTTAAGTACATATACTTGATATGTACAGAGTCCAGAAAGAGGGAGTATATGGCAGACCTGGTAAATTCCTTGCTGACTTTTTGGGAATTAATGAAAAATTCAAGACCTTGAAATCCAAGATGGGGCAGATGCCCTCTTTTGTTTTTGGGAATGTGAAAAGTTTGCATTAAAAGATTCAAAACCTTTCCACCACTGGAATTGGTGTGATAATCCCTTGCTCCAGTAGACCCACAAGAGCTACTAAAGCCTGCTAATACATGCTGTGAAACTGAAACATTGGAAGACATAAATCAAGGTGGCTAAGAGCAGAAATGTAGTTTGTAGCCCATGGAAACCAGTTCATATCTGAATTGCTATTTGTCCAGGGATCTGCAAAGTCAAACAGATGTCCTTCCACTTTGGAAAGTGGGGACGCCCCTTTATGCAGAAAAGGGAAGAGCCGAACTGCCCTTGGTTCGAGTATTGTTCGATGAACTTTAAAATAGTTGCTGAATCTGAACCCTATTGAAATCATTGGGAGTTGAACTTGTCAAGTTAAAAATCAGCAAGGGGTGTCAAAAAAGTAGCATGGGGTGGGGGGGAGGCACTTCCCTGGGGAAAATTTACAAAAATAAATATTTTTAAAATTCTAAAATGAATTGAAACAGTGATTTTTTTTTTAAATCCTTGAAGTGAAACATTTAAATTGTCTATTTAAATAACATTCTTTAGGGTAACCCCCTAAAGCATGTTATTTAAATAGAGAATACAGCTTTTGAAGGGGTGTATCTGTATGATGTACAGAAAATTTTAACATCTACAAAAGAAACAAGTGTTTAAAATGCATTTCATTGGTGGCTTCTTTAAAGTGTATGTATTTGGAGGGGCCTATAATGTTTGTTTTTTTCTATCTTTTTATTTTTATTTTTTAGGGAGCTGGCAATACAATGTAATTTGGCAGCAATTTAAACTATGCATCCTACAGAAAAAATGAAGAAAAAAAAAAGCACCTCCCCCAAAATACATTCCAGGTCCTTTGAGTTTGGTGGGCTTTAAGGGGGACCTCCATGAGGCATGAGGTCCCCCTAAATATCTACACCAGACCCTTTACCTGAACATGCAGCCTGGCTGGCCAGGAAAGGAATTGGGGGAAGAGCATGAAGACCCCTTCTCCTGAATCATACTAGGCCACAATCCTCTTGATGCAGCACCTTGTCCCCATGTTGAGGGCATGGGTCTTATCCCTACAACCCTGGCCGGTAGTTGTGGGGGTTTACAGTTGGAATCTTGAAGCCCCCATTTAATAATAATAGCGTGCTCAGTTACCTCTTCCCACATGACTTAATATTGGGTATATAGTACCTTTATTCATTCACAAAAGAAAAAGATGTAAACTTGAAATAAAGACACCCAAATGATTAGCAAATCCTTTATTCAAAAAAAGTCCCCAAAAACTGTCTGTTACTGTAAATCCATCATCAAGCATGATGCCTGCCAAATTACTGCAAGAAAAAAAAAGAGAAAAACTTAAAGTCCCAGGGTACACGATGACCCTCTGGCTGAATGCCAGCTTCCTAAGCTGTCTCAGAGAGAGCTGTTTCAGCTATGTAAGGAAAGGGGTGGAGAAAGTAGTGACATCAGTCACCAAATATGGCCAGTGGCCGTATTTTTGCATTAACATCATTGCTATCCCCGCCTATTTCCTTATGATGTTGATGTCAGTGGTTTCTAAGGTTGCAGCAGATGCAGGCAACCACTGATTCCTTAGATGCTGTCATATATATAAGAAGTAGAAATACTGCTTTAATGTCTACAGTAATGCTTGGCACCCTCTAAATGGGGGGAGGGGGGGGGTGAACAGGCAAATGTTTGAATGCCTGAAGAGTCAAAGTTCTGTTCAAAGCAAGGTTTTGCCTAAGCCGTTGGCTCTTTCCAAATTGTTTTGATTTGTCAGCAGGTTTGGGGTATTTAGGGTTCAGAGGATGAGAGGATGAACTCTTTTTGGCCTCTAAAGGAGGGCTGCCTCTTCCAAGATGGAGGCCTAAGATTAATCAGATGGGATAGATGTGTACTCTTACCTCCAGTAACATCCTTTATGAGAATTTCCAAAAAAGTTCCAAATAGATGTTGTCTCTTGACAGTCATGTGCAGCAAGCACTTTTTTGGATGCACCTTTTCCACAGCCCAACAGTTTACCAAAAAGTGTTAACCAATAGGAAAACTAATTTTGGAAATAAATCGGAAGACATCCACTAGCTTGGTCACAGTGCTGCAGATCGGTCAGTATGAACTCTAATCACTCCACAAACACAGGAATAAAGTGGAGTAAATCTAGATTCCTTGCCATGAGTTTTGTCTATTCTCTGAATGTTTGACAGACTACTATCATGGCTATGGCAAATTGCAATGTTGGGCCTGAGAAAACAAGGTTCAGAGAGAATATCCAAAATGTTTCTGTGGGATTTCGATTAAGAATCCTAGACTGGTGGTGGCATTGTTGGAAGTTTTAGGCTACTGCTGCAGCTTTAGGTTAGCATGCATTACATCAATAAGAACATAAAAATAAGAAAATGGTCTCTCTCAGCTTAGGAGTTAAGGTGGCAGCCTGCGACTCCTCAGGGACAATCTCATTCTGCAAAATTTGTGAGATTCTATATCAGAAAAAGCCTATTAAGCTAAAGGTTCTGTTTGTTATTTTTTTTAATCTTAACTTTAGAATCACTTTAAGCAGCCTGTCGATGTGGATTTGATTAAAGAAAAAAATTATTAAAAAAATTAAGGAGGAAATGGCTAATAAAAACAGTTACACTTATTTCACTAGAGAAAATACAACCACCCTCCTAGGACACTAGCAAAACACCTGCTGAGAGCGGGAGGAGTCATACCAGGCTGATTACTGATTTTTTTAATTGGTAATTTTTTAAATTCTCTTGTAGGTGGCAGTATAACCAAACTCTCTCTGAATTCAGTTTTTTAATTAACTTTAACCATTTCAGCCCCGGACCATTTGGCTGGCCAAAGACCAGGCAACTTTTTGCGATTCGGCACTGTGTCGCTTTAACTGACAATTGCGCGGTCGTGCGACGTGGCTCCCAAAGAAAATTGACGTCCTTTTTTCCCCACAAATAGAGCTTTCTTTTGGTGGTATTTGATCACCTCTGCGGTTTTTATTTTTTACGCTTTAAACAAAAATAGAGTGACAATTTTGAAAAAAATGCAATATTTTTTTTTACTAGTAATGGCGGCGATCATCGATTTTTAGCGTGACTGCGAAATTATGGCGGACACATCGGACACTTTTGACACCATTTTGGGACCGTTGTCATTTTTGAAGCGATCAGTGCTATAAAAATGCACTGATTACTGTAAAAATTACACTGGCAGTGAAGGGGTTAACCTGTAGGGGGCGCTGAAGGGGTTAAGTGTGTCCTAGGGAGTTATTATAACTGTTAGGGGGCGTGGCTACGAGTGATACGCCACTGATCGCTGTTCCAGATGAGAGGGAACAGACGATCAGTGACATGTCCCTAGGAAGAATGGGGAGATGTTGTGTTTACACTGACATCTCCCAGTTCTTCAGCTCCATGACCCGATCGCGGGACACCGGCGGACGTCGAGTCCACGGGTCCCCCGGGCACGATCACGGATCTCTCGACAGGGTCGCGAGCACTCCGGCGGCGGCGCACGTGCCACCACACGACGGCAATTTAAAGGGGACGTATATATACGCCCATTTGCCCAGCCGTGCCATTCTGTAGACGTATATGATCATGCGGCGGTCGGCAAGTGGTTAAAGGAAACAAGCCTTTGTTGAATAATGCTGTAATATCTCCCAGGGCTAGACCCCCTTGCTAATGCTATCAAACTAGTTAAACCCAACTCTAACAACATTTTATTCTATTAATAATTCTTTATGCCTTTATTTTAAAGACTGATATCCTGTTTCAGCTAGAAATTTATATTTCATCTGCAGACTCCAGTGATGAAAATAACTCGGTGTGGAGTTGATGGTATATACTCGTTCTTCCCAATCTCAGTGACTGACCATCTGTTTAACGTGCTGCCCTCCAGCTAAAATCAAGTTTCCTGTGTAGAAAATGTCCATAAATAGTTATCAAGTTGGACTCTGAAATGATGCAAACTGTCTGCTTTGTATCTGCTTTTTATCACCTACATGGTGTGGTTAATGAGAAATGTAAGTTTGTCATTGCAGAATAGCAGCTTTTTTTTTACTGGGACAACTCAGGGCAAATATAAATAAACATCCTGTAGTGCACTTATGTATTACTTAGAAAGTCATGCAATCATTTTTCAATTGGGCTAGTATAATTACCTGAGATCTGTCTTGAAGCTATATTTAAAAGTAGTCTTTTAAGTGAAAGTATCTGATGTTTAAAGAAATGATGTCATCTTGTCCGTTAGGATAAAAACGACAGGCTTTGTTAAAAACAATCACCACCCTCCCCACTTCACCTTCTACCTATTCTCTCCTTGTTCCCTTGCTGTTCTGTTTATCTGTTAGAACTCTTGGAATATTGGCTCTAATGCAGGAATGAACGGGCGAGGGAGTGCAGCAAGGTATCACGTGTGTGTGTAGGTGGGGTTCTTTTAAAGTGGTAGTAAACTCAGTTTTACCACTTGTACCTACAGGTAAGTCTATAAGGCTTAACTGTAGGTATTTGTGTATCTCCTAAACTTGCACTGTTTAGGAGATATGTACACTACATGCAGTCAGTGACGGCGCATGCGCTCTGAAAGTCCGATATACAGTGGTTCCTGTGCGCATGCACGGGAGTGATGTCTTTGCACCCCCGGCCACTCGTGTAACCAGGGGCTGCGAACCCCGAAGGAAGACCGGGTGAAGATGGAAGCCTCTGCAGCGGTGACAGCGTGCTGCTGGAGGGCTTCATTTTAAGGTAACTCTCTCATGTGCTAGTATACAATGCAATTGCCTTGCAGCGGAAGTTTTTCTTTTAACTGTAATTTACTACTTCTTTAAGAAAAAATTAACAGGCAAGGTGATTGAGTCTCTGTAAGTAAAATGTGAGTTGGAGGAAAATACATAAGCTACCAATTCTAGCGTCTCCTGAAAATGCTAGTTGCTTCGCTGTTGTGTTAATCCAACGGTAAAATTTACATTACTAACCTAGAATAAATTTTCAAAATGATACCTCTAACATTACTTTCTGGGCCAATGGCTCACAAAGGCAGCCAAGTGCCAAGCATTTTTGGAAAGAAGAAAAACAATGTGTGGCAAAAACTGCTAAATGGAGCAATGAAGTTGCTAAGTCAGAAAACCACAGCAACCAATTATAAGTTATAGCCATGAAAAATCAGTTCTGATCCCTATTGAATAAAGTGTTTTCCACACTCAGTTTACCCTAAGAAAAATATTCTGATTCCATTAAATGTTATCTCAGCATCTTTGACTATCTACACATTACAGTTATCATTTAGCAGGTGGAAATAATCAACATATACATTGGGTGATCTGTACACCTGTTCAAGTGATTGTAGAACTTACACAACAAAACAATCAAAGCCAGTTGGCAGAAACATTTGCTGTAAAAACTCAGGATATAATCAAAAAGTTAAAAAAGTAAATTATTGCTATAAGAAAGGACTAGTAATCCATGTTTCTGTATTTAATAATTAGGTAGCACTTCACAGGGTACATCGAACGATTCACATCAGGCTGTAGCACAGACAGGCTTAAACATCAGACAGGAACACACCAATATGGCTAGAAGCCAATTAACCTTTTAACCTGTAAGGAAAAATCCTTAAAGATTTAAGGAAAGCATACACACTTCGTGCAGATAATATCCCTGGTAGGAACTGACCCCAATTAATGCAGTGATACAAAGCAAGAGGCTAACCAATAAGCTAGTGTACTACTTCTTTGTAGAGGATTAAGCCTACTTTTCACCATTTATGAGCAACTTAAATCATTCAGGACCTGTTCAATCCACTGTCTGTTTGTTTTTGAAGTATACTCTTGTCTTGAACACTCTAAACAGGCTACACAATCATAATTCAGGCATTTAACAGTGGTTGCACACACCTTCAAAGCCACTTGTGTGCACAGTCTATAGCATTAGGGTGTGCGCCCCAGAGAACAAACACACGTGTGTATATCAGCAGACCAGAGATTGGGGTCAGTAGGGCTGTGGATGGTGTCAGTAGTTTTTATTTTTATTATTTTTTACAAGTTTATTTTTTACAATATTATTATTTATTTATTTATTTTTATTTTTTAGGTGCCTCGTCGAGAAGGAGCTCCCCAGTCCATTTCTTTAACAACTTGTGGACCGCCCACTGTATATATATATACGTTGGCAGAATGGCACGGACAGGCATAATCACGTACCTGTACGTGGCCCTTTAAATTCCTGCCGTGTGGTCGCGAGCGACCCTGCTGCCTTCCCCGTGAGTCGGACCTCGGGTCCTGCGGACTCGATCGGGGTATAGAGCGGGGAGATGCTTGTGTAAACAAGCATCTCCCCGCTCTGACTAGTGACAATGTCACTGATCTCGGCTCCGTGTACTCAGAGCAGAGATCAGTGTCATGTGACACAGAGCCCAGCCCCCCTACAGTAAGAAACACTATGCAGGGAACACTTAACCCCTACTTAGTGGTTAACCCCTTCACTGCCAGTGTAATTTTCACAGTAACCAGTGCATTTTTATAACACTGATCGCTGTGAAAATGACAATGGTCCCAAAAATGTGTCAAAAGTGTCAGATGTGTCCACGAAAAAGTCACGAAAAAAATCACTGATCGCCGCCATTACTAGTAAAAAAAAATAATTAAAAACTATCCCCTATTTTGTAAACGCTATAACTTTTGCGCAAACCAATCAATAAACGCTTATTGCAAATTCTTTTACCAAAAATATGTAGAAGAATATGTATCGGCCTAAACTGAGGAAAAAAAAAATTATATATTTTTTGGGGATATTTATTATAGCAAAAAAGTAAAAAATATTGTTTTTTCAAAATTGTCACTCTATTTTTTTTATAGCGCAAAAAATAAAAACCGCAGAGGTGATCAAATACCACCAAAAGAAAGCTCTATTTGTGGGAAAAAAAGGACGTCAATTTTGTTTGGGAGCCACGTCGCACGACCGCGCAATTGTCAGTTAAATTGGCGCAGACGAATCGCAAAAAGTGGCCTGGATTTTGACCACCCAAATGGTCCGGGCTGTAGTGGTTAAAGCCTCAGCTGCACTGGACAGAGAATGAATGGGAAGTTCTCTTTGCTGAGGCGCTTCCTGTTCATTTAAAAACTGAAGCATAGTAAACATACTTTTTCTAGGTTTAATTTAAGAATGAACACAGGAGCGATCAATACAGATCACTCACTGTGTTCATTCATTCATCCATCCTGAAACACCCCCTGCATCAGCCAGAGGAAAAGGAGAGGAGGGAAGCTGGCAGCACTGCAGGGGAGACACAGGGGATGCCGGGAAGCAGGGGGAATCGGCACTGCACAGAGTGATACCGGTGTGCCCAGGCACACCCAGCACATCCTGTGAGCATGCTAATTGCAAAGTCCCTCTTTGCCATGAAAATGAACTTAATCCCATAAAAAACATTTCCACTGCATTTGTGAAGAAGGCTTCAGGGCGCCTAAGAAAGTTCAGCAAGGGCCAGAACCTCTCCTACAGTTGATTCAGCTGCAGGATCAGGGCACCTCCAGTGCAGAGCTTGCTCAGGAATGGCAGCAGGCAGGTGCACACTCAGTGAGGACAAGAATTTTGGAGGATGGCCTGCTGTCAAGAAGGGGAGCAAAGAAGCCATTTCTCCCCAGGAAAAACATCAGGGACAGACTGATGATCTGCAGAAGGTACAGGAATTGGACTGCTGAGGACTGGGTAAAGTAATTTTCTCTGATGAATCCCCTCTCCGATTGTTTGGGGCAAAACCTTGTCCAGAGAAGAAGAGGTGATCACTACCACCAGTCCTGTGTCATACCAACAGTAAAGCATCCTGAGACCATTCATGTGTGGGGTTGCTTCTCAGCCAAAGGAGTGGGCTCACTCACAATTTTGCCTAAGAACACAGCCATAATAAAGTATGGTACAAATACATTCTCCAAGAGCAACTAACTGTAGCTTGGGGAACTGAACACTAAAATTTTGAATCAATGGCCACAAAACTCCCCAGACCTTAATCCCATTGAGAACCTGTGGTCAATCCTCAAGAGGCGGGTGAGCAAAAAAAACACAAATTCTGACAAACTCCAAGCATTGATTATGCAAGAATGGGCTGGCATAATTGACAGCATGCCAGGGCGCATTACAGGAGGTCTTTAAAAAGAGGGGGCCAACACTGCAAATATTGACTCTTTGCATAAACTTAATGTAATGCTTGCAATTATACAATTATACTATTTTTAGTAAGGGTCTGCAATTAAAGAGTCTAGGTTTCTCTCACAATATATTTACTTGAAAGTATACTGTGCCATTCTCTTCATCATCACATCTAACAGTACATGTGCACAGAATCTATTGAAAGCTCTTTATTCACTTTCTCCTGTCACAGCACTCTAGCAATTGTGAGATAGCAGCTGTGAAAACACTATGTTAAAATCAGCTTTACCTTCAAATGTCTTTGTTTAGTGTGCCTGGGTACAATTACATAATTCCCCCTTACCAGATTTCCCAGGAGAAAGGATGAGGGCAGTTAAAGTAAACGGAGGTGAAGTTGATTATTGTACAAAGTTTTCAGAGCTTACAATATTCTCTATACATCTCACCTGGAGGTGCCTAAAGCAATTTAAGTACTTTTATATCAGAGAAAAGGGGGGTTGCAGGACTTTAATGGCATGACATGAGACGGAAACCATTATAATATAAAAACATCCTTTTATCATAACAAATTTAAATTCCAAAAAGGTTAAAAAAGCATAACATTAAAGAAATTGTGCTGTAATATGATACAATTGCCTTTACCACCTCCTATTATATTTAAATGTAATAAGCTTGAGGTGTACAGGTAACTCTATCCTTTAAAGTGTCGACGTGTTTTGCATGATTGCGTAGCTTCTTCAGGACCCATAGGTTGAGTATCATACTGACAGCATATGGCGAAACATTGGAGGCATCAAAAACATCTGTAAGGCAGGCATAGGGGCTATTACTCCTTAGGTGTAACCTAGCATGTAGATCAATGAGCCAGAAACAGCCTTGTTATTGGGTAACTATTATATATGTGGTTCCCGGGAATGTCCTTAGATATATATAGCAGTTGAAAGTATATTTGCACCCGAATAGGTTATTTGTGAAAGTAGATCCTCATGGGTCTCCAAATATGCTTGGGTGTAAAGCCTAGGAACAGTCCTCAAAAGGAGTATTTCCTGGAAAAATCTGTGATATGGAGCCAAAGGCCAGTCACTGCATGTAGCATGCGAGGATGCTGCGATATGCTGTCAGTATCATACTCAACCTATGAGTCCTGAAGAAGCTACTCAATCCTGCAAAATGCTTCGACCCTTGAAGGATTGAGTTTCCTGTACACCTCAAGCTTATTCAATATAAGTATGATAGGAGGTGGTAAAGGCAATTATATCATATTACAGCACAATTTCTTTAATATTATGCTTTTTTAACCTTTTGGATTTTTTTTTTTTTTTTTATAATAAAGATATGTTTTTATATTATAATTTGTTTCTGTCCCATGCCATTAAAGTCCAGCAACAGCAGGATATACCCCTTCAACCCCCTTTTCTCTGTTCTATGCTAATTTGGAGGTGGCATGGGTAGAGGTCTTCCTTTTGTACTTTTTAGCAAGTTTTCTTTAAGCCAGGAAACATTTCTGTCGATTTACCTCTTGTATCTGTTGCTGCTTCATTGATTTTACTGCCATTTTATTTTACAAATGCAGAAAGTGCACACTGTACTGCACATGCACCATATCACAGTACTTTTTTCCAACTGCTTTTCTATGCAAAATGAAGGAACCGTCCAGGATCAGCATATACTTTCTAGATGCTGGATGGGATGCTGGTTGCCCATATAATTTTTGTCTGTGTTCACAAATGTCAGACAAATTATCCCCTGGTGCAGCCTTTCACCTGACTTGCTACAAAGTTATAATATTGCAGTCTGATCACTGGGAGAGAGGAAACCGAAGAAACACTTTCTCCTGTCTATAGCACAGGGATGTCATTATCTCAGTTTAGGCATAGTTACTTCATGGACAGCTTTTTAAGTTAAGAAATACACGCTGTTGCTGTATGGCCTCATTCACGTGGGCCCAGTTGCTGACTTTGCGGTTGATTGTGTTTTCGGCAGTGGCTGAACTGCAGTTAGTTGGAAATCAAGAGGGGATATGCCACCTTCCACACACTTATTTGAAGAGGAGTTTCGCCTTGAAATTCAAAATGTGGCATGCCATACCTTTTTGTAGTGCAATCTATTTTGGGCTGTTTGGCGTCCATTGCTTTTGCCTTAAAATGCAACATGGGAGGAATTAATTCATGCATTGTAAAGTTAGTTAAAAGTCCACTTTATATGATCTTTAATATTTTCATAATTTTCATTCCTAATTTGCAAAAGATCAGTCTGGCTGTTTTGTTTTCTTAATTATTGTGCAAATGAAATGACTGTGAAGATGTGTGAACATATCACATTATGGTAAAAAAAAATACACCAGAATGCAATGCCTGCAAGCTATGTTTATTCACAGGGTGTCAGATGCGAGTTTTTTCATCTAATTATTTTTCATCACGTTAGGTATTTTCTACTGAAAGACAAAAAAAAATGAAAGAAAGAGTTTTTAGAAACACAGATGCATAACAATCAGTCAGCATGTGGACAAAATTAATTAAAGAGTATGTGAACCCAACATTTCATATTCTTGATATGTGCCTACTGTACCATGTAGGACTAAATAGTAGGAAAACAGTAGGAAACAAATATCCTGTTTTCTTTGTATTGCTTCCTTTGTGTGAAATCTCTGTTGTTCCTGACAGTCCCTCTGCTTTCCTATTAAAAACTGACCACGCTAAGCAGGAGAACACACTGTGGTTATTTCTCTAGCTATGCTGACACTAGAGCTGCAGTGATAGCTAAAATACAAGATAAAATACAAAATAAAAACTATACAAATCAAACAAAAAAAATCCACTATAGGGAAGTGGAAGAGGTGTTTAAGAGACACTGGCATTTCTTGTGCATGGATAGAGATTTGGGACCGGTATTGCCAGCTTGTTCAAAGCTCCCAATTTTGGTGACCGGGTTGTGAAAAAAAATTCTTCATGGGTCAACAAAAAATCCATATTGATAAAAAGGGCTTCTATGCATGCAGAAAATGTATCTCATCCAGGACAGTACAAACCAGTAATAGAGGCCGTATTACGTTCACAAATATGGAAGGGAGATTGTTCAATATTGATGAATTCATCACATGTAATACGTCCCATGTTGCGTACCTGTTATGGTGCCCATATGGCTTGTACTATGTGGGAAGGACGAAAAGACTCCTTAAAGTACGGATAGCAGAACATGTGAACAAAATTAAAAAAGGTTTTAGGAAACATAGTGCGTCACTTCATTTTAGGGAAAAACACAATAGGGACCCTACACTATTACAATTGTTTGGGATAGACTGCATATATCCAGGATGGAGTTAGGGATGTATTGCAAAGAGAAACCAAGTGGATGATTTTGATGAATAGTTTGACACCTAATGGGTTAAATATTGAACTAGATCTCAATTGCAATATAAGTAATTTTTTTTTTTTCATTCTTTATTTTATTTTATCAAGATTCCAGCTATGTTACATCAGTGCATTTCCATTGATCCAGCCAAGACAATGCATTTACAAAAATAATCATGAGTACTAAGAGACTCTTGGCTCTTCTCCTTCTCCTTATACACACATTTCTAAAATCTCTATTTCACCCTCCCATCCCCCCCTTTTCACTTTATACCCCCCCCCCTTCTACCTCTTATTTTCTAAAATTTTTTCTCTAATATCTCAGATTTTCTGCATAACTCCATGTTTTCTTAAATTCTTTCCAACATTCCCACTGGTCTTTAAATCCTTTTTTTTCCTCCTCTACGCCATACTTCAGTCCCTCCATGCTATATGTTTCTTCCACGGAGTCTACCCACCCCCATACAGATGGACTTTCCACTTTTCGGCATTTTTTGGGGATCAACCTTTTAGCCGCGTTTAGTAAATGTGGGATCAGTGACTCTTTATACTGTTTCATTCCTCCCTCTCCTCCATGGAATAAGACTATCCATGGGTCTTTTTTAATCTCCTTCTCGGTAATTGCTTTTATCATTTCCAGTATCTTTTCCCAATATTTTTGAATTTTAGGGCACTGCCACCACAAGTGGGCCATTGTTCCCCTCTCCCCACATTCTCTCCAACATTCTGCTTTCTGTTTCACTTGAAATTTACTCAATTTATCTGGTGTGGCGTACCAACCTGTGATACACATATAATTCATCTCTGCGGTCCTGCTGTCCATAGTAGACGAGTGGGTACATTTTATTATTCTCTCTATAGTCCTTTTATCCCTATATGTTCCCAATTCTCTTTCCCATTTCTTTATGAATGGGGGTATCTCCAGTCCGTCCACTGTCAGCAGCAATTTATAAAGTTTTGATATAGTTCCTTTTGAATTATCGGCCATACAAAGCTGTAAGCTCCTCCCCCGACCTAATTGGCTGGGGAAGGCTTTTGTACAAAGTGGACCAACTGATGGTACCTCAACTCATATACTATCATTAATTCCCTATTGTGTCTTAATTCTTGAAATGGTGTAATTTTCCCTTTTTTTATTATATCTCTTAACTGTGCTCTATCTTTTTTAATCCAGTTTCCGCCCACTATTTTTTTTCCCGGTGCAAAAAATTCATTTTCTTTTAGTTCTATAAGGGGAGAATTATAGTCCCTATCTATTTGTTTATGTAACCTGTCCCAAATTTTAAGTGCAATTCGTGTCACAACGTGAGTGTTTTCACCTAGTGCTCTATACTGGGGGTTTCCATATTACACCTCCCAATTGTGTGTTTGCCATTACCTATTCAATTTTTACCCACTTTTTTTGTGCCTATCTTTGGCCCACTCGACTATCCGGGACAGCACCACCGCATTATAGTATTTTTTTATGTCTGGCCCTGCCAACCTTCCATGTGTTTTTTCCTGTTTTAATACCAAGAAGGAGATTCTATGTTTTTTATTCTTCCACACAAAATTCATTAGCATCTTTTTTAACACTCTGAAGTACGGTTGAGGTATTGCAACTGGTAACATCTGGAATTTATATAAGATTTTCGGCAGCAGAACCATCTTCAGAATGTTAATTCTTGCTATCCATGATATCGGGCGGTTTGTCATCCTTCTAATTTCACTTTTTATTTCGTCTAGTAAAGGAATATAGTTTATCTTATATATTATCTTATATATTTTTTTTATTGAGTTGGCGAGTTTTACCCCTAAGTACTTGAGTTCCTTCTGCCAAGGGAAATTAAACTCTTTTCTTAGACTCTGTTCTTCTACCTTTTCAATATTAACATTTAGAATCTCAGTTTTAGCTATATTAACTTTAAAGTTTGATATTTCACCGTATTGTTTAAATATTTTAAGTAAATTCGGTAATGTGGTCCTGGGATTACTAATAAAGAACAAGACATCGTCCCCGAAAGCTGAGAGTTTATGTTCGTCTTCTTCCATTCTGATCCCTTTAATGTCTGGGTTGTTTCGTACCATCGCGAGCAGAGATTCTAGGGACAACACGAACAAGAGGGGGGACAGGGGGCATCCCTGTCTTGTCCCATTTTTCATCTCAAAAGCTAGAGACCGTGTGCCATTTATTTTAACCCTACCCATAGGGTGCTGATACAATGTTTTAATCCATTGTATCATCCTGGCTTCTTGCTAGATGTTTACTAGATTTGTTTCCCCACTTATATCTTTCTTTTGCTATGCGATGTAGCTTTATTTTAGTCTCTTGTTCCATTAATTCTTTAAGTTCATCCCTTTTCCTTACTAATTCATGATATAACTCTTGTTGTTGCCCCTGTTGTTTTTTATGCTCTTGCTCAATTTTGAATATTTCTTCTATCAGCAAGTTAAGTTTTCTACTTCTCTCTTTTTTTTTCCTTGCCCCTTCTGAAATCAAGATCCCCCTGTTGTAGGCTTTGTGTGCCTCCCATAGGGTTGCCCCTACTATCCCTTCCGTATCGTTTATCTGAAAATAATGTTCTAATTCCTTTTCCACCCTCTTTAATCCTTCTTCATCCCGGAGCAGTTCTTCATTTAGTCGCCAAGTATAAGGTTGTCTATGATATTCGGGCACTTTTAATTTCATGCTTACAGGGGCATGGTCAGAGAGTGAGGCAATTCCTATGTTAGTTTCCATGACCATATCCAACATTCTATGTTCGACCATTATGTGGTCTATCCTCGAGTATGTCCCGTGTACAGGGGAAAAAACATATAGTCCTTTGATTTTGGATGCATAACCCTCCATATGTCAACCATCTGACTACTATGCATTTTTTGTTTTATCTTTGTCAGTTGTATGTTATTTGTCCCCTGTAACCGGGACATACTATCCACTGCCGGATCCAAACAAAAGTTCATATCTCCCATCAAAATTATATACCCCACCCCAAAATCCTTCAGTTTCCCCAGAGTTTCAATAAGATATTTAATGGGGTTCGCATTAGGAGCGTAGATATTTGCCAGGGTACATTTCATTTCCCCCAACTTCCCTTTTAGAAAAATATATCTACCATCTTTGTCCGTCATTCTATCCTCCAATGTGAAACTCATTTCCCTAGAAAACCCCATTGCAACCCCCCTTGCCCTTTTAGAGATAGTATCTCCATAGAACCAGTTCAGGAAATTGGGTGAGTATAATTTAATGTTTGATTCTAGGGTCAGATGGGTCTCCTGTAAGAAGACCACATCTGCTCTATAATGCTTAAGCTCTCTTAAGACCTTATGTCTTTTGGTAGGTATATTAAGACCTCTGACATTATAGGACAGGAAGTTTATTGCTGACATCTATATTTTCTCTTTTCTCTTTCTTTTTTTTCCTTTTCTCTTTCCTTTTATACTGTTTACATTTTATCTGTCTTTCATCGCCTTTTCCCTTTCTTTTTTGTAGAGTCAAAAAGGTAGAATCCCCTCCTTTACAAAACCCCTTTCCTTCTCCCCCAAATCCCTCCCTCCTCCTTTCTCCCCTCCTTCCCTCTCCCCCTTTACAAAGCCCCCCCTTCCTCCCCCCATTCTTTCCCTTTCCACCCCCTCCCTCTCCCCCTCCCCTCCTCCCTTCTCCCTTTTGGCCCATTATTGGCCTTAGAACCATTATTGGTCTTTCCTCCTGGTTCTCTCATTTTGGAGGTGCAGCTCAGACCCCGCCACCTGCCTCCCTCCCCCTCCTCTTGAATTTGGGGAGGGTGAGGAAGCCCGGAGACGCTGCACGGTGGACCGGTCGGCCTTTTCCGCCCCCTAAACCCTCCCCCTCCTCCCGACCCCCCCCAAAAAAAGGGGAACAAACCCCACCTCCTCCCCCTTTTCAAACTCATAGTTTACCATGCCCCAGATCTCAATTATCTTTCTCTATTCATCCCGGTAGGTCAGGGACCTGCAAATCTAATTTATTACAAAATCCCACAAGTTCCTCGGGGAACCGTAATCTTGCTGATTTTCCTTCTTTCTGGCCTATAAGACAGGCCGGGAACCCCCAGTTATATTTGCTATTCTGTGTCTTCATTTGCTCCAAAAGTGGCTTCAATAATCGCCTCCTTACCAATGTCTCAGGTGCTAAGTCTGTGAAGATCTGCAGCTCCTTTCCTTGGAATTGGATGGGGGGTTTTCCTCTTATTTTCATTGCAATATCAGCTTTTTCTTCGTAATACCGAAACCTTACAATAATGTCTCTCGGCCAGTTGTTTTCTCCATTCCTTAGTTTGCAGACACGATGCACTCGCTCAATTTTAAGGGAGTCTTCTGCCCACATATCCAATATGGGCTTGAATATTATATTCATAGTTTTCTTCAGGTCTTCTCCTTTTTCCTCTGGTAGAGAGCGGATTCTCAGGTTCTGTCTACTGTTTCTGTTCTCTTGATCTTCTAATCGATATAGTATGTTTCTCTGGTTTTGTTGTATTATTTTATCCTGCTCCTTTAATTTGCTTAATTCCCGATCCTGTTTATCCGCTCTTTCTTCCATCACTTCCACTTTTGACAGCAGATGTCCGAAATCTATTCTTAACATATTAATTTCTGCCTTTATTGCGTTTTCTAATCTCGTTAGCATCTCGGTCATTTCTCCCTTTGTAGGAATTTGTGCATCTGCCCATTGCTCTTCTGCTCTGCTTATTTCTAGTTCACTTTCTGTTGTTTGATCCCTTTTAGATCGTTCTGATGTCCCTCCTCCCTTCTTTTCCATCCTCCTTGACCCCTTTTCTGTTGTCTTTTCGCCTTTATCCTGCTTTTGTACTCCTGTTCCTGGGCTCTTTGAGCTTACCTCCTGGGTCATGTACTGTTTAATTGTACTATTTGCTGTACTATTCCTAGGAGTCTTGGGGCCGTCCCCCTCGTGGTTTTGCTCATCTTATTTTTGTTAACAGGTCTTATTCATTTTCCCAGTTTTACTCCTTAATTATATGCTATACCCTTCTTCTTATTGGGGTATGTCTGTTATACTCTCCCCTAGAATTGCAACCCTACCGAAGAGGGCCAGTGTATAACAGGTTTTATTTTGGGCTGCTGGGTTCCTCTTGGAGCAGCGAGGAAAAGGGAGTGTGGGCGTAAAAGGGATATCAACCAGTTTTAATACCATAAAAAAAAAAAGGTGGGAAAGAAGGGGGAGAGGAGACAGCCCCCCCCTGTGCAGATATTCAATCAGACCGATATACGGTCTAATGCTTATATGGCCCAGAGTTTCTAGGCATCCATGGGCACCATCCGACACTTTTGGGTTTACTCAGAGTCCCTTTAGAGTCCCTTCAGAGTCCCTTCAAGTATTTCACTTGTTCAATATATATGTCAGATAGTTTCTGAGTAGGGATGAGCTTCGAGTTCGAGTCGAACTCATGTTCGACTCGAACATTGCCTGTTCGCCCGTTCGCCGAACTGCGAACAAATTGGGGTGTTCGCGGCAAATTCGAAAAATCTATGGGAGAAATCTAAAGTGCTAATTATAAAGGCTTATATGCAAGTTATTGTCCTAAAAAGTGTTTGGGGACCCGGGTCCTGCCCCAGGGGACATGTATCAATGCAAAAAGAAGTTTTAAAAACGGCCGTTTTTTCGGGAGCAGTGATTTTAATAATGCTTAAAATGAAAAAATAAAAGTGAAATATTCCTTTAAATTTCGTACCTGGGGGGTGTGTATGATATGCATGTAAAGTGGCGCATGTTTCCCGTGCTTAGAACTGTCCCTGCAAAAAGTGTCATTTTTGAAAGAAAAAAATGCATTTAAAACTGACTCGCGGCTATTAATGAATTGTCGGCTCCCGGCAATACATACAAAAGTCATTGATAAAAAATAAAAACAAAGCGTGGGGGTTCCCCAGAATTCAATTACCAGGCCCTTCAGGTCTGGAATGGATATTAAGGGGAACCCCGCCGCAAATAAAAAAAAAATTGACGTGGGGTTCCCCCAAATATCCATTCCAGGCCCTTCAGATCTGGCATGGATTTTAAGGGGAACTCCACCCCAAATTAAAAAAAAAAATGGCGTGGAGTCCCCCTAAAAATCCATACCAGACCCCTTATCCGAGCATGCAACCTGGCCGGCCGCAGGGGAAAAGGGGGGGACGAGAGAGCGGCCCCCCTCCCTCCTGAACCGTACCAAGCCACATGCCCTCAACATGGGGAGGATGTCCCCATGTTGATGGGGACAAGGGCCTCATCCCCACAACCCTTGCCCGGTGGTTGAGGGGGTCTGCGGGCGGGGGGCTTATCGGAATCTGGAAGACCCCTTTAACAAAGAGGACCCCCAGATCCCGGCCCCCCCCCCTATGTGAATTGGTAAGGGGTACATTGTACCCCTACCATTTCACGAAGAAAGCGTAAAAAAATGTTTAAAAAAACACACAAACACCTTGAAAAAGTCCTTTATTTAAAAAACAAAAACAAAACATTCCAGCGGTGAAATCCAGTGTCCCGCGGCGATCCCGATGTCCAGCGCTGTCCGTCATTGGTTGTGCCTGAGCGGACCTGATGGGGAACTCCCTCTCAGTATTTTAAATGTATAGACCCGCCCCTTCTAAAGTTCCCCATCAGGTCCGCTCAGCGGACCAGATGCGGAACATGAGAAGGGGCGGGTCTATACATGTATTACCAAAGTGAGAGCAGTTCCCCATCAGGTCCGCCTCCTCGGTATGTCAGACCCGCCTACGTCATTGGCTTGAGCGGGGAACTTCCTTCACTGTGTAATTTAAATTTACATAGTGAAGGAAGTTCCCCGCTCAAGCCAATGACGTAGGCGGGTCCGACATACCGAGGGGGCGGACCTGATGGGGAACTGCTCTCACTTTGGTAATACATGTATAGACCCGCCCCTTCTCATGTTCCGCATCTCGTCCGCTGAGCGGACCTGATGGGGAACTTTAGAAGGGGCGGGTCTATACATTTAAAATACTGAGAGGGAGTTCCCCATCAGGTCCGCTCAGGCACAACCAATGAAGAACAGCGCTGGACATCGGGATCGCCGCGGGACACTGGATTTCACCGCTGGAATGTTTATTTATTTATTTTTTTAAATAAAGGACTTTTTCAAGGTGTTTGTGTGTTTTTTTAAACATTTTTTTTACGCTTTCTTCGTGAAATGGTAGGGGTACAATGTACCCGTTACCAATTCACATGGGGGGGGGGCGGGATCTGGGGGTCCCCTTTGTTAAAGGGTTCTTCCAGATTCCGATAAGCCCCCCGCCCGCAGACCCCCACAACCACCGGGCAAGGGTTGTGGGGATGAGGCCCTTGTCCCCATCAACATGGGGACATCCTCCCCATGTTGAGGGCATGTGGCTTGGTACGGTTCAGGAGGGAGGGGGGGCCGCTCTCTCGTCCCCCCCTTTTCCCCTGCGGCCGGCCAGGTTGCGTGCTCGGATAAGGGGTCTGGTATGGATTTTTAGGGGGACTCCACGCCATTTTTTTTTTAAACTTGGGGTGGAGTTCCCCTTAAAATCCATGCCAGATCTGAAGGGCCTGGTAATTGAATTCTGGGGAACCCCCACGCTTTTTTTTTTTTTTTTTCTCAATGACTTTTGTATGTATTGCCGGGAGCCGACAATTCATTAATAGCCGCGAGTCAGTTTTAAATGCATTTTTTTTCTTTCAAAAATGACATTTTTTGCAGGGACAGTTCTAAGCACGGGAAACATGCGCCACTTCACATGCATATCATACACACCCCCCAGGTACGAAATTTAAAGGAATATTTCACTTTTATTTTTTCATTTTAAGCATTATTAAAATCACTGCTCCCGAAAAAACGGCCGTTTTTAAAACTTCTTTTTGCATTGATACATGTCCCCTGGGGCAGGACCCCGGTCCCCAAACACTTTTTAGGACAATAACTTGCATATTAGCCTTTATAATTAACACTTTAGATTTCGAACGTTCGAGTCCATTGTATTTAATAGGGTTCTAAAGTTTACACGAACATTTTGTCTGTTCGCAGGTTCTGGTGCGAACCGAACAGGGGGGTGTTCGGCTCATCCCTGTTTCTGAGTTGTTTGACCTCCCGTCTCTTCCCCACTCTGGTTTTTAAATGTCTCTTACCAACAGCATCAGACATTGATTTTAACTGGGTGCATTTAAATGCGTTTTTAAATGTACTTTCTTTCCAAGCGGGAGCTTACTTCACTTTAGTTTTGTTTCTGTGTAGCTGGATATCCAAGTACATCACCTCTTTCACCTCCCATTCTTTCTCCTCTTCCCCTCCTGATTTATTCACACATTTATGCGTTTATGTTTGTGTATATTTTCCACACAGGACTGATTATTTCATATACAATCCATATACAATCCATATAGAATCCATTAGTTTTAAGGGGATCAGCTACTTCCTTCCTTCCCCACCTTGAAAAACTCAGCTTCATATCCCTGCGTTTCTGCGTCTGTGTGCCTCAAACAAACATTTTCAAGTCAGTGGGAATGAATCAGTGGCGATGAGCGATGGGATTTTAGGCAGGATGCCTGGACATACCAAAAATACACACACCAAAGATTTTTATAACATTTTGTTTATTTAAATGAATAACAACCTATATATATAATTATTATATATTATATTATTTTTTTTTTTTTTTTGGATAAAATTTGGCCGCGGCTTATTACTATTGGTTTAATTTTAAATATCATCAAAAACTGTATCAATAAATAAATCAAATTACATATAAGAAATAAAACCCAGCTCAGCCACTACGACTCGAGCTGAAAAGAATCAGCCTTTTAAAACTTTCCCAAACAACAACATGTCCCTTTTTGCAATAATAAACAAAAAGGACCATACCACATAGTATAGCCGCGACAAGGGAAGGGGGGGTGGGAAGTTCCGCTGTAGATCCTCTTCAGAACGACTGGCCCCGGACCTCCTAGCCCAGCTCTTTAAATAGGGACCCCAAAGGCTTCCAGAATGTTCTATGGGGTCAGCTGACCCCAATTGACCAATCCTGCTCCCAGGGGGTCCTGAATTCTTTCCCCAGTAACTGGCCAGCTGACCCAATCCCTGTCTTTCCCGCCTGAATACCCTAACTAACCTATCCTAGGCTCAGGAATCTTTCCCCAGCAACAGTTTACCTGACCTATCCTAAGGCTTCCCGCTTAATTTCAAGTGAGGGAAACCTTGAAACTGCTCCTGCCAAGAATCCCATAAGGAAAAGGGGAGCCTTGAAACAGTCTTATCCCCTTTTCCTCACATGGGATTTTAGGCAGGATGCCTGGACATACCAAAAATACACACACCAAAGATTTTTATAACATTTTGTTTATTTAAATGAATAACAACCTATATATATAATTATTATATATTATTTTTTTTTTTTTTTTTTTTTGGATAAAATTTGGCCGCGGCTTATTACTATTGGTTTAATTTTAAATATCATCAAAAACTGTATCAATAAATAAATCAAATTACATATAAGAAATAAAACCCAGCTCAGCCACTACGACTCGAGCTGAAAAGAATCAGCCTTTTAAAACTTTCCCAAAAGACAGGACGGGTTGTTACAACCCCGACTGTCACCAAAACCCCAGCACGCGGCCCTCTCTATGCAGGATTGGAAAGAAACATTCAGTATGTCCAGGCCAATGTCAGAAAGATGAACCCCATCAGCCCTATATAGGCCCGAAATACCGCCCTCCAGGTCTACATGGCGGAAAGAGAAACCCAAGTCCGGGGCCATGAATTTCTCAACCGCCTTATTAATTCTTTTCCTAACCTTTTCAAAAGGTTTAAAAACCCCAGACTCTAACCATCTTAATCTAGGGATGATTTCAGAAAAAACAATCACCATGTTCGGATAGGATTGTTTTAAAATTTGGATCGTATCTTTTATACTAAAAATAAGATCCAATGTTCTCATCTGACCCACATCATTCCCTCCCAAATGTAAAATCAAAATATCAGGTTCTGGCCAGTAAGATAATAAAGAACTGAACTCGAATAACAACTCCTCCCAAAGCATGCCCCTCCTACCGAACCATAAGACTTGAAACTTGGACGGATCCATGTCTAAATTCGCAGTATACTGACGAGCATTAGCCCGCTGATGCGCCCAATACACGAAAGAGTGTCCAATAATCCAGACCACTCCAGGCACACCTAAAATAATCAAACAACAAGATTAGGACGTACATATAATTGAAAAGACTTAGATTTCCATCTACCCAAATTCTTAATACGACTATCAACAAAACCCAACCTAGCAGCTTCTGTGGCAGCTCCAATTCTAAAAGAGTGCGAAGAAATCTTAACGTTTGCCATATTCAAAAGTTTACAACATCTAGATAATATTGCATTAAATTGAAATTTAGTAAGAGGGGAAGAATCCCTATGAATAAAAAGCACTCCATCCGTAGGAGGACGAAGTCTCAAATAAGCTGACAATCTGGCTACCGGGCAAATTAAAGACCCCGGGGAAGACAATAAATGTAACCAATTGCCTTTACCTAACCTGTCAGTTTTGCTAGTGCGAATAAATATTTTTAAACTAGAAACATTTAAGATAACGTGTTTGAATAACAAACCAGACGGATTTCCTTTGCTAGCTGACACTATTTCAGAAACTCGGAGTGCTGCAAAAAAGGCCATAGTAAAAACTGCATTAAAAAGAGTAGCCTCAAAAGGAGAAGAACATACAGAAGCAGTAATCGAGCAGAGAGATTCCAATAACCCAGGGGTAATAGGACATCTATTGTCAGTGACGCAATGAGACTTCTTATAACCTTTAAGTGCTTGTTGTACTGAAAAATATGATAAACAGGAGGTTAAGTGATTTAATTTTTGAAAAAAGGATATTCCGGACAAAGTCTTATAAACATAAGACCAAGAGTAGTCTTTAGTCAACAGAGCTTCCAAAAAAGACAAAACCGTCGTTTCGGAGATGTCCGAAAATTTCGCCCCTTTGGAATCCAAAAATTGCAACCATAGCAACCACGAGGACCTGTAACTAGACCAAGAAGTGGTAGCCAACGAATTTTTAATATTTTGTGAAATTAAACGATATCCCATAACCGAGCTGGGCAAGGGATCCCGACACGGTCCGCTGTGGGTAACAGGGAGAAAAATCGCTCCATCTGTAAACGAGAGAGGGCGTCAGCTGTCTCATTTACCTTACCTGGAATGTATTTAGCTTTAATCCAGATGTTGTGACACAGGCATTTAAAAACTAAATAACGTAGTAGAGCTATTACAGGAGGGGATTTGGAAGTCAGGCAATTGATTGCAAACAAAACACCCCTATTATCAGTACTAAAAAGGATTTGTTTGTTTGCAAACATATCACCCCATATCTCCAGGGAAACTGCTATTGGGAAAAGTTCTAGAAGCACAATATTTTTGCACAAACCTCTACTTACCCAACTTCGAGGCCAAATATCCGCACACCACTGATTTCCCCAGATAGCTGCAAAACCCACTGATCCAGCCGAATCTGTGGACAAGCAGAAATCACTGTCTATGACGAAATCCTCCTGCCAGAAAGCCTTTCCATTAAAATGTATTAAAAAATTATACCAAACCAATAAATCTTCCTTTAATTCCACCGTCAACCTAATATGAGCGTGCGGGTTCTTGATTCCTGACATTGCTAAATATAAACGGCGAGAAAAAATCCTACCTATAGGTAATATGCGTGTAGCAAAAGCTAAGAGTCCCATCAAGGACTGTAATTCTTTTAAGAGTATCTTCTTCTTCTTAATAAAAGACAGAAGTAGATTCTTCAACTTCTCAATCTTCTCCACTGGCAACCGAAATTCTCTTTCAACGGTATCAATAGTGATACCCAAAAATTCAATGCATGTAGTAGGTAAAACCGTTTTCTCATGCGCCAATGGAACGCCAAAATCTTCGCATGTTACCATGAAATTGTGCAATAATGACATGCAATGACAAGAATCCGCAGGACCCATGAACAAAAAATCATCCAGATAGTGTATCATGAAAGGGGATCCGGACTTATATGATACCACCCATTCCAAAAATGAAGAAAACTCCTCAAAATAAGAGCAGGACAGGGAACATCCCATCGGAAGACACCGATCGAAATAAAATTTCCCTTGAAATTGAAAACCTAAAGAATTAAAACAGCTAGGGTGAATTGGAAGTAAACGAAAAGCGGCTTTAATATCAGCCTTTGCTAACAAAGCTGATCCCCCCAGCTCCCTAATTTTCTGAATGGCCTGCTCAAAAGATGCATAGGAAACAGAAGACATCTCATCATCTATCTGATCGTTTAAGGAAGACCCAGCTGGAAAAGACAGATGATGGATTAAACGATAAGAATTTGGTTCTTTCTTAGGTACTATACCTAATGGGGACACACGAAAATTAGTAAAAGGAGGCGTATTAAAAGGGCCAGATATTCTGCCCAAAACAAGTTCTGCAGTTAATTTTTGTTCCACTATAACTGGAAAATCAGAAACAGATTTCAGATTATCCACCATAGCACAACCCGTTCCCTGAAATTGAGGAATTAAAAAACCTTCTCTAAAACCTCTAATGAGCAGCTCCGCCTTCTGACGATTTGGGTACCGCTTGAGCCATGGCAGGATGTTTTCCACTATCACCGGAGTTGTTGCTTTTAAGAAAAAATTCCCTCTGTGGCTGCTGCTGATTGGCAGCTGACATTTTACGAAAACATTTAGCCACAGGATGCGAACCTCCACAGAAAGCACACTCATGCTTATATCTGCATGTAGCAGGCCATCTACATTGGCTGTCATTAAAAGAAAAACATATGCCTTTCTTGTAAGAAACTGTGGACGAGGGAGTAGTATTACTAGTGGTTAGCCTAGGTAAAGATGACTTCTGAGGAAGAAAAAGGTTCAGCCACAAACCCACATCCTTTGAACCCCACTGTAAACCAGTGTAAATAGACATCTTGTGGCGGAAAGCCTCATCATATGTATACCAGGAAAAGCCTGAAAAACATCTATAGGCTTCCTGTATGATGTCAATGTGTTGAAACAGACCCGGACTTTTATCCGGAAACCGTTCACACAAAACACTAGCATAAATGCAAAAACCTTGTAACCAGTTATTAAAAGATTTATAGGGGGTACTTTTCCGTCTATCGTCATCTACTTTGTCACCCTTTTCTGATTTTAAAAAGGGGTCTTTTAGAGATGGTAACAGTGATAAAATATCTATAAAATCCCCATTCCAGATTTTATCTTTTACGGATGATGATAAATGAAAACCAAGAGGTGACAGGAAACAAGGCATTGATTCTTTAACCAGGCTATCAGTTGCAGCCATAGGAATGCTAGGTGAGGAAGCTGGCGTAACCATAGAGACCGGATCTGCAGCATGCATACCCTCTGGAGCAGACCCTGAAATCTTATCAGCAGACCAGACCAAGGCCGCAGGTTCCTGTGACAACAAACCAGTAGGATTGGAAAGAGCCTGAACATGAATGTGAGATTGAGGCAATAAAATGTTCTTTTTAAAATCATCCATGAATGCAGCTAAAACATTTGAAAAACGATCAATAATATTCACATTGTTAATCTCACCTGAGGACTCACCCATACCCGCTGACATTGGCACCTGAGCTGCACAAAGCACTGGAATAGAACCAGCTGCTCCTGCATTGCGATGATCCGTTACTGCTGTGGTGTTCCCTTCCGCAGTAAAACCGCCTCTATGGCCGGCTGCTTCAAATCGAGAGGACGCCGCTCGTTGCCGTGGAGACGATGAACGCTCTAGGGGGCGTATCGCAGCGTTCGCTCCTGCCGACGCTCCACCCCTTTCTTCAGAATGGGCGAGACGTTTCTTCTGACGTTGCGCTGGCTCCGCCTTTCGTTGTACGTCTCTCCGATTAGGGGGCGGGCTGAATCTCCTCTTCGCAGTGCGCTTCCTCTTGCTTGGCAGTTCCTCCTCCCCGTCCAACGACGCTGACGCCTCTGGGACCCGACCTGGAAACGGAAGCTCCGCTCCAGTCTCCGCCTCTTCTTCTTCCGCTCTGATGGCGTCCGGATCCACCTCAGGATGCTCCACGATCTCCTCCGCAAATTCTTCGGCTTCTTGACCCGAAGGTAAGACCAAACACCGCCGGATCCAGTCTTCTCCCTCCGCTTCGACCCGCTCCAGAAGCTGTCGAATGAGGGTCTTCATGCCGCCGAAGAGGATCTAACAGCGGATGTATTAAATAGCTCCCTGCCCAGTATTATAGCTCAAGTTCCGCTGTAGATCCTCTTCAGAACGACTGCCCCCGGACCTCCTAGCCCAGCTCTTTAAATAGGGACCCCAAAGGCTTCCAGAATGTTCTATGGGGTCAGCTGACCCCAATTGACCAATCCTGCTCCCAGGGGGTCCTGAATTCTTTCCCCAGTAACTGGCCAGCTGACCCAATCCCTGTCTTTCCCGCCTGAATACCCTAACTAACCTATCCTAGGCTCAGGAATCTTTCCCCAGCAACAGTTTACCTGACCTATCCTAAGGCTTCCCGCTTAATTTCAAGTGAGGGAAACCTTGAAACTGCTCCTGCCAAGAATCCCATAAGGAAAAGGGGAGCCTTGAAACAGTCTTATCCCCTTTTCCTCACATTCTCTCTGTACAAGTTTCACTGTTCCTGATATATACACATTCCCGGTTTCACCTGGTTCCCCTCAGCTATACCATAGGCAAAGGTAGTTTGTTCATTTTTTACACTTATACTGGCATTGACATTGAGCATTGGCGTTGAGCATATGTAATATATTTAACATAGGTTAGCATACATTGGCAGGTCCGCTTGTTCCCATTTACTTCAGTTTTTCCACTAGGCATAAATACAGACACAGGCATAGGTACTTTAGATCGGTTTTACCTTATCTTCTTAGGCTGTTCATCTGGAGAGATCTCTCACCTGTCCCCACACGCTGTCCTGTAACTCTTGTGACTCAGCCTGTTAGATTCAGGCTTCCAAGGCTGTAAGCTAGGCTCCGGGGGGGGGGGGGGGGAGGAGGTGGAGGTGAAAGAGGTGGAGGAGGGGGGTGCCCACGGGGGGTTCACGAGGGACGACGATGCTGGATTCAAGCCTTTGCTGCTATGCCTGCTACGTCCGTCTGCAGGCTTGTTGTCTGGGAGGAGGGGGGGAAGCAGGGCTTCATCTGTGGAGAGGCAGTCTCTCACACTGTGGGATCTCCATGGCTCCTTTCCTTCCCTGCTCTCCCTACACATCTCCTTCAGCTGCAGAGTCAGGCCACTCCCTCATAGTGAGAGCATTACTTTCTCACGTCCATTTCCTGCAATATAAGTAATTTTTAGTATTACAGTTATAAATTTATACTGTTGTTCAAATGTATGTATATCTATATGGCTGAGATGTAGGCATTTGTAGTGGTAATCGCAGACATATGTGACGTGTTCACCCGTAATCTGAGTATTTTGTGAGGTTTCCAGCTTATTATCCCATAGGTTATTTCATTCTATTTTGAAATGAATTAATATGTTAGGATTGCAGATAAGAGATGGGGTGACCATTATATTATGTGGGTAATTCATTGCTCCCCCCTTTTTTTTTGGATTTGTATAGTTTTTATTTAGTATTTTATCTTGTATTTTAGCTATCACTGGATATTTAGGACTCTGTGGCATTGTTTGTTTGGCACAAGCCCTGCATATCATGGCCGCGAGGACACTGTGGTAATGCTTGCGTGACGATCCATCATTAGCATATGAGGGCGTATATTAGTGTGGTTGCCGTGCCATACAGCCAATCCCAGGACAAAGTCGTAATGATGAAACGTGACGGTTCGTGGCTGTACGGCAACTGGAAGTGATCTCACATGTAGCACCGGAAGTGACGTCTAGCTAGGACAGCAGCACTGGTCGGGTGAGATATGGAGGTTATGCCCTGGGCCCCTCCGACGTCATGTTATGCTGGCTAAACTTATCAGACGTATTTGCACTATTGGAGTCTCCTTTTTTTATACACGGGAGTTACTCATTTATCCATGAGAGTGGAGGATATGCTGTTGACCACCAATATCTCTGAGGGGTACAATGCCTTACTGTGAAGCATGAGAGTGTAAGGTAAATACTGCTGGTGAGTGTAAATCCTATGGGGGAGCGGTGGCACGCGCGACACATGGTGTAAAGTGGACATTATATGGATTTATCTTTCATGGACTGATGAAAACGCCTGTCTAGTTGTGAATCTATTCACATTTGGACTTTTTTTTATCAATATTTGCACTTTGCCATCACTGGGTGTTATATAGTGTAATATGTGAAACGTTTTTAGCGCTACTATTTACCTTTCTTTCTTCAGTAAAATGTATTGCTTTTAAGTTAAAATCAATATTTTCTGCTAGAATATTACTTAGTACCCCCAAACATTATATATATATATATATATATATATATATATATATATATATATATATATATATTTTTAGCAGAGAACCTAGAGAAAGGTAACATATATCAGTGACTTGGGCATCTGCGTAGCATAAACCCCAAATGTTTGGACTGACTGGGGAGCTCCAGCCTGGAACATAAGTAAGACATGGGCCTGTCCAAGGAGGTGCTCTGGGTACCAGGAGGTGAAAGAACTATCACTGGAGGCATGAGGAAGAGACAATGGTCTAAAGTGTTCATGGGTGGAGAAGGCAATTAGAAGCTCTGTTTAATAGGTGAAAAGTGTTGTTGCATGTGCCCTTCGTGTATATAGTTTAGGATAGACTCACCTACACTCATTATGAATTCTATTTCACCATTGATGCTGTAATCACAAAGTAGTGATATAGTGACATAGTGCTTGTCAAAGGGCAATTATATAACTTCTTCTTTTAACAGGTTGGTTTGGTTTAATTTTTTCCCCAGGGTTAATATCCTTTAACAGTTCGCTAACATATTGAAACTGCTAGCATCCAACTGCAAGGTGAGTTTCCACATGCACCTTTTCAGGTCAGCACAGTTTGTTATATAATGGCAAGACTGATTAACCATAAAGCAGGCGCGGGCTGGGGCGGGTGGCAAGGTGGAGATTTCCCCCCGGGCCGCTTCCATTATCTTTTAAAACGGCCGCGGTCCGCAGCGCTAGCTGTCTGTTTTTTATTTTTTTCCAAAAGTCGGCCGCGGCGGCCGCCGATTGGCTGGCTGGCTGCTGCCTTCTGTTCTGCACACGCACTGCATTGTGGGAGTTGTAGTTCGGCCGCGCTATATAGGTAATTAACCTATCAGCGCAGTAAACTACAACTCCCACGAGTCTCAGAGGCAGCCAGGCAGGTCATGTGGAACGTCAGGGGAGGGTCAGGGGGTACGAGCGGCGTCAAGAGCGTCACACTCGTGGGTTGGCTTGGGACTGGCTGCAGAGGAGAGACGTGATCTTATCACGGTGCAAGGCTAAAGTAAGTGTGAATGATGACCCCCCGCCAGCCCCCCCCTCGGTCAGCCAGCCGCCCCCCCCCCCTCGGCCAGCCACAGCCAGCATATTCAGCCCAGCACCCCCCTCCCCAGCCAGCATACTCAGCCCAGCACCCCCCTCCCCAGTCAGCATACTCAGCCCAGCACCCCCCCTCGGCCAGCCACAGCCAGCATACTCAGCCCAGCACCCCCCTCCCCAGCCAGCATACTCAGCCCAGCACCCCCCTCCCCAGCCAGCATACTCAGCCCAGCACCCCCCTCCCCAGTCAGCATACTCAGCCCAGCTCTCCCCCCTCGGCCAGCCACAGCCAGCATACTCAGCCCAGCACCCCCCTCCCCAGCCAGCATACTCAGCCAGCACCTCAACCCCCCCCCGGCCAGCATACTCAGCCCAGCACCCCCCTCCCCAGCCAGCATACGCAGCCAGCACCCCAACCCCCCCCCGGCCAGCATACTCAGCCCAGGACCCCCCTCCCCAGCCAGCATACTCAGCCCAGCACCCCCCCCCCTCGGCCAGCCACAGCCAGCATACTCAGCCCAGCACCCCCCTCCCCAGCCAGCATACTCAGCCCAGCACCCCCTCCCCAGCCAGCATACTCAGCCCAGCACCCCCCTCTCCAGTCAGCATACTCAGCCCAGCACCCCCCCCCTCGGCCAGCCACAGCCAGCATACTCAGCCCAGCACCCCCCTCCCCAGCCAGCATACTCAGCCCAGCACCCCCCTCCCCAGCCAGCATACTCAGCCCAGCACCCCCCCCTCCCCAGTCAGCATACTCAGCCCAGCACCCCCCCCTCGGCCAGCCACAGCCAGCATACTCAGCCCAGCACCCCCCCTCCCCAGCCAGCATACTCAGCCCAGCACCCCAACCCCCCCCGGCCAGCATACTCAGCCCAGCACCCCCCCTCCCCAGCCAGCATACTCAGCCCAGCACCCCCCCCCTCGGCCAGCCACAGCCAGCATACTCAGCCATGCACCCCACTCCCCAGCCAGCATACTCAGCCAGCACCCCAACCCCCCCCCCCCGGCCAGCATACTCAGCCCAGCACCCCCCTCCCCAGCCAGCATACTCAGCCCAGCACCCCCCCCCCTCGGCCAGCCACAGCCAGCATACTCAGCCCAGCACCCCCCTCCCCAGCCAGCATACTCAGCCCAGCACCCCCCTCCCCAGTCAGCATACTCAGCCCAGCACCCCCCCCCCCCCTCGGCCAGCCACAGCCAGCATACTCAGCCCAGCACCCCACTCCCCAGCCAGCATACTCAGCCAGCACCCCAACCCCCCCCCCCGGCCAGCATACTCAGCCCAGCACCCCCCTCCCCAGCCAGCATACTCAGCCCAGCACCCCCCCCTCGGCCAGCCACAGCCAGCATACTCAGCCCAGCACCCCCCTCCCCAGCCAGCATACTCAGCCCAGCACCCCCCTCCCCAGTCAGCATACTCAGCCCAGCACCCCCCCCCCCTCGGCCAGCCACAGCCAGCATACTCAGCCCAGCACCCCCCCTCCCCAGCCAGCATACTCAGCCCAGCACCCCCCTCCCCAGCCAGCATACTCAGCCCAGCACCCCCCTCCCCAGTCAGCATACTCAGCCCAGCACCCCCCCCCCCTCGGCCAGCCGCCAGCATACTCAGCCCAGCACCCCCCTCCCCAGCCAGCATACTCAGCCAGCACCGCAACCCCCCCGGCCAGCATACTCAGCCCAGCACCCCCCTTCCCAGCCAGCATACTCAGCCCAGCACCCCCGCCTCGGCCAGCCACAGCCAGCATACTCAGCCCAGCACCCCCTCCCCAGCCAGCATACTCAGCCAGCACCCCAACCCCCCCAGCCAGCATACTCAGCCCAGCAACCCCCTCCCCAGTCAGCATACTCAGCCCAGCACCCCCCTCCCCAGCCAGCATACTCAGCCCAGCACCCCCATCTCCAGCCAGCATACTCAGCCTAGCATATATTTTTTTTTATGAAGTCGGCCAGATGCACGGCCGCATGCTGTGGCATTCTGGGACTTGTAGGCGGCAGGCTACACAAACGCCCTGTGATTGGCCGAACAGGGTCATGTGCGGCCGCACGCTGTGGAATTTTGGGACTTGTAGTCATGATCCGAGACTCGCATCATAAGTCATGATGCGACCCTCGCATTATGACTACAAGTCCCAGAATTCCACAGCGTGCGGCCGCACATGACCCTGTTCGGCCAATCACAGGGCATTTGTGTTGTGCGCGCCCCTCTGTCAGCCCACCCCCCATCTCAGCCCACCCCGTCAGCCCTGCTCTCTCAGCCCACCCCCACTCTCAGCCCACCCCCCTCTGTCAGCCCACCCCTCCTCTATCAGCTCCTCTCTGTCAGCCCACCCCCTCTGTCAGCTCACTCCCTCCTCTGTCAGCCCACCCCTGTCAGCCCTGCTCTGTCAGCCCACCCCCCCTCTCAGCCCACCCCTCCTCTATCAGCTCCCCTCTGTCAGTCCACCCCCCCTCTGTCAGCTCACTCCCCCCTCTGTCAGCCCACCCCCTCTCTGTCAGCCACAGCAGGGAGCCAGGCCAGCCACCTGCAGCAGGGTGCACTGTGCCAGCCAGCCACCCACCCACTGACCCACAGCAGGGAGCCAGGCCAGCCACCAACAGCAGAGTGCACTGTGCCAGCCAGCCACCCACCCACCCACTGACCCACAGCAGGGAGCCAGGCCAGTCACCCACAGCAGGGTGTACAGTGCAAGCCACCCACTGACCCACAGCAGGGAGCCAGGCCAGCCACCAACAGCAGAGTGCACTGTGCCAGCCAGCCACCCACCCACCCACTGACCCACAACAAGGAGCCAGGCCAGTCACCCACAGCAGGGTGCACAGTGCAAGCCATCCACTGACCCACAGCAGGGAGCCAGGCCAGCCACCAACAGCAGAGTGCACTGTGCCAGCCAGCCACCCACCCACCCACTGACCCACAGCAGGGAGCCAGGCCAGTCACCCACAGCAGGGTGCACAGTGCAAGCCACCTACTGACCCACAGCAGGGAGCCAGGCCAGCCACCCACAGCAGGGTTCACTGTGCAAGCTAGCCACTGACCCACAGAAGGGAGCCAGGCCAGTCACCCACAGCATGCTGCACCGTGCCAGCCAGCCACCGACCCACCCACTGACCCACGGCAGAGAGCCAGGCCAGCCACCAACAGCAGGGAGCCAGGCAGCCACCCACAGAAGCCAGCTACCCATGGTGACCCACCCAGAGCAGGGCCAGGGTGCCAGCCACCCATGGTGACTCATCCACAGCAGGGCCAGGGTGCCAGCCAGCCACCCACGGTGACCCACCCACACCAGGAAACCAGCCAACCACCCACAGGAGCCAGCCAGCCATGGTGACCCACCCACAGCAGGGAGCCAGCCAGCCACCCACAGAAGCAAACCAGCCACGGTGACTATCCACAGCAGGATGCCAGTCAGCCACCCACGGTTACCCACCCACGCCAGGGATCCAGCCAGCCACAGCAGGGTGCCGGCCAGCCACCAACAGGTGCCAGCTAGCCACCCACAGGAACCAGTCTCAGAGGATGCGGGAGCCAGCCACAGCTACAGCACCCATAGTTAAGGTAAGAGTAGTGCTAAAATTGTATTTCTACTTTGTGAGAGGTTGGGGCAGGGGTTAGAGTCATGGCACAAAGAGGGGGTCCCATTAGACTCTGTTGTAGCCTGACAGGGGCCCTTGCTTTATTTGGTCTGGGGGCCCTGGGTGTTGTCAGTCTACCCCTGGGCAGCAAGGCGCGCCAGGGAGTTGGGACCCACATGACTGGCTTGGGCTGCAAGTTTACTTGACCCCAGGACAGGAGCATCACTTCACACCCCCAGGATCGGAGGAGGCCATGTAAGGACCTGCTGAGCTGGTACTGGCAAGGGCAGCTGCCATCACTGAGGTGAGAGACCCTGACACCCGCAGCTGAACCCCACATCCCATCTACCCCCCCCCACACCCTATTTATCCTGCCCCAGGCAAGTGCCCACCCAGTAACCTAAAAATCGCCCTCAACAATGTGGGTCCTGCTGGGAGCTGGCCATGGCCAGCAGGACCCACAGGTCCGTAGCCAGCAGGACCCCCAGGTGCACAGGCAGCTCCCAGCAGGACCCACGTGTGTGGGTCCTGCTGGGAGCTGGCCACTGACCTGTGGGTCCTGCTGGCCACTGACCTGTGGGTCCTGCTGGCCACTAGCCTAGGGTGACCAGACATCCCCGCACTGAGGACACTGTCCCTGGACCAAGTCTGGCCAATTGGGAGCTGGTGCACCGCGAGATGGGGCAGTGGGAGGGCGCCCAGGGTCTGTGCCCATTGGGCTGCCTCGGAGGGGGAGCGCCACCAGATTTCACAGAGCGGGGATCTCCCACTTACCTGGCGGCCACTGTCATACAAAGTCGCGCCTCCTGGACTGGCTCTTATGATAGACAGCACACTGATGACTTCCATCATGGGAGTGGCCACGCTGGGCAAGTGGGAGATCTCCGCTCTGTGTAATCTGGCTGCTCTCCTCTCTAATCCCCATGCACTGAACAGACTGCGCTGATGGGCACTGGTGAGGCTGCGCTGATGGGCACTGGTGAGGCTGCGCTGATGGGCACTGGGGATGGTGAGCTTATTCGGTGGTTCAAAGGGCCACTTGACCAGTGGCGGCCCGTCCATAGGGGGCGCCTGGGCGTTGCCCCCCCCCCCCCCAGGCAGTCACAAAAAAAAAAAATTATTTAAAACTGTCCCTTTAAAAAAAAAAAAATTTTGAAAAAAGGTCCTTAAGTGGTCTGTTACTTGGCGCCGGACGCAGTTAGGTGTGGAAAACGCCACGTCTATGCAATTACGAGATTGCAGACGAGGCGCTTCATTTGCAGGCTTTAAACCCGCCCTAGGGCGCATTCCATCGCGCCGATCTGCATCCTCCCGGCGCCGTAGTATTATTTACTACGGCCGGGTGCTTTGATTGACAGTTATGTCACTTCCGGTTTTCACTGTGCCAGAGCAGAGGAAACATGAGGAGTGGACTGCACAGCCGCTGCTGCTAAAGGTATGTTTTATTTATCTATCTGCCTGCCTGCCTTCCTGACTGTAATGTATGTGCTGACACCCTGTCCATAGCGTGATCGTAAGGTGGAGGGGGGAGGGTGTTCTGCCCCCAGCTATTCACTAGCTATATGCTGGAAGAGTAAGTCAGTGAGACATGTGCCTGGCAGGAGAGAAGAGGGGGGAGGGATCATGGGGGACTGCTGAGTGCTGATCGGAGCAAATGCTTCAGTGCCTGCCTGTAATGTGGTGATCTGACACTTGTCCATCCATAGCACTGTAGTATCCTGTGATCGGAAGCTGAAGGGTGTCCTGCTACATGTGCCTGGCAGGAGAGGATGGGGGTGTGCTGACTGCTGATCGGAGCAAATGCTTCTTTTATTCACTAAATCTCTCTCATCTGTCTGTATATTTATCCCTCTCTCTCCCCCTCCCACCCTCTCTCTCTCTCTATATATATATCTCCCTCCCCCTCCCTCTCTCTCTCTCTCTCTCTATCTATATATCTCCCTCCCCCCTCTCCCCCTCTCCCCCTCCCTCTTTCTCTCTCTCTCTCTCTCTCTATATCTCCCCCCCTCTCTCTCTCTCTATCTATATATCTCTCCCCCTCTCTCTCTCTCGGCCCGGGCGCCGCCCCCTCCTGTAGTCACCCCAAAAAAAACGGGCCCTTTAAGAATTTTTTATTTTTTTTTGTCACTGCCTTTTTTACACTGCCAGTGGCGGTGCGTCCATAGTGGGCGCAGAAGCGCCGCCCCCTCTTGCTTCTGCGCCCGTCACTCACAACAATACATAGGTTCATGCATTGCATGAACCTATGTATTGTCGCCGCCGCTGCCGCCCACTATTCAGATGGCCGGCCCCTTGAGCGCCGGCCATCTGAATAACAGCGTCTGGTTGGTCTTTAGAAGTGCCTATCAGAGCCAGCGGTCACTGATAGGCTTCCCGACTACAGCCTGAGGGCTGTAATCGGCTTCTAAATAGCTAACGAGAGGACGCACGGGGGGTGCGTTCCCTGGTTGCGTTTCAGCTTATCAGGTTCACCGGGTCTGGTTACCGGTAACCTGATTGGCTGAAGCGACATCGAGGGCGGGAGAAGACATCGAGGACGGAAGAAGGACGGCGCTGACCCGAGGAAGGTAAGTGCAGGGCTGGGGGGGACAAACTGTCTGCATTTGGGGGACAAACTGGCTATATTATGGGGGACAAACTGTCTGTATATGGGGGACAAACTGTCTGTATTATGGGGACAAACTGTCTGTATATGGGGGACAAACTGTCTGTATATGGGGACAAACTGTCTGTATTATGGGGACAAACTGGCTGTATATGGGGGACAAACTGTCTGTATATGGGGACAAACTGTCTGTATTATGGGGGACAAACTGTCTGTATTATGGGGACAAACTGGCTGTATTATGGGGGACAAACTGGCTGTATTATGGGGGACAAACTGGCTGTATTATGGGGGACAAACTGGCTGCATATGGGGGACAAACTGGCTGTATTATGGGGGACAAACTGGCTGTATTATGGGGGACAAACTGGCTGTATTATGGGGGATAAACTGGCTGTATTATGGGGGATAAACTGGCTGTATTATGGGGGACAAACTGGCTGTATTATGGGGGACAAACTGGCTGTATTATGGGGGACAAACTGGCTGCATTTGGGGACAAACTAGTGGCGTTTGGGCACAGTGGCTGCATTTAATGGGCACAGTGGCGGCAATTGATGTTTTTTTTTTTCAGTTTGTTTGCGCCCCCCCAAAAAATTTGAGCACCAGCCGCCACTGCACTTGACTGGACTTGCCCCCCAGGCCTAAGGCTGCCAGCCCTCCCCTGCCATAAAGCCTCATCTAGAAACTATGAAACGATAATTTAACCAACACAGTACTTACGGTATTTTAATTATTCCTTTTAAGAAGCAGCTTTGGAAATACAGCCTCTTATGTTTTCTTTTTATTTCCTTATTATGTCAGAGTTTTCATTGCAGGCTCAAGGTCTAAATTTTACATTGTTTAAATTATGCTTTTCTGCATCTTATGTGAGAGCTAGGAAGTAATCTGTTCTTTATACATGTTTCATTTAAAGCATATATAAACCTCAAAGTAAAAATGTAATATAGTGCAGATTACCAATCCTTAGATGTGGTGGCTGCATTTATTTTTATTTTTCAGGCATAAAACATTCAGCCAAACATATTTGCAGCATGTGCACAAAAGAAAAAAAAAAACATCCTTGTCATTTCCTGCGAGCTAAAAATGCAGCAAAATATATATATATATTTGTAAACTACTAATTCATGTAATGGAGATGAACAAAGGCAGATAGTTTTTAGGTCCAACCTGTGTGACAACCATGGTTTCCTCCATAGACACAATAAAGAAGTAAGTTTTGTCACAGAGGGACAGGAAGAATGTTATTTGTAGTATTACGAGGTAAAAAAAAAAAAAAAAAACAGGGTAAGAAGCCTGCAAAAAGTAAACAAATGCAGCCACTATGTCAAAGGACTGGTAAGCTGCATTATTAATAATTTTTGTTTTTGAGTTTAGACACACTTTAATATGTTCAGTGCCAGGGCCATAAATTATATTTTCATGCTGAACTGTAAAAAAGAGCCGCCCGTGCATACATTTAGCTAAGACCTGCACATGTTCCATCGCATGTGATGCCAGATATGCAACTATAAGAAGCAGAATAAACAGATCCCTGATGCTCTGTTTTATTGTTTGCAGTTCTGGTCTAGAAATATGTGATCTCTACAGTGCAGTTAAACATGTTTAGGGGCTGCTTGCTTATAATAGTTTGTATTCACCAGTGATTACCAGAGTACAGTGCAGTGTAGAAATGATAAATTAGAACTCCTGCCATTGAATGAAACAGCAAATGCCTTTATTGTTCTTATGCCCCATACACACGATCATTTTTAATGTCATTTTTAAAACTGACGTTTTTCTCGTCATTTTTTTTCTTGTTTCCTCTCAAGCCTGTCTTGCGTACACACCATCATTTTAAAAAATGTTCAAGAAAAGCGCAGTGACGTACACCACGTACGACGGCACTATAAAGGGGAAGTTCCGTTCGAATGGTGCCACCCTTCATGTTAGTAAAGTTTGTTGAGAGACGATTCGCTCTTTTCAGTCTAGTGCTTTTCAGTCCGTTACAGCATGACGAATGTGCTATCTCCATTACGAACGCTAGTTTTACCAGAACGAGCGCTCCCGTCTCATACTTGATTCTGAGCATGCGCATTTTTTTTCACGTCGTTAAAGCATACACACTATCGTTTTTCACGTCGTTAAAAAAAAACGACATGAAAAACGACGTGAAAAAAGAGAGCATGTTCGAAATTTTTAATGCCCGTTTTTCACGTCGTTAAAAATGCTCTTGAGCATACACACGATCATTTTTAATGGCCATTTTTTTAATGGCATTTTTAACGGCATGAAAAATGATCGTGTGTATGGGGCATTAGTCTAAGAGCTGCTATCCAATACAGGAATGCAGGAAAGCAGGCAAAAGGCTTCTCCTGCACACAGAAGGTTTTAGAATGCATTAAGTTAAAAAACCTTCAGCCGTTACAACCACTCTAGAGAGTAACTCCACTTTTGTGGATCAAACACATTCCCCTCATAGAATGTACATACAGTGCCTTGAAAAAGTATTCATACCACTTGACATTTTCCATATTTTGTCATGTTACAACCAAAAAGGTAAATGTATTTTATTGGGATTTTATTTTGATAGACCAACACAAAGTGGCACATAATTGTGAAGTGGAAGGAAAATGATAAATGGTTTTCAATTTTTTTTTTATAAATATGTGAAAAGTGTGGCATGCATTTGTATTCAGCCCCTTTACTCTGATACCCCCTAACTAAAATATAGTGGAACCAATTGCCTTCACCTAATTAATTAAATCTCAGTAAAAATACAGCTGTTCTGTGAAGCCCTCAGAGGTTTGGTAGAGAACCTTAGTGAGCAAACAACATCATGAAGGCCAAGGAACACACCAGACAGGTCATGGATAAAGTTGTGGAGAAGTTTATAGCATGGTTAGGTTATAAAAAAAATTCCAAGCTTTGAACATCACACAGAGCACTGTTCAATCCATCAACAGGAAATGGAGAGAGTATGGTACAGCTGAAAACCTACCAAAACATGGGCGTTCACCTAAAGTGACAGGCTGGGCAAGAAGAGCATTATTCAGAGAAGCAGCCAAAAGGCCCATTGTAACTCTGGAGGAGCTGCAGAGATCCACAGCTCAGGTGGGAGAATCTGTCCACAGGACAACTATTAGTCGTGCGCTCCACAAATCTGATCTTTATGGAAGGCTATGTGGGGGACACAGCCAACATCTGGAAGAAGGTGTTCCTGTCAGATGAGACCAAAATGTAACTGGCCTAAAAGCAAAAGACTATGTGTGGCTAAAAACTAACACTGCACATCACCCAGAACACACCAACCCCACTGTGAAACATGGTGGTGGCAGCATCATGTTGTGGGGAATGTGAATCTAATGGGAGTGGTTTCATAATTATCAATCAGCTGCTGCACTTGCAGGGCTCTAATGAGGAAACTTTCAGGGTCTGCATCTCTTTAGACGTGATTTCCTGTTTGGAGTATCTCACCAAAATTGACATCTGTTGTTGCCAGGGATGCCTAAAATGTGATTTGTAGCTTAGTGCAGACTTGTGAAAATCAGTAAGCCAATTACGCAAGCAGGAAATTATGTTTCTGGGGGGGGGGGGGGTGTTCTGTACACATTCTGTGTACAGAACACCTCCAAGTAGCCATATTGCATTGCATTTTCAGAAAATTGCAGCACTGCAGATTGAAACGTAAAGGTCATTTTTAATAACATTCAATTACAATATGACTTCCATTGCAATTGTATATGCCATATTATTATTTTTATGTCCTATTTTTTTTCCCACGGAAGTGGAATTAACCATTAAACCAGGGTACCTCTTTAAACTCAGCATACATTTATTACAATGAATGATTACTCCCTCTCCCATTCTACTTAAATTATTACTGATTAACTGAAATCACTAAAATATGAACTTCCTTTGAATGCAAAACACTTTTTCCACATACAACCTCCTATTCAACAGGGATCTTATATGTCAGAGTGACTGCATGAATCAAAGATTAAAGACAATCAAGCAACAAGAGGACATGAAAGAAAAATATAGATCGGTGTGCTATACACAAGGGCTCACATAGAGATAGGAATCGAAAAAGAGATGAACTGGTCAAGTGACTTGGCTGTCAACTATTAAGCAAGCCATCTTGTTGTAATTATTACAAATTATCTTGCAAAACACATACTTAAGCTGTTTTAGACTTTCTAATTAGAAGCTACATATGCTGACATTGCTCTTGTTTGGTGTTTATTTCAGTGGTTTTATGTGAACAATTTGCTTTGAAAAAATAAAAAAATAGTACATCACTGTAAAATCACCTTGAAAAGATTTTTGTTCTAGTTTTCACAGTAAAATCTTGCGTATCGCTACCACCTAAGGAGCTGCTTGGTAATTTTGGGCTCTCTGTACCCCAACTGGTTGAGTGAAAACCACTGCACGCCTATGTAAGAACATGCGTATAGATACCATTAACCTGCTTGTGGGTTACTACCAGAAAATAGACACAAGACTGTTTAGTGGTAGATGGACTAAATATATTGATACAGGTAAGAATGAGGTAAAGGTTGAACATAAATTAGCACACAGCAGACAAATTCAAACACAGTCTGCTAGACAGAGTAACAGCTATACCAAAGTAATTTGGAATCAGGTTCTATACCACTTAACGGGAATCAACATGTGAAGCAGCAAATGCAGCAATAAACAATGCATAGAAACATTAACTGCAATATTGTCTGGAAAGCCATGCTCAATACCGTGCTCAAATGAATGTTTGTGCTCAAAGGAATGCTTGTGTTCAAATGAATGTGCATGGGTGAGCCCATAGATCTGTGCATAGCATTAGTACCCTGCGCGCATCGACACGAGCATGTGTGCATGCATTAGCGTTCTGCATGTTTTGCATGCTTGTTTGATGGGCTTTGGTGCCCAGTGACCTATTTAAAGCCTTACAGGACTGTGGTTAATTGCTGAGTGGTTGTTAGCTTCTTCTGCTTGTGACCTGATCCTGTGTTTATTCGTGTCCTGATCCGGCTTACTGTTCCTGCTTGTTCCTGAACCTCTGCTGCTGACTCTGGCTTGTGACCCGACCCTGCTTCCTGCCTGCTGTTCCGGTACTTCTTCTACTTGCCTGATTCTGACCTAGACCTGGCTCTGACTCTGCTCTTGGTTCCTGACTCTGTACTCCTGCCCGGTTGTTGCTGACTACTGCCCATCTGACAACACTTCCAAAATCCTGAATTTGCCTGCTGCCAGCTGGTCTACTTCAGCTCTGCATCTGCTATCAAGATATTCAGAACCAGATCTCCTACAGGCACTGTGGCACTCTGTGGCCTGTTGTACCCTGTCATCAACCCCCAGGGTAACAGGACAAGAGGTGTAAGGACAGCCCTCTCATCAATTTAGCCTCAACCAGGTATTTGACAAATATGAATAATATAACTACAACTGGACTAGAGTGCACTCTGATGGAATGGCTAGATATGGTACAGCATCCACTGAGAAAGAACCTCTTAACTAAGAAAGGGACAATGGTTTCTGGGTAGCAACTTTAAGGACAGTCTTTAGTTCTGACTCTTCAGCTGCCTAGCTTTGGGGCCCAGTACCACTGTTGGTGCAATTGAGGACAGTCAATAAGGCCTGCAGGCAGTAATAGGGCTTTAAACAGTTTAGTAGCTTGTTCTTATAGGCGCAGTCTCTAGTCATAGCAAAAAGTCATGACTGCAAGGCAGTCTCACCAAACGCAGCGACACAGCAGCAGTGGTCCCTGTAGTTAAGCATCCGATCCGTGTGGGTTGCCTAGGAAGACTCCAATCCCCAACACTAGGGATTTGGGACAAGGGCCTCTTCCCCACAAACCTGGGCAGTGGTTGTGGGGGTCTGCAGGCAGGGGGCTTATCAGAATCTGCAAGCCCCCTTTAACAAGGGGGCCCCCAGATCCCACCTCTCCCATGTGAATAAGTACCCATTCACCAAAATAGTGTTAAAAAATAAATAAAAACACACGCACAGTTTTTGACAATTCCTTTATTAAAAGGCTAAATTGCAGACTGCAGGCTCTGCCGTTCGACAGTTTTTATATAGGTAAGGTGAAGGGCCACACGCCGCCCCATGTGACATCACCGATTGGTGCATGGTGGGTTGGTGACGTTATAAGGGGGCGTTTTTTTTACCCCATACTCATTCCCATAAGGGGGCGGGATCTGGGGGCCCTCTTGTTAAAGACGGCTTCCAGATTCCGAAAAGCTCCCTGCCCGCAGACCCCCATAACCACAGCCCAGGGTTGGGAGGAAGCCCCCTTGCCCCAAAGCACCCAAAGCTTGCTCGTCCCTCCCTTTCCTGGCCTGCCAGGCTGCATGGTTAGATAAGGGTCTAGTATGGATTTTGGGGGGATCTCATGCCATTTTTTTTAATTTGTCATGGGGTCCCCCATTAAAATCCATACCAGACCCAAATGGCATGGTATGGATTGGGGGGACCCCCACACAATTTAAAAAAATATATATTGCCGTCAATGTTATTTTTTTTAATTTGTTGACAGCTAATGACTCATCTGTTGTTAAGGATGCCCCGGCCAGCTTCCCGGCCTGCTCCCTAACAACCAGCTATTTACTGTGCCCTGATTGGTCACATGAGCTGCTTTGATGTGATAGGGAGGAAATGCTCAGCATAGAATCTCACTGAAAAAACTCTCTAAAAACTGAGCGTGTGCACAGCTGCCAACACTATTCTGCAAAATCCCTAGCTGCATTGGAAAATTTGGACATGTGGGGAGACAGAGAACAGCAGAATCAACATCAGAATACAGAAAAAAAAAAATCTCATAGTGACTGAGTCAGTATAAACAGCATGTAATACAGCATTTATTGATAGTCTTTTATGATGTGGGTTTAGTGACACTTTAAAGGATAGGCTCACCCTTTGTAACATGTTACACCCATATTCAGTGTGTAACGTGTAACATGTTACAGATGCATTAGCCCCCGCACCCCCCCAATACCATGTTTTGACAGCGAGCGGGCAAAGAAGATCTGTGTTCTGTGAATGTGCAAGTACTGACAGCCTTTGCGGCTGTCAGCTTGTAGTTCATAGTAAACTACCAGGTGCTCCAGTAGTTTATTGAGTCTTTCTGTCAAAGTGTAACTGCCTGCTTGTATCAGGTACAAGAAGACAGCTTACACAGACTGTCTACAAGAACTCTGCATTGCACCCATGATCTGCTGATCATGGGTGCAGTGCTTTGTAGGCTCATAGTAAACCTGCTAAAAGATGTGCATTTATTATTTTTTTACATACAGTAGGTGAACTTATCCTGTTGGATGGAATAGGTGCTGCTTTGCCTGTAGTGTCTTTAGGTATTTTCCTAGTGTTTCTGATGATTAACCCAGCCCTGGTGTTTTCCTTCTGTTCATACATTTCTTATATGAGTTCCAAATGAGAACGCTTACCCTGCTTCCAGACCAGGACTCTGTTTAGATTTCATTCAGATAGAGTTGCCTGGGGAAATACATCAAGACTGTGTGGCACCAATGTGTAAACCAATTTATGCCAATATATAAGGTTATAATATTTTAACGTCGAACATGAGTACTTATTATATTTCTTTGTTACCCCTAGCATAATAGACACCACAACATAACATCCTGAAGAAGCTCTGCCGAGCGAAACATGTAGAGAAAGTGGTATTGTCTGTTCAAATGTACTACTAAGGGAACAATTGATGTATGATTTGAATATCCCATTGTCTCATGTTTTTTAATAAATTTTGTAATAAAGTTTTTTTCAAATTTCTACTTTTCATCAGTGACTTCGTTATTGCCCATATGACACCTCAAAAGTCCCGAGGCCTGTGACCTCTAGCCCTTCTAATTTTGCGTTGGATATTAGCTGTTTATTTTTACAAACTTGATATGTATATGTGCTAGCCTGGCTATGAAGGACTGGTAATAAAGAAGCTTGCACTACCTACTAGCTTCTCATCATTTCACTGTCATAGTCTGTTCTGCCCCCTTTCTCTTGTTTCCCAGGTGCTCTCTCTCTAGTCTTTGACTGATCTTCCAGATATTGACCTTGGCTTTTGTTTAGACATTGACTTTAGTTACTGAATATGATTCTAACTCCTTGGTTCCTTGTTCCAGCTTAGAAGTGTTCAAAGGCCTGACCCTGAATAGCAGTTACCTGCTGGCTTTACAGGAAATGTCCAGGACCAAAATGTCTAAATTTCTCCTACAGTGCTTGTTTACTGACAGAGTCCCATCTAACTTACTGCAGTCAATAGAATGCTTGAAAACAGAAGTGAAGGACATGCAAGAAAGCAAAGTTACTGATAACGGGGAGAACACATACAAACTGTGTTGCAATTTCTAAACTATGAAGCTTGAAGAAAATATTTATTGATATACAATGCACGGTTTACTCCCACATTACTACTCCTAGAATCAAATACACTTGTACAGTGATTGGAATGACAATGTTTTATCCTCATACACAATAGCATCCCCTGAGAAAATAAAGTGTATATGTTCTTTGATGTAGCTTTGTTGTAGCATCAAACACCCCTTTGTGACTCCCTAGTGCACATATTTTATTAAACGTGCAAGTTAAACATTTTCAGTATTGATAATACATTCAGTCTATTTTTTCACAGTTCTTCTATCATAAAGTTAATTATGGTTGCTATTTTTAAAATATTGGAGAATTTTTCACTCAGTGTAATTTATTCTGTGCTTAATATATTTTGAATTTGGTTCTCCAGTGAATCAATAAGTTTGACAGGAACTTCTGTAATTTCTGCAGAAATAGTACAGGGTAAAGCCATGTATTATTAAAGGAAGGAGTGAGGCAAGGTTTGGTATATTGTAACTTAAAGTCCAGACTGCCACCAACCGTCCAAATATATACAGTCATGGCCGAAATTGTTGGCACCCCATACATTTTTCCAGAAAATCAAGTATTTCTCACAGAAAAGTATTGCAGTAACACATGTTTTGCTATACACATGTTTATTCCCCTTGTATGTATTGGAACAAAGCAAAAAAAGTAGGGCTGTGGAAATTAACTATTAATTCCTCGATTAATCAATACATTTTTTTGACCGATCAAAATTATTTTGATCGATCAAAATCCTTTTGATCGGTACTCACCTCTCCGCCGGCTTCCAGGGAGTTCCGTCGGAGATCCGGTGATGCCACGGACACCGGCGGGGCTTGCCGTGTCCATCTGAAGGGCTCCTTTTCTGTGCCTTCATATCTGCATGCCGGCGGGACCTTACTATCTGCCACACGCAAGGGCTGTTACACTTCCCTCTATCAACCTGGGATTCTACAGCCATCCACTGGGATTTGTGATAGTTCCCTTCACGGGACATCTACATGCCGACGAACTGATGTTAACCCCTCCTCATCTGGATTCAGCAGTGGTATCGTTGTACACATTTTTATACCAGTATCATACTTAGCTACATGTTTTTATGACTGCTTTTGCTACCGTTTGGTATTACTCACACCATTTTTACAGTAGACATGTGCACACTGAAATATTTCGTTTCGGAATTTCATTTTCGTGCAAAAAATAAATTTATTTAGTTACTCCCGAAATTCATTTTTATTTATTTCGTTTTTCGTTAAAAATTGCATTCGTCCGAAAATCTGAATTAATTAAGGTCGAATCTGTCATTGAAGGCTTATGGTGTCTGTCGAATGTTCCGCCCACAAGCAGTGATCTTTTTTCTCTATGTCGAATCTTTTCTCTCTATAATGTCGAATCTTTTCTCTCCTATGTCGAATCTTTTCTCTCCAATGTCGAATCTTTTCTCTCCTATGTCGAATCTTTTCTCTCCTATGTCGAATCTTTTCTCTCCAATGTCGAATCTTTTCTCTCCTATGTCGAATCTTTTCTCTCTATAATGTCAAATCTTTTCTCTCTATAATGTCAAATCTTTTCTCTCCTATGTCGAATCTTTTCTCTCCTATGTCGAATCTTTTCTCTCCTATGTCGAATCTTTCCTCTCCTATGTCGAATCTTTCCTCTCCTATGTCAAATCTTTCCTCTCCTATGTCGAATCTTTCCTCTCCTATGTCGAATCTTTCCTCTCCTATGTCGAATCTTTCCTCTCCTATGTCGAATCTTTCTCTCCTATGTCGAATCTTTTCTCTCTATAATGTCGAATCTTTCCTCTCCTATGTCGAATCTTTTCTCTCCTATGTCGAATCTTTCCTCTCCTATGTCGAATCTTTCCTCTCCTATGTCGAATCTTTCTCTCCTATGTCAAATCTTTTCTCTCTATAATGTCGAATCTTTTCTCTCCTATGTAGAATAATCTTGGACTAATAGAGTTAAGGTTAGGCACATTCGACCACAGGTTCGATAGACACAGATTGTTATTGTCAGCGTCACGTCAAATCTCCTATCTATATCGAACTGTTGTAGCAACGAAAACGAAAATAAAGCATTTGTTTATGTCGGATCTTTCGGTTTTCGGATTCTGTGCTTTCGTTTTCGTTTGTTAAAACGATAACGAAAATAGCTGAAATTCGGACGAAAATGCATTCGGACGAAAACGAATGCACATGTCTATTTTACAGTTTATGTAGCTACATTGATTTTATCTCGAGTGCAATATTTATTTTGTTACCTACTTGAAGACTATAAAAGTTTTAATGCTATTTCCATCGAGCGCTGCCTTTGTGTGTTTTTTGTATCCTGCTAATCATTTTTCCAGTGGTTGTTAGCTGCACTGGGAATCAGCCTGCAAGGAGATCAGCTAAAAGTAGTTGGATCTGTATGTGCGTTATAATTAATCGAAATTAGTTGATTAATCGATAAAAAAAAAATCGATTAATCGAACACGAAAATTTTATTCAGTAACAGCCCTAAAAAAAAGTGAGGGAAAATTGGACATAATGTCACACAAAACTCCAAAAATGGGCTGGTCAAAATTCTTGGCACCCTTAACTTAATATTTGGTTGCACGCCATTTGGAAAAAATAACTGAAATCAGTCGCTTCCTATAACCATCAAAAAGCTTCTTACACCTCTCACCCGGAATTTTGGACCATTCTTCCTTTGCAAACTGCTCCAGGTCTCTCTTATTGGAAGGGCGCCTTTTCCCAACAGCAATTTTAAGATCTCTCCACAGGCAATTTTAAGATCTATGAGACCAGGTTTTGGGGAACAGCCAGAAGAGTGACTGTGCAGGTGGGTCCTGGCTGATAGTAAAGTCAGGACCAGGGTTTTGGGCACCACCCCCCCCCCCCGAGGAGTCCTGGTGTGCAAGGGATAAGCATGCATGTTTGCACGGGACAGTCTGACGGAGCAGATGGAGGGCCCGAACCTGTGGACTGAAGCAGCAGGAAAGCTGTAAAAGAGAGTGCCAGCAGAGGTACAGAGTGTGTACGGAACAGGCACACTGTTACAGGGTCAAGAGGACCGAAGTCAAAGCCTGAGCAGCAGTGCCGACCAGAGAGCCAGATGGCTTGGTATTTTTAATTTACATTATTGCTGTGTAAACTGTCAACTACCTATCGTTGGGGTACTGAGGGCGTACAGAGATGAATGAGTCCCCAGAAAACTGACCGGCATGCCAGCCAATTATCAATAGGACCCAAGGTAACCCTAAATCAAGATTCTGGTGAATGCATAAAATCAGCACAGCATGCACACAATAAGGCCCTGTTAACACTGATTTGGAAGCACACTAAAACCACAGAAAAACATGCAACACACATTTGGGTGCCATTCATTCTTAATGGCACTGCAAATGTGGTGCAATCTTGGCTAATTAAGGGTAAAATTTGGTCCTTGAACTTCTTTGCCACGACATGCTTTTCTACGTGTACATCATTCTTAAAAAACATGTGTTTCAGCTACATGAGACATGAATAGGGCTTAATACCTATGCAGCCACCCCAACAAAAAACAGACTCATGGGAAACCTTACTCCTGACACCTGTCAGTAAACTCTACTGTCAGCAGACTGGCATAAGGTTTCACAGACCACACATGCTGCTCTTACTAGCAGTTACAGGTTAGCTAAACCAGGCAATATTACTTCTAGAATTTGTATGAATACCCACTCACAGTTTCTTACCACTAGCCACCAACAGAAAGAGACTCAAAATCTATCTTCCTGGACACGTGCAGGCAGATACAAATTTTGTGTACAATCTACTTGCTATCCTGTGAGTCAGAATCCTATGTAGTCACCTTTCCCACACACACATCCAACACACAGATCCCTGTCTGGCAATAACATGTATCCCTTCCAATTACACATGTAGTACTGCTGAGGACCCTCTGGATTGTTTTTATGATTTTTTCTGCACACCTGTAGATGATGCATCTCACCTTTCCAGCACTTACCAAAATACCTTTAGAATCTTTTATACAAACAATCAATAAAACAATAATGTTACTCTCAGAGATATTGTTAAAAACCGGCAGTATTCTGACTAATAGTAATTGACAGAACTGAGCTGCATTTACCTAGCAACAGTAAAATAAAAACAGTCCTAACTTACTATAACCCTTCCTGTTTTATCCCACTGGCGAGCGATTGGCAAAAAAGAGAAGACTGTTGACTGGCAAAGTTGGGGCCCTTGAAGAAAGCAAAACAGTTCCCAGAAGACAACAGATTAACCTGTAACAACATTAGTTTCTTTCCAGACCTCCTCTGGGTACCTGGACAGATGCTCTGGTTCAGTTCAAGTTCTCACACAGGGATAGGAATTGCTGTAATGTCTCCCTTTAATTCCTGCTGAGTATGTCCCGTCTTTCCTTACTCACAAGTGGTAGGAGCACCCTCCAGTACAGTGTGATACCACCAGGCATCTAAATCACACCTCAGACTGTTCCAGAGAGAACGGTCTTTGTTTCCTTGCTTCTCTGAGTTCTCACCCAGTTGTAGTGAGCAGACTCACTTCTCCTTGTTGTGTTGCCAATCACCTCTAGGATTGAAACAGACCCAGCCAAGATGGCTGTCCCCGGCACTAGAGACACTCCATAGACCAATATTGCAGTGGAAGTGGTCTCCATAAGATGGCTGCTGCACTTCTGCATTAATGTATATTCAGTTTAGCCCTGACCACACTGCTGAAGTATAATACAGCAGCAACAGAGGAAGAAATTAGTAAATATATAGAAATAGATAAATCAATCACCTAAAAAGGCAAAATAATCTAAAAACAAAGTGCGGCTATTGTATAAATGTATAAAAGGTCCCAAAAAAAAATCATATATATACACACAAATACAGCGCTGAAATAGAGTCCAGATAAAAGGTGAATCCAAAGACCATAAGGAGTGACCCAAATAACTGTATGGTTCGGTAGACTTTTCACAACTATAAACACCAAGAGATAATCACAAGCCGCTTACAAGATCTTCTGACCTTGTATAATAAGAGGTCAAATCACATTTGGGAAATACATTCCAAGATGGATGGATGGATGGGTAAATAATCACTAACTGACTGATTAGACACCCCTTGAGTGAATGGATAAATGGAACCAGAATGACGCTCTGCCCAGGTGGATAGATGGATGGGGATTATAGCTCCGCCATTGCATAACACTTATGCCGCCATCTGCATTGATCCAACACTAATCAAACCAGCAATAAACAGTAAGAGGAAGGAAAGCTCTCATGGTGCAGTATAAGAGTAAGAAATTTATTAATTATGTGTCATCTACTCACATAAGAAAAATGATTCACAGTATATCAAACAGACCACATTCAACAACCCAGGGGGCGTGATGACGTCACCATTGTAGCTCTGCCCAATGCCTCCAAATGGATGTTGTCACTGAGGCAACAAAGAATAGCGGTGACAGAGCACCACAAGAGCCATATAATCTTGACCCATAGAAAACAATAGAGGACACTTTTACACGCCAATGACCAGGAACCAATGAGAGTAAGCGACCGTTTTTTTACGGAAGCGTAATAACAAGCCTGCCAAACATTAAAATATCCATGGCCATATAACAATATATATATATATATATATATATATATATATATATATATATATAAGAATAAAAATATTATTAAATGTAAATTTAATATACGTATATAAATTAAAAATTGTCATTTGTTGGTTCTGATGACCATCTAAAGGACAATTACCAAATGACACATTAAAATTGCAAAAACTAACAAAATAAAACTTACTGCAGAATCGATCGTGCACTGATTGGTCACATCAACAAGGAAAATTAAGTATTGTTGATGAAACAATTTATGTTCTATTCAACATTCAAACCAAAAGGACAATGAGTCTTGAGTTCATATATTCAGAGAGTTTCACGCCTGGATATTTCACAAACATTATTACTGCCCCTCCAATGTGGTACAAAATTCTCAATTCCAACTAGTTTCAAACGTGATGGATCGCTATGATGCCTAATGGAAAAATGCGTATGACCATGAAAGCCATTTTGAATGTTAGTGAGATGCTCCCCTATCCTAACCAAGTGTCCTTTTGGTCCTGTCCACATACTGCAGGCCTCAAGAACACTGCCGGAGGTTTAACATTCTTGGAAGTTTTATTTATGACAGTGGATTGAAAAACTTGGGTCCTAACAGTATTATCCACAGCACTCACATACAGGACATCTGCAGCAAGAATAAAACAACCTAAAATTTCCAAGCATAGAAATGCGTATCAGTCTCTCAATGATTTTAGGTGCTACAAGATGTCTTTGAGTAGGAGCCTTCTTAACCACTTCCCTACCGTGCACGAAAACCCCCTTCCTGCCCAAGCCATTTTTCAGCTTTTAGCGCTGTCACACGGTCGTGCGATGTGGCTTCCAAACGAAATTTGCGTCCTTTTTTTCCCACAAATAGAGCTTTCTTTTGGTGGCATTTGATCACCTCTGCAGTTTTTATTTTTTGCGCTATAAACAAAAAAAGAGCATCCAGTTTGGAAAAAAAACACTATTTTTTACTTTTTGCTATAATAAATACCCATTTTTTTTTCAATTAAAATTTTCCTCAGTTTAGGCCGATACGTATTCTTCTACATATTTTCGGTAAAAAAAAATCGCAATAAGCGCGTATTGATTGGTTTGCGCAAAAGTTATAGCGTCAACAAAATAGGGGATAGATTTATAGCATTTTTTTTTAATTTTTTTTTTTATTAGTAATGGCGGCGATCTGCGATTTTTATTGTGACTGCGATATTGCGGCAGACACATCGGACACTTTTGACACATTTTTGGGACCATTCACATTTATACAGCGATCCCTGCTATAAAAATGCATTGATTACTGTATAAATGGTACTGGCAGGGAAGGGGTTAACCACTAGGGGGCGGGAAGGGGTTAAATATGTTCCCTCAATGTGTTCTAACTGTGGGGGGAGGTGACTGACTGGGGGAGGTGACCGATGGTTGTCCCTATGTACAAGGGACACACCAGCGGTCCCCTTTCCCTCACAGGACGTGGATCTGTGTGTTTACACACACAGATCCACTTTCCTGCTCGGTTCCCGGGCAATCGCGGGCGCCCGGCGGCAATCGCGGCCGCCGGGCACGCGCATCGGGTCCTTGGGAATGCGGCGGGCGCGCGCGCGCCCCCTAGCTCGTTTTAAAGGCAGGACGTCATATGACGTCCTGTCAGAACGAGAGTGTCCTCCGCCCGCCGTCAATTGACGGTGGGCGGGGGACAAGTGGTTAAAAATAACTTTTGGTTCAATAGGTAAAACTAGGCCTAAAAGTGCATCATTCCCCACGATCCCCCATTGCTTATTAAGGAGCTTATAAATAAATTGATACTGATTAGAATAGGTGGTAGAAAAAGACCACTCGAAGACAGAGTTATTCTCTTCTTTCCTATCCAGGAAGCCACCTGTTATATTGTACCATCTAAACTCTGGGTAGAATAACCATTATCAATAAATCCCTGTTTAATAACTGCAGCATGTGTCCTGAATTCTTCCAAATGGGAAAAGTTGCATTGAATCCTGAGAGATTGCCATTTGGGGACAACCTTTGTGCTGCCCAGATAATCAAGGCATCATCTGTATAGCAACGCCAAAAAAGGATCTCTCAGGAAGGGGAGACAAAATCACACTTTCCAGTGGGCTTTAAACAAATTGGCCACACTGGGAGCAAACGTGGCCCCTATTGTTACCCATGTCTTTTGCAGATAAAAATAAGTGTGTTAGCTTTATCCAAAAAGTGCTTTACAGAAATCATAGCCCGGTCATGAGGCATAATGGTATAGAGGGAAGACACGTCTGCAGTGACCAACAAACAGTCCTTCTTTATCATTAAATTACTTATGGCGTTGATTGTAATGGGTGTCTTCCAGATAGGCTGGGGTATATGTTACTAATGGTTGAAGAAAAAATGATATGTTCCTGCTCTTGAAGTAACCAACTCAATCCCGCTCACTACTCCGTCTGGATGGGTGAGTCAAAGATTTGTGGATCTTAGGCTCTCTTTCTTATTTAAAATACCATACTTGAAACCTTTCATAAACAAAGAATCAAGGTCCCTATACAAGGTGTTTTACATTGGCAGAGCTATTGGAGTTATACTACCCATCCATCTATCTGTCAGGAAAGGTTTCACCTGCTGGTGGCACTATCGCTCCCAGATCTATGGTCCGCAGTTCCGATGTCCACCAGCGGGTGTCTCCTGGCAGTCAGGAGCTTACATCATCTCGTGCACTCAGGCATCACCTGAGACTGATTTCAGGAAGTATATTTATACCCGGAAGATGGTTGCACACATTGCCTTGGTATTCTTTCCTTGTGCCCTGACCTGTGTTTGCTAGCCTGTGTTCCTGTAGCCTGAATCTTGCATCCGGAATCCTGTATCCTGTGATCCCAAAACCCTGTATCTGTTCCTGGACCCCTGCCCTGCAGCATGATCCCTCCTGCCTGCTCTCCCTGTCTCCTGTTACCCTCTCCCTGTCCTGTCGTGTTCCCAGCCCTATCTGCTTGATCTCCCGTGTATGACCCTGACTTGTTTACAGTTATGATTGTATCTTACACTTGTATATACGTTTGGTTTACGTAGGTCCGTTGCGAGTGCACGTAGGTCTGCGAGTGCACGTAGGTCTATTGATCTGCGAGTGCTCGTAGGTCTGCGAGTGCACGTAGGTCCATTGGTCTGCGAGTGCACGTAGGTCTGCGAGTGCGCGTAGGTCCGTTGGTCTGCGAGTGCACATAGGTCTGCGAGTGCACGTAGGTCCGTAGGTCTGCGAGTGCACGTAGGTCCGTTGGTCTGCGAGTGCACATAGGTTTGCGAGTGCACGTAGGTCCATTGGTCTGCGAGTGCACGTAGGTCTGCGAGTGCACATAGGTCCATTGGTCTGCGAGTGCACGTAGGTCTGCGAGTGCACGTAGGTCCGTTGGTCTGCGAGTGCGCGTAGGTCTGCGAGTACCTGTGTATTGTCTTGTTGAGTACCTGTGTATTGTCTTGTTGCGTATTAGTGTCAGGAAGCTAGTTGTTAGGTAATTTGGACAGGGTATAATCCCAAATCCTCATTAAATTAATAGGTACGATGCCCGGCGGGTGTGGAGAGGCAACTCGGTGTACATCTTGCGGCATGTATGCATCCCTTGATTATCCGAACGAGGGCGAATACTGCTGTGACAAATGTAAGCACATTGTTTCCAGGTTCTGGATCTGGGGAAGCAACTGTCAGCACTGAGAAGACCCTCCATACTTAAGGAGAGCCAGGAACATACACGGCAGGTGCCAGCACAGAGGTGGGTGGAGACAAAGAGGTGCAGGCACTAGAAAATAGTAGATGGGTGACAGTCAGGAAGGGTAGAGGGGAAGTTCCAGGGAGGCCGATCCAGGGCTGAAGCATCCCCATAAATACGCCCCATTGAGTGACATTGGTGAAACCAGTCAGGGACCAGCACTGCTGAAGCTGAGGGACTCTCCTAGCTGCCGGAGGAATAACTCCTCCAGTGAGAGTGGGGGGGAAGTGAAGGGAAAGGAAAGACAAATTCTAGTGGTAGGGGACTCAATTCTTAGAAGGACAGAGAGGGCAATCTGTAACAAAGACCGGAAGGGCCAAACTGTATGTTGTCTACTGGGCGCTCGGGTTCTGGTGGACAGATTACTGGGAGGGGCTGGGGAAGACCCAGCTGTCACGGTGCACGTTGGCACCAATTACAAAGTCAGAGGCAGATGCAGTGTCCTAAAGAACGATTTTAGGGACTTGGGAGCTAAATTGAGGAAAAGGACCTATAGAAGGGACGGACTGCACCTAAATGAGGAGGGTGCAAATCAGCTGGAAATGAAGATGGGCAAAAAGTTAGAGGGGTTTTTAAACTAGGCAACAGGGGGGAGAGTCCAAAGGTAGAGATAGTCAGCGCAGAACATATTCCAGAGGGTAGTATTGGGGGCATTAGTGGTAGGGTGACCAAACCACATAAACCCAAGGTAAGTATAGTAGTAAGTCCTAGTTGCAATCTCGGAACACCCAATAAGAGGATAGTATGCGACCGGTCTAAACTACGTGGCATGTTCACCAATGCCAGGAGCCTGGCGGACAAGATGGGTGAACTAGAGATACTGTTGTACGAGGAGGATTTGGATTTTGTGGGAATTTCAGAGACCTGGTTTAAGAGCTCTCATGATTGGAAACCATTCAAGGGTATACCCTTTATCGCAAGGATAGAGAGGGTAAAAAAGGGGGAGGGGTATGCCTATATATCAAGAATAATGTACAAGTGTATGTGAGAGATGACATTACTAAGGGAGCTTGGGAGGAGGTGGAGTCCTTATGGGTAGAGCTCCAAAGGGATGAAGCTAAGGGGAAAATAATACTGGGAGCATGCTATAGGCCCCCTAACCTGAGGGAGGAGGGGGAGACAGATCTCCTATCACAATTTGGATTAGCAGAAAGGATGGGAAGTGTTATCATAATGGGGGATTTTAATTATCCAGACATAAACTGGGCGGAGGGAACCACGCATTCATCTAAGGCTCGCCAGTTCCTAAATGTCTTGTAGGACAATTTTATGGATCAGATGGTAGACGCACCAACTAGAAAAAAAGCTTTACTGGATCTACTGATTACCAAAAATACAGACCTGATCACGGATGTGGAAATACGGGGCAATTTAGGTAACAGAGATCACAGGTCATTTGGCTTCAGTATAAATCACACAAATAGGAAACATAAGGGGAATACAAAGACACTAAGTTTCAAAAGAGCCAACTTCCCTAAACGACTAAACTTGCTAGAAGGCATGAATTTGGATAAAATCTTAGCAACAAAGAACACGGAGGAAAGATGGGTTTGCTTTAAGAGCATATTAAATAAGGGCATTAGCCAATGCATCCCATTGGGTAATATATTTAAAAGAGCGAACAAAAGTCCTAGATGGCTTAACTCCAATGTAAAAATGCATATAAAAGCAAAGGAGAAGGCCTTCAAAAAATACAAGGTTGAGGGATCATCATCAGCATTCAGACTTTATAAAGAATGCAACAAGAAATGTAAGGGTGCAATTAGGGCGGCTAAGATAGAACGTGAAAGACACATAGCGGAGGAGAGCAAAAAAATGCCAAGAAATTCTTTAAAGTGGTTGTAAACCCTGGTAATGTTTTTTTTTTTAAATACAACCTGCAAGACAAAGGCATAATGAGCTAGTATGACTAGCATACTAGCTCATTATGCATCACTTACCTTAGATCGGGGCCCCCAAAGCCGCCCTCATCTCCCTCTCCAGCCGCAGCCATGTTACTTCCGGGTATCGCCGCTCCAGCCAATCACAGCGCCGCTAAGCCGGATTTGTGAATGGGATTAACCCTATGAATGCGCCGTTGTCTACGGCGCGCATGCGCCGTAGACACCGATGCATGTCATTTTTAGCAAATATCTCCTAAACGTGTAGGTTTAGAAGATATTTCTTGCACCTACAGGTAAGCCTTAATCTAGGCTTACCTGTAGGTGCAAGTTGCATAAGTGGGTTTACAACCACTTTAAGTATGTAAACAGTAAAAAAGGAAGGACAGACCATATTGGCCCCATAAAGAATGAGGAAGGACATCTGGTTACAAAGGATGGGGAGATGGCGAAGGTATTGAATTTATTCTTCTCCTCAGTCTTCACGAGGGAATTGGGGGGCTTCAGTAACAAAAACTGTAGTGTTTATCTTTATGACACATCACAGGAAGCACCTCCATGGTTAACAGAGGACACAATTAAAATTAGACTTGGGAAACTTAACGTTATTAAATCACCGGGACCAGATGGCTTGCACCCGAGGGTACTTAGGAAACTCAGTCAACTAATTGCCAGACCATTGTTCCTAATTTTTACTGACAGTCTACTGACTGGAATGGTACCAGTTGATTGGAAAAAACAATGTAGCACCAATATTTAATAAAGGCCCAAAATGCATCCCTGGTAATTACAGACCAGTTAGCCTAACATCAATAGTATGTAAGCTCTTGGAGGGGATGATAAGGGACTATATACAAGATTTTAGCAATGAGAACGGTATCATTAGCAGTAATCAGCATGGATTCATGAAGAATCGTTCTTACCAAACCAATTTATTAACCACTTAACTACTTAAGGACCGCCGCCTGTACATATACGTCGGCAGAGCGGCACGGAAAGGCATAAGCACGTACCTGTACATCCCCTTTAAGATGCCGCCGTGTGTTCGCGCGCGCGCGACCCTGCCGCTTTCTCCGTGAGCCCGACCGTGGGTCCAGTGGACTCGATCACCGCGGGGATACCTGCGATCATCTCACGGAGAGATAGAGCGGGGAGATGCTAGTGTAAACAAGCATCTCCCCGCTCTGCCTAGTGACAATGACACTGTAGTCGGAGCAGAGATCAGTGTCATGTCACACACAGCCCATCCCCACTACAGTAAGAAGCACTCCCTAGGAAACACTTAACCCCTACAGCGCCACCTACTGGTTAACCCCTTCACTGCCAGTGTCATTTTCACAGTAATCAGTGCATTTTTCTAGCACTGATTGCTGTAAAAATGACAATGGTCCCAAGAATGTGTCAAAAGTGTCCGATGTGTCTTCCATAATGTCGCAGTCATGATAAAAATCACTGATCGCCGCCATAACTGGTAAAAAAAATATATATTAATAAAAATTCCATAAAACAGTCCCCTATTTTGTAGAAGCTCTAACTTTTGCGCAAACCAATCAATAAACGCTTATTGCGATTTTTTTTACCAAAAATATGTAGAAGAATACGTATCGGCCTAAACTGTGTGAAAAAAAATTATGTATTTTTGGGGATATTTATTATAGCAAAAAGTAAAAAATATTGCATTTTTTTCAAAATTCTCGCTCTATTTTTGTTTATAGCCCAAAAAATAAAAATCGAAGAGGTGATCAAATACCACCAAAAGAAAGCTCTATTTGTGGGGAAAACAGGACGTCAATTTTTTTTGGGAGCCACGTCGTACGACCGCGCAATTGTCAGTTAAACCGACGCAGTGCCAAATCGCAAAAAGTGGCCTGGTCTTTGACCAGCAAAATGGTCCAGGGCTGAAGTGGTTAAGGACTGAGCCTCTTTCTGAGATTTGGTGTTTACAAATTAAAAACGTATTTTTTTTTTGCTATAAAATTACTTATAACCCCCAAATATGATATATATATATTTCTAACACCCTAGAGAATAAAATGGCGTTCATTGCAATACTTTTTGTCACACCGTATTTGTGCCGCGGTCTTACAAGCGCACTTTTTTGGATAAAAATAATATTTTTTTAATTAAAAAATAAGACAACAGTAAAGTTAGCCCAATTTTTTTTCTTATATTGTGAAAGATAATGTTACGCCGAGTAAATTGATACCCAACATGTCACGCTTCAAAGTTGCGCCCGCTCGTAGAATGGTGACAAACTTTTACCCTTACAATAGGCGACGTTTAAAAAATTCTACAGGTTGCATGTTTAGAGTTACAGAGGAGGTCTAGGGCTAGAATTTATGCTCTCACTCTAACGATTGTGGCAATACCTCACATGGTGGTTTGAACACTGTTTTCATATGTGGGCGCTGCTCACGTATGCGTTCACTTCTGCGCGCAAGCTCTTTGGGACGGGGCGCTTTAGATTTTTTTTTTCTTATTTAAAATGTTGGGTCACTTTTATTCCTATTACAAGGAATGTAAACATCCCTTGTAATAGAAAAAAGCTTGACAGGTTCTCTTAAATATGAGATCTGGGGTCAAAAAGATCTCATATTTAGACTAAAATGCAAAAATAATAATTTATGTCATTCTAAAAAAAAAAAGTCCCTTTAAGAGCATAGGGCGGAAGTGACGTTTTGACGTCTCTTCTGCCCTGCAGTGATATGAAGACGGATGGGCCATCTTCCCCTCACTCGTCTCCATGTCAGGCTAGGGACAGGACCGGATCGCACCGGAGAGCGATAAAAGTGATTTTGCAGTGTATCCGCTGAAGAGACCACTTTTATCTGAAAGAGGACCGCCCGCTGAAGAAGAGGATACCGGGGTTATGGTAGCTAGATGCTACTATAACAACGCCATTCCTCTTCAAACAGCCGACATATTCCTGTGGCGGGCGGTCCGTAAGTGGTTAACCTTGTATGGGGAGGTGAGTTGCCATCTAAATAAAGGAAGGCCCATAGATGTGGTGAATCTGGATTTTGCAAAAGCATTTGACACAGTTCCCCACAAACGTTTACTGTACAAAATAAGGTCTGTTGGCATGGACCATAGGGTGTATATGGATTGAAAACTGGCTACAAGGGCGTGGTCAGAGGGTGGTGATAAATGGGGAGTACTCTGAGTGGTCAGGGGTGGGAAGTGGGGTCCACCAGGGTTCTGGGCTGGGACAAATCCTGTTTAATTTGTTCATAAACGACCTGGAGGATGGGATAAACAGTGCAATCTCTGTATTTTCGGATGATACTAAGCTAAACAGGGCAATAACTTCTCCGCAGGATGTGGAAGCCTTGCAAAAAGATCTGAACAAATTAATGGGGTGGGCAACTACATGGCAAACGAGGCTCAATGTAGAAAATTTTAAATAATGCATTTGGGTGGCAAAAATATGAATGCAATCTATACACTGGGGGGAAAACCTCTGGGGGAATCTAGGATGGAAAAGGACCTGGGGGTCCTAGTAGATGATAGGCTCAGCAATGGCATGCAATGCCAAGCTGCTGCTAAAAAGCAAACAGAATATTGGCATGCATTAAAAAGGGGATTAACTCCAGAGATAAAACGATAAATCTCCTGCTCTACAAGAATCTGGTTCAGCCGCACCTAGAGTGTGCTGTCCAGTTCTGGGCACCAGTCCTAAGGAAGGATGTACTGGAAATGGAGCGAGTACAAAGAAGGGCAACAAAGCTAATAAAGGGTCTGGGGGATATTATTTATGAGGAAAGTTTGAGAGCACTAAACTTATTCTCTCTGGAGAAGAGACACTTGAGAGGGGATATGATTTAAATTTACAAATACCATACTGGTGAGCCCACAATAGGGATAAAACTGTTTCGCAGAAGGGAGTTTAACAAGACACGAGGCCACTCATTAAAATTAGAAGAAAAGAGGTTTAACCTTAAACTACGTAGAGGGTTCTTTCCTGTAAAGCCCCGTACACACAATTGGTTTGACTGATGAAAACCGTCCGATGGATGGTTTTCATCAGACCAACCGATCATGTATGGTACCCATCGGTCTTTTTTCCATCGGTTGGAAAAAATAGAACTTGTTTTAAAATTTTCCGATGGATAAAAAACCGATGGTAATTTCCGATCGTCTATGGGCAAGTCCATCGGTTAAAAAACCCACGCATGCTCAGACTGAATTAGGAGACGGGAGCACTCGTTCTGGTAAAACTAGCGTTCCTAATGGAGAGAGCACATTCGTCATTCTGCAAGTTATTGCTTCGTTTAATGCAGCGCATGTTTTGTTGCTTTAGAACGGTGTTTAAAATGTCATTTTGGCAGCAGATCTTTCTCATGAGTTCTGACAAACGTATGTCTTTCTTCTTTCTTGTGATCTTAGGAATAATTAGTTTAATTCTTCAAGGCCGAGCTCACAAATTCCCCCTTTTCTTTTTTTTTGGCTTTAAATTTGTTGTGCATTATTTGGTGTGTCAATTTCTCAGGACAATTTTTTTTTTTTCGTTTCCTCATGGAGGTTGGTGTCCCTTGTTATTAATTACACATTGTATTTATGAAATGTTATTGCTACTTAAACAAAAAACACATCAGGCATGTATGTTGGCTGAAATCAAATTTCCCTTTATTTCGGAAAAAAAGCAAACAAAAAACGAAGGGCAACTATTCAGAAATTAGCAGAGAATATCAAGTCCTTAGATCCCAAATGCAGACCTGACTATGATGAATAATAAAATCAACAACAGCATGAAATCAGGAGCAGCAGCCAAAGACATACATCATCCCAAGCTGTGGTACTCCATCAACCTGCAACTTCTGGATGAGCAGCTCGAGGCCAGGGAATCACCTCCTGCTCTTCCCTGTAGCCTTCCCTCCACGCTTCCCTGCAGTGTTCCTTCCATGGCCCCGTCCACGCACCCTTGCAGGCTGGGCCACTGTGGGTGGTGATGTGGCAGGAGGAGGAGGAGAAGGAGGAGAGGGATTGGCGTGATGTGACAGATGGGTGGCCTCAGTCAGCAGCCCCCTCGCCCCCATGTGTACGGCCATATATATGAGGTGCTCACAAAGGGCCCGTTGTCCCGCCTCCATTTGGAGCAACTTATCCACCAGATAGCTGCTAAACCCCTCTGTAGGGTTGAGGGGGGCCCTCATGATGGCAGCAGCCTCCTGAATCATCTTTAGTGACTCCTCCTCCACTTGTGTCATCCGCCGTTGTTTTGGCGGTCTGACGTGGAGGGGAGCCACTTGGGAGACGGTGCTGCCACTAGGCCTGGGGACCTGCTGAGTCCCACTTGGCCCTGCCTCCTCCTGCCTGCCACACTCCTGACCCTCTTCCTCCTGGCTTGCCTCATCCTGTTTATAAAATAAAAAGAAAAATGTTATTATTTGGGGAATCTATCACCCACAATTTGGATATCATTACTGGTGCATATTTTTTTGGGGGGGGGGGGTTGATATAATTTATGGGTAATCCAAACAGTTCAACACAATATTACTTAGTGGACAATAATTATCATCAAAAATACTATACCTGGATGAAGATGCGAAGATCTGGCTCTTCAAGTTCAGGAGGCTCCTCCTCCGCCTCTGCAGGGGTGGAGGGAAGGGTGGAAGGAACGCTGGAGGGAAGGGTGGAAGGAAGGGTTGAGGGAAGGCTGGAAATAGATTACCTGGCCTCGATCTGGTCATCCAGAAATTGAAGATGTCTGTAGTACCACAGCTTGGGCTTTACTACATCGCCGGCTGCTGCTCCTGATCTCTTTGACTGGCGCACTTCCTTGTATTTTTTTTTTATAGGAATTACGCAGGTTGTTGATTTTATTATTGATCATAGTGTAGTCTGCATCTGGGATCCATGGCTTCATATCCTCTGCTAATTTGGTAATAGTTGCCCGACGTACATCACTCTTGTGGTACGCAGGGTGTTTCAGTTCCCACAGGTTGCGCTGTTCCTTATATTTTTCAATAAAAGTCAGCATCACCTCCGGCTCACATAGTTTATGCATCTTTTTGGATCAGCAAGTAAAAAAACAAGGATACCAAAAAAAAATTCAGATTTGATTCTCCTCAACTTATCACAATATTGCCCTTTACAATCATGAACCATTATAGGCCACTACAGGCCCGAGTTCCCTTCTTACCTTAGTTCAGTTCGTTGGTTCACTTCCGGTCGTCCTTACTCCGCGCATCCCTAATAACTTCTTTCCCCTTTTTCTACCCTGCGCATGCGTGTAACTCCGCCCTCGTCGCCCGCCAATGACGGACTTTTTCTGCATTTCCCCGCCCCTTAACAATCGGCGCACAGTGTGAGACGGCGACATGTCGCAGACACAGGTGGCTTCTATATTAGAAATTACCGACGAGGAAAGCCCGGAGGCGGAAACGTCCCGATCCTGTAAAAAAAGATACAAGGCGACTAATATGTCTTTTTCTGAGATGGCGGAGATGGTGGACATTCTGCGGAGGAAGGATTACGACGGCAAGCATGGCCCATACGACACACCTAATCTCCGGAAGTCACAAATTATGGACAAAGTGGCGAAGACTAAAATATGGGGTCAGGAGATCCAAGGAACAACTCCGTAAAAGGTGGTCAGACCTGAAGCTCAGGGAGCCGGAGCAGTATAGGAAGCTTATAAAAAGCATAGAAAAAAGTAAGTTTTTTTTACTGTGTTCTTTCACATTGTAATATGTATTCTTCCATGTTTTGCAACATGTGCTTGGCTTGACTGGTTTCACATTTTAAAATGTCAACTTTTATGTTAAGTGGAGAGTCCACTTATTTGGTAAATGTGTGTTAAAAAAAATTGCTGCTCTTCCCCCAAAAATGTTTGGCACATATCCACGTAAACTACATGTGGGCATGCCTCATTTTACTTCGACAATGTTTATCTACACATTGTTGGCAAGATGATGTGTTGTAAGGAAAATTTGAATGTGAATGAAAGGATAAACTGTATTCTGGGTAAAGGAGATGACACTCCAGCAGTTGTGTACTTGTTTTTGTTCTTGATCAAGATACTATACTCTGGGCCACATGACCAAATTTCTTAACGGTGTCACACACAGGTGGTCCAGTGGATACCTTGGTGGTTATCCAAGTGTATTTGTGAGTGTCCTCCAAAATAACATGTTGCTTTGTTGAGTTTGCAAGATCTCATATGTTCATCTTGAAACTCAGGGCCAAATATCAATTGTACCCCACTTCAAAACAATGAGAATTCATTTTCAGGCCTAAAAAGTCTGTGTGCTAAAGGATACATTATTTTTTAAATTCCCATAGGGGAGAGGAGACTGGGAGGACACCATGCTCAGGAGACGAGGAACCAAACACCACAGAAACTCCCCGAAGATCACAAAGCAGACCAAGATCAGCAGGTTCAGGAAGAAGAGGGGGAGAAAGCAGAGGTGGAGGAAGGGGAGGTGGAGGAAGGAGAGGTGGAGCTTATCAGCACAACAGGTCAGTGTCTGTCACCACAACTTCAAGGTAAATACAGATGTAGGCCTGCATAGTTTAAACATTTTTTTTTGTTTTTAGGGACTAAACGTGGGGGTTTGTCAGGAAGTCCAAATCCTCCATTCTCGAGTGCCAGCGCCAAAATAATCATTCAGGAAATCATGGAATGCAGTAGCGAAATGGACATTATGAGAAAGAGAATGATTGTGATTGAGCAAAAATATAAAAACATGATAGATATTTGGGGAGAATAGTGTGAACCCCCCCCTGTTTTTGTGTTTTGTTATGCGTCCGAAATTTCCTATGGGATTTCCACCAGCCCAAAAGTGATGATGCACACACTGACTCAACATGTGCTATCTGCCGTCACAGGATATCTATGTCCCTGTTTTGGGGGTGCAACCTCTTCCTCCCTACTCAAGTAGGTGAGAGGAAGGGTTTTCACCCCCAAAGCACAGCCATTGATCCCCCATGATGGCAGGTAGCACATGTTTACCTTAGCCATAGGATCATGTTGAAGATACCCATTTGAGCCCCAAAAAGAAAGTGTGGTTCTTCACATTTGGGATGGATCAGGGGTAACATCACCCCATCTCATGTTTGTATTTTTCACTGTGTTATTTTTTTACTTTTTCAGAAAAAAAATCTTGGCTTTTGATCCATGCATGTTTCTTCCAAAAAAGCCGCACAAACAAAAAAAAGACTAGAATTTCGCAAAACAACCCAAAAAGTTGTGCAATCAATAAAAACATTTGGGAAGTCTAAAAAAGGTGTGCCTTGTTCTTTCTATGCTCAATAGCAGTTCTGAAGATGCAAAAACAGTGTTTTTACCTCTGAGATTTGAGGCTATTTACTAAGGACAAATACACTTGGCACTACTAGAACCTGGGAGACACATAAACCACAAATACAAGAATGACAACACAAGCTTGTAGTAAATCAAAAAAAAAAAATATTTGAAAAAGGTAAGCATAAAAGGTCAGATGTGGTCTGGCATTGCGATGGCCCCCCTACCCGTGAAGTACTCTACGTATTTCTGACGTACTTCACGGGCACTTTGGGGGGCCAAGCCAGTACGGGCAGTGCTGAGGCCGGTCAGATTTGTCAGTTCAGATGGACCGGCCTCAGGCCCAACTGATGACACATAATTAGCAGAAAATTTTCGCAAAAAGTTGTGCAATAAGCAGCAGCAGTAGACAATGTTGTTCAGTTTATATTCCGCCAAATTGATAGCTGTCTGAAACAGGCGGAACCGGCTGGCCATTATCCCGAAGGCATTCTCCACAACTCTCCGGGCTCTGGCCAGCCGGTAATTAAAAACCCTCCTCTCCAGGGTGAGGGTGCGTTGGGGAAACGGCCGCATGAGGTGTGGTCCTAGTCCAAAAGCTTCATCCGCGATGAAAACGAACGGTAGCCCTTCCACGTTCTCTGCATCTGGAGGCAGTGCAAGACCCCCAGCCTGCAGACGGTGAGCAAACTCCGTCTCAGTGAATGCTCCGCCATCGGACATCCGGCCGTTCTTCCCCACGTCCACATACAGGAACTCGTACCGTGCCGACACCACCGCCATTAACACAATACTATTGAAACCTTTATAGTTAAAATAGTATGACCCCGAACGGGGTGGCGGCACTATGTGGATGTGCTTCCCATCAATTGCCCCTCCGCAGTTGGGGAAATCCCACCGCTGGGCAAATTGGGAGGCCACAGTCAGCCATTCCTGTGGTGTGCTAGGGAACTGTGGAGTCAAACAAAAAGAAGACATTAGTACAGTTTATGTTTACAGTGCAAGCAGATTACACACAAAAACATTGTTGACCAACATCATTCTAACATTATTATTTAAGGGAGTTTTTCCTACCAATAAACAAAGGCCCACTTAGCAGATGCCTCACCCCCGCTGAGTGGACATTCTAAAATAATCTAAGGGGGGGCCTAAGGTGATTGTGGGGGATCCAAAAAAAGGCTCTACCACTCTGCTGAGCTTGATTGAGAACTAAAAATAATTTCACATCTTTGGGGGGGGGGAGGGTTGTCAAACTACGAGGGCACTGACCCCAAAAATATGAAAAGGAAAATTGAAGGCTAGCTGGGTTTGCACCCATGATAGCATGCTGGAGAGGTTAGTGAAGGGAAATAGGCATGTAGGGCCCAAAAAGGCCTTTACAGGTAAAAACATGCATGGGGAAAATGGGGACATTACCAGGATATTACAAACAGGCAAATTTGGGTTAGGAGGAAAAAAAATAGAACATTATAAAACAAAAAAAACATATAATGTGAGGTTAAAGGAACAAAATTACCTTCATATAGTCCTTCTGCAGGACCTGAATAATGGCCGAACACGTCTCAGGGATAATGATCCCGAGAGCCTGGAGGGAGATGCCCGTTGAGAACTTGAGGTCCTGCAAGCTTCTCCCAGTCGCCAGGTATCTCAACGTGGCAATAAGCCTCTGCTCGGCAGTGATGGCCTGGCGCATCACAGTGTCCTGCCTCGTGATATAGGGGGACAGCAAATCCAACAGACGGTGAAATACGGGGTCCGTCATCCTGAGATAATTCCTGAAATCATCAGGATTATTCTCATGGATTTCCCGCAGCAGAGGCATATGAGAGAATTGGTCCCGCTGGAGCAACCAATTCTTGGTCCATGAACTCCTCCTCACCCTGTTCACGGACTGAACTCGGGTTACAGTGTTAACTGCAACACCAAGTCCAAAGCCAGCACAAGCTCGAGAACGCACTTCAAACATAGTTTTAAACCGGTCGGCTGGTCAGAAAGCACTCAAACAGAACGCATGGTGGAACACCAAGGCCTGAGAAGAACGACCTGAAAAACAGTAAATGAACGGCCAAGAAGGCACTGCAAGGCAGTAACGACCTGACTGCACGCACTGAATCACAAATACAAACCCACAAGCACAAACTGAACACCAGGAAACGATCTGCAAAGCACGGAGATTGAAAAGCGCGAATCGGCTCTCACCAAACTTTTACTAACACGCGGTAACACGAAATCAGCAAAAGCAGCCCAAGGGGTGGCGCCATTAGATTTGTTCGGCCCTTTTATAGCGCGTCGTACAATTTGGACGTGCCGTCATTTTACTGCCGTCGGTTTTTTGACTGATGGTGTGTGGCCAAGACTGATGAAAAACAGTTTCATCGGATTTCCGATGGACAAATCCATCGGACGAAAAACCATAGGTTATCCGATCGTGTGTACAGGGCTTAAGAGTGGCAAGGATGTGGAATTCCCTTCCAAAGGCGGTGGTCTCAGCGGGGGGCATCGATAGTTTCAAGAAACTATTAGATAAGCACCTGAATGACCACAACATACAGGGATATACAAGGTAATGCTGACATATAATCACACACACAGGTTGGACTTGATGGACTTGTGTCTTTTTTCAACCTCACCTACTATGTAACTATGTATTTTCTAGCATTGTAGAGCTTGACCTGTAAATATCTTCCTGATAAAGCAGACATGACCCATGAAACGCAAAAAAAAAAAAATTACATTAGGCAATCCATTGCCCAATGGGGCACGGATGATGCCCCATTGGGCAATGGGGCATAACAACATATCAATATAAATTTGTTTATCTGTAATGTTGACATGCAATATTTTTTGTCCTTTTATGTGTCATATATGTTTTTTAACATTTGTAAAATACAATATTGACCTTTTATATATGCGTGGTACCTTTTAAAGTCCTCCATTTTCTAGTTAGGGACTTTTAAAAAAAATGCATAGTTTGATATTCAGACATTTTCCTTATATGTCATTTAATCTGTATTGCTATTGCTCAGGCTGCATTGGGGCAAAGCAAGCGTATTGATGCTAAAACATTTAGAAAATCAATTTATGTAACATCTGTTCTATTTACTTCTGTTACTTTCTAGAGTTCTCAAGCTGAACTATATTGCTTTTTAACAAAGTAGCAAAAAGAAAACTTGCATAATACTAATATGTAAGTTTACTCTGTCACGGAATAGAAACAAAAAAGTGTTGACTACGTTTGCATACAATGCACAAGGTTTAGTGCAGATTGGTGTTACACCTATTATGCAATGTCATATAGCTGTTACAGTGATCATAAAAAACAGACTTGTGTTTATGTACATGTACTAAGCTATTGTGGGTGAGGCTAAGGCCCCTTTTACACTGGCGCGACTTGAAACTTGTGCGATTTTAGTTTGCATGATTTTGACACTATTTCAGGGAATGCCTGTGTAAACTTGAGGTCTATGGACCTCAATTCGCATCAAAGTCAGACCAAAGTAGTACAGGGACTACTTTGAAGTCGGTGCTACTTGAAGTTGCACAGATATGAATGGTTATCACTGGGAATCATGGGGTACGACTTGTCATGCGACTCTGATGTCCAAAGTCGCATGAAAAGTCGCACAAGTGTGAAAGGGGCTTAAACCAAAGGAAGATGCTGCTGTTTTGCATTTTAGCTTTTTTTTCCTTTTTGCAGCTGCCTTGCCAATAGGCTTCTTCTTTTTTTTATTTTTATTTTTTAAATAAAGCATTGGTATTACTTAAAGAGGTTCTTCTTGATGTATAGCACTTATTACAGTAGGTCAGATGATATGCCAGATTAAAGCTGGCAGATAATTCTGAAGCAGTTGCAAGAATTTTTTTGGCACAAAGCTAGCAAACACATTTCCTGCCAAGTGCATCAAAAATGTGTGCAGATAGCAGATTCAGGAACAATAGACTTTTCAATTTCCTTGTACTACTTTAGCATGAGAAAAAAAAATGTCAATGCAATGATTTTTGATGCATTGCTTCCTAAAATTTTAACCAAAAAAAGTTTGTTCTTAAATAACAATGCCAACTTCCCTTTGAATAGTATTTATGATTTGTTCTAGATTTATGGCATGGGTAAAAATGCATGTAACAAGAGATGAGAATATATAACCTAGGGAGTTCTTGTAGAGAATTTAGCACTTAGTTTTAGTCACAGAAATGAGAGGACATCAATAAAGCCGACCTCTAGGGAAAAAAAAGCACTACTTTTCCACCCCACCTGTAATCTATAATTTTATTGCAAAAAAAAAAAAAAAAAACTACCTAAAATACCCAGTTCTTAAATTAATAATAAACAAAAAAATATATATATATATATATATATTGCAGTTTATCAATCCTTAGATGTGGTGGCTGCATTAACCCCTTCCCGACCAGCCACCGCAGTTATACTGCGGCAGGTTGGTTTCCTTGGGCGAACCGTCGTAGCTATACGTCGGCTCGCCTCTTGACCACTATGGAGCGCGCACGCCAAAGGCGTGACACAGGTGCCGATGTGCGTGCCCGGCGGTCGCGATGACCGCCGGGCACCCGCGATCGCTCCACACAGAATCAGAATGGAGATCTGTCAATGTAAACAGACAGATCTCCATGCTGTCAGGGGTAAGGAGAGCGATCTGTTGTTCATACTAAGTATAACAATGATCGCACTCCTCACACAGGCAGTTCCATCCACAGAATCACTCTCTAGGTAACACAGTTGACCCCTTGATTGCCCCCTACTGTTAACGCCTTGCCTGCCAGTGAGATTTACACAGTAATCAGTGCATTTTTATGGCACTGATCGCTGTATGAATGCCAATGGTCCCAAAAATGTGTCAAAAGTGTCCGATCTGTCTGCCATAATGTTGCAGTCCCCATATAAATCGCAGATCACCGCCATTACTAGTAAAAAAAAATAATAATAAAAATGCCATAAATCTTTCCCCTATTTTGTAGACGCTTTTGTGCAAACCAATCAATATACGCTTATTGCGATTTTTATTACCAAAAATATGTAGAAATATACATATCGGCATAAACTGATGAAGATTTTTTTTTTAATTTGGAGGTATTTATTATAGCAAAAAGTAAAAAATATTGTTTTTTTTTTCAAAATTTATGGTCTTTTTTTGTTTATAGCGCAAAAAATTTAAACCGCAAAGGTAATCAAATACCACCAAAAGAAAGCTATATTTGTGGGAGAAAAAGGACATCAATTTTATTTGGGTACAGCTTTGCACAACCACGCAATTGTCATTTAAAGCAACGCAGTGCCTTATCGCAAAAATGGCCCGGTCAGGAAGGGGATAAATCATTCTGGGGCTGAAGATGTTATACCTATGTTGCTAAAACTCAATAAAAATCCAATGTAAAAAATATATATGTAGTGCTTACCCCTGAAGGAGCTGCTGATAATGATGGTTCCTCTGTTCTGCTATCACTCTCCTAATGCTTCCATCAGCTGTCGGGTGCTGCCACCACCATTGCTGGTAAGGGAACCCGGCAGTAAATCATTGTGGCTGTGCTTTCTTACTGGCCCTGTGGTGGGGGAAAGAGGAGGGAGCCAGACCTCTGATGTACCTTATCGCAGAAGTGAGGACAGGGTACCTGTCGAAAACAGGTACCGCCCCCTCTAAAGGGGGCCAAATGTGGCACCAGAGGGGGGGGGAGACAGATGAGCGGAAGTTCAACTTTTGTGTGGAACTCCGCTTTAACTCCTGTGTAAAGTTAAGAGAGTGATAGCAGAACAGAGGAACCATCATTATCAGCAGCTCCTTTATGGGTAAGCGCTACATATACATTTTTTTACACTGGATTTTTATTTAATAGTAATGGCGGCAATCAGTGATTTTTATCGGGACTGCGACATTGCGGCAGACAGATCAGACACTTTTGACACTTTTTTGGGACTATTTACATTTATACAGCCATCAGTGCTATAAAAATGCACTGATTACTGTGTAAATGTCACTGGCAGGGAATGGGGTTAACATTAGGGGGCGATCAAGGGGTCAAATGTGTTCCCTAGGTGTGTTTCTAACTGTGAGGGGATGGGACTGACTGGAGGAGGAGCCAGATCGTTGTTCCTACTTAGTAGAAAAAGACGATCTATCCTGTGAGTGGTTGGTAAACCGAGTTAGTCACTCCCATTAGAGTAACATCAAAATTAAAAAATAAAAATAAACATATAAAGTGACATTAGTGCATAAACCAATCGAAAATCAGTGTGTATTGTGCCTAATCATCCGGTGATAACCATAATCTTAAAGCTGTGTTTGTTCAAAAATAATGAAAGAAATGTAGATGAACCCAATGTCTCTATTAATTATTAACATTAGCATGCGTATAAAAGTCATCCTAGTGCATAAATAAAATTAATTTCTTGTGTCTCAAGGCTGGACACCTAACACACAAATATCAAAGGCAAAATAATAATAATGCATGTCCATCAATAAATTTCCTTATGTAAAAAGTCCTTTTTGTGAAGTTGTGCACGATTTCCCTTCACCGTTAGTAGTGGCTATTCATAATATAGGTGACAATCTTGCTCCCACGTCACCTTTTTGCTCTCTGGCCTCTCATCTCAGGTATGTTAAAAATCAGAAAAGCCTATGGTTCCTTGGATGGTGTACTGGCGTATGATCACCTCTTGGGGTCCTCTATAGTAGTTTCCAATGATCTGCTCTCACAAATCACTAACTAGAATTACCAACCACTCACAGGATAGCACTTTCCACATCAGTAGTTTTTAGTTAATTGACAGCGCCTCACTACGTTTTCATTTTTATTTTATTTTATGAATAGTTATGGATAAGCTATTTTAGTGAAGCCGGCAGTCTTGCTATATATTGCACAAATCCCCGTTCTGGCTCTCGTGCCCACAATCACGGTTGGCGGGTGCGCATGTGCCTGCTACGGCGGTTTGCCCAGTGGTGCCATTCTGCTGACGTATATCGACGTGAGCCGGCCGGCAAGTGGATAAACAACACCCATGAGATGTGAACATGAGATATCTACAAGGTAAGAAAAAGGGTAAAAACAATGGAGAACAGCACAAAATTACTATAGTAATAGAGACAAATGTCAACAGGGTAAAGTTACACATTTCCCAACCATAAAAATGCACAGTTTCCTGGCCTGGGGGAGACCGGTCACTTCCACAGTGAGTTCTCAAAGGGATGGGGTGCCGGGTGGCTCCTGGGTTGGATTGCTGGCTCCTTCTCGCGGTCTCCAGGTGGGTGGGTGACCTTAGATTTAGGCGCTGGACAGCAAGCCTCTTATAGACGATTACCAGACAAACAGTTCCTACCCCTGCAGAGCCAGGGGTCCAGATCACAAAGTGCTGAGATACCGACTGACCTACTAGATAAGTTCACCGTTAACCACCAAACACCTTAAGAGTAGATTAGATAATGTTGTGCTAAGGTTCATTATGTTAATACTATGTTTTTCCTGTTACTAGACTTTGAGGTCCGAGGCTGAGAATGATTCTGTTCTGATCGTATGTGTTTTTCTTAATGTCAAAACCTAATAAAATACTTTGAAAGTAAAAAATCCACAGTTTCCAAGCTTTCACACAAGTTGGATGCATGTCATTTCTCACTGTGAATAATTTTTCACATAAGAAATGGGTTTTGATTCATTCAACAGCTTCTGAAGGATTAGGTGCAAGTTGTTCCTTCCATTACTTGGTAATCATAATTGTAGCGGCTAGCATGATATGGGAAAGAATTGTGCTTTGATGAGAAGGGAAACAATGTATTCTCAGGTTTAGAATAGCTAAAGCTGGGACAGGGATGTTAGAAACCAGTGATTTTAGATATTAGTTGAAAGATTTTATAACAGAAGCTGGTGAGGTGTTTACATTGCCATAAGATGAGCATTCATGTACCAGAGAAATCACTTGTACACATATTTTCAAGAAAAAATAAATAAACAGTTTACATACATATATGTGAGCTTTTTTGCTTATCAAAAGATTCAGTTCAGACAGTCTTGCGATCATAATACACCTGAAAGACAACATTGCCAAATCAATGACTTTACTTTTTCTTACGTCCACGGCAACACAACTAGGTGAACAAACTGCTCTCAGTATATAATTCTAATTAAATAAAAGCAGTACACTACTGAGGTCATCTTTTTTTTGTAAGTATAATCCCAATGGATGTAGTTAAAGACAAATAAAGTAACTCTAGTAGCACTCCACCTCTCTCATTCCAACCACCTTCCACCACCAGGTGATAAAGTGTGAACACATGTTAATAGCCACTACTGGTTAGTGACTTCAAACACTAGAGAGCATCAAGTAGACACCCAAAAAGAATTACTGTAGCATAAATAGGAGAATTCTCTTAATCAACTTTGTTGCTCCATTAGTGGCTGGAAATCTAGCAAACACCATTCACTGCAACTCAGTGGGGAAAGAATGAACCACATAGCATAATTATGTTCAAACATTTATTAAATAATCATTCCCCCATTAAAACCGCACTTACAAATGTCATAAAATAATGAGCCTGATATCAAAATCTATACTTCAGACATCAAGCTTCGCCATGTAACAGATGTAACTGGCATCTCACCACACTCGCATCCTGCAAAAGCGACAGTACTCGTCACATCCGGTTAACGCGCAAATGTCACTTCCGGTTGCGGTATGGCCCCGCCCTGACACGTTTCATCATTACAACTTTCTCTGAGGGTGTGGCCACATGACACTGCGAACCGACCTTTGTAAGACACCATCACTGGTGCTCAACCGTTAACAACCCATTGCCTTCAAGAACCCTCATTCAAGGTGATGCCACTACACTATAGAGGCATCTAGAGTGCAATTTGGATATTACAACTTATTTAAACATAGTCTATATGGCCCATTAATAATCAACAAATAACATCCTTGTCCCAAAAAGCGATCATGTAGGACGTAGACAGAAAAATTCCCTCATCAGCGCCCTACTGGCCACAAGGAAATGGTCAGTATTTCACATCTATACATTTTATTTTATAAACGTAAATAATATTTCCAATCCATCAATAAAAAGCCCCTTATAAAATTCATCACAAAATGAATCATAAAAATAAATCACAAAACCATACAAATACAGTAAATAGATAAATATATACATAAATCCTAATATTTGAGCTTCAGGAAACATGATTAGCAGAATTACATATAATTATATGAAAAAACTAAATAGAAACCACACCTAATAATCTACTAATAATCACTAATACTAAAAATCACTAATAAAACAAGCAATGTTAACATTCATCCCTTTTGGAGTTAAAGCGGAGGTTCACCGGAATTAAAAAAAAAAAAACAGCAGCAGCTACAAATACGGCAGCTGCTGACTTTTAAAAAATGGACACTTATCTGTCCAGGTCACCCGCGACGTCGGCAGCTTAAGCCGAGCTGCCGTTAGGCTCTCGGCTTCCCCTGCCGCCATCCTCGGTGAGGGAATCGGGAAATGAAGCTCTACGGCTTCACTGCCCGGTTCCCTACTGGGCATTCGCGAGTCGCGCTGCGCCGTCCTCACTGGTCCCCGCTGTGATCTGGGGGCCGTGTGTTTCACAGAACACAACGGGGGGTGACGCGGGAGTCTATACCCGGAAGTGGTGCAAATACCTGTTTTATACAGGTATCGGCACCCCCTCCCCCCTGAAAGGTGTCAAAAGTGACACCGGAGGGGGGTAGGGTTCCGAAAAGCGGAGGTTCACTTTTGAGTGAACCTCCGCTTTAAAGTTTCTGTCTGTATATCAGTTTCTCTTTTAGATGAATCTCTGACTCTATTAGAACCTCTCAATGTGGGCATTATCCTATCAATCCCCCAAAATTTCAAACCGGACATGTCCTGACACTGCCTAAAGTGAAGAGAGGATGTTTATATCCTATTGAAATGTTATGTATATGCTCAGCTATTCTTTTTTAAGTGGTCTTTTTGTACGTCCAATATTGATAAACCCACAAGGGCATTATGAGGCATACACTACACAGTGCATCAGTAGTGTAAAACGTGATAAAGTCCTTAAAAGAGAAGTATGGGAATATTGTTTTGTTAGAATCATACTTACCTAGATGGATGAAGCATCGGTCTGATGCTGCATCTGTCCCCTGCTGGCTCTAAGGCTGAGAACCGAGCAATCAAATACCACTGATTGCTTGGTTCTCAAAGCTCCTTGAGCAGAAAGCTGGAGACTGGCAGTCACAGCTGTATGCTCCCGACTTAGGCTCTCAGTGGCTCGCTGAGAGGCTGAGACGGATGCCGGTCCAGGCATGTGGGCGGATCCTGACCATATGGTCGTGATCATTTTCAGAGTCTAGACCGGCTCTGTGACATCAGCTGATAACGGGCTTCATCCTGCTGTCTGCTGAAAATAGGTCACAGGAGAACAGAAGGAACTGCACTCCTGTTATCCACAGAAGTACAGCCAAGCAAGCTTTGGCTGGATTTCTCCTTTAATTTTAAATTCCTTATTATTGGCAGTAGATCTAAAGCTAGTTATATCGCCAAATGTATCTTTAACCTGTCTACACACATTGCACTTACGGCATGCTCAAAAAAACAGCTTTAGCCCAGGAAATTAATGATTTTACAGGGGGAATCAAAACCTTTTAACCACCCTGTCTCCAAAGTTAGGGGCTTTCCTATAAATAAACAATGGATTCTCAGGAATCACTGTTCCCAACATTATATTCATACACAGGATATGTCAGTGTCTCTTAAAAATTGCCTCTACTTCATTGTATTGTGAATGAAAATCTGAAATGAACACCCATTCCTAATAGGAACTAATAGGATCGGATCACATTCAAGACCCTCTGCCTCACCCACAAGTGCACACAAGGAAACACTCCTCAATATCTATGCGAGAAAATAAAACACTACACCCCCAATCGCACTCTCTGATCAACAAACCAAAACCTCCTTCACATCCCCAAGACCCGCTACAAAACAAAGGGAGAACGAAGATTTGCAGTCCGAGGACCACGACTATGGAACCCGCTACCCACGGATATCCGCATGGAAGAAAACCATCGGGCCTTCAGGAAAAAACTTAAGACCCACCTCTTCTGATGGATCAGGACGTCACTGGATGCAAGCGCCTTGAGGCGATTTAGTTCGCATTTGTAGCGCTATACAAGTTATTCACTCACTCACTCACTCAACTCATGCAAGGAGCTCTCTGTACCTGCCCAAAGAAATAGATCTTCAATAAATCTTCTATAAAAAAAGTAATTCCTCTTTTATCTTGCTAAATACTTGTCCTCCCATTCTTCTATGAATAGGTTTGCCAAGCTGGGCACAAACCTTGCACCCATTACAACATCCTCTTCTGAGAAAAAAAAAGATATTCTGGTACCAAAAGTAAATATGGTATAAGCAAAAGTCTAAATCTCTACTTAGAAAGACTTTCTGTGTGTGAGGGATATCTTCCCTTTAAATCAAGCCCAAATTAAGAGCCAGCAACGTGTCATCATGTTGGATTATGGTGTACAAAGATGACACATCAGCTGTTACCAGAAAGACCTCTGATTTGTCTTTCAATTTAACCTCCTTAAGCAATTGCAAAAGATTTTTTGTATCCTTAAGGTAGGCTTTATTTTGAGTCACGCTAGCCTGTAAAAATGTATCAAGATATGGACCTAATCTCGCAGTAACTGACCCAATTCTATTCACTATTGGGCGAGCTGGATGGTTATTCAATCTTTTATGAATCTTTGGTAATTTGTATACAGTTGGTACTCGACAAGCACTGGGTATTAGATATCTTTTTTTCTTTTTTAGTCAATACCCTAGTTCTGTAGCCAAATCCCACAAGTTCTTTTAGTTCCTTCTTATATTTATTTGTGGGATCTCTTTCTAGTTTAACATATGCTTCCTGATCCAACAACATAATATTAAGCTGTGTGTGATAAAAAGCTTTATCTAGGATAACCACTAATCCTCCTTTATCAGTAGTTCATATGATTATTTCTCTCCTCCTTTCTAATTGTTCGATACCGTCCTGTATAAATTTCCGATTCAACTTTTTCTTTGGAACTACTTGTTTAAAATCTCCCAGGACAAGAATCTTAAAGACTCATCTTTTCTTGTAAGTATGTTTAAACTGACAAATTTTGAAAAGTAATGGAGAATCAGCTTAAGAAGTTTCTCATCCTGCATGGAATCATGTAGAGATCCCCTTTGGGAGGAACCACTGAAGGAAGGTGTAGGCTACTGGAGGAAAGAAATGAAGGCCTTGTTGAAACAAACTGCAACTGTCCCCACACATGGACACCAGACATGAGCTGACGGTTCAGTCCGCACCATCTGCCCTTTCAGTTCCCAGAGCATCATAACCAGTAGTGTATTTAGGTTTTGTGCTGCCCTAGGCCTGACTAAACTCGTGCACCCCCTAATTTAAATATGGTCCACCCCTTCCTGTCAAGGCCACACCCTTTTCTGTTTAAGACCCGTCCTGAAATTTTCGAGTGGGGACACTAGTTCTGAGGGCCTGGGGGGGGCAATGGATTCCCTTAATTTGCATAGATTTCCTCTCACTTCCTGTTTGGCTATGGGGCAGGAAGTGAAGGGAAATCTCTGCAATGGGACAGGGATGGTAAAAAATAAACTGACGGGCTATAACCTTCCCTTACTCTATCCAAAATGAAAAAAAAAAAAAGATGGAGAGGACTAAGAAGATATAACCATGCCAATGGTGCAGCAGAGTGAGGAAGGTTTGTGATCCAGGATGATAGGACAGTCAAAATTAGAAGCAGCACCCCCCCCCCCCCCCCCCACAGTTGCGAAATGCCGGCCGCCCGCATACCAGAAGCAGTGCGGCCGCTTTATAGGGGCGCTAGACTAATTCGCCTCTCAGCCCAGTCCGCCCCATAATACTGGCACTACACTAACAATGTAGCACAAGCCGGCGGGGACTCTTTCCGTGCTGCCCCCCTGCAAAGTGCTGCCCTAGGCTTGGGCCTTGTTGGCGTAGGCCAGGATACAGCGTTGATCATAACATAGAATGAATATTTCTACAGCTTCTTTATATGTCAGTTTCCCACTGTCACTGGTTTGTAAAGTGGTTGTAAACTGAACAAAGCACACACTTCTGTAGTGTGCACTTGCTTCAAACCAAAGTGTGTTTTCTGTCTGCAGTCTGGTTCCTGTGCTATCTGCATGAGTAATTTCTGACAGGTTGTGCCAGTATCAAAGGATCATGGGGACTGGGGAAGAGGAAGTCCTGTACATATCCTGTGGTTTACAACCACTTTAGGAAAGCAGCTGGTGCTTGCACTTGGTAATATAAATGCCTAATCAAAATGGATTTGTAAGCAATGGGAACCCAGTAGCTTCAATTGGTGGGATTGCACTTTAATCCATTTACATGTAGGTACTTTCTATAACATATATTGCACATATAGATGTATAAAGGGATACATATTCTCACAATAGATCCTCATTCAAAAAGTAAATAAATAAACCATTTTAAAACTACACTGATAAAAATGATTCTGTTGGCTTGTAATTTTAACATAAAAATGTTATCATTGTCAATAAATAAATAAATGTTAATTACGGTAATTTACTTTGATATTTTAAGTACTGGAAAACTGGAAAAATAATTGTTTGCTATACTTAAAACTATAGTTCCAGATAAGTTAAAGTATGTATTCCTAACTTAAATCACTATGGTCTATAAACAGAAAAAATTGAGTTGGCTTTACGTAAAATAACAAAATTGAAAACATGAAAAGTCTAATGAGTCATTCAAAAATAAGTTTAGTTGACAGTACCTAAAAAGCTGATGGAACTAGTTGCCTCAATTTTTTTGAGTAGACCCAGCACAATATTTTTTTACAGTGTACCTTCAATATCACTATGTGCCAAAAAATGCACGCTGTAATCCACAAACTGTACCTCAGGCTACAAAGGGTTTTCTTCCCATTCATCCCTGGGCTATGCAAGGTCCCCTATATCAAAATGAATCTCTCCATTAGGAATGAGCCGAACACCCCCCCCCCGTTCAGTTCGCACCAGAACCTTCGAACGGACCGAACATTCGCACGAACTTTAGAACCCTATTAAATACAATGGACGCGAACGATCGAAACCTAAAGTGCTAATTATAACGCCTAATATGCATGTTATTGTCCTAAAAAGGGTTTGGGGACCCGGGTCCTGCCCGAGGGGACATGTATCAATGTAAAAATAATCTTTTAAAACTGTAGTTTTTTCGGGAGCAGTGATTTTAATGATGCAAAAAGTGGGAAAAAAAGGTGAAATATTCCTTTAAATATCGTACATGGGGGGTGTCTAAAGTATGCCTGTGAAGTGGCACGTGTTTTCCTTGTTTAGAACTGTCCCTGCACAAAATGACATTTCTAAAGGAAAAAAAGCCATTTAAAACTGCTTGCGGCTTTAATGTAATGTCTGGTCCCGGCATTATGGATGAAAATCATTGAGAAAAATGGCATGGCTACCCCATCAAAGATCCACCCCTACCCCAGCCCATTACCAGCCCCTTTGGGTCTTGTATGGATATTAACGGGAACCCCGCACCCAAAATAAAAAAGGCCCTATATACTCTGAACAGCAGTATAAAGGCAGTGCAAAAAAGACATGGACTGTAGGTTTGTTCTTAAGTACAATCTGTTTGTAATTTGGAACAGGTACATTTTTTAAGTGTAGCTCCAGCCAAAAAATCTATTTTTAAGCTTTTTGGAGAACATAGGGAAGGGTTATCACCCCTGTAACATTTGTTTTGCTGTCTGTGCACCTGTTCAGAACATTTCACCTCACTTTCCATCCCAATGACAAATGTTTTTGAAAAATTTGGGTTTTTTATTGAAACAAGGATTGGTGATAAAGCATCAGTTCAGAGGAGACACCTTTTTCACATATTAACTCTTACAGGAGAGAATTTGCCTTCCTAGGGGTAGATTTCCTCTCACTTCCTGTTGTCTCCTTCCGTTTGCAAGTAGGAGTCGTTTGTAAGTTGGATGTTTGAAAGTAGGGGCCTGCCATATATAGTCTGCAGAAATTTGCCCCTTAGGTGTTGGTGTTGCCACAACACTGCAAGCCCTCACAGTTACTCTTGGTGGGCGCTGGAACGCCCTGCTGTCAACTATTATATCAGGAATTGTATTTACATGCCACTCTTGAACAGTGGTAGGAAAAATTGGGCCTTTGGTGGTGGTGCTGGTGCCACAACACTGTAAGCCCTCACAGTTACTCTTGGTGGGTGCAGGAATGGGCCCTGCTGTGAAATATTAGATCAAGAATTGTAATTGCATGCCCCTGTTGAACAGGGGCTGAAAAATTGGGCCTTAGGCACTGGTGCCACAACACTGCAACCCCTCACAGATAGTGTACTTAGAGCGCAGCAATGAGCCCTGTTGCAAAGTATTGCATCAAAAAATTAGGCTTTAGGTGAATGCTATGCAAAGCACACAGTAGTACACTACACTGAAACACTGACTGTCTGCAGCTAGCACAATCACCGGCCTGCCTGTCACAGTATACAGAATAACTGTATCCAGGTGAGCTTTAGGTGATCGCTATGCAAAGGACACAGTAGTACACTAAGGCCCCTTTCACACTGGGGCAGTTTGCAGGCGCTATTGTGCTACAAATAGCGCCTGCAAACCGAGCCTAAACAGCGGCTGCTGTCCCTCCAATGTGAAAGCCCGAGGGCTTTCACACTGGAGCAGAGCGCTAACAGGACGTGAAAAAAAGTCCTGCTAGCCGCATCTTTGGAGCGGTTAGAAGGTGCGGTGTGTTTACCGCTCCTACACCGCTCCTTCCCATTGAAAGCAATGGGAATCCGCGGTAATACCACCGGCAATGCGCCTTTACAGAGTGAAACACTGAGGCTGGTTTCACACTGGGGCGGTGGGTGCGGTGGCGGTATAGCGCCGCTATTTTTAGCTGCACTATACCATCGGAATTGCGGAGGTATAAAGGGTTAATACCGCCGACAATGCGCCTCTGTAGAGGTGCATTGCCGGCGGTATTACCGCGGTTTCCCATTGCTTTCAATGGGAAGGAGCGGTGGAGGAGCGGTAAACACACCGCTCCTCTCACCGCTCCAAAGATGCGGCTAGCAGGACTTTTTTTCACGTCCTGTTAGCGCACCGCTCTAGTGTGAAAGCCCTCAGGCTTTCACATTGGAGAGACAGCAGCCGCTGTTTAGGCTCGGTTTGCAGGCGCTATTTTTAGCACAATAGCGCCTGCAAACCGCCCCAGTGTGAAAGGGGCCTGACTGTCTGCAGCTAGCACAATCACCTGCCTGTCACAGTATAGAGACTAACAGGAACGGATCTATCTAAACTCAATACAGTGTATAAATATATATACAACACCTAGGATGCATATATATCCTCTACACACTGTAACAGCAGCTAACTGACTCGCATGCTTGCTCTATCTAACTCAATATTAATGACACTATCTCTCTGAAACTGCCTCTTTCACAAACGCCAACACACTACACAAGGCCGACTTCCAGGCGGCCTTATATAGTGTGGGGCGTGTACTAAACCCCCTGAGCCATAATTGGCCAAAGCCACCCTGGCTTTGCCCAATTACGTCTCTATGTTTTTTCCGCGCTGTGATTGGTCATAGTGCATGCTTTGCCAATCATCAGCCAGCAATGCACTGCGATGCCGCAGTGAATTATGGGCCGTGTCGCGCAACACGAATTTAGCGCGAACGAACCATAAAGTTCATTCTTCGTCGAACGATCGAACGGCCGATGTTCGAGTCGAACGTGTGTTCAACGCGAACGCGATGCTCATCCCTACTCTCCATCAAGGAGAGATCAGCAACTCAACCCCCACCACAACATCAAGTCTGCAGTCACATATCCTATTTTTGCATTACAAATCTATTTATGCCAACAGCACCTGGATGTTCGTAAAATACAAGAGGCCTGGGACTGGGATCTCAGTACTGCCCCTATATATTTAAAAAGGCCCAAAGAAAAAGGGGAACACTGCGCTAGATAGAAACGTGAATTGGTTGATGAAAATTACACAGTGATAGTGTAAAAAGCTGCCGGTACTGAAAAAATGGATACCAAATTTACATAAAATATATAGAAAAAAAGTACAGCGCTAATTCAATAATGAAAAAGTATCCAAAAAATACTAGTGAAAAATATGAAGTGTATACAAAAGAAATTTACATTTTATACAAAATATATAATATATTCGAAAACCATCGGTAATATACCTTTAAAGTGAATAAAGTGAATATACCTCTAAGTGAATTATCAATTAAAATAACAGTGAAAAACAATCCATAAATAAAGTGAAAAAAGCTGAGGAATAACTGAAATCCCGCAGCATAAAAAATCTTTAAAAAGTGTTCAAACAGAAAAGTGCCACAAACTGAAAGTGATCAATCCTGAAATGAATGTGAAAGGAAAGAGTATTCTTCATCCACCAGAATGGAGAGACACCAGAAGAATAGTAATATATTCTCCTTACCGCATCAGTATGATCACTCATGCAGTGATCTCTTCAAGCGCAGGGGTTTAGGGTCTCCCTCTAGACCAAAGAAAATAAATGTATCTCCGAAGTAGTATCTGTTCAACTCCCAAAGAAAAAAGGAACCATAGCGTAATACTGCAAGCAAACGTTTATTATCCACACAGTATTGCACTTACAGTTAAGATGAACTTTTCAAGCGTGTCTTATCGTAGGGGACGCAGCGTCTCCTCGAGGCTTCTCCTGCTGATCTTGCTCCGTATCTCAGTAAGTTAGAGCGTGATGATGTAGGACTGCAAGCCACACCTACGCGTTTCGCCATAAAAAGACGTCGTCTGGGATTTGCATTACAAATCTATTTATGCCAACAGCACCTGGATGTTCGTAAAATACAAGAGGCCTGGGACTGGGATCTCAGTACTGCCCCTATATAGCCTTCAAATTGGTCACAGGGGGCAGACCACCGCCCAGCACGCCAGCCGGTGTACGGGTGGTTCCAAGATGGTCGCTTCAGATCACAATCACGCATGTGCGCGCATGCCCATCCATCAGCCCCACGGTGGACAATGTTGCCCATAAACACAACATAAAACATAAAACATAAGCACACACGCATCGTTCGGCCCCATGGAAGACGGTAGGATGCTGCGACCCCTGGACGCCAAAGGTGCGCATGATCCCGAAGACACGGGACATACGCAAAACATCACTAATACTCCATGAAGGAAAAGTGGCGTCCTACTACCAATAATGGATTTGGCTATAGAACTCCAGGGGCCTTGAACTAAGCTCACTCAATACGCCCCAAAAGGTGTACCCTCCATAAGGATATTTGTCCCTAAAATAAACCAACAAAAAGAAAAATATATTACAAAAAAACGTTCAACATCTTGCCTAAAATGGCCAAATGCCAATAGAATACAGTAACATATATTATAGCATGCAGATATATTCCACAGCCTGCAGGTATTCTAATACCATGCAGGTATGTTTTACAATAAAAATAATAAAATAAAAAATAGGATAAAGAAGCCAGCAATGAAATGTAATTTGCCAGCAACTTTAAACATTTATTTTCCTTTGTAAATGCTAATGCAGCACAGAGATGCCTCCATCTCAGGAAGGATTAGGGAACCCCCCAGGGTCTGAACGTTGCTGTACAGAGATTTAAAGAAGCTGATACCAAGTCAAAATCGGGTACTTTCCCTGCTTGCCTTTAAAAATACATGTAATAATGTGTTATTGAATATAAAACTGCATTAATTAATCGTTAACATGTCTAGAGTTCAGCTTTAAAAGAAAAAAACTTTGCAATCAGTTATTTAGTCAAGGGTTCATATTCATGTAATAGAATCCAGTCATCTGAGTGTTGGTTGGCTTTGTTTGTGCCCCTAGAGACACATATATTTTGTCACAAGCATCATTGCTTTCTATGATAGATATTGGTTCAGTATGTGCACTCACTTTTTATTACTTCAAGAAGCATCTAAAATATGTACAGCTTACAGAAAATCATCTTTCCTGCAATTGCCTTAGAGATAAGTGAACATAATAGGGAAAGATGTGCATTCTGTACTTGGATGCTGTAAATTCAAAAGCACTGAAATGCAGCAAAGATATCTATAAGTACTCTATAAGGAGCCAAAATGTTAAACAACAAGAAAATGTACTAATTTTTACTATCTTACAAGAACACTGCATATCGAAATACAAAATGTTAGTTCATCCTTAAATACCCAGCAGGAACCATTCTGATGCCATACACACTAAGGCCCTGCATTTTCACAAATAAAGAAAAAGTTTATTAAAAAGTGTAATTGCTTACAATTCAATGTAGGCTGGGATTTTTTTGGCAGAGGTACCAGCCTTTTTATAGAGAACTAAAGGCAATATTATTATTTTTTTTTTTTTCATTTTGGATAGCTTAACCTGTCAGTTATTTTTTTCATTTGTTTGGATTTTTTATTTTTTTTGCCTATTGGGGAGATATGTATTCACTTCCTGTCCCATAGCTAAAACAGGAAGTTAGAGCAAATCCCTCAAACGTGAAGAATCCCTGGTTATCACCAGTCCACTAAAACTAGTGTCCCCATTGGAGGATTTCCCCTCTATTCCTGTTCTGGTGACATCCCAAAATTTGAGATTTTCATTTACTTTCACTCTTGGTGAAAAGGCTAAATAAGACAAATAGAGAGAGTTAATCTCCTTAACGGGATTATAGACAGCAATAAAAACCAGATAGGTGTTTTAATCCCTGACGGGAAGAACATACTTGTTCTTCCATCTCTGCTCAGGTTCTTCATTTTATCTATGTTGGCATATTGTATGGGTTCTTCTTTTTTTTTTATCGTTCAATATTTTTTATTATTGAAAATTTTCAGAAACATATTTGTGCAAACATAATCATCACCAGTGTAGAAAAACATGTGAAAACAATGGAATTCCAGAGTTATAATATTATAATCATGAGAGTTGCATCAGTATAAGGGTAGTGACCAAAACACACGGTTCCCTTAATAAGAAAAGATGAGGAACAACAGTAAACAGATATTATTATAACAATGGGAAAACTCACATTGAGAACCTGGCTAGAACCCTTAGTGAAAGTACATATAACTGAGTTGGGAAGTCCCCACTGGGGGATCCCCACACAAATATCCTTGGATTCTTCTTATTTTCTACATATACATTATACCAGTGTTTCTCAACTCCAGTCCTCAAGGCGCACCAACAGGTCATGTTTTCAGGCTTTCCATTATTTTGCACAGGTGATTTGATCAGTTTTACTGACTTAGTAATTACCACAGCTGTTTCATCTGAGGGAAATCCTGAAAACATGACCTGCTGGGGCGCCTTGAGGACTGGAGTTGAGAAACACTGCATTATACTATATATTAATTGTATACAATTTATCAAATCCATAGGAGTGGTAGCCCATTGTCCCCATCACTTGAACTATTTTCCATTGGGGAATCTTTATGTGCTCCGGGCCTTTCCATGTGCCGCAGTTACCTCAGCTCCCGTGGCAGATGCCTCTGACAGTCCTCATCCTCTGGCTACACATACACAGCTGATGTGAGTTTTTAAAGGGATGGTTATTCTGTCTCCTCCATCTACAATACTTACCTTCATTGTTTTGGTATTAGACCATTTGGCTATCATGCTTTTTTGTAGATTACCAATGCATCCGCCATTGGAGAGTTGGCATCACCCAATGAAACGCGTAAGCCTTTCATAGTTGCATTAGGCCCACACAGATGGCTCTACGTGTCCATTTACATTGTTTTACTTATGATTTTATTACATCATTTAGCCTTACAGGTGATTTTATGACAAGGAGGATATTCTCACCCCATACCTTGCGAATTACCATGACGTCTGATATGTATATATGGTATGTAATATGCTTGCAACCCTCTACATGTAATTTTTGTAATTTGTTATGCTTTTATGTTTTCAGGACAATAAACAATGTTTTTTCTTACATTGACTGCTTGCTGTTTTTCTTACATTGACTGCTTATACATGTCTCATTCAAAGTCCTACCCCCCCTTTTCTCGCTATAGGTGTTTTCATTCCTTTCCACTCTGTCCAACACTTAAAGTGGAAGTAAACCCTCCTATCATTTTCAGGCAAGGAAGCTGCCATCTTGGCCTCTGTTTAATCTTCAACTGCCATGATGCTGCACATGTGATCAGTTATGACACCAGCCATTGGATGGTTTGACAGTTTGGTTGAGAGCACAACCGATGTGACAGTTGGCATTCCCGGCATGCCGGAAATGTAACTGCTTTTTGAAACTGTTAAATCAATGGGTTTACTTCTGCTTTAAAAAAGTTTTGCCTTCAGTTATACTTTAATGTAAGTATCTCTAAATTAATAATCGCCAGAGTGTCGGCACTGGTTTCTTGTCAGTTCTGTCATCCATAATGAAGCACAGTGACGTAGAAAGGAAGCTGGGGATTCTATAAAATATACATATGGTACCTTTTAAGAGACCCTTTCAAAAAATGAAAATATTAGAGGCAAATGCACAAAAAATCCAAGCATTTTAATGCTTACTTGTTGTTTCCTTTCTATACATGATATTTTAATATGTTGCAAAAGGGATGGACTATCTGTTCGAGCCGAACATGAGTTTGACTCGAACATTACCTGTTTGCCCATTCACTGAACAGCAAACAATTTGGGGTGTTCGCGGCAAATTCGAAAAGCCGCGGAACACCCTTTAAAAGTCTATGGGAGAAATCTAAAGTGCTAATTTTAAAGGTTAATATGCAAGTTATTGTCATAAAAGTGTTTGGGAACCTGGGTCCTGCCCCAGGGAACATGGATCAATGCAAAAAAAGTTTTAAAAACAGCTGTTTTTTCGGGAGCAGTGATTTTAAAAATGCTTAAAGTGAAACAATAAAAGTGAAATATTCCTTTAAATTTCGTACCTGGGGGGTGTCTATAGTATGCCTGTAAAGTAGCGCATGTTTCCCGTGTTTACAGTCTCTGCACAAAATGAAATTTCTAAAGGAAAAAAAGTAATTTAAAACTACTCGTGGCTATAATGAATTGTCGGGTCCCAGCAATACAGATCAAAGTCATTGAAAGTCATTGAAAGTCATTGAGGGTCTGGTATGGATATTAAGGGGAACCCTACGCCAAATGTAAAAAAAAATGGCGTGGGGTTCCCCCAAAAATCCATACCAGACCTTTCAGGTCTGGTATGGATTTTAAGGGGAACCCCGTGCCATGATTTAAAAAAAATGCCGTGGGGTTCGCCCCAAAAATCCACACTAGACCCTTACCTGAGCCTGGCAGGCCACAGGAAAAGAGGGGGGACGAGAGAGCGCCCCCCTCCTGAAACGTACCAGGCCACATGCCCTCAACATGGGGAGGATGTCCCCATGTTGATGTGGACAAGGGCCTCATCCCCACAACCCTTGCCCGGTGGTTGTGGGGGTCTGCAGGCGGGGGGCTTATCGGAATCTGGAAGCCCCCTTTAACAAAGGGGAACTCCAGATCCCAGCCCCCCCCCTATGTGAATTGGTAATTGGTACATTGTACCCCTACCATTTCACAAAGAAAAAGTGTGAAAATGTTAAAAACCACAGGAGACGGCTTCAAGTCCTTTATAAATTTTTTTTTTTTTTTATTCACGTCAAGTTTTTTTTTATTAAAAATAAAAAAATAAAAAATAAAAAAAACATTCCAGCGATGTAATCCAGTCTCTCGATGTCCAGCATTGTAATCCATTCTCGATGTCCAGTGATGATCCATTCTCCAGCGATGCTCTCCAGCGAGGAACGACGCATGATCCTTCATGCACTGGAGGCACCTGGCCTAATGACGCGCAAGCTGTTTGACAGTTCTTTTATAACCGAGGGCGGGGCCACCCGTGACGTGGACTGGTGACCCCGCCCCCTCTGACGCGTCACACTTTTTAATTTTTGTTATTTTTAATAAAGGACTTGTCCCAAGCCATCTCCTGTGGTTTTTAACATTTTCACACTTTTTCTTTGTGAAATGGTAGGCCTTACCAATTCACATAGGGGGGGGCTGGGATCTGGAGTTCCCCTTTGTTAAAAGAGGCTTCCAGATTCCGATAAGCCCCCGCCCGCCCACAGACCCACACAACCACTGGGCAAGGGTTGTGGGGATGAGGCCCTTGTCCCCATAAACATGGGGACATCCTCCCCATGTTGAGGGCATGTGGCCTGGTACAGTTCAGGAGGGGGGGCGCTCTCTCACCCCCCCTCTTTTCTGCGGTCTGCCAGGTTGCGTGCTCGAATAAGGGTCTGGTATGGATTTTTGGGGGGAGCCCCACTCCATTTTTTTTTTATTTGGCGTAGGGTTCCCCTTAATATCCATACCAGACGTGAAGGGCCTGGTAATGGAATTTAGGGGGACCCCCATGCTTTTTTTAAAATTATTTTTCAATGACTTTCAATGACTTTGATCTGTATTGCCGGGACCTGACAATTCATTATAGCCGCGAGTAGTTTAAATAACTTTTTTCCTTTAGAAATGTCATTTTGTGCAGAGACTGTTATAAACACGGGAAACATGCGCTACTTTACAGGCATACTATAGACACCCCCCCAGGTACGAAATTTAAAGGAATATTTTGCTTTTATTGTTTCACTTTAAGCATTATTAAAATCAATGCTCCCGAAAAAACTTTCGTTTTTAAAACTTTTGTTTGCATTGATACATGTCCCCTGGGGCAGGACCCGGGCCCCAAACACTTTTTCTGACAATAAATTGCACATTAACCTTTAAAATTAGCACTTTTGATTTTTCATGTTCGAGTCCCATAGACTTAAATGGTGTTCTCGTGTTCGAACAAATTTTTTGCCTGTTCGCATGTTCTGGGTGCGAACCGAACCGGGGGGTTTTCGGCCAATCCCTATGTTGCAATGGGACTTTGACGTGCTAGAAAATTTGACTACCCCAGGAGAGACAATTTCGAAACACAGCCCTCTCCCTCCTTGCACATCATAGCTCTCTCCTCTTCTGGGAGTGTCTAATTACTGTCTGTGATGGCCCAGCATCTCTCCTCCCCTACATAAGTTATTAACCACTTCAGCCCCGGATGATTTTACCCCCTTAATAACTAGAGCATTTTTTGCGATTCAGCACTGCGTCGCTTTAACTGACAATTGCGCGGTCGTGTTATGTTGTACCCAAACAAAATTGACATCCTTATTTTCCACAAATATAGCTTTCTTTTGGTGGTATTTGATCACCTCTGCGGTGAAAAAAAAAGAGTGACAATTTTGAAAAAAAAAAGTAATATTTTTTACTTTTTGCTATAATAAATATCCCCCAAAAATATATAAAAAAATGATTTCTTCCTCAGTTTAGGCCAATATGGGTTCTTCTACATATTTGTGGTATAAAAAAATCACAATAAGTGTATATTGATTGGTTTGCGCAAAAGTTATAGTGTCTACAAAATAGGGGATAGATTTATGGCATTTTTTTTTTTTTAGTAATGGCGGTGATCTGCGATTTTTATTGGGACTGAGACATTGCAGCGTACAGATCGGACACTTTTGACACCATTTTGGGACCATTGACATTTATACAGCGATCAACGCTAAAAATAGCCACTGATTACCGTATAAATGTCACTGGCAGGGAAGGGGTTAAACACTAGGGGGCGATCAAGGGCTTAAATGTGTTCCCTTAGCGTGTTCTAACTGTAGGGGAATGGGCTACCTAGGACATGACAGAGATCACTGATCCCGATGACAGGGAGCAGTAGATCCCTGTCATGTCACTAGGCAGAACAGGGAAATGCCTTGTTTACAAAGGCATCTCCCCGCTCTGCCTCTCTTCATCGCAAACGCAGGCCACTGGTATGCCCTTTTGCGCACCCATGCCATTCTGTCGACGTACATCGGCGTGCGTTGGTCGGGAAGTGGTTAAAGTGATTGTAAAAGTTAATGTTTTTTAAATAACAAACATGTTATACTTACCTCCTCTGTGCAAGGGTTTTTCACAGAGTGGCCCCAATCCTCCTTTTCTGTTGTCCCCCAGCTGTGCTTCTGGTTCCTCCTCTTCTCAAGTGCCCCCTCGGGGAGCTGCTTTCCAAGGCATGTGCGGGACTGACGTCATCGTGGCTCGGCCATTCAAGTGGCCGCAGCCCACAAACGCGGAAGGAAGACCAGGTGATGATGAAAGTTTCTGCATCAGTGACGGCGCACCGCTGAAAGGCTTTATTTCAAGGTAAGTCTTGCATAATGTCTTGCATAATGTGTTAGTATGCAATGCATACTAGCGCATTATGCCTTTACCTTGCAGGGAGATTTTTTTTCCCCAACTTTTTCTACCACTTTAATTGTTGCTCTCAGAGAGAAAATAAAGGTAAATTATAGCAATAAGAAGACAACTTGCAATAAAACGAAAAAATTGTACCTATTACATATTCACTTTCTTTCTATAAGAATGTTATATTAGTCACGCTCAGCTTGTGATGGATATATGGATAGATAGATAGATAGATAGATAGATAGATAGATAGATAGATAGATAGATAGATTCAGGGAAGCCTTTCCTACACCGACCTGACAACTGTCCCCGAGCCACCCCCATCAAATCATTCTCTGCAACTATTACCTTTTGTACCACCACCCCCTCCCTTTAGAATGTAAGCTCTATGAGCAGGGCCCTCCTGTACCTTTTGTATTGAACTGTACTGTAATTGTGTTGTCTCCCCTATACATTGTAAAGCGCTGCGTAAACTGTTGGCGCTATATAAATCGTGTAAAATAATAATAATAATAATAGATAGATAGGTATAGTTATAATAATTAAACTCGGGGAAGGAAGGAAATATTAGTCAAGATAGTACCTGTAAAAGAACAGTGAGTCCAACAGATCATTAGAAGCAACAGAAAATAGAAACTCTAACAATGATATACAGAGACAGCTCTCAAGTCCCATATGTTTAGGAAACAGAGCCAAGAGGTAGCCTGAGGCATTAAAGGAATGAAAATCACCTTCCAAAGAGAAGTGCATTTAGGCTTTAGTGCAGTGCTGGTTCTATGAAGCTAATGCAGGATCACCCACTGGTAGTCTGTGCTATAGATCTTTCCAGTGGAAGCTACATGTGGTATTGTATCATGGGATGGAACATACATTTTAAAACACAACATTTCAAAGAGAATAAACTCCTTTTCCTATAGTTTGATCATCTATGTCCTACCTAAAACACATTCACAGTAAAGCCTCGTACACACGACCGATTTTCTCGTCCAAAACCGGCAAGAAAAGTGCCGCGAGAGCTTTTTTCTTGAGAAAAACGTTCGTGTGTATGGTTTTACGACGAGAAAATTGCCGTGAATCTCGACGAGAAAATAGAGAACCTGCTCTCTATTTTCTCGTCAGGATTACAGATTTCCTCGTCGTGTTTCTCGTCGGCCTATTTTGTGACGAGAAAATGGTTCGTGTGTATGCTTTAACGAGTCTTTCAAAAGTGTGCATGCTCAGAAGCAAGTATGTGACGGGAGCGCATCTTCTGGTAAAACAAGCCTTCGTAATGGAGATAGCACATTCGTCACGCTCGAAATTATTGCATCGTTTAAATGTTGTGCATTGAAATCTTCTTTAGAATGTTACATTAATCAAAACGAAAGAACTTATTTTGCTGCTGATATTCACACAGAGTTATGACTATATTTTTTTAACCTTTTTCATGCTGCTCTTAAGAAGATTTATGTGTATTATATCGTGCAAGTTTTTATGAATATTTAAAAATTTTATATTTTTCAAACTGATGTTAATTTTAATTTCGCAATGTTTTGATAGTGATCTCCCATTGAATATTTGAATATATAGTTGTTAAATTTTACACCCTCTTTTTGGGAAATCAGATTCTTTTATTTTTTAGGGGGGTTGTTATCTGTCCCTTATTTTGTCAGTCAAATGTCTCTGCTTACTCCAAAGCTAAATTCTAAATTTTTACAAATACACATAGTCAAGTATGAACTTAAACAAAAATAACATTTATTAATGTTTCAAATAAAATAAAGAGAAGGCAGCGCTGGAGAACCTGCTGCCATTTGTGCATCCCAGGGACCCCAGACCACACATCAACCCTGTGTGGACACTAAAATTGGGAGCTTGAGAAGGCCAACATTTCTGAGCACAATCTGATGCTGGCCTCCCAGAGGTCAGGAACAGCAGCAGGTGAGATATATGTCCCAAGTGTGTGGTACTACAACAGGCTGCCTTCTGTCCGACCACAATGAAGCAAGGCCATCACTTCCTCGTCTTCCTGGCAACCTTCCCTGCAACCTTTCCTGAAGCCTTCCCTGCAGCCTTCCTTCTTCGTTTGGCTGGAGGCTGGGCCACTGGAGGGGTACTCCTGTCAGGAGGAGGAGGAGGTGGAGGAGAAGGCGGTGGCGCAGAAGAACAAGGTGGAGGTGGAGGAGAAGGGGGTGGGGCGGAAGAACAAGGTGGAGGTGGAGGTGGAGGAGAAGGGAGTGGGGCGGAAGAACAAGGTGGAGGAGGAGGTGGAGGAGAAGAGGGTGGGGCAGAAGAAGAAGGTGGAGGTGGAGGAGAAGGGGGTGGGGCAGAAGAAGAAGGTGGAGGTGGAGGAGGAGGTTGAGGTTGGGACAGTTGTGCCACCTCACAAATTGCAGTATTGGGGGTAATTTTTCCCATCACCCCCTTGTTGAGCAAGGTGATGAGCAGGGGCTCGCATAGGAGGCGTTGCTCCATGCTCATCACCTTGAACTTTGCCTCCACTAGGCCGGCAATGGCCTCTTCAGGGGATGTGGGCTCTTTGAGGGTGGCATGGGCCTCTTTAATAAGGGCCATTGCTGCCTCACTGGTGGTCCTGTCCCTCCTGCCTCTTTTGGGAAATCGGATGGAAGGCACCTGTAATCTGGTGCTTCTCCTTTGCCCTGCCACTTCCTGCCTGCCACTGGGCCCTGCCACCTCCTGGCTGCCACTGGGCCCTGCCACCTCCTGCCTTCCACTGGGCCCTGCCACCTCCTGGCTGCCACTGGGCCCTTCCTCCTCCTGCCTGACAGTTTCCAGACCCTCTTCCTGGCTGATTTCATCCTGTGTATGAAAAAGGGACATAGTTTAATATGTTCCTTTAATCTTTGCCTCCAAATTTATAATCATGATTGAACCAATTAGAATGTAAATCCTGAAATCAGTTTCTAAAATTTACAACTACATCAGATTGACTATTTAGCACCCAATTAAGTGCAGACTAATGTCTAGAGATCTTGATTTCACTTGTGGAACTCTAAATAGTTTATGTTTGTCATCTTGACATATTTGGCAAACATTAATTTTATCCCAATACATTTTCATTTAATACTATACCTGGCTCCAGATGGCCAAATCAGGATCATCCAGAATGGCTGCCTCCTCTTGCTCCAGAGAAGGCTCAGGTTGGCTGCAGGGAAGTCTGGGGGGAAGAGTGGAGAGTGATGGCCTTGCCTCAATCTGGTCATCCAGGAAGGACATCCTGCTGTAGTACCACAAATTCGGGACATACACATCATCTGCTGCTGCTCCTGACCTCTGAGAAGCCAGGATCTTAGAGTGTTCAGTCCTGTAGGTGCCTCTCAAGCTCCCAATTTTAGTGTCCACCTGCTTTTCTGTGGCTGTGGGTACCTTGGTATGCACAAATGGGAGCAGGGTCTCCAGCGCTGCTTTTCTCACCCCTCTTTTTTTGTGGATGGGGTTTTTCGTCTCCCACAGAGCGGGCAGCTCCCTTACCCGGTCTATAAATTCCTGCAAGGAATTCCTTGTCACTTATAAACACATTCATTTTGGGTCTGCAAGTAAAATAAATAATATATAACTAATGTGAGGCACACAGTCTAACCTCCTTAACATCATAGTCACCATATATATTCTACAACATTCTCAAGACAGTATAGGCCAACAATTTATCTAAGTCACAAAATCACATACCTTCGTTCGCACGTCCGTAACTTGAACTCCTCTCTCCGCACACCGAACGTAGTATAGTCACATGTGTGTTTGCTATATATACACCACGCATGCGTCAAACTACGAACACGTCGCTCCGCACACGTCGCCCGCCCATGACGTTCTAACTATCATCTTTTCCCCGCCCCTTCTCTTTCGGCGCGCAGACAGATATGGCGGAGTTACAGCAGGTGTCTGATAATTCCGCAACTAACGAGGAGGAGACAAGCCCGGAGACCGAGGAAACGTCACGATCAAGGAGGAGATTCAAGGCATCTAATATGTCTTTTGCGGAGATGGTGGGCATCTTGCTCAAGTCTGATTATGACGCAAAGCATGGGCCGTATAGCAAACCAAATAGAAGGAAGGCCAAAATCCTCAAGAAAGTCGTGAAGAGTCTGAAGACGAATTTCGGGGTGAAACGCTCAAATGAGCAGCTCAGAAAGAGGTGGTCAGACCTCAAACTGAGGGAGCCAGAGCAGTTAAGGAGCATTAAGAGAATGCTAGCAAAAAGTAAGTAAAATGTACACTTTTCGGCTAATAATGTTTTTCTCAACTTACATGTTGCTCCTTTTTGTGATTTTATCATATTGGACTCCCTTCCATAATTTAATAATTTGAACTTGGTTTGGCACAGTAATCCTTCGTTACGTTACAGACACTTCGTTCGGCCACTATCCGCTGTTTTGGCTTATTTTATAGCCACAAAAGTAATTAGACATCTGCGTGTTTTTTTAACATTTTTGTTCCAAATTTTTAGGCTAGATGATGTGTTTGTAAAGAGAATGAAATGCAAACTTTAGTCAGTGTAAAGGAGAGGACACTCAGCAGCTGCTTCCACATCTGTACTTTGGAGCACTATAGTGTGGGCCACCAGACCCGCCTTTTTTGGGTGTCCCACACAGGTGCATTAGTGATTTTTTGTGGTGCCTTCATGTCTAAAAACTGACAGCCAAAGGTGAATACTAAACATATTTTTGGTTCAAAATAATGCATTCATCTTTAAATTCCGCACAAACATACACTTGTACCCCACTTCCAAACAATTTAGCCTGTTTTTATTTTTCATAGCGAATTTCAGTGTGATAAATAGACCTTTTGTTTGATTATCATAGGGGAGAGAAGACTGGAAGGAGAACACTCCAGGGAGCACAGGAACCCCACAGCTTCACAACAACCCCAAACTCCCAAAGACCCACAACCGAAGGATGTTGAGGAAGTTGAGGTGGAGGAAGGAGAAGTGCAGGAAGGAGAGGTGGATGACGTTGTGGAACTGGTCACCACAACAGGTCAGTATCTGTCACCACAGCTTCAGGTAAGAGATGTAGGCCTGCAGAGTTATAATACCTTTTTATTTTGTTTTTAGGGGATGTAAATGTTGTGGTGAAGGATAGTACACGTTTCTCTGCTGAAAGTGTCCTCCGAATAATACAGCAAGTGATGGAATGTAGCATGGAACTGGACAGAATAAAACAAATAATTCATGTGATGGATCAAACATTTAAAGACATTTTAGATGTTTTGGGGAGAATCGAATAAGTCAACCAAACCCCCATTTTTTTTCAGGAATGACTGTTCATCAACCTTTTATACTGTTTTTGACAATGCAACCAGCCAAAAATTGAATATGCACACAGTGTGTCAACATGTGCCATCTGCCATCAGGGGATATCCATGTACGTCTTTTGGGGGTGCAACCCCTTCCTCGTATCTAAAGTAGGTGAACTGAGGAAGGGGTTGCACCCCCAAAACATGTCCATTGATCACCCCTGATGGCAGATAGCACATGTTGACAATAGGAATCAGGAGTCTCAAATCCCTAGTGGAAAATAATACAAAATGTGTGCATATTCAATTTTTGGCTGGGCAAGGGGTGGCAAGACCCCATATTAGGACGGGCACATAGAGACGTAGTTTGTGTAAGTGAATGTGTCAGATTGCTCAGAGGTATCCAATGTTGTAATTTTTGGAATGCAACTGTTTTTGTATTTTCCTAAGAAAAGAATTGGCGGTTTGTGGCCAGGAAAAAAAAAAAAAAAGGAAACATGTGTGTGAATGTGCACAGAGTAAAATGTTTGAACAGAAACAACGTGTAGCTTCTTTTTTCAATACGCTCTAACCTGATTTGTGTTTTTTTTAAGGTTACATAGTAAAATGGTTGTTATTTACTAAAGGAAAATACACTTGGCACTACAAATGCACTAAGACAAACTAGGAGACAGGAAACAAACCTAAGTTAAAATTAGAAATCAGAATTTTATTTAACTCATTCTCCAGGAATCTTTAGCCATAGCCTGGCATAGGAATTGCCCCCCTACCCGTGAAATATTCCATATATTTGTCCCGAACCTCACGGGCATTTTGGGGGGGCAAGCCAGGACGGGCAGATTCCAGGCCCGGCAGGGGATTAGCAGGTGAAAGTCCAGCCTCAGGCAATACTGAGGCCATATATGAATTGGATTTTCTGCTGAGAAAATTGTGTAGCACACAGCAGCATAAAACTACATAGTTTATTTTGTAGTCCGCCAAGTGTATGGAAGTCATAAAAATGCGGAACTGGCTGGCCATTATGCCAAAGGCATTTTCAACGACTCTTCGGCTCCTGGCCAGCCGGTAATTGAACACCCTCTTCTCTGGGGTCAGGGTCCTGTGAGGAAATGGCCTCATAAGATGCGGTCCGAGTCCAAAGGCTTCATCAGCCAAGAAAACAAAGGGGAGTCCTTCAATATTCCCTGCATCCGGTGGCAATGCAAGGTCGTCACTCTGGAGACGGAGGGCAAACTCCATCTGGATGAAGGATCCCCCATCGGACATCTGGCCATTCTTCCCTACATCAACATAGAGGAATTCATACCGTGCTGACACCACCGCCATCAGCACAATGCTATGAAACCCCTTGTAATTGAAGTAGTAGGACCCAGAACGGGGTGGCGGCACGATGCGGACGTGCTTCCCGTCTATGGCACCACCGCAGTTGGGGAAGTCCCACCGCGTGGCAATCTCCGATGCCACAGTCTGCCATTCCTGTGGCGTGGAAGGAAGCTGGGGAGTCAACAAGATGAAAGAAAATTAGAATTTAAAAATATTACATTACAAGGAGATTATAATAAAAAACATTAGAGGCCAACATCAATCAAATTCTACGTTTATTAAGGTGTTTTCAATAAGTATAATGGAAGGCTCATGTTTCATATTCATCACCCCCTCTGATGGTCCATTAATACATTATTTTGGGGGGGGGGTAGATGTGTTTGGCCACAGGATAGCAGTGCAGTGGCGGTGCGTCCAGAGTGGGCGCTGGAACACTGCCCCCTCTCTCCTGTGCCCGTCACTCAGAACAATACATAGGTTCTTGCCTTGCATTAACCTATGTATTGTCAATGCCGCCCACTATTCAGGTGTATGGCCCCCTATTAAGCGACCAACATATGAATAACTGCGGCATTCATGGGGTGAAAATTGCATATCAGAAACAGGGAGGCAAATAGGCTTGCACATTACAGCCTGAGGGATGTAATTGGCTTCATAAAAGGTTAATAGGGGACACAGGGGGGGGGAGCATTCCTTGGGAAAACACTGACAGGCTGCTCTGCCAATCATGTTCACCAAGTCTGTTTAATGGTAACATGATTGGCTGATGCAACATCAAGGGAAGGAGAAGACATCAAGGACAGAAGAAGGATGGCGCTGACCACAAGAAGGTATGTGCAGGGCTGGGAACAAAATGGCTGCATTGGAGGGTTACAAAATGGCTGCATTGGAGGGGACAAAATGGCTGCATTGGAGGGTTACAAAATGGCTGCATTGGAGGGTTACAAAATGGCTGCATTGGAGGGTTACAAAATGGCTGCATTGGAGGGTTACAAAATGGCTGCATTGGAGGGGACAAAATGGCTGCATTGGAGGGGACAACTGGGGGCGTTTAATAGGCACCTTTGCAGAAATGGAGGAAGTTCATTTCCTAAATTGGGGTTGGACCCCCAAACATTTGTTGCAACAGGCACCCCTGCTGGAAAGGTTAGTGAAGGGAAATATGCATGGAGGAGAAAAAATGGGCAATCTAAAGCTTCCAGCATGCATGGGGACAAAGGGGACATTCTCAGCATATTACAATCATGGTAATTAGGGAAGGATGAAAGAAATACAATACATTAGCATACATGAAATACATAAAATGTGATGTTAAAGGAGAAAACTTACCCTAATATAGTCCTCCTGCAGGACTTGGATGATGGCAGAACAGGTGTCTGGGATTATGAGGCCCAGAGCCTGGGGGGAGATGCCTGTCGTGAACTTCAAGTCCTGAAGACTTCTCCCTGTCGCCAGATAACGTAACATGGCGATGAGCCTCTGCTCAGCACTGATGGCTTCCCGCATAACGGTGTCCTGCCTGGTAATATAGGGGGACACCAAAGCCAACAGTTCCTGAAAAACGGGGTCAGACATCCGCAGAAAATTCCTGTAGTCCTCAGGATTATTCTCGACTATCTCCCGCACCAGAGGCATGTGGCAGAATTGGTCCCGCTGGAGCAACCAATTCTTGGTCCATGAACTCCTCCTCACACCATTCATGGACTGGTCTTGGTCCAAAACAAGCAGACCAACACCAAGCGCACGCACAGCACGAACTCGACGACCAGAACGTCCAGGCGACATGGCTAGGAAACGGTCGTCTTATCAGAACGTACAGAACAGAACGCACTTTAGAACAGCAAGGCCTATGAATAATGAACTGAAAATCAGAAACGAACGGGCAAGAACGCACTGTAAAACAGATACGACCTGCCTAGACGCCCTGAAAGTCAAGATACGAACCCACAAGCACAAACTGAACCTCAGAAAACAAACTGAAAAGCACGAAGACTGAAAAGCGCGAATCGTCTCTTCCCAAACTTTTACTTCACACGCGGTAACACGAGATCAGCAAAAGCAGCCCAACGGGTGGCGCCAAGAAAATCGATCTTCCCCTTTATAGTGCCGTCGTACGTGCTGGACGTGAGCTCGGAGAACAATGAGGAAATTGGGAAATGTCAGTGTGTACGCATAGAAAGCTTGACGAGAAACTCGTCAAGGTTAACAAGAATCTCGTCGAAAAAAACGACGTGTTTTTAACGACGAGAAACTCGGTCGTGTGTACGAGGCTTAACACCTTGTTGAGTAATCCCTTTATCAAGAAAAATCTTAAGTTCAACAATCACACCAATACTTGTTTTTTTTTTACAGATTTCTTAATTTTATTTATTTTATGATTCATGGGCAGCCATTTTTGTGAGGGTGCTTTTTAATAATGCTTTTCAAGTGCATCGTAAGCAAGATCATTGTGCTGAAAGGTAGACAGAAAATAATAAATACTTGTTAAAAACTATTTCCAGGCAACAAGTGAAATGAATGCTATTGTACAATTCAGCATGTTCAGTAAAGGATAAGTTCACCTTTGTACAAAAAAACTTTTTTGCAGGTAAAAAAATGTGCATTTGTTATTATTTGTATTAGAAGCATTGCACCAGCGATCATGAGATCACTGAGGCCATACAGGTCTCCTGCACACTGTCAGTGTATCTGCTTACCTGTGCATACCCGCACAGCTCCACTTGTAGTTCATTCATACACATAGCTCTGTGTATAAATGATGCAGCTGTGTGGGCGGAGCCCCGCACGAATGCGCTGCTTTAAAAAACTGTCAGCTAACACAGGGAACTTCTCCCTGTACTGCTGCCACAGGGAGGGGGGGTACTGGGAACATGTTCTATCTTTCACCCTAAAATTGGATGAAACATGTAACATGTTCTCAAAGGTGAACTTACCCTTTAAAATCTATAACAGAAACAATAACCAAGTGATCACACCTTTAGACCCCTTTCACACTGGGGCGCATTGCAGGCGCTATAACGCTAAAAATGGCACCTGCAAATCGCCCTGAAAGAGACGCTGCTGTCTCTCCAGTGTGAAAGCCCAGAGGATGGTAAAAAAAGTCCTGCTAGCATCATCTTTGGAGCGGTGAAGGAGCGGTGTGTATACTGCTCCTCCACCGCTCCTGTCCATTGAAATCAATGGGCACCGCGGCTATACTGCTGGCAAAGCGCTGCAGCAGCAACGCTTTGTGGTGGTTTTAACCCTTTCTGCGACTAGCAGAGGGTAAAAGCGTCCCGCTAGCAACCGAATAGTGCCGCGATATTGACGGTAAAGCGCCGCTAAAAATAGTGGCGCTTTACCTCAGACGCACCCACCGCCCCAGTGTGTAAGGGGCCTAATTGTGAATGTCAACATCCCTAAATCTTTAAATAGACCTTACTGTGTTTAGATGGGACTTTTTAGGCATTCTGCTTATACACACACACACACACGTAAATTTATAAAATTGTATTTATTAGAAACTAGTTAAAATAACATAGATAAAAATAAAAATAAAAAATATATATCAGGAGGCCATGATAACGATCGGAGTATGCTGGATACAGTATAATTGATTTATTTTGTAACAATCATTGAGCAAAGATATTGAATCTCCCATTCAGACAGCTACTAGAGAGGGACCCAAAAATCTGTATTTGAAATATGATGGCACTAATATGACAAAAAGCAAACAAAAATTACTACTCAAGATATCGATATACATAAAAGTGTGGGATTTCTTTCTCTTTAAGATTATGTTTGAGCCCAGTGACTCATTTGTCAACTGTCTACATAAATGATAATACAATGATTTATGTTCTTCAGGGCCATAAGCTATTGTATTTCCTTCATGGCACCCACAACTCCCCAGACATAAATTTGCCTTTTCCCCCCTGAAATTTATGAGTAGAGAACTTATCCGACTTCACTTAAAGCAATTTCAGGTCTTAGTTTTTCAGAAGAAGCTGCTTTCATAAATAACCTTCAAAGACTTACAATGCTGGAGACACAAAAAGATGTCACTGCACCTGACATGCATTATCAAAAAGACATATCAATATCAATAAAACATGCAGTAGTATTTAGTAACATAAGTGGCCAATTATCTTGCTAACTAATGTTGATCTTCAAATCAAACATTAATTGAAAATGACTTAAATTATTGTACATTAAAGCTTTTTGATGTGACACAGATGTATCTTAAAAGAAGGCGAGGACGGGGGAAAGAAAGCAGCTAGAACAGCATTTCGTTTTAATTTTCTGAGTGGAAGGTTTGAAGATATGACATTTAAGGCTTTGAAATGTTTGAACAACCTGTCATATTGCAAAGCTCAACTGTGGCACCTGTAATACTGGAAACTTCTACCTCTCAGCAGAATTTTGGCAGACACTTCAAGTACTGTAACATAGAACAACCAATCAACATTTTCATTTGGCTACATCAGATGTCTTAAAGAAGTATAGTGTATTAGTAATGAGCACAGATTTTAAGCTATTATTACATTTACAAGAAAGTCAATCTTGATTTGACTTTCATACTTTTATTTCCTGCTCTTCTATACTTTACTATAAATTATAAAGATGTTTAGCCATTTAATGAAGGCAGTATTTAACTGCAATTATCTTACCTCTCTACTTTACAGTTTACAGTGAGATTGAATGAAAGAGGAAATTGTATATATACTTTACTAAGTGAATGTTTATTTGAAGGGCGGTCACAGCTGATTGATAATTATGAAACCACTCCCATTATACCTACTCCACACAGAGGCAAAAATATTTTTTTTTGTGTGAACACTTACTCACCCCAACAGGTGGGATTTAAGAGTCCTAAATTGATTCAACCCTGCCAATCTAGGGAAGGTAAATTCTTTTTCCTTTGCCTTTTTGTATATTTGATAAATTGGATTTTTCATTTATATCTTTAGAAAACAAATTTATATTCTCTTTCCTCATAGAAAAAACTTCCAAACAAACTTTTTATTCTGTACTGCAAAATATAGGATGATCCATGCAAGAGAGTGAGGTGTTTCTGTGCACATATGAAGCTTGTATTTTTATATCTTATATCTTAATCACAAGTGACACATACATATTGAGCGGCCCTGGTAAGGTTCTTTTGTTTTCTGACATCCATATATTGACAAATATCTTGATGTCCCATATTCTGATGTTTCATAGTATTTTTATCTGTTTAATGCATTTTCCCTATTAATGCCAACCTGTATAATCTGTATGTATACCATACTTTTCAACATGAGCACTTATTTCATTTTCTGTTGTTTATAGACTAATAGATGCCACACAAAAAATCTCCTGAGGAAGCTCTGTCGAGCGAAACATGTAGAGAGAGTGGTATTGTCTGTTCAATGTGCTGGTATGGAACAACTGATTCTGTGATAAAAATGCAAAGCTGTCTCATGTTTTTTATCTTTTTGTAATACATTTTCTAATATTTAATATGTTGTACCAGTAACTTTATATTTTCTTCCAATCCTCACCTTTAAAGTCCAGAGGTCTGTGACCTCTACTCCCTATTTTTTTTCATATATATTGGGATGTGGTGTTTTAGTTTGATTCCTCTTCTTACTTTGTTCTTAACACTATAGATGCAGATGACCACCTGTGAGGTGGCCATTTTATTCCATGTCAGTGCCAGCCTTCAGAAGAGTGGCCCATTGTAAAATGCAAGGATGTATATGCAGAGGTGCTGTGTTTTAACATGTAAGCTTATAGTCAACTGCAGTAATATATATCCTAGTGTGACAATGCTTAGCAGCAGGTCAAGGAGCACACAAGAAGAAGTAGAGAAAGGCCTACTTGCTGCAAGATAAATATGCATATTTGGCTGAAAAGAAATGAAAAAAAAAATGGAAAAGAGACACTAAAGCTAATTAGGACTTGATATGTTTTATATCTATGTACTCAACACAACCTCATATTTGTTTCCAAAACAAAAAATGTCTATAAAATTGTGTTTGATAAATAGCAGTGTAATACTGTGCAAAATAAAAAAAATGCAACTGCCACTATTTTTTTCTCAAGGGTCTCTGCTTTCAAAAAATATTGTTTGGAAGTTTAAATACATTTCTACCAAAAAAATACAGACTTTAACATGTGTGTGTAAAAAGGAAACATACAAATATTAATTTCCCGGTATGTCTTTGAAGTGTGGGAGGAAAGCAGAACACATAGAGGAAACCCATCCTCAATGCAGGAATAAAAGTACATTATACCGTGCTAACCACCTTCTATAATAATCATGGGGATATATTGAAATAGCAATGATAATAATAATAATAATAATAATATCGGAACAAAGTCCATGCCATACATATGCTGTGGACCTGTAGACAACTTAAAATATATATTATGATACAATGTTCTTATGCTTTACTTTAGAACTTTAGTTCTGTTTTAGTTAGTTAACCTGAGTACAAAAGAGGAATAGATCTCTTTACTGGCAATCTATATTTCCACATTGGAAGGATGAAAGTGAATAACAATTACCTAACTGGTAACATATTGCATGTCAGCTCATCAGTCACAAGAGGAATCATCTAATTAGGTCCCAAGACAACTAAACATATCCATATATATCTAAGCCAGCAGTCACCTGATTCTTTAAATCAAGGTTTGCATCCACAACCAGCAAACTAATTAAAGTGTTCAATTCATCAATGCAAAGATGGTTAAGCGACATCTATAAGATTTTAGAATATAGAACATTTCTTGCATAACAATAAAGCCTATTCTTCTTTCTTAATATAGTTTAATAGCTTGTGCTGTAATAATAGATCTACAGAATATGTTTGCATTTGTGACCATTTTCTAGAATTGCTATCATGTAGTTAAATTTAGGTTCATGCTCCCCACTGGTGACATTTCAAATCCCTCATAGAGTGCCTCTAGCATTGTTCCTGACATCATATCATCATAATGATGGTTTAATATGGAGGCTTAAAACTAGAGGTTTTTTTTACCTATAAGCTATAAAATGGAAGTTTTACAGTTTCTAAAATATGGCTTAAAAATATACATACACACATATGAATATGGGGTGCAGCCTAACACAGTCTTTAAAAATAACTCCAGTCCAAGTGTGAGAGAATTAGCAATACTGCAGAAATGCAAGTACGGTAACCTAAATGTGAAACACGTGGCTAGCTTGGTTCAATTAATTTACTAATGGAAAAAAATCAGTAGGAGCAGCCTGTAAAGGAGTTATATTGTTCAGAGCACTTTAAACCCTGTTTATTAGCTGTAAGGTCTGTGCTTAGACATTACAGCCTTTTTTAATAACATTATTTTCCAAATATAAAATCGCCCAAATTTTCTGTGAAGAAAGTATATTGTAGATTAGTCACTAGAGGCAAGGTAGATAATCATTCTGCCGCACTGCTCTCCCAACCCCTGTACTTAAAGTGTTACTAAACTCACAACAGTAAAATCAGTCTGTATATGCAGTGATGCCTTGTACACACGATCAGATTTTCCGTCGGGATAAACTCCGACTGATTTTTCAGACGGAATTCCGTTCAAGCTGTCTTGCATACACACTGTCACACCAAATTCTGACCGTCCAAAATGGTTCAATACTTCCGAGCATGCGTCGACTTAGTTCTGAGCATGCATATTTTTTTCTCCGTCGGAGTTCCACACAGACGAACTGAATTTCCAATGTTCTCTTTCTAAATTCCGACGGAAAAAAATCAGATGGGACACACACATGGTCGGAATATCCGATGAAAAAATTCTATCTGACTTTTTCCATTGGAAATTTCGATTGTGTGTACAAGGCATGAAGCATGCTTGTTATAATAACCTAAGGGGTTAATCTGCCACATTGTGTAAAAAAGCTGTTTGATTCTATCTTCTCTGATCCTCCTCTTCTTCCACTATCCCCAATCCATCCACCTATAATACAGAACCATTGGAGTCACTCTGCATATGCTCTGTTTGGTGTGTATTGCTATAGAGTTTTCTTGGGAGGGTGCATGTGATCAGCACAGGGACAATCAGCCCTGTCCAGACAGAGGCTCAGGGACCATGCAGCCTTATAGGACAGTCAGAGTAGAATGAAAACAAGCTTTAACCAAATACTGATAGAAGTCACAAGACTGCTATATACTGCTGATGAGAAAAGGTATTTAGTAGTTTATATTTACTAAAATAATTGCATTTATGTGTTCTGTGTACTGTGGGAGACCAGATATAGTGAATGCAGGGTCCTGGGTTTAGTAACACTTTAAAGCCTAAGTTTATTCAGACCTCTTATCATAAGTGTACTCAGCCTATTGCATTAGGGTGTGCACCCCAAAGCCCAAACACGTGTGCCTTTCTCTGCAGCCTCAGCTGCAAGGGGCAGTGTATAAATGAGACGTTCTCTGTGCTGTGTGGCTTCCTGTTAATTCACAAACTGAAGCATAGTAAGCACAGTTTACTATGCTTCAGTTATGAATGAACACAGTGAGTGAGTGTGTTCACTTTGTTCATTTAGAAAAGGAAGGGGCTGGTAAATTACATATTTACCAGCCCCTTTCTCCGCTCTCCATCCTGAAACATCCCCCACAGCAGCCAAGGGGAGAGGAGTGGAGGGAGGCCAACAGCACAGAGGGGGAGGGGGGCAACAAGGTGGGGAAGCCTGGGCAGTAGGGGGAATTGACACTGCACATAGGGGTTGATTTACTAAAGCGGGAGAGGGCAAAATCTGGTGCAGCACTGCAAAGAAACCAATCAACTTCAAAGGTTTTTTGTTTTTTTGTCAAAGCTTAATTGAACAAGCCAATGTTAGTAGCCGATTGGCTAGCTACCATGCACAGCTACACCAGATTTTGCACTCTCTGGTTTTAGTTAATTAACCCCTAGTGATTAGGGTGTGCCCAGGCATACCTGACACACCCACTGCACATGCCTATGCCTCTCATATGCATTTATCAGGAGTGGCGACTATGCCAAGTCATTTCCTCACCCTTCATCTATACATAGAAGCTATACTATATGAATCAAATGCAATATATGAATACAGAAGGTTAACCGTTCATTCACTGTAAAGTTTGGGGCTGTTTGGATCAAGTGTAGTGCTTGCCAGCGAGTACAGTCCACTGCAGATATTGCCATTTGAGGGCTTGTTGGCCCACTTTTATTTAAAAGATAGCTCAAACATGGCTTTTCTTAGCAAAGAAATAGACATTCACCCTCCTGGCTTACACATACAGCCTTGCTGCTCGGGCCTTCCACTTAAGGCCCTCATCTTTCTCCTTTTCTCATCAACACTATCTGCGTAGCTGACAGCCCCTTGCTCTTATGGTCCTCAGGCTTGGGTCTCTGCCTATTTCAGTGCATACATGCACCCTTCTGACTGCTCCCTTGCACACACCTGGATTCCTCGGAGTGGAGCCTTGACCCATGGTCAGGTCACTACTAAAAGCCTAGCCCACACCTGACCAATTAGTGTGCTGATGGTTCTGAAAACCTGGACCCAGGATTGGAGATTTCATTTCTGCCAGATCATTTTAAAATCTCCGGGCTACAGGTCCCACAACAAACTTTACTAAACAATAGGGAAACTAAAAAGCTTGTTTCCTCTGCATGACAAAAGCTCCCTGGAGCCCCTCAACCTGTTTAGATGAGAATCCTAGGATAACAACTCTTTTTAGACCCTGGCAGCGCAATGCTCTGCCACACCACCCACTCTACATTCATAGATTGCTATAGTACAGCTTCTATAAATGAAAGTGTTGGATGGAAAGGACGGCATAATCAGCATTCTTGATGAAGGCATATAACAGGTCCTTCTGCCCTATTAACCCTTGCCACACCAGAAGATTGTGGCTGCAGTTGTTGGGGGGGGGGGCATCGTAGGATTGACAATTTCAATTAAAGCACCAGTCAGCAGAACAAGGAACAGATTGTATTGATTGCAAATAATGTTCTTTGTGCTGATTTTTTTAATTTTTGTTTACACTTAGGCTTTAACAACTGTAGATATAAAATATCAGCCATACAGAGAGCTTGTTGTTTTCAATCAATTGGTCGACTTTGCGATATGAGAAGGTGCACAACCATTTTGTTTTACTGTGCAGTGAGCAAACTTTGCCCATGTAATGAGCAAATCTGGAAGCCCCTGTGTACATAGATAATTACAGTCTATACATGGAAACATTTTATATTAAAGATTAACACACATTGATATCATTATTTGATGATGATATACATGTACTGTATATATAGAATAATTGAAAAGGCTGTACATTCATTTAATATTTACATATTCACATTTTATAGCTTGGTAAACTTTCCATTAAAATACATTTCACTAGAACTATATGAGTTATGTAAAAGTGAGCCTTTGCCAAGAAAGAAAACCTGTACTAAGAGGAAGTATGGAAGCTGCCATTGCTGACCTTTCCTTATAAAAATTCTAGTTTCCTGGTTGCTTTGTTGAATTAATGATTTCAGCACTTTCTGAGGCACTGACCTGAAATATGCATGCAGATTAGGATAGTTATAGTAAAAGTCAAAACTCTAATCTTTATACATGTTCTGGGTCACTGAAACAAAAAATGTTAAAGAGGAAGTAAACCCTGATGGGTTTTACTTCCTCTTTGTTCCCTGCAAAGTAAAAGCATAATGGGCTAGTATGCATCGCATACTAGCCCATTATGTGCCACTTACCTGCAGAAGAATCCCGCGATGTCAGCGCTGTCCCTGATGTCTAAATCGCGTCCATCTTCAACCCCTCTTCCTTCCGGGGACGTGGACTCCGGCTCTGCTATTGGCCGGAGTCGCGTGACGTCACTACCGCACATATGCGCGGGAGCAGACGGTCACGGCACAAGCACTATAGAAACGGCACGGATCTTGCCCTTTCCTCAGTGCGCATGCGCCGATTATGTCGGCGCCGGCGTATATGGCTCAATATCTCCTAAACTGAAGAGGTTTAAGAGATATTTCCAGTACCTACATATAAGCCTTATTATAGGCTTACCTGTAGGGAAAAGTGGTTGTACAGGGTATACAACCACTTTAAACCATTAATTCAGTATGACAGTCAGGCAACTATCATTTTTAGAAGGAGCAATCAGCTTTGACAGCCTCAGTAGAGGTGCTTCTTGAAGTAGAACTAAAGTTTGATAAGCTCACCTCCTCTCCAGTGATGAGGTGGTCATGTGTTGTTTCAATGGTGCCAACATCTTTGCTTAGTCTTCTTTGGGGTTTGACCATCTTGATTGACTACAAGATGAAACTTGAAGTGCCACTGCATAAACTGAGTATTTTAAGTAAAGTGATGCAGACAAAACATATAATATTGTGAAAATATTTGAAATCTGGTGACACTTCAAGTTTTATCTTTTATGTTATAAGGGGTTCACATATATCAACCCCTATTGCAAGCAGTCTAGAAAGTGATAACTAGTGTAGACATGTTTTTTTACGATTTATCCTGACCAGCTGGCACTGGAACCAAGGCATGCCCAGTTCAGTGTGCATTCTAAAGATGTTTGCAAACACTCAGGTAGGAAGCCTTTCTGCAAAAAATAAATAAAAAATCTTGCCAGCTTGCTATTTTTATTAACGTTCTGCTTTAAATTCTGCAGCATCATACAGATGAGCTGCATTCATTCTGGTTGCTTACAGCTCACATTAGATTTGTAAATCCTCCTGCTTTCCTGCTGTACACTGACAATTTCAATTCAAATACATTATTAATATCATTATTTTCCTACTATGATGACCTGAACTCCTGTGTGAAATTAATAATTTGTAGTTGTCTTTAAGTGAAGTTTAATAGCCATCATTAATTATGAACAATCCCATAAACTATGAATTATTAATGACAAACAAGTAATGTTAGCACATACAAATGAATTGGATGTTAAAGGTTTGAGTGTGGATGCTTCATTTTCAGACTTTTTTTTAATCAACTGAGGGTTATTGCCCATGTGTAAGGCAATTAATTTCTGTAATTTGCTGTCCAGCTGAATTAACATGTCAATAAACAGTATCACAAATTTTGTTTTGAAAGGAAAAAGGTGAAAACTTCATGGAAAATTAATTGTTAGATCAAACAAATAAAAAGCATAACCTGTCGAAAGTGACAAAACATATTCATACCCTGCCTTATAAAAGAACAAGACTTTAAATCATGAACTGCAGATGCAGCCAACAATATCCTAAAGGCATTTGGATTATCCTGAACCTTTTGTATTTAAATTTGCTTATTAATACAGAAATTTGCTTTAGCAGTAGGGATGAGCTTCGAGTTTGAGTCGAACTCATGTTCGACTCGAACATTGCCTGTTCGCCCGTTCGCCGAACAGCGAACAAATTGGGGTGTTCGCGGCAAATTCGAAAAATCTATGGGAGAAATCTAAAGTGCTAATTATAAAGGCTTATATGCAAATTATTGTCCTAAAAAGTGTTTGGGGACCCGGGTCCTGCCCCAGGGGACATGTATCAATGCAAAAAGAAGTTTTAAAAACGGCCGTTTTTTCGGGAGCAGTGATTTTAATAATGCTTAAAATGAAAAAATAAAAGTGAAATATTCCTTTAAATTTAGTACCTGGGGGGGGTGTATGATATGCATGTAAAGTGGTGCATGTTTCCCGTGCTTAGAACTGTCCCTGCAAAAAATGTCATTTTTGAAAGAAAAAAATGCATTTAAAACTGACTCGCGGCTATTAATGAATTGTCGGCTCCCGGCAATACATACAAAAGTCATTGATAAAAAAAAATAAAAAAAAAGCGTGGGGGTTCCCCAGAATTCAATTACCAGGCCCTTCAGGTCTGGAATGGATATTAAGGGTAACCCCGCCGCAAATTAAAAAAAAAATTGACGTGGGGTTCCCCTAAATATCCATTCCAGGCCCTTCAGATCTGGCATGGATTTTAAGGGGAACTCCACCCCAAATTTAAAAAAAAAATGGCGTGGAGTCCCCCTAAAAATCCATACCAGACCCCTTATCCGAGCACGCAACCTGGCCGGCCGCAGGGGAAAAGGGGGGATGAGAGAGCGGCCCCCCCTCCCTCCTGAACCGTACCAAGCCACATGCCCTCAACATGGGGAGGATGTCCCCATGTTGATGGGGACAAGGGCCTCATCCCCACAACCCTTGCCCGGTGGTTGTGGGGGTCTGCGGGCGGGGGGCTTATCGGAATCTGGAAGACCCCTTTAACAAAGGGGACCCCCAGATCCCGGCCCCCCCCCTATGTGAATTGGTAAGGGGTACATTGTACCCCTACCATTTCACGAAGAAAGCGTAAAAAAATGTTTAAAAAAACATACAAACACCTTCAAAAAGTCCTTTATTTAAAAAAAAAAAAACATTCCAGCGGTGAAATCCAGTGTCCCGCGGCGATCCCGATGTCCAGCGCTGTCCTTCATTGGTTGTGCCTGAGCAGACCTGATGGGGAACTCCCTCTCAGTATTTTAAATGTATAGACCCGCCCCTTCTAAAGTTCCCCATCAGGTCCGCTCAGCGGACCAGATGCGGAACATGAGAAGGGGCGGGTCTATACATGTATTACCAAAGTGAGAGCAGTTCCCCATCAGGTCCGCTACCTCGGTATGTCGGACCCGCCTACGTCATTGGCTTGAGCGGGGAACTTCCTTCTCTGTGTAATTTAAATTTACATAGTGAAGGAAGTTCCCCGCTCAAGCCAATGACGTAGGCGGGTCCGACATACCGAGGGGGCGGACCTGATGGGGAACTGCTCTCACTTTGGTAATACATGTATAGACCCGCCCCTTCTCATGTTCCGCATCTGGTCCGCTGAGCGGAACTGATGGGGAACTTTAGAAGGGGCGGGTCTATACATTTAAAATACTGAGAGGGAGTTCCCCATCAGGTCCGCTCAGGCACAACCAATGAAGGACAGCGCTGGACATCGGGATCGCCGCGGGACACTGGATTTCACCGCTGGAATTTTTTTTTTTTTTTTTTTAAATAAAGGACTTTTTCAAGGTGTTTGTGTGTTTTTTTTTTATTTTTACGCTTCCTTTGTGAAATGGTAGGGGTACAATGTACCCCTTACCAATTCACATAGGGGGGGGCCGGGATCTGGGGGTCCCCTTTGTTAAAGGGGTCTTCCAGATTCCGATAAGCCCCCTGCCCGCAGACCCCCACAACCACCGGGCAAGGGTTGTGGGGATGAGGCCCTTGTCCCCATCAACATGGGGACATCCTCCCCATGTTGAGGGCATGTGGCTTGGTACGGTTCAGGAGGGAGGGGGGGCCGCTCTCTCGTCCCCCCCTTTTCCCCTGCGGCCGGCCAGGTTGCGTGCTCGGATAAGGGGTCTGGTATGGATTTTTAGGGGGACTCCACGCCATTTTTTTTTAGGGGGACTCCACGCCATAAATTTGGGGTGGAGTTCCCCTTAAAATCCATGCCAGATCTGAAGGGCCTGGAATGGATATTTGGGGGAACCCCACGTCAATTTTTTTTTAAATTTGCGGCGGGGTTCCCCTTAATATCCATTCCAGACCTGAAGGGCCTGGTAATTGAATTCTGGGGAACCCCCACGCTTTTTTTTTATTTTTTATCAATGACTTTTGTATGTATTGCCGGGAGCCGACAATTCATTAATAGCCGCGAGTCAGTTTTAAATGCATTTTTTTCTTTCAAAAATGAAATTTTTTGCAGGGACAGTTCTAAGCACGGGAAACATGCGCCACTTTACATGCATATCATACACACCCCCCAGGTACGAAATTTAAAGGAATATTTCACTTTTATTTTTTCATTTTAAGCATTATTAAAATCACTGCTCCCGAAAAAACGGCCGTTTTTAAAACTTCTTTTTGCATTGATACATGTCCCCTGGGGCAGGACCCGGGTCCCCAAACACTTTTTAGGACAATAACTTGCATATTAGCCTTTATAATTAACACTTTAGATTTCGAACGTTCGAGTCCATTGTATTTAATAGGGTTCTAAAGTTTACATGAACATTTTGTCTGTTCGCAGGTTCTGGTGCGAACCGAACAGGGGGGTGTTCGGCTCATCCCTGTTTAGCAGTAAATATCGTCAGATATCAACTCAGAAGGACTGAGGTTACATCAGCCATCTACAGACCTGCAGTCAAAACAATAGAACAAAGTCCTCCGTGTAGCTGAAATGTGAACTGGTTTTGAATGTGGTGTTTTTTTGAAAGACTGAAAATCTACTTAGCACCTTTACATAAATAGGGAAACCATAAACTTTTCAGTACCTAACATACTCAATTACATATTGCTGCGGCAGGTTGGCTCGTTCCCGCAACTCGCCATAGCTGTATGTCTGCTCGGAAACTTGCTTTTGTGGGCGCGCGTGCTGCCGGACCCCCATTGGCCAGTGAGGGAGCCAATCAGCGGGTCCGGTGGACTCGATGTCCGCTGGCCACCCCCGAACGTTCCCTGCAGTGACAGAATGGGGATCTGCCTGCGTAAAGAGTCTCTGTTTGATCTCCCCTGTCAGAATGGAGATTTTCCTTCTTTACGCAGGCAGATCCCTGTTCTGTCACTGCAGGGAACGTTCATGGGTGGCCAGCGGACATCGAGTCCGCCGGCCACCCGCGAACGTTCCCTGCAGTGACAGAACGGGGATCTGCCTGCGTAAAGAAGGAAAATCTCCATTCTGACAGGGGAGATCAAACAGAGACTGTCTTTCTGCTAAGCAGGAAGACAGATCTGTGTGTTTTCCCAGTCACACAGTCCCTCACACAGCTATACAACACAAACAGGAAACACATTTTACCCCTTGATCGCCCCTGATGTTTACCCCTTCCCTGCCAGTGTCATTAGTACAATATATTATTTTTAGTGGCTGCGTTTGGTGGGCACAGTGAGGCTGCAATTTATGTTTTTTTCCAGAATTTTTCAGTTTGTTTGCGCCACTTTTGCACCAATTTTGTGCACCAATTTTACCCCTCTCTAGCTTTTTGTCACCGTGGAAGCACTGCTCAAAAAAACAGTGTACCTAAGATCCCCAAACAATAAAAAAGCATTTGATGGCACAGTGGCAGCATTTGATGGGCACAGTGGCAGCATTTGATGGCACAGTGGCTGCGTTTGATGGGCACAGTGGCAGCATTTGATGGCACAGTGGCAGCATTTGATGGCACAGTGGCAGCGTTTGATGGGCACAGTGGCTGCATTTGATGAGCACAGTTGCTGCAATTGATGGGCACAATGGCTGCATTTGATGAACACAGTGCCGGCATTTGATGACACAGTGGCTGCCATTGATGGGCTCAGTGTCTGCCTTTGATGGGCACAGTGGGAGCATTTGATGGGCACAGTGGCTGCAATTCATGGGCACAGTGGCTGCAATTCATGGGCACAGTGGCTGCCATTGATGGGCACAGTGGCGGCGTTTGATGGGCACAGTGGCTGCAATTGATGGGCACAGTGGCTGAGTTTTATGGCACAGTGGCTGCGTTTGATGGACACAGTGGCTGTGTTTGATGGCACAGTAGCAGAATTTTTTATGGCACAGTGGCAGAATTTGATGGGCACAGTGACAGCATTTGATGGGGACAGTGGCTGCAATTGATGGGCACAGTGGCTGAGTTTTATGGCACAGTGGCTGCGTTTGATGGGCACAGTGGCTGCAATTCATGGGCACAGTGGCTGCAATTCATGGGCACAGTGGCTGCCATTGATGGGCACAGTGGCGGCGTTTGATGGGCACAGTGGCTGCAATTGATGGGCACAGTGGCTGAGTTTTATGGCACAGTGGCTGCGTTTGATGGACACAGTGGCTGTGTTTGATGGCACAGTAGCAGAATTTTTTATGGCACAGTGGCAGAATTTGATGGGCACAGTGACAGCATTTGATGGGGACAGTGGCTGCAATTGATGGGCACAGTGGCTGAGTTTTATGGCACAGTGGCTGCGTTTGATGGGCACAGTGGCTGCAATTCATGGGCACAGTGGCTGCAATTCATGGGCACAGTGGCTGCCATTGATGGGCACAGTGGCGGCGTTTGATGGGCACAGTGGCTGCAATTGATGGGCACAGTGGCTGAGTTTTATGGCACAGTGGCTGCGTTTGATGGACACAGTGGCTGTGTTTGATGGCACAGTAGCAGAATTTTTTATGGCACAGTGGCAGAATTTGATGGGCACAGTGACAGCATTTGATGGGGACAGTGGCTGCAATTGATGGGCACAGTGGCAGCATTTAATAAGCACAGTGGCTGCGTTTGATGGCACAGTAGCAGCATTTGATGGCACAGTGGCAGCATTTGATGGGCACAGTGGCAGCATTTGATGGGCACAGTGACTGTGTTTGATAGACACAGTGGCTGCCATTGATGGGCACAGTGGCGGCATTTGATGGGACAGCGACAGCATTTGATGGCATGGTGTCTGCGTTTGAAGGGCACAGTGGCTGCAATTGATGGGCACAGTGGTTGCAATTGATGGGCACAGTGGCTGAGTTTTATGGCACAGTGGCTGCGTTTGATGGCACAGTGACTGCAATTGATGGGCACAGTGGCTGTGTTTGATTGGCACTGTGAGGCTACAATTTTTTTTTTTTTAATTCAGTTTGTTTGCGCCCATCCCTCCCCCCACCCCCGAATATTTTGAGCACCAGCAGCCAATGCTTACAAGTATTTAAATTATTGCTGTTAGATGAAAAGGTATACAGGTTAAAAATATATATGCACAAATTTTACCGCTCTCCAGCTTTTTGTCAATGTGAAAGCAATGCACTAAAAACCAGTGTACCTAAGATCCCCAAACAATAAAAAAGGATAGTTGGAACACTTTTACAGGTGTCATACATTGGGGGTACAGACAACATTTTTCAGTAGTGATAAAGTAGGAAATACAAGTGTATCTAAAATCTTAATGAAGTGCATGGTACAGAGAGAATGAGCAGAAAGCTTTATGAAAGGAAGAAGACATTCTGCTTTGTTTTAGTAATTCAATCCCATCATTGTTATAAACCAATGACTTTTTCCTATTAAAAACTAAAATAACTCTGCAACCTTGCATGTTACATTGTACAACTCAACAATAATGCTACACATTGTATTGAGAATCTGAATATTTATGTTTTTTATTTTGAACAAAAGCTAAATTAATTAGAAAAATGTCTATTCATCCATTTGTATAGCACCAGAATTGTCTACATTTCTTCGTAGAACTATCTGGGCCAATTTCTGAACAAACATGTTGACAGTCTGGACTGCAGTGCATTTTGTTTTGGAAAACATTGTAGTATATATGTTTTGGTTCATTAAGGCCCGGTTCTCACAGGGGCGGCACGACTTCGGGGGCGACTCAGCGGCGCGATCTCAAGACGACTTGAGATGCCCGCCTGAGGCGATTTGCATAATGACTCCTGTATTCTCAATGCAAGTCGCCCTGAGTCACCCCCAAAAGTAGTACAGGAACCTTTTTCTAAGTCGGAGCGACTCAGGTCGCTCCTATTAGAACGGTTCCATAGTACAGAGTGGGTGTCGCCTGAGGAGTCGCCCCTATGTTAACCGGGCCTTAGAAGTTAGTGTCAGTGTATTGAAACTTAAAAAACAAAACAAAAAAAACACCACCTGCAAAACAAAGGCATAATGAGCTAGTATGCATAGCATACTAGCTCATTATGTAATACTCACCTCAGATCGAAGCCCCCGCAGCCGTCCTCGCACACCGCTCGGGCGGCCAACATCTCTCCCGGGGGTTACTTCCGGGTATCGTGGCTCCGGCGCTGTGATTGCCTGAAGCTGCGATGACGTCACTCCCGCGCATGCCCACGGGAGCCACCAGTCACGGCAAGACCTCCTTTAGTAACGGCACGGTCGCCGTTTCTAAAGTGCGCCTGCGCCGTTGTCTACAGCGCATGCGCCGTAGACATCGGTGCCCGTCATTATTGTAAATATCTCCTAAACCGTGGAGGTTTAGGAGATATTTTGAGCACCCACAGGTAAGCCTTAATCTAGGCTTATCTGTAGGTAAAAGTGGTTGTAAAGTGTTTACAACCACTTTAAGAAGTCGTGGTCAATGGATGTTAATCCAATTTGTGCTGAATTCTAAATTCAAAAACACAGGCAATGTATAGAGGCAATATATGTTGACGCATGACAATGCATCTTGCCTAATGCTACAAAAATCTTCGCACAGACATAATATTTTAATACAATAGAGGTTTTTTTTTTCTATAGTAGAGTTATATATTATTTTTTTTAGAATGGTACTCTTAGATATGTACAAATATAAGCCTGTAGGTAGGTATCCCCTCCTGTGTTTTCTTATTCAAATTGTAACCCCTATCTTTCAATGATTGTTGTCTTTTTTGTGTTTTTAGCTAATCATATCTATTTTTTAGTATGAAATAAAGCCCTGTACACACGACAGAGAATCCCGTCGTAAAAAAAAAAAAAAAAACGTTGGTTTTCTTGACGAAATTTTTGTCAAGCTTGATGGGATTCTTGCCAAGCTTTCCTTGCATACACACTGTCAATCAAAAATCTTGTAGTTGTAAAGCGCGGTGACGTACAACATGTACGATGGCAGTATAAAAGGGGAAGTTCGATTCCAATGGCACCACCCCTTGGGCTGCTTTTGCTGATCTCGTATTATCGCATGTTAGTAAAAAGTTTGGTGAGAGACGATTGGCGCTTTTCAGCCTTGTGTTTTTCAGTCCGTTACAGCATGACGAATGTGCTATCTCCATTACGAACGCTAGTTTTACCAGAAGGAGCGCTCCCATCTCATACTTGATTCTGAGCATGCACGGTTTTTTAAGATTCGGAAAAGCATACACACGACCGGTTGTCTCGTCGGGAAACAGGCCGACGAGAATCCCGACGAGAAAAATGAGAATCCTGATGAGAAAATAGAGAGCAGGTTCTCTATTTTTCTCGTCGAAATTCTCGGCAGTTTTCTCGACGAGAAATCATACACACGAACGGTTTTCTCTGCAAAAAAAATTGCCAGCAGTTTTCTTGTCGTTTCTTGCCTAGAAAAACGGTTGTGTGTACGAGGCTTAAGTCTACTGACCATACACTGAACAACAGAGACTGTATTTATAGGGTCACCATACCATTAATGTAAGAGAGCAAAACTTTGAGAGATTCATCTTTCTCTATACTGTATGTCCTGGTGACTGTGGTTACAAGACAGAGAGCGTTGGTGGAAGTAGCCTAGGGCTCCATCTGCCAGCAGAAGCTGATAAATATGAACTATTACAAGGAAATATTTAATATTCACCTAAATATGTTTCATTTTAGTACCTAATATAAAAAATAAAGAATATATGTACAGATACCGTATACTATACATATATATTTAAGAATTTTCTATGATATGCATGTCAAGGTTGACAAGTAAAAATCAATATTGAAGAGTTCCCCTCTGTTTACGCTTCTCCTGCATAGATTGAATTCTATAATGCATAGATGCTGGCTGGTCTTTCATTGCTTCTGCTAATTGCATGTCAGTGATTTCTTCCAGGCCTGTAATAAATCTCTGGGCAGTGAATGTTGTGGTTTAGCATCTATCATTCAGAATTGAATGAGGCAGCTGGATAAGGTAAAGCCAGTTGGTAAGTAACTAAAACAAAAGATTTCTTTAGGTGTGAAAAAAATAAAATAACGTATCGCTCCTTGCAACCTAATTTTTTCACAAACATAATTTTTATTCAAATTATAACATCTTGAAAACACTTGCACCTAATTACTGTGGTTGAATTTATAGGTGAATATCTGACTTCTACATTGACCATGCCTCGTGTTTTTTCACCTTAATGCATCCTATGCATTAAGTTGAAAAAACTTCTGTCAGTGACGGGCCCCCCCAGCCCCCCCCCCGTTTTACTTACCTGAGCACCATTATTCCCTCGGCCGGGACACGCTCTCCCTCTCTGCACGGGGTCCCGGCTCTTGATTGGATAGATTGATAGCAGCGCAGCCATTGGCTTCCGCTGCTGTCAATCAAATCCAATGACGCGGGCGCCGGGGGCAGGGCCAAGTCCAGCATTCGTGTCTATGCACTCAAATGCTGGAATCGGGAGCGCGCCCGCACAGTAAACCCCTGGGAGAGAGCTTCCCAGAAGGGGTTATCTGATGTGAGGAGGAGGAGCCGCGAGAGCCATCCGGAGGGACCCCAGAAGAGGAGGATCCGGGCCACTCTGTACAAAACAAGCTGCACAGTGGAGGTAAGTATAACATGTTGGTTATTTAAAAAAAATAAAACAGGAAGGTTTACAATCACTTTAACCTCCCTGGCGGTAATCCCGAGTCGGGCTCGGGGTGAGTTTTTCATGCTAAGAGCGGTAACCCCGAGCCAGACTCGGGATTGCATTGCAGGATACAGGGAAATTACTTACCTTGTTCCCTGGATCCTGCGATGTCCTCCCGCAGTGTGTGCGAGCTCTCTCCTCACTCGATTCACAGTGCCGAGTGCAGAGCTCCATTCCCTGCGACGTTGCGGCGCACGGGGACGGAGTTCGGCGCCAAATTCAAAAAGTGAAAAACACAGTATAGATACAGTATACTGTAATCTTACAGATTACAGTATTGTATCAAATAATTACACACACCCTTTGTCCCTAGTGGTCTGCCCAGTGTCCTGCATGCAGTTTTATATTATAAAAACTGTTCTTTCTGCCTGGAAACTGGAGATTGTCTATAGCAACCAAAAAGTGTCCCTATATGTCAAAAGTGGTTTTAGACCAGCTAGAAAACAGCGATAATAAATTATAATCACTCGCATAATTGAGGGATAGCGATTTGTGGGGAAATTCGTCATCAAACACTAAATCTAATGACAGCGACAATTCTGCAACTAAGCAAATTTCAGTGGTTTTGATTTGATTACATTATTGAATAATTTTTATTATAATTACATTACTATTTGTTATAATTATTTATAGTTATTTATTATATTACAATTTATGATTTTGTGTTTCAAACTTTATCATACCCGGGATGTCTACTAGACTCTTGTTTGGTCAGGTTTAAGTAAGTAATTACTAAGAATTGCAGGCCTACAATACATAACACCAAATTTCCATGCAAAATAATTGTACCACTTTTGGTACATAATTCCAGACAGAATCATACCGCCAGGGAGGTTAGGTTAGGGGGCTCAGGACTCCCTTTTATCACTTGACGACATTCAAAAGCTGACCAAGTCATTAGAAGGCCCCCGTCTACAGTCTTACAAAGGGTCCCTTTTATTTTTCAGATCAGGTGCAGTTATACTGTGCAGTCTCAGTAAAAACACATGTAGCGGGTATGTACTATTTAGGGGCAGCATCTGGGTGGTAGTATGACCCAGATGCACTAATTGGTAGAGTAGGGCTGTTTTCATTTGTGTGAAGACATCAGGGGTGCTCAGTTCCCTGTGGCTCAGTAGGTGGCGCTGTCGCTTTGGGCCGGGGTTGAACCACCACTGCAGTGCCCTACCTTTTGTGACCTCTCACAGCAGCTGTACAGCGGGGCGGGGAACCTGCTGTGCTTGCTGGGAGAGGGGATAAAAGGGGGCGGACATCTTCACCACGAGGTCCGAGTCCCAGGCACCTTCAGCCTGAGGGCTGCTGTCCGTGATGGGTGTCCAGGCGCCTTTGGCCTGGACACGTGGAGTTTGTGTTCCATACCAGACACCTTCAGTCTGGGGTGAGGTACTTAACCGAAGGCCTGGGGCCCAGTACCTTCCACTGGGTCCCGCGAGGGAGGGATCGTCCTAAGGTGCCCGTGGTGTCGGGTGCCTGAATCCAGGGCGTAAGGGACCGGAGAGGTGACCTTCCAGTAGAGCTGGTGCAGCATATTGCCGGTGCCGGGTGGGCCTCCGGAGACCGTCCAGATGGATGTCTTTCCCTAACAAGGGACAACTACAAAAGGAAGGTAGTTCATGTTTCATGGCCGGTGGCAGCGGTCCGCTTCATCAACCACGGTCGGTGGCAGAGATCTGCTCCCAGGCCTGTGGCAGGGGCCTCAACAGTTCACCCGGTCGGTGGCAGCGGCCAACCTCACGGTCGGTGGCAGAGACCGTGCGCCAAGCCTATTTGCACTAGAAGGAATATGAGAGTTCAATGTGCCTGGACCTGCTCGTATCCACACCCCTGTCTGTTCATTTAAAAGTTCAACTGATGCTGTTCACTTGTCAAGAAGGAGTGTTGGACTTTTTATGGTGTGGGGCTCTATTACTGGCAGTCAAACCTCCACAGGAGAAGCAGAGGCTCCATCCAGAACACAGGCCCGAAGGTAAAACAAGTGTTGGCTTTCACCTCTGCACATTAGAGGACATAGGCCGTAGTGAACCTCACCCTCCTCCCACATACCCCTAGACAAGCCAGCCATTTCACTGACAAGGGAGAAGGGGGTGAGGCCGCTACACGTGGGGTCTCGAGTCCGGGATCGTGTTATGGAGCCAAAGCTGACGGAGTTTGAGCGTGTCTGCCCAATGGAGTTCCGAGTAGGTCGGCCATATAGGCCAACACGCCACGAGGCACACCCTCCCTGCACAGTTCATGGGCGTGACTCTGAGAATGCCCGCAAACTGATGCGCCAAAGGGGAGGAGTCCGGCCATGTGAGGAGGATCACGTGGGGACTGTGGCGCGAACTACGCAGTGCGCGATGGAGCAGCAAGCCGTGACCATGTTCGGAAATGCCTCGTGGTTTCCAGTTTCAACCACTACGAGGATGGCCTTGACTAATGCTCCGGTTACAGATACGGGGATCTGGCTCAAGCCCCGGGGAATATTCGCCCTGTATTCCTGCAGAGACGTTGAGGCCCTGGGTATGATTTGTCCTGGCTGTTCGGGACTGGTGGTGCAGCTGAAGCCATTCGGGCGCTGCGAAGCCTGCGGGGAGTTCACATTCGAGGTGGAACCGTCCATTGAAAAGCCAAGAGCCATCTACCTTGTCAGCTTGGTAAAGGCTTCCTATGGCCGTGGAGGAGCTTCACCTCACTGCTTGCCTGGCCTGGATGGATCCGGAGGGAAGAGCCCTGGACATCGTGACACTACTACAGGCCCAGGTGAGCTAGGGGTTGGGACTGTTGGTGTGGTTGGAGGTGTCGGGAGTCCACAGTCGGTGGAGCCCGCTGAGGGGGGTGACTCCGAGTCTACAAGGGGTTACCTGCCTGCTGAAATGTATGACACCTCCGACCTGGAGTCGCTCTCCGACATTGGAGAAGATGCAGAGATCGACAAGATTTTCTGTCAGAAGGGCTAGGACAAGATACCTCTGTCCTCGTCCTGTACCAAAAGGGACCCACCCATGTCCGCAGGGGATAGTACACCCCAGGTGGAGGCACCAGCGTCTGAGGAGGGGTACCGTACCCAGTCTGCCCTTCGATCCCCGGTGCCACCTGCATCTAACACCGGGGGCTAGAGACTGTCGCTGCGGGCGCCTATGCCCAAAATGGAGGTGGTCAAGGCACCTCGCCATCCGGATTGCATTGTATTGCCGGGCGTGGGGGACAAAGCTACTATGCCTCCCTTGGCCAGGCTTCAGCGCCTATTCTGCCAGAAGGTTGCCAACGAGTATGGGTGGGAATACCCATACTTATCAAAAGAACTGCTGTATGACGTCGAAGTCTGCCGGGAGCGTTAGTACAATGACTTTGTATGGACACATATCAAAGTGCCACACGCACGCAGGTACTTCGCCTGCTCTCCCAAGGCATCACAACGGTTCAAGGACTGCAAGGCAGAATGGATGCTGGGTCGGCACATCCACACGGATAAGGTGCTGATCCGCCGAAAAGATAAGGAGGATGTTGAGTATCAGATCGAGACCTTGGATCAGCACTTGAAGCCCCTTGTCCTGCCGCATCCCAGGTTCTATCTGTAGGAGAAAAAAGACTCCTTTCCTTTGTCCTTTTTCCAAGCTGATGAACTTTCCAGGGTTTGTGTTTTTTTTTTCTTCTCCCTGGAGAACCAGTGGCTGTTCCCTAGGTAAAGGGGTGTTTGTGCTCTTCGGAGGAATGGAGACTGTTTCAGTTGTTTGTTCTCTCTTCTTCCCTCCCGCAAAGTAATCATGGACTTTGGGGTAGTTAGGGCCAAGACACAGAGAAGGACACAGTCTCAGGATTCGACAAGCGCTCTTACCGCGGCACTGTCACCAGGTGGCAGTGTTGCGCACAGACATTCACTTTTCACACACACACTCTGGAAGGAAAGAAATTCTCTTAGGAGGAGTTTTTTTCGTTCCCACACGAACATATGTGTCAGGGATTTGTGTGCTTAATTTTTTTTCCCCTCTGCAGGAGAACGTCCGTCAAGACCGCTGAGAATGGGGCGGGTCTTAGTTAGTGATGTGGGCGGGGGAAAATGTCAATAATGTTGATGTGCTGACAATTTGTTATGTGTTTGTTTTCCCTTCCCTTCCATGTCAGGTTCAGGCACAGGGTCAAGTTTTTTTCTCTTTCAAAATGTTGTTTGCTTTTGAATTTCCCTCAGCTAGTCTCTGGATCGGGTTATGTTGGCTCCCTTTGGGGCATGGCTTGTTCCAGACACTGGGGACCAGTGTCAAATTACTGGGGGGAGAGTGTAGCGGGTATGTACTATTTAGGGGCAGCATCTGGGTGGTAGTATGACCCAGATGCACTAATTGGTAGAGTAGGGCTGTTTTCATTCGTGTGAAGACATCAGGGGTGCTCAGTTCCCTGCGGCTCAGTAGGTGGCGCTGTCGCTTTGGGCTGGGGTTGAACCACCACTGCAGTGCCGTACCTTTTGTGACCTCTCACAGCAGCTGTACAGCGGGGCGGGGAACCTGCTGTGCTTGCTGGGAGAGGGGATAAAAGGGGGCGGACATCTTCACCACAAGGTCCGAGTCCCAGGCACCCTCAGCCTGAGGGCTGCTGTCCATGATGGGTGTCCAGGTGCCTTTGGCCTGGACACGTGGAGTTCGTGTTCCATCCCAGACACCTTCAGTCTGGGGTGAGGTATTTAACCGAAGGCCTGGGGCCCAGTACCTTCCACTGGGTCCCGCGAGGGAGGGATCGTCCTAAGGTGCCGTGGTGTCGGGTGCCTGAATCCAGGGCGTAAGGGACCAGAGAGGTGACCTGACCTTCCCGTAGAGCTGGTGCAGCATATTGCCAGTGCCGGGTGGGTCTCCGGAGACCGTCCGGATGGATGTCTTTCCCTAACAAGGGACAACTACAAAAGGAAGGTAGTTCATGTTTCATGGCCGGTGGCAGCGGTCTACTTCATCAACCACGGTCGGTGGCAGAGACCTGCTCCCAGGCCTGTGGCAGGGGCCTCAACAGTTCACCCGGTCGGTGGCAGCGGCCATAGGCCGTAGTGAACCTCACCCTCCTCCCACATACCTCTAGACAAGCCAGCCATTTCACTGACAAGGGAGAAGGGGGTGAGGCCGCTACACACATTTGTGTGGGTAAAAATTATATTGAGCTACCAATATTGAGCTACCAATATACAGCAAATCAGGCTGTATAAGGCTTCTTTTTCTTGTATTGGCAGGTGGCCTGAACTTCAGCAGATTTGACTATGCATGGTGAAGAATAAATCTTATATAGATTTGTGCTCAGAGAGGATACCAATCACTCATATCAATTAGAAAGTGAACTAGTTGAAAGCTAGCACAGCTCCATACACAGACTAATTTGCGGCATAGAATAGTTTTGATGTTTTTTTTCTCTGAAGTTTGTCCCCAAGTGTGTGATCACCTTTACTTTAATTAAACACATTTACATTAAATCCAAAACATGAAATGGCGTATATAGTATGTAATGAAAATATTGGAAATAAGTAGGTAAAGATTTTGACGTATGTAAATACAGGGTAGATATTTATGTGTATAGAGTAGACTCCACATACAGCAATTCCACTGAAAGACCCTTTTTTAAGCCTCCTCTCAGCCTCTCTCAAGCCTATAATGGCTGAGAGTGTAAAAACAATAGTTATTACCCAGATTTGAAATATCCATCAAGCCATGAGAACCTCCACTATTGCATCTACTGTATAAGTATAATTACTATCCTCCCTATGCAAAGCAACTTACTTTTGAGGTTAATGGCCCTTTAATATGATATAATAACAGAATTTAAATCCCCCGGTACAACTTGATCTGCAAACAACCATAATTAATATACACATTAGTCCATAATTACAAAGAGTCCCACAGCTGTGTAGAAAAATGATATGGTAATTCAGCAGCCTCCCATGAATGAGCCATGAGTGCAACACTAAAGCGTATTTAAGAACCCTGATAAAGAGTATGTTTTAACAGAATCAATATATACTGTGCCATAAATGGCAACACTGTAGTATGCATAATGATCACAAATACAGATTTCAATAACGGAAGTTTTCAGGGAGAATGGCGTTTCCTTTACCTATATAAAATTTATAGGGAAAGGATAGCAAAATTATTGATTTTAGAAACCACTGATGCTGAGAATATAATTCAACAGGCTATCTTATGAGCTCATATTACATTACAAAGGAAACTGATTAAATATTTAAAGTGTAATAATATATTGCAGGTTACAACTTTATATGTGGTGGCTTCATTATTGATTTTTTGGGGTTTCTTTTCACCTGGGGATGCTGTAATGCAATTCCTGTCCTAGGGTGACAGCACTCACTGTACTGTCACTATGGAAGAGCAGTTCAGAAAGCATGTTAAGACTACAGAACACCTTCCCCATATTCACAACATGGGGTAAGGAGTTCTGTAGTTCACAGAGAGAATTTGGCATGATGTTAGCTGACACAGAAGCAGGGGCAGAGGCTTAAAGGTTTTTGACAAGGAACTTCTTTTATTTCTCACAAACATATATCCAATCAGTAGCTTTTATGGTTTAAGAGCTCATATGTCCACAGTGAGTTGGGAGGTTGGGTGAGGCATAGGGGTTGATTTACTTAAGGCAAATAGGCTGTTCACACGCTGACGTCACCTTGTGCTTTCCTTTGTGTCCCGGAGAACGGGTTTGCCTGTTTGTGCGCTGGCCGGCACACCAGACCTAAAGGCTTTTAAACATACATCTATATGTAAGTGCAATACTGTGTTTTTTTAATAAATACTAAAAACGCTATATGGAGATTTCTTATCTTTCACATAAATCCATTCATCCATCTGTATGAGAGAATGAGAGGTGCAGATGCACGCTTGCATTGGGAGAAAGACCCGGGCTGGATTTATCTTAAATGCACTTTTTTGATCCTCTGTAGCGGGGGGTCATTAGGAGCTGGTAAGAAGTAAACCGCATTACTTGGTGGTGGATTCCTCACAATGGTGGACCATTTCATCAGGAATTTTGAAAAGCTTCTAGTTACAAGCACTGGTGGACTTTTATAAGAACTTTATATCTATAAATCTAAAAGACTGATTTGTGGAATATTGATTTAGTGAGATTCTATTTTCTTTTTATTTATGTTATACTGTGCTTTATGTCATACAGGAGAACTGCTGCTTGTGTTCATTGGTCTGGTTTTGTATTCCTTTTAACACAGTTTTTTCCATACTCTTTCTGTTCACTCTGCAAGAAAATTTGCACTTGGCAAGGCAATTTTGCCCCCAGAACTTTCAGTTTGCAAGGAATAACCAATCACATGCAAGGAAAATTATAAAAACAAAAAAACAAAAAATTTTGCTAACTCGTGATTGGCTGATAGAAGTTATCAGAGCTTGACCTTATTCACTAAATTTTGGGCGAAATACCCTTGCAAAGTGAACAGTCTATCTGCCTTTAGTAAATCAAGCCCATTTAATTAATAATGTGTACTTTATCTTACTGTATATCTTGTTATGGCTCCATCAAGTTTATTAAATACTTACTGTTCTAACAACCTTGTACTTTGAAATCAAAATGATATTACCTGAAATATTTATTCAAAAATGAATTCTTCTACTTCCTTGTCTGTTATAATTCACAGACCAGTAACTAACATAATTAATAAAAGATTTTCTGGTCGACATTTCCAGAAAGCATGGGTTATCTTTGAATATAAGGCCCCTTTCACACGGGACGGATCCGTAAAGATCCGCCCCACGAACCTCTGCTTGCTCAGCGGGGATCGCTCCGCTGATCCCCGCTGAGCCGGCGGATGACAGGGCGGTCCCTGCACAGGGACCGCCCTGTCAGATCTCCGCTCTCCCCTATGGGTGGATCAGATGAACACGGACCGTCTGTCTGTGTTCATCCGATCCGCTCTGCAGCCGGATAGAAAAATAGGATTTTCCTCCGTCTGCAGAATCGGAGGATTGCGGACCCGGATGAGATCGGGTGTCAGCAGATGTTCATCCGCCGACACCCGCGATCTCATAGGGACCAATGTATGTCCCTTTTTCATCCGTAAACGGATGGATGAAAAAATGGACATACGGTCCGCATGTGTGAAAGGGGCCTTAGTCTACTGGAGGTGGTAAGCAGTCAGTCAGTGGGGCTGATATTCTAAAACTGGAGAGTGCAAAATATGGTGCAGTTGTGCATAGTAGCCAATCAGCAAGTACAGCAAGGTAACTTTCATTAGCACTTTGAAATGGTGTTCATAACAAGTATGGTTCATATTGACTTGAATAGAGACTCCTTGACAGATGGTGTTGAATATTTTAAAGCCATTAGCTTTACATAGATGAATCCTAAAACTTAAAGCAGAAGTCAACCCAAAAGAAAACATTTACTATATTGCAACTTACCAATTCCTTAATGTGATGGCTGTATTAGTTTCCCTTTTCAGGCTTTCTTTCTTCTATTTTCATCTGGGTCCCAGGCCAGTAAGTTCTCTGTTTTTCAATAGAAAAGCTCTTTTGCAGTTACAGGGATGAGGAAAACCATTTAAGGCTGGCAGGGTGTATAAAATTATCAGCTTTTATTTAATTATGTAAAACCTTTATCCCAAAAGGAAAAAATAAATAAATTGTATGCTGTAACTGATTATTAAATGCTAGCTGAAGCTTCAATTTGTCACTGTATTAAAATCTGCCAGTACATCTAACACTCCCCCCTCCCCCGACTGACAATTCTGTTGTCCAAATCTGCCCCCTGTTCTCATTCATCCAGAGTGGTGTCTGTATAATACAGGACAATAAATATGTCACTAGCACACCACGGATCCCCAGAATAGGTCCAAAGCTTTATTCAGCAATCATAATTACAATAGTGATGTTTTGGAGCCTCGCACGACCCCTTTATCAGACATGTGACATGATATGCCTGATGAATGGGCCCTGCGAGGCTTTGAAACATTGCTATTGTAATTATGATAGTATTGCTGAATAAAGCTCTGTACTTATTCTGGAGATCCTTGGAGTTCTGGTGACATGATTCTCGCTTTGAATGTCTTTGGTTGCCAGCCGGTGGTCGTTACAGCACCCATTTACATTTACAGCCAGTTGTAGGAAAGTGTACGTTGGGAATATTGTGCTTGTATAATACAAGAGCTATATGAGAATGGTTCGCAGAAGAACGGGCACATCAGTCAACTCTCAACAGGATCGCAAATTTTGGGCACTTAGGCGTTTGCCAGTGCAAATGCGCATGAACGCACAGGCACGAATATTGATGTGCAAACGCGCACCCAATGCGTAACAGATCCTGGCACCTAATGCCCTATTTAAAGCAGTCTGATCCACTAGTTGCTGTAAGATCTTCAGCTTCCTGTGCATTCCTGTGTTCTGCTTCTACATTTATTGGATTCCCGGTTACCGACCCAACTCGCCTTTGACCTGTCTTGTCTCCATTACTGTCTCCTGACCCTTGACTTTGCTTCTGCCTGTTCTCCAGTGTATGACCTTGGCTTACCCTCCTGACTCCATTCTGCCTGACTTCCAGTGTATAACCCTGGCTTGTTCCTGATTCAGCTCCCTGCCTTTGCTCCTGGCTGATATTCCATGTATGACTCCTGGCTTGACTCCTGACCCTGCTATCAAGCACAGCCTGGTATGTCTGAGGGACTCCAGCCATGCAATGCACCCTGCTTGTCTGGCTGTCATCCGATGTACATCACTTCTGCACTTCATCCTATTGCAGCTGGCAACCCCTGCTTCCTTGGGCAGAGCATTCCATGTCATCACATTCAGGGTTGCTCTGCACTCAGCCACAAGGGAAGTCCTCTCAGCATTCCAGCCTCTGACAGTTACTGGCCAGATCATCAGGTGAAAACAGAGGGAAAAAAGTCTAAAGAAAAAAAACAACTGAAGCCGCTACATCTAACGATTGAAATATCATATTGCAATATATTAAATTTTTTGTTTTGGGTTTAATACTGCTTTATTAACTGAAGTTACTAAATCCAATTATCAATTACCAACCTATTCTTATTTGATTAAATAAATCTCCAATACTCACATTTCTACAATGATGGAAATTAAGCTGCCCCCCCCCCCTCCTCTCCCACAGAATAAAATGCATACAGGCAGTTTAATGTCCAGTTAAAATTAATGAATCACCCATTGGACATTTTTTTGCTTTCTTTCTTTTCTTTTTTTCCTTTCCTTCTCTCTTTCTTTTTCCTTTCTTAAATATGCAAATAGATATTAATAAATGACTGGAGAAGCATAATGGCAATCAGATTCTTTGTACAGTTCTGTCTAGAAATGATAATAAAAACTTTGATCAATGTTGTAATAGCATCATCTAAAGGTTTGTTAAAATTCCCTTTTTCTTTAATGTTTTAATGGTCATGATTCATGATTTAAAGTTGATGCAAGGTAATAAATTTCATAAACTGTTAAGTACTTAATTGATCATAAAAATCCATTCACCGATCACAAATCACCTCGTGCTATCCATTTGTATATCTTGTCATATGACTAATAAATTAGCTTAAAAATACCAGCAACAGGCTTGTCCACAGACACTAAATTCCACATTGTGCTGAGTGCTTAAATGATAATAAAAATTCAACCGTGAATACAAATTCATGTAATGTCTTCAAATGGCTCCTATTGTCACTAGTGGGATAAATCAATATTGTACTTCCCCATAGAGTGAAAAATAATGCATTATGATCAGACTAAAGAGTAGATAATTGAAAAGCTCTATCATATAAACTGTGTAATGACTAAATAGGAAAGAAGTGCAGATAAGACTAGTAAGTGAATTTAGAAAAAAAGATGAGCGAATGGGAGAATGGTGTTGGTATGGATTGTGAATAGTTTTAACTTCCTACCTTTGTATTTTCCTCCTTATCTTTCCTTTCTCCTCTTTCCATTTACTTTTCTTTTTTTTTTTTATGGTCAACTGTCTAATAGTACTCTTTCCGCCGTCCTTTCCCTTTTTTCTTCCCACCCCTTACCTCCTATTTTTTTGGTAGAATCTGACATCAGCTTTGAAAAGGACTTCTATCTGTGTACACACATAATCACATGTTCAGTCTTAGTGCTATAATTAAAGTATATCTGAATCTAACACTTATATTGGATGTAGAAGGTTAGGATGAAGTAGAAAAGCATGTTAGGTTTATGTTGCTGTTTGTGTCACAGCTTGTGTCAGTCTGTCATCAGGAATAAAGATGAGGGAAAAAAGTTAAACGTTAGGTTGTGTTTAGAACAGGAAAATAGGGAATTGTTCCCACTGGGACACTTGTTCAGATAACACCTATTTGGGAAGGGATTTTCCTCACGTTTGAGAACTTTCTTCTCACTTCTTGTTTGCAGGAAAGAATGTGACTGGAATGCAAAGCTCTCCAATGGAACCCTGACATGGTTCCAAATATATAGACAGGATTTTTAACCTTTTCCTGCTATGTTGAAAATGCAATAGATATACATAAAGCTTTTTGGAAATTTGTGAACCAATTACATTAGCAGAAAATTACATTTCTGGAGGCACACTCTGTACACAAGGCTTTTAATTTCCCATGGTAATAAGAAGGCAGAATTTTAATTTTTTTTCTATTTTATTTATTTTTTCCAGTTTTTCAAAACATTATTTGGACAACAGACAATCTGAGTCCTTGTTGCGGTTGGGGAGGGGGATCCCATCACTTCCTGTCTAGGTATACACATAGGACATATGAAGATCTCTCTAATGTGTGCACAGATTGCAGTGCCGAAACAACTGCCTATCTATACCTACAGTATATATTACATGTACTGCATGAAGTTAAAAAATATATCAGAACGTACAATTATCTATGTTAAAGTGCTACATAAAATTCTACATGCATCAAAGAGGTTTTGCTATAATAAAGTGCTCTGTGACTTTCATTCAAAATAAACTTCAACATATGTTATTATGAATGAAGTGTTGTCCGTGTCTTCTTGCTTTCAAATAAGCAATAAACTTCAATGGTGCATTCACTTCTGTGACACAGAACCAATAGTTCACTGATCAAACATCTATATGATAAGTTCACATCAAGATATACCGTATATACTCAAGTATAAGCCGACCCGAGTATAAGCCGAGGCCCTAATTTTGCCACAAAAACTGGGAAAATGTATTGACTCGAGTATAAGCCGAGGGTAAAAATGCAGCAGCTACTGTAAGCGGAAAAGAGGGTCAACAATGCCCATTTGCAGCTTCACTGTGCCCATTACCTCACTGTGCCTATTACCTCACTGTGCCCATTACCTCACTGTGCCCATTACCTCACTGTGCCTATTACCTCACTGTGCCCATTACCTCACTGTGCCCATTACCTCACTGTGCCCATTACCTCACTGTGCCTATTACCTCACTGTGCCTATTACCTCACTGTGCCCATTACCTCACTGTGCCCATTACCTCACTGTGCCCATTACCCTCCACACTCACCTTCTGCTTGTACAGCTATCAGGCTTCACCTCCCATGCCCATCGCACTGCGGGCGTCCATTTTTTAAAATTTGCGGCTTCCTCCTGGTCCCGTGCGGTTCCGTGATAGGCTATTGACACTGTGTTCAGTGTTCCGCCTATCACGGCCATCTTCTCTTCCTCGGACTTTCCCAGCAGACACTGTGTTTAGTGATCCGCCAATCACAGACGTTCTTTCAGCCTCGAACAAGAGGATTGGCGGATCACTAAACACAGTGTCAATCGCATATCACGGAACCGCACGGGACAAGGAGGGAGCGCGAAATGTAAAAAATGGACGGCTAAGGTACACTGACTCGAGTATAAGCCGAGGGGGGGACTTTCAGCCCAAAAAAAGGGCTGAAAATCTCGGCTTATACTCGAGTATATACGGTAATACCATTCTGTGAAAATTTAATTTCACCCATGGTGGAGAGATTCTCACCCTATATGGTATAGCTCATAGTTAAATAAGGTCTACAGCACTTTTTCTTGTCAAATTTGTTTATGATTTTATAAATATAACAAAGATTGACAAATTGGGTACATACAAGAATGGTGGCACAATATTCAAATAGCAATAAAGCTAAACATATCGATTTATGAACAGGATGCGTACATAACAATGTAAAAATGTAATGAGTAGTGCAACGAATGAATCAATAAATATTACATCAAAAGCATTAGAAAATTCCATCAGAAGGAAAAAAGTAAGCTAGTGACTATTGGTTACCGTATATACTTGAGTATAAGCCAAGTTTTTCAGCCCTTTTTTAGGGCTGAAAATAGCCCCCTCGGCTTATACTCGAGTCAGTGTACCTGTCGGGTCGTGGGCATCCATTTTCCTCCTGGTCTGTGATAGGCGTTTGACACTGTGTTCCGCTACCGCCTATCACAGAGGTCCTCTCATCTTCTGACTTTCCCAGCAGACACTGTGTTCAGTGTTCCGCTTATCATGGATGTCCTCGTGTCCGAGGATGAAAGAAAGTCCGTGATTGGCGGAACACTGAACACGGTGTCTGCTGGGAAACTGAGTCCGAGGATGAGAGGATCTCCGTGATAGGCGGTAGCGGAACACAGTGTCAAACGCCTATCACAGACCAGGAGGAAGCCGCGACTTTTGAAAAATGGACGCCCGCGACCCGACAGGTACACTGACTATCACGGAACGGGTCCAGGAGGAAGCCGCAACTTTTGAAAAATGGATGCCCGCAGCCGGTAAAGAATACAGGTAAAACAAAAGATCAAGTCTTCTGGACAGCAGCACTCCAATAAAAAGCCTTTATTATGTAAAATCTTCAAAAATCCAAATACAGCACAGCAAGTCACAAAATTCTGGTTAGAGCTGACTAGTTTCACACTTTCTTAGTGTTTAATCATAGCTGAGACTTGATCTTTTGTTTTGCCTGAAATTGCATTGCCTGCACCCTTGGCTGTTGGGAGGAGATAGTCACCTGGAGGACGTCGACACCTGAGCGGTTTCTGTTTTTGTTTGTCAAAGAATACAGGTACACTGAGGCTGCAATGGGCACAGTGAGAATGGGCACATTAAGGCTACAAAGGGCACAGTGAGAATGGGCACAGTAAGGCTACAATGGGCACAGTGAGAATGGGAACAGTAAGGCTGCAATGGGCACAGTGAGAATGGGCACAGTAAGGATAAAATGGGCACAGTGAGAATGGGCACAGTAAGGCTGCAATGGGCACAGTAAGGCTGCAATGTGCACAGTGAGAATGGGCACAGTAAGGCTGCAATGGGCACAGTAAGGCTGCAATGGGCACAGTCAGAATGGGCACAATAAGGCTGCAATGGGCACAGTAAGGCTGCAATGGGCACAGTGAGAATGGGCACAGTAAGGCTGCAATGGGCACAGTGAGTTTGCAAATGGGCACAGTGAGGCGTGCAAATGGGCACAGTGAAGCTGAAAATGGGCATTGTTGACCCTCTTTTCCGCTTACAGTAGCTGCTGCATTCTCACCCTAGGCTTATACTTGAGTCAATACGTTTTCCCAGCTTTTTGTGGAAAAATTAGGGCCTCGGCTTATACTCTGGTTGGCTTATATTCGAGTATATACAGTAATTTAGCAAGAGCAGTAAAAAGGAGATCAATCTAATAGGTATATATTAAAAACAGAAAAGATAATGTGTATATAAGTACCACACAATATTAAAAGAAAGGTATAAAAATAAAAATAGGAGTAGATAGATAGAACAGGGTAGAAAAAAGGGGTGAAGGGAATGGAGGGGTTGGGGGGGGGGGGTTTACAAGTGGTGAGGTAAACAATGCTTAACCTCCCTGGCGGTATGATTCTGTCTGGAATTATGTACCAAAAGCGGTACAATTATTTTGCATGGAAATTTGGCGTTATGTATTGTAGGCCTGCAATTCTTAGTAATTTCTTACTTAAACCTGACCAAACAAGACTCTATTAGACATCCCAGATGTGATAAATTTGAAACACAAAATCATGAATTATAATTTAATAAATAATATAATTTTATTCAATAATGTAATTCAAAATAATGAAATTTGTCAAAGAAAATTCAATAAACATCCTGAGGGAACTGGACAAAGTCCAACCTCACAATCTGGTCAGAATGAACAAGAGGCATGTCACACTTTGCTCTGTACAGGATATATGCATTCCAAAGGCATTGTTCCAGAAGATGCCTGAAAATCTTCTTGTATATCCATCGCGATCCCATCGCGCAGATTCTCTGCGACAGGGTGCCGATATCTCGGCGACAGGGTGCCGACATCTCGCGCTCCATGCAATAGCGAGAAGGCGACGTGACACTGTATTGAACCTGACCCTTATCCGAGCACGGAAGAGACCCCCGGAGTTGGGAGAAGACCCCCGGAGTCGGAAGAAGACCCCCAGAGCTGTGTAATAAATTTCTTTAAAAACCTGTGTAGTGTTTTTTTATTGACATTTTTTTCCACCAGGTGAATGGGTAGTGGTACGATGTACCCCATACTCATTCACATAGGGTGGGGGGCCCGGATCTGGGGGCCCCCTTATTAAAGGGGGCTCCTGGATTCCGATAAGCCCCCCGCCCACAGACCCCGACAACCAACGGCCGGGGTTGTCGGGAAGAGGCCCTTTTCCCCATCAACATAGGGGCAGGGTGCTTTGGGGGGGCCGCAGGTCGCCCCTTGCCCCAAAGCACCAAACCCCCCATGTTGAGGGCATGCGGCCTGGTATGGTTCAGGAGGGAGGGGGCGCTCTCTCGTCTCCCCTCTTTTCCTGTGGCCTGCCAGGTTGCGTGCTCGGATAAGGGTCTGGTTTGGATTTTGAGGGGGACCCCACGCCGTTTTTTTATTTAAAATTTCCGTCCACCGGCCTCAATGTCAGCAATGCGTGTCGCTCATTGCGAAAGGAAAAACAAAATTTTTCCTTTCCCGATGACGAGACAACTCGGTGCTGGCTCTCGCGACGGGGCTCGTAGGGTGTCTAGAAGAGGCGAGATTGACACAAAATCGGCGGCACCTACTGTACCTTGTTTCTTTTCAGACTTTCTTTCCATTGCCATCTCTCTTTGAACAGCAAACCACGCAGATCCTGGTAGGTGCTGCCTTTTTTGCGGTTGGTGGTATGTAGTCCATAAAATGATGACCAGTCAGGCGTTCTGAGTTGACAACGCCAACAGCACGTCGTCCAGGTCTGTTAGCAGCTACTGATGGCGTCTGGTGGTTGACAAAAATCTGCTCAGCCACCTTCCAGATGAAGTCAGAATGAACAAGAGGCATGTCACAGTTTGCTCTGTACAGGATATATGCATTCCAAAGGCATTGTTCCAGAAGATGCCTGAAAATCTTCTTATAATATTTTTTTTGCTGTTTGTGCATAGTCGGGTAAAATGTCATTGCCTGATCCCCTCTGTCGACACCTCACATTGTGTTATTATAGTCTATAACGACTTGCGGCTTCAGCAGATCTTTCCCACCTTTTGTGTGGACCATGGCAGTGGAGGTATTGTGCACAGTACTCATGAGACACACGTCCTTCTTGTCTTGCCATTGCATTGCCATCATCTTACCCTTCTGAAAGGCAACCATTTCTCCGGTTTTGAGTTTTTTCTTGGCAAACATAGATGGCATGTCACGTCGGTTAGGCCTAACAGTACCATACCCATCAGTCTTGTTTTGTAGCAAAACCTCATACAGTTCCGGAGACGTATAGAAGTTGTCCGTGGTCACAAAATATCCTTGGTTCAGCAATGGCTTCAGCAGTGTAAGGACAGATGATGTGGCCATCCCATAGCCGCTGTACCTGGGGTTGAACTTCGTGCCTTTACCGGTGTAAATGACCGAATTCCAGATGTACCCTGTGGATGACTCGCAGAGCATGTAGAATTTGATGCCAAACCGCGCTCTTTTGGATGCAATAAACTGTATCCAGCTTAGGCGTCCCTTGTAGGCCATCAAACTTTCATCCTTGCTGACGTCCCTTTCTGGCACGTAGGTCCGCTGGAAATTGGTCACAATCATTTGGCATACCTCCCAGATTGTTTTTAGTTTGGGCGCAGGATGCGTGGCCTCATCAAATTCTTGATTGTTCGTGAAGTGGAAATACTTCATGATGAGGGAATTTGGTATTCTGACATCACGGTGCCAAAAAATGGAGTGGCCAGTAACTTATTGGTGGTCTAGTACCATTTCTGGAGCGGTTTCCCCACCACCCCCTGAAGAATGATGAGTCCTAGAAACTGCCAGATGTCCTCTTTAGTCACCGGCTCCCACTTTCTGCTTCTGGAAAACCTGGCATGCAGCGTAGCGGATTGCTGATCATGGTAGCGATTGGTCTCTGTGACAATTTTTTCAATTACCTCTTCAGTGAGGAATAATTGCAGGTATGCCAGAGGGTTGTCACACTCAACATCTACCTTCATCCCAGGTGATCCAGTGAACGGGTATCTTGGGGGCGCTACCTGGTCTGTAACGCAGTCTATAGGGCACCAAGTGCACACATCGCTGAGGTCAGGTGCAGGATCCTCGCCATTGTCACTTGCCAGATCAGTGTCAGTGTCAGTGTCAGACGACAAATCTCCCTACGACTCACTATCGCTTAGTTCTGTGAGCAACTCCGTGTCGCTGCCGCTGTCACTCAACTGGTTCAAAAGCGCCCTTGTAGTAAAGTGGCGCTTTTTTGATGCCATGTTATAAATATTTTTATGGGCCAAATGACAGTAAAATGGCAGGCAAGGGGCACTGTACAGTGATCAAGTGTCAGATCAGAGATGATACAGTACAATCCGCTCAGATTACAATGTATCACCTCTTTTTATGTGTGTTTATGTGTGTTTCACTTTTTTAATTTTGAAATTCCCGCCCAGTTCTACTCCCATGCACCGCTGCTGCTTGCAGGGAACGGAACCAGAAAGTCAGATGGGGTCGGCACTCTTGCCGGTGATCTCGCCAGCGATTACAGCGGAGGACATCATCACTGGATCGCCAGGAGAAGGTAAGGGGACTCCGCTGGCAGCTCTGCAATGTTTCCCCGAGCGTGACTCAGGGTTACCAATCCTAGCAGAAAAAAACAAACCCGAGTCACGCTCGGGAATACCGCCAGGGAGGTTAACCCAAGGAAGCCAGAGTTTGTCAAATTTACATATTTGATCTATTTCAATTGCTTCCATTTTATCATGAATAAGAGCTTTATTAGTTCTGTGTATGGTTTCAGCTAGATTAAATATTGAGTTTTCCAAGCCTTAGCAATGTTTTTTTTTTTTTTTGCGGCTGTTAGGAGCTGTAAAAGAAGGCAACATTGATTCTGTGTGATTCCAGGTTTAATAGGGCTGTAGCAGGATTTGCCTTTATAGGTGTATCAAAGATTTGGGAGGCCTAATCAAAAACTGCCTTCCAGAATTGTTGGGCAATTGGGCAATCCCACCCAATATGAAGTTGAGTGCCAGACCCTGAACAGCCAGGAAAACAAGCTCCAGTATAATCAGAAACATATTTCGATATTCTAGCGGGGACCAAATACCAACGGGTTAGCACCTTAAAGTTAGTTTCCACAGCAATAATATTAGAAGAAGCAGACTTAGTGGCGGACCATATGCTAGACAATTCAGTAGCAATAAATGAGAAATTAAGGTCTAGTTCCCATTTGGAGACATATGAGGGGGGACCAGTGTTAGTACTGGCTAAAATTTGCTTATAGAGAAACAAATTCCTCTAGCAAATACATATGCGTTCAAAACGCGACATCTTGGATAGTTGGGAGTTGGAATTGAGATAAGGTTGGAAAAAAAATTTGATTTGCAAATATCGGAACAGTTCAGATTAAGGAAATCCAAATGTATCACACAAAGTAGGAAAATAATGTATGGAGGAAGCAGATACCAATTTATATAAATGTGTTAAATTAGCTGTATTCCATGCTTTGAAAGAATTAGAAGCGATCCAGGCAGGGTAAAAAGCAGGATTTTTAACTAAAGAAAGGATCGGTAAATGAGGAGATTGAAGGCCAAGAGAAGTTTTGAATCTGTCCCAGATGGATAAAGAATGTTTTATGATAGGATTGCGATTAAAAGTACATTCAGTTGGTTCCAACCATAACATGTTAGATACTGAAATAGGGTCACGAGAAAGCATATGAAGAGGGATGGAAGGGATGGAAAGTATGTATACAAGTAACAAAAACATCACAGAAAACATAATTTTTTTTTTTATAATAAATAATAAATAAAGAAATATAGCAAACAACTCGCTGCTGCCAGTAAAAGATAAATATAAATGAAAATAAATAAATATACCAGCAGAAAAGTAAGGAGTTAAACAATAGAAAAAAAAATGCATCGAGTGAGTTCTAAACTGTTAAGACAAAAAAAAAAACAAGGCGGTTTACCAAACATCTAGTTAGTTGGAAGTTAAAGATATAAGAATACCTGACATCGGATGGTGCATGCGCGGATGCCTGAGGGAGAAGTCGCATCCCCTTAGAGCTCCGCTCCCGGGTTAAACAAACCGGAGAACCGACCGTTGTTTTCACCGCAAACGGCACCAGCTCCCGCAAATTCATAACAGGTAAGCTTTGGCTTATTGAGGATGGTCACGAGGGGGCCAAAAACAAAGTATAAGATTGGTACCTCTAAAGATACACCGGCCCGGCAGACATCCAAGATGGCGGCGCCTGGTACCTCACAGACTCGCACACAGCGGGTTCCTAAATCCCTGTCACACAATGTCAAAACTCTGGACACAGCTGGTGAGATTGATTCTGACTATGAAACACCTGAAAATGTTATTCAGTCTAACATGTTCAGACAATTTGAGAAAATGCTTCAAAAAGCTTTGAAACAAACTTCTGACCAGATAACAGAGAAGCTGACAAGGGAGATTAGGGAGCTGGGGCATAGAACAGCTGAATTGGAAATGCGGGTAGATGATATAGAAACTACCACACAGCATTATAATACTACTATTGAACAGCTTAAGGATGAGAACTTTTTATTACAAAACCGTTTGGAAGACCAGGAGAACAGGGACCGTCGGACCAACCTAAGAATCAGAGGTCTCCCTGAAACAATCATAGACTTACAGGGAACTATATGTGCACTGTTTCAGGAACTGTTACCAGGTATTTCACCTGAGAGATTGGAAATGGACAGAGTCCACAGGGCCCTAACTCAACGCAAACCCAATGGACCCCCTAGAGATATTATAGTTAAATTTCATTACTATAAAACAAAGGAGCAAATACTTGCTGCTGCTAGAGGTAAAAACACTCTTGAGTTCCAGGGCAATATCTATCAGCTCTTTACAGACCTCTCCCCTCTAACTGTTACTAAGAGGCGTTCTATGAAACCACTGCTGCAAGTACTTCAAAAGCACCAAATCATATACCACTGGGGGTTTCCATTCTCTCTCCGCTTTACATACTTGGAAACCAGATATACCTGTCGCACGTCCGATGAACTTCGGTCAGCCTTAATTGATCTAGGCCTGATGGATCACACCAATTCTAAGGAGCAACCTCGTAGACGTGCGGCTTCTAGATCACCTCCAAATGAAACCGACCTGGACCCAAACCCCTCTGGCTATACTAGACAGAATCTTCATAAAAGAGGACGTTTTGATAGTCAGGCACCGATAAATGTCGACTCAATGGACTGATTATTCACTTCTCATTAATCTTATCCATGTTTCTCCCCTTTTGTAGGGTATTAGCCCCATTGCTTTATTCTGAAAATCATTGCACTATCTATGCTTGGAGAACTAGAATCCTGTTCTCCAATTTTTTTTTTTTTTTTTGTGGTGTTTTGTTTCTGTCAAAAATATCTATTTCTTTAATCTATATGCACATAATATATCCATATTAATTTGTACTTATGAAATATGAATCTAGGTTTCTATTTAGGGTTTTAATCAGCCAGAATATTTATTTTTCATTTACATTTTTGAGTCAAGTGTTTTTAACCACTTAAGCCCCGGACCATTTCGGGCAATTAGGACCAAGCCTGTTTTTGGGATTCGGCACTGCGCTGCTTTAACTGTAAATTGTGTGGACATGCAATGTTGTATCCAAATGAAATTTGCGTCCTTTTCTTCCCACAAATAGAGCTTTCTTTTAATGGTATTTGATTGCCTCTGCGATTTTTATTTTTTGCGATATAAACAGAAAAAGACCGAAAATTTTGAAAAAAAATGATATTTTCTACTTTTTGTTATAAGAAAAATCGAATAAACTCAATTTTAGTCATACATTTAGGCCAAAATGTATTCAGCCACATGTCTTTAGTAAAAAAAATGTCAATAAGCGTATATTTATTGGTTTGCGCAAAAGTTATAGCGTTTACAAACTAGGGTACATTTTCTGAAATTTACACAGCTTTAAATTTATGACTGCCTATCTCATTTCTTGAGGTGCTAAAATGGCAGGGCAGTACAAAACCCCCCCAAATGACCCCATTTTGGAAAGTAGACACCCCAAGGAAATTGCTGAGAGGCATGTTGAGCCCATTGAATATTTTTTTTTTTGTCCCAAGTGATTGAATAATGACAAAAAAAAATAAAATAAAAAAAAATTACAAAAAGTTGTCACTAAATGATATATTGCTCACACATGCCATGGTTATATGTGGAATTGCACCCCAAAATACATTCTGCTGCTTCTCCTGAGTACGGGGATACCACATGTGTGGGACTTTTTAGGAGCCTAGCCACGTACGGGACCCCGGAAACCAAGCACCGCCTTCAGGATTTCTAAGGGCGCAAATTTTTGATTTCACTCCTCACTACCTATCACAGTTTCGAAGGCCATAAAATGCCAAAATAGCACAAAACCCCCCCAAATGACCCCATTTTGGAAAGTAGACACCCCAAGCTATTTACTGAGAGGCATGTTCAGTCCATGGAATATTTTATATTTTGCCACAAGTTGCGGGAATATGACAAACTTTTTTTTTTTGCACAAAGTTGTCACTAAATGATATATTGCTCACACATGCCATGGGCATATGTGAAATTACACCCCAAAATACATTCTGCTGCTTCTCCTGAGTACGGGGATACCACATGTGTGGGACTTTTTGGGAGCCTAGCCGCGTACGGGACCCCAAAAACCAAGCACCGCCTTCAAGGTTTCTAAGGGCATACATTTTTGATTTCACTCCTCACTACCTATCACAGTTTTGAAGGCCATAAAATGCCAAGATGGCACAAAACCCCCCCAAATGACCCCATTTTGGAAAGTAGACACCCCAAGCTATTTGCTGAGAGGCATGTTGACCCCATTGAATATTTTTTTTTTTGTCCCAAATGATTGAATAATGACAAAAAGAAAAAAAAATAAAAATGTACAAAAAGTTGTCACTAAATGATATATTGCTCACACATGCCATGGTTATATGTGGAATTGCACCCCAAAATACATTCTGCTGCTTTTCCTGAGTACGGGGATACCACATGTGTGGGACTTTTTGGGAGCCTAGCCGCGTACAGGGCCCCAAAAACCAAGCACCGCCTTCAGGATTTCTAAGGGCGTAAATTTTTGATTTCACTCCTCACTACCTATCACAGTTTCGAAGGCCATAAAATGCCAAAATAGCACAAAACCCCCCCAAATTACCCCATTTTGGAAAGTAGACACCCCAAGCTATTTACTGAGAGGCATGTTGAGTCCATGGAATATTTTATATTTTGCCACAGGTTGCGGGAATATGACAAACTGTTTTTTTTTGCACAAAGTTGTCACTAAATGATATATTGCTCACACATGCCATGGGCATATGTGAAATTACACCCCAAAATACATTCTGCTGCTTCTCCTGAGTACGGGGATACCACATGTGTGGGACTTTTTGGGAGCCTAGCCGCGTACGGGACCCCAAAAACCAAGCACCGCCTTCAAGGTTTCTAAGGGCATAAATTTTTGATTTCGCTCCTCACTACCTATCACAGTTTTGAAGGCCATAAAATGCCAAGATGGCACAAAACCCCCCCAAATGACCCCATTTTGGAAAGTAGACACCCCAAGCTATTTGCTGAGAGGCATGTTGAGCCCATTGAATATTTTTTTTGTCCCAAATGATTGAATAATGACAAAAAGAAAAAAAAAATGTACAAAAAGTTGTCACTAAATGATATATTGCTCACACATGCCATGGTTATATGTGAAATTACACCCCAAAATACATTCTGCTGCTTCTCCTGAGTACGGGGATACCACATGTGTGGGACTTTTTGGGAGCCTAGCCGCGTACGGGACCCCAAAAACCAAGCACCGCCTTCAAGGTTTCTAAGGGCATAAATTTTTGATTTCACTCCTCACTACCTATCACAGTTTTGAAGGCCATAAAATTTCAAAATAGCCCAAAACCCCCACAAATGACCCCATTTTGGAAAGTAGACACCCCAAGCTATTTGCTGAGAGGCATGGTGAGTATTTTACAGCTCTCATTTGTTTTTTAAAATTAAGAAAGACATTTTTTTTTCTTTTTTTTTTTCTTTTTTTACATTTTCAAAACTTTGTGACAAAAAGCGAGATCTGCAAAATACTCAACATACCTCTCAGCAAATAGCTTGGGGTGTCTACTTTCCAAAATGGGGTCATTTGGGGGGGTTTTGTGCCATCTGGGCATTCCATGGCCTCCGAAACTGTGATAGGCAGTGAGGAGTGAAATCAAAAATTTACACCCATAGAAATCCTGAAGGCGGTGCTTGGTTTTTGGGGTCCCGTACGCGACTAGGCTCCCAAAAAGTCCCACACATGTGGTATCCCCGTACTCAGGAGAAGCAACAGAATGTATTTTGGGGTGTAATTCCACATATTCCCATGGCATGTTTGAGCAATATATAATTTAGTGACAACTTTTTGTACATTTTTTTTTTTTTTTGGTCATTATTCAATCACTTGGGACAAAAAAAAAAAATATTCAATGGGCTCAACATGCCTCTCAGCAAATAGCTTGAGGTGTCTACTTTACAAAATGGGGTCATTTGGGGGGGTTTTGAACTGTCCTGGCATTTTATGCACAACATTAGGAAGCTTATGTCACACATCATCCACTCTTCTAACCACTTGAAGACAAAGCCCTTTCTGACACTTTTTGTTTACATGAAAAAAAATTTTTTTTTGCAAGAAAATTATGTTGAACCCCCAAACATTATATATTTTTTTAAAGCAAAGGCCCTACAGATTAAAATAGTGGGTGTTGCATTTTTTTTTTCCACACAGTATTTGCGCAGCGTTTTTTCAAACGCATTTTTTGGGGGAAAAACACACTTTTTTTATTTTTAATGCACTAAAAAACACTATATTGCCCAAATGTTTGATGAAATAAAAAAGATGATCATAGGCCGAGTACATGGATACCAAACACGACATGCTTTAAAATTGCGCACAAACGCGCAGCGGCGACAAACTACATTCATTTTTAAAAGCATTTAAAAGCCTTTACAGGTTACCACGTTAGATTTACAGAGGAGGTCTACTGCTAAAATGACTGCCCTCGATCTGACCTTCGCGGTGATACCTCACATGCATGATGCAATTGCTGTTTACATATGACGCTAGACCGACGCTTGCGTTCGCCTTTGCGCAATAGCAGGGGGGGACAGCGGTGCTTTTTTTTTTTTTTTTTTTATTATTTATTTGGCTTTTTTATTTTATTTTTAAACTGTGCCTTCCATATTTAATTTTTTTACCATTTTTATCGTTATCTCAGGGAATGTAAATATCCCCTATGATAGCAATAGGTAGTGACAGGTACTCTTTTTTTGAAAAAAATTGGGGGGTTAGACCCTAGATCTTTCCTCTGCCCTCAAAGCATCTGACCACACCAAGATCGGTGTGATAAAATGCTTTCCCAATTTCCCAATGGCGCTTTTTATATCCGGGGGGGGGACATTCCCTCCCACTGCTTGTAAAAGCAGTCTAGAGGCTAATTATCTGCTAGAATTGCTTTTACATGAAAGCCGGCTGCTGGCTGAAAAGAATGATACCAAGATGATACCTAAACGCGCAGGCATCATTCTGGTATAAACATTCAAAGTCCAGCAACATACCAGTACGTTGCTGGTCCTTGTTGGACATGTATTGTAATCTTTTTTTTCATACAGCCTATTGGCTGAACGAAAAAAAGAGATTGATTGGTGGGTATGCCCACCATTAGAATACCTCCCTTCATCCACCCACTTCTAATGATGGCCATATATGCCGAAGCATGGGGGCATCCTCCCGCAAAAAAGTTATGCCGCGTACACACGGTCAAGCCTTCGTCGGAATTTCGACCGTATGTACGCGGCATAAAAGGTTATGCCGCGTACACACGGTCGGACTTTTCCACGGATAAGCCTCCGTTGGAATTTCGACCATATATACGCAGCATTAGGAGCAAAATCGCTCCTCCGCCCCTGCTGCCCCCATGCTTCGGCATATATGCTCTTTTTTTTAACTGTGGTGGTGAAATCACCTCCTACAGCGTTGGAGTCACGGCTTTATGTATCGTGGGAGCAAACGCTGTTGCTGTCAAGATAAATAGATCCGCGCTGCAACTGAATGGCGTACCTGCTAAGCAAATGGTGGTTAACATTAAAACAAAGTAACATTACAGTACAACAGTAAGACCTTACCATGCCATACCTGCAAAGCAAATACCAAAACAAAACCTAGTAAAAAATAAAAAAATGTTTTAACGCAACCTGTGCCTAAAATATATATATGCCGAAGCATGGGGGCATCCTCCCGCAAAAAAGTTATGCCGCGTACACACGGTCGGAATTTCGACCGTATGTACGCGGCATTAGGAGCAAAATCGCTCCTCCGCCCCTGCTGCCCCCATGCTTCGGCATATATGCTCTTTTTTTTAACTGTGGTGGTGAAATCACCTCCTACAGCACTGGAGTCACGGCTTTATGTATCGTGGGAGCAAACGCTGTTGCTGTCAAGATAAATAATTCCGTGCTGCAGTTGAATGGCGCACCTGAAAACAAAAAATTACATACCTGAAAAGCAAGCATGATAAAACATTGCAGAATAGAATACAGTAAAAAAGAGCAGAACAATAGAGAGAAAATAGAGAGAGAGAGAACAATAAAACGACAACTATTTTTGGTTTTTTTATTTTATATTTTTTTTGTGTTTTGTTTTTTACGTTTTTTTTTTCTTTTTTACACTTTTTTTTGTAACTTTACAACTGTAATGGTTCGGGTCTCTCAAAATGTAATGGCATCTTGGGAGACCCTGTGTAAGTGTGTCCTTGTCTGTGAAATGCTGTACCCTACGCTAAAACTTCACTTTTGAGTGGTAGCGTTCAAAACATTCACCTTGGCAAAGACCAGGCTTGTCAGGACAGAGTGGACAAAAACTACGGGTGTCACGCCTAAATCCGCGCTTGCTACAGACACGACATCTTTTTTGGGGGTGGCTTTGGGTAGGGGTACTCGGGAGGACATACGAATAATGCCTCTCATGCAGCCGGCTTACTGCATTTGGTTGGGGATGGTGAGGTGCAGAACCGCCTGGATACAGGAGTTCTGTGACTATCTCATTCTGGAATTTTAGAAGAGATAACGTCCCGCCTGAAGCTCTGTATAGCACATGAGCGTTCAGCAAAGCCAATTGGAATAATGATAGAGACACTTTTTTGTACCAGCGTCTCGCCTTACGGTCAATTAGATACAGCGCCATCAACTGGTCGTTGAGGTCCACCCCTCCCATATTTTGGTTATATTCGTGGACACAGAGGGGTTTCTCCACAACACCAGTCGCCGTACGAATTTGGACTGTCGTGTCTGCATGAAGGGAGGTAAGAAGGAAAACATTCTTATTGTCCCTCCACTTCATAGGGAGCAAGTTATTACACTTCAAGCAGGCTCTCTCCCCCAGCCTAAGACGGGCATCTACAAGCCGCTGGGGAAAGCCCCGGCGATTAGGTCGCACGGTGCCACATGCTCCAATCTGATGATCAAACAAGTGACTAAACAGTGGCACGCTCGTGTAATAATTGTCCACATACAAGTGGTACCCCTTTCCGAATAAGGGTGACACCAAGTTCCACACTATCTTGCCAGCGCTCCCTATGTAATCCGGGCAGTTGACCGACTCAATCTGACTATCTTTTCCCTCATAAACCGTAAAGTTCACTACATAGCCTGTTGCCCTGTCACAGAACTTGTAGAGCTTGACCCCGTATCTGGCACGCTTGCTGGGAAGGTACTGCTTAAAAGACAAGTGGCCAGAAAATTTAATCAGGGACTCATCAACGCAGACAACTTGATCGGGAGTAAACAAGGCTGCAAAACGTTCGTTGAAGTGGTTTATGAGGGGCCGAATTTTATAGAGCCGGTCGTATTCAGGGTCCCCACGTGGACGACAAAGTTCATTGTCGTTGAAGTGCATGAACCGCAAAATCTGCTCGTATCATGCCCTGGACATGGAGGCAGAGAACACGGGCATGTGGTCAATTGGGTGCGTGGACCAATAAGCACGCAATGACGGAAATTTATGTGTGCCCATGTTGAGGGAAAGGCCCAGAAAGGTCTTAAATCCGGAAACCGTAATTGGTTTCCAATTTCTGGCAATTTTAGGCAACTGGGGGTTAGCGGCGATAAATTGACCAGCATATAAATTACTCTGGTCCACAATAGATCTATAGAGATCTTCCGTGAAAAACAGCGAATAAAAATCAATTGGAATAAAATCAGCTGTTTCCACCTGAATACCGGGTTGGGCAGTGAATGGGGGAAGTACGGGTTCTGCAGAAGTGGTGGGGACCCAATCAGGATAGGCGAATTCTGCAGGAAGGGCAGTATGGGCACGACGGGCCTGCCTTTGTCTTCTTGGTGGCAGCGGGACACTACTTGTGCTTGCCACCTCGCCAGCTTGAACTGCACTTATGGGACTCGCCACGTCACCAAGTGTTACTGCAGTGCTGGATGTACGTCCAGGCTGTACTAGGCCGCTGGTGCTTGCCAGTTCACCAGAAGGAATAGCGGCGCTAGTACTACTCTGCTCCATGATACGAGAGACCTGCGGTTCTTGCTCCTCAACAACCTCAGAAGATCGGGATCGGGTACGCCTGACCTTAGCAGGGACCTCAACTTCGTCATCAGAGCTATCTGACGTAGGGCCGCTGACGTCACTGTCTTCTACGGGAAGATATTCTGAGCCTGAATCTGACAGATACGTGACCTCCTCTTCACTATCTGTCATGCTCAGAATCTCGTAGGCCTCTTTACTAGTGTACCTTCGTCTTGCCATTTTGGGCTCTAAATTTAGGGGTACACTAGTAAGATTCACAGGAAAAAAAGCACCTGACTGTCGTCAGCAAATATATCAAACGCTACAAAAAAAACTGTTAGCGATCGCAGGGATCAGGCCTGTCTCTGCGAACGCTGCAGTTATGTGTGTTGTGTTTGGTAAGTGACAGTGATCGATCGATACTGCACTTGGGTGGGCTGGGCTGGGCTGGGCTGGGCGGAGGGGCTAAACGCAGGCGCTAGCAGGTATCTGGGCTGATCCCGCTAACACTGCGTTTTTGGGAACCCTAAACCGCTGGGGATGCTAGTATAGATCTGATCAGATACTATACCACTAAGGGGGGTGTATGCTTTGCGCGTGGGTGTTAGCGTTACTGTCACTAACCTAACACTGCCTGGGGCGACGCAGACCCTCTCTGGCGCTAAAACCTAATTGATCTCACCCGCCGGGCGATCAGGGGGGTTAAACCTTTATTGGGTTATATACGGCGGGTGCCCTGATGCTATAAAAAGCAAACTAATCAACCAGCGTCACCCGTAACCTTTATATGGTGATCACTGGTGAAAGGGTTAACTAGGGGCAATCAGGGGGTTAAAACCTTTATTAGGTTAAATATGGGGGTACCTGACACTATATAAAAACCTGACGGGTAACCTAAATAACTAAATAACTTACTGGCTAACCAGTGACACCAGTGACGCTTATACGGCGATCACTGGTGAAAGGGTTAACTCTAGGGGCAATCAGGGGGTTAAAATAATATATGGGGGTACCTGACACCAATAAAAACCTGCGGCGAACCTAAAAAAAAAATAACTGCCTATCTAAAACACCAGCGACACGAATACAGCGATCGGAAAAACAATCGCTTAGTGACGCTGAAGTTAGGGGGTGAAAGGGTTACCTGGGGGGTGATCAAGGGGTTAAACCTTTATTAGGGGGGGTTAGGGGGCTACCCTGGACCTAAAGGGGCCTAATCCTAACTGCCCTGCAACTTTTTACAATCACAGATGACACTAAATGCAGTGATCAGTAAAATAAATGATCACTGCAATCAGTGACACTGTGATTGGGGGCTTTGGGGTGACCTGGGGGGTGATCTGGGGGTGACTGGGGGGTGATTTGTATGCCTATGTGTACCTACGTGTCAGTGGACTGTTAGAGCACTAACCTCTGTCTTCACTCCTCGGCGCCGGGAACGAAAAGACCGCGGCGAGGGAGATGACATCACTTCCTCCAGCCTGTGTTTACATCACATGGCGGAGGAAGCAATTTCATTGGCCGGGAGCGATCGCGAGGGGGGGGGGGCGGAATCGAGCGGCCGCCCCCTCATGCCTGATCGCTCCCGAACACTTAACGGCCGCTCACTGCACAAAGGCGATCACGTAGATCTACGTGATTCTGCCTGTCCGTGCCATTCTGCCGACGTAAATCGGCGGCGGGCGGTCGTTAAGTGGTTAAGGGTTTTTTTTTTTTTTCTCTGTGTTTGTCCCCTTCCTGACAAATATGTCTACTTAGTAATTTAAATGCATATTATATTTTACCTATGAAATATATATTTGGGTAATTACTTATTGTTTCAGTCAGCAAGAAGGTCTATATTACATTTACATTTTTGAGACAAGTGTTTTTTTGTTTTTTTTTGTTGTCTTGTCCCCTTTCTGACAAATATGTCTACTTAGTAATTTATATGCATATTATATTATACTTCTGAAATATGAATTTGGGCATTAATTTATTGTTTTAGTCAGCCAGAAGGTCTATATTACATTATTTTTTTTATTTTTTTATTTTTTGTGTGTTTGTCCCCTTTCAGACAAATATGTCTACTTAGTAATTTAAATGCATATTAGATTGTACCTATGAAATATAAATTTGGGTAATTATTTATTGTTTTAGTCAGCCAGTAGGTCTATATTACATTTCCATTTTTATTTTTTTTCCCCTCTCTCCCTTCCCTTTCCTCTATAATTGCGAGCTTGTTTATTAATTATTTCGCTTGCGTTGACGGTTTGCTTCACAAGTGTTAAGATTGATATTTTCCAGCCTCCTTATGGACGCATTCATTTAGAAATTGACTCAACATACTTCCCAAAGTTGGTATGCTTCCTTTCTCTCTCTTTTTTTGTTTATTGCATCTCCAGTCTTCTTGATAGAGAATTATTTATGTTTTCTACTATAATACTTAAGTGTTCTCCGGCGTTGTTTTTCCCTCCGGAACTTCTTGCGGCCCCCTACGTACCCCCTGACTCCTGCTACTATTATGCAGGAGTCGGTCGGTGACCATGGAACCCCTCAGAGATTTTTTGTTATCTCTCCGAGATGTTCCTGCGCCCTACTAGTACATCATTATTTTATGACCCTAATTGCAGTCATTAGGGCTTCTTTTTTATTTGGTTTCTTCTTTATTCTTTCTTTTCTGTCTTTCCTTTCTTCTCCTCTTCTGTCTCCCTTGGTGGCGGTTCGAACTCATAATATGGGTTTCATTAACCCTTATATAAAACTTACCCTTACTATGTCATGGCCCCCATAAACATTTTGTCCTTAAATGTACAAGGCTTCAACGTTCCACAAAAAAGAACTAAAGCTCTACGTTCCTTTTCAGCTAGAAAAGCTCACATCATTTTCCTTCAAGAAACGCACTTTATCAATAACGCCTCCCCTAAATTTCTTTCCTCCTCCTACCCTCAATTCTACGCAGCTTCAGCTACAACTAAGCAACGTGGGTCCTTGATTGGATTCCACCGTTCTACACCATTTACCCTTAATACACAAATATGTGACCCTGAGGGTAGATATGTTTTATTAACAGGCTTTATTGCTGATACTGAAGTCACATTAGTTTCGTATTACGCCCCAAATAAACGTCCTGAAGCTTTTCTATCACATCTTTTCCAACTAATCGAATCACATAAATTTGGAACAATAATATTATGTGGCGACTCCAATACTACCATTTATCCTTTCTTGGATAAATCCCCGTCATCTCCTAACTCTCCTACCCATAAACGGTCCTTCCAATCTCTACTTACTTCTTTTAATTTTGTTGATACCTGGCGGGAACTTAACCCAACTTCCAGAAATTTTACACATTATTCTTATCCACACAAATCTTTTTCACGAATAGACCATATTTTCCTCCCCTCTAGTATGCTCCCTGAAGTAATATCCTCTAATATAATCCCATTTCCTTGGACAGACCATTGTGCGGTCACTGCTACAATTACCTCTCCTATACCTAGGTCACATGACACCACTTGGTGTATTAACGACTCCATCCTAACTCACCCCTCACACCGTTCAGATATTGAACTGGCTCTTAATGATTATATCTCATTTAATGACACTACTGATGTCTCTGCCCTTACATTATGGGAAGCCCATAAAGCTGTTATTCGGGGCAGCTTGATACAAAAGGCGAGATCTATTAAAAGAGTCCGCAAGATTCTGTTTACCAAACTTGAAGCAAATTTTGACGCTTGTCATTTGGCTCATCAAGCTACCCCGAATGCACACACAAACACTAAATTGGAAAGGGCCCGGCTTGAGTTGGATCTTTTTCTGACAGATTCGGCAGACAAACTCTTACACAAGCGGCAACATACCCTATACCGCAAAGCCAATAAGCCCGATACCCCAATGGCCCGCAGCCTCAAGTCTATTGATCGTTCACAAGCTGCATTCCGACTTAGAACCTCCAGAGATGCATACACTAGTAACCCATTAAAGATCTTGGACATCTTTCAATCTAAATTAGCTAAGCTCTATGACTCTGGCTTAATCTTTGATAAAAACAAAGCAGACACTTTGTTCTCAGATGTTAAACTTCCCACAATGACACCGGAACAGTGTGAATATTTGGAGAGTCCCATAACGGCCTTGGAAGTTAAAGCTGCTATTAAAGAATTGAAGCCTCACAAGAGACCGGGCCCCGATGGGTTTTCTGCACTATACTACAAACAATTTGATTCGATTTTAACGCCTCTATTGACTAGAGCCTTCAATTCTTTGTTAGCTGGTCATTCGTTTAAAACCGAAACACTAACTTCCATCATAGCAATGATTCCCAAACCTAAATCTGACACTACCTCTTGGTCTAATTACCGCCCCATATCTCTTTTAAATCTAGACATTAAGTTACTAGCTAAGATCTTGGCAACTAGATTGAATAGCATTATAGGTAAACTTATCCATCGTGACCAAACTGGCTTCATGCCCTTGCGTCAAGCAGGGGATAATGTCAGAAGAGCACTTTTATTAATTCATGCCGCCAAAAAAAGACGTATCCCAACTTGCCTTATATCATTAGATATTAGGAAGGCGTTCGACTCAATCAGCTGGCCATATCTACAATATACTCTTCAAAAATGGGGTTTTGGGGAAAATTTCTTAACTTGGGTCTCCTCACTATACAGCACTCCGAAAGCTTATATTAAATATATGGGCTATAAATCGGCTATGATAGATATTAGAAGAGGTACTAGACAGGGTTGCCCCCTATCCCCTTTGCTTTTTGCCCTACTTATTGAACCCTTAGCATGTATTATTAGAAATAATCCTAATATCAAAGGTGTAGAATTAGGTGGACATCACCACAAATTGAGTCTTTTTGCAGATGACATCCTGATTTTTTTATCCCATCCCCACGTCTCAGCCCCAAATCTAGTAAATACTTTAGACAAGTTTGCAAAGATTTCTGGTTTGTGTGTTAATCATGCCAAATCTAATGCCCTTAATATTTCCCTTTCACCATCTGAGTTACAACAAGCTCAAACGTCTTTACCTTTCAATTGGGAATTGCATCATATTTCATATCTTGGAGTCCAACTCACTTCTTCTATATCCGACCTATTTTCAGCTAACTACTTACCCTTATTGAAGTCAACTACTAATCTGATGAAACAATGGTCTTCTCTTCCTTTATCTTGGATTGGGAGGATTAATGCTACTAAGATGTCAATCTTACCAAAGTTCCTTTACCTATTCCGAGTTCTCCCCATACATATACCTCCTTACTTCCTGAGGCTCACTCAAAAGAGAGTGATGGCTTTTATATGGGGCTCTACAAAGCCCCGTATACCTAGATCGACTCTTTATCTTGATAAATTGAAAGGTGGTCTGGGAATTCCTAACTTTTCCTCATACTACTTTGCTGCTCAGCTAGCACAACTCCCCAAATACCATTCTACAATAGAATCCCCTCTATGGGTAGCGATTGAATCAGTGGATATTGACCCCATTTCTGTGAATAATTTGCTCTGGTTAGCTCCTAAAGATAGACTAAACTTATCTAACCCTGTAACCAAACATTCTATAGCTATCTGGGACAAATATAGATCCACAAAAAGCCTACAATCCACTCATAACCCTCTACTCTCTTTTCTTCAAAATCCCTCATTTTACCCCGCCTGGAAATTTCCCCTATCATTTGCAGCTTGGTCCAGAAGAAACCTACTTCAATTCCATAATCTAGTTTCCTCCAATGATATTCTTACGTTCCCAACATTATGTGATTTATACAAACTCCCCATGAAGGAGCTCTTCCGCTATCTACAAATTAAGAACTTTTATACACCCCTCGTTGATACGGGATCCCCTCTCACCCAAATGACTCAATTTGAATGTATCTGTAACAGTGATCCCCATGCTAGAGGATTAATATCACTTTTGTATAAACGCATCAATTCCACATCCGACGATACTTTACCATCCTATACGACTAAATGGGCACACGACATGGATAGAACATTCAGTAAAAGTGACTGGGATATTATATGGTCAGCTACTAAGCATTCCTCGCCAAACTGTTTTGCGTTGGAAACAAATTATAAGGTCCTTTCTCGATGGTACCTGGTTCCGGCCAGGATTGCCAAATTTGCCCCCTCGTACCCAAATCTATGTTTCAGAGGCTGTTCTGAACCGGGCACGCAGTTCCATATTTGGTGGCAATGTCCAATCGTTCAATCCTTCTGGAGTAAAATATTTCACATGGCCTCTACGGCCTTGGAAATACCAATCCCGCCAGACCCGGCACTGGCTCTCCTCAACCTCAAACCTCCTAATTTGAATAAGTCACAATTCAAATTACTACTACATCTCACCACGGCGGCTAAACAATCTATAGCTAAGGCCTGGAAAACCCAAACTTTGGTTGTGGCTGAAACTAAACAGAGAATTAACAGAGCCCTTATCTTTTCCAAAATGTCTGCTATTGAAGATGACAACATTGCAACATATAATAAAATATGGAAACCATGGATTAAACACTTCTTACCCCCAGATTTTGATCAACTATTGTTGATGCCTCTTTGAAATACTTTAATATTTATCTATTAATATAATATTTAAACAGGGCCTTGATCTGACTGGACCGCCACCCGGAGAGACAACCTTCACCTTTTTCTCTATTTTACTACACCCATACCTTCTTTTCTATAAATTTTACTTTTCTCCCATATTTCTTCTTCTTCTCTCTTACTTCTTCTGTCTTTCTGTTTTGGTTAGTTTTGTTACTTGTGTAATACAGATTTTTTACACATGTGATGTTCATTACATGACTTATATATATAACTTTAAAGTTTCACTTTATCAATCACTAATATCTTTGTGTCTTAAAGATTTGTTAGGAAAGTCTCCACTAAACAATTGAGGTATGACAACGTTCATCTGGTGTATCCTTCTGGATAGCCCAACATATTCTCTCATACTTAATCGAGCCCCCATCTGCTCACAGCTTGCTCCCTTCGGGGGTGAGTGGTTGGTCTGGAGACGTGATATTCTATCCTAAATATTGCTTATCTTCATTGCTCTAATCTTTTATACCTCTATTTGTATTGATATAATTGTTACTGAGGTTTATCCTCTACTGCCTTTCTTTCAATATGTATTTTTAGTGACTACTGTATTTATTTACAATTCTATTCTTGATCAGAATGTAATGTTCAGTATATTTGCTATGTACTTGTAAAATCTAATAAAAATATTAAACAAGAAGAATACCTGACATCAAGTCAAACAAAAAGAAAAAGTCAGTCCATAGAGTCCTCAGGAGTTGGCGTAGGAGAAAAAAAAGGACCACGTTTTGATTGCCCCTGGGAACTGGGAACCATTCGACTTTGTGTTTTGCTTTGGTTGAGAGGGCATTCTAGAAGCTGGATATTTTGTAAAGAAGATTGGAGTTCTTCAGCAGAACGGCAGACATATTTAGATCCTTGGTAGGTGAAGCAAATTGAAAACGGAAAGAACCATTGATAGGTGATTTGATGTCGCTGTAAAACTTAAAGAAGTGGCTTCAAAGTCTGACACTCAGGCCTCGTACACACGGCCGAGATTCTCGTTGAAAAAAACGTGTCGTTTTTTCGACGAGATTCTTGGACAAGAAAATTGTCCCGGCCGAGTGTACACACGCTCGATTCAAAGAACCCGCGGTTCTTTGAATGGAGCGTACGCGGTGACGTCATCGACTACGACGAGCATGCGCTCGTCACATTCGATGCCGTCGCCGCCATCTTGGTATACCCTACGTATGCCTAGAAAGCTACCGCGCATGCGTCGAATTCATTTCGAACATGCGCGGGCTTCCCGGCGGACAGGTAAGTGTACACACACTCACTTTTCTCGTCGAGAAACAGGCTGACGAGAATCTCGACGAGAAAATAGAGAGCAGGTTCTCTATTTTCTCGTCGAGGTTACTTGTCGGTTTTCTCGACGAGAAACCCGATAGCCGCGTACACACGACCGATTTACTCGGCAAGACATCTCTGCCAGCAAGTTTCTTGCTGGTTCTTGCCGAGAAAATCGGTCGTGTGTACGAGGCCTTAGAGATGGTGAGCTGAGATAGATCAGTAAAAAGTTGATAGGTATGTCCCTGCAAAATCAGTGAATCTTTTGCTCTAGCTGCAGCTATAAGTTGTTCCTTGGTACGGAAATAATGAAATTTGTTGATAATATCATGCAGTGGTCCATAAGCTTTGCGAGGTGTGAGGGCTCTATGAACCCTGACCATCTCCATTTGTTTGACTGCTATGGAAGGCTGTAGTTAAATAGGGATAGCATAGTGGCTTGCAAATCAGTGACAAATTCAGATATTCCACATATACGGATATTGGAATGCCGGGCCCTATTTTCATGATCTTCTAATCGAGATTGAAGGACTACATTTTCCTCTTTGAAGTTTCCAAATTCAACTGCATAAGTCTGGGTGTTATTTTCAAGTTCATCAACCCGCAGTTCAATATTTGCCTTGAGTTGGCCCAGTTCTCTGATTTCCCTAGTCAGACTGACTGTAATATGATCTAAGGTCTGTTTAAGGGCTTTGAGAAGCATTTTTTCAAAATGCCTCAGAACAGAAGAATGAGCAGGTTCTGTAAAAAAATTTATCTGTGAAGTTTGTATATCTGAATCTGAGTGATATTCCCCCATGTTGCCACAGACACCTTAGAGCGCTGAGAGGATTTCACTGAGTGTGAGGTAACAGGGGGAGGGGATGAAGCTACAGTAGTGCCATTCTGACTGAAGCCTGAGGCAGCGCTGCTTTGTTGTTTTTTGGCTTTTCATTTTCAGACGAGAACTCCCAAGAACCAATACATTAAGTGGCGGGGGTTATTAGCAAGACCAAGTAACAATATTTACCGGGTGAAGCTGAGCCAGGACACGGTATAATATGGCAGAAATGTCCCTTCAGGAGCAGAGCTCTAAGCTGGCGTGTCTGCTCAGTCATGCGCCTCCGGTCTGCAGTGCTTTTTAACCCAGAAGGTTGATGGTCCAGTTTAGAACAATCAGATTTCCATGGACTTAAAGTGATTGTAACGTTTTTTTTTCGTAAAATAAATAAGATATTAACCTCCTCTTCTGGGGTCCCCCACTGGTTCTCTCGGCTCCTCCTCCTCTCGTTTGGCCTTTATCCTGAGCTGGACTGAGTGTGTCTATTGACACACACAGTGTAGCAGGGTCCAGCCCCCCACTCCCTCCTGACAGAATTTAAATGACAGCAACAGCAGCCAATGGCTCCCATTGCTGCCTCTGATTTCTGTGAGGACAGAGAGACGCAATGCTGCTCTCGGGGACAATGCTGGATTGAGATTGATTTAAGGAAAATGTTTGGGGGGTTGGGTGGAGCTCACCATGGAAGTTTTTTTTTTACCTAAACACCTTTAGTCTTTACAACCATGTTGAAGCTCAAGAGGAAACATTAGAAGAAACAATAGTGCTTTTCTTAAAATTAACAACTTATTTTTTAAATTGATAATAAAAGTCACATATCACGTTGCACCCCCCTCCCGTCGCTGTTGTGTGGTTCTAGAACTTACCTGGCAAATTGAGAAGCCCGATAACCGATCCGACACTGGTGGCAGCTGGCCGGAGAGATGAGCAGAGGAAAGATGTCCTCCACTCATCTATATGGCCTAGGAGGACCAGAGCGACGTTATGAATGCCATAATGTCTTTTTTTTTTTAACCACTTAAGCCCCGGACCATTTGGTAGCTAAAGGACCAGAGGTGAATTCAGAATTTTGCACTGCGCTGCTTTAACTGTAAATTGTGCGGACATGCAATGTTGTACTGAAACGAAATTTGCGTCCTTTTCTTCCCACAAATAGAGCTTTCTTTTAATGGTATTTGATTGCCTCTGCGATTTTTATTTTTTGCGATATAAACGGAAAAAGACCGAAAATTTTGAAAAAAAATGATATTTTCTACTTTTTGTTATAAGAAAAATCGAATAAACTCAATTGTAGTCATACATTTAGGCCAAAATGTATTCAGCCACATGTCTTTAGTAAAAAAAATGTCAATAAGCGTATATTTATTGGTTTGCGCAAAAGTTATAGCGTCTACAAACTAGGGTACATTTTCTGGAATTTACACAGCTTTTAATTTATGACTGCCTATCTCATTTCTTGAGGTGCTAAAATGGTAGGGCAGTACAAACCCCCCCAAATGACCCCATTTTGGAAAGTAGACACCCCAGGGAAATGTTGAGCCCATTGAATATTATTATTTTTTGTCCCAAGTGATTGAATAATGACAAAAAAAAAAAAATTACAAAAAGTTGTCACTAAATGATATATTGCTCACACATGCCATGGGCATATGTGAAATTACACCCCAAAATACATTCTGCTGCTTCTCCTGAGTATGGGGATACCACATGTGTGGGACTTTTTGGGAGCCTAGCCGCGTACGGGACCCCAAAAACCAAGCACCGCCTTCAAGGTTTCTAAGGGCATAAATTTTTGATTTCACTCCTCACTACCTATCACAGTTTTGAAGGCCATAAAATGCCAAAATAGCACAAAACCCCCCAAAATGACCCCATTTTGGAAAGTAGACACCCCAAGGAAATTGCTGAGAGGCATGTTGAGCCCATTGAATTTTTTTTTTTGTCCCAAGTGATTGAATAATGACAAAAAGAAAAAAAAAATGTACAAAAAGTTGTCACTAAATGATATATTGCTCAAACATGCCATGGTTATATGTGGAATTGCACCCCAAAATACATTTGGTTGCTTCTCCTGAGTACGGGGATACCACATGTGTGGGACTTTTTGAGAGCCTAGCCGCGTACGGGCCCCCGAAAACCAAGCACCGCCTTCAGGATTTCTAAGGGCACAAATTTTTGATTTCACTCCTCACTACCTATCACAGTTTTGAAGGCCATAAAATGCCAAGATAGCCCAAAACCCCCACAAATGACCCTATTTTGGAAATTAGACACCCCAAGCTATTTGCCGAGAGGCATGGTGAGTATTTTACAGCTCTCATTTGTTTTTGAAAATGAAGAAAGACATTTTTTTTTTCTTTTTTCAATTTTTAAAACTTTGTGACAAAAAGCGAGATCTGCAAAATACTCAACATACCTCTCAGCAAATAGCTTGGGGTGTCTACTTTCCAAAATGGGGTCATTTGGGGGGGGGGGGTTTGTGCCATCTGGGCATTCCATGGCCTCCGAAACTGTGATAGGCAGTGAGATGTGAAATCAAAAATTTACACCCATAGAAATCCTGAAGGCGGTGCTTGGTTTTCAGGGTCCTGAACGCGGCTAGGCTCCCAAAATGTCTCACACATGTGGTATCCCCGTACTCAGGAGAAGCAACAGAATGTATTTTGGGGTGCAATTCCACATATAACCATGGCATGTTTGAGCAATATATAATTTAGTGACAACTTTTTGTAATTTTTTTTTTCTTTTTGTCATTATTCAATCACTTGGGACAAAAAATAAATAAAAAATTCAATGGGCTCAACATGCCTCTCAGCAAATAGCTTGAGGTGTCTACTTTCCAAAATGGGGTCATTTGGGCGGGGTTTTGAACTGTCCTGGCATTTTATGCACAACATTAGGAAGCTTATGTCACACATCATCCACTCTTCTAACCATTTGAAGACAAAGCCCTTTCTGACACTTTTTGTTTACATGAAAACATTTTTTTTTGCAAGAAAATTATGTTGAACCCCCAAACATTATATATATTTTTAAAGCAAAGGCCCTACAGATTAAAATAGTGGGTGTTGCATTTTTTTTTCCACACAGTATTTGCGCAGCGATTTTTCAAACGCATTTTTTGGGGGGAAAACACACTTTTTTTTATTTTTAATGCACTAAAAAACACTATATTGCCCAAATGTTTGATGAAATAAAAAAGATGATCTTAGGCCGAGTACATGGATACCAAACACGACATGCTTTAAAATTGCGCACAAACGCGCAGCGGCGAGAAACTACATTCATTTTTAAAATCATTTAAAACCCTTTACAGGTTACCACGTTAGATTTACAGAGAAGGTCTACTGCTAAAATTACTGCCCTCGATCTGACCTTCGCGGTGATACCTCACATGCATGATGCAATTGCTATTTACATATGACGCTAGACCGACGCTTGCGTTCGCCTTTGCGCAAGAGCAGGGGGGGACAGCGGTGCTTTTTTTTTTTATTATTATTTATTTTGCTTTTTTATTTTACTTTTAAATTGTTCCTTCCATATTTTTTTTTTTTTTTTATCATTTTTATTGTTATCTCAGGGAATGTAAATATCCCCTATGATAGCAATAAGTAGTGACAGGTACTCTTTTTTTGAAAAAAAATGGGGGGTTAGACCCTAGATCTTTCCTCTGCCCTCAAAGCATCTGACCACACCAAGATCGGTGTGATAAAATGCTTTCCCAATTTCCCAATGGCGCTGTTTATATCCGGGGGGGGCATTCCCTCCCACTGCTTGTAAAAGCAGTCCAGAGGCTAATTAGCCACTAGGATTGCTTTTACATGAAAGCCGGCTGCTGGCTGAAAAGAATGATACCCACAGGCATCAATCTGGTATAACCATTCAAAGTCCAGCAACATACCAGTACGTTGCTGGTCCTTGTTGGACATGTATTGTAATCTTTTTTTTCATGCAGCCTGTTGGCTGAACGAAAAAAAGAGATTGATCGGTGGGTATGCCCACCATTAGAATACCTCCCTTCATCCACCCACTTCTAATGATGGGCATATATGCCGAAGCATGGGGGCATCCTCCCGCAAAAAAGTTATGCTGCGTACACACGGTCGGACTTTTCCACGGGCAAGCCTTTGTCGAAATTTCGACCGTATGTACGCGGCATAAAAGGTTATGCCGCGTACACACAGTCGGACTTTTCCACGGGCAAGCCTCCGTCAGAATTTCGACCGTATATACGCGGCATTAGGAGCAAAATCGCTCCTCCGCCCCTGCTGCCCCCATGCTTCGGCATATATGCTCTTTTTTTAACTGTGGTGGTGAAATCACCTCCTACAGCGTTGGAGTCACGGCTTTATGTATCGTGGGAGCAAACGATGTTGCTGTCAAGATAAATAAATCCACAATGCAACTGAATGGCGTACCTGCTAAGCAAATCATGGTTAACATTAAAACAAAGTAACATTACAGTACAACAGTAAGACCATACCATACCTGCAAAGCAAATACCAAAACAAAACCTAGTAAAAAATAAAACATTTTTTTTAACGCAACCTGTGCCTAAAATATATATATGCCGAAGCGTGGGGGCATCCTCCCGCAAAAAAGTTATGCCGCGTACACACGGTCGGACTTTTCCACGGGCAAGCCTCCGTCGGAATTTCGACCGTATATACGCGGCATTAGGAGCAAAATCGCTCCTCCGCCCCTGCTGCCCCCATGCTTCGGCATATATGCTCTTTTTTTAAACTGTGGTGGTGAAATCACCTCCTACAGCGTTGGAGTCACGGCTTTATGTATCGCGGGAGCAAACGCTGTTGCTGTCAAGATAAATAGATCCGCGCTGCAACTGAATGGCGTACCTGAAAACAAAAAATTACATACCTGAAAAGCAAGCATGATAAAACATTGCAGAATAGAATACAGTAAAAAAGAGCAGAACAATAGAGAGAAAATAGAGAGAGAAGAGAGAGAACAATAAAACGACAACTGTTTTTGGTTTTTTTATTTTATATTTTTTTTGTGTTTTGTTTTTTACGTTTTTTTTTTCTTTTTTACACTTTTTTTTGTAACTTTACCAACTGTAATGGTTCGGGTCTCTCAAAATGTAATGGCATCTTGGGAGACCCTGTGTAAGTGTGTCCTAGTCTGTGAAATGCTGTACCCTACGCTAAAACTTCACTTTTGAGTGGTAGCGATCAAAACATTCACCAAGGCAAAGACCAGGTTTGTCAGGACAGAGTGGACAAAAAACACGGGTGTCACGCCTAAATCCGCGCTTGCTACAGACACGACATCTTTTTTGGGGGGTTCGTTGGGTAGGGGTACCCGGGAGGGCATACGGATAATGCCTCTCATGCAGCCGGCTTACTGCATTTGGTAGGGGATGGTGAGGTGCAGAACCGCCTGGATACAGGAGTTCTGTGACTATCTCATTCTGGAATTTTAGAAGAGATAACGTCCCGCCTGAAGCTCTGTATAGCACATGAGCATTCAGCAAAGCCAATTGGAATAAGGATAGAGACACTTTTTTGTACCAGCGTCTCGCCTTACGGTCAATTAGATACGGCGCCATCAACTGGTCGTTGAGGTCCACCCCTCCCATATTTTTGTTATATTCGTGGACACAGAGGGGTTTCTCCACAACACCAGTCGCCGTACGAATTTGGACTGTCGTGTCTGCATGAAGGGAGGTAAGAAGGAAAACATTCTTATTGTCCCTCCACTTCATAGCGAGCAAGTTATTACACTTCACGCAGGCTCTCTCCCCCAGCCTAAGACGGGCATCTACAAGCCGCTGGCGAAAGCCCCGGCGATTAGGTCGCATGGTGCCACATGCTCCAATCTGATGATCAAACAAGTGACTAAACAGTGGCACGCTCGTGTAATAATTGTCCACATACAAGTGGTACCCCTTTCCGAATAAGGGTGACACCAATTTCCACACTATCTTGCCAGCGCTCCCTATGTAATCTGGGCAGTTGACCGGCTCAACCTGACTATCTTTTCCCTCATAAACCATAAAGCTCCATACATAGCCTTTTGCCCTGTCACAGAACTTATAGAGCTTGACCCCGTATCTGGCACGCTTGCTGGGAAGGTACTGCTTGAAAGCCAAGCGGCCAGAAAATTTAATCAGGGACTTATCAACGCAGACAACTTGATCGGGAATAAACAAGGCTGCAAAACGTTCATTGAAGTGGTTTATGAGGGGCCAAATTTTATAGAGCCGGTCGTACTCAGGGTCCCCACGTGGATGACAAAGTTCATTGTCGTTGAAGTGCATGAACCGCAAAATCTGCTCGTATCGTGTCCTGGGCATGGAGGCAGAGAACACGGGCATGTGGTCAATTGGGTGCGTGGACCAATAAGCACGCAATGACTGGAATTTATGTGTGCCCATGTTGAGGGAAAGGCCCAGAAAGGTCTTAAATTCGGAAACCGTAATTGGTTTCCAATCTTTGGCAATTTTAGGCAACTGGGGGTTAGCGGCGATGAATTGACCAGCATACAAATTACTCTGGTCCACAATAGATCTATAGAGATCTTCCGTGAAAAACAGCGAATAATAATTGATTGGCATAAAATCAGCTGTTTCCACCTGAATACCGGGTTGGGCAGTGAATGGGGGAAGTACGGGTTCTGCAGAAGTGGTGGGGACCCAATCAGGATAGGCGAATTCTGCAGGAAGGGCAGTATGGGCACGACGGGCCTGCCTTTGTCTTCTTATTGGTGGCAGTGGGACACTACTTGTGCTTGCCACCTCGCCAGCTTGAACTGCACTTATGGGACTCGCCACGTCACCACGTGATACTGCAGTGCTGGGTGTACGCCCAGGCTGTACTAGGCCGCTGGTGCTTGCCAATTCACCAGAAGGAATAGCGGCGCTTGTACTACTCTGCTCCATGATACGAGAGCCCTGCGGTTCTTGCTCCTCAACAACCTCAGAAGATCGGGATCGGGTACGCCTGACCTTAGCAGGGACCTCAACTTCGTCGTCAGAGCTATCTGACGTGGGGCCGCTGACGTCACTGTTTTCTACGGGAAGATATTCTGAGCCTGAATCTGACAGATACGTGACCTCCTCTTCACTATCTGTCATGCTCAGAATCTCGTAGGCCTCTTTACTAGTGTACCTTCGACTTGCCATTTTGGGCTCTAAATTTAGGGGTACAGTAGTAAGATTCACAGGTAAAAAAAGCACCTGACTGTCACCAAATGTATCAAACGCTACCAAAAAAACTGTTAGCGATCGCAGGGATCAGGACTGTCTCTGCGAACGCTGCAGTTATGTGTGTTGTGTTTGGTAAGTGACAGTGATCGATCGATACTGCACTTGGGTGGGCTGGGCTGGGCTGGGTGGAGGGGCTAAACGCAGGTACTAGCAGGTATATGGGCTGATCCCGCTAACACTGCGTTTTTGGGAACCCTAAACCGCTGGGGACGCTAGTATAGATCTGATCAGATACTATACCACTAAAGGAGGTGTATGCTTTGCGCGTGGGTGTTAGCGTTACTGGCACTAACCTAAAGCTGCCTGGGGCGACGCAGACCCTCTCTGGCGCTAAAACCTAATTGATATCACCCGCCGGGCGATCAGGGGGTTAAACCTTTATTGGGTTATATACGGCGGGTGCCCTGATGCTATAAAAAGCAAACTAACCAACCAGCGTCACCTGTAACCTTTATATGGTGATCACTGGTGAAAGGGTTAACTAGGGGCAATCAGGGGGTTAAAACCTTTATTAGGTTAAATATGGGGGTACCCGACGCTATATAAAAACCTGACGGGTTACCTAAATAACGAAATAACTCACTGGGTAACCAGTGTCACCAGTGACGCTTATACGGTGATCACTGGTGAAAGGGTTAACTCTAGGGGCAATCAGGGGGTTAAAATAATATATGGGGTACCTGACGCTAATAAAAACCTGCGGCGAACCTAAAAATAATTAACTGGCTATCTAGGACACCAGCGACAAGAAAAAAGCTATCGGAAAAACGATCGCTTAGTGAAGCTGGCGTTAGGGGGTGAAAGGGTTACCTGGGGGGCGATCAAGGGGTTAAACCTTTATTAGGGGGGTTAGGGGGCTACCTTGGACCTAAAGGGGCCTAATCCTAACTGCCCTGCAACTTTTTACAGTCACAAATGACACTGATTGCAGTGATCAGTAAAAAAAATGATCACTGCAAACGGTGCACTGTGACTGGGGGTACTGGGGGTGATCTGGGGGGTGATCTGGGGGTGACTGGGGGGTGATTTGTGTGCCTACGTGTACTGGTGTCAGTGGGCTGTTGGTGCACTTACTGTGAGATGTCTTCACTCCTCGCGCCGGATCGAAAAGACCGACACGATGAGAGATGACATCACTTCCTCCTGCCTGTGTTTACATTACAGGCAGGGGAAGCTCTCTCATTCGCCGGGAGCGATCGAGAGGGGGTGGCCAGAATCGAACGGCTGTCCCCTCATGCCGGATCGCTCCCGAACACTTAACCACCGCTCACTGTACAGAAGGGGGGTCCGATCGGACCCCCCAACTATACAAAGGCGATCACGTACATATACGTGATTCTGCCTGTCGGTGCCATTCTGCCGACGTATAATTACAGTGGGCGGTCGTTAAGTGGTTAAAGCACTTGATTATTTTTTTTTTTTAATCTAATGCTTTCAATTGTAGAGGAGAGATGTGGGATCTTATTGACCCCAGATCACTCCATGAAGAGGATCATGCTTTATTGTTGCCATAAGAGTTGTTTACATTTCTTGTGACAGCAATAACAAAATTAAAGGGACAATGTAAAAAATAAATAAATATATACCGTATTTATCGGCGTATAACACGCACCGGCGTATAACACGCACCCCAAGTTTAGGAGGGAATTTTAAGGAAAAAAACTTTTAGGAGGGAAATTCAAGGAAAAAAAACTTACATTTAAATGCAGCATGCAGCCTTGCCCAGTGTCCATCTGCAGCCTTGCCCAGTGTCCATCTGTCCATCTGCAGCCTTGCTCAGTGTCCATCTGTCCATCTGCAGCCGTGCCCAGTGTCCATCTGTCCATCTGCAGCCGTGCCAAGTGTCCATCTGTCCATCTGCAGCCTTGCCCAGTGCCTTTGCGATTGTGTCAGTCCCGGCGTTTTTTAAAATTTGGCGCCGATTTCTGTGGAGAGGAGCGAGCGGGGCCGAGTGTACTTCGGCTAGACTCGGCTCCTCTCGCAGTCCCGCCCATCTCCACTGACTGCGCCGCTGACGGAGAAAGCCGAGTGTACTTCGGCTAGACTCGGCTCTGCTCACAGTCACAGGCAGGACTGCGAGAGAAGCCGAGACTAGCCGAAGTACACTCGGCTTTCTCTATGTCAGCGGCGCAGTCAGAGATGGGCGGGACTGCGAGAGGAGCCGAGTAAAGCCGATTGTACTTCGGCTTCGGCTCCGCTCGCTTCTCTCGTTCGTTTTCAGCAGGGGAATTCAACGGAGTATCGGCGTATAACACGCACCCACGATTTTCCCCTGATTTTAAGGGGAAAAAAGTGCGTATTATACGCCGATAAATACGCGCAGTGGTGAACACATATGTAGGTCATGCCCACATATGTAAGCAGTGTTTGCAGCACACATGTGGGGTATCCCCATGCAGTAAGGACAATAATTCTAGTACCCTACCTCCTCTGTAACTCTAAACTGATAACCTGTAAATAATGTTTAAAGCGTCACCTACGGATCTTTTTTAACCACTTAAGGCCTATTTTTCAGACTTGGTGTTTACAAGTTAAAATCATTTTTTTTTGTTAGAAAATAACTTAGAACCCAAAAAACATGATTATATATTGTTTTTTCAGACACCCTAGAGAATAAAATGGCGGTCATTGCAATACTTTATGTCACACCGTATTTGCGCAGCGATCTTACAAGCGCAAATTTTGGGGAAAAAATAAACTTTTTTAATTAAAAAAATAAGACAACAAGTAAAGTTAGCCCAACTTTTTATATTGTGAAAGATGATGTTATACTGAGTAAATTGATACCCAACATGTCACGCTTCAAAATTGCACCCGCTCGTGGAATGGCGACAAACTTTGACGCTTAAAAATCTCCATTGGTGACGTTTAAAAGTTTCTACAGGTTACCAGTTTTGAGTTACAGATGAGGTCTAGTGCTAGAATTATTGCTCTCGCTCGAATGATCACGGCAATACCTCACATGTGTGGTTTGAACACCGTTTTTATATGCAGGCGCAACTTACGTATGCGTTCACTTCTGCGCACAAACTCGGTGGGGCGGGGAGCTTTAAATTTTATTTTTAATTTTTTATTATTTATTTTACATTTTATTTTTTATTTTAACACTGTCCTTGTAAAAAAAAAATGGGTCACTTTTTTTCCTATTTCAAAGAATGTAAACATCCCTTGTAATAGAAAAAAGCATGACAGGACCTCTTAAATGTGAGATCTAACATTTACACTAAAATGCAATAAAAAAAATAAAATAATTAAATGTCAAAAAATTTCCCCTTTAAGACCACTGGGCGGAAGTGACGTTTGACGTCACTTCCGGCATCCAACGGTGTGAAGCCAAGCGGGGGCCATCGTTCCCTCACTCTGCATCCAGCCTGTGAGGGGAGTGGACACGATCGTCTCTGAAGCTACCGACAGCTCTGGAAAATCAGTGGAGACCAATGAAGCGTGGCGGGCCCTCTCCCATCCCCGATTAAATTGATCTAGCAGCAAATCCACCGCTGAGACCACTTTTATCTGAAAGCGGACCGCCCGCTGTTGAAGAGGATACCAGGGTTATGGCAGCTAGCTATTCCACTTCAAACAGCCGACGTACAACTGCGGCGGGCGGTTCTTAAGTAGTTAGGTACTGTAGTTTGCCGCCATTCCATGAGCATGCACAATTTCAAAGCATGACATGTTAGGTATCTATTTACTCTGCATAACATTGTCTTTCATATTTTACAAAAGAATTGGTTATATATTGTTGTTTTTTTTATTTTTATTTGTTAAAGTGTATTTTTTCCAAACAATTGCGTTCGAAAAAATGCTGCACAAATACCGTGTGACATAAATAATTGCAATTGCCCCTTTTTATTCTCTAGGGCCTCTGCTAAAAAAATATATATGTTTGGGGGTTCTAAGTAATTTTCTAGCAAAAAAATACAGATATTTACTTATAAAACAAAAAGTGTCAGAATAGGCCTGGTCCTATTCTGGAGAAATAGCATTTAGGAGTTAGGTTAACAATTTGTGTTAAGATTAGGGCTCATGGTGTTAAGAGTTAGTAAATAACAATTACTTTTTCACATATGAAAAATTTATGTTGAAATATGATAATTGTATATGACACATAAACCCATTAGTGGAAACATTTTTAGAAACGTTTGCATGAAGATGGCAATTTCCTAAAGCCAAAAAATAAATAAAAAATGTACTGTGTTATAGTGGTCAGAAAAAGTGTGCTGTGTCACATCGAAATGTTGGTGAACATAAAAAGTTATGTTAAGAGAATGTCACTTCTCCTAATTCCACAGAACTGATGTCTGTAAAAACGGTAACAGAAATTCCTTACCATTTTATTGGATTTGCAAGGATGAAAAATAAAAATTTAATGGCTAAACAGAGCAAGAGCACAAACAAGAGGAAACACTGATTTAATTTGTATAATGTACATCTTTGAACAGTTTGTAAACTATGATAATCCCAATAAGAATATCTAAAGAGAAGGTCCACTACATCGTGTTGGCTACAGACAGAAGACAAGAGAATGGAATGATTAAATACCTCCTAGCTGGCTGAAAGAAGATATACTGCTGTACTCCTGTATATTTGCAAGCTTAGCCTGCTCTGAAAAAGTCATTTGGTAAATATTCAAGTACCTTGCTGCCATTCTTGATGGGAACTAAAAGCCCATCTTTCATTTTTGCTGGCAAAACTGAATCTCATTGGTGGCCTTTAGTATTGAGATATGCATTCTCTGGAAGGAAATGTGCTGTTTTAATAAAACAGGTTTTATTCAAGTTGAACATACCCAAAGAAGCTCATACCAGGCCATAAAATAATCACAAACATCCCAGCCTTTCTACCGGTATATCCAAATAAACCATCTGCTCAAAGTAGGCAGATGGCAGAGGTGTTTAGCATGGGACTAATAAACACAGTGGCGAGACTGTTGGCATACATGCACTGCAGGACATAGCAAGGATAGATGAGATGTATGTTATGCATCAATTCTGATGTTTTCTCAGGTAAAATTGCACTCAAGATTTTGCAAATAAAAAAGTTTGTAATTGAGAGTCAGACTAGGAGAGCTTCTGGAGCTAGCAAAGACACATACCATGCCAAACTGAAAGGATCTGTGAGTTTTAAATAAAAATCATTTATAGATTATTATCAGAAATTAAACATTGTGCTGTGCTTGATGTACAAGGGAAGACTTGGGGCTAAATTTACAACATTTTTTTATCTTGTTACTGCAGCTATCCAGCACATATTTCTTTCATACTGCAATGGTGTAGAATTCGCCAAATATTGAGACAAATGGTAACTGTAATTCAAAATTTGACAAAAAGATGCAGAATAAATTGACAATGCCAAGAGAGTAGAATGGTAAAGAGTTATGCAATGAGCACAAAAGAAAACAAAACAGACAAACAAAACTATTGCAATAGCAGGAGGTACCTGGGAGCTGTTTCTCACTAATAGTACTAGGTGGCAGTACAGTACAGTTTAAGAAACACCTAATGGAATAAATTAGAGAGAAGGGTCATGATACAAACAACAGAACAGTACACAGGGTTAGTTGCAATCCCCTGGGCACAACACATCTCTCACAGGGAGTTTTTCTGCAGCTGGAAGCCCAGGTGGATGACTGTTGGGATTCCTAGACCTGTTCCACAGGAAAGTGAGAGGAAGAGTCTCTGGATGGGATAGACAGGTGACTGGCTGCAAGAGCAGAACCACTCCACTGGAAATTCAGCTCTATGTAGACAGTTGAAGCTACGTGAATTGCAGTGATTAAAACTTGAAATCAAGCTGCTTGCTCATGTGCTGCAGCCCAGTTGTCCACATGCCAGGTATAGTAGTGGAGGACCCGACACTTACTGACAGATCACATGCCCATTCCCTCCTGTCCCATAAAGTGTGATTTCTCTGAGTGCTGGATTTCAAGAACCAGCACATTTTTAAATATGTTTATTGAGTTTTACCATATGAAAAAAAAAGGAAAAACTGATTGATCGGCCGACAGGGCCCAGAAGTGGAGATAAACAATTATATGAACAAGATATATTAGGTTGAATGACTGTGTAAACACAAATTCATGAATAGGCAAGGTTCATATAAGAAGAGATATATAAGACAGATAACGCTGCTCTAAAAAGAGAGTTGGTGCACCCTTTATTGCCCAGGGCCTGCAAGAGTCAGGGAATGGACAAAGTGGGAACAATCTGCGGACATGGGAATTCCTTCAAGCTAGCATGGAGGCCAGGGTCATGTCCCCTTGAGCTCGTCCAATCCAGAGTCAATGAGCCGGCCTAGGTCAAGACGAGAGCCTTCTGTAAATTAACCCATGGGCTCTAGAAAGCATATTGGTCAAAACCTTGTTCTGGATAAAGTGTGAATCCTTCCAATCTCTAATATTAACTAATTAGTCATCACATGGGGAGAGAAGAATATGAATAAACTAAGAAATGGACTTTAGGCGGCACATGAGTAAATATTGTAAAAAGCTAAGGATATTTATTTTAGAAAAAGTCATAAGAAAATACACGTAAACATTCAAAAAATTGACAGTCTATTCGTATTTAGATACAAGGCTTAGGCTAATGTTCAACAGTGCTTCAAAATTATATTAATACAGTATATATGCACTTCATCCTAAATGAGAATACATAACCAGTAGCCACAGGCTAATGAAACAGTAATCGTATGAAGCAGGTGGTGTTAGCCATATGTCCAATGTATCAGATGTAATCTTGAATTGCTCTACCAGTTTCGCGAATTAACGCTTCTTCAGGAGCATAATAGTCTGTTGAGCATATATGTAAACAACAAAAAATATATTTAACATCTTTTTAATACATAAAACATAAAACAACATAAGAGGCAAAAAACGTATTAAGAAAATAAAACATTTTTTTTTTATTAAACGGTTGCTGGCCCCATATAGCCTTCATACCAAAGAACACACCAACCGTGAGGCAACGACCCAACACGTGAGCTAGCTACCAGAGGGGCACTAGAAGATGGTAATAGTGCTGGCAATGATGCCTAGAAAAGGAGAATAGAAATTGGAAAAGAAAAGGGGAGTAAAAGTGAGAAGAAAAAGAGACCCAATTGGAACACAGAACTGGAAAAGGGAAAAGTAGATAGTGAAAGCACTTGCAGGGAACCACCTCCCTAAAGTGATCAATAAAGTACATGCTATTTCAAAAAGAAACTCACAGGTCGAATGTGCTGCAAATACAGCAACACATCTTGGTAAAGTTAAATTGGTAAATTTGTTTGTAGCAAATTACCAATAATGATAAAAAATCTAAAAGGAGAGGAAAAAATAAAATATATGTATAATTATATATATGTAAGGTCGCCTTATTGGCAACCATGGCAAGTGTAACACAATAAATAAGGCTGACCAGGTATGGTATATGGCCAAAAAAGGGGGGGGAGGGGGGGGAAGGTTTTGCTCACCACAGTAGGCGACGACTGGGTATACTGCTAGGTAAAGGCTACAGATGAGTAGCAACAGGTAATGTCCTCCAGGATTTATGGAAACTGTAGATACCAGAACATAAAGGGAGAGGCTAGATATGCACCATGGTAAACCCTGGTGCACATTCAAGGCAGAGGGTATCTGACCCCAAAAAGGCCTATGGTAGATGGACAGGCTAGAAAGATAAAACAAAAGTATCTATTAATTGCTGTGCAAAGCTTTAGGCTAGATATCGATCGTACGGATGGTAACAAAGATCACATACCTGTTGGCCTGCACCTTGAAAAGAGGAGAGCTTCCAAAAGTCCAGAGGAATCCTAGCAGTCAGCCGTGCTAAGCAGGCGGTGTGCACCGTTCTTATATGTCCCCGCAGGATGAACGTCATTTCTAAAGGAAATTACGCTATAACAAGAGGGTAAGAGGGCCAGTGCGCATGCGCCAAAGGTGCCACTGACGCAGCGAATTGCGGCCAGTGGAACAGTGATGAGGGCGGACCTGTTGTGGTCAGAGTGCTAGAGGTGCCGATGACGCGGCAACCCTCAGCCAATAGGTGGTAACGTGGGCAGAACTGGGGCCGACACTGCGCCGAGTATACCACTGGCGCGGCTGTCCCCAGCCAATGAAGCTGTAATGTGGGTGGACCCCGGTGGCCAGGGGGCGACACCAAGGATCAGGCAGTAAAGGAAAAAGGGAAAAGACGAATGAGAGAGAAGGAAAGGAAGGGAAGAACAGAGGTGCTTCTTGACGTGGCAGCGATACAGGGGCAGCAATCGAAAACATCATGTTCCAATAGCAACCCATAAAAAAGGTGCTCAACCGCACCTATATTTTAAAAAGAGAGCAAAATGTAATATACTACCACTATATACATCCAGGAATAAGGTTTTAACCTAAACAGATAAGAAGGGAAGGGGGGGGGAAGGGAAAAGGGGGAGGTAAGCCAAAGAGAATAACTGGAAAATAAATTGTCTCAGTCCTGTGTCTATATATCTTAGTGTATTAGAAGTTATAGAGGTCTTATTCATTTAAACAAACCCTAAACTGATTCATAATAGCAGACAGTCTACCGCGGTCAAATGGAAACTGCACAATCAAAATCAAGGGCGGTATAAACGCCCAGGGTCGTAAAGACGTCATATATGGGAAAACATACGATTTTATAGGGAAGTGGGATGATGATGTGTTGGGAAGTAAATGTGAGTGAAAAAGATGTGTATCGAGGAATGAATCAGTCACATGTAATTGTGAACTTAATTATTCATATTATAATGGTGGACCAATTGGATAGTGGAGTGAAGCTAAAACAGAATGGAAATAATTATAGGTGGGTGCTGTGTTGGTGCAGAATGGGGAAATGTGTGTATGGGGGAGAGGGGGGGAGGGGGTTTGTGTAATGGGAAGATAGGGGAGTGATTGTGATGACAACAGCAGTGAAGAATATCGTTTCAGTTTTACAGTAACTGTAACTAATAAGTAAAATACTCCTAAAGTAGGGAGAGTGAGTGGTGAGAAATGAATATTGGAAAAAGAGGGTTAGGAGGGGGGAATAAAAAAAGGGGGTATTAAGCTTATTCCATGAGACCGCGGGCAGCAAGACAAGCACAGGACAGAGGAAAAGGTGCAAAGAAGAGATGAAGGAAAAAATAACTAAAACGAATTGCCACAGTGTATCTATTCCAGCAATAATGTAATCAGAGGAATGGCCTGTATGACTGAGTTTCATTGAGACCAGGAGGGCATGTGGCATTGAGTCTTTCGACCGATAGAGTTTCCTTCTGAAGGATGATTTTATCCCATTCACCCCCCCTGGGACTTTTGAGGATGACAGCTAAGACAGAGAAAGAGACCAGAGAAGTGTCGAAACGATGGTAGAGATCAAGGTGGCGGCTAACTGGTGTCAACATTTTGCCGTTACCTGAATAATAAATGTGGTCATTAATTCTCTGTCTCAGCTGTCTGGCTGTTTTGCCCACATAAAATACCCCGCATTCACAGGTCATAAGGTAAATGACGCCTTCGGTGCAGCAGTTGGCTGAAAATTTGGGTGAAAAGGTTTCCCCATTGGGGAGTGTATTAGTTTGGCAGGGTTTAACCCATTTGCAGAAGGAGCATTTGCCACATCTAGAAGTGCCGAGCGGTGTTTTGGCATTGATAGTCTTATGCCTAGTGTAGTGACTAGCAGTTAATTTATCCCTCAGAGAATTTGCACGTTTGAAAATAATTTCTGGTTGTTCCCCTACATATTTACCAAGTATCGGGTCTTCACGCAGAAGATGCCAGTATTTTTGAAGCATGTGTCGGATGTCTAGATGATGACTAGAAAATTTGGTAACTAACTTAGTAGTCAGTTGACAAAGGCTCGGTTTGGTTTTATACAAAAGCTCATTGCGAGTTTGACCAATAGATTTGTTATAGGCCTGGCGCAGCAATGACTTACTATACCCTCTGGCAAGTAAACAGGTTTTTAGTGCTAAAGCTTGCACTTGAAAGTCAGACCGGCGCGTGCAATTGCGTCGCAGCCTGATATACTGGGCATAGGGGATGCTACGTATCAGAGCTGGAGGGTGCAGACTACCTGCATGCAGCAAAGTATTGCCTGCCGTGTTTTTACGAAAAAGATCAGTGGCCAAAGAATTATTAGAGTTTCTAAAAATAATTAGATCCAAAAATGAAATGGAGTGTTTGTCACAGCTGAAGGTAAACTTCAGATTGAACTGATTGGTGTTAAGATTCTGTACGAATTCATCAAACAACGCTCTGGTGCCAGCCCAGATGATGAACACGTCAAAAAAAACACCAAAACAAGAGGGGGGAGGGGGGGAAAAAGGGGGATGGGAAAAAGTGGTAAGACAAAAAACAGAAAAAACTGGATGTATTAAAGTACTAATTTAGAATAAAATTAAATTAGATTAAAAAGTCACCGAAGGCAAAAAAATGGGTGCTTCCACCCCAATATCAATTTTGAAGAAGTTGCTTAACGTGCATCCTCACAGGGTGACACTGTGGATGCACAAGTATAAATGTGCCAACGTCCCGATATAGCAGGAAGAATATGAATAAACTAAGAAATTGACTTTAGGCGGCACATGAGTAAATATTGTAAAAAGCTAAGGATATTTATTTTAGAAAAAGTCATAAGAAAATACACGTAAACATTCAAAAAATTGACAGTCTATTCGTATTTAGATACAAGGCTTAGGCTAATGTTCAACAGTGCTTCAAAATTATATTAATACAGTATATATGTACTTCATCCTAAATGAGAATACATAACCAGTAGCCACAGGCTAATGAAACAGTAATCGTATGAAGCAGGTGGTGTTAGCCATATGTCCAATGTATCAGATGTAATCTTGAATTGCTCTACCAGTTTCGCGAATTAACGCTTCTTCAGGAGCATAATAGTCTGTTGAGCATATATGTAAACAACAAAAAATATATTTAACATCTTTTTAATACATAAAACATAAAACAACATAAGAGGCCAAAAACTTATTAAGAAAATAAAATATTTTTTTTTTTATTCAACGGTTGCTGGCCCCATATAGCCTTCATACCAAAGAACACACCAACCGTGAGGCAACGACCCAACACATGAGCTAGCTACCAGAGGGGCACTAGAAGATGGTAATAGTGCTGGCAATGATGCCTAGAAAAGGAGAAAAGAAATTGGAAAAGAAAAGGGGAGTAAACGTGAGAAGAAAAAGAGACCCAATTGGAACACAGAACTGGAAAAGGGAAAAGTAGATAGTGAAAGCACTTGCAGGGAACCACCTCCCTAAAGTGATCAATAAAGTACATGCTATTTCAAAAAGAAACATACTCACAGGTCGAATGTGCTGTAAATACAGCAACACATCTTGGTAAAGTTAAATTGGTAATTTGTTTGTAGCAAATTACCAATAATGATAAAAAATCTAAAAGGAGAGGAAAAATAAAATATATGTATAATTATATATATGTAAGGTCGCCTTATTGGCAACCATGGCAAGTGTAACACAATAAATAAGGCTGACCAGGTATGGTATATGGCCAAAAAAGGGGGGGGGGGAGGGGGGGAAGGTTTTGCTCACCACAGTAGGCGACGACTGGGTATACTGCTAGGTAAAGGCTACAGATGAGTAGCAACAGGTAATGTCCTCCAGGATTTATGGAAACTGTAGATACCAGAACATAAAGGGAGAGGCTAGATATGCACCATGGTAAACCCTGGTGCACATTCAAGGCAGAGGGTATCTGACCCCAAAAAGGCCTATAGTAGATGGACAGGCTAGAAAGATAAAACAAAAGTATCTATTAATTGCTGTGCAAAGCTTTAGGCTAGATATCGATCGTACGGATGGTAACAAAGATCACATACCTGTTGGCCTGCACCTTGAAAAGAGGAGAGCTTCCAAAAGTCCAGAGGAATCCTAGCAGTCAGCCGTGCTAAGCAGGCGGTGTGCACCGCTCTTATATGTCCCCGCAGGATGAACGTCATTTCTAAAGGAAATTACGCTATAACAAGAGGGTAAGAGGGCCAGTGTGCATGCGCCAAAGGTGCCACTGACGCAGCGAATTACGGCCAATGGAACAGTGATGAGGGCGGGCCTGTTGTGGTCAGAGTGCTAGAGGTGCCGATGACGCGGCAACCCTCAGCTAATAGGTGGTAACGTGGGCAGAACTGGGGCCGACACTGCGCCGAGTATACCACTGGCGCGGCTGTCCCCAGCCAATGAAGCTGTGATGTGGGTGGACCCCGGTGGCCAGGGGGCGACACCAAGGATCGTCCAAACGACACACCCCCAGCCGTGATAACAAACTGAGTCCCATAGTCTGCAACGAATCAGACCGTCATCATTAGACAGGCAGTAAAGGAAAAAGGGAAAAGACGAATGAGAGAGAAGGAAAGGAAGGGAAGAACAGAGGTGCTTCTTGACGTGGCAGCGATACATGGGCAGCAATCGAAAACGTCATGTTCCAATAGCAACCCATAAAAAAGGTGCTCAACCGCACCTATATTTTAAAAAGAGAGCAAAATGTAATATACTACCACTATATACATCCAGGAATAATGTTTTAACCTAAACAGATAAGAAGGGAAGGGGGGGGGAGGGAAAAGGGGGAGGTAAGCCAAAGAGAATAACTGGAAAATAAATTGTCTCAGTCCTGTGTCTGTATATCTTAGTGTCTTAGAAGTTATAGAGGTCTTATTCATTTAAACAAACCCTAAACTGATTCATAATAGCAGACAGTCTACCGCGGTCAAATGGAAACTGCACAATCAAAATCAAGGGCGGTATAAACGCCCAGGGTCGTAAAAACGTCATATATGGGAAAACATACGATTTTATAGGGAAGTGGGATGATGATGTGTTGGGAAGTAAATGTGAGTGAAAAAGATGTGTATCGAGGAATGAATCAGTCACATGTAATTGTGAACTTAATTATTCATATTATAATGGTGGACCAATTGGATAGTGGAGTGAAGCTAAAACAGAATGGAAATAATTATAGGTGGGTGCTGTGTTGGTGCAGAATGGGGAAATGTGTGTATGGGGGAGAGGGGGGGGGAGGGGGTTTGTGTAATGGGAAGATAGGGAAGTGATTGTGATGACAACAGCAGTGAAGAATATCGTTTCAGTTTTACAGTAACTGTAAATAATAAGTAAAATACTCCTAAAGTAGGGAGAGTGAGTGGTGAGAAATGAATATTGGAAAAAGAGGGTTAGGAGGGGGGAATAAAAAAAGGGGGTATTAAGCTTATTCCATGAGACCGCGGGCAGCAAGACAAGCACAGGACAGAGGAAAAGGTGCAAAGAAGAGATGAAGGAAAAAATAACTAAAACGAATTGCCACAGTGTATCTATTCCAGTAATAATGTAATCAGAGGAATGACCTGTATGACTGAGTTTCATTGAGACCAGGAGGGCATGTGGCATTGAGTCTTTCGACCCATAGAGTTTCCTTCTGAAGGATGATTTTATCCCATTCACCCCCCCTGGGACTTTTGGGGATGACAGCTAAGACAGAGAAAGAGACCAGAGAAGTGTCGAAACGATGGTAGAGATCAAGGTGGCGGCTAACTGGTGTCAACATTTTGCCGTTGCCTGAATAATAAATGTGGTCATTAATTCTCTGTCTCAGCTGTCTGGCTGTTTTGCCCACATAAAATACCCCGCATTCACAGGTCATAAGGTAAATGACGCCTTCGGTGCGGCAGTTGGCTGAAAATTTGGGTGAAAAGGTTTCCCCATTGGGGAGTGTATTAGTTTGGCAGGGTTTAACCCATTTGCAGAAGGAGCATTTGCCACATCTAGAAGTGCCGAGCGGTGTTTTGGCATTGATAGTCTTATGCCTAGTGTAGTGACTAGCAGTTAATTCATCCCTCAGAGAATTTGCACGTTTGAAAATAATTTACAAATAAACAATTATATGAAAAAGATATATTAGGTTGAATGACTGTGTAAACACAAATTCATGAATAGGCAAGGTTCATATAAGAAGAGATATATAAGACAGATAACGCTGCTCTAAAAAGAGAGTTGGTGCACCCCTTCATTGCCCAGGGCCTGCAAGAGTCAGGGAATGGACAAAGTGGGAACAATCTGCGCACATGGGAATTCCTTCAAGCTAGCATGGAGGCCAGGGTCATGTCCCCTTGAGCTTGTCCAATCCAGAGTCAATGAGCCAGCCTAGGTCAAGACGAGAGCCTTCTGTTAATTAACCCATGGGCTCTAGAAAGCATATTGGTCAAGACCTTGTTCTGGATAAAGTGTGAATCCTTCCAATCTCTAATATTAACTAATTAGTCATCACATGAGGAGAGAAGACTCCCTACTCCATAGAACTAATTTGCAGAGAGGCAGAAAAAAAAGACAAAAGGAAAAAGAGAAAAGAACAAAGGGAGGAAGGGGATATTGAGATATCCCATAAGGAAAAAGGAGAAATAAGAGAGGAGAATGGAAAGTCGAGATGCCAGGAAGATCCTATAAAGAAGATGTGAGCCCCGGAAAGAGGGGTATTTTAATGTAGGTTGCCCAGGGTTCCCAAATTGAGTTTTATCTTAGAGTTTAGCCATTATTCGTTCTTGGTTGCTAAGAATGAGATTGATGATTTCTTCCAAGCCCCAGCTAACGTGATCTTGGCCCCACGGAGCATGAAAAAGATCAAGGCTTGTGTGTGTTTGGAAACTTTATTAACCTTATGACTCAAGAGTGCTATTGTGGGGTGCTGAGGAACCGCAACCCCTGTAACTTTCCTCAATAGATGGAACATGGAGCCTTCCAGGTTACACCCTCTAAAACATAAGTGAGTGAGTGAGTGAGTGAGAACTTGTATAGCGCTGCAAATGCGAACTAAATCGCCTCAAGGCGCTTTGCATCCAGAGTCGTCCTGATCCTTCAGAAGAGGTGGGTCTTACGTTTTTTCATGAAGGTGCAATGGTTTTCTTCCATGTGGATGATCGTTGGTCATGCGTTCCACATCCGTGACCCTTGAACTGCAAACCTTCGTTCTCCTTTAGATTTGTAGCGGGTCTTGGGGATGCAGAGCAGGCTTTGATTCGTCGACCGAAGGGTCCGGCCAGGGTTGTAGTGTTTTTTTTTCTCGCATAGGTATTGCGGGGCCTTTCCTTGTGTGCATTTGTGAGTGAGGCATAAGGGAGAAGAATTTGGGTAAATTGTTGCCAATCTGGCCGAAACTCAATTCCATCTAGTGAGGATTGTTACATTAGCTTCAATTAGGGATGATATATTTATATATTTATATATTTATATGAACGTCTAAAAGGAATAAAACTACTCATTCTGGTTCCACAAAATCTCCACGTCCGACTCCCAGAAAAGGGTATAAGAAGGTTTGTCTTCTCTGTTTGCCAGTGAAGAGTAAATAATAAATATGCCTCCCATTTGATCCATGATATTGGTGCACCATTGTTCAAAAAGTGTGGATTTAGGTGGTTTAGGTTTGTCAAGCCATATAGTGTTAAGGAAGTGCCTAATTTGGGAGAATCTGAATTTTTCAGAGGGTGGCATTTCAAGTTTGCTTATACAACCAGCTAAATTTATATCCTTGGGGTGGGTACAGGAACCATAGGAATGGAGAAGTCCCAGAGGATTGAAGAAATCAGGGCATTGTGGGGAGCAGAATTAAATGAGCCTGCTCATGCTTCTGAATAAGATGGGTAACAAGATTACAGCAATATCACAGATTATCCAGCCTAAATGTCTCAGATCTCAGTTCACAAAAGTGAATAACATGCTTTTTTGATCCCTTCCCATCCACAGTCTGCATATAAACATTCCTCAAAGGCATGTCCTTTAATGAAGATATGTTTATAGATGTCCTCTCTGTGACAGCTATGAGCCTGATTGCTAGCTTTCAATTCTGGCTGTCAGCGATGGCTGTGTATCTTGCTAACAACTGGAAACCAATCTTCATCCACTTGTCAATCTATAAAAAAATGCATGGTTTTTGTTAAGCCAGTACACCAAATTAAATCATTATATTTCCTTTAAAAATGTTAAAACTTCTTAGGTGGGCAAATTAGTCACAGTTATTTTCAAGTTTGCGGGTGCATAGTGATGCTGCTAAATTAGGACTAAATCTTTAGGCATATATGACATCTGGGCATAGAAGGGTTAAGCCTGCTCTTTAATACTTGACATTTTACAAGTATTAGTGCTATTATAGCACTTTCAGCATTATTGAAATATAAATCTTCTGATAAAATCATCATAAAACTTAGTTCAGAAAAAACTATTGGACAGGCTATGAATCGTTAAAAAAGAACTAGCTTCAGCCTGGTAATAACTCTGAGTTTCAGTATCTATTGAGGAGAACACAAAAGAGAAACTGTTTGGAAAGGTGATACCAAAACACTTTGAGTTCATATAATGATTTATGAGAAAACTATTTAAAGGGGTTGTAAAGGTACAAGTTTTTTCACCTTAATGCATTCTATGCATTAAGGTGAAAAAACATCCGAGCATTAGCGCCCCCCCCCCCGAGCCCCCATTTACTTACCTGACCCCTCGAAAGTCCCACGCCGTGAACGCGTTGGCTTCTCGGTAGGCTTCTCGGCTCATTCATTGGTTGATTGAAAGCAGCGCAGCCATTGGCTCGCGCTGCTGTCAATCACGTCCAATGACGTGGCGCGTCGGGGGCAGGACCGAGTGATACAGTGAGCCGCTATAGCCGCCGGCTGTATCACGGGAGCGTGCTCGCAAGAACTTACCACCATGTGAGAGAGCTCGCATGAAGGTGGAAAGTTCTTGCGGGGAGGGGGAGCCGAGACAGCCGCCGAGGGACCCCAGAAGACCAGGTTCGGGGCCACTCTGTGCAAAACGAGCTGCACAGTGGAGGTATAACATGTTTGTTATTTAAAAAAAAATAATCCCTTTAGTGTTCCTTTAACAGTTAAAAGAGGAACTTCAGTCTTTAAAAAAATAAATAAATAAAAGTCAGCAGCTACAAATGCTGTAGTTGCTGACTTTTAATAAACAGACACTTACATACCAGTCCAGGTATCCAGTACTGTCTTCACCTGTGTCAGTTCTTTCCCAATCTTTGGGTCCTCAGCCCCGCCATCTTAACTATTGGAAGCTTGACTGTTGTTTCACAGCTGACTTTTCACTGACCCGCGCAGAATGCTTTGCGCTGTCAGATTGGTCCAACAGTCTCCTGGGACATGTGACATGTCCCAGGAGGTTGCGGGCAGGTAGAGGGCTGAACTTCAGCTCTTCTTGTTTAAGCAAGAAAAACAAAAGCCAGTACCTGTCAGAAGTAGATACCCATTAAAAAAAAAAATCCAATAATGGTGGGGATGGGTGAGCAGAACTTCCATTTCTTTGTGAAATTCTTCTTTAATGTGTATCCAAACCCAGGAACAAAAATGTAATATATTGCAGCTTATCCATCCCCAGTTGTATAAAAACAAAAAATTGTGCAGCACTCACCTTCCAATGTGTCTAGTACAGCGTTTCTGAACCTGGGTGCCATGAAGAGTCCTCAGGAGTGCCGTGGCAAAAGCATAAAAAACACTTCTTCAAATAAGACAAGCAAAGACAAAAAAAAATCTTCACTGCCGGCTCAAGCCTTTTTGTTATCTGCAGTGTCAGTCTCATATGTTCTTTCTAGCAGGTAACCTCCTCTGGTACTCCGTGCTATGTGAGCTGCCCGCCCACATCCTGCCAAGTGATGATGTCATCGGTTGCTAAGAAATGTCTCGGGAGCCCACCCAGCATTCTTCTTCGGTTGCCCTAGGTTGGCTCCACAGCTGAAAAGGAAGATACAGTTCAATGGGGGCTGTCTCTGGCACTCTCTTTGGCATTCATATGGAATTTTCCTCTCCAACAGCAAGAGGTGGTAGGCGGGACTGGGGGTGTGGCCACCCCTTCCAGGCTGCACAAGTGACTGCTATGGCTGATTCAGCAGCTGAAGATGAAGCAGCAGAGAGAGCAGATATGCAAGTCTCCCTTCATCTCCAATGCAGCTGTAAGTGGCAGAGGGAGAGAGGCTCCTGCTCACTGACTGAAACGACATACTGTTCACTGACACCAAATACCGCACACTGACTGACACTACCATACTGCACACTGAGTGACGCTACCATACCTCACCCTGACTGATACTACATACCGTTTATAGGCAAAATGTGAGGCATAACTCTGCCTCACATATTGCCTTTCAGGTCTTGTTCACACCAGGTGTGGTACAAGAATGTGTGCGAAATCGCAAATTTTTCTGCACTGCAACATAAGCGAGCTGCATTTTGCAGATGCACACGTCCCATGGGAACATGCAAAAAAGGTTGTGTATTTTGATGCACCTCCTGGTGTGCCCCGAGATTGTGCAGAGCTCTAAAGGGTACCTTTAGAAGAGGCTTCCTTCTGGGAGGACAGCCATGCAAACCAATTTGATGCAGTGTTCGGAGTATGGTCTGAGCACTGACAGGCTGACCCCCCTACCCTTTCAACCTCTGCAGCAATGCTGGCAGCACTCATATGTCTATTTCCCAAATACAACTTCTGGATATGACGCTGAGCATGTGCACTCAACTTCTTTGGTCGACCATGGCGAGGCCTGTTCTGAGTGGAACCTGTCCTGTTAAACCGCTGTATGGTCTTGGCCATCGTGCTGCAGTTCAGTTTCAGAGTCTTGGCAATCTTCTTATAGCCTAGGCCAACTTTATTTAGAGCAATTTTTTTTTTTCAGATCCTCAGAGAGTTTTTTACCATGAGGTGTCCTGTTGAACTTCCAGTGACCAGTATGAGAAAGTGAGAGCGATAACACCAAATTTAACACACCTGCTCCCCATTCACACCTGAGACCTTGTAACACTAATGAGTCACATGAAACCGGGGAGGGAAAATTACCCAATTTGGACATTTTTACTTAGGGGTGTACTCACTTTTATTGCCAGCGGTTTAGACATTAATCGCTGTGTGTTGAGTTATTTTGAGGGGACAGCAAATTTACACTGTTATACAAGCTGTATACTCAGTACTTTACATTGTAGCAAAGTGTTATTTCTTTAGTGTTGTCACATGAACAGATATAATAGAATATTTACAAAAATGTGAGGGGTGTACTCACTTTTGTGAGATACTGTATAAATATATATATTTTTGTATATATATATATATATATATATATATATATATATATATATATTTGTATTGGGATGATGCCCATGAGAACCTAAATAACATTTATAAATTGCATCCAGTCCCAGTTTTTAAAAACAGTATACAAACTCTGTAATGTGGCTTTGAATAGCAATACAGTAAAAAAAGACAGAAGCTTTATTCCTTATCCACTCTATCCAAAACTAAAAAACTATTTTTTTGGCTTAACACACGTACAAAAAGTACACTGGAGTAGTGGAGTAGTAGAAGTTTTTTATTCTTTTTATTTACCATGGTGTACCTGACGTAATAAGTATTATTTAAATGTCACTAATGGTAAAAATGTTGTGTCATAATATATTAGCTATGATTATGTAAATGAATGAAACCCTTTTAGTAAAGAAATGAGTGGAATTAGTTCTTCCACACAGCAATATGGCAGAAACCCTTTCTAAGTATGGAGTAGCCACTTTGATGCTCCATATTCTATTCATTGCACATCTAAGGCAAATATAAAGACAAAACTGTGATTTAAAAGCAGACAGAAAAGCTCTATCAATATTTCTGAGAACATGCAAAGCTGATGTTAAGAAACTTCAAGCCTCTGTTGGCAAGTTATTGATTACTCGGCTTGTTCACTAACGAGCTAACTGTATGAAGTTTAAGACAGAAAAGTTTACAATGTCAAAATATGCTGACACTGCATTTCACTTTGTGAAGGATGCTCAGCCTGAAAGGACAGCTGAGCTCTATAAATAGGCCACTGCTTTCCCATGTTGTTACATTCTGGTCTAGAAATTTCTTTCAGCTGCGGAGGAGGCTCAATAAGAGACCACTTGAAGGATGAACAATCATTGATTGCTTAATGCAACATATTTAAAAGAGTTGACATAGGCATCCCGTTTCTGGCAAGACAAATCTATGTGCCCCTGTCAAGAAGATAAAGCTTTGGCTTGGGCACCTAAGGCACAGAAAAGATAATGGATATTGCCCAAGGTCAAAGTGAATTCATTTCCAATGCTGACTTTTACAGCAGCCCACTACCTCCATTAATATGTGAATAGCAGGGAGCAACTGTTTAAAAATACATGGGATGAAATACAAGAAGCTACACAGGTGTATATCATTATAGACATGCAGTGAACAGCAAGTATCTATCTATCTATCTATCTATGTGTAGCGGGGTGTTCCCCTTTAATGCAGAGAGACTACATTACCCAGAACCCCATTCGGCAGTGTTCACCGCAGAGACTCATGGGAGGGGTTATATAAGGAGGAGGCGCGGCTGCGCTCGGCCTCTTTGGGACACGAGACTTCAGTGACTGATCCTCCTGTGCGGATGTGTCGGAGTGCAAGGCCTGAAGCCTGAGGCCTTGTGCAGCACCAAAGACCCTTCCACCCCACTGCGAGCCTGGGTGGCATCTGACTTCGCTTGTCTACAGCCTTGACCGGATCGGAAACCCGATCGCTGGAGACACTGTGTGTGTGTGTGACACAGTCGGTGGAAGTTCCCGGACTGGGACCGCGTCCGGATGGGTGAGAGGGCGTATGCCCAGACCATATACTGTTGTTGCTAATGGGCCTATAGACTGCCGTGGCCCACAAGTTGTTTCTGATACTCCCATTAGAGAACCTCATCAGAGCTGAACTCACAGTTTACATAGCAAAGTGTTTATTTCATCTCTACCTTCCCATTGGATTACAAATGGTATTCTGTTAATGTGCACCACCGTTAAAGACCTGCCGGTGAAGAAAACCATCATCCCTTATAGACTAAGTTGTAGATATCTGAGCCAGGCCTGGTCAGCTAGTTAGTTCATTTGGTTACTGCGTCACAGGACGCCTAGTTAACGGTCGCCCACGTGGCGTACCTTTACCGTTCATTCTATATGCATAGTGTGTTATTGCTGCAGGGCTCTGCAATTTATTATCTGTGAACTGTTACCACTGTTAACCCTTTCTTACCAAAAGCTTAAGTAAATCTTATACCTTTTTATCATTTTTGTTTTGGTGTCTTGGCTTACTCATACAGTATAAGAATATATTTATTGCTGCCAATACTAACTCTGCCAGTAGGGGGTCGAGTACATTGCCAGGGGTTGGCGGAGCTGTTTTCAGGGCCCAAACTAAACTTGCGGCCTTCTTAAGTGGAGGTATCGCTACACGTGGGGGCTCGGGTCCGGGATCCTGATACAGCAGGTGAACGCCAGAAGTGCCGGCATGGACCCCATGGATCCACAAGCGATAGAAGAATGGTGCAAAGCCGTTAGGGCAGATCCAAACAACTCAATAGTCATCAGCCTCCCAGGGGAGGAATGGAAGACTGAGACGGTAGAGGAGTTGATGAAGTCAGTGTCCCCAGATCAGACACCGTGGGTGATAGATATAAAGGCAGACCCGGACACTTCATATCAGTATTCACTGGTGGAATACGGAGACGGGATACCAGAGGCTTGCAAGTGCAAGTGTGTAAAGACGCCAGATAATAGAACCTATAGGTTGGCGCCTGCTTTAACTATAAAGAAGGAATCATCACCGATGGGATCACCGCAGGCTGCGGCCCGCGCCTCACCAGTAAAAGGAGACGGGGTGACGCCCCCGGTGACACCCGCACCTGCCACTGCTATATCACCAGAATTGATAAAGGCGATAGGGGATCTGCTAATCAAATGTCAGAAGACAAGCACGGTGCATGTAGAGACTAGCTACCGGAGACTGAAGACATTCTCAGGGAAGCTCCCTGTCTCTGCAGGGGAAGAAGATTTTGATACCTGGGTGGAGCAGGCATTGCAGGCAGTAGAGGCATGGGAGGTGCCTGAAGCGCAGAAGAGGCAACGAGTGATAGAAAGCCTAAAAGGCGCAGCAGCAGAAGCAGTGAAAAGTTTTCGGTTTGGGAAAGCAGATTGCACGGCTCAAGACTGTCTAGCCATGTTACAGGAAGAGTTTGGTCAATTGGAAAAGGAGACAGAGATGGTCTACCAATTTGAACACACTTTCCAACAACCAAGGGAGAAACTGTCAGAATATATTGGGAGACTAAACAGGTTGCTGTGCAAGATTGTGTTGAAGAAGGGAATGAAGCCCCAAGATACAGATGCGACAAGAATGAAGCAAGTCTTAAAGGGAGCGTTACGCTCGGATCCAGTCTGGCTGCACCTGAAAACCTCGGGAGGAGGAACATTGCTGACTTATGCTGACTTGATAAAAATCATCAGAGATGAGGAGGCGCTATAACAGGACCAGCAAATGATTAAGGCAAATGTTGTCCCCGCACAGGTGCTAGTCAATCCAGTGATGACCCCTGAAAGAGACTCAGAGGTAGACACTTTAAAAGCACAAATGTCCAAGGTGTTAGAAATGTTGACCTCTCTGATGGCAAAAGACCCAGAGGGTCCAAGGAGGGAAGTACCATGGAAGGAACTATTCCCAATTGCTTCGGCACCCGCATCTTTACAAGAATGGGGAGATATAGTCTGCTTTAACTGTGGAGGAATTGGCCATATCGCAGCTACCTGTTCCAGTCCCAAGAAGAAGAAGCTAGACAACCGCAAGCCGGCGGGAAACTCCAGAGGGCCCCGGTGAAGGAGTCAACCGGGTGCCCATCACCTTCAGTGAGCTCCAAGCTGAAAGCGAGGCAGAAGGAAAGAGGAGATAAAACACCTCGGAGGAAACACAACATTCCTCAACAGAGATACACCCCAGAGAAAGGGGGCAAGACCCCTCAGAAGAAGCACAGCACTCCCCAGAGGGGGTGCACACCTAAGAAAAATAATAGTATATCTCAGCGGGTCTGTACACCCATCAAAAGGAAGGAAATTAATGCATACCAGGCTCAAGAAAGATTAAAGTCCAAAGGGAACTGGATGAGAGAGAGTCCGAAGGGAAGGGGTCAGAAGAAGGCGACCCCTGCCGGGCCATATCCGGAGAGGCTAGTGGGCCCATCTCCTATAGTGCCCATACAAGTGGAGGGAGTCTACACCAGAGCCATCTTGGATACTGGGGCACAAGTGACCCTGTTATACCGAGATTTCTACGAGAAGCACTTGAGTCACCTGCCTATCCAGAAGATAGAGGGACTAAAGATATGTGAGATTGGGGCCCAGAATTTCCCCTACGATGGCTATTTGCCTGTCAAGATGATCTTTGACCCATCCGTGGCTGGAAAAGCCGAAGTGTTTGACACTCTGGCGGTTGTGTGCCCTCGGCCACCAGGAGCCAACAAGAGTTCCCTTATAATAGGAACAAACACGGACCTGGTCCGAAGACTTCTGACCCCTCTAGTGAAAGAGAAGGGGTCAGCGGCCACCAAGATTCACCCCATACTGAAGACGGCTTATCAATGGCTGGTCCTAGAGCAGAAGACCCCTGGAGAGGGGATAGGGAAGGTGTGGAGACTTGGAAGAGAAGGGATGGTGTTGCAGCCCGGTGAAGTAACCTGTCTCAGAGCCACTGTGAAGCTTACTTGGGAGCAGCCTGGACCCTTTGTCATGTTGGAGTCTGACCCAAGGGAAGAGTCCCCCGGCCTGGAAGTGATACCAGAAGTGATTCCGCTGAAGGCCCTGAAGAAGGCCCATTGTAGAGTTCCAGTGAGTGTTAGGAACAATACAGATGGCCCCATGGAAATCCCAGCCAGGATGCTGCTGGGCCAGGTGAGCCCTGCTGCCCCGGTCAACTTGTCGGAAGTAAAGGGGGCGGGCGAAGGAGGAGATGCTTGGGAGAAGCTATCAATGGAAAACCCGAGCCTGCCCAGGGCTTGGAAGGAGAGAGCCAAGGCCCAGTTGACCAGATGGGAGAAGATCTTCTCCAAAGATGAGTTCGATGTGGGGTGTGCAAGGAGTGCCAGCTATCGGATTCGCCTCCAAGAAGATAAGCCCTTCAGAGAGAGAGTCAGGCGGGTCCCACTAGCGGATCTGGAGGATCTAAGGGAACAACTTGCAGAATTAAAAAGGACTGGTGTGATACGGGAGTCCAGAAGCCCTTATGCCTCACCGATAGTGGTGGTCAAGAAGAAGAATGGATCGTTGAGGCTCTGTGTCGACTACAGGACTCTTGACAGGAGAACCATACCCAACCAGTACACCACTCCGAGGATAGAGGATGCCCTGCAGAGCTTGTCTGGAGCCAAGTGGTTCAGCGTTATGGATCTCAAGAGTGGGTACTATCAGATCCCTATGCACCCAGAAGACAAGGAGAAGACAGCTTTCATTACCCCAGTGGGATTCTTTGAATTCGACCGGATGCCCCAAGGTCTGTCTGGAGCCCCAGCTACTTTCCAACGTCTCATGGAGAAGACTGTAGGAGACATGAACCTTATTGAAGTCCTTGTATACCTGGACAATGTCATTGTCTTTGGAAGAACCCTGGAGGAACACGAGGAGAGGCTGGAAAAAGTCTTGAGGAGACTCAGTGAGGAGGGACTCAAGCTTTCGCCTGAGAAGTGTCGGTTCTACCAATCTTCTGTGAATTATCTGGGGCACATAGTGTCTGAAGAAGGGGTGGCCACAGACCCTGAGAAATTGGAGGCAGTTACCTCCTGGCCACGACCCACCACAGTAACAGAACTCTGGTCCTTCTTAGGGTTCTGCTCCTATTACAGGAGGTTTGTGGAAGGATTTGCCCGAATTGCTAGACCATTGAATGAACTGCTCAAGACTGAGGGAGAAGAGGACGACTCAGGACCCCGGAAGCCGGGAGAGTCAGTCAAAGATCAGTGGAACCAGAAATGTGAAGAGGCCTTCCAGGCATTGAAGAAGAGCCTAACCACTGCTCCAGTCTTAGCCTACGCAGACCCAACCAAACCCTATGAACTACACGTAGATGCTAGTCATGGCGGTCTGGGAGGAGTACTTTATCAAGAACACGAAGGGCAACTACGGCCTGTTGCCTACGTGAGCAGGAGCCTGACCCCCTCTGAGAAAAACTACCCCACTCACAAGCTGGAGTTCCTGGCCCTTAAGTGGGCGGTAGTAGACAAGCTCAAAGACTACTTGTATGGGGCGGAGTTCACTGTGAAGACCGACAACAAACCCCTGACCTACTTATTCACTACAGCAAAGCTGGACGCCACTGGACACAGGTGGCTGGCCGCATTGTCTGGATTCAATTTCAGCCTAAAGTACAGGCCAGGGATTGGGAATCGAGATGCAGACGCTCTGTCCAGGAAATCTCATGGTCCCAACAGTGACATGGAAGACTGGACTCAAGTAGCACCTGATGGGGTGCGGGCCCTTTGTCAAGGGGCTGAATTGCAAGCCAGAGGGGGCTCAAGGGCGGAAGAGATAGGAGTTACCATGGTAGGAGTCCCCAAACAATACTGTGGAGTAACTCAGCTGGGGGAAGACCATCTGCCGAAGTTGTCCAAGAAGGAACTAAGATGTGACCAATTAGAAGATCCCATGGGGAAATTGGTTCTGGAAGCCCTGGAGAACCAAAATCCAAACAAACTCCTGAGTCACTCCTCAAAGGAAGCCCGCCTGTTGAGGAAAGAGTGGGACAGGTTACAGGTACATCAGGGAGTGGTCTACCGAAGGGGCCCCTCTGATGACCTGGAAGATAAATGGCAATTGTTTCTTCCAGAAAAACATCGAGAGACGGTTCTGATTGCCCTACATGACAATCACGGCCATCTAGGGGCGGAGAGGACCTTTCAACTTGTCAGAAGTCGGTTCTATTGGCCCTGCATGAGGGCAGAAGTAGAAGAGTACTGCCATTCATGTGCACGTTGCATCCAGAGGAAGACTTTACCTCATCAAGCTGCCCCAATGGGCCATCTACAAAGTCAAGGCCCAATGGATCTGGTATGCATTGATTTCCTCTGCCTCGAGCCCGACCTGAGTGGACTGGGAAATGTTCTGGTGATAACCGATCATTTCACCCGGTATGCCCAAGCTTTTCCAACCAAAGACCAGAAGGCTTCCACTGTAGCCAAGATACTTATGGAGAAGTATTTTGTCCATTATGGGCTGCCCCAGAGACTTCATTCAGATCAAGGAAGGGACTTTGAAAGTCGGCTGATCCGGAAGCTCTTAGATTCTTTGGGGATCAAGAAGACTCGAACTACACCTTACCACCCACAGGGAGATGCTCAGCTGGATAGGTTTAACCGAACCTTGCTCAACATGTTGGGGACTCTGGAAAGTGAGAAGAAGCAACATTGGAGCAAACACATAGCAGCCATAGTACATGCTTACAACTGCACCACTAGTGATGTTACAGGCTACTCCCCATATCGACTCATGTTTGGGAGAGAGGCGAGACTACCTGTGGACTTGGCCTTTGGCACCTCTCTGGACCATTCCTCAGCCACATCCCACAAAGGATATGTGGACAGGCTCAGACACAGCCTGAAAGTGGCCTATGAACAAGCTCAAGCGGCCTCAGATCAAAGAGGAGCTTGAAACAAAAGAAACTTCGACTTGAAGGTCCGGATACAAGACCTACAGCCCAGGGATAGAGTACTGTTATGCAATCTGGGGGTCCCTGGGAAACACAAACTTGCAGACAGATGGAGATCTGAACCCTATGTCATCTGTAGGAAGTTGCCGGGCCTACCTGTCTACAAGTTGAAGCCAGAAGGAAAGGTAGGCCCACTGAAGACGTGGCATCGAAACCACCTGCTCCCACTTGCTGAGGCAGTCAGGATACCTCCTGTGAGAGATTCCCCTGAACCGGTCTCTATTCTGGATACTCCCAGGCCAAACACTCGGTCGCAGACCTCCCGAGCTGAAGATGGAGATGCCTCTCAACTTAGTGAAGATGAAGAGAGAGAACTTGATTGGTTATGGCCTTCCCCAACTCCAGGAACTTCTACTATAGATCTTCCACCCACTGAAGACACTCCAGATGGAACACTGAACCCAGAGGCCACAGAGTTCATCCCATCTAGTTCTTCATTAGATCACTGTGAAGATGCCCGTAGGTAGTTTCTCAGAGGAAGAGGAGCCTGTGGCGCCAGAGCCGGAAGTCCCAAGAGAGCAAAGAGCTCGAAGAGTCATCTGGCCTCCTAAGAAGCTGACTTACCCACAAATGGGGAATAGCTCGGAGTACTCTGTAGTTACTGCTAGGAGAAGTACTGAAAATCTGGATCCCTCCACTGTCCATTTGGTGGAGGGCAACCCCAACTCACTCTCTGGCACAGTTAGGCAGGCCACCCATGATAATGTGACCTGTGGGCGAGGGAGTTCTATCCCTCAGTTTTGGTGGGAATTCCCTATGCCAACTTTGTTTGCAGAATTGTCTAGAGTTGTACATAATCTTTGTTAAGGTTTATCTTTGGGGACCAAAGAGTTCAAGTGGGGGGAGTGTGTAGCGGGGTGTTCCCCTTTAATGCAGAGAGACTACATTACCCAGAACCCCATTCGGCAGTGTTCACCGCAGAGACTCATTGGAGGGGTTATATAAAGAGGAGGCGCGGCTGCGCTCGGCCTCTTTGGGACACGAGACTTCAGTGACTGATCCTCCTGTGCGGATGTGTCGGAGTGCAAGGCCTGAAGCCTGAGGCCTTGTGCAGCACCAAAGACCCTTCCACCCCACTGCAAGCCTGGGTGGCATCTGACTTCGCTTGTCTACAGCCTTGACCGGATCGGGGACCTGATCGCTGGAGACACTGTGTGTGTGTGTGACACAGTCGGTGGAAGTTCCCAGACTGGGACCACGTCCGGATGGGTGAGAGGGCGTATGCCCAGACCATATACTGTTGTTGCTAATGGGCCTATAGACTGCCGTGGCCCACAAGTTGTTTCTGATACTCCCATTAGAGAACCTCATCGGAGCTGAACTCACAGTTTACATAGCAAAGTGTTTATTTCATCTCTACCTTCCCATTGGATTACAAATGGTATTCTGTTAATGTGCACCACCGTTAAAGACCTGCCGGTGAAGAAAACCATCATCCCTTATAGACTAAGTTGTAGATATCTGAGCCAGGCCTGGTCAGCTAGTTAGTTCATTTGGTTACTGCGTCACAGGACGCTTAGTTAACGGTCGCCCACGTGGCGTACCTTTACTGTTCATTCTATATGCATAGTGTGTTATTGCTGCAGGGCTCTGCAATTTATTATCTGTGAACTGTTACCACTGTTAACCCTTTCTTACCAAAAGCTTAAGTAAATCTTATACCTTTTTATCATTATTGTCTTGGTGTCTGGGCTTACTCATACAGTATAAGAATATATTTATTGCTGCCAATACTAACTGTGCCAGTAGGGGGTCGAGTACATTGCCAGGGGTTGGCGGAGCTGTTTTCAGGGCCCAAACTAAACTTGCAGCCTTCTTAAGTGGAGGTATCGCTACATATCTATCTATCTGTCTATCTATCTATCTATCTATCTATCTATCTATCTATCTATCTATCTGTCTGTCTGTCTGTCTGTCTATCTATCTATCTATCTATCTATCTATCGATCTATCCTACACTGTCCATTGGGGAAGGATAGCATTTTATAAAAATACTGTATACTACTTTTAATTTTTATGCTGTATATAGCATGTGTGTGTGTGTTACATAGTATTCTCTGATAATGCTACATGCACACCTCTCTTACTTGCAAAAAACAAGTTACTCTGTAAGAACATAAAATATTTCTATCTATCTATCTATCTACATACCCCTTGAAATTTTCCACATTTTGTCATGTTACAACCAAAAACGTAAATGTATTTTATTGGGATTTTTTGTACTAGACCAACACAAAGTGGCTCATAATTGTGAAGTGGAAGGAAAATGATAAATGGTTTTCAAAATGTTTTACAAATAAATATGTGAAAAGTGTGGCGTGCATTTGTATTCAGCCCCCCTGAGTCAATACTTTGTAGAACCACCTTCCACTGCAATTACAGCTGCAAGTCTTTTTGGGAATGTCTCTACCAGCTTGGTACATCTAGAGAGTGACATTTTTGCCCATTCTTCTTTGCAAAATAGCTCAAGCTCTGTCAGATTGGATGGAGAGCGTCTGTGAACAGCAATGTTCAAGTCTTGCCACAGATTCTCAATTTGATTTATGTCTGGACTTTGACTGGGCCATTCTAACACATGAATATGCTTTGATCTAAAGCATTCCATTGTAGCCTTGGCTGTATGTTTAGGGTCGTTGTTCTGCTGGAAGATGAACCTCCGCCCCAGTCTCAAGTTTTTGGCAGATTCTAACAGGTTTTCTTCTAAGATTGCCCTGTATTTGGCTACATTCATCTTCCCATCAATTCTGATCAGCTTCACTGTCCCTGCTGAAGAAAATCATCCCCACAACATGATGCTGCCACCACCATGTTTCATAGTGGGTGTGTTCAGGGTATTGATCAGTGTTAGTTTCCGCCACACATAGCGTTTTGCTTTTAGGCCAAAAAGTTCAATTTTGGTCTCATCTGACCAGAGCACCTTCTTCCACATGTTTGCTTTGTCCCGTTCATGGCTTCTCGCAAATTGCAAATAGGACTTCTTATGGCTTTCTTTCAACAATGGTTTTCTTCTTGCCTCTCTTCTAAAGGCCAGATTTGTGGAGTGCACAACTAATAGTTGTCCTGTGGACAGATTCTCCCACCTGAGCTGTGGATCTCTGCAGCTCCTTCAGAGTTACCATGGGCCTCTAGGCTGCTTCTCTGATTAATCCTCTCCTTGCCCAGCCTGTCAGTTTAGGTGGACAATCATGTCTTGGTAGGTTTGCAGTTGTGCCATACTCTTTCCATTTTCGAATGATGGATAGAACAGTGCTCCGTGAGATCTTCAAAGCTAGGGATATTTTTTATAACCTAATCCTGCTTTAAACTTTCCCACAACGTTTTCCGCGACCTGTCTGGTGTGTTCCTTGGCCCACATGATGCTGTTAGTTCACTAAGGTTTTCTAACAAAGCTCTGAGGGCTTCACAGAACAGCTGTATTTATACTGAGATTAATAATTAGGTGACATCTAAAGGCAATTGGTTCTACTAGATTTTAGTTAGGGGTTTTAGAGTAAAAGGGGCTGAATACAAATGTATGCCACTCTTTTCAGATATGTATTTGTAAAAAAAATGAAAACCATTTATTATTTGCCTTCCCCTTCACAATGATGTGCTACTTTGTGTTGGTCTATCACATAAAATTCCAATAAAATACATTTATGTTTTTGGTTGTAACATGACAGGATGTGGAAAATTTTAAGGGGTATGAATACTTTTTCAAAACACTTTATCTATCTATCTATCTATCTATCTATCTATCTATCTATCTATCTATCTATCTATCTATCTATCTATCTATCTATCTATCTATCTGTCTGTCTGTCTTCAGTCTATTAAACTCAACAATTTATTTAGAATATTGGGTCCAGTGCTTGCAACCTTACGTAGGGCTTGTTCACACTTGACTAAATTTCCAACGCTTAACAAACGCTCCTATAGTGTTAGTATGGGCGTTAGACCCGCATTAATGAGCTTTAGTATGGGCATTAGACTGGCGTTTTACAAGCGTTATTGATGAGTTAAAAATGCTCCCCAAGCACCCTATGGGCAGTTTTGAAGCGTTTGATAAGCATTAAGGTGCGCTATACCCGCTCCACAAATGCCTATTCCATTACAGGAAGTCAACTAATCTTAACGCCCCGCAACCGCACTGCAACTGCCTGCCAGAGTGTTTGCAAAGCATTACCATAGACTTGAATTTGAGGCATTGAAAGACTTCAACGCCTCCTGATTCGACATGAAACATTCAATTTTGAAGCGACACGACATTAACGCTTCATGTTTTAATAGTGTGAATAGCACTGTGTGCTGTCCATTGTATCATTTACTTAGGTGTTTGAGGGGCATTTTTAACGCTTCTGAAATGCCTGCTTTTAATGCCAGTGTGAATTGAGCCTTACAACTGGGTAACAAAAAAAAAAAAGAGCAAAGTCTGAGGGATAAACTTCAAGAAAAACAGAAATGGAAGAGATAATAAGAAGTTTTTGTATAAAAGTGGGTACTCACATAATGCAACTGACAAAAGGCCATAAACACAGTGCATGGACATGCACAGAACACGGGGTGCATCTAACGCGCACCCCCTTCCTCAGAGCTAGGCTAGTCTCGCACACCATGGGCAAGCCCTTTTATAGGGAATGGTGAAATTAAAAATTGTGTGTCTTGTAGCTTTCTTGTAGTTCCTTTCGGATTACCCCATCTGAGAAAGGCAGCATCCACCTAGTTTTGGGATACTATATATACCTTTTACACCACCATTTTATTTGACATCTGTTACGCCACACCTTGGAAGACCTATTAGCGCTGGAAGTGACTGTGTTTTTTAAAGGGATAAACTTATCAGGAGAAATTGCAACCCAGTCAATTAAGCGGGGTTCAGGGGAGCCGCATACTAGTACATTATAAATTGACCTGCAGGGGGGGCACGTTTTTGGACTTTGTCAAGGAGAATTTACTACTGCTTTAAAGTGGAAGTAAACCCTCCTATCATTTTCAGGCAAGGAAGCTGCCATCTTGGCCTCTGTTTAATCTTCAACTGCCATGATGCTGCACATGTGACCAGTTATGACACCACCCATTGGATGGTTTGACAGTTTGGTTGAGAGCACAACCAATGTGGCAGTTAGCATTTCCGGCATGCCGGGAATGTAACTGCTTTTTGAAACTGTTAAATCAATGGGTTTACTTCCGCTTTAAGGGTAAAATTAGAAAGTATTATTCTATGGAAAGAGTGTTGGATGTTTGGAATAGACTTCCAAGACAAAATAGAAGAGAAAAGGCCACAACTCTAGCACAGTAATTTACTTTAAATAGACTTGCGAAAATGTACAAAAAAAAACGGAATAAAAACAGGTCAAGAGAGCTTAACCACTTGCTAACCAGGCCTTTTTCTGACATTTGTTGCTTACAAGTAAAAATCTGTATTTTTTGCTAGACAATTACCGTATTTATCGGCGTATAACACGCGCCGGCGTATAACAAGCACCCCAAGTTTAGGAGGGAATTTTAAGGAAAAAAACTTTTAGGAGGGAAATTCAAGGAAAAAAAACTTACATTTAAATGCAGCATGCAGCCTTGCCCAGTGTCCATCTGTCCATCTGCAGCCTTGCCCAGTGTCCATCTGTCCATCTGCAGCCTTGCCCAGTGTCCATCTGTCCATCTGCAGCCTTGCCCAGTGACCATCTGTCCATCTGCAGCCTTGCCCAGTGTCCATCTGTCCATCTGCAGCCTTGCCCAGTGACCATCTGTCCATCTGCAGCCTTGCCCAGTGCCTTTGCAGCCTTGTCAGTCTCGGCGTTTTTTAAATTTGGCGCCGATTTCTGTGGAGAGGAGCGAGCGGGGCCGAGTGTACTTCGGCTAGACTCGGCTCCTCTCGCAGTCCCGCCCATCTCCACTGACTGCGCCGCTGACAGAGAAAGCCGAGTGTACTTCGGCTAGACTCGGCTCTGCTCACAGTCAGGGGCAGGACTGCGAGAGGAGCCGAGACTAGCCAAAGTACACTCGGCTTTCTCTATGTCAGCGGCGCAGTCAGAGATGGGCAGGACTGCGAGAGGAGCCGAGTAAAGCCGAGTGTACTTCGGCTTCAGCTCCGCTCGCTCCTCTCGCTCGTTTCAGCAGGGGAATCGGCGGAGTATCGGCGTATAACACGCACCCACGATTTTCCCCTGATTTTAAGGGGAAAAAAGTGCGTGTTATACGCCGATAAATACGGTACTTAGAATCCCCAAACATTATAGATACAGTGAAGGGAAAAAGTACTTGATTCCCTGCTGATTTTATACATTTTCCCACTGACAAAGAAATTATCAGTCTATAATTTTAATGGTAGGTTTATTTTAACAGTGAGAGACAGAATAACAACACAAATATCAAGCAAAACGCATTTCAAAAAAGTTATAAATTGATTTGCCTTTTAATGAGTGAAATAAGTATTTGATCCCCTATCAATCAGCAAGATTTCTGGCTCCCAGGTGTCTTCTACACAGGTAACAAGCTGAGATTAGGAGCACTTAAATGGAGTACTACTAATCTTAGCTTGTTACCTGTATAAAAGACACCTCCCACAGAAGCAATCAATCAATCAGATTCCAATTTCTCCACAATGGCCAAGACCAAAGAGCTGTCCAAGGATGTCAGGGACAAGATTGTAGACCTTCACAAGGCTGCAATGGGCTACAAGATCATCGCCAAGCATCTTGGTGAGAGGGTGACAACAGATGGTGCGATTATTAGATGGAAATGAAATTAGATTAAATGGAAGAAACACAAAATAACTGTCAATCTCCCGTGGTCTGGGGCTCCATGCAAGATCTCACCTTATGGCGTTTCAATGATCATGAGAATGGTGAGGAATCTTGTCAATGATCCTCAAGGCAGCTCGGACCATAATCACCAAGAAAACAATTGGTAACCCACTACGCCGTGAAGGACTGAAATCCTGCATCGCCCGCAAGGTCCCCCTGCTCAAGGAAACACATGTACAGGCCCATCTGAAGTTTGCTAATGAACATCTGAATAATTTAGAGGAGAACTGGGTGAAAATGTTGTGGTCAGATGAGACCAAAATCAAACTCTTTGGCAGTGTTTAGCTGTGTTTGGAGGAGGAATGCTGCTGAAGAACACCATGCCCACCATCAAACATGGAGGTGAAAACATTATTCTTTGGGGGGGGGGTGTTTTTGCTAAGGAGACAGGACAACTTCACCACATCAAAGGGACGATGAACAGGGCCACCTGTACCTTCAAATCTTGGGTGAGAACCTCCTTCCCTCAGCCAGGGCATTAAAAATGGGTCGCATTTTGGACCTAGCCAGTCTCCAGGCCTTTATCCCATAGAAAATATGTGGAGGGAGCTGAAGGTTTGAGTTACCAAACATCAGCCGCAAAACCATAATGACTTGGAGAGGATCTGCAGAGAGGAGTGGGACAAAATCCTTCCTGAGATGTGTGCAAACCTGGTGGCCAACTACTAGAAACATCTGACCTTGATTGCCGACAAGGGTTTTGCCACCAAGTACTAAGTGGTGTTTTGCGAAGGGGCCAAATACTTATTTTACTCATTAAAATGAAAATGAATTTATTATTTTTTTGAAATTTGTTTTTCAGGATATTTTTGCTGTTATTCTGTCTCTCACTGTTAAAAAAACCTACCAATAAAATTATGCACTGATCATTTCTTTGTCAGTGGGCAAACGTACAAAATTAGCAGGGGATCAAATACTTTTTTCCCTTACTGTATATATTTTTTTAGCAGAGACCCTAGGGAATAAAATGGTCATTGAATTTTTTTATGTTACACGGTTTTTGCGCAGCAGTTTTTTAACGCAATTAAAAAAAACAAAAAAAAAAATACTAAAAAAAACACTAAAGTTAGCTCAATGTTTTGGTATAATGTGAAAGATGATGTTATGTCGAGTAAATAGAGAATGGGGACGACACATTTGAAAGAAAGAGAGGTGCTGCACTCCCCGAATAATTACAAAATGGGAGGCTTCCCCCAATGAGGGGCTTTCTAGGCAGCAAAGGATTTAAATATTTGTACAGGCATATTGAGAAGGGGCGGGTCTATACATGTATTACAAAGTGCGAGAAGTTCCCCATCAGGTCCGCCCCCTCGGTATGTCAGACCCCGCCTACGTCATTGGCCTGAGCGGGAAACTTCCTTCACTGTGTAAATTTAAATTACACAGTGAAGGAAGTTCCCTGCTCAGGCCAATGACGTAGGCGGGGTCGGACATACCGAGGGGGCGGACCTGATGGGGAACTTCGTTCGCTGTGTAATACATGAATAGACCCGCCCCTTCTTGCGTTCCGCATCTGGTCCGCTGAGCGGACCTGATGGGGAACTTTAGAAGTGGCGGGTCTATACATTTAAAACACTGCGGAGGAAGTTCCCCATCAGGTCCGCTCAGGCATAACCAATGACGGACAGCGCTGGACATCGGGATCGCCGCGGGACACTGGATTTCATCGCTGGAATGTTTTTTTTTTTTATTCTTATTTTTTTTTTTAATAAAGGACTTTTCCAAGGTGTTTGTGTGTTTTTATTTACATTTTTTGACACTTTCTTCGTGAAATGGTAGGGGTACAATGTACCCCTTACCAATTCACATGGGGGGGCGGGATCTGGGGGTCCCCTTTGTTAAAGGGGTCTTCCAGATTCCGATAAGCCCCCCGCCCGCAGACCCCCGCAACCACCGGGCAAGGGTTGTGGGGATGAGGCCCTTGTCCCCATCAACATGGGGACATCCTCCCCATGTTGAGGGCATGTGGCCTGGTACGGTTCAGGAGGGAGGGGGGGCGCTCTCTCGTCCCCCCCTCTTCCCCTGCGGCCGGCCAGGTTGCGTGCTCGGATAAGGGTCTGGTATGGATTTTTGGGGGGACTCCACGCCATTTTTTTTTATTTGGGGTGGAGTTCCCCTTAAAATCCATGCCAGATCTGAAGGGCCTGGTATGGATATTTAGGGGAAACCGCACGCCATTTTTTTTTAATTTGCGGCGGGGTTCCCCTTAATATCCATTCCAGACCTTAAGGACCTGGTAATTGAATTTGGGGGAACCCCCACGCTTTTTATTTTTTTTTATCAATGACTTTTCTATGTATTGATAAAAGCCGACAATTCATTAATAGCCGCGAGTGAGTTTTAAATGATTTTTTTTCCTTCAAAAATGACACTTTGTGCAGGGACAGTTCTAAGCATGGGAAACATGCGCGACTTTACATGCATATCATACACACTCCCCAGGTACGAAATTTAAAGGAATATTTCACTTTTATTGTTTCACTTTAAGCATTATTAAAATCACTGCTCGTGAAAAAACTTCCGTTTTTAAAACTTTTTTTTGCATTGATACATGTCCCCTGGGGCAGGACCCAGGTCCCCAAACACTTTTTAGGACAATAACTTGCATATAAGCCTTTATAATTAGCACTTTAGATTTCTCCCATAGACTTTTCGAATTTGCCGCGAACACCCCAAATTGTTCGTTGTTCGGCGAACGGGCGAACAGGCAATGTTCGAGTCGAAAATGAGTTTGACTCGAACTCGAAGCTCATCCCTATCGGCCACTGAGAAAAAAAAAAGATACTGCAGTTATGGCATAAAGCTGCAGCCATAACCCTGGTACTTAACTGTAAAGTAATGACGTATATTTACAGTTAGGCGGTCGGCAAGTAGAGCCGGATATAAATTATAACAAAATTAGTGTAGTGTAACAGCTCCATCTATTAAAAAATTCAAACAAAATATATATCTATGAGTATATCTGTTACAAAATTACCAAAAAAAGAGCACTTCCAAAAGTTACAAAAGTTAAATTAAAAATAGTCCAGTGTTCACAAATGAAAAGAAATAACACTTAGGGGGTGATTTACTGAAGGGAAATAGACTCTGCAAGTGCAATTGCTCCAAAGCTTAGTAAATGATGTAAAGCTTCACTTTGCAAAGATTACCCAATCACATGCAAGGAAAAAAAATAATTTTTGCTTGCACTTGATTGGATTGTGGAAGTTAGCAGAGCATCTGCTCATTTACTAAGCTCTGGAGCAACTGCACTTGCAGAATGCAACTCTGCAAGTCTATTTGCCTTTAGTAAATCAACCCCTAAGTGTCTTCACACCTTATTCATGCATCTGTGCACCTCCACCACCAGGCGAAAAACCTGCTCACCTTAAAGGCTAAGTTTTCCTTCATTTTATTTTTTCTAATTTCCAGCTCCCCTATGTACCAATATAGCATTAATGTACTTACTTTGCAAAAATAAAACAGCATGTGCCCCTTTATCAAGAGACTGCATTGTGCATTAAATTGCATTGATTTTATTGAGCATTTTGGCTCTGCCAGTTCCATAGTCAGACTGCACAGGCACAGCCTTTCTCTTCCTTTTTGTTGTCTCAGTTTTTCTACTGCCTGGTTGATTTTGGTAAAGCATAAAGATTCTTTGGCTTTGTTCATATATATATATATATCTATTTAACTAGTAAATTTGATTCCTTGATTTTTTTTTTTTTTTACTTTATTAGAAAGTGGACTGTTATGGTTCAGTTTAGCACAACATCATAATTGATATGTTGTGGAATAGACTTCCAGCAGAGCTATTGAGACAATCAACAGTGAAATGAAACATGCATGCAATAAACAAAAAAAAATGCAGAACCGCTTAGAATTTTTCTGCCATGAGCTTTCCTGGTTTCTGTTTTCTGTCTACACGCTCTGTCTGGGGGCTTGCCATAGCATTGTAGATGTTCCTCATAATTTTCATATACTATAAACTTATAAATCTAATAATTTCTTCAACGTGTGAATATTAAATAACCATTCTTTTGTACAGAAATATGCATGTCTTCCACACATTAATTATTTCCCTTTGCAAGGTCACAAAAATCTACCCATACACTGTACATATCAAATTGATAGTCTAGATAGATATATATATATATATATATATATATATATATATAGATAGATAGATAGATAGATAGATAGATAGATAGATAGATAGATAGATAAATTAAACATAGGGCTATACATATCTGAAATTTGAAATTAATTAATAACAGTGTTATTGTGACTAAGGCGATCTATAGATTCAGGTAATGTCTGCTTTTATCACATTGCTATGTGCGGAGTGCTATTTTAAAATCTGTGCTGGGACACAACTGATTTCCATAACCGCTTTTGCATTTATTGCCTAAGGGAAAAGCAGGAGCACAAAGTTACAATGTTGGAATATACAATAAGGAGAAATTATTAAAGCTTCCAAGTGACAATAATAAAGCAGATTTTTATTTCAGATCTGAAAAGCTAGTTGTGATAAAATGCTTGATTTAAGATAAAGTATTTCAATCTCATTTTAATAATGTACCTGACAGATTAACCTCACTGGCAATAAAAGATTAATGTAATTTCTTTACTTGGGGAACCTAAATTGACAAAAAATATATTTGCTGATTTCCTAATACCTTGAAACCATTAATGGAATATCTCAAATCAATATAAGAAGTTGCATTTAATAGAGAATATCGACATTGTATCATAAAATGTTTTTCTTTTTTTTTTCCTCTGTCATAACTGATGAACCATTTTTACATAGTTTACAAGGTTTAATAGGTACTTCTGCATATTTTCAGATTTTCAGTGTTGTGAAAAAGAAATATATACGGTAAATGTGTTTGCAGACATTTGCCTCAACAGCTTAGAAGGCTAACACATTCTACAAGGTCAGAAGAAGCAAGCTATGAAACAAGGTGCAACATATCTCTGTAGACTGCATGATTAACCAACTGCTGTTTTCTTTGAAAATCCAGAATAGAGGAACAAATTGGTAAGAAAAAAATGCATCCCAATGGCATCAAGCAATTAGTTGGATGAGATGTAGCAACCAATGTGGAATAATTAATTCCGAATGCTCTTCTCTCTAAGTTGCAGTGACCCGTTGGGCAAACATCATTACCCCTCACCAGTGACAGATGTCTTCACATCTCACCAGTAGGGGCAATAGCTTGCAAAAACGTGGATTCGAAAAAAGGCAGCTTACTGAATTCTTGAAGGCATAGTGAATTACATCAGTTACTCAAAAGCAGTATTATAAGTGAACACATCATTAGTTAAACATTTTCTTTTGGCCTCTGACTTGGACTTTACAGAGCACGTTTCTTGTCAAAACTGACAAATGATATATTCAGTTTGCTAACCATCAGTAACTTTTATAGGAAATAATTTGTAATAAAAGATTATATTTCTGCTATGAATACCGAACAGATGCAGTTATACACTGCTCTGCATACATCTCTTGCTTATTTTAGAGAGTTTTTTCAACCCATTGTAAATAAAACCTTGTGCTTCAACCTAAATAGGCATGTGCAGTAATCTGTATGTCTTTCATTAAGGTTGTTAGTATAATACAATCTTGCTTTCCAATATGAGTTGGTTTCCTATTATTTAGTTGTGTTCTCTCCCAGTCAACATAGATGTCATACAATCTGTAAAAAAAAATAAATGAAGGATTATGTTACAGAAAATTAAAGTCTTGGTTTATTTGCAGATTTGCACTGCAGTGGGCCAGACAGTCCGTTATCAGCCTTGAACAAAGTCAGGAGATTGGTTAGCCTCCATTAGAGTCTTACAACCTCACACTGAGTTTTATTTTCTTATTCAGAAATATCAGCTAACTAAAATTTCACACACCAGTACATGAAAGGTAAGGTTGCATTCTTATATATACACACAGCAAAAAGACTCAGATTTCTTCTAGACATGTGCGGTTTGTTTCGGTCCGAATAAATATTCAGACAAATTTTTCATTATTCGTAGATTCGGTTATGTCTGAATACCCGAATTACAGTATAAATAAAGTTTATACTGTATACTCCAAATAATGAAACAAAATTCATCCGAATTTCCAAAATACAAATCGAATTTACATCGAATTCCAGTCACATTTGAACTGTAAACATGTTTCTGAAATCAAAGACTGTATGTGTTTTTAGAGTAGCGTTTCGATATACTGCTGTTTTAGTTAAGCCAAAGGTGCTTTAAAGAGTCATTGTAATCATTTGATGAAGATTTTCCTTTGGTTTGTACACTTTGTTACATTCAAATTGAAAAGAAAATAAAAGAACGTTTTTTGATTTGGCCAATTCAAAATTTATCGATTTGAACCTTTCGAATCAAAAAATCTGTAACTTTTTTTTTTTTTAAATCATAAAACAAAGTCCAAATACGAATTCCGAATGCAAATCCCGAATACAAATTGAATGAATCAACCGATTTTTAACAAAACAAAATAACTAGATTAACTAATCTAAACTAAACTAAAAATTTTTTTTCGTCATGCATATGACTCATTTCTACTGTCAGAAGTGCCCAACTTGCTTACTCTGTTTCCTCACAGCTGTTTTCTTGCAGCTGCCTCTTCAATGTGTCATTTGCCAGGCAATGCTTTCTACTCTGCTATTTGCTAGTGTTGGCACTTAGGGGGCATGCTTGTCGCTAGGCAGCAGATCAGTACTGTCTGCTAGCCTTTTCTTCCTGATTGGCTGATATCACTGTGGTACCTTGCTTAAACATTATAAAGCCAGGGCTGTGAGCTTGCAATAGCATTTGCTCCTATACTCTCACCTTACCTTGTTGCTCCTGTAAGATTAGTCTTGTCATTTATGAATTTTCCTGTTGCTGATCCTTTGCCTGGTAAATTGATTAATCTCTAATTGCTACTTTTTCTGATCCTCACTTTGATAATTGTGTACTCTCGAAATTGCTGCCTGCCCTGAGCCTTGCTTAGATAACAGACTCTGCTGGGAATGTGGTCTGATATGGTTCAAGTGGGTTTGCATGCTCATCCACTTGTACCCTTTCCTGGTCAGCCAGGGTGCATGCTTGGGTTAAGTGTCTGCTATGGATTTTTAGGGTGAGCTCTTGGTTTTTTATTTGTCCTGTTTTTTGCATGGAGTCACCCTTAATCAGTTACTGCCCAGCCTATAGCAGATTGATGGACAAGCGGAACGCTCCTCCTTCCAGGTGGACATCATATGACATCCTCCCGTTCACGCCACTCTCGAACACTCCTGGCAGGGCACAGCATGATGATCGGTGAGCTGTATCCGTCGCACTAGTGTTGGGGGCGAATGGTTTGGGCCGAGCAAAATTTTGGCCCGAACACCCGAATTTGCGGGGTGCTCGGCGGGATGTTCGCCTGTCGAGCACTCCACAATGTGCTGCATAGTGCATTCGAGGGCCCTAATTGAATGACCGCTGGTCAGGTGCAAGGCTTTGTCAATTGGGGCAGAGAGCACCGTCACAGCTCTGATTGGACAAAGTAATGATTACTTTCTCCAATCACGGCTCAGTGCTCATAGTCCCTCCCCACACTAAAAAAGGTTCCTTCCCATGGAAACCTTTTGCTGTGTGTTGTTGGAGTGAAGATAGATAAAGCAGGGCTCAGTTTGTAACTCTGAGTGTAGAGTGTTAGTGTAGTGTTAGTATAGTGTGAGTATAGTGTGTCAGTATAGTATAGTGTTAGCGTAGTATGTTAGTGTAGTGCAGTGTTTAACACAACACTCATTACATAACATTTAGTGCTGTATACAGTGCTTTATACCTTCTTTTTTTTTTAGGTTGCTGTGTGTTATTTATTTTGAATTTTATTTGTACCCAGCCTGCCCCCTTTTTTGAAATTGTCAGCCACAGTTTTCTGACTGCAATGCTGTTGTTCCCCCTTTTTAATATTTTTTTTTTTTTAGAGCTTTTACATTTCTGTCAGGATCAGTCCTCAATTTAAAGTGCATCAATCACCACTTTTCATTCAGTAAAGTGCATCCAATCACACATTTCCCATTTTCTATTAAATTTGTCTAATAAGCCCGCCCATCATGTCTAGGAGGCCATCAAGGAGATGCAGACATTCTCATGCTACTATGAGAGGGCCAGCAGCGTCTGAGTCCACAGGCAAAGGTAGACATGGTCTGACCTCAGGCAGGGCACATTTGTCTGTGTTTAGTGATGTTGCCCGTGCTATCCAGCCACAGAATGCAGAGGAGGAGGTGGACCAACTTACTAAACCATCCTCCTCCTCCCCATCCTATGACCCAAGCTGACACTTGTGTGCAGTCCACCGCAGCTGCCAGAGCAGCTTATTCTGCCACAGCTACTCCTGCCATAGCCACAGCATCATGCATGGAAGAGTCAGCTGAATTATTTGAACACAACGCCAGCCATTTGCTTCTTGAGGATGCATAGACATTACTTGATTCTGATATTGGTTCTGAGGTAAAGGAAGGGAAAAGATGAGCCTACAGAGAAGGGAGAACACTGATAAACACTGATAAACAACAAATTGGAAGTCATGTACATGCAGCCGTAGTGTATTGCTAAGTTGGCTCCAGTGATGATGAGGATGGAAAGGATGATGATGATGAGGTCACTGATGCGACTTGAGTGCCAGATAAAGCAGAGGAGGAAAGTGAGGGGTAGAAACAACCCCAACAAGGCAGGATGTCCTTCAGAGGCAGCCATCATGGAATAGTAGAGAGCAGACCCCCTATTCCATCAGATTGTGGAGCTGTTATCTTCCGGGCCCACTTCCCAGAGCTCAGCTGTGTGGGCCTTTTTTAGCACATGTGCAGCCGTCACACTGTTTCAATTTGCAATCTCTGCCACAAGCAGATCAAGCGTGGCAAAAACACCAGCCATATGGATACCACATGCTTGACAAGGAATTTAACCTCCTACCACCCAGCCCATTGGCAAGAGCACCTGAAAGCCACACACAAGGAGCACCATTCTTCCCCTCCTCACTCCTCACTTTCATGTCTACCCCTGCTATATCTCATCACCTCTCAGCAGCCTTCACTGACAGGGATGATGATATTGCAAAGGGTGTCACAGGTCCACCCCTTGGAACTTAATCATGGGGACCCCCTAAGTGTTCAAGGGGCCATTCAACGAGTCAGGCTGTGCTTCAGCTGGTCTGTCTAGGGGACATGAGCCAGCCCAGAGCAGAGATTCTTTCAGCTCTGAAGGGGCAAGCCCAGAGGTGGTTTATGCCACGGAAGCTTGAGCCAGGAATGGTGGTGTGCGATAATGGCACTAACCTCCTGTCCCCCCTTCAACAGGTAAAGTTGACGCATATGTAATGCCTGGCACATGTCCTCAATTTGGTAGTGCAGCATTTCATAAACAGGTACCCAGGTTTGCAAGATCTTCTAAGGCAGGCCAGAAGAGTCTGTAGCCATTTCATGCACTCATATACAGCCAGTGTTCTTTTGGCTGAAATTCAGCGGGAATTCCACCTGCCTATGGGGAGGTGGAAACCGCCTGATTTGTGACATGCCCACCTGGTGGAACTCGACTTTGGAAATGTTGCAGCAGCTGCACATGCAGTAGAGGGCCGTCATCAAGTACCTGTGTGAGTATGACACAAGGACAGGCTCAGGGCAGCTCTGCTTTTTTTTGATGACAAGAATGGCGAGCTGTGACAATGCATGCATCAGTGAAGCAATCCCTCTTGTGTTCCTGCTGGAGCATAGTCTGCGTGGCATTATGGACAGGGCACTTGAGGCAGAGCAGTGGGAGGAAGACTTCTTTTCCTCCCAAGGCTTGCTTTTGCAGACATCATTGTTCCAATACCACAGTACACACAAGAGGAGAGGGAGGAGGATTCTGTCAGTTTTGGAGAAGCAGAGGAAGATATACATCAAACCTCAAGAAATAATTATCAGCCCCCAAAAACCTGGGGAGTAGCACGTGGCTGGTAGGAGGCAGTTCCATATACTTTAATCCTCACTGACCCTGAAGACTCTGCTTCTCATGCCTCCGCAAACTTGTGGCGCATGGGCTCCCTTATTCTTTAAAGCCTGTAAAAGGACCCAAGAATTTGTATCATCAAGGAGAAGGAGAATTATTGGTTTGCACCCTCCTTGACCACCGTTACAAGGGGAAAGTCTTGGATATCATCCTGCCCTCGCAATGGAAGCACAGGATGATATATCTTGAGGATATCTTAAAGAGGAGTTTATGTAATGCCTTTCCAGACTCTGGTAGGTTACAGTCTCATGGAAAAGCTATTTTTAAAGGCTTTTGTTGGTCAAAGGAGGAGTAATGGAGAAGAGGGCTGCCTCAGTAATGCATTTCAAAATTTATTTTGTCCAGAGTTGTCAGCTTCAAGATCCCATCGGCAGCGTCTGCATCATATGGTGGATGATTATCTAGGGGCAAAAACAGACATGGAGAGCTTTCCAGTAGACAATCCACTGGGTTTCTGGATCATGAGAATAGGCCACTGGCCAGAACTTGCCCAGTATGCAATTGAGCTGCTTGGCTGCCCTGCATCCAGCATGCTTTCCGAATGGCCATTCAGTGCTGCTGGAGGTTTTGTAACAGATAAAATAGTGCATCTGTCCGCCTTATTAGTGCAGCCTCATCAGTACCTCTTCATCAGTGCCCATCAGTGGCACCTCATCAGTGCTCATAATTGTAGCCTCATCCATTCCCATAAGTGTAGCTTTACAGTGCCCATTAGTGCCCATCAATACAGCCTATCAGTGCCCATCAGTGCAGCCTGTCAGTGCAGCCTCATCAGCGCACATCACTGAAGGAGAAAAAAATAAATAAATAACAGAAAAAAAGACATTATTTTTAACATTTTCAGTCTATTTATTTATTTACCAAAAAATTTAAAAACCCAGTGGTGATTAAATATCACCAAAAGAAAGTTCTATCTATCTAAAAAAAATAAATATAAATTTCATATGGGTATAGTGTAGCATGAACGCGAAAATTGTAATTCAATGTGAGACAGTCCTGAAAGCTGAAAATTGGCCTGGACAGGAAGGGGGTAAAACTGCCCAATAGGCAAGTGATTAAAATCCATACCATACTCAAAGGGTCTGGTATGTATTTTGGAGGGACTCTGATAGTTTAACCATTTGTCTACCGCCCACCTACAAATGACGGCGGGCGGAAGACTCTCTTGTTCTGACTGGATGTCATATGACGTTGCGGCTTTAAAAGCAGCTAGGGGCGTGCGCGCCCGCCGCGTCGCTGGGGACACGATGCTCATGATGGCCGCCGGGCACCCGCGATTGCCCAGTAACCGAGCAGGACCATGGATCTGTGTGTGTAAACACACAGATCCACGTCCTGTCAGGGAGAGGAGAACGACCATCGGTCACCTAGGAACAACCATCGGTCACCTCCCCCAGTCAGTCCCCTCCCCCCCACAGTTATAACACATCTAGGAAACACATTTAACCACTTCCTCGCCCCCTAGTGTTAACCCCTTCCCTGCCAGTCACGTTTATACAGTAATCAATGCATTTTTATAGCAGGGATCGCTGTATAAATGTGAATGGTCCCATAAATGTGTCAAAAGTGTCCGATGTGTCCGCCGCAATATCGCAGTCACGATAAAAATCGCAGATCGCCGCCATTACTAAAAAATGCTATAAATCTATCCCCTATTTTGTATCTGCTATAACTTTTGCGCAAACCAATCAATATACGCTTATTGCGATTTTTTTTTTACCAAAAATATGTAGAAGAATACATATCGGCCTAAAAAAATAATTAAAAAAATGGATATTTATTATAGCAAACAGTAAAAAATATTGTGTTTTTTTTCAAACTTGACGGTCTTCTTTTGTTTATAGCGCAAAAAATAAAAACCGCAGAGGTGATCAAATACCAACAAAAGAAAGCTATATTTGTGGGGGAAAAAGGACGCAAATTTTGTTTGGGAGCCACGTCGCACGACCGCGCAATTGTCATTCAAATTGTGACAGCGCTGAAAGCTGAAAAATGGCTTGGGCAGGAAAGGGGATTTCGTGCCCGGTAGGCAGGTGGTTAAATTGCTGGCAAATGTAATTTATTGCCAGCCTCTTAGAAAAAAAAAAAAAAAAAAAAAACAGTGCCCCTCCAAAGGCAAAGGTTCCTCAAAATACATAGTGGAACCTTGTCTGTGTGCTTTTTTTTGTTTTGTTTTTTAAAGAAGCTGTCAATAAGATGTAATTTACTGGAAATTGTAAACACTTCTTTCCTTTGCTAATGTTAGTGCTACTGCAGCATTTTCTGTGCATCACATTGATGCAACCCTTCACAGGCAAGATTAGGGACCCCCTAGGTATGGTATTTAAAGGAATTGGACATTAAGAATGTTTCACTTTAGAAATTAAAAAAAATATTTGCTCCTGGCTGAATTGAATTGAATTTTTTTTTTTTGCAATGGTACATTTTCTCCAGAACAGTGCCCACCTCTGCATGCTATTTTCTGTTGACAGGTTTGGCTTCTGTTGATTGCAATGGAATTTAGGTTCGGTATCTGAATTTCTTTGAAGTTCATTGAACTCTGCTTAAACCAAACTAAGGGCAGGTCATATTTTAAATAAACAGTGTGTCTTTATTTACTATAACATACTTACTATTTTTATGAATGAAAAGGGATTCTATGTACCCCTTACCCATTTATGTTGAAGGATGGATATCTAGGCCCCCTTATTTCTAAATGGGGCTTCCAGATTCTGCCCACAGACCCTCAGAACAACTGGGCCAGGTTTTTTGGCACAAGGTACTTTAACAAGGGGTTCCCCCTGGGCAAGTACCTTGGCGGGTACTCTCCCCATGCTAGCGGCCTGGGGAAGTGCATGTTCATCCTCCTTCCCTGGCCTGCTTCTGTAGGTCTAGTCTTTTCATTTCTGGATTTCCCTATTGCTGATCCCATTTTGTTGGATAATGGGTTAGTCTCTGTTTGTCACCTGCCCTGACACTTGTTTGCATAATGGACTTTGCCTCTTCCAGATGCTAGCCATTCCTGACCACTGTGCATGCTTGACATCCTGACAGTCACTAGTCCTGGTCACTGCTGCGTATGATATATGTTGTTGTTATTATTATTATTATAATACAGGATTTATGTTGTGCCAGCAGTTTATCCAGTGCTTTACAATTTAAAGACAGTCAAAAAAATGCAATACAAGAGGGTTAGGAGGCCCCTGCTCCTGAGAGATTACAATCTAATAGGGAGAAGCAAGTGAAACAAAAAGGTAATAACTGTGTAGGTTGAGCTTATGCGAGAAATACAAGATTCAGTTGCTAGCTAAAAGTGGAAAGAGTAGGAGAAAGCTGGACAGATTGGGGTAGAGAGTTCCAGAGGATGGGAGAGGCTCTGGAGAAGTCCTGGAGATAGGCATGGGAGGAGGAGACAAGGGAGCTAGAGCAGTAGGTCTTGGAAGGAGCAGAGAGGGCAGTTTGGATGGTATGTTGAGACAAGATTGGTGATAAAGCTTGGGGCAGAGTTGTAAATGGCTATGCATGTTTTTGTTAGTATTTTGAATTTTAATAATTGGGTCTTAAACCTTTTTGAAATCATGAAGACATCTGATACGGTACATGAACTCTGAAGGGAGTTTCCCAGTCCTGTGACTACAGCTGTGGCCAAATGTTTTGAGGATGACATAAATATTCATTTTCACAAAGTCTGCTGCTTCAGTGTTTTTAGATCTTTTCGTCAGATGTTACTATGATATACTTAAGTATAATTACAAGCATTTCATAAATATTGAAGGCTTTTATTGACAAATTACATTAAGTTTATGCAAGGAGTCAATATTTGCAGTGTTGACCATTGTTTTTCAAGAAGACCACTGCAATTCGCCCTGGCATGCTGTCAATCCACTTCTGGGCTATAGTCTGACTGATAGAAGCTCATTCTTACATAATCAATGCTTGGAGTTTGTCAGAATTTGTGTGTGTGTGTGGGGGGGGGGGGGTTTGTTCACCCGCCATTTGAGGATTGACCACAAGTTCTTAATGGGATTAAGGTCTGGAGAGTTTCCTGGCCATGGACCTAAAAGGTCCATGTTTTGTTCCTAAAGCCACTTAGTTATCACTTTTGCCTTATGGCAAGGTGGTCCATCATGCTGGAAAAGGAATTTCATCGACAATCTGTTCTTAGATGGTTGGGAGAAGTTGCTCTTGGGGGATGTTTTTTTACCATTCTTTATTCATGTTTGTGAGTGAGCCCACTTCCATGGCTGAGAAGCAACCCCACACATGAATAGTCTCAGGATGCTTTACCGTTGGCATGACACAGGACTGATGGTAGCGCTCACCTTTTCTTCTCCGAAAAAGTTTTTTCTCCAGCTGCCCCAAACAATCAGAAAGGGGATTCATCAGAGAAAATTACTCTACCCCAATCTTCAGCAGTTCAATCCCTGTACCTTTTGCAGAATATCAGTCTGTCCCTGATGTTTTTCCTGGAGAGAAGTGGCTTATTTGCTGCCCTTCTTGACACCAGGCCATCCTCCAAAAGTCTTAGGCTGGATTCACACCTATGCAGTTGTAGTGCTTTTTGCAGATTTGCACTGCAGTCCATTTAACATGGTTTCCTATGGAACACGTTCTGTAGTGCAAATCTGAAAAATGCAAAAAGCACTAAAAATGCATAGGTGTGAATCCAGCCTACGCCTCACATCTGCCTGCTGCCATTCTTGAGCAAGCCCTGCACTGGTGGTGCCCCGATCCCACATCTGAATCAACTATAGGAGACGGTCATGGCACTTGCTGGACTTTCTTGGGTGCCCTGAAGCCTTCTTCACAAATGCAGTGGAATTTTTTTTTTATGAGATCATTTTCATGGCAATGAGGGACTTTGCAATTAATTGCAATTCATCTGATCACTCTTTGTAACATTCTGGAGTATATGCAAATTGCCATCATAAAAACGAAGGCAGCAGACTTTGTGAAAATTACTATTTTATGTAATGCTCAAAACTTTTTTTTTTATAATTGTCATTTTTATTAGTTCAAAAGAAAAAAAAGTTACAGTACGTAATAAACATAAACATCTCAAGGCAATTATCTGAGAGACATTAGTACATTTGAAAGGCAGTTGGTACAAATTTAAGAGTACACTCAAGATAATATAAAAACCATACCAGTACGAATTGCATACATGTCATTAACAAATAGAAATTGCAGAGGACATTATGAATGATTACAGGTTACAGAGACAGTGTAAGGCAACTCGCAACGAAGGGATCCGTACAGAAAGTCTAATCTTAAATCTCCTGTTCCCCATAACTCGAGGAGTCCCAAAGTTCCCAAACCCTGTCAAATTGAATCACTGTGTCATGTACTCTAGCCGTAAGAGATTCCATTCTCCGAATCTCTGCAATTAATTGCAGAAACTGCAGGTGAGAGGGGGGGGGGGGTGGTGGACAACCAACACATCGGTATAGCCCTTTTAGCAGCCAAAGGTATATATGAGATTAAACGTTTAACAGATTTTGGGACCCCCGGAAAGGGAAGTACAAGCAAATAGTGAATAGGGTCTAGAGGGAGAGATAGAATTGTTACAGACTGAAGAGTTTGCATAACCTCCGTCCAGAATGACTGTATAAGTGTACAGGACCAAAATATGTGAAAGTGTGAACCTATCTCAATTTTGCATCTCCAGCATGTAGGGGGGAGGGTAGGGTTAACTCGATGAAGTCTATCAAGGGTTTTATACCAAAACATCAGAACCTTCACTGCTGTTTCCCTCTGAGTTACACATTTAGAGGATTTAAAAGTTGAAGACCATATTGCGGTCCACATTTGCAAAGGGATAGGGCGCTCCATTAGCAGATTCCATTTGCGCATGTATAGGTGCGTGTCAGCCGTTAAATCTTTAGATTCGTGTAAAATGTGATATATGGATGATATAAGATGTAATTGATGAGGGCCTTCCGCACACACACGTTCAAAAGGAGTCGGCCTTTCTAGGGTAAGATTAGGGGACAGGGACTGAAAAAAGTGCCTAACCTGAAGATAGAAATAAAATAACTTTTGGGGGATATAGTATTTGTTTTGAAGGGTTGCGAAATCAAGAAATTTGCGAGTGACCGGGTTAACCAAATTTTGCAACTGAAACAATGGAGACTGCATCCATGGTAACAGACGGCCATAGACCAAACTATCAGGCAATACTGGATTCAGTAGTACGTTAGTAAGAGGAGGGCACAATGATGCAAGCGGAAATTTTGATTTGCATTTATTCCAAATGGAAATGGTGAATAGCATAGGTGCAAGACACATTCTCTTCAGTATGGGGTCGCCGTGTAAGGGTCTAGACCACACTAAAGAGCACAAATGTACCGGATAGATGGCACCTTTCTCTATCTCCGACCACCTATTAGGGCTGCTCTGACATGACCAGGATACAACCGCCCTTAAATGAGTGGCTAGGTAATATCTAATGATGTCAGGTGCTCCCATTCCCCCCTGTGACCGCAAGGAAAATACCACCGTGCTGGCTATCCGATGTGTGCTATTATTCCATATGAACTTCAAAAACCCTCTCTGAAGAGCTTTAAGCTGACTGGTAGGAATGGCTACAGGGAGCGTATCAAAAAGATAGAGAAGTCTAGGCAATACAGACATATTTAGTACATTAATTCTGCCCAGCATAGTAATAGGGTATGCAGCCCACTGACGTAAATTTTTATAGATGTCCTGGAACAGAGGGGGAAAATTTGCAGCGTATATTGTACTGTACGAGGGGGTAATCTTCACGCCCAAATATGTCAAGGCATGAGAACACCACCTATAAGGTTATATGTTTTGTAATTGTAACAACAGATCTGGCGGGACATGTATGGGGAGTAATTCTGAAGGAGTGCATGTAGAGAGGGGAGTGACGTAATAGAGCTCGTTATTGTCAAGAGGATTTCGTCTGCAAAAAGGGATAATTTATATTCTCTATGTCTCATCAGTACCCCCTTAATATCTAGGTGACATCTAATAGCCTCTGCCAATGGCTCCAAACAAAGAATAAAAAGGAGGGGGGACAACGGGCACCCCTGTTTAGTACCATTGGACATAGGTATATATGGGGACAGAAAAGAGGCCATTTGTACCTGAGCAGACGTGCCTGTGTACAAGGCCTGTATAGCTTTAAAGAAAGGACCGTCAAACCCAAATCTCCGCAGTACAGAAAACATATAGGGCCAGCTTAAGCGATCGAACGCCTTTTGTGCATCCAAGCTCAGTATAAGCGTTGGGTGGGGAAATTTGTTTATCAGGTCAATCAAGTCCACAGTACGTCTTGTGTTGTCTCCAGCGTGTCGGGAAGGAACAAATCCTACTTGATCTTTGTTAATTAATTTGGGAATGAACTGGGACAATCTAGATGAGAGAAGTTTCGTGAAAATTTTATAGTCCGAATTTAATAGGGCGATAGGCCTATAGTTGTCCGGTAAGGAAGGATCCTTCCCCGGCTTTGGAATCACTGAAATATATGAATGTGTAAACTGGCTATGTGGAATTTCTCCTCGTAAAAGTTATGTATACAAATTTATCATATGTGGCAATAGGGTAGGTAAAAAGGTCTTGTAGTATAGGTAGGTGAGGCCGTCGGGTCCCGGAGATTTAAGCGTGGGTAGGTCTTTGATAATTTTTGTAAGCTCCTCAGGGGTGATGGGGGCATTAAGCTTTTCCAGATCTGAGGAGGACAACTTCGGCAAGGGGAGAGTCTGAACGAACTGGTCAAACCTATCCTGAGTAAAATGAAAATTATTTTCGGGGGTAAGACAATTGTATAATTCTTTGTAAAAGTTACCAAAAACTTTGGTCATAGTTTGGGGACAATGAGTGGGGGTGCCATCTCTTTGGATCAACAATTCAGGGAAGGAATGGAATGGACGTGGTCTAAGTTTGTTCACTAGCATCCTATGTGGCTTGTTAGAATACTCGTAGAATTTTTGTTTCACCCACATAAGAGATTTTGTTGCCTTACTATACTCTAACGTTTTCAGTTGGTTGTGAAGAGCTACAACCCTACGGAGAGCCCCAACTGTTGGGGATCCCAGCAGAACCCGCTCCGCCCGCTTCAAGTCAGCTAATAGGGAGATCCGACGACTCTCGCCATCCTTCTTCAGAGAGCCCTCAGCAATACATGTACCACGGAAACAAGCCTTGTGAGCCTCCCAAAGGGTAGAAACCTTATGTACGGAACCCACATTTAGTTCAAAATATTCATTCAAGCTTTTGGTCAGTCTATCCCTAATGGGGGGTGAACTGAGTAAGTGTTCATTAAGTCTCCAGTGGCAAGTCCTAGAGGGCTAGTCATGCAATAGTAGTTCTAGTGAAATAGGAGCATGGTCCGACCATGTAATAGGAGAAATGTTGGAGTCTACTAGGAGAGGGAGTAAAGGGGACATAATAAAGAAATGATCCAGTCTTGAGTACATCTTATGCGCCATAGAATAGAAGGTGTACTGTCTTTGGATCGGATGTCTGATTCTCCATGAATCCAGCAGTCTGTGTGCTCTGACCAGTTTCCTAAAGGAGGCGGATTGAGATATCACCCGTTGGGAAGGGGTGTCCCCAAAGAGCATATGACGATCGCGCCTGTGGGACATAATCAGATTGAAATCTCCCCCTAATATCATGAATGGATTAGGAGTACCTTTGAAGCCTATCAAAAAAATTGTTCAGAAATACCATTTGGCCCGAATTGGGCGCATATACATTGACCAAAGTAAATGTAGACGACATGTATTCACAAATCAGGATGACAAACCTCCCCTGGGGGTCGATGTATTTTTCTCTGACCTTTACCGGGCATGATTTTTTTTATCAAAATAGCCACTCCAGCTTTGCCAGAAGGAGCAGATGCAACATAGGATGTGGGATAGAATTTAGATGCAAATTTCATCGAACCCCCAGTACGGAAGTGAGTTTCCTGAACTAGTATTATGTCCGCCCCTGACCGTCGAAAATCTTTGAGAGCAATCCAACGTTTTGAAATTGAGTTCAGTCCCTTAACGTTGTGAGATACTATCTTCAAAGCCATAATGAATCATTAAAACTACTGAATTGTAAACCTTGAAAACATATCACCTGTATAACTCTTGAACATAAAGTTGCCCTATACCTTAACAAGCAATCAGCACTGGTATGTAGTAGTAGAGATGTATTGGAAGAAAGCAAAATAAAAATATTAACGAATGAACCCAGGGGGGGTTCTGAACAAAAAAAAAAACATAAGAGTCAAAGTTGTTACACCTGAGTAGTAGAAAACACTCAGGATTCCCATACCGAAGCCTGGGACCAATTGGGGCCACTTGGCAACTCCCATCACATGGAGACGTGAAGAGGGGGATCCCCCTGCTCTCCAGCAAAAAGAAAACAAAAAGGAAACTCATGAAAGTAAGATTGATAGGGCTATCAAACCCACTAGTGTCATCTCAATAAAGATAGAAAGAGACTTTCAAAAACTTCCAAAAAAGAAAAAAAAAAAAAAACTTTACCCCATGGGTGAGCAGTGTTGGAACTCCAAATGTCGGGTATCTTGACCACTGGTTGTTCAGATTGGTGGCTGCAACACAAAAAAAAAAAAAAAAAACAGCAAATAGAACACAGGTCAATTATCTGACACCAGGGTATAGGCTATTTCAGCCACAAAAAGATTAGAGCCAGCCTTGACTTCTTGACCTTTCAAGGGGGGCGTCTGGAGCCACGATGTGGAGTGGAGAAGGATTTCATCTGCTTTCTGCGGACTGGGGTCCATTCTCTGGAAGGCGTATTTGGTGCAATTCGATTTTGCTGGGTTGCTGGAATCGGCATCAGCTCTTCAGGCAAGGGAGGTAGGCCTAGACTTTTAATGAATGCTTCACCCTCATGCATATCACGGAGACAGTGTTGATTTCCATCTCGGGGTACAATCAAACGAAAGGGGAAACCCCAGAAGTATGGGACGCGCAGGTTTTGCAGATGGGATGTGATGGGGCGCAGGTTCCTACGTTTCGCCAGGGTCACTGGAGACAGATCATTATAGATCTGTATTTTAGCCCCATTATATTCAGTTGCTGATTTGTTACGTGTAGCAAGGGTCAGTGCCTCCTTGCTCTCATAGTAATGAAAACGTACTATGACATCCCTTGGCCTGTTACCAACGGGCGGTTTGGGACCCAGGGATCGATGTGCTCGGTCCATGCGCCAATCAATATCTGCAATTCTGGGGGCTAAGGTGTTAAACAACCCCAGCAAGTACTGGCGAAGATTGTTGTCTCCCACTGACTCCGGTATTCCTCGGAATCTCAGGTTCTGTCTCCTCTCCCTATTCTCCTGGTCCTCCTGTTGCAGTTGGAGTTGTGAGAAAAAGTTTTTCAATGTGGAAGTTTCCTCCTCCAATTCCTGCACATAATTGACCCAGTCGTCAAATTTATACTCAAGAGCGTCAGTTCTGTCCCCAATTTGAGCTATTTCACTCCTTAACTCCTGTGAGAGTTTTCCCATTTCAGCAGCCATATTGCGTGTCATCTGCATGAGGAGACTCTGGAGCTTTTCATCCATGAGTTCTGGGGTTAGAATGTTCTGAACAGTATGGGAAGACACTACGGGGGGTGTCCGAGTGCCCCCAGACTGTGAGCTTTGTGCAGCATGACTCTCCATGTCCTCTATCCCCCGCGAGGGATCCGTGGCCGCGAGCGGTTCCGCTAGTGCAGGCAAGGCCGGGGATTGCGGCCTAGTGACGAATCTGTCCATCGCGGTCAGCGTGCGTGGGTCTGTTTGCGGTTTGTAAAACTGTTTTTGCTGCCCGATTTTACCCATGGGGTGCTATAAGCTTACCGGATGGAAATGCGCTTACCCCCGTGGCGATCGTTGTTTCGTGGAAGCTTTACAGGGGTCAGGAGTGCGGGCGGGATCCGGAGCTCAGCCTCTACACATCCGCCATGTCCAAGCGCCATATGCTCAAAACTTTTACTCACGGCTGTATAGCACTACACATTATATCCTTGGATAATCCAAAATACCGATAGGCATACTAGCCCTAGAGAAAAAGGCAACTACTAAAGGTGATTATGTTCATTAGTCTGGCTATTTTCACAAAACAGGAACCAAGACTGGGAACTTTACAATTACATACTGTATGCTTATTCCTGACTCATCCTCTTTAAAGATGAACTACTGTCAATTTGTAAAAATGGCCCCTTTTATAGTAAAGCTGAACTAATAGAGAAACATACTTACCTTATACTTACCTTATACCTTGCTCCTGCAGGCTTCCTCCCTGCCGAACAACTGGTCTTATAAAACTACTCTTCTTCCCTGCCGATTACGCTTACCAAATCTTATTTACTCAAAATTCAAATAATCTTTAATAAATTTATATGGAAGTGTAGGCCCCCTAGATTTGCAAAAACGACCCTCTACCGATCAGCAAGGCAGGGGGGTCTGGGTGTCCCACAGGTCTGGCTTTACTACCTATCTAGCAGGTTTTCACAACAAGCACAGTGGAACATTCCTCATTCTACTGTCCCCTGGGTCAAATTTGAGCAAGACTCAATTTCCCCTGCTTACCTCCCTGGCATTATGTGGTCCTCTGCTCCCTCACGCTCCCTAAGCCCCCTCGATAATGATTTGGTGACAGCAAGCTTGAAACTTTGGAATCGGCACAAACAAAAATTCAACCTTATCTCGGGGTTCCCCCTGGGCGCTTCATATCTTGGAGACTCGCGGTTTCCCACAGCCTTTGCTCACCCAGAGGAGTTTCGACTCTGGACGGGCTTGGGGCTGGTGAGGCTAGGGGACTTCTTACAGGGAGAGAGATTTGAGTCTTTCCCTAATTTAGTGCTTAAATACCCGACCCTCGCTGGCGAATTTGATCATTATCTCCAAATTAGACACTTTTTTCTGAATCACTACACAGGCCCCCTTTCAGACTCTAGAACTCTCTACGAGAAGATATGTTTTACGGCTCCTAGACAAAAGGGCCTTGTTTCTACCTTGTACAAGGCCTTTGAGTCGACTTTGGAGGGTTCGTTGCCCAAATACAGGGCCCAGTGGGAGGGGGAACTAGCTCTTACTGTAGAAGATTCACCCTCTTGTTTTAGAGGTTGCGACCTCCCGGGCTCCCTCCTTCATTTGTTTTGGGAGTGTGAGCGGCTGCGTCCCACATGGTCTGCGGCTAGGGAGCTGATTGATTCCCTTGCAGGTGGGCGAGTTGCTCTGACGCACACTCAGTGCCTCCTCTTTCAAAATATTCAGGACACCCCCCGGCCTCTCATGAGACTGATTAATTCGGTCTGTTTAGCAGTACAATGGGCCATAGCTCTTTCCTGGAAATCGGCCTCGGTTCCCTTTTCACTGGTCGTATCTAGAATAGATCAAATGATGCTGACAGACAAAATACACCATACATTGGGGGATTCCATGCCTCTGTATGACGCCAAGTGGAACCCCTGGTACATCTTTAGACTGCAACACTGATCCCTCACATTCATTTCTTATTTTTAATATGATAATTACCTGACCTCTTCCTTCTCCCCACCCCCTTTTTTTTTTTTTTTGTTTTTTGTTTTTTCTCTCCTTTCTCTCTTTTCCCCCTCTCTCTAGATTGCTACCTTTATTTCTTTAATGTGTACTACTATTGATACTTATTGCACAGTTAGGTTTTGTATGTACGCAATATGCTTTTGTTTGGTTTATAATAATAATAAAATTCTTTTGAAAACAAAAAAATAAAAAATAAAAAACTACTCTTCTTCATTGGTTTTGCAGCTGCCACCACCCCAATGTCATTATGAACAAATTCAGGACCAGTGGTCCTGCACTGTACACTCAAATTGCAGGTCCTATCCACATAAGATGTGGAAGAGAGCAATGGATCCTTGGAGAGCAAGGTAAGGTAAGTCAGTTTCTCTGTTATAGCCAGTTAGACCTAAAAATAATTGGAGATTTACTATAGGGAGGTAGGCTACCAAAATTTTATTTTTACAACCTGTCTGGAGTTCAGCTTTAAACAGCGAGTACAGTAAATCGGTAAATTGCCATTACTATTAAAGGAGTATTGTAGCTGTGCTTAAGTATGGATCTAACTAGAATAAATTTAATTTGCTTAAATACTGTATTATAAACAACTGCCTTTTTCATCAAATATAATTTTTAAGTTTTTTCATGCATATAAATATCTCAGTGTTGTTGATCTTCTCCACCTTTTTAAGCTACTTCCTGTTTATGTGCACTTGCTCCAGTATTGGCCGCACACAGCATTGCTTTGGGCCAGATTCCTAATAATGACAGTGCAAGGTGTGCCACCACTTGTAGTCTCCACCAGTGATGAATATGACAGGGTAACAATGTAATGGCATAATTGCAAGATGATTGTCACCCCATACCACAAGTAGAGAGTGTATGGCCAAAAAGGCATCTCTGACCATATGTTAAATATAAAGTCCAATATAGCAAGAGAGTCCAATATAGTTGTCCCTAACGTTAGATTTCGAATTCATATTCAGAACACTTTTTTAATCCCAAATGTAAATTATTGAATAGATATGATGCACCAGGGCTGTTTTCCAAGAGAAGAAGAGGCTCAAAGGTAACTATAAAAAGAAAAAAGTAAAATACCACAAGGTTTATTCAATAAAAGAAGATTAAAAACACTTACAAATCTCACATCAAAAAGGGATCATCTCAAGTATGCTGCACGGTGAAAATCGCATCTGTCCATCCCTAAACTGTTTAAGGGGATCCGCACTGTCCCGTAGCATTGGACCAAGATGTTGGCAAGATTGCCAAATTGGTTTGACAAAGAAGTCCATGCTCCAAAATTGGTTACTGCCCACTGTTGTGTGATGTCATCATGCTGCCACTACATTTCACCCTGGTTCCAGAACCCAGAAGCCATTTTGCCAACATGTCAGTCCCATGCTGCGGGAACAGTTTAGCGATGGGCAGATGTAATCTTCACCGTGCAGCATATTTAAAATGGTTATGTGAGTTTTGTAATTGTTTTTAATCTTCTTTTATTGAATAAACCTTGTGGTATTGCACTTAGAGGCACTTCTGTTTTTCTTTTCATAGTTACCTCAGTAACAGGAAGTGTCTAAATTAGTATCTCTCTGGGATTCTTTGAGGCTGGGTTCACACTATTGCGAATTGGATGCGGGTTTCCCCACATTCAATTTGCATACCAGGAGATTGCTATGGAGACCGTTCACACATTTTCACAGCGGCTCAGGTGCGAATTGCACAGGAGCCATGTGCGTCTTTTTGTCCGTTTCAGATCCTAATTCAGCCAAAAATGCGGGCTGAAATCGGACCTGAAATAGTGAATGGAGATGCACCAGACTCCTGCTGTGAGCTGCTGCGATCTCTAGTGTGAACCCAGCCTGAATGAAAAACTCATATTTAGGAACTGAAACAATTCTTGAAATTATATTAACATAATAAAGCTAAAGAGAAATTTTATTAAATGGGTTACCAATTACTATAATCTAAGTAGTCAGTAAATCAGACCTTGTGACTTTATATTTTATGCTGTGCAACTTCCCTCCCATTCTTTAAGGTGTTATAATGAATCTGACCAAACTCAAGGTGAGCGTGATCCTACAAAAAGAAACCATATTACAAGCCCTAATATGGATCATTCAAAATAAGAACAAGGTACTAAGCCAAGCACTAGGGATGAGTGGCAGGTAAAAAAATGAAACAAATTAGGTATGGAGTGTGACTTTAATTGGTATAAATTAAAAAATGTAATGTCTCTGATTTTTTAGGGGTCTGTTTACTAAAGAAATGTATCGCTATTACTGCGTTTATTGCCATTTTACAGCAATAAGTCAACCTGCAGTAGTTTGAAAATTTCTTGAAAAATTTAATTATCAAGTTTAATGCCAACATTATCTTTATATTTTTTCTACTTTTGAATCGGGGAATTTGGTTTTCCACTAGACCAAATATATTTCTTGATTAAAAAAGTCGGCATGCATATTTACAGTATATATCGAAACAGCAGTATTGTCAGGAAGTGTATGCACTTACACATGACAGAAAGATTACACTACAGCAGATAAAATTTCACAGAATTTTGTGAGAAATATACTTTTTAATAAATCAACCCCAACCCCAATGTTTGACAAAGAAAAAGAAACCAAATGCCTCATATGTTAGTCAATCAGAACATTACGTGTTGGGCAAAAAGCAGTGGTGTCTTCTTTCTGTGCAACCAGATGAGGAACTGGTGTGGCAGTTCTCTGTACAAAATGTTTGAAGTATGAGGGGTTTGAATACTCACATTCAGAGGGGATTAGTTTAGTATTGGGACTAAAGTAAAATTACTGCTACACATAAAAAATTGACCTGCAAGCAGCCTTGAAAAGAAGAATAGCAATTGTTTCCAGTCTTAATGATGGTAAGTCCAATCTTTCCTCTTTGCTCTTCCATGAGTACAGGATACCCTGTCTCCCACTGGGTGTGTGGTTCCTCAGTTGGACCCTATTTCAATAGTGTATCATGTAGTGACATAGCATTTGGCAAATAGAACCACCACAGCACACAGTGGGGAAACAGCCATCAGACACACCTGGAAGTATTAGATATCAGCAGCATCCATAGCTTCAAAAGTAAGTAAAGATGAGTCCTGCTGGCTTACAACACTTTCATGTGTGCTCGATGTCCTGTCTTTTGCTGGGTGTGGTGACTCCTTCCGCTGGACCTTATTTCGATAGTGTGTCCTGTAGTGATGTAGCATTTGGCAGACGGAACAATAGCACAAAGCAGCCATCAGACATAACGTACTTTGGAAATATTGAATACCAGCAGCAGCCATACTGTAGATCTAAAAGTGAGTAACTACCTGCAGGAATGAAAAGTGTGGTAGGATAATGCCCCGTACACACGATCGTTTTTAATGTCATTTTTTAAACCGACGTTTTTCTCCTCGTTTTTTTTCATGTTTCCTCTCAAGCCTGCCTTGCGTACACACTATCATTAAAAAAAACGATCAAGCAAAGCGCAGTGACATTCAACACGTACGACGGCACTATAAAGGGGAAGTTCCGTTCGAATGGCGCCACCCTTCATGTTAGTAAAGTTTGTTGAGCGACGATTCGCGCTTTTCAGTCCGTTACTGTGTAATGAATGTGCTATCTCCATTACGAACGCTAGTTTTACCAGAACGAGCGCTCCCGTCTCATACTTGATTCTGAGCATGCGCGTTTTTTTTTCACGTCGTGAAAGCATACACACTATCGTTTTTCACGTCGTTAAAAAAAACGACATGAAAAACGACGTGAAAAAAGAGAGCATGTCCGGAATTTTTAATGGCCGTTTTTCACGTCGTTAAAAATGCTCTGGAGCCTACACACGATCATTTTTAATGGCCATTTTTTAAAATGGCATTTTTAACGGCATGAAAAACGATCGTGTGTATGGGGCATAATCCTTTTTGTGTAACAGGATTGCTGTTATGTTAGCCATTAGGCTTTAGAAGGCCAGTTAAGGCAACTGTCACCCAACAGGAGAAACACTAAAATGTTGGATAGCAGCGGCACACATAGCTGATGAAGAAAGGTGTAGCGCCATCCAGGAAGAAGCCACTTGGTAACCTCTCTGTTTTGCACCTCGACTCAGATAACTCTTTCAGACGCTCTGACACACCTAGTCAAATGGGAATCACCACACACATAGAGAATTAAAACCAAAGACCATTTAGTGGTAAAGGAACTCAATGTATTAGGCTGAAATGCAGAGGCTTGAGCATCAATGAACATATAGGAGATGGATCTTAAACACAGTCTGCTATACAGTGGAATCACTAGGCCAGTGCTTCTTAAAATAGAGTTCTGTACCACTAGACTGGTGTTAACATGTGAACCAGCATAATCAGTAATAAGCACAGAATATGTACATCAACTGTGTGCAAAATAAGAATATTGCAGCTGCTTAAGGTGCACACAAAGGTATAAGGTAAGTCTTATGTAATACCTACTGTGTTGTAACTCTAAGCTAAGCAAATAGTACCTGTAAGTAACCTGTCTTTAATCCAAAATCTTTAGCCGGCTAACATTGGGGCCCATTTATACCATTGGAGCAAATGAGAATAGCCATAGCAAGACCTGCAGACACTATAAGGGCTATGGGACAACTATATGGTTGATTACTAAAGGCTCAGTCTCTCTAGCATCATTAGATCATGGTCTCAAGGCCCTCTCACCAGACCAGTAGCCCAGCTCAGAAACTCCTGCTTTTGAAAGAGGGATCCTCTACTCAAGTTCATTGTGGCTCTGTGCTCTGGGTTCACCTGGTGGTACCGCTTAATGGGAGTGCAGCACATAACTCTCAGTGGTGATGATACAGTCTTATGCTCTTTTGTACTCTTTCACTGTGGTCTTGCAATGAGGTTGTAGTATTAGAACAAACAAAAAAATGCCTCAAAGTGCAGTATTTTAATGAGGTATAAATGGTGGCAGAAAAAACAATGGAACACTCACATGTTGAACATGATAAGTAAGCTCATCTGTATAATAGTATTCCCAGTGGTGATAATGTGTAGCATGTCCAGTAAAGTAGTAAAGTAGGAACTGTGGTGTGACAGGGAGATGGACCAGCTGGCTCTGTGTTGTTCCAGGTAAGAGAGGTGGAAGGCACCGTGGAGCGCAGTGCTGTGGATGTCATGGAAGCAGAGAACACAACGTGTTTCAGAGCATGCACGTGGCTCATACGGAGCATGTGCGCTCCTTTCACAAGTGTCTCACTTGAGAAAGGAGCATGCATGCTGGATGAACGTGCTACACATCATCTGCTTTGACAGAGTTGACTCCACTCTTGAAGAGCCTTGCCCTAAGTGTCACAGTGTTTCATAGACTGTTTCCCAGCCCATCCCTTGGCTCATTGGCCATACCTATAAGGACAAGTTCCTTCAAAAAAATACTACTGGACTGGCCTCATCATTGACTTTGGATGGGTTATTCCCTTGTATGCTTGCATCATACACATCTTTTGCAATAATGTTGTGGTCTCAGCATAACTGCGACCTGGTCTGGCTTCCGGGATGTGTTCACTCCCGAGTCCCCTCAGCAAAAGGCTTTGCAATTCCACAAGCAGATTTTTTCTCCTCCCCACTCCCAAGCCCTCCTGGGGACTGTAGTATATTTAGTAATAGGAGCCCATAATTATTCTCCCAGTATGGACCCATTATTCACTGTGGCCATCTTCAAGTTATTGGGCACTATCAGCACTCCTTCTGCCCCTGCTGATGGGAGGCAGCAGAGCACTGAGGTCCAGCTTGACCGATTGCTGTAAGGCCCCTTTCACAATGAAGCGTTTTTACCGCGTTTTCGCGGTAAAAATAGCGCTGTAATAACGCCTGAAATAATCCTGCCCCAGCATTCTCAATGTGAAATCAATGAGGGCTTTCACATTGAGGCGTTTTGCTGGCTGGGCGTTGAAAAAAATCCTGCAAACAGCTTTTTTAGAGCAACTTTAGGGCGCATAAAATAGCGCTGTAAAAACGCCTATCCCCATAAGCGTTATGTTAAAAAATAGCGCTAACGCCTATGCGTTTTTACCGCGTTTTCACCGCGTTCGCGCTAATTTGAACGCGGTAAAATCGCGGCATAGGCGCTAGCGCTATTTTTACCGCGATGGCGGTAAAAACGCAGTAAAAAATTTCATTATTTTTTAGCGTTTTTTCAACGCCTCAGTGTGAAAGGGGCCTAAATGCACAAACAGCTATTGATAACATCAGGGTTTAAACCTTGCAGCCTAATGCTCAGCTACACAGTGAAGATTTCACGTGCTACCTACTGGAGAGGCAAGTATTCAGCTTCTTCTACTCCAGGAAACATCTGAAAACTTGTTCTAGAGAAGGGATAGGGTAATTTTACTTGTTGGCTGAGGAGGTTAGAAACTAACTTTGGAAATTAGTGATCTAACTTTCAGAGTTTAAAGGGATGAATAAGTGTTAGGGCACTGTTAGTTGTTGCCTGCAGCCTTATTAACCACTTGCCTACAGGGCACTTAAACCCCCTTCCTGCCCAAGCCATTTTTCAGCTTTCAGCACTGTTACATTTTGAATGACAATTGTGCGGTCGTGCGACGCTGTACCCAAACAAAATTTGCGTCCTTTTTTTCCCACAAATAGAGCTCTCTTTTGGTGGTATTTGATCATCTCTGCGGTTTTTATTTTTTGCGCTATAAACAAAAGATTAGCGACAAGTTTGAACAAAAAACACAATATTTTTAACTTTTTGCTATAATAAATATAATTTTTTTTTTTTAAATAAATAACATTTTCCTCAGTTTAGGCCGATATGTATTCTTCTACATATGTTTGGTAAAAAAAAAAAAACGCAATAACCTTATATTGATTGGTTTGCGCAAAAGTTATAGCGTCTACAAAATAGGGGATAGATTTATAGCATATTTATTAATTTTTTTACTAGTAATGGTGGCGATTAGGGATTTTTATCGTGACTGCGATATTGTAGCGGACACTTTTGACACATTTTTGGGACCATTCACATTTATACAGCGATCTGTGCTATAAAAATGCATTGATTACTGTATAAATGTGACTGGAAGGGAAGGGGTTAACACTAGGGGGCGAGGAAGGGGTTAAATGTGTTCCCTATTAGTGATTCTTACTGTGGGGGGAGGGGACTGACTGGGGGAGGTGACCGATGGTTGTTCCATATGTACAAGGGACACACCATCGGTCTCCTCTCCCTGACAGGACGTGGATATGTGTGTTTACACACACAGATCCACGGTCCTGCTCGGTTACTGGGCAATCGCGGGTGCCCGGTGGCCATCGCGGCCGCCGGGCATGCGCATCGGGTCCCCAGTGACGCAGCGAGCGCGAGCCCCCTAGTGGCTTTTAAAGGCACAACGTCATATGACGTCCACCCAGAACAACAGGGTCTTCCACCCACCGTCATTTGACTAGTGGTTAAGCAGGAAAGAGAGCCTTTGTTAGCATGTAGAAAACTCATATGTCACCTTCCATGTGCAAATATAAATACAATTATACACAGAAACAAGATTATTTTAAACATTAGCACATTTATAATATTTATTAATAAATGACAAGTCCCCTTTAAAGTTATGAACAGTATTTGAAATCACGTTTTAGGAAATAAACCTGAAAAAAATGTAGCTTCCATTTTATAGTAAAATCGGCAGCAAGTATTTTTCATGGGTCGTTAGGCTTTAGCCTTGCAGTAACTACCATAATAATTATTTTTGCATTTCTATGCGTTATCATGAGAGATTAATATACATTCATCCTTAACCTCACCGTGTTTTTACATTTTTATATGCCTTACTTAAATTATCCATATGGGCTTGTAATTTATCAGGTTGATTATGTAAATGTTTGCCTGGTTGGCATTTAAAAGTATGTGTAATTGTTGGAATAACAGAATAATTATAATGGAGTGTGTCACAGAATCTCCTGAAAAGATTGTTATTTATGAGTAAATTTTAAGAGTGTATGAAAGAAATTATAAAGGAATTAATTGATTCAGTGTATTTATAGATTTGATATATAATTATCTAGGAACAAGTATGGCATATTTAGTTAGATAATTTTGTTTTCATGTAAGACGGTTTAGTCTTAGGGCTTGTGGTTCTCAACCAGCATGTCAACAAGCATTTTTATAACTCAATAATAGGGAATATACCCCAATAATTTACATATGAATGAGGATGGTGGGTGTGGGTTGACGTATATTCATGTTACATGTTAGGTTTTACTTCCAAATTCTGTAAAGTAAACATGTCTGTAATATTGTTTTTATTATTATCATTAGAAATATAATTAGCCAATTCTATTTGTTTTATGAATGAGTTCTAATTTATTGGTAAAGAAAAATATATTTTAAAAAGTATATTTAAACCTCAGTAATATATATATATAGGCAAAATAAACATTAAACATGATATATATTGCTTTTTAGCTAGTAAACATAATTTTAATGTGTGGGTGTATAATAACTTTACTGACCATGGTGCTGCAATTCCAGGGACTGGCCTTCAGGTTTGTGCATCCACGTCAGGATCTAAGTGGGTCTACAATGATGTGCATAGCTGGACAGTCCAGACATGGGACCATGTTAAAGATAATAGCCACAAATGTGTCAGTAAAGCTAAATGTATTAGTGCATTGTGTGTCAGCATGTCCTCTTACTGCAATCTCCTAAGGTGATATTCATACCCCCCCAAACCTAAAAGTAATACAGCATTGTCACTCTAGTAGCAAAAATGCAATTAGAGACTAACACCAGAAGGATCACTAGGTCCAAAGAGAAGCAACAGAATCCTGAATTAAAAAAATGGAGGAGATTCATTAGAGATAAGAAGGGATATTCTACTATCTGAAAAATGTTTGCTTAACCACTTCAATACAGGGCACTTATATCCCCTTCTTATGGGCACTGATATGTGGCACTGATAGGCGGCACTGATGGATGGCACTGGTGGGCACAGCTAGGCGGCACTGGTGGGCACAGCTAGGCGGCACGGATAGGTGGCACTGATGGGCACTGATGGGCATTGATGGGTGGCATTGATGGGCAGCACTTATAGCCAGAACTGACTGGCATTACTAATAGCCACTGATTGCTGGCACTTGTGGGCACTGATTGCTGGCACTTGTGGGCACTTAATTGTTATCAGTGCCCTGATTACTTACCTAGATGTCCCCCTGTGAGGAGATGCCGCTGATCGGCTCTCCTCTCCTCACACTCCGTCAGTGTGTGGCGATAAGTGCTGATTACCGGCATCTCCATGTTTACATGTAACCGGCTGTGATTGGACACAGCTGATCACATGGTTAAAGAGCCACGGCCACGGCTCTCTACAGAGATCAGGGTCGTGCCATGTCCTAGCAACACCACGCAGGTGCGCGAGAGCGGTCGAGAGAGCGATCGAGAAAGCGATCGTTCTGGGAAGCCGTCATATGACGTCCACCCAGAATGAGAGCCGCACCGCCCAGCCGTCATTTGACGGTGACGGGCGGCAAGTGGTTAAGTGGTTGTAAAGTCACATATATACATTTCTTGTATCGCCTCTGTTTTAAGAAGATATAAAATACACTATGGTACATGTTATCATGGAGCAGCAACTATGATTACCATGGTGGCCAGTACACATAGGGGGACACAAACAGGCAGGATCAACCAGGTATTTTACATCATACAATGGGACAAAAATTACACTGCGGAAGCTCTATGCTGTAGATCATGCTTTAAAAGAACAGAAACATATTTTTTAGGGTTACAACCACATTAACGGTTTACACACACGTTTTAAATTAAACCCCAACCAAAAAATGTAATATATTTAAACTTACTAATCCTTAGATGTAGTGGCTGCATCCTTTTTCTTTTTTAGGCTGGTTTCACACTGTCTTTGGATGTGGCTCACAGCTGGGGGTCTGGTGTGTTCCTGTTCTCCGTTTCATTGATGAATTAGGCCTATATTTTTGCCTGAATTGGGACCTGAAACTGAGCCAAAGACGAACAGGACCCTTGTGCAATCCACTCCACGGCTGCCAGAGAGCTGTGTGAACCGGCTCCATGGAGAGCCAGTCACAGTCTCCTGTCATGCAAATTGGATGTGGGAAAATCCACATCCAATTTGCATCAGTGTGAACTCAGCCTGATGGCGCGTACACACGGTCGGACGTTCCGATGGGAGCTTTTCGTTGGATATTCCGACCGTGTGTATCGGAAAATTAGTTCGTCTGTATGCAATACCGACGCACTAAAAACCACGCATGCTCAGAATAAAGTCGACGCATGCTCGGAAGCATTGAACTTAATTTTTTAGGCTCGTCGTAGTGTTGTACGTCACCCGCGTTCTTGACTGTGGGAATTTGGTGTGACCGCGTGTATGCAAGCCAAGCTTGAGCGGAATTCCATCGGAATAGCCATCCGATTTTTTTCCAACGGAAAATCCGACGCGTGTGTACGCGGCATTAGACTTCTTTTCCCTCTGTTTTCACCTGGTGATCTAGAGTGTTAGATGTACTATCAGATTTAAATACACTAACAAATTGAAGATGAACAATTTTTAAGCAATTAAATCAGCTGTTTTGTTTCTTTTGGTATAAAGGTTTTACATAAAGAAATAAAAAGCTGATCATTGTAAGCACCCCTGGCAGTGGTAAATGGTTTGTCTTAACCATCCAGCTGCTACATCTGCAGGGCAGCTTGTTCTGTTGAAAACACAACTGGCATTATCACCAGGTGAAAATTAAAAAAATAGAAAGCCTAAAGTTTAATACCACTTTAAGTAAATTGCTTAAGAAAGTTATAACAAAAGCACAATAACTTTTAATTGCAACTGTAATAATTTAAGTATATATTTTTTTATTCTTGTTTAAAGGATATGCAACATAACACAGTAGTATGACATGACAGCACAGTCCTGATGAAAATTATCAGCGGTGACAGGATGGAAATGAAAATAACAGAGGCAACCAAGCAATATAACAGGTGTCAATACGGTAACAGATCATGACTAACAACTCAGGGTCATAGTTAACTTTAGGAAAAAAACAGTACCATGTGGTGAAAAATACTAGCAGGAACATGCTCACATGTACATACTGAGAGGATCAGGTCATCTACAGGCATGTACCTATTGTAAGGTAAGGGCAAGCGATGACCCTTTACCATATGTGTGCGCAGCCTATTGCATTAGGGTGTGCACCCCAAATGTATTATAACATGGACGGTGTCAGTAGAGCAGTGGACTTGTCAGTAGAGCAGAGGTTGGTGTCAGTAGGGCCGTGGACAGTGTCAGTAGCTTTTTATTTTTATTATTTTAATCTTTTTATTTTTTACAATTTTTTTTCGGGGGCATTAGTGCAATATCAGCAGGGGGAATCTGCACCTCAAGCAGTGATTAGGGTGTGCCCAGGCACATCCGGCACACCCCCTGTGCATGCTTATGCCCTTTACAAAAGGGGGAAGCCCACTCAGCTCTCAAAATAGTTGTACTATATGGTGGGTGCAAACCGAAAGGTAAGCATATATTTAAGACACCCTCTAGTTTACATTCTTTCAAAAATATTGAGCTCATTTTGTCATTCATACCTCATGCCACCTGTTATTTGAAATCAGACAATGAACAAGTATAGAGAATTACCACACTAGTAGACTCCTAAAAGCTGCTGGCCCCACAATTGACAAGTATTGTGTATTAAATCAGACAAAAAAAGTGCTGTGCTGAAGTGTAAATACAGTAGAATACATATACATAAAGTGCACAAGATGAAAAAAAAAAAAAAAATGATAGATTCAAGTACCAGAATCTCAGTGTTCAAATAAAATGCCCACAAGGGGCCACCAGGGGTGTACCCCTATATAAAATGTGTTCTCATAGGTGATCATTCAAAATGTCGATCCATAAAAAGTGCAAGAAATCAGCGTGACAATATCCACCCCCACAGATAGTATGGGTACGCTTACTAGAAAATGTGGACCCAAATACCATACGGCAATGAGTCATTAGAGCAGAGGGGAATAGACATCACATGGGGAACCAGGTCCTCTGTGTGTTTTCCATGGATGGATCTCACTTCTCCCCAAGACTCTGGTATAGATGTACTCCACTTCCAATAGCCGTCTATAATGTGCTTGTTTGGCTTCCATTTCCCACAAGGCATTTGTTAAACGTTGTCCTTGAATCTCAAGTGAGTGTGCATGAAGATAACAGCTATGCTACAGGAACCAGCATGGCTGTCCATTCATATCTGTCTCCAGTCCTTGGGCCGCAAAGCCGTGACCCCAGAATCAGACAACTCTGTAAATCGAAACCCTAAACTAAAACTCAAAATATGCTTTCATTTCAAATGCTGTTTGCAAGCTGTAAGGCTGCAGACCTTCCCACTATTTACATTATTGAAACTTCTTTGGGCTTTCCTAAAGTAAATTCATACTCAATCATTAGAATTTCAAATAAGCTTTACTATGTTAATGTCATTTCAAAAGTTGTTTTCATCCTTTATGTGCAGCAATCATTAAAAGAGTGACCGGTGATCCTGCTATGGAGGACCTTCAGACATTTCTTATTATGGAGCGACAAATGTCTTCCAATTATGTTTCTGCATTGTCACCTTCTTTCATACACTCCTGGTGGAGACTACAAGTGGTCTTGCTGACACGCATTGTGCAGGCATGGTCCACCATTGTTCCTATCAGTAAACTGATACTGAGCAATTTGTGGCTGCAATTTACCAAATTTGCAGAATACATGAATCTAAGTTTTGTAAAACTGTTCAGTACTCCTTTTCATCAACTGGTTTTAGTAGACAATTTAGGCAAATTGAATTTTTTTTTTTTTAAATGTCATGCTAACTCACCTTTGTAAATACACATAACCCTGGTCAGGCTACTATCTGCATGGAGTTTTCATGTTCTCCTTGTGCTTGCATGGGATTCCTCCTGATAATCTGGTTTTCTCCCACACTCCAAAGTCATGTTGGTAGGTTAATTGGCTCCTGTCCAAATTGGTCCTAGTATGTGCATGGGTGTCCTTTTTTCAGGGGGGGGGGCAATAGGGTGGGCATAGGCACATTTACGCAGGCTGAGGCAGCAGCCAATCACGGAACAGCCGTGTCAGGGTCACGGTGATGTAAAGCGGCGGAGCCAATCCGATGCTCGGGCTGGGGGTGAGGAGGGAGGGATGGATAGTCGGAAAAGACTGAGAGCAGCCCCAGCCCCCAGGCCAGCAGCAGTCTGCAGACTTAGAAAAAAAAGTCCACGGCTGTTGCGGAGGCGACCGCGGCGGCCATTGCAAGACAGGGGGCAAGTGTGTGTCTTCACTCTGACTTCCAGGGGGGGGGGCAATTGACCCCCCTTGCCCTATGGAGCGGACGCCCATGAGTATGTGTGTGCATGTATTATTGTTATTATTATATAGGATTTATATAGTGCCAACAGTTTACACAGCTCTTTACATCATGAATGTATACATGTGAGATAGTGACCTCAGACTGTAAGCTCTGATGGCAGAGACTGATGTGAATGTAACAGAATGCAAAGTGCTGCATAAATTGTTGGCACTATATAAATACATATAAAAAAACAAGGAGAAAAATAGTGGGACTTTAGATGAGGGATGTCACTGCACACAGATTATGCATAGAGTATGTAAGTATATTTTAGTAAACAAATACATGTACATTTGGATATTCCATGGTCTGGAGATACAAAATGCATTTTTAACTAATAATAAAACATACGCAATAGAGCTGCCATATAAATACAAGAATACACATATACAACATTTGACTTGATAAAATATCGGTACATAAATGGTATACACGTGCCAGAAAAATGAGGGGATAGTAAGTTGACCTTGTCAGGGCACCCTAAAAAACTCTGATGCCACGTACACACGATCATTTTTCCCACGATCGTCTGTGGGCTTTTTGTCATTTTTCCCAACGGGAAAAACGGCATTAATCACGACGAGAAAAATTAGAACATGCTCTAATTTTTCTCGTCGTGATTCCCGTAGTTTTTTTCCGCGGCAGTGTTTCCCATAGGGAAACACTGCCGGGGAGCCCACACACGGTAGTTTTTTTCGACCAAAAAAAAAAATGTCATTTAAAACGGCCGTGTGTGGGGGGAACAAGCTGTTCCTCGTTTTTCACGTCGATTTTCTCGACGGTGTTTTCACCTTTTGAAAAAAATTGATCGTGTGTACGCGGCATAAGCGTTTCATGGCTCTTTACTATTCGTCAGGAGTTAGGTGCAAAGATAAAGCTATAAATACAAAACCTATGATATTGCATAGGGGTGGGGGGTGGTTGTGAAATAATTACAACCATACAGAGATACCATCCCAAAAAGATACAGAATCAAACGAGAAGGCAGAGTGGGGTGGGACTTTGTATGTACCTCAGTGTGGTTAAAAATGAAGATGAATGACACAGATTTAAAATATATGATTTTCAACTTTATTTTCCATCCAATGATGATCAATTAAAAACATTTATAAATACATGGTTACTGTTAGGTCCAGGACATGCTGATCCTGATACAAGGAGTCACATGTATGGCCTACGTGTTTTGCGGGAAACCCCGCTTCATCAGGGCCTTTAAAGTAGCATGAATGTAATGAAAAAGATTGTTGTAGCAACCTATAAATACAATATTGACAACGTTATAGACAAATATATTGATAACTGCTAGTATTATTATAAGAACAAACTATTTTAAAGGAGATATATATATATAGGGCATTCACAGCTGCCCAAACAATGTTGCAGTAGATATATTGTAACATAAGAATTAATAAGTTACAGTCACATTTAATTCATCTGATGTCTAGCAATGCATTTCAGACCACAAGACAAAGGCGGACCAGAATATTAAGCAAATATGTACATTATGAGTCCATAACATTCGTTTTTATGGAAATATTTAAATCTATTCCTTTACCTGTAAGATGTCAGTAAGACAGCATGTTGGTCCGATGGAGGAGGGAAGCCTGGGTAGCCCGTGGGGATAACCTCCAAAGTTCTTGCCAGGGAAAAGCAGAGCAGACCCCTATGTAAAAGTGATTGTACTATAAATGTTTGTACCAGTTTATGAAAATGGGGGTACAGGGGGATATATTTATGGATGAGGAAGCTAGGCTGTATAATGTGAGCTCTTACCTGCAGCCAGCAGATAGGCCTAATCTGGTTAGAGATTTCCAAGCTGATGTACTGTATATCAATACAAAGGTATATGCTGGGCAGCTGGGAATGCAAACCACGTTGCCCCGTTTCAGATCCTTGACTTTAAAGATGGTAGGTATAGAGGGGAGCCACAGGAAGGTTCTAATAAAGGAAAACACATATAGTGTCCTTTGAACTAAGGATAAACAAACTATGGCTCAATGAGGTTGGGTTAAGTATGAAGGTTTCTTACCTAATTTCCCATATATGTCCGTCTCCTTCCAACACCACCAACAGAGAGTGAGTCACTGAATGGAGATTTACAAAATATGAGGTATATATGTGTGTGGGAGTCTGCTGTGATTACCAAGGGAAGGAGAAGGGAGGGATCTCTGAGGCTGCCCACGTCGCACGGATCATGAATCCTTATGGATTCCAGGGATCCGGAGGGACGGAGGAGGGCTCATCTGTCCACTGACATGCCATTCAAGGTTTACACTGCAGCCGCAGTGTGTGCCTCCAACAGATCCATTCTCCAGGTTTGCAGGTGTGCCCTGTGTGGTGTAAATGTCACAATGAGCTCACCCAGCTCATCGCAATCAGCTGGGGGAGAATCAAGATTGCACCTGCAAGAAGAGAAGGGATCCGTGCTGGCTAGATGCCAGAACTGACACGCACCGGATGTGTGTCATCGGCGCTATGCGTTCCAAACGGGCGGAAGTGGGACAAAACGGAAGTAGTCTTCCCTCCTCCATCGGACCAACATGCTGTCTTACTGACATCTTACAGGTAAAAGAATAGATTTAACTATTTCCATATAAACTAAATCATATATTTTAAATCTGTGTCATTCATCCTCATTTTAACCATACTGAGGTACATACAAAGTCCCACCTCACTCTGCCTTCTCCTTTGATTCTGTACAAAAAATTTGGGTTATTAGTTTCTACCCTTTAAAAAAGGGAAAAAAGCTGTTAGGGAGCAGAGGATCTGTACTCACAAGTTGGCTGTGAACTGTGCCCAGCTGATATCAAGGGAGGAGGAGCCCCAGATAAATTGTCTGTCCCAGGGCTTAAGTGGGGTGCCCCGCCCTGACCAAAGAAAGAGCCCAAAGGCAGGCCAGACCAACATGACACGTTCCCAATGTGTAGAGAGTGTGTAGACCATAATAATCTAAAAAAACAAAGTGTGAAAACATTTCTTTTTTTTTTCTATCCATCTCCTTCATTATGTTATTTTTACACATTTAAATAATTAATGTTTATATAAATGCATATTTGTAGTTTTGCACATGATCGGATTTCCGATGGAATAAAATCCGATGGAATTTTCCGTCGGAATTCCGATGAAGCTGGCCTCCATCAGTCTTGCATACACACTGTCAGACTAAATTCCGACCGTCCAAAATGCGGTGACGTAAAACACTACGACGAGTCGAGAAAAATGAAATTCAATGCTTCCGAGCATGCGTCGACTTGATTCTGAGCATGCGTGGATTTTTCTCTGATGGAATTCCACACAGACGATCGGAATTTCCCATCGGAAAAATGTAAAACATGTTCTATTTTTTTACTCCGATGGAAAAAAGTCAGATGGAGCCCATACACGATCGTAATTTCCGATGAAACAAGTCCATCAGATTTTATTCCATCGGAAATCTGATCGTGTGTACAAGGCATTAGTGTTTTGCCCGGCTGGGCAGATGCACCCCTCTATTTTTCCTTGCGACAACTGATAGTGAGACAAAAAGTGACGGGTAATCCAAATATATTAAGTTGTCATCAGATCAAGAGGTGAGAAAAAAAATCAACCAATGGGGACAGCTGTTCTTTTAACAACACTTTAAGAGTGGAATTATGTTTACCTCATAAAGATTTCCTTTCATTCCTTTTTGCGTCTCTAGGGCAGGAAGTGAAGGGAAATCTCCTTCACCCAGTTAAGTTGAACTTACTTTTTACTGCAAGGTCACATTTAAGTTTGATGACTTTTGTTACATTTCCTGAGATTTGGCTATATTGCACATATATCATCAGCTGGTCCACTGTTTACTAAGTAGGACCAGTGTAATCTTATAGAACAAGTCACTCATGTGTCTAAGTGAGTCAAGGAAATGCAATACACAGTGACTGCTAATTAACACTGTTTCAAAAATATCTGTAAGTGACGTACAGAAACTGATGGGGTGAGCAAGAAGACAGCTGGAAACTGGCTTCATCATCGACTCTCAAGCCTCTCTTGCATTAATCTTTCTGAGAAGGGAATTGGAATGTTTTCACGTTTGCACACATGAAACATATATCAGTAGATACTCGTTGCAGAGCCAGCGGCACTAAGGAAAAAAAGTCTCTTTGTGCATGAAATGATGTTTTCTGGAGGATCCTTGAGCAGTACTTGTAAGCAAGACCAACATAGTTTCTACAGTTTAAATTAAGGACGAAAAAATAAATCCATTGGAGAAACAGTTTCCAAAGTGTGAAACATGTACCACTGGTAACATTTGCCCTTAGTGGTACTAAGCAATGTTACGTTTTTTTTTTTTTTCTTTAGGATAGCTACCCTGTATTAAAATAAGGTCACTTTGGTTACTACTTTCAACTATAGTACTGTTTATTTAAAGGCAAGCTATGGTGTATTTTTAGCAATACGTATTTTGATCAGATTGATTTATTATCCCTAAAAGTAATTTATATTTTGTCACTTTTCAATTTTAGTTGTTTGGTGTTTTATATTTTGACCACTGCATTTCATATACAAATTATCAAGCACTGCCCCTACCAGAGAAAGTCATGAACATTCCCTAATCGATAAGTGTTGAGATAATCTCTTAAAGCCCAACTCCAGCCACATCCTTTATTTCATTTTGGATAGAGTACGGAAGGAATAAAACCTCTGTCATGTTTATTGCCATTTGTCAACCTCATGGGGAGATTTTCCCAATAAGAATTTATTTTGGCAATAATCGGTAAAAAAGGAATTACATTTTTGCACACCAACATCCCAGTTATTATTACAACAAAATCTGATTTGTAACTGGGATTTTTAAAGTGTCAATATATATTTAAAATGCAAACAAGTTAAAATCATAATATGTCAACAAAGCTGTTATGAATAAATTACATTCATAACAGCTGTGATTCCTATAGTGATGCTGTGATTGGTCCACAGCTATCATATGGTATCTGGGCCAATCACAGCACCCTGTACCAAGTGACAGACGTGGGCCAATCATAGCACAATAGTAATCACAGCTGTACTGAATGTAATGCATTCAGGACAGTTCAAAACATTGCTGTTACAGTGATCATAACTGTAACAGCAATCAAAGTTTTAAAAAAATCCCTGATCACTCCATTCCCCCAGAGTAGTACAGTGTCACTATGATTACACTGAACTACTCTGATGAAAGTATGTAAAAAAAAAAAATTGGAAAAAAATAAAAAAAAAAAGGTAAAAAGTCAATTTAAAAAGTATGTATTTTTTTTTTTTTAACATACTATCACCAGTCAGAATCCCTGACCACTGCCACACCAGTCATATGATGAAGCTGTACTGCACTGGTGACAGTATGTAAAAAAAAAAAAAAAGTGAAAATTTTTATTATTTAACCACTTCCATACAGGGCTTTTTATACCACTTCCATACCGGGCCTATTCTGGCACTTCTCTCCTACATGTACAAATCATCATTCTTTTGCTAGAAAATTACTCAGAACCCCAAACATTATATATGCTTTTTTTTAGCAGACACGCTAGGGAATAAAATGACGGTCGTTGCAACTTTTTATCTTGCACGGTATTTGCGCAATAATTTTTCAAATGCCTTTTTTTGGGGAAAAAAATGGTTTCATGAATTAAAAAATAACAAAACAGTAAAGTTATCCCAATTTTTTTGTAGAATATGAAAGCTTATGTTACGCCGAGTAAAAAGATAACTAACATGTCACGCTTTAAAATTGCACACACTCATGGAATGGTGCCAAACTTCGGTACTTAAAAATCTCGAAAGGCGACGCTTTGAAATTTTTTACAGGTTACCAGGTTAGCGTTACAGAGGAGGTCTAGTGCTAGAATTGTTGCATGCGCTCTAACGCACGTGGCGATACCTCACATATGTGGTTTGACCGGCGTTTACATATGCGGGCGGGACTTACGTGTGTGTTCGCTTCTAAGCGCGAGCTATTGGGGACGGGCGTTTTTAAAAAGAAATAAATAAATATATATATATATATTTTACTTATTTTTTTTTATTTTTTGATCACTTTTATTCCTATTACAAGGAATGTAAACATCCCTTGTAATAGGAATGTGTGTGACAGGTCCTCTTTATGGAGAGATGTGGGGTCAATAAGACCCCACATCTCTCCTCCAGGCTAGAAAGCATGAGATCGGTGAAATTTTTTTCACTGATCTCATACTTACAGCCGCAATGGCGGCTTTGTTTACATTTGAGGACCTGGGCGTGACGTCATCACATCGCGCCTGGGCCTCCGACGATCATAGAGATGACTGGTGACCATCTGGTCACCAGTCATCTCTATGCTCGTCACGTGACCCACCACCGGCGCCGGACGATTCTCTCCGGGTCCCCGATGGCACGGGGAGCCCGGAGAAGCGCCGGATGGCGGCGGGAGGGCGGGATGTCCCCTCCCGCCGCCTATAAGAATGATCAAGCGGCGGAACCGCCGCTATGATCGTTCTTATGGTGCGCAGGATCGCCGGCACTACAAAAGGATATCTGAATGATGCCTCTAGCTGCAGGTATCATTCAGATATCCCCCCTCAAACCCAGGACGTCATATGACGTCCACCCGGAGGGAGAGAGGGTTCCTGCCGGCGTCATTTGACAATGGCCCGGTATGTAGAGGTTCATTTCTTTATTTTCCAACAATTGTGACAAAAATTACAACTTCAAAAAACTCGCCATGCCTCTTATTAAATACCTCATACTTTCTATTTTTAAAAAAAGGGGTAAATTTGGGGGTATTTATAATGTTCTTGAATTTTAAGGGCCTCAATAAATGAGATAGGCCATCAATATAATAGGATTGATCAATTTTCAAATATATATATACTATAGATTGTAGACCCTATAACTTTCACACAAACCAATAATATCCACTTATTGTGATTTTTTTTTTTTTTTTACCATAGTGATGTAGAAAAATATATTTTGGCCTACATTGGCCTACATTGATGACTTTGACTTCATTGGATATGTTCTATGACAAGAAAGTAGAAAAAAATTGCCTTTTTTTTCTCTAAATTTTCATTTTATTTTGTGATTTAGCAAAAAATTAAAAAATGAGCACTGATCAAATACCCACCAAAAGAAAGCTCTATTTGAGTGAAATGCAGAAATATGTCTTCACCCATGCCTATATACAAATGTTCACAAAGAAAAGTTTTTAGGACAATAACCATAAATAGGGGCAGCACAGAGGCTAAATGGTGGGGCAGAACAATGGCTAAGTGGGTAATACTTCTGTCGAGCAGCATAGGGCCACCGGTTCGAATCTCAACCATGATACTACCTGCCTAGAGTTGTCCCTGTGCCTGTGTGAGTTTCCTCCAGGTACTCCACTTTTCTCCGACACTCCAAAGACATGCTGGTAGGTTAATTGGATCCCATCTAAATTAGTCCTAGTGAGTATGTATGAATGTGAAATAGGGACCTTAGATTGTAAGATTCTTGAGGGCAGGGACTGATGTAAATGTGCAATATATATGTCAAGCGCTGCGTAAATTGACAGCTCTACATAAGTACCTGTAATAAATAAATATTTAAACATTAAGGGTGCATTAACAGCTGTGAATGCACTCAAGGCCGATTGCAAGCGAGAACCCAATGGAGATCCCAGTACTGAGCCGTGGGAAGCAGCCCTATTGAAAGCAATAGGAGGCTGCTGGCTCCCACAACTTATTGAGTCCACTAGCATAGCTCATCAACCCTGTCCTCAGGGCCCACCAACAGGCCAGATTTTTGTATTACTTTTGGGAGATGCAGACTAGAATACTGAACAAGAAAAGTGCGCCTACTAAGTGCAGTATGTAAAAACAGGAATACAATTTATTAGTAAAATTCAACCAAATGGCTACTCACATAACAGCAGTGAGATGCACGCATATAGATTATAAGCATGGGCTGTAAGGTCACTATGTAATCCAGGACTCCAGGCTGAGACGCACGCCGCCACGGAGCGATGTCCAGCCCAGCCGGCTTCCACTGAGCCCTACAACGCTCCCCACGGTATAGCACGGACTGCCTAGCATCCGAGGAGACTACACACTGCATGGAGTCCCGGAGTAGCCATTTGGCTGAAATTTAATAATAAATTGTATTTCTGTTTTTACATACTGCACTTAGTAGGCACACTTTTCTTGTTCTTTATTTGCCTTTCAGAGTCTGCTTCACTCTCAAGGTGCTGCCAACAGTGTCAATGTATTCTTAATCACATGTATGGACTTTCTATATATATCCGGACTAGACATGTGCATTCGTTTTCATCCGAATGCATTTTCGTCCGAATTTCGGGTATTTTCGTTATAGTTTTAACAAACGAAATCAAACGCGCAGAATCCGAAATCCAAAATATCCGACATAAAAAAATGCTTTATTTTTGTTTTTGTTGCTACAGCAGTTCGGTATAGGGAGGAGATTCGACATGACGCTGACAATAACAATCTGTGTCTATCGAACCTGTGGTCGAATGTGCCTAACCTTAACTCTATTAGTCCAAAATTATTCTACATAGAGAGGAAATATTCGACATAGAGAGAAAAGATTCGACATTATAGAGACAGTGTTGGGGTAGACCATTCGACATGAACGACGAAGATTCAACGAAGCAGCGAAAAACATACAAACGTCGAATCTGTCTTTGAAGGCTTATGGTGTCTGTCGAAAGAAGATTCGACAAGCAGCTAAACTGTACGACACCGCAATTGTACATTTATGGTCAAATGCTCGGCCCAAAGGCTATAGAAGAATTCAAATGTTGGTTGACTAGTAATAATGATTTATAAATATAATTATTACTAGTGTTATACAACATTAGAATTCTTCTATAGCTTGTAGGAGGAACATTCGACCGGAAATGTACGATTGCGGCGTCGCAAAGTTTCGCTGCTCTGTCGAATCTTCTTAGAACATTCGACAGACGCCATAAGCCTTCAATGACAGATTTGACCTTAATTAATTCGGGTTTTCGGGCAAATGCATTTTTTAACGAAACAAAATAAATAAAAACAAATTTCGGGAGTAACTAAATTAATAATTTTTTTGGACGAAAACAAAATTCCGAAACAAAATATTTCAGTGTGCACATGTCTAATCGGGACAGTATCAATGCCATCACTAGACCATTGTGTATATATTACACATCCTGCATTTTTTTCAGTTTTTATCATCACATAACAACACTGTGTTGTGTTTTTGGACTTTCTCTTGCGCCATCTTTCTGTTCTTATTTATGTAGACTAGAATACTGCAATCACTGAGCAGCAAATGATATCACCTGTGATGTATTTCAGTTATCTTGCAAACCTGGCCTGTTAGTGGGCCCTGAGGACAGGGTTGATGACCACTGCACTAGCATGCAATCAATCATGCAGCGATTGCATGCGTCTGATCAGCCCTGGATACAGTGATCCACGCATGAGTGAATACGTGTGAGTGGCCTCAATTAGCTGAGGGAGTCAGCAGCCTCCCATTACTTTCAATGGGGCTGACTCACTAATAAAATGATTTCAATTAAGCTGAACACATTCATATACTGTATATCATGTATTACAAGTATCAGGCTCCCTCTCCCGGCTTCATTTATCTAATCAGGAGCACCCACGTAACTTGGACATGTAACTTAGAAGTTGGACCACAAAGAATGGTGAGACAGCATGCCAGTATGACTATTTACTTATATCTACAGACAGCTAAACATAATATTGCTTTTGCATGTGAAACAGCAGTGTCCAATATGTTCTGATTTCACAGGAAATATGTCAGATAATAAAAGATATTATATGATCAGATAATAAAAAACTTTTGTAGCAGTCAGATGATTGTTAATGCAGTTAATGCCCATTTCAGCAAAGGGTCCTTGTTAGGTGTGTAGCGGGGGTCCCAATTTAGGGGGAAGCTATACTAAATTTAGGGGTGATTCGAGTGGTAGTTGGCTCGGATCTTCAAATTTATAGGACTCTGCTTTGCTGCTGTTTTCACCTGGCGTGCAGTTCCCCTTGGAAGTATGGGTGGCGCTGTCACTTGTACTCGGGGTTGAACCACAGGTGATGGAGTGGCGATTGGGTGTCCTCTCTCGGCGGCCGTGCGGTGGGCGTGGTCTGCCCACTGTGTATGCCGGGAGAGGGTACAAAAGGGGCAGACGCCATTGGTGGTGGACTTACTACCCCTGGGACCTGTACCCGCGGGGGGGGGGGGACCTACGGTTCTGGAGTTCAAGTTCGAGTGCATGGCCCTCCAGGCCATGGGGCCGCGTGCGCCTCAGTCCCAGGCACCTTTAGTCCTGGGACTGCAACTTCAGCTCTGGGCCCAGCACCTTTAACTGGAGCCCACTTCGGGACGAAGAATCCCAGGGTGCCGCCTTGCGAGGGGACTCGCATCTGGAAGAGGAGGCTGGGGGAGGACCGTTCCGAAGGACTGGTGAGAGATCACAGTTAATAAAGGGGCCCAGTAACTCTCTGGAGGGATGTCATCCATCCGAAAAGGGATCTAACAACGTAACCGTTAGAAGGTTCGGGACACTATAGATTCTGTGGCAGGGGATCTCCCGATCGCATCCATTAAGAGAATCTGATTGACTGTTCGAGCTACATGCCGGCTGCTAGTGCCATTGGGTGACTATCCGGGTGAGCTGATACCCACTCGGGATCGAGTGGCGGAGAAGCCAGGAGTGTCTGAATCTGTTCTGCCTTTCCTAACACCTTTCTATCTTCTCAACTTTGTGGTTATTCATGCATAAGGAAAAATAAACTCTACGTTGGAGTTGCTACTGGTGTGGACCTTGGAGTTACTTGGGGGTATAGAGACTTGTCTTTTACATTCTAAGGGACGAGAACCAACTTTAAGGAGAACCTTGCTGCAAGACCCGTAAGTTACAAGTGTGCTTAACCTCTGCAAACCAGAGGGTACGGGCATGGTGCGCCTTTCCCTTCTGTGAGTGAGCCAAATACGGGAGCAAAAGGGCCGTGTACTACAGGTGTTTAACTCATGTTGATCAATGGGTGTTGAACCAAAAAAGGAAATTCATTCAGTGTAGTCAGACATAGAGAGTCGTGCCTCAGGAAGCAGCAGGTGTGTACAGACTAGAGATGACTTCTAACTGCAGCAGGAGGTGATGCATTCAGAAGTGATATTATTACCACAGCTAAATGTGACAGCTTCCTGCTCAGGCTGGTTGTTAGCCAGCAGTAGGGATGAGCTTCGTGTTCGAGTCGAACATACGTTCGACTCGAACATTGGCTGTTCGATCGTTCGACGAAGATCGAACGATTTGGGCCGTTCGCGCCAAATTCGAGTGACGCGAACGGCCCACAATGCACTACGCCATCGCAGTGTCATCCAGGCGCTGTGATTGGCCAAGCATGCACTGTGACCCCGCATGCTTGGCCAATCACAGCGCCGGCAGCGAGGAGAGCAATGATTGGCCACAGGCAGGATGCCTGTGGCCAATTATTGCTGAGGGTGTTTAGTACACGCCCCACACTATAAAAGGCCGCCAGCACAGCAGCCTAGTGTAGTGTGTTCCGGAGCAGGGAAAGACAAGCATAGGCAGGGACAGTGACATTTATTTATTTCTTGCTTAACCTGGATTCCTTTAGTTTAGGGAAAGAGAAGGATAGGTAGGGAGAGTGTCAGTGTGTTTTACTGTGCGAGTCCTTGTTTCTAGGGACAAAGAAGGAAAGTGAGGGGAATTCTCCTTGTGCTATAGTGTGCTAAAGCATTCCTCACCAACCATCTTTGAAATCCTTGTTTTTTGGACAGTCAGGGAAATTGTCGTTGTGCTATTCTGTGCAAAAGCAATCATCCTCAACCATATTTAGAAATCCTTAAGTAAAGGGACAGAGAAGGACACCTGAAGGTAGCCCTTATTACTTTTTTCCCATCTTCCTGCAGGCCATCTATTAGAATGTCTGGAAGGCAAACAAGGAGAGGCAGACAGTCAGGAGGCAATAAAAGAGGGCAAGCAGGCTCTGTGTCTGGGGGCAACAGTGCTGGTCGTGGACGCGGTGCATTGTCATCAGCACATGGCCATGGGACACGCTTGTCCTTCTTTTCGGCAGCTGGACATGTTGAGCCACATCATGCCGAAGACTTGGTAGAGTGGATGACCAAGCCCTCCTCCTCCTCCTCATCCTCTCTCACCCAGGCTCAGGGTACTGGCAAAGCAGCTGCCAAAGCGTCCTCTTCCCTGGTATCAATGTCAGACTCATCATCAGTCACTCCTTCCCTAGACCCACCATGTCCTCCTCCTGAGGAGTCCCCCGAACTGTTTGAGCACAGTGTTGGGTACATGCTCCAGGAGGATGCCCAGCGTTTCGAAGGGTCTGATGATGAAACCCAGCTACAGGAAGGCAGTAGCGTGAGAGCAGACAGAGGGGATGCTCAAGAAGGACACCAATCTGGCAGTCATGTTCCAGCAGCTGCAGCATACTGCCAGATTGGCTCCAGTGATGAGGAGGGAGGGGATGATGAGGTCACTGACTCCACGTGGGTGCCTAATAGGAGAGAGGAGGAGGAGGAGGATGAGGAGGAGGCACATCTCCAACGAGGCAGGATGCCCTTTGGTGGCCAGCGTAAGGGCAGTACACCGACGGAATCACACCGCAGAGCTCCGCCTGTGCAGGGCGCTGCCTCTGCCCATCATTCAAAAAGTTCCTTGGTGTGGGCCTTTTTTGAGGCTAGTGCATCAGATCGCACAGCTGCTGTTTGCAACATATGTCTCAAGCGTATATCGCGTGGCCAAAACATCAGCCGCTTGGGTACCACATGCCTGACCAGACATATGTTGACCTGCCATGCAGCTCGTTGGCAAGCCTACCTCAAAGACCCACACCAAAGAACAAAGCGGACCTCTCCTTGCACCGCATCAGCTGGGATCTCCAACCCCACTATAACTTCAGTCCTCTCTGAAACATGCACTGAGAGGAATGAAGGTGTAGAATTAGGTGTGTCACAGCCAAGTACTTGCGGCCACTCTGCTAGCAGTACACCGACGTCCGATTCTAGCAGGCAAATTTCCCTGCCCCAGCTGCTGGACCGTCGAAAGAAGTTCACTCCCAGCCATCCACATGCCCAGCGGTTGAATGCTAGCTTGGCTAAATTGCTAGCGCTTCAACTGCTGCCTTTTCAGTTGGTAGACTCGGCCCCCTTCCGTGAGTTTGTGCAATGTGCGGTTCCTCAGTGGCAGGTTCCCAAACGCCACTTTTTCTCACGGAAGGCTATTCCGGCTCTCTACCGGCATGTGGAAGGCAATGTCTTGGCCTCGCTGGACAGGGCGGTCAGCGGTAAGGTGCATATTACCGCTGACTCATGGTCCAGCAGGCATGGACAGGGACGTTACCTTTCTTTCACGGCCCATTGGGTCACTCTTTTGGCAGCTGGGAAGGATGCAGGACAAGGTGCAGTAGTGTTGGAGGTTGTCCCACCGCCACGCCTCCAAAATGCTACTACTGGTTGTGACACACCTCTCTCCTCCACCCCCTCCTCTTCTTCTTCCTCCATGGCCTCTTCCTGTGGTTTGTCCTATGAACCAGCGGTGCTCCGTAGCCGTTCACGGGACTACGCAAGTACGCAGGCAAAAAGATGCCATGCCGTGCTTGCGCTGGTGTGTTTGGGGGACAGAAGCCACACTGGGGCAGAGGTCCTGTCTGCTCTGCAGGGCCAGGCCGAGAGGTGGTTGACGCCACGCCAGCTTAAGCCAGGAATGGTGGTTTGCGACAATGGCACCAACCTCCTCTCCGCCCTCCGACAGGGACAACTGACCCATGTGCCCTGTGTGGCTCACGTCCTTAACCTGGTGGTGCAGCGGTTCTTGGGCAGGTACCCGGGCTTACAGGATGTCCTGAGGCAGGCCAGGAAAGTCTGTGTGCATTTCCGCAGATCTTATAATGCCAGTGCTTGCCTGGCTGAGCTGCAAAAGGAGTTGAACCTGCCCAAGAACCGCCTTATATGTGACATGCCCACCAGGTGGAACTCAACGTTGGCCATGCTGCAGCGGCTGCACACGCAGCAGAGGGCCATCAATGAGTACCTGTGCGACTACGGCACCAGGACAGGGTCAGGGGAGCTTGTTTTTTTTTCTCCACGCCAGTGGGGCATGATCAGGGATGCATGCACTGTCCTGGCACCATTTGAGGAGGCCACGAGGATGGTGAGCAGTGACAGTGCATGCATCAGTGACACTGTACCTCTTGTCCACCTGTTGGAGCACACGCTGCATGGAATAATGGACAGGGCACTTGACGCAGAACAGAGGCAGGAAGAGGAGGACTTCCTTGCCTCTCAAGGCCCCCTTTACCCAGACAGTGTTCCTTCTGTCCCACCCATCGCACAGGAAGAGGAGGAGGAGGAGGAGGAGGAGGAGGAGGATTGTGTCAGCATGGAGGTGGAGGCTGGCACTCAGCATCATCAGCAGCAGTCTTTTAGGGATGATTTACAGTCCCAAGAAACCAGTGGACTTGTACGTGGCTGGGAGGAGGTGGCTGCGGATCATGTCGTCCTTAGTGACCCAGAGGACTCCGGAGCGAATGCCTCAGCAAACCTACGCTGCATGGCCTCCCTGATCCTGCAAAGTCTGCGGAAGGATCCTCGTATTCTTCGGATCAAGGAGAGGGACCATTACTGGCTGGCCACTCTCCTTGATCCACGGTACAAGGGTAAGGTTGCGGACCTTATGTTACCTTCGCAGAGGGAGCAGAGGATGAGACAACTCCGGGAGGCCTTGCAGAAAGGTCTGTGCAACGCATTCCCAGAGACTGGGAGGTTACAAACTCCTGGTCCTGGACAACGAGTTGCTGAGGCTTCGGCCAGTCAAAGAAGGAGCGGTGGGGAAGGTGGCCGTCTGACCGATGCGTTCAGACAATTCTTTAGTCCGCAGCCCCAAAGTATGATCGGTTCCAGCAACCATCGCCAGCGTCTGATAAACATGGTGCAGGAATATCTAGGGGCAAGGTCAGACTTGGACACCTTCCCCACCGAAAATCCTCTGGCTTACTGGGTCTTGAGGATGGATCACTGGCCAGAGCTTGCACAGTATGCAATTGAGCTACTGGCCTGTCCTGCATCCAGCGTTCTTTCGGAACGCACATTCAGTGCTGCTGGAGGATTTGTCACGGATCACAGGGTGCGCCTGTCCACCGACTCGGTTGATCTACTGACTTTCATCAAGATGAACCAGTCTTGGATCACCACCAGCTACCACACACCTGATGCTGATATAACAGACTAATTGATTTTAACATGTCACATCCCTTCAAGACTGATGCTGATGCTGAGTGCCTGTGCTGTTATGTTGACTGGCTATCCTCCTCCTCCGAGTCCTCAATGATACGATTGATGATGATAGCTTGGAAGATCATTTTTGTTTATGGGTGCCGCCACCAGTGGCTAAGGCCCAATTTTTCAGCCCCTGTTTTACAGGGGCGTGTAATTACAATTTTTTTAGCAATAATTTGCCATAGGGCTCATTGCTGTGCTCCAAGTACAGTATCTGTGAGGGGTTGTAGTGTTGTGCCACCAGTGCCTAAGGCCCAATTTTTCAGCCCCTGTTTAACAGGGGCATGTCATTACAATTTTTGAAGCAATACTTTGCAACAGGGCTCATTGCTGTGCTCCAAGTACAGTATCTGTGAGGGGTTGTAGTGTTGTGCCACCAGTGCCTAAGGCCCAATTTTTCAGCCCCTGTTCAACAGGGGCATGCAATTACAATTCTTGATCTAATAATTCACAGCAGGGCCCATTGCTGCACCCACCAAGAGTAACTGTCAGGGCTTACAGTGTTGTGGCACCAGCACCACCATCAAAGGCCCAATTTTTACTACCACTGTTCAACAATTATATGTAATTAAAATTCCTGATATAATAGTTGACAGCAGGGCGTTCCAGCACCAACCAAGAGTAACTGTGAGTGCTTACAGTGTTGTGCCAACACCAACAACTAAGGGGCCTATTTCTGCAGAGTATATACGGCAGGTCCCTACTTTCAAACATCCAACTTACAAACGACTCCTACTTGCAAACGCAAGAAGACAACAGGAAGTGAGAGGAAATCTACCACTAGGAAGGAAAATTCTCTCCTGTAAGAATAAATATGGGAGAAAGGTGTCTCCTCTGTACTGATGCTTTATCAGCAATCCTTGTTTCAAGAAAAACACCACATTTCAAAAACAGTTGTCATTGGGACGGAAAGTGAGGTGAAATGTTCTGAACAGGGGCACAGACAGCAAAACAAATGTTACAGGGGTGATAACCCTTACCTATGTTTTCCAAAAAGTTTAAAAATAGATTTTTGGGCTGGAGCTACACTTCAACAATGTACCTGTTTAAAATTACAAACACATTCTACATAAGAACAAACCTACAGTCCCTGTCTTGTATGCACCGCCTGTATACGGCTGTTCAGAGTATATAGGGCCTTTTTTATTTTATGTGCGGGGTTCCCCTTAATATCCATACAAGACCCAAAGGGGCTGGTAATGGGCTGGGGTAGGGGGGGGGGTCATGGGGTAGCTATGCCATTTTTCTTAAAGATTTTCATCCATATTACCGGGACCAGACATTACATTAAAGCCGCAAGCAGTTTTAAATGGCTTTTTTTTCCTTTAGAAGTGTCATTTTGTGCAGGGACAGTTCTAAACACGGGAAACACGTGGCACTTCACAGGCATACTTTAGACACCCCCCAGGTACGATATTTAAAGGAATATTTGACTTTTTTTTTTTCACTTTATGCATCATTAAAATGACTGCTCCTGAAAAACGACCGTTTTTAAAACTTCTTTTTGCATTGATACATGTCCCCTGGTGCAGAACCCGGGTTCCCAAACCCTTTTTAGGACAATAACATGCATAATAGTTGTTATAATTAGCACTTTAGAATTCGAACGTTCGCATCCATTGTATTTAATAGGGTTCTAATGTTCGTACGAACTTTCGGTCCGTTCGCGGGTTCTGGTGCGAACCGAACCCGGGGGTGTTCGGCTCATCACTAGCCAGCAGCAATGAGCTTCCTAGGAAACAGCAATGCATCACCGCCTGACCCATTCAGCTGTCAGACTACATAGTATATACTATAGCAAAATAGGAAGGCAAAACCACACTCCATGAAAGTTAATCTGTGGGGTTTACTTCAAAACACACTCTCCACCCTAGGCCAAGCCCCACTTATGCGTTTCACCCCAGACTGAGCTTATTCCTAGAGAATAAGTCTATTTGGAATAAAACGTATCATAGGGGTTTAACAGTTCACGTTAAAACCAGGGGTTTGGTTTGCACACATTTGCAAATATAAGCATAAGCTGCAGGGCCACTTCACAGCACCCTAATGTACTGCAGTCCTAACTCTATAAATTTTGAGAGTGTCCAAAGTTGGAGAACATGTACAGTATATTGATTAATAGATAAAGGGCAGGTATGCCTGGAGGGAGCCCACCACTCATTAAAGGTATAGGAACGCACTGGACACCCAGCAATAGCACAATGGTAGAAAAGGTATCCAGTGCATCCCCTCACCAATTCACCAACACATATAAAATAATGGATAGAGTAAGAGCAGGTATGCCCGGAGGGAGCCCAGACATACATGGTACACACCTGTTAGACAGGACAATTCATTTGGTTGTAGGCTGGTTGGTAAGTGAGCTGGGAATTTTTCTTTGTTGTATTTTGTCTTTAAATTTCCTGCCTCCACATCCCTTTTCTGAGGCACAGCACACTGGTGACTGGAGTGTGGGCAGGCAGACATAGAGGAGTAGGGAGGAGCAGATTGAGACCTCTCTCCTCTCTCATCCATGCAGGGGAGACTCTGTGCTGGCCCTGGGCAGTGTGAGAGAGAGTGTCACAGACACTTATGCCCTGTACACATGATCGGAGTATCCGATGGAATTTTTCATCGGCATTCCGTTCAATCTGTCTTGCATACACACTGTCAGACTAAATTCCGACCGTCCAAAATGCGGTGACGTAAAACACTCCGACGAGCCGAGAAAAATTAAGTTCAATGCTTCCGAGCATGCGTCGACTTGATTCTGAGCATGCGTGGGTTTTTTCTCTGTCGGAGTTCCACACAGACGATAGGAATTTCCTATCGTTTTTTTTTTCCATCGGACAAATTTAAAACATGTTCTATTTCTAAACACCGATGGAAAAAAGTCAGATGGGGCCCACACACGATCAGCATTTCCAATGAAACAAGTCCATCTGAGTTTTTTCATCGGAAATTCTGATCGTGTGTACAAGGCATTAGACAAATGCATCCAGCCCCCCCCCCCCCCCAGAAGTTTGGCAATCCTGGTAATTAGGGGGAGGCCAGGCACACCTTGCCCATGCATCTGCCTATGAACTTGGTGGTTGTGGTACTTGGTTACTCAGGAAGCCAGCCACAGTCCTGTCTAAATAATGTGTCCAGGTTTCAGTTGGTCTGAAATCTGGACAAATGATTCAAAAAGACTGTCCGGGTAAATTCCAGATGGGTCAGCAACCCTAATGGTATTGGTATACACAGTGTGCAGAGATGTAATTGCTCTCATATGGTCCAGAATATATTATAGACCAAAAAACTTTAAGGATAATTTTATCATACACCTTTGACCATGTGCATGAGATTGTGCAATCCTCATTAACAAAGAAATTCTTTATTCTGCGGTCTACTCTCCATGCAGGTGCTGCACTGTAAACGCACCTCACTAACTCCTTTTAAAAGAAAAGAAAATTCAGACTTCTGTATCATTTTGTGAAAGCGTAAGTCTTCAGGTTTGTCTAAATGTCTGGCTACATGCTCACATTTAACATTATGTGCCTCTATAATATCAGTATATGGGTAAAATACACTTGTGGTCCTTATGCACTTGCAGTGATGCAGTTACTCATAAATCCTTATTAGTTAGCTCAGTAGACATTGTCGGCAGGCTCAGTCAAGTGTGATTAATTTAAAACAAAAACAGTATTGTAATGATTGCATATTAAAAATAGCACAGGCTTGTTAATGCTTGTGAATTATCAAATATTTTATTAAAGGTAGAAAAATAAAGTGTGGCTTTTGTTATAAATTGCTAGCATTCTTCTGAGCTCACATACTCAAGAACTTGATTAGTTCTATTAAGCCTCGTACACACGACCAGTTTTCCCGGCAGGAAAACTACCAGGAGAGCTTTTGGCCGGGAATCCCGGCCGTGTGTATGCTCCCTAGCAGTTTTCCCGACAGGAAAACTGCCTGGGAAAAATAGAGAACCTGCTCTCTATTTTCCCCTCCGGATTCCCGGCAGAGTGTTTCCTGCCGAGAAAACCGGTCGTCTGTATGCTTACCTGTAGAGGAAAAACCCGGGCATGCTCGATAATACTTTGATGCATGCGCGCTAGCATACAACGTTAGTGTGGGGTGTAGCAAGATGGCGGCGACGCAATCGAATGTGACGAGACACCGGCTCGTCGTAGTCGATGACGTCACTGCGTTCTTGCCATTCAAAAGAACAGCGGTTTTTTTAGTGGCCGTGTGTATACACGGCTTTGCAAGGCAAGCTTGCCAGGAATCCCGTCAGGAAAACCAAAGTTTTTTTTCCTGATGGGATTCCCGGCCGTGTGTACAGGGCATTAAAGGCCAAAACTTTCTTGACAGCAGATCAAAGATGATGCAAAAGTGCAACTAGTAAATCCTCAACGGTGGAAATCGACAAAAGTTTTCAAATTCAGTCCACTGCTTAATTAGAATCTCAGTCTGCCCCAGTACCCCTAGTAAGTGCTTACCTTTTTGTCCCACTGATAATGGCTTCATCAGGTAGGAAGTGAAGGTAAAATCTTAATAGGGACATAGACAGAAATACAAATCAGAAATAGGTTCTAACTTTCCTCTGCTTAAAGTGGTACTAAAGGCAAAGTAAAAAAAAAAAAAACATTTATGATGCAGTCTATCAGTAGCATCACACAGCAATCTTTGTTTTTCTGGGCCCCCGTAACATTGTATTTTTAGCCGTTGACCCTGCTGTTATTTTTCAACTTCCTTTAACACACCAACCTGTGCAGCAAATGGGTTATAGGGTTGAGACCTATATTTAAACAGTAAAGTACTAATGTGCTACCAAAGTGTTCAACTAAAAATTATAATAATAATATTCAAGTGCTAAAGTGTAAACAGCAGCTAAACTCCTGTTGCCAACACCCGTAGAAATGTGTATAAATATTGAAGTAGCGCTTGTTAAATAACAAGCGCTACTTCAATATTTATACACATGGAGACCTATATTAGCTTCTTGCCTGGTGAAACCACTGTCGACAAGACAGAAAATAAGGGAAAATCTCTAAAAAGGAGTTGCTGTTGGAAAGTCCCCTTCACTTCCCGTCTGGTAAATTGTTGTCAGCAGGACAGGAAGAGAGGACATTTCCCTAATGTAGCCCCATATAACAGCAAAAACCAGATAGGAATCTAAATGTATCCACTCCAATCAAACTAGGAAACAAGTTTTGTGCTTGACATAACTTTTAAAGCTTAAGGCCTCATGCCCACGGACGTTTTTACAGCCGCGTTTTTTACAGCTTAAAAACGCCTGTCCATGTTATTGTATACATTTTTTTTACCTTTTTTTTTTCCAAAAAAAAAAAAACGTCGGAGCTCAAAAACACAATTGCGGCGTTTTTGCACGTTTTTGCGTGTTTTCTAGCGTTTTTTAACGCCGACGAATGCGCTGGACCTGTTTTTTTTTTTTACAGCTTAAAAACGCCTATGCTATTTGCAGCTCAAAAACGTCTAGGTGGGCATGAAGCTATAGACTAACATGGACAGGCGTTTTTAAGCTGTAAAAAACGCTCAAAAACGCATGTGTAAAAACGTGAGGCCTAAATGTACAGTACCGTATTTTCCGCACTATAAGGCGCACCTAAAAGCCTAAAATTTTCTCAAAAATCGGCCATGCGCCTTATAGTCCGGTGCGCCTTATGTGTGCACTGAGTTCCAAAATCTGTAAAAATTTTGTTGTGCGACTTTGGTAATAATGTGAGTGTATTGTTAAATAGTAGAATAAAGTTCAACTAAAGGGTCCTTTCACACGGGGCGGATCCGTGCAGATCCGCCCCGTGAAGCTCCGCTTGCTCAGTGGGGATCGCTCCGTTGATCCTCGCTGAGCCGACGGATGACTGGGCGGTCCCCGCACACTGTGCAGGGACCGCCCTGTCAGAGCGCCGCTCTCCCCTATGGGGAATCGGACGACGACGGACCGTAGAGTCCGTTGTCATCCGATCCGCTCCGCCGACGGAAGGAAAAATAGGGTTTTCCTCCGTCACACTTTGGCGGAGCGGAGCGGATGTCAGTGGACATGTCTCCGCTGACATCCGTGCTTCCATAGGGGTACATGGAGGATCCGTTTTAGGTCCGCCTAAAAAACTGACAGGCGGACCTGAACGGACCTCCGTGTGAAAGAGCCCTAACTCACTGTTTTGCTTCCGTTAAATTTCTTTTTGTAGACCGTATGTTTTAGCATGCGCCTTATAGTCCAGTGCGCCTTATGTATGGGTTAAGTACAGAAATAGACCCGTAATTGAGACTGTGCCTTATAATCCGGTGCGCCTTATAGTGCGGAAAATACGGTATATGTGTTCAAAACATGGCACAGCAGCAATCCAACCTTTAAAAAAAATATGCATGCGATGTTATACATTATTACTACATAAACTGTGATACAAAGTGATTTTGACATAATGCTATGCATACAACGCATCAAACAGTCATCGTACATGTGAAAAGATAAAGCTATAATTAAATGGCTGAACCTACTCTGTGCTATAGCCCTAAAGCCTTCATTATATTCCCCAGTGGGGGGGATAGTCACATGCTTCAACAGCATAACACAGATTGTGCCCCCGTGCTAGTGAGAAAGCGCGTTCTAGCCATACCTGTTTTCCGTTTCTATCGCTGTTTTCTTCCACGTTTTGCTGATCGCCTAAAGCACTGCCAGTTTTAGATTCCAAATGAGCCACCTGAGATAATTAATGAGCGTCTTTTTTTTTTTTGTTTTGTTTCTACCTATATACGGCTACGTTGCTCATGCATGCAAACTCTCTGCTTGAGATCCTGTTATTGTCAAATGATTCTAGATTCAGCCGTTGCTGTAATTTGTTAGCCAGTGAGTGTCATATTAAATGCTGCATTGTAAAATATTTATTATGAGCAGCGTTGTATAAAGAGATTTATAGCAGGGAAGTGTTTTTTGGAGGAAAAAAAAGAAAAAAGAAATAAGGCAACAAATACAAGGAAAAAATATTCACTTGAAACCTATTGTGGCATATCATATTGATTTCAGAAGGAACACTGTTTGTCCAAGGTTGCTTTTGTAAAGTACTGCTCTATAAAGCTCAGGTATGGGGCCATATATTTTGTGCTATTTGCTGCACTGTCACGGTGACCTTGTTCAAATACCTAATCTAAAATGTATTCCAAACATTACATGAGTGACTGCTCCCCAGTTCAGATTAGAATCCAAACCACTTGCTCATTGTCTTGGCTGGAGCAGATTTGCTGTTGTCGTTTGATAAATCCCCTAGATGGCAGTGCAGATTGTAATTAGAGTGATAACTGTAAGCTTTGTTTATCAGATAAACACTTCTTCAAATGCCACTGCGGTATTTTATATATTCGCTGGATCAGTTGTCGTATGCTGGAAATGTTTATTGGACGCGAGAAATTTGTGAAAGGGGGTTGGCGATGTTGAAGAAAATGACTATATATCCTGACCTATATTGTAGGAGTTTTCCCTGCATTAACAATAGGTGAGAAATAAAGCTAGCAGTGCCTCACTGTGCCTTCTATTACTAGCTGGCTTCACAGCCTATAGTGTCTTAGGAAATCTGTACTAAGAGAAATATGGAAGGTGTCACGGTATGCCTTTGAAAATGCTAGCTGCCTGGCTGTCATATGTGCAGTCGAGCACAGTCTGAATTGATCTGAATACTTGTTCAGGAAGTCTCGGTCACTGAACCTGAACAAGTATGCAGATCGTTTTCTGACTTTACTCTAAAGCCTCATACACACGATCGGACTTTCATCTGACTTTTCCGTGGATTTTGGTCCGAAGGGCATTGACTTGTTCTGCATACAGACGGCAGAACATTTTCAGCCAACATTCACCAAACCACGTGGTTTTTCAGCTCTTTACCGCCACCCTTTGGGCAACTTCTTCTATTGTTGTCTGATGTTTAGCATTGGTTCGGAGAATGCGTGTTTGTAGTTTGGATTTTGGTCCGACAGATTTGTGTACACGCGATCGGATAATCCGACGGAACACATGTTTTGTCTGAAAATTTGAGAGCATGCACAGCCAACATTTGTTGTCGGAAATTCCGACAACAATTGTCCGATGGAGCACACAGACGGTCGGATTGTCCGATAAAACACGTCCATCAGACCATTGTTGTCACAAAATCCGCCTTTAAAGGGGTTGTAAAGGTTTGTTTTTTATTTTCTAAATAGGTTCCTTTAAGCTAGTGCATTGTTGGTTCACTTACCTTTTCCTTAGATTTACCTTCTAAATGTTTTTTTTCTTTGTCTGAATTTCTCACTTCCTGTTTCTCCTCACTAAACTTCACACCATCATCTGAGTGGTGTGGAGTCAGCCAGAACAGCTTACTGAACAGCTTACTGAGGAGGAACAGGAAGTGAGAAATTCAGACAAAGAAAACAAAGAAAAAAAAATATTTAGAAGGGAAATCTAAGGAAAAGGTAAGTGAACCAACAATGCACTAGTTTAAAGGAACCCATTTAGAAAATAAAAAACAAACCTTTACAACCCCTTTAAGCCTCGTACACACGATCGGATTATCCGATCAGAATTGTGTGATGACAGGCTGTTGTCGGAAAATCCGACCGTTTTTAGGCTCCATCGGACAAGTGTTGTTGGATTTTCCGCAGACAAATGTGGGATAGCATGCTTTAAAATTGGCTGCCAACAATTGTGTGTTGTCAGATTTTCCAATCGCGTGTACACAAGTCCGTCGGACAAAACACCAAAGTACAAACACGCATGCACAGAAGCAATGCTCACCATAACACAACATTAGCAGAAGTTGCTCAAAGGGTGGCGCTAAAGAGCTGAACAACCACATAGTATCTTGTTTGTTGGCTGACAATTCTTCGCGTTTGTATGCAATACAAGTTCCTGGCCAACGCCCTTTGGACAAAAGTCCTCCGCTTTGTCCGCAGAAAATCTGATCGTGTGTATGAGGCTTAAAGCTTTGTACACACGGTACGATTGTTGGCCAACTGAGTGTTTGATTTATGTCAAAAGGGCGTGTGTCAGGATCTTGTCTTGCATACTAACGGTACACAATTGTCGTGCCACAAACACGAATGCAGTGACGTACTACGGGGAACTTCAGCTCTTGAGCGCCACCCTTTGGGCCCCTTCTGCTAATTTCGTGTTTGGTGAGCATTGATTACGAGCACGCGTGTTTAAACTTTTAACTTTTGTGTGACGGATTTGTGTACTGACCATATAAAGATCAGACGTGCAGCCGTTGTCCGCCGAAAATTTACTAGCCTTTCATCCAACTTTTGTTGCCCGAAAGTTGGACAACAATTGTCAAAAGGAGCGTACGAACGGTCAGATTTTAGGACAACAGTCTGTCAACAGACAATCCCCTGCCAACAATCGTATCGTGTGTACGAGGCTTTATTCTCTCTGTGAGGAACCTAAACTCCTGAATATTCAATTGTTGTTTAGCAGCAGGCACTTCTCACATACCCTTTACTATGTGCAAAAATGAAACAACGCAATAAATGTGCTGTGATAAAGTGATCTAAATTGACCCAATTAAGGGGTCCTCGTCAAAAAAAAAATTACAAATGTATTGCAGTGCTTAAAATATTGTTTAAGTACTGCAATGCATGTGTCAATAAGAGCAGTGGTAGATTTGCCAGTGGTAGATAGTGCCTTAAAAAAGTATTCATACCCCTTGAAATTTTCCACATTTTGTCATGTTACAACCAAAAACGTAAATGTATTTTATTGGGATTTTATGTGATAGACCAACACAAAGTGGCACATAATTGTGAAGTAGAAGGAAAATGATAAATGGTTTTCATAATTTTTTTACAAATAAATATGTGTGACATGCATTTGTATTCAGCCCCCTTTACTCCGATACCCCTAACTAAAATCTAGTGGAACCAATTGCCTTCAGAAGTCACCTAATTAGAAAATAGTGTCCAAGTGTGTGTAATTTAATCTCAGTATAAATATAGCTGTTCTGTGAAGCTCTCAGAAGTTTGTTAGAGAACCTTAGTAAACAAACAGCATCATGAAGGCCAAGGAACACACCAGACAGGTCAGGGATAATGTTGTGGAGAAGTTTAAAGCAGGGTTAAGTTATAAAAAATATCCCAAGCTTTGAACATCTCACGGAGCACTGTTCAATCCATCATCCGAAAATGGAAAGAGTATGGCACAACTGCAAACCTACCAAGGCATGACTGGTCATCTAAACTGACAGGTCAGGCAAAGAGAGCATTAATCAGAGAAGCAGCCAAGAGGCCCATGGTAACTCTGGAGGAGCTGCAGAGATCCACAGCTCAGGTGGGAGAATCTGTCCACAAGACAACTATTAGTTGTGCACTCCACAAATCTGGTCTTTATGGAAGCGTGGCATAAAGAAAGCCATAGGAAGTCAAGTTTGAAGTTTGTGAGAAGCCATGTGGGGGGCACAGCAAACATGTGGAAGAAGGTGCTCTGGTCAGATAAGACCAAAATTGAAAATTTTGGCCTAAAAGCAAAACACACCATCCCAACTGTTAAACATGGTGGTGGCAGCATCGTGTTGTGGGGTTGCTTTTCTTCAGCAGGTACAGGGAAGCTTAAGTGGTTGCCTGTACACAGACTATGCACATTAAAGTATTAAAGTGGAGTTCCACCCAAAAATGGAGCTTCCGCTTTTCGGAACCCTCCCCCCCCCCTCCGGTGTCACATTTGGCACCTTTCAGGGGGTTGCAGATACCTGTATAATACAGGTATTTGCACCCACTTCCGGTGAGTGACTCAACTTCCAAAACCCCCCCCCCCGCTGTCTTCTGGCAAACACACTGGAGAGAGCGGGGACCACTGGGAACGCGCCGCTCTACTCGGGCATGCGCAGTAGGGAACCGGGCAGTGAAGCTGCAACGCTTCACTTCCTGACTCCCTCACCGAGGATGGAGGCGGGGGCAGCCGAGAGGTGAGCGATTGCCCGTCTGCTGCTGCCGACATCGCAGGCACCCTGGACAGGTAAGTGTCCATTTATTAAAAGTCAGCAGCTGCAGTATTTGTAGCTGCTGGCTTTTAATATTTTAACAGATAACAGATTGTTTAACAGATTGTGAGCAAGCAGTAAAAGAACGTTAGCCCTTTCACTGCCGAAACACTTTTTGCAAAAATGCACATTTTAGGCCTGAAGAATAGTTAAAGCGTTTGTAAATACAATTTTTTTTTTAAGTTTATACTTACCTGCTTACCTGGAATTGCACATAGTAGAGCTGAACCTACTCTTCTCGGGTCCCCCGCCAGTACTTCTGGCTCCTCCAGTTTCCTATGGGGAAACTTGTGCAGTCTCGCTCCCAAGGCACACTTCCTGCATCTATAGACACAGACAATGGGGCCCGGATCTTTCCCACACTCCCACATTACTGGCTTTGATTGACAGCAGCAAAGCCAGTGAGACCAGGAAGTGAGGAGAGAGAGCCGCTGCAGACATGGACAGCGCTAGATCGAATGAGGGCTTAGGTGTGTGCACCCTAAAGCTCAAACACATGTGTGTGTGTCTACATATATATGACCCTGGCACATTGATCTCCTTGCCGGCACAGTGAAAGAGAAGTGCGTAAACACTTCCCATTATGGCAGAGCCAGTAAGAGGGAGATCTTTCCCATTTTCCTGCTGGCACACAGAGCGATAATGTGAATGGGGTGATCAGGGTGTACCCAGGCACATCCGGCACACCCTGTGTGCACGCCTTCGGCTCAGGTAAATTAGCTTTACTACCTAAATATCAAATACATTACGGTAAAAAAAAATCAGGCTTTATAACCACTTTAACCCTTCCAAGCATTATACATTTTCTGAAAGCAGGGACCTTGGAAAATTAAATGGTGGTACTGTAGCTGCAATTTTTTTTATGCAACACTATATTAGTGCAACAGTTTATCAAATGTATGTTTTCAGTAAGAAATACACTAAAGTTTATTTCAATGCCCACAAACACAATATAATAGCCAATATTTTATGCGGTTGTGTTAAATAAAAAGATACCCAACATGTCAATCCTTATGATTGTGCATAATTTGGAATTAACTGAATTGTGGCCCTAGAATTAATGCTATCACATCAACATACATGACATTATGTAACATGTACAATTGACATACACATTGACACATCTATGTACAGGGAGGTGGGGGCAAGTTTTTATTTTTTATTTGTTACATTCATTTTTGGAACTTTTTTTCACTTAACTTTATTGTTATCATATAGAGGACCAATAGCCACTATGTGATAGCATATTTACAGTGACAGGCTCTCCTTAATAAGATGGCAGGGGTCTATTAGGCCCCTAATGTCTCCCCTCCACTCCACTGAAGCTAATAGAGTATGCTCCATTAGCTGCTTCCCATTAGCTGAAGAAGCTAGGGAATGGAATCTCTGAAACAGAACTTGCATCATATATGGAAGGTTGCTGAGCTCCCTCTCAGTGTTGCCAACCTACCAGATTGAAATTTACTGACAAAACACCCAAAATGTACTGGCACAGCCAAGTTTTTAATGACATTAAAAAAGTAACAAAATTACAGTGTTAAGTGCAAATTTCAGTATTTAGTCTACAAAGAAGTACAAGATGCAATTAGCGATGTGATATAAAGTGATTGCAAAGGTACATTTAAAAAAATAATAATAAACATGTCTATACTTACCTGCTCCATGCAATGGAATTGCGCAGAGTTGCCGCAAACCTCTTTTCGGGTCCCTGCTGGCGCTCCTGGCTCCTTCCCTCTGTCCAGTGCTCCATGGGAAGCCGCTGTTAATGGCCCCTGTTAACAAGATTCTTGTAGAAATGTTCCATATATTTTTTTAAGCCCCAATAAAGGGGGATGGTTTCATTTTCATTAAATTTAGTTTTGTTTTCATTAAAAGTTGTTTAATTTATAAATTTTTGAATGAATTACACATTTTCAGAATGATTAGAATTCGGATCGATCGAAAAAGGATCGAACCATTCGAATTGTGTGTGAAGAAGTAGCGGGTTGTTAAGCAGTGGGCCAGAAAGTGGGCTAATTGTAAAGAAAACAATGCCGGCAATTGCCCAGCAATAGAAAAATGTTAAAGAAAATGGCATAGGGTCCCCCCCAGTCCACTCCTGGCCCTTCGGGTCGGGTATGGATTTTAAGGGGAACCCCACACCAAAATTTAAAAAAAGCGATATGGGGTCCCCCCAAAACCCATACCGGACCCTTATCCGAGCATGCATTCCGGTAGGTCATGAAGGGGGGTGAGCAAGGCCCCCCTCCTGAACCATGCCAGGCCACATACCCTTAACATGTGGGGTGGGTGCTTTGGGGTGGGGGCTCTGCCCCCACCCCAAAGAACCTTGTCCCCATGTTGATGGGGACAAGGGCCTCTTCCCAACAACCCTGGGCTGTGGTTGTCGGGGTCTGCGGGCGGGGGGCTTATCGGAATCTGGAAGTGCCCTTTAACAAGATTTCCTGGGGGACCTCATGCATTTTTTTCTTTTTTGTATGCGGTACCCCCTTACAATCCTAACAGACTCAAAATGTCTGGTATGCATTTTCGGGGGGACACATTTTTTTTTTAAATTCTTGCTGTAAACAGTTTAAATTGTCAGCGAAATACATTAATTGCCAGCTTCTTTCTTTTAAAAAAAAACACATAAATCCCATCAAAGGTCCCCCAAAATACAGAGCAGACCCTTGGGTGGGGGGTGGGTCTGTGTGCTGTTTTTTTTTTTTAAAGAAGGAAGCATGTGATGGCAGCTGTCAAAGTCACTTGTCGGCAATTTTAAAACGTTTTTCCTTTGTAAAAGTCAGTGCAAAAAAATAAAAATAAATCAGTTCTTCCAATTGCATGGATTAAAAAAAAAATTGCATTGGTATATGTTCCCCAGGGTAGTGCCCACCCCCTCCCCCCATACTATTTTTAAACCCCCTTGCCAACTAGCCCAGAAAATAGGTATTTTTAATTTTACAGATTCTGCTCCCATTCCTTTCAGGTTTGGCATCTGAACTTTTTACGTCAAACCCTACCTAATGTTGCAACTTTTTCTTCAAGCCAAACCCGAACACTTGGTGCACAGTAATTTTTTTTTTGTTTTAGTATACACTATAGGATTGTAACAGACCTGGAACACCTCTGGGCACTCCAAAGAGAATAGTAATGTGGTGCACATAGTGCCCCCTCACCCTCCTGTCAAGCCCTGTTCCAAGCCATATTCCTGTCTGAATAAAATGTCCGGGTTTACGGTGGACTAAAACCCAGACACGTGATTCAAAACCTGGACTGTCTGGGTAAATCCCGGACAGGTGGCAACCCTAACCCTACCCCCTGAACCCAGGGGAGTTTGGCTAGTCACTAATGACAAAGAGGAAAACATATTTCCTAACAAACTGACTACACATAAAATACAAGAAAATATACATGATGGCATTTTTTTACATGAAGTTCAGCTTGGTGCTCAACAGCATTTAACTCTTCAGCAGATTCAAGGGACATTTATCAAACTCTACATGTCTGTTTTCCTGTCCAAATATTGTCAGATCTAAAGAAGCATGATGTTTTCTAATTAGAAATTCCCTCACATACTGAAAACTCTTTCACATTTGATGTGATTAGCAGCAGGACATAGAACAATACATCAATGCCAATCACTATGGACTGTATTTCTGCAGTGAGCTTACATATATACAAAATCAGATAGATTTGAGCTTGTGTTGCTTGGTTCTATGAGTGTATTAAGGCTTTGTACTTTATTTCTTCTTCAATAATTTTATTGATAAAAAAAATTAAGAAAAAGACAGAGGTCTCTTGTTATAAACATTATCATCCCAAAATTACATCGGAGAATGTAATTCCAAAAAACTTACAGCAATAAAATACAATATGTTGAAAAAAGTTAGGAAACAGGTCCTGCAACCATATCAAGGAAACAGAAACAATAACTCCCAACTGGAGTCAGGACAGTAGACATGCCAAGTCATCAAGGAGGAGACAGATGTTGTTGCAGGTAATTACACTTTACACAATTACTTTATTTAATTACCAGCAAACTGTTCTCATATTCTTAATGGCTTAAATGTAGAAAAGACAAGAAGTGTGGGAATACGCAATGAAGGTATGGATGATCAAAAACAAGGGGTTAAATTATAAAGTAGTTGACCAGGAAAAACAACAACCTCTGCTCAGAGTGGAAGTGTTGACATTTGCTTGTCATTAGCACAGTGAATGTGACATTCACCAATTTTTCACAGCAGGTGTAACTTTCTGGTGCATATATTTTAAATATGCACCTGATTCACCTGCAGTTATTGCTTAATGAATTTCAAATTTACTGCTTTATGAATATGCCACTAAGGCCCCATTTACACCTTTGTGCTGTGGCAATGTGTGATAAGATACAAGTGTTACCATGCTTTGCCATAACACATATGTTAGCTCTTTGTGCAGTGTGTTGTGGTGTCATTCATTGTCACTGGAACATTGTACAGCAAAGCACAATGCACAACATATATACCATACGCTGTGGTGTGCTGCATTTGGAAAAAAAGTCATGCACGTTTTTTATTCTTTGTGGTGCTTTGACAATCAATTTATAATGAATGGGCTACATTAATTTACAGCATGTTAACATATGCCCTAACACGTTGTGGCTGCATGACATCCCACAACACTGTGAGAAGTGTTAAGTGCAGGGGAGGGCTGGGCCGGGGGGCAGAGATGCAATTGCCCCCTGGGCTGCTCTCATATGCTCTACAAAGGCTGCTGTGTCGCCAGCTCAGAACTGCACATGCACAGTTTTTGAGCTGGCCGTGTGCGGTATCTCCATCCAGTACTGTGAGCCAGAGATGTCTCAGGGCCGACAGTCTGTGTTACACAGCCCTGCCAAGCCCCTCCCTCCTTCACGCGATTGTCTGGCAGAGGCTGGACCTGGTCTCTCTCTCTCTCTCTCTGTGCAGGCAGTGTCAAGCGGTCTCTCTCTCTCCCTCTCTGTGCAGGCAGTGTCAAGCGGTCTCTCTCTCTGTGCAGGCAGTGTCAAATGGTCTCTCCTTCTGTGCAGGCAGTGTCAAGCAGGCTCTTTCTCTGTGTAGGCAGTGTCAAATGGTCTCTCTCTCTGTGCAGGCAGTGTCAAGTGGTCTCTCTCTCTGTGCAGGGAGTTTCAAATGGTCTCTCTCTCTCTGTGCAGGCAGTGTCAAGCGGTCTCTCTCTCTCTGTGCAAGCAGTGTTAAGCGGTCTCTCTCTCTGTGCAGGCAGTGTCAAGCGGTCTCTCTCTCTGTGCAGGCAATGTCAAGCAGTCTCTTTGTGCAGGCAGTGTCAAATGGCCTCTCTCTCTCTGTGCAGGCAGTGTCAAGCAGGCTCTTTCTCTGTGCAGGCAGTGTCAAATGGTCTCTCTCTCTCTGTGCAGGCAGTGTCAAGCGGTCTCTCTCTCTGTGCAGGCAGTGTCAAGCGGTCTCTCTCTCTGTGCAGGCAGTGTCAATCGGTCTCTCTCTCTCTCTGTGCAGGCAGTACCAAGTGGCCTCTCTCTCTCTCTGTGCAGGCAGTGTCAAATGGTCTCTCTTGGGCAATATGGAGCAGTCTCCCCCCATAAATAGAGGCCGAACTCCCCCTCCAGTTCGCAATGGCGAACAACCAACCCCCCATTCCGGGACATGAACTTTGACACCTCCTTGTTGACCTTCACCCTCGCCTTGTTGATCTTATCAACAGACTGGGCCCCCCGCCAAGACAACCTCCCAACAATATCTGACCAAACTACTAGGGTCTCCGGGAAGGCCGCCCGCAGCTGGAGAAAATCCCACTTAACATCTCTGATGAGGTCCCGGGAAGCCCTAAGACAGAGGTTATTGCCCCCCGACGTGCAACAGAAGCACGTCCGGCGGCCTGTCCAAACGAGCATAATGATGGATCTCCGGCATGACCCTGGACCAGAGCATGCCTGGGATCCCGATCCAACGCACCGTAGCCTCCCCCCAATGAAAGCCCATTTGCCTGCCTTCTGGCCTGACCAATGCCCATTTTGCCCCCCAGTGTACGTAGGAATGGCCCAGGATCCACATCAAGCACACCGGGCCTAAAAGGAAAGAACACATAATACATAGATACAGACACAAGGCACCACACGTACGTCCCAACGCACAACCCCAGAAGAACCCCACAGAACACAAACAATGAAGAGTAACACAGAGGGAAGATCCCCCCCCCTCCTGAACCTACAGCAGGTGAGGGCGAACGTAGACCCCAAACCGCTGGGACTCCCAGCGACCGATCCGCTGCAGGATCTCATCGCTTAGCCCCCAACGGGAAGCTTCGGTCGCTGCCCCAATTCTGAAAGAATGGGAGGAATAATCAGCCTGTCCTCCGCAGAGGTACCAACCCCAAGAACACTCACCAGTTCGTACCACTCCCGCCACACACGCTCATACGACCGCCAGTGTCCAGACATAGCTCTGGACACAGAATGGTTAGCACACACACAGTGGAGCAAAGTGCCACTGGTTACACAGGGAGAACAGTGATCTCCCTTATGAACCATCAGTTTAACCGCTTGATGACCGCCGCACGCCGATGTACATTGGCAGAATGACACGGCTGGGCACATGGGCGTACAGGTACGTCCCCTTTAGGAGCCCAGCCGTGGGTCGTGCGCGTGCCGCCGTTGGCACGCTCGCGACCCGGTCCTCTTCTCCGTGACTGTCCCCGCAGGAACAGCGGACCCAATTGCCTTTGGTGTCCCGCGATCGGGTCACAGAGAGGAAGAACGGGGAGAGGTAAGTGTAAACAAACCTCTCCCCATGCTTCCAAGTGAGCCTGTCACTGATCGTCTGTTCCCTGTAATAGGGAATGACAATCAGTGACGTCACACGCTAAGCCACGCCCTCCACAGTAAGAAACACAAATCAGGGCACACTTAACCCCTACAGCGCCCCCTCCTGGTTAACCCCTTTACTGCCAGTGTCATTTTTACAGTAACCAGTGCATTTTTATAGCACTGGTCGCTGTAAAAATGACAATGGTCCCAAAATAGTGTCAAAAGTGTCCGATGTGTCCGCCATAATGTCGCAATCACAAAAAAAATCACTGATCGTCGCCATTACTAGTCAGAATTTTTTTTTTTTTTAAATGCCATAAAGCTACCCCCTATTTTGTACACACTATAACTTTTGCGCAAACCAATCAATAAACGCTTATTGCTATTTTTTTTTACTAAAAATATGTAGAAGAATACGTATCGGCCTAAACTGGGGAAAAAAAATGTTTTTTTATATATTTTTTGGGGATATTTATTATAGCAAAAAGTAAAAAATATTGGGTTTTTTTCAAAATTGTCGCTATATTTTTGTTTGTAGCGCAAAAAATAAAAAAACGCAGAGGTGGTCAAATACATAAGCATGTAACTTACAGTCAGTAGGATGTGTCCTTTGCGCTGATGCCTTTTCTGTTCGTTAAAATCCTCCTCGGGCAACGCCCCCCTTTACCCCTGCTGCCATTATCTTTCAGTGCAGTGGGTGTTAATACAACTGCAGCATCCCTGCCCTGGACTGGGTACATTTAGCATATGGCTCTGCTGTAGCCAGCTAGGCTGCAATTTATTTTTTAGATCTGCTCAAGTTTTTCCTAAACCTGGTGGCTGATTGTTCCTGTCTTTTGCTGGAATAAAATTCCAGCAATAGGCTTGGAGGATCAATCAATGGGGTTATAAATGTTTACTGGACCCTAGCCAATCCTTGGGAGGCTAATTCAGAAGTTGTGGCTGGGGAGAAGATAAATGTTTGGGGGAATCTGATCAGTCTCTCTCTCCCCTGGGGTTTCCCCTTGTAGGAAGCATGTGTATGTGTTCCAGAGAAGCTACCACTACTAGGCCTAAACAGGCAATATGGGCTAAGGGCCTGAAGGAAACTTGCCTGTGGAAACTTGGCTGGAGAGGTGGGATCTTTCCATGTAGCTGCTGGTGTGGAAGCATTTCTTAACCACTTGCCGACCGCTGCACGCCAATATACGTCGGCACAATGGCAGTGGTGGGCCAATGGGAGCACCTGTATGGCCCCTTTAAATCGTGGCATTGTGGGCGCGCACCCACCGCGTGCTCTGTGAGTGTGCCCATGGGTTCCGCGGACTCGATGTCCGCGGGGGGCCCGCGATCATGTCACGGAGCGGCAGAACGGGAGATGCCTATGTAAACAAGGCATTTCCCTGTTCTGCCTAGCAACATGACAGGGATCTACTGCTCCCTGTCATCGGGAGCAGTGAGCTCTGTCATGTTGTTGTGAGACCATCCCTTCTACAGTTAGAATCACTCCCTAGGACACACTTAACCCCTTGATCGCCCCCTAGTGTTTAACCCCTTGCATTTATATTTATAGCTCTGATCGCTGTATAGATGACAATGGTCCAAAAAAAGTGTCAAAAGTGTCCGATGTGTCCGCCGCAATGTTGCAGTCATGATAAAAATCGCAGATAGCCGCCATTACTAATAAAAAAAAATTATAATAAAAATGCCATAAATCTATCCCCTATTTTGTAGACGCTATAACTTTTGCGCAAACCAATCAATATACGCTTATTGCAATTTTTTTTACCAAAAATATGTAGAAGAATACATATCAGCCTAAACTGAGGAAATTTATATATATATATATATATTTATTTATTTTTTGGTATATTTATTATAGCAAAAAGTTTAAAATATAGCTTTTTTTTAAATAGTCGCTATCTTTGTTTATAGCGCAAAAAATTAAAACCACAGAGGTGATCAAATACCACCAAAAAAAAGCTCTATTTGTGGGAAAAAAAGGACGTCAATTTTGTTTGGGTGCAACGTAGCACGACCGCGCAATAGTCAGTTAAAATGACACAGTGCCATATCGCAAAAAGTGCTCTGGTTAGGAAGGGGGTAAATTCTTCCGGGGCTGAAGTGGTTAAAGCTGTATTAAACCCAAATCAAAAATGTAATATATATCAGCCTACAAATCATTACATATGGTGGCAGCATCTATTTTCTTCGTTTTTTTTTCCTCTGTTTTCCTCTGTTTTTGCATGGCAATCTTGCCAGTAACGCACCTCCTCCTATTAGAGTTCCCCCATTCTGGATGAATGAGCAACGGGGAATCTTTGGGCAGTAGCATTGTCAGTCTGGGGGAAAGGGAGTGTTAGATTTACTAGCAGATTTAAATATACTATTATATAGGAAAATAATAATAATAATTAGAGTTGGGCAAATGGTTCAGGCCAAGCAAAAGTTTGACCCGAACATCGCCTGTTTGTCCGTTCGCAAACACCCAAATTTGCTTGCGCTCAGCAAAATGTTTGCCTGCCGAGCATCCCACAATGAACTGCATACTGCACAGTGCATTCTAAGCCCTGATTGAGCAAAGCTTTGCCCAATCAGGACACAGTGAATAGTTGTTGTTAAGGAGCGGTGCCAGGAAGCCGGCCACTGTGTCCTTAACAACGGATGAGTCATGACAGCTGAATGAAAAAAAAAACCTTGCTGACAATAGAAAAAAGTGAAGAAAAAAACAACCATAATAAAAAAATAAAAAAATGCATTGTGTCCCCCCCAAAATCCATACCAGACCCTTATGCGAGTGTGGCAGGCATGTTGTCATGGACCAATGAAAGACTATTGTTATGCAATTTCTCCTTTTGGCCACAAGATGCGACGAGGGGTGATTTTCCGGGAAATTATTTTTAAAAGATGTGATTGGGGAAATTCCAAAGGTCATTGTTGCCACTTATTTAGATAATGTTTCATAATGAGATATTTTGATTGATTGTTTACATAAACAAATAGCTGGCTAAGAAATAAGAGATGAGAGCATACTAACAGTTGATATAGTCCAGATCAGTGTTTCTCAACTCCAGTCCTCAAGTGGCCCCAACAGGTCATGTTTTCAGGATTTCCCTCAGATGAAACTGCTGTGGTAATTACTAAGGCAGTGAAACAGATCAAATCACCTGTGCAAAATAATGGAAAACCTGAAAACATGACCTGTTGGGGCGCCTTGAGGACTGGAGTTGAAAAACGCTGGTCCAGATGATTGTGAAAGATGTAATAGGAAAATTCCATTTATCTTGTAATATGTTTATGGTGTAGCATGCCAGCAATATGCAAGTTGTGAATCTAAACGCCACCTCATTGCATTAAGCTGTGGTCCGATGACATTGTATACTCTGAATAAACCATACACAGATAACAAAAGCTGATTGGCTTTGATGTCCTTCCTTGAAAGACCAATTTAACAAATAGGGAGATGCTGACTTGTCTTTCCAGAAAACTCAGACAGAGAGGCCACTGGGAAAAAGGGGAGTTTCAGGAAGAGCTAGAGAGGCTGAGGTGATTTCAGAGGAAGAGAAAGAGAGAGTCTAGGAGCCCAGGAAAAGAAAAAGCTCTGACATGACAGTGCAGAGACAGTGAGGAGAGAACAACTGTACCCAAGATTGTCAGCAAGAGAAAGAGAGAGCCTGAGTTGGCAGAAATCCACAGCCATTTGGGGAACCACCTAAGTCTGCAGCGAGTTATCGGGGCTAGTGTGGAGAGAGGACGAGGCGCCATTGGAAGCTACTACAGTGTGGGGAAGCAGTTCTGGGACTGGATCATGGAGAGACGGAGCCACTCCCGGGATGCTGTCTTTGCCGTGCTGCCTTCCAGAGTCACCCTAAGCAACCTAAGTGAGTTGACGCCTGATCGGAAGGGCAACTAAATCAGTGTTACTGGGACTGGTGAGCGGGCCTTGCGGCCAATACTTGCTACCACTGCTAGGGAATAAAGTCACTAGGAGCTACTTAACCAGTGACCCCATAGCTCTAATACTGCCTGCAGACCTTACTGATGGCCGCAACGCGCGCCAACAAGCTCCAACGAGTTCCAACAAGCTCCAACGTAACTTAGGACTAAGGACTGCCCCTAGTTGTAACTACCTTGAAGCTCTATATGCTGGACAGTTTAAAGGGGTACTATACCTCTGTCTATTCGTTTGAGTCCACTCAAAACCTAGTGTGGATTTATAAGTACCCTTGTTGAATTTAAAGTTTATATACATTGTTTATTGCTAACCTGCCTTCTGAGTGTGTTCAATTCGGTTTAACTATTACTTACACTAAAATACTCAATCAATAGATTAAATGTATTTACCACTAAACAGGTGCATGTGTATTTATTGTCATATCCCACAGCCAGGCAAAAGGTATTTCTCACTTGTGTTGTAAATTGTGCTTGCATTAATTTCATTCAACCAGGTGTACCGGGGGGGGGGGCTGAGGTTGTTCTTGGAGTCGAGGAGCAGAACAGAGAACCCAAAATTTAGCCAGCAGCTCCTTCGGGGGTGGCGCTAGATGAGCATGCAGTCCGGCAGGCCAGGAAAGGGGGGGTGAGCGAGCACCCTCCCTCTTGAACCATAACAGGCCACATGCCCTCAACTGTCCACCCACCCCAAAGCACCTTGTCCCCATGTTGATGAGGACAAGGGTCTCTTCCCCACAACCCTGGGCTGTGGTTGTGGGGGTCTGTGGGCAGGGGGCTTATCAGAATATGGAAGCCCCCTTTATAAAAGGGGGCCCCCATATCTCACCCCCCCTATGTGAATGAATATGGGGTACATTGTACCCCTACTCATTCACCAAAAAGTGTCAATAAGAAAAAAAAAAGTTTTTGACAATTTCTTTATTAACCACTTCAGCCCAGGAAGAATTTACCCCTTAACGACCAGGCCATTTTTTGCGATACTGCGCTATGTCGGTTTAACTGACCATTGCACAGTCGTGCGACGTTGTACCCAAACAAAATTGATGTCCTTTTTTTCCCCACGAATAGAGATTTCTCTTGGTGGTATTTGATCACCTCTGCGGTTTTTATTTTTTGCGCTATAAACAAAAAAGTCAGACAATTTTGAAAAAGAAACTACTGGTATATATTTTTTACGTTCTGCAATAATACATATCCCCAAAAAAATATAAAAAAAATACGAATTTATTCACCAGTTTAGGCCAATATATATTCTTCTATATATTTTTGTTAAAAAAAATTGCAATAAGCGTATATTGGTTGGTTTGCACAAAAGTTATCACGTCTACAAACTATTGGAAGAATTTAGAGAATCTTTTTTTTAAAAATGTTTTTACTGGTAATGGCGGCAATCTGCAATTTGTAGCGGGACTGTGACAGTACGGCAGACAAATAGTGACACTTTTTGGGAACCATTGACATTATTACATTGATCAATGCTCTAAAAAAGCACTGATCAATGTATAAATGACACTGGCAGGGAAGGGGTTAACACTAGGGAGCGATCAAGTGGTTAACTGTGTTTCCTGGGTGTGTTATAACTGTGTGGGGGCTGGGCTCACTGGAACACCACAGATATCGCTGTTCCCGATCACTGGGAACAGTAGATCTTCTTGATGTCTCCTGTCAGAACGGGGATCGCCCTGTTTACATAGGCAGATCCCCGTTCTGCCTCTGTGTACCGTGATTTTGAGTCGCCGGCAGTAAGCGAGTCCACGGGACCCGCGAGTGCGCTCCCACGGCATGCAGTGGGCGTTTGCGCGTTCACAGTGTCACATGCATTGACTGCCATATGGGTATGGCGGTTTGTGCAATCGAGCTGACCTGTCGCCGTATATAATGTATACAGTGGCTGGTCGGCAAGTGGTTAAAAATAAAAAAACAATGTCCCCTGATGTAGATCAATCGTCAATTATGATGCCCACTGCCACCGCCAGATCCGAAAGAAAAAAAAAATGCTTGTCCCGCAACAAAGGCTAACTGCCATCTGCCTGCTCCGCTGTTTGACAGTTCTTATATAGGTAAGGGGCGGGATCACCTGGTGACGTCAACTGGTGGCACCGCCCCTTTTTGATGTCACCGAGCAGTGCATTTTGGTTAATGAGTAGGGGTACAATGTACCCCATACTCATTCGCATGGGGGCGGGATCTGGGGGCCCCTTGTTAAAGGGGGCTTCCCAATTCCGATAAGCCCCCAACCCGCAGACCCTCACAACCACCTCCCAGATTTGTCAGGAAGAGACCCTTGTTCCCATCAACATGGGGACTGGGTGCTTTGGGGCGGGGGCAGAACCCCGCCCTAAAGCACCCCCCATGGTTCAGAAGGGGGGCACTCACTCCTTCCCCCCTTTCCTGGCCTGCCAGGCTGCATGCTCAGATAAGGGTCTGGTATGGATTTTTCTTTTAATTTTGACATTAGTATGGATTTTGGGGGGACTCCCATGCCATTTTTTTTTTAATTTGGCGTTTTTTTTCTTTTTTTTTTACTATCTTTTCATTTTTGATACTATCAGTGCTTAAAAAAATGTTGTTAAAATATTGTTTTTAAAGGAACAGTTATTTTAATGATGCTTAAAGTAAAACAATAAAAATGAAAAATTCCTTTAAATATAGTGCGTGAGGGGTCCCCTTAGTCTGCCTGTAAAGTGGTGCATATGTACCATGTATAGAACCTGCTGCCCTTTGGGCCTGGTATAGTTTTAAGGGGAACCCCATGCCAAAATGTAAAAAAATATGGCGTGGGAACCCTCCAAAATCTATACCAGACCCTTATCCAAGCATCTTTTTTTTTGGGTTCAACAGTGGTGCGGTGTCATGATTGATGATGGATTTACTTTGGAGGACATTGTTTTGTTTTTTTAATAAAGGAATTTTAAATAACTGTGTGTGATTTTATTTATTTTTGACACTTTTTTGGTGAATGGGTAGGGGTACTATATACCCCATACTCTGGGGATCTGGGGGCCCCCCTTGTTAAAGGGTCTTCCATATTCTGATAAGCCCCCTGCCCACAGACCCTCACAATCACAGCCCAGGGTTTTTCTTTATAAATGTCAGTTTTGCTGCAGCAGGTTCTATACACTGTACAGACACCCACCACTTTACAAGCAGACTAAGGGGACCCCCAAAGAACTATATTTAAAAGGAATTTTTCATTTTTATTGTTGCATTTTAAGCATAATTAAAATCACTGCGCCTTTAAAAACGATCAGTTTAAAAAACAAAAGTATATTGATAAATGTTCCCCAGGGCAGTATCCAAGCCCCCATAAAATGGCCAATAACTTGCATATAAGCCTTCAAATGGGGACTGTTGATTTTTCAAGCTCAGGTCCTATAGACTTCAATAGGGTTTGGTGTTCAGGTCAAAATTTTTTGCGATGTTCTGCTGTTCCGGTGCAAACAGAACTGGGGGGTGTCTGGCCCATCTCTAATAATAATAATAAATAAAAGGTGATCATTGTAAGCACCCTTGCTTGTGTTAAAGGGTTTGTAGCTGATACATTCTGCTGGAGAGCTTGTTCTGTTGAAAAACAACAGACGTACGGACTGGATCATCAGATGAAAATAGAATAAAGGCTTAAAAAGAAAATGAATGCAGCCATCACATCTGAGAAATAGTAAGCTACACTGTAAGTGTTTATTTTTGGGTTTAATAGCACTTTAAGGGTGAGATACCAGAAGTTGCTTCTTAAAGGAGTTGTAAAGGCAGAAGGTTTTTTTATCTTAATGCCTTTTATGCATTAAAGTGGAGTTCCAATCCCCCAAATCATTTTTTTTAAGACTCCACTTTAACTTGCTCCACTTAAAGGGTAAGTTCACCTTTGTACACTTTGTACACACCCTTTGTGCACCAATATAGCATTCATGTACTTTATTTGCAAAAATATCAAAGCTTTCCATTAAATCTCCAGTCTCTTACTTGTCTTGTCCTAATCCACCTTTCCAGACGTTTCCACTAGTAATGTCATTCTTCCTTACAGACAGTAGGTCATGACACAGGAAGGAGTTGACCAGCTGACCTCATTAGCACACCCTGCATCATCCACCCACCCACTCCCAGTTGCACCTTTTTAAATGAAATGCAATCAATCAGTGATTACCCTTCTCACTAAATACACAATCAGATTGCATAGTGTATGGCCATCTTTATACAAGTACATAGGAGGGAGTGGACAGAAACACTCAGCAACTTCACAAACTCTGAATAGCGGGAACTTGCATTCCTTTTTTTTTTTTTTTTAGCAAGGGGGGTGTTTTGGAGCATTTTCACTCATAACACATAGGGCAGCCCATCCACGTGAATGGGCTGCCCTACACACAGCAATTGCCCCAAAGGGGCTTCAGAACTTTTTGTAGAGTGGAGCTTGGTGCGTTTTTTACTGCGATTTTTGGTGCCACACATTTCTGAAATGCAAGGAAATGCACAGATGTGAATGGAGCCTCATTGTTCTTTTGTTACTGCACCAATTTCACTTTCAGGCCCCATTCACATCTAACATAGTGGGAGCGCACATTTTGTGTCTTATTTTTACTGTGACAAGCATAGGGCAGCCTGCTGATTTAAATTGGCTGCACTACGCATGGTTATTGGGACATTTTGGCATTTTGTGGGTTGTGTGTTTTTTACTGTGCATTTTGCAGCATTTGCCCCTCATTTTTTCACATGGCAAAATGTGTGTTTGCTTCTGTGTTTGGTGTGTCGTTAACAATCTATGGCACTAAAAGCACAACTAGTAATTTTTAGTGTATAAATATAAACATGGCCATACACTATGCAATCTGATTGTATATTGTGTATTTAGTGAGAAGGGTGATTACTGATTGATTGAATTTCATTTAAAAAACATGCACCTGGGAGTGGGTGGGTGGATGATGCAGGGTGTGTGGTAATGAGGTCAGCTGGTCAACTCCTTCCTGTGTCATGTCTGTAAGGAAGAAGACATTACTAATGGAAACGTCTGGAAACATAGATTAGGACAAGAAAAGTAAGTGACTGTAGATTTAATGGAAAGCTTTGATATTTTTGCAAAACAAGTACATGAATGCTATTTTGGTGCATAGGGGAGCTGGAATTTAGGGGTGGAAAAAAAACAGTACAAAGTTGAACTTACCCTTTAATATGCACTCTTTAGATAGTGTTATGACTGTAGTCCTTTTTATTTTTGTTTACATTCAATAAAAGTACCTGGATCTCGGAAGCTGGCAGGGTCCATCTCCACTGTGGGCATCTGAAGCCCTCCTGTATCTATTTCCGGGAATCAGTGCAGCTGGCTACCCAGCATGCACCTCCCGATCTCATGTCTGCGCAGTAATGCCATAGCACGGTGCTCATTATGCTTGTTTCCCAACGGGAAATAAAGCGAGATTTCGGTATTAGGCGACTCCCAAGGACTCATGGGACACATGATGCCGATATTCCAGGTGTCCATGGGAAAAGCCTAATGATGTAATCGCCTAGGCGCAGGGACCAGGAAGTGCTCCAGAAAATCATAAATTACAGATATTTATAAAAAAAATGAAAAGAAAAGTTACCATTTAAAAGGGAATGGAGGATGTGGATTGGATTTAGAGCAAGTGAAAAAAATTAGTGGAACTCCGCTTTAAGATGAAAAGTCTTCTGTGTGTAGCAGCCTCCCCAGCACCCCCTGATACTTACCTGAGCCTCATCTCTGCCCAGCTATGTCCACAAAACCCTCGGCTGTCCCGGACTCTCCCTCCTGATTTGCTGAGACACAGTAGCACTGCTATTGGCTCCTGCAGCTGTCAATCAAAGTCAGTTAGCCAATCAGGAGAGAGAGGGGGTGGGTCCGAATAGAAGCTCTGTGTCTAAATGGACACAGGGAGCTGTGGCTCAGCTCGGGTGCCCCCATAGCAAGCTTGACCCGAGAGAGGGGCCAGGAGTAGCAAAGAGGGACCAGAGAAGAGGAGGACCCAGTCTGCCCTGTGCAAAACCACTGCAATGAACAGGTAAATATAACATGTTTGTTGTTTAAAAAAAAAAAAAACAAGACTTTACAATCACTTAGGGACTATGAATGCTAAGTTACTGATTTACTGGCTGTCCCCCCTTCATCAGCATTATTTTTGAGGTTACTGTTAGGCCCCTTTCACACTGGGGCGGGAGGTGCATTTGCCCAGTATGCCCTATGGCCAGTCCGGGCCTGCCTCTGACATACTAACAGGTACTATTGAAATGCATTGTTAATACCACTTGCTTGTTAATTGTCTGCTGATATCTGTAAAACAACAGCCTGAGTTCACTTTTTTCTGTGAACTCTATCTGTTTATTGGGTCAAAGCTTATATACTTTGTAATACTACATTTTATATAATCTCAATAAAGATAAATTTAATCTAAAGTAAATAATTCTAAAGACACTAGCGTCTGGTTTTAGGGATGTGGTGCAGGACTGCATGCAAAATTATGTGTTTTCTTGCATTGCACAAATATGAGTTGCATTTTGCAGACAAGTGTGGATATCATTAATTCTGAATGGCACCCCCACACATATAGCAAATGTGCACGCAATATCATGAGCTTGGTGTGGTACAATTTCAAAAATTTTGCCTGCAGCTTTTGTGCATCTCACATGCATAGAGCAGCCCATGGTCTGCCTTTAAAGTGGTGTGCAGGAACATGCCAAAGAGAGCGCATGCTCAACGCACCACCTGCTGTGTGTTTACTTTGGAAGACTGGCAGGCTACCAAGATTAGGTTTTAATAGAAGGTAATATGGAAAAAAAAAATAGATTTCTCTGCATTCTTCTAAATGTTGAAGACAAACTTCTCCATAATGCTTATAGCTACAGTGCTAAATGAGGGCTTGTTTTAAAGTGCTTTTGCTGATTTTATTCAAATATTTTAGTGGGCACGGCGGAGTCGTAAAACTCTCAACCCCAATCACCCCAGGATTACACTTTTAACAGCAAGTAAACAATGGCAGCTTCCATATCTCTTATTGCCCAATGGGCTTTTATTTATAACTACAGTATATATATATTATATTGTATATATTTTTTTCTCAGATTGTAGGAAGTATAAGAAGACCAAGTATAAAGATCACTGCTTCTTTATCCACAGCTATGAAGCTAAGCAGCGGTTATAATTGTGATACGTATTGCCAGAAATTGCTTTGGACACTTTGTTAGAACATGAAGGCTGTTATATGTAACACTTGCTTTATCAGAACACAGCTAGGCTGCCGCCATAAGAATTCTGGCATTAATTATTTCCACTAGCTCCGGGAACTGTTTCAAATCTAGAGATGATGAGAAGTGGAGGGTCAAGAAGCAATGAAGTAAACACAATATAGTGCATGAGGATGCCTCTCTCTTTCTCTATTTGTTTTTCTGTAGTTAAAAAAAAAAAAAAATGTGAACAGGCAGGATTTTTAATGCAGAAGAGACATGCTATGTTTCTTTTTCATTAAAGTTACTTATCTGCCTGTCTGCACTGTACACTGAGCTGCTCACAAAAAATAGTGTAAGAATTTCAGCCATGCTGACATGACTAAACTCCCACTCATACATGTAAGTGACATCATCTTGGTCCAGCCAATGCAAATGGCTGGGGACTAATACCTAGAAGTCACTGGGCTGAAGATGTCAGTGGCCACCACGGAGCTCTGGTGGATCACAGTGCTTCAGAACAAGTGAGCATAGTTCCACTTTGTAGCTAGGTGCTTGGTTAAAAATTAGAATGAGGGAAACACTGGCTGCAGCTGCACTCTGTAGCTGCTCCTATGGGTTGATGAACTGGTTAACAGCTATATCAGCAAGAGGATGGTGCTGCTAAGCAGGAAGAATTTAAAAGACTGAGTCAGGCAGCACTGCACTGTGGGAACTGTAGTCCAAAAGAGTGAGACTGTACTGTAATCGAGAGCTTTTAAACTACATTTGCCAGAGGGAGATTGTCAGCCTGAATTTTCTTAGGCTGTAGAGGACACAGCTTCCTCTTTTCATGAAGGAGCATGAACAGCGCTCATTGGTGTCCAGTGTGCACCATCACTGTTGCATATTGGCAGCCTAAGCATAATCTGGAGAGCTGAGTCCAGGCACAATGACAGACAGTCAGCTGGGTGCAAAGCAGAGAGAAGACCAGATGGTGAGCTGCAATAGAGCTGGGACTGGTGAGCTGCTGCTGTATGGATTTACTATCTACTGCTAGAGAGAGTGAACCCCTTGGGAACTGACCATACAGCCATCTAGTAACCTTATTGCTGCCTGCAGGCTCTACTGGTACTATTTTCATGTCCACCAATGATACCCCTGGACCCCAACATTAGCTGGCTGAAGAGTTAGGACTAAATACTGTTCCTTTGCAGCTGGTAAGCTGGTCATACAATCTATCGATTAATAGTTCAACTTGTGTATAACCAGCCTGTCGGGTTTCTCCGCAATGATCAGTGTTACCAGCTGTAGCCAGCAAAACGAATCATTGTATTCTGCCGGTGGGGATGGCTCCCCACTTGCAGAATACAATTGCACATTGGGAAGGATTTTCCCATCCACATTGAATATGGGAGAATCAGTTAGTTTTCAGCGATCTGAATACTTTGAAGTGTAAAGGAGGGATTGGGGGTCTTTTAGACCCCCAATCCCTCCATAAAGAGTACCTGTCACCACCTATTACTGTCACAGGGGATGTTTACATTCCTTGTGACAGAAATAAAAGTGATCACATTTTTTTTTTAAACACAATTTAATAATGTAAAAATAAATAAAATAAATAAGAAAAAATAAAATAAAAATGTTAAAGCGCCCCCGTCCCAGCGAGCTCGCGCAGCAAAGAAAACTCATACGGATGACGCGCCTGCAGAGGCGGCTCTCTAATTAGGCAAATTAGGCGGTCGCCTAAGGCCTCACACTCACAGAGGCCTCGCGGCCGCCTAATTTGCCTGTGATCAATACTAATGTCGGCGCCATCGGATCTCTCTATCACCCCTCTCTCTTTATCACCTCCCCCTCTCTCCCCCCTCTTGCATTGGCTGAATATGTCTGATGGGTGAGGAGGGTGCCCTGGAAGTGGTGCTGATCACCTGTGTGCTAGATCTGTGCATTTTCTGTAGCCATTTTTCTTGCTTGAATTATTTTTCCCCATTATGGGCGTGAGTGGGGCCTCATGTCTAAGTTTTGCCTAAGGCCTCACAAAGCCTAGAGCCGCCTCTACGCGCCTGCATATGTAAACGGTGTTAAAATCGCACATGTGAGGTATCGCCGCGATCGTCAGAGCGAGAGCAATAATTCTAGCCCTAGACCTCCTCTGTAACTGTAACCTGGTAACCGTAAAAGTTGTGTTTAAAACACCACTGCACAAATGTGATATAAAATATTGCAACAATCGCCATTTTATGCTCTAGATTCTCTGCTAAAATATATATATATATATATATATATATATATATATATAATGTTTGGGGGTTCTAAGTCATTTTCTAGCAAAAAATACGGATTTTAACTTGTAAACACCAAATATCAGAAATAGGCTTAGTCATGAAAGGGGCTTTCTTTAAAAATAAATAAATAATGTTTTACTCATCTAGTCTGTGCAGTGGTTTTTCACAGAGCAGCCCATGTCCTCCTCTTCTTGGGTCCCTCGCTGGCACTCTTTGCTCATCCCTCCTGCTGAATGCCCCAATAGCAAGCAGCTTGCAATGGGGGCTCTTAAGAAGGCTTGTTCTCGAGCCATGGCTCTGCATGTCCATTTATACTAAGAGCCTTAGCTTGACCCTATCCCCTCTCTCTCCTCATTGGCCACACTGAATGTGATTAACAGCAGTGGGAGCTATTGCTATCTCAGCCAATGAAAAGGGACTGTCCCGGAAGAGCTGAGTAGAGATGGGCCGAACACGCCCCTGTTCAGTTCGCAGCAGGACTCTCAAACGGGGTAAAAGTTCTAACCCGAACGGCAAACCCCACTTAAAGTCTATTTCCAAAGAAACAAAACAATTAAAATCACATTTAACTTGACTCGCAGTTGCAATTGATGGCATCCAGCTATTAAAACAAAAGAATGAAAAAAAATGACGCGGGGTCCCCCCCCCCCCAGTCCACATAAGACCCTTTAGGTCTGGTATGAATTTTGAGGGGAACACCAAAAAAAAAACGATGTGGGGTCCCCCCTAAATACATACCAGACCCTTATCCGAGCAAGCAGCCTGGCTGGTCGGGAAAGGGGGGAACGAGTGAGTGCCCCCCTCCTGAATAATACCAGGCCACATGCTCTCAACATGGGGGGTGCTTTGGGGCAGGGGGGGCTCTGCCCCCCCACCCCAAAACACCTTGTCCCCATGTTGATGGGGTCTCTTCCCCACAACCCTGCCGGTGGTTATGGGGGCAGGAGGCTTATTGGAATCCTGGAAGCCCCCTTTAACAAGGGGCCCCCAGATCCTGCCCCCCATATGTCAATTGGTATGGGGTACATAGTACCCCTACCTATTCACCAAAAAAGTGTCAAAAAATAATTAAAAGACAGAGACAGGTTTTGACAATTCCTTTATTAAAAACAAAAAAACAAACAGTGTCCCCTGATGTAAATACGTTGTCAATCACGCTGCCCCCTGCACCCGAAAAAAAAAAAAGCCCCTGCCTTCCATGAAGGTTAGCTGCCTACTGTATGACAGTTCTTACATAGGTAAAGGCTGTGGCCACCTGTTGACGTCACATGGTGGCACCACCCCCTTGTGATGTCACGGACCAGTGCATGCTGGGTCGGTGCTGGGGGGGGGGACCCCACACCATTTTTTTTTTAGCTTTTTTTTACCGGCAGTTTTTTTTCTTTTTATTCAGCTGTCAGCAGGGAAGCCCATTGACAGCTGATGAATCATCGGTTGTTAAGGATGCTTTGGCCGGCTTCCTGGTCCTGCTCCTTAACAACCAGCTTTCACTGCACCCTGATTGGGCCAATCAGGGCGCAGAATGCACATTGCAGGGCGTTCGGTGGGGCGAACATCCGCTGAACACCCTGCAAATTTGGGTGTTCCCCAAATTTTCCCCAATGTTCAGCCCAAACTGATGCTCGGGCTGAACTGTTCACCCAAACTCTAGAGCTGAGGCTCTTGTGTAAATTATTGGAGCGAGATGGGGCTCAGGTAAGTATTGGGGGGCTGCTGCACAGGGAAGGTTTTTTGCCTGAGGCTTTAGAACCACTTTAAAGATTATCTAAACAAGCTGAAGCTTGAAGGTTAGTGTGCATAGCTGCTTCAGTTTTAGTAAATTCCCCCATTGTGTATGATGCATTGGATGAGATAAATAACATTAATGTAGGTACAGCTGTATGATCCTGTGATATGGAAGGTCCCTTTGGTGTGTGTGACACTTTTTAATGAATTAATTTGGTTAATTTAGTTTGCAGCGATTTTTGTTACAGGACCTGGTTCCTTTACATGTGACTTCATAATCAGAATGAAGTTTCCTGCTGGTTAGTTTCTGTCTGAGGTTGGGTGGTGGCTTGAAAGCCAGCACTGGTGGTTGTTGAAATATTTCTTTCAGATCATCATCCTCTGTTATGAGGGGCTGTAAATCCTTGATGTACTTGGTTCTCTTTGGGTTTTCAGGGCTGTGTTTATGCTTGTAATGATGCTTTTGTCCTTAAAACCTTTCTTATGGAAGGAGACTACTAGTGTTCTGAGATTTTAATTTCTGTCTTCCAGGTCTGTGCATATGATGGCTAGTTTAGTGTGCTGGGGGTGGAAACTGGAATTGTAGAAATAATTTCAGTTGGTTTCCTGTATATTGAGGTGTGCAGTTGCCATCCCTGATGAATACTGTAGTCTCTAGCCACTTGCCGACCGCCTCCTGTACATTTACGTCAGCAGAATGGCACGGACAGGCATATCAACGTACCTGTACATCCCCTTTAAATGCCTGTCTGTGTGGTCACGCGCACGCCGGCGGCGGCGCGCTCGCGACCCTGCTGCCATCCCCATGGCGGGTTCCGCGGACTCGATCACCACGGGGATCCCTGCGATCCTCTCATGGAGGTATAGAGCGGGGAGATGCTTGTGTAAACAAGCATCTCGCCGCTCTGCCTAGTGACAATGACACGGATCTCCGCTCTGCGTACTTGGAGTGGAGATCGGTGTCATGTTACACAGAGCCCATCCCCCCTACAGTAAGAAACACTATGCAGGGAACACTTAACCCCTACAGTGCCACCTAGTGGTTAACCCCTTCACTGCAGTGTCATTTTCACAGTAATCAGTTTGTTATAGACCACCCAATGTTAATGAGGAGGTGGAGACTCAGCTCCTTGCACAGATGGAAAGGGCTGCAAGGGCTGGGACAGTGATAATAATGGGGGATTTTAACTACCCAGAAATTGACTGGAGTAATGGCACTGCTGGGACAGTTAAAGGGCAAAAATTTATAAGCCTATTGCAGGACAATTTTATGGTCCAGTTTATTGAGGCCCCAACTAGGAATGATGCTCTGTTGGACCTGGTAATCTCAAACCATGCAGAGCGTATTACTAATGTTCAGATAAAGGAACACCTGGGTAGCAGTGACTATAACATGATTTCATTTGATGTTAGCTGTAAGCAAGAAATACATGCAGGAAAGATAAAAACACTTAATTTCAATAAAGCAAATTTTCCAAGGATGAGGGCTGCTCTCCAGGACTTAGACTGGGAGGGAATATTGGCATCGATTAACACAGAACAGAAATGGGAATTCTTCAAAAAGACTGTTTGTGAACTCACTGCAAAGTATATTCCCATGGGCAATAAGTTTAAAAGGCTAAAAATAAAACCTATGTGGCTCACGGTTAAAGTTAAAAAAGCTATAAACAATAAGAAAAGAGCTTTTAAAAAATATAAAAATGAAGGAACACTAGTGTTTTTTTAAATGTTACAAAGAATATAACAGGATATGTAAAAAGGAAATCAAGGATGCAAAAATTCAAAACGAACGACAGATTGCAAAAGATAGTAGGACAAACCCCCAAAAATTCTTCAAATATATTAATAGTAAAAAGGCCAAGTCTGAGCAAATAATCTAGAGTGGGTGACTGGGGACAAAGAGAAGGCTAATTTATTAAATACTTTCTTCAGCTCTGTGTATACAATGGAACATGGGGGAGCTCATGTCCATAATGGGGGTGGTAGTGACACAGCCCCAAATCCACAATGGCTCAAAAGTGATATGGTCCAGAAATATTTAGACAGAATAAAGGTGGATAAAGCACCTGGACCAGATGGCATACACCCACGGATCCTAAAAGAATTGAGCTCTGTAATTTCAAAGCCATTGTATCTCATTTTTAGGGACTCATTAATGACAGGAATAGTACCACTGGATTGGCGCAGGGCCAATGTGGTGCCTATATTTAAAAAGGGAACAAAGTCTTTACCAAGTAACTATAGACCTGTTAGTTTAACTTCTATAGTTGGGAAGATACTGGAGAGATGAATAAAAGACCACATAGATGAGTTCTTGCTGGAAAAAAAACTATTTAAGCAACAGACAGCATGGATTCATGAAAGACAGAAGTTGTCAGACAAACCTGATTTATTTTTATGAAGAGGTAAGTAAAACCTTGGTGGCGGTGGACGTGGTATACTTGGATTTTGCAAAAGCGTTTGATACAGTTCCGCACACACGGCTCATGTGTAAGGTAAAGTCTACAGGATTGGAAATATCAGTTTGTAAATGGATAGAAAACTGGCTAAAAGACAGAATTCAGAGAGTAGTGGTTAATGATTCTTACTCTGAATGGTCTAAGGTTATCAGTGGTGTACCCCAAGGTTCAGTGCTGGGACCCTTACTTTTTAATATCTTTATAAATGATATTGGGTCTGGGATCAAAAGTAACATTTCTGTCTTTGCAGATGACACCAAGCTATGCAGTGGAATAACGTCCTTACAGGATGTCTCCAAATTACAAGCCGACCTCGATGCACTGTCTAATTGGGCGACTATGTGGCAGATGAGCTTTAATGTCGATAAATGTAAAGTTATGCACTTGGGGGCTAAGAATATGAATGCATTATACATACTAGGGGGAGTACAACTGACGGGGTCCGTAGTGGAGAAGGATCTGGGGGTTTTGGTAGATCATAAGCTCAATAATGGCATGCAATGCCAAGCTGCGGTTTCCAAAGCGAGCAAAGTCCTTTCTTGTATTAAGAGAGGTATGGACTCCAGAGAGAGAGATATAATTTTTCCCCTGTACAAATCATTAGTAAGACCTCATCTGGAATATGCAGTTCAGTTTTGGGCACCAGTTCTCAAAAATTATATCGGGGAAATGGAGAAAGTGCAGAGAAGGGCAACCAAACTGATAAGAGGCATGGAGGAGCTCAGCTATGAGGAAAGATTAGAGGAACTGAATTTATTCACTCTTGAGAAGAGGAGAATAAGGGGGGATATGATTAACATGTACAAATATATAAGGGGTCCATATAGTGAACTTGGTGTTGAGTTATTCACTTTACGGTCAACCCAGAGGACAAGGGGGCACTCTTTACGTCTAGAGGAAAAAAGATTTCATCTCCAAATATGGAAAGGTTTCTTCACAGTAAGAGCTGTGAAAATGTGAAACAGACTCCCTGCAGAGGTGGTTCTGGCCAGCTCAGTAGATTGCTTTAAGAAAGGCCTGGATACTTTCCTAAAAGTACATAATATAACTGAGTACTAACATTTATAGGTAAAGTTGATCCAGGGTAAATCCGATTGCTTCTCGGGGGATCAGGAAGGATTTTTTTCCCCTGCTGTAGCAAATTGGATCATGCTCTGCTGGGGTTTTTTGCCTTCCTCTGGATCAACTGTGGGTATAGAATTGGGTATATGGGATTGTACGATATTTTTTTTTTTTTTATGGTTGAACTGGATGGACTTTGTCTTTTTTCAACCTGACTAACTATGTAACTATGTAACTATTTTTATAGCACTGATTGCTGTGAAAATAACAATGGTCCCAAAAATGTGTCAAAAGTGTCCGATGTGTCCGCCATAATGTCGCAGTTACGAAAAAAATCACTGATCGCCGCCATTACTGGTAAAAAAATTTTTTTTTATAAAAATGCCATAAAACTATCCCCTATTTTGTAAACACTATAACTTTTGCGCAAACCAATCAATAAACACTTATTGCGATTTTTTTTTTACCAAAAATATGTAGAAGAATACATATCAGCCTAAACTGAAGAAAAAAAAATGTTTTTATATATTTTTTGGGGATATTTATTATAGCAAAAAGGAAAAAATATTGCAAAAGGATGTCAATTTTGTTTGGGAGCCACGTAGGGTTGCCACCTCATCCCTTTAAACCCAAACACATATTAATTACACAGGTTCTGAGGCTAATTTAACACAGATAAGGCACCAAGTGAGTTTAATTACCACCTTAATCAGCCACAGAATCTGTGTAATTAATATGTGTTCGGTTTTAAAGGGATGAGGTGGCAACCCTAGAGCCACGTTGCATGACCGCGCAATTGTCAGTTAAAGAGATGCAGTACCGAATCGCAAAAAGGGGCCTGGTCTTTAACCAGCCAAAATGGTTCGGGGCTGAAGTGGCTAGGCACCACAGTAAATATATCTGGATCACACAGCTGTACCTCCAGTAATGTTGGTAATCTCATCCAATGTAAAAAATGTAGTCAAGGATCTTAGTTTGATAAAATTACAAGCACAAATGAATTTGCATAGACACACAATTAAAGAGCATAATGAATGTAATTACTGCACACCCAAGGGACATAATTTCTCACAACAAGACCACACTATGGAAGACCTCAATGTTTTGGTTCCTGAAGGGGACTTTAAAACTACTCAGGAAAGGAAAACTTTTGAACTAAGAAAGATAATTCTATTTGACACAAAAGATATTGGTCTAAATGTGGACCTTAGTTTCCTAAATCACTTTTCAACATTTGTATGACTACTCTCACTTCTGTGACTCCTCCCTTTACACATTTCATAGCTCTCTCTCTGCCTTATGTCACCAGCTATCCAAGCCTAATTAACATTGCTGTTTTGTTTGTGTGTGTTGTTTTTTTCAGAGAGTGTCTTATTGACACTCTGCTAAAACATTGTGCATTGATATTGCTTGGATCTTGAAGCTTGGCCTGAAAAATTGGATGTTGGTGCAAATAAAAAAAAGAGTATCATGGACAGTACTCAATACACTAACGTCTATAATAACCTCAAGCTCTTTTAGCCAGAAATGATATGCATCCACTTTGCTCAAACCAAATTCTTACACAAATTACACAGACTGCCTTCAAAAAACTAAAGGGGGAAGAATTAAGATCCTTCACCCTGCATAAAGAAAGAGAGCAGAAGTGACCAGTCTTTATCACAGGGAAACTTCTGCACCAAGCAAAGTACAGGAGCTGTTTCATGCTGGATTACTGCACAGATCTAGAAGAAATACTCTAGAAGAAATACACACGCACATCTTATATTTAGACAAGGTTTGTTTAGTCCAAATTTGAGCTTTAGCTCCATTAGGCTTATTCGGGAAGTGCAGTTAGCAGTAATATTGTGTAATTGTAGTAATGCATAGCAACCAAGTAAAAGCACTTAACTCACCTTACCACGATAAATTGATATCTGGTTGCTTTGAGTTGCTGCTCTTTGCACATTGCTTTATTAGTTTATGCTCTTGGCACTGTTAATTGAATAAGTCTGTATGTGACCCTTTGCATCCAGCAGTACTCACTGAGAGTTATTTACCTACTGAGTTCTTCTGAATGTCTTACGATGCTTTTAACACACTTTCTTCTACTGCGATTTTCATGGCAGAGAGGCATATTAATACAATTCTACAAGGTCATTTATAATGACATATAAAGCTAAAACATTCTCACACATTAAATTACATATTTAAAAATGAATACCAGGTGTTAAAGAGATATAAAATCCCCAAAAAATAAAAAAAATTATTGGCTTATCAAGTAATAATGAAAACAGTAATGATAAGGTATAAAATGCAGCAAACCATACAGCCAATCAGATTTCAGTTTACTGAAGTAAGATCGGGAGAGAAATTAACCATATTGGGTTTTCTTATCTTGAGAGCCCTTCATTGATTGCAGCTTATTGGAAATTCTGTAACAGCAATTTACTAAAACTGGCACAGACAGAATCTGGAGCAGCTAGGCATAGCGGCCAATTGGCTTCTAGTTTTCATTTTCAAAATGTAACTGAACAAGCTGAAGTTCAAAGCTGATTGGTTACTATGTTCAACTGCTCCAGAGTTTGTGTGTTCCAGTTTTAGAAAACCCCCCCTCTGTCTTAACTGTCCTGTGTCTCTTATTCTGTAACAATCAACCTTAAAGTGTTACTAAACCCTTGAATGTGTAATAGATCCACCCGCAGCACAAACAACCCATATATGTTGTTATTTATTTTAAATAAAATCACTGTATACCTTTTCCGATGATCTGTATACAGCGATCGTGTGACATACTATACATCATTGTCCGGCTGAACGCTGAAGGTTCTTGTAGGAGGAGACTTCACTCTCCTCTGACATGAATAGTGATGGTGCCTGACCCCCCGACTCTCTTTGCAGCCAGCGCTGATTGGCTAACTGTGCCGATGACATGTACAGGAAATGTTCTCTCCAGCAATACAGATCAAACTGAGCATGTGCAGCCTGACTCCACTCACTGTGTCTTATCTGGACTTGTCCAGGGGGACAATGCAGGAAGGGGAGGATTTGTGCATACACGATCAAACAGCCTTTTTACACAATGCAAAGGATTGAACCCTTAGATTCAACAGTGAGTATAACAAACATGCTATTCTGCATACACAGACTGGTTTTACTGCTGTGAGTTTAGTAACACTTTAAAGGTCTAGTCGAACCCCGAACATATTTTTTTTTTAAACAATAGGTATGCTGGGCCATGTTACCAGATTCCTTATTATACAGAGGTACAGGTCTTGAGGATCCCAAGATCATCAGCCAATCCCATAAAAGCAAAGCAATCCTTTATTGGTCAAAAGTAGGGTTGAGCGGACACCTGGATGTTCGGGTTCAACGGGTTCGGCCGAACTTCGGAAAAAAGTTTGAGTTCGGGACCCGAACTTGACCCCGAACCCGAACCCCATTAGAGTCAATGGGGACCCAAACTTTTGAGGACTAAAATGGCTCTAAAAAAGTAATGGAAAGGGCTAGAGGGCTGCAAATGGCAGAAAAATGTTGTTAAGAGCATGGCAAGTGCTCTGCAAACAAATGTGGATAGGGAAATAATAACTTAAAATAACATAAAATACATAAAAATAAAAAAATAATAATCTTGACCTAGGAGGACGAGGTCCATATGGAGTAGGAGGTTGAGTTGGCGGTGGATGTGGCGGTGTAGGTGGAAGCAGCGGTGGAGGAGGACGAGGTAGCCAACACTGGTTTTTGTTTTTAATTGTATTTATTTTTTAAATTAGGGTACACCCCAAAAAAGTGATAGAGATCAAAAATACAACAATGGCTGGGTGTCTATTCTGCACAAGGTACGGACAAGTCCTGTATCTAAAGGGTGTATCTCACAGGTACAGATATGCAGAAAACGCAGCAAAAAAAAATTTTTGCCTTAAATTATTATTTTTTTTTAAATCAAAATAGGAGAACAGTATCTAAAGTGTGTATCTCACATGTACAGATATGCAGAAAATGCACCAAAACTTTTTTTTGGGCAGAAAACGCAGCAAAAAATTTTTTTGCCCTAAATTATTACTTTTTTTGAAGAGCAGAATAGGAGAACAGTATCTAAATTGTGTATCTCACACGTACAGATATGCAGAAAATGCCCCAAAATACATTTTTATGGCAGAAAACGCCCCAAAAAATTTTTTTTGCCCTAAATTATTAGATTTTGAAGAGCAGAATAGGAGAACAGTATCTAAAGTGTGTATCTCACACGTACAGATATGCAGAAAATGCACCAAAATAATTTTTTATGTCAGAAAACGCAGCAAAATTTTTTTTTGTTGCCCTAAATTATTATTTTTTTGAAGAGCAGAATAGGAGAACAGTATCTAAAGTGTGTATCTCACAGTAACATATGCAGTGCTGGTGCACTGAGCTTGCATAAAATGCCCGCCGAAGCCAACCTAACTAACAGACGGATAAAAGTTATCTTTTCTCTGGCACTGGGCTCAGGGCAGGATAAAAAGATTGTGCACTGCACCCACACAACAAAAGCAAGGTAGATCGCTGAGTAATTTGATTTCTGAATCAGGACTCCTATCTAATTCTCTCCCTCAAAGCAGCAGCAGCAGCAACCTTTCTCTATACTAACTGAAGCAGAGTGACGTGCTGTGCTATGTGCCTCTAGCTTATATAGAGGCTGGGTCACATGCTGCACTGGCCAATCACAGCCATGCCATTAGTAGGCATGGCTGTGATGGCTTCTAAGGGCATACAAGTTAAACGAATGTTGATTGGCTGCCCTGCAGCTTTTTAAAATGCGCCATTACATTGCCGAACACCAAACCTGAACCCAAACATACAGTACATTGTTCGGGTTCGGGTCCGGGTACCAAAAACCCAAAAGTCCAGTACGAACCCGAACTTTACAGTTCGGGTTCGCTCAACCCTAGTCAAAAGTAAAATAAAACAGCTTGATTGCATCATAAAAGACACAAAACAGTCCACACTCCTGGAACAAATAAAAATATCCAGGCTTGTCTCTAAACAGGGCTACATCGCCATCTGTTTCTGAGGTCCCACAAGCCAGGTCGCCAACAGCTTAGCTGTGTCTCAGTCACAACCAGTCCACCACTTTTGCTCCTAATTGTGTACTGCTTCATACTTCACTTCACAGACATGTTCCTGATGCTTTCTGTTCCTTTTGTGGACTGTTCTGCAGATGGGTTAACCCTTTCAGGATCAAAGTCTCTGTACACAGTATTAGGTACTCTTTCCCACCAAAAATCTTGCAGAACCTCTGTGTAGCACTACCCCCGCAGGAGCCACTTAAGTTCCTCACTCTATCTCTTCAACCTCAAGAACAGCCTCACCCCACTGGAAGAGTGGAATACCACAGTAAATGGACACAGGTTATAGTGAACACAGAAAATAGGATTTTTATAACAGCTTACCTGTAAAATCCTTTTCTTGGAGTACATCACGGGACACAGAGCGACATAGTCATTACTAATGGGTTATATAGATACCGTCAGGTGCTGGCACTGGCAACTTCCAAAACCGGAAGTACCCTCCCCTATATAAGCCCCTCCCATCCGGGAGCACCTCAGTTTTGTAGCAAAGCAATAAGTGTCCCCAAAGAGGGGCGGGAGCTCTGTGTCCTGTGATGTACTCCAAGAAAAGGATTTTACAGGTAAGCTGTTATAAAAATCCTATTTTCTTTCTCGTACATCACGGGACACAGAGCGACATAGTCATTACTAATGGGATGTCCTAAAGCAATGCCAAATGAGGGGGGGGATACACCATATATAAGCTGAGCGCTATCAGACATGAGGATCTTTTGCGGCCTGCAACACACTGCGCCCAAAGGCGACATCCTCCTGACTTCTAACGTCCACCTGGTAGAACCTAGTAAACGTGTGAACTGAAGACCATGTTGCGGACTTACAGATTTGAGCCAGGGAGGCCTGGTGATGCACTGCCCATGAAGTTCCAACTGCTCTCGTGGAGTGCGCTCTAACTTTGAACGGAGGCGGTCTCCTTCTCAAGCCATAAGCTTGCATAATGACCTGTCGAATCCACTTGGCTAAAGTAGATTTTGACGCTGCCTGACCCTTTCTGGGGCCTTCCGGCAGGATAAACAAAGTATCCGTTCTGCGAATCTGAGCAGTGGCTTTTAGATAAGCTTTAACTGCTCTTACTACATCCAAAGAATGCAATAACTTTTCCTCTACCGAAGTAGGTTTGGGGAAAAAAGAAGGAAGAACCACATCTTGGTTCAAATGAAACCTCGATACCACCTTAGGAAGAAAGGCTGGATGAGGACGTAACACTACTCTGTCCTTATGGATAACCAGATATGGCTCCTTACAGGACATAGCTGCTAATTCCGATACTCTTTTAGCCGAACAAATGGCTACTAGAAAAATCAATTTCCTGGTGAGAAGCACCAAGGAAATATGCTGTAATGGTTCAAATGGTTGTTTCTGTAGAACCGACAGAACCAAGTTTAGATCCCATGGACATATGGGAATATTAACCGGAGGACTAATACGCATCACTCCTTGTATAAAGGCTTTGACTAGTGAATGCGAAGCCAAGGGCCTTTGAAAAAATATTGACAAGGCCGAAATCTGACCCTTGATAGTACTCAAGGCAAGCTTCCTATCTACAGCCCACTGTAGGAAGTCCAGAATCCTACCTATTACGTACTTATGTGGATGCCATTTCTTGGCCTCACACCACGCGATGTACGCCTTCCAGATTCTATAGTAGATCTGCCTGGATACCGGCTTCCTGGCATTGATCATGGTAGATACCACAGCATTAGAGAGCCCTCTCTTTTTTTAGAATGTGGGCTTCAATAGCCAGGCCGTCAAACCTAGGGCTGGTAAGGAAGGGTGGTATATCGGTCCTTGCGAAAGCAGGTCCGGACGATGTGGGAGGGTCCAAGGACTCCCCACTGAAATTTTACAATCTCCGCGTACCACGCTCTTCGGGGCCACGCTGGAGCCACCGGAATCACTGGTTTCTTTTCTACCCTGATTCTGCGGAGTAATCGAGGTAACCATTGTGGCGGTGTGAATGCATATATCAGCTTGAACTGATCCCAAGGGAACACTAGGGCATCCGAGCCGCAAGCTAGGGGATCCCTTGTCCGAGAGACAAACCTGTCCCCCTTTGCGTTGAATCTGGATGCTAGAAGATCTACATCCGATGTTCCCCACCGCTGACATATTGTCCAGAAAACCTCGGGGTGAAGGGACCCTTCCTCTGGGCCTAATTGCTGGCGACTTAGAAAGTCCGCCTTCCAATTCTCCACTCCTGGAATGAATACCGCAGATATGGCTGGGACATAATTTTCTGCCCATTTCAGGATGTAATTTACTTCCCTCTGGGCTGCACGACTCCTGGTGCCCCCCTGATGATTGATATATGCCACTGCTGTGGCATTGTCTGATTGAATTCTGACAGGGGACCCTTGGAGTTTGGATGTCCATGCTACTAGGGCATACCGGGCTGCTCGTATCTCTAAGAGATTGATGGGCAGGGCCTTTTCCGCATCCGACCATCTGCCCTGGAGAGACCATTGCTCCAGTACTGCTCCCCAGCCTATAAGGCTGGCATCTGTAGTGACCACCTTCCAAGAAATCGGACTGAAGGATTTCCCTTTTTTCCAGATTCTGGGGAACCAACCACCAACGGAGGCTCTTGCGAATGGAAGGGGACAAGGACATTGTAAGTCTAGGGCCTGAACTTTTTTGTTCCAGGCTGACAGTATGGCCCCTTGCAAATTCCTTGAATGGAATTGACCGTAGGGTACTGCTTCGAATGATGCCACCATTTTTCCCAGCAGCCTCATATACAGGCGTATGGACGGCTGTCTTTTTTGTACCCACTAAGTGGATCAAATCTTTCAAAGACAACACCTTTCCTCGAGGCAAGAATATTTTTCTCTGGCCTGAATCCAACCTTAGCCCCAAGTATTCCAGACTTTTGACTGGTTTTTAGGGCTGACTTGTCTCGGTTGATAATCCAACCGTGAGATTCCAGATACTTGATTGTCTTGTGAACGACCACGTCTAGTTTTTTCACTGAGTGGTCTATCAGCAACAAGTCATCCAGATATGCCATTATCATTACACCTTGTGTTCTTAGATTGGCCAATAAAGGGCCAGAATTTTTGTAAACACTCGTGGTGCTGTGGCCAAACCGAAGGGTAAGGCTCTGAACTGAAAATGGCGCCCTTCTACTGCAAAGCGTAGAAATTTTTGGTGGACTGAAAAGATGGGAATGTGCAAATAAGCATCTTTGATGTCGATCGCGGCTAACCAATCCTCCCCTTGTAGGGCAGTGGCCACCGATCGGATCGACTCCATCGGAAAGTCCTGATATACAGGAATTTGTATAGCCCTTTTAGAATTAATATGGGCCTCCCGTCCGCGTTTGCTTCGGGACTGTAAAGAGGTTTGAGTAAAACCCGAACCCTCATTCTTCCAGGGGAACCTCCATAATTACTCCTTGGAGCAATAGTTGTTCTAGTGCCAACAGGAGGGACTCTCTCTTCCGGGGATCCCTTGGCACGTTTGACCTCAAAAATGGGAAGGAGGAGAGTCTTTTAACTCCAAACTGTATCCCAAACCTACTGCGGAGAGCACCTATCTGTCTTGATCGTGTCCCGCCAGGTCTCTTGCGAACAACTGGAGTCCTCCCCCCACCCGACTGAGTGGGGGCTTCAATGAATTTAACTTTGGGGGAGGTTTTGTACCTCCCCTGACCCAGGGTTTCTCATTACCCTGCTACTGTCCCTGTTTTTTACCCCCGGGAATTGACCGAGGAGGCCGTCGGAACTGTTACACAGCCGATGCCCCAGGGACTGGAGAAGCAGGCCTCTTAAAGAGGGACCTCTAACTCTGTTTTTAACCGGCAAGAGCGTATTTTTACCGCTGGAAATTTTCTGGATATATTTGTCCAGGTTTTCCCTGAATAAGCGTTCACCATGAAATGGGACGCTAACCAGCCATTCTTTACAGGGAGCTTCAGCAGACCAGTTTTTGAGCCATAGGAGCCTACGCATATGTACTATAGACAGCGTAAGGCGGGAGGCCTGATGGACTGAATCCTCTATGGCGTCAACCGCAAAGCCTAAGGCTCTAGGTAGATCAGCTAGGGCAAAGCCTGCTGATCTGTCAAGTCCCTCAAGACCTGTTTCAACTGATCCTTCACTGCTTAGCAGACCCCAATAGCTGCTACTGCTGGTTGTATCACCAAGCAGATTTTCATAAGGACTCCAATCTTTTATCTATTGGGTTCTTGAACATTTGGACATTATCCACTGGACATGTCAGTGATTTATACATACAAGAGATGGCTGCGTCCACTGTAGGGACCTTCCATTTTTTTTTTTTTTTGATGAACTTATCCTCCATGGGATAGACCACCGGAAATCTCTTGGGGGAATAAATATTTTCTCAGGACGTTCCCAATCCTGGTAAATGAGCCCTTTCAGTAAAGGGTGAAGTGGAAAAGAACAAACAGTCTGGGGGCTTCTAGCGACCCCAACGAGGATACAGTAGTGGTTGATGGTTCCGCAAGGTGCATTTTTAAATGCTGATCGGACCATGTTAGTCAGAGACTGAACCCATAATCTTTCAGCTTGAGATGCTGAGAAAAGGTTCCCCCACTGTTGATTCCTCTATAACAGAATCAACCTCATCCTGATCCCCTTCAGGCAGGTCGATCCCTGTATGGGACTGTTGCTCTGCTAACAGGCACTCTGAAGGAGGAGACGGAGATCGGGCGTGCTTTCCCTGACAGGGAGGCAGCGATAAATGTTGACAATCTCTCTCTAATCCTCCCAGAGCTGAGGAAAAAACCTCCTCTGTTACATACACAGGAGCAGGTGAACTGAGGACAGCCACAGTACCAAGTACCCCTGCGGGGTCTCTACGGTCACTTACCTCTGAACTTCAGGGGAGACTGGTGCAGCAGAAGTATGCCCAAGATCCTCCGAGCCCGATGAGACCCCCTTCGCTTCCTGGAAGATTCAGTTCCGGAGCTTCTGGACGGCATATTCCTAAGCCTAAAGCTGAGGTATTCCAGCCGTAATACACCACTTTTACTGAGAATAGTCTAGCACAATTGCTGCTATATCACAGTTGGTGTCTACTAATGTGCCTTTCTAGGGGATGCCTGTATCAACCGCTTGCTGTATGCCCTTTTTTTAAATGTTGCCAGCTCTGTCTCTGTACTTCCTCACCACACAAAACTGTGGTTTTTACATGCTGGGACGCCCGCACATGCGCAGAAGCGCTGCGGCGCACACAGAGCGTCATCCCCCAGGCTCCGCCCCCTTTCCTGGCTCACCTCTATATATAGAGGCACGCGCGCGGCCACGTGCGCCTTCGGCGCTAATTTTGAAAAATGGAGACTAGGGACAAGAGCCAGGGCCCCTCTTTGCCGCAGGCCGGGGGATGGACGAGCATTGCAACATGGCAGAGGAAGCAGTTTCCCATAAGAGAACTCACCATCTGCCTGGACTTGCTCTGCTGAGAAGAAACTAGTCCACATGACAAGAAAACATTCCACAGCGGCCTCTAGTGGACAAACACAGGTACCGCAGTCTAATATCTTAAATATATATAAAAACATTTTTTTTTTTTTTTTCTTGACCACCATTAAAAATTATTACATTTTTTTAGTAGTTACAGGCATGCACAGAATTTTGCGGGAATACCATTAGGTAACAGACAGAAAGACAAATTAGGCTTGGGGGTCCCCCAATAGAACCAAGTTCCTGGGGGCCCCCACTTACCTGTTCCCCGCCGCAGGACTTTGGTCCACAAAAGCCCAAACTTCACCTATCACAGCAGTTATTGTAATCAAACCTTCAGGGACCGGGTTCCCAAGGATTCCACTCCCCTGGACCTGTATAGCACCCTGCACAGAAAACATCTTGGTCGTGGGTATGACCAGAGCTCTGGATCCCAGGGTCCAGCTCTCCTAAGAGAAGCATTACAGGCAAAACCTTGCTCTTCTCTGCAAGGCCCGGGTACCGACCGTTTAGCTATGAAGCTTTTTTGGTCGGATCCGGAATAGCTTACTGAGGCCCAAAAGAACCTGTACGCAAGCTCAGTGAAAAACACATGTTTCTTCTTGGCCAACACCTTAGACACTGGCAAAAAACTGAGGTGCTCCCGGATGGGAGGGGCTTATATAGGGGAGGGTACTTCCGGTTTTGGAAGTTGCCAGTGCCAGCACCTGACGGTATCTATATAACCCATTAGTAATGACTATGTCGCTCTGTGTCCCGTGATGTACGAGAAAGAAATGATCTTTACTGTGAACTTGCTTATAGTAGAGTAAAAAAATAATGACAAAGGTAAGTATTAAATAATAAGTAAATATGTACAGATGAGACAGAGAATAAAGGTTATTGGAGAAACCCTCAAGAATCAACTTTGACTGTTGTTGGGGGACTCCTTTCAGTGAGTGACCCAGAGGAAAATACACAAGGATAACAAATTATAGTCTGGATAATACTTCAGTGAATTAACTGCCAACTTTACTTAAATTGGGCTATATGAGTAGGGATGAGCTTCTAGTTCGAGTCGAACCCATGTTCGACTCGAACATCGTCTGTTCGGGCGTTCGCTGAATTTCGAACATTATGGGCCATTCGCGCCAAATTCGAGTGGCACGTCACGGCCCATAATTCACTGCGGCATCGCAGTGCATTGCTGGCTGATGATTGGCCAAGCACGCACTATGCTTTGGCCAATCTCAGCGCAGAAAAAACGGAGAGCCATAATTGGCCAAAGCCAGGGTGGCTTTGGCCAATTATGTCTCAGGGGGTTTAGTACACGCCTCACACTATATAAGGCCGCCTGCATGGTGGCCTTGTGTAGTGTGTTGCGGCAGTGGTTAACCACTTCTCTACTGTGCACGAAAACCCCCTTCCTGCCCAAGCCATTTTTCAGCTTTCAGCGCTGTCACACTTTGAATGACAATTGCGCGGTCGTGCGACGTGGCTCCCAAACGAAATTTGTGTCCTTTTTTTCCCACAAATAGAGCTTTCTTTTGGTGGTATTTGATCACCTCTGCGGTTTTTATTTTTTGCGCTATAAACAAAAGAAGAGCGTCCAGTTTGGAAAAAAAACTCAATTTTTTACTTTTTGCTATAATAAATACCCATTTTTTTTTTAAATAAAATTTTCCTCAGTTTAGGCCGATACGTATTCTTCTACATATTTTTGGTTAAAAAAAAAAAAATTGCAATAAGCGCGTATTGATTGGTTTGCGCAAAAGTTATAGCGTGTACAAAATAGGGGATAGATTTATAGCATTTTTATATTTTTATTTTTTTATTAGTAATGGCGGCGATCTGCGATTTTTTTATTGTGACTGCGATATTGCGGCGGACACATCGGACACTTTTGACACATTTTTGGGACCATTCACGTTTATACAGCGATCCCTGCTATAAAAATGCATTGATTACTGTATAAATGTGATTGGCAGGGAAGGGGTTAACCACTAGGGGGCGGGAAGGGGTTAAATATGTTCCCTCTATGTGTTCTTACTGTGGGGGGAGGGGACTGACTGGGGGAGGTGACCGATGGTTGTCCCTATGTACAAGGGACACACCATCAGTCTCCTCTCCCTCACAGGACGTGGATCTCTGTGTTTACACACAGAGATCCACTTTCCTGCTCGTTTCCCGGGCAATCGCGGGTGCCCGGCGGCAATCGCGGCCGCCGGGCACGCGCACCGGGGCCTTGTGAACGCGGCGGGCACGCACGCGCGCCGCTGGCGGCGAGCGCGCGCCTCCTAGCTTGTTTTAAAGGGAGGACGTCATATGACGTCCTCCCAGAGCGAGAGTATCCTCCGCCCGCCGTCAATTGACAGTGGGCGGGGGACAAGTGGTTAAAGACAGAGAGAGAGATAGTGTCATTTAATTTGAATTAGATAGAGCAGGCAGGCGAGTCAGTTAGCTTCAGTTACAGTGTGTAGAGGATATATATGCATCCTAGGTTTTGTATATATATTTACACACTGTATTTAGTTTAGATATATTCGTTCCTGTTATTCTCTATACTGACTAGGGATGAGCTTTGAGTTCGAGTCAAACTCATGTTCGACTCGAACATTGCCTGTTCGCCCGTTCGCCGAACAACAAACAATTTGGGGTGTTTGCGGCAAATTCGAAAAGTCTATGGAAGAAATCTAAAGTGCTAATTATAAAGACTTATATGCAAGTTATTGTCCTAAAAAGTGTTTTGGGACCCGGGTCCTGCCCCAGGGGACATGTATCAATGCAAAAAAAAGTTTAAAAAACGGCCGTTTTTTTAGGAGCAGTGATTTTAATAATGCTAAAAGTGAAACAATAAAAGTGAAATATTCCTTTAAATTTCGTACCTGGGGGGTGTGTATGATATGCATGTGAGGTCGCGCATGTTTCCCGTGCTTAGAACTGTCCCTGCACAAAGTGTAATTTCTGAAGGAAAAAAAGTCATTTAAAACTCACTCGCGGCTATTAATGAATTGTCGGCTTTTATCAATACATAGAAAAGTCATTGATAAAAAAAAAAAAAAGCGTGGGGGTTCCCCCAAATTCAATTACCAGGCCCTTCAGGACTGGAATGGATATTAAGGAGAACCCCGACGCAAAAAAAAAAAATGGCGTGCGGTTCCCCCTAAATATCCATACCAGGCCCTTCAGATCTGGCATGGATTTTAAGGGGAACTCCACCCCAAATAAAAAAAAAATGGCGTGGAGTCCCCCCAAAAATCCATACCAGACCCTTATCCGAGCACGCAACCTGGCCGGCCGCAGGGGAAGAGGGGGGGATGAGAGAGCGCCCCCCCTCCCTCCTGAACCGTACCAGGCCACATGCCCTCAACATGGGGAGGATGTCCCCATGTTGATGGGGACAAGGGCCTCATCCCCACAACCCTTGCCCGGTGGTTGTGGGGGTCTGCGGGCGGGGGGCTTATCGGAATCTGGAAGACCCCTTTAACAAAGGGGACCCCCAGATCCCGCCCCCCTATGTGAATTGGTAAGGGGTACATTGTACCCCTACCATTTCACAAAGAAAGTGTCAAAAAATGTAAATAAAAACACACAAACACCTTGAAAAAGTCCTTTATTAAAAAATAAAAAAATAATAATAAAAAAACAACAACATTCCAGCGATGAAATCCAGTGTCCCGCGGTGATCCCGATGTCCAGCGCTGTCCGTCATTGGTTGTGCCTGAGCGGACCTGATGGGGAACTTCCTCCGCAGTGTTTTAAATGTATAGACCCGCCCCTTCTAAAGTTCCCCATCAGGTCCGCTCAGCGGACCAGATGCGGAACGCGAGAAGGGGCGGGTCTATTCATGTATTACACAGTGAAGGAAGTTCCCCATCAGGTCCGCCCCTTCGGTATATCAGACCCCGCCTACGTCATTGGCCTGAATGGGAAACTTCCTTCACTGTGTAAATTTAAATTACACAGTGAAGGAAGTTCCCCGCTCAGGCCAATGACATAGGCGGGGTCTGATATACCGAAGGGGCGGACCTGATGGGGAACTTTGTTCACTGTGTAATACATGAATAGACCCGCCCCTTCTCGCGTTCCGCATCTGGTCCGCTGAGCGGACCTGATGGGGAACTTTAGAAGGGGCGGGTCTATACATTTAAAACACTGCGGAGGAAGTTCCCCATCAGGTCCGCTCAGGCACAACCAATGACAGACAGCGCTGGACATCGGGATCGCCGCGGGACACTGGATTTCATCGCTGGAATGTTTTTTTTTTTTTAATAAAGGACTTTTCCAAGGTGTTTGTGTGTTTTTATTTAATTTTTTGGACACTTTCTTCGTGAAATGGTAGGGGTACAATGTACCCCTTACCAATTCACATAGGGGGGCCGGGATCTGGGGGTCCCCTTTGTTAAAGGGGTCTTCCAGATTCCGATAAGCCCCCTGCCGCAGACCCCCACAACCACCGGGCAAGGGTTGTGGGGATGAGGCCCTTGTCCCCATCAACATGGGGACATCCTCCCCATGTTGAGGGCATGTGGCCTGGTACGGTTCAGGAGGGAGGGGGGCGCTCTCTCGTCCCCCCCTCTTCCCCTGCGGCCGGCCAGATCTGAAGGGCCTGATATGGATATTTAGGGGGAACCGCACGCCATTTTTTTTTTGTGTCGGGGTTCTCCTTAATATCCATTCCAGTCCTGAAGGGCCTGGTATGGATATTTAGGGGGAACCGCACGCTTTTTTTTTTTTTTTTTTTTGCGGCGGGGTTCCCCTTAATATCCATTCCAGACCTGAAGGGCCTGGTAATTGAATTTGGGGGAACCCCCACGCTTTTTTTTTTTTATCAATGACTTTTCTATGTATTGATAAAAGCCGACAATTCATTAATAGCCGCGAGTGAGTTTTAAATGACTTTTTTTCCTTCAAAAATGACACTTTGTGCAGGGACAGTTCTAAGCACGGGAAACATGCGCGACTTTACATGCATATCATACACACCCCCCAGGTACGAAATTTAAAGGAAAATTTCACTTTTATTTTTTCATTTTAAGCATTATTAAAATCACCACTCCCGTAAAAACTTCTATTTTTTAAATCTTTTTTTGCATTGATACATGTCCCCTGGGGCAGGACCCGGGTCCCCAAACACTTTTTAGGACAATAAATTGCATATTAGCCTTTATAATTAGCACTTTAGATTTCGAACGTTCAAGTCCATTGTATTTAATAGGGTTCTAAAGTTCACACGAACATTCTGTCTGTTCGCAGGTTCTGGTGCGAACCGAACAGGGGGGTGTTCGGCTCATCCCTGATACTTAAAGGCAGGCAGGTGATTGTGCTAGCTGCAGTATTTTCACTTAGTGTACTGTGTCCTTTGCACAGTGTGCACCTAAAGCTTACCTCAATACAATTGCTGGTGTTCTGATACAAATACAGGCAGGGAGCTGCAGTATTTTGCTTTAGTGTCCTTTGCACAGTGTGCACCTAAAGCTTACCTCAATACAATTGCTGGTGTTCTGATACAAATACAGGCAGGGAGCTACAGTATTTTGCTTTAGTGCCCTTTGCACAGTGTGCACCTAAACCTTACCTCAATACAATTGCTGGTGTTCTAAAACAAATACAGGCAGGGAGCTGCAGTATTTTGCTTTAGTGTCTTTTGCACAGTGTGCACCTAAAGCTAACCTCATTACAATTGCTGGTGTTCTGATACAAATACAGGCAGGGAGCTGCAGTATTTTGTTTTAGTGTCCTTTGCACAGTGTGCACCTAAAGCGTACCTCAATACAATTGCTGGTGTTCTGATACAAATACAGGCAGGGAGCTGCAGTATTTTGCTTTAGTGTCCTTTGCACAGTGTGCACCTATAGCTTACCTCAATACAATTGCTGGTGTTCTGATACAAATACCACAGGCAGGGTGCTGCAGTATTTTCAGTTAGTGTACTGTGTCCTCTGCACCATGGGAAACTAAAGCTAACTGAAGACAATTGCTGGTGTTCTCATATTAATAATACTACAGGCAGGCAGTTGATTCTGCTAGCAGCAGTATAATCAGTATATATATATACATCCCAGCTTTGTGCAGCTACATCTCCCTGCAGGCCATTAGTATGTCTGGAAGGACAACAAGGAGAGGCAGACAGTCACGAGCCAATAAAAGAGGTCAAGCAGGCTCTGTGTCTAGAGGCAACAGTGCTGGTCGTGGACACGGTGCATCCTCATCAGCATGTGGCTGTGTGACACGCTTGTCCTTTTTTTTGGCAGCTGGCCGTGTTGAGCCGCAACATGCCAAAGACTTGGTAGAGTGGATGACCAAGCCATCCTCATCCTCCTTATCCTCTCTCACCCAGGCTTAGGGTACTTTGTCTGGCAAAGCATCTTCCAAAGCGGCCTCTTCCCTCAGCTCAATGGCATCAGTCACTCCTTCCCTAGCCCCACCCTGTCCTCCTGAGGAGTCCCCCGAACTGTTTGACCACAGTGTTGGGTACATGCTCCAGGAGGATGCCCAGTGTTTTGAAGGCTCCGATGATGGTACCCAGCTAGAGGAAGGCAGTAACGTGAGCCCAGAGAGAGGGAGTGCCCAAGAAGGACAGCAATCTGGCAGTCATGTTCCCCCAGCTGCAGCATACTGCCAGGTTTGCTACAGTGATGAGGAGGGAGGGGATGATGAGGTCACAGACTCTACGTGGGTTCCTGATAGGAGAGAGGAGGAGGAGGAGGAGGCACATCTCCAACGAGGCAGGATGCCCTCCAGGGGCCAGCTTAAGGGCAGCACACCGACAGCATCACACCGCAGAGCTCTGCATGTGCAGGCCGCTGCTGTCTCTGCGTGTTATTCCAAAAGTTCTTTGGTGTGGGCCTTTTTTGAGACGAGTGCATCAGATCGCAGTGCTGCTATTTGCAACATATGTCTACAGGCGTATCTCGCGTGGCCAAAACATCACCCGCTTGGGCACCACATGCTTGATCAGACATATGTCGACCTGCCATGCAGTTCGTTGGCAAGCACACCTAAAAGACCCACACCAAAGAACAAAGTGGACCTCTCCTTGCTCCTCATCACCTGGGATCTCCAACCCCACTATACCTTCAGTCCTCTCTGAAACCTGCACTGAGAGGAATGAAGGTGTAGAATTAGGTGTGTCACAGCCAAGTACTTGCAGGCAATCTGCTATCGGTACACCAACGTCAGATTGTACCAGGCAAATTTCCCTGCCCCAGCTGCTGCACAGCCGAAAGAAGTTTGCTTCCAGCCATCCACATGCCCAGCGGTTCAATGCTAGCTTGGCTAAATTGCTAGCACTTCAACTGCTGCCTTTTCAGTTGGTAGACTCTGCCCCCTTCCGTGAGTTTGTGGAATGTGCGGTTCCTCAGTGTCAGGTTCCCAAACGCCACTTTTTCTCATGGAAGGCGATTCCAGCTCTCTACCGGAATGTGGAAGGCAATGTCTTGGCCTCGCTGGACAGGGCGGTCAGCGGTAAGGTGCATATTACCGCTGACTCATGGTCCAGCAGGCATGGACAGGGACGTTACCTATCTTTCACTGCGCAATGGGTGACTCTGCTGGCAGCTGGGAAGGATGCAGGACAAGGTGCAATAGTGTTGGAGGTTGTTCCACCACCACGCCTCCAAAATGCTACTACTGGTAATTCTGACACACCTATCTCCTCCACCCTCCTCTTCTTCTTCCTCCATGGCCTCTTCCTGTGCTTTGTCTCTCGGAACCAGCGGTGCTCCATAGGCGTTCAAGGGGCAATGCAAGTACGCAGGCAAAGAGATGCCATACGGTGCTTGAGCTAGTGTGCTTGGGGGACAGGAGCCACACTGGGGCAGAGATTCTGTCAGCTCTGCAGGGGCAGGCTCAGAGGTGGTTGACGCCATGCCAGCTTAAGCCAGGAATGGTGGTTTCTGACAATGGCACCAACCTCCTCTCCGCCCTCCGACAGGGACACCTGACCCATGTGCCCTGTTTGGCTCACGTCCTTAACTTGGTGGTGTAGTGGTTCTTAGGTAGGTACCCGGCTTACAGGATGTCCTGAGGCAGGCCAGGAAAGTCTGTGTGCATTTTCACTGGTCATATAATGCCAGTGCTCAGTTGGCTGACCTGCAAAAGGAATTTAACCTGCCCAAGAACCGCCTAATCTGTGACATGCCCAGCAGGTGGAACTCTACGTTGGCCATGCTGCAGCGGCTGCACACACAGCAGAGGGCCATCAATGAATATCTGTGCCAATATGGCACCAGGACAGGGTCAGGGGAGCGTGTTTTTTTTTTGCCACGCCGGTGGATCATGATCAGGGATGCATGCACTGTCCTGGCACCATTTGAGGAGGCCACGAGGATGGTGAGCAGTGACAGTGCATGCATCAGTGACACTGTCCCTCTTGTCCACCTGTTGAAGCACACGCTGCATGGAATAATGGACAGGGCACTTGAGGCAGAACAGAGGGAGGAAGAGGAGGACTTTCTTACCTCTCAAGGCCCCCTTTATCCAGACAGTGTACTTGCTGGCCCGCCTATCACACAGGAAGAGGAGGAGGAAGAGAGGAGGATTGTGTCAGCATGGAGGTGGAGCCTAGCACTCAGCATCAGCAGCAGTCTTGAAGGTATCAATTACAGTCCCAAGACACCCATGGACTTGTACGTGGCTGGGAGGAGGTGGCTGCGGATCATGTCATCCTGAGTTGCCCAGGGGACTCCGGACCGAATGCCTTAGCAAACCTACGCTGCATGGCCTCCCATATCCTGCAAAGCCTGCGGAAGGATCCTCGTATTCGTGCTATCAAGGAGAGGGATCATTACTGGCTGGCAACCCTCCTTGATCCACTTTACAAGGGTAAGGTTGAGGAACTTATCTTGCCGTCGCAAGATACATCTTCGGGAGGCCTTGCGGAAAGGTCTGTGCAACGCGTTCCCAGAGACTGTGAGGTTACAAATTCTTGGTCCTGGACAACGTGTTGCTGAGGGTTTAGTCAGTCAAAGAAGGAGCGGTGGATAAGGTGGCCGGTTCCAGCAACCATCACCAGCACCTGGTTTACACGGTGCAGGAATACCTAGGGGCAAGATCAGACTTGGACTCCTTTCCCACCGAAAATCCTCTAGGTTACTGGGTCTTGAGGATGGATCACTGGCCAGAGCTTGCACAGTATGCAATTGAGCTACTGGCCTGTCCTGCATCCAGCGTTCTTTTGGAAAGTACATTCAGTCCTGCTAGAGGCTTTGGAACTGATCACAGGGTGCACCTGTCCACCGACTCTGTCGATCGACTGACCTTCATAAAAATGAATCAGACTTGGATCACCTACCAAGCACCTGATGCTGATGTAATCTAATCATTTTTTTTTTCATTTCAGATCCCTTCAAGACTGCCTATGCTGATGCTGAGTGACTATCCTGTTATGCTTAGTGACTATCCTCTTCCTCCTCAATGATCATGCTGATAGCTTGTAAGAACATTTTTGGTTCTGGGCACCGCCACCAGTGGCTAAGGCCCAATTTTTCAGCCCCTGTTTAACAGGGGCGTGTAATTACAAATTTTGATGCAATACTTTGCAGCAGGGCTCATTCCTGCACTCCAACTAGAGTATCTGTGAGGGGTTACAGTGTTGTGGCACCAGCACCAGTGCCTAAGGCCCAATTTTTCTGCCCCTGTTTAACAGGGGCATGTAATTAAAAATTTTGATGCAATACTTTGCGCTTCAACTAGAGTATCTGTGAGGGGTTGCAGTGTTTTGGCACCAGCACCAGTGCCTAAAGCCCAATTTTTCAGCCCCTGTTTAACAGGGGCATGTAACTACAGTTCTTGATCTAATATTTCACAGCTGGGCCCATGCCTGCGCCCACCAAGAGTAACTGTGAGGACTTAGTGTTGTGACACCAGCACCACCACCACCAAAGGCCCAATTTTTCCTACCACTGTTCAACAATGGCATGTAATTACAATTATTGATATAATAGTTCACAGCAGGGTGTTCCAGCGCCCACCAAGAGTAACTGTGAGGGCTTACAGTGTTGTGGCAACACCAACACCTAAGGGCCAAATTCCTGCAGAGTATATATGGCAGGGCCCTACTTTCAAACATCCAACTTACAAACGACTCCTACTTGCAAACAGAAGGAGACAACAGGAAGTGAGAGGAAATCTACCCCTAGGAAGGGAAATTCTCTCCTGTAAGAGTTAGAGTTAATATGGGAAAAAGGTGACTCCTCTCCACTGATGCTTTATCACCAATCCTTGTTTCACTAAAAACCCCAAATTTAAAAAAAACATTTGTCATATCACTGCTACTTATAAAATATGCTGATATTCTTTACACCCTTCTTTGTGTATGTACCACTTACCAATGTACAGTTAGGCCTCATGCCCACTGACGTTTTTACAGCTGTGTTTTTTAGAGCTTAAAAACGCCTGTCCATGTTATTGTAAATAATTTATTTTATTTATTTATTTATTTTTTGAAAAAAAAAAAAAAAAAAAACGTCGGAGCTAAAACGCGACGCGTTAGTGCACGTTTTTGCGTGTTAGTGCGCGTTTTTTGACGCTCGCGTTTTTTTCTGCCTAATTCTGACGCTGAGGAACGCACTGGTCCTGGTTTTTTTTTACAGCTTAAAAACGTCTATGCTATTTGCAGCTCAAAAACGTCTAGGTGGGCATGAAGCTATAGACTAACATGGACAGGCGTTTTTAAGCTGTAAAAAATGCTCAAAAACGCGGCTGTAAAAACGTCCGTGGGCATGAGGCCTTAAAATTGTATTGAGACTTACTTTTCAACAAACCATTTGTAAACAGAAATGTTCTGAACAGGTGCACAGACATCAAAACAAATGTTACAGGGGTGATACCCCTTCCCTATATTTTCCAAAAAGCTTAAAAATAGATTTATTGGCTGGAGCTACACTTAAAAAAATTACCTGTTCCAAATTACAAACAGATTCTACTTTTGAACAAACCTACAGTCCCTGTCTTGTGTGCACCGCCTGTATTCTGCTGTTCAGAGTATATAGGGCCTGGGGGCCCCACGCCTTTCCTTTTTTTCATTTGGGTGCGGGATCCCCCTTAATATCCATACAAGACCCAAAGGGGCTGGTAATGGGCTGGAGGAGGGGGGGTACCCATGCCATTTTTCTCAATGATTTTCATCCATATTGCCGGGACCAGACATTACATTAAAGCCGCAAGCAGTTTTAAATTACTTTTTTTCCTTTACAAATGTCATTTTGTGCAGGGACAGTTCTAAACACGGGAAACAACGCACAGGCATACTATAGACACCCCCCAGGTACGATATTTAAAGGAATATTTCACTTTTTTTTTTCACTTTAAGCATCATTAACCCCCTTGGCGGTAATCCAGAGTCAGGGTCGGGGTGAGTTTTCCATGCTAAGAGCGGTAACCCCGAGCCAGACTCGGGATTGCATTGCAGGATACAGGGAAGTTACTTACCTTGTTCCCTTGATCCTGCAATGTCCTCCCGCAGTGTGTGCGAGCTGTCTCCTCGCTCGATCCACACTGCCGAGCTCTGTTCCCTGCAACGTTGCGACGCACGGGGATGGAGTTCGGCACCAAATTCAAAAAGTGAAACACACAGAATAGATACAGTATACTGTAATCTTACAGATTACAGTACTGTATCAAATAATTACACACCCTCTTTGTCCCTAGTGGTCTGTCCAGTGTCCTGCATGCAGTTTTATATTATAAAAACTGTTCTTTCTGCCTGGAAACTGAAGATTGTCCATAGCAACCAAAAAGTGTCCCTTTATGTCAAAAAAGGGATTTTTATAACAGCTTACCTGTAAAATCCTTTTCTTGGAGTACATCACGGGTAGGGATGGGCCCGGTGCTCGATTCGAACCCATGTTCGAATCGAGCATCGGGCGTTCGCTCGCTCGTCGAGCCCAGAACTATTTGGGCCGTTCGCATCACATTCGTGTGATGCGAGCGGCCCCGCAATGCATTGCGGCCGGCGCGGCTGGCGCAGTGCATTGCTGGCTGATGATTGGCCAAGCATGCACTGTGACCCCGCATGCTTGGCCAATCACAGCGCCCGAAACTCGGAGAGCAATAATTGGCTACAGGCAGGACGGCTGTAGCCAATTACAGCTCAGGGGCTTTAGTACACGCCCCACCATTTAAAAGGCCGCCACGCCATCGGCCCCGGTCACATGAGTTCCGGCTTTAGGAGAGATTAGTCTGCTGATTCTGTCTTTGCTTGATACTGAAAGATTTGCTCTTCTTTGCTAAACCATTGGCTATTTCTTTGCTAAACCATTGCTACCTAAGTCATTGATCGTTCATTGCTGCTGATTGCACAGTTAGTGTGTTATTAGCTGCTGCTGGGGATTAGTCTGGTGCGTGCTTACTGTTAGTACAGTATTGCAGTAGTACCAACCGCAGTGCTGTTAGCACAGCATTGCACCCCAACAGCACCCATAGGACTTCTAGTGTGTTAGTGGCAGCAAACAGAGCTCCTATATTTTCTTCTCAGCAGCACCCATAGGACTTCTAGTGTGTTAGTGGCATCACACAGAGCTCCTATATTTTCTTCTCAGCAGCACCCATAGGACTTCTAGTGTGTTAGTGGCAGCAAACAGAGCTCCTATATTTTCTTCTCAGCAGCACCCATAGGACTTCTAGTGTGTTAGTGGCATCACACAGAGCTCCTATATTTTCTTCTCAGCAGCACCCATAGGACTTCTAGTGTGTTAGTGGCAGCAAACAGAGCTCCTATATTTTCTTCTCAGCAGCACCCATAGGACTTCTAGTGTGTTAGTGGCAGCAAACAGAGCTCCTATATTTTCTTCTCAGCAGCACCCATAGGACTTCTAGTGTGTTAGTGGCATCACACAGAGCTCCTATATTTTCTTCTCAGCAGCACCCATAGGACTTCTAGTGTGTTAGTGGCAGCAAACAGAGCTCCTATATTTTCTTCTCAGCAGCACCCATAGGACTTCTAGTGTGTTAGTGGCATCACACAGAGCTCCTATATTTTCTTCTCAGCAGCACCCATAGGACTTCTAGTGTGTTAGTGGCAGCAAACAGAGCTCCTATATTTTCTTCTCAGCAGCACCCATAGGACTTCTAGTGTGTTAGTGGCAGCAAACAGAGCTCCTATATTTTCTTCTCAGCAGCACCCATAGGACTTCTAGTGTGTTAGTGGCATCACACAGAGCTCCTATATTTTCTTCTCAGCAGCACCCATAGGACTTCTAGTGTGTTAGTGGCAGCAAACAGAGCTCCTATATTTTCTTCTCAGCAGCACCCATAGGACTTCTAATGTGTTAGTGGCATCACACAGAGTTCCTATATTTTCATCTCAGCAGCACCCATAGGACTTCTAGTGTGTTAGTGGCATCACACAGAGCTCCTATATTTTCTTCTCAGCAGCACCCATAGGACTTCTAGTGTGTTAGTGGCAGAAAACAGAGCTCCTATATTTTCTTCTCAGCAGCACCCATAGGACTTCTAGTGTGTTAGTGGCAGCAAACAGAGCTCCTATATTTTCTTCTCAGCAGCACCCATAGGACTTCTAGTGTGTTAGTGGCATCACACAGAGCTCCTATATTTTCTTCTCAGCAGCACCCATAGGACTTCTAGTGTGTTAGTGGCAGCAAACAGAGCTCCTATATTTTCTTCTCAGCAGCACCCATAGGACTTCTAGTGTGTTAGTGGCAGCAAACAGAGCTCCTATATTTTCTTCTCAGCAGCACCCATAGGACTTCTAGTGTGTTAGTGGCAGCAAACAGAGCTCCTATATTTTCTTCTCAGCAGCACCCATAGGACTTCTAGTGTGTTAGTGGCAGCAAACAGAGCTCCTATATTTTCTTCTCAGCAGCACCCATAGGACTTCTAGTGTGTTAGTGGCAGCAAACAGAGCTCCTATATTTTCTTCTCAGCAGCACCCATAGGACTTCTAGTGTGTTAGTGGCATCACACAGAGCTCCTATATTTTCTTCTCAGCAGCACCCATAGGACTTCTAGTGTGTTAGTGGCATCACACAGAGCTCCTATATTTTCTTCTCAGCAGCACCCATAGGACTTCTAGTGTGTTAGTGGCAGCAAACAGAGCTCCTATATTTTCTTCTCAGCAGCACCCATAGGACTTCTAGTGTGTTAGTGGCAGCAAACAGAGATCCTATATTTTCTTCTCAGCAGCACCCATAGGACTTCTAGTGTGTTAGTGGCATCACACAGAGCTCCTATATTTTCTTCTCAGCAGCACCCATAGGACTTCTAGTGTGTTAGTGGCAGCAAACAGAGCTCCTATATTTTCTTCTCAGCAGCACCCATAGGACTTCTAGTGTGTTAGTGGCATCACACAGAGCTCCTATATTTTCTTCTCAGCAGCACCCATAGGACTTCTAGTGTGTTAGTGGCAGCAAACAGAGCTCCTATATTTTCTTCTCAGCAGCACCCATAGGACTTCTAGTGTGTTAGTGGCAGCAAACAGAGCTCCTATATTTTCTTCTCAGCAGCACCCATAGGACGTCTAGTGTGTTAGTGGCATCACACAGAGCTCCTATATTTTCTTCTCAGCAGCACCCATAGGACTTCTAGTGTGTTAGTGGCAGCAAACAGAGCTCCTATATTTTCTTCTCAGCAGCACCCATAGGACTTCTAGTGTGTTAGTGGCAGCAAACAGAGCTCCTATATTTTCTTCTCAGCAGCACCCATAGGACTTCTAGTGTGTTAGTGGCAGCAAACAGAGCTCCTATATTTTCTTCTCAGCAGCACCCATAGGACTTCTAGTGTGTTAGTGGCATCACACAGAGCTCCTATATTTTCTTCTCAGCAGCACCCATAGGACTTCTAGTGTGTTAGTGGCATCACACAGAGCTCCTATATTTTCTTCTCAGCAGCACCCATAGGACTTCTAGTGTGTTAGTGGCAGCAAACAGAGCTCCTATATTTTCTTCTCAGCAGCACCCATAGGACTTCTAATGTGTTAGTGGCATCACACAGAGTTCCTATATTTTCATCTCAGCAGCACCCATAGGACTTCTAGTGTGTTAGTGGCATCACACAGAGCTCCTATATTTTCTTCTCAGCAGCACCCATAGGACTTCTAGTGTGTTAGTGGCAGCAAACAGAGCTCCTATATTTTCTTCTCAGCAGCACCCATAGGACTTCTAGTGTGTTAGTGGCAGCAAACAGAGCTCCTATATTTTCTTCTCAGCAGCACCCATAGGACTTCTAGTGTGTTAGTGGCATCACACAGAGCTCCTATATTTTCTTCTCAGCAGCACCCATAGGACTTCTAGTGTGTTAGTGGCAGCAAACAGAGCTCCTATATTTTCTTCTCAGCAGCACCCATAGGACTTCTAGTGTGTTAGTGGCAGCAAACAGAGCTCCTATATTTTCTTCTCAGCAGCACCCATAGGACTTCTAGTGTGTTAGTGGCAGCAAACAGAGCTCCTATATTTTCTTCTCAGCAGCACCCATAGGACTTCTAGTGTGTTAGTGGCAGCAAACAGAGCTCCTATATTTTCTTCTCAGCAGCACCCATAGGACTTCTAGTGTGTTAGTGGCAGCAAACAGAGCTCCTATATTTTCTTCTCAGCAGCACCCATAGGACTTCTAGTGTGTTAGTGGCAGCAAACAGAGCTCCTATATTTTCTTCTCAGCAGCACCCATAGGACTTCTAGTGTGTTAGTGGCATCACACAGAGCTCCTATATTTTCTTCTCAGCAGCACCCATAGGACTTCTAGTGTGTTAGTGGCAGCAAACAGAGCTCCTATATTTTCTTCTCAGCAGCACCCATAGGACTTCTAGTGTGTTAGTGGCAGCAAACAGAGCTCCTATATTTTCTTCTCAGCAGCACCCATAGGACTTCTAGTGTGTTAGTGGTAGCAAACAGAGCTCCTATATTTTCTTCTCAGCAGCACCCATAGGACTTCTAGTGTGTTAGTGGCATCACACAGAGCTCCTATATTTTCTTCTCAGCAGCACCCATAGGACTTCTAGTGTGTTAGTGGCAGCAAACAGAGCTCCTATATTTTCTTCTCAGCAGCACCCATAGGACTTCTAGTGTGTTAGTGGCATCACACAGAGCTCCTATATTTTCTTCTCAGCAGCACCCATAGGACTTCTAGTGTGTTAGTGGCAGCAAACAGAGCTCCTATATTTTCTTCTCAGCAGCACCCATAGGACTTCTAGTGTGTTAGTGGCAGCAAACAGAGCTCCTATATTTTCTTCTCAGCAGCACCCATAGGACTTCTAGTGTGTTAGTGGCAGCAAACAGAGCTCCTATATTTTCTTCTCAGCAGCACCCATAGGACTTCTAGTGTGTTAGTGGCATCACACAGAGCTCCTATATTTTCTTCTCAGCAGCACCCATAGGACTTCTAGTGTGTTAGTGGCAGCAAACAGAGCTCCTATATTTTCTTCTCAGCAGCACCCATAGGACTTCTAGTGTGTTAGTGGCAGCAAACAGAGCTCCTATATTTTCTTCTCAGCAGCACCCATAGGACTTCTAGTGTGTTAGTGGCAGCAAACAGAGCTCCTATATTTTCTTCTCAGCAGCACCCATAGGACTTCTAGTGTGTTAGTGGCATCACACAGAGCTCCTATATTTTCTTCTCAGCAGCACCCATAGGACTTCTAGTGTGTTAGTGGCAGCAAACAGAGCTCCTATATTTTCTTCTCAGCAGCACCCATAGGACTTCTAGTGTGTTAGTGGTAGCAAACAGAGCTCCTATATTTTCTTCTCAGCAGCACCCATAGGACTTCTAGTGTGTTAGTGGCAGCAAACAGAGCTCCTATATTTTCTTCTCAGCAGCACCCATAGGACTTCTAGTGTGTTAGTGGCAGCAAACAGAGCTCCTATATTTTCTTCTCAGCAGCACCCATAGGACTTCTAGTGTGTTAGTGGCAGCAAACAGAGCTCCTATATTTTCTTCTCAGCAGCACCCATAGGACTTCTAGTGTGTTAGTGGCATCACACAGAGCTCCTATATTTTCTTCTCAGCAGCACCCATAGGACTTCTAGTGTGTTAGTGGCAGCAAACAGAGCTCCTATATTTTCTTCTCAGCAGCACCCATAGGACTTCTAGTGTGTTAGTGGCAGCAAACAGAGCTCCTATATTTTCTTCTCAGCAGCACCCATAGGACTTCTAGTGTGTTAGTGGCAGCAAACAGAGCTCCTATATTTTCTTCTCAGCAGCACCCATAGGACTTCTAGTGTGTTAGTGGCATCACACAGAGCTCCTATATTTTCTTCTCAGCAGCACCCATAGGACTTCTAGTGTGTTAGTGGCAGCAAACAGAGCTCCTATATTTTCTTCTCAGCAGCACCCATAGGACTTCTAGTGTGTTAGTGGCAGCAAACAGAGCTCCTATATTTTCTTCTCAGCAGCACCCATAGGACTTCTAGTGTGTTAGTGGCAGCAAACAGAGCTCCTATATTTTCTTCTCAGCAGCACCCATAGGACTTCTAGTGTGTTAGTGGCAGCAAACAGAGCTCCTATATTTTCTTCTCAGCAGCACCCATAGGACTTCTAGTGTGTTAGTGGCAGCAAACAGAGCTCCTATATTTTCTTGTCAGCAGCACACATAGTACCTATAGTGTGTTAGTGTCAGCACCCATAGGACCTACAGTGTGTTGTGAGCACACATAGGAGTTCTATTTTTTATACTATATACACTACCGACTACAATGGCTGGAAGACCGCCAAGGAGAGGCAGAGCGTGCCGAGGCAAGAACACAGGGCAGGCAGGCTCTGTTTCTAGAGACAACAGTGCTGGCCGTGGACGTGGTCGTGCATCGTCATCAGCACGTGGCCATGGGACACGCTTGTCTTTGTTTTCGGCAGCTGGACATGTGGAGCCGCATCATGCCGAAGGCTTGGTAGAATGGATGACCAAGCCCTCCTCATCCTCCTCATCCTCTCTCACCCAGGCTCAGGGTACTGGCAGAGCAGCTGCCAACGCGTACTCAATGGCATCATCAGCCACCCCTTCCCTAGACCCACCATGTCCTCCTGAGGAGTCCCCCGAACTGTTTGAGCACAGTGTTGGGTACATGCTCCAGGAGGATGCCCAACGATTCGAAGGCTCAGATGATGATACCCAGCTTGAGGAAGTCAGTAGTGTGCGCGCAGAGAGAGGGGATGCTGAAGGACAGCAATCTGGCAGTAGTGTTCCACCAGCTGCAGCTTACTGCCAGGTTTGCTCTAGTGGTGAAGAGGGAGGGGATGATGAGGTCACTGACTCCACGTGGGTGCCTGAAGGGAGAGAGGAGGAGGAGGAGGAGGATGCAGCGTCACATGTCCAACGAGGCAGGATGCCCCCTGGAGGCCAGCTAGAGGCCAGCACAGCAACTGTACCACACCGCAGAGCTCCGCCTGTGCAGGGCGCTGCCTCTGCACGTTATCACAAAAGTTCTTTGGTGTGGGCCTTTTTTGAGACGAGTGCATCAGATCGCACCACTGCTATTTGCAATATTTGTCTCAAGCGTATCTCGCGTGGCCAAAACATCAGCCGCTTGGGCACCACAAGCATGAGCAGACATATGTCGACCTGCCATGCAGCTCGTTGGCAAGCACACATAAAAGACCCACACCAAAGAACAAAGCGGACCTCTCCTTGCTCCTCATCAGCTGGGATCTCCATCCCCACTATATCTTCAGTCCTCTCTGAAAGCTGCTCTGAGAGGACTGAAGGTGTAGAATTAGGTGTGTCACAACCAAGTACTTGCAGTACACCGACGTCCGATTGTAGCAGGCAAATTTCCCTGCCCCAGCTGCTGGACCGTCGAAAGAAGTATACTCCCAGCCATCCACATGCCCAGCGGTTGAATGCTAGCTTGGCTAAATTGCTAGCACTTCAACTGCTGCCTTTTCAGTTGATAGACTCGGCCCCCTTCCGTGAGTTTGTTCAATGTGCGGTTCCTCAGTGGCAGGTTCCCAAACGCCACTTTTTCTCACGGAAGGCGATTCCGTCTCTCTACTGGCATGTGGAAGGCAATGTCCATGCCTCGCTGGACAGGGCGGTCAGCGGTAAGGTGCATATTACCGCTGACTCATGGTCCAGCAGGCATGGACAGGGACGTTATCTTTCTTTCACGGCCCATTGGGTCACTCTATTGGTAGCTGGGAGGGATGCAGGACAAGGTGCAGTAGTGTTGGAGGTTGTTCCGCCACCACGCCTCCAAAATGCTACTACTGGTTGTGACACACCTCTCTCCTCCACCCCCTCCTCTTCTTCTTCCTCCATGTCCTCTTCGAGTGCTCTGTCCTCGGAACCAGCGGTGCTCCGTAGGCGTACAAGGGGCTACGCGAGTACGCAGGCAAAAAGATGCCATGCCGTGCTTGCGCTGGTGTGTTTGGGGGACAGGAGCCACACTGGGCCAGAGGTTCTGGCAGCTCTGCAGGGGCAGGCCGAGAGGTGGTTGACGCCACGCCAGCTTAAGCCAGGAATGGTCGTTTCTGATAATGGCACCAACCTCCTCTCCGCCCTGCGACAGGGGCAGCTCACCCATGTGCCCTGTATGGCTCACGTCCTCAACCTGGTGGTGCAGCGGTTCTTGGGCAGGTTCCCAGGCTTACAGGATGTCCTGAGGCAGGCCAGGAAAGTCTGTGTGCATTTCCGCCGATCTTATAATGCCAGTGCTCGGCTGACTGAGCTGCAAAAGGAGCTGAACCTGCCCAAGAACCGCCTAATATGTGACATGCCCACCAGGTGGAACTCAACGTTGGCCATGCTGCAGCGACTGCACACGCAGCAGAGGGCCATCAATGAGTACCTTTGTGACTACGGCACCAGGACAGGGTCAGGGGAGCTTGGCTTTTGTTCCCCACGCCAGTGGAGCATGATCAGGGATGCATGCACTGTCCTCTCACCATTTGAGGAGGCCACGAGGATGGTGAGCAGTGACAGTGCATGCATCAGTGACACTGTACCTCTTGTCCACCTGTTGGAGCATACGCTGCGTGGGATAATGGACAGGGCACTTGAGGCAGAACAGAGGCAGGAAGAGGAGGACTTCCTTGTCTCTCAAGGCCCCCTTTATCCAGACAATGTTCCTTCTGTCCCACCCATCACACAGGAAGAGGAGGAGGAGGAGGAGGAGGAGGAGGATTGTGTGAGCATGGAGGTGGAGCCTGGCACTCAGCATCAGCAGCAGCAGTCTTTTAGGGATGATGTACAGTCCCAACAAACCAGTGGACTTGTACGTGGCTGGGAGGAGGTGGCTGGCGATCATGTCATCCTCAGTGACCCAGAAGACTCCGGACCGAATGCCTCAGCTAACCTACGCTGCATGGCCTCCCTGATCCTGCAAAGCCTGCGGAAGGATCCTCGTGTTCTTCGGATCAAGGAGAGTGACCATTACTGGCTGGCCACTCTCCTTGATCCACGGTACAAGGGTAAGGTTGCGGACCTTATCTTGCCGTCGCAGAGGGAGCAGAGGATGAGACATCTCAGGGAGGCCTTGCAGAAAGGTCTGTGCAACGCGTTCCCAGAAACTGGGAGGTTACAAACTCCTGGTCCTGGACGACAAGTTGCTGAGGCTTCGGTCAGTAGCAGAAGGAGCGGTGGGGAAGGTGGACGTCTGACCGATGCGTTCAGACAATTTTTTAGTCCGCAGCCCCAAGGTATGATCGGTTCCAGCAACCATCGCCAGCGTCTGATATACATGGTGCAGGAATACCTAGGGGCAAGGTCAGACTTGGACACCTTTCCCACCGAAAATCCTCTGGCTTACTGGGTCCTGAGGATGGATCACTGGCCAGAGCTTGCACAGTATGCAATTGAGCTACTGGCCTGTCCTGCATCCAGCGTTCTTTCCGAACGCACATTCAGTGCTGCTGGAGGATTTGTCACCGATCATAGGGTGCGCCTGTCCACCGACTCGGTTGATCGACTGACCTTCATAAAAATGAATCAGTCTTGGATCACCACCAGCTACCAGACACCTGAAGCGGATATAACGGAATAATTTATAATGTCACATCCCTTCAAGACTGCCTATGCTGATGCTGAGTGACTGTCCTGTTATGTTCACTGACTATCCTCTTCCTCCTCCTCAATGATCCATGCCACCACACCAGTGCCTAAGGCACAATTTTTCAGCCCCTGTATAACAGGGGCGTGTAATTACAATTTTTTAAAAAGATGCTTCGCAACAGGTGTGACTGCTGTGCTCAGAGTACAGTATCTGTGAGGGGTTGCAGTGTTGTGGCACCAGCACCAGCACCAGTGCCTAAGGCACAATTTTTCAGCCCCTGTTGGGGCGTGTAATTACAATTTTTAGGCAATGCTTTGCAACAGGTCTCATTGCTGTGCTCAGAGTACAGTATCTGTGAGGGGTTGCAGTGTTGTGGCACCAGCACCAGTGCCTAAGGCACAATTTTTCAGCCCCTGTATAACAGGGGCGTGTAATAAAATTTTTTTAAAAAGATGCTTCGCAACAGGTGTGACTGCTGTGCTCAGAGTACAGTATCTGTGAGGGGTTGCAGTGTTGTGGCACCAGCACCAGTGCCTAAGGCACAATTTTTCAGCCCCTGTTGGGGCGTGTAATTACAATTTTTAGGCAATGCTTTGCAACAGGTCTCATTGCTGTGCTCAGAGTACAGTATCTGTGAGGGGTTGCAGTGTTGTGGCACCAGCACCAGTGCCTAAGGCACAATTTTTCAGCCCCTGTATAACAGGGGCGTGTAATTAAATTTTTTTAAAAAGATGCTTCGCAACAGGTGTGACTGCTGTGCTCAGAGTACAGTATCTGTGAGGGGTTGCAGTGTTGTGGCACCAGCACCAGTGCCTAAGGCACAATTTTTCAGCCCCTGTTGGGGCGTGTAATTACAATTTTTAGGCAATGCTTTGCAACAGGTCTCATTGCTGTGCTCAGAGTACAGTATCTGTGAGGGGTTGCAGTGTTGTGGCACCAGCACCAGTGCCTAAGGCACAATTTTTCAGCCCCTGTATAACAGGGGCGTGTAATTACAATTTTTTAAAAAGATGCTTCGCAACAGGTGTGACTGCTGTGCTCCAAGTACAGTATCTGTGAGGGGTTGCAGTGTTGTGGCACCAGCACCAATGCCTAAGGCACAATTTTTCAGCCCCTGTTTAACAGGGGCGTGTAATTACAAATCTTGATCTAATAGTTCACAGCAGGGCCCATTCCTGCGCCCACCAAGAGTAACTATGAGGGCCTACAGTCTTGTGGCAACACCGTCCACCACCACCACCACCACCAAAGGCCCAATTTTTCTGCCCTGTTCAACAGGTGCATGCAATTACAAATCTTGATCTAATAACTCACAGCAGGGCCCATTCCTGCACCCACCAAGAGTAACTGTGAGGGCTTACAGTCTTGTGGCAACACCGTCCACCACCACCACCACCACCACCAAAGGCCCAATTTTTCTGCCCGGTTCAACAGGTGCATGCAAGTACAAATCTTGATCTATTAACTCACAGCAGGGCCCATTCCTGTGCCCACCAGTCTTGTGGCTACACCAACATCTAATAGGGCAAATTTCTGCAGAGTATATACGGCAGGCCCCTACTTTCAAACATCCAACTTACAAACGACTCCTACTTGCAAACGGCAAGAGAAAACAGGAAGTGAGAGGAAATCTACCCCTAGGAAGGAAAATTCTATCCTGTTAGATTTAATTTGGGAAAAAGGTATCTCCTCTCTACTGATGCTTTATCACCAATCCTTGTTTCAATTAAAACCCCACTTTTCCAAAAACATTTGTCATTGGGACGGAAAGTGAGGTGACATGTTCTGAACAGATGTGCAAAGACAGCAAATGTTACAGGGGTGATAACCCCTCCCTATGTTCTCCAAAAAGCTTAAAAATTGATTTTTTTGGGATGTAGCTACACTTCATAATGTACCTGTTCAGATTCTACTTAAGAACAAACCTACAGTCCATGTCTTGTTTGCACCACCTATATACTGCTGTTCAGAGTATATAGGGTTGTAGGTATAGGGTTTTATTTTGGGTGCGGGGTCCCCCTTAGTATCCATACAAGACCCAAAGGGGCTGGGGTGGGGGGGGGTGATGGGGTAGCCATGCCATTTTTCTCAAGGATTTTCAGCCATATGGCGGCCAGGACAAGACATGACATTAAAGCCGCAAGTGGTTTTAAATGGCTTCTTTTTTTCCTTTACAAATGTCATTTTGTGCAAGGACAGTTCTAAACACGGGAAACACATGCCACTTCACAGGCATACTTTAGACACCCCCCAGGTACCATATTTAAAGGAAAATTTCACTTTTTTTTTTTCACTTTATGCATCATTAAAATGACTGCTCCCGAAAAAACTTTAGTTTTTAAAATTTCTTTTTGCATTGATATATGTCCCCTGGGGCAGGACCCGGGTCCCCAAACCTGTTTTATAACATTAACATGCATATTGGCCGTTGTAATTAGCAATTTTGATTTCGAACGTTCGCGTCCATTATAACGAATAGGGTTCGAAAATTCGCGCGAACTTTCGGTCCGTTCGAAGGTTCTGGTGCGAACCGAACCCGGGGGTGTTCGGCTCATCCCTAATCACGGGACACAGAGCGACTTAGTCATTACTAATGGGTTATATAGATTACCTTCAGGTGTTGGCACTGGCCAATTCCAAACCGGAAGTACCCTCCCCTATATAAGCCCCTCCCATCCGGGAGCACCTCAGTTTTGTAGCCAAGCAATAAGTGTCCCAAAAAGAGGGGTGGGAGCTCTGTGTCCCGTGATGTACTCCAAGAAAAGGATTTTACAGGTAAGCTGTTATAAAAATCCCTTTTTCTTTTTCGTACATCACGGGACACAGAGCGACTTAGTCATTACTAATGGGACGTCCCAAAGCAATGCCAAATGAGGGGAGGGATACATAAGCTGGGTGCCATCAGGCATGAGGCTCTTTTGCGGCCTGCAACACACTGCGCCCAAAGGCGACATCCTCCTGACTTCTGACGTCTACCTGGTAGAATCTAGTAAACGTGTGTACTAAGGACCATGTTGTGGCCTTACAGACTTGAGCCAGGGAGGCTTGGTGATGCACTGCCCATGAAGTTCCAACTGCTCTTGTGGAGTGCGCCCTAACTTTGAACGGAGGCGGTCTCCTTTTCAAGCCATAGGCTTGTATTATGACCTGTCGAATCCACTTGGCTAAAGTAGATTTTTGATGCTGCCTGACCCTTTCTGGGGCCTTCCAGCAGAACAAACAAAGTATCCGTTCTACGAATCTGAGCAGTGGCTTTAAGATAAGCTTTAACTGCTCTTACTACATCCAAAGAATGCAATAACTTTTCCTCTACCGAACTAGGTTTGGGGAAAAAGGAAGGAAGAACCACATCTTGGTTCAAACGGAACCTCGATACCACCTTAGGAAGAAGGCTGGATGAGGACGTAACACTACTCTGTCCTTATGGATAACCAGATATGGCTCCTTACAGGACAAGGCGGCTAATTCCGATACTCTTTTAGCCGAACAAATGGCTACTAAGAAAATCAATTTCCTGGTGAGAAGAACCAAGAAAATGTGCCGCAATGGTTCAAATGGTTGTTTCTGTAGAACCGACAGAACCAGGTTTAAGTCCCATGGACATATGGGAATACTAACCGGAGGGCTAATACGCATCACTCCTTGTATGAAAGCTTTGACTAATGAATGCAAAGCCAAGGGCCTTTGAAAAAAATATTGACAAGGCCGTCTGACCCTTGATAGTACTCAAGGCAAGCTTCCTATCAACAGCCCACTGTAGGAAGTCCAGAATCCTACCTATTACGTACTTACGTGGATGCCATTTCCTGGCCTCACACCACGTGATGTACGCCTTCTAGATCCTATAATAGATCTGCCTGGATACCGGCTTCCTGGCATTGATCATGGTAGATACCACAGGATTAGAGAGCCCTCTCTTTTTTAGAATGTGGGCTTCAATAGCCAGGCCGTCAAACCTAGGGCTGGTAAGGAAGGGTAGTATATCGGTCCTTGCGAAAGCAGGTCCGGACGATGTGGGAGGGTCCAAGGACTTCCCACTGACATTTTTACAATCTCCGCGTACCATGCCCTTCGGGGCCACGCTGGAGCCACCAGAATCACTGGTTTCTTTTCTACCCTGATTCTGCGGATTAATCGCGGTGGGAATGCATATATCAGCTTGAACTGATCCCAAGGGAACACTAGGGCATCCGAACCGCAAGCTAGGGGATCCTTTGTGCGAGACACAAATCTGTCCACCTTTGCGTTGAATCTGGATGCTGGCAGATCTACATCCGGAGTTCCCCACCGCTGGCATATTGCCTGGAAAACCTCGGGGTGAAGAGACCATTCCCCCGGGCATAATTGCTGGCGACTTAAAAAGTCCGCTCTCCAATTTTCCACTCCTGGGATGAAAACCGCGGATATGGCTGTGACATACCTTTCTGCCCATTCCAGGATGCAATTCGCTTCCCTCTGGGCTGCACGACTCCTGGTGCCACCCTGGAGATTGATATATGCCACTGCTGTGGCATTGTCTGATTGAATTCTGACAGGTGACCCTTGGAGTTTGGATGTCCATGCTACTAGGGCATACCGGGCTGCTCGTATCTCTAAGAGATTGGTGGGCAGGGCCTTCTCTGCTTCTGACCACTTGCCCTGGAGAGACCATTGCTCCAGTACTGCCCCCCAGCCTATGAGGCTGGCAACTGTAGTGACCACCTTCCAAGAAACTGGACTGAAGGGTTTCCCTTTCCAGATTCTGGGGCACCAACCACCAATGGAAGCTCTTGCGAACGGAAGGGGACAGGGACATTGGTAAGTCTAAAGCCTGAACTTTTTTGTTCCAGGCTGACAGTATGGCCCTCTGCAAGTTCCTTGAATGGAATTGACCGTAGGGTACCGCTTCGAATGAAGCCACCATTTTTCCCAGCAGCCTTATACACAGGCGTATGGATGGTTTTTCTTTTTTGTACCCACTAAGTGGGTCAAATCTTTCAAAGACGACACCTTCTCTGGAGGTAAGAAAATCTTTCTCTGATTTGAATCCAGTCTTAGCCCCCAAGTATTCCAGGCTTTTGACTGGTTTTAGGGCTGACTTGTCTCGGTTGATAATGCAACCGTGAGATTCCAGATACTTGATTATCTTGTGAACGACCACTTCTAGTTTTTTTCACTGAGTGGTCTATCAGCAACAAGTCGTCTAGATATGCCATTATCGTTACACCTTGTGTTCCTAGTTTGGCCAACCGTAGGGCCAGAATTTTTGTGAACACTCGTGGTGCCGTGGCCAGACCGAAAGGTAAGGCTCTGAACTGAAAATGGCGCCCTTCTACTGCAAGGCGTAGAAATTTCTGGTGGGCCGGACAGATGGGAATATGCAAATAAGCATCCCTTATGTCGATCGAGGCTAACCATTCCTGCCCACCGATCGGATCGACTCCATCCGAAAAAGTCCTGATATGTAGGAACTTGTTTAACCCTTTTATATTTAATATGGGCCTCATGTCCCCATTTGGTTTGGGGACTGTGACAAGGTTCGAGTAAAACCCGAACCCGTTTTCTTTCAAGGGAACCTTCATGATTACCCTTGGGGCAATAGTTGCTCTAGTGCCAGAAGGAGGGATCCACTCTTCTGGGGATCGCTTGGCAAGTTTGACCTTATAAAATGGGCAGGAGGAATGTCTTTTAACTCCAGCCTGTATCCCAGACTTACTGCGGAGATCACCCATCTGTCTCTGATGGTGTCCCGCCAGGTCTCTGTGAACAACTGAAGTCTTCCCCTCACCCGACTGAGTGGGGGCAACCCTTCATGACTTAGGGGGAGGTTTTGTACCTCTCTTGACCCAGGGTTTCTTGTTACCCTGTGATTGTCCCTGATTTCTGCCCCCTGGATTTGACCGCGGAGGCCGTCGGAACTGTTTCACAGCCGATGTGCCAGGGACTGGAGAAGTAGGCCTCTTAAAAGAAGGACTTCTACCCTTGTTCTTAACCGGTAAGAGTGAACTTTTACCGGCAGAAATTTTCTGGATATATTTGTCCAGATCTTCTCCAAATAAGCGTTCTCCATGAAATGGGAAGCTAACCAGCAGTTTTTTACAGGGAGCTTCAGCAGACCAGTTTTTGAGCCACAGAAGCCTACGCATATGTACTATAGACAGCGTAAAGCGGGAGGCCTGTTGGATTGTATCCTTTATGGCGTCCACCGCAAAACACAAGGCTCTAGGCAGGTCAGCTAGGGCAAGAGCCTGCTGATCTGGTAAGTCCCTTAAGACTTGTTTTAACTGATCTTTCACTGCTTGGCAGACTCCAATCGCTGCTACCGCAGGTTGTGTCACCATGCTTGCTGTAGAGAAAGCAGATTTTAGTAAAGACTCCAATTTTTTATCTATTGGGTCTTTGAACATTGGAACATTATCTACTGGACATGTCAGTGATTTGTTAACAGAAGAGATGGCTGCGTCCACTGCAGGGACCCTACATTTTTTTATGAATTTTTTTATGAACTTATCCTCCATGGGATAGATCACCGGAAATCTCTTGGGGGAGCAAATATTTTATCAGGATGCTCCCAATCCTGGTAAATAAGCCCTTCTAATAAAGGGTGGATTGGGAAGGAACAGACAGCCTGGGGAGCTTTTAGCGACCCCAGCGAGGAAACCGTAGTGGATGGTGGTTCCGCCAGAGGCATTTTAAATGCTGATCGGACCATGTTAGTCAGAGACTGAACCCATAATCTTTCAGCCTGAGATGCTGAGAAAGGTTCTTCCACTGTTGATTCCTCCATAACTGAATCAACCTCATCCTGATCCCCTTCAGGTAGGTCGATCTCTGTGTGGGGCTGTTCCTCCACTAACAGGCACTCTGAAGGAGGAGACGGAGATCGGACGCGCTTTTCCTGTGACAGGGAAGCAGCGATCAATGCTGTTAATCTCTCTTCCAATCCTCCCAGAGTTGAGGATAAAACCTCCTCTGTTATATATACAGGAGCAGGTGGACTGGGGACAGCCGCAGCACCAGGCACTCCTGCGGGGTTTCTACGGCTACTGACCTCTGAATTCTCAGGGGAGATTGGTGCAGTACAAGCATGCCCAATATCCTCAGAGCCCGATGGAGACCCCTTTGGCTTCCTGGAAGACCTATTTCCGGAGCGTCTGGACGACATATCCTTTAAGCACAAAGCTGAGGTATTCCCGTCGTCATACACCAATTTTTGCTGGTAATAGTCTAACACAGTTGCTGCTATATACCAGCTGGTATCCACTAAAGTGCCTTTCTATGGGGATGCCTGCATCAACCGCCTCTGTGTGCCACTGTTTGTTGCTAGCTCTGTTTGCATCCAGCTGACACTTGTACTGTGTCTTTTAACCATGCTGGGACGCCTGCACATGCGCAGAAGCGCCGCGGCGCGCATCGAGCGTCATCCACCCGCCCCTTTTTTTTCATAGGAGGCGCGTGCACGCGCCCGCACGCGCGCCCGAGCGCCATTGGCGCCCTTTTCGAAATCAAACAGGGACTAGGAGCCAGGGCCCTTTTTGCCGGAGGGCCTGTGCGGTGGATGAGCGCAGCAACAGGGCAGAGGAAGTGGATTCCCACAGAGAAACTTACCAACTGCCTGGATCTTTTGACTTGAGAAAACCAAAGATCCACATGACAAGAAAAATGGACTACAGCGTCCTCTAGTGGTTTAACACAGGTACCGCGGTCCCTTTTTTTTTTTTTTTTTTTTTCTTGACTACTATTAAAATTTTACATTTTCAGTAGTTACAGGCAAACACAGGTATTAGCGGGAATACCGTTAGGTAACAGACAGAAAGACAAATTAGGCTTGGGGGTCCCCCAATAGAACCAAGTTCCTGGGGGCCCCCACTTACCTGATCCCCGCCGCAGGACTTTGTTTGGTCCACAGAAGTCCAAACTTCACCTATCATGGCAGGCATTGTAATTAAACCTTCAGGGACCGGGTTCCCAAGGATTCCACTCCCCTGGACCTGTATAGCACCCTGCACAGACAACATCTTGGTCGTGGGTATGACCAGAGCTCTGGATCCCAGGGTCCAGCCCTCCTAAGAGAGGCATTACAGGCAAAACCTTGCTCTTCTGCTGCAAGGCCCGGGTACCGACCGTTTAGCTATGAAGCTTTTTTGGTGGGATCCGGAACAGCTTACTAAGGCCCAAAAGAACCTGTACGCAAGCCCAGTGAAAACACATGTTACTCTTTGGCCAACACCTTAGACACTGGCAAAAAACTGAGGTGCTCCCGGATGGGAGGGGCTTATATAGGGGAGGGTACTTCCGGTTTGGAATTGGCCAGTGCCAACACCTGAAGGTAATCTATATAACCCATTAGTAATGACTAAGTCACTCTGTGTCCCGTGATGTACGAAAAAGAAAGAGGTTTTAGACCAGCTAGAAAACAGCAATAATAAATTAGAATCACTCGCAGAATTGAGCGATAGCGATTTGTGAGGAAATTTGTCATCAAACACTAAATCTAATGACAGCGACAATTCTGCAAATTTCAGTGTTTTTGATTTGATTAAATTATTGAATACTTTTTATTATAATTACATTACTATTTGTTATAATTATTTAGTAAATAAATTTTCACTTTTGATGGGTTGTTTGCGCAATGAGTTGTGTGTTTCTCTTTTCCATCCACACATGTTCGCATTGGCTAATTGATTGGAGTTGCTTTGGTTCAATCCTGTGCTGACTTCTGAGCACACCCTCAAGTGCATTGGTCCATAGAGAGAGTATTGGCTGACGATTTATTTTAAAGACGAATTGTCTGGTGTTTGAGAGCTCCATTAATTTCTGGGTTGGGATACCCTACATGTGCAATACCTATGCACTGACGGTAAGAGTCAGTGTATTTGGGTGCTGGTGGCGGTTTTCTTTTCTCTTTTCACCTGATCTCTTCTCTCCCCTGGATTTTCCGGACTGGATTCATATCACAATCATCTTATTTTGGAGTCACAGTCATTGAACTTTGTTATATATTTTTTTAAGCGCTACATTTTTATTTCCATTATCATTTATTGTATCCAACAATATTGTGTTAGCTGCTGTTTTTTTTGTTGTTTTTTTTTGATTTAGCGCAACAAGCATCTTTTTTCTATAGTTATTTATAGTTATTTATTATATTATAATTTATGATTTTGTGTTTCAAACTTTATCAAACCCGGGATGTCTACTAGACTCTTGCTTGGTCAGGTTTAAGTGAGTAATTACTAAGAATTGCAGGCCTACAATACATAACACCAAATTTCCATGCAAAATAATTGTACCACTTTTGGTACATAATTCCAGACAGAATCATACCGCCAGGGAGGTTAAAATCACTGCTCCCGAAAAAACTGCTGTTTTTAAAACGTTTTTTTTGCATTGATACATGTCCCCTGGGGTAGGACCCGGGTCCCCAAACCCTTTTTAGGACAATAACTTGCATATTAGCCTTTATAATTAGCACTTTTGATTTTGAACGTTCGAGTCCCATAGACTTTAATGGGGTTCTAAAGTTTGCGCAAACTTTCGGTCCATTCGCAGGTTCTGGTGCGAACCGAACCGTGGGGGTGTTCGGCTCATCCCTATATATGAGTCCAGGCAGGAGGAGGGCAGAGGAAAGACCTTGTTTTCTATGTCAGTTTTCTTTCTTCTTCACCCCAGCACCGCAGTCCCAACAGGCCTGTTCAAACACAATACCCGATTCAGGGCATTGAATTTACCCCCCAAACCCTGAACCCTCTCATATAATGACTGGTGTCCTGTTGTGCAGATAGGGTCCTTTGTCTTCAGGAAACTCTCTGTGGTGCACTTTCTGGCTTTTTAGTGTATTGAACAACGTACATCCAAGAGGATTTGATAGACAGGAGAGACACAAATGAAATGTTGGTCTTCAGTTACATAAGGCAGATGTTATCACTGCTAAGCAGAGTGTAAGGGCATCACGGATTCTCCTAATTAGGTGAGGCAGAGGAAAAAACAGCAGTTCAGTGTTCTGGCTTAGGGAGGCTTGGGCAAGTGCCCTCTCACCAATCCTGTGCCCAGAGGCCCAAGGAAAAAATGTCCTGGGACCAATCCTTTAGGTTGCCTGGCTGGCCACAGCCTCACTAAAACCCCACACGCTGTTAGGGATGCCTTAAGATGCACCCAAGGGTCTTCTCCTTAGACCTGGATGTCTACAGCGGACCTCAGAGCTATAACAGGAATGATCACACAGACTCAGGCATGCAGCACTCTACTCCAACGTCCAGTCTTCCCCACACCTTGTGGTAACTCTGCCTTCTCCCAGGGAGCCTCTAGAGGTAAGATTCCTCCTCTGCAGCAATGCTTGCTGGGATGTGTAGTTCTCCCTATATGGATTTCAATGAGGCAGCCTGTTCTGAGTACTCCATGTACCAGAGTTCCTTGCTGCTCCTGCAGTCCTCCCTTGATTGGCCAGCTTCCCTCTGCCAATGAAGAAACAGAGAAAAGGCAGAGTGGGTGGCCTCACCTAATGCACAGTGAGAGGAGAGGGAGGTGGTGAAATTCCCTTACAGCTGCAGACACTCTGAGTATGACACTGTTAGCTTGCCTGTGTTAGTGTTCGTCTCAGGCTGCAGCAGGAGATAAAAGTCACAGACAGGCTTAGCAGTAGGGATGAGCCGAACACCCCCCGGTTCGGTTCGCACCAGAACATGCAAACAGGCAAATAATTTGTTTGAACGCGCGAACACCGTTAAAGTCTATGGGACACGAACATGAAAAATCTAAAGTGCTCATTTTAACCACTTAAGCCCCGGACCATTTGGTAGCTAAAGGACCAGAGGTGAATTCAGAATTTTGCACTGCGCTGATTTAACTGTAAATTGTGCGGACATGCAATGTTGTACCCAAACGAAATTTGCGTCCTTTTCTTCCCACAAATAGAGCTTTCTTTTAATGGTATTTGATTGCCTCTGCGATTTTTATTTTTTGCGATATAAACGGAAAAAGAGCGAAAATTTTGAAAAAAAATTATATTTTCTACTTTTTGTTATAAGAAAAATCGAATAAACTCAATTGTAGTCATACATTTAGGCCAAAATGTATTCAGCCACATGTTTTTAGTAAAAAAAATGTCAATAAGCGTATATTTATTGGTTTGCGCAAAAGTTATAGAGTTTACAAACTAGGGTACATTTTCTGAACTTTACACAGCTTTAAATTTATGACTGCCTATCTCATTTCTTGAGGTGCTAAAATGGCAGGGCAGTACAAAACCCCCCCAAATGACCCCATTTTGGAAAGTAGACACCCCAAGGAAATTGCTGAGAGGCATGTTGAGCCCATTGAATTTTTTATTTTTTTGTCCCAAGTGATTGAATAATGACTAAAACAAATAAAAAATAAAAAAATTACAAAAAGTTGTCACTAAATGATATATTGCTCACACATGCCATGGTTATATGTGGAATTTCACCCCAAAATACATTTTGCTGCTTCTCCTGAGTACGGGGATACCACATGTGTGGGACTTTTTGGGAGCCTAGCCGCGTACGGGACCCCGGAAACCAAGCACCGCCTTCAGGATTTCTAAGGGCGCAAATTTTTGATTTCACTCCTCACTACCTATCACAGTTTCGAAGGCCATAAAATGCCAAAATAGCACAAAACCCCCCCAAATGACCCCATTTTAGAAAGTAGACACCCCAAGGAAATTGCTGAGAGGCCTGTTGAGCCCATTGAATATATATTTTTTTGTCCCAAGTGATTGAATAATGACAAAAAAAAAAAGTTGTCACTAAATGATATATTGCTCACACATGCCATGGTTATATGTGGAATTACACCCCAAAATACATTTTTCTGCTTCTCCTGAGTACGGGGATACCACATGTGTGGGACTTTTTAGGAGCCTAGCCGCGTACGGGACCCCGAAAACCAAGCACCGCCTTCAGGATTTCTAGGCACAAATTTTTGATTTCACTCCTCACTACCTATCACAGTTTCGAAGACCATAAAATGCCAAAACCGCACAAAACCCCCCCAAATGACCCCATTTTGGAATATAGACACCCCAAGCTATTTGCTGAGAGGAATGGCGAGTATTTTACAGTTCTCATTTGTTTTTGAAAATGAAGAAAGAAAATATATATATATATTTTTTTTTTCAATTTTCAAAACTTTGTGACAAAAAGCGAGATCTGCAAAATACTCACAATACCTCTCAGCAAATAGCTTGGGGTGTCTACTTTCCAAAATGGGGTCATTTGGGGAGGGTTTTGTGCTATCTGGGCATTCCATGGCCTCCGAAACTGTGATAGGCAGTGAGAAGTGAAATCAAAAATTTACACCCTTAGAAAGCCTGAAGGCGGTGCTTGGTTTTGGGGTCCCGTACGTGGCTAGGCTCCCAAAAAGTCTCACACATGTGGTATCCCCGTACTCAGGAGAAGCAACAGAATGTATTTTGGGGTGTAATTCCACATATGCCCATGGCATGTTTGAGCAATATATCATTTAGTGACAACTTTGTGCAAAAAAAAAAAAAAATTGTTGTTTTTCCGCAACTTGTGTCAACATATAAAATATTCCATGGACTCGACATGCCTCTCAGTATATAGCTTGGGGTGTCTACTTTCCAAAATGGGGTCATTTGGGGGGGTTTTGAACTGTTCTGGCATTTTATACACAACATTAGGAAGCTTACATCCACTCTTCTAACCACTTGAAGACAAAGCCCTTTTTGACACTTTTTGTTTACATGAAAACATTTTTTTTTTTGCAAGAAAATTATGTTGAACCCCCAAACATTATATATATTTTTAAAGCAAAGGCCCTACCGAATAAAATGGTGGGTGTTGCATTTTTTTTTCTACACAGTATTTGCGCAGCGATTTTTCAAACGCATTTTTTGGGTTAAAAAATACACTTTTTTTAATTTGAATGCACTAAAACACACTATATTGCCCAAATGTTTGATGAAATAAAAAAGATGATCTTAGGCCGAGTGCATAGATACCAAACACGGCATGCTTTAAAATTTCGCACAAACGCGCATTGGCGACAAACTACATACATTTTTAAAAGCCTTTAAAAGCCTTTACAGGTTACCCCAGTAGATTTACAGAGGAGGTCTACTGATAAAATGATTGCCCTCGATCTGACCTTCATGGTGATACCTCACATGCATGGTGCAATTGCTGTTTACATATGACGCCAGACCGACGCTAGCGTTCGCCATTGGGCAAGAGCAGGGCAGGACGGGGTGCTTTTTTTTTTTCTTTTTTTTTTTATTATTCATTTTGCTTTTTTATTTTATTTATAAATTGTTCCTTCCAAGTATTTTTTTTTTTTTATCATTTTTATTGTTATCTCAGGGAATGTAAATATCCCCTATGATAGCAATAGGTAATGACAGGTACTCTTTTTTGAAAAAAACTGGGGTCTATTGGACCCTAGATCTTTCCTCTGCCCTCAAAGCATCTGACCACACCAAGATCGGTGTGATAAAATGCTTTCCCAATTTCCCAATGGCGCTTTTTATATCCGGGGGGGGGACATTCCCTCAAACTGCTTGTAAAAGCAGTCCAGAGGCTAATTAGCCACTAGGATTGCTTTTACATGAAAGCCGGCTGCTGGCTGAAAAGAATGATACCAAGATGATACCTAAACCCGCAGGCATCATTCTGGTATAAACATTCAAAGTCCAGCAACATACCAGTACGTTGCTGGTCCTTGTTGGACATGTATTGTAATCTTTTTATTTCATGCAGCCAGTTGGCTGAACGAAAAAAGACATTGATCGGTGGGTATGCCCACCATTAGAATACCGCCCTTCATCCACCCACTTCCAATGATGGGCATACACGCACCATTTATATATGCCGAAGCATGGGGGCATCCTCCCGCAAAAAAGTTATGCCGCACACACATGGTCGGACTTTTCCACGGGCAAGCCTCCGTCGGAATTTCAACCGTATGTACGCGGCATTAGGAGGTAAAATCGCTCCTCCGCCCCTGCTGCCCCAATGCTTCGGCATATTTGCTTTTTTTTTTTTAACTGTGGTGGTGAAATCACCTCCTACAGCACTGGAGTCACAGGGATCAGGCCTGTCTCTGCGAACGCTGCAGTTATGTGTGTTTTTGTTTTGTAAGTGACAGTGATCGATCGATACTGCACTTGGGTGGCCTGGGCTGGACGGAGGGGCAAAACGCAGGTGCCAGCAGGTATCTGGGCTGATCCCGCTAACACTGCGTTTTTGGGAACCCTAAACTGCTGGGGACGCTAGTATAGATCTGATCAGATCAGATATTGATCTGTTCAGATACTATACCACTAAGGGGGGTGTATGCTTCACGCGTGGGTGTTAGCGTTACTGGCACTAACCTGACGCTGCCTGGGGTGTGACTCAGACCCTCTCTGACGCTAAAACCTAATTGATATCACCCGCCGGGCGATCAGGGGGTTAAACCTTTATTGGGTTATATACACGGCGGGTGCCCTGACACTATAAAAAGCAAACTAACTAACCAGCGTCACCCGTAACACTTATATGGTGATCACTGGTGAAAGGGGTTAACTAGGGGCAATCAGGGGGTTAAAACCTTTATTAGATAATATATGGGGGTACCTGACGCTATAAAAACCTGCGGCGAACCTAAAAAAAATTACCAGCTACCGATCTGCATCACCAACACTAAGACAGCGTTTAGAAAAACGATCGCTTAGCGACAGTGGTGATGGGGGTGAAAGGGTTACCTGGGGGGCGATCAAGGGGGTTAAACCTTTATTAGATAATATATTGGGGTACCTGACGCTATAAAAACATGCGGCGAACCTAAAAAAAAATACTGGCTACGATCTGCATCACCGACACTAAGACAGCGTTTAGAAAAACAATTGCTTAGCGACAGTGGTGATAGGGGGTGAAAGGGTTACCTGGGGGGCAATCAAGGGGGTTAAACCTTTATTAGATAATATATTGGGGTACCTGACGCTATAAAAACCTGCGGCGAACCTAAAAAAAATTACCGGCTACCGATCTGCATCACAGACACTAAGACAGCGTTTAGAAAAACGATTGCTTAGTGACAGTGGTGATAGGGGGTGAAAGGGTTACCTGGGGGGCGATCAAGGGGGTTAAACCTTTATTAGATAATATATTGGGGTACCTGACGCTATAAAAACATGCGGCGAACCTAAAAAAAATTACTGGCTACGATCTGCATCACCGACACTAAGACAGCGTTTAGAAAAACAATTGCTTAGTGACAGTGGTGATAGGGGGTGAAAGGGTTACCTGGGGGGCGATCAAGGGGGTTAAACCTTTATTAGATAATATATTGGGGTACCTGACTAGGGATGGGCCCGGTGCTCGATTCGAACCCATGTTCGAATCGAGCATCGGGCGTTCGCTCGCTCGTCGAGCCCAGAACTATTTGGGCCGTTCGCATCACATTCGTGTGATGCGAGCGGCCCCGCAATGCATTGCGGCCGGCGCGGCCGGCGCAGTGCATTGCTGGCTGATGATTGGCCAAGCATGCACTGTGACCCCGCATGCTTGGCCAATCACAGCGCCCGAAACTCGGAGAGCAATAATTGGCTACAGGCAGGACGGCTGTAGCCAATTACAGCTCAGGGGCTTTAGTACACGCCCCACCATTTAAAAGGCCGCCACGCCATCGGCCCCGGTCACATGAGTTCCGGCTTTAGGAGAGATTAGTCTGCTGATTCTGTCTTTGCTTGATACTGAAAGATTTGCTCTTCTTTGCTAAACCATTGGCTATTTCTTTGCTAAACCATTGCTACCTAAGTCATTGATCGTTCATTGCTGCTGATTGCACAGTTAGTGTGTTATTAGCTGCTGCTGGGGATTAGTCTGGTGCGTGCTTACTGTTAGTACAGTATTGCAGTAGTACCAACCGCAGTGCTGTTAGCACAGCATTGCACCCCAACAGCACCCATAGGACTTCTAGTGTGTTAGTGGCAGCAAACAGAGCTCCTATATTTTCTTCTCAGCAGCACCCATAGGACTTCTAGTGTGTTAGTGGCATCACACAGAGCTCCTATATTTTCTTCTCAGCAGCACCCATAGGACTTCTAGTGTGTTAGTGGCAGCAAACAGAGCTCCTATATTTTCTTCTCAGCAGCACCCATAGGACTTCTAGTGTGTTAGTGGCAGCAAACAGAGCTCCTATATTTTCTTCTCAGCAGCACCCATAGGACTTCTAGTGTGTTAGTGGCAGCAAACAGAGCTCCTATATTTTCTTCTCAGCAGCACCCATAGGACTTCTAGTGTGTTAGTGGCATCACACAGAGCTCCTATATTTTCTTCTCAGCAGCACCCATAGGACTTCTAGTGTGTTAGTGGCAGCAAACAGAGCTCCTATATTTTCTTCTCAGCAGCACCCATAGGACTTCTAGTGTGTTAGTGGCAGCAAACAGAGCTCCTATATTTTCTTCTCAGCAGCACCCATAGGACTTCTAGTGTGTTAGTGGCAGCAAACAGAGCTCCTATATTTTCTTCTCAGCAGCACCCATAGGACTTCTAGTGTGTTAGTGGCAGCAAACAGAGCTCCTATATTTTCTTCTCAGCAGCACCCATAGGACTTCTAGTGTGTTAGTGGCAGCAAACAGAGCTCCTATATTTTCTTGTCAGCAGCACACATAGTACCTATAGTGTGTTAGTGTCAGCACCCATAGGACCTACAGTGTGTTGTGAGCACACATAGGAGTTCTATTTTTTATACTATATACACTACCGACTACAATGGCTGGAAGACCGCCAAGGAGAGGCAGAGCGTGCCGAGGCAAGAACACAGGGCAGGCAGGCTCTGTTTCTAGAGACAACAGTGCTGGCCGTGGACGTGGTCGTGCATCGTCATCAGCACGTGGCCATGGGACACGCTTGTCTTTGTTTTCGGCAGCTGGACATGTGGAGCCGCATCATGCCGAAGGCTTGGTAGAATGGATGACCAAGCCCTCCTCATCCTCCTCATCCTCTCTCACCCAGGCTCAGGGTACTGGCAGAGCAGCTGCCAACGCGTACTCAATGGCATCATCAGCCACCCCTTCCCTAGACCCACCATGTCCTCCTGAGGAGTCCCCCGAACTGTTTGAGCACAGTGTTGGGTACATGCTCCAGGAGGATGCCCAACGATTCGAAGGCTCGGATGATGATACCCAGCTTGAGGAAGTCAGTAGTGTGCGCGCAGAGAGAGGGGATGCTGAAGGACAGCAATCTGGCAGTAGTGTTCCACCAGCTGCAGCTTACTGCCAGGTTTGCTCTAGTGGTGAAGAGGGAGGGGATGATGAGGTCACTGACTCCACGTGGGTGCCTGAAGGGAGAGAGGAGGAGGAGGAGGAGGATGCAGCGTCACATGTCCAACGAGGCAGGATGCCCCCTGGAGGCCAGCTAGAGGCCAGCACAGCAACTGTACCACACCGCAGAGCTCCGCCTGTGCAGGGCGCTGCCTCTGCACGTTATCACAAAAGTTCTTTGGTGTGGGCCTTTTTTGAGACGAGTGCATCAGATCGCACCACTGCTATTTGCAATATTTGTCTCAAGCGTATCTCGCGTGGCCAAAACATCAGCCGCTTGGGCACCACAAGCATGAGCAGACATATGTCGACCTGCCATGCAGCTCGTTGGCAAGCACACATAAAAGACCCACACCAAAGAACAAAGCGGACCTCTCCTTGCTCCTCATCAGCTGGGATCTCCATCCCCACTATATCTTCAGTCCTCTCTGAAAGCTGCTCTGAGAGGACTGAAGGTGTAGAATTAGGTGTGTCACAACCAAGTACTTGCAGTACACCGACGTCCGATTGTAGCAGGCAAATTTCCCTGCCCCAGCTGCTGGACCGTCGAAAGAAGTATACTCCCAGCCATCCACATGCCCAGCGGTTGAATGCTAGCTTGGCTAAATTGCTAGCACTTCAACTGCTGCCTTTTCAGTTGATAGACTCGGCCCCCTTCCGTGAGTTTGTTCAATGTGCGGTTCCTCAGTGGCAGGTTCCCAAACGCCACTTTTTCTCACGGAAGGCGATTCCGTCTCTCTACTGGCATGTGGAAGGCAATGTCCATGCCTCGCTGGACAGGGCGGTCAGCGGTAAGGTGCATATTACCGCTGACTCATGGTCCAGCAGGCATGGACAGGGACGTTATCTTTCTTTCACGGCCCATTGGGTCACTCTATTGGTAGCTGGGAGGGATGCAGGACAAGGTGCAGTAGTGTTGGAGGTTGTTCCGCCACCACGCCTCCAAAATGCTACTACTGGTTGTGACACACCTCTCTCCTCCACCCCCTCCTCTTCTTCTTCCTCCATGTCCTCTTCGAGTGCTCTGTCCTCGGAACCAGCGGTGCTCCGTAGGCGTACAAGGGGCTACGCGAGTACGCAGGCAAAAAGATGCCATGCCGTGCTTGCGCTGGTGTGTTTGGGGGACAGGAGCCACACTGGGCCAGAGGTTCTGGCAGCTCTGCAGGGGCAGGCCGAGAGGTGGTTGACGCCACGCCAGCTTAAGCCAGGAATGGTCGTTTCTGATAATGGCACCAACCTCCTCTCCGCCCTGCGACAGGGGCAGCTCACCCATGTGCCCTGTATGGCTCACGTCCTCAACCTGGTGGTGCAGCGGTTCTTGGGCAGGTTCCCAGGCTTACAGGATGTCCTGAGGCAGGCCAGGAAAGTCTGTGTGCATTTCCGCCGATCTTATAATGCCAGTGCTCGGCTGACTGAGCTGCAAAAGGAGCTGAACCTGCCCAAGAACCGCCTAATATGTGACATGCCCACCAGGTGGAACTCAACGTTGGCCATGCTGCAGCGACTGCACACGCAGCAGAGGGCCATCAATGAGTACCTTTGCGACTACGGCACCAGGACAGGGTCAGGGGAGCTTGGCTTTTTTTCCCCACGCCAGTGGAGCATGATCAGGGATGCATGCACTGTCCTCTCACCATTTGAGGAGGCCACGAGGATGGTGAGCAGTGACAGTGCATGCATCAGTGACACTGTACCTCTTGTCCACCTGTTGGAGCATACGCTGCGTGGGATAATGGACAGGGCACTTGAGGCAGAACAGAGGCAGGAAGAGGAGGACTTCCTTGTCTCTCAAGGCCCCCTTTATCCAGACAATGTTCCTTCTGTCCCACCCATCACACAGGAAGAGGAGGAGGAGGAGGAGGAGGAGGAGGATTGTGTGAGCATGGAGGTGGAGCCTGGCACTCAGCATCAGCAGCAGCAGTCTTTTAGGGATGATGTACAGTCCCAACAAACCAGTGGACTTGTACGTGGCTGGGAGGAGGTGGCTGGCGATCATGTCATCCTCAGTGACCCAGAAGACTCCGGACCGAATGCCTCAGCTAACCTACGCTGCATGGCCTCCCTGATCCTGCAAAGCCTGCGGAAGGATCCTCGTGTTCTTCGGATCAAGGAGAGTGACCATTACTGGCTGGCCACTCTCCTTGATCCACGGTACAAGGGTAAGGTTGCGGACCTTATCTTGCCGTCGCAGAGGGAGCAGAGGATGAGACATCTCAGGGAGGCCTTGCAGAAAGGTCTGTGCAACGCGTTCCCAGAAACTGGGAGGTTACAAACTCCTGGTCCTGGACGACAAGTTGCTGAGGCTTCGGTCAGTAGCAGAAGGAGCGGTGGGGAAGGTGGACGTCTGACCGATGCGTTCAGACAATTTTTTAGTCCGCAGCCCCAAGGTATGATCGGTTCCAGCAACCATCGCCAGCGTCTGATATACATGGTGCAGGAATACCTAGGGGCAAGGTCAGACTTGGACACCTTTCCCACCGAAAATCCTCTGGCTTACTGGGTCCTGAGGATGGATCACTGGCCAGAGCTTGCACAGTATGCAATTGAGCTACTGGCCTGTCCTGCATCCAGCGTTCTTTCCGAACGCACATTCAGTGCTGCTGGAGGATTTGTCACCGATCATAGGGTGCGCCTGTCCACCGACTCGGTTGATCGACTGACCTTCATAAAAATGAATCAGTCTTGGATCACCACCAGCTACCAGACACCTGAAGCGGATATAACGGAATAATTTATAATGTCACATCCCTTCAAGACTGCCTATGCTGATGCTGAGTGACTGTCCTGTTATGTTCACTGACTATCCTCTTCCTCCTCCTCAATGATCCATGCCACCACACCAGTGCCTAAGGCACAATTTTTCAGCCCCTGTATAACAGGGGCGTGTAATTACAATTTTTTAAAAAGATGCTTCGCAACAGGTGTGACTGCTGTGCTCAGAGTACAGTATCTGTGAGGGGTTGCAGTGTTGTGGCACCAGCACCAGTGCCTAAGGCACAATTTTTCAGCCCCTGTTGGGGCGTGTAATTACAATTTTTAGGCAATGCTTTGCAACAGGTCTCATTGCTGTGCTCAGAGTACAGTATCTGTGAGGGGTTGCAGTGTTGTGGCACCAGCACCAGTGCCTAAGGCACAATTTTTCAGCCCCTGTATAACAGGGGCGTGTAATTACAATTTTTTAAAAAGATGCTTCGCAACAGGTGTGACTGCTGTGCTCAGAGTACAGTATCTGTGAGGGGTTGCAGTGTTGTGGCACCAGCACCAGTGCCTAAGGCACAATTTTTCAGCCCCTGTTGGGGCGTGTAATTACAATTTTTAGGCAATGCTTTGCAACAGGTCTCATTGCTGTGCTCAGAGTACAGTATCTGTGAGGGGTTGCAGTGTTGTGGCACCAGCACCAGTGCCTAAGGCACAATTTTTCAGCCCCTGTATAACAGGGGCGTGTAATTAAATTTTTTAAAAAGATGCTTCGCAACAGGTGTGACTGCTGTGCTCCAAGTACAGTATCTGTGAGGGGTTGCAGTGTTGTGGCACCAGCACCAGTGCCTAAGGCACAATTTTTCAGCCCCTGTATAACAGGGGCGTGTAATTACAATTTTTTAAAAAGATGCTTCGCAACAGGTGTGACTGCTGTGCTCAGAGTACAGTATCTGTGAGGGGTTGCAGTGTTGTGGCACCAGCACCAGTGCCTAAGGCACAATTTTTCAGCCCCTGTTGGGGCGTGTAATTACAATTTTTAGGCAATGCTTTGCAACAGGTCTCATTGCTGTGCTCAGAGTACAGTATCTGTGAGGGGTTGCAGTGTTGTGGCACCAGCACCAGTGCCTAAGGCACAATTTTTCAGCCCCTGTATAACAGGGGCGTGTAATTACAATTTTTTAAAAAGATGCTTCGCAACAGGTGTGACTGCTGTGCTCCAAGTACAGTATCTGTGAGGGGTTGCAGTGTTGTGGCACCAGCACCAATGCCTAAGGCACAATTTTTCAGCCCCTGTTTAACAGGGGCGTGTAATTACAAATCTTGATCTAATAGTTCACAGCAGGGCCCATTCCTGCGCCCACCAAGAGTAACTATGAGGGCCTACAGTCTTGTGGCAACACCGTCCACCACCACCACCACCACCAAAGGCCCAATTTTTCTGCCCTGTTCAACAGGTGCATGCAATTACAAATCTTGATCTAATAACTCACAGCAGGGCCCATTCCTGCACCCACCAAGAGTAACTGTGAGGGCTTACAGTCTTGTGGCAACACCGTCCACCACCACCACCACCACCACCAAAGGCCCAATTTTTCTGCCCGGTTCAACAGGTGCATGCAAGTACAAATCTTGATCTATTAACTCACAGCAGGGCCCATTCCTGTGCCCACCAGTCTTGTGGCTACACCAACATCTAATAGGGCAAATTTCTGCAGAGTATATACGGCAGGCCCCTACTTTCAAACATCCAACTTACAAACGACTCCTACTTGCAAACGGCAAGAGAAAACAGGAAGTGAGAGGAAATCTACCCCTAGGAAGGAAAATTCTATCCTGTTAGATTTAATTTGGGAAAAAGGTATCTCCTCTCTACTGATGCTTTATCACCAATCCTTGTTTCAATTAAAACCCCACTTTTCCAAAAACATTTGTCATTGGGACGGAAAGTGAGGTGACATGTTCTGAACAGATGTGCAAAGACAGCAAATGTTACAGGGGTGATAACCCCTCCCTATGTTCTCCAAAAAGCTTAAAAATTGATTTTTTTGGGATGTAGCTACACTTCATAATGTACCTGTTCAGATTCTACTTAAGAACAAACCTACAGTCCATGTCTTGTTTGCACCACCTATATACTGCTGTTCAGAGTATATAGGGTTGTAGGTATAGGGTTTTATTTTGGGTGCGGGGTCCCCCTTAGTATCCATACAAGACCCAAAGGGGCTGGGGTGGGGGGGGGGTGATGGGGTAGCCATGCCATTTTTCTCAAGGATTTTCAGCCATATGGCGGCCAGGACAAGACATGACATTAAAGCCGCAAGTGGTTTTAAATGGCTTCTTTTTTTCCTTTACAAATGTCATTTTGTGCAAGGACAGTTCTAAACACGGGAAACACATGCCACTTCACAGGCATACTTTAGACACCCCCCAGGTACCATATTTAAAGGAAAATTTCACTTTTTTTTTTTCACTTTATGCATCATTAAAATGACTGCTCCCGAAAAAACTTTAGTTTTTAAAATTTCTTTTTGCATTGATATATGTCCCCTGGGGCAGGACCCGGGTCCCCAAACCTGTTTTATAACATTAACATGCATATTGGCCGTTGTAATTAGCAATTTTGATTTCGAACGTTCGCGTCCATTATAACGAATAGGGTTCGAAAATTCGCGCAAACTTTCGGTCCGTTCGAAGGTTCTGGTGCGAACCGAACCCGGGGGTGTTCGGCTCATCCCTATACCTGACGCTATAAAAACCTGCGGCGAACCTAAAAAAAATTACCGGCTACCGATCTGCATCACAGACACTAAGACAGCGTTTAGAAAAGTGATCACTTAGTGACAGTGGTGATAGGGGGTGAAAGGGTTACCTGGGGGGTGATCAAGGGGGTTAAACCTTTATTAGATAATATATTGGGGTACCTGACGCTATAAAAACATGCGGCGAACCCAAAAAAAATTACTGGCTACCGATCTGAATCACTGACACTAAGACAGCGTTTAGAAAAACAATTGCTTAGCGACAGTGGTGATAGGGGGTGAAAGGGTTACCTGGGGGGCGATCAAGGGGGTTAAGCCTTTATTAGATAATATATTGGGGTACCCGACACTATAAAAACCTGCGGCGAACCTAAAAAAAATTACCGGCTACCGATCTGCATCACAGACACTAAGACAGCGTTTAGAAAAACGATCGCTTAGTGACAGTGGTGATAGGGGGTGAAAGGGTTACCTGGGGGGCGATCAAGGGGGTTAAACCTTTATTAGATAATATATTGGGGTACCTGACGCTATAAAAACCTGCGGCGAACCTAAAAAAAATTACTGGCTGCCGATCGGCATCACTGACGCTAAGACAGCGATCAGAAAAATGATCGCTAAGCGACAGTGGTGATAGGCGGTGAAAGGGTTATCTGGGGGGTGATCAGGGGGTTAAACCTTTATTAGGGGGGGTTAGGGGGCTACACTGGACCTAAGACTAAACTTTGGTGACACTTTTACAGTCACAAATGTCACTGATTGCAGTGATCACTAAATAAATGGTCACTGCAATCAGTGACACTGTGACTGGGGGCTGGGGGGGTGATCTGGGGTGTCTGGGGGGCCTGGGGGGGCGATTTATGTCCCTATGTGTCCTGGTGTCAGTGTAGTGTTGTGTGCACTGACCTGATGTCTTCTCTTGTACGGCGCTCGGTATATGTGACCGCCGCACCAGAGATGACATCACTTCCTCCTGCTCCCTCTGTCTGACACAGACAGAGGGGGCATTTCCATTCGCCGGGAGCGATCGCGAGGGGGTGGCCAGAAACGAATGGCTGCCCCCTCATCCCGGAACGCTCCCGGACACTTAGCCACCGCTCACTGTATAGGAGGGGGGTCCGATTGGACCCCCAACTATACAAAGGCAATCACGTACACTCTACGTGATTGTGCCTGTCGGTGCCATTCTGTCGACGTATATATACAGTGAGCGGTCGTTAAGTGGTTAAAGGTTAATATGCAAGTTATTGTCATAAAAGGGATTGGGGACCTGGGTCCTGCCCCAGGGGACATGTATCAATGCAAAAAAAAGTTTTAAAAATGGCAGTTTTTTCGGGAGAAGTGATTTTAATAATGCTTAAAGTGAAACTATAAAAACAAAATATTCCTTTAAATTTCGTACCTGGGGAGTGTGTATAGTATGGCTGTAAAGTAGCGCATGTTTCCCGTGCTTAGAACTGTCCCTGCACAAAATGTCATTTCTAAAGGAAAAAAAGTAATTTAAAACTACTCGCGGCTAATCATGAATTGTCGCGTCCCGGCAATACAGATCAAAGTCATTGAAAAAAACGTCAGGGGTTCCCCCCCCCCCCCAGTTCATTACCAGGCCCTTCAGGTCTGGTATGGATTTTAAGGGGAACCCCGCACCAAAAAAAATAAATGGTGTGGGGTTCCCACAAAAACCCATACCAGACCCTTATCTGAGCACGCAACTTGGCAGGCCACAGGAAAAGAGGGGGGGGCGAGAGATACCAGGCCACATACCCTCAACATGGGGAGGATGTCCCCATGTTGACGGGGACAAGGGCCTCATCCCCACAACCCTTGCCCGGTGCTTGTGGGGGTCTGCGGGCGGGAGGCTTATTGAAATCTGGAAGCCCCCTTTAACAAAGGGGAACTCCAGATCCCGCCCCCATGTGAATTGGTAACGGGGTACATTGTACCCCTACCATTTCACAAAGAAAGTGTAAAAAAAATAAAAAACACACAGACAGCTGCACAAGTCCTTTATTTAAAAAAAAAAAAAATTAAAATGAATTTCCAGCGATGTAATCCTGTCTCTCGATGTCTAACGATGATCCATTATCCAGCGACGCTGCAGTCTCCACTCATTCTCCAGCGAGGAACGAAACCCCCATGATGCGTAAGAGGGGGCGGGGTCACCCACCCACGTCATTGGGGAACCCCGGCGGAGGGGGCTTACCCAATGACGTGGGCGGGTGACCCCGCCCCTGCAGCCTGCCAGTTTGCGTGCTCAGATAAGGGTCTGGTATGGATTTTGGGGGAACCCCACACCATTTTTTTTATTTTGTTGTGGGGTTCCCCTTAAAATCCATACCAGACCTGAAGGGCCTGGTATTGATTTTTGGGGGAACCCCACGCCATTTTTTTTAAATGGCACGGGGTTCCCCTTAATATCCATACCAGACCTGAAGGGGCTGATATGGAATTTGGGGGGATCCCCACGCTTTTTTTTTTTTTGGTTCGGAGTTCCCCTTAATATTCATACCAGACCCAAAGGGTCTGGTAATGGACTGGGCATGAATAGCCATGAGTAGTTTTAACCTCCCTGGCGGTATGATTCTTTCTGGAATTATGTACCAAAAGCGGTACAATTATTTTGCATGAAAATTTGGTGATATGTATTATAGGCCTGCGATTCTTAGTAATTACTTACTTAAACCTGACCAAACCAGAGTCTAGTAAACATCCCGGGTATGATAAATATGAAACACAAAATTATAAATTATAATATAATAAATAACTATAAATAATTATAAAAAATAGTAATCTAATTATAATAAAAATTATTCAATAATGTAATCAAATCAAAAACACTGAAATTTGCTCAGTTGCAGAATTGTCGCTGTCATTAGATTTAGTGTTTGTTGACGAATTTCCCCACAAATCGCTATCGCTCAATTCTGCGAGTGATTCTAATTTATTATCGCTGCTTTGTAGCTGGTCTAAAACCACTTTTGACATAAAGGGACACTTTTTAGTTGCTATGGACAATCCCCAGTTTACAGGCAGAAAGAACGATTTTTATTATATAAAAGTGCATGCAGGACACTGGGCAGACCACTAGGGACAAAGGGGGTGTGTAATTATTACATACAGTACTGTAATCTGCAAGATTACAGTATACTGTATGTATACTATGTGTTTACCTTTTTGAATTTGCCGCCCAGTTCCGCTCCCTTGCGCCGCTGCGGCTCGCACGGAACGGAACTAGGAAGTCAGATGGGGTCGAAAGTGCCGACACTCGCCGGAGATCTCGCTGGCGATCACAGCAGAGGACATCATCGCTGGATCGCCAGGAGAAGGTAAGGAAACTCCGCTGCGAGCTCTGCAATGTCTACCCCGAGCGTGACTCGGGGTTACCGATCCTAGCATAAAAAAACAACCCCGAGTCACGCTCGGGATTACCGCTAGGGAGGTTAAATGACTTTTTTTCCTTTAGAAATTACATTTTGTGCATGGACACACCCTGGGTACAAAATTTAAAGGAATATTTCACTTTTATTGTTTCACTTTAAGCATTATTAAAATCACTGCTCCGCAAAAAACATATTTTTTTTGCATTGATACATGTCCCCTGGGGCAGGACCCAGGTCCCCAAACACTTTTTATGACAATAACTTGCATATTAACCTTTAAAATTAACACTTTTAATTTCTCCCAATAGACTTTTTTGAATTTGCAGCGAATACCCCAAATTGTTTGCTGTTCGCCGAACGGGCGAACAGCCAATGTTCGAGTCAAACTAATTTTCGACTCGAACATAAAGCTCATCCCTACTTAGCAGCACCCGTTACATCTGAATTCTGGGTTCCATACAAGGACTTAATATTCCTGGCAAAGCTGCAAATCAGCTTTCCCTTTCTATGAGATCTCCTTGGAACTCCTCACCCTGCATGGGTTAGAAACCCTGAGCACTTCAAACTGCCCTCAAATTGTCCCCCTTAAAGTGACCACAACCCAAATAATGGGGAAATATACTAGACTTGTGCACAACTGAAAATTTTGTTTAGTTTAGTTTTGTTTCCATTAGTAAAATAATTTATTTTGTTCTGTTGTATTTGTTATGTTACGTAATTAGTTTTTGGATAATTTGTTATTTCTGTATAGTATAGATATTCGTTATAACGAATCGTTTCATTATAGAATAATTTGATATTTATGCATGTATACTGTATATATTCATAATAAGGATTTGTAGTCCGGAAAGTCGTTTGTTTACTGAATCCATTAACACACACAATGACAATATCTCTTCTCCTATGCTCAAATACAATACAACACCCTTCTCACTCAGTTCTCAGGAATGTACTTTGCCAGTAATCCAACCTGTACTGTAAGGTTTACTCCGAGTTGACCTTTTGTTTCATTAGACCTTTAACGAATTAACATCATGTCAAATTAATTTGTTATTTTCACTATAATTTATTTTGTATTATTTGAAATTCGTTATTTTTTTGTTCGGACATTCAGATTCATCCGAATGTCCGAAAGATGCAAAATTCGGCCAAATTTTTTAACAAATTTCACATGTCTAAAACATACCTGCAGTACAGGACACATCCCTGGTGTCCTGTATGTCAGGTACCTCATTGATCCTATTATTCAGCTATAAGTTCAATGTATGTGTTAGTTATCTTTACAGATTTACTAGAAGACAGTGAGCTATGTACACAGTATATTAACTGATACTATGTAACAACTTTTATGTGATGTTTTTGTCATCCATGTTAAAATAAATTTATATTTCTCCTACATTGACCATTCATTTAGCTTTTATATGTGCCTCATTCAAGGACCCAACCCCCCCCCCCCCCCTTCCTCTTAATGTAATACAGGGATAGAGGCACATATTTTATGTGCCTCATATAAAGTCCAAAATCTTTTCTTTAAACTTTATCTGGGATGGAGGTATTCTGACTGGCTTATATGTAATCTGCAACCCTTTGTTGTCTCTATCATTCACAGCAGACCATAATCTGGTTTGTCTGTGTTTTAATCCAACTTTATTGCCAAACTTTATAATCATTATTTTACCATCTCTGTGGCATTTCAGCACTATGTCTTACTAGCTGGTATCTCATGGATTATACCACTTTGTTATGTGTTGGTAGGTTGTTGGGCGGCCTGTTCTCTTGTCTGCCAGTAGGAGCTGCGATGCGTTCTTGGCCCCAATCCCTTGTCTCCCCTTTTGGGGGATGTGGGTGGGTGTGACTGTACACATCAGCGCCACACCACCACTCCGCATTTCTGCAATGTCACATCGTGCGGCGCGCTGCGGGTGCGTTTGCCATCCATCTTTCAGCCAGCCATTGTGGAGTGTGCGTCTGAGTCCAGTGGGCGGCTCGGGCAGCTCCGGTGAGGTCGCCCCTCTCCTTCCAATCTGCCAAGTGTGATGCTGGTGCGGGTCATGCTGGGATCAGCTGGGCGCATAAAACAAGTTCATTTGACACTTCCCAGTTATTTTAGCTGCACACCTAGCTGTCACATACACTTGTTCATTGGATTACACCCGCTTCCAATCTCAAGGTAAATTTCCTTTTGTTTTTCCCCTTTTTTTTTGGGCTCCTTTCTCTTGGGATTTCATCAATCCTATATGTTTATTACATATCACACATTGTTTATAGTATATTATGTAGCGATAACCCCCCTCTCTGAGATTGGGCTGCTGGTTTTGTTTTGGATCATGCAAACTACCTCCAAGGCTTCTGTTGTAAGGGTATAGAAAGTCTCCAGAAAGGCCAATGTCCACACAAATGTAAAACCCAACAATAAGGCTTTATTTTCTTTGCTGAGGGAACTTGAGAGGAAAGTAACAAACGAGACAAGAACAGGGGAAGGTTCAGGCACGCAGCACTAAAGGCACAACGTCGCCACTCAAGCCTGAGTGGGTATTGCTCACCTGGATAGTCCCTCTCACTGGTCCTAGCAACCGGGATGATGCACGGATCAACTTTATCTGAAAAAAACGTTTGGATGCGATCAGGAATCCTCTGCCACAGGATTATCAAAGTCCCGAACCTCCCAGCCAAGCAATATAGAGAGAACCTTTATGTCAGATCGGCGTATTGCAGGGCTTGTAATAATGTATCCCTCCTTAGGTGAGTTTCCAGGCCTCCTCCTGAGACAGCAGTACCGTCGCTGGTCTCCTCTGGGGCAGATCCTCCCCTGGTCTTCTTTCCTAAGAGCAGGCTCCCCGCAGGTGGGTAGCTTGGGATCCCTTCCGAAGGTATAGGCCCCAGCCAGCAAAGCTGGGCCTACCAGGTAGCAATGTTGCCTCGGACTGAAGGTGCCCGGGGCTAGAACACACACGCACCCCATGCCATGTGGGCCACGAGGCGTGCACACAGGAACAGGCCCAATGGGCCTCCAGGAACGAATAGAAATCAATGGCGTCTGCCCCTTATGTAGCCTCTCCCAGCATGCACAGTGGGTAGACCTCGCTCACTGCACGGCTGCCGAGAAAGGACACCCAATGTGTTGTGATACCCCTGTAGTTCAACCTGGGCCGGTGGTGCAGTGCCACCTACAGGCGAACAGGGAACACTACTACCAGACAGTATCACACCCAGAGTAGAAGCAATTTTGAACAATCAACTGATCTGAGCCCAACTATGGCTCAGACATACCCCTAAATTTACACATAGCATCCCAACCATTTGGGAAGGGCGCTACAATTATATTTACTCATATCCACAGCAGTGGAGCCCATTGTCATTTGGAAGATTATATGGCACACACCATTTTCTTGAACTTACAATTACAACTCCTGGCTGCTTCTACATTTCTTGGTCACCTCAGCTCCATTGGCGGACATCCATTGCAGTCCTGGACCTTTAGTCCTTGCTTACTTAGCACATGTGAATATTTTAAGGGACATTTATTTTGCCCCTTATCCATCATAATTTTTTTTCAACAATTTCTATAGTATTGACCGTTTGTTATTTATTGCCGTATCCTATTGCATCTGCCCCTGAAAAGTTGGTTTATCCAACGAAACGTGTTGGGCTCATTTATGATGCAATCTGCTTATATTTATGGTCTCTTATGCCTCTGTTTCATTTCAGACAATTATCTACATACAATGCCCTAGGCTAGTTGCTTTTACTGGCCACACCATATATCTGCTATGTCGTTTGACTGTTATGTATTGTTCATTTGGTTTGCAGTATGTCAATATGAAGATTGGAATTATATGTAAATTTTATGTGATGTTTTTGTCATCCATGTTACTAATTTCATGTTATGTTTTTGGCATTCATGCTAAAATAAATTTATAATTCTCCTAAATTGGCCATTCATTTAGCCTTTATATGTGCCTGATTCAAAGTCCCAACCCCCCCCCCCATTTTCTACTAATATTAACTGATATTAGCTAATAGGAATCCTCATGGCTCAGTGACTAATGCGTTAAAAAACAAAAACAAATATTGTTTAATCCTATTTAGAGTACTTGTGCGAGAGTGAGTGTTGGATAAGTAGTTCTAAGCATTTACATTCATCTGAAAGCATGATCTTTAACATCTCTTGATGAATAGATTCTAAAGTTTCTTACAGCTAAAGAGTACTTGGCAACAATGAGCCATAATTTTAAGGATTTTTTTTTCCTTATTGAATCAAGTTTATATTGTTTAGCTTATAAACAGATATGCTCACTGTGGCATCTAATTCATTGTGCCATTGTGTTGCAATACATATTTTGTCCATCCTTTTCAGTCCCAGCATCACAGTGTCTAGAGTTTTCAATAACTGTGATAAGAGCTGAATTCCAGGTAGATATAAAAGACATCAGTGAATAAAGTCATATATTCAATACAAATGAAACATATTTACTCTTTCGTCCATGGATCGACACAGCTTCTCTATTGACATAGTGGGTATTATCCGTTAATTAGGAGTGACTAGGCAGCAAACTTGTAAAAAGTGTTGCATCACACCTTCTACAGCACTGCCCAGGGGGCGGATCCTCTGGGTATATCCCCTCAGTCTGCATCTCGCAGATCAGTTTAGCAAGGAGTAGGACATGACTCCCTTCGGGCCCATTGGTCCGGGGGAAAAATATATTTTTTTGCTACATTTTATTGTTTCCTGCGATCTTCGATCAATTGCCGACTGGGTGACAGGCTGGATCCTCGATCCTTGTAGTCTCCCCAGTTTCGGCCATCGAGCGTGTGCCGACCCTAGCTACGCGCTGGGTTTTCCACGACATGCCCGTCGCTCCATGGGTGGCCGGTGAGCCTACGTTCCAGGGCCTGCATCGGACCGCTCAGCTTCGGCTGACCTTACGGCCGAGTCGCAGCAGCCTGGCCGGTGAGCTTACGCTCCAAGGCTTGCATCGGACGGCTCAGCTTCGGCTGATCAGCCGAGTCGCAGCAGCCTGTCCGGTGAGCGTCGTGCTCCAGGGCATACATATGATCGTCCTCTTGGGTCCAATCACAGCATGCCTGGCCAACAGTCACCTTCCGTGCACGGACGATGATCTGTTTGGAATGTCTTCCAGCATGATACATGCAGGATAGGTAAGTAAACTCCCCTGCCTCAGCTGGGTGATTTGGCTGGACATTCCTGGAGAGACCAAGTAAGTGGTTGTGGCCCCTTTCTTCCCTCTCTCCTTGCCCTTCCCTCCTCCCTGGGCTTCTAGCTAAGGTTGCTGGGAGCTGGGGGTCACCTAGGGGGTTCCACTGGAGTGGGGCTGGCTGTAACTAACATTTAAAAAAAATTAATTTCTGCTTACCTGTGTATGTGCTTCTTCCCCCTCCATGCTGTCGGCGGCCATTTTTGCGGTGGTCCATGCCAGTTTCGGCCTCTAGTGACTGCCCGGCGTCCATCTTCCTGTGGTTTTGGTGCCATTTTCTTGTAGTTCCACACCCACTGGCCTATGTCAACTGATCGGCGGCCATGTTTGTAATGATCCATGCTGTATGTATATATTGCCGTTCGGCGGCCATCTTTTTGTGGTCTACGGCTGCTTTGGCCTCTATCTTCGGCATTTTCTTAGAGCCCACATTATCTTCCATACAGACGTTTGGCGGCCATTTGGCGAGAGTCTCCGGCCTCTAGGGTGCATTACACTGGCACGAGAAATTCACACAGGAAGCGCTGACAAAAGAAGCAGACTGACACAGCAGCGGTGGGACAGCATCACAGGCGCAGCACACGGCAGCATAGCGGTACCGATCCAAGGGTGGTGAGTCCTCTGGGTGACCCAGCATCTCTGCAGCACAGGAGGGTGGTCTATTGATATCTTGCCTGGAGCCCTGTGGGTGTCAGCGCGTGGTCAGCATGGCATCTGAGCCAGATGTCTTCTCCCCTGAAACACCAGATTTAGCAGCTGGTGCCCCTGAGGTGTCTATGAACGCTATGACAGCAATCCTAGAGGTGTTTTCTGCCAGGGTGGAAGCAGCACACGGGAATACAGGGGGTAATAAACGCCCCAGTCCCCTGCAATCTTCTGGGGATATTTCTGAGGCAGAACCTGGTCCAGCTACGGCTCATGGCCCAGATTCTGATGCATCAGAGACTGCAGACCATGACCAATCGGACAGTGAGGATGACTCCAAGTCCAGGTCAGTACGCGAGACGGCTTTGGTACCTGACCTTATTACTGCAGTGCGGGATAGGCTAAAGTTGGAAAATACTGCAGAAGCAGCAGAGACTCCGGTCCACTTTGGGTTTTGTAAACCTGCCCGCACTGCTAAGGTGTTCCCTTGTGTGTCTTATTTTGATAAACTCTTATACAAGGAATGGGAGAACCCACTGAGGGTCTTTACAGCCCCAAAGAGGTTTGCGGTACGGTACCCCTTTGAGGAGAGTTTTCTGAAGAAATGGACGTCTCCCCTTTTAGTGGACCCTCCGGTGTCCAGACTTAATAGAGCTTCTACAATTCCAGTAGAAGGGGCTCCTGTTTTCAAGGACCCTGTGGATAAGAGGGCTGAAGCACTCGCTCGCTACCTATACTCAGTGGTAGGCTCGGCAGTATGCCCGGCATTGGCGGGGGCCCTAGTGTCTCAGACACTTACTGAATGGGCAAAATTGCTACTCCAGGGGTTAAAGGAGCGAGATGATCCTCCTGATGAGATAACTGTGGCCGACCAGTTGGTCCAGGGCCTTAGGTTTGTCTGCGAGTCAGACATGGATACTATTCCCCTGCTGTCAAAAGCTTTGGTTTATGCAGTAGCAATATGCCGCCTGATCTGGCTAAAGGGCTGGTCTGCGGACCAGACCTCCAAGAATGCCATGTTGGATCTGCCTTTAAGGGTGACAGACTTTTTGGGGCCTCTCTGGATGAGATCAGCAAGGATGCCACAGGAGGTAAAAGCACTTTGCTTCCTCAAACTAGCAAGGGTAGGGGCCACGCCAAGGGCCCTCCTTTACTGCACGCAAACGGTTTTCTCGTCCCCCTAGGGCGACAGGGAAAAGACCCTAGGCTGACAAGGCGCCTGCCCAAGGACAAAAGCGTCCTTGGTCCCGCAAACCCAACAAGCCTGCGGACAAATCTGCGTCCACATGAAGGTCCGCCCCCACCCAGCTCTCGGGTGGGGGGACGTCTTCGCAAATTCGTGACTCAGTGGACAGCTCTAGTCTCTGACAGGTGGGTTTGTGAAGTAATCTCCTCAGGCTACAAGCTAGAATTTCTCTCTTGTCCACCCTACAGATTCGTCACCTCCAATCTCCAGCTACTACCGACCCGTTGGGAGGCCCTGTAGGGGGCGGTCCAGGGTCTGCTGGAATGCGGGGTAGTTATTCCAGTTCCAGAACAGGAACGGGGTCAGGGTTTTTACTCAAATCTGTTCATTGTGCCGAAGAAGGATGGGGTTCGTCCAATCTTGGATCTCAGGGCCCTCAATTGCTTTGTGAAGGTACAAAGATTTCGGATGGAGTCGGTTCGATCTGTAGTCACGGCTCTCCATCCGGGGGACTTTCTGGCCTCCTTGGACATCAAGGACGCATACCTGCATGTCCCCACATACTCCAGACACCAGAGGTTTCTGCGATTTGCAATCGGGAAGAACCACTATCAGTTTGTGGCCCTCCCGTTTGGCCTTGCCTCAGCACCCAGGACGTTCACCAAGGTGCTCGCTCTGATTCTGGCACTTCTAAGACAGCGGGGTATCGCTATCGTGGGCTACTTGGACGACCTTCTTCTGAAGGCCCCTTCAAGCTCAGAATTAGGGGTAAGCGTGTCCATTACCTGTCAGACTCTTTGAGACTGTGGTTGGATACTAAACAAGCATAAGTCAGTATTGGTGCCCACTCAACGCCTAATGTACCTGGGGTTGATTCTGTATTCCTCAGAGGCAAAGGTATTCCTCCCTGTGGAGAAATTGCAGACCCTTTGGGCTGCAGTACGGCAGCTGACTTCCAGGAATTGGTCGTCACTCCGTTTTTGCATGCGAGTGTTAGGCCTCATGGTAGCCTCCTTTTGAGGCGGTCCCATATGCTCAATCCCACACTCGAGTGTTACAGAAGGAAGTTCTGTCCAGATGGAACAGATGTCCATCATCTCTGGATTATCAAATCCGAGTGAGCCACCTAGTCAGGAGATCCCTGGTATGGTGGCTGGCAGCACCAGCTCTTCTGGCCGGGAAGTAATTTCTTCCAGTTTACTGGATAGTGATCACGACGGACGCCAGCCTTACAGGTTGGGGGGGAGTCTGGGGTGTTCAGTCGGCACAAGGTCGCTGGACCCCAGAGGAAGCCCGCCTGCCGATCAATGTCCTGGAGATCCAGGCGATCAGGCTGTGCCTCTTCAGATGGTCTCAGAGGCTACAAGGGTGGCCAGTCAGGATCCAGTCAGACAACGCCACAGCAGTGGCATATGTCAATCATCAAGGAGGAATAAGAAGCTCAGCTGCAGCATCGGAAGTCGCTCGTATCCTGAATTGGGCAGAGAGGAGCGTACCGGCACTGTCGGCCGTGTACATTCCGGGTGTGGAAAACTGGCAGGCGGACTACCTGAGCCACCAGATCCTGGACCAGGGAAAATGGTCCTTACACCCGGAGGTGTTCCAACTCCTCTGCCAAAGATGGGGCACACCAGACGTAGATCTTCTGGCTTCCCAACTCAATCGGAAGGTATTGAGGTTTGTGGCCTGGTCAAGAGACCCATGGGCAGACGCAACAGACGCGTTGGTGGCATCGTGTGGTCAGTATCGGCTAATCTATGCTTTCCCTCCCTTAAGGCTTCTTCCTCTTCTGCTCCGCAGATTGGAGGCAGAGGGAATGCCAATGATCCTAATCGCTCCAGATTGGCCTCAGCGTCCTTGGTACGCCGATCTAGTATGTCTGGTAGCAGACGTCCCCTGGCGCCTACCACTACGGAAGGACCTGCTATCGCAAGGTCCCATACTCCATTGTGCTTTACGGTCACTGGCTTTAACGGCATGGCTGTTGAAAACCAGGTACTGAGAGACCGGGGCCTATCCGATTCAGTAATCTCTACTATGAGAAGTGCTCGGAAACCGTCCTCTAGGAAGGTTTATCACCGCACTTGGAAGGCCTACATCTCCATGTGTGAGGAAATGAAATGGCATCCGCGTACTTATTTGGTTTCCAGAGTCCTGCTGTTTTTACAGCATGGGGTGGACCAAAGGCTTGCCTTAAGTACGATTAAGGGATAGATATCTGCCCTGGCTGTCTTTTTTCAGCGACCCCTGGCGACTCACTCTCTCGTGAGTACATTTGTGCAGGGGGTTTGACATGTGGCTCCTCCGGTCCGTCCCCCACTACCTCCGTGGGACTTGAACCTGGTCCTGGTGCTTCAGAAGGCACCGTTTGAGAATATTAGAGATTTTCCCCTGTTGACACTTTCTCAGAAAGTGGTCTTTTTTGTGGCTGTTACGTCAGTTAGACGAGTCTCTGAGTTGGCAGCCTTGTCCTGCAAGGCTCCCTATTTGATTTTCCACAAGGATAAGGTGGTGCTGCGGCCGCAGCCTTCCTTTCTTCCGAAAGTCGTTTCGGCTTTTCATCTCAACAAAGACATTGTACTTCCATCCTTGTGTCCTCATCCGACGAATCCTAAGGAGTCGGCGTTGCATTCCTCGGACGTTGTCCGAGCGTTGAGAGTATACCTATCTGCTACTTCCCTGTTCCGGAAGTCAGACTCACTGTTTGTTTCGGTGGCTGGTTCCAAGAAGGGCCAAGCAGTATCGTCGGCCACCATCTCTAGGTGGATCCAACAGATAGTAATCCAGGCTTACGCCTTAAAGGGTCAAGCGCTCCCCTTTCCGGTCACGGCGCATTCGACCAGGGCAATAGGTGCCTCTTGGGATTTCTGACATCAAGCGTCTTTTTCCCAATTATGTAAAGCGGCGACTTGGTCGTCCGCTCACACTTTCACAAAATTCTACAAAGTTGATGTAGGTGCATCTTCGGATGCCTCTTTCGGCCGCAAAGTTTTGCAGGCGGCTGTTTAGAGTTGCAACTCCTCCATTGGAGGAGTGCTGTTTTGTGTTTGTGGTGAAGTTTATTTTTATGCTGTTACCACCCCTCGTTTTTTCTCTGACACTGCTTTGGGACGTCCCACTATGTCAATAGAGAAGCTGTGTCGGTCCATGGACGAAAGAGTAAATAGGATTTTTTACTCACCGTCAAATCCTTTTCTCTGAGTCCATGGACCGACACAGCACCCACCCCTCCTTTTAAGTTTGTACTGCTTTTTGATGAACTGATCTGCGAGATGCAGACTGAGGGGATATACCCAGAGGGTCCGCCCCCTGGACGGTGCTGTAGAAGGTGTGATGCAACACTTTTTACAAGTTTTTTGCCTATTCACTCCTAATTAACGGATAATACCCACTATGTCAATAGAGAAGCTGTGTCGGTCCATGGATGAAAGAGTAAATATGTTTCATTTTTATTGAATATATGACTTTATTCACTGATGTCTTTTATATCTACCTGGAATTCAGCTCTTATCACAGTTATTGAAAACTCTAGACACTGTGATGCTGGGACTGAAAAGGATGGACAAAATATGTATTGTATATGTATGGACAATATATATGCAACACAATTGCACAATGAATTAGATGCCACAGTGAGCATATCTGTTTATAAGCGAAACAATATAAACTTGATTCAATAAGGAAAAAAAATCCTTAAAATTATGGCCATTGTTGCCAAGTACTCTTTAGTTGCCACTTTTGGCCCCCACGTGTGGGTCACTTAGTATATGTAGCTTATTCATTATGCTACATGCTTTATGGTATCACGCTTACTGCATTTGTTTGGTTTACATTTTCATTAGCTTGCCTCCCCCCCCCCCCCCCAGAGCTTCCCTTCCACCATTCCTTCACTAGTGTAATCACAGCGCAGCCACCATTATTTTTTATTACTTTATTCATCATCGTCTGTCTGGAACAGACTCCCCGGTGACTGCTGCAGTGTCCCATCCCGGTCTCTTTTCCCTTCCCTCATTCCCTCTCACTAGTTTAAATACCCAGCTAGCGCAGGGGTTCTTTCTTCTTTCTTTTTATAATAGAGAAGCTGTGTCGGTCCATGGACTCAGAGAAAAGGATTTTACGGTGAGTAAAAAATCCTATTTTTAACGGCAACCAGTATGAGTTCCTGTACCTGACTTGGTATCAAGGTGTCCATTTATGAAGCAGTGGAAAATATACACTGCTCCATTCTCCGGTTTTCACAGAGGAGATTTCTCTCCTCTGGGTGCCAGTTTATGAAGCAGAGTAGGTCCCTTCTCCCTTCTCCCTACTCTGAATCGATCTAAAAACGCTTAAAACAGTGGAGAATGCCCCCTGATACTGGAATCTCGTAAGACATAGCAAGAATACAGCACCATAAATTCACTGAAACACTCAAGGTGTCTGCTTAGTAAGCAGTAAATAAATTATCACTGACAGACAGCCCTGATGATGATAGCAATCCGTCAGGGCCTGGACGAATTGCTATCATCGAAGGAAAAATGAATTCCCAAGTTTATCAAGACATTTTGCAGGAGAACTTAAAGCCATCTGTCCACCAGCTGAAGCTCAATAGAAGATGGGTGTTGCAACAGGACCACGACCCAAAGCATAGAAGTAAATCAACAACAGAATGGCTTAAACAGAAGAAAATGCGCCTTCTGGAGTGGCCCAGTCAGAGTCCTGACCTCAACCCGATTGAGATGCTATGGCATGACCTCAAGAAAGCAATTCACACCAGTCATCCCAAGAATATTGCTAAACTGAAACAGTTCTGTAAAGAGGAATGGTCAAGAATTACTCCTGACCGTTGTGCACGTCTGATCTGCAACTACAGGAAACGTTTGGTTGAAGTTATTGTTGCCAAAGGAGGTTCAACCAGTTATTAAATCCAAGGGTTCACATACTTTTTCCACCTGCACTGTGAATGTTTACATGGTGTGTTCAATAAAAACATGGTAACATTTAATTCTTTGTGTGTTATTAGTTTAAGCAAACTGTGATTGTCTATTGTGACTTAGATGAAGATCAGATCAGATCTTATGACCAATTTGTGCAGAAATCCATATCATTCCAAAAGGGTTCACGTACTTTTTTTTTGCAACTGTATATAACTATATATATATATATATATATATATATATATATATATATACATATATACAGTATATATATATATATATACACACATAAATATGACAGGGAGACATGGTTATTGTCTTGGGGGGGTCTGATCGAGGTAGAAGGAAGTAAAAAATCTTCCTCTTTCCTCCTCAGTTCCCCCAGCATTTTCTCTTCACTCCCCGATTCACCACCTCTGAGCTGGAGATTCGGGGAATGTGAATTCTGACACAGATCGCCAGTGAAGTGCTGAGATCGCAGCTTCATAAACTGGTCGTTTCTGTGTTAGACAATGATGGATTCTCAGTGTGTGGGGATCATCGGCGGAGAACATGTTCTCCGCCAATCATCTCTGTTTCATAAACCGTTTGAGTTGAGATCAGTGACACCCAAGATTGTGTAATCTTTTGCACAGTAGAATTCAGTCTGGGAGAGGGAGGGTCAACATTAAAGCGTAACTCCACTTTTGTTGAGAAAAAAACATTCCCCTCTGGGTGATCTATGTACATTGCAAGATTATAACAACTTTTGTTGCAGATTCTCACCTTTTGTTATTCTGAAGAAATCCATGTGTGTCTGTCTGTGCCTCTGTACTGAGTGGGCCTAATGGGAGTGGTTTCATAATTAACTGTCAGCTGTGGAACTGCACATCACTAATGAGAAAATCTGCTGGGCCTGCATCCCTTTAGACATGTTCCCATTGAAAGTATCTCTCAAAAAATTGCATTTTTGTTGCAAGGGATGCCTGAAATCTGATTTGTATCTTAGGCAGACTTCTGGGAAAATTGGTGAGCCAATCACACAAGCAAGAGTAGTCAGTACACACTCTGTGCATAGAAAACCTCCAGGTAGCCATATTGCAATGCATTCTCAGAAAATTACATTGGCTACAGATTGAAAAGGAAAGGTAATTTTTAATAACATTCAATTGCAATATGATTAGTGTCGCAATTATATGTGCCATATTATTTTTTATTTATTTGCTATTTTTTTTCCCAACGAAAAGGTAGTTACCCTTTAAAAGTCAGTGAAGCTTCATGTACATGTGCTGACAATATGCATTCTTACAGTAGGTTTTTAGCAGGCAAACCAGCTCCCATATATGTTTTCCATCCTGCACTTAGCTGTTACACAAAACTGCAAACAAACAACTTAACCTCTTAGTGCCGGCGCCTCCTGGGTCTTTAAGGCTGTATTCACACCTGAGCAGGCCCGGACTGGCCATAGGGCACACTGGGTGTTTGCCCGGTGGGCGGCGGTCCCTGGGCTGCATGTTGTAGGAAGAGCCATCTCTTGATGACTGGGCTGCACAGCGGGAGGTAAGCGGCAACCGCGGTCAGGACAGGGTTAACACAGACCACGGCCGCCGCTCACCTCCCTCTATACGGGCATTCCTAAAGGCGGAAGAGAAGGCTCCTTTGACATGCAGGAAGCACATGCAGGGGACAGACACCGTGCGGGCCGGCCGCGCTGGAGTTATAGCTACACTGAAGGAGACAGGCAGCAGCCTCTCTCCTAACACCGGCCGGGACACTTTGATGGCTGCACAGGGAGGAGGGTGAGTACAGTGGAAAAAAAACCAAATGTGTTTCATTGCGTTACATAATCCAAAGTCCCGCTCTGTAGTGGCAGGCAAAGGGAGTGGATTGGGCCTGTCTCTTCACTGGTATGGAGCTATCTGTATGGGGATGTCTCTTTACAGGTATGGGGCTGTCTGTGTGGGGTTGTCTCTTTACTGGTATGGGGCTGTCTGTATGGGGCTGTCTCTTTACAGGTATGGGGCTGTCTATTTACTGGTATGGGGCTGTCTGTATGGGGCTGTCTATTTACTGGTATGGGGCTGTCTGTATGGGGCTGTCTCTTTACAGGTATGGGGCTGTCTATTTACTGGTATGGGGCTGTCTCTTTACAGGTATGGGGCTGTCTATGTACTGGTCTGGGGCTGTCTATTTACTGGTCTGAGGCCGTCTCTTTGCTGGACTATACAAATATGAACTCACCTAGGGGGACCAGAGGCTGCCAATCCCAGTAATGATCTCCCCAAAATGAGAGTATAGGGACTTTGTAGGCAACAAGATTAGATGAAACAATTTTGTTTGATAAATTAGTATCATTTAATGAAAAAATAGAATATAAAAGTCTATGAGGTGTAGACAACACCAACAGTGTAACATCATAAAATCACCAATATACAATATTGAGATATTTTCATGCAGTAGTATTCCAGCCGACGCGTTTTGGGACTTATTGGGGGTCCCTTCATCAGGGTTATTCCAGATTGACTGACCATAGCATGTTCTAGACAAGATACAAAAACAGAAATACACATAATAGAACCATATATACATACATATCAAAACATATCGACAAAGTATACATATATACATAGAACACATAATCATCATGTACGGGGGCAGGGGAAGGGAGCATCGTTGAGGACAGGACTACAAACAGCCACCTACTGACTCAATAGAAGTTGTCATGTGTGTCTCCAAAGAATTGTGTCAGACCCAAAAGAAGAAAATGCATGAGGTGTGACAGTTGATAAAAATGCTCCAAAAAAAGGGCCACGCAGGGAATAGTTGGGTTGTGGACGCTTGGCTATACACTGGCGTGGCCAGGACAGATATTGTGGATATCTATAAAGAAAACAGTGGGCAGATTATATACATGCTGTTTGCTTGAAAAAGTTGGTGTTTTAAAATGGACAATTGACTGTTGTAATTATCTATCCATGGTTATATATATATATATATATATATAGATGCACAGAGTCGTGTCTATATATAAAGAGATGATACGATACAAAAAGATATGCACTGTATGCTAAACCCACTATCATAATAAGTAGGGTCACATAGATATGCATCAAAAGAGGCATCCATCAAATTATTTCATTGTGCAAGTCAGTATGTTTAATAGCCATATTGCTGCATGATTTACTAAATGTGAATCAGCCATGGTATGGTTAATAGAAGGCATAATATCCTATTTATAGGGAAAAAGGAGGGGCCATTGCCATATATATCACACTGTACCAACCTTGCTCCAGAGCAGCCCAAATCAAAGGTTTTGTCCAGAGATTCCCTATGCGACCATCATGTTGCATCAAGAGACAGCTAATGACAGTATATCACCAGCTGTCTAAAATACTGTTCTGACGGACGCCAGCGCATGCGCGGTGTCCCTTGTCTGTATAGAGGGAAGGGAGGAGGAGAGTCTTGTGGTCCTATCGTTGCCGCCATACTCCACATTATGCGTGACATCATCACGACTTGATTTTGGGTGTTATGGGAAATGTAGGCATCAGAGGGGAATCATCCTCCATTGGCCTATTGGTGGCCCGATTGAAGCCGCGCCCATCACTGACCCAGCTTCGCCAAAGGGCACGTCCATCTTAGCCATAGGTTAATTTTAGGTGACAGGGGGCGGGTATACTGAGGAACGCAGTGGTGCAGACCAATGAGACCAGGTCCGCTCCCACCAGGTCTGCTCCAATATCAGACCCGCTCCTAATTCCAATCTCTCCATTATCACGTATACAGGGGGCGCACACAGCGGGACATATGCAAAAATGCATACAAACACCGCATCGCCAGCTCCCCGCCATATGGCACAGTCGGCGGCCGCGCCGCATCTCCCATCCGGGAGAGCGGCGACAATGCATCAGCTCACTGATAGAAAACACAGTCCCCATAAATACCGGGGACTAGGACAGATACACTCTCCTAACATAGGAGGCACAGATGGAGGCACAATCGAGAAACTCCTCCTTACTAAATCATCCAAAGCCACATAAACGTATCCCCCTTCCCTATAGTATACAGTGAATGGGGGGGTTGTGTGTGAGCTGGGTATATGATATATAACTTATAGTAGCGAACTGTCAAAGAACATGTCAAATTACATCTGACAGAGACATGGAGAGACATATGAGATGCATGCCCAAGGACATGCATGTATCACAGTCGGAAAAATCTAGGCACCACAAGAAACAATTCAATGAGTCAGATAAGGGCGATTGAAGTCCTGCCCTCAAGGGATTATAGGGCATACCAATAAAGGACCCTGAGTTGGAGGCATGAAGTAACAGTGTAAATGATATGTAAATACATCCTGTCGCCCTGCAACTGTTTAGGTTTAGCTGATATAAAAAAAGAGAGCATACAGATCTATCTTGAAAATCATATCAGTTATGGTAGATACAGTGGGAAAACAAAAGACAGAGGGGGGAGGGGGGAGAGGGGAAGGTAAACCGATGCAGATGATAGGGAGAGGGGTAGAGAGAAGGACAGATACATATATATAGTACTGCAAGTGACTGTGTAGAATTACAACTACTCCTAAAGGGAGTGATAGCTATATACATATTGTTTTTAAAGATCCTTCTCACATACCCCTGACTCAAATCCCTCTAGAAATGGTCTAAAGCTGATCTGGGTGTTCAAGCCTGGAAAACAAGTGGCATTTAGTTCCATTATCCATCTGGTCTCCCGTTGTAGTAGGAGTTTGTTCCAATCCCCTCCTCTAACATGGGGATAGATACGGTCCAGGATTAGAAAGTTGAAATAGGGACATGTACCTCCATGGTGGATAAGCACATGTCTTCCCATGGGCAGATCAGGATTAGCTTTCTGCATACTCATTATGTGTCGCCTTGCACGTTTTCTGAATTCCAGTTTTGTTTTGCCAATGTAAAAGCACTTACGGTACATTGGCATAATAATAGGTATATTACACCTACTGTTTTGCAATTGGCGTAGTGCTTTGGTTTAAAGCACATACCATTAGGTAGTATTATATCTTTCTTGGTATTCATAAAACGACAAGTTGTGCAGCCGCCACACGTAAATGTTCCTAAGTTCTTACAAGGGTCAGATCTGAAGGCCCCAACAAATTTGCTTTGGACCAACTGGTCTTTGATTGATCTGGTCCTACGGTATGTAATTAGTGGGCGTGAAGACACATACGGGTTTAGTATTGGGTCAGTGAGTAGGTGCCAATCCCTTTCAAAAATCCTCTTAAGTGTCTTATTCTGGCCACTGTATCTAGTGATGATACGAGTGGTCTGCGGTTGGAGGTTCTCAACTTGTTCAGTTTCTGGGAAAAGAAGGCTTCTTCTTGTTTTTTTCATTGGTGCGATTGAAGGCCCTCTTAAGGCATCTATGAGAGTAACCTCGATCTAGGAGTCTCGCTCTTAGGTGGTTTTCCTCAGTGATGAATGACTCCTCATTTGAACAGTTTCTCCTTAGTCTCAAATATTGAGAGTAAGGAATGGATTGAACAAGGGGACTGGGGTGCGCACTGGAACCATAAAGCACAGTGTTCCCCACAGTAGGCTTCCTAAAGAGACTGCTAGAGAGAGTGCCATCAACGTTCCTGGAGATGCAAATATCCAAGAACGTGACCGCATCTCTAGTAAATGACATGGTAAAGAACAGATTCCTCTTTCTCACAGAGCTCTAGGAAATCTCGGAAAAAAGGTTTGAAGACAAAACGTCCACATTCTGGTGATGATGCCGTAGCAAAGAAACTAATGGTAGAACAACCGGCAACACGACAACACTCTACACCCTCGCTATCCGGAAGCACCGATCGGCTATGGATCAATTAACATGGTACATTCTGCCTGCCCATTAATCGTTAGAATCTCAACCGGTTCAGCAAGAATCACGTGTGGCTGGCCTTAGACTACTGCTCTTACATATGTAGCGGACCCCCAAATTTGGGGTCGCTATTCCTGAAATTTAGAGGGTCGTCTGAGCACTAGTTTGGCTCAGGCTATTTAATTTCCTTAAATTGGACTCTGCTCTGCTGTGGTGTTGCCTGGGTGTATAGTTCCCCTTTGACCTGTAGGTGGCATTGTTGCCCAGGTCTTGGCTCGAACCACAGGTGGCATTGCGGTGTGATTGGGTGTCCTCTCTCGGCGACTGTTCAGTGGGCGTGGTCTACCTGCTGTGCATGCTGGGAGAGGGTACTTAAGGGTCAGACGTTATTGGTGCGGGGTCTTCTTCTTCGTCCTTGGCACGTACCCCACCTTCGGTGGCCCTCATGGCCAGGGGTGCGTGTGAATGTACTGGGTCCCGGGCACCTTTGGCCCGAGGCCCTATCATTCCAGGTAGGCCCAGTACCTTTAACTGAGGCCTTCAACCAACCCACGGAATCCCAGGGTGCCCGTGGGAGGGTGACCTGCACTGAAGGAGAGGCAACCAGGGAAGGACCTTTCTAAGGGGATCGGTGAAGGATGTCGCCGTTTCGGGAGAGGCCTGGTTACCTGTCAGAGGGAAGGATTCTGTGATACATCATAAGCTCTTGTAACGTGCCCCATTGGCACCTATGGTCTCTAGTTACAAGTGCTGAAAAGTTCGGGACTTAGGAGCTAAAAGGTTCTGTGGCAGAGGATCTTCTTAACACGTCCCTAGGATAAACAAAGCTAAAGTAATTGTTTGTGCCCAACTCCGGCTGCTAGGACCGTGAGAGGGAACTATCCGGGTGAGCAAAACCCACTCAGGCTTTAGTGGCGACGAGGGTAAATAAGTGCCACGTGCCTGAACCTGCCTCCCTATCCAACTCTATCTCTATCTTCAACTTTTCCTACTAAGTTACTAGCAAAGAGAAAATAAACTCCTCTGTTGGAGTTTAACACTGTCTGGACATTGGCCTTCTTTAAGAGTGAGAATAGAATTTTCCCTACACCTAGGGACAAGAACCAATGGAAGGAGGTAACTCGCTGTAGGACCCAAAAACTATTAACACCGCTCACCCTCTACAGCATGGAGGATACTGGGCATGTGGCATGGTGTGTCCTATCCTGCAAGTGAAGGTAAGCAGGATAGGGATCTGTGTGCTACACATACAAGCAGTGGCCTGTATCTTCTTGGACTCTCCCAAACAATGCTTAAGTCAGCCAGAGCCTTTTCACACCCAAGTAGCAGCTTGGATCTCCAGCAGTCTGACTTAACCTCATATACACTGCTCCTATCAGCAGCACACTAGCTCTCTGAGCAGTATTGTTGATTGGAGCGTTGTGCAGGAGGGTACTGTACATTGGAGTGATAGAGACTCAGTCAGTTGAGACTGTGTCAAGCATTTTAACCCTTGATGAAGCAGGCTTAGGAATGGAAAAAATAAAATATAAAAGAAGTGTATTTATTACTGTATATGCAGGTTGACTGTATAACAGTAATACATACAGAGGGTTCAATGGGTTTTAAAGTAATTGTAAAGTCTCATTATTTTTCCTATACAAATAACAAACATGTTATACTTACCTGCTCTGTTACAGTGGATTTGCACAGAGCAGCCCAGATCCTCCTCTTCTCGGGTCCCTCTTCTGTGATCCTGGCCCCTCCCTCCTGTTCCGTGCCCCCACAGCAAGCAGCTTGCTATGAGGGCACCCGAGATCAGTCACAGCTCCCTGTGTCCATTCAGACACAGAGCCCCGACCCGGCCCCATCTCCTCTCTTCCCTGATTGGCTAGCTGACTTTGATTTATAGCAGAGGGAGCCAATGGTGCCGCTGCTGTGTCTCAGACAATCAGGAAGGAGAATCTCGGACAGCAGAGACACTTGTGGATATCGTTGGACAGAGAGGGACCTCAGATAAGTGTTAGGGGGGCTGAGGGAGGGCTGCTGCACACAAGGCGTTTTACCTTAATGCATAGAATGCATTAAGATAAAAAAACCTTCTGCCTTTACAACCCCTTTGAGATAAATACTACATTGAAGGAGCAGCAGCAGACTTTACTGCACTCTTTTCGGTTCAGCTTGTTCCTTTTTAGCATATAAACATACATCAAACATAATTTCTGCTGTTTAGGAGATTAAAATATTTTAAAAGGCTCATACCGAGTCAAATTCAGGTTCTAACAAATTTTGTTTTTTTCGGAAAATACATGCAATGACAAAGAAGAATGGGCCGCATTAATGCGTATCTTTTAATATACACATTAACTATCCTAAAGATTTTATACTTGACTGGCATCTTTTCCTTAAATAGATAGTACTTTCTGCAGGAAGAACACAAAGAAACAAAGGGTTATTTGGATATTTAAAAAAATATATATATATTTCCAAAAGACATAGAGCAATGTGCACCTCTTCCGGAACATGTCGTACCCCTCAAAAGAGAAAATTCATTAAAAAACAACAATACCATATGCATGGACAGCTTGCAAATTAGAGTTTACATGTTCCCACTATTACATAAAGAGACTTCAAAGGAACTCATAAATTTGTAACAGTCTGTTTTGACAGTCAGAGTCTATCAGAAGCACGCTTTTGTTATCAATCTGTATTCTGCATAAATGCAGTATGAATGTTTACTTAAACAACAGTCAGGGTAGCAGCAAGATGCTGATATCAGATGGTATTTTTCCAGTCTAGTTCTCTGTGGGGGGGCTAAGTTGAGACTCTTGATAAGACTGTGATTGGATTGCAGCATCCCAATTTACTTCAAGGAAAATCTATCATGATACCCTATTTTACTGCTCCACTGTTCCACGAAATAGGTCGTGAGGGACCTAGTTCCAGGCAAGGAAAAGACAGCTTCAGTTAACCTTTTCTGAACATGGTAATGTGAAAATACAGAGGCTGATTCAAAGTGAAAACAAAACACAGATACAGGATGCCAGCTAAAATTTGTGCTTGCAAGAAAACTAGAAATCACAAAAAAAGTATATGTATATATATATATATATATATATATATATATATATATATATATATATATATATATATATCTTTTTTTATTTGTAACAACTATAAATTTAGATACAAATATGTAGAGGTATAAATGTAGTTGTGATTTTATATATATATATATATATATATATATATATATATATATATATATATAAACAATTACATTTATACCTCTACATATCTGTATCTAAATTTATAGTTGTTACAAATAAAAAAAGACACTCTAAAGCAGGCCATACACGGTTGAATTTCAAACAAATTTTCTTTTCAAAATCAGAAAGTTCTTTTTTTTTGTGATCCTATGATGCCACCATTGATTTTCAAAATTCGGCAGACCAAGCCTTCATGTTGCTACAGAAAATAATTTTCATGGCCGGGAATTTTCTTTTCTTGCACATGCGCATTTTTATACCTATTAAATTTCTCGCACGATTCTCCCATCATTGATTAGAAAATTGTTCATTTTTGAAAAACATTCCAACATGTCCGATTCCTCAAATTTGATTGCCGCACGAAAATCGGCTGTTGTTGCAGCCCACTAACGGTGCAAAATACATACAAAAATTCTTAGATACGATTTTCGAAAGAAAATTCTTTCGAAATTCGAACCGTGTATGGCCGGCATAAGGGGTTGATTTACTAAACATGCAGAGTGCAAAATCTGGTGCAACTCTGCATAGAAACCAATCAGCTTCATGTTTTTCTTTGTCAAAGCTTAATTGACCAGCTGGAGTTAGAAGTTGATTGGCTACCATGCACAGCTGCACCATATTTTCCACTCCAGTTTTAGTAAATCAACCCCACATGCACACGTCATGCAAAATTTGTCTATATCTGGACATAACCTCTCCATTTTTGCATTTCAATGTCCCTCTTAATGACCATAATTAATTAATTCACTTGCAAATTAGGGTTAGCTGGTATTATCCATATCCCTGTTAATTAAATTAAGGTCTCACACGTATTTATCTCTTTATACAGTATTTGTGTCACTATATTTTTGGACTAATTTGTGCTTGGAAATGCCCTAAAATATTTTTCTCTCTTAATGTAAATGCTTTTCCCAGCCCTCACTCTGCAATTCTCTATGCTATTATAGCCGAGTAATGGCCACACCCCTCAAAACAAATGTCCTCACAAAGACTTGTATTGCAGACAGGAGGGGCTGTCAAATCAGTGCTGATTTCTTTGTTTACTGGTTCTTACTCTGGTGCCTATTGGATTGCACAGTTACATTCAGACACCCTGTATAACTTTTACAGACATCCGGTATAACTTATTATACCCGGAATGTGTAGGTAAGCCTTATTGACACTGTGAGGTTGATTTACTAGAAGTGGCGCGTGCACAATATCGTGCAAAGTTTGTTCAATTATAGTGGTTGTAAACCTACTTAGTAATTATCATGGAATCCCCTGTCTTTCATAATACTAAGTGCCCTGTATATGTGCCTTATTAAAATATGCTGTTCTATACCTTATTTTATAGCGCTGATCGGCACTCATGTGACCAGCCATCTCTTCCCTCTCCCGATCTAAAGAGGGACGGTCCGAGAATCCCCTGCTGATGGTAATTGGGAGGAAGAGAGGAAAATCAGGTAAAGAACAGCATATTTGTAATAAGGCACATATACAGGGCACTTACTTTTATGAAAAACAGGAGATTGCGTGATAATTACTAAGCTATTTCATCAGCAGGAGGGGAGGGGGGAAAGGATGGGGGAGAGCACAGAGGAGGGGCGCGGATGATGGACGCACGTAAACTGACCCCAGTGTTAGGGATCAGCAGCCATGATAAACCGTGTTCAGTTTGCAGGGGGAGGGCAGAACCAGGCAGGATCAGCCAGGTATTTCAGGTGATAGAAGGGGCCAAATTACACAGCACAAGCACTGTGCTGTTATATATGCTTTAAAGGAGCAGGATCCATTTTTTTTTTTAGGGTAACAAACACAGCTTTGACAAAAAACCTGGAGGCTGATTGGTTTCTTTGCAGAGCTGCACCAGATTTTGCACTCTTCAGTTTTAGTAAATCAGCCAATGTGAGTACAACATCTATCTGTTTTCATATCTCTTTGACTTTTAAAAAAAATATATTATTGTTTATTTCTAACAGATTTAGAAATCTTACAATGCAGTACACAGGGTAAGGCATTTCAACATATAAAGATAAAAAACATTACATATGTAAACATGTGAGGCGTAACAAGAGTATGGCATAATTAGGTAATAACGTTTTTCCATCTTGGATTAACTACGCAAATTTACTATACCATATGTAGCACTTACCCCCATTTAAAGGACCGGCTGGTTTTGTTGGGTCTGCAAACTACCTCCAAGGCTTCCGTTGTCAGGGTATAGAAAAGTCTTTAGAAAGGTCAATGTCCACACAGATGTAAAACCCAACAATCAGTTTTTGTTTACTTTGCTGAGGGAACTTGAGAGGAAGGTTCAGGCACGCAGCACTAAAGGCACAACATCGCCACTCAAGCCTGAGTGGGTATTGCTCACCCAGATAGTCCCTCTCACTGGTCCTAGCAGCCAGAATGATGCACGGATCAGTTTTAGCTGAAAAAACGTAAGGATGCGCTCAGGAATCCTCTGCCACAGTCCCGAACCTCCCAGCCAAGCAATAATAGAGAACCTTTAGACCAGATTGGTGTATTGCAGGGCTTGTAGTAATGGATCCCTCCTTAGGTGAGTCTCCAGGCCTCCTCCCGAGACAGCAGTACCGTCGCTAGTCTCCTCTGGGGCAGATCCTCCCCTGGCCTCCTTTCCTAAGAATCGGCTTCCCGCAGGTGGGTAGCCTGGGATCCTTTCCTGAAGTGTAGGCCTCAGCCAGCAGAGCTGGGCCTAACAGGTAGCGATGTAGCCTCGGGCTGAAGGTGCCCGGGGCCAGAAAACACACGCACCCTGTGCCATGCGGGCCATGAGGCGCGCACACAGGAACAGGCCCGATGGGCCTCCAGGAACGAACCAAAATCTATCTAGTATTTAACTTCGTTAAAGGAGGGGTTTCGTGTAATATTTTGTATATGGATGAGATTAGTTTTGTTTCATATGGTCAATTAGCGCATAGAAGTTTGAAATTGGTAGGTTTCTCTAGAGATAGTGAGGAGGATTTAGAGAGGAAAAAGTTTTTAAATTGTAGATATGAGTACAGAAGTGATGTAGGGAGTGGATGTTTCGCTTGGAGGTCTGCAAAAGACAGGAGTCTACCTGTCACTGGGTGTACAAGTTGTCGCAATTGAAAGATTCCCGCTTGAGTCCATGGGAGCATCTGTACATAGAATAGTCCATCAGGTATGTCCGGGTTGAAGAAAAAATGGAGTAAAAAGCATTGAAGCTAGGCATAGGGATCTTAATTGAGGCAGAAATTTGGTTGAGGAGGGCCATAGCATGTAGCATGGGTGTACCGGAATGGTGACCCCCATTTCAATCTCAGCCCATCTATTTGGGGCCTTCCTAGAAGTCAGGAAGTCAGTACTCAGATGCATAGTAATATTTAATGATGTCTGGTGCGACCAGACCTCCCCTATTCTTTAAGGCTAGGATTACTGAGCTTGCGATCCTATGAGAGGCGTTATTCCAAATAAAGTGGAGACACTTCCTTTGGAGAGCCTTCAATTGCGACATTTGAACTGAGATTGAAAGTGTTTCAAATAGATATAGCAGTTTGGGAAGAATCAACATCTTCCAAGGAGAGATATAGGAAGAGAGGTCCATTAATTTAAAAGACTGATTATTTACATGAACATAGGGGGGGAGTTAGCTTGATATAGGGAAGAGTATAAGAGTATGATATGGATGCCTAAGTATTTTAACGTGGAGGTGCACCAATGGTATTTGAATAGGGATGAGCTTCGAGTTCGAGTCAAACTCATGTTCGACTCGAACATTGCCTGTTCGCCCGTTCGCCGAACAGCGAACAAATTGGGGTGTTCGCGGCAAATTCGAAAAATCGATGGGAGAAATCTAAAGTGCTAATTATAAAGGCTAATATGCAAGTTATTGTCCTAAAAAGTGTTTGGGGACCGGGGTCCTGCCCCAGGGGACATGTATCAATGCAAAAATAAGTTTTAAAAACGGCAGTTTTTTCGGGAGCAGTGATTTTAATAATGCTTAAAATGAAAAAATAAAAGTGAAATATTCCTTTAAATTTTGTACCTGGGGGGTGTGTATGATATGCATGTGAAGTGGCGCATGTTTCCCGTGCTTAGAACTGTCCCTGCAAAAAATGTCATTTTTGAAAGAAAAGAAGTCTTTTAAAACTGACTCGTGGCTATTAATGAATTGTCGGCTCCCGGCAATACATACAAAAGTCATTGATAAAAAAAAAAAAAAAAGCGTGGGGGTTCCCCAGAATTCAATTACCAGGCCCTTCAGGTCTGGAATGGATATTAAGGGGAACCCCGCCGCAAATTAAAAAAAAAATTGACGTGGGGTTCCCCCAAATATCCATTCCAGGCCCTTCAGATCTGGCATGGATTTTAAGGGGAACTCCACCCCAAATTTTAAAAAAATGGCGTGGAGTCCCCTAAAAATCCATACCAGACCCCTTATCCGAGCACGCAACCTGGCCGGCCGCAGGGGAAAAGGGGGGGATGAGAGAGCGGCCCCCCCTCCCTCCTGAACCGTACCAGGCCACATGCCCTCAACATGGGGAGGATGTCCCCATGTTGATGGGGACAAGGGCCTCATCCCCACAACCCTTGCCCGGTAGTTGTGGGGGTCTGCGGGCGGGGGGGTTATCGGAATCTGGAAGACCCCTTTAACAAAGGGGACCCCCAGATCCCGGCCCCCCCTATGTGAATTGGTAAGGGGTACATTGTACCCCTACCATTTCACGAAGAAAGCGTAAAAAAATGTTTAAAAAAAACACACAAACACCTTGAAAAAGTCCTTTATTTAAATTAATAAAAAAAAAAAACATTCCAGCGCTGAAATCCAGTGTCCCGCGGTGATCCCGATGTCCAGCGCTGTCCTTCATTGGTTGTGCCTGAGCGGACCTGATGGGGAACTCCCTCTCAGTATTTTAAATGTATAGACCCGCCCCTTCTAAAGTTCCCCATCAGGTCCGCTCCCTCGGTATGTCGGACCCGCCTACGTCATTGACTTGAGCGGGGAACTTCCTTCACTGTGTAATTTAAATTTACATAGTGAAGGAAGTTCCCCGCTCAAGCCAATGACGTAGGCGGGTCCGACATACCGAGGGGGTGGACCTAATGGGGAACTGCTCTCACTTTGGCAATACATGTATAGACCCGCCCCTTCTCATGTTCCGCTGAGCGGACCTGATGGGGAACTTTAGAAGGGGCGGGTCTATACATTTAAAATACTGAGAGGGAGTTCCCCATCAGGTCCGCTCAGGCACAACCAATGAAGGACAAGGCTGGACATCGGGATCGCCGCGGGGCACTGGATTTCACCGCTGGAATGTTTTTTGTTTTTTTTTTAAATAAAGGACTTTTTCAAGGTGTTTGTGTGTTTTTTTTAAACATTTTTTACGCTTTCTTCGTGAAATGGTAGGGGTACAATGTACCCCTTACCAATTCACATAGGGGGGCCGGGATCTGGGGGTCCCCTTTGTTAAAGGGGTCTTCCAGATTCCGATAAGCCCCCGCCCGCAGACCCCCACAACCACCGGGCAAGGGTTGTGGGGATGAGGCTCTTGTCCCCATCAACATGGGGACATCCTCCCCATGTTGAGGGCATGTGGCCTGGTACGGCTCAGGAGGGAGGGGGGGCCGCTCTCTCGTCCCCCCCTTTTCCCCTGCGGCCGGCCAGGTTGCGTGCTCGGATAAGAGGTCTGGTATGGATTTTTAGGGGGACTCCAAGCCATTTTTTTTTTAAATTTGGGGTGGAGTTCCCCTTAAAATCCATGCCAGATCTGAAGGGCCTGGAATGGATATGTGGGGGAACCCCACGTCAATTTTTTTTTAAATTTGCGGCAGGGTTCCCTTTAATATCCTTTCCAGACCTGAAGGGCCTGGTAATTGAATTCTGGGGAACCCCCACGCTTTTTTTTTTATCAATGACTTTTGTATGTATTGCCGGGAGCCGACAATTCATTAATAGCCGCAAGTCAGTTTTAAATGACTTTTTTTCTTTCAAAAATGACATTTTTTGCAGGGACAGTTCTAAGTAGGCTTGTGCACAACGGAAAAATTTGTTCCGTTTCGGTTCGTTTCTTTCCGGTCCTGTTGATTCGTAATCATTCGTAATTTTGCTAGACGGGATTTTTCGTGTTCGGACTCATTCGTATTTTTGCAAGCGACATTTTTCGTTGAATTTTTTGTTGCTTTATAATTCGTACTTTCGGTAGAGTACGTTGTTTTTCGTTGATTCTGGACACAACTCCTACTTTCGTAACTTTTTTTGGGTTCGTTGATTCGTAATTTTCCGTGTCTCTCTCACGACGACGCTGCCTATTATGCCTAATGTGCTTCAAATGGATTTGTACTTTTCTAAATACATAGCGGTTATTTGTAATGATTCGAAATCTCGTATTTTACTTTCGTTTTTTACATGCGGCTATAGGCTCCGCCCCTGTACACCATTTTGAGAGGGTTCAGCACGGTGAGGGAGAAGCAGAGAGCAGAGCAGAGTGAGTGTTATTGTGCTTCGAATGGATTCGAAATCTCGTATTTTACTTTCGTTTTTTACATGCGGCTATAGCCTCCGCCCCCTGTACACCATTTTGAGAGGGAGTTCAGCATGGTGTGGGAGAAGCAGAGAGCAGAGTGAGTGTTATTGTGCTTCGAATGGATTCGTACATTCGTAACTTTTTTCATAACGAATTATGCCGAAGACCTTCGGGCATTCGCTATTTTGCGGTATAATTTATTTCGGATTCGGTTTTATTCGTAATTGCTCTGTTCGGAAATTCGAATGCTTCCGAATGTCCGAAAGTTGCTAAATTCGGACGAATTTCGATTCGTTACGAAACGAATTGCACAAGCCTAGTTCTAAGCACGGGAAACATGCGCCACTTCACATGCATATCATACACACCCCCCAGGTACGAAATTTAAAGGAAAATGTCACTTTTATTTTTTCATTTTAAGCATTATTAAAATCACTGCTCCCGAAAAAACGGCCGTTTTTAAAACTTTTTTTTGCATTGATACATGTCCCCTGGGGCAGGACCCGGGTCCCCAAACACTTTTTAGGACAATAACTTGCATATCAGCCTTTATAATTAACACTTTAGATTTCGAACGTTCGAGTCCATTGTATTTAATAGGGTTCTAAAGTTTACACAAACATTTTGTCTGTTCGCAGGTTCTGGTGCGAACCGAACAGGGGGGTGTTCGGCTCATCCCTGTATTTGAAGTTGTGTTGGAGATTACTGAGTTGGTCCGGTGGGATGTTAATGGGTAAAGCCTCAGTTTTTGAAGGATTAATTTTAAACCCAGATAACGATCCAAAGGAGGCCAGGGTGTTGTGCAGGGAAGGGAGAGAGGTGTGGGGGTGGGTAAGAGTCAGCAAGATGTCTTCAGCAAAAAGTAGACATGTGCACTGTTTTTTTGCTTTTTTCGGAAATTTGGGAAATTCGAAAAATGTATTGTTTTCATTTTTTGCTTTTTTCGGAAATTCGGGAAATTGGAAAAAAAAAAATTTTTTTTCATTTTTTGCTTTTTTCGGAAATTCGGGAATGGCTCTAATCAGGACGCCTATTAGAGCCATAGGCTCTAATCAGGCGCTTCCAAAAAAAACATGCAATGCATGAATCTATCTATTGTGATAGACAGGTGCAGGAGAGAGGGGGCGGCGCTCCTGCGCCCTTTATGGACGCACCGCCACTGGTAGGCGTAGCTGTAGATAAGCCCCCCCATTGTCCCCTCCAGTACGTGCAATGGTGACTTGCCCCCAAATGTGTAGGAGAATAAACCAAAAGCTGCAAAATGCTGTAATTGGGCCGCTAAAAGGTATATCCTCGGGTTGGGTTCAGCTAATCCCCCAGCATCCTTGGGGTACTGCAATACTTGCAATTTTATACGAGAGGCTTTCTTTTTACAAATTAGGTATCTAAATATACTATTAATATTGGCGAAAATCCGGAGGGGTATCCAAACTGGAGAATTATACAAAAAGTACAGTAGCTGAGGCATCCAAATTATCTTAAGCAGGTTAATATGACCTAATAAAGTGAGGGGTAGCTTACACCAGATTTTACTTTGAATTTGGAATCTAGAAAGAAGTGGAGCTATATTGTCTGAAATATACGCCTGAGGGAGAGCAGATATAGTTATGCCCAGGTATTTTATAGAAGGCACTACTTTAAGATGGGACAATATCGATGGCATCGAATCCGACAAAGGGTCCAGTGGCAAGAGCATAGATTTTTCCCAATTCATACCCAATCCTGAAAACCTGCCAAATTCCGCAACATATTTCATTACTGCTGGCAGAGAAGCATATTGGATGAAAACAAAAGAACGCCATCCGCATATAGCGCAACCTTCTCCTCAGTGCCCCCTCTAACAATACCAATAACCTCTGCGGAAGTCTGAAGGAGAGAGGCCAGGGGCTCCATAGCTATTAGCAAAAAAAAAAAACTAGTAATTAAATAACATCAGAAGAAAACTCTATTTGTGTGAAAAAATTATGAAAAAAATCATATGGGAACAGTGTTGCATGACCGCACAATTGTCATTCAAAGTGCGCAGAGCTGAAAGCTTAAAATTGTCCTGGGCAGGAAGGGGGTAAAAGTGCCCTGTATAGAAGTGGTTAAATTAATTTTATGTGTCTGCCAAATACCCTATTGTGTAGAATACATTCTGTGATTTACTTTAAAATGAATGGTATTAAAGAGTAACTCCAGTTTTGTGAAAAAAACAATCCCTGCTGTGTGACACTTTATGCCCTTGCGCTCCGAGAAGGTTTTAACACCTTCATGACCAGGCCATTTTCTATATAACACTGTGCTATTTTACCAGTCAACTGCATAGTCATGCAAAGCTGTACCCAACCAATCATTATTTTTAAACAAATAGAGCTTTCTTTTAGTGGTATTTGATCACCAAGACCTAAATAAAAAAAGACAAAAAAAAAGACAATATTTTTTACTCTCTGCTATAAAACATATCCAATGAAAAAAAAAATTGCTTCTTAAATTTTGGCCAAAATGTATTCTGTAGGTAAATGTAAAATCTCAATAAGTGTATAATAATTGGTTTGCATGAAAGTAGTAGCGTCTACAAACTATGGTATATACAGTATACTAGAATGTTTATTTAGTTATTTTATTATACTAGTAATGGCGGTGATCAGCGACTTATAATGGGACTGTGATAGTGGACAATCTAACACTAATGCCGCGTACACACGATCATTTTTCCCGTCGGGAAAAATATTTTTTTTTCCTTTGGACGAGAAAAACGATCGTCTGTGGGCTTTTTGTCATTTTACCCGATGGGAAAAACGTCATTAATCACGAGGAGAAAAATTAGAACATGCTCTAATTTTTCTCCTCGTGATTCCTGTCGTTTTTTTCCGCAGCAGTTTTCCCATAGGGAAACACTGCCGGGGAGCCCACACATGGTCGTTTTTTTCGACCAAAATTTTTTTTTAATTTAAAATGGCCGTGTGTGGGGGGAACAAGCTGTTCCTCGTTTTTCACGTCGATTTTCTCGACGGTGTTTTCACCGTCGAAAAAATCGATCGTGTGTACGCGGCATTACTGACACTAGGGAGTCAACTGACTAATTGACACCAACATCACCAGTGACACTAATAGTGATTTTTTGACAAGTTCCGAGGACCTGATGAAGCGGGTTAGCCCACGAAATGCGTTGGACATTTTAAACCGGATCTTTTAGCCAGGATGACAACACCCTGGACAACCAGCTTGTGCCTTTGGGTTTTAACCAATTTTGTCTTTTTTAAAATAATTTATGTGTAATTTTCAATAAAGATTGGTTTATTTTTAATCAATTTGGTTTAGTATATATTAAACCCTAGAGGGTACATGTAAAGTCCCACAAATTCCAGTGTATTGTTTTATATGTTTCGTATGGAATGGTACCCTTAGAGTTATAGTTATCTCACACTCATCCCCCACACCCCTCTTTATACAGGCAAAAAAAACAGGCGCATAACTGCTGTGTCAGGGTTGTACGTACCTGATCAGTGAGTCCGTTAGAGCAGAGGAAGGTCCCCCGTACGGAACCGACTCGCGGGCCTCTGGTAGTGCAGACAGGAGGCACGGGAGGGTAAGAGAGCCTGAGAGTGGTTACTGGAAGACAGCTCCGGATCCTGGGTTCAGGAGAGTAGCTGAGCCAGGCTGGCTGCAGGTAGGCAGGTAGGCAGGCAGGTGTGTAGAGCAGTGCAGCTGGGCAGGTGCAGAGAGAGTGGTCAAGACAAGCAGGGTTCGGCAACGTTCAGGCAGTATGGTACAGCGGGGTAGGCAGGTTCAGGGTCAAAGACAGGCTGAGGTCGGGTGCAGGCGGACAGCAGGAAAAGTCCAGTAACAAGCCGGGTGGTCAGAAGATCAGGTTTCAGGCAATTAACAGGAGCAGGATACACAGGGGACTGTAGATCAGACAGCACCGGTCTGAAGTGTTCCAGGAGTTTAAATGGGCAAACCGGCATGCATTGGCGCGCGCAATGGCGCATCGACGCATCAGCGTGCGCAATCACCCGCGCGCACGCAATGCGCGCACATGCCCCCGCGCGCACAGGCACACCATCACGCACAGGCGCGCGCGCGCCCGCAGTCTGGGAAGTGCACCAGCGCGGACAGGAACATGCCCAACATCAGCACGCATCGGTGCGCGCGAACGCACACCAAAGCGACCACCAACACACCCGGCAAGGTACGTTCTCTGACATGCTGTCTGTAGAGTAGACATGTGCACTGCCGAAAAATTAGTTTTTTTTTGTTTTCGTTTCATTTGTTTTTTTGCTTTTTTCGGAAATTCGGGAAATTCAAAAATTCGGAATTCGGGAATTCAAATTTCCGAATTTCCGACTTCTTAATTTCCGACTTCCGAATCAAATTTCAAAATTCAGAATTTCCGAATTTTCGAATTTCGGAAATTCAAAAAATTCGGAATTTGGTAATTCGGAAATTCAACTTTCCAAATTTCCCATTTTCGAATTTTGGATTTTCAAATTTTGCAATTTAGAATTTTCGAATCTCGAATTTTCAAATTTCCGAAATTCGGAAATTCGGAAATTCGAAAATTCGAAATTTCGGAAATCCGAAAATCCGAAAATCCGAAAATTCAGAAATTCTGAAAAAAATGAATTCGGAACTAAACAAATTGCACATGTCTACTGTAGAGAGCTGAGCATTGTTTACCAAGACAGGGCTCTCTTTTGCCATTCACTCAGCCAATCAATGGGTCCCGGCCATAAATAATTGTGCTGCAGCAAATAACAGTTCGGGCTTCCAGGTGCCTGCGTACATATGTGAGAAGACCTGGGAGAAATCCCTGATGTACAGGTATGTTGCATTGCCCGTATGAGCTGCAGGTCAGCAAATGGTTATATAGGCTGTATTATTTTTTTACTTGCTAGATTTTTCCTATGAAAATGGAATTACCCCTTAAGACTACATTAGACATTTGGCACCTCAAACTCTTCCCAATATTATCAAGTGAATTAAAATGGTATTAATCGCAAAAGAAAACATTTATTATAATGCAGCTTGACAATTCTTGGATATGATGGCTGCATTTGTTTTTAAAGCTTTCTTTCTTTTATTTTCCCCTGCGGATCAAGCCTGTATGTCTGTTGTTTTTCAACAGAACAAGCAGTCCTGCAGACATAGCAGTTACTGACAGGGGTGCTTACAATGATCAACTTTTATTTATTTATGTAAAACCTTTATCCCAAAAAAGAACAAAACTGTTGCTGTAACTGCTTATAAAATATTAGCTGGAGTTTGGCTTCATGTGTTAGTGTATTTAAATCTGCTAGTACATCAAACACTCCCCTCCCCCCAGATTGACAATGCTGCTGACCAAATGTGTCTTTATGTACCTTCATCTAGAGTGGAGACTGAGGGAAAAATCCTCAAAAAGGAAAAAGGAATGCAGCCACCACATCAAATGATTGATAAACTGCAATATATTACATTTTTAGTTTTGTGGTTAATACCACTTTTAGCCATATCTAACATGAGGTTTTTAACTTACTTTTCATTTGTGGAAGCCTCGGTGAATAGAGCTTTATCAAGGTGGGAAATGTTGGATCAAATCAGTCCAATAAAATGTGTGAGTTGGGACTCCTGGATTTTAGAACTCACATAAGAGTTTATAATACTGTTAGAAGACAACTCCTGAACATCTTATTAGTAATGCTTGAAGAGTTCTAACAATAACCCTCTGTGTTCATTTCCTGGTTGTACATAAGTTAATTAGTGTAACACACACTGATCACTTGTATGTGATGACCTTGGGCTGTATATAATACAATTAATATGTTTTACAAATTACACTGTAAATATGTTCATTGTAATTAGCATAATGCTGAAAAATTCCACCTTGCCGGTGGAAGAGTAAATCATTTTGTGACCAGGTGGGTTTTATTTCAAATCAAAACACAGCTCTATGTTGCAAACATCGGGTGTGATAGTATTTCCTTAGATTTTAACATTGTACAGCAACATATTATTATTGATTTCTTGTGTATTGACAAAGGGTTGCTGAGCTGTTGCTCAGGTTATGGCTAAATGGCCAATTTTTTGTAACTCAACCATGCTACTGTAATCTTGTGTGATTTATCCATTTCATTTGTATGACAATCCAATGCAGCTAATATATTAGAGATTTATAGCGTGAACAAGTGAAGAATTTCCCATTTCCCCCAGACCATAAGGCTACTTCCACACTGAAACGCCCGGCCGGTTTCGCTAGCGGGGCAGTTTTTACCCCCAAAAAAAGGGAAAAACTGCTTTCAAATCGCTTTTAAGGCACTTTGGAAGCGCTGCCCATTCATTGCAATGGGCAGTGGCATTTTGGGAGTGCTATTTACAGTGCTCCGAAACTGCCCCAAAGATGCTGCTTGCAGGATTTTTCGTAATGTCCCGCAAGCGCACCGCCCCAGTGTGAAAAGACACACTGCAATGAATGGGAGGCATTTTTCAGGTGATTTTCAGAAGCTATTTCTAGTGCTAAAGCACCTGAAAACTGCCTCAGTGTGAAAGCAGCCTTAAAACGATCTAAACACAAAAACTAAAATTTATTATTTTTTTACAAACGTTTTTTATTTATAGAAAAGGCAAGAAAATAATACATACACATAAAAATCTGCGTATCACATAGTACCAGTTAGACTGCAAACATAAATGTCAACGCAGTGACAAGAAAAGAAATAGAGAGAAATCAACAAACAAAAAAAATATATATATATAAGAAAAATAAAAAAGGTGACGTTGAAGCATCTGAGAGAAGCCGAAGCCGGTTTGTAGAGGATCTACAGGAGACATAGTTGTCTACGTGAGGTGAGGTAAACCAGTGAGGGGGATTATCCGCCTCCCACAGACTAAAGCTGTTGGGGAGTTTGCGTCCATAGCTAAGATTGTGGCAATAAAATATGTCTTTGGGAGGTCCAGGGATCCCACCTACGGTCAAATAGGGGCATCCTATCATTTAGTGTGTAGAGAATCCTTTCCATTATCATAATACAGTCCATCCTATGGAGGACGGAGGAGATAGGGACAGTAGGGGACTTCCAATGTAGGGCAATGGCCCATAGAGCGGCCAAGCAAATTGTGTGGATAAGGCCTTCCTCAGAGGGAAGCATACCCGGGATAGATGCTCCTAGGAGGCACATAGAGGCCGTAAGATGTATTGGAGCACCTGATAGAGCCGTTGCTATGGCCGTCACCTTGGTCCAAATGTGGGACAGATTATCACAGTCCCAGAACACATGCAGAAAGGTCCCAGGCAGGGGACAGCCTCTGAAGCATAGGTCAGAGGTACCCGGAAAAATAGAATGAAGTCTAGATGGTGTATAGTACCACCTGGTAAGTATTTTATACGCTGTTTCTCTGACCGCTAGGGATTTAGACGCTTTGCGAAGGTTAGTCAGCATAGTGTCCCAGTCATCTGAGTCAAAAAGTTCGTTGCAGTCAGCCTCCCATTTATGTTTATATGGGACCTCCCCAGGAAACAGTGTATTGATTGCTGATCTGTAGAGGATAGAGATAAGCCCCTTTCCCCTGGGGGAGTCACGGCAGATCTGTTCATACGTGGTAGAGGGGGCTGCTGGGGAGAGGGCAAAGTGGGAAAGATAAAAGTGTCTAATTTGCAGATAACGGAAGTGTTCTCTAAGTGGGATTTGTTTATGTGTGCGTAATTGGTCAAATGAAGCAAAAGAGTTGCCCATCTGCAAGTCCGCTAATGTGACCATGGAGTTAGATATCCACCAAGAGAATCCCTCAGAGTTCTTAAAGGCCAAAGTATATAAGGGCTCTCCTACAAAGGAGGAGCCTCGGGGAGCGTGGGACACCAGGCCTAGTTTATGTTTGTATCTGTACCATAGGGTAAGGGAGTGAGCAACTAGGGTGTTAAGAGACATAATTTCATGGGCCACTTTAGAAGGGGACCAAAGTAGACTAGAGAGCCTGTACGGAGCGATGGCATGTGATTCAAATTCTACCCAGGGTACTTTAGAGTCAGGGATGTTCCATTGTGCTATCTGGGAGAAGCGAGCCGCAAGGAAATAGAGCCAAAGATTTGGCAGGCCTAGCCCCCCAAGTGTTTGTGGGATGAACACAACGTGTCTGGAGAATCTCGGCCGTTTGTTCTGCCAGATAAATTTGTGGATATCTTGTTGTAGCCTATCTATAAAAGCTTTAGGGATCATGAATGGAAGGGCTCTAAATAAAAATAGGAGTTTGGGTAGGAGGGTCATTTTGATCGCCGTGACTCTCCCGAGGAACGATATGTGGTAGGTGCTCCACAGCTTAAGCAGGCTACGGAGACGGGACACACATGCCGGATAATTCGCAGCAAAAATGGAGGACCAATGTGGTGTGATATAGATGCCTAAATATGGTATTTTGTCAGTAGACCATTGCAGGGGGAAGGAGCCCTGGAGAGTCCCACACTGAGCCGGGGGAATATTGATTGGTAGTGCTGTGGATTTGGACATGTTAACTGTGAGCCCAGAGATGGATGCGAATCGGGACAACAGGGTGAATAGATTGGGCAGGGAAATTTGGGGTTGGGTTAGAAATAACATGACATCATCTGCATACATACAGAGATGAGATGTGGTGGAAGCCATGGGGTATCCGGATATATCGGGGTGTTGTTTAATTGCGGTGGCAAGGGGCTCCAGGGCTAGGGCGAATAATAGGGGCGAAAGTGGACATCCCTGCCGGGTGCCCCTGCCCAGTGTGAAAAACTCTGAGCTGCAACCTGGAATTTTGATTCTAGTTTGAGGGTGATGGTAAAGGGCTTGGACCCCCAACAAAAACTCATCCCGAAAACCAAGCCTTTGAAGCACAGCAAATAAATAAGGCCATAAAACGCTGTCGAACGCCTTATTAATATCCAAGCTAAGAAGGAGGACGTGTTTCTTACATATATTAGCGTCTTGGAGAACATCAAGTGTCAAACGAATATTGTCTGTGATGAGTCTATTGGGTATGAAACCCGATTGGTCAGGAGAGGTTAGTGTTTCAATGATAGCGGCTAGTCTGTCAGCTAGGGCTCGACTAAAAATTTTAAGGTCATTATTAATGACCGAAATCGGCCTATAGTTTTGGGGGAGGGAGTGGTCCTTGAGAGGTTTGGGTATGAGAGACATGTTAGCTATGGTCATTTCCGAGGGGAACTGTTCCCCCGCAAGTATTTTGTTGAACATGCTAGTGAGACGTGGGAGTAGTATAGGGGCATAATTTTTATAGTAGCTAGCAGTGAAACCATCTGGGCCTGGGGCTACAGAGCGTTTCAGGGATTTGACAACGCCCAGCAGTTCTTCTTCTGTGAAGGGGGCGTTAAGGGAGTCAACTTGTAAATCGGACAAAGTGGGAAGGGGAAGGGAGGTCAGCCAGTCCCAGGAGGGTGGAGAAGGACCCGATGGAGGGCTAGAAAGGAGCTTGGAGTAAAACTCCTCAAATACGTCAAGGACTTCTTTAGGGTGAGAGACTATTCTGCCTGAGGAGTTACGGATCTTGTACACATGAGGTGGACGTAGTGTGTGATTTAATTTGCGTGCAAACATAGCAGATGCTGTGTTGCTGTGAAGGAGAAAGTTTGCTTTGGACCACCTCAATGCTTTTTCGGTCTTAGCTGATAACAGAGTATCCAGGTCTAGTCTCTTTTGCGCCACCAGTCGTGCGTTGGTACTTGACGGGTTGCCCATTTGGGCCTTATGCAGGCGGTCCAGTTCTGTGGTCAGCTTGAAAATTTGCTGCCATCTTTCTTTATTCTTACGTGATGCAATGCTAATAAGGTGGCCTCGTAATACTGCCTTATGGGCCATCCATAGAGTGCTAGGGGAGATGTCCGGGGTGGCATTAATCGTGAAGTATTCCTGAATAGCGTCGGATACTTCCTGGCGTATGATTGGGTCAGTTAAAAGGGAGTCATTAAGTCTCCATGTATAGGGCGTATCAGATAGACCTATGAGGGTTGTTGACATGGAGACCATATTATGGTCGGACCAGGGGCAGAGATGGATCACCGACTGCGTGGAGTTGGCCAGAATGATGGGTGTGCAGAAAATGTAGTCCAATCTGGCAAAGGAGTTGTGGGGGTGGGAGTAAAAGGTGAAGTCCTTTGCACCTGTGTTGTGTGCTCTCCAAGCATCGGATAACTGGAGAGTTTGCAGGGTTCTAGTCAGGGATTTAGGAAATGCTAAGTTTAGTCGGGAGGAGGTGCTTCTGTCTAACTGTGGGTGTGCCACTAGATTGAAATCTCCCCCAACAAACATATGAGTCGAGGAATACTTCTCAAGTGTCCTAAAGAAGGTCGAGTAAAAGGTGGCCTGTGCAACATTAGGGGCATAAACGTTAGCGATCGTGAGTTCACGTCCCGCCACTAGTCCCTTAATAATAAGGAACCTACTCTCAGGATCCTTATAGACCTGCTGAACTTCCATGGGGAATGAATTGTGAAGGAAGATGGCTACCCCCCTACTTTTAGAGTCGTGTAGAGTGTAAAAGGCTTGCTTATATGAGCCATGAAAGAAAATTGGGTGTCTGTCAGTAGCAAAATGGGTTTCTTGTAATAACAGGATTTGCGCCCCTAGCTTTTTATAGGTTGTGAAGGCTTTTTTCCGCTTGTGAGGGGAGTTGAAGCCCTGGACGTTATGCGTAATGCATGTAATCACCATTTATGCATGAGGAGTGTCATGGGCTCACCTGGGGGGTCTAGGGACCCTGAGATAACCGTGTCAATATCATCCGTCACTGGGGGGTCGTCAATCTGGGAGAGCTGAGGGTAGTAAACCGCTTCAAGTACATAGTAATAGAAAATACTTCTAAAGTGCTCCAACATCCTAAATAGAAAAAACAAAAAAAGTAATAGAGCATAAAAAGCATCTAAACATAGTGCCAGCAATGCAAACATATGCTGGGCAAACAGTGGGTCAGGTTGCAAGTAGCAAAAGCCTGAAACATTGAGGTAAACCTTGTAAGGGGCAAAAGCACCCTTAACTCCCCGAGTCATATCCAGAGCTCCAAAGGAGGTCGGGATATGAGAGGAGTGGGGCAGCACGGCATCGACATCAACCGAACTAGCCTGCAACAAATTAGAAAAGAAAAAAAAAGGGATGTGCATGCCAGCGTGTGCTGGCTTGATCTAATATCTCATCAAAAGAACTGGGAACTAACATCTTTGAGTAAAGAAGAGTGCTAAAGTCCCGGGAGCAACGTCCTGTGTCAAAATTTAAGGATCCTTTCCCCAGCCCTTTTAAAAAAAAAAAAAAAGAGAAAAACAATAAAAATAAAAAGGAAAACAGGGCACATGGGGTATTGGACTGGACGTGGGCCCAGAGAGATTAAGAGTTTAAGATGTACAGATCAATCCTGCTGGGCTGAGGGTCAGCATACTGAGATCAATTGAAGTGAAGTGAAATGTGGATCCATCAGAAAAACAGCAGTTCCAAAAAAGAGCCCAGTAGAGGGCGCCTAGATGCTAAAAGTGCAATAAGTGTTCAGAAGTTCAAGATATGCAGCAGGAAGAATTCACAAAAGTGACAGGATTCTTTAGCGTTGAAAGGCATTATGGCTCGCATCTTGTCCGTGACGTCTGCGATCCCTTCTAGAAGAGGGAGTATTCCAAATGGGTTTTGGTCTAGGAGTAGAGGGTTGACGAGGAAGGGCATCAGCTTCCAAGAGGCCCAATTTGACCAGTATCTCTTGGCCTTCCACTAAAGTTATAGCAGTGTAAGTTGTACCATTATGGGGAATGGTAAGCTTGAAGGGGAAACCCCATCTATAGCGAATGTGCGCCTTAGCCAGCACAGTGGTGACCTCTTTCATATCGCGGCGTCTATCCAGGGTAGCTGGAGAGATGTCCGGGTAGATTTGAACAGGGGAGCCATCTAAGGAGATGGAATGGGAGTTGCGGGCGGCCCTAAGGATCTCTTCTTTTATAAGAAAGTCTTTCAGACATAGGACAATGTCCCTGGGGGGTTTATCAGGGGGGGGCTTGGGGCGTAAAGCCCTATGAATGCGGTCGCATGTGAACGCTTCTACCTCACGGTCAGGCAGGAGGGAGTTAAACAGCTTATGTATGGCAGGAATAAGATCCGTGGTGGTCTCAGGGATCCCCCTAATGCGTAAATTGTGCCTTCGATTTCGATTGTCGAGGTCTTCTACTTGGGTTTGCAGCTGAATGACCGTGGCATTGAGGGATTCAAACTCTCTGGAGAGATCATTATGGGCAATATTGAGCTCATCGTGCATAGTCTCTAAGCGATCTGTGCGGGTGCCCAGGGCTGAGATCTCTTGCGTCAGTGTATTAGTGCTCTTGTGCAGCTCCGTTTGGAATTTAGTGGCAATCTTGCTATAGATGGACTCTAAGCTCCTGTCCAGGTCCGCTTTGGTCAGGGGGGGGGGGACTAAAATTTATTATAACATAGCTTAACCACTTCCCTACCCAGCCATAGTCAAATGACGTCCACAGATGGGATCTCCCATCCTGGGTGGACGTCATATGACGTCCTCGGCTTTGTAGGGGGATATCTGAATGATGCCTGCAGCTAGAGGCATCATTCAGATATCCTTTTGCCGGCGATTCTGCGCACCATAAGAACGATCATAGCGGCGGTTCCGCCGCTTGATCGTTCTTATAGGCGGCGGGAGGGGACATCCCCCCTCCCGCCACCATCCGGTGCTTCTCCGGGCTCTCCCGTGCCATCGGGGACCCGGAGAGAATCGTCCAGCGCCGGTGGTAGGTCACGTGACGAGCATAGAGATGACTGGTGACCAGATGGTCACCAGTCATCTCTAAGACCGTCGGAGGCCCGGGCGCGATGTGATGACGTCACGCTCGGGTCCTCAGATGTAAACAAAGGCGCCATTGCGGCTAGTAAGTGTGAGATCAGTGAATTTTTTTTCACAATCTCATGCTTTCCAGCCTGGAGGAGTGTCATGGATATGCATTAATGTCTGTCTGCCATCTTACCTTCCTCCTCATGTGTTCATCTAGAGACCAGACCTCCTTCACCTGGCTTCCTTTATAATCTCCTCCCAGCCTGACTCCACCCCAGGCCCTATCACTGAACACTATATTAACCTGTGCACTGCAAGCCTGCTTTGCTGATCAACGTGTTTGTTAGGCATTGTGTGTTTGGGTTCCTGCCTGCCGTGTGCTACGTCTGTCTCTCTGTTACGTTATTGGCTTGTCCCCGACCATCCCTGTCTGCTCGTGACCCTTGACCTTCGGCTCGTTCTTCGTTATCCTTGTCTGCTTGTGGCCCCTGACCTTCGGCTTGTTATTCGGTTCTCTCTATCGTGTGCTGCTGCTTCCCCTTATCCTACGGGGCGTGAGCTAGGAAACTCCAGGGGCCGCGACCTGGTCCCAGCCTGCAGCGTAACATCCTCACCACTAGAGGCCCTGGAGAAGACCAGCTGGGTCTTAGACTCCGCGCCCTGGGGAATCTTGGCTCTCGCTTCCGTTGGGATCCCGGTTGTGCTCCTCTGGTCCCGCTTTCCACAACCACCCAGTTTCCTATCCACAGAAGCCAGCCATAGGGTTCACTACCTCGCGGTGCACTCCTGTCCCCCTACGGTGTGCATCTGTCACCTGGCCACAGGTGACCCTGACAAGGAGAAATGCGGGGTCTTATTGACCCTGCATCTCTCAAAAAAGAGGACCTGTCTCACACACATTCCTATTACAAGGGATGTTTACATTCCTTGTAATAGGAATAAAAGTGATAAAAAAAGTAAAATAAGTGTAAAAATAAAAAAAAATTGTCAAAAATAAAAACTAATAAAAAAAAAATTAAAACGCCCCTGTCCCGGTAGCTCGCGATCAGAAGCGAACGCACACGTAAGTCCCGTCCACATATGTAAACGCTGTTCAAATCACATATGTGAGGTATCTCCGCGTGCGTTAGAGCGCGTGCAACAATTCTAGCACTAGACCTCCTCTGTAACTCTAACCTGGTAACCTGTAAAAAAAAACTAAAGCGTCACCTATGGAGATTTTTAAGTACCGAAGTTTGGCGCCATTCCATGAGTGTGCACAATTTTAAAGCGTGACATGTTAGGTATCTATTTACTCGGTGTAACGTCATCTTTCATATTTTCCCAAAAAATTGGGCTAACTTTACGGTTTTGTTATTTTTTAATTCATGAAACCATTTTTTTCCCCAAAAAAGGCGTTTGAAAAATGATTGCGCAAATACCGTGCAAGAAAAAAAGTTGCAATGACCGTCATTTTATTCCCTAGGCTGTCTGCTAAAAAAAACATGTATAATGTTTGGGGGTTCTGAGTAATTTTCTAGCAAAAGAATGATGATTTGTACATGTAGGAGAGAAGTGCCAGAATAGGCCCGGTATTGAGGTGGTAAAAAAAGCCCGGGGTTGAAGTGCTTAACAGTCCTTAGATGTTATACCTGCATTCGTTTATTTTCTTAGGTTTTTTATCCTTCATTTTTACCTTGTGAGCCTGCCTGTAACATATTTCCCATTCTAGGGTGACAATGCTTACCTAAAGTACTGTATCTATAAGGAAGCAGTTAATATAAAAGTCCTATTGGATAGTATGGGACAGAATACAGAAATTATATTAAAAAATATTTTATTGTACATACAAAATGAAAAAGAAAATATAAAGAAAAGCTGTTTCTCCATACAAAATGTTCCACACTTATTGTTTTACATGTTTCGCCATAGGGCTTCCTCAGGAACAAACGTGGACATTCTTTTCTATTGTATAGATACGAACAAAGATTGCATTATTACAGATATATATCTACCACATCAAAATATTTGATAGAAAAAGGGATCATACATTTTCTAATACATATTAAAGCAGTACCTGAAATAATCAAAGAGACCTTAGAGAGAGTCACTCTGAACACCTATCATGTGATTTCAGAGTGACTGAGTGACTCTCTCTAAGGTCTCTTTGATTATTTCAGGTACTGCTTTAATATTTATTAATGAATGTATGATCCTTTTTTTCTATAAAATATTTTGATGTGGTAGATATATATCTGTAATAATGCAATCTCTGTTCGTATCTATACAATAGAAAAGAATGTCCACGTTTGTTCCTGAGGAAGCCTATGGTGAAACATGTAGAACGATAAGTGTGGAACATTTGAATGGAGAAACAGCTTTTCTGTATATTTTCTTTTTCATTTTGTCTAAATCACAATTGATCATTCTAAATTATGTACTAAAAAGAAGCATTGTTGTCAAACACTGTTAGAACAGAAAGTATGTTGGGACTAGGGATGAGTCAATGCTTTGGTTTCAACCCCTGTTCAGTGGGAGCATCACTGGCCAATATTTGGGCAAGGATGTCATCACTATCCCACCCCTTCCACCATATAGCTAATGACAGCTCAGAGAGCTGTCATTTGGCTAGTGGTAGTATTGGGATTGGTTGTGTGTGCCAGATAATTCTTTTGGGCCCCTTACTTACTAATTCAGGTAGGGGGAAATTGGTGTCTGGGGGCCCCCTTATTATTCAAATGTGCTTCTAGATAATGTTTGCAGACCCTCACAGCCACCAACCAGGGTTGTGGGGAAGTGGCCCTTGTCTTCTTTAGCATGGGAACAAAGTGCTTTTTTAGGGTGATTCTGCAAAGTTATTCTCTATGTTAATGGCACATTGCGTGGTATTGTTCAGGAGAGAGGGTGCATGCTCGTCCCAGAAACAAACACAAAAGTTTCTGCGCTGCTACTAAATACAAAAAAGCGGCTGCAAAACCTGTGGACAAAAAGGTGCATAGAACAAAAAAAAAAGGAAAAAATTGCAGCGCTAAATAGGTAAGTGTCAAACAAATAAATGAATAAGTGAAATAAACAAACAAATGTGCAAGGGAACTAAATATTTCCCTATGTGAATAACAATACAGTTTTTGAAAGAGTCCTTGATGGATGGTCCTCAAAAACACATGCAAACAATTGCAAAAATTAAAGTCCAATAGTGTTCCACAATAATCCCCAAAAAATTTTTTGGGTGAGATGATTGGACTACAAATACTTCCAAATCAATATTGAAGAAAAAAAGCCGCAACCAATATAAAGGAGGCTTACCAGACTTAGTGGACCCTACTGAACATATGTCCAGAGGATCAACATAGGCTTTTGATGTATATTCCTGAAGGGTCAACAGTTGATAGTTGAACCAAAGAATGTCTCTCACGACAGCTCCCAATGAAGAGGTTGATGAAAACTTGAGAGACGATGACTCAATGATGTTTAAACCGAATCAATATCACAATGTGAAAGGAAAAGAAGAAGGCACATAGCGTGATACTGCTAAAAACAGTGTATTTAATGTAGGTAATTGCACTTACATTTAGGTGGTTAAAAAGCGCTTCATAAAAATCAATGGCAACAGTGGAAATCCCTAGGAAATCCCTGGGATTTCCACTGTTGCCATTGATTTTCATGAAGCGCTTTTTAACCACCTAAATGTAAGTGCAATTACCTACATTAAATACACTGTTTTTAGCAGTATCACGCTATGTGCCTTCTTCTTTTCCTTTCACATTGTGATATTGATTCGGTTTAAACATCATTGAGTCATCGTCTCTCAAGTTTTCATCAACCTCTTCATTGGGAGCTGTCGTGAGAGACATTCTTTGGTTCAACTATCAACTGTTGACCCTTCAGGAATATACATCAAAAGCCTATGTTGATCCTCTGGACATATGTTCAGTAGGGTCCACTAAGTCTGGTAAGCCTCCATTGGTTGCGGCTTTTTTTCCTCAATATTGATTTGGAAGTATTTGTAGTCCAATCATCTCACCAAAAAAATTTTTTGGGGATTATTGTGGAACACTATTGGACTTTAATTTTTGCAATTGTTTGCATGTGTTTTTGAGGACCATCCATGCTCGTCCCAGCCCTTTCATTGTCAGCCAGGTTTCATGTTCAGATTATGGGGTTAGCAAAAAGAAAATTGATGACATGGACAGCCGCACTCCAAAAGACTTTAACGGTTGCCTTTATTGTAAAAACGGATAGGTGCACTACAAATCACAGCAAAACAGGGAAATAGCTGACATGTTTCGCACTATAGTCTAGTGCTTACTAAGCACTAGACTATAGTGCGAAACGCGTCAGTGGTTTCCCTGTTTTGCTGTGATTTGTAGTGCACCTATCCGTGTTTACAATAAAAGCAACCGTTAAGGTCTTTTGGAGTGCGGCTGTCCATATCATCAATTTTCTTTTTGCTTGTCTTGTGCATTGCCAGTACCCATGGTTTCCTAAGGAAGCATTGATTGCCATAGCATACTCACCTGGAGCGGTAACTCCCTTCTCTCAGATTATGGGGTTGGAATGGATTTCTTCGGAGACCTCTACTTTTATTTTTTCTGCATGAGGTACCTTACCCCTCCAAATGCCATACCAGACTCAAAGGGTCTTGAATGTATTTTGGGGGGACTGTAGGATGTGTTACAACAAAAGTGACATTTAGGCTGGGTTCACATATGAGCATGCAGCGGCTCACGACAGGAGTCCTGTGTGGCCCTGTTCACTGTTTCAGGACCAATTTCAGGCCGAATTTCTGTCTGAATTCGAACCTGAATTCGGATCGAAAGACACACAGGGCTCCTGTGCAATTTGCACCGGAGCCGCTGCAGAGGTATGTGAACCGGCTCCATAGAGAGCCGGTCACAGTCTCCTGCTGTGCAAATTGGATGTGAGGAGACTCGCATCCAATTTGCACTAGTACGAACCCAGCCTTACTAAGTAAAAACAAAAAAATACAGTTTCTAATTGCCAGCAAAAAACAGACTCCTCCAAATGTCCCCAAAATACATAGCAGATCCTTGGAGGGGTCTATGTGTTGTTTTAAAAAAAATAAAAAAAACGTCAATAAAACATCATTTGAAGGCAAATGTATACATTTCTCCTCTGTAAACGTCAATGCTGCTGCAGCAATTTATATGCATTACAGAGATGTCAAAGGGGTTCAGGTTTGGCATCCAAACTTCTACAAAGTTCACTTCTCATTCTCAATACTCAAACTGAACCCAGGATAATGTAGTCCCTAGTTAGGACTACAAACCCTCCTCTTCTGTTGGTGTTCTGTAGTTCATCAAGCTTATCTTACACTGCTCGAGATAACACTACAAAATACACAGGTACAATGCACAGGAACTTACAAGTTCATTTGATTTCTGGAATCAACAGACTATCTTTTTAAACAGATATAACAACACACGTTCACTGGTTCACTTTAATAGGCCAAGAAGGAGCAAATAAGAACTGTTCACTGCCAGAGTTTACATATACTTATAATTGTAAAGCAGAAGTGCTAGGAAAAAAGTATTGTTACCCAAAGCGACCATTCACAGTCTTTTTTTATTTTCAGTTCTGGGCTATAAGAAAAATACAACTTGAAAATAGCTTGGAAACTGCTCAGTTGCTATGGTGAATTTTGCTTTAGCATTAGGTTACTTTCACACTGGCAGCGTGGACCGTTAGCGCTAAAGCGTGGCTAATTTTTGCAGCATTTTAGCACTGTTTTAGTGGCACTTTTCAGCGGCTAGCGAGCAGTTTTTACCCCACAAAAGGGTAAAAACTCCCGTGTTGCGGTGCTTTGGAAGCGCTGCCCATTCAGTGCAATAGGGACATTTTGGTAATGCTAAATACAGTGCTCCTGACCCGCCCCAAAGATGCTGCTTGCAGGACTTTTCCTAACGTCCTCCATAGTGTAATATATTTAAACAATTAAAGATTTATTGAAAGACAATTGGAAGGTTACATTTAGAAAGATTAAAAAGCGCATTGGATAAAAACTACACCATTACAGACGCCTCTCACGTCACTTCCGATCCACTCCTTACTTCAGGCCATGCCCTATGCGTTACGTCACAACATGTGACTTCATCAGGGGAACCGGATTGGATCTCAAGTGATCATATTTATATGCAGTAACAGGAAATTGGTGAGCGGCCATTTTGTTGAAGGCAATGTCTCCACAAAGAAAGCGGACATTTTCTGGGTTAAACCAAACATGTAAAATGGTAGCTAGTATATGGAGGCAGAATTTCTGACAGGAAGTTTATTGATGGCCATTTTCTTAAAAGTGATGTCTCAAGTGGCATTGTGGCCATTTTGTTGGTTAGACTAAATGTATGAATTATATATAAAATCCATGAAATATATGTATAAGGGTAAGATATTGTTAGACGGAAAATTTTCTTAAAGATAGTGTCTAGATGGCCATCGTAGCCTAATGCTTAGGTTTCAGAAAATAGAGAAAATAGCATTGAGAAACAGCATTAGCCATCTCTTTGTAATCCATATAAAAATAGATGTCATTGTGGTGTACCAAAGTGCCTGTGCACAAAACAGAGAAGAGGGGGTAATATACGAATGACTATCAAATCAGCAAATTCACATAAATCATACGGCCATTTACTGAATTGAAAGTACAGAATAAAATAAAATAAAATAAAAACACTTCATAATGGATCATAATTAGGTCCATAATGGAAAGGTATAAAAAAAAAAGGGGGCTACATATATATGAAATCTGGTAATGAATTACCAAATGTGTAAGTTGGGGCATATTCCCAAAGGGCTGTATAAGACCAATTAACAGTGGCACACTGGAAATGAAGTGTCAGGCATGACATCAGATATACCTAAATATAAATGACATCACATATACATCAAAATTTCAATAAAAAATTACTTAAAAAGCAGTTAAGGTCAAATGCAACGTTCAAACCCTTTGGTGTGAGGGTCCTCAAGGTGTGTATCCATTTTGACTCCTTCTGGCTAATAATTCTAACCCCCCCCTCCATAATTTGTTATATTTTTCTATCCCCCAAAACTGTAAGTGTGTGGGGTCTTTGTTAGGAACTTGTGCAAAATGCCTCAATACATTATGCTTAAGAAAACTATTCAAAATGTTTTGGACATGCTCCTTAATACTAATCTTCAAAGTCCTTTTAGTTCATTCCACATATTGTAGATTACAACTACATTGAAGGACATCCACCACACCCTCAGTATGGCAACCTATGAAATCCCTAATCGGATAAGATTGTCCTGTGCTAGTAGCTGCAAATTCTATTTGTTTCTTTTGAGCTCTCTTGGAGTTTTGACAAGCATAGCAATATTTACATGGAAAAAAAACTTTCCCTCCAAAGAAGGTATATTCCCTAATGGGAGGTGGCTCTACTACATTATTTGCAATTATATCTCTGAGTGTTGGAGCTCTCTTAGAGACAATTTTGTTTTTTTCCAGAAGGATACTCTTTAGGGTGTCTATCACTTTTCAGTACGTACCAGTGTCATTTTTTCAAATGTTTCTATTTCTTTATGTTGGATACTATAGTCCAATATTAGACAAGGAGATTCCGAGTTATATTGATTCTATTGTTGGTCTGCAATATAGATGTTCTATCCATTCTACTGACAAGGTCGATTTGGTTCTGTACAACTACGTCTGTGTACCCTTTGTCTTTAAAACTGTTTCCAATAAGTGTTACCTGAGTCGTGTAATCTTCATCTTTTGTGCAGTTCCTTTTGATTCTTATTAATTGTCCCTTTGGTATATTGTATAGGCAAGGTTTAAAATGGCAGCTATTCATAGATAAGTAGCTATTAGCATCTACATTCTTAAAATGTGTTTTTGTGAATAATTTGTTTCCTTCAAGGCTGATGTCTAGATCTAGAAAATGTATATGTTTCTCATTGATGTTCCACTTAAGCCTGATATTCTTGTCATTGTTGTTTAACTTGGATAAAAAAAATTCCAGTGCATCTCTACTTCCATTCTATACGATTATCAGGTCATCAATATATCTTTTATAAAAAGTTAGTTCAACCAGAGAATTTTGGTAGACAGAGTGCTCTTCCCACTGAAGGCATTAGCTACACTGGGTGCAAATTTGCTGATTTGATAGTCATTTGTATATTACCCCCTCTTCTCTGTTTTGTGCACAGGCACTTTGGTACACCACGATGATATCTGTTTATATATGGATTACAGAGAGATGGCTAATTCTGTTTCTCAATGCTATTTTCTCTATTTCCTGAAACCCAAGCATTTAGCTACGATGGCCATCTAGACATTATCTTTAAGAAAAATTGCCGTCTAACAATATCTTACCCTTATACATATATTTCATGGATTTTATATATAATTCATACATTTAGTCTAACCAACAAAATGGCCATGATGCCGTTTGAGACATCACTTTTAAGAAAATGTCCGTCAATTAACTTCCTATCAGAAATTGTGCCTCCATATACAAATTCCGTGGTCTAGAATACATTTTACATGTTTGGTCTAACTAAGAAAATGGCTGCTTTTTTTTGTGGAGACATTGCCTTCAACAAAATGGCCGCTCACCAATTTCCCATTACTGCATATAAATATGATCACTTGAGATCAAATCCAGTTACCCTGATGAAGTCATGTGTTGTGATGTAACGCGTAGGGTGTGGTCAGAAGTAAGGATCGGACCAGAAATGACGTGAGATGCACCTGTAACACCATTGTTTTTATTCAATGCGCTTAATAATCTCTTTTCTTTTTTTAAAATGTTTATTGGGTTTTGTACATTATATTAGTATTTGGTAAATGAATTTCAATTCACATACAGTCATGTAAAATAAAACTAAAAAGGGAAACAAAGAGAAAAACAATAGCACAGTGATTACCGGTATAAAACAATATTACAGCATCAGGATGATGTGACAGTACAAAGCCTAGTGCCTTTAGGAGCGGAAGCAACGTTTGGGGAATTAAAAACGAAACAAAACAACAAAACAAAATAAAAAATAAATAACCTTGGATATTAAACTGACTGTAGAAGTAGCGGTGGGTGGAGTTTACAGATGAGGGTATGAAAGAATCAAGAACGTCAAGGAGCCACGAAGATATGTTTGCATGGTTCATGGCGGCAAAAAATGCAGAGGGGTCAGACAGATTTGATAATTTAAGGTTGCCTAGGGAGTTTGAAAGGTCTCGTTTGAGATACCAATCTGTATAGCGGAACGGTTGCATGAGTTTTTGTAGATCCTTTTTGGCGAACGTGTGTTCCATGAATTTCCACCATCTCGTAAAAAATCGCGAGGTGGAGCGAAAGTTCAACACAACCGTGTCCAACCTTTCCAGATAGAAAAGCAATAAGAGGGCTTTTTTCAACGCTGGTAGTTTTGGCGGTGTTGATTTGATCCAGTGAGACATGATAGTCCTGCGGGCCACCAGGAGGCAGATATGTGTCCAGTGGGAGATGTGAAGCGGAGTCTTTGTTGGTGGCGTGATAATCTAAATGTAAGCTTCCAATAGTCTTTCACTAAATCTTTGATTGTTTACATATTTTACACTATGGGAGGCATTTATTTACCGTATTTATCGGCGTATAACACGCACAGGCGTACAACACGCACCCTAACTTTAAGAGGGAAGTTTCAGGAAAAAAAACTTTCCACAACCCCCTGCGTATAACACGCAGGCACAGTTTACCCTCTATTTCCAGGGTAAAAAAGTGAGTGTTATACGCCAATAAATACAGTGATTCCCACATGTTATCTGGAATCCTGAGGGAAATATCAAGAGCCGATAGCCGGGAGCCCGGAAGTGGGGGATTATCATCACCAGAGTTATCCTTAAGGCTGATTCATCATTTTATGGAGGTGATAGTTCTGTGAGCACTGAGCAGTTATGTGAAGTTTCAGCATCACTTGGTTTTGGTGGATTTAGTTTCAAAGGACTATTCATTTCTTCACTCAATTTTGGATGAACATTTTGGACTTTTTACTTTAATTACTGTGCACTTTACCAGTGGTGACATTTATGAGTTTGTCCTTTTTCAATATGAGAGTGAGAGTGAGAGTGAGAGTGAGAGTAAGAGAGTGTGAGAGAGAGTGTGAGAGAGAGAGTGTGAGAGAGAGAGTGTGAGAGAGAGAGTGTGAGAGAGAGAGTGTGAGAGAGAGAGTGTGAGAGAGAGTGTGAGAGAGAGAGTGTGAGAGAGAGATTATACTCGCTTTTCATGTTGAGAAATTGCGCTGATCACTTTATATACATTTATTACTGTTTGTTTTTGTGAACATCCTAGATTTAGCAACAGTTTATTTATCACTAGGGTTGAGCGGACCCGAACTGTAAAGTTCGGGTCTGTACCGAACTTTTGGGTTTTTGGGTCCCGGACCCGAACCCGAACAATTGACTGTATGTTCGGGTTCGGGTCCGGTGTTCGGCGATGTAATGGCGCATTTTTAAAAGCTGCAGGGCAGCCAATCAACTTTTGTTTCGGAATTTTCTGTATATTGTTTCCGTGTGTGTATAGTATGCATGTAAAGCAGCGCTTGTTTCCCGTGCTTAGAACTGTCCCTGCACAAAGTGTCATTTCTGAAGGAAAAAAAGTCATTTAAAACTCACTTGCGGCTATAATGAATTGTCGGCTCCCGGCAATACATAGAAAAGTAATTGATAAAAAAAAAAAAAAAGCTTGGGGGTTCCCCCAAATTCAATTACCAGGCCCTTCAGGTCTGGTATGGATATTAAGGGGAACCCTGCCGCAAATTAAAAAAAATAAATGTGTGCGGTTCCCCCCAAATATCCATACCAGGCCCTTCAGGTCTGGTATGGATTTAAAGGGAACTCCACCCCAAATTTAAAAAAAAAAATGGCGTGGAGTACCCCCAAAAATCCAGACCAGACCCTTTATCTGAGCACGCAACCTGGCAGGCCGCAGGAAAAGAGGGGGGACGAGAGAGCGCCCCCCCTCCTGAACCGTGCCAGGCCACATGCCCTCAACATGGGGAGGATGTCCCCATGTTGATGGGGACAAGGTCCTCATCCCCACAACCCTTGCCTTGGTGGTTGTGGGGGTCTGCGGGCTTATCGGAATCTGGAAGACCCCTTTAACAAAGGGGACCCCCAGATCCCGGCCCCCCCATGTGAATTGGTAATGGGGTACCCCTACCATTTCAAAAAGAAAGTGTAAAAAATTGTAAAAAAAAAATACATAGACACCGTTGGGAAAGTCCTTTATTAAAAAAAAAAAAAAAACTTTCCAGCGATGAAATCCAGTGTCCTTTTATTAAAAATAAAAAAATAAAAAATAAAACAAAAACATTCCAGCAATGAAATCCAGTGTCCCACGGCGATCCGATGTCCGGCGCTGTCCACACAAAATGTCATTGGCTGAGCCTGAGCAGACCTGATGGGGAACTTCCTCCGCAGTGTAATAAATGAATAGACCCGCCCCTTCTAAAGTTCCCCATCAGGTCCGCTCAGCCAATGACGTAGGTGTAAGGCTGAGGACCTGATGCGGAACGTGAGAAGGGGCGGGTCTATTCATGTATTAAACTGTGGAGGAAGTTCCCCATCAGGTCCGCCCCCTCGAATGTCAGACCCCGCCTACGTCATTGGATGAGCGGACCTGATGGGGAACTTCCTCCGCAGTATAATAAATGAATAGACCCGCCCCTTCTCACGTTCCGCATCAGGTCCTCAGCCTTACACCTACGTCATTGGCTGAGCGGACCTGATGGGGAACTTTAGAAGGGGCCGGTCTATTCATTTATTACACTGCGGAGGAAGTTCCCCATCAGGTCTGCTCAGGCTCAGCCAATGACATTTCGTGTGGACAGCACCGGACATCGGATCGCCGTGGGACACTGGATTTCATTGCTGGAATGTTTTTGTTTTATTTTTTATTTTTTTATTTTTAATAAAAGGACTTTCCCAACGGTGTGTGTGTATTTTTATTACAATTTTTTACACTTTCTTTGTGAAATGGTAGGGGTACAATGTACCCCATTACCAATTCACATGGGTGGCGGGATATGGGGGTCCCCTTTGTTAAAGGGGTCTTCCAGATTCCGATAAGCCCCCTGCCCGCAGACCCCCACAGCCACCGGGCAAGGGTTGTGGGGATGAGGCCCTTGTCCCCATCAACATGGGGACATCCTCCCCATGTTGAGGGCATGTGGCCTGGTACAGTTCAGGAGGGGGAGGGCGCTCTCTCATCCCCCCCTCTTTTCCTGCGGCCTGCCAAGTTGCGTGCTCGGATTAAGGGTCTGGTCTGGATTTTTGGGGGTACTCCACGCCATTTTTTTTAAATTTGCGGCAGTTTTCCCCTTAATATCCAAACCAGACCTGAAGGGCCTGGTAATTGAATTTGGGGGAACCCCCACGCTTTTTTTTTTTATCAATGACTTTTCTATGTATTCCTGGGAGCCTACAATTCATTATAGCCGCGAGTGAGTTTTAAATGACTTTTTTTCCTTCAGAAATGACACTTTGTGCAGGGACAGTTCTAAGCACAGGAAACAAGCGCGAATAGTCCTCAGAAGTTCGGGTCCCCATTGACTTCAATGGGTTTCGGGTTCGGGGTCAAGTTCGAGTCAAGTTCAGTCCCAAACTCGAACTTTTTTCCGAAGTTCGGCCAAACCCGTCGAACCCGAACATCCAGGTGTCCGCTCAACTCTATTTATCACATGTGATCGTTTTTATTAATTTGGTATTCACTTAGTAGCGCGGGTGAGCACATCTCATATTACATACTAAACATACCCACTAGAGACACTACAATATTTTATAAGCCAAAAACTGGGAAGGCGGAACCTTAGGAGATTAAAGGGTCAGCCAGTTTCTGGTTTTGTATGTTTCTGCTCACCTTTGTGTGTCCTAGCTTTTTACATTACATTCTACGTGATATAAAATAAATGAAAAATCCACAGTGGAAACTCTTCATAATGGCAACAGCAAGTGTGCAGGCTTAGGAAATCCAGCATATATATTTCACCAATCGATGTTAGAAATTAGAGACTATACAGTGGGCTAACTCTGCAGCATCCACCAAATACCAACATGCATGAAAACAGACTCTTTAGTGTATCATCATGAACAGAAAATATTATTCAATATAAATTGGGCATTACTAAAAAGATCTGTGATGATGATAATTGAGGTTGGACATACTACAGGATACCTAGAGGTTAGCCTAAATGCTGGCAGAAGTTGACAACTAAATTCTCTCTTTTTTTCATTACTTTAGATCTGTATGTAAATAACTCATCATGAACTTTATTTAAACTACTTATGAAAAAAAAGTGATACCATCATAAAGTTTTGCATTATGTCTTATTGAAGTACTGTAGATTCTAAAGCTCATCAAGTCCATTCTGTAACAAAATTTCTTTCCAATTACATGGTTCGCTAAATTATTATGTTTTAATTTGTAGCGTTCATAAAATGTAGAAAATGAACAGAATTATGCACAAAAAAAGTTATTTATACCATAAAGCTACGATTTTATATATAGACTACTTGCAACCACATGCATCTTAAAAAATAAAAGTTCACTTAATACGCTGATGAGACATTTCATATTTTATTTTGGTTGTACATAACTTAAGGCTAAAATTTTAAGTTAAAGAAGAACTAAATGCAAATGCACACCCATATGTTTAGTCCAGCCACATGTATCCATAATTTGGGGGATATTTACTAAAACTCGAGTGTGCAAAATCTGGTTCAGCTGTGCATAGAAACCAACCAGTTTCCAGGTTTTATTGTCAAAGCTTAATTGAGCAAGCTGAAGTTAGAAGCTGATTGGCTATAATGCACAGCTGCACCAGATTCTGAGTGCTCCAGTTTTAGTAAATCTCCCCCTATGTATTTGTAGTACACTTGTCCTAAAACAGAGGCTACTTGTAAGTAGGGATGAGCCGAACACCCCCCAGTTCGGTTCACATTAGAACATGCGAACAGGCAATACATTTGTTCTAAAATCCGAACACTGTTAAAGTCTATGGGACTCGAACATGAAAAATCTAAAGTGCTAATTTTAAAGGCTTATATGCAAGTTATTGTCATAAAAAGTGTTTGGGGATCTGAGTCCTGACGTCACGGGGCAGGGTCATCCGTCCTTATCATAGGGAACCCAGGTGGTTCCCTGTGATAAGGACGGGTGACCCCGCCCCCCCTTATGCGTCATGGGGGTTTTGTTCCTGCTGGAGAGGGGAGACTGCAGCGTTGCTGGAGAATGGAACATCGTTGGACATCGACTGGATTACATCACTGGAACTGTATTTATTTTTTTAAATAAAGGACTTGTCCAACTGTGTCTGTGTGTTTTTTACATATTTTTACACTTTCTTTGTGAAATGGTAGGGGTACAATGTACCCCGCTACCAATTCACATAGGGGAGGCGGGATCTGGAGTTCCCCTTTGTTAAAGGGGGCTTCCAGATTTCGATAAGCCCCCCGCCCGCAGACCCATACAACCACCAGGCAAGGGTTGTGGGGATGAGGTTCTTGTCCTCATCAACATGGGGACAGCCTCCCCTTGTTGAGGGCATGTGGCCTGGTACGTTGCGTGCTCGGACAAGGGTCTGGTATGGATTTTTGGGGGGACCCCACGGCATTTTTTTTTTATTTTGGTACGGGGTTCCCCTTAAAATCCATACCAGACCTGAAGGGTCTGGTATGGATTTTTGGGGGGATCCCACGCCATTTGAAAAAAAAAAATTGGTGCGGGGTTCCCCTTAATATCCATACCAAACCTGAGGGGCCTGATATGGAATTCGGGGGGACCCCCACATTTTTTTTGGGGTTCAGGGTTCCCCTTAATATTCATACCAGACCCAAAGGCCCTGGTAATGGACTGTGGGTGGATCCCTGGCATTTTTTTAATGGCCTTGATCTGTATTGCCGGGGAGCCGACAATTCATTATAGCCGCGAGTGGTTTTTAATGACTTTTTTTCCTTCAGAAATTATATTTTGTGCAGGGATCGTGTGTGGGCCCCATCGGACTTTTTTCCATCGGTGTAAAAAAATAGAACATGTTTTACATTTTTCCGATGGAAAAAAACCAATAGGAAATTCCAATCGTTTGTGTGTGGAACTCCATCGGAGAAAAATCCACGCATGCAGGGCCAGATTAAGAACATCATAGGCCTGGTGCTGAGGATTTTGGTGGGGCCTTTTATAAATAAATAAAAATGCAAATTTTTTCTGTTATAACAAATTAAATTAAAGAGAGAGAGGGAGGATGAGAGAGAGAGAGATTGAGAGAGAAAGGGGGTGAGGAGTAAGGGAGGGAGGATGAGAGAGAAAGGGGGATGAGAGAGAGAGGATGCGCATGAGCATGCGTGGGAATGACATCAATGCATCAAGGCACACCGAAGGCACAGAACCCAGAAGGAAGACCAGGTGAAGATGGAAGTGCCCGGCCCCCACCGAATTGATCACAGCGCAGCACTGGAGGGCTCAGTCTTACAATTTAAGTGTACCCTAATGTGCTAATATGCTGTGCATACTTGTACATTATGGCATAACCTACCTCAGGGCCTCTAAAAAGTAGCAATGTTAGCGAAGTTTACTATTGCTTTAATGTCACAGGAACCCAGGAGCCTCTCATGGGGCAACCTACTGACCCGGTGACCCTTGGGCAGTGGCTAAGTGCATAGTTGCCAACATTTCAAAAATATTTTCAAGGACACTTTTTTTTACAAGTGGTATATTTAGAGTAGCTGAGATCCCCTATTTTCCTCTATTCATCACAGTAGTAATCACAAAATTAAATGAGTACTAATAATGGGGCAGTACAAATATGAGGACTGAGAAGATTTCCTTTAGTTGAACTAACAAAAGTGTGCCCATTCTAGAGCTGGTAACATTGAGGATATTCAGTATAAATTTAAAGAACTGTTTTTGTGGGTAAGAGGAATAGGGGAGGAGTATGGATGGTATAAAAGTGGGAAGTACAGTATGTGCAGGTGAGGGAGAGGAATGTGGAGGGTCTAACAGTGGGCACTATGTACAGGAGAGGAGTGCGTAGGATATGGCAGAAGGCACTATGTACAGGAGAGGGGTGTGAAGGGTATAACAGTGGGAAGTATGCACAGCAGAGGAGTGTGGAGGGTGTGACAGTGGGCAGTATGTATAGGAGAGGAACGTGGAGGGTATGACAGTGGGCAGTATGTACAGGAGAGGAGTGTGGAGGGTAAGGTTGGGTTACAGTATTTACAGGAGAGAAGTGTGGAGGGTAAGGTCGGGTTACTGTATGTACAGGAGAAGAGTGTGGAGGGTATGACAGTGGGCAGTATGTAAGGTACCTGTGATAGGTAGTGTCCGAAGTGGAACTTGTGTGCTGAGGATTCAGGCGAAAACGTAGTCAGGCAGATTAGGTTGGCAACAGATCAGGCAAACAGTACACAATCGAAATCCAGAGAGTGGTCAGGCATGCAAAGGTCATACACAAGCTGGCAGTGAAGTACAAAATCAGCAGGCTAGAGAGTAGTCAGGAATTCAGGCAGAAGTTCAACACGAAAATCAAGATCAAAAAGCAGTCACAACACCCAGGGAGTTATTCCACACAAACAGGCGCTGAGAGATAGCATCACTTGCTTTTTATGGGCTGCTTTGATTGAGAATTGTCCACAGCTGGCAGCAGGTGGGGCTAGTGAGTCCAAGGTAATGCTTAATACTGAGAGGACATTTCCAAAAGTCTAGATCTGCTCCGTAGCTCAACAGGTAAGGCTGCAGCTGTGGGATCAAGAAGATCCCGGTTCAAATACATCCAGGCACATGACACAGTATGTACAGGAGAGGAGTGTGGAGGGTGTCACAGTGGGCGGTATGTACAGTAGAGGAGTGTGGATGGTATGATAGTGGGCAGTATGCACAGGAGAGGAGCGTGGAGGGTATGGTGGGGGCAGTATGTGCAGGAGAGGAGGGTGGAGGGTATGACAGTGGACAATATGTACAGGAGAGGAGTGTGGACATTATGATACTGAGCAGTATGTACATAAGATGAGTGTGGAGGGTAAGACAGTGAGCAGTATGTACAGGACAAGAGTGTGGAGGGTATGACAGTGGGCAGTATGTACAGAAGAGGAGTGTGGCGGGTATGACAGCCGACACTATGTACAATAGAGGAGTTTATGAAAGTGGGCAGTATGTACAGGAGAGGAGTGTGGAGGGTATGACTATGGGCACTATGTACAGGAGAGGAGTGTGGAGGGTATGACAGCAGGCACTATGTATAGGAGAGAGGTGTGGAGGGTATGACAATGAGCAGTATGTACAGGGGAGAAGTGTGGAGAGTATGACAGTGAGCAGTATGTACAGGGGAGAAGTGTGAAGTGTGAAGTGTGAAGGGTATGAAAGTGAGCAGTATGTACAAGATAGAAATGTGGAGGATATGACAGTGGGCACTATGTACAGGTGAAGAGGATGAAGGAATTTGGGAAGGAAAAATGTAAAGGTTTATGGAAGGATGTTTAGGGATGGCGTGGTGGTTAAGCGGGCCATACATGGATTGAAATTACGCCAATTAAGCAGAGACCAACCATCGTCGATCTATGTATGGGCTAGCTGGTTTTACACAAGTCAATCTATTAACCGACGTGAGTACAACCAGCCTGTCAGGTTTTTCCCAAAACAATCAGTGCTGCCAGCTATAGTTAGCAACACTGATCATTGTATTCACTGGCAGAACACAATAAAACTGCAGGAGTGATTTCCCCCATCCACAGGTCAGCAGGTGAGACCGGCTGGGGAAAGATACTAGACAGGCTGGGGAAAGATACTAGACAGTGGCTGGGTAGGCACTGGTTTTGTATCAGAGCCAGATACACACAGGTTGCATACGCCACAATCGTTAGAGCGAGAGCAATAATTCTAGCACTAGACCTCCTCTGTAACCTGTAAAAAAATTTAAAGCATCGCTTAGTATACAAAAAAAATCGTGCTAACTTTAGTGTTTTTTTATTTTTATAAATGAAACACGTTTGAAAAATTGCTGGGCAAATACCGTGTAACATAAAAAGTTGCAAATATCACCATTTTATTCCATAGGGTGTCTGATAAAACAATATATATAATGTTTGAGGATTCTGAGTAATTTTCTAGAAAAAACAAATGTAGGAGAGAAGTGTCAGAATTGGCCTGGGTGGCAAGGGGTTAATTACCATAAGTAATATACAAATAATTATTATAAGCCCTGTGAGCTCATCCTCTCAGTCTGCTGCAGTGTGTCAGCTTGTATTTATACTGGTCACTCTGTATGTAGTTTCTGACAGGCTGCGCAAGCAGCCCCGTATCTCCAGAACCATAAATGATAGGAGCCCCATATTTTGACCAGTGGTGGAGTGGGTCTTAAGATACATTCCCCCCAATGTGTGGTCTCTGTGACCCCTGGTCGCCGACCTACAACCCTCGAAGTCGATCTTTTTTTTTTTTTTGGGCAAATGGGCCTATCTTGAGGAAGGGGCCTGGAGCTGCAGCTCCAATAGCCCCTATGTTAATCCGGCCCTGCACGCATGCTCAGACTAAATTAGAAGACGGGAGCGCTCGTTCTGGAAAATTAGCGTTCGTAATGGAGATAGCACATTTGCCATGCTGTAATGGACTGAAAAGCACGGAGACTGAAAAGCGCGAATCGGCTAAAACCAAACTTTTACTAACACGCGGTAACACGAAATCAACAAAAGCAGCCCAAAGGGTGGCGCCATTGGATTATTAACTTCCCATTTATAGTGCCGTCGTAAGTGTTGTAAGTCACAGCGTTTTGGACGGTCAGAAGTTTGTCTGATGGTGTGTATGCAAGACTGATGGAAGTCAGCTTCATCAGAATTCCGACGGAAAATTCCATCGGATTTTATTCCATCGGAAATCCGATCGTGTGTACAGGGCATTAGGGATACAGTGTGTCATTTTTGAATCAACTACTGGGTTTTTACAAAGGAAGAAACGGATCCGTGCAAGTCAGAGAACACACTTGCTTGGGTATTTTTGCTTGAGGGGTTTTCTCATGAAAAAATTAATTTATACACCACCAAAACTTCTGCAATTTTGCACTATATGCAATGTGGTGTGCTAATTAGACATGTGCATTCGTTTTTGTCCGAATGCATTTTCGTTAGAATTTCGGGGATTTTCGTGTTCGTTTTAACAAACGATAACGAACGCACGGAATCCGAAATCTGAAAGAGCCGACATAAAAAATGCTTTATTTTAATTTTGTTGCGACAACACTTTGATATAGATAGAGATTCAACATGACGGTGACAATAGCAATCTGTGTCTATCAAACCTGTGGTCGAATGTGCCTAACCTAACTCTATTAGTCCAAGATTATTCGACATAGAGAGAAAAGATTTGACATGAAGATTCGACGAAGCAGTCGCCGCGAGCGGACATTTATAGTCAAATGCTCCACCCATAGGCTATAGAAGAATTCTAATGTTGGTTGACTAGTAATAAGAATTAATAAATATAATTATTACTAGTCATACAACATTAGAATTCTACTATAGCTTGTGGGCGGAGCATTCGACCAAAAATGGACGATTGCGGCGTCGTACAGTTTAGCTGCTTCCTCGAATCTTCTTAGAACATTCGACAGACACCATAAGCCTTCAATTGGCAGATTCAACCTTAATTCATTTGGATTTTTGGACGAATGCATTTTTTAACAAAATAAAGTAAATAAAAATGAATTTCAGGAGTAACTAAATTAATAAATTTTTCGGACGTAAACGAAATTCCGAAACAAAATATTTCAGTGTGCACACGTCTAGTGCTAATTGATGCCTCCTTATCAAGCTTAGTACTCACTTTGACACAGAGAACAGTTTTTCTACTGTCTGTAACACAAGTGAGGTAAAACTGTCTCCCCCCAATTAAAAAAAATACAAAATGTAAAAAAGTGCACCAAGCTCTATTTCTTGTTTTGTATGGAGAGAGACATGGCAGTTCTTACTAGGTTGTGTGGCTGTTGCTACATACACAAGTTAAAAGTAAATAGCGTGTATATTACTTGGCATAGAAGCAAACATCCTTTTACAATTTTGAGGCTAATAATACCACATTCTTTTCATAGCAAATGTAAAAATAAAATAATAATTAAAAGATGACACAGCGATCCTCGTACGGGCCACCAAAAGACAAAAAAAAAAGATAACAGAATCTAGTTAAAAAAAATATTGAGGAAAGCGAAATATTGTATTTTTTCTGCATTATTTTAAAAAGGGTAATAAGGTTGGCCTTTTTTTTTTCTTTTTCCAAAAGCTTTATTTGAAAAATACAGATACAAATATGACTTGATATTATAAAATTGTTGTACACGTGGAATGGTATAACATAACAAAGTCAGACAATAACATCTAGTATTCAACAGGTAATCTACAAGAGTGTCTTCATAAACGAGTATCTTATAGGATTATCTCTTGCATGATAGGGAGAAGAATTTACGTCAAGTAATAATTATGTTGAGCCTTGCCTAGGGTTTAGGCAGAACCCAGAATGGAAGAACGAAATGGTGAATTACTGGGAGACTTGTTTAGAATGTCTGGAGATAATATATGTGTTTGAGTGATCTGCTATTCCAAACAAGTCCTTCTTTTAGCAGCAATCAATATAAACCATAAGTACGGTATATGTAAGGGGTATTATTGTTAAGTCTTCTAGTATCTAGGTGTAACAAAAGTGTTTTCTAAAGTGAATCTGGGATCTATCTGAGTGTCAGGGCTATGGAGAAAGTCTAAAGGGTTAAGACATCTTAAGGGATCCAAAAGAGATATTGGGGAAAATGCCTGTCTTGAGTCTTGAGATATAAAATATGAAGGAGAGCAAGGTGAAGAATATATGAGGGTAGGAAATGACTCAACATGGGGGTGGGGTAAGGGGGGAGGTTGCCCTTGGGTTTACCTTTCTCTCCCGCCGGTAGGCTAGAAGATTGCAGAGAAGTCTAAGTCATATGGTTGGAGAACTTCTCTGTCATTGTGAAATGCTGCCAACAGGACCAAATCTTCCTAAATTTAGAGGGGGCATCTCTCACTAGGTGGACAAGTTCTCGCCTTTTTTTGGCAAATATAGGACAGGCTAAACAACCTTTGGAATATATTGGGGCAAAAGAGATTAAAATGGGGGAGGTGGTGTCTTCTATCACAGAAATTGTAGATACATTTTTCAGCTTTATGGCAATTTATACGTCTCTAAGTGGTCTCATTCAGATTTTTTTAAATAGGTTTAAGAGTTGTGAAAAGTTATTTAGATCCTCTTTTTATTTTACAGGAGTTGGAAAAAGCACTGGAGATGATTCCTAACAACAATACCCTGGGGGGGGGGGGTGATGTACTCCTGCGTGAAGTATATACGATTTATTTAAAAAAAAAATCCATCTTCACTGCCTTACTATCTTACAGCCATCATTTGAAATTTATTTATTACCAGCATCCATGTCGGAAGTAATATTAGTGACTATATTGAAACCAGGTAAAGATGCATTGTATTCAGATTCATATAACCCAATATTTTTGTTGAGGGTAGAACAAAAATAATAACATGAATAACTATAACTGCATAACACATAAATCTTAATCAGACAGGTTTTTTTCCTAATAAGTCTATGACTCTTAATGTTTACAAATACCTCCAGATAATACAAAAAATAGAGCCTTATTATCTTTAGATGCAACTAAGGCTACTGACTGATAGCATCGAATAGACTTATCAATGGGCTGTGATGAAAAATTTTGGTCTTAAATTCATTTAATGGGTTCAAATATTATATCAGGATCCCTGTATGAGAGTTAGAGTAAACAATTACCTATATTCTCAAATTAAACTCTTGTGTGTCACATGTCAATATTGCCCTTTATCCCCTCTATTGTTTGCAATAGCTATTGAATCACAGGCAGCAATGATTAGATATTCCCCAGATCAAGCAAGTGATTTTCAAGCAAGGTCCGGAAAAAAAAAAGAAATGTTGGCTGCGGATGATGTGCTTTTATTTCTGGGAGATACTGGTCACTCTGTAGAAGGTATTATGGCTATATTTTCCACTTTTGATCATTTTTCAGGGTCATTAATTAAATGAAGTAAGTATATGTTATTGCTCATTTCTAAAATGAAATCCCCTTTAACCAACTCTGCCACTTCCATAAACTAAGGTGGTTAAATACTTATTTTAAATACTTACTTGATATCATATATTCTGTTATAATTTCTTTTGCTTTTAAGGTATATATTTTATTAAAAAGGGACTCACTTGTTTCCACATTTCAGGCACAGTGTAAATCATAGTGTAAACTTATTTTAGCTATAGCTGGTAGATATAATCTTATAATGATTAGTTGGATGCTTCTATTATATTTACTTTGTAATTATTTGGTATGGGTTGCAAAGAGCACATTTAAAACAACTAATGCTACATTTTAGAGACAAGAATATAAGAAACTTCCTAGATTATATATAGAAACACTACAATACTCAGCATGCATGTCAAGCCCATATTGCACTTGCCCTGTTTGTTAATTATCAAAATGGTTTTCATTGTTTATGACTATATTATTAATGGATTCCAAATATATGAGAAGGCTGTGCTAAAATAAAATGCTAAACGTGCTGACAGCTGCTGTGTGAATATCAAACAAATATTTTTCATACACTCTAATGAATCTGTGTGACACAGATATAAATATATCTAATATGCAAATATAAAAATCCATTCTAAAAATAAATTGCTATCATTGCAGAAATCAGTGACTAACTCCTATAAAAATAACTAGCAAACAAATGACAATGTAAACTTATATCACTCAGTGATTAGTGGTAAAAAAATATAACTAATGTACAGATGGCAAATAACAATCATACTAAGTTTCACTAAAAGTAGCGTAAATAGACTCTAACCACGCACAATCCATAAAATATGCAAGTAGGCAGACAAGTATGTGCAAATCCAGATATACAGGATGAATAGTTTCCCTCCACACAGTGGGGAAGTTCACAAAGGTGAAAACAATTTCATGAGATGGAAAGTTCAAAGCACCAATCTAAGGCATAAAAATGTTCTCTAATTCCTTCCACGGGAAATCTGGTCCAAAAACAAGAATGAATGATGAATTCTGATCTTCCACATCACATGCTCTGGCAAACTTTTATCCTTATTGAGATAAATCAGGTAGAGAAGAAATCCATAATAGTGTAACACAATTTATTAAAACATTAAGAAGCAAGTAGAAGGTAGTAACAACTTTCAGGCCAAGTCCCTTTTGGGAAGAAATCAGGACACACAAAAGAGTTTAATATAAGGAAGAATCTTGGTGCACATACAGTAGGGTTTAGGTCATTATCCTCCATATATTATTAATCCTCCTGTTGGAACCTGTTTAGTAGGGATGAGCTTCAAGTTCGAGTCGAACATGAGTTTGACTCGAACATCGGCTGTTCGATCGTTCGACGAAGATCGAACATTATGGGCCTTCGTGCAAAATTCGAGCGTCACGGCCCAAAATTCACTGCGTCATCGCAGTGCATTGCTGGCTGATGATTGGCCAAGCATGCACTATGACCCGCATGCTTTGGTCAATCACAGCGCCGTTAGCACAGAGAGCCATAATTGGCCAAAGGTACAGTGCCTTTGGCCAATTATGGCTCAGGGGATTAAGTACATGCCCCACACTATAAAAGGCCACCTGCACGTCGGCCTTGTGTAGTGTGTTGCGGCTTTGAGAGAGAGATAGAGAGAGAGAGAGACAGAGTGTCATTTAATTTCATTTAGATAGATTGAGCAGGCAGGCGATTCAGTTAGCTAGATTTAGCAGGCAGTTGATTCAGTTAGCTCCAGTATATTTAGTATATATATATATATATATATATATATACATCCCAGGCTTTGTATATATATATATATATATATATATATATATATATATATATACTGTATACAGTTTAGCTAGATCTCACTGCAGAGCGCTCCTGTTGTTCTCTTCTAATATACTACAGGCAGGCAGTTGATTCAGTTAGCTGCAGTATATTCAGTCAGTATACTGTATCCTGTGCAGGTAGATCTCACTACAGACCGTTCCTGTTGTGCTCTTCCTAATATACTACAGGCAGGCAGTTGATTCAGTTAACTGCAGTATATTCAGTATACTGTATCCTGTGCACAGTGTGCAGCTAGATCTCACTGCAGACCGTTCCTGTTGTTCTGTTCCTAATATACTATAGGCAGGCAGTTGATTCAGTTAGCTGCAGTAATGGGCCTGGTAATGGGTCTGGTAATGGGCTGGGGGGGTACCAATGCCGTTTTTCTTAATGATTTTCATCCATATTGCCGGGACCCGACATTACATTAAAGCAGTTTTAAATGACTTTTATTCCTTTAGAAATGCCACTTTACGGGGGGGGATGTGGCTTGCGCGCGATCGTGGATGGCTGCTTGAGCTGAGAGCTCCGCACACCGGACCGGACGAAAAGCAACTTAGTGGGCTTTCCAGCGTCATCCTTGGCACCACTTTGCCTCCTGACATCCCCAACGAGCTCCGCCGCCAAAATGTCCCGCAAACGGGGCCAGGAACCAGGTCCAAAGCGGCTGCAAGCCTTCGCTTACCAGCCCCGCCACACGCTGCAAGATGGCGCCGCCGGAGGCACAGCGCGGCATTCATTGATCTTCTCTGGACTCCCCGGGGATCATACACACGAAATGCAGCAGTGATTACCTCCAGGCTTCTCTCATGAGCCGTCACCTGCAACCCCAGTCTCCCAGAGCCCGGCAAAATCGAGGATGCGGATGGATCTAACAGGACAGGCCTCAGAAACTGTGAGTACATACCTACATAATGATGCAGCCATATCATCCTTGCAGTCCTCAATAGCTCAGTTTCCAACCTGGGGGAACCAGTTCTGGACACTACTATGAAGGATATGCTCGTGTCCTTGCAATCCTCTCTCATGACTAATCTATTGTCACTGATTAATAGATTTTCATTAGAAATGAAACATATGGACAATAGGGTGCAATTTATTGAGAACAGGATGGAGGAGTGCACCGACACAGTAAATGAATTGGTGGATGCATATCATGATCAAAGAGATGAATCTCTATGGGTCAAATCCAAACTCGCGGACCTCGAGGACCGCTCCAGGCGCAATAATATTAAGATACGCGGTTTTCCAGAATCTGTAAAACCTAAGGAATTGCATAACTTTACCAGCACCATGTTCTCTAGCATGCTTCCTGAATTGACCCCGATCGAACTTACTATCGACTGCACTCATAGACTCCCAAAACCACGCCACCTTGAGGCGGACATACCCAGAGATGTCCTCCTCAGAGTTCATTTCTTCCAAGCTAAAGAGCAAATCCTCATGAAAGCGAGAGAATTGTCCCCCCTACCTGCACCTTACTCTGATATTCAACTTTATGCTGACTTGTCGCAATACACGCTACAAATGCGCAGACAGCTTAAATCTATCACAATGGCCTTGAACAACCACAAGATTGTGTACAAATGGCGCCACCCTGCCACCATCTTAGTTACCTATAACGGCATACCTCATACCGTCTCCACCCTTGAGGGAGGCATGAAGCTCCTACGTGACTGGGGAATAATACCGGACCCCCCTCATGCTCAACAAGAATCCCCCGGGGTTCCGAACCCCTTTACCTTTGGTGTGGGCCGCAGATCCCGCAAAGGCAACCACTGATAATTCAGTCCACACAGCTACTTCTGAGCGACTGACTCGTCCGGAATGGTTCTGCGATTCGACGCCTGTTTGCTGAACTATACCCCAATACTTGACCAGTTGCTCCAGTGAGCTACCTGTTACTGGTCCTCCTATTTGTTCTCTTTTGTTACTTTTGTTTTCATATTTCTGTTTTTTTTGCCAATTAACACACATCGGTACCGCACGGTGAACAAGGATCACTTGCTTGTTTAGTTGCAACTTGTCATATCTAACCCATTATATACCCCTATAGTATATATCGGGACCCACTGTTCTGAATTTCTCAAGCAACGAAGGAGGACTTCTCACCCGACATAGCTTGACATCGCCGTTGTTGAATCAACGTTCTCCAGAACTGTAAGTTGATACACACTCACCTTCCATTTTGACATCTGCCATGGGGTTCACTGTTCTCTCCCTAAATGCGAAAGGGTTAAACCACCCTGCTAAGAGATCCTCCCTCTGGAACACTGCTATTGCCTATAACTGCGACATCTTATGCGTCCAAGAGACACACTTTGCTCTCGAGTCTCCTCCCAACTGTCACCACAGACTTTTTCCCCATGTGTTCAAATCCTCTTACCCCAAAAAACAGCGAGGAGTGATGATAGTGGTCAAAAACACAGTGAACTTTCAACTTAAACACTGTGAATCGGAACCCGGATGGACGGTATATAATCTTGATATGCACAATTAACAATGTCCCATACACTATTGTATCTATATACGCTCCTAACTATGGCCAAATGGCTTTCCTTAAAAAGACTATACGTATTGTCAAGAAGCTCCAACAAGGCCATCTTCTGGTGGACGGGGACTTTAACATGGTTCCAAACAATAACATGGACTCAACATCAGGTGTTAAAGGTTGCTCTTCCCCTCTGGAAGGCTTCATTGCTTCTAATGATTTGTATGATGTGTGGAGGTGTTGTCATGCGAGCGAGAGGGACTTCACCTTCCTCTCGGCGCCTCACAACACCTACTTGTGAATTGATCGGTTTCTTACTGATAAGGTCTTGCTACAGAAGGTATCCAAGTCTACTATACACACCACCACCTGGTCGGATCATGCCCCTATCAGTTTATCTATAACCGATGATTCTCCCCAGCCCAATTCCTACATTTGGAGAGCCAATGACTACCTCCTTCGTACCCCCTGTTACTCCTCACTTATCAAACAACATTTAGAAGAATACTTTGCAACCAATCAGGGGACTGTATCGGACCCGGTGGTGGTGTGGAATGCCCATAAGGCTGTAATTAGGGGAATTTTCTTACAAATGGGAGCCAGAGCGAAGAAAGCCAGGACCCAAAAACTGGACAAACTGACAACAGACTTGTCCACTGCTGAGTCCCAAAACAAACTTACGCCTTCCCCCTTCCTACAAGCCAAAATTTTTACACTACGCCACGAGTTGAAATCCCTCCTTCTCGAGAAACACGAAAAAACATACAGACTGCTCAAAGCCAAGTCTTATACCACAGGGAATAAAGCTGGTAAAGCAATGTCCCTCAGAATCAAAGGGTATAGGAGTAAAACGAAAATCCCTTTCCTACATCACCCTCACTCTAATGAGAAACTCCTCAAACCCCACGACATCGCGAATGCCTTCAGCACATATTACGAAGACCTATATAACCTCAAGAATGACCCCTCCATCACACAACCCTCCCCGGAGAATATACAATCTTTTCTCGATAAGGTCCATCTCCCTTGTGTGACTCCACTACAACTCTCTTCTCTAAATAGCCCCTTCTCGATAGCTGAAGTATTGCAAGTGATAAACAAACTTCCCTCTGCAAAATCCCCTGGCCCGGATGGGTTCACTGGGGAATATTACAAACTATTCCAAAACATTCTAGCCCCTTCCCTATGCCAAACTTTTAATGCAGCCGACAAATCCGCATCTTTTCCTGTGGAAATGCTCAGTGCCATGGTAGTTACCCTTCCTAAACCTGGAAAGGAACCCATCTCCCCTAAAAAAATTCTGACCAATATCACTACTTAACTTGGATGTGAAGATATACGCCAAGCTCCTTGCAAATAGAATAGAAAACATCCTTCCCTCCCTTATACATCAAGACCAATCTGGTTTTACCAACGGTCGCCAAGCGTCGGATGCCACTAGATGAATGATTAATCTTATCCACCAAGTAGAATCCAAGAAAATCCCCTCCCTCCTGCTCTCCCTTGACGCCGAAAAAGCCTTTGATAGGGTGCATTGGGGTTACATATCGGCGGTTCTAAATAAATTCGGGTTCACAGGCCAAATTCATGATTCCATAATGGCGCTGTACTCCAACCCCTCAGCCCGGGTGTTCTCAGCTGACACCCTATTGTTACCTTTACAAATATCCAATGGGACTAGACAAGGCTGCCCACTCTCACCCCTGATATTCAACCTCATTATGGAACCCCTTGCAGAGAGCATCAGAGCTAACACAAAAATCAAAAGGTATCCCTATAGCTGATGTGGAACATAAAATAAGCTTATTTGCGGATGATGTGATTCTCATAATCTCTGACCCAGAACGATCATTGCCGGAAGTTCAAAAGACGCTCGCCTGGTTCAGCACTATATCTTATTATAAAGTAAATGAAACTAAATCGAATATACTTGATCTAGGTGTGGGTGAGGATGTTAGTGAACGACTCAAAATTCTATTCCCATACATATGGGCGGAAAATAGCATAACTTATCTAGGAATACAGCTCACTTCTGCGACTAAATAATTATTTACATCAAACTATTTACCTCTCCGCACCAAGCTCCAGGAAGACCTTACCAGGTTAGCGTCAGTTGAATTTTCGTGGTTAGGACGCCTTGCAGCGTTTAAAATGTTCCACCTTCCCCAAATTCTTTACCTATTTCGGACCATTCCCATCCCTATACCCGCTACTTACTTTAAGTCGCTACAATCAACCCTATCGAAATTTATATGGCAAGGAAAGAAACCTAGATGCGCCCAAGCTCAATTATTCAAACACCGATTGGCGGGGGGACGGGCTATGTCAATTTTCAAGACTATCACTTATCATCCATTCTGACCCAATCTAAAGTATGGTTCTCACCTGCCCCAAATTCCTCGTTATGGGGAAATATAGAATCCACGTCAGTCCCGGGCAAAAACCTACTATCCTGGCTAATAGCGTTGTCCTTAGGGGCGAAACTTCCACGTCACATTTCCCCAACGATAGTGGCTACAACCAAAGCCTGGGCCAAACTCACATGACTTTCACCTTCCAACCCAGTAAATTCCAAAATACACATCCCCATTGAAACTCTTCACCACTTAATGGAGTCAACTTCATTCCTGAGATGGAAGGCGTTGGGCATTAACTATCTCTCCGACCTGATAGACAAAAACGTAATAAAATGATTTCCCTCACTACAGGAAGAATACTGTCTTCCTAGCTCCGACATTTGTCCATATGTATGCACTAAACATTGTCTTACATCACTTAATTCGTGGACGTGTACAATTCCCCAGACGGCATGGATATTTCTTACTTCATCCCCGAAACACAGCAAGGGTATCTCCTTATTCTATAATTTATTCAAACACAAGACTACTTTCGTCAAATCTGCACCATTAATCAAGTGGGAAAAAGACCTGGGACATACCTTCTCTAATAACGAATGGGAAAAGGCATGTAAATCTACGTATAAATCCACCAGCTGTTCCACCCTTTGGGAGTTAGCATACAAGATAACCTACCAATGGTATTTGACCCCAGCTAGAATCTCAAAATTTGACCCCTCTCTAACAGACATATGTTGTAGGAAACGCGGAAGGACAGGTAGTCTACTGCACACATTTTGGAACTGCCCCAAGCTTATAAGTTATTGGAACTCAGTATTCCAGTTTATTGCAGACGTGACCCACACAAACATACCAAAGAAACCCTCTCCGGCCTTACTATCTTTGTCTATTGACAAATACCCTAACCCTACAAGGAATATATTGTCCCATATTCTATTAGCAGCAAGAATCTGCATAACCAGAAAATGGATCCACTTCCTCCCACGTTGAAAGATGTAGTTCACACCACACAAGTGCACTTCACCCATGAAACGACACTGGCGCTACAACATAAAAACACACAGCAGGCTGTCCTCATGTGGAAACAGTGGATAGACTGGGTTGAATCCCCAGAAATAGTGCAGGTTTTTGATCTCTAGTCATAGTTGACGATACTGTTTATTTTGTTTTCTTTTCTTACCATTGATCAGTATTTCCTGTTATAAGGTTTCAGGGCCTGCTGCTGGGGGAGGGAGGGGAATCTCCGCAAGGACACAGTTATGCTCCCCTTAGGGGTGCCCGAGTGGGGAGATCCCCTCCATTCTCTTCCATATATTGATCCGCTTTATAGTAACCTATTTTAATTTACTTTGATTGCTCCTCGATAAAACAGTACCTGATAAATGTGAAGCTCCGAAAAGTTGCTCTACAACGCTTACTATTAGTTTGAGAATGTTCACCGACCTTTAAGTTAGTTGTGATATTGGATTCATGTGAACTTTTATACCAATTGTATATAAGATCGCAAGATTGTGAGATATGTGATAATATATGTTTTCATGTCCTTGTTTAAACTGAAAATTTTCAATAAAAATCTATTGAAAAAAAAAGAAATGCCACTTTACAGGCATACTATAGACACCCCCCAGGTACGATATTTAAAGGAATATTTTACTTTTATTTTTTCACTTTTAAGCATCATTAAAATCACTGCTCCCGAAAAAACTGCAGTTTTTAAAACTTTTTCTTGCATTGATACATGTCCCCTGAGGCAGGACCCGGGTCCCCAAACCCTTTTTATGACAATAACTTGCATATTAGCCTTTAAAATTTGCACTTTTGATTTCTCACGCTCGAGTCCCATAGAATTTAACGGTGTTCGAAAGTTTGCGCGAACTTTCGGTGCGTTCGCATGTTCTGGATGCGAACCGAAGCGGGGGGTGTTCGGCTCATCCCTACTGTTTAGGTGTGCCCAGATTCATGTTGGATATGTGTACTAATTTATCAGTACCGTAAATACAGGAGTTAGTTACATTCTCCATGCTTCCCACACATGGGTCACCTATAAGGAAAAAAATAAATACCACTAATTGGTAGATGCAAATACCCTGAAACAGCATTATTAGGGAATATACAAAAAGAACAGTATTACTGTTTTGGATAATGCAGTGAGGTTAAGATGATGCTAATATTATTTACAGGGGAACATTAACAATATAAATGTTTCAGTTGGTTCCTTGTTTTAGAACTTATCCTGGAATAATGTGGAATGGACAATGTGCATGGAAAAAGAGGTATTCTCCATTAAAAGTACAGTCAACGTGCAGTGCAAATTCTTGTGATAATAACAAACATAAAAAGAGCAATATGAGTTTGGCATGCAAGCGGTGCAGGGAAAGTTTAGTAAGTTATTGCTAAATGTGAACATGGAGTAACACTAGTAAAATTTTTATTTTTGTAGGATACTGTGTCCCAGTTGTTTTTGTAGTATTAAACAATATACTAGTCATGCTGATGTCTAAGCAAATAAAGAGGGCTATTTCTTCTGTGTATAACAGATTCCTTTAAAAATACCTGATGAAATAACCTTTAAAATGTAGACAGAAATGTTCTTGGGATATAGGATGAGTCCCTCTGTCTCCATGTCAGAAAATCAGTCAGTGAGTAACTCAGCTATTCATTGTTCATAAGATGTAGGGATGAGCCGAACACCCCCCGGTTCGGTTCCCATCAGAACATGCGAACAGACAATAAATTAGTTTGAACATCCGAACACCGTTAAAGTCTATGGGACTCGAACATGAAAAATCTAGAGTGCTAATTTTAAAGGCTTATATGCAAGTTATTGTCATAAAAAGTGTTTGGGGACCCGGGTCCTGCCCCAGGGGACATGTATCAATGCAAAAAAAAGTTTTAAAAACTGACATTTTTTCGGGAGCAGTGATTTTAATATTGCTTAAAGTGAAACAATAAAAGTGAAATATTACTTTAAATTTGGTACCTAGGGTGTGTGTATAGTATGCCTGTAAAGTAGCGCATGTTTCTCGTGCTTAGAAAAAAGTCATTTAAAAGCACTCACGGCTATAATGAATTGTTGGCTCCCGGCAATACAGAGAACAGTCATTGAAAGTCATTGATAAAAAAAGAAAAAAAATGCGTGGGGGTCCCTCCAAATTCAATTACCAGGCCCTTTGGGTCTGGTATGGATTTTAAGGGGAACTCCACGCCAAATTTTTTAAAAAAAATGGCGTGGAGTTCCCCCCAAAAATCCATACCAGACCCTTTATCCGAGCACGCAAACTGGCAGGCCACAGGAAAAGAGGGGGGACGAGAGAGCGCCCACCCCCTCCTGAACAGTACCAGGCCACATGCCCTCAACATGGGGAGGATGTCCCCATGTTGTTGGGGACAAGGGCCTCATCCCCACAACCCTTGCCCGGTGGTTGTGGGGGTCTGCGGGCGGGGGGCTTATCGGAATCTGGAGGCCCCCTTTAACAAAGGGGACCCCCAGATTCCGCCCCCCCTATGGGAATTGGTAATGGGTACATTGTACCCCTACAATTTCACAAAGAAAGTGTAAAAAAATAAAAATAAACACACAGACACAGTTGGGAAAGTCCTTTATTAAAAACAAAAAAATGTAAAATAAAAAACCCATTCCAGCGATGTAATCCAGTCTGTCCAGCGTTGTTCTCTATGTCCTGCGGTGATCCGATGTCCAGCGCTGCAGTCTCCTCCAGTCTCCACTCCACACAAAACCCCGCCTACGTCATTTGCTATTCCCCGGGAAGCGGGGAAACCCGGGCTTTCCCAGTGACGTGCAGGTGACCCCGCCCCCCTCTGATGCAACAGGAAACCTCCTCTCTGGCTGGAGGAGGGGCGGCGCTGCAGCTCGGGGCTCCTGTCTGCCAACAAACACTCTGAGAAGCCACAACAAATCCATCATCCGGGCTTCTTCTAAAAAACATCACATCCGGGGGTTATGTCTTCATAAGAGCTACTCTTCCCCCCCGGGCAAGTGTTGTGGGGATGAAGCCCTTGTACCCATCAACATGGGGACATCCTCCCCATGTTGAGAGCATGTGGCCTGGTACGGTTCAGGAGGGGGGGCGCTCTCTCGCCCCCCCTCTTTTCTTGCGGCCTGCCAGGTTTCGTGCTCGGATAAAGGGTCTGGTATGGATTTTTGGGGGGAACTCCACGCCATTTTTTTTTTAAATTTGGCGTGGAGTTCCCCTTAAAATCCATACCAGACCTGAAGGGTCTGGTAATTGAATTTAGGGGGACACCCAAGCATTTTTTTTTTTTTATCAATGACTTTCAATGACTGTTCTCTGTATTGCCGGGAGCCGACAATTCATTATAGCCATGAGTGCTTTTAAATTACTTTTTTTCCTTCAGAAATTACACTTTGTGCAGGGACAGTTCTAAGCACGGGAAACATGCGCTACTTTATAGGCATACTATACACACCCCCTCGGCATGAAATTTAAAGGAATGTTTCACTTTTATTGTTTCACTTTAAGCATTATTAAAATCACTGCACCTGAAAAAACAGACGTTTTTAAAACTTTTTTTTGCATTGATACATGTCCCCTGGGGCATGACACGGGTCCCCAAACACTTTTTATGACAATAACTTTTAAATGCCTTTAAAATTAGCACTTTAGATTTCTCCCATAGACTTTTACAGGGTGTTCCGCGGCTTTTCGAATTTGCCGCGAACACCCCAAATTGTTCGCTGTTTGGCGAACGGGCGAACAGGCAATGTTCAAGTCGAACATGAGTTTGACTCGAACTCGAAGCTCATCCCTAATAAGATGTAAAGACTAGATTTACCAATTGCATCCACTGACACCACAGCTTTCCTAGCCAAGAACAATACTTCCCTTAACACAGTCCTGGTATATCTTGGCCACTGCTCCTCATCTAAAATACCCAGCAAACACAACTTTGAGGTACATGGTACAGGTATTGATAAAATTGCTGACAGTACATCTATGACCCGGTTTCAATATTGTGCATGACCATATAACATGAACAAAATCTTGACAGGGACAAGTACACCTGGTGCATGTAGGAGCAGGTAAACGATCCATGGCATACATTCTGACCGGGGTTAAATATGACTGATGCAGCATATAAAGATGTATACGTTTGTTATTTACAGCTGGAGATTAGGGATGAGCTTCGTGTTCGAGTCGAACCCATGTTCGACTCGAACATCGGCTGTTCGATCATTCGACGTATATCGAACATTATGGGCCGTTCGCGCCAAATTCGAGTGGCGCATCACGGCCCATAATTCACTGCGGCATTGCAGTGCATTGCTGGCTGATGATTGGCTAAGCATGTACTATGACCCGCATGCTTTGGCCAATCACAGCGCGGTAATAACGGGGAGCCGTAATTGGCCAAAGCCAGGGTGGCTTTGGCCAATCATGTCTCAGAGGAGTAGGTACACGCCCCACACAATATAAGGCCGGCTGGAAGCCGGCCTTGTGTAGTGTGTTGGCGTTTGTGAAAGAGAGAGTTACAGAGAGAGAGACAGTGTCATTTATATTGAGTTAGAGCAGGCAGGCGAGTCAGTTAGCTGCTGTTACAGTGTGTAGAGGATATATATGCATCCTATGTGTTGTATATATATTTATACACTGTATTTAGTTTAGCTAGATCCGTTACTGATGTTCTCTATACTGTGACAGGCAGGCAGGTGACTATGCTAGCTGCAGCAGAGTTTCACTTAGTGTACTGTGTGCTTTGCATAGCGTTCACCTAAAGCTTACCTGAATACAGTTAGTGGTGTTCTCATAATAAAACCACAGGCAGAGTGCTGCATTAATTTCATGTAGTGTACTGCAGTACTTCTTTCCTTTGCAGATCGTTCACTTAAAGGAACCTGAATAAAATTTGTGGTGTTCTCGTAATAAAACCACAGGCAGAGAGCTGCTAGTATTTTCAGTTAGTGTACTGTGTCCTCTGCACAGTGTTCACCTAAAACTAAATGAAGACCGTTGCTGCTTTTCTCATACTAATACCACAGCAGGCAGTGGAGTCTGATAGCTGCATTATATATATATATATATATATATATATATATATATATATATATATATATATATACATATATATATATATATACACATATATATACATCCCACCTTTGTGCAGCTACATCTCACTGCAGGCCATTAGTATGTCTGGAAGGCAAACAAAGAGAGGCAGTCAGTCACGAGGCAATAAAGGAGGGCAAGCAGGCTCTGTGTCTAGAGGCAACAGTGCTGGTCGTGGACACGGTGCATCCTCATTAGCACGTGGCCGTGGGATACGCTTGTCCTTCTTTTCGGCAGCTGGTCATGTTGCGCCGCATCATGCCCATGATTTGGTAGAGTGGATGATCAAGCTGTCTTCATCCTCCTCATCCTCTCTCACCCAGGCTCAGGGTAGTTTGTCTGGCAAAGCAGCTGCCAAGGCGGCCTCTTCCCTTGGCTCAATGGCATCAGTCACTCCTTTCCTAGCCCCACCATGTCCTCCTGAGGAGTCCCCTGAAATGTTTGACCACAGTGTTGGGTACATGCTCCAGGAGGATGCCCAGCGTTTTAAAGGCTCCAATGATGGAACGCAGCTAGAAGAAGGCAGTAACGTGAGCCCAGAGAGAGGGGGTAGTAACGTGAGCCCAGAGAGAGGGGGTGCCCAACAAGGATAGCTATCTGGCAGTCATGTTCCCCCAGCTGCAGCATACTGCCAGATTTGCTCCAGTGATGAGGAGGGAGGGGATGATGAGGTCACTGACTCCACATGGGTGCCTGATAGGAGAGAGGAGGAGGAGGCACATCTCCAAAAAGGCAGGATGCCCTCCAGGGGCCAGCTTAAGGGCAGCACACCGACTGGATCACACCACAGAGCTCCGCATGTGCAGGGTGCTGCTGTTTCTGCGCGTTAATCCAAAAGTTCTTTGGTGTGGGGCTTTTTTTAGACATGTGCAGCAGATCGCACCATTGCCATTTGCAATATATGTCTGAAGCGTATCTCACGTGGCCAAAACATCAGCCGCTTGGGCACCACGTGCTTGACCAGACATATGTTGACCTGCCATGCAGTCTGTTGGCAGGCGTACCTAAAAGACCCACACCAAAGAACAAAGCGGACCTCTCCTTGCTCCTCATCAGCTGGGATCTCCAACCCCATTATACCTTCAGTCCTCTCTGAAACCTGCACTGAGAGGAATGAAGGTGTAGAATTAGGTGTGTCACAGTCACAGCCAAGTACTTGCGGGCAATCTCCTTTCTGTACACCGACGTCCGGTTGTATCAGGAAAATTTCCCTGCCCCAGCTGCTGCACCGCCGAAAGAAGTTCGTTCCCAGCCATCCACATGCCCAGCGGTTCAAGGCTAGCTTGGCTAAATTGCTAGCACTTCAACTGTGTGAGTTTGTTGAATGTGCGGTTCCTCAGTGGCAGATTCCCAAACGCCACTTTTTCTCACGGAAGGCAATTCCGGCTCTCTACCGGCATGTGGAAGGCAATGTCTTGGCCTTGCTGGACAGGGCGGTCAGCGGTAAGGTGCATATTACCGCTGACTCATGGTCCAGAAGGCATGGACAGGGATGTTACCTGTCTTTCATGGCACATTGGGTGACTCTGCTGGCAGCTGAGAAGGATGCAGGGCAAGGTGCAGTAATGTTGGAGGTTGTTCCGCCACCACACCTCCAAAATGTTACTACTGGTGATTCTGACACACCTTTCTCCTCCACCCCCTCCTCTTCTTCTTCCTCCATGGCCTCTACCTGTGCTTTGTCCTCAGAACCAGCAGTGCTCCGTAGGCGTTCAAGTACGCAAGTACGCAAGTACGCAGGCAAAAAGATGCCATGTAGTGCTTGAGCTGGTGTGCTTGGGGGACAGGAGCCACACTGGGGCAGAGATTCTGTCATCTCTGCAGGGGCAGTCTCAGAGTTGTTTGATGCCACGCCATCTTAAGGCAAGGGAGCCGGCAATTCATTAATAGCCGCGAGTGAGTTTTAAATTACTTTTTTTCCTTCAGAAATGACATTATGTGCAGGGACAGTTCTAAGCACGGGAAACAAGTGCAACTTTACATGCATATTATACACACCCCCCAGGTACGAAATTTAAAGGAAAATTTCACTTTTATTTTTTCATTTTCAGCATTATTAAAATCACTGCTCCCGAAAAAACGTCAGTTTTTAAAACTTATTTTTGCATTGATACATGTCCCCTGGGGCAGGACCCGGGTCCCCAAACACTTTTTAGGACAATAACTTGCATATTAGCCTTTATAATTAGCACTTTAGATTTCGAACGCTCGAGTCCATTGTATTTAATAGGGTTCTAAAGTTCACGCGAACATTCTGTCTGTTCGCAGGTTCTGGTACGAACCGAACAGGGGGGTGTTCGGCTTATCCCTAGTCTTGAGGATGGATCACTGGCCAGAGCTTGCACAGTATGCAATTGAGGTACTGGCCTGTCCTGCATCCAGCGTTCTTTTGTAACGCACATTCAGTGCTGCTGGAGGCTTTGTAACCGATCACAGGGTGCGCCTGTCCACCGACTCGGTCGATTGACTGACCTTCATAAAAATGAATCAGTCTTGGATCACCACCAGCTACCAAGCACCTGATGCTGATGTAACAGAATAATTTTTGGGGAAATGTCAGATCCCTTCAAGACTGCCTATGCTGAGTGACTATCCTGTTATGCTGAGTGACTATCCTCTTCCTCCTCAATAATCATGCTGATAGCTTGAAAGAACATTTTTGGTTCTGGGCACCGCCACCAGTGGCTAAGGCCCAATTTTTCAGCCCCTGTTTAATAGGGGCGTGTATTTACAATTTTTGATGCAATGCTTTGCAGCAGGGCTCATTGCTGTGCTCCAGCTACAGTATCTGTGAGGGGTTGCAGTGTTGTGGCACCAGCACCAGTGCCTAAGGCCCAATTTTTCTGCCCCTGTTTAACAGGGGCGTGTAATTACAATTTTTGATGCAATACTTTGCAACAGGGCTCATTGCTGCGCTCCAAGTACAGTATCTGTGAGGGGGTTGCAGTGTTGTGGCACCAGTGCCTAAGGCACAATTTTTCTGCCCCTGTTTAACAGGGGCATGTAATTACAATTCTTGATATAATAATTCACAGCAGGGCCCATTCCTGCGCCCACCAGGAGTAACTGTGAGGGCTTACAGTGTTGTGGCAACACCAACACCTAAGGGGCAAATTTCTGCAGACTATATATGGCAGGCCCCTACTTTCAAACATCCAACTTACAAATGACTCCTACTTGCAAACGAAAGGAGACAACAGGAAGTGAGACGAAATCTACCCCTAGGAAGGGAAATTCTCTCCTGTAAGAGTTAATATGGGAAAAGGGTGTCTCCTCTCCACTGATGCTTTATCACCAATCCTTGTTTCAATAAAAACCCCAAAGTTTCTAAAAACATTTGTCATTGGGACGGAAAGTGAGGTGAAATGTTCTGAACAGGTGCACAGACAGCAAAACAAATCTTACAGGGGTGATAACCCTTCCCTATGTTTTCCAAAAAGCTTAAAAATAAATAGATTTTTTTGGCTGGAGCTACATTTAAAAAATGGACCTGTTCCAAATTATAAACAGATTTTACTTAAGAACAAACCTACAGTCCCTGTCTTGTTTGCACTGCCTGTATACTGCTGTATGAGTATATAGGGCCTTTTTTAAATTTGGGTGCGGGGGTTCCCCTTAATATCCATACAAGACCCAAAGGGGCTGGTAGTGGGCTGGGGGTGGGGGGGTACCCATGCCATTTTTCTCAATGATTTTCATCCATATTGCCAGGACCAGACATTACATTAAAGTGGTTGTAAACCCACTTTTGCAACTTGCACCTACAGGTAAGCCTAGATTAAGGCTTACCTGTAGGTGCAAGAAATATCTCCTAAAACTACACGGTTTAGGAGATATTTACTAAAATCACAGGCGCCGAAGACAACGGCACATTCATGGGGTTAATCCCATTCACAAATTCGGCTAAGTCCCAGCAATGCTTGGGCTTAGCCGAATTTGACGGCTCCCGCGCGCATGCGCGGAGTCACATCTTTGCCGCTCCGGCCAATCACAGCGCCGGAGCGGCTCTGTGATTGGCTGGAGCGGCTATACCCGGAAGTAACATTCCGGCTATCGCCGCAGCGATGGCTGCGGCTGGAGAGAGGGACACGGACGGCTTCGGGGGCCCCGATCTAAGGTAAGTGGTACATAATGAGCTAGTATGCTAAAGGTTTGTCTTGCAGGTGGGCTAGAAAAAAAAATATGGGTTTACAACCACTTTAAAGCCGCAAGCAGTTTTAAATGACTTTTTTCCTTTAGAAATGTAATTTTGTGCAGGGACAGTTCTAAACACGGGAAACACATGCCACTTCACAGGCATACTTTAGACACCCCCCAGGTACGATGTTAAAAGGAATATTTCACTTTTTTTTTTCACTTTATGCATCATTAAAATCACTACTCCTGAAAAAACTGAAGTTTTTAAAACGTCTTTTTGCATTGATACATGTCCCCTGGGGCAGGTCCCGGGTCCCCAAACCCTTTTTAGGACAATAACTTGCATAGTAGCCGTTATATTTAGCACTTTTTGATTTTGAACATTCGCGTCCATTGTACTTAATAGGGTTCTAAAGTTCGCGCAAACTTTCGGTCCGTTCGCAGGTTCTGGTGCGAACCGAACCGGGGGGTGTTCGTCTCATCCCTACTGGAGATACAGATAGATGAGTGGCACGTGCTTCTTCACAGTCTTCTTTGGACAGATCAGGAATAAGCTGTTGCCATTTAGAACGTACAGTCAATGGGGATTTGTTAATTGTAAGGGACACCAGATGAGAATATAGTCAAGATAAGACCCCTAGGGCCCTGCAACCTCAATACCCCTATCATTGAATAATCAGAGAAATTAGTGTCATGGGAGCTAAATTGAGTTTGTATCACATGCCTGAATTGGAGATATCTATAAAAGGCAGTACGTGGGAGTTTACACCTTCTTTGTATTTCATCAAAGGAGGCAAAAACATTCCCAGTGTATACACTTTCTAGAGTAAGAATACCTCTTCTTTCCCAGAAGGAGCATTCTGTAAAGTGCTGTAAATGGGGAAAAATAAGGCTATGCCAAAGGGGTAAAGCTATATTAGTGTCTGTAAATTTTGCCAGCTTCTTTGCTTCCCTCCAAACCATGCGTGCTAAAGTCAAAATTGGTATATTCCGCTTACCCAGAGCAACCTCCCCTTTTTTTAAAAAGAGAGATAGGTTTGAATTTATTTTTCCCACAAATAGAGCTTTCTTTTGGTGGTATTTGATCACCTCTGCGGGTTTTATTTTTTGCGGTATAAACAAAAGAAGAGTGACAAGTTTGAAAAAAAACACAATATTTTGAACTTTTTGCTATAATAAATATCCATTTTCTTTTTTTAAACATTTTTTTTCCTCAGTTTAGGCCGATATGTATTCTTCTACATATTTTTGGTTAAAAAAAAATCGCAATAAGCGTATATTGATTGGTTTGCACAAAATTTATAGCATCTACAAAATAGGGGATAGAATTATGGCATTTTTATTATTATAATTTTTTTACTAGTAATGGCGGCGATCTGCGATTTTTTTCATGACTGCGATATTGCGACGGACATATCAGATACTTTTGACACAATTTTTGGACAATACACATTTATACAGCGATCAGAGCAAAAAATAGCCATTGATTACTGTATAAATGTGACTGGCAGGGAAGGGGTTAACACTAGGGGGCGATGAAGGGGTTAAATGTATGTCCTAGGGAGTGATTCTAAGTGTAGGGGGAGGGGACTCTCAAGGGGAGGAGGCCGATCTGTGTTCCTCTGTACTGGGAACACACCATCGGTCTCCTCTCACCTGACAGGACGTGGATCTGTGTTTACACACACAGATCCACGATCCTGCTCTGTTACCGGGTAATCGCGGGTGCCGGGCGGACATCGCGGCCACCCCCTAGAGGGCCGAGAAGCCGAGGACATCATATGAAGCCCAGCGGGCGGCAAGCAGTTAACAAGGGTAATAACACAATTTAGTATATAAACTGATTAAAAGTAAGGACTAGGCATAATTTGACATTTGGCGTCCAGATAAGCATAAAGAGAAGCAAGTGCATCTCAAGTAGGGATGAGCCGAACACCCCCCTGTTCGGTTCGCACTAGAACCTGCGAACAGACCTGTTTGCGTGAATTTTAGAACCCTATTAAATACAATGGATTTGAACGTTCAAAATCAAAAGTGCTAATTATAAAGGCTAATATGCAAGTTATTGTCCTAAAAAGGGTTTGGGGACCCGGGTCCTACCCCAGGGGACATGTATCAATGCAAATAAAAGTTTTAAAAACAGCTGTTTTTTCGGGAGCAGTAATTTTAACAATGCATAAAGTGGAAAAAAAAAGTGAAATATTCCTTTAAATTTCGTACCTGGGGGTGGGGGTGTGTAAAATATGCCTGTAAAGCAGCGCTTGTTTCCCTTGCTTAGAACTGTCCCTGCACAAAATGTAATTTCTGAAGGAAAAAAAATCCATTTAAAAGCACTCGCGGCTATAATGAATTGTCGGCTCCCGGCAATACAGAGATAAGTCATTGATAAAAATAAAAAAATAAATGCGTGTGGGTCCCCCCAAATTCAATTACCAGGCCCTTCAGGTCTGGTATGGATATTAAGGGGAACCCTGCATCAAATAAAAAAAAATGATGTGGGGTTCCCCCCAAATATCCATACTAGACCCTTCAGGTCTGGTATGGATTTTAAGGGGAACTCCACCCCAAATAAAATAAAAAAATGCCGTGGAGTTCCCCCAAAAATCCATACCAGACCCTTTATCCGAGCACGCAACCTGGCAGGCCGCAGTAAAAGAGGGGGGGACGAGAGAGCTCCCCCCCTGAACCGTACCAGGCCAAATGCCCTCAACATGGGGAGGATGTGCCTCAACCCCACAACCCTTGCCCAGTGGTTGTGGGGGTCTGCGGGCAGGAGGCTTATCGGAATCTGGAAGACCCCTTTAACAAAGGGGCCCCCAGATCCCGACCCCCCCCCATGTGAATTGGTAAGGGGTACATTGTACCCCTACCATTTCACAAAGAAAGTGTAAAAAAAATGTAAAAAAAACACATAGACACCTTGGAAAAGTCCCTTATTAAAAATAAGAAACACATTCCAGCGATGTAATCCAATGTCCCGCGGCGATCCGATGTACAGCGCTGCAGTCTCCACTCGAAACGTCATTGGCTGAGCGGACCTACACTGCGGGGGAAGTTCCCCATCAGGTCCGCTCAGCCAATGATGTAGGCGGGGTCTGAGGTACGAGGGGGTGGGGCGCCCTCGTATCTCAGACCCCGCCTACGTCTTGGCTGAGCGGACCTGCTGGGGAACTTCCTCTTCAGTGTAAAAAAATGAATAGACACGCCCCTTCTCATGTTCCCCATCAGGTCCGCTCCTGATGAGGAACTTGAGAAGGGGCGGGTCTATTCATTTTTTTACACTGAAGAGGAAGTTCCCTTATCAGGTCCGCTTAGCCAATGATGTAGGTGGGGTCTGAGATACGAGGGCGCCCCCTCCCCCTCGTACCTCAGATCCCGCCTATGTCATTGGCTGAGCGGACCTGATGGGGAACTTCCTCCGCAGTGTAGGTCCGCTCAGCCAATGACGTTTCGAGTGGAGACTGCAGCGCTGGACATCGGATCGCCGCGGGACACTGGATTACATCGCTGGAATGTGTTTTTATTTTTTTATTTTTTATTTTTAATAAAGGACTTTTCCAAGGTGTCTGTGTGTTTTTTTTGTTTGTTTTTTACACTTTCTTCGTGAAATGGTAGGGGTACAATGTACCCCTTACCAATTCACATAGGGGGGGGCGGGATCTGGGGGTCCCTTTTGTTAAAGGGGTCTTCCAGATTCCGATAAGCCCCCTGCCGGGCAAGGGTTGTGGGGATGAGGCCCTTGTCCTCATCAACATGGGGACATCCTCCCCATGTTGAGGGCATGTGGCCTGGTACGGTTTAGGAAGGGGGGGCGCTCTCTCGTCCCCCCCTCTTTTCCTGCGGCCTGCCAGGTTGCGTGCTCGGATAAAGGGTCTGGTATGGATTTTTGGGGGAACTACACGGCATTTTTTTATTTTATTTGGGGTGGAGTTCCCCTTAAAATCCATACCAGACCTGAAGGGTCTAGTATGAATATTTGGGGGGAACCGCACGTCATTTTTTTTTAAATTTGACTCAGGGTTCCCCTTAATATCCATACCAGACCTGAATTGAATTTAGGGGGACCCCCACACATATTTTTTTTTTATCAATGGGGGGGGCGGGGTCACCCGTCAGATCATAGGGTAAGCCCCGGCTTTCCCCGCTTGCCGGGGAATAGCAAATGACGTAGGCGGGGTTTTGTGTGGGGTGAAGACTGGAGGAGACTGCAGTGCTGGACATCGGATCACCGCTGGACAGACTGGATTACATCGCTGGAATGGGTTTTTTATTTTTTATTTTTTTATTTTTAATAAAGGACTTTCCCAACTGTGTCTGTGTGTTTATTTTTAATTTTTTACACTTTCTTTGTGAAATGGTAGGGGTACAATGTACCCATGACCAATTCCCATAGGGGGGGCCAGAACCTGGGGGTCCCCTTTGTTAAAGGGGGCTTCCAGATTCCGATAAGCCCCCCACTAGCAGACCCCCACAACCACCGGGCAAGGGTTGTGGGGATGAGGCCCCTTTCCCCAACAACATGGGGACATCCTCCCCATGGTGAGGGCATGTGGCCTGGTACTGTTCAGGAGGGGGGGCGCTCTCTCGTCCCCCCCTCTTTTCCTGCGGCCTGCCAGGTTGCGTGCTCGGATAAAGGGTCTGGTATGGATTTTTAGGGGGAACTCCGCGCCATTTTTTTTTTATTTGGCGTGGAGTTCCCCTAAAAATCCATACCAGACCCGAAGGGCCTGGTAATTGAATTTGGAGGGACCCAACGCATTTTTTTTTGTTTTTATCAATGACTTTCAATGACTGTTCTCTGTATTGCCGGGAACCGACAATTCATTATAGCCGTGAGTGCTTTTAAATTACTTTTTTTCCTTCAGAAATTACATTTTGTGCAGGGACAGTTCTAAGCAAAGGAAACAAGCGCTGCTTTACAGGCATACTATACACCCCCCCAGGTACGAAATTTAAAGGAATATTTCACTTTTATTGTTTTACTTTAAGCATTATTAAAATCACTGCTCCCGAAAAAACGGCAGTTTTTAAAACTTTTTTTTGCATTGATACATGTCCCCTGGGGCATGACCCGATCCCCAAACAGTTTTTATGACAATAACTTGCATATAAGCCTTTAAAATTAGCACTTTAGATTTCTCCCATAGACTTTTACAGGGTGTTCTGCGGCTTTTTGAATTTGCCGCGAACACCCCAAATTGTTTGCTGTTCGGCGAACATGCGAACAGGCAATGTTTGAGTCGAACATGAGTTTGACTCGAACTCGAAGCTCATCCCTAATCTCAAGTGCCACAGTGAGCAGTATTATCAGCAGTGGGTGAATAGCCCTCTCACTAGTTCACGGGATGTTTTCAGTGACGTCTTACTGTAGAAGGGGGCCCCCTTGGTTTCTTCCTGAAGACCTCCAGTGATCAGAGGTGAGAAGCAAAGAGTGAGTGGATGTTCCAGTCTCCCTGCGACAGTCATGCAAATGCTGTGATGTTGGCATGCTGCGCTGCCCCTGGGTATTCTCATTCCCAGTCTAAGGCTCTAATCTCCACAGGTATGGTCTCCTACTCGAAGGTGAATATTCAGAAAGAGGTACTTTTCCATTAACTCCTTTGGTGTCAAGAGAAATAACTTTCCTGGGCAGTTTAATAAAAAACATCTCTTTGCTCCTCCTACTAGACATACAAGGATCTGTAGTGTAACCATTATAGTGTAGCCCTTATATCGCTGCCATTTCAAACTATAACTCCCAACTGCATAGAAGTCTATGGCTTGCTTGGCTTTAACTCTCCCCTTACTGGCCAGAGGTCAGTATCTCAGTAGAGGGAAAGAAGAACAAAGGGAAATGTCTCCATCTTCATATTGCTGTAGCCCAGCACCTGGCTACAGATGTATCTTAACAGGACCCATAGTATTTCTGCTTCTGCTGGGCACCGGGAATAATACAAATTGATAAATGCTGCTAGAAACTCTAATTGTGTTATGCTCTCTAGCAGCCCTATCTCCAAGCTGTGAACATAAAATAAAGGTATATCCTTGTATTACAAACCTTGTTTGCATTACCCCAACCTTCATATCTATACCCTAAATCAGATCTTAGATGCTGCACAGTATCGCTTGACACTGCCCAACTCTCTACTGAGCCAGGTAAAAGTTACATTTGACTTTTTCTCAATGCCTGTGTTTCATTGTGCAGATTGGGTTTTCCCATTCATTGCTTTTGTAGTTTTGCTGGTACAGTTTGGCACAGGCACCAGGAGAAAACATTTTAGACAATATAAAAAAAGTACAAATAGTAAATTGAAAAAATCATAATAACACAATCATGCACCCAGTGGAAAAAGAGCAAAGGTCTCAATTTTTAATCCAATTTTGTGCTATTGTCTAATATACCTCAAATACCAACACAATAAACCAAAAATAGGCAAACAATTGGAAAGGACAACATTTTATTTATTATTTCTTTTGTTTTTATTACTTTTTCAATTTTATGAATAGTCTGTGTTCTAAACACAGCCATTTATTTAGTATTCTGGTCAGAGGACATTGCTTTGCCATTGATGTCCATACTTCACCTTTTCATTTATAATCTATTGAATGTGCTTTGTTTTCATTCCAAACCTATCATAAACAAGTCCATTTATTAGAATTTGTCTCAGAATATAAGGAACATAACATTTTAAGTGAACTTGAATGATTTATTAGATTCTGAATGAGAAATTGAACTGAGAACATTAAAGCCAAATTTCACCCTAACTGGGAAATTCCGCTTTATGTGCTCCTCCTTCTCCTCTCCTCTAACACTTTTGGACATTCTGTTTTCAGGAAGGGGGGAGTTGGTTGGGTACATAGTTTTTATAGATTTAGATTTAGGCAATTCCACCGTAAGTTTGCCCCCATTCCTGCTTGACCATTCTTACAGCTAAATACTATAGCTCCTCTTTAATGATTAATGTCCTCACTTACTACATGAATGGCTGTGTATGCAAAACACCCATTCATGTATCAGAGAAGCCAGTTGAACCATCAAGAAAGCTTTGTTTACTGAACAAAAAACAAACAGGTTTATACTTACCTGGTCTATGCAATGGAATCACACACAGTGGCCCCAAACCTTCTCTTCTTGGGTCCCCTGCTGGCTCTCCTGGCTCCTCCTCTCTGGTGAGTACCCCCATAGAAATCCCCTTATTACAGGGGAACTTGTGTAGGCTCTTGTACGCTGTCTATAGACACAGACAACGTAACTCATCCCCGCCCCAATCCCTCATCACTGGCTTTGATGGACAGCACCAGGAGCTAATGGCTCCCACTGCCTCAGCAAAACATTCAAGACCAGGAATCACCGGGAAACACCTGGAGAGATTAGTTTTATCTGAAAGTCTGGCGCCTGAGGGAAAAGAAAATACCAGGGTTATGGCATCTAGCTGCAGCCATAACCCCAATATTTAATGTCAAACAAATTATGTATTTTCCCAGTTAGGCAGTCGGCAAGTGTTTTGGAACTTGATTAACTAAAGTAACCTGAGATTAAAAATATATAATTTATTAATTCGAAAAAAAAAAGACATACACCATACAATTAAAAAACTACTTATTGTATGGAAAATATATCACAGCTTATTAATGCATAACCATCAAAACTAGGTATTACTGACAATATAGATATTATTTTACTTCAACACATTTTGCATGCTTTCATGCTTCTTCAGGATCATTGTAAAAAGGTAAATCTGCAATCTACAATAGTAAACGTAATCAACAAATTGTATTGCTTCATATATGGACAACAAGGGGACATTCCATTAAATATTAGCAGTGCTAAAACACGATTTTCAATCCCATACAGCAAGAAAAGATCTCTATATACAGTATATTTATGCTAAATAAATATATTGCCAAAGAAATTGATTCAAACAATTACAGAGAACTCAATTTTTATATATAGATATCATATACTGGCAAGGCTCTCTCTTTAAATATTTTTTCTCTCTTGAAAATAAAAATATACTGGGTGCAAGAGAGCTTCCTATAGAAAGCAAACAATATCTCCCATCTAAAGAGATGGGTCCCACAATCTCGAGGTGCAGGGTGTAGTGATGGGGACATGTTGTACCCCATCCTATACTTGGGGGAGTGGGAGTGTTTATGGCTGATGAGGCCTTGATGATGTACACAGGCCACATATCTATGTGATACTGGTACATTGATGATGTCCTCATTGTGTGGGATGGCCCTGAGGATTTGTTAAACAAAAGCCTTGAGAGGATGAATACAAATTATTTTAACTTGACTTTCATCATGAACTATGATTGAAAGGAGGTGACCTTTGTAGATGTTTTCCAGGTGGGTGAGAATGAGAGTTTGGCCAGCCGCTTATATGACAAACCCAATGCTGGCAACTACATCTTCAATGCCTCCTATTTTCACCCTAAGGCCTTGATATCATTAATCTCACAGGTTGAGAAAAAATTGTTCAGATTAAACTACCTTTAAAAAGGACATTTTTTTCTGTGTAAAATATTTATTGAATTCTTACAGTACAAAGTAAAGTACAAAGTGGAAAATATAGATCTGAGGAGCTCTGAATCACAGTAATTAACCAATGCATTAGATAACCAGGAGTAAATAATGGATAGGAGGAGGAGAAGGAGGGAGGGGGAGGGAAAGGAGAGGGGGTGTATTTACCCATAAACTGTACAACAGCAAAATAGTTTGTAGCAAGGAATTCATAATAACAACATAACAAACTATGAAACCCTCAGAAGTGGAAGCAACATGGAATATAAGGTGAGGACTGCCATAAGTGATATAATGACAATATAGATAGACAGGGTTGCCCATCAGGGGCAATGGGGTTGAGGCCGGTTATTAATCCTAGAGCAATGGGAAGGGTTTAAAGCATCAGGGATTTGGGAAAATTTGGACAGATCAGATATTTTGAGTTTACCCAGAGTATTAACAAGATCTTGCTTCAGGTACCAGTCAGTATATCAGAATGGATGTATGATAGATGATAGTTCTACCGTAGTGAACGTAAACTCCATATATTTCTGCCACCTGGCAAAAAGTAGAGTAGTAGACTTTCAACATGGAAAAGCAACAGTAGTGCTCACTTCACAGCCTGTGGGGAAGGTGGAGATGGTTTGATCCAGTGGCACATGATTGTTAATAGACATATATGAGACCCTTAGAGACCCTGACAGTCTGGTTTAGATGTTAATGGGGACCACACACAAAAAATGAAAAAAAATTGGTGTGTGGTCCCCTAAAATCTATACCAAACCTTTTAGTCTGGTATGGATTTTAGGGAGAAACTTATGAAAAAAAAAACTCCCTACAGCTCCCCAAAAAATCTATACCAGATACCTTTACCGAAGCACACACACTGACTGGCCAGGAAAGAGAGGGGGGCAAACATGTTTCCCCTTCTCCAGAACCATACCAGGCCTCATGCCCTCAACATGAGAAGGGAACATTGCCAGGAAACACCCCTCTGGGCAAAAAACTTGTCCCTATGGTGATTAGGACAAGGGCCTAGTCCCCACAATCCTTGCCTGGTGGTTGTGGGGGTCTGCAGGTCAGGGGTTTATCAGAATCAAGAATTACTCTTTAAAGTAAGAGGGGGCCCCCACATAGGTATGTATTGACCATATTGTACCCCCTACTCGGTAACATAACAAAATGGAAAGTAAATAAATACCCCAACACAATTCGACCAGTGCTTATTAAGCGTATACAGTGGATAGGTAGGGGCATTGATAAAATATACTGTTCCCTAGAGTTCTGTCACATCGCTGTAGCATCTTTCCATAATAATTAGGATTAATACAGCCTCCTAGAGTTTACAGTGCATGCCAGAAAGGAAGCAGTGGTGCCATTCCTATTATTCTGTAGTTTCCCGGATAAATCTGTAGCTCTACCCCCAGAGGAGCCTCTTAACCACTTAACGACCGCTCACTGTATATATACGTCGGCAGAATGGCACCGACAGGCACAATCACGTAGAGCATACGTGATCGCCTTTGTACAGTTGGGGGGTCCGATCGGACCCCCCTCCTATACAGTGAGCGGCCGTTTATCGTTGGGGAGCGATCAGAGATGAGGGGGTGACCATTCGATTTCGGCCACCCCCTCGCGATCGCTCCCGGCCAATGAAAATGCTTCCTCCGCCATGTGATGTAAACACAGGCAGGAGGAAGTGATGTCATCTCCCTCGCGGCGGTCTTTTCGATTCCGGCGCCGAGGAGAGAGGAAGCAGGTTAGTGCGCCAACAGTCCACTGACACTTAGGTACACATAGGCACACATTTCACCCCCCAGTCACCCCCAGATCACCCCCCAGGTCACCCCCCAGCCCCCAATCACAGTGTCACTGATTGCAGTGATCATTTATTTTACTGATCACTGCATTTAGTGTCATCTGTGATAGTAAAAAGTTGCAGGGCAGTTAGGATTAGGCCCCTTTAGGTTCAGGGTAGCCCCCTAACCCCCCCTAATAAAGGTTTGACCCCTTGATCGCCCCCCAGGTAACCCTTTCACCCCCTAACGCCAGCGTCACTAAGCGATCGTATTTTCGATCGCTGTATTTAGTGCCGGTGGTGCCCTAGATAGCCAGTTATTTATTTTTAGTTTTGCCGCAGGTTTTTAGAGCGTCAGGTACCCCCATATATTATTTTAACCCCCTGATTGCCCCTAGAGTTAACCCTTTCACCAGTGATCACCGTATAAGCGTCACTGGTGACACTGGTTACCAAGTTAGTTATTTAGTTATTTAGGTAACCCGTCAGGTTTTTATATAGCGTCGGGTACCCCCATATTTAACCTAATAAAGGTTTTAACCCCCTGATTGCCCCTAGTTAACCCTTTCACCAGTGATCACCATATAAAGGTTACGGGGTGACGCTGGTTGGTTAGTTTGCTTTTTATAGCATCAGGGCACCCGCCGTATATAACCCAATAAAGGTTTAACCCCCTGATCGCCCGGCGGGTGAGATCAATTAGGTTTTAGCGCCAGAGAGGGTCTGCGTCGCCCCAGGCAGCGTTAGGTTAGTGCCAGTAACGCTAACACCCACGCGCAAAGCATACACCTCCCTTAGTGGTATAGTATCTGATCAGATCTATACTAGTGTCCCCAGCGGTTTAGGGTTCCCAAAAACGCAGTGTTAGCGGGATCAGCCCAGATACCTGCTAGCACCTGCGTTTAGCCCCTCCGCCCAGCCCAGCCCAGCCCACCCAAGTGCAGTATCGATCGATCACTGTCACTTACCAAACACAAAACACATAACTGCAACGTTCGCAGAGACAGACCTGATCCCTGCGACCGCTAACAGTTTTTTTTGTAGCGTTTGATATATTTGCTGACGACAGTCAGGTGCTTTTTTTCCTGTGAATCTTACTAGTGTACCCCTAAATTTAGAGCCCAAAATGGCAAGACGAAGGTACACTAGTAAAGAGGCCTACGAGATTCTGAGCATGACAGATAGTGAAGAGGAGGTCACGTATCTGTCAGATTCAGGCTCAGAATATCTTCCCGTAGAAGACAGTGACATCAGCGGCCCCACGTCAGATAGCTCTGACAACGAAGTTGAGGTCCCTGCTAAGGTCAGGCGTACCCGATCCCGATCTTCTGAGGTTGTTGAGGAGCAAGAACCGCAGGGCTCTCGTATCATGGAGCAGAGTAGTACTAGCGACGCTATTCCTTCTGGTGAATTGGCAAGCACCAGCGGCCTAGTACAGCCTGGGCGTACATCCAGCACTGCAGTATCACGTGGTGACGTGGCGAGTCCCATAAGTGCAGTTCAAGCTGGCGAGGTGGCAAGCACAAGTAGTGTCCCGCTGCCACCAAGAAGACAAAGGCAGGCCTGTCGTGCCCATAGTGCCCTTCCTGCAGAATTTGCCTATCCTGATTGGGTCCCCACCACTTCTGCAGAACCCGTACTTCCCCCATTCACTGCCCAACCCGGTATTCAGGTGGAAACAGATGATTTTTTGCCAATCGATTTTTATTCACTGTTTTTCACAGAAGATCTCTATAGATCTATTGTGGACCAGAGTAATTTATATGCTGGTCAATTCATCGCCGCTAATCCCCAGTTGCCTTCCATTGCCAAAGATTGGAAACCAATTACGCTTTCCGAATTTAAGACCTTTCTGGGCCTTTCCCTCAACATGGGCACACATAAATTCCCGTCATTGCGTGCTTATTGGTCCACGCACCCAATTGACCACATGCCCGTGTTCTCTGCCTCCATGCCCAGGAAACGATACGAGCAGATTTTGCGGTTCATGCACTTCAACGACAATGAACTTTGTCGTCCACGTGGGGACCCTGAATACGACCGGCTCTATAAAATTCGGCCCCTCATAAACCACTTCAACAAACGTTTTGCAGCCTTGTTTATTCCCGATCAAGCTGTCTGCGTTGATGAGTCCCTGATTAAATTTTCTGGCCGCTTGGCTTTCAAGCAGTACCTTCCCAGCAAGCGTGCCAGATACGGGGTCAAGCTCTATAAGTGCTGTGACAGGGCAACAGGCTATGTATGGAGCTTTATGGTTTATGAGGGAAAAGATAGTCAGGTTGAGCCGGTCAACTGCCCGGATTACATAGGGAGCGCTGGCAAGATAGTGTGGAACTTGGTGTCACCCTTATTCGGAAAGGGGTACCACTTGTATGTGGACAATTATTACACGAGCGTGCCACTGTTTAGTCACTTGTTTGATCATCAGATTGGAGCATGTGGCACCGTGCGACCTAATCGCCGGGGCTTTCCCCAGCGGCTTGTAGATGCCCGTCTTAGGCTGGGGGAGAGAGCCTGCGTAAAGTGTAATAACTTGCTCGCTATGAAGTGGAGGGACAATAAGAATGTTTTCCTTCTTACCTCCCTTCATGCAGACACGACAGTCCAAATTCGTACGGCGACTGGTGTTGTGGAGAAACCCCTCTGTGTCCACGAATATAACAAAAATATGGGAGGGGTGGACCTCAACGACCAGTTGATGGCGCCGTATCTAATTGACCGTAAGGCGAGACGCTGGTACAAAAAAGTGTCTCTATCCTTATTCCAATTGGCTTTGCTGAACGCTCATGTGCTATACAGAGCTTCAGGCGGGACTTTATCTCTTCTAAAATTCCAGAATGAGATAGTCACAGAACTCCTGTATCCAGGCGGTTCTGCACCTCACCATCCCCTACCAAATGCAGTAAGCCGGCTGCATGAGAGGCATTATACGCATCTCCTCCCGAGTACCCCCACCCAACGAACCCCCCAAAAAAGATGTCGTGTCTGTAGCAAGCGCGGATTTAGGCGTGACACCCGTTATTATTGTCCACTCTGTCCTGACAAACCTGGTCTTTGCCTTGGTGAATGTTTTGAACGCTACCACTCAAAAGTGAAGTTTTAGCGTAGGGTACAGCATTTCACAGACTAGGACACACTTACACAGGGTCTCCCCAGATGCCATTACATTTTGAGAGACTCGAACCATTACAGTTGTTAAAGTTTAGAAAAAAAAGTGTAAAAAAGAAAAAAAAAACGTAAAAAACAAAAACACAAAAAATATATAAAATAAAAAAACCAAAAATAGTTGTCGTTTTATTGTTCTCTCTCTCTCTATTTTCTCTCTATTGTTCTGCTCTTTTTTACTGTATTCCATTCTGCAATGTTTTATCATGCTTGCTTTTCAGGTATGTAATTTTTTGTTTTCAGGTGCGCCATTCAACTGCAGCGCGGAATTATTTATCTTGATAGCAACAGCGTTTGCTCCCACGATACATAAAGCCGTGACTCCAGTGCTGTAGGAGGTGATTTCACCACCACAGTTAAAAAAAAAGAGCATATATGCCGAAGCATGGGGGCAGCAGGGGCGGAGGAGCGATTTTGCTCCTAATGCCGTGTATATACGGTCGAAATTCCGACGGAGGCTTGCCCGTGGAAAAGTTCGACCGTGTGTACTCGGCATAACCTTTTATGCCGCTTACATACGGTCGAAATTTCGACAAAGGCTTGCCCGTGGAAAAGTCCGACCGTGTGTACGCGGCATAACTTTTTTGCGGGAGGATGCCCCCATGCTTCGGCATATATATATTTTAGGCACAAGTTGCGTTAAAAAAATGTTTTATTTTTTACTAGGTTTTGTTTTGGTATTTGCTTTGCAGGTATGGTATGGTAAGGTCTTACTGTTGTACTGTAATGTTACTTTGTTTTAATGTTAACCATCATTTGCTTAGCAGGTACACCATTCAGTTGCATCGCGGATTTATTTATCTTGACAGCAACAGCGTTTGCTCCCACGATACATAAAGCCGTGACTCCAACGCTGTAGGAGGTGATTTCACCACCACAGTTCAAAAAAGAGCATATATGCCGAAGCATGGGGGCAGCAGGGGCGGAGGAGCGATTTTGCTCCTAATGCCGCGTATATACGGTCGAAATTCCGACGGAGGCTTGCCCGTGGAAAAGTTTGACCGTGTATACGCGGCATAACCTTTTATGCCGCGTACATACGGTCGAAATTTCGACAAAGGCTTGCCCGTGGAAAAGTCAGACCGTGTGTACGCGGCATAACTTTTTTGCGGGAGGATGCCCCCATGCTTCGGCATATATATATTTTAGGCACAGGTTGCGTTAAAAAAATGTTTTATTTTTTACTAGGTTTTGTTTTGGTATTTGCTTTGCAGGTATGGTATGGTAAGGTCTTACTGTTGTACTGTAATGTTACTTTGTTTTAATGTTAACCATCATTTGCTTAGCAGGTACGCCATTCAGTTGCATCGCGGATTTATTTATCTTGACAGCAACAGCATTTGCTCCCACGATACATAAAGCCGTGACTCCAACGCTGTAGGAGGTGATTTCACAACCACAGTTAAAAAAAGAGCATATATGCCGAAGCATGGGGGCAGCAGGGGCGGAGGAGCGATTTTGCTCCTAATGCCGCGTATATACGGTCGAAATTCCGACGGAGGCTTGCCCGTGGAAAATTTCGACCGTGTGTACGTGGCATAACCTTTTATGCCGTGTACATACGGTCAAAATTCCGACGAAGGCTTGCCCGTGGAAAAGTCCGACCGTGTGTACGCGGCATAACTTTTTTGCGGGAGGATGCCCCCATGCTTCGGCATATATGCCCATCATTAGAAGTGGGTGGATGAAGGGAGGTATTCTAATGGTGGGCATACCCACCGATCAATCTCTTTTTTTCGTTCAGCCAACAGGCTGCATGAAAAAAAAGATTACAATACATGTCCAACAAGGACCAGCAACGTACTGGTATGTTGCTGGACTTTGAATGTTTATACCAGAATGATGCCTGCAGGTTTAGGTATCATCTTGGTATCATTCTTTTCAGCCAGTGGCCGGCTTTCATGTAAAAGCAATTCTAGCAGATAATTAGCCTCTAGACTGCTTTTACAAGCAGTGGGAGGGAATGCCCCCCCCGGATATAAACAGCGCCATTGGGAAATTGGGAAAGCATTTTATCACACCGATCTTGGTGTGGTCAGATGCTTTGAGGGCAGAGGAAAGATCTAGGGTCTAACCCCCCATTTTTTTTCAAAAAAAGAGTACCTGTCACTACTTATTGCTATCATAGGGGATATTTACATTCCCTGAGATAACAATAAAAATGATTAAAAAAAATATATGAAAGGAACAGTTTAAAAATAAAATAAAAAAGGAAAATAAATAATAAAAAAAACAAAACAAAAAAAAGCACCGCTGTCCCCCCCTGCTCTTGCGCAAAGGCGAACGCAAGCGTCGGTCTAGCGTCATATGTAAACAGCAATTGCATCATGCATGTGAGGTATCACCGCGAAGGTCAGATCGAGGGCAGTAATTTTAGCAGTAGACCTCCTCTGTAAATCTAACGTGGTAACCTGTAAAGGCTTTTAAATGCTTTTAAAAATGAATGTAGTTTCTCGCCGCTGCGCGTTTGTGCGCAATTTTAAAGCATGTCGTGTTTGGTATCCATGTACTCGGCCTAAGATCATCTTTTTTATTTCATCAAACATTTGGGCAATATAGTGTTTTTTAGTGCATTAAAAATAAAAAAAGTGTGTTTTTCCCCCAAAAAATGCGTTTGAAAAATCGCTGCGCAAATACTTTGTGGAAAAAAAAATGCAACACCCACTATTTTAATCTGTAGGGCCTTTGCTTTAAAAATATATATAATGTTTGGGGGTTCAACATAATTTTCTTGCAAATTTTTTTTTTTTTCATGTAAACAAAAAGTATCAGAAAGGGCTTTGTCTTCAAGTGGTTAGAAGAGTGGATGATGTGTGACATAAGCTTCCTAATGTTGTGCATAAAATGCCAGGACAGTTCAAAACCCCCCCAAATGACCCCATTTTGGAAAGTAGACACCTCAAGCTATTTGCTGAGAGGCATGTTGAGCCCATTGAATATTTTTTTTTTTTTGTCCCAAGTGATTGAATAATGACAAAAAGAAAAAAAAATGTACAAAAAGTTGTCACTAAATTATATATTGCTCAAACATGCCATGGTTATATGTGGAATTGCACCCCAAAATACATTCTGTTGCTTCTCCTGAGTACGGGGATACCACATGTGAGACATTTTGGGAGCCTAGCCGCGTACAGGACCCCGAAAACCAAGCACTGCCTTCAGGATTTCTATGGGTGTAAATTTTTGATTTCACTCCTCACTGCCTATCACAGTTTCGGAGGCCATGGAATGCCCAGATGGCACAAAACCCCCCCAAATGACCCCATTTTGGAAAGTAGACACCCCAAGCTATTTGCTGAGAGGTATGTTGAGTATTTTGCAGATCTCGCTTTTTGTCACAAAGTTTTAAAAATTGAAAAAAAAAAAAAAATATGTCTTTCTTCATTTTCAAAAACAAATGAGAGCTGTAAAATACTCACCATGCCTCTCGGCAAATAGCTTGGGGTGTCTACTTTCCAAAATGGGGTCATTTGTGGGGGTTTTGGGCTATCTTGGCATTTTATGGCCTTCAAAACTGTGATAGGTAGTGAGGAGTGAAATCAAAAATTTGTGCCCTTAGAAATCCTGAAGGCGGTGCTTGGTTTTCGGGGGCCCGTACGCGGCTAGGCTCTCAAAAAGTCCCACACATGTGGTATCCCTGTACTCAGGAGAAGCAGCCAAATGTATTTTGGGGTGCAATTCCGCATATAACCATGGCATGTTTGAGCAATATATCATTTAGTGTCAACTTTTTGTACATTTTTTTTTTCTTTTTGTCATTATTCAATCACTTGGGACAAAAAAATAAAATATTTAATGGGCTCAACATGCCTCTCAGCAATTTCCTTGGGGTGTCTACTTTCCAAAATGGGGTCATTTTGGGGGGTTTTGTGCTATCTTGGCATTTTATGGCCTTCAAAACTGTGATAGGTAGTGAGGAATGAAATCCAAAAATTATGCCCTTAGAAACCTTGAAGGCGGTGCTTGGTTTTTGGGGTCCCGTACGCGGCTAGGCTCCCAAAAAGTCCCACACATGTGGTATCCCCGTACTCAGGAGAAGCAACAGAATGTATTTTGGGGTGTAATTTCACATATGCCCATGGCATGTGTGAGCAATATATCATTTAGTGACAACTTTGTGCAAAAAAAACAAAGTTTGTCATATTCCCGCAACTTGTGGCAAAATATAAAATATTCCATGGACTGAACATGCCTCTCAGTAAATAGCTTGGGGTGTCTACTTTCCAAAATGGGGTCATTTGGGGGGGTTTTGTGCTATTTTGGCATTTTATGGCCTTCGAAACTGTGATAGGTAGTGAGGAGTGAAATCAAAAATTTACGCCCTTAGAAATCCTGAAGGCGGTGCGTGGTTTTTGGGGCCCCGTACCCGGCTAGGCTCCCAAAAAGTACCACACATGTGGTATCCCCGTACTCAGGAGAAGCAGCAGAATGTATTTTGGGGTGCAATTCCACATATAACCATGGCATGTGTGAGCAATATATCATTTAGTGACAACTTTTTGTACATTTTTTCTTTTTTTTTTCTTTTTGTCATTATTCAATCATTTGGGACAAAAAAAAATATTCAATGGGCTCAACATGCCTCTCAGCAAATAGCTTGGGGTGTCTACTTTCCAAAATGGGGTCATTTGGGGGGGTTTTGTGCCATCTTGGCATTTTATGGCCTTCAAAACTGTGATAGGTAGTGAGGAGTGAAATCAAAAATTTATGCCCTTAGAAACCTTGAAGGCGGTGCTTGGTTTTTGGGGTCCCGTACGCGACTAGGCTCCCAAAAAGCCCCACACATGTGGTATCCCCGTACTCAGGAGAAGCAGCAGAATGTATTTTGGGGTGTAATTTCACATATGCCCATGGCATGTGTGAGCAATATATCATTTAGTGACAACTTTGTGCAAAACAAAAAAAAATTGTCATATTCCCACAACTTGTGGCAAAATATAAAATATTCCATGGACTAATCATGCCTCTCAGTAAATAGCTTGGGGTGTCTACTTTCCAAAATGGGGTCATTTGGGGGGTTTTGTGCTATTTTGGCATTTTATGGCCTTCGAAACTGTGATAGGTAGTGAGGAGTGAAATCAAAAATTTACGCCCTTAGAAATCCTGAAGGCGGTGCTTGGTTTTTGGGGCCCCGTACCCGGCTAGGCTCCCAAAAAGTACCACACATGTGGTATCCCCGTACTCAGGAGAAGCAGCAGAATGTATTTTGGGGTGCAATTCCACATATAACCATGGCATGTGTGAGCAATATATCATTTAGTGACAACTTTTTGTACATTTTTTCTTTTTTTTTTCTTTTTGTCATTATTCAATCATTTGGGACAAAAAAAAATATTCAATGGGCTCAACATGCCTCTCAGCAAATAGCTTGGGGTGTCTACTTTCCAAAATGGGGTCATTTGGGGGGGTTTTGTGCCATCTTGGCATTTTATGGCCTTCAAAACTGTGATAGGTAGTGAGGAGTGAAATCAAAAATTTATGCCCTTAGAAACCTTGAAGGCGGTGCTTGGTTTTTGGGGTCCCGTACGCGACTAGGCTCCCAAAAAGCCCCACACATGTGGTATCCCCGTACTCAGGAGAAGCAGCAGAATGTATTTTGGGGTGTAATTTCACATATGCCCATGGCATGTGTGAGCAATATATCATTTAGTGACAACTTTGTGCAAAACAAAAAAAAATTGTCATATTCCCACAACTTGTGGCAAAATATAAAATATTCCATGGACTAATCATGCCTCTCAGTAAATAGCTTGGGGTGTCTACTTTCCAAAATGGGGTCATTTGGGGGGGTTTTGTGCTATTTTGGCATTTTATGGCCTTCGAAACTGTGATAGGTAGTGAGGAGTGAAATCAAAAATTTGCGCCCTTAGAAATCCTGAAGGCGGTGCTTGGTTTCCGGGGTCCCGTACGTGGCTAGGCTCCTAAAAAGTCCCACACATGTGGTATCCCCGTACTCAGGAGAAGCAGAAGAATGTATTTTGGGGTGCAATTCCACATATAACCATGGCATGTGTGAGCAATATATCATTTAGTGACAACTTTTTGTAATTTTTTTTTTTTGTCATTATTCAATCACTTGGGACAAAAAAAAAAATATTCAATGGGCTCAACATGCCTCTCAGCAATTTCCTTGGGGTGTCTACTTTCCAAAATGGGGTCATTTGGGGGGGTTTTGTACTGCCCTGCCATTTTAGCACCTCAAGAAATGAGATAGGCAGTCATAAATTAAAAGCTGTGTAAATTCCAGAAAATGTACCCTAGTTTGTAGACGCTATAACTTTTGCGCAAACCAATAAATATACGCTTATTGACATTTTTTTTACTAAAGGCATGTGGCTGAATTCATTTTGGCCTAAATGTATGACTACAATTGAGTTTATTCGATTTTTCTTATAACAAAAAGTAGAAAATATCATTTTTTTTCAAAATTTTCGGTCTTTTTCCGTTTATATCGCAAAAAATAAAAATCGCAGAGGCAATCAAATACCATTAAAAGAAAGCTCTATTTGTGGGAAGAAAAGGACGCAAATTTCGTTTGGGTACAACATTGCATGTCCGCACAATTTACAGTTAAATCAGTGCAGTGCAAAATTCTGAATTCACCTCTGGTCCTTTAGCTACCAAATGGTCCGGGGCTTAAGTGGTTAAGTTTGTTCAGTCCGTTACTCTGCCTCTCAACCCCAATAACAGTCTTAGCCCCCTCTGGCAAACCTGGCAATAGTGTAAGTGCAAAAACCAATGAGAAACACACACGTTATGATAAAACACAGAACATGTCTTTACTGCAATATTTCTGTGGAAAAGTAACCAATAGTGATGAGCCGAACACCCCCGGGTTCGGTTCGCACCAGAACCCGCGAACGGACCGAAAGTTCGAACGAACATTAGAACCCTATTAAATACAATGGATGCGAACGTTCGAATTCTAAAGTGCTAATTATAACAACTATTATGCATGTTATTGTCCTAAAAAGGGTTTGGGAACCCGGGTTCTGCACCAGGGGACATGTATCAATGCAAAAAGAAGTTTTAAAAACGGTCGTTTTTCGGGAGCAGTCATTTTAATGATGCATAAAGTGAAAAAAAAAAGTCAAATATTCCTTTAAATATCGTACCTGGGGGGTGTCTAAAGTATGCCTGTGAAGTGCCACGTGTTTCCCGTGTTTATAACTGTCCCTGCACAAAATGACACTTCTAAAGGAAAAAAAAGCCATTTAAAACTGCTTGCGGCTTTAATGTAATGTCTGGTCCCGGTAATATGGATGAAATTCTTTAAGAAAAATGGCATAGCTACCCCATGACCCCCCCCCCCCTACCCCAGCCCATTACCAGCCCCTTTGGGTCTTGTATGGATATTAAGGGGAACCCCGCACATAAAATAAAAAAGGCCCTATATACTCTGAACAGCCCTATACAGGCGGTGCATACAAGACAGGGACTGTAGGTTTGTTCTTATGTAGAATCTGTTTGTAATTTTGAACAGGTACATTGTTGAAGTGTAGCTCCAGACCAAAAATCTATTTTTAAACTTTTTGGAAAACATAGGTAAGGGTTATCACCCCTGTAACATTTGTTTTGCTGTCTGTGCCCCTGTTCAGAACATTTCACCTCACTTTCCGTCCCAATGACAACTGTTTTTGAAATGTGGTGTTTTTCTTGAAACAAGGATTGCTGATAAAGCATCAGTACAGAGGAGACACCTTTCTCCCATATTTATTCTTACAGGAGAGAATTTTCCTTCCTAGTGGTAGATTTCCTCTCACTTCCTGTTGTCTTCTTGCGTTTGCAAGTAGGAGTCGTTTGTAAGTTGTATGTTTGAAAGTAGGGACCTGCCGTATATACTCTGCAGAAATAGGCCCCTTAGTTGTTGGTGTTGGCACAACACTGTAAGCACTCACAGTTACTCTTGGTTGGTGCTGGAACGCCCTGCTGTCAACTATTATATCAGGAATTTTAATTACATATAATTGTTGAACAGTGGTAGTAAAAATTGGGCCTTTGATGGTGGTGCTGGTGCCACAACACTGTAAGCCCTGACAGTTACTCTTGGTGGGTGCAGCAATGGGCCCTGCTGTGAATTATTAGATCAAGAATTGTAATTACATGCCCCTGTTGAACAGGGGCTGAAAAATTGGGCCTTAGGCACTGGTGGCACAACACTGCAACCCCTCACAGATACTGTACTTGGAGCACAGCAATGAGCCCTGTTGCAAAGTATTGCTTCAAAAATTGTAATGACACGCCCCTGTTAAACAGGGGCTGAAAAATTGGGCCTTAGGCACTGGTGGCACAACACTGCAACTCCTCACAGATACTGTACTTGGAGCACAGCAATGAGCCCTGTTGCAAAGTATTGCTTCAAAAATTGTAATTACACGCCCCTGTTAAACAGGGGCTGAAAAATTGGGCGTTAGGCACTGGTGGCGGCACCCATAAACAAAAATGATCTTACAAGCTATCATCATCAATCGTATCATTGAGGACTCGGAGGAGGAGGATAGCCAGTCAACATAACAGCACAGGCACTCAGCATCAGCATCAGTCTTGAAGGGATGTGACATGTTAAAATCAATTAGTCTGTTATATCAGCATCAGGTGTGTGGTAGCTGGTGGTGATCCAAGACTGGTTCATCTTGATGAAAGTCAGTCGATCAACCGAGTCGGTGGACAGGCGCACCCTGTGATCCGTGACAAATCCTCCAGCAGCACTGAATGTGCGTTCCGAAAGAACGCTGGATGCAGGACAGGCCAGTAGCTCAATTGCATACTGTGCAAGCTCTGGCCAGTGATCCATCCTCAAGACCCAGTAAGCCAGAGGATTTTCGGTGGGGAAGGTGTCCAAGTCTGACCTTGCCCCTAGATATTCCTGCACCATGTTTATCAGACGCTGGCGATGGTTGCTGGAACCGATCATACTTTGGGGCTGCGGACTAAAGAATTGTCTGAACGCATCGGTCAGACGGCCACCTTCCCCACCGCTCCTTCTTTGACTGGCCGAAGCCTCAGCAACTCGTTGTCCAGGACCAGGAGTTTGCAACCTCCCAGTCTCTGGGAACGCGTTGCACAGACCTTTCTGCAAGGCCTCCCGGAGTTGTCTCATCCTCTGCTCCCTCTGCGACGGTAACATAAGGTCCGCAACCTTACCCTTGTACCGTGGATCAAGGAGAGTGGCCAGCCAGTAATGGTCCCTCTCCTTGATCCGAAGAATACGAGGATCCTTCCGCAGACTTTGCAGGATCAGGGAGGCCATGCAGCGTAGGTTTGCTGAGTCATTCACTCCGGAGTCCTCTGGGTCACTAAGGACGACATGATCCGCAGCCACCTCCTCCCAGCCACGTACAAGTCCACTGGTTTCTTGGGACTGTAAATCATCCCTAAAAGACTGCTGCTGATGATGCTGAGTGCCAGCCTCCACCTCCATGCTGACACAATCCTCCTCCTCCTCCTCCTCCTCCTCTTCCTGTGCGATGGGTGGGACAGAAGGAACACTGTCTGGGTAAAGGGGGCCTTGAGAGGCAAGGAAGTCCTCCTCTTCCTGCCTCTGTTCTGCCTCAAGTGCCCTGTCCATTATTCCACGCAGCGTGTGCTCCAACAGGTGGACAAGAGGTACAGTGTCACTGATGCATGCACTGTCACTGCTCACCATCCTCGTGGCCTCCTCAAATGGTGCCAGGACAGTGCATGCATCCCTGATCATGCCCCACTGGCGTGGAGAAAAAAAACCAAGCTCCCCTGACCCTGTCCTGGTGCCGTAGTCGCACAGGTACTCATTGATGGCCCTCTGCTGCGTGTGCAGCCGCTGCAGCATGGCCAACGTTGAGTTCCACCTGGTGGGCATGTCACATATAAGGCGGTTCTTGGGCAGGTTCAACTCCTTTTGCAGCTCAGCCAGGCGAGCACTGGCATTATAAGATCTGCGGAAATGCACACAGACTTTCCTGGCCTGCCTCAGGACATCCTGTAAGCCCGGGTACCTGCCCAAGAAGCGCTGCACCACCAGGTTAAGGACGTGAGCCACACAGGGCACATGGGTCAGTTGTCCCTGTCGGAGGGCGGAGAGGAGGTTGGTGCCATTGTCGCAAACCACCATTCCTGGCTTAAGCTGGCGTGGCGTCAACCACCTCTCGGCCTGGCCCTGCAGAGCAGACAGGACCTCTGCCCCAGTGTGGCTTCTGTCCCCCAAACACACCAGCGCAAGCACGGCATGGCATCTTTTTGCCTGCGTACTTGCGTAGCCCCGTGAACGGCTACGGAGCACCGCTGGTTCATAGGACAAACCACAGGAAGAGGCCATGGAGGAAGAAGAAGAGGAGGGGGTGGAGGAGAGAGGTGTGTCACAACCAGTAGTAGCATTTTGGAGGCGTGGCGGTGGGACAACCTCCAACACTACTGCACCTTGTCCTGAATCCTTCCCAGCTGCCAAAAGAGTGACCCAATGGGCCGTGAAAGAAAGGTAACGTCCCTGTCCATGCCTGCTGGACCATGAGTCAGCGGTAATATGCACCTTACCGCTGACCGCCCTGTCCAGCGAGGCCAAGACATTGCCTTCCACATGCCGGTAGAGAGCCGGAATAGCCTTCCGTGAGAAAAAGTGGCGTTTGGGAACCTGCCACTGAGGAACCGCACATTGCACAAACTCACAGAAGGGGGCCGAGTCTACCAACTGAAAAGGCAGCAGTTGAAGCGCTAGCAATTTAGCCAAGCTAGCATTCAACCGCTGGGCATGTGGATGGCTGGGAGTGAACTTCTTTCGACGGTCCAGCAGCTGGGGCAGGGAAATTTGCCTGCTAGAATCGGACGTCGGTGTACTGCTAGCAGAGTGGGCGCAAGTACTTGGCTGTGACACACCTAATTCTACACCTTCATTCCTCTCAGTGCATGTTTCAGAGAGGACTGAAGTTATAGTGGGGTTGGAGATCCCAGCTGATGCGGTGCAAGGAGAGGTCCGCTTTGTTCTTTGGTGTGGGTCTTTGAGGTAGGCTTGCCAACGAGCTGCATGGCAGGTCAACATATGTCTGGTCAGGCATGTGGTACCCAAGCGGCTGATGTTTTGGCCACGCGATATACGCTTGAGACATATGTTGCAAACAGCAGCTGTGCGATCTGATGCACTAGCCTCAAAAAAGGCCCACACCAAAGAACTTTTTGAATGACGGGCAGAGGCAGCGCCCTGCACAGGCGGAGCTCTGCGGTGTGATTCCGTCGGTGTACTGCCCTTACGCTGGCCACCAAAGGGCATCCTGCCTCGTTGGAGATGTGCCTCCTCCTCATCCTCCTCCTCCTCCTCTCTCCTATTAGGCACCCACGTGGAGTCAGTGACCTCATCATCCCCTCCCTCCTCATCACTGGAGCCAATCTGGCAGTATGCTGCAGCTGCTGGAACATGACTGCCAGATTGGTGTCCTTCTTGAGCATCCCCTCTGTCTGCTCTCACGCTACTGCCTTCCTCTAGCTGGGTTTCATCATCAGACCCTTCGAAACGCTGGGCATCCTCCTGGAGCACGTACCCAACACTGTGCTGAAACAGTTCGGGGGACTCCTCAGGAGGAGGACATGGTGGGTCTAGGGAAGGAGTGACTGATGATTTGTCTGACATTGATACCAGGGAAGACGACGCTTTGGCAGCTGCTTTTCCAGTACCCTGAGCCTGGGTGAGAGAGGATGAGGAGGAGGAGGAGGGCTTGGTCATCCACTCTACCAAGTCTTCGGCATGATGTGGCTCAACATGTCCAGCTGCCGAAAAGAAGGACAAGCGTGTCCCATGGCCATGTGCTGATGACAATGCACCGCGTCCACGACCAGCACTGTTGCCCCCAGACACAGAGCCTGCTTGCCCTCTTTTATTGCCTCCTGACTGTCTGCCTCTCCTTGTTTGCCTTCCAGACATTCTAATAGATGGCCTGCAGGGAGATGGGAAAAAAGCAATAAGGGCTACCTTCAGGTGTCCTTCTCTGTCCCTTGAAACAAGGACTTTCACAGTGAAAGAAACTGACACTCTCCCTACCTACAGTTTTCTGTCCCTAGAATAAATGTTTTTTTAAGCACAATATAGCACAAGGACAATTCACTCACTGTCCTTACAGGTCCCTGGAAACAAGGACTTGCAGAGTGAAATAAACTGACACTCTCCCTACCTACAGTTTTCTGTCCCTAGAATAAATGTTTTTTTTAAGCACAATATAGCACACGGACAATTCACTCACTGTCCTTACAGGTCCCTGGAAACAAGGACTTGCAGAGTGAAAGAAAAAAAACACTCTCCCTACCTACAGTTTTCTGTCCCTAGAAAAAATGTTTTTTTTAATCACAATATAGCACAAGGACAATTCACTCACTGTCCTTACAGGTCCCTGGAAACAAGGACTTGCAGAGTGAAATAAACTGACACTCTCCCTACCTACAGTTTTCTGTCCCTAGAATAAATGTTTTTTTTAAGCACAATATAGCACAAGGACAATTCACTCACTGTCCTTACAGGTCCCTGGAAACAAGGACTTGCAGAGTGAAAGAAAAAAAACACTCTCCCTACCTACAGTTTTCTGTCCCTAGAAAAAATGTTTTTTTTAATCACAATATAGCACAAGAACAATTCACTCACTGTCCTTACAGGTCCCTGGAAACAAGGACTTGCAGAGTGAAAGAAAAAAAACACTCTCCCTACCTACAGTTTTCTGTCCCTAGAAAAAATGTTTTTTTTAATCACAATATAGCACAAGGACAATTCACTCACTGTCCTTACAGGTCCCTGGAAACAAGGACTTGCAGAGTGAAAGAAAAAAAACACTCTCCCTACCTACAGTTTTCTGTCCCTAGAATAAATGTTTTTTTTAATCACAATATAGCACAAGGACAATTCACTCACTGTCCTTACAGGTCCCTGGAAACAAGGACTTGCAGAGTGAAATAAACTGACACTCTCCCTACCTACAGTTTTCTGTCCCTAGAATAAATGTTTTTTTTAAGCACAATATAGCACAAGGACAATTCACTCACTGTCCTTACAGGTCCCTGGAAACAAGGACTTGCAGAGTGAAAGAAAAAAAACACTCTCCCTACCTACAGTTTTCTGTCCCTAGAAAAAATGTTTTTTTTAATCACAATATAGCACAAGGACAATTCACTCACTGTCCTTACAGGTCCCTGGAAACAAGGACTTGCAGAGTGAAATAAACTGACACTCTCCCTACCTACAGTTTTCTGTCCCTAGAATAAATGTTTTTTTAAGCACAATATAGCACAAGGACAATTCACTCACTGTCCTTACAGGTCCCTGGAAACAAGGACTTGCAGAGTGAAATAAACTGACACTCTCCCTACCTACAGTTTTCTGTCCCTAGAATAAATGTTTTTTTTAAGCACAATATAGCACAAGGACAATTCACTCACTGTCCTTACAGGTCCCTGGAAACAAGGACTTGCAGAGTGAAAGAAAAAAAACACTCTCCCTACCTACAGTTTTCTGTCCCTAGAAAAAATGTTTTTTTTAATCACAATATAGCACAAGGACAATTCACTCACTGTCCTTACAGGTCCCTGGAAACAAGGACTTGCAGAGTGAAATAAACTGACACTCTCCCTACCTACAGTTTTCTGTCCCTAGAATAAATGTTTTTTTAAGCACAATATAGCACAAGGACAATTCACTCACTGTCCTTACAGGTCCCTGGAAACAAGGACTTGCAGAGTGAAAGAAAAAAAAACACTCTCCCTACCTACAGTTTTCTGTCCCTAGAAAAAATGTTTTTTTTAATCACAATATAGCACAAGGACAATTCACTCACTGTCCTTACAGGTCCCTGGAAACAAGGACTTGCAGAGTGAAATAAACTGACACTCTCCCTACCTACAGTTTTCTGTCCCTAGAATAAATGTTTTTTTTAAGCACAATATAGCACAAGGACAATACACTCACTGTCCTTACAGGTCCCTGGAAACAAGGACTTGCAGAGTGAAAGAAAAAAAACACTCTCCCTACCTACAGTTTTCTGTCCCTAGAAAAAATGTTTTTTTTAATCACAATATAGCACAAGGACAATTCACTCACTGTCCTTACAGGTCCCTGGAAACAAGGACTTGCAGAGTGAAATAAACTGACACTCTCCCTACCTACAGTTTTCTGTCCCTAGAATAAATGTTTTTTTTAAGCACAATATAGCACAAGGAGAATTCACTCACTGTCCTTCCAGGTCCCTGGAAACAAGGACTTGCAGAGTGAAAGAAAAAAAACACTCTCCCTACCTACAGTTTTCTGTCCCTAGAAAAAATGTTTTTTTTAATCACAATATAGCACAAGGACAATTCACTCACTGTCCTTACAGGTCCCTGGAAACAAGGACTTGCAGAGTGAAATAAACTGACACTCTCCCTACCTACAGTTTTCTGTCCCTAGAATAAATGTTTTTTTTAAGCACAATATAGCACAAGGACAATTCACTCACTGTCCTTACAGGTCCCTGGAAACAAGGACTTGCAGAGTGAAAGAAAAAAAACACTCTCCCTACCTACAGTTTTCTGTCCCTAGAAAAAATGTTTTTTTTAATCACAATATAGCACAAGGACAATTCACTCACTGCCCTTAAAGGTCCCTGGAAACAAGGACTTGCAGAGTGAAATAAACTGACACTCTCCCTACCTACAGTTTTCTGTCCCTAGAATAAATGTTTTTTTAAGCACAATATAGCACAAGGACAATTCACTCACTGTCCTTACAGGTCCCTGGAAACAAGGACTTGCAGAGTGAAAGAAAAAAAACACTCTCCCTACCTACAGTTTTCTGTCCCTAGAAAAAATGTTTTTTTTAATCACAATATAGCACAAGGACAATTCACTCACTGTCCTTACAGGTCCCTGGAAACAAGGACTTGCAGAGTGAAATAAACTGACACTCTCCCTACCTACAGTTTTCTGTCCCTAGAATAAATGTTTTTTTTAAGCACAATATAGCACAAGGACAATTCACTCACTGTCCTTACAGGTCCCTGGAAACAAGGACTTGCAGAGTGAAAGAAAAAAAACACTCTCCCTACCTACAGTTTTCTGTCCCTAGAAAAAATGTTTTTTTTAATCACAATATAGCACAAGGACAATTCACTCACTGTCCTTACAGGTCCCTGGAAACAAGGACTTGCAGAGTGAAATAAACTGACACTCTCCCTACCTACAGTTTTCTGTCCCTAGAATAAATGTTTTTTTTAAGCACAATATAGCACAAGGACAATTCACTCACTGTCCTTACAGGTCCCTGGAAACAAGGACTTGCAGAGTGAAAGAAAAAAAACACTCTCCCTACCTACAGTTTTCTGTCCCTAGAAAAAATGTTTTTTTTAATCACAATATAGCACAAGGACAATTCACTCACTGTCCTTACAGGTCCCTGGAAACAAGGACTTGCAGAGTGAAATAAACTGACACTCTCCCTACCTACAGTTTTCTGTCCCTAGAATAAATGTTTTTTTTAAGCACAATATAGCACAAGGACAATTCACTCACTGTCCTTACAGGTCCCTGGAAACAAGGACTTGCAGAGTGAAATAAACTGACACTCTCCCTACCTACAGTTTTCTGTCCCTAGAATAAATGTTTTTTTAAGCACAATATAGCACAAGGACAATTCACTCACTGTCCTTCCAGGTCCCTGGAAACAAGGACTTGCAGAGTGAAAGAAACTGACACTGTCCCTACCTACAGTTTTCTGTCCCTAGAATAAATGTTTTTTTTAAGCACACTATAGCACAAGCACAAAACACACTGACACTCTCCCTACCTATCCTTCTCTTTCCCTAAACTAAAGGAATCCAGGTTAAGCAAGAAAGAAATAACAGTCACTGTCCCTGCCTATGCTGCTCTATCCCTGCTCCGGAACACACTACACTAGGCCGCCGTGCTGGCGGCCTTTTATAGTGTGGGGCGTGTACTAAACACCCTCAGCAATAATTGGCCACAGGCATCCTGCCTGTGGCCAATCATTGCTCTCCTCGCTGCCGGCGCTGTGATTGGCCAAGCATGCGGGGTCACAGTGCATGCTTGGCCAATCACAGCGCCTGGATGACACTGCGATGGCGTAGTGCATTGTGGGCCGTTCGCGTCACTCGAATTTGGCGCGAACGGCCCAAATCGTTCGATCTTCGTCGAACGATCGAACAGCCGATGTTCGAGTCGAACGTATGTTCGACTCGAACACGAAGCTCATCCCTAGTAACCAACAGTAACAATATATATTTTCAAGGAATGCAATAGGAGAGCAATAACTTTTCTTAAGTTAATCCCCATTAACATCTATACCAGACTCTCAGGGTCTTTAAGGGTCTGATGTATACTATATGAAGGGAATCCCAAGCCATTTGTTTCAAAATAGAATAAAAACATCCTGGGAACTCTTATTTACCAGCACTTTAAAATATATTTTTTTCTCTGTAAATGTCAGTTTTTCTTTAGTAGGTTATATACATCGTAGATATTTGTCTTTTCATGTTCAGGTTCAGGGGATCCACAAAGCATGGAATTTAGCATTTTTAATGTTTCACATTAAGCATTATTAAACCCAATTTATTTTTATTTGGCACAAGTATCCCAGGACACTACCCAGCTCCCTATGCCCTTTGTGTAAATTGTCTATTAGCCCAGGTTTCTAAAATTCTGTTCCCCTTGATTATAATAGGGCTTGGACTCAACATCTCAATTTAGGCAAAGTTTTCAAAATGCACCCCAAATTAAACCCAGTTACATACAGTTATCATCAGGAAACATTACTTGAGAAATACCATTTAGACAGGAGGGAGTCAAAACGTATCTGCAAAAAGTTCAGCAGTACTTACAGTAGATGCAACAAAGATTGAGTAAAAAGGTGAAAACAAGTGTAGCGGGGTCTCCTTTGAGGCCCTGGGACTACAGTACCCAGAGCCCCATTCGGCCTCAGGGCGGAGGTTCCGCCGCAGAGACTCATGGGGGAGGTTACTTAAGAGGGAGGCGGGGGGAAGCTCGCGCTCTTGGGACAACGCGCTTCAAGCAACAAGTCATCCTGCGCGGATCTGCTGTGGGGTAAGGCCTGAAGCCTAAGGCCTTACCCAAAGTCCGAAGAGCCTTTTTACCGTCCTGCGGAGCCTGGGTGGATCCTGGATCGTCAGTGTAGGACTCCAGTTGGATCGGGGACCCGATCGGTTGCAGATGCTGTGTGCGACGGACACACGCGGTGGAAGACCCAGGCTGGGATCGTGCCTGGAACGGTGAGCGGGCACCTGCCCATATCCATAGACTGAGTTATATTCAGGCCTATAGACTGCCTAGGCCCACTGTTCGCTCACCAGTGTTTCATTTCTTCCAGTGCACCAACGAAAGCTGGCCGGTGAAGATAATCTTACTCCCTTAGGGAAAGGGGACTATTTCATACACTGTCAGGCCTGACATAGGTGGGGAAAGTTATAAAGTTTGTGTTGCTGTGTCTTAGGGCGCACACGCCATAATAGCTCCGCGTGGTGGATACTGCGCGGCGCCATTTTATAGTGCTGCCTCTGTAGCATTGGTTGATACAGGGTTCTGCAGACCCATGTAAGTGTTGCATATCATGTTTTTATGCCACCATTTTATAGTAAAGCTATTACCTATTCATATTCCTGCCTCAGAGTGTTGTCTGTCTATTTAGGAACTGTTAAGTATCATACACCTGAGAGTGATAGGAAGCTATCCCTAACTGTGCCATAGTGGGTCGAGTCAGATTGCCGGGGGTTGGCGGCGCTGTATACAGGGCCCGAGAAAACAAACCAGCGGCTCTCTTAACTGGGGGTAGCGCTACACGTGGGGGCTCTTGAGTCCGGGATTCTGTTGCAGCAAATAGCAGCCAAAAGGTACCAGCATGGACCCACTAGAAATAGCAAAGTGGTGCACAGTAGTAAAAACAGACCCACATGAAGTAGTGATCATAGAACTTGCAGGGACCTGGCAAGATGATGCAGTGAAACAGTTAGTGGTGTCACTGTCCCCGCAACAAAAAGCATACATAGTGGATGTCAGATCAGAACCTCCCATGACATATGTACTGGTGAAGTGGAAGGATGGAGTCCCAGAAGACTTCAAGAAGCCGAGCATAGAAACGGCGGATAAACAAATCTTTAAGTTAATACGCGCTCCACCCGACTTAAAAGATGTCAAGACAGAGATGAATCCTTGGTCGCCACAGGGCGCTCTCAGCACAGAATTATGCGCGGTCCTAGGGGAAATCATAGCGCGCTGCAAGAAAGATCCTATGGATTACCAAACATCAGGATACCGGAAACTTAGAATGTTTTCAGGAAGGAAGCCTGTACCTTCAGGAGAGGAAGGATTTGAGGAGTGGTTAGATGGCGCTACTCAGGCCTTAGAGGAGTGGGAAGTCCCAGACCACAGAAAGAAGCAGAGAATTGCTGAGAGCTTAAAGGGGCCTGCTCTAGAGGCCATACGCAACCTTAAGATGAGCAAGAAAGACTGTGTTGCGCAATACTATCTAGACATTCTGCAGAATGTGTTTGGAGGAATAGAAAAGATCACTGAGCTTACCTACCAACTAGAGCACTGCTACCAGAAGGCAGGAGAGAAGCTATCAGAGTTTATGATGCACCTAGATAAAATACTGCACAAGATGATCCTGAAGAAAGGGATTGACCCGAAGAAGGTGGATGAGGCCCGGGTCCAGCAGGTCATGAGAGGATCTCAACCCCTAGATCCCATCGCACTGGCACTACATACAAGACAGGACGGGAAGAGCCTGGAGTACCCTGACTTGATCCAAGTAGTCAGAGAAGAAGAAGCTATGCTGGAGGAGAAGAAAAGGAGCCAACCAGTTGAGCTGGTGCCGCCCCCTCCAGTGATGGTCAGGGCCGCCACGACCTTAGAAAGAGATGCAGAGGTGGATACGTTAAAGTCACAGATATCCCAAGTGCTGGGAATGTTGACCTCCCTGATGGAAAAGGAGTCAAGGGTACCTGAGAGGAACAGCCCAAGGAAGGAGTTGTTTCCAAATACTTCAGCACCCGCTTCCCTGAAAGATAGGGGGGATATGATCTGTTTCAAATGTGGAGGAGTTGGTCACGCAGCCAGAGTGTGTTCCAGTCCCAAAAAGAGAAAGATGAACAACCGCAAGCCGCCGGAAAACTTCAGCGGGCCCCGGTGAAGGAGTCAACCGGGTGCCCATCATTCTTACGGAACTCCATACTGAATAAGAAGCACACGAGAGAAGGGGCCAGGACCCCACATAAGAAACCAAGGGTTCCTCAGAAGGAACGCACTTCAAAGAAGCATAGTAATGTCCCTCAGCGGGTAGCTACACCCAGACAGAGGAGGGAGATCAGTACATACCAGGCCCAGGAGAGACTTAGGTCTAGGGACAAACGGAAGAAGGAAAGTCAGAAAGGGAAATGCAAAGATCAGAGGAAGGAGACCCCTTCGAAGCAGTACCCAGAGAAGCTGGTGGGCCCCTCTCCAATCGTATCCATTCAAGTGGAGGGAGTCTACACAAGAGCCCTGTTGGATACTGGAGCACAGGTGACTCTGTTGTACCGAGACTTCTACAACAGACACCTGAGAGGTAGAGAAGACAGATGGAGAAGATACTGTGTGGAAAAAGCTCTCTATGGGGAATCCAAACCTGCCCAGGGCTTGGAGAGAGAGAGCCCGGAACCAGTTGACTCAGTGGAAGAGGATCTTCTCCCATGATGAGTTTGATGTGGGGTGTGCTAGGAGTGCCACCCATCGAATCCGCCTCCATGAAGACAAGCCCTTCAGGGAAAGGGTGAGGTGGGTTCCATTGGCAGACCTTGAAGATTTAAGGGAACAGCTTGCCGAACTCAAGCGAACAGGGGTAATCCAAGAATCCAGAAGTCCATATGCCTCCCCCATAGTGGTGGTACGAAAGAAGAATGGGTCGCTAAGGTTGTGTATCGACTATAGGACCCTCAACATGAGAACCACTCCGGATCAGTATACCACTCCAAGGATAGAAGACGCCTTGCAGAGCTTGTCCGGAGCCAAATGGTTCAGTGTGATGGACCTGAAGAGCGGGTATTATCAGATCCCGATGCACCCAGAGGACAAAGAGAAGACGGCTTTCATAACCCCAGTGGGGTTCTTTGAATTCAACCGGATGCCTCAAGGTCTGTCTGGAGCCCCAGCCACATTCCAAAGACTTATGGAGAAGACTGTGGGAGACATGAACCTCATCGAGGTCCTTGTATACTTGGATGACATCATAGTCTTCGGAAGAACTTTGGAGGAACATGAAGAGAGGCTGGAGAAGGTCTTGAAGAGACTGAGTGAGGAAGGACTCAAGCTCTCCCCCGAAAAATGTCAATTTTACCAATCCTCAGTCAACTATCTGGGACACATAGTGTCTGAAGATGGGGTGTCTACGGACCCTGAAAAACTGGAGGCTGTCACCTCCTGGCCAAGACCCACCACCGTAACAGAACTTAGGTCCTTCTTGGGGTTCTGTTCTTATTACAGAAGGTTCGTGGAGGGGTTTGCTCGAATAGCAAGACCCCTGAATGAGTTGCTGAAGACGGAGGGGGAGGAGGATGACTCGGGCCCCAGGAGGCCGGGAGAGTCTGTCAAGGACCAGTGGAACGAGAAATGTGAAGATGCCTTCCAGATGCTGAAAAAGAGCTTGGCCACTGCTCCTGTCCTGGCCTATGCGGACCCGAAGAAGCCTTACGAACTCTATGTGGATGCCAGTCATGATGGACTGGGAGGAGTGCTCTACCAGGAGCATGAAGGACAGCAGAGACCTGTTGCATATGTAAGCAGAAGCCTGACCCCCTCCGAAAAAAACTATCCCACCCATAAGCTGGAGTTCCTGGCTCTCAAGTGGGCCGTAGTTGACAAACTTAGAGATTACTTGTATGGGGCAGACTTCACGGTCAAGACGGATAACAATCCCATCATCTACCTGTTCACCACAGCCAAGCTGGATGCCACTGGACATAGATGGTTGGCGGCACTGACTGCTTTAAATTTCAGCTTGAAATACAGACCTGGGGTGGGAAACCAAGATGCAGACGCCCTGTCCAGAAGGTCTCATGTCCCTACATACAGTGTCGAAGACTGGACCCAAGTAGCACCTGACGGGGTGCGGGCCCTCTGCCAAGGGGCTGAACTCCAGGCCAGGGGAGGCTCAAGAGCAGAAGAGATAGGGGTCACTATCGTAGGAGTCCCCAAGCAGTACTGCGAAGTAGCCCAACTGGGAGAAGACAACTTACCCAGACTAACAAAGAAGGAGTTGAGATCCGACCAATTGGAAGACCCTGTGGGGAGGTTGGTCCTAGAAGCATTGGAGAATCAGGATCCAAATGTACTCCTACGTCATCCCTCAAAGGAAGCTCGCCTTCTTAGGAAAGAGTGGGACAGACTGCTGGTGCATCAGGGGGTGGTCTACCGAAGGGGCCCCTCTGATGACCAAGAAGACAAGTGGCAGTTGTTCCTGCCGGAGAAACACAGAAAAACTGTCATGATTGCTCTGCACGACAACCATGGACACCTAGGAGTGGAAAGGACTTTCCAACTTGTTAGAGACCGTTTCTATTGGCCTTGCATGAGGGCTGAAGTTGAGGAATACTGCCATTCCTGTGCACGGTGCATACAGAGAAAGACACTACCCCATCAAGCGGCCCCAATGGGCCATTTACAAAGTGAAAGTCCGCTTGACCTGGTATGTATTGATTTCCTCTGCCTCGAACCCGACCTGAGCGGACAAGGAAATGTTCTGGTGGTAACTGACCATTTCACCCGATATGCACAAGCCTTTCCTACCAAAGATCAGAAGGCGTCCACTGTAGCCAAAACACTCGTGGAGAAATACTTTATACATTACGGATTGCCAAAAAGGCTTCATTCAGATCAGGGAAGGGACTTTGAGAGTAAACTCATACGGAAGCTCCTGGATGCCTTGGGCATCAAGAAAACCAGGACTACCCCTTATCACCCACAAGGCGATGCTCAACCGGAGAGGTTCAATCGAACCCTGCTCAACATGCTGGGAACTTTAAGTAGCGAAAGGAAGCAACATTGGAGTAATCACATAGCGGCCCTTGTGCATGCTTACAACAGCACTGTCAGCGACGCTACAGGGTATTCCCCTTACAGAAATGTTCGGGAGGGAAGCTAGATTGCCAGTGGATCTTGCCTTCGGCACTTCCATAGACCATTGTTCTGCTGCTTCCCACAAGGGATACGTGGATAGACTTAGGCACAATCTGAAAATGGCCTATGAGCAAGCCCAGGCCGCATCGGATCAACGGGGGGCTCGCAATAAGAGAAATTTTGACCTAAAAGTTAGAATCCAAGATTTGCAATCAGGAGACAGAGTATTGCTGCGGAACCTGGGAGTCCCTGGAAAACATAAGCTTGCGGATAGATGGAGACCCGAACCTTATGTCATTTGCAAAAAACTACCGGGCCTACCCGTTTACAAACTTAAACCTGAGGGGAAGTTGGGGCCATTGAAGACTTGGCATCGGAACCACCTACTTCCTCTGGCTGAAGCGGTTCGGTTACCTCCTAGCATGGATTCCCCTGAACCCATGTCCATTCTAGACACCCCTAGACCCAACACTCGGTCTCAGACCCCTCGGATGGTAGATACAGAGGATTCAGAAATGAGTGAAGATGAGGGAGAGGAAATTGGCTGGCTTTGGCCTTCCCAAGGACCAACGACTTCTGCTATTGATCTTCCACCTGACGAAGACACCGAGGATCATACACTGAATGCAGAAGCAACAGAGTTTATCCCTTCCTGTCCTTGGTTGGGTGCTTGGGAAAGTGCCAGTGAACCATCTGTAAAGGAAGATCCAAGAGAAGCCATGTACCTTCCTGCTCCGGAACCGGATGTTCCAGAGGAAGGGGGAAGCCCTGAGTTAGCAATAGAAGAAGAGTCTGCTCCAACAGAAAGCCCAAGAGGACAGAGGAAGCGGAGGGCAATAAAACCTCCCAGGAGACTAACCTACCCACAGATGGGTGAAAGTGTGGAAGACACTGTAGTCACTGCTAGAAGGAGTATGGAAGACCATGACCCTCCCTCTGTTCATTTGGTGGGAGGCAGCCCCAGCTCACTCTCTGGCACAGTTAGGCAGGATACTAATGTTAATGTGTCCGGTGGGCAGAGGAGTTCACTGCCTCATTTTTGGTGGGAATTTCCTCTGCCGACATCATATGAAGGATTGATAAATGTTGTGAGATCTGTAGTTGGAGATTATGTTATCTTTGGGGACCAAAGAGTTCAAGTGGGGGGAGTGTGTAGCGGGGTCTCCTTTGAGGCCCCGGGACTACAGTACCCAGAGCCCCATTCGGCCTCAGGGCGGAGGTTCCGCCGCAGAGACTCATGGGGGAGGTTACTTAAGAGGGGGGAAGCTCGCTCTCTTGGGACAACGCACTTCAAGCAACAAGTCATCCTGCGCGGATCTGCTGTGGGGTAAGGCCTGAAGCCTAAGGCCTTACCCGAAGTCCGAAGAGCCTTTCACCATCCTGCGGAGCCTGGGTGGATCCTGGATCGTCAGTGTAGGACTCCAGTTGGATCGGGGACCCGATCGGTTGCAGATGCTGTGTGCGACGGACACACGCGGTGGAAGACCCAGGCTGGGATCGCGCCTGGAACGGTGAGTGGGCACCTGCCCATATCCATAGACTGAGTTATATTCAGGCCTATAGACTGCCTAGGCCCACTGTTCGCTCACCAGTGTTCTTTGGGGGTCCGGTAGTTGGGACAGAGTTGAAGTGCCTACCCCCCCCCTGTTTGCATACTGTTGCTACGAGTTATCACCTTTTTGGATTACAATTGGTTCATTTCTTCAAGTGCACCAACGAAAGCTGGCTGGTGAAGATAATCTTACTCCCTTAGGGAAAGGGGACTATTTCATACACTGTCAGGCCTGACATAGGTGGGGAAAGTTATAAAGTTTGTGTTGCTGTGTCTTAGGGCGCGCACACCATAATAGCTCCGCGTGGTGGATACTGCGTGGCGCCATTTTATAGTGCTGCCTCTGTAGCATTGGTTGATACAGGGTTCTGCAGACCCATGTAAGTGTTGCATGTCATGTTTTTATGCCACCATTTTATAGTAAAGCTATTACCTATTCATATTCCTGCCTCAGAGTGTTGTCTGTCTATTTAGGAACTGTTAAGTATCATACACCTGAGAGTGATAGGAAGCTATCCCTAGACTAACTGTGCCAGAGTGGGTCGAGTCAGATTGCCGGGGGTTGGCGGTGCTGTATACAGGGCCCGAGAAAACAAAGCGGCTCTCTTAACTGGGGGTAGCGCTACGCAAGTACAGTTCAAAATAAGGCATTTTACATTTACTTTAATACTGTATGTGTGTGTGTGTGAAAAAGCAGAGCAGTATTTCCCCTGCTTCTAAAAGGCTAAGTCCACCTTTTACATAAAATAGTAAATTCACATAAAGTTGCAGGAAAAAAAATGTGAATTTATAATTCTTTTGAATAGGATCCTGCAAAGAATTGTACCCATGATCAGTGGATCGCAGGTGCAATGCCAGGCTTCTGTTGACTCTTCCTCCACCTTCAGTAAGAAGGAAGTATCACTGGACTGTAATTACTGCCCTTGTGTTCCAATGAGAACTACAAGTTTGTTTGCCACTGTGGCAGAGCCTTTTAGGTCATTCAATGAATGTCATGGCTGTGTCACAGTTCTCAAAAAGTGATGTCTCAAAAAGTGATGTTGTGACATGACTAGACACTTTAGTCCTTAAAGGAAGTACAATGAATAGTTGGATGAATCCAGTGCAGAGAGGTTATAACAAATGTGGATTCAATGTGAATCAAGGGACTTTCTTACCACTAGAAGTGCAATTTATTTTTTATTCTTAAAAGGGGTTGCTCTATAATGGGTATCAATTACTCCCTTTTTACCCATTCTGATATCCTCTCATCCTCAACATCCACCTTGTCCTTATACTGTATGAACCAAGCTAAATATCATTAATGCTTTCCTTCAGGGCTTTCCTCTTAAACTGGTGGAAATTAAATGACTTTGGCATATTTGAATTAATAAAAACACTGATGGAATGAACAGGCTGGTGTTATGTACTGTATGTCTGTCAACGTGAAGGATTTGCTGATGGCACGAAGACACAAACGAATACTTTCAAATATTGTTTCTGCATAAGTGAATCTGATAAAAAAAATATAAACATCTCCTGTCTGCCAATCAACACAAGGAAATACATGTAAAGCAAAATAAAACCTTTAGAACAGCTCTGAAGTGAATGAAAATAGGAATATGAAATGAGAGAAAAGTAATGTTCTGCCTCAAAAGGTGTGCACTGACTGTATACCGTCTGCAGTACAAAAATTAATTTATTGTATGACAAATGTTGTCAGTGCTGCTTTTCTTGTGTTATCAAAAACACTTTGTTCAAGGGAAGTGTATAATTTTAAACTGGAACTATATGCAAGTATAAAATACACTAAATACACTTAAAGTCCCAAAGGTACAGTATATAACTGATATTGAAATCAGCAGCCCTTTTTGAATACTTCCATCAGAGTGCAGATAATTAGTTCAGCATATCATAAAAGCTCCATAAAAATTATATTACCAAAAGTATTGGAACGACTGCCTTTACACGCACATTAACTTTAATGGCATCCCAGTCTTAGTCCATAGGATTCAATGTTAAGTTGACCCACCCTTTGCAGCTATAACAGATTCAACTCTTCTGGGAAGCCTGTCCACAAGGCTTAGGAGTGTGTCTATGGGAATGTTTGCCTATTCTTCCAGAAGCGCATTGGTTTGGTCAGGTACTGATGTTGGATGAGAAGGCCTGTTCACAGTCTTCGCTCTAATTCATTCCAAAGGTGTTCTATTGGGTTGAGGTCAGGCCAGTCAAGTTCCTCCACCCCAAACTCGCTCATCCATGTCTATCGTAACACCATTGACACTGGTCAAAAGGATTATGTAGAAAAAAATGCAAGACTATTTTACAAAAAGAAGGCATTGTTTGTCCTTAAAAACTATATAAGTTATATTTTGTTTTCTTAATGAATTATACTATTATTACTTATCTTAACCACTTCCGGACCGCCGAACTCCGATATACATTGGCTGTTTGAAGAGGGATATCTTTGTTATGGCAGCAGCTAGCTGCCATATTCAGGTATCCTCTTCTTCAGCGGGCGGTCCGGTTTCTGATAATAGTGGTCTCTGCGGCAGGTTCACAGCGAGATCACTTTTATCGATGGCGGGGATGCCCTCCCACCACTCTCCGGTGCCCTCCGCCGCTTACCTGAGCCGTCGTTAGCAGGGGAGGCGATCGGATCCTTCTTCCTCTGTGGCATGGAGACGAGAGAGGGGAAGATGGCCCCCACCCGTCTCCATACCATTGCAGGGCGGAAGCAGCGTTAAAACGTCACTTCCGCCGATAGCTCTTAAAGGGCCCTTTTCTTTTTTCTTTTTTTTAAATGACAATTTTTTTTTTTTATTGCATTTTAGTGTAAATATGAGGCCTAGATCTCAGATCTCATATTTAGGAGGACCTGTCATGCTTTTTTTCTATTACAAGGGATGTTTAAATACCTTGTAATAGGAATAAAAGTGACTCCATTTTATTTTTTTAAAGAACAGTGTAAAAAAAAAAAAAAAAAGGTAAAATAAATAAGAAAAAAAAAAAAATTTAAACATGCCCCGTCCCACCGAGCTCGCATGCAGAAGCGATCGCATATGTGAGTAGCACTCACATATGAAAACGGTGTTCAAACCACACATGTGAGGTATCACCACGATCAGTAGAGCGAGCGCGATAAATCTAGCCCTAGATCTAGTCTGTAACTCAAAACATGCAACCTGTAGAATTTTTTAAATGTCTCCTATGGAGATTTTTAAAAGTTCTAAAAGTTTGTCGCCATTCCACACACGGGTGTAATTTTGAAGCGTGATGTGTAGGGTATCAATTTACTCTGCATAACATTATCTTTCACAGTATAAAAAAATTGGGCTAACTTTACTGTTGTCTTAATTTTTAATTAAAAAAAGTGTATTTTTTCCCAAAAAAGTGTGCTTGTAAGACCGCTGCGCAAATACGGTGTGACAGAAAGTATTGCAACGACCGGCATTTTTTTCTCTAGGGTGTTAGAAAAAATGTATAATGTTTGGGGGTTCTAAGTAATTTTCTAACAAAAAAAACTATTTTTAACTTGTAAACAACAAATCTCAGAAAGAGGCTCTGTCCTTAGAAGGAGTATGGCCAAAGCTCTTTTAACCATACTCCTCCTTTGGATCACAGGAGTGCACTTAGTTCTGCACTCATGTGACCCAGTTTCAGCTGATAGTGGGCTGACATCACAGAGATGGTCCAAGCTCTGAAGAGATCTGTTAGGATCTTCTCAGATGCCTGACTGGCAGCTGGCTCAGCATATTAGCACTGTGCTGAAAGCCTGAGTCAGTCACTTGTGCCCCCTCCCACAGTCTGGCGCTCCAGTGAGTGCTAGAGGGGCAGAGCACAGAACTGGTCACTGATTTGTTCTCAGATCAGACCCGAGAATTGAGAGATCAGTGGTCTTTGATCACTCAGTTGTCTGGGTAGAGCCAGAGGGGGACAGATGCAGCATTGGATTAATACGCATCCACCTAGGTGAGTATGCATGCATCCACCTAGGTAAGTATGTATGTTTATGTTTTTGAAACGTTTCTGTTAAAAGCTTATCATGCTCAGTCAGCACCATGGACAGCTCACAATATATGACTATTCCTTTTCAGATAGTGTCTGCTTTAGATGCTTTCATCTTACAGTAAGCATTCTTGTTACAAGTCAGACTCCAGTCACAATAAAATATTGAGTGATGTTTATACAAAATAAAATATCTGTATAGTCAATCATTTAATTTATATCTGCCTTTGTGGTTGAATTGTAATTTGATGAAATTACACAATAGAGGTATCAGAATGTTCATACCTACAGAACTTGTTGGACAATCTCTGAAAATGTGTCTGCCGTGGATTATACAGGACTATACAGACTTTATAGACTAGGCAGACTATACAGATTTATTGAGTGCAATTAATTGATAGCATTAATAGTTCACACAGGGGCGACCTGGGATCCGACTTGAAGTCATCCCAAGTTGCCCCAAGTCGCGCTGTTGAGAAAAGCAATGGAAGTGAATAGAGCCGTCTTAATGTACACTACTGAAGTCGCTCCGACTTCAGAAAAGGTTCCTGTACTACTTCAATACGACTTCTAGGGGACTTGTACCCATTGATTTCAATGAAAGTCGCCTCCAAAGTCGGATTGTGTCTTAGCTGAAGCAACAATACAGGAACAGAAATTATTTTCTCATGTTTTCTCAGGCAAACCCCTCCCTCCCACAGAGCTGATTGTTGTTTGATTGGCCACCGGAAAGCCTTCTGTCCTTGTAAGTCGCCCCAAGTCACGCTGTGGTGTGCGCTCAGGTCGCATCCAGGTCGCCTTGCAAAGTCGCGGCCAGAGTCGTGTTGCCCCTGTGTGAACCGGCTCTTATTGCTTTCACATGTTGCCTGGAATTTCTTTTCAAGGAGCAATCCCATGATTTTTTTTATTTTTTTTACACTTCATTCATAGATCCTTACTGAAATCAAAACAGTTGTGGCATAAATAAATGGCTGTAATATTTGTGTGTGTGTGTTGTATTAGCTATGTGAACTTATCCTTCAGCAAAGTTTGCTGGCCTTAAAGTAGTTAAGCTTCTTTTCCCTTACTTGTTCAGCGCTATGGAGGCTGAGAGGAGGTTTTGTACTGTGTGAATTATAAAGTTCTGGCAGCTGTCACATGCATTGTCTGAGGCAGATGTTATGCCAGAGAACATTTCAGAGCTTAGTAGTATGCCATGCTTTTTACTGTAGCTGTGCCAGCTCCCTTTTATTGCATTAAGTTCAGGGACTACACCAAGAGTATTTGACCATATGTCACTGTGATTTGAGACAGACACATTATCAATAAATTATAATCCACTTGTAGTTGTGTGCAAATAATATACATTCCTCTACTGTTTATTGAAAAACTCAGACAAGTGCTACCATTCTAGTTACACATTAAAATGATATCATTATGTTGTCTTAAACAAAAGCCCACTGTTAAGGATACGGTTAATGCAACATAATGTCATTGTTTTATTTTTTTTGTAACCTTCGTTCTACGCTGTTGCTTAATTCCGGATGATGGATTCTGTCAAAATGATGGTTTCCATGTGCAGTGAGCTCAGCTACCCATTCCCTACCCTGCCAGAAAGCACCAGGAGATCTTAAATGCTGGTTCTGCAATGGTAAATGCTTCTGACAGCTGTATTTTTAGTACAATATACTCTGTTCAGCAAATTAATTATGAAATTAAAATAATTTGTACTTATTATGATTTGGGCATTTGAGGAAAAAAATACCCTAAAAGTAAAGATTCCTTACACATGTTAGATTATTCATATGGTTACTAATAAATATAATTGGTGCATTTTTTTTTAGTATGTTATTGTTAAATGCCTGATGTTTTTGCCAGTTCCCCTTGGTTCCTTTAGCAAACCGATCACAAGTAGGGATGGGCCGAACACCCCCCTGTTTGGTTTGCAGCAGAACTCCCGAACAGGGAAAGTGTTCTAACCTTAACGTTGAACCCATTTGAAGTCTATGGGAGCCGAAGAGGAAAAATCAAAAGTGCCCATTTAGAAGGCATATATGCAAGTAATTGGCCATAAAAAGGGTATGAGGGTCTGTGTTTTTTTTTAAAAACAATCTTTTTTCAGGAATAGTGATATTATTTATGCTTAACCACTTGAGGACCGCGGCACGCCGATGTACGTCGGCAGAATGGCACAGCTGGGCACATGGGCGTACAGGTATGTCCCCTTTAAGAGCTCAGCCGTGGGTCTCTGTGACCATCCCCGCAGGAACAGCGGACCTGATCTCTGCTGGTGTCCCGCGATCGGGTCACAGAAAGGAAGAACGGGGAGAGGCAAGTGTAAACAAACCTCTCCCCGTGCTTCCTAGTGAGTCTGTCACTGATTGTCTGTTCCCTGTCATAGGCAACGACGATCAGTGACGTCACATGCTAAGCCATGCCCCCACACAGTAAGTAAAAAACATCAGGGCACACTTAACCCCTACAGCGCCCCCTCCTGGTTAACCCCTTCACTGCCAGTGTCATTTTCACAGTAATCAGTGTATTTTTATAGCACTGATCGCTGTGAAAATGACAATGGTCCCAAAAATGTGTCAAAAGTGTCCAATGTGTCCACCATAATATCGCAGTCACCAAAAAAATCACTGATCGCCGCCATTACTAGTAAAAAAATATTTTTTTATAAAAATGCCATAAAACTATCCCCTATTTTGTAAACGCTATAACTTTTGCGCAAACCAATCAATAAACGCTTATTGTGATTCTTTTTACCAAAAATATGTAGAAGAATACGTATCAGCCTAAACCGAGGAAAAAAAAAGTTTTTTTATATATTTTTTTGGGGATATTTATTATACCAAAAAGTAAAAAATATTGAATTTTTTTCAAAATTGTCGCTCTATTTTTGTTTACAGCACACAAAATAAAAACCGCAGAGGTGATCAAATACCACCAAAAGAAAGCTCTATTTATGGTAAAAAAAGGACGTCAATTTTGTTCTTGAGCCACGTCGCACGACCGCGCAATTGTCAGTTAAAGTAACGCAGTGCCGAATCGCAAAAAGTGGCCAGGTCCTTAAGCTGCATAATGGTCCGGGTCTTAAGTGGTTAAAGTGCAACAATAAAAATGAAAAATTCCTTTAACCTCCTCCCACACAGCCACTGTACATAAACGGCCGAGTGGGCCTTTCATCATTCTGAGTGGACATTCAGGAACATCCCTCAGAAAGAATGCCCGCAGTGTGGCCCCCAAGGCCACGCTGAGGTGCGATCCTGTGATCCTGTGATGGCTGTGATCACAGGACATAGCCAAGATGGGATTGGGATATGGGCGCTGTGATTGGCGCTCCCGATCACCTGACGGCTGTGTCTAATAACAGCCTTCACAGTGTAAACAGAAACACGTGTCTCTGTGACAGTTCTCCCAGCTGAGCCCAGTGAGAGCTCAGTGGGGGGTGGGGGGAATCTGCAAGGTCTGTGACAGCTCTGTTGTAAGGATGATTTTACACACAGAGCTGTCACAGACCCCCCCCACACCAAGCACCACTGTCCCTGCCCCCATACACATCTGTCACTGTGCCTCCATAAATATCTGTACCAGTGCACAAAACATCTGTCAGCATCCCCATCACATCTGTACCAGTGCACAAAACATCTGCAACACCGTGGTTTATAAAGCGCCGCCTATGGAGAATTTCAAATACTGAACTTTGACGCCATTTCACAGGCATGCGCAATTTTAAAGCATGATACGTTTGGTATCTATTTACTCGGCGCAACACCATATTTTATATTTTACCAAAAATGTGGGTATTATATTGTCTCTGTGTGCACTGAAATTCATTAAAATGTATTTACAGTATGAGTTAGTGTGTAAAATTTTATTTGAAAAACTGCTGCGCAAATACCGTGGGGTATAAAAATTTGCAAAACCCACCATTTTATTCTCTGGGGCCTCTGCTACAAAAATATATAATTTTTTATTTATTTTTTTAAATATAGATTTAAACAAAAAGTGTCAGAAGAAGGCCTGGTCTTAAAGTGGATACTGGCTAAAGGTGCTACTTGAATGTGGCTAGGCTTTGAAAAAGTCTCACACATGTAGTATCACCATACTCAGGATGAGTAGCAGAATGTGTTTTGGGGTGTAGTTGCAAGTATGCCTACGTGCGTGAGAAATAACTTGTTAATATAAAATTTTTGTGAAAAAAAAAAATGTAATAATTTCTTCATTTTCCAAAGAATTGTGTGAAAAAATTGGACTGTCTACTTTCCAAAAAGGGGTCATTTAGGGAATAAGTCAGAGAAACAGTCAACCCAGCTGCGCCAGCCATTTCCCATCGCGCATGCTTGGTGGAAGGACGCTCATGCCCATGCGCGTTCGCGGCCCGATGGAACGGTGCGTGCGCATGCGCATTAGTGTACGCCCAACATGACGCTTTGGCTGGCCTATAAAAGGGGCTCAGGCGCACAGACAAGTTGCTGGTTTGTCTTCAGCTTCCTGTTGAGTTCTGATTCCTGTTTCCTGCATTTGATTACTCGTTGTGACCCAGATTGACCTTGACTACTCTGCTTCTCTCCTGCACCGACCTCTGGCTTGTTTAAATGGACTCAGCCTTGTCTCAAGTGTTTGACCCTCTGCTTGTGACCCGGACCTGCCTCTTGTCTCCAGTGCTTGATCCTCGGCATGTACCCGGATCTGCCTTTGGTCGCCTGTGCTTGACCCTCAGCCTGTTCTGGACTTTCTCTTGGAACCTCCGTCCTGCTGGTCCTGCAATCACCAGTCATCGCACAGCTGCCCATCTCCACAGAGGACCTCTACACAAGTCTTCCCTTACCTGTGGTAACCTGTGCCTCTTCGTGCCATCCACTCCCTGTATCACCTCCAGGGGGCGGAGTGCGCCTAGTCGCAAGGGTGAACCGCTCTCGGCATCTCGACCTCGGTAAGTACTCTCCTGACAGAATATTTGTACTGTCTTGACAGGGTCTTAAGAAATGAGATAGGCCATTACTACATCAGGTGTGATCAATTTTCAATAATTGATACCATAGCTTGTGGACTCTATAACATTCCCACAGACAAAATAATATATACTGATTTGGGTTATTTTTACAAAATAAATGTAGCAGAATAAATGTTGGTCAAAATTCATGAAGATAAATCACTTATTTACAAACTGTTATAACAGAAACTAATAAACACTATTTTATTTTCCCCAATTTTCGGGACTTTTTGCATTTGTAGTGCAAATGTGGCACCGCCCCCTTCACGGACTGGTGCATGCTGGGCATGTGACATCAGCAGGGGGCAGTGTCACAGGGTGACATAGCCAGGTGGCCCCGCCCCTTACGTATATAAGAAATGTCAAAGCACAGAGCAGGCTTTCGGCCTGCCAGGAGGCGAGAGCTTTTTTTTTTCAGGTCTGACGGGCGACGTGATTGACAATGGATTTACATTGAGGGACACAATTTTTTTATTTTTTAATAAAGAAATTGTCAAAAACTTGTCTCTTGTGTTTATTATTTTTTTTAACTTTTCTGGTGAATGGGTAGGGATACTATGTACCCGATACCCATTCACAAGTGGGATCTGGGGGCCCCCTTGTTAAAGGGGGCTTCCAGATTCCGATAAGCCCCCCACCTGCAGACCCCCACAACCACAGCCCAGGGTCGTGGGGAAGAGACCCCTGCCCCAAAGCACCTCCTCTCTAATGCTATGGCATGATGGGTAAGCATATGCCTTTAATTCTCAGCATTGAGAACACTTTTGTTCCTGACCAAATCTTCAACTCCATTTGCAGAAATGCAGCCCCAAATGTGCAAGGAATTTCCACCATGCTTCACTGTTGCCTGCAGACACTCATTATTGTACCGCTCTCTGACCCTTTGGTGAACAAACTGCCTCCTGCTACAGCCAAATATTTTAAAATGTGACTCATCAGTTCCGAACACCTGCTGCTATTTTTTTTATTTGCACCCAATTTCCTATGTTTTTATGCATAGTTGGGTTGAATTAGCCTTATTTGGCAGAGATATGTCTTTTTGGCTGCAATTCTTTCATGAAGAGCACTTCTACTTTTCTGGACAATAAATTGGTGTACCTAGGTCTCCCTTGTTTTCATCAGTTCTGTGCTGATGGCACTGCTGGACATCCTTTGATGTTGAAGGGGATTAGGCGTTATGTATCCTTTATGGAGGATATTGGATAAAAGGAGTATATTTTGGAAGGGGTCATGTTAGGAATATATTTAGAGAAAAGGGGGGGGTTTTGGGACAGAGAAGGGTTCCAAAGTGTTGTCTAAGGGTGAATCAATCACATGGTTCCAGCAGTATTGATGAATGCACAAAATATCAAACAGATTCCCCTGGAAGAGTATACACAATCTCCCGAAGTGGAATGTTCCTCCAGAGTATCACAAACAGTAAAAAATGACACTGTATAATTAAGAAAAAGTACAACGTTGTGTGTTAAAAGTGGGGATGGGATAAAACTCCTACTTAATCTGAATAAAGAAATTAAACCCCTTATTGTCCGGACAATGTATGTAGCGATACTGTGGGCTCCAGATGACCCCCACCCTTCTGTTGGAACCCTATCTCCTTGACCATTGTGAGCGTGAACAATGTGAAGACTTGGAATCAGCCAATACCAACAGCTGCTGTGTTTACCTTTTGCACCTTCTCAAAACTCAGTTTGGGCCACCGTCCACAACGTCTGTGAACTTTTTTGCTGTTTGTGATACTCTGGAGGAACATTCCCCTTCGGGAGATTGTGTATACTCTTCCAGGGGAATCTGTTTGATATTTTATGCATTCATCAATAAAGTTTCCTTACCCTACTGCTTAAACCATGTGGTTGATTCACCCTTAGACAACACTTTGGGACCCTTCTCTGTCCCAAAACCCCCCCTTTTTCTCTCTATAACCAATATGTCCAATGGGAGGATCCCCTCTTATAGACGAATCAGTCCTTCAGCGGGTGTATTTTTACACCCAGATTGGATTCAGGTAATTTTAACTTTTTGAATAGGTATCTATTTTCTGTGCGTAACATCATTATACAAAATAATTGGGCTAACTTTGCTGGGGTTTTTTTCACCACTTCAGCCCTGGAAGGTTTTACCCTCTTAATGACCAGAGCATTTTTTGCGATACGGCACTGCGTCTCTTTAACTGACAAATATCCCCAAAAATGTTTTTAAAAAACAAAGCCAGTATGTATTTTCTCTACATACTTTTGGTAAAAAAAATCGCAATAAGCATATATTGATTGGTTTGTGCAAAAGTTATAGCGTCTACAAAATAGGGAATAGATTTATGGCATTTTTATTATTATTATTTTTTTACATTCTAAAAGCGTATATAGTAGCTCTGACAAAGCCATAGACATGACCCCCCATACTGGAATAATTCATCCTTCCAATAATAGTAATAATATAATAATAGTAATGGGGGCGACCTGCGATTTTTAGCAGGACTGCAACATTGTGGCGGACAGATCGGACACTTTTGACACTTTTTTGGGACCATTGACATTTATACAGAAATAAGTGCTATAAACAGGCACTGGACAGACTAAAAACAGAGAGTGAACCATTTAAACCAAAGCGCAACAAAGGCATGCCTTCATCCCTGAATATATAAACGCCATGAAACCCATTGAGTTTTGAAGCAAGGGTGCCAAGTCAAGCTTGCCCATAATCATGAATTTGGATTATATTACACATTGCCTGTATTTATTATGATAATTATGTCTATTTGATTTGTATGTTTATTCTACTTATTGTTATTGTCTGTACCAATCATGTCCATTTATCATGATTGTCCCAAATCCATTTTTGTATTTTTCCGTATAAAAATGCATTGATTACTGTGTAAATGTCACTGGCAGGGAAAGGTTTAACACTAGGGGGTGATCAAGGGGTTAAATGTGTTCCCTAGGTGTGTTTCTAACTGTGAGGGGATGTGAATGACTAGAAAAGGAGCCAGATCGTTGTTCCTACTTAGTAGGAACAGACAATCTGTTTCTCCTCCCCTGTCACACACAAATACCCGTTCTGGCTCTCGTGCAGGTGGCCGACGATGACGATGATCACGCCCATCGACCACACCCACCGCAACCCCCCGCCATGCAGCGGGCGCACACGCGCCTGCTATGGCTCTTGAAGGAGCCACCGTACATATACGGCAATTCATGCAGGAGAGCCATCCTGCCACCGTATATGTACAGGAGCCGTTCGTGAAGTAGATTCTGCATGAAAATGTTTTTTTTTACAAGAAAAAGTGTTGGAAAAATTGCTGCGCAAATACCATGTGAGATAAAAAGTTGCAACGACTGCTATCTTATTCGCTAGGGTCTCTGCTAAAAAATATATATCATGTTTTGGGGGTTCTGTGTAATTTTCTAGCAAAAGAAATATGATTTTTACATGTGGGGTAGCAAGTGGTTAAACTGTGTCTTTTCAGACTTGGGTCTGTGACATGTGAACAAACCCTTGATATGGTAATATTTACCTTACAGAAGAGCAAGCACCAACAGGGTAATCCAGTTTTTGTTTAAAAAAAGATTACATTCAATGGGTTGCTAGTAACAATTAAACAATATTAATATTAGTAACAGAGCAAAAAAAAAAATAACACTTTTTTATTGTTCAAAAATTCGACAGTCAAGAAAATGATCTTGATATTTAACCATATAAATTGGAAAATATACTTTTTGAAAGAAGACTTGAAAGAAAATGATAAAAAAAAACACCATACAGCACTAAGTCTTCTGAGAAAATGTTATTCCAGTCAACCACTGCACAAAAGTGTTCAGAAAAAAAGGCTTTTTGATGCTGCTTCAGGACAGAACTTTTTAGAGGTCACACAAAGTTATGATACTTCTTTATAATGAAATGTCAAATCTAACCAGCAAAGAAAGTCATTTTCAAAAAAATAAATAAAAAAATAACAGGGAATTGCACAAATATAACGTGTTGTTTACAGTGTTACCTGAAAGTTATCTGAGGGGTTTCTGGGTGATTTAAGACAGTGGCTTTAAGATCCTGAATTTACTTTAACCTTCACTAAATGTAAAGCTTGGTATACATGTACAACTTGGTTTGATAAACTGAAATTAATTTTGGTAGTCTAATTTGTAATTCACTTGGTCGTGGTGAAGGCTAATTCTAATAGGTACAGATGTTTGACTCTGTAATTGAGTGAGCCAACAAACTTTTTTCTATCTCCAATAGATCCAAATTGAGCTACAAATTCAGAAAATATCCACCTCACACGTTGGCACATCATTAAAACAAAGTTCTGTAGATGTGTGTATGTTGTATACAACTTTAATATACAACTATATTTATGGGATGACACATATTTCCATTTCTAAGGATCACTACTATGTCTCTTCCACTGTTGGCAAGAAAGACCTTTCCAATCCATCAGGATTTTACAGTAGGTTACCCCATTGAGTCCACATCTGTCTATTGATGGCTCCCAGTGTGATCCTTAAAGCATGGATGACTCCAGCTATGCTAGCAATTGCTATGGTAGTTGTTTATGAAGTCAACTACTGTACATCCACCTTGGAGATTGCCATCTTCCTGTTCTCTTTTCAATATATGGTATGGTATGCTAAAGCAAATTTCTCCAACTCTCTAGGTAAACTGAAAATTCAGTGATTGGCAATATTGCTGTCTACCCTACACCTTAGTACTCTGGGAGGTTGTGGTTCATGTGTCCTCTAGTGCACCTTATACCTTAATGTGCTTAATAACCTGTTTTTTTTTTTTTGGTTATCTTATTGTTTGTTTTTTATGTTCACTCTTTCTGATTCTGTGCAATGTTACTGCTTCTTTAGTTTATATATGAGGTGAGATTATTAGATATAATGTACAAGTAAAGATCTTTCCTTTGGTTTTGTCTATATGGGCGGGCCTGTTTGGTGATTCCTCTCTCCTGGGGGGGTATTCTGCCGGGTGAGGGAGGTCTATCCATTTTTGGCCTTTCCACACGGTTCCCTCCGTGCCTTCATAGTTTAGCAGATTACTGGTGAAGAGTTGAGTATGATTGTTTTTTTTTTTACCTCATTTTCCACAGATGATTGTACTCAACTCTCTCTTCATTCTCTGATGTCAATTGCATTGGACGCTATCACTTGGTAATACCGCATGCTATTATGTGTCTATATTTCTCTTCCAACATTCTTCTTATTATGTTTATATGAAAAAAATATATATATTTATTAAAATAATATTTGCCTTTTTGGGATTAGCTTCCAAACTCTAGGTACTGTTTAAAATTGATATTTATCAAAGTCCCAAGTTTTTAAAGTTTGTATTGTAGTTCAGCTTGGCTAAAATGTGCTTTTTCAGAAACAGCCAACTAACTGGAGAGCCAGATGTAGACAGAACGTTTTTAAGTCATTAATATGGAATTGCAAAACAGCTAGGTGACAGCACATTGAGCAAAAGTCATTTAAAAAAATAGTGGAATGCTTGTGTTAGGGATCAATGACAGGAGGCTACTAGTCATTGTCTTAAAATGGGGAAAAATATGGTTAATAAAAGATATTTTATGAGACAAGACAGCAGATATACATGACACTCTCAAAACAGATGCTTTAAATACAAAAGAGAAGTGTAATAAATCTGTCTTCTAGGGATCTTGCCGGAAAAATAATAGATACAAAATATACTGATTAGTGACAGGAGAAGCAACTCTCACCTGTATTTTTCTCTAGGCTCATGAAGTAAAGCAAAAAGCACATTCACCTGTTTATTATTGCGCAAAGTGTTGTATATATACTTTTGATTAACATTTCATTTTCCAGTATTATTTATTAAAAGCTGATTCTGAGGTTAAAGTGATTGTAAAGGCAGAAGTTTATTTTTTTTTATCTTAATGCATTCTATTCATCACAATAAAAAGCCTTCTGTATGCAGCAGTCCCCCTAAGTCACCCTAATACTTACCTGAGCCCCACCTCTATCCAACAATGTCCACGAATGCCTCATCATCTGGGACTCTCCCTCCTGATTGACTGAGACACAGCAGTGGCACCATTGGCTCCCGCTGCTGTCAATCAAACTTAGTTCCATGTCTGATTGGATACACGGAGCTTCAGCTCGGTGCCCCCATAGCAAGCTGCTTGCTGTGGGGGGCACTAAAAAGGAGGGAGGGGCCAGGAGCTTCAGCCAGGGACTGGAGAAGGGAAGGATCAGGGCTGCCCTGTGCAAAACCACTGCACAGAGCAGGTAAGTATAACATGTTTGTTGTTTTAATAGAAAAACACAGACGTTGCAGAAGTTATTCAGTTTAAATTGTACAATAGGCATTAAATTATGCAAACCAAACATGGCAGGGATATCTACGCGGGAACAGGGGGGTGCATATGGGAAATGCCTACAGAGATGATAGAAGAGAGCTTCCAATGAAGCGTTTCAAAGGGACTTGTTGGGGGAGAGGGATTAATTGAAAGGATTGGGGGATGGGAGAGAGGGTAAACTTTTAAGCAACTGAATGATAAAAGATCAAAGGACTACCCCATTCTCCTCCACCAACAGGACTAGAGATTACGGTGTACTATGGCTGTTGTTCAGTATCTTGGTAAATTCTGCCGAGCCCACAAAGTCTTGCCAATAAGCCCAAGTTTTCCTAAATTTCGAGGGTGTCTCCCAAGCCTGATGAACCAGTTTCTCCATTTCCGCAATCTTCTTGACATGTCTGAACCAGTCTGCAATGGTCAGGGGGGCGGGGTGGGTCATTATGCACAAGTGTGCTGGCATACACATTTTTGCTTTTGTCAGTGACCAGTGGTATGAAACATGTGATAGAGATGTGTGATGTAGGAGAAATTGGACAGGAGTATAATCCAATAAAAAGGTTGTAATACGAGAGATAAGGCGGTGAACTTTCTTCCAAAATGGTTGAATGACCGGGCATGAATACCATATACGTCAGAGTGAACCTACTGTAGATCATTGTTACAATGGAAGAATTTGGGTGAGATGGTAGGTAATAATTGTTGGGATACAATCACTCTGTCCTCCCTTATTCTAAGGTCATTATCATTAACCCCTGTCCATTTCCTTTCCAGTATATTACTTCATAACACTCCTGATGAATGGCTGTAATGCCAGGAAACGCGTTGAGTGCTACTAGATGCCCAAAGTTACCTGTTCCTATAATACATGCTTTTTAACCCATTTATCTTATCATGTACATTTATTATGTCTAATTCCTGTTTGTATTGTATGCTATGTAGCAGCATATTTAGTGTAAGTCATGTGACTACATATCTATTTGATACAATATTTTTCTTCAATGTAACAATAAATCATGTACTGTAACTTACATTTTATGTTGTTTTTGTCCATATCTGACATGGCGGTCGCCTCATTTAAAGTCCCATAGCTCTCCTTTTCTATTAATAAACTTTTAATTTATACTTTGGACGTCTTATGCCCTTTACACACAATCGTTTTTTCAGATTAAAAAAGTCTGATAGGAAATTCCGATCTTCTGTGTGGAACTCCATCGGAGAAAAATCCACGCATGCTCAGACTAAATTACAAGACGGGAGCGCTCGTTCTGGTAAAGCTAGCATTTGTAATGGAGATAGCACATTTGTCATGCTGTAACGGACTGAAAAGCACGGAGACTGAAAAGCGCGAATCGGCTAACACCAAACTTTTACTAACATGCGGTAACACGAAATCAGCAAAAGCAGCCCAAAGGGTGGCGCCATTGGATTTGAACTTCCCATTTATAGTGCCATCGTACGTTTTGTACGTCATGGCGTTTTGGACGGTCGGAATTTTGTCTGATGGTGTGTATGCAAGACTGATGGAAGTCAGCTTCACCGGAATTCCGACGGAAAAATCCATAGGATTTTATTCCATCGGAAATCCGATCGTGTGTACAGGGCATTAGCAAGGTTTTTGATTAGCATATTGATTTGCCAGAACTCAAAATCTGATAGAGTCTGGAGAGTGGATATTCACTATGAAACTCCTCAAGTACATATTAAATTCAAAGAACATTTACAGTGGGTTTTGTTTAGATTTTCTTTCTTAATTTAGGCATTCCCACTGATGTGCTGCGGGTTGGCTGCAGCGTGTGTGTGTGATTTTTGTGCGTATTACTTGCGTTTTTAGGTGCGGTCCCATAGACTTCCATTAGGTTGCCTGTTTTTTCCACGTTTTCTGAAAGTGTACCAACATTTCTGCATGCTTTATCTTTGGTGCATTTTCAGAAAATGAGGCAAACACACACAACCTAATAGAAGTCTATGTGACCGCAGCTAAAAACATTGGTAAAATGCAAGAAAAACGCAGATACACCCACACTGCGGCCAAACCACAGTACACCAGTGTGAACCCAGCCTTTATATGACTAAGATTTAAATATATATATATATATATATATATATTTTTTTTTTTTTGTTTGTTTTTTTTGTATTGCTACAGTATGATATATCACAAATTAATGTTATACCTCCTAACATTCATAGAAACATAGAAGTGTGACAGCAGAAAAAGACCAAGTTATTCAATAAGTCTGCCCCATTCTGTCAGCAGGTGGACCACCGGGCTCTTTTTTTTTTTACATAGTTTCTAGTTTCTCCTCATGTGCTGCAGAAAAAAGCCTGATTTTTGCAAGGCTCAATTGCTGAAACTTACTCTACACAGACATGGGAATGGGTAAGATTTACTAGGGTTCAGAAAATCCTGTTAAAAATTTTGCAATCCTTAACTTAGCAGCAAATCCCATTGATATCTGTGGTGGGCGAATTAATAAATTAATGCCATTTTTAGGGCTAATAGGCAAACCCCTGTAAAAACAAATGCATGGAAAGCTTAGGGTAAATTATTTAAAAAAATACAGCATTGCAAGAATCTTTTTATGCAGCTTTGAAGGCAACATTGGAAATACACACATCTTCAGCAGAGCTGAAGGTTAAAGTGATACTAAAGACACAATGTTTAACTTACATTATCCATTCTCTGTATGTATATGAATGATGGCATTGTATTTTGTAATAGAAAATAAATTGAAATAAAATGTTTCATAATTGATATACAGCTGTCACGTGACCCAGCTTTTTCCAAGCCTGTCTGCAGGTAAAAATCAGTGGGGGGGAACTTCTGGTCCTCTCCTGCCAGTCACATGTTAAAAAAAAAAAAAAAACTTTGACATACAGAGCAAAAATATATAATTAATATCAAATAAATGTTTTAAATCATCATTGAAATATAAATTGGAAATCAAAGCTTTTTTATTTTTTGTGCAAAAACATGTAGGCTATCTAAAGGGAGGTTCTGCTAGTCACAACCTGTTTCACGACCCTTCAACCGTTGTCTATTGCTTGTACATGCCTAGAATCACAGAGCGGTGACGCCTTTATCAAGCAACACATAATATCATGCCCCCATAATGTAGAGCTGTTTAGTGGGCATTAACCCTTTCATGACTAAGCCCATTTCTGACATTTGGTGTTTACAAGTTAAAATGCGTATTTTTTGCTAGAAAATTACTTAGAAACCCCAAACATTATATATATATTTTTTTTAGCAGAGAATCTAGAGAATAAAATGGCGATTGTTGCAATATTTTATATCACACAGTATTTGCACAGCTGCGTTTTAAACGCAACTTTTTTGGAAAAATTAACTTTCATGAATTAAAAAAAAAAAAAAAAAGCAAAGTTAGTCCAATTTTTTTGTATAATGTGAAAGATGATGTTACGCCTAGTAAATAGATACCAAACATGTCATGCCTTATAATTGCCCGCACTCGTGGAATGGCGACAAACTACGGTACCTTAAAATCTCCATAGGCGACGCTTTAATTTTTTTTATGGCTACTAGGTTAGAGTTACAGAGGAGGTCTATGACTATAATTATTGCTCTCACTCTGACGATCGCCGCGATACCTCGCATGTGTGATTTGAACGCCGTTTTCATATGCAGGCGCGACTTCCGTATGCGTTTTCTTTGCCGCGCGAGCTCGCAGGGACAGGGGCGCTTTAAAAACTTTTTTTTTTTTTTTATTATTTATTTTATTTATTTTTATAATTAAAAAGTGTTTTTAAAAAAAATAAAAAATTGATCACTTTTATTGCTGTCACAAGGAATGTAAACATCCCTTGTGACAGTAATAAGTGGTGACAGGTACTCTTTATGGAGAGATCGGAGGTCTAAAAGACCCCCAATCCCTCCTTTGTTCTTCAAAGTATTCAGATCGCCGAAAACTGTGATTCTGAATACTGTGTACTTTTTTAAATTTGGCGCCATTGGCAGCCGAGTAACCCGGATGTGACGTCATGACGTCGCTTCCGTGGTTACAGTGAGAAGACTGAATCAAAGCCATTCGCAGCTTTGATTCAGTCTATCTCTAGCCGCCCGAGGTGGCGGATCGTGGATCGGGTCTCCCGGTGGGACGGGAGGCCCGGTAAGAGCGGCGGAGGCGGCGGGAGGGGGGATGTCCCCTCCCGCTCCTCCGGTATAACAACCGAGCGGCTTTTAGCCACATCGGTGGTTATACCTGGAAAGCCAATCGCCGGCTCTAAACAACGGTACCGGGATGATGCCTGCAGCTGCAGGCATCATCCCGGTAAAAACCCCCGAAAGCCGAGGACGCATTTATATGCGTCTGCTCGGCGGGAAAGGGATATGGAGAAAAGAGGGGGTGGGCTGTCCATTACCTGGAGTGTATACACCCATGTGTGACTCTGTACTCATGCGGGTTGCACACATAAGAAAATGGAGGAAATGTACAGAAGGCAACGTCGCTTTTTGATCCTTCGATGTCGGCTCTTCCTATCATTGTGAAGCAGAATTCACCAAGCGTTGGATTGTTCACCCACTAATAGGGAACATGAGCTGGGATTAGACCGTCGTGAGACAGGTTAGTTTTAACCTACTGAGGTTGTGTTGTCGCAATAGTATTGCATGGCCAGCAGATGTGGCAACAGCTGGTCTATGCAATCCCAGGCAGAATTGGGGACACAATCTAGGAGAGAGGGACAGTAAACAGCAGTGTCAACCAGATTTTTTGCACAATACAGAAAATGAATCCCATAGTGACTGAGTGAGTAAGAACAGCAAGTAAACAGTATGTACTGACATTATTGAAGCGCTATTAAATCAACCTTATGTGAAATACAGTGAACCACTATACAATAACATATGTACAAAACTACAAACAATGTGCAACCTGCAAACACCAGTGCAGGTATGATAAAAAAATCAACCTAAGTTCAAAATATAAAGTGCTCTAGTGCCACACACTGATCAACCTCACTGATATGGACTAATGGCTACTAGTGAAGAGCCCAGGTTATAAACACACATAAGCACTATCAAGTCCTAATGTTGCCCAGCTAGATACTCCTCACTATGTTCCTCTCCTTCAGCTGTTCAACAAATCAAGGCGGCTGCCAGTTTTCAGACTTCAGCAGTATGATCGGTAGCTTCAACAAACAGATGAATCATGGAGGACAAGAAAAGAAAAAATCATTGTGCAGCGCTGCATGACCTGCAGGCAATGATAATTCAATCAATGCTCTCACTCACGTGACCGTAGATAAGGTTGTGCACATATCGCCACAATTCAGCTCAGTTGGAGCGATCTCCTTCACAGCTCCTGCTTCCAGTTCCATAGAACATCGCTGGTAGCGTGACTAGGCCCCTCCCCCTATGCGTTGCGTCACACGTCACGTGACTTAGTCATGGGTTTAGCCCAGTGACAGGAAGACCAGTGTATTTATACACATTTTGCACATGCTCCCTTATCCTCTTCCACATAGGTCTTTTTGTGCTCTTGTTCACTCCAATACATAGGACGCACAAAAAGACCTATGTGGAAGAGGATAAGGGAGCATGTGCAAAACATTGAAAACGGTTTTCCGAAACATAATGTTTCAAGACATTTTGCACTATGCCACCAACAAAATCCAGCAGAACTAAAATTCTGGGCTATTGAAAAATTCACACCACACTGGAGGGGTAGCCACAAAGTAAGAGACCTTAGTAAAAGTGAATCCAGATGGATACATGATATGCGCACTTTTACGCCTAGTGGTTTAAACATCGAATTTGATTTGAATTGTTTTATATCCAATTATTAGTTTTTGACTTCATTTTTATATCAACATCTTTTTATATATATATTTTTTTATATATTTTTTTTATATATATTTACATATATATTTTTATATCTCAATACCTCTGTATTTTAGGGTAGTTCTTAATCCTCTTTTTTAAATTATGTTATCCCTTTATTATTTGTTTTAATATGTATTTATTGTATACTTAATTGGTATGTGTGGGCACACAAATGTATGTCACTGGTAATACCTATATTACGGTGAGTGTGGTTGTTGCTACACACCATCTGAGGGAGCCAGTGATTGGGGATTTCCTATGTGACTATTCATTTGGGTGTAGTTACAAAACACACCACTGGAGGGAGTTAGTAGATTTGTCACCTCCAACAGAGGATGTCAATATAGGTTTACAATGATGGTTTTTAATATAGTTGTTATTGTTGTATGATTTATGCAGTCCCTTTATGGACTATTAAAGTTGTGTTTGTTTTTATGTACTATATCTAAATGCAAACCTGTAATTGCACAATGCCTGTCAGCGATGATGGTCAGATAATCCCCTTTTGCCGCCATGGCAACAAAGCACGCTACATGTGTATAAATACACTGGTCTTCCTGTCACTGGGCTAAACCCATGACTAAGTCACGTGACGTGTGACACAACGCATAGGGGGAGGAGCCTAGTCACGCTACCAGCGGTGTTCTACGGAACTGGAAGCAGGAGCTGTGAAGGAGATCGCTCCAACTGAGCTGAATTGTGGCGATATGTGCACAACCTTATCTACGGTCACGTGAGTGAGAGCATTGATTGAATTATCATTGCCTGCAGGTCATGCAGTGCTGCGCAATGATTTTTTATTTTCTTGTCCTCCATGATTCATCTGTTTGTTGAAGCTACCGATCATACTGCTGAAGTCTGAAAACTGGCAGCCGCCTTGATTTGTTGAACAGCTGAAGGAGAGGAACATAGTGAGGAGTATCTAGCTGGGCAACATTAGGACTGGATAGTGCTTATGTGTGTTTATAACCTAGGCTCTTCACTAGTAGCCATTAGTCCATATCAGTGAGGTTGATCAGTGTGTGGCACTAGAACACTTTATATTTTGAACTTAGGTTGATTTTTTTATCATACCTGCACTGGTGTTTGCAGGTTGCACATTGTTTGTAGTTTTGTACATATGTTATTGTATAGTGGTTCACTGTATTTCACATAAGGTTGATTTAATAGCGCTTCAATATTACACATTTAATTACGGTTTTTAGTTTTGAACACTTTTGATTGAGTGCAGCTTTATCATTTGGGCATCTTATGATTGATTGTTTTTCACAATTTCTTGCATAATTTTTGTGCACCATTTTAGCGCTTCAGTACATCATCACATTTTAAGTATGTACTGACAGTTTTAATGATGTTGGTTTATTAAAACTTTAAGCACAAACTAATGGCTGCAATAGTGCTGTGTCTCTTCAGCCGACTCCCAGCTTGAAAGTGAAAGTGATCTGGTGTCTATATAGCCACCAATAACATTATAATAACATGTTTTCAAAAAAATAAACATAACTCTCATTGCCCTGCACACACCGGCAAATGCAAACACAGCCCAGGGTGCACATGTGTATGAAACCGAAATTGTCATCATGGGAGCAATAATTCTAGGACCAGAGCTCATGGTTAACGCTAAACTGATGAGCAGTAAAGGTTTTAAAGTGTCACCTATATACATTTTTGGGTTCATAGTGTGTGTGTTTGGACTAAAATTCATATTATTATATTTTTTCCTGAAAATATGCATTTGATAAATAGTGCAAATATTGTGCACTGTAGAAAATTGCAATTACTAACTTTTTATTCTACAGGGTCTGTGATTACAGAAAATATATAATGTCCTGGGGTTTAAGTAATTCCATGACCAAAAATGCTGATTTTTGTTTATATGTATTCAACAAAACATGCTCTAGTGACAAAGTTGTTAAAGAACATGCTTGAGGGTCACATTAAAGCTGTATTTGATGTTATAAAATAGTACCGTTTTCACTGACACTCTCATCAACAGAATACACTGGCAGTGCATTTTTGGCTGTGGAATAGGATTTTTTTTTCTTTTACAATTAACTTGGCTTGTATGCAGTAGCAACAGTTTGGAAAAATATTTTTTAGGCAATGCTTTTACATCAAATGATAATAGTCCCGCTTTGTCTGGCAGATAAAATTTGGCCAGTATGCCTCTGTTCTTGCTGATGCAAAACTGTATTTTTGCTGATCAATTTCTATCATACTATTATTAAGAATAACAAAATGTACAGATGATACAGCAGTGTACAATTTTCCAGCAAAGGGACGTTTTAATGATAGAGAACTTTCAAGATTGTAATAGAGAAAAAATGTTTTAACAAAAAAGAACACAAGCTGAGACTTTACTAAAAAAATGAAGATACTGCAGAGGATTCAACAGTATAAAATTGGCCAGCAGCAGTATAGTTTTAAACAGGAATAATAGGCCTTGTTCTGCCAGCTGGGCTTCTTATTCATATTTATGTTTATGTGCTTGAAATAATGTGAGTTTTCTTGATTTACTCCAAGCTAGTTATGCAGCGTGCAGGCGCCACCTACTATTCCCTTTTTGGTATAGCTTTGCTGTTTATAGAAGTTACATATTATATTCTTTTAGAATGTGTTAAAAAAGTTGTTTAGGAACCAGTGCATTCTGGAAAAATTCTCTAGAGGAGGTGAGTCAGACACCATTTTAAGAATCTTCAGCAAGGCAGTAAGGCTGTTTCTCCAATCTCTCACCGTCACCTCTTAGTGAGCTTAAAAAGTAGATTTTTTTTATCCCATTTTGTGTTATAGAGCATTATTTCTTTATTATAAGCAATATTGTACTGATTGATGTTTGTTTTATCAATTTGTAGTTTCACCTGGCTTGTTCCAATAAATCTAAGATCAAAGAAATATTGTATCTGAAGTTTATGGAGCAAGAAGGTGTAGCTCCCTGTCCTAGAGACAGAACAGGCCAAACGGGTGTATGCTTAACTTTTGTTTTATCTAAGAGAATAAAGAGATGCAGTAAATATGAGTGATATGTCAGAAGGTGGTTTAGGTGCACTCTTTTGTTTCACCCTTTTCTTTCAAATGATGCGAACAAAAGGCAACTTCAATAACTGATGACCAGTAACAAGTAAATGTTGCACTTTGGACACCCCTATCTCAAAAAACCCCTATTAAAATGGCATATAACCTAAAAAAAATACCCAAAATGCTACCTCTTAAACAAAACCAACCATTTATTTTTAAAGGGAAGTCTTGCAGCAAAAATAAAAAACAAACAAAAAAAAAAGCAGTAAAGCAGTTTAAACTAAACAAAAGGTCCCATAATCATACAACTAAAACCAATATACCCTGAAAATATTATCCAGAAGCCCTCCTCATTTTAAGGAAAGCCGTTAAACTTTCATCTAAAATAAAGGCCATATTAACATAATAAAATAATAAACAATATGTCCCCAAAATAAATGAAAACCCCAAAATACCTCCTTTTTTTTTTAAAGGAAAGTGTTTTAGTCAAAAAAATATTTCAAATGGATGTAACTGCAGCTTCTGACCACAAATTAAGCAAAAAATACAAAGAAGCACCCAAAAACAGCAACAACAAAAAACAGCAAAGGGGTTGATTTTCAAAAGAGGTAGCAGCCAGAAGTATAGTTTTCTTAATGACAATAATCTCTCACCATGTGGTTTATCAGCTTTCTCTATCCTCTACCATATTGACACACTGGCTAGTTTGTAAGGGACTGGCTTATTACAAAGTCCCTCCATTGGCTCCTCAAAACCTGTTGGCCATAAGTCAAAGGTCATGCAAGATCTATGGTTTAAAAAAAATCCCAATTCCAATCTGTACATATATTTGCAGGATCCTACAACTAGCGGAACGGTACTCTCTAAATTAACATTAGAGTGATTGTAAACACTTACAGATACCCAGTGAAGTGACTTGTACTTGTTTATCTGTAGTCTATACAGTAGTTCAAAGTCTAGAATGTATACATCTTTTCTGAGATCTCAGAAAGCAGGGGATGGGGAGCTGAAGTTACACTCAGTGAGAAGAGCTGAGAGCTAATTGGAGGGAAAGGACACTCACACCCTTCACATAGCACTCAGGAACAGAGCTGAGGCTGTCAATCACAGGCTGTGTGCTGGAGCTTCCTCCCCTTTCACCTTTTTACCTCTTGATGTCAGGAAAACTTGCTGGAAGTGACTCATGCAGATAGAAGAGGAATGAGGCAGCAGACAGAAATTACACTTCGTGCTCAAGATTAAGACAAGTACACACTATAGAGGGATGTACTTTTTTCATATTTTAGAGCTTTACAACCATGTTAACTATTTTTAACCCTTTTTCTGCTAGAATCAATAAATAGAAAAGTATATTATATTTGCTTGTTTTAAGCTTTTTTCATTTCAATTTATTCCTGGTTTCTGGTCTGGGCCACAAGAACATTTGAATAATGTCCGTGATCCTTTTTTTGTTTTCACTATCATCCAAATTTTCAGGACAAGCTTTTGGGGTGTGTCTTCTTCAGGGTCTAAGCAGTACTAATACACAACGTTTTATCAGAATGGTAAGTAGGACAATCTCTGAGAAATAAATGCAAGAAAAGGATAAATAAAACATAAACAAATATATATAGCAATGGTAATTAAACTTGGATAGTTAGTAAGATAAGGCAGGGAGAGGGCTATAGACTGGGACCGTGACCTCTGTGATGGTTGCTCCATTCCCCCATTAACAAAGTCACTGTTAATAGAGGAAAGCCCCTTGCAGCACTATTGTATTTTGCCAGCTGGGGGTGCAGGGATCTTTCCAGGCACGGCTGGCAGAATACAATGATTACTGCTAGTGGTTATAGCTGCGGGCAGTAGTTGAATGTAGAACAGGCTCGTTTTACCCAAGTCGATTGACCGATTTAGCAGGGACCGGCCAAATTTCGATCCATGTATGGGCAGTCTGATTGTACCAATTCATCAATCGACTTGGGTGCAATCAGCCTGCCCATACATGGATCAAAATTTGGCTGGTCCCTGCTAAACCAGTCAAATTTCGATCTATGTATGGCCAGCTTTAATGTAAAAAAAAAAGTATCATGGACAGTATTCAATTGTACTTGTTACAAGTGCACTAATATGGCTACAATCACCCCAAACATGATGGCCTAGGCCAAAATAATAGCTTAAATTCCATGGGTCTTCATGGAAATTTCATCTGGAGGAGGGGAAGAGAGGCGTTCTCAGCTATGCACATCCTACTCCCTGCATGCTTGAGCTAATGGATTCCAGGAAGTAAATACTACATGAATCATCTGCCCATACTCAAGATGGCAGCAGTCTCAACAAAATAAATAATGGATGGACATGGATGAATTTAAAATTTTCAAATTTACTCAATTTACATTTGTGGTGCTCAGATACAGTTACTGTATGTTCCACTTTAAGACAACTGATATTGCTTTGGGAATCCTTTATTATGCTTTACATGTTTCAAAAGGTAAAACTGTTACTGTTATTGCTATCAAAAGCAGTCACCATCCACCTGCTACCAGTGTTAGGGAATGTATGAGCTGAGTGCCGGTGCTCAGGATGTTACGTCCAGTACAAATCCATAAGGTCAAAGAGCCGGCAGCACAAATGTTTCTTGTAATGTAACTTTATTCAAGCACTTCAGCAGTTGCAACATCATGAAATTCTAACGTGTTTTGGCCGAGGCCTTACTCATAGCATACAAAAATAAAAATAAAATAAAACTTATATAATGGTACATAACCTCCAGCAATTAAAGGACAGTACAATCTCAATTAAAAACTCCTGGAGTTGATAAAAAACACATGGGGATGATTAGACCAGTGAAAAAAGTAGTGATTGATACACACTATGGAACACTAGTGTTGAGCGTGTGTATCCACCAAACCTCATGCTGAAGCAAGATGCGGTGTGTGTCACCCCCTCTGATGGGTCTTTAAAATGTTTTAAACCAAAAAAAGAAAAAGAATAAAGATTCCCTCCATGCGCCATTCTAAAATGTTTGGATATATTTGATTTAATATTTGCATTTATATTGAGTGCATCATTAACATTTTCCGATATCCTGACTCTCAAATTACGGATAGTACAACCAATGTAAAAAAAACAGTATCATATAAAACTTATTAAAAAGTTCAGAATAAAACTGCAGCAGCGCTACGAACAAAAGTTCAAATGTGCGTCTTCTATAACAATCGCTTATATAGGTGATGAAGTAGTGAATAGTGAATCTAGTTGTATTAAATCCAATTCTTATTCTTAGTGCTCCTTTCACCAGTAGTGTATTTCACCGCGTGGGGGGATTTTTGAAAGTCCCCTTCAGGGGGCGCACTCACCAGATATAGGATAAATGAAAGCCTAGATAAACATTCCTCCTTCAGCAATGATACAATTAAATTTTCATTTTCTTCTCCACCATAGACTTCATGCGATAACACAGGTATATGTAAGGGTAAAGAAATAGCTCCACATAGGGTAATAATGTAAAACCAATTTATTGAAAAAACAGACCCTTTGGTTCCCCCCTTACAAAATCTGCGTACCACAATGAAAATATATACAGGCACTTGAAATTGGAACAAAACGAGCGCTTCAGCGCTAGAAACTTGCCACTGATGAACGCTGGACGTCAGATCCTCTCAGCGTCTCCTGTTTGGCAGGTCCTGGAACGCATCCGCGTCACTTCCGGTTTGCTGAACTGTGTTGGTCACGCCCTGACATTTCGTCACTTCCTGACTTCTTCTGAGATACTTCATCACCTATATAAGCGATTGTTATAGAAGACGCACATTTGAACTTTTATTCGTAGCGCTACTGCAGTTTTATTCTGAACTTTTTAATAAGTTTAATATGATACTGTTTTTTTTATATATGTACATTTCATTTTTAGCAGCTGCTGTTGATTTATACATATTTTACTATTGTTTATATCCTTACGGCATATCATCCACAAGCGCAGAGTGATACTAGGAAGGAGGGCCAGACTATTTTAGTATCTTTTTACATAGTACAACCAATGTATTGTATTTGACAGCTGCTACACTCTATTATGTAAACAACCATTTTGGAATTGCAATTAATGTAGTTTTAAGGGCTAGGATTTTCCTGTAGAGAAAGAGGTGACACTTTTGCTCTTTGTGTGTCTTTTACAATGCTTACATGTATTGAAACCACATGGGTGTGAACCCACTGCCCCAACCATGAACTAAGAGAGGGAGAGTTATAGGAATGTAATAGGGAGGGAGACAACATAGCACCCAAAGTGGGGGCTTTCCTACTTGAAAATTTGCATCCCTGTTGTAACATATCATATAGGGTCTTATCTACATATAAGATAGGAAGGCAGTTTTTAATGATTTTTATGATCTGATTATGTTGCAGGGAATAGGTGGTTACAAAATGAATCCCTCCACTTCTACCATGGAGCCGTTTTTATTTTTTTTAGAGGCAGAATTGTTGATCAAAGCCTTCCCGATCACTCTGCTTAGCTACAAATCTACCTCTATTGATCAAATTTCTGCTATATCCTCGTATCCCTTAGCCTGTCTGAAACAATGTTGCACTCCTGTTTAAAGTCATCCTGTGAGGAACAATTCCTCCTGGCTCCCACAAATTCCCCAATGGAAGTGCATGCACAGTATGGGCAGGATGACAGCTAGAAGCCAGTAAAAATTACCGAGACATTGTTTCCTGAAAGTCTTTGTGGAGACTGAACTATCCTCCACATGTCCTATTAAAGTAACATCAAGATAATCAATCCTGAAAAGATAAAATTAGTGTGTAAACGCTAGGTTCAAATAGTAGGCATTAAGATAACGCATGAAAGGATCTATTGCATGAACCGAACCATGCCATACAAAAATCAAAATTGTCTATAAAACGACAATACCAATCAATTAGCATTCTGTGAGTACTATCATGGTAAAAAATAAAAGTTTCCTCCCACCAGCCCATATATAGAATTGAAAATGAAGGGGAGAATTTAGAGCCCTTTGAGGCACCACAGCACTGTAAATTAAAATTGGAATCAAACATGAAATAGTTGTGCTGTAAAAATTCTATGGCCAAATAGAAAAATTCACACAGCTCTTGATTTTAACAACTATATAGTGTAAGATGATGTTTAACTTCTTCAAGAGCTAAGTGGTGTGATATGCAGGATAACAGTGCTTTAACATCTACAGTAATCTAGATACCAGTGGATTACCATTTTACTTCCTGTGCATGGGTTAAAAGGTGCCCTGTATCCCTGAGATAACCTGTCATACATTTAACCAGAGACTCATTTACTAAGCCTTTCCAACAGGGACCCTATGCCTGCCACAATCGGACGGCCCTGGACAGGGGAATGTTGTTTGTGAAATCTTGGAAGATGGTGGAAAATGGGTATAACTGGCTGATCAACAGTTAAGAAGTCCACAGTTTTCTTATTTATCGCTCCCATATCCCTACCATCATCCAAAAGTTGTAATAGCTTAAAGCGGTTGTATAGGTAAATTTTTTACTTTTACCTACAAGTAAGCCTATAATAAGGCTTACCTGTAGGTAAAAAAATATCCCTTCGCAATGAGTTGCTGAATGCAGCGGCACATGCGCACAGGGGATTTTCAGTTTAAGGCCTGGCAGCCGCAGGACCTCGCCGGAAAGAAGTCTCCCGCGCGCATGTGGGAGTGACAACATCGCGGCTCCAGCCACTCAGAGCGCTGGAGCCACGTTACCCGGAAGACACGCCGAGGCAACATGTCGCCAACCTCGGCGTGGACCAGGTAAGTTACCAATGCCTCGTTCTAAGGTAAGTATTTCATAATGAGCTAGTATGCGGTGCATAATAGCTCATTATGCATTTTGCTTTACGGAGTAAAAAAAAAAATAACGTTCTGCGGGTATACAACCGCTTTAAGCTGTATGGTTCCTGTGGGATCAGAACCAAGCAACCAATATGTGTTAACATAATTTAACTGCCTCAGTGCCTCTGATTTGTAGCAATCAGTGTCTAAAACTACTACTGCTCCACCCTTATTCGCTTGAATCGTTTTTTTTAATATTTTTTAAACTCTGTAGGGCCAGGTATTTCACCTTATTCATATTGAGTTTAGTAGAACACATATAAGACCCAGATGACTTCTTTAGTTTATTAGGCTCTGTTTCAACAATTTACTGAAAAGAGTCAACTACTTTATTTCTAGCCTGAAATTGTTCTATACACCAGTTTCATATTGATTTTCCACTTCCGGACCACCTAACTGTAAATGTACGTCATTACTTTTAAATATATTAAAATAAATATTAAATATGTGGCTATCTCCCATAACCCCATTATTTTTTTTAAACAGCAGGCAATCCGGCATCTGATAAAAGTGGTCCCAGTGGCAGATTCGCCACGGGACAACTTTAATAGGCGGCGGAAGAGGTGCTCCTCCCACCGCTTTCCGGTCATTTCCCCCGATTACCAGAGCTGTCGGTAAAGGGGGGAACGATCTGATCCCCTGGAGCAAGATTTCCCCCACTCGACTCTATGCCCTTTAAGGACCGGAGCGACGTCAAGCGTCACTTCTGCCCTCCGGCCTAAAAGGCCCATTTTTTTTTTGGGTGTAAAAGACAATTATTATTTTTTCATTTTGCTTTTAAGTGTAAATGTGAGATCTGAGGTCTTTTTAACCCAAGATCTCCCATTAAAGAGGCCCTGTCCTGCTTATTTATTTTACATGGTATGTTTACATTTGTAATAGGAATAACAGTGATTTTTTTTTTTGAAAGAGACAGTGTCAAAATTTTAAATAAAAATTTTAATTTTAATTTTTTTTTTAAAGCCCCCGTCCCTCCGAGTGCATGTGCAGAAGTGAGCGCATTTGCAAGTTGCACACACATATGTAAACGGTGCTCAATACCCTTGTTCCACACATGTGAGGTATCTCCGCAAATGTTAGAGTGAGAGAAATAATTCTAGCACTAGACCTCCTCTGCAACTCTAAACCGGTAACCCGTAAAAAAAAATTAAAGCATTGCCTATGGAGATTTTTAGGTACCGTAGATTGTCGCTATTCCACGAGCGTGCACATTTTGAAAGCATGACATGTTAATGTTCAATATACTTGGCATAAAATTATCTTTCACATTATACAAAAAAATTGGGCTACCTTTACCGTTTTCTTATTTTTTTATTCAAAAAAGTGTATTTGTAAGACTGCTGCGCAAATACGGTGTGAAATAAAGTATTGCAACAATCTACATTTTAATCTCTAGGGTCTTTGCTAAATATATATATATATATATATATATATATATATATATAATGTTTGGGGTTCTTAGTAATTTTCCAGCAAAAAATACTGATTTTAATTTGTAAACAACAAATGTCAGAAATAGGCCTGGTCCTTAACCACTTCAGATCCCACCCATAGTCAAACGAAGTCCACAGATGGGATCTCCCATCCTGGGTGGACGTCATATGACGTCCTGGGCTTCCCGGCCATTTAGGGGGCACGCCCGGACCTGGTGCACGTGCCCGGCGGCCACGATGTCCGCCGGGCACCCGCGATTGCCCACAATCAGAGCAGGACCATGGATCTGTAGATCCACGTCCTGTCAGAGGTGAGGAGACCAATGTGTGTTCCCAGTACAGAGGAACACAGATCGGTCTCCTCCCCTTGTGAGTCCCCTACAGTTAGAATCGCTCACTAGGGAACATATTTAACCCCTTCAGCGCCCCCTAGTGTTTACCCCATCCCTGCCAGTCACATTTATACAGTAATCAGTGCAGTTTTATAGCACTAATCGCTGTATAAATGTGAATGATCCCAAAAATGTGTCAAAAGTGTCCGATATGTCCGTCGCAATGTCACGGTCACAATAAAAATCGCAGATCGCCGCCATTACTAGTAAAAAAAAAAATGCAATAAATCTATCCCCTATTTTGTAGACGCTATAACCTTTGCGCAAACCAATCAATATACGCTTATTGTGATTTTTTTAACCAAAAATATGTAGAAGAATACGTATCGGCCCAAACTGTGAAAAAATTTTGTTTTGTAGACGCTATGACTTTTGCGCAAACCGATCAGTAAACGCTTATTGCGATTTTTTTTTACCAAAAATATGTAGAAGAATACGTATGGGCATAAACTGAGGAAAAAAAAATATATATTTTTTGAGGATATTTATTGTAGCAAAAAGTAAAAAATATTGCATTTTTTTCAAAATTTTCACTCTATTTTTGTTTATAGCGCAAAAAATAAAAAACACAGAGGTGATCAAATACCACCAAAAGAAAGCACTATTTGTGGGAAAAAAAGTATGTCAATTTTATTTGGGAACCGCGTAGCACGACTGCGCAATTGTTCGTTAAAGCGACGCAGTGCCGAATCGCAAAAAGTGCTCCGGTAAGGAAGGGGGTAAATTCTTCTGGGGCTGAAGGGGTTAAGTGGTTTAATGTAGCTTACTTGGAAAGCAAAGTGTATATGTATATGTACAAAATTTGCAGTAGAATTGATTTTCTTCTTTACATAAACTTGTTTCTGAAAAAGTTGATATTTACAAAAATGAAAAGAGCACGTAAAGTTTTGATATGGTAAGGGACTTACTTTATAATGTTTTGGCAGAACACCAGTTTAGAGGCAAATCAGATTCTATCAAGTTGCTTTGTCAATCTAAAATACATGAATTAGACTGCCACAACAAGCATTAGTTGTAAAGAAAGATGTAACTTTTATTGACTTAATTCATGCCAACACACTTCAAAGATTGGATTAGCATATGGACAACCCATGGCAGTTGCTTCTGACATATTGAAAGAAATGAAGTAAACTTATTTGTAACTAAATCAGCACTTTCTTGATTTACTGCCCTGAATAGTAACTATTTTATGGCCCGATCAGCTGGATGATACTGTGTCTCATAAGGGTTTCCAATTTCATCTAGCTAGCATTTCTCTCTCTCTCTCTGCAATGAACATTTTCTAAGAAAACAGTCTTTTCATTAACCACTTAAGCCCCGGATCATTTTTCTGGTCAAAGACCAGGCCACTTTTTGCGATTCGGCACTGTGTCACTTTAACTGACAATTGCGTGGTCGTGCGACATGGCTCCCAAACAACATCCTATTTTTCCCACAAATAGAGCTTTCTTTTGGTGGTATTTGATCACCTCTGCGGTTTTTATTTTTTGCGCTATAAACAAAAATAAAGCGACAATTTTGAAAAAAATTCAATATTTTTTTACTTTTTGCTATAATAAATATCCCCCAAAAATATATCATTTATTTTTCCTCATTTTAGGCTGATACGTATTCTTTTACATATTTTTGGTAAAAAAAAAAACGCAATAAGCGTTTACTGATCGGTTTGCGCAAAAGTTATAGCGTTTACAAAATAGGGGATAGTTTTATGGCATTTTTATTAATATTTTTTTTTTACTAGTAATGGCGGCGATCAGCGATTTTTATCGTGCCTTCGACATTATGGCGGACACAACGGACACTTTTGACACATTTTTGGGACCATTGTCATTTTACAGCGATCGGTGCTATAAAAATGCACTGATTAGAGAGGGCACATTCGCGGAGTATCCAAGATGGCCGCTTGAGCCGGAGCTCCACCACACCTAGCTCTAGCGCCGCTCACAGCACCGCACAGAGGGACCACCGACGAGCTACAACGGGCGATCCAGACTCCCAGTTCACCAGGGGATCCCGCCGCATGAGTGGAAGCCAGGTACGGAGAGACCTCGGGCCGCAATTTGACCGGGTTCAGCCGCCGGGGTATACCAAGATGGCCGCCGCGGCCCAGCTACACGCTGCAAACATGGAGGGACATGCAGAGCAGAGGCAAGTGTTAGCGCCCGCCACCCTGTCATACACCCCAGCCAGTCAAAGCCTGCTCATGCAACATATGACCCCATCCCCAGCGTCTACTGAATCATTACTTAGCAGACACTTTGGGGACAATGCTGTCCCCTTAGCAGGGACACCCTCTCATGCACACCAAGGAGGCCCCTACCTTACATCCCCGAATAATGAAGAATGTCCCCATCACGATGATCTATTCCAGAAATTGTCTACTTTACTGGAGAGGGGACTGGCCAACACAGCAGCCAAGATTACTGGCGATATAAAAGCTGACTTCCAGAACCTAGGTTCCAGGATGGAAGCCATAGAGAACAAGCTGGATTTGACAGTAGCAACCACTAACCAGAATTCTAGCCACATCCAGACACTTCAAGATAGGCTCGACTCAGCCCTACTGAGAATCGATGAACTTGAAGATAGATCCAGGAGATCCAACTTCAGAATCAGGGGTCTCCCTGAAACCTTTACAGAGGTCCCACAAGCGACACAGGAAATAATTAAATCCCTGATCCCTAACATACCGCAACACCGTTTGGAATTGGACAGGGTTCATAGAGCCCTGGGCCCTCCTAGAAAAGATGGTTCCCCCAGGGATGTAATCGCTAAACCTCACTTTTACCAGGTAAAGGAGGAAATAATGAAGCAATCCAGAGCGGCGAAACAGATCTCCCATCAAGGTCACCTTATCCAAATTTTTGCTGACCTATCCCCCTCCACGATCCAGAGAAGAAGGGCCCTGAAACCTCTCTTAGGGATCATGGCCCAGAAGGACATCAAATACTGGTGGGCATTCCCATTTGCCGTTAAGTTCATTTTCAAGAGTAAACCCTATTCGTTCTCTAACTTCCAAGATGGCGAGAAGACCCTCCTTTCACTGAAGCTGATCTCGCTAGAATCGGATATGGACACATCAAACCCAGCCAACAACTCTACTAAAAGGCCACCACCCACCAGCCCCCTGACGCCCCTGTGGAACAACCCGAAATCGAAGAAAGCGAAAGACATTCGCCCGACCTGAGTATTGCCAGCAATTAATTTTATTTTATTTTTATATTTCCTACTCTCTACCTTGGCTCCCAAAGGGAGTACTCATCAGAGACTTCCTCTTATTCTGAAAGGGGCAATTGCCCTTCCAAATTCTATTGAACAAACTTTCTTAATTTTCAGTATATTAAGATATGGATCCGATCTAGGGTTTTCCCCAATTGATTTTGCTTATAGTCCTGGATAAGGCCTTAAACAAACCTGTTGGCTCATTATTACCATCTGCTAGAAGACAGAAACCTTATGTTTCTCACATGGTTGTTTCTATGAGTTGGGCTCATAGTGGCCCCCTAATGTTAGTTGGTTAGTTACTGAACTAAATGTTTCCCCTCAATTATAATAGATAGTAGCTCTAAGATGTTCACCACATTGCCTGCTCTGAAAAGGGGCGGGTGAGGGGTAGTTATCCAGATGCTCATCCCAGGGGACTGGAGGTCCCTCCTTTATGGGAATTTAAACCCTCTGTGCTAGGTATTTCTAAATGAACAAAAGTTAGTTGAGCGCCGTGGAGCTGGGTGTTCAGCATGTGCCTCCGCCTATCCCTCAGTCTCCCGAAGATTTGTGGGATGGGTTGTCTGCTCACAGTGGTGCAGACACTTTTTGTAAGGTCCGGCCCGGGGGAAGGGTTATTTCCCCAGGGAGCGGACCGTCTTTCTCTGAAGAGGCTGTCTATGGTCTCTTCCTCTATCTTTTCTATCTTGCTCTTTCTGTATACCCCTTCCCTCTCCCTCCTCCCCTCCCCCTTCTACGAACTAAGATGCTTAACAATTGTGTGTTTCTCAGAATCCGTCCAGGTTATCACTGAGGTTCCTAATCAAACCAAACCATCTCACAGAAGGTCCATACAGAAGGCAACTAGAGATCCGGCTCACCTAAAGGTAAGTGACGCAGGGATAGACAGCATACACTCAACTCCTCTCCATGGCTAATGCACCAAAACCTATACTTAAAATAGCTACCCACAACGCCCAGGGTCTTAATTCTCCAATAAAAAGGAGAAAAATATTTGACAGTTACAAATCCCTGGGACTAGATGTGGTTTTGATTCAAGAAACTCACTTCCCTAGACGGTACAGCCCTGTCTTTTTACACCATCACTTCCCAGTTTTTTATTTGGCAAAGGCAGAAGACAAATCAAAAGGGGTTGCAATTTTATTTTCAAAATCTTGCAATTTCACTTGGCAAGCCGAGTACAAAGACCCAGAAGGCAGGTTTCTTTTAGTGAAAGGCCAAATTGAGGGGCACGTTTTCTCCTTTATCTCATACTATGCTCCAAATAAGGGGCAACTGAGGTTTTTTCAGTCAATGATGTCAACCCTGAGCCCTATGTTGGAGGGGACTCCCATATTTGGGGGTGACTCCAACATGGCGCTTGATCGTGGGCTAGATAAGTCCAACCCAGCCAAACCCATCCTAACTCGCCCCACCAGGGCCAGCCTAAAATTTGCTAGATTACTCCATGCTCAGGGTTTGGCAGACGTTTGGCGTGAACAGAACCCAACGACAAGAGATTATACCCATTTCTCTAACCCCCATCAATCCTATGCCAGGATAGATCACATTCTCATCCCCTCACATCATCTTCCACATGTCAATGATGCTCGGATTATAGACACGTCACTCTCGGATCACTCTATTGTGTTAGCATCTCTCGACTCACTCTCACACAGACCCAAACATTTCCAGTGGAGGCTTAATGAGTCAATCTTGTCAGACCCCATTAATGTGATCGAGATTAATAAAGCACTAACCGAATACTTCTCTTTAAATAACGATGGGGAGGTATCCGCAGAAGTACTCTGGGCAGCCCATAAAGTAACCGTCAGAGGTAAACTTATCCAGCTCGCATCCAAAATCAAAAGAGAAAGAATGGCTGATATAGTTAGATTGGAAAGAATGTACGCTTCTCTCAGAGCCCAACATAAAAAAGACCCGACCAGAATTAGCATGACACAAATAGACTCAGTCAGACTGCAACTTAACTTAGCCCTGACAACACGAGCTGAAAAACTGATCCGATGGAGCGGAGCGAAATTTTATACCCAGAAGGACAAATTAGGCAAGATGCTGGCCAATAAACTCACCCCCAGGGTGAGGCTAAACACAATCCCGAGGATCAAATCTCATAATCAGACCACGACTTCTGATCCCTCCAAAATCCTTACAGCTTTCAGAGAGTTCTATGACAAGCTTTATAGTGCTGGTCAGCAGGTTTCCGCTAGTTCCATCTCACGTTTTCTAGACACCCTTCCTATTCCTAAACTCTCTGATGAACACAAAACCATCATGGAGGACCCAATTTCAGTGGAAGAATCCATGGAGGTTATCAAAAACCTAAAGGGGGGAACGGCTCCAGGTCCAGACGGTCTATCGGTCCCCTACTATAAAACCTTCTCAGAGATAGTAGCGCCCTTTATGACAAAATTTTTTAACGAAAAAACATCCGGTTCCCCCCTAAAACCTGACCTAAACTCAGCATTCATTACTGTTATCCCGAAACCCGATAAAAATCCAGAAGAGGTAGCTAACTATAGACCAATATCGTTGATAAATAACGATTTAAAGATCCTCACCAAAGTCCTAGCAAACAGACTAAACTCATTCATCAGCTCCTATATTCACAGAGACCAAGTGGGATTTATCCCAGGTAGACAGGGCCCTGATCAAACTAGAAGAGCTATTGATATAGTCTCGATCTTACAGTCTAATTGGCCAGGAGGACCTAAGCAACAGGGAATGCTACTTTCCCTGGACATACAAAAAGCATTCGATACTGTGTCCTGGCAGTACATCTTTACCCTGTTAGAGCATTGGGGCTTTGGGAATCAATTTATCGGAACCTTGAAAGCACTATACTCCACGCCCACAGCGCGTATTCGAATTCAAGGACATTACTCCTCCCCGATCCACATAGCAAGGGGAACAAGGCAAGGCTGCCCGTTGTCACCCGCAATCTTTGCATTGGCCATAGAGACATTGGCGATAGCTATACGAGAGAATCCTGATGTAAAGGGGGTTTCTTGTGGGCCCCAAATGCACAAATGTGGGTTATTTGCGGATGACTTAATACTCTTTATTACCTCCCCTCTAACCTCCCTACCTAATTTGAATAAAATTATTTTCTCTTTTGCGACAGTATCAGGTTTGCAGGTTAACTTTGCCAAATCCCAAGCCCTAAACGTCTCTCTTAACCCTGAGATGGTCTCCCTACTTAAAATGAATTTTAAATTTGCCTGGAATGAATACAATATCAAATATTTGGGTATCTCCCTTACTTCTAAATTTGAGTCCCTTTACGCTAAAAACTTCCCTCCCATGTACCACAAGTTAGAGCAAGACCTAAAACTATGGTCAAAGCAAAATTTATCTTGGTTGGGAAGAATAAATGCTGTCAAGATGACACTATTGCCTAGACTGCTCTACCTCTTCCGAGCTCTCCCCATCCCACTGAGGAGGGACCATCTCAAGTCACTCCAGAGCAAAATTATACAATTTATTTGGGGGGGATCGGGATACAGGATCAACCAACAGACTCTTTACCACTCTAGAAAACGAGGAGGACTGGGTGTGCCAAACTTGTATAGATATTTCTTAGCATCAAGACTGTCCCAGTTCTCCACTGTATATACTAAAGGGAGAAAACCAGACTGGATACAAATCGAACGCCAGGCGGTTCCACATCATACCCTGGATTACCTATTGTGGTGTTCACCCAAAAATAGACCACCTATCTTGGCCCCCACTCTCTCACACTCCTTTGCTTTGTGGGATAAATTGAAATTGAATCCTAACCTTACCTCAGCCATGCAACCCCTCTCACACCTATTCCGTAACCCGAGTTTCCCCCCAGGGTTAAACATAAAGGCCTTTCAATGGTGGCTGGACAAAGGGCTGTACCGTATAGGCCATTTCTTCACGTCTAGAGGCCCACTCTCTCTGGCCTACTGTGTAAGCAATCTCGACCTTCCTCAGTCTGAGAGATTTCGGTTTCAGCAAATTAGCCACTTCTTGCATAGAATATGGCCCGAAAAGCCTAATCCTCCCAAATTTTCAAATTATGAAATCTGGTGCAGTCAACCCATGGAGCAGAGGGGAGGCATATCAGTCATCTATGCGTCACTTTCCCAACCGACTGATAAATCCCCTTACATGTTAGCCTGGGAGGGAGACTTCAAGTTTCAGTGGAGCTTGGAGACCTGGCAGTCTGCTCTAGCCACAGCCTATAAAGGAATCATCAATACATCTCTCATGGAAGCAAATTTAAAAATTATGACTAGATGGTATATGACACCAACACGACTGGCCAAGATTTTTCCAACAGCCGACCCGTTATGCTTCCGGGGATGTCATCTGAGGGGCACAATCGCCCATCTGTGGTGGGAATGCCCTAGAATCAGGTCCTTCTGGAGAAAGATATTAACTCTCATTAAAAGAGTCACGGGTTGCGAGATTCCCAGGTCTCCGGAAACCATTTTACTAAATGCTCATATTCCCAAGATATCCAAACACGATCGTATACTAATCCACTATATATTGCTAGGAGCCAAAATTACACTAGCCAAGGCGTGGAAGCACCCAAATGTCTCCACTAAAGCAGCGATCAGGAAAGTATCTTGGATCATGGCCCAGGAAAAGCTTGCCAGTATCATTAACGATTCAACAAGTAAATTTGAGAAGGTTTGGGAACCATGGGCTCAGTTCTTGGGTATTTCTCTAGTTCCTGGATTAGCGCACAATTAAAACCTGGATTAAATTAAGCACTTAGTGAACCTCGCCTCCCTTCCCTACCCCCACCCTACCCTAACCCCCGTCTTCCCTACCTTTCTTCTTTCTGACTACCTCTCCTTTCTTCTAACAGGGTATCGAATTACTATTAATGGTACAACAATGGAGGTCCTCTTAGGAGTGAGTCAGCCCCGTCGGGGGTTTCCCCCCTGGGGGGGGGGTTCCCTCCCTCTGGCACAGCATGTTCCCTTTTGGGGTGCCGGAGGGAGGGAGCTCCGTGGCACCTTCCCTGCCCCGGATGTAGGGGACTGGAAGAGAGAATTTAACACCCCAGGCTCTGTTGATAAGGCGAGGTTGGGAGGGAGTGTACCTTTGATTGAACTCTGTATGCCAGGTGATATGATTAACCACTTGATAGAATTGTTTACGATTACAGATCTTCCTTAATTTTTGCACTTTCGCTGTGTACTTTTCCAGCCCGCCCATGCTATCGGCCAAAAACTGTTATCTTTTATATTGCTATCGTATTTGTTACTCTGTATTTTCCTATTTGAAAATAAAATACTTTGAAAGAAAAATGCACTGATTACTGTGAAAATGACACTGGCAGTGAATGGGTTAACCACTAGGTGACGCTGTAGGGGTTAAGTGTGCCCTAGGGAGTGCTTCTAACTGTAGGGGGGATGGGCTGTGTGTGACACAACAGTGATCACCGCTTGCGATTACAGGAAGCTGTGGTCACTGTCCTGTCACTAGGAAGACTGGGGAAATGCTTGTTTACATAAGCATTTCCCTCTTCTTCTTCACCGTGACACGATCGCGGGTCCGTGGGACCCGTGGTCGGAGTCATGGAGCTTGCGGTGCGCACACGTCCATAATGCCGCTTCCTAAAGGGGACGTATATATACGTCCTTTTGCCTGCCCATGCCATTCTGCCGACGTATATCTGCGTGCGGCGGTCGGAAAGCAGAATGTTTAAGGGAAATCAGTCACATATAAATGCTCACTTCATGTGTACTCTAGAATAATAATTTCTTAGCAGATGGAAGGGTGTAAGATGACTTCAAAAAATTAAGCTGAAATATATGGGGATATGACATTACATTCCAATCAAACATAACCAATGATTGAGCATAGCATGCCACCCTGCTGTGCAAAATTATCCAGCCACCAGTACTCCAGTGTAGAGATGGCCTTGCGGTTTGCCCCTCAGTCGGTTCGCGGCAAATTTTGCACGTTCGCTATTCGCCGAACCGGCAGACATATATCGCTATTCGCGGCCGCCATATTCTTTAACATTGTGAAGAACTTTGACCCATGACACATCCATCATGTGGTACAGGACAGCCAATGGAGATATTTCAGCACTAGGGATGGGCCCGGTGCTCGATTCGAACCCACGTTTGAATCGAGCACCGGGCGTTCGCTCGCTCGGCGAGCCCAGAACTATTTGGGCCGTTCGCATCACATTCGTGTGATGCGAGCGGCCCCGCAATGCATTGCGGCTGGCGCGGCCGGCGCAGTGCATTTCTGGCTGATGATTGGCCAAGCATGCACTGTGACCCCGCATGCTTGGCCAATCACAGCGCCCGTAACTCGGAGAGCAATAATTGGCTACAGGCAGGACGCCTGTAGCCAATTACAGCTCAGGGGCTTTAGTACACGCCCCACCATGTAAAAGGCCGCCACGCCGTCGGCCCCGGTCACATGAGTTCCGGCTTTAGGAGAGATCAGTCTGCTGATTCTGTCTTTGCTTGATACTGAAAGATTTGCTTTTCTTTGCTAAACCATTGGCTATTTCTTTGCTAAACCATTGCTACCTAAGTCATTGATCGTTCATTGCTGCTGATTGCACAGTTAGTGTGTTATTAGCTGCTGCTGGGGATTAGTCTGGTGCGTGCTTACTGTTAGTACAGTATTGCAGTAGTACCAACCGCAGTGCTGTTAGCACAGCATTGCACCCCAACAGCACCCATAGGACTTCTAGTGTGTTAGTGGCAGCAAACAGAGCTCCTATATTTTCTTCTCAGCAGCACCCATAGGACTTCTAGTGTGTTAGTGGCATCACACAGAGTTCCTATATTTTCTTCTCAGAAGCACCCATAGGACTTCTAGTGTGTTAGTGGCATCACACAGAGCTCCTATATTTTCATCTCAGAAGCACCCATAGGACTTCTAGTGTGTTAGTGGCATCACACAGAGCTCCTATATTTTCTTCTCAGCAGCACCCATAGGACTTCTAGTGTGTTAGTGGCAGCAAACAGAGCTCCTATATTTTCTTCTCAGCAGCACCCATAGGACTTCTAGTGTGTTAGTGGCATCACACAGAGCTCCTATATTTTCATCTCAGAAGCACCCATAGGACTTTTAGTGTGTTAGTGGCATCACACAGAGCTCCTATATTTTCTTCTCAGCAGCACCCATAGGACTTCTAATGTGTTAGTGGCATCACACAGAGCTCCTATATTTTCTTCTCAGCAGCACCCATAGGACTTCTAGTGTGTTAGTGGCAGCAAACAGAGCTCCTATATTTTCATCTCAGAAGCACCCATAGGACTTCTAGTGTGTTAGTGGCATCACACAGAGCTCCTATATTTTCATCTCAGAAGCACCCATAGGACTTCTAGTGTGTTAGTGGCATCACACAGAGCTCTTATATTTTCTTCTCAGCAGCACCCATAGGACTTCTAGTGTGTTAGTGCCAGCAAACAGAGCTCCTATATTTTCTTCTCAGCAGCACCCATAGGACTTCTAGTGTGTTAGTGGCATCACACAGAGCTCCTATATTTTCATCTCAGAAGCTCCCATAGGACTTCTAGTGTGTTAGTGGCATCACACAGAGCTCCTATATTTTCTTCTCAGCAGCACCCATAGGACTTCTAGTGTGTTAGTGGCAGCAAACAGAGCTCCTATATTTTCTTCTCAGCAGCACCCATAGGACTTCTAGTGTGTTAGTGGCATCACACAGAGCTCCTATATTTTCTTCTCAGCAGCACCCATAGGACTTCTAGTGTGTTAGTGGCATCACACAGAGCTCCTATATTTTCATCTCACAAGCACCAATAGGACTTCTAGTGTGTTAGTGGCATCACACAGAGCTCCTATATTTTCTTCTCAGCAGCACCCATAGGACTTCTAGTGTGTTAGTGGCAGCAAACAGAGCTCCTATATTTTCATCTCAGAAGCACCCATAGGACTTCTAGTGTGTTAGTGGCATCACACAGACCTCTTATATTTTCTTCTCAGCAGCACCCATAGGACTTCTAGTGTGTTAGTGGCATCACACAGAGCTCCTATATTTTCTTCTCAGCAGCACCCATAGGACTTCTAGTGTGTTAGTGGCAGCAAACAGAGCTGCTATATTTTCATCTCAGAAGCACCCATAGGACTTCTAGTGTGTTAGTGGCATCACACAGAGCTCCTATATTTTCATATCAGAAGCACCCATAGGACTTCTAGTGTGTTAGTGGCATCACACAGAGCTCCTATATTTTCTTCTCAGCAGCACCCATAGGACTTCTAGTGTGTTAGTGGCATCACACAGAGCTCCTATATTTTCTTCTCAGAAGCACCCATAGGACTTCTAGTGTGTTAGTGGCATCACACAGAGCTCCTATATTTTCTTCTCAGAAGCACCCATAGGACTTCTAGTGTGTTAGTGGCATCACACAGAGCTCCTATATTTTCTTCTCAGCAGCACCCATAGGACTTCTAGTGTGTTAGTGGCAGCCAGGGATGAGCCGAACACCCCCCTGTTCGGTTCGCACCAGAACCTGCGAACAGACAAAATGTTCGTGTAAACTTTAGAACCCTATTAAATACAATGGACTCGAACGTTCGAAATCTAAAGTGTTAATTATAAAGGCTAATATGCAAGTTATTGTCCTAAAAAGTGTTTGGGGACCTGGGTCCTGCCCCAGGGGACATGTATCAATGCAAAAAGAAGTTTTAAAAACGGCCGTTTTTTCGGGAGCAGTGATTTTAATAATGCTTAAAATGAAAAAATAAAAGTGAAATATTCCTTTAAATTTCGTACCTGGGGGGTGTGTATGATATGCATGTGAAGTGGCGCATGTTTCCCGTGCTTAGAACTGTCCCTGCAAAAAGTGTCATTTTTGAAAGAAAAAAAATGCATTTAAAACTCACTCGCGGCTATTAATGAATTGTCGGCTCCCGGCAATACATACAAAAGTCATTGAGAAAAAAAAAAAAAAAAAGCGTGGGGGTTCCCCAGAATTCAATTACCAGGCCCTTCAGATCTGGCATGGATTTTAAGGGGAACTCCACCCCAAGTTTAAAAAAAAATGGCGTGGAGTCCCCCTAAAAATCCATACCAGACCCCTTATCCGAGCACGCAACCTGGCCGGCCGCAGGGGAAAAGGGGGGGACGAGAGAGCGGCCCCCCCTCCCTCCTGAACCGTACCAAGCCACATGCCCTCAACATGGGGAGGATGTCCCCATGTTGATGGGGACAAGGGCCTCATCCCCACAACCCTTGCCCGGTGGTTGTGGGGGTCTGCGGGCGGGGGGCTTATCGGAATCTGGAAGACCCCTTTAACAAAGGGGACCCCCAGATCCCGCCCCCCCCCATGTGAATTGGTAACGGGTACATTGTACCCCTACCATTTCACGAAGAAAGCGTAAAAAAAATGTTTAAAAAAACACACAAACACCTTGAAAAAGTCCTTTATTTAAAAAAATAAATAAATAAACATTCCAGCGGTGAAATCCAGTGTCCCGCGGCGATCCCGATGTCCAGCGCTGTCCTTCATTGGTTGTGCCTGAGCGGACCTGATGGGGAACTCCCTCTCAGTATTTTAAATGTATAGACCCGCCCCTTCTAAAGTTCCCCATCAGGTCCGCTCAGCGGACGAGATGCGGAACATGAGAAGGGGCGGGTCTATACATGTATTACCAAAGTGAGAGCAGTTCCCCATCAGGTCCGCCCCCTCGGTATGTCAGACCCGCCTACGTCATTGGCTTGAGCTTAAATTTACATAGTGAAGGAAGTTCCCCGCTCAAGCCAATGACGTAGGCGGGTCTGACATACCGAGGAGGCGGACCTGATGGGGAACTGCTCTCACTTTGGTAATACATGTATAGACCCGCCCCTTCTCATGTTCCGCATCTCGTCCGCTGAGCGGACCTGATGGGGAACTTTAGAAGGGGCGGGTCTATACATTTAAAATACTGAGAGGGAGTTCCCCATCAGGTCCGCTCAGGCACAACCAATGAAGGACAGCGCTGGACATCGGGATCGCCGCGGGACACTGGATTTCACCGCTGGAATGTTTTGTTTTTGTTTTTTTAAATAAAGGACTTTTTCAAGGTGTTTGTGTGTTTTTTTAAACATTTTTTTACGCTTTCTTCGTGAAATGGTAGGGGTACAATGTACCCCTTACCAATTCACATAGGGGGGGGGGCCGGGATCTGGGGGTCCTCTTTGTTAAAGGGGTCTTCCAGATTCCGATAAGCCCCCCGCCCGCAGACCCCCACAACCACCGGGCAAGGGTTGTGGGGATGAGGCCCTTGTCCCCATCAACATGGGGACATCCTCCCCATGTTGAGGGCATGTGGCTTGGTACGGATCAGGAGGGAGGGGGGGCCGCTCTCTCGTCCCCCCCTTTTCCCCTGCGGCCGGCCAGGTTGCATGCTCGGATAAGGGGTCTGGTATGGATTTTTAGGGGGACTCCACGCCATTTTTTTTTTAATTTGGGGTGGAGTTCCCCTTAAAATCCATGCCAGATCTGAAGGGCCTGGAATGGATATTTGGGGGAACCCCACGTCAATTTTTTTTTTATTTGCGGCGGGGTTCCCCTTAATATCCATTCCAGACCTGAAGGGCCTGGTAATTGAATTCTGGGGAACCCCCACGCTTTTTTTTTTTTTTTTTATCAATGACTTTTGTATGTATTGCCGGGAGCCGACAATTCATTAATAGCCGCGAGTCAGTTTTAAATGCATTTTTTTCTTTCAAAAATGACACTTTTTGCAGGGACAGTTCTAAGCACGGGAAACATGCGCCACTTTACATGCATATCATACACACCCCCCAGGTACGAAATTTAAAGGAATATTTCACTTTTATTTTTTCATTTTAAGCATTATTAAAATCACTGCTCCCGAAAAAACGGCCGTTTTTAAAACTTCTTTTTGCATTGATACATGTCCCCTGGGGCAGGACCCGGGTCCCCAAACACTTTTTAGGACAATAACTTGCATATAAGCCTTTATAATTAGCACTTTAGATTTCTCCCATAGATTTTTCGAATTTGCCGCGAACACCCCAATTTGTTCGCTGTTCGGCGAACGGGCGAACAGGCAATGTTCGAGTCGAACATGAGTTCGACTCGAACTCGAAGCTCATCCCTAGTGGCAGCAAACAGAGCTCCTATATTTTCATCTCAGAAGCACCCATAGGACTTCTAGTGTGTTAGTGGCATCACACAGAGCTCCTATATTTTCATCTCAGAAGCACCCATAGGACTTCTAGTGTGTTAGTGGCATCACACAGAGCTCCTATATTTTCTTCTCAACAGCACCCATAGGACTTCTAGTGTGTTAGTGGCAGCAAACAGAGCTCCTATATTTTCTTCTCAGCAGCACCCATAGGACTTCTAGTGTGTTAGTGGCATCACACAGAGCTCCTATATTTTCATCTCAGAAGCACCCATAGGACTTCTAGTGTGTTAGTGGCATCACACAGAGCTCCTATATTTTCTTCTCAGCAGCACCCATAGGACTTCTAGTGTGTTAGTGGCATCACACAGAGCTCCTATATTTTCATCTCAGAAGTACCAATAGGACTTCTAGTGTGTTAGTGGCATCACACAGAGCTCCTATATTTTCTTCTCAGCAGCACCCATAGGACTTCTAGTGTGTTAGTGGCATCACACAGAGCTCCTATATTTTCATCTCTGAAGCACCAATAGGACTTCTAGTGTGTTAGTGGCATCACACAGGGCTCCTATATTTTCATCTCAGAAGCACCCATAGGACTTCTAGTGTGTTAGTGGCATCACACAGAGCTCCTATATTTTCTTCTCAGCAGCACCCATAGGACTTCTAGTGTGTTAGTGGCATCACACAGAGCTCCTATATTTTCATCTCAGAAGCACCAATAGGACTTCTAGTGTGTTAGTGGCATCACACAGAGCTCCTATATTTTCTTCTCAGCAGCACCCATAGGACTTCTAGTGTGTTAGTGGCATCACACAGAGCTCCTATATTTTCTTCTCAGCAGCACCCATAGGACTTCTAGTGTGTTAGTGGCATCACACAGAGCTCCTATATTTTCTTCTCAGCAGCACCCATAGGACTTCTAGTGTGTTAGTGGCATCACACAGAGCTCCTATATTTTCATCTCAGAAGCACCCATAGGACTTCTAGTGTGTTAGTGGCATCACACAGAGCTCCTATATTTTCTTCTCAGCAGCACCCATAGGACTTCTAATGTGTTAGTGGCATCACACAGAGCTCCTATATTTTCATCTCAGAAGCACCAATAGGACTTCTAGTGTGTTAGTGGCATCACACAGAGCTCCTATATTTTCTTCTCAGCAGCACCCATAGGACTTCTAGTGTGTTAGTGGCATCACACAGAGCTCCTATATTTTCATCTCAGAAGCACCAATAGGACTTCTAGTGAGTTAGTGGCATCACACAGAGCTCCTATATTTTTCTTCTCAGCAGCACCCATAGGACTTCTAGTGTGTTAGTGGCATCACACAGAGCTCCTATATTTTCATCTCAGAAGCACCAATAGGACTTCTAGTGTGTTAGTGGCATCACACAGAGCTCCTATATTTTCTTCTCAGCAGCACCCATAGGACTTCTAGTGTGTTAGTGGCATCACACAGAGCTCCTATATTTTCTTCTCAGCAGCACCCATAGGACTTCTAGTGTGTTAGTGGCAGCAAACAGAGCTCCTATATTTTCATCTCAGAAGCACCCATAGGACTTCTAGTGTGTTAGTGGCATCACACAGAGCTCCTATATTTTCATCTCAGAAGCACCCATAGGACTTCTAGTGTGTTAGTGGCATCACACAGAGCTCCTATATTTTCTTCTCAGCAGCACCCATAGGACTTCTAGTGTGTTAGTGGCAGCAAACAGAGCTCCTATATTTTCATCTCAGAAGCACCCATAGGACTTCTAGTGTGTTAGTGGCATCACACAGAGCTCCTATATTTTCTTCTCAGCAGCACCCATAGGACTTCTAGTGTGTTAGTGGCAGCAAACAGAGCTCCTATATTTTCATCTCAGAAGCACCCATAGGACTTCTAGTGTGTTAGTGGCATCACACAGAGCTCCTATATTTTCATCTCAGAAGCACCCATAGGACTTCTAGTGTGTTAGTGGCATCACACAGAGCTCCTATATTTTCTTCTCAGAAGCACCCATAGGACTTCTAGTGTGTTAGTGGCATCACACAGAGCTCCTATATTTTCTTCTCAGCAGCACCCATAGGACTTCTAGTGTGTTAGTGGCATCACACAGAGCTCCTATGTTTTCTTCTCAGAAGCACCCATAGAACTTCTAGTGTGTTAGTGGCAGCAAACAGAGCTCCTATATTTTCATCTCAGAAGCACCCATAGGACTTCTAGTGTGTTAGTGGCATCACACAGAGCTCCTATATTTTCTTCTCAGCAGCACCCATAGGACTTCTAGTGTGTTAGTGGCAGCAAACAGAGCTCCTATATTTTCATCTCAGAAGCACCCATAGGACTTCTAGTGTGTTAGTGGCATCACACAGAGCTCCTATATTTTCATCTCAGAAGCACCCATAGGACTTCTAGTGTGTTAGTGGCATCACACAGAGCTCCTATATTTTCTTCTCAGCAGCACCCATAGGACTTCTAGTGTGTTAGTGGCATCACACAGAGCTCCTATGTTTTCTTCTCAGAAGCACCCATAGAACTTCTAGTGTGTTAGTGGCATCACACAGAGCTCCTATATTTTCTTCTCAGCAGCACCCATAGGACTTCTAGTGTGTTAGTGGCATCACACAGAGCTCCTATATTTTCATCTCAGAAGCACCAATAGGACTTCTAGTGTGTTAGTGGCATCACACAGAGCTCCTATATTTTCTTCTCAGCAGCACCCATAGGACTTCTAGTGTGTTAGTGGCATCACACAGAGCTCCTATATTTTCATCTCAGAAGCACCAATAGGACTTCTAGTGTGTTAGTGGCATCACACAGAGCTCCTATATTTTCTTCTCAGCAGCACCCATAGGACTTCTAGTGTGTTAGTGGCATCACACAGAGCTCCTATATTTTCTTCTCAGCAGCACCCATAGGACTTCTAGTGTGATAGTGTCAGCAAACAGAGCTCCTATATTTTCTTGTCAGCAGCACACATAGTACCTATAGTGTGATAGTGTCAGCACCCATAGGACCTACAGTGTGTTGTGAGCACACATAGGAGCTCTATTTTTTATACTATATACACTACCGACTACAATGGCTGGAAGACCGCCAAGGAGAGGCAGAGCGTGGCGAGGCAAGAACACAGGGCAGGCAGGCTCTGTTTCTAGAGACAACAGTGCTGGCCGTGGACGTGGTCGTGCATCGTCATCAGCACGTGGCCATGGGACACGCTTGTCTTTGTTTTCGGCAGCTGGACATGTGGAGCCGCATCATGCCGAAGGCTTGGTAGAATGGATGACCAAGCCCTCCTCATCCTCCTCATCCTCTCTCACCCAGGCTCAGGGTACTGGCAGAGCAGCTGCCAACGCGTACTCAATGGCATCATCAGCCACCCCTTCCCTAGACCCACCATGTCCTCCTGAGGAGTCCCCCGAACTGTTTGAGCACAGTGTTGGGTACATGCTCCAGGAGGATGCCAAACGATTCGAAGGCTCGGATGATGATACCCAGCTTAAGGAAGTCAGTAGTGTGCGCGCAGAGAGAGGGGATGCTGAAGGACAGCAATCTGGCAGTACTGTTCCAGCAGCTGCAGCTTACTGCCAGGTTTGCTCTAGTGGTGAAGAGGGAGGGGATGATGAGGTCACTGACTCCACGTGGGTGCCTGAAGGGAGAGAGGAGGAGGAGGAGGAGGATGTGGCGTCACATGTCCAACGAGGCAGGATGCCCCCTGGAGGCCAGCTAGAGGCCAGCACAGCAACTGTACCACACCGCAGAGCTCCGCCTGTGCAGGGCGCTGCCTCTGCACGTTATCACAAAAGTTCTTTGGTGTGGGCCTTTTTTGAGACGAGTGCATCAGATTGCACCACTGCTATTTGCAATATTTGTCTCAAGCGTATCTCGCGTGGCCAAAACATCAGCCGCTTGGGCACCACAAGCATGAGCAGACATATGTCGACCTGCCATGCAGCTCGTTGGCAAGCACACATAAAAGACCCACACCAAAGAACAAAGCGGACCTCTCCTTGCTCCTCCTCAGCTGGGATCTCCATCCCCACTATATCTTCAGTCCTCTCTGAAAGCTGCTCTGAGAGGACTGAAGGTGTAGAATTAGGTGTGTCACAACCAAGTACTTGCAGTACACCGACGTCCGATTGTAGCAGGCAAATTTCCCTGCCCCAGCTGCTGGACCGTCGAAAGAAGTATACTCCCAGCCATCCACATGCCCAGCGGTTGAATGCTAGCTTGGCTAAATTGCTAGCACTTCAACTGCTGCCTTTTCAGTTGGTAGACTCGGCCCCCTTCCGTGAGTTTGTTCAATGTGCGGTTCCTCAGTGGCAGGTTCCCAAACGCCACTTTTTCTCACGGAAGGCGATTCCGTCTCTCTACCGGCATGTGGAAGGCAATGTCCATGCCTCGCTGGACAGGGCGGTCAGCGGTAAGGTGCATATTACCGCTGACTCATGGTCCAGCAGGCATGGACAGGGACGTTATCTTTCTTTCACGGCCCATTGGGTCACTCTATTGGCAGCTGGGAGGGATGCAGGACAAGGTGCAGTACTGTTGGAGGTTGTTCCGCCACCACGCCTCCAAAATGCTACTACTGGTTGTGACACACCTCTCTTCTCCACCCCCTCCTCTTCTTGTTCCTCCATGTCCTCTTCGAGTGCTCTGTCCTCGGAACCAGCGGTGCTCCATAGGCGTACAAGGGGCTACGCGAGTACGCAGGCAAAAAGATGCCATGCCGTGCTTGCGCTGGTGTGTTTGGGGGACAGGAGCCACACTGGGCCAGAGGTTCTGGCAGCTCTGCAGGGGCAGGCCGAGAGGTGGTTGACGCCACGCCAGGTTAAGCCAGGAATGGTCGTTTCTGACAATGGCACCAACCTCCTCTCCGCCCTGCGACAGGGGCAGCTCACCCATGTGCCCTGTATGGCTCACGTCCTCAACCTGGTGGTGCAGCGGTTCTTGGGCAGGTTTCCAGGCTTACAGGATGTCCTGAGGCAGGCCAGGAAAGTCTGTGTGCATTTCCGCCGATCTTATAATGCCAGTGCTCGGCTGACTGAGCTGCAAAAGGAGCTGAACCTGCCCAAGAACCGCCTAATATGTGACATGCCCACCAGGTGGAACTCAACGTTGGCCATGCTGCAGCGACTGCACACGCAGCAGAGGGCCATCAATGAGTACCTTTGCGACTACGGCACCAGGACAGGGTCAGGGGAGCTTGGCTTTTTTTCCCCACGCCAGTGGAGCATGATCAGGGATGCATGCACTGTCCTCTCACCATTTGAGGAGGCCATGAGGATGGTGAGCAGTGACAGTGCATGCATCAGTGACACTGTACCTCTTGTCCACCTGTTGGAGCATACGCTGCGTGGGATAATGGACAGGGCACTTGAGGCAGAACAGAGGCAGGAAGAGGAGGACTTCCTTGCCTCTCAAGGCCCCCTTTATCCAGACAGTGTTCCTTCTGTCCCACCCATCACACAGGAAGAGGATGAGGATGAGGAGGAGGATGAGGATTGTGTGAGCATGGAGGTGGAGCCTAGCACTCAGCATCAGCAGCAGCAGTCTTTTAGGGATGATGTACAGTCCCAACAAACCAGTGGACTTGTACGTGGCTGGGAGGAGGTGGCTGGCGATCATGTCATCCTCAGTGACCCAGAAGACTCCGGACCGAATGCCTCAGCTAACCTACGCTGCATGGCCTCCCTGATCCTGCAAAGCCTGCGGAAGGATCCTCGTGTTCTTCGGATCAAGGAGAGGGACCATTACTGGCTGGCCACTCTCCTTGATCCACGGTACAAGGGTAAGGTTGCGGACCTTATCTTGCCGTCGCAGAGGGAGCAGAGGATGAGACATCTCAGGGAGGCCTTGCAGAAAGGTCTGTGCAACGCGTTCCCAGAAACTGGGAGGTTACAAACTCCTGGTCCTGGACGACGAGTTGCTGAGGCTTCGGTCAGTAGCAGAAGGAGCGGTGGGGAAGGTGGACGTCTGACCGATGCGTTCAGACAATTTTTTAGTCTGCAGCCCCAAGGTATGATCGGTTCCAGCAACCATCGCCAGCGTCTGATATACATGGTGCAGGAATACCTAGGGGCAAGGTCAGACTTGGACACCTTTCCCACCGAAAATCCTCTGGCTTACTGGGTCCTGAGGATGGATCACTGGCCAGAGCTTGCACAGTATGCAATTGAGCTACTGGCCTGTCCTGCATCCAGCGTTCTTTCCGAACGCACATTCAGTGCTGCTGGAGGATTTGTCACCGATCATAGGGTGCGCCCGTCCACCGACTTGGTTGATCGACTGACCTTCATAAAAATGAATCAGTCTTGGATCACCACCAGCTACCAGACACCTGAAGCGGATATAACGGAATAATTTATAATGTCACATCCCTTCAAGACTGCCTATGCTGATGCTGAGTGACTGTCCTGGTATGTTCACTGACTATCCTCTTCCTCCTCCTCAATGATCCATGCCACCACACCAGTGCCTAAGGCACAATTTTTCAGCCCCTGTATAACAGGGGCGTGTAATTACAATTTTTTTAAAAGATGCTTCGCAACAGGTGTGACTGCTGTGCTCCAAGTACAGTATCTGTGAGGGGTTGCAGTGTTGTGGCACCAGCACCAGTGCCTAAGGCACAATTTTTCAGCCCCTGTTGGGGCGTGTAATTACAATTTTTAGGCAATGCTTTGCAACAGGTCTCATTGCTGTGCTCAGAGTACAGTATCTGTGAGGGGTTGCAGTGTTGTGGCACCAGCACCAGTGCCCAAGGCACAATTTTTCAGCCCCTGTATAACAGGGGCGTGTAATTACAATTTTTTAAAAAGATGCTTCGCAACAGGTGTGACTGCTGTGCTCCAAGTACAGTATCTGTGAGGGGTTGCAGTGTTGTGGCACCAGCACCAGTGCCTAAGGCACAATTTTTCAGCCCCTGTTGGGGCGTGTAATTACAATTTTTAGGCAATGCTTTGCAACAGGTCTCATTGCTGTGCTCAGAGTACAGTATCTGTGAGGGGTTGCAGTGTTGTGGCACCAGCACCAGTGCCTAAGGCACAATTTTTCAGCCCCTGTATAACAGGGGCGTGTAATTACAATTTTTTTAAAAGATGCTTCGCAACAGGTGTGACTGCTGTGCTCCAAGTACAGTATCTGTGAGGGGTTGCAGTGTTGTGGCACCAGCACCAATGCCTAAGGCACAATTTTTCAGCCCCTGTTTAACAGGGGCGGGTAATTACAAATCTTAATCTAATAGTTCACAGCAGGGCCCATTCCTGCGCCCACCAAGAGTAACTATGAGGGCTTACAGTCTTGTGGCAACACCGTCCACCACCACCACCACCACCACCAAAGACCCAATTTTTCTGCCCGGTTCAACAGGTGCATGCAAGTACAAATCTTGATCTATTAACTCACAGCAGGGCCCATTCCTGTGCCCACCAGTCTTGTGGCTACACCAACATCTAATAGGGCAAATTTCTGCAGAGTATATACGGCAGGCCCCTACTTTCAAACATCCAACTTACAAACGACTCCTACTTGCAAACGGCAAGAGAAAACAGGAAGTGAGAGGAAATCTACCCCTAGGAAGGGAAATTCTATCCTGTTAGATTTAATTTGGGAAAAAGGTATCTCCTCTCTACTGATGCTTTAGCACCAATCCTTGTTTCAATTAAAACCCCACTTTTCCAAAAACATTTGTCATTGGGACGGAAAGTGAGGTGACATGTTCTGAACAGATGTGCAAAGACAGCAAATGTTACAGGGGTGATAACCCCTCCCTATGTTCTCCAAAAAGCTTAAAAATAGATTTTTTTGGGATGGAGCTACACTTCATAATGTACCTGTTCAGATTCTACTTAAGAACAAACCTACAGTCCGTGTCTTGTTTGCACCACCTATATACTGCTGTTCAGAGTATATAGGGTTGTAGGTATAGGGTTTTATTTTGGGTGCGGGGTCCCCCTTAATATCCATACAAGACCCAAAGAGGCTGGGGTGGGGGGGGGTGATGGGGTAGCCATGCCATTTTTCCCAAGGATTTTCAGCCATATGGCGGCCAGGACAAGACATGACATTAAAGCCGCAAGTGGTTTTAAATGGCTTCTTTTTTTCCTTTACAAATGTCATTTTGTGCAAGGACAGTTCTAAACACGGGAAACACATGCCACTTCACAGGCATACTTTAGACACCCCCCAGGTACCATATTTAAAGGAAAATTTCACTTTTTTTTTTCACTTTATGCATCATTAAAATGACTGCTCCCGAAAAAACGTTAGTTTTTAAAATTTCTTTTTGCATTGATATATGTCCCCTGGGGCAGGACCCGGGTCCCCAAACCTGTTTTATGACATTAACATGCATATTGGCCGTTGTAATTAGCAATTTTGATTTCGAACGTTCGCGTCCATTATAACGAATAGGGTTCGAAAATTCACGCGAACTTTCGGTCCGTTCGAAGGTTCTGGTGCGAACCGAACCCGGGGGTGTTCGGCTCATCCCTATTCAGCACATGGACATACCCCTTACCTTATAAATAGACCTGATCTGGCTGCCATTTCACATTCTGTCTTTTGTCAGTGTAGGGAGAGGTTGCTGTGTGGAGCAGGGACAGACTGTACTGACACAAATCACTTGCTATTAGGTCCACAAAAGTCCTTTTAAGGACTGGTATAGGTGTACTATTGTTTGGTGTGCAGTATATAGGGGTGTAATACACTTATAATATACTTTCAAACATAGAAAGCATATTATAGTTCATTTTTATTGTGCAGCATTGTGACTGCTGAGCGGTTCTGCAGCTGTCTTTTGTCAGTGTAGGGAGAGGTTGCTGTGTGGAGCAGGGACAGACTGTAGTGACACAAATCGCTAACTAATATAGGTCCACAAAAGTCCTTTTAAGGACTGGTATAGGTGTATTATTGTTTTGTTTGCACTGTGCAGTATATAGGGGTGTAATACACTTATAATATACTTTCAAATATAGAAAGCATATTATAGTGTATTTCTATTGTGCAGCATTGTGACTGCTGAGCGGTTCTGCAGCAATACTACAATTACAAAGAGTGACAAACACAATTAGAAAAAAGTATTATAACTGGTGTGATAGACCAGTGGCCCCCCAAAACGACAGATTGAAGCGGGGTGTTATATACCTTCTTCCACATATACTGCACTTCTCTAGAGAAGAGGTAGGAAAAAGTTCCTTCCAAAAGAAATTCTTCAGTGAGGAATTGTGAAAACATATATATTTTCTTTATTATATAAACCACAATATAATAAAATAGTTTAACAAACACTTGATATAAACACCCTTCACCTATAAATTTAAAATTAGACTAGTCTAAAAACCTGTGAACATGGGTGGCCACCCGACCCACCATACACACCACAATCAGCCTTTTAACCAACTCATCCACCAATTCACCTGAATTAATCCGGATTTTTTGGATGTCTGAAAAGGGACCTCACCCAGTTCAGACAAACAGTCTAGCTTGGAATAGAAATTATTTCAAAAAGTATATTTCATTCGTTTTTGAAGACTCAATGGAGAAACGGAAAGTCAATGCTGTAATTAGGCTTAACTGGATGGGAGCCCGCGTTATTGAATGTCTGTACAGTGGATAGTATTCACATATTCATTGGCTTGTGTGGCCATATAAGAGATCTGGTATTTATAATCGCTGATTTACTGACATGGCATATATGAACATGAATAAGTTGGTTGGATCTCACCGTTAGAAGTATTCCACAGGTGGATTTTTCCTTATTCGTATAGCCGCTGTCTTCCAGGTATTTCCTAGTAGCGATATTCATTCAGTCTCTTTGCAATTGTGAATAAATAGGTTCCAGTAGGTCATGCAGTGCGGGTTGCACACATTCAGCGCTGATTATCCAGCACTCTCCCCGTCGGTTTATGAGTGGATGTAGTCCATTCCTCAGAGGTGAAAAGAGGGTAGGATGAAGAGTTTCTAGAGGCGATCAGGTAGTGGGCTCCATGGATCGCACACCCATGTTCCTAATACAGCCAGTATAACTGCACGTAGCTTACATGCTTCGGTTCTACAGAACCTTCATCGGAGCATGCATGTTGTTCAAGTGTGGGTCTGGATATACTTCTCCAATCAGGTGTCCAATTGTTATCACCTGAGGATTAATTAGACCATTCACACCATCATTCAGTGTCATTTATACAGACATAATGAGTGGGGGGATCTGTGCCACTGCTAAACTAGATTTATTCAAAAGTATCATTAAAAAATCGTTGTGGATTTGTACCATAAAGGTTTAGAAAAGGGTTTATTGTATATGGTCTCAAAACATTATTTATAAACAACAATGGTAGTAGCAGATATATCAATTCCTCAAATGGGTTGCTACCCGTTGTAGTTGGTTGTCTCAGATAGGGATGAGCTTCGTGTTCGAGTCGAACATACGTTCGACTCGAACATCGGCTGTTCGATCGTTCGACGAAGATCGAACGATTTGGGCCGTTCGCGACAAATTCGAGTGACGCGAACGGCCCACAATGCACTACGCCATCGCAGTGTCATCCAGGCGCTGTGATTGGCCAAGCATGCACTGTGACCCCGCATGCTTGGCCAATCACAGCGCCGGCAGCGAGGAGAGCAATGATTGGCCACAGGCAGGATGCCTGTGGCCAATTATTGCTGAGGGTGTTTAGTACACGCCCCACACTATAAAAGGCCGCCAGCACGGCGGCCTAGTGTAGTGTGTTCCGGAGCAGGGAAAGACAAGCATAGGCAGGGACAGTGACATTTATTTCTTTCTTGCTTAACCTGGATTCCTTTAGTTTAGGGAAAGAGAAGGATAGGTAGGGAGAGTGTCAGTGTGTTTTACTGTGCGAGTCCTTGTTTCTAGGGACAAAGAAGGAAAGTGAGGGGAATTCTCCTTGTGCTATAGTGTGCTTTAAAAAAAACATTTTTTCTAGGGACAGAAAACTCTAGGTAGGGAGAGTGTCAGTTTCTTTCACTGTGCGAGTCCTTGTTTCTAGGGACAAAGAAGGAAAGTGAGGGGAATTCTCGTTGTGCTATAGTGTGCTTTAAAAAAACATTTTTTCTAGGGACAGAAAACTCTAGGTAGGGAGAGTGTCAGTTTCTTTCACTGTGCGAGTCCTTGTTTCTAGGGACAAAGAAGGAAAGTGAGGGGAATTCTCCTTGTGCTATAGTGTGCTTTAAAAAAACATTTTTTCTAGGGACAGAAAACTCTAGGTAGGGAGAGTGTCAGTTTCTTTCACTGTGCGAGTCCTTGTTTCTAGGGACAAAGAAGGAAAGTGAGGGGAATTCTCCTTGTGCTATAGTGTGCTTTAAAAAAACATTTTTTCTAGGGACAGAAAACTCTAGGTAGGGAGAGTGTCAGTTTCTTTCACTGTGCGAGTCCTTGTTTCTAGGGACAAAGAAGGAAAGTGAGGGGAATTCTCCTTGTGCTATAGTGTGCTTTAAAAAAACATTTTTTCTAGGGACAGAAAACTCTAGGTAGGGAGAGTGTCAGTTTCTTTCACTGTGCGAGTCCTTGTTTCTAGGGACAAAGAAGGAAAGTGAGGGGAATTCTCCTTGTGCTATAGTGTGCTTTAAAAAAACATTTTTTCTAGGGACAGAAAACTCTAGGTAGGGAGAGTGTCAGTTTCTTTCACTGTGCGAGTCCTTGTTTCTAGGGACAAAGAAGGAAAGTGAGGGGAATTCTCCTTGTGCTATAGTGTGCTTTAAAAAAACCTTTTTTCTAGGGACAGAAAACTCTAGGTAGGGAGAGTGTCAGTTTCTTTCACTGTGCGAGTCCTTGTTTCTAGGGACAAAGAAGGAAAGTGAGGGGAATTCTCCTTGTGCTATAGTGTGCTTTAAAAAAACATTTTTTCTAGGGACAGAAAACTCTAGGTAGGGAGAGTGTCAGTTTCTTTCACTGTGCGAGTCCTTGTTTCTAGGGACAAAGAAGGAAAGTGAGGGGAATTCTCCTTGTGCTATAGTGTGCTTTAAAAAAACATTTTTTCTAGGGACAGAAAACTCTAGGTAGGGAGAGTGTCAGTTTCTTTCACTGTGCGAGTCCTTGTTTCTAGGGACAAAGAAGGAAAGTGAGGGGAATTCTCCTTGTGCTATAGTGTGCTTTAAAAAAACATTTTTTCTAGGGACAGAAAACTCTAGGTAGGGAGAGTGTCAGTTTCTTTCACTGTGCGAGTCCTTGTTTCTAGGGACAAAGAAGGAAAGTGAGGGGAATTCTCCTTGTGCTATAGTGTGCTTTAAAAAAACATTTTTTCTAGGGACAGAAAACTCTAGGTAGGGAGAGTGTCAGTTTCTTTCACTGTGCGAGTCCTTGTTTCTAGGGACAAAGAAGGAAAGTGAGGGGAATTCTCCTTGTGCTATAGTGTGCTTTAAAAAAACATTTTTTCTAGGGACAGAAAACTCTAGGTAGGGAGAGTGTCAGTTTCTTTCACTGTGCGAGTCCTTGTTTCTAGGGACAAAGAAGGAAAGTGAGGGGAATTCTCCTTGTGCTATAGTGTGCTAAAGCATTCCTCATCAACCATCTTTGAAATCCTTGTTTTTTGGACAGTCAGGGAAATTGTCGTTGTGCTATTCTGTGCAAAAGCAATCATCCTCAACCATATTTAGAAATCCTTAAGTAAAAGGACAGAGATGGACACCTGAAGGTAGCCCTTATTGCTTTTTTCCCATCTCCCTGCAGGCCATCTATTAGAATGTCTGGAAGGCAAACAAGGAGAGGCAGACAGTCAGGAGGCAATAAAAGAGGGCAAGCAGGCTCTGTGTCTGGGGGCAACAGTGCTGGTCGTGGACGCGGTGCATTGTCATCAGCACATGGCCATGGGACACGCTTGTCCTTCTTTTCGGCAGCTGGACATGTTGAGCCACATCATGCCGAAGACTTGGTAGAGTGGATGACCAAGCCCTCCTCCTCCTCCTCATCCTCTCTCACCCAGGCTCAGGGTACTGGCAAAGCAGCTGCCAAAGCGTCCTCTTCCCTGGTATCAATGTCAGACTCATCATCAGTCACTCCTTCCCTAGACCCACCATGTCCTCCTCCTGAGGAGTCCCCCGAACTGTTTGAGCACAGTGTTGGGTACATGCTCCAGGAGGATGCCCAGCGTTTCGAAGGGTCTGATGATGAAACCCAGCTACAGGAAGGCAGTAGCGTGAGAGCAGACAGAGGGGATGCTCAAGAAGGACACCAATCTGGCAGTCATGTTCCAGCAGCTGCAGCATACTGCCAGATTGGCTCCAGTGATGAGGAGGGAGGGGATGATGAGGTCACTGACTCCACGTGGGTGCCTAATAGGAGAGAGGAGGAGGAGGAGGATGAGGAGGAGGCACATCTCCAACGAGGCAGGATGCCCTTTGGTGGCCAGCGTAAGGGCAGTACACCAACGGAATCACACCGCAGAGCTCCGCCTGTGCAGGGCGCTGCCTCTGCCCGTCATTCAAAAAGTTCCTTGGTGTGGGCCTTTTTTGAGGCTAGTGCATCAGATCGCACAGCTGCTGTTTGCAACATATGTCTCAAGCGTATATCGCGTGGCCAAAACATCAGCCGCTTGGGTACCACATGCCTGACCAGACATATGTTGACCTGCCATGCAGCTCGTTGGCAAGCCTACCTCAAAGACCCACACCAAAGAACAAAGCGGACCTCTCCTTGCACCGCATCAGCTGGGATCTCCAACCCCACTATAACTTCAGTCCTCTCTGAAACATGCACTGAGAGGAATGAAGGTGTAGAATTAGGTGTGTCACAGCCAAGTACTTGCGGCCACTCTGCTAGCAGTACACCGACGTCCGATTCTAGCAGGCAAATTTCCCTGCCCCAGCTGCTGGACCGTCGAAAGAAGTTCACTCCCAGCCATCCACATGCCCAGCGGTTGAATGCTAGCTTGGCTAAATTGCTAGCGCTTCAACTGCTGCCTTTTCAGTTGGTAGACTCGGCCCCCTTCCGTGAGTTTGTGCAATGTGCGGTTCCTCAGTGGCAGGTTCCCAAACGCCACTTTTTCTCACGGAAGGCTATTCCGGCTCTCTACCGGCATGTGGAAGGCAATGTCTTGGCCTCGCTGGACAGGGCGGTCAGCGGTAAGGTGCATATTACCGCTGACTCATGGTCCAGCAGGCATGGACAGGGACGTTACCTTTCTTTCACGGGCCATTGGGTCACTCTTTTGGCAGCTGGGAAGGATGCAGGACAAGGTGCAGTAGTGTTGGAGGTTGTTCCACCGCCATGCCTCCAAAATGCTACTACTGGTTGTGACACACCTCTCTCCTCCACCCCCTCCTCTTCTTCTTCCTCCATGGCCTCTTCCTGTGGTTTGTCCTATGAACCAGCGGTGCTCCGTAGCCGTTCACGGGGCTACGCAAGTACGCAGGCAAAAAGATGCCATGCCGTGCTTGCGCTGGTGTGTTTGGGGGACAGAAGCCACACTGGGGCAGAGGTCCTGTCTGCTCTGCAGGGCCAGGCCGAGAGGTGGTTGACGCCACGCCAGCTTAAGCCAGGAATGGTGGTTTGCGACAATGGCACCAACCTCCTCTCCGCCCTCCGACAGGGACAACTGACCCATGTGCCCTGTGTGGCTCACGTCCTTAACCTGGTGGTGCAGCGGTTCTTGGGCAGGTACCCGGGCTTACAGGATGTCCTGAGGCAGGCCAGGAAAGTCTGTGTGCATTTCCGCAGATCTTATAATGCCAGTGCTCGCCTGGCTGAGCTGCAAAAGGAGTTGAACCTGCCCAAGAACCGCCTTATATGTGACATGCCCACCAGGTGGAACTCAACGTTGGCCATGCTGCAGTGGCTGCACACGCAGCAGAGGGCCATCAATGAGTACCTGTGCGACTACGGCACCAGGACAGGGTCAGGGGAGCTTGGTTTTTTTTCTCCACGCCAGTGGGGCATGATCAGGGATGCATGCACTGTCCTGGCACCATTTGAGGAGGCCACGAGGATGGTGAGCAGTGACAGTGCATGCATCAGTGACACTGTACCTCTTGTCCACCTGTTGGAGCACACGCTGCGTGGAATAATGGACAGGGCACTTGAGGCAGAACAGAGGCAGGAAGAGGAGGACTTCCTTGCCTCTCAAGGCCCCCTTTACCCAGACAGTGTTCCTTCTGTCCCACCCATCGCACAGGAAGAGGAGGAGGAGGAGGAGGAGGATTGTGTCAGCATGGAGGTGGAGGCTGGCACTCAGCATCATCAGCAGCAGTCTTTTAGGGATGATTTACAGTCCCAAGAAACCAGTGGACTTGTACGTGGCTGGGAGGAGGTGGCTGCGGATCATGTCGTCCTTAGTGACCCAGAGGACTCCGGAGCGAATGCCTCAGCAAACCTACGCTGCATGGTCTCCCTGATCCTGCAAAGTCTGCGGAAGGATCCTCGTATTCTTCGGATCAAGGAGAGGGACCATTACTGGCTGGCCACTCTCCTTGATCCACGGTACAAGGGTAAGGTTGCGGACCTTATGTTACCTTCGCAGAGGGAGCAGAGGATGAGACAACTCCGGGAGGCCTTGCAGAAAGGTCTGTGCAACGCGTTCCCAGAGACTGGGAGGTTACAAACTCCTGGTCCTGGACAACGAGTTGCTGAGGCTTCGGCCAGTCAAAGAAGGAGCGGTGGGGAAGGTGGCCGTCTGACCGATGCGTTCAGACAATTCTTTAGTCCGCAGCCCCAAAGTATGATCGGTTCCAGCAACCATCGCCAGCGTCTGATAAACATGGTGCAGGAATATCTAGGGGCAAGGTCAGACTTGGACACCTTCCCCACCGAAAATCCTCTGGCTTACTGGGTCTTGAGGATGGATCACTGGCCAGAGCTTGCACAGTATGCAATTGAGCTACTGGCCTGTCCTGCATCCAGCGTTCTTTCGGAACGCACATTCAGTGCTGCTGGAGGATTTGTCACGGATCACAGGGTGCGCCTGTCCACCGACTCGGTTGATCGACTGACTTTCATCAAGATGAACCAGTCTTGGATCACCACCAGCTACCACACACCTGATGCTGATATAACAGACTAATTGATTTTAACATGTCACATCCCTTCAAGACTGATGCTGATGCTGAGTGCCTGTGCTGTTATTTTGACTGGCTATCCTCCTCCTCCGAGTCCTCAATGATACGATTGATGATGATAGCTTGGAAGATCATTTTTGTTTATGGGTGCCGCCACCAGTGGCTAAGGCCCAATTTTTCAGCCCCTGTTTTACAGGGGCGTGTAATTACAATTTTTTTAGCAATAATTTGCCATAGGGCTCATTGCTGTGCTCCAAGTACAGTATCTGTGAGGGGTTGGAGTGTTGTGGCACCAGTGCCTAAGGCCCAATTTTTCAGCCCCTGTTTAAAAGGGGCGTGTCATTACAATTTTTGAAGCAATACTTTGCAACAGGGCTCATTGCTGTGCTCCAAGTACAGTATCTGTGAGGGGTTGTAGTGTTGTGCCACCAGTGCCCAAGGCCCAATTTTTCAGCCCCTGTTTAACAGGGGCGTGTCATTACAATTTTTGAAGCAATACTTTGCAACAGGGCTCATTGCTGTGCTCCAAGTACAGTATCTGTGAGGGGTTGTAGTGTTGTGCCACCAGTGCCTAAGGCCCAATTTTTCAGCCCCTGTTTAACAGGGGCGTGTCATTACAATTTTTGAAGCAATACTTTGCAACAGGGCTCTTTGCTGTGCTCCAAGTACAGTATCTGTGAGGGGTTGTAGTGTTGTGCCACCAGTGCCTAAGGCCCAATTTTTCAGCCCCTGTTCAACAGGGGCATGCAATTACAATTCTTGATCTAATAATTCACAGCAGGGCCCATTGCTGCACCCACCAAGAGTAACTGTCAGGGCTTACAGTGTTGTGGCACCAGCACCACCATCAAAGGCCCAATTTTTACTACCACTGTTCAACAATTATATGTAATTAAAATTCCTGATATAATAGTTGACAGCAGGGCGTTCCAGCACCAACCAAGAGTAACTGTGAGTGCTTACAGTGTTGTGCCAACACCAACAACTAAGGGGCCTATTTCTGCAGAGTATATACGGCAGGTCCCTACTTTCAAACATCCAACTTACAAACGACTCCTACTTGCAAACGCAAGAAGACAACAGGAAGTGAGAGGAAATCTACCACTAGGAAGGAAAATTCTCTCCTGTAAGAATAAATATGGGAGAAAGGTGTCTCCTCTGTACTGATGCTTTATCAGCAATCCTTGTTTCAAGAAAAACACCACATTTCAAAAACAGTTGTCATTGGGACGGAAAGCGAGGTGAAATGTTCTGAACAGGGGCACAGACAGCAAAACAAATGTTACAGGGGTGATAACCCTTACCTATGTTTTCCAAAAAGTTTAAAAATAGATTTTTGGGCTGGAGCTACACTTCAACAATGTACCTGTTCAAAATTACAAACACATTCTACATAAGAACAAACCTACAGTCCCTGTCTTGTATGCACCGCCTGTATACGGCTGTTCAGAGTATATAGGGCCTTTTTTATTTTATGTGCGGGGTTCCCCTTAATATCCATACAAGACCCAAAGGGGCTGGTAATGGGCTGGGGTAGGGGGGGGGGGGGTCATGGGGTAGCTATGCCATTTTTCTTAAAGATTTTCATCCATATTACCGGGACCAGACATTACATTAAAGCCGCAAGCAGTTTTAAATGGCTTTTTTTTCCTTTAGAAGTGTCATTTTGTGCAGGGACAGTTCTAAACACGGGAAACATGTGGCACTTCACAGGCATACTTTAGACACCCCCCAGGTACGATATTTAAAGGAATATTTGACTTTTTTTTTTTTCACTTTATGCATCATTAAAATGACTGCTCCCGAAAAACGACCGTTTTTAAAACTTCTTTTTGCATTGATACATGTCCCCTGGTGCAGAACCCGGGTTCCCAAACCCTTTTTAGGACAATAACATGCATAATAGTTGTTATAATTAGCACTTTAGAATTCGAACGTTCGCATCCATTGTATTTAATAGGGTTCTAATGTTCGTACAAACTTTCGGTCCGTTCGCGGGTTCTGGTGCGAACCGAACCCGGGGGTGTTCGGCTCATCACTAGTCTCAGAGAACAAATTATCCCGGCTGGCCACCTACATACTCCACGTTTTCTTGAGCAGTGGAAAAAGTGCTGCTTAAATCGTGGATTGGAGACTCTGCAGATGATAGTAGATGAGGAACTTTTACAGTTGAAAGAAATAAAATTAGAAATAGAGGAAAGTGTACGCCTGCTAGAACCATTTAAAACTGATCCTGTTTTTGAGAAAAGTAACGATCTTCTTAAAAAAGAAATTGAACGACTACAGAAGACCTTAAAAACTACAAAGCAGGAAAGGTTCAGACAGAATCTAGCAGACTGGGAGAGAGACGACTTATTTGACCCTACTGTACAGAGAGGACGAAGTAAATCACGTAGGGGACGAAGGTCAAAATCAATGACCAATCCTCCTACACATACCTCTTCCGACAGTGAGTCAGATCTATCAGCCAATCCAGGGATTTTTTTAGATCCAAAGGAAGGGACAGGGGAAGGACAAGGCCCAGGGAGAAAAGGGAAAAACAAGGCGCCCCAAAGGGGGAAACACAGTGTACAGATCTACGACCCCAGACAGGGAACTTCACAGGACGAGGACCCAAACAGACGAGAGCTGAGACCCAGATCCTACCGGAAATGACTAAAATGGTTGGCCCCCTACATAATATTGGAGAACCCAGTTTATCTCATGATATGCAAGTAGTAAACCTGACTGAATTTCCACTGAATATACATCACCTGTCACTATTACAAAAGGGACTATCATTTTCACCCAAAGCAACTATGAATGAATTTGAGGTTTTCAAAGATATTAGCCTCTTTTTAAGGAAACTTGTCTTTAAAAGCTGGCATAACCAGCGCTATAAAAATACTGAAATGACTGATATAGAAAAGGAGGAAAAGGAAGCACTAGATAACTTAGTTTCCCTCCTGGATGAAAATGAAGATATAGACCCCGATAGAGATCAGAGAAATGAACCCCCTCCCCCCTATCGAGTGTCCACGGCAATCAAACCTCCAAATAAGATCACAAAAAATGCCACCACTGTATAAACACAGATGGATTCATCTGTTTTTAGAACTAGTACGCAAAGACCTATCAAAGGTTGATTGGAATTGGAGGGGCCTGGACAACCTTACTAAAGAAGAGAGACAGGCATTGAGATAGCTGGAGGAAGCTAAGGATATAGTCATAAAAAACAGTGACAAAGGGGGTAATACTGTTTTACTTCCCCAGGAGATGTACGAAAAAGAGACCTTACGCCTTCTTGGTGACAGACATACCTATAAGAAATTGGATCAAAATCCCTTCTTGGGAATCACAAAGGAACTTAATTTTAAACTGAGTTTTGCACTTGAGGAAAAACTTGTCACCAAGAGGGAGTATGATTATCTCAAGGTTGTGGAATTCAATATACCTACGTTCTACACTATACCTAAGCTCCACAAATCTGCCACTAACCCTACTGGCAGACCCATTGTGTCTGCCATTAAAGGACCTTTAGAACGAATAGGCAAGTTTGTGGATGCTCTTATCAAAGAACTGGTATTTGACCTCCCCTCCTTTATACAAGACACCAGAGATGTCCTGGAGCATCTGGAGGATGTCCAATTCCCCCCTGGGGCCCTACTTGTGGGGATAGATGTTGAGTCATTGTACACGTCGATTCCCCACGAGTGGGGCCTCAGGGCTGTGGGGCACTTCCTAGGCCAGAAGTTCCCCCTCCTATCGGCTCAAAATGAATTTTTAGTTGACACACTTGGATTCATGTTGAACAACAACTGCTTTCAATTCCTGAGTCAGAACTACAGACAGATTAGAGGCACCTCCATGGGTGCACCATGGGCACCGGCGTATGCCTGCCTCCACCTGGGGCTGTGGGAGGAGGACCTGGTATATACATCCCCACTATACCTCAGCCACTGTCATCTCTGGCTAAGATTCATAGATGACGTGATAGTAATCTGGGGGGGATCCCCATTGGAACTCATCGGGTTTATGGAAGAACTAAATTCCAATAATAGAAACTTAAAACTGACCTATACTTGGAATAAACAAACTCTATCCTTTCTTGACTTAACAATATCAGTTATTGATGACAAAATATCTACAAAAACCTTCAGGAAGGAGACGGCAGCCAATAGCCTACTTCTTGCAGGTAGTCATCACCCCAGGTCTTTAATCCAGGGAAACCCCGTAGGACAGTTTCTACGAATTAAGAGAAACTGTTCTCTGGAAGAAGACTTCCAAACAGAGGCAGAGCAACTCTACAGCAGATTCCGAGATAGGGGCTATTCACATGGCTGCCTAAGGAAAGCCAAAAAAAGAGCCATTCAAACAAAAAGAGGGGATCTTCTCACCAAAAAAATGAGACCTAATAGAAGGGAAAATCTATCTAAGGCACCTATTAGAATTATCACCAAATACGGGGCACAATGGGACCAGGTTAGAAACATCTTAAGCCATCACTGGCATATCCTGTCTGAAGCACCTATACTAGGTGATATAGTAGGTAAGCATCCACTTCTCACAGCAAGGAGGTCCCGGAACCTGAAGGACAGTCTGGTCCAATCAGAATACATGAGATCTGCGAAACCAAACTGATTAACTGATCTGCCTCCCATCAAGGGGATGTTCTCCTGTGGCAGATGTACAATGTGCACATTTGTTGATAGGAAGGATGTGTTCGCTAACTCTGAAGGTACCAAAAATTTCAAAATAACTAGTTTCATAAACTGTACAACCACCAGTGTTATTTACACACTATCTTGCCCATGTGGGAAAATGTATGTGGGCAAAACAAAAAGACAGTTAAAAATAAGAATTAGCGAACACATCCAGACCATCATCAAGAAAGATGATGAAAAACCAATATCCCTGCATTTTTTGAGGTACCATCAGGGGAAACCTGATGGTTTGACTTTTAAGGGGATCTACCGCCTTAACCTACCGCCCCGGAGAGGCGACTTTGACAGAATTCTATATCAAAAGGAAAAAATGTGGATTTTCATTTTGAATAGTATGCAGCCAACAGGACTCAACAATGAGTGTAACTTATCTGTATTTTTGGAATCCTAGATAGTGATGGCCTGATATCTACAACAGGGTTCCTAATTGGGATATAATACCAACTAACCTATAAACAATAATCCATAAACCTCTTTAAAACAACTCCTTACATTCAAACTTTCATTAAAACCTTACTCCTAACGTATACTTGACTAGATCCATAAGTGGAAAAATATCCCTTCCAACTTGTTACTGTGACTCTAATATACAGAAAAATAAGGGTAATTCTATTCTCTAAGACCTATGATAAATAGCAGCTAAACACACCGGGTCACAACTGGTTAAGCTCTTGTTAACCTGTTTTGCTATAATCGCTGTTATAATGACCCAACCAGTAAAAGGATTTAATTAGAATAAGTGGCCCACAAATCATCTTTCGGATCCCTAGGAAGATTAGACAGATTTACTCTATGATCATTCCAAGATATAGTAAATACAAAACTATCTATATATAATAATTTCTATTATCCTTTTTTCTTTAAATCATTTAGCTATGGGTACTATCCTTTGAGCTGTGTAATGAATTAGGCTTATTAATAACAGTATTATGTCCCTGTGATATAATCCCTTGGAAAACTAACCAAAGGACTATTATTTATGGTATTTTAAAACCGATAAATTTTGGCCACAATTGGCCTAATCCCAATATGGAGGAACAAATATATTTGCCATTCATATACACAAACCTTTGAGATATATGGGATGTATGTTACCACCTTCGATTTATATGAAACAGTGTGTATTTTTGATTCGGTTTCTATCCCAGTACCGAATAGTCTATCCTGGGAACCCTGTTGGTCACATATATGTATGCATATGCAAGAATTGTCTGGTTGATCAAGCGTTATAATAACAACCAAAATTCCCTTTATGAAACAGGGAAACCAATACGGCACATCACCAGCGGTTCGTGTATATGCATATTTATATATAAAAGAGAGACATGGCCATTTGTAACATACATCCCATTACAGCAATTCAGCAAATAAATATATTAGGCAGATCTGGCCAAAATGCTACTACTATATGTTGTATTTTTGCTACAGTAATCTAAATAGTCAAAGGAGGTCTATACAGTGATATACTGAGAACCAGATTCCCATGGGGAGTTGATAAATATGCCCTTAACCTCTTGTCCCCCGCCCACCATCAATTGACGGTGGGCGGAGGACACTCTCGTTCTGACAGGACGTCATATGACGTCCTGCCTTTAAAACGAGCTAGGCTGCGTGCGCGTGCGCCCGCCACGTTCCCAAGGACCCGATGCGCGTGCCCGGTGGCCGCGATTGCCGCCGGGCACCTGCGATTGCCCGGGAACCGAGCAGGAAAGTGGATCTGTGTGTGTAAACACACAGATCCACGTCCTGTGAGGGAGAGGGGACCGATGGTGTGTCCCTTGTACATAGGGACAACCATCAGTCACCTCCCCCAGTCAGTCACCTCCCCCCACAGTTAGAACACATTGAGGGAACATATTTAACCCCTTCCCGCCCCCTAGTGGTTAACCCCTTCCCTGCCAGTCACATTTATACAGTAATCAATGCATTTTTATAGCACGGATCGCTGTATAAATGTGAATGGTCCCAAAAATATGTCAAAAGTGTCCGATGTGTCCGCCGCAATATCGCAGTCACAATAAAAATCACAGATCACCGCCATTACTAATAAAAAAAAAAAAAAAAAATGCTATAAATCTTTCCCCTATTTTGTAGACGCTATAACTTTTGCGCAAACCAATCAATACGCGCTTATTGCGATTTTTTTTTTACCAAAAATATGTAGAAGAATACGTATCGGCCTAAACTGAGGAACATTTTAATTGAAAAAAAAAATGGGTATTTATTATAGCAAAATGTAAAAAATTGTGTTTTTTTTCCAAACTGGACGCTCTTCTTTTGTTTATAGTGCAAAAAATAAAAACTGCAGAGGTGATCAAATACCACCAAAAGAAAGCTCTATTTCTGGGGAAAAAAGGACGCAAATTTCGTTTGGGAGCCACATTGCACGACCGCGCAATTGTCATTCAAATTGTGACAGCGCTGAAAGCTGAAAAATGGCTTGGGCAGGAAGGGGGTTTTCGTGCACGGTAGGGAAGTGGTTAAAGTGGTTGTAAACCCACTATTTTTTTTTTCCCCAACGACCTGTAAGAGAAAGCCATAATGAGCTAATATGACTAGCATTATAGCTCATTATGCATCACTTACCTTAGATCGGGGCCCCCGAAGCCATCCTCGTCTCCCTCTTCAGCAGCATCCATCGCTGCGGCGATAGCCGGAATGTTACTTCCGGGTATCGCCGCACCAGCCAATCACAGCGCCGCTCCGGCACTGCGATTGGCCGGAGCAGCGAAGACGTGACTCCGCGCATGCGCGCATGAGCCGTCGAATTCGGCTACGTCGTCGAATGCTGCGACCTAGCCGAATTTGTGAATGGGGTTAACCCCATGCGCATGCGTGTGACGTCAGCGTCGCCGCTTTTAAATGCAAATATCTCCTTAACCGTGTAGGTTAAGGAGATATTTCATGCACCTACAGGTAAGCCTTAATCTAGGCTTACCTGTAGGTGTTTGTTTACAAAGTGGGTTTACAACCACTTTAAACAATACTTATTGGAGTATTCACAGTACGAAATACCTTTGTTGTCAGGTTACATTTCTTTTCTCTCTCAGCTTTCATCTCTCCTCTGCAATGTGTATTGAAATAGACCAACCAAGGACACTACTGTCTACTATATGGTATCAGTATATATGAATTTTTCCCAAAACACGATTCATAGCAACATAATGAATAACTAAAGGAGCTTGGTAGGAAGCGATATATATATTTTGTCTACTTTGAGGAACTGACCTTTTGAAAATACATTTAAAGTTTTGCTAGCAAGTCCTATATATAAGGAAAAAGTTCTTAGGACATATCTGAATGTTGAAAGAAAATATACTAGCCTCCAGTGACAATATATGTATGATCAATTTAGATTGTAATGTGTATGGCAGTACTACAACCAACTACATCGGGTAGCAACCCATTTGAGGAATTGATATATCTGCTACTACCTTTGTTGTTTATAAATCATGTTTTGAGACCATATACAATAAACCCTTTTCTAAACCTTTATGGTACAAATCCACAACAATTTTTTCATGATACTTTTGAATAAATCGAGTTTAGCAGCGGCACAGATCCCCCCACTCATTATGTCTGTATAAATGACACTGAGTGAAAGACTTGAATGATGGTGTGAATGGTCTAATTAATCCTCAGGTGATAACAATTGGACACCTGATTAGAGAAGTATATCCAGACCCACACTTGAACAACACGCATTCTCCGATGAAGGTTCTGTAGAACCGAAACATGTAAGCTACGTGCAGTCATACTGGCTGTATTAAGAACATGGGTGTGCGATCCATGGAGCCCACTACCTGATCGCCTCTAGAAACTCTTCATCCTACCCTCTTTTCACCTCTGAGGAATGGACTACATCCACTCATAAACCGACGGGGAGAGTGCTGGATAATCAGCGCTGAATGTGTGCAACCCGCACTGCATGACCTACTGGAACCTATTTATTCACAATTGCAAAGAGACTGAATGAATATCGCTACTAGGAAATACCTGGAAGACAGCGGCTATACGAATAAGGAAAAATCCACCTGTGGAATACTTCTAATGGTGAGATCCAACCAAATTATTCATGTTCATATATGCCATGTCAGTAAATCAGCGATTATAAATACCAGATCTCTTATATGGCCACACAAGCCAATGAATATGTGAATACTATCCACTGTACAGACATTCAATAACGCGGGCTCCCATCCAGTTAAGCCTAATTACAGCATTGACTTTCCGTTTCCCCATTAAGTCTTCAAAAACGACTGAAATATACTTTTTGAAATAATTTCCATTCCAAGCTAGACTGTTTGTCTGAACTGGGTCAGGTCCCTTTTCAGACATCCAAAAAATCCGGATTAATTCAGGTGAATTGGTGGATGAGTTGGTTAAAAGCCACGGATGTCAGCGGTGACATGTCCACTGACATCCAAACCGCTCCGCTCCGCCAAAGTGTGACGGAGGAAAACCCTATTTTTCCATCCGTCGGCAGAGCGGATTGGATGACATCGGACTCTACGGTCCGTCGTCATCCGATCCCCCCCATAGGGGAGAGCGGTGCTCTGACAGGGCGGTCCCTGCACAGTGTGCGGGGACCGCCCAGTCATCCGCCGGCTCAGCGGGGATCAACGGAGCGATCCCCGCTGAGCAAGCGGAGCTTCACGGGGCGGATCTTCACGGATCCGTCCCGTGTGAAAGAGCCCATAATCCCTTGTCCCCAGCAGCATATACTTACCATTTCTGCACTCCCTAACCACATTTAATGCCAGAAAATAACCATTAATTCTGGGTATGGAAGAAACTGGAAATCATAGCCCTGTAAAAAGCATGGTTTCAGTGATTTGCAGTTTAAACAGGATTTTCTTTTATCTCCCAGTGATTGAATAGAGTACCATGAAAGCAAACATTAAGTAAAAGCTTCTGGACCTCTTGCTTGGCATTGCATAGTCAAATCACAGGTTTACTTTAAGGAACATACATATATTATTATAAAGTACAACCATATACCATATATAACAATTGTTTCACTGACAATCAGTGCAACTCATGCTTAAGCGACCACAGCAACAGCCAATGTGTAATTGTATGTGCCAATTTGCAAAGTAACACTGGTGTAGCCTTGTTAGTGTAGATCACAAACTATTTTTGAAATAATTTCCCTACTTAAGCCTAAAGACCCTGATGAGGATGACAAGCATGTAGATGAGCTTCCCTGAGATGGTTTCTGACAGTTTGTGCAGAAATTCTTTGGTTATGCAAACCGATTGTTGCAGCAGCTGTCCAGGTGGCTGGTCTCAGACTATCTTGGAGGTGAAGATGCTGCATGTGGAGGTCCTGGGCTGGTGTGGTTACACGTGGTCTGCGGTTGTGAACCGGCTGGATGTACTGCCAAATTCTCTGAAATGCCTTTTGGAGCGGCTTATGGTAGAGAAATTAACATTCAATTCAAGGGCAACAGCTCTCGTGGACATTCCTGCAGTCAGCATGCCAATTGCACGCTCCCACAAAATTTGCGACATCTGTGGCATTGTGCTGTGTGATAAAACTGAACATTTTAGAGTGGCCTTTTATTGTGGCCAGCCTAAGGCACACCTGTGCAATAATTACTGACTAATCAGCATTTTGATATGCCACACCTGTGAGGTGGATGGATTATCTCGGCAAAGGAGAAGTGCTCACTAACACAGATTTAGACAGATTTTTGAACAATATTTGAGAGAAATAGGCCTTTTGTGTACATAGAAAAAATCGTAGATCTTTAAAGCCCTGTACACACGATCGGATATCCTATGGATTTTCGTCCGATGGATTTGTCCATCGGATAGCCGATGAAACTGTTTTCCATCAGTCTTGCCCACACACCATCAGTCAAAAAACCGACCGTTCCAAACGCAGTGATGTAAAACACTCCGATGAGCCGAGAAAAATGAAGTTTAATGCTTCTGAGCATGCGTCGACTTGATTCTGAGCATGCGTGGGTTTTTGATCCGATGGACTTGCCCATAGACGTTCGGAGTTTTCGATCGGTTTTTTATCCATCGGAAAAATTTAAAACATGTTCTATTTTTTTAAAACGATGGAAAAAAGACAGATGGGTCTCATACACGATCGGTTTGTCTAATGAAAAGAATCCATCGGACGAAAATCCATAGGATATCCGATCGTGTGTACAGGGCTTTATTTCAGCTCATGATAAATAGGTGCAAACACAAAAGTGTTGCGTTTATAATTTTGCTCAGTGTATAAGTAATTTTTGATTTAATTTATTCACAATTTAATTAACCTCTACTTATCTACGTATCTCATTCTTCTCTTGTTCCGATTTATGTATTTTTTTTTTTTTTGCTTGTATAGATTTATTTTAATTTTATTGGACAAATTAGAGAATAAACTTTGTACATGGTATCTACAATATCCTTAATCATATTAAAACCATCCCTGTTCAAAAAATAGAAAAAAAAAAGTAGTAATAGTTGACGTGTAAAAATGTATCTGGTTTATAAAGGGTAAACAACCACTACCCCTGAAGTTAGTAAAGATGAGTGGTCATCAGGTCAGATGCCTAAGAGCATTTAAGGCTACACAGCACAGAATGATTGACATAATTCTATATTTGACACAATAAGAAAAATATGGAAGAGCAAGCATTCAAAAATAGCAAAAGATACAACTGACACAGGCCACTTGAGAAATTAAGTTAAATTCAAGAATGTTTAAATGCACTTCAGATGATAGGAGACTCTTCAAACATAATGTAGTATTTCATATACACTAAATTACCAAAAGTATTGGAACACCTGTCTTTACACACACAAGCTTTACATCCCACTCTTGGTTCGTATGGTTCAATAGTGAGTTGGCGCACCCTTTGCAGCTATAACAGCTTCAATTCTTCTGGGAAGGCTGTCTACAAGGTTTAGGAGTGTGTCTATGGAAATGTTAACCATTCTTTCAGAAGCGCATTTTTGAAACCCAGGCACTCATGTGGACGAGGCCTGGCTCGCAGTCTCCGTTCTAATTCACCCCAAAGGTGTTCTATCGGGTTGAGGTTAGGTCTCTGTGCAGACCAGTTAAGTTCGTCCACCCCAAACTTGCTTATCCATATCTTTATAGACCTTTGTTTGTGCACTGGTCCAAATAATTTTGGTGGAGGGGGGATTATGGTGTAGGGTTGTTTTTCAGGGGGTTGGGTTTGGTCCCTTAGTTCCAGTGAAGAGAACTCTTAAGGTATCAGCATACCAAGACATTATTTCATGCTCCCAACATTGTAGGAACAGTTTAGGGATGGCCCCTTCCTGTTCCAACATGACTGTGCACCAGCGCACAAAGCAAGGTCCATAAAGACATGGATGAGCGAGTTTGGGGTGGAGGAACTTGACTGGCCTGCACAGAGTCCTGACCTAAACCCGATAGAAAACCTTGGGGATAAATTAGAGTGGAGACTGCGAGCCAGGCCTTCTTATCCAACATCAGTGTCTGACCTCACAAATGCGCTTCTAGAAGAATGGTCAAACACTCCCATAGACACACTCCTAAACCTTGTGGACAGCCTTCCCAGAAGAGTTGAAGCTGTTATCGCTGCAAAGGGGGGCAACTCAATATTGAACCCTACAGACTAAAACTGGGATGCCATTAAAGTTCATGGGTCTTTAAAGGCAGGTGTCCCAATACTTTTGGTAATGTAGTATATATTTAGAGTAATGCATTCATAGAGGGATGATTTACTGTTGCACTCTCTCTTTAGAAAGCCCAGTGCCATCAGCGTATCCTATTTTTAATTGTTTTGTTTTGTTATATAAATAATTCATATATAATAAATACAGAAATCATGGGTTTAAAATGTTAAAATATCACACATAAAATCAACCCCAATCCACTATATTTTTAACGTTTTGGACAGCATGGGAAAGGGTTAGGCCTTTTATCAAGGTTTTATTGTTGTCTGTGTCCTCCATTAAAAGATTTCCCCTGTTGCCATTGAAAAAGAAAGTTAGAGGTGATTCAAAAATGTAAAAGTTATCACAGGACAAGACATTAGGGAAAATACCTCAACTTGGACACCTGTCCATGTGGCCAACAGGGATGAGCCGAACACCCCCCTGTTCGGTTCACACCAGAACCTGCGAACAGACAGAATGTTTGCGCGAACTTTAGAACCCTATTAAATACAATGGACTCGAACGTTCGAAATCTAAAGTGCTAATTATAAAGGCTAATATGCAAGTTGTTGTCCTAAAAAGTGTTTGGGGACCTGGGTCCTGCCCCAGGGGACATGTATCAATGCAAAAAAAGGTTTAAAAAATAGACGTTTTTACGGGAGCGGTGATTTTAATAATGCTTAAAATATTCCTTTAAATTTCGTACCTGGGGGGTGTGTATGATATGCATGTAAAGTGGCGCATGTTTCCCGTGCTTAGAACTGTCCCTGCACAAAGTGTCATTTTTGAAGCGGCTATTAATGAATTGTCGGCTTTTATCAATACATAGAAAAGTCATTGATAAAAAAAAAAAAAAAGCGTGGGGGTTCCCCCAAAATCAATTACCAGGCCCTTTAGGTCTGGAATGGATATTAAGGGGAACCCCGCCGCAAATTTTAAAAAAAATGGCGTGGGGTTCCCCCTAAATATCCATACCAGGCCCTTGAGATCTGGCATGGATTTTAAGGGGAACTCCACCCCAAATTTAAAAAAAAATGTCGTGGAGTCCCCCCAAAAATCCATACCAGACCCTTATCCGAGCACGTAACATGGCCGGCCGCAGGGGAAGAGGGGGGGACGAGAGAGCGGCCCCCCTCCCTCCTGAACCGTACCAGGCCACATGCCCTCAACATGGGGAGGATGTCCCCATGTTGATGGGGACAAGGGCCTCATCCCCACAACCCTTGCCCGGTGGTTGTGGGGGTCTGCGGGCGGGGGGCTTATCGGAATCTTGAAGACCCCTTTAACAAAGGGGACCCCCAGATCCCGCCCCCCCTATGTGAATTGGTAAGGGGTACATTGTACCCCTACCATTTCACGAAGAAAGCGTAAAAAAATGTAAAAAAAAACACACAAACACCTTCCAGCGATGAAATCCAGTGTCCCGCGGCGATCCCGATGTCCAGCGCTGTCCATCATTGGTTTTGCCTGAGCGGACCTGATGGGGAACTTCCTCCTCAGTGTTTTAAATGTATAGACCCGCCCCTTCTAAAGTTCCCCATCAGGTCCGCTCAGCGGACCAGATGCGGAACATGAGAAGGGGCGGGTCTATACATGTATTACCAAAGTGAGAGAAGTTCCCCATCAGGTCCGCCCCCTCGGTATGTCGGACCCGCCTACGTCATTGGCTTGAGCAGGGAACTTCCTTCACTGATGACTGCATTGATACATGTCCCCTGGGGCAGGACCCGGGTCCCCAAACACTTTTTAGGACAATAACTTGCATATTAGACTTTATAATTAGCACTTTAGATTTCTCCCATAGACTTTTCGAATTTGCCACGAACACCCCAATTGGTTCGCTGTTCGGCTCATCCCTAGTGGCCAATCTCTTAGATGGGAATTCTATTTACCTTGGATAGATGTTCTCTTATTTCCTGTTGCATCCCCAAGAAAGGAAATGGATAAACTATCCACAGTGGAACACAGTTAACCCCTTGAGGCCCGCGCTATAGCCGAATGACGGCTTCAGCGCGGACCTGAAAATCCGGGAGGCCGTCATTATACGGCCTCCCCTTTGCCCGTTCCGAGCGCGCAGCGGGGAAATTCTTTGCTGCTTGTGTCCCTTGGGCACAACGAATCACAGATCGCTGTGAATGGCCAATCAGAGTGGCCATTTACTATGCGATCTGTGCGGCCAATGAGAGATGATCTCAAATATAAACATATGAGATCATCTCTCATTGCCTGCTCTCCCTCCTCACACAGAGCGCGTGTGAAGAGGGAGAGGATCTGTTACTTTGTTTCAACAGTGAGTTATTATTACAGTGCCTATACAGTTCCCACCTGTGCCTATACAGTGCCAGTCTGTGACCACCTGTGCCAGTCTGTGACGTCAGTGATCTGTGCAATCAGTGCCCACCTGTGCCACCTCATCAGTGCCTACCTGTGCCAATCAGTGCCCACCTGTGACAATCAGTGCACATCTGTGCAATCAGTCAGTGCCCATCTGCTCCGCCTCATCAGTGCCCACCTGTTCCGCCTCATCAGTGCCCATCTGTTCCACCTCATCAGTGCCCATCTGTGCCGCCTCATCAGTGCCCATCAGTGAAGGCTTGGCACACACCTGTGTAGTCGCACCACCAGCAGCAAAAAATGTCAAAAAGATTATTTTCCGCCGAGGAGGCATACCAAATCCTTTCCACGCCCGACAAGAGCAACGTGGAGCTCTCTCTTTCAGATTCCCTTTCCCTTTCCGACTCTGAGTCGGACGTCAATTACGAGACAGTCCTCAGTAGTGCAACACTGAGTGACTCAGAAGAGAAAGCTAGTCGGCCCGCCAAACGAAGGCATTCTGGTGAAGAGGCAGTGCCATCCACCAGCACCGCAGTGCCATCCACCAGCACCGCAGTGCCATCCACCAGCACCGCAATGCCTCGACAAGAAAGGCCAAGGTCCCATGCCAGCCTTCCCGATGCCCTTCAGAACCCCTTGTGGCTTCCTCCTAATTCAGGAGAAGCCAACATTCCCCCTTTTACTGCCCAGCCAGGAGTCCAAGTAAACACAGAGAATTTTACCCCAATTGATTTTTTTGATCTTATTTTTACCGAGGACATGCTATCCAACATTGTCACCCAGTGCAATCTATATGCCCAACAATTTATTTTGAACAATCCTACAGCATATTATGCCCGTCCCTACGAGTGGAGAGACCTAACGGTGGAGGAGTTGAAGATTTTTTTAGGCCTCACGTTTTGTATGGGACTCAACCCAAAAAACACCTTGCGTTCCTTTTGGTCAAAACGCCCCATCTATCACATGCCAATATTCTCCAACGTAATGCCCAGAACCAGATACTTCATGATAATGAGATTCCTACATTTTAACGATAACACCCAGTGCCATCCCCGAAATCACCCAAATTTTGACAGGCTTTTCAAAATTCGGCCCTTACTGGATTATTTTTCTAAAAAATTCCCCCAGCTGTATACCCCGGACCAGCACATATGTGTGGATGAGTCCCTTGTTAAGTTTAGTGGCAGGCTTCAAATAAAGCAATTCATTCCCAGCAAAAGGGCCCACTATGGTGTGAAGGTGTACAAACTATGTGACCAAGTCACAGGGTACACGTATGCCTTCTTAGTGTACGAGGGGAAGGACAGCCAGCTGAATCCCCCTAATTGTATAGAATGAATGGTTAGGGGGCGCTAATATGTGCAAATATAAAACAATGGTGGCGAAATGGTTATACATGTACCAATACCTCAATTTATATAAATGCAATATTGAATACTCTATATAAGTGTCCCAATATATTGTATAAACAAAAGATCAACAGAAAAGATGTCCAAATTTTGCTGCTGAAAGAGAAATCAGGTTTTCATGTGACTTCAATACTCTGTGCTGACAACTCAGTGCTGACAAAAAACTTGAAGTGATGTATATTGTGCTCCTTCACCAAGGAAAAAAAAACGTTCACCCAACGTGCTGTAGTAAATCCTGCTTACCAGAGGTAGTTGACCACTTTAACTAAAAAGTAGGTCAAAATCGCTTTTACAGGGTAGTACCTGTCCACATGGATTGGACCTGGAAAAAATTCTTCCTCCTCATACAGCCATGACCGGAAAATTAAGATGGAAAACATTCCATAGTGTAAAACTGTTTTTTTATTCGTAAAAAACATAAAAAGAGCCAAATGGCTACTCACATTCACAGGTGCCTATTCCCGGCACTGGGGCTGCAGACTCTTAGAGGAATGAAATGGGAAAATCCGCTGCGATCCACTGCGATCAGTCCACTTGCATGGACGGCGTGCGTTCCACCTCCCTCCTTCCGCTAGCCACACAGGCCGGATGTGGGCGTAAAAAAACACGTGACCAGATACCGCCTCGACGTACGTTTCGTAGGATACTACGTCATCAGGAAGCGTATCTGGTCACTGGAGGTCACGTATTATATACTGTGTGTGATAAAATACCCGGGAAAACCAAATTTGAACTGCGCAGCCTCAGTCTCGGTTCAAACTAAACAAAACGAATAACGCGTTTACATAGATAAATATACTGCATATATAAATATACTTTTACAACATGCCCAACTTAAAACAAACATTAATTATTTAATAATATAACAAAGATTAGTGGTCTGAACACTCTCTTCAGAGAATATTCAGGCTCATTGTTTATTATCCACGGAGACACAAAAAACGTACTCTAGTGTCCCCTAATGGAGATATTCCAAACTTCGCCCAAAACCACATTCTTAGAAATATGCTAACTCATATATGAAAAATTATCTATAAAGGAAGATGGTATAAATAGAGATTCTTTCCACATAGAAAAAAATATATTTTATCTATATAAATTTTGGTGGATAATCTAGATATCATCCACCAAATACTAGAAATAATAATACCTTAAAATAAAATACCATAAAATACTAGAGGTTGCCCTTCCCCTTCAACTTGGTGCCAATTGACACCGCAAGAAAACTGCATATACAGAGACGAGATGGACTTCATCAGTCTCTGATCCATATGCAGTTAGAATGGATCAAATATCATAAAAAAACAATTTTTTTTAAAATGATAATATACATATATATATATACATATACATATAATCATTGCATGGATGGAAAACTGCTAATCATTGGAGAGGAAACAATTAAGATCTAATTCTATATTCATACCAAGCGGATGCATACACTTTAGTCTATATAGCCACTTGGTCTCGTTCTTTGAGACCTCTCTGGTCATATGTGTACCTCTCCAGTGTCTAGCAATTTTATCGATCCCATAGAATTTACACAACGAGGGGTCACTATTATGGAACATTTTAAAATGTCTGGAAACACTATGATTGGGATAGCCATTTTTTATGTTTTTAAGATGTTCATTAATTCTAATTCTCAGGTTTCTGGTAGTGCGGCCTACGTACTGAAGGGAGCAAGGACACTCTAGCACATATGTCACATGATCTGAATTGCACGTGATAAAAGACTTAATATCAATTTTTTTTTGAGTAACGTTGGACTGAAAATTTGAGATTTTTTTAGGTGCCCCTGCTTTTCTAGTCGTTTTACAGGCTTTGCACCTAGTGCAGTAATAGAAGCCTACACTATCAAGGAAGGTGGAGGTTTTTTTGGGGGGATCTGGTACATTCTTAGCAATTTTTATTCTGAGCCCTGGGGCTCTTCTATAGATAAATTTGGGTTTTACAGGAATAATGGATTTCAAATCAGGATCCTTAAGCAGGATTGGCCAATGTTTTTTAATAATAGTTTCGACCTGCTTATACTGTCTATTGAATCCTGACACAAATGCTACTTCCCCTTTAAATTCAGATTTTACCTTGGTTTCTAGGAGGGATTTTCTATCCATGACAGATACTTGTGCTAATACCTGGGTGAGTGCCCCCATGGGATATCCCTTTTCTAGGAACTTTGCTTTGAGTATTTCGGCTTGTTCATAAAAATCAGTATCATTGGCACAATTGCGCCTGAGTCTCATGAACTGTCCCTTGGGCACTGCCCCTATCCATTGGGGATGGTGGCAGCTGCGGGTTGGGACAAACCCATTTCTATCCGTAGCTTTAAAGTAAGTTTTTGTCTCATAGATCCCATGGTTCTTGGTTATAGTCAAATCAAGATAATTCACACTATTAAGATCAAATTCTGCCGTGAATTTTAGACCATATTCATTTGTATTCATTTTTTCTAAAAACGATGTTAAACTTGACATAGGTCCATCCCATAGCAGGATAACATCGTCGATCTATCTTTTATAAAAGATCAGAGATCTATTCTGGTCTTTAAAAATGGTCTCAAGTTCCCACTTGTTGAGAACCACATTAGCCACACTGGGGGCATACCGTGCCCCCATGGCCACACCTCCAATCTGGTTGTAGAAATGATCTCTAGCCCAGAAAAAATTGTTACCCATAGCTAACTCCAGGCCCCTAACCAGATAATTGATCTGGGCCTTTTTGAGTTTGGATTCCCTATAAAGCGCCCATTTCATGGCTGACAGTGCATCCTTTTGTTTGATATTAGTATATAGTGACTCAATATCTATTGTAACCATAATTGTATTTTCTGTGGCTTTGATTTCATTCAAAAAAACCATGAGATCTTTACTGTCTTTCAAGTAGGACGGACTTTGTGACACTAAGGGTTTGAAAAAACCATCAAGGTACTCCCCCAACCTAGAGAACAAGGAGTCCAGCCCACTAATGATAGGTCGGCCTGGTGGAAACTCCCTGTTCTTATGTACTTTAGGCACTATATAAAGTACTGGGACCTTTGGTGCCTGTATCTTTATATAGTTTGCTTCCTTAGGGTTTAGTAGGGACTTGGATATTCCCTCCTCTACCCAAAGATTCAATTCTTCTTTTAATCTGATTGTAGGGTCTCCTTTTAACTTTTTATAAGTAGCTGTGTCATTAAGTAATCTTTCAATTTCTTGGTAATAATATTCACGAGTAAGTATCACCAAACCTCCCCCTTTGTCTGCTGGTCTCACCACTATTTGTTTATTTTCTTCCAATAATTTTATTCCTTCCCAAATCTTTTTGTTGAATCCATAATTTTGAATAGTTAATTCCCTGGCTTCATCTTGCACCATATTCCTAAAAACTTCTATGTGATGATTTTTACCTTTACCCGGGTTGAACACTGAATTATTTTTTAACCCACTATGCACATATTGCTGGTCAGTGGTATCCCCCCCTGTTTTCAATCCTGTATTTGCATAGTGTTTTTTAATGTTCAATTTACGGACATATTTTTCAATATCTATGAACAGCTCGAATTTATCCACATTTTTATCAGGTGCAAATTTAAGCCCTTGATTTAACACTTCCCATTCTTGATCTGTAAGAGTTACCCCTGCTAAGTTGTAAATTCCTCCATTTATCTGTTCCTTTTTCTTTTCTTTTCTCTTTCCTCCTCGTCGCCCTCTTTGTCTATGGGGTCTTTGGGGACCTGTGGAGTGCTGGATGGGATACGGTAAGGTTCCTTCCAGTCTCTCCATTCCCCCCCTGATGGGAATTCTGGTAAGGACCCGGTCTTCCTCTAAAGTAACCTCTAAAAGATCCACGTGGGGGTCTAGGTGGATGTCATGGATATGCATTAATGTCTGTCTGCCATCTTACCTTCCTCCTCATGTGTTCATCTAGAGACCAGACCTCCTTCACCTGGCTTCCTTTATAATCTCCTCCCAGCCTGACTCCACCCCAGGCCCTATCACAGAACACTATATTAACCTGTGCACTGCAAGCCTGCTTTGCTGATCAACGTGTTTGTTAGGCATTGTGTGTTTGGGTTCCTGCCTGCCGTGTGCTACGTCTGTCTCTCTGTTACGTTATTGGCTTGTCCCCGACTATCCCTGTCTGCTCGTGACCCTTGACCTTCGGCTCGTTCTTCGTTATCCTTGTCTGCTTGTGGCCCCTGACCTTCAGCTTGTTATTCGGTTCTCTCTTATCGTGTGCTGCTGCTTCCCCTCTTTTCCCCTTATCCTACGGGGCGTGAGCTAGGAAACTCCAGGGGCCGCGACCTGGTCCCAGCCTGCAGCTAACATCCTCACCACTAGAGGCCCTGGAGAAGACCAGCTGGGTCTTAGACTCTGCGCCCTGGGGAATCTTGGCTCTAGCTTCCGTTTGGATCCCGGTTGTGCTCCTCTGGTCCCGCTTTCCACAACCATCCAGTTTCCTATCCGCAGAAGCCAGCCATAGGGTTCACTACCTCGCGGTGCACTCCTGTCCCCCTACGGTGTGCATCTGTCACCTGGCCACAGGTGACCCTGACAGTTTGATCAGCCATGAACCCGGCTGACATCCCGTTACCCGTGGATGATCCGTTGCAGGGCATAGTTTGCAGACTTGAAACCCAGGAATCGAATCAGACTCAGGTGATGCGATTCCTCCAGGATCTGGCTTCTCGCTTTGAGCAGCTTCAGGCCTCCTTGGGAACCCTGAATCCGCAACCTCAAATACAACCAGCGGCTGCACCTATTGCACCAGTCGCAGCCACACACTCACTACAACTGCCAGCTCCGTCCCATTTCTCTGGGGACTCCAAGGCTTGCAGGGGGTTCCTTAGCCAATGCACAATTCATTTTGAGCTCCAGCCCCAAAATTTCCTGTCTGATCGGGCTAAGGTAGCCTATATCATTTCCCTCCTCTCTGGTGAAGCTTTAGCCTGGGCAGCCCCTCTGTGGGAACTGAATGATCCAGTGGTTTCTAGCCTGTCTGGCTTCTTGAAACTTTTTCGGAATATCTTCGAAGAACCGGCTCGTGTCTCTTCAGCGGCCAGCGCCCTTTTACGTCTCCGCCAAGAGTCTGCTTCTGTGGGACAGTATGCCCTTCATTTCCGCATACTGTCGGCTGAGTTGAGCTGGAACAATGAGGCCTTAGTCGCAACCTTTTTGCATGGCCTGTTGGATAGAGTGAAGGATGAATTAGCAGGAAGAACCATCCCCACTGATCTGGCCGGCGTTATCTCCTTGTGTAACCAGATCGATATTCGCTTTCAGGAGAGGACCTTAGAAAAGCAACGCCAGCACTCCTTGGTTCTTAGTCAGCCTGAGCTCCCCTCTCTTCGACCCGTAGAGCATCTCCTACCAGCTGAGGAACCCATGCAGCTGGGTCGGACCAGGCTATCCCCCGAGGAACGTGCTAGGCGCAGAACTCTTGGTCTGTGTCTTTACTGTGGGGGCAAAGGTCATTTTCGTGACACTTGCTCTCTTTGTCCAGAAAAACGTTCGGGTCCACTTCATCTGGAAAGTGGAGTATTGGACCCAGAAATATCACCTTCCCCTTCTCGTCTTCTGCTTTCTGTGTTCCTTCATGTTGGTGCTTCTTCTCATTCGGTCTCAGCATATCTGGATTCCGGAGCCGCTGGTAATTTTATGGACTGGGAAATCGCATCGTCCATGAGACTTACTCTTTTGCCCCTCACCACACCATTGGTGGTCTTGGCGATTGATGGTACTGTTCTCCCAGGGGGACCTATCCGCTTCCAGACCCTCCCTGTTAAGATGTCGGTAGGGACACTCCACCAGGAGTGGATATCCTTCCTTATCTTACCCAAGGCCTCAACGCCTATAATTTTGGGTCTCCCATGGTTACAGCTCCATTCTCCTCATGTGGACTGGACTACTGGACAGATCCTGGCTTGGGGTCCCTCCTGTTCCTCGTCCTGCCTACCCAAGGTTGCCCCCTGTGAATCTGAGCCGGTCATTCATTCCAGGTTGCATAACCATTTATATTTCTCTGTCCCTAACCACCCTTGGACGCACAGCCAGGCTAGCTTGTCTACAAGTCCTGCAGTCGCTACGTCTTGCGATGCGATTCAGGTAGTCGCTACACCTGACTCAGCTATTCACTCTGCCTCTGTACTAGTTATGCCAGTCCAGCCCATGCCCAGTGAGCCTCCTACTTTTTCTTGTTCGGGACATTCTGCTTGTCCTTCAGCTATTCAGTTTGACTCCGGCGACATGTCACCTTCTAACCAACCTGACTTCAGGGTTCCACTGACATCTGCCCAGTCTGATGGTCCTGTGCAAGATGACCAGTTCCCCTTTAAGGGTCTAGGGGACCCTCCTCAGATTCCTTTTGATCCTCTCATGCCCTTGCTTATTCCTAGAGAGCCTTTGGTCCTCAATAGATCTTCTTGTCATCTCCCTACCCCGTTTTCGGTCTCTGAGGATAATCTTAAGTACGAGGTTAGACAAGTTCTGGATTCTCGGCTCTGCAGAGGCATTCTTCAGTACCTTGTGCATTGGAGAGGTTTTGGTCCTGAGGAGGCGTCTTGGATCTCTGCATCTGATGTCGCTGCACCTCTTCTGTTGAGAAGGTTTCATCAGAGATTTCCCTTTAAGCCTGGGCCCAGGCGGGGGAGGGCCCGTAAGAGGGAGGGTACTGTCATGGATATGCATTAATGTCTGTCTGCCATCTTACCTTCCTCCTCATGTGTTCATCTAGAGACCAGACCTCCTTCACCTGGCTTCCTTTATAATCTCCTCCCAGCCTGACTCCACCCCAGGCCCTATCACAGAACACTATATTAACCTGTGCACTGCAAGCCTGCTTTGCTGATCAACGTGTTTGTTAGGCATTGTGTGTTTGGGTTCCTGCCTGCCGTGTGCTACGTCTGTCTCTCTGTTACGTTATTGGCTTGTCCCCGACTATCCCTGTCTGCTCGTGACCCTTGACCTTCGGCTCGTTCTTCGTTATCCTTGTCTGCTTGTGGCCCCTGACCTTCAGCTTGTTATTCGGTTCTCTCTTATCGTGTGCTGCTGCTTCCCCTCTTTTCCCCTTATCCTACGGGGCGTGAGCTAGGAAACTCCAGGGGCCGCGACCTGGTCCCAGCCTGCAGCTAACATCCTCACCACTAGAGGCCCTGGAGAAGACCAGCTGGGTCTTAGACTCCGCGCCCTGGGGAATCTTGGCTCTAGCTTCCGTTTGGATCCCGGTTGTGCTCCTCTGGTCCCGCTTTCCACAACCACCCAGTTTCCTATCCGCAGAAGCCAGCCATAGGGTTCACTACCTTGCGGTGCACTCCTGTCCCCCTGCGGTGTGCATCTGTCACCTGGCCACAGGTGACCCTGACAGTGGATAATAACCTCTATTCTGTTCATAGTAACCATAATCCTGCCCCCTATTTTCCAGTGGTGCAAACCTATTATAGGTGTGCACTGGATAGGCCGTTGGATATGGGTAGGGATTGGGCTGTGGATAGTGGGAGTTTTTTGGCATATGATTAGGTGTTTTAATAGTAGTTTTTTTAGGGGTACTAGAGGTTTTTGGTTTGTTTTTTGGGGCTGCTGTCATCAGAACCTCCGTTTCTCTTTCTATTGTTGATTCTGATACAGGGGCAGACGCTAGAGTGTCTTGCCATTTATAGATCTTGTTATCCTCGAAGTCCTTTATATCTCTCTGATAATTTTTAAATTTTTTGTTTTTAATTTCCCCGTCATATTTAATTAGATGGTTTTGTAAACTTTTTGCTTTCTCTTCATATTCATTGTTAGTTTTGAAAGGTTCCATTCTTTCTTTGAGGTCTGCTATTTTGGCCTCTAGGATGACGTTTTTGTTTTTTCGTCTCCTAATCATAAGTTGCATGAGCTTTTGCTCACATGCATTAAAAAACTGGTACCATTCGTCCAGCAATTGGAGGTCTTCCATCCCATCATTGGGACTGACATCCCACCTTAACCTTCTAGGAGTAAGATTTTTTCCAATGTACATTTCAAATGAGGCTATGTCCCACCATAGCCTGATTTGTTTTTCCATATCGAATTGTAACTGTTTTAAAACCTCTTTCGAGGTCTATATTGGGACTAGGAGTTTGTTGAAAAATATCCTCTATGTTGATATGTCTTTCTTTCATGTAATTAAACACATCCATGTCTGCGTGAGTGGTAAAGTATCAGACCCGTGAGCAGGATACTCCAAATGTGTGATTTTTGAGTAAACTCCGCGACAAAATAATAAATAATAAGTGTATAATCGCCCAGGTCAAATATATTGACCTCAGAAACTAAACTAAAAATAAAAATAAAGCAGCTCCCCTGAGAAGTGAATGACTCCCAGTGATGTATAGAATGAATGGTTAGGGGGCGCTAATATGTGCAAATATAAAACAATGGTGGCGAAATGGTTATACATGTACCAATACCTCAATTTATATAAATGCAATATTGAATACTCTATATAAGTGTCCCAATATATTGTATAAACAAAAGATCAACAGAAAAGCTGTCCAAATTTTGCTGCTGAAAGAGAAATCAGGTTTTCATGTGACTTCAATACTCTGTGCTGACAACTCAGTGCTGACAAAAAACTTGAAGTGATGTATATTGTGCTCCTTCACCAAGGAAAAAAAACGTTCACCCAACGTGCTGTAGTAAATCCTGCTTACCAGAGGTAGTTGACCACTTTAACTAAAAAGTAGGTCAAAATCGCTTTTACAGGGTAGTACCTGTCCACATGGATTGGACCTGGAAAAAATCCTTCCTCCTCATACAGCCATGACCGGAAAATTAAGATGGAAAACATTCCATAGTGTAAAACTGTTTTTTTATTCGTAAAAAACATAAAAAGAGCCAAATGGCTACTCACATTCACAGGTGCCTATTCCCGGCACTGGGGCTGCAGACTCTTAGAGGAATGAAATGGGAAAATCCGCTGCGATCAGTCCACTTGCATGGACGGCGTGCGTTCCACCTCCCTCCTTCCGCTAGCCACACAGGCCGGATGTGGGCGTAAAAAAACACGTGACCAGATACCGCCTCGACGTACGTTTCGTAGGATACTATGTCATCAGGAAGCGTATCTGGTCACTGGAGGTCACGTATTATATACTGTGTGTGATAAAATACCCGGGAAAACCAAATTTGAACTGCGCAGCCTCAGTCTCGGTTCAAACTAAACAAAACGAAGAACGCGTTTACATAGATAAATATACTGCATATATAAATATACTTTTACAACATGCCCAATAAATATACTTTTACAACATCCCCCTAATTGCCCAGACTACTTGGGATCAAGTGGGAACATTGTTTGGGACCTCATATACACCCTGCTGAAAAAAGGCTACCATCTGTACGTTGACAACTTTTATACATCTCTATCCCTGTTCCATAACCTTCACCGGATGCAGACGCCAGCATGTGGCACCATCAGAAAGAATCGGAAAGGCTTTCCTCAGAGTCTTGTAAATAAGAAGCTGAGAAGAGGAGAATTGGCAAATCTGAGAAACAAGGAGGTTCTGGCAGTGAAGTGGAAGGACAGAAGAGATGTATATATGTTGTCTTCCATCCACAACGATACCTTCATGGAAATCCCCAGAAGGAATGGCCCCATCCGAAAGCCCACATGCATCCAGGACTACAATTTGTTGGGGGGAGTCGACTTCAATGATCAGATGCTGGAACCCTATCTTGCCACAAGACGGATATATCATTGGTACAAAAAAGTTGCAATTTATTTTTTTCAATTGGCCATATACAATTCGTACATCATATACCGCAACTCCACCCAAAACCCCAAACGCTTCCTTGGCTACTAGGAGGACCTTATCACTGCCCTTATATTCCCGAACGGCCCACCCCTAAACATCCGATTTGATGTTATGAGTCGACTCGCCGAATGTCACTTTCCCGATAAAATCCCTCCCACAGCAACAGGTCGACGACGTAAAAAAATAAATGTAAGGTGTGTACCAGTGGAGGAGTCAGACGAGACACAGTTTATCATTGTGCAGAGTGTCCTTCCCAACCAGGCCTCTGTGTAGTAGACTGTTTTCGCTGTTACCATACTTCACTAAATTATTAGTGAAGTTTGGTAAACGTAATCCTCAGTTTCTGCCTTTACACACCTTCACACCCCTTATGCCACTGCCTGCTTTGTAACTGACCCTGGCTTGTTATTCGACCACGCTTCTGCCTAACGATTCTGTACTACCTCTGCCTGATCTGGAACTGACCCTGGACTGTTTTTCGACCATGCTTCTGCCTAACGATTCTGTACATACCTCTGCCGGATCTGGACTGTTTGACCATGCTTTTTGCCTGCCTCTTGGATTGATCTTGTACCCTGCTACTGGACTAGTGGGATTCAACACAGGGGTCTCACATATGTGAGGGGCTCCAGAAAAGTTTTTCTGGAGGAAGAACATTTTTTTTTTGTTTTCTCATCCTAGATTAGGGTCTGGAGACTCGGAGGCTTCAAAGAGATTTGGGTGGGAGAAGCCTCTACCCCTGTCCCCATTCTGTCCTGAACAAGGCCCTACTTCTGCCTGCTGCCTGTAGGACCTATGCCATAATGCCTCTGCCTGTCACATGAACTGACCACACCACATGGACCTGCCTACTACCAGGACCAATATTTTTGGCACTGCTGACAATATCTCTGCCTGAACTGACCCTGGACTGTATATGGACAGTATCCCTGCCTGCTGCCTGGACAATTGTGTATGCCGTTGCTGACCAAGTCCCTGCCTGCTGCCTGGACCAGTGCTATCCTGCTGTGTAGAACTGCGCTACTAAAACCACAGGTATTCTTTTGTTTATGCTTTGCTCAGCATAATGTATTTGGGGGTGTAATTCTTGGTATGTGCATGCTATGTGTCCCTAGAACATCTGATGGTGTTCCTTGCATGTTGGTCCTCTGTATGTTGACAGGCTGTGTAAAAGTCCCACACATTTGGTATTGCCATACTCAGGAGGAGTAGCAGAATGTATTTTGGGGTGTCCTTTTTGCTATGTCCATGCTATGTGTTGGAAATATCTTGTAAACCGACAACTTTGCGTAAAAAAAAAAAAAAAAAAAAAAAAAAAAAAAAATGTGTTTTAATTTTTTTTCCACATTTTCCAAAAACTTCTGGGAAAAAAATGAACCGTTCAAAAGAGTCATTATGCCTCATAGATTATACGTTGGCGTGTTAGCGTTCCAAAATGGGGTAATTTTGTGGGTGTTTCCATTGTCCTGGTGCTCCAGGGCCTTCAAAAGTGTAATAGGTAGTCAACTAGTTAGATGTGTAATTTATGCTCCTAGAACACCTGATGGTGCTCCCTGCATGTTGGGCCTCTCTATGTGGCCAGGCAGTAAAAAAGTCCCACACATGTGGTATCGTAATACTCAGGAGGAGTAGCAGAATGTCTTTTAGGGTGTCATTTGTGGTATGCACATGCCATGTGAGAGAAATAAGCTATTACAATGACAATTTTGAGGAAAAATAATAAATAAAAAATAAAAATCTTAATATTGCAAAGAATCGTGGGAAAAAATTACAACTTCAAATAACTCACCATGCCTCTTACTAAATACCTTGGAATGTCTACTTTCCAAAAAGGGGTTATCTGGGGGACATTTGTACTTTCCTGGCTTGTTAGGGTCTCAAGAAATGAGATAGGCCGCCAGTACATCAGATGTGATACATTTTTTATGATTTGCACTATAGCTTGTAGACTCTAAAACTTTCACACAGACCAAATAATTTCCAAAAATTTGGGGTTATTTTTATCAAAGATATGTAGCAGTATAAATTGTGGCCAAAATTTATGAAGAAAAATTTATAATTTGCAAAATTTTATCACAGAAACTAATAAAAATGTTGTTTTTTTTCAAAATTTTCTGTATTTTTTAATTTATAGCGCAAAAAATTAAAAACCCAGAGGTGATCAAATACCACCAAAAGAAAGCTCTATTTGTATGAAAAATAGGACAAAAAAATCATTTGGGTACAGTGTTGCATGACTGAGTAATTGTCATTCAAAATGTGAGAGCACTGAAAGCTGAAAATTGGTCTGGGCAGGAGGGGTGTTTAAGTGCCCAGTAAGCAAGTGGTTAAACCCTTCTTTATGCTTTGAATATGCTTTATTAAGTGGCTTTGTAAACTCGCTGTGTTAATTCAGTTTTATCTGACAGCATGAGTCTGTTTAGCAACAGCCAGTTTCAGGAATCCCTGCAGAGAGAGAACATACTAATGCATCTGAATAAAGCAAGGATCAATTTATTGAATTATATTGTACATTGGGGGCACAATCACAAGGAACATTATTTCTATGTCATCAAAATATATTACATTCCAACATCAATGATTCAGATTAAAAAAACAAAAAAACAAAAACAAATGCATGCATTTATGAAATACATTTGTAGGCTGAAAAACAAAATTTGTTAAGTGGAGCATCTGCACTACAACATGTAGTTGGACTAACTGTTACAGACCCTTTTGCTTTTGTTGCATTGATAGAAGAATTATAATGCTTGTTATTTTCAAGACATACAGTCTGACATTTTGAGCAGGGACAGTTCTAAACACGGGAAACATGCACTACTTTACAGGCATACTATACACACCCCCAGGTATGAAATTTAAAAGAATATTTCACTTTTATTGTTTCACTTTAAGCATTATTAAAATCACTGCTCCCTAAAAAACTGCAGTTTTTAAAACTTTTTTTTGCATTGATACATATCCCCTGGTGTCTATCTCTTACAGTGTTCAAGAAATGGGTTATAAAATCGTACTAAGATAGTATAGGGTCTCTAAGACTCTCCATAAGATGTTCCCTCTGAGTTTGCCAGTAGAATTGGATGAATGGTTTGGGCCGAGCCAAAGTTCAGCCTGACTATCGCCTGTTCACCCATTCGGCAAACACCCAAATATGCAGGGTGCTCAGTGTTCACCCACTGAACGCACCACAATGCACTGCACACTTTACAGTGAATTCTAGAACCCTAATTGGATAAAGCAAAGCACCTGACCAGCCAGATGCAAGGCTTTGCCAATTAGGGCACAGAGCACTGTCAGAGCCCTGATTGCACGAAGTGATGATGACTTTGTCCAAACACGGCTCAGTGCTCATAGTCCCACTACACACTATAAAAGGTTTCTTCCCACAGGAAGCTTTTGCAGTGTGTTTTTGGAGTGTAGTGTGAGTTTAGTGTGAGTATAGTGTAGAGTGTGAGTATAGTGTTGTGTTAGTGTAGTGCAGTGTTTAATACAGCATTACATAACATTTAGTGCTGTATATCCGTTTTTTTTTGTTTTGTTTTTTTTTTGGGGGGGGGGGGGGGGGTTTGTGTTTTTTTTGTCCCCTGCCTGCTACTTTTTTTTAATTGTCAGCCGCAGTTTTTCTATAGTTTTAACATTTCTGTCAACGTCAGTCCTCAATTTAAAGTGCACCAAAAAACACTTTTAATTCAATAAAGTGCATACAGTCATACATTTCCCAGTTTGTATTATATTTGGGTAATATGCCCCCCCCCATCATGTCTGGGAGGCCAACAAGGAGAGACAGACATTCCCATGCCACTATGAGGACACAGTCCACCGCAGCTGCTAGAGTGGCTTATTCTGCCTCCCTGTCCACAGCTACTTCTGCCATAGCCCCAGGCTTTGCATGAAGGAGTCAGCTGGGTTATTTGAACACAGCGTCAGCACCTTGCTTCTTGAGGATGCACAGACATTACTTGATTCTGACGTTGGTTTTCTGAGGTAGAGGGAGGGAGTAACATGAGCCCAAAGAGAGGGGAGAACACTGATAAACAACAAATTGTCAGTCATGTTCCCCCAGCCACAACAGATTGCCAAGTTGGCTCCAGTGGTGATAAGGATGGAGGGGATGAAGATGATGAGGTCACTGTTGCCGGATAAAGCAGAGGAAGAAAGTGAGGGGAAACAACCCCAATGAGGCAGGATGTCCTCCAGAGGCAGCCATCATAGAAGAGTAGAGAGCAGCCACCCTATTCCATCAGATTGTGGAGCTGTTATCTCTCGGCCCACTTCCCACAGCTCAGCTGTGTGGGCCTTTTTTAGCACATGTGTAGCTGATCGATGCTGGAGCTTGTTTTGCCGCCACATCTCCATACAGCTGGTGGTGATGATGCAAGGTATTTCAGCTCCACCTCCATGCCCTCCTCTACTAAATTGTCCTATGAAACCCCCTAAGCGTTCAAGGGCCTATTCACAGAGTCAGGCTAAAAGATGCAATGCAGTGCTTCAGCTGGTCTTTCTAGGGGACAGCCACACTGGAGGAAAGTTTATTTTAGCTCTGCGGGTGCAGGCCCAGAGGTGGTTCATGCAAAGGCAGCTTGAGGCAGGAATGGTGGTGTGCGATAATGAAACTAACCTTCTGTCCGCCCTTCGACAGGGAAAGTTGACACATGTGCCATTCCAGGCACATGTCCTAAATTTGGTGGTGCAGCATCTCTTAAACAGGTATCCAGGGTTGCAAGATCTTCTAAGACAGGCCAGAAGAGTCTGCAGCCATTTCAGGCAGTCATACACAGCCAGTGTTAGGTTGGCTGAAATTCAGCGGGAATTCAACCTTCCCATAAACCACCTGATTTGTGACATGCCCACCAGGTGGAATTCAACTTTGGCAATGCTGCAGCAGCTGCACATGCAGCAGAGGGCTGTGATCGAATACCCGTGTGAGTATGGCACAAGGACAGGCTCAGAGCAGCATGGTTTATTTTCCCCATGTCAATGGCTGCTGATAAAAAAGCATGCACTGTACTGTCACCATTTGAGGAGGCAACAAGGATGGTGAGCCGTGACAATGCATGCATCAGTGACACAATCCCTCTTCTGTTCCTGCTGCAGCATACTCTGAATGGCATTATGGACAGGGCACTCAAGGCAGAGCAGCGGGAGGAAGAGGAGAAGTTCCTTTCCTCTCAAGGCCCGCTTTATGGAGACACCATTCTTGTGATGCCACAGAACACACAAGAGGTGAGGGAGGAGGAAGCGTTAGAGGATTCTGGCAGTTTTGGAGGAATTGAAGCAGAGGAAGACATACAGCAAACCTTAAGATATGGGTTTCAGTCCCCAGAAACCTTGGGAGTAGTAAGTGGCTGGAAGAAGGCAGTTCCAGATATTGTAATCCTCAGTGACCCTGAGCACTCTGCTTCTCATGCTTCCACAATCTTGCAGTGCATGGGCTCCCTTATGGTTCAAAGCCTGCAAAAGAACCTGATAATTTGTTGCATCAAGGAGAAGAATCATTATCGGCTGGCAACCCTCCTTGACCACCGTTACAAGGGGAAAGTCTCTGAACTTACCCTGCCCTCACAGAGGGAGCAGAGGATAAAATATCTTGAGGACACTTAAAAGAGAAGTTTATGTAATGCCTTTCCAGACTTTGCTAGGTTACAGTCAAATGGAAAAGCTAGTTTTGAGGCTTCTGTTGGTCAAGAGAGGACTGGTGGAGAAGGGGGTTGCCTCAGTGATGCATTTAAAAAAAAAAAATTGTCCTCTGCGCCCAGGGCTGTCAGTTTCCAGATACCATCGGCAGCAACTGCATTATATGGTGGAATATTATTTAAGGGCAAAAACAGACATGGAGAGCTTTCCAGTAGACAATCCACTGGGTTCCTGAGTCAAGAGAATAGACCACTGGCCAGAACTTGCCCAGTATGCAAATGAGCTGCTGGGCTGCCTTGCATGCGGTGTGCTTTTCCAATGGGCATTCAGTGATGCCAGAGGTTTTGTGACAAAAAAGAGAGCATGTCTGTCCACAGACTCTGTTGCCTGGCTGACATTTGTCAAAATGAATCAGGCCTGGATTAGCAGCAGCTATCAAGCCCCTGATGCCGATTTCGCTAAATAAGTGTTATTTAGATCTGGAATCTCTACAAGACTGTCTAGGCTGCCTAGCATTGTGGGTGTTGATTTTATCTTGAAGTAATTTTTTGATATAGGTTTCATGGGCACAATTAACACCCATCAAATATTATTTTATTTTTTTTACAGCAAGGCCAATTTTTGCTTTTATCAAGTGTACCTCTATAGGGTTATGGGGTGAAGGCACCACCAACACCCAAAAACCAATTTTCCCACAACTGTGTGACAGGGGCATCAAATGTCATTGTTTTACAGCAAAGCCAATTTTTGCTTTTATCAAGAGTACCTCTATAGGGTTACGGGGTAAAGGGACAACCAACACCCAAAAAACAATTTTTCCACAACTGTGTGACAGGGGCACCAAATTATTATTTTTTTACAGCAAGGCCAATTATTGCTTTCATCAAGAGTACATCTAGAAGGTTACAGGTTGAAGGCACCACCAACCCCCAAAGACCATTTTTTCTGCAACTTTTTGCCAGGGGCATCAAATTAAAAATTTCAGTCCAATTCTTGCTTTTATCTAGAGTACCTCTAGAAGCTTACAGGGTGACGACACCCCCAACACCCAAAGACCAATTTTTCCACAATTGTTTGACCAGGGCATCAAATATATATTTTTTACAGAAAGGCCAATTCTTGCTTTCATCAAGAGTACCTCTATAGGGTTACAATGTAAGGGCACCGTCAACACCCAAAGAACAATTTTTACGCACCTGTTTAACAGGGGCATCACATTAAGATTTTTTACAGCAAGGTCAATTCTTGCTTTCATCAAGAGTACCTCTATAGGGTCACAGTATGAAGGCACCACCAACACCCAAAGCCCAATTTTTCCACACCTGTTACTTCTATCCAAAGTCTGCGAAAGAGACACAAGACTTTATCTAAAAAGAAGTGTACTATAATTTGGCTTTTTCACATAAGGCTTGCTCACTGTGGTGCAAAGCTTTGCTATTTCCATCCAAAGTCTGCCAAAGAGACACCAGCATTTATCCCAAAAATCTCCAATATTGTCATACAGACTGGCTCCCCAAGCCGTTGTCTACAAAATAAAGAAAGCTTGCAGGGAAAATCAATTTAAATCACATTTTATTTCTTTATAAATGTCAGTTTATATACAGTACAGATGTGCCACTCTACAGACAAAATAAGGTGACCCCCCTGGCACTATATTTAACCACTTCCTTCCCTGCCCATAGTCATATTAAGTCTGCAGATGGGATCTCCCATCCTGGGCGGGCGTCATATGACGTCCTTGGCTTTCTGGCGGTATAGGGGGCGTGCATGCGCCTGCCATGTCACCGAGCAGCCAATGCGTGGGCCCGGCGGCCACGATGTCCGCCAGGCATCCGCGATTGCTCATGACAGAGCATGAACGTGGCTCTGTGTGTTTAAACTTTTCTTTGTTGCTAGATGATGTCAGTCTACAGCATTTGACCAGGTTAACCGTAAAATTCACCGCCCTACATATTTTACACTGTGCATTTTGTCTTGAGAATTTTTCCTTTTGGGCATTGTGTGATTGTTTGTTTTCTATTGCTTTCACTTTCCTGGAGGGTGTTTTTGTGTATTTCTTATGCAAAAAAAAAATAATCAATTGTGTTAGTGGGAACTTAAGTTCACCTTTTTTTTTTTTTTTCCTAAATTCCAGCTTCCCTTTGCTCTAATATAGCATTCATGTACTTTTTTTGCAAAAATATCAAAGATTTCCATAAAATCTACAGACACGTACCTTACTGTCCTACATCCATGATTCAAAACATATCTATTGCTTCTGTCTTACGTCCATACAGACGGTAGGTCATGACACAGGACAGAGTTGATCAGCTGATCTCATTAGCACACACCCTGCATCATCCACCCACCCACTCCCAGCTGCACGTTTTTTAAATGAATTGCAATCAATCAGGGATCACCCTTTTCACTAAATACACAATCAGATTGCATAGTGTATGGCCATCTTTATACACGTACATAAAAGGGAGTGGACAGAAACACTCAGCTGTCAAGCCCCTATCACATCTATGCATAGTGGGAACTCGCATTCCCACATACATTTTTTTTGCGAGGTGGGGAGGTGTTTTGGAGCATTTTCACTCCTCACACATTGGGCAGCCCATCCACCTAATGTGCTGCCCTACACACAGCAATCGCCCCAAAGAAGTTTCAGAACTTTTTTTAGAGCAGAGCTTGGTGCGTATTCTACTGCGATTTTTGGTGCCACGCATTTCTGAAATGCAAGGAAAATGCACAGATGTGAATGGAGACTCATTATTCTTGTGTTATCGCACAAATTTCACTTTCAGGCCCTATTCACATCTATAATGGAAAAAAGAAGACTGTGCTGGAAAATAAACCTATTACTAAGCTGCAACACAAAGTGAAATACACACAAATACAGATACAAACAAATATAGTTGTGCTCTAAATTAACGTGCAAGTGCAAGTGAACCTTAAAGCGGGATTCCACCCGCGTTTTTTTTTTTTTAAAAGTCAGCAGCTACAAACACTGTAGCTACTGACTTTTAATGAGGACACTTACCTGTCCTAGGCGCCCGCAATGTCAGCCCCCCCCCCGAGGCCACTGCCCATTTCCTATTGCGCATGCACGAGGCTCGCGCCGCTTTGTGAATGGGCGGCTGCTTTCTGGGATACACACAGTCCCAGAAGGCAACGCGCCACATTCCCCAGAATACACCGCAAGGAGGACGAGGAAGAAGACCTGCCGAGGTGGAGGAAGAGGCAGATTAGCAAGTTCCGCATAGCAACCGCCCTTTCTGGTGAGTAAATTTTTTTTTTTTTTTTTTTAAGGATTTTGGTGTAATTTTTTTTTTTTTTTTTTTTTTTTTTTTTTTTTTAGGGTGGAACACCACTTTAAATAGGTGCATCAAATAAATAAATTCCTAAAAGTTTGAATAAATCCCTAAAAAGTTTGAATGAAGTCACAACTGTAAGGTTATTAACTCAGTGGGAAATCCTGTGACAATAAATCAAATATCCAAATGGAGATACCTTTGCAGAAGGTGAATCAATATATGAACAGTTGAAATTGAATGAATGAAATTCATGTGACTTTTGCTTGACAGACACCGTGAATCCACCACCTTAAAGAATGTGTGCTTACCAGCTGCACAGGATAAAAATGCCTGTGGCTAACACCCAGCCAGGGCCTTTTTCTCACTGATGTTCTGACACCAATCTGGTCACTCCAACAATGGGGGCCGTCTGATCAGGGACACAGCTGGACGAATCCTCCACTCAAAACTCAAACGCGGCGCGCTCGGGAGCTCGATCACTCAGTGGTAAAACCAGAGCCTTCCTTAGAAATAGGGAATGACAAACAGTCTTGCTGCCCTCCTAAGAATAATGGGAATTCTTGCGGCTAAAATAAACAAAAGGAAAAGAAGGGGGCACCGACCTTGTTCATTACCAATGGCAAGGTTTCATTTAAATTGTACAACGATGATGACTACTCACAAACAAGTTAAAATATTAGCGTTTACACCTATCCGGCAATGGGAATAGATGCCTCCAAAACACATTAGACTGGAACCAGATAGCCGGGGAGTCCAGACCGGCAGACAACGGGCACATCCGGGCAGACAGCGGGCACATCCGAGCAGACAGCAGGCTCTGGGTTGTCGAGCTGGGCAGAAGGCTCTGGGTCATCAAGCTGGGCAGCAGGCTCCTGTTTTTTTGAGCTGGGAAGCAGTCTCCGGGTCATCGAGCTGGGCAGCAGGCTCCGGGTCGTCGAGCTGGGCAGCAGGCTCCGGGTCGTCGAGCTGGGCAGCAGGCTCCGGGTCGTCGAGCTGGGCAGCAGGATCCGGGTCGTCGAGCTGGGCAGCAGGCTCCGGGTCGTTGAGCTGGGCAGCAGGCTCCGGGTCGTTGAGCTGGGCAGCAGGCTCCGGGTCGTCGAGCTGGGCAGCAGGCTCTGGGTCGTCGAGCTGGGCAGAAGGCTCCGGGTCATCGGGCTGGGCAGCAGACAGGAACACCTCAGGCTGGGCAGCAGACAGGAACATCTCAGGCTGGGCAGCAGACAGGAACACCTCAGGCTGGGCAGCAGACAGGAACACCTCAGGCTGGGCAGCAGACAGGAACACCTCAGGCCGGGCAGCAGGCAGGGGCACGTCAGGCTGGGCAGCAGACAGGGGCACGTCAGGCCGGGCAGCAGACAGGGGCACGTCAGGCCGGGCAGCAGACAGGGGCACGTCAGGCCGGGCAGCAGACAGGGGCACGTCAGGTCGGGCAGCAGACAGGGGCACGTCAGGCCGGGCAGCAGACAGGGGCACGTCAGGCCGGGCAGCAGACAGGGGCACGTCAGGTCGGGCAGCAGACAGGGGCACGTCAGGCCGGGCAGCAGACAGGGGCACGTCAGGCCGGGCAGCAGACAGGGGCACGTCAGGCCGGGCAGCAGACAGGGGCACGTCAGGCCGGGCAGCAGACAGGGGCACGTCAGGCCGGGCAGCAGACAGGGGCACGTCAGGCCGGGCAGCAGACAGGGGCACGTCAGGTCGGGCAGCAGACAGGGGCACGTCAGGTCGGGCAGCAGACAGGGGCACGTCAGACCGGGCAGCAGACATGGGCACGTCAGGCTGGGCAGCAGACAGAAGCCCCTCAGGCTGGGCAGCAGCCAGAAGCTCCTCAGGCTGGGCAGCAGACAAGGGCATGTTAGGCTGGGCAGCAGACAGGGGCACGTCAGGCTGGGCACTAGACAGGGGCACGTAAGGCTGGGCAGCAGACAGAATCTCATAAGGCTGGGCAGTAGACAGAATCTCATAAGGCTGGGCAGCAGACAGAAGCTCATTAAGCTGGGCAGTAGACAGAGGCTCCGCAGGCCGGGAAACGGGCACCACAACCTCAGGCCGGGAAACGGGCACCACCACCTCAGGCCGGGAAACGGGCACCACCACCTCAGGCCGGGAAACGGGCACCACCACCTCAGGCCGGGAAACGGGCACCACCACCTCAGGCTGGGAAACGGGCACCCCCACCTCAGGCCGGGACGCTGGCACTGGCTCTTAAGGCTGGGACGCTGGCACTGGCTCTTCAGGTTGGGACACTGGCACTTCAGGCTGGGACGCTGGCACCTCGGGCTGGAACACTGGCACTTCAGGCTGGAACCCTGGCACTTCAGGCTGGAACAGATTGGTTGGTGTGGAGGCAGGTTGGGTTAATGGCAGGATCATTTTGGTTGGACAAAACTTTTGCTTCTTCTTTGGTTTAGCCACTGCAGATTTATAAATAACTGGAGGAATGTAAGAAAAGGATGTAATTGGGCAAAAAGAAGGGCTGGAATGCGCTGGAGATATGGGGGCAGAGGCAGGAGGAGATTTTTGTGGAATTGTTACAGGAGGAAGGGAAGAGGCAGGTGGATTGAAGGCAGGACAAGTGCGGCAAGTGGAGACTGGGTAATAGTACTTGGTTGGAAGCAGAGTATACTGGGCTGTAGCTGAGGTTGCCATGGGTGATGGGGAGATAGATTCTTGGGAAGGTAGATGACTAATGGCAGGGCTGGGTTGTTGTGGTTTGGCTAAATACAGGGGATCAGACCAAGCCTGAAGCACAGGCTGAACAAAAGTTGGTTCACACACACCCTGCTTAATCAGAGATTGCACTGCACAAATACAATCTTCCAACAACTGTTTGGAACATGCCGAATAGTGCTCAAAAAAGGATGCAGAGTCATCCTCCAACAGCCATACTAGGGACTCCACCTGATCAAAACTGAAAGGGGGAGTGTAATCATCACGGCCCTTTGGAACACAGGACAGGGCTAGCTCAGTACACATTTGGATCAAGGGCAGAACTTCCCCAAATGGCATTAAGCCCTGATCAACCAGGGAGTGAATTAAACTAATACTCCCTAGCAGCTGATCACTGGTCCATTCTTTCAATGCCTGGCAGCAGTATTCACTATTCTCTGACGCCAGCAGAGCATAAAAAACAACCTCATTGGCATTCATGTTTAGAAAAACACACTGAACCAAAAATGGTTTCTCTGTGCAGCCACTTCTGATCAGGGATGGCCTTGGTATACTGTCAGTGAATTAGTTGACCAGACTGTGTGGACTGCACAGAGAGAACCAAAAACGTATGTAAAGTGAAATATAATGAGGTTTATTAAGATAGGTGATATAAATAAATACAAACAGTGCAAACCAACCAAACAACCCACAAACAACAAATAATATGTACAGCAAAGTGCAGTACCAGAATCTTGAACAAAAGCCAGGCCAGGGTCATACACAGCAGATCAGGAGATTGACAAAAGAGTGTTCCAGAAGCATAAACGTAGCCAGGCCAAGGTCATACATGGGGAGTCAGCAGATGGGGACAGGGAACAAACAAGACACGGAAAGGATGGATAGGCTCAGGATGGGGATCAGATCAGGTCAGGTCAGGTCAGGTCAGGAGAGGTGAGGTACAGGCTCAAGGTCCGAATACAAGCAGTGAGGATGTAAGGGCTCGCCGGGTATTTATAGGACTGCTATGATTGTCCTCATGCGACAGCTGAGTGGAGGAAGTCCTGCCTGCCCCACACTGCCGGAATACACCCGCTGGTGGACGCCGGTACTACGGCCCATGGATCAGGCATTACCACCAGCAGGTGAGATCCTCTATCAAAGACACTGGCTGCAAGAGGACACCTGCTGGTAGACACTAGTACTGCAACCCATAGGACCAGCGGGTGAAGCCTTTCCTGACAGTCACAGTTCCCAACCAATCCAGAATAGGCATAACATTGCTTGTCAGGCACTCAGCTTCACCACTGACACCCAGGCGGAAGTGAGCTCCAGGCCCAGTCATGCGTGACTGGATGTCAGTGGTGAAGCTGAGTGCCTGACAAGCGAAGCAGATCCCCAGCACACTGACATTCTAAATAGACTGGGCTGTCTGAAGTTGTTATGCCTATTATGGAAAAATGCTGCAAAACACACAGTAAAAAACACGCAACCCACAAAACGCCAACATGTCCCATAAGCCACATATAGCACATCCCATTTAAATCAGCAGGCTGCCCTTTGCGTCTTACAGGAAAAACGAGACACAAAACGTTCACTCCCACTATGCTAGATGTGAATGGGGATTGAAAGTGAAATTGGTGCCGTAACACAAGAACAATGAGGCTCCATTCATATCTGTGCATTTCCTTGCATTCCAGAAATGCGCTGCACCAAAAATCGCAGTAAAATGCACCAAGCTCCACTCTATAAAAGGTTCTGAAACTTCTTTGGGGCGATTGCTGCATGTAGGGCAGCCCATTAAGGTGGATGGGCTGCCCTATGTGTGATGAGTGAAAATACTCCAAAACACCTCCCCCTCGCTGAAAAAAAAATGCATGTGGGAATGCGAGTTCACGCTATGCAGAGATGTGATAGGGGCTTAACAGCTAAGGGTTTCTGTCCACTCATCCCTATGTACTTGAATAAAGATGGCCATACACCATACACTATGCAATCTGATTGTGTATTTAGTGAGAAGGGTGATCTCTGATTGATTGCATTTCATTTAATAAATGTGCAGCTGGGAATGGGTGGGTGGATGATGCAGGGTGTGTGCTAATGAGGTCAGCTGGTCAACTCCTTCCTGTGTCATGACCTACAGTCTGTAAGGACATAAGACAGAAGCAATAGATAAGTTTGGAATCATGGATGGAGGACAGTAAGGTATGTGTCTGTAGATTTTTATGGAAAGCTTTGATATTTTTGCAAAAAAAGTACATGAATGCTATATTGGTGCATAGGGGAGCTGGAATTTAGAAAGGAAAAAAAATGTGAACTTAGTCTTTAAGAGGCAGAAATCTGGTTGAGAAACCTTGCTATATACATTTGGTTTGTACATTAATTGAGATAGAATAAACAGTGGGTACGGAAAGTATTCAGACCCCCTTAAATTTTTCACTCTTTGTTATATTGCAGCCATTTGCTAAAATCATTTAAGTAATTTTTTTTCCTCATTAATGTACACGCAGCACCCCATATTGACGAAAAATACAGAATTGTTGACATTTTTGCAGATTTATTAAAGAAGAAAAACTGAAAAATCACATGGTCCTAAGTATTCAGACCCTTTGCTGCGACAGTCATATATTTAACTCAGGTGCTGTCCATTTCTTCTGATCATCCTTGAGATGGTTCTACACCTTCATTTGAGTCCAGCTGTGTTTGATTATACTGATTGGACTTGATTAGGAAAGCCACACACCTGTCTATATAACACCTTACAGCTTACAGTGCATGTCAGAGCAAATGAGAATCACGGGGTCAAAGGAACTGCCTGAAGAGCTCAGAGGCAGAATTGTGGAAAGGCACAGATCTGGCCAAGGTTACAAAAAATTTCTGCTGCACTTAAGGTTCCTAAGAGCACAGTGACCTCCATAATCCTTAAATGGAAGACGTTTGGGATGACCAGCACCCTTCCTAGAGCTGGCCGTCCCGCCAAACTGAGCTATCAGGGGAGAAGAGCCTTGGTGAGAGAGGTAAAGAAGAACCCAAAGATCACTGTGGCTGAGCTCCAGAGATGCAGTCGGGAGATGGGAGAAAGTTGTAGACAGTCAACCATCACTGCAGCCCTCCACCAGTCGGGGCTTTATGGCAGATTGGCCCGACGGAAGCCTCTCCTCAGTGCAAGACACTTAGGAGTTTGCTAAAAAACATCTGAAGGACTCCAAGATGGTGAGAAATAAGATTCTCTGGTCTGATGAGACCAAGATAGAACTTTTTGGCCTTAATTCTAAGCAGTATGTGTGGAGAAAACCAGGCACTGCTCATCACCTGTCCAATACAGTCCCAACAGTGAAGCATGGTGGTGGCAGCATCATGCTGTGGGGGGTTTTTCAGCTGCAGGGACAGGACAACTGGTTGCAATCGAGGGAAAGATGAATACGACCAAGTTACAGGGATATCCTGGACGAAAACCTTCTCCAGAGTGCTCAGGACCTCAGACTGGGCCGAAGGTTTACCATCCAACAAGACAATGACCCTAAGCACACAGCTAAAATAATGGAGTGGCTTCACAACAACTCCGTGACTTTTCTTGAATGGCCCAGCCAGAGCCCTGACTTAAACCCAATTGAGCATCTCTGGAGAGTAGGGATGAGCCGAACACCCCCCTGTTCGGTTCGCACCAGAACCTGCGAACAGACAGAATGTTTGCGTAAACTTTAGAACCCTATTAAATACAATGGACTCAAACGTTCGAAATCAAAAGTGCTAATTATAAAGGCTAATATGAAAGTTATTGTCATAAAAAGTGTTTGGGGACCCGGCTCCTGCCCCAGGGGACATGTATCAATGCAAAAAAAAGTTTTTTCGGGAGCAGTGATTTTAATAATGCTTAAAGTGAAACAATAAAATTGAAATATTCCTTTAAATTTCATACCTAGGGTGTGTGTATAGTATGCCTGTGAAATGGCGCTTGTTTCCCGTGCTTAGAACTGTCCCTGCACAAAATGTCATTTCTGAAGGAAAAAAAGTCATTTAAAACTCACTTGCGGCTATAATGAATTGTCGGCTCCCGGCAATACATAGAAAAGTCATTGATAAAAATAAAATAAAAATGCGTGGGGGTTCCCCCAAATTCAATTACCAGGCCCTTCAGGTCTGGTATGGATATTAAGGGGAACCCTGCCGCAAATTTAAAAAAAAATGCGTGCAGTTCCCCCCAAATATCCATACCAGGCCCTTCAGGTCTGGTATGGATTTTAAGGGGAACTCCACCCCAAATAAAAAAAAATGGCGTGGAGTTCCCCCCAGAAGACCAGACCCTTTATCCGAGCATGCAACCTGGCAGGCCGCAGGAAAAGAAGGGGGGGACGAGAGAGCGCCTCCCCCCCTCCTGAACCATACCAGGCCACATGCCCTCAACATGGGGAGGATGTCCCCATGTTGATGGGGACAAGGGCCTCATCCCCACAACCCTTGCCTGGTGGTTGTGGGGGTCTGTGGGCAGGGGGCTTATCGGAATCTGGAAGACCCCTTTAACAAAGGGGACCCCCAGATCCCGGCCCCCCCTATGTGAATTGGTAATGGGGTACATTGTACCCCTACCATTTCACAAAGAAAGTGTAAAAAATTGTAAAAAAATACACAGACACCGTTGGGAAATTTCTTTATTAAAAAAAAAACAAAAAACAAAAAACATTCCAGCGATGAAATCCAGTGTCCCACGGCGATCCGATGTCCAGCGCTGTCCACACGAAACGTCATTGGCTGAGCCTGAGCGGACCTGATGGGGAACTTCCTCCACAGTATAATAAATGAATAGACCCGCCCCTTCTCACATTCCACATCAGGTCCTCAGCCTTACACCTACGTCATTGGCTGAGCGGACCTGATGGGGAACTTTAGAAGGGGCGGGTCTATTCATTTATTAGAAAGTAAAAAAGAAACTGCGCTACAGGTGTGAAACTAGGCAGATATATCAAATGCCTAGAAACAAACAAGGGGAAAAAGCAGCAACTATTCTGAAAACTAACAGTGCATACAAATAAGAAAAAATATATAGTCGCGCTAACTTATGAGTATAAACATAAGCCCACCACTGAATGATTGAAAAAAAATTCAAAATCACCACAGTGATAAATTATGTAAGTGCTCAGTGAAGAACAATAACTAAACAGTGTGAACAAAACATATGAAATAATACAAACTTAATTAATAATATTATTACATGCTTGAATAGGACCCTTAAATAATCAAGTCTAAAGTCCATACAAAAAAACACCCGTGATCAAGTGTCCATACTAGATGAAAAAAGAAAAAAGAAAAAAGAAAACAAAACAAAAACGATTCCAAATCTTCTTGTATTCGTGACTTTCACCACCACCAGTAAGAATTCCTGCTTACCAAAAAGCGATGGTCCCCTATGACGGAGGACCCCAAACAGCCTCAATTGATAATCAATAGGACTCCAAACTTCAGTGTATGTTGAGCCTCAATTTTTTTGGTAGCCAAAACGCTCATATACCATCATGCAGTACTCGATACGGAACATGGAAGGAAGGGAGGACACTAGATAGTGTAAAATCCTTGGTGGATGTTTATTTAAAAGAAGAAAACATACTTACAAAAATGCAGTTTAAAAAACAGCCTTAAAAGTATGACAGCGCCGACCGGTCAAAGGCGCTAGTCACACGCATACGTCCGTGGAAGTCGAGCAGTGGAGGGTGACGTCAGCACAAAGCTCGTATCCTGCCCTACGCGTTTCGTGAAAATTCACGTCGTCTCGGGGCACGGGCGATGGGCTGCATCACCCCCTCTTTATAGGGAACACAGGAACTCAAGGGTCCAACCCGAGGGAGGGCGCGCGCGCGCGCACCTCGCGCCGCGAGGTAACCACGCCTCGCTGTTGCATCCGCCAAACAGCATCCGCGCGCGCATCTCTCCCCACGAGGAAACCAAGCCTCGTTTACAAATACATACCATGCGCGTCATCACGCCAAGCGGGATGACGAAAACATGGTGGGGAGTATGCCGCACATACGCGTGTCCATGGCAACAATGGCCACGACCGCAATACGCGCGCCACCCAAGGGGGAGGAGCCTCCAGGTGTGTCACAGGAGGCAGTAAGACCCACAACCTCCGCCGCAACCGTAATGTGCGGCGAACATAATGGGACATTGAACTGCTCCAAATTTAACAACCTAACTATAGAGGACATATACATACATGAATAAAATATAAATGTCATACCAATATCTAAAGCCATACATGTTTAAAATATACGGAGATAGATTGCCTCATAGTAGTTAATAGTCCCTAAATGATAATGAAATCACCAAGGTTACAACAGTTACCATCTAATCTCGTCCCTCTTACACCCCCGCTTAACATGGTCAAATGTCCATTACAAAAACGGGAAAAAGAGACGGAAGTAAACGGTTAAAATTAAACAGAAAAAAGAAAAAAGAGGAAGAAAGGAAGTGTACATACAACACGATCTACATCTCCCAAAAACTATAATCCAATATAATTCGATAGTCCACCCCAAACAGCCATTATAAAAACACAATTAACTGATTGGCTAGATTGATTCAAGAATTGTTAATAAAAGCGTTGACATCGGTGTCCACGTTGAGTCCGTGCGGAACATAAGTTCTCAACCTGTACACCCATGCCATTTCCTGCTTGGAGATTTCTCTCACAAGCGAGCTGCCTCTCCAGTGGGGTCTATATTTGTCAATAGCGATGAATAGTGTACCAGACGGGTCTCTCTTGTGAACTTGATCGTAGTGCCTGGATACAGAGTGTTTATCGAAACCTTTGCGTATGTTCGCTATATGTTCGTTAAGTCTCACCCTTACTGCCCTTTTGGTCCTCCCCACATATTGGAGACCGCAAGGGCATTGTATGAGGTAAATAACCCCCAAAGATGAACAAGTAATAAAGGGTTCGATTTCATAGGAACGGCCCGTGCTCGTTGAGGAAAAATGACTAATCTTCCTATCCCTGCAGCTATTCAAGCTGCACACTTGGCATTTTTTGCATCTATAGTATCCTGTCAAGTTCTCTAGAAATGTTCTATTAGCCCGTGGGGGGTCCTGGACACTTGGGGCCACCCTACTAGACAGTGTAGACGCCCCCCTAAATACAATAGCTGGTCTCTCTGGAAGGGACGGTGCCAACACTAAATCACTGGTTAACACATGCCAGTGCTTACGTATCAGACTTTTGATGGTCTGATGCTGTACGGAGTAGGTGGTAATAAATGGAAGAGAAAACTTACCATCCCTAACCACCCTCTCCCTGTCAGCCAATAATGATCCTCGATCGATCTCACTGATAGATTGTATCAATTGAGACAGATCACTCTGTTGATAACCTTTATCAACAAATCTCTTAGAGAGAATCTCGGCCTGGCATTTGAAAGCCTCTAAGTCTGTACAGTTACGTCTCAATCTGGTGAATTGTCCCTGAGGGACGGCCTTCAACCAAGGGGCATGATGACAGCTGTCAAGCGGAATATATGAGTTCCTGTCAGTTGGTTTGAAATAAGTGGTCGTAACAAATTTGCTATCAACCACTGAAATTTTCAAATCCAGATAGTGTACTGACTCCTGACTGGCCTCAAAAGAGAATCTAATACCTCTGTTGTTATCGTTTAGGGACTGCATATAATCCCGCAAAGCGGGTTCGCTGCCGTCCCATAGGAGGAGGACGTCGTCGATGTACCTAACCCAGAGAGCAACCTCTGGTCTCCGGCAAACATCGACGACATCCTCCTCCCACTTGGCCATGAACAAGTTGGCCAGGCTAGGGGCGTACTTTGCCCCCATCGCCACACCTCGATCTTGGCAGAAGAATTGATTATCACACCAAAAATAATTGTGACCTGCTGCATATTTCAGTAGGGTCATAATAAAGTTAATTTGCCGCGATGGTAGATCTGATCCTCTCACTAAATACATCTCAACAGCCTCAAAGCCACGCTCATGGGGGATGATGGTATAGAGCGAGGTCACGTCTGCCGTGACCATCCATATACCATTTGTGGGAGTGAGATCTTTGAGTAAATTGATAACGTGTTTAGTGTCCCTTACGTAAGAAGGGATCTGCTGAACCAAAGGCTGCAGGAAAAAATCGATATACTTCCCGACCCGGGACGTGATAGAGTCTATCCCACTTACAATGGGTCGTCCCGGGGGGGAAGTAAGGCTTTTGTGGATCTTCGGGAGGTAATATATAAACGGGAGTCCGGGGGGCACAGGGTATCAAAAACAATCTCTCCCTGTCACTAAGGATGCCCTCCCGGTGTCCCTCATCCACAATAATCTCCAGGTCTCTTTTGTATTTGGCAACGGGGTCCCTATTCAGAGGGGTATAGGTTTCGGTGTCATCGACGATCCTGTGTAACTCTTTCAAGTAGTCACACCTATCGAGAATGACTATCCCTCCCCCTTTGTCTGCAGGTCTGATGACCAGGGACTTGTTGGAACAAAGGGACTCAAGCCCGTTCTCCAGATTCCTTTGCATCTTGACCTTTTTTACCTTGATCTTTTCAAGATCTTTGAGTACCACATCCCTAAAAACTTTAATACTCGGGGCCAATGAACCAGGGGGATTGAACAGTGAAGCATTGGCCAACCCAGTATGTTTGTACTCAGGTAAGGGACTCACTCTATCCACTGCAGGATTAGACAGAAAATGCCTCTTAATATTGAGCTTTCTTGCAAACTTGTGGACGTCCATAAAAGTTTGAAATTTGCTCAAGCTCCTAGGCGGAGCAAATTTCAAACCCTTATCCAACAGGTGCTGCTCAGTCTCTGACAAGGCCTGTTGGCTCAAATTGAAAATACCCATACCTAGATTCTTTTTCTTTTTGAGCAACTGGGCCCTCCTCCCCCCTCTGACCCCTCTCTTCGTTCTGATGGGCCGAACCGGCCCTGATGGCCCATGGGAAAACCCCAACTGGGGTTCGGTCTAAAATCATATTGACCTGGGGGATAGGAGGGTCTAGAATAATCATAACCCCTGTCAAAATGATTAGACTGAGGAAATTGGCCATTCCCGTCCAGGTTATTAAATCCATATCGCCTTTCCATAGGTTCACGGCCTAATGGCCCCAATGAGTCTGTTAAGGGAAAAAAACGATTATGGGTGGGGATATTATAATCCCGCATACCATTGGACTCAAAGCTGGTTCTTGGAAATCCCTGATTATGTCCCCCATCATGATGGATGGGTCCAAATGAGGGATGCTCCCATCCTCTCAGGGATTCATCCTGATAATGCTGGAACTGTACATCGGACCTATGAGATTTCACATTTTTAGGCATTTTAGATGAAAACTTGCCCTGTTTGGACCCGTTCTTAGTCTTGACCTTAATGTTACGTTGAGCTGGGATGGGAGTGGGGGGGTTAGAAACCCCTCTCCTACCAGTCATGGGAGGGTTGGCAATCGGGCCGGATGGCACCGCACCCTGAGGGGCAGTGTCCATCACTACCTCATTTATCTCATCTGCTGCCAACTTTTTCTGCCACAGAAAAACAAGGCCGGACTGGTAATCCTCAAAATCTCTAAGGTATTTTTTCTTCTTTTTTGTTTTTTGATCCTTTACTTCCCTCTCTAAGGTTTTTTGGAGAGAGTTAGAACACTCCCTATATTCCTCTCCATTTTTGAAAGAGGTCAGCAGATCTCTAACCGTTTTGATTTCGGTATCAAGTCTCTGCAGCTTCTCGCTTTTTCTTTGGGCCAAAAATCGCAAAAAAGAAACTCCAGCATCATTGAAATATTTAGCCCAAACCTCCAAATCAGGCTCACCTTTTTGTGGGCTTACCTCCCAACGGAGGCTTCTTGGGACCATGGCGTTCCGAATATAGTTCTCAAGGAACGCTATGTCCCACTGAGTGTGTATCTCAGTTGTCATGATGTTCTTTAGTCGCATAAAGAGACCACTGACATCAGAGCTACCAGAGGCCGGGGTGGAGTCAAACACCCCGGTCGTGTTGACTGTCCGTTTCGCTCGGAAGTCGAAAATATCCATTGTGGTCGAATTAATGACCACTCACTGAGCAGCAATTAATGGTAGTTAATATAAGGGTTAGAAAGTAAAAAAGAAACTGCGCTACAGGTGTGAAACTAGGCAGATATATCAAATGCCTAGAAACAAACAAGGGGAAAAAGCAGCAACTATTCTGAAAACTAACAGTGCATACAAATAAATAAGAAAAAATATTTATAGTCGCGCTAACTTATGAGTATAAACATAAGCCCACCACTGAATGATTGAAAAAAAATTCAAAATCACCACAGTGATAAATTATGTAAGTGCTCAGTGAAGAACAATAACTAAACAGTGTGAACAAAACATATGAAATAATACAAACTTAATTAATAATATTATTACATGCTTGAATAGGACCCTTAAATAATCAAGTCTAAAGTCCATACAAAAAAACACCCGTGATCAAGTGTCCATACTAGATGAAAAAAGAAAAAAGAAAACAAAACAAAAACGATTCCAAATCTTCTTGTATTCGTGACTTTCACCACCACCAGTAAGAATTCCTGCTTACCAAAAAGCGATGGTCCCCTATGACGGAGGACCCCAAACAGCCTCAATTGATAATCAATAGGACTCCAAACTTCAGTGTATGTTGAGCCTCAATTTTTTTGGTAGCCAAAACGCTCATATACCATCATGCAGTACTCGATACGGAACATGGAAGGAAGGGAGGACACTAGATAGTGTAAAATCCTTGGTGGATGTTTATTTAAAAGAAGAAAACATACTTACAAAAATGCAGTTTAAAAAACAGCCTTAAAAGTATGACAGCGCCGACCGGTCAAAGGCGCTAGTCACACGCATACGTCCGTGGAAGTCGAGCAGTGGAGGGTGACGTCAGCACAAAGCTCGTATCCTGCCCTACGCGTTTCGTGAAAATTCACGTCGTCTCGGGGCACGGGCGATGGGCTGCGTCACCCGCTGCGAAGTACGCCCCTAGCCTGGCCAACTTGTTCATGGCCAAGTGGGAGGAGGATGTCGTCGATGTTTGCCGGAGACCAGAGGTTGCTCTCTGGGTTAGGTACATCGACGACGTCCTCCTCCTATGGGACGGCAGCGAACCCGCTTTGCGGGATTATATGCAGTCCCTAAACGATAACAACAGAGGTATTAGATTCTCTTTTGAGGCCAGTCAGGAGTCAGTACACTATCTGGATTTGAAAATTTCAGTGGTTGATAGCAAATTTGTTACGACCACTTATTTCAAACCAACTGACAGGAACTCATATATTCCGCTTGACAGCTGTCATCATGCCCCTTGGTTGAAGGCCGTCCCTCAGGGACAATTCACCAGATTGAGACGTAACTGTACAGACTTAGAGGCTTTCAAATGCCAGGCCGAGATTCTCTCTAAGAGATTTGTTGATAAAGGTTATCAACAGAGTGATCTGTCTCAATTGATACAATCTATCAGTGAGATCGATCGAGGATCATTATTGGCTGACAGGGAGAGGGTGGTTAGGGATGGTAAGTTTTCTCTTCCATTTATTACCACCTACTCCGTACAGCATCAGACCATCAAAAGTCTGATACGTAAGCACTGGCATGTGTTAACCAGTGATTTAGTGTTGGCACCGTCCCTTCCAGAGAGACCAGCTATTGTATTTAGGGGGGCGTCTACACTGTCTAGTAGGGTGGCCCCAAGTGTCCAGGACCCCCCACGGGCTAATAGAACATTTCTAGAGAACTTGACAGGATACTATAGATGCCAAAAATGCCAAGTGTGCAGCTTGAATAGCTGCAGGGATAGGAAGATTAGTCATTTTTCCTCAACGAGCACGGGCCGTTCCTATGAAATCGAACCCTTTATTACTTGTTCATCTTTGGGGGTTATTTACCTCATACAATGCCCTTGCGGTCTCCAATATGTGGGGAGGACCAAAAGGGCAGTAAGGGTGAGACTTAACGAACATATAGCGAACATACGCAAAGGTTTCGATAAACACTCTGTATCCAGGCACTACGATCAAGTTCACAAGAGAGACCCGTCTGGTACACTATTCATCGCTATTGACAAATATAGACCCCACTGGAGAGGCAGCTCGCTTGTGAGAGAAATCTCCAAGCAGGAAATGGCATGGGTGTACAGGTTGAGAACTTATGTTCCGCACGGACTCAACGTGGACACCGATGTCAACGCTTTTATTAACAATTCTTGAATCAATCTAGCCAATCAGTTAATTGTGTTTTTATAATGGCTGTTTGGGGTGGACTATCGAATTATATTGGATTATAGTTTTTGGGAGATGTAGATCGTGTTGTATGTACACTTCCTTTCTTCCTCTTTTTTCTTTTTTCTGTTTAATTTTAACCGTTTACTTCCGTCTCTTTTTCCCGTTTTTGTAATGGACATTTGACCATGTTAAGCGGGGGTGTAAGAGGGACGAGATTAGATGGTAACTGTTGTAACCTTGGTGATTTCATTATCATTTAGGGACTATTAACTACTATGAGGCAATCTATCTCCGTATATTTTAAACATGTATGGCTTTAGATATTGGTATGACATTTATATTTTATTCATGTATGTATATGTCCTCTATAGTTAGGTTGTTAAATTTGGAGCAGTTCAATGTCCCATTATGTTCGCCGCACATTACGGTTGCGGCAGAGGTTGTGGGTCTTACTGCCTCCTGTGACACACCTGGAGGCTCCTCCCCCTTGGGTGGCGCGCGTATTGCGGTCGTGGCCATTGTTGCCATGGACACGCGTATGTGCGGCATACTCCCCACCATGTTTTCGTCATCCCGCTTGGCGTGATGACGCGCATGGTATGTATTTGTAAACGAGGCTTGGTTTCCTCGTGGGGAGAGATGCGCGCGCGGATGCTGTTTGGCGGATGCGACAGCGAGGCGTGGTTACCTCGCGGTGCGAGGTGCGCGCGCGCGCGCCCTCCCTCGGGTTGGACCCTTGAGTTCCTGTGTTCCCTATAAAGAGGGGGTGACGCAGCCCATCGCCCGTGCCCCGAGACGACGTGAATTTTCACGAAACGCGTAGGGCAGGATACGAGCTTTGTGCTGACGTCACCCTCCACTGCTCGACTTCCACGGACGTATGCGTGTGACTAGCGCCTTTGACCGGTCGGCGCTGTCATACTTTTAAGGCTGTTTTTTAAACTGCATTTTTGTAAGTATGTTTTCTTCTTTTAAATAAACATCCACCAAGGATTTTACACTATCTAGTGTCCTCCCTTCCTTCCATGTTCCGTATCGAGTACTGCATGATGGTATATGAGCGTTTTGGCTACCAAAAAAATTGAGGCTCAACATACACTGAAGTTTGGAGTCCTATTGATTATCAATTGAGGCTGTTTGGGGTCCTCCGTCATAGGGGACCATCGCTTTTTGGTAAGCAGGAATTCTTACTGGTGGTGGTGAAAGTCACGAATACAAGAAGATTTGGAATCGTTTTTGTTTTGTTTTCTTTTTTCTTTTTTCTTTTTTCATCTAGTATGGACACTTGATCACGGGTGTTTTTTTGTATGGACTTTAGACTTGATTATTTAAGGGTCCTATTCAAGCATGTAATAATATTATTAATTAAGTTTGTATTATTTCATATGTTTTGTTCACACTGTTTAGTTATTGTTCTTCACTGAGCACTTACATAATTTATCACTGTGGTGATTTTGAATTTTTTTTCAATCATTCAGTGGTGGGCTTATGTTTATACTCATAAGTTAGCGCGACTATATATTTTTTCCTATTCATTTATTACACTGCAGAGGAAGTTCCCCATCAGGTCCGCTCAGGCTCAGCCAATGACGTTTCGTGTGGACAGCGCTGGACATCGGATCGCCGTGGGACACTGGATTTCATCGCTGGAATGTTTTTTTTTTTTTTTTTTTTTTTTTTAATAGGACTTTCCCAATGGTGTCTGTGTATTTTTTTACACATTCTTTGTGAAATGGTAGGGGTACAATGTACCCCATTACCAATTCACATAGGGGGCCGGGATCTGGGGGTCCCCTTTGTTAAAGGGGTCTTCCAGATTCCGATAAGCCCCCTGCCCAAAGACCCCCACAACCACCGGGCAAAGGTTATGGGGATGAGGCCCTTGTCCCCATCAACATGGGGACATCCTCCCCATGTTGAGAGCATGTGACCTTGGTACAGTTTAAATTTGGAGTGGAGTTCCTCTTAAAATCCATACCAGACCTGAAGGGCCTGGTAATTGAATTTGGGGGAACCCCCACGCATTTTTTTTTTTTTTATCAATGACTTTTCTATGTATTGCCGGGAGCCGACAATTCATTATAGCCGCGAGTGAGTTTTAAATGACTTTTTTTCCTTCAGAAATTACACTTTGTGCAGGGACAGTTCTAAGCACGGGAAACAAGCACTGCTTTACAGGCATACTATACACACCCACTAGGTACGAAATTTAGAGGAATATTTCACTTTTATTGTTTCTCTTTAAGCATTATTAAAATCACTGCTCCCGAAAAAACTGCAGTTTTTAAAACTTTTTTTTGCATTGATACATGTCCCCTAGGGCAGGACCCGGGTCCCCAAACACTTTTTTTATGACAATGACTTGCATATAAGCCTTTAAAATTAGCACTTTAGATTTCTCCTATAGACTTTTCGAATTTGCCGCGAACACCCTAAATTGTTCGCTGTTCGGCGAACGGGCGAACAGGCAATGTTTGAGTCGAACATGAGTTTGACTCGAACTCGAAGCTCATCCCTACTGGAGAGACCTAAAAATGGCTGTCCACCAACGTTTACCATCCAACCTGACAGAACTGGAGAGGATCTGCAAGGAGGAATGGCAGAGGATCCCCAAATCCAAGTGTGAAAAACTTGTTGCATCTTTCCCAAAAAGACTCATGGCTGTATTAGATCAAAAGGGTGCTTCTACTAAATACTGAGCAAAGGGTCTGAATACTTAGGACCATGTGATATTTCATATTTTCTTTTTTAATAAATCTGAAAAAATGTCAACAATTCTGTGTGTTTCTGTCATTATGGGGTGCTGTGTGTACATTAATGAGGAAAAAAATAAACTTAAATGATTTTATCAAATGGCTGCAATATAACAAAAAGTGAAAAATGTAAGGGGGTCTGAATATTTTCCGTACCCACTGTATATCTATATATAGATATATATAGATACATTTCTATATATATAGAGATATATATATATATATATATATATATATATATATATATATATAGATAGAACTGCTATATTTTGTTAACAGAAACGTAGGGGTAATGTCTTACGAAAGATGACACAATGACATTCTTTAAAGGCAGCAATTACCCAATGGTCACAATCTTTTGAGCTTTTGTTCTACACTTGACTATTTGTAAAGACATCTTTGCTTTTAAAATGATAAGAAATTCAGGCAAATTACTGTAATGTGAAACAATTTTGATGAAAATTGTGCTATTCATAATGATTGCTATATAAAAGCCTTGATGTAGACCACATTATTTTGATGTTAGACATGAAAGTTCATGTCACACATAACAAAAGTGTTCAATCCAAGCACTTAAAAATCTGCTCACTGTATCAGCAACACCTGTAGAGGTAAAACATTTGAATAAAAAAACAGTATGTTTTCCTTTAAAATAATCAATATATAATAGGTCAAATAGGTACAAATAAACATGTACCGTATATACTCGAGTATGAGCTGAGTATTTCAGCACATTTTTTTTTGTGCTGAAAATGCCCCCCTCAGCTTATACTCGAGTCTGTGTCAATCTTCAACTTTGTTCGCCTGATTCTGACCAGCTGTAGGTCCTCTGGACCCCAAACTTGGTACACATATATCCCCACTCTTCCGGGGGACTTACGGTCGGGGAGCACTGATTTTTCAAAGCCGGGCACCCCTTCCATAGACTCCCATGTTAAACGTCAGTCTAGTTACACAGCGCCGGAGATCAGGTAGGGAGATTGGGCACAGTGAGGCATGGGCACGGTGAGGCATGGGCACGGTGAGGCATGGACACAGTGAGGCATGGACACAGTGAGGCATTGTTACGGTGAGGCATGGGCACAGTAAGGCACAGTGAAGCATGCACATGGACATAGTGAGGCATGCAGATGGACACCCTAGGCTTGTACTCGAGTCAATACGTTTTCCCAGTTTTTTGTGGTAAAATTAGGTGCCTCGGCTTATATTCGGGTCGGCTTATACTCAAGTATATACAGTATTTATTTTATACACTGTTATTTGAGAAACATGGTTTACAAAATTATAAAATTATAAAATATATATGCCATTTCATAAAGTGTGTGACTTTTTAAAAACCACATATTATTTGATCTAACAAGCAATACAATTTTGCACCGATTAATGCAAGTTAAAGAAATAAATTGTCTATGACTGGTTGTTAGATATATAACTATATGGTTTATAGGGTTACTATAGGGGTATGTATAGGGACATCTAAGAATTTGTGTGCTGGTGCAGTGATTTTGAAATAATCGGTGTAGAGTTAATATTGAGGCTATGCTTGGAGGGTGTTGGTTGTGGTTCCATATTCAGGGGGACAACGAACACTAAGATGGCTACTATCAAAGAGCTGTGCTCATCCCCAAAAAGTTTTATTTTTTTCTCTCCCTTTTGCTGAGGGCACAGCTGATTGGATAAAGATGAAAAAAAAATGATGTGCTAAACAAAAATCTCATATTGGGTTATTAAAATCCAACTGTAGAAAACACAAAATACGAACCCACAGGGGTTAGGAGCTGTTTCCTGCTATCGCATTTATTTGCACAGTGCTTGGATATCTATATTGTACAGTGTACACAATGCTGGTTTTACCTGTACTAATGTAAGTGCAATACTTTATATTAAACAAACCTTTTGTGATTTTACACTACAGTACCTGACCGTGATATTGTATCTAAACGCGGCTCGGCAGCAGCGATATTGGCCCTCTGCGACCCCCGTTGCGGAAGCCAGCGCATAGCTCTGTCGATCCTCCCGCTCGCCACCCCCAATAGATTCCTATGGATACGCTGCATCTCGTGGGGGCGGCGAGCGCGAGAAGTACAGCCTCGCAGTGCCGATTTCCAGCGCGATCCTCATATCACATAGTGTTCTCTGCAGCATTATGGAGAAAACACTATATAGGACACTTTCGATTTCAGACCATGGCTTAAATGGGTAACAAAATCCAAGTGCATTATGAGAATAGTACTGCATTGTCCAGCAGATATTGGAAAGCATTATCTACCCTGCATTAAAGTGTGCAGTATGTACAAATGACTTGTCTATAGTATATGGAAAAAACTATTTTAGCAAAATATGTGAAAAATATCATCTAGATTATACCCACAATTTATTTATTTTATGGTTATAGTTTTGAGCCAATGTTTAATGTTATGTTGTTTTCCTGAACCAAACAAGTTTTATAAACTAAAATTCTCGTTTAAAATTAATCATTTTAAGTGTTGTAATTTTCCTCCATTAAACATAAATTCCATGATTCAAACTTAACCTGGTAGTTAATTACAGTCTTTAACTGCTTGCCGACCGCCGCACGCAGATATACGTCTGCAGCATGGCACGGACAGGCCATATATACATCCCCTTTAAGAAGCGGCATTGTAGACACGCGCCCGCCGCAAGCTCCATGACTTCGACCGCAGGTCCCGCGGACTCGATGTCCGCGGGCATACCCACGATTGTGTCACAGTGAGGAAGAACGGGGAAATGCTAATGTAAACAAGCATTTCTCCAGTCTTCCTAGTGACAGACCAGTGACCACAGCTTCCTGTAATCGGAAGCGGTGATCACTGTCGTGTCACACACAGCCCATCCCCCCTACAGTTAGAAGCACTCCCTAGGGCACACTTAACCCCTTCAGCACCACCTAGTGGTTAACCCCTTCACTGCCAGTGTAATTTTCACAGTAAACAGTGCATTTTTATAGCACTGATCGCTGTAAAAATGACAATGGTCCCAAAAATGTGTCAAAAGTGTCCGATGTGTCCGCCATAAAATCACAGTCACGATAAAAATCGCAGATTGCCGCCATTACTAGTAAAAAAAAAAAAAAAATAATAAAAATGCCATAATTCTATCCCCTATTTTGTAGACACTATAACTTTTGCGCAAACCAATCAATATATGCTTATTGCGATATTTTTTTTTTTTTACCAAAAATATGTAAAAGAATACGTATTGGCCTAAACTGAGGAAAACGTTTATTCTTTTAATATATTTTTGGAGGATATTTATTATAGCAAAAAGTAAAAAATATTGCATTTTTTTCAAAATTGTCGCTCTATTTTTGTTTATAGCGCAAAAAATAAAAACCGCAGAGATCAAATACCACCAAAAGAAAGCTCTATTTGTGGGAAAAAAGGACATAAATTTTGTTTGGGAGCCACGTCGCACGACCGCGCAATTGTCAGTTAAAGTGACGCAGTGCCGAATCGCAAAAAGTGGCCTGGTCTTTGGCGAGCAAAATGGTCCAGGGCTTAAGTGGTTAATGCAGTAAGTGTGCAATCACTAAAACTAAGTGCTGTATAACAAAAAAGTAGTTCATCCACTCGCTTGGTTTCTACTAATGTTTGAGTGTATAATGAGAACAAATAATTGTTTTAAATCAAAACTTTAGATGTCAAAGATAAAGGTTATGTCGATATGGCTCGCTATCATCTGCAACACTGTTGTGGATAAAGTCAGTATTTAGACATCATGATCCTATTACGCTGTCTATTCAGCCAGTGAAATAATCAATATCAAAGTTTCCTGAGAAATAAAGATAACAGGTCAGAATAGGGAGATAGAGGCTAAACACAATCAGACTCAGCATTATGACCTGACCATTTCAGAAACAACTCATTGAGCAAAGTGTTTACTGGTTTTCAACATAAATATCCATTATCTTATGCAGCTTAAATATCAGTATATCTATAAAAACAGCAGTGCCATCTTAATACGCTTAATCGCATTTGAGTTCCAGATGTCAGAGTGGGTATCACAATTTTTATCTAACATAGCAGAGAAAAAAGCATGTGGTCAATTACTGTATTTTTAAACACATTTTTGAAGTGTGTGTGTGTGTAAGCAATAATAGATTTTACTTTTTGGCTAGGAAAAGACAAGGCTTGGTCATTCACACCTTAAACACACGCTAAGCAACCCTAAGCAGGCTTTTCTTGATCCAGTGGGCTTCCTTTTTGTTACATATCTTACCAATATGTCACTTTTTATATATTGAGCGCATATGTTTTTACTCACACCCTTAATCAATGTGTTAGTTACGAGTAAGCCCAGTTTGGCTGAAACGCATTGATATTTGTAATAATAATTGGAAACATTGAGAGTGGACTTTATAGGCACTACAATACACAAAGTTTAAAAGTTAAACTTCTTTATTACAAAAGGGTTAAAAAAAATCAACAGACATAGCTAAAAAAATTATTCACAATGTAGTTAATGCCTAAATAACATATATCACACCACCAGTTACACCGATGGTTACATTTTGTACAATCATAGGACCCGTTCTGGGTATAGTAGCTAACAGTGTTCCAAACAGACTTGATGTAGAATGGTTATGGTGTGCTGTGGCTCGGCTCTACATACTGCGCGCATAAGCAATTCTTCAGGAGCTTAAGTATAGATGTGCGCATTCGTCATAATAAAAATTGGTTGAATAAAAATTATGTATATAAACAGATGTCCAGTACACAGCGGATGCCACAGGGATATGTCACCAAAAATTACAATAATCTAACAAAAATAGCATTGATATTTGTGTCTGGCATTTGTTACTCGCCAGTAAACACAAGATTGCAGAGTATACATTGGAGTGCCTACTTTTCTTTGCTTATACAGACCGTGTGGATAAAAAGTCAGCTGCCTCTGCCAGAGCACCAGTGATAAATAGGGATGGGCCCGATGTTAGAGTCGAATGTAAGTTCGACTCGGACATCGGGTGTTCGCCCGTTCGGCGAATACTGAACATTATGGGGTGTAATATGAATAGGATAATGGTATACACAATATTAATGTCTATTTTCTATGTATAAAAGGTATGTGCTCGCGAGCTCCCCCTAGCGGGCAGTACCACCCTGTATCCCGTCACTGTAAGTTCTAGTCAAGCCTGGTTAAGATCAGGGTACAAGTTCCTCAGTGATAGGAGTCTTTGCTAGCAAACGTTGGTGTACTCACACTGTTCCCCCCCCCCTGTTCTAAGCCCGGAAGATCCTTTCCTGTTCTCTCCAGCTGAGGACATTGCCCCTGATTCTCCCAACAGGGACACTGCTGATGCAGGCCCTGCAGAGCCATCCCTGTCTCAGATCATGGAGGCCATCCAGCACAGCCATGCTTCCCTGACCACCCAAATGGACTCCATTAAAACAGACTTATCCTTCCTAAAACAGGATGTCCATAACCTCCGCCACAGGGTGTCTAATGCTGAGCAGCGCATTAGCACACTGGAGGATGAGACCCGTCCATTACAGGGCTCTGTTAGGGAGCTACGCCAGGCCCAAAATTACACAGCAGATAAGCTCACTGAAATGGAGGACCGTTTACGGAGGAGCAATTTACGTTTCCTGGGGTTCCCAGAGGGGGCTGAGGGTAGAACCCCGGAGGTTTTTATGGAAAGATGGCTAATCACCACATTCGGCGCTTCAACCTTTTCACCGTCATTCGCCATTGAACGAGCACACAGGGTTCCTATGCGCCCCCTCCCACCTGGGGCCCAGCCACGTGCCATGATCATAAAACTCCTGCACTTCAGGGACAGGGAGACAATTCTTGGTGCTGCCAGAGAAAAGGGAAGGGTGTCCTTTAATGGGAGCAGAATTACTATTTTCCCTGACTTCTCTGTAGCTACACAAAAGCAGAGGGCCACTTTCCTGGCTATTAAACGCAGGCTCCGTGAGCATCATCTCCCCTATGGCATGCTATATCCTGCTCGATTGAGGATTGTCTACCAGGGCAAGGCCTACTTCTTCACGGATCCTAAGGAGGCATCTCACTGGGTGGATACCCTGGGACATCCTGAACGCCGGAATCAGAATCAAAGATCCCCTCCGCGCTGACATCGCACCTAACCTGCATTTTTTGATCGCTATACCTTGTGCCTTATGTGGCCTATGTTACCCCTTTCCAGCAAAGGACAGCTGAGGGGGGCTAGGAGTGGGCCTAGAAATCCTTACGCCTGTGATCATCTCACTCCCCTCTTTACAGTTATATGAAAGTGGCGAACTACATTCTACTAACTCTGTTTGTTTCTTACTTGTTTGATCTGGATGACTGCTGCATTTTTTCCTTCAGACTCAGGGTCAACTAGCATACTTGTCCTGTGCGGTCACGGACGGTAGCCCGTGTCTAAGGGACTTTAACGCTCCTCAGGGTTGGTTAGTTTGGGGTCTGTGTCATGACCCCCCTGCTTTTCAGTTTTGGTTTTGGGAACAAAGCTCTCATATGTTTGGGTTTGGGAGCCGGGAGGGTTAGGGTGGGTGGGGATGTTTGGGAATTTTTGTTTGAAGTTTTTATTTTTATGTGTTTTGTTCTGCATTGCTGGTATTCATTTGTGCATTTCCATTTACAGGCTGGTATAACTGACCCTTATGATATGCATCTGATCACTTTATTTCCTATGCTCTTGCCTTATCTTTTTGACCTGTTTTGTACCTTGCACGCTTCCCCTGGTTCACGGGACTTTGGGCCTTGCTTGTGTCCGGTGGGCCATGGGAGGTGGGTAAGGTTAATCATGTGCTTTACACCTCCCTATGTCTAAGCTACGTTTAGTCTCTTGGAATGTACGGGGGCTGAATTCCAAGGTGAAAAGATCTCTGATGTTTGACTACTTGGCACGCCACAATCCGCATGTAATCCTACTTCAGGAAACCCACCTCCAGGGCTCTAGAGTCATGGCCCTCAAACGGGCAAAAATTGCCTATGCCCTCCATTCTACATACTCGACATATGCCAGGGGGACCTCCATCCTAATAGCCAAATCAGCCCCGGTTAGTATTAAGCATGTTAAACTGGACCCGCAAGGGTGTTTTGTAATTGTTGTACTCGAACTTATGGGAAGACCATATACCGTGACTAGCCTGTATGCCCCTCCCCCCTTCACTAAATTGTTCTTTGAAATGGTTATGACCTCCATTCTGGCGATAGCAGAGGGTCCTTAACTAATAGCGGGTGACTATAATACAGTACTGGATAATTCCATAGACAGGTTACGTTGCTCTTCATTACCCCCCACTCCCCTGGGTTCCTTCTTAAATCAATTTGACTTGGTAGAGGCATGGAGGTGGAAGCATGCGGACAGGAGGGAGTATTCGTGTCACTCTGCGTCACGCGGTACTCTGTCTCGTATAGATTTGTGTCTGGTCTCGTCGGATCTACTTTCCATGGTATCAGAGGTTAAATACCTCCCTAGGGCGATATCCTACCATTCTCCTTTGATGGTGGAGCTCGCCCTGGGCCCCTCCTCCTCCTATCGGGTGTGGCGACTGAGCCCACTGTGGTTGGCGGATGAGATCGTGGTGAACCAATGTATGACGGAGATGAAATCATACTGGCTACTTAATAGAGTGCATCCGTTCCAGTGGAATGGGATGCCTTTAGGGCCACTACACGTGGCTCTTTTGCTGCGGCGGTTGGTCAGACACGCAAGGCCTCTATGTCCAAGTTGATGGATGCAGAGGGGGCTCTCAGGGAGGCAGAAGCCGCTTATACCGTGACTCCCTCTCCTGAGACACATGCTGCCTGGAAGCATGGGTCCAGAGAATTGGACCTAGTGCTTTTGGAACGCATCCAGAAGAAGCTGTTATACCAGAATCAGCGAATCTTTGAGTTTGGTGACAAGAATAGCCATTTGTTGGCATATCTTTCTAAACCTGACTATCAGCCATGCAGCATACCCAGAAATAAGAGCGCAGAGGGCATAGTGGTAGAACAGAACAATGAGATTCTGTTCTCATTGAACAATGAGATCATGGAAGCCTTTATTTCCTTTTACTCCTCCCTATATGCTACTAGAGCTCACTACACGATTGTGGAATTGGATGACTATCTTGCGGACATTTCGTTGCCCAGACTTCAGACCCAGCAGGCGTCAGATCTTGACACTCCTCTGACAACTGAGGAAATTGGCTATCCAGTCCTTTGCCAGAAACAAAACGCCGGGACTGGATGGGTTCCCCATCGAGTGGTATTTGCAATACAAAGATTTACTTATACCCCATCTAAGCAGGGTATATGATTTTGCTATGAAAACGGGACAGCTACCCCCCTCTATGTCGGAGGCATTGATTTTCCTCATTCCTAAACCACATAAGGATCACCTCCTATGCGAATCTTACAGACCAATATCACTCATCAACTCAGATGTTAAGATTTTGGCCAAGGTGCTCGCCCGGCGATTGAACACAGTTATTACTACCATTATTGGTGCGGATCAAACTGGGTTCATTCTTGGGCGATCGACCTCCATCAACCCGTGGAGAATGTTCACCAATCTTCAGGCCACTCATGCGGAGATGGGTTCCAGGGCTGTTCTGGCCTTGGACGCACACAAGGCATTTGATTCAGTCGAATGGCCTTATCTGCTGGAGGTCCTGGCAAAGTTTGGTTTTGGCGGTACCTTCATCAGATGGGTCCAGCTGTTATATTCGAAACCCACTGCTCGACTTAGGGTGAGCGCAGCCGTGTCTGATCCCTTTCCGATAAAGAGAGGCACCAGACAGGGGTGCCCTCTGTCGCCGTTGCTCTTTGCACTGGCGATAGAGCCCTTGGCAGCACTGATAAGATCTTGCGGGGAGGTTGCGGGACTGACGATTGGGGGTCTGGAGGAGAAGGTGTCTCTTTATGCTGGCAACATGTTGATCTATTTGTCGGACCCCCAGTCGTCTCTCCCAGTCCTGCTGGAGATTATTGGCAAGTTTGGGCATTTCTCCGGGTTCCGGGTTAACTGGGACAAGTCCATCCTATTTCAGATTGACCAGGCAGACCCACCCAGGCTAACTTCCTCTTGCCCACTACAAATAGTCACCTCCTTCCGATATTTAGGAGTTATGGTACAGCTCCCTATTACCTCTTATGCTAAACTCAATATAGACCCCCTTATAGGGAGAATGAAGACCACATTCAAAACCTGGGCAAATCTCCCACTTACCTTATTGGGCAGGATTAATATTTTTAAAACTATATTCCTGCCATGATTTCTGTATGTATTGGGTAATTCACCAATATATGTCACTAAGCTTAAATTTAAAGAAATAGACTCCATCCTTACTTCCTTTTTATGGAGGGGGGAGTAGTCAGGATTGCCAAGACCACCCTCCAGTTACCGGTACTGGAGGGTCGATTGGCCTTACCCTGCCTCCACACCTATTATGTTGCCTCACAATTAGCTCATGCACATTGGTGTTTTTTTTCCTGAAGCCAACAACGCAGCCACTGCCTTGGAGGCTGCTATCCTTACCTCCTATGAATCTCTGCAGAACCTGATTTGTCGTATGTCCCTTAGAGGGCGGGAGAGTACGAGTGTCCTGGCAATGACTATCAGGCTTATTAAGCTAACAAAACTACAGTCGTTCACTGACAGTAATACTTACTCGCCGAACACTCCACTCCTTTAAGTAGACAGTCCCAGAAGGCCAAGCGACGAAGCAATGCACTTTGGGAGTACAGCTGCACTATGGGTACTATAGTCTACTCACTACCCATGGCAATGGAGTCTCTTTCTCCCTGTACTACGAGTTCCAGCATGCCTTGCTTTGATATCATTAAACGAACAGGTTGATGCAACGTAACACTTGAACACCGGAGGGAGCTAGGTTCCTTCTTGTTTGTCAACTGTAGTCTATGTCTACATAGGAAATGGGAACCTTGCTACAAAGATAAAAGATCAAGGAAGTCAGTTAACTTCACAATAAAGGGAAACATTCTGTTATATGCTGGGGATTGAAGTCAATCTATCAACTGCTTCTCATCCACAATTTAATGGTCAAACAGAAGGGATAAATCAAACATTAGATCAATGTCTCAATTTTTAATGACATCTCCAGGATTAATGGGTTAAATACCTACTATCAGTAGAATTTGCATACAACAATTACTGTCATACAGTAGTTCTGTTTTTCAGAGCTCGTTATTTTGATAAATATGAACTTCCATTAAGATGGATATCCATCTTTTGTTTCTAAACTTCCAGTAGGTACAGAAAGTACATGTCTTCCAACTATAAATGCAAGACTGTCTGATTTACAAAAGAACTAACAAAAAAAGCCACAAAGCTTGAGAATCCTATAAAAACAATTCATTCTTATATAAGGTCTAGTTATCTACAAAACATGTACCGCTTAAACTAACTTCTCCAAAACGTGGCTATAAGTTCATAGGCCCTTTTTTAAGTAATGGGTCAAATAAACCTTGTGGTGTACAAACTAAAATTACCTCCTTCAGTGAAGGACATAAGACCAATCCGTCCTTTTCTTTCTGTGTCCCTTTAAAACCTTTTTAGAAAGAATCCTTTTCCAGAAAGTACACTCTCCACTGCCAGACCTAGTGCAAGTACAAGGGGAGGACGAGTTTATTGTGAAGAAAATCCCTAATTCACATCTGCTTCATGGTAAATTACAGTATTTGATAAGATGGAAAGGTTACAGTCCAGAAGAGGATTCATGGAAACCATAGGAAAATGCCATAGACAAGTAGATGCCATACTAAAGGATCGTACACACGATCAGATTTTCTGACAGGAAAAGTGTGATGGCAGGATGTTGTCGGATAATCCGACCATTTGTATGCTCCATCGGACAATTGTTTTCGGAATTTCTGACAACAAATGTGGGATAGCATGCTTTAAAATTTCACGACAACATATGTGTGATGTCGGATTATCCGATCGTGTGTACAGAAGTCCATCGGAAAAAAATCCAAAGTACAAACACGCATGCTAACCATAAGACAACCTTAGCAAAGGTTGCCCAAAAGGTGGCGCCAAAAACCAGAAAAACCACGTAGTTTCTGTTTGTTAGCCAACAAAGTTTTGCCATTTGTATGCAGAACAAGTTCACGGCCAACGCCCTTCGGACATAATTCCATGGCTTTGTCCGATGGAAATCTGATCGTGTGTACGAGGCATTAGAATGACTATTAAACACTGATCATCCTCAAGCACAGCTTTGCTTGCTCAGTACCAGTGATGGGTACACTGCCTGGGTTTAATTTGCCATTGTTTGGCAAATCTTGTCTGAAATTTTGCAAGGCAAATTTTTATTAATGGTTATAAAAGGGGGAGGGAAACATATTTTCCACCCTAACCCCTAATCTATCCCTACGCAGCTTGCCAGCATTCCTTACAACAGCTTCTAATTCACTGACACTATGGCTGCTATGTGCCCCCTCCTCTTTATAGTGGCTTTATAGTGGGCTGGCTTAATAACATTTAATTTATTGACCCCTTTAAGCCTGATAGTCACAGTTAAAAAGCTATGCAGTGCATTACGGCTTATTGTAATTCTCCTGGTGAATCTGCATATACTTTTTTCAGAACATTGAATTTGAAATCCACAGTATTTGCCTTAAACCCATGGTAGCAGCAAACCGAAGCCCTAGTCCTACTAAAGCCTCGTACACACGGGTCGGACTTCCATCAGACTTTTCCATGGATTTTTGTCCGAACGGAGTTGGCCGGGCACACCCATAGCATACACACCACAGGACTTTTCTGCAAACTTTCCCAAAACTTTTTCCAACATCATGTGGTTTTTCTGCTCTTTACCGCCACCCTTTAGTCAACTTCTGCTATTGTTGGTTGATTTTAACATTATTTGTTTTGTCCATCGGACAAAAGTCCGATGGTTTTCTGTACACACGGTCGGACTTTGCTCCATCGGACTTTTGTTGGCCAAAAGTTTGTCCGTTTGCAGACCGAACTTTTGTCCGATGAAAACCAAAAAAGTTTGTCTGATGGAGCGTACACATGGTCGGATTTTTTGGCAAACTTGTTTAAAATGAAGTTTGTTGGCAAAAAGTCCGACCGTGTGTACGGGGCTTAAGTCAGGACTGACCACACAGTTCTCTGTAACTCAACTAATATGTAAATGCAGTAGTTGATTGTGTAATAATAATTCAGCTGTACTGATTATCACACATTATCCTGATGTGTGATAAAATAGTACATTTTAGAAACATTTGCTATTTGCTCTATGTTAATCCAACACAATCCAAGTCTTTACTATTGATTCTCAAATCATGTGCAAAGATTAGTCATGTAGAGTTAAACGTAATGATAATTTTTGGCTGACCTTGCCAACTACAAATACAATACAGATGTATGTAAAAAAAAAAAAGTATTTGTGTGGAAAACTGTTAAACTGATAAGTAATGATTACACTTCCTTATTTCACTTATAAGTTTTAACAACATTCTAAAAAAATGAAATGAGAGTGTAAATTGAAAATTGAAATATACCTGATATCCTCACATAACCTTGCCATAGAGTCTCAGAAAATCTTCTTTTTTTTTTTTTTTTTTTTTTAAACAGTATGTCCGTTATTGAGCCAAGGAAATCTCCTCCACAAGTTTTACAAATAAAAATAAAAGTCCAAGTCTGCCAAATCATAGTTTTTTTATAGACAATGCCAAGTTGCCTAAAACTGATACTGCTGATTGAGCAATGAAGCCTCTTACAAATAAAGGATACTCTGCAGGGCACTTAGGGGTTAATTCAGTCCTATGCCACCTTTACTCCAGGGACCCTGTCTTTTTAAGTTTGCCCTACATAGCAAATAAGGAAGTTATAGCCAAAGGCGCTGAACTTTGGGTTGTTAGAACTTGCAACCTACCAGTAAAGCCTGCAGCGTCCTGTCTCAGTATTTCTCCACTAACTGCCTAATTCCCTTGATATAGAGTTTCGCTTACAACCGTATGTGCTTATTCTATTGAAAGTAACTGTCAAATAGTGACTTGTCAGCTCACATATTTACAAATAACAAAATAATGCCTGCTGGTTTTGCAATCCTCTTTTCTACAACTGCAACAATAAAATGTAAGACTTGCTTCACAGCAGTGCACTATGAAACATACATCAAGAAAGAGCCCAATAAACTTTTTTCTTTCTGTAGAGGACAGATATTAAAGAATCAGAAAGTAAAGCCACCATAAAAAATAAAGAGAGTAAGATGGTCACTGGCAAAGTGGGTTCTTTTTTTTTTTTGAGAGAGAGAGAAGAAAAATTTAAAACAAGTGTTTTTTTTTTAATTTCAGATACTTGAGGAATCCTTAAGGAATGTTGTAGCAAGTATAGATTCATATTAAAGCGGTTGTATACCCTATTTTGTAACTTTTACCTACAGGTAAGCCTATAAAAAGGCTTACCTGTAGGTAAAAATAATATCTCCTAAACCTGTACGGTTTAGGAGATATTCCCCCCACAATGAGCCGCTGACTGCAGCCGCGCATGCGCAGCTGGGATTCTCGACATCGCCGCTCCAGCCACTCACAGCGCTGGAGCGGCGATACCTGGAAGACACGCCGAGGCAAGATGATATCTTCCTCGGCATGGACCAGGGAAGTTCCTGACGCCTCGTTCTAAGGTAAGTATTTCATAATGAGCTAGTACGCGGTGCAAACTAGCTCATTATGCCTTTTGCCTTTCAGTAGTGATGAGCCGAACACCCCCGGGTTCGGTTCGCACCAGAACCCACGAAGGGACCAAAAGTTCGCACGAACTTTAGAACCCTATTAAATACAATGGATGCGAACGTTCAAAATCTAAAGTGCTAATTATAACGACTATTATGCATGTTATTGTCCTAAAAAGGGTTTGGGAACCCGGGTTCTGCACCAGGGGACATGTATCAATGCAAAAAAAAGTTTTAAAAACGGCCGTTTTTCTGGAGCAGTCATTTTAATGATGCATAAAGTGAAAAAAAAAAGTCAAATATTCCTTTAAATATTGTACCTGGGGGGTGTCTAAAGTATGCCTGTGAAGTGCCATGTGTTTCCCGTGTTTAGAACTGTCCCTGCACAAAATTACATTTCTAAAGGAAAAAAAGCCATTTAAAACTGCTTGCGGCTTTAATGTAATGTCTGGTCCCGGTAATATGGATGAAAATCTTTAAGAAAAATGGCATAGCTACCCCATCACACACCCCTACCCCAGCCCATTACCAGCCCCATTGGGTCTTGTATGAATATTAAGGGGAACCCCGCACACAAAATAAAAAAGGCCCTATATACTCTGAACAGCCGTATACAGGCGGTGCATACAAGACAGGGACTGTAGGTTTGTTCTTATGTAGAATCTGTTTGTAATTTTGAACAGGTACATTGTTTAAGTGTAGCTCCAGCCAAAAAATCTATTTTTAAGCTTTTTGGAAAACATAGGGAAGGGTTATCACTAGTGTTGAGCGAACCCGAACTGTAAAGTTCGGGTCCGTACCGAACTTTAGCTTTTACCCGAACCCGGACTTTGCGCAAAAGTCCGGGTTTGGGTTCGGCAATCTAATATACGCATTTAGAAATGCTTCAGGGGCCAGCCAATCACCTTTTGATTAGCTGGTGTGCCCTTAGAGGCCATCATAGCCATGCCTACTAATGGCATGGCTGTGATTGGTCAGTGCAACATGTGACCCAGCTTCTATATAAGCTAGAGGCACACAGCACACACGTCACTCTGCTTCAGAATAGATAGGGAGAGGATCTAGTCTGCTGCTTTTAGGGAGAGATAGAAAAATACATGAGTTAGTCCTGATTCTGGAATCTGAGGGAAAAGATAGAGACAGTGTAGTGTAGGGCCAGGTTCCTGTTTTTTGCTTTTAGGGAGAGAGATATATTATATAGGAATAGGAGTCCAGATTCAGAGATATAACTCAGCGATCTGCATAGGTTTACCTGTTTGTGTTGCAGTGCAGTCTTTTTACACTGCTATGAGCCCAGTGTCAGAGAAAATCTACCTTTTATCTGCAAGCTCAGTGCACCAGCACTGCATATATTACGTTGAGAGATACACCGTTTCCATACTGTGGGTGTATTCTGCTCTTGGAAAAAGGCACTTTATTGTGCTCTTTTCCAAAAGACCCATTGGGCAAAAAAAAAAAAAAAAAATCCATTTTATTTTGCTCGTGCAAAAAAAGACCCGTTTAGGGCAAAAAAATAAAATAAAAATAAAATTGCACTTTAATGTACGCTTGCAAAAAGAGCCATTTAGGGCCACAAAAAATATTTTGCAGTGTGTTATACATATGTGGAGGTGTGTGAAATAAACAATTTATATACATCAAAGCAGTGAATTGGATGTGACCTGACACACACTATAGCACAACATGGCGACCTCCATCCCTGTATTAATTTGTAGAGAAAGGAGAACTGTGGGACTTTGAGTGAGGCTACCACCATGTCAGATATTCAACAGAAACATAAAATTTACAGTACATAATTTATTGTTACATCGTAAAAAATATTGTATCAAATAAATAGGTAGTCACATGACTTACACTAAATATGCTGCTATATAGCATGCAATACAAAAAGGAATTCAACATAATAACTGTACATAATAAGGTAAATGGGTTGAAAAACATTTTAGGGACAGATAACTTGGGGCGTCTAGGGGCACTCAACGCGTTTCCTGGCATTACAGCCATTCATCAGGAGTGTTGTAGCATATTATACTGGAAGGGAAAAGGGACAAGGATTAATAATGATACTCTTAGAATAAGGGAGGACAGAGAGAATGTGTTCCAACAAAGTGGGGACAATCTGGGATACTCACTGCGCAGCCCCAAGGCCAGGCCCGGTGTCCACCAGGGAAGATGGGGGTGACAGGCATGATGTCTCCCCCGGGGTTGAGACGGGGGAACCCTCCAAGGACGAAGAACAGCGCCCAGAGCATGACACGGTGGTCACAGCCTGATCCAATAGGCTACGTGTGCACAAAAAGTGCATAGTGTTCCTGAAAAAAATGTGTATCAAAAAAAGGGGAAGATTAATTGAATGTGTAAAAGTGTAAAGTGTGTGAACTCATGGCAGGTATCTATGTGTTCCCACAAGGGGACTACATGAGGGGGTGTATGTGAAATAGAGCCAATTAAAGGGTAAAAGAGAAAACATATCAAAAAAGGATTGCTGAGCTCCCAACGAAGGTAACCTGTGTGTGGATTCAGTGTGTGCTGTCCTTGTGATTGAATCAAGCAAATGAACCATCGGCTGCTTCAAGGCTGCTATATACTCCCATTCCAAGGGAGGGGCCCCGTCAACGTCATGCTTGATTGGCCATACTGCACAAGAGAGGTGGGGAGGGGATTCCCAGCTGCGTGTGGAGGAGCCATCAGCAGTGGGTCCCCACCCACCTAGTGCATGGCTAATGGCGATGGTTCATTTGCTTGATTCAATCACAAGGACAGCACACACTGAATCCACACACAGGTTACCTTCGTTGGGAGCTCAGCAATCCTTTTTTGGTATGTTTTCTCTTTTACCCTTTAATTGGCTCTATTTCACATACACCCCCTCATGTAGTCTCCTTGTGGGAACACATAGATACCTGCCATGAGTTCACACACTTTACACTTTTACACATTCAATTAATCTTCCCCTTTTTTTGATACACATTTTTTTCAGGAACACTATGCACTTTTTGTGCACACATAGCCTATTGGATCAGGCTGTGACCACCATGTCATGCTCTGGGCGCTGTTCTTCGTCCTTGGAGGGTTCCCCCGTCTCAACCCCGGGGGAGACATCATGCCTGTCACCCCCATCTTCCCTGGTGGACACCGGGCCTGGCCTTGGGGCTGCGCAGTGAGTATCCCAGATTGTCCCCACTTTGTTGGAACACATTCTCTCTGTCCTCCCTTATTCTAAGAGTATCATTATTAATCCTTGTCCCTTTTCCCTTCCAGTATAATATGCTACAACACTCCTGATGAATGGCTGTAATGCCAGGAAACGCGTTGAGTGCCCCTAGACGCCCCAAGTTATCTGTCCCTAAAATGTTTTTCAACCCATTTACCTTATTATGTACAGTTATTATGTTGAATTCCTTTTTGTATTGCATGCTATATAGCAGCATATTTAGTGTAAGTCATGTGACTACCTATTTATTTGATACAATATTTTTTACGATGTAACAATAAATTATGTACTGTAAATTTTATGTTTCTGTTGAATATCTGACATGGTGGTAGCCTCACTCAAAGTCCCACAGTTCTCCTTTCTCTACAAACAATTTATATATAGTTTTCTTCTACTGTGCTATACTAAAAAAAAAACTTTTTTTTTGAATAGCATTTTCTGCAGTTCTGTAGCTGTGCGATTCAGCGGTTACATACTGTGGGTGTATTGTGGTCTTCCAAAAAACGCCATTTAGGGCGACAAAAAATATTTTCCAGTGTGTTATAAATATGTGGAGGTGTGTGAAATAAATAATTTCTAAATAGTTTTCTTCTACTGTGCTATACTAAAAAAATAACTTTTTTTTTTAATAGCATTTTCTGCAGTTCTGTAGCTGTGCGATTCAGCGGTTACGTACTGTGGGTGTGTTCTGCTCTTCAAAAAGCACCCATTTAGGGCAACATCCTAAATTTGGAAAATATGAGAAGGTCAAAGGGACGTGGTGGCCCCGGTCGTGGTGCTGCTGGTGGAGCTCCTGTTGCAGGGAGAGGACGTGGTGGATCTGTGCCAGATACACGCACAAGTGAAACACCTTCCTCAGGTGCGAGTAGGCGACCGAGCCTGCGGTAGTATTTTGTCACGCCTAATGAGGCTGTACTAATGTTTAGGCCAGGACAAGTACGGGCGATAGTAGATTGGGTTGCTGACAGTGCCTCGGGTTCCTTCACATAGTCTCCCACCCACTCTTCTGATGAAAGATCAGAGTTGGCACCTGAAACCCATGTCCATCAGTCTTTCACCTCACCCCCTTGCAAATCAGCCAAGCAGTCTGAGCCCCAAATCATGCAGCAGTCTCTTCTGCTTTTCGATGACTCTGTTAGCAGGGTTTCTCAGGGCCATCCACCTAGCCCTGCCCCAGAAGTGGAAGAGATTGAGTGCACCGATGCCCAACCACTTATGTTTCATGATGAGTACATGGGAGGACCATCGCAGTACATCTCGGATGATGACGAAACACAGGTGCCAACTGCTGCTGCTTTCGCAATTGTGCAGACAGACAAGGAGGGCAGGGGTGAAGACTGGGTGGAAGATGATGTGGAGGACGATGAGGTCCTCGATCCCACATGGAATCAACGTTATGCAGGTGACCAGTGTAGTTTGGAGGAAGAGGCGGTGGTCGCACAGAGCCACCAGCACAGCAGAAGAGGGAGCAGGGTGCAAAAGCGGAGCGTCCGTCCCCTAGACAGTATGTCTGCTACTGCCCAACGCAGCAAGGGACCGAGCACACCAAAGCCAGGTCCAAGGAGTTCCCTAGCGTGGCAGTTCTTCACACAATGTGCTGATGACAAGACATGAGTGGTTTGCACGCTGTGCAATCAGAGCCTGAAGCGAGGCATAAACGTTCTCAACCTGAGCACAACCTGCATGACCAGGCATCTAAGTGCAAAGCACGAGCTGCAGTGGAGTAGACACCTCAAAAACCAAGAAAGGTCTCTGGCTCCTCCTGCTTCCTCTTCTGCTGCAGTCTCGGCCTCTTCATCCACCTCTGTAGTGACAGTGGCACCTGCCACCCCGCAAACAGAGGATCTGCCAGCAACACTACCACCTGGGTCACCAACTATCTCCACAATGTCCCATGGAAGCGTTAAGCTCTCTATCTCCCAAGCATTGGAGCGGAAGAGGAAGTAACCCCCTAGCCACCTGCGATCCCTGGCCCTGAATGCCAGCATTTCAAAACTCCTGGCCTTTGAAATGCTGTCATTCCGTCTGGTGGAGACGCAGAGTTTTAAAAGCCTGATGGCATTGGCTGTCCCACAGTACGTCATGCCCAGCCGCCACTACTTTTCCAGGCGAGCCATCCCTTCCCTGCACAACCAAGTGGGGGACAAAATCAGGTGTGCACTGCGCAACGCCATCTGTGGCAAGGTCCACCTAACTACGGATGCGTGGACCAGTAAGCACGGTCAAGGACGTTATATCTCCCTAACAGCACACTGGGTAAATGCAGTGGCGGCTGGGCCTGAGGCAGATAGCAGTTTGGCGCATGTCCTTCCACCACCGAGGATTGCAGGGCGCTTCAGTTTGCCTCCTGTTGCTAACTCCTCCTACTCCGCTTCCTCATCCTCTACCGCCTCCTCATCCGGTCAGCGTAACACCTTCACCACCAACTTCAGCACAGCCAGGGGTAAACGGCAGCAGGCAGTTTTAAAACTTTCCTGTTTGGGGGAAAAACCCCACACCGCGCAGGAGTTGTGGAGGGACATGGAACAACAGACCAATGAGTGGTTGCTGTCAGTGAGCCTCAAGCCCGGCCTGGTGGTGTGCGATAATGGGCAAAATCTCGTAGCAGCTCTGGGCCTAGCCGGTTTGACGCACATCCCTTGCCTGGCGCATGTGCTGAACTTGGTGGTCCAGAGGTTCCTTAAAAATTACCCCAATATGCCAGAGCTGCTGCAGAAAGTGCGGGCTGTGTGTGCGCACTTTCGGCGTTCTCACCCTGCTGCTGCTCACCTGTCAGCGCTGCAGCGTAACTTCGGCCTTCCCGCTCACCGCCTCATATGTGACGTGCCCACAAGGTGGAACTCCACCTTGCACATGCTGGCCAGACTGTGCGAGCAGCAGCAGGCGATAGTGGAGTTTCAGCTGCAGCAATCACGCGTGAGTTGCTCTGCGGAACAGCACCACTTCACCACCAATAACTGGGCCTCCATGCGAGACCTGTGTGCCTTGTTGCGCTGTTTCGAGTACTCCACCAACATGTCCAGTGCCAATGACGCCGTTCTCAGCGTTACTATCCCAGTTCTATGGCTCCTTGAAAAAACGCTTCGGGCGATGATGGAAGAGGATGTGGCACAGGAGGATGAGGAGGAAGAGGAGGAAGCGGGATCATTTCAAAGGCTTTCAGGGCAGTCTTTCACAAGTGGCTACGAGGGTGGGTTCCTGCACCAACAAATGCCAGGTACACAATTGTCCGGCAGAAAGGGCACAGTTCTGGAGGATGACGAGGTGGAGGAGGAGATGGAGGAGGAGGAGCCATTTTCACAGCAGGGTGGCACCCAGACCAGCTCGTGGCCATCACTGGTGCGTGGCTGGGGGGATACAGAGGACACAGACGATACACCTCCCACAGAGGACAGCTTTTCTTTGCCTCTGGGCAGCCTGGCACACATGAGCGATTACATGCTGCAGTGTTTCCGCAATGACCGCCGAGTTGCCCACATTTTAACTGGTGCTGATTACTGGGTGGCCACCCTGCTGGATCCCCGTTACAAGGACAACGTACCATCCTTAATTCCCTCACTGGAGCGGGATCGTAAGATGCGCGAGTTCAAGCGCACGCTGGTAGACGCGCTGCTGGTGGCATTCCCACCTGACAGCGGGCGTACGGTGGAAGCACAAGGCGAAGGCAGAGGAGGAGGAAGAGGTCGCCAACGCAGCCGGGGCACCGGCAGCACCTCAGAAGGCAGGGTTAGCATGGCTGAAATGTGGAAAAGCTTTGTCAGCACGCCACAACAACCAGCACCACCAGCTGAGATGGAACGTCTTAGCAGGAGGCAGCATTTCACCAACATGGTTGAGCAGTATGTGTCCACAGGCCTACACGTACTGGATGACGGGTCTGCCCCCTTTAACTTCTGGGTCTCCAAATTGGGCACATGGCCTGAGCTTGCCCTTTATGCCTTGGAGGTGCTGGCCTGCCCTGCAGCCAGTGTATTATCTGAACGTGTATTTAGCACGGCAGGGGGCGTTATCACAGACAAGCGCAGCCGCCTGTCCAGAGCCAATGTGGACAAGCTCACGTTCATTAAAATGAACCAGGCATGGATCCCACAGGACTTGTCCGTACCTTGTGCAGAATAGACATGTATACCGGTGTTGTGACAAACTGTCCGGCCATCGGATTGTGTCCGGCCCATACTGCGAAGGCGCAGCGCTTGCGCAGTACAGAGGACAAGGAGATTCACAAAATCTCCGAAGATGAACGGCGCCTGCGCAGTGAGTGCAGGTTCAAGCCCCACCATCCAAGTGGACATACGGTAGCACATAGTAACAGGGCCCCTCACGGGCTCGGTTCGATCGCCACGCTTCGGGCACGGCCTCACTTGGCTCGGCTTGAACCACGGATGGTGTGGCCTTCACCTGAACTCACCACGCAGGCGCCGTTCGTCTTGGGAGATTTTCGAAATCCCCTTGTCCTACATACTGAGCAAGCGCAGTACAGGGTGGACACTATTTGACGGGGGACAGAATTCGACACATCACCGGCCTTACCCAGCCATTGTTGTATTTTTGAACCAGTGTTGGCTACCTCATCCTCCTCCACCGCCGCTTCCACCTACACAGCCACATCCACCGCCACCTCAACCTCCAACTCCATATGGACCTCGTCCTCCTAGGTCAGGATTATAATTTTTATTTTATTTTTTGTAGCGCACAGATCCTTTCCCCCTTACCTGCCTTTATGTTGTTGGCTCCTCGCAGGAGGGAGAAAGGCACACCGCACTACCAGCCCGTACCCTCCTATATAAAGAGGTTGAGCGGTGTACTTGACGGGCCGTGTCCACAGCCGGAGTCAAAACTCCTCCAGAGGATGATTCTCACCTCTACTGTAGGTAGAGGCAAGTCCTTTAATTCCCAGTAAAGTCAATGTCCACACCAGCTGAAATTACAACTCTTATTCTCTCATGGCAAAATAAACTCTACTCGGATAGAAAAGGTTAGAGCAAAGAAACAAAACAGCTTAAGGTGTGGAGGAGGTCCAGGCACAAACGTAGCACATTCACTTCACTGCTTAGGTTTCTCAAACAGTTTTAGGTGAACGGTCTCTGCCACAGACCTTGAGGTTGGTCTCTGCCACAGACCGGGTGTACAAGGCCCCTGCCACGGACCTGGAGAACTTTGGTCTCTGCCACAGACCAGGGTGTATAAGGCCCCTGCCACGGGCCGGGTGAATAAGGCCTCTGATACAATCAAGATGACCTTGAGCTTCTCCTTCTACCAACCTAGCCCATATCAAGGGGAAGACATCTCTCCAGGGAGTCAACAGACCCTTCCTTCACCGTGACTCCCGCATCGGTCCATCAGAATGATCCTCCCTTCCCTGGAACATGGTCCCCTACACGAGGCGGCACCCTAAGACTCCTCGACCCTTAGCGGACTCCAGACGAAGGCTCTGGACTCCAGGCTTTACTCCCGCACCTAGGCCTCCATACCCAGGGCAGCAGGAACTCCAGGATAGTACCTCACCCCGGGCTAAAGGTACCCGAGATGGAACAGGAACACATGCACCCAGGCCGAAGGCACCTGGGCGTGGACCCCACTGGACATCAGCCCCCAGGCCAAAGGTCTGCCCCTTTTATATGCTCTCCCGGCATGCACAGCAGGTTCCCCGCCCCGCTGTACTACTGCCAAGAGGGGACACAAAAGGCACAGCACTGTATCGGTGGTTCAACCCTAGCCTACCATGGCAGCGCCACCTGTAGGCCGCAGGGAACTGCACACCAATACTGTCCCCCGAGGACAAAATGGTCCATGAATCCTACAGAATTAGGGTGTTTGAGCCTATTTACCACTCAAACACTTCCCTTAAATTTAGCACCCCGCTACATTTTTATTTCAAAGTATTTTATTTTCCCACTAGCTTATCCATTAAATTGAATAATTTATTCCAGAAAGGGCGTATTCTGCGGCATTCCCACCATATGTGTGGCATTGTGCCGTTGAGTTTCTGAGGTTCTTAATGACTTCCCGTACCTCTTCTGCTGAAAAGGGGGCCTCCAGCATATTTTTAATTTTTTTTAATTTTTTTATGTTATTTTAAGTTATTTCCCTATCCACATTTGTTTGCAGAGCACTTGCCATGCTCTTAACAACATTTTGCTGCCATTTGCAGCCCTCTAGCCCTTTCCATTACTTTTTTAGAGCCTTTTTAGTCCTTAGAAGTCCGGGTCCCCATTGACTTCAATGGGGTTCGGGTCCGGGTCCGGGTTCGGGTTAATGTTCGGTCCCGAACCCAAACTTTTTTACGAAGTTCGGCAGAAAACGTTGAACCCGAACATCCAGGTGTCCGCTCAACTCTATTTATCACCCCTGTAACATTTGTTTTGCTGTCTGTGCAGTGTGCACCTGTTCAGAACAGTTCACCTCACTTTCCGTCCTAATGACAAATGTTTTTTGAAAATTTGGGGTTTTTATTGAAACAAGAATTGGTGATAAAGCATCAGTGGAGAGGAGACACTTTTTTTTCCCATATTAACTCTTACAGGAGAGAATTTCCCTTCCTAGGGGTAGATTTCCTCTCACTTCCTGTTGTATCCTTCCGTTTGCAAGGAGGAGTCGTTTGTAAGTTGGATGTTTGAAAGTAGGGGCCTGCCGTATATACTCAGCTGAAATTTGCCCCTTACATGTTGGTGTTGCCACAACACTGTGAGCCCTCACAGTTACTCTTGGTGGGCGCATGAATGGGCCCTGCTGTGAATTATTAGATCAAGAATTGTAATTGCATGCCCCTGTTGAACAGGGGCTGAAAAATTGGGCCTTTGGTGGTGGTGGTGGTGGTGGTGGTGGTGGTGTTGACACAACACTGTAAGGCCTCACAATTAGTCTTGGTGGGCGCAGGAATGGGCCCTGCTGTGAATTATTAGATCAAGAATTGTAATTACATGCCCCTGTTAAACAGGGGCAGAAAAATTGGGCCTTAGGCACTGGTGCCACAACACTGCAACCCCTCACAGATACTGTACTTGGAGCACAGCAATGAGCCCTGTTGCAAAGTATTGCATCAAAAATTGTAATTACACGCCCCTGTTAAACAGGGGCTGAAAAATTGGGCCTTAGCCACTGGTGCTGGTGCCACGACACTGCAACCTCTCCCAGATACTCTAGTTGGAGTGCAGGAATGAGCCCTGCTGCAAAGCATTGAATAAAAAATTGTAATTACATGCCCCTGTTGAACAGGGGCAGAAAAATTGGGCCTTAGGCACTGGTGGCGGCACCCAGAAACAAAAATGTTCTTCCAAGCTATCATCATCAATCGGATCATTGAGGAGGAGGAGGATAGTCAGTCAACATAACAGGACAGTCTCTCAGCATCAGCATCAGTCTTGAAGGGATGTGACATTTGAAAATAAATTAGTCTGTTATATCAGCTTCAGGTGTTTGGTAGCTGGTGGTGATCCAAGACTGGTTCATCTTTATGAAGGTCAATCGATCAACAGAGTCGGTGGACAGGCGCACCCTGTGATCCGTGACAAATCCTCCAGCAGCACTGAATGTGCGTTCTGAAAGAACGCTGGATGCAGGACAGGCCAGTAGCTCAATTGCATACTGTGCAAGCTCTGGCCAGTGATCCATCCTCAAGACCCAGTAAGCCAGAGGATTTTCGGTGGGGAAGGTGTCCAAGTCTGACCTTGCCCCTAGGTATTCCTGCACCATGTATATCAGACGCTGGCGATGGTTGCTGGAACCGATCATACCTTGGGGCTGCGGACTAAAGAATTGTCTGAACGCATCGGTCAGACGGCCACCTTCCCCACCGCTCCTTCTTTGACTGACCGAAGCCTCAGCAATTTGTTGTCCAGGACCAGGAGTTTGGAACCTCCCAGTCTCTGGGAACGCGTTGCACAGACCTTTCTGCAAGGCCTCCCGGAGTTGTCTCATCCTCTGCTCCCTCTGCGACGGTAAGATAAGGTCCGCAACCTTACCCTTGTACCGTGGATCAAGGAGAGTGGCCAACCAGTAATGGTCCCTCTCCTTGATCCGAAGAATACGAGGATCCTTCCGCAGACTTTGCAGGATCAGGGAGGCCATGCAGCGTAGGTTAGCTGAGGCATTCGGTCCAGAGTTCTCTGGGTCACTAAGGACGACATGATCCGCAGCCACCTCCTCCCAGCCACGTACAAGTCCACTGGTTTCTTGGGACTGTAAATCATCCCTAAAAGACTGCTGCTGATGATGCTGAGTGCCAGGCTCCACCTCCATGCTGACACAATCCTCCTCCTCCTCCTCCTCCTCCTCCTCATCCTCATCTTCTTCTTCCTGTGTGATGGGTGGGACAGAAGGAACACTGTCTGGGTAAAGGGGGCCTTGAGAGGCAAGGAAGTCCTCCTCTTCCTGCCTCTGTTCTGCCTCAAGTGCCCTGTCCATTATTCCACGCAGCGTATGTTCCAACAGGTGGACAAGAGGTACAGTGTCACTGATGCATGCACTGTCACTACTCACCATCCTCGTGGCCTCCTCAAATGGTGCCAGGACAGTGCATGCATCCCTGATCATGCCCCACTGGCGTGGTGAAAAAAACCCGAGCTCCCCTGACCCTGTCCTGGTGCCGTAGTTGCACAGGTACTCACTGATGGCCCTCTGCTGCGTGTGCAGCCGCTGCAGCATGGCCAACGTTGAGTTCCACCTGGTGGGCATGTCACATATAAGGCGGTTCTTGGGCAGGTTCAACTCCTTTTGCAGCTCAGCCAGGCGAGCACTGGCATTATGAGATCTGCGGAAATGCACACAGACTTTCCTGGCCTGCCTCGGGACATCCTGTAAGCCCGGGTACCTGCCCAAGAACCGCTGCACCACCAGGTTAAGGACGTGAGCCACACAGGGCACATGGGTCAGTTGTCCCTGTCGGCGAGCAGAGAGGAGGTTGGTGCCATTGTCGCAAACTACCATTCCTGGCTTAAGCTGGCGTGGCGTCAACCACCTCTCAGCCTGCCCCTGCAGAGCAGACAGAACCTCTGCCCCAGTGTGGCTCCTGTCCCCCAAACACACTAGCGCAAGCACGGCATGGCATATTTTTGCCTGCGTACTTGCGTAGCCCCTTGAACGCCTACGGAGCACCGCTGGTTCCGAGGACAAAGCACAGGAAGAGGCCACGGATGAAGAAGAAGAGGAGGGGGTGGAGGACAGAGGTGTGTCACAACCAGTAGTAGCATTTTGGAGGCGTGGCGGTGGAACAACCTCCAACACTACTGCACCTTGTCCTGCATCCTTCCCAGCTGCCAAAAGAGTGACCCAATGGGCCGTGAAAGAAAGGTAACTTCCCTGTCCATGCCTGCTGGACCATGAGTCAGCGGTAATATGCACCTTACCGCTGACCGCCCTGTCCAGTGAGGCCAAGACATTGCCTTCCACATGCCGGTAGAGAGCCGGAATCGCCTTTCGTGAGAAAAAGTGGCGTTTGGGAACCTGCCACTGAGGAACCGCACATTGCACAAACTCACGGAAGGGGGCCGAGTCTACCAACTGAAAAGGAAGCAGTTGAAGTGCTAGCAATTTAGCCAAGCTAGCATTCAACCGCTGGGCATGTGGATGGCTGGGAGTGAACTTCTTTTGACGGTCCAGCAGCTGGGGCAGGGAAATTTGCCTGCTAGAATCGGACGTCGGTGTACTGCTAGCAGAGTGCCCGCAAGTACTTGGCTGTGACACACCTAATTCTACACCTTCATTCCTCTCAGAGCAGGTTTCAGAGAGGACTGAAGGTATTGTGGGGTTGGAGATCACAGCTGATGCGGTGCAAGAAGAGGTCAGCTTTGTTCTTTGGTGTGGGTCTTTAAGGTAGGCTTGCCAACGAGCTGCATGGCAGGTCAACATATGTCTGGTCAAGCATGTGGTGCCCAAGCGGGTGATGTTTTGGCCACGCGATATACGCTTGAGACATATGTTGCAAACAGCAGCTGTGCGATCTGATGCACTCGACTCAAAAAAGGCCCACACCAAAGAACTTTTTGAATAACGGGCAGAGGCAGCGCCCTGCACAGGCGGAGCTCTGCCGTGTGATTCCGTTGGTGTGCTGCCCTTACGCTGGCCCCCCGAGGGCATCCTGCCTCATTGGAGATGTGCCTCCTCCTCATCCTCCTCCTCCTCTTCTCTCCTATTAGGCACCCATGTGGAGTCAGTGACCTCATCATCCCCTCCCTCCTCATCACTGGAGCCAATCTGGCAGTATGCTGCAGCTGCTGGAACATGAATGCCAGATTGGTGTCCTTCTTGAGCATCCCCTCTCTCTGCTCTCATGCTACTGCCTTCCTCTAGCTGGGTATCATCATCAGACCCTTCGAAACGCTGGGCATCCTCCTGGAGCATGTACCCAACACTGTGCTCAAACAGTTCGGGGGACTCCTCAGGAGGACATGGTTGGTCTAGGGAAGGAGTGACTGATGATGACATTGATACCAGGGAAGAGGATGCTTTGGCAGCTGCTTTGCCAGTACCCTGAGCCTGGGTGAGAGAGGATGAGGAGGATGAGGAGGGCTTGGTCATCCACTCTACCAAGTCTTCGGCATGATGCGGCTCAACACGTCCAGCTGCCGAAAAGAAGGACAAGCGTGTCCCATGGCCACGTGCTGATGGCGATGCACCGCGTCCACGACCAGCACTGTTGTCTTTAGACACAGAGCCTGCTTGCCCTCTTTTATTGGCTCCTGACTGTCTGCCTCTCCTTGTTTGCCTTCCAGACATTCTAATTGCCTGCAGGGAAATGGGAAAACCAGCAATACAGGCTAAGTTCAGGTGTAATATGGTCAGGAGTCACACTCCGCCCGCTGTAAGTGCCGTAAAATCCTGTTGGTGTAACACACCAGGAAAAAGCAGCAATACAGGCTAAGTTCAGGTGTAATATGGTCAGGAGGCACACTCCGCCCGCTGTAAGTGCCGCAAAATCCTGTTGGTGTAACACACCAGGAAAAAGTAGCAATACAGGCTAAGTTCAGGTGTAATATGGTCAGGAGGCACACTCCGCCCGCTGTAAGTGCCGCAAAATCCTGTTGGTGTAACACACCAGGAAAAAGTAGCAATACAGGCTAAGTTCAGGTGTAATATGGTCAGGAGGCACACTCCGCCTGCTGTAAGTGCCGCAAAATCCTGTTGGTGTAACACACCAGGAAAAAGCAGCAATACAGGCTAACTTCAGGTGTATAATGTGCAGGAGGCTTAGCAACAATGACACTGACACTGTCCCCTGCCTATCCTTCTCTCTCCCTGCACACAAGGTTTATCAAAGTATATGACACTGACACTCTCCCTGCCTATCCTTCTCTCTCCCTGCACACAAGGTTTAGCAAAGAATATGACACTGACACTGTCCCCTGCCTATCCTTCTCTCTCCCTGCACACAAGGTTTATCAAAGTATATGACACTGACACTCTCCCTGCCTGTCCTTCTCTCTCCCTACACACAAGGTTTAGCAAAGAATATGACACTGACACTCTCCCAGCCTATCCTTCTCTGTCCCTACACACAAGGTTTAGCAAAGAATGGATTTGACACTGTCCCTGCCTATCCTTCACTTTCCCTGCTCCGGAACACACTACACGAGGCCGCCGCGCTGGCGGCCTTTTATAGTGTGGGGCGTGTACTAAACCCCCTCAGCATCCTGCCTGTGGCCAATCATTGTTCTCCTCGCTGCCGGCTCTGTGATTGGCCAAGCATGCAGGGTCACAGTGCATGCTTGGCCAATCACAGCGCCGGGATTACACTGCGATGGTGCAGTGTATTGTGGGCCGTTCGCGTCACTCGAATTTGGCGCGAACGGCCCAAATTGTTCGTTGTTCGCCAAACGCGTGAACAGCCGACGTTCGAGTCGAACCTATGTTCGACTCGAACACCGAGCTCATCCCTACCTTTCAGGTATGAAAAAAAATGCAAGAAAAATAAAAAACAGCATTTTTGCTTGCACATGATTGGATGACAAATTCCCCCAATTTCAGAGCTTCCCCTCATATCTACAGCGATCTACAGTGACTGCACTTACAAGTGCACTTTAAAGTGCACTTGCAGTGCACTTGTAGTGCAAAGTTGATTAGCCTTTAGTAAATAAACCCCAGTGAACTTTAACAATTGCAATTAATGGCAAGCATATTTCTGTTTGAAGGACCAACACAACAATGTCCTTCAAGTAGCTAACCCAGTACAGAACATCAAATGCCAAGCACTCATTACACTGGTCACAGCACCACACTTGCACTGGCAACTCATTTAAGTTTGTTCAAAGTTGTACATTTATGACAAGTAGTTTGCACATATATGGATCATACTCGAGTATAAGCCGAGTTTTTCAGCACATTTTTTTGTGCTGAAAATGCCCCCCTCGGCTTATTCTCGAGTCACCTTTTTGCGCCTGATCTCCCGGACTTTGGGGACCCGCTACCGGCCCATACTTCCTCTACAGGTGTGAAAAGTTTTCTGTCTGGGGGACCTACGGCCGGGGAGCACAGATTTTTCAAACCCTGGCACCCCTTTCATATATTCCCATGTTAAACTTAAGTCTAGTCATGGACACAGTAAGGCATGGGCACAGTGAGGCATGGACACAGTGAGGCATGGACACAGTGAGGCATGGACACAGTGAGGCATGGACACAGTGAGGCATGGACACAGTGAGGTATGGGCACAGTGAGGCATGAACACAGTGAGGCATGAACACAGTGAGGCATGAACACAATGAGGCATGGACACAGTGAGGTATGGGCACATTGAGGCATGGACACAGTGAGGCATGGGCACATTGAGGCATGGACACAGTGAGGTATGGGCACATTGAGGCATGGGCACAGTGAGGCAAAGTGAGGCACAGTGAGGCATGCAGATGGACACCCTAGGCTTATACTCGAGTCAATAAAATTTACCATTTTTTTGTGGTAAAATTAGGTGCCTCGGCTTATATTCGGGTCGGCTTATACTCGCGTATATATGGTAAATCTGAACCCCATTGAAGTCTATGGGAGAAGGGGGCAAATCTTGAAAATCAATTCTGGCTGTTTTCAAGAATAATAAGCAAGAGATTGTCAGAGCTGGGCACTGCCATGAGGGACATGCAAAAATAAATTTAAGAAGATACTGCACAGCATAGAGAAAGTTCTCTTTTTTTTATGTGATTTTAAAGCAGTAGTAAATTGTGACATTAGGAAACAAAAAGGTCCCCTGCAAGGCAGTTACATAATGTGCTAGCATGCATTGTATACTAGCACATTATGAAATACTTACCTTCGAACAAAGCCCTCCAGTGGTGCACTGTCACTGCTGACAGGGCTTTTGTCTTCACCTGGTCTTCCTTCTTCACAGGCTCTGTCTGCTTGAATGGGTGAGCAGTGATGACATCACTCCTGTGCATGTGCCCTGGAGTCATAGCCACCGCACATAGATCTAAAGGAATGGCACGGTTATGTTGTTCCTTCAGAGCGCATGCGCCAGTGACGTCGCCGGCTTCTGCACGCTAGAATATCTCCCAAACCGTGCACATTTAGGGGGTATTCATTTTAAATTCAGGTAAGCTTTATTATAAGCTTACCAGTAAGTAAAAATCAAAATGAGGGTTCACTACCACTTTAAAGGCAACATTGTGAAATCTGCAGGCAGGCTGTAGTTGGTGGAACTGCTGGGTCCCACCCAGAGCTCAGCTCTCTGCACAGACCTGTACAACCTAGTAAACCTAGTAGCCTACAACCTAGCAGGGATGAGCCGAACACCCCCCTGTTCGGTTCGCACCAGAACCTGCGAACAGACAAAATGTTCGTGTAAACTTTAGAACCCTATTAAATACAATGGACTCGAACGTTCGAAATCTAAAGTGTTAATTATAAAGGCTAATATGCAAGTTATTGTCCTAAAAAGTGTTTGGGGACCTGGGTCCTGCCCCAGGGGACATGTATCAATGCAAAAAAAAGTTTTAAAAACGGCCGTTTTTTCGGCAGCAGTGATTTTAATATTGCTTAAAATGAAAAAATAAAAGTGAAATATTCCTTTAAATTTCGTACCTGGGGGGTGTGTATGATATGCATGTAAAGTGGCGCATGTTTCCCGTGCTTAGAACTGTCCCTGCAAAAAATGTCATTTTTGAAAGAAAAAAAATGCATTTAAAACTGACTCGCGGCTATTAATGAATTGTCGGCTCCCGGCAATACATACAAAAGTCATTGATAAAAAAAAAAAAAAAAGCGTGGGGGTTCCCCAGAATTCAATTACCAGGCCCTTCAGGTCTGGAATGGATATTAAGGGGAACTCCACCCCAAGTTTAAAAAAAAAATGGCGTGGAGTCCCCCTAAAAATCCATACCAGACCCCTTATCCGAGCACGCAACCTGGCCGGCCGCAGGGGAAAAGGGGGGGACGAGAGAGCGCCCCCCCTCCCTCCTGAACCGTACCAAGCCACATGCCCTCAACATGGGGAGGATGTCCCCATGTTGATGGGGACAAGGGCCTCATCCCCACAACCCTTGCCCGGTGGTTGTGGGGGTCTGCGGGCGGGGGGCTTATCGGAATCTGGAAGACCCCTTTAACAAAGGGGACCCCCAGATCCCGGCCCCCCCCCTATGTGAATTGGTAACGGGTACATTGTACCCCTACCATTTCACGAAGAAAGCGTAAAAAAATGTTTAAAAAAACACACAAACACCTTGAAAAAGTCCTTTATTTAAAAAAATAAATAAACATTCCAGCGGTGAAATCCAGTGTCCCGCGGCGATCCCGATGTCCAGCGCTGTCCTTCATTGGTTGTGCCTGAGCGGACCTGATGGGGAACTCCCTCTCAGTATTTTAAATGTATAGACCCGCCCCTTCTAATGTTCCCCATCAGGTCCGCTCAGCGGGCGAGATGCAGAACATGAGAAGGGGCGGGTTTATACATGTATTACCAAAGTGAGAGCAGTTCCCCATCAGGTCCGCCCCCTCGGTATGTCGGACCCGCCTACGTCATTGGCTTGAGCGGGGAACTTCCTTCACTATGTAAATTTAAATTACACAGTGAAGGAAGTTCCCCGCTCAAGCCAATGACGTAGGCGGGTCCGACATACCGAGGGGGCGGACCTGATGGGGAACTGCTCTCACTTTGGTAATACATGTATAGACCCGCCCCTTCTCATGTTCCGCATCTGGTCCGCTGAGCGGACCTGATGGGGAACTTTAGAAGGGGCGGGTCTATACATTTAAAATACTGAGAGGGAGTTCCCCATCAGGTCCGCTCAGGCACAACCAATGACGGACAGCGCTGGACATCGGGATCGCCGCGGGACACTGGATTTCACCGCTGGAATGGGTTTTTTTTTTTTTTTAATAAAGGACTTTTTCAACGTGTTTGTGTGTTTTTTTTTTAAAAAAATTACGCTTTCTTCGTGAAATGGTAGGGGTACAATGTACCCCTTACCAATTCACATAGGGGGGGGCGGGATCTGGGGGTCCTCTTTGTTAAAGGGGTCTTCCAGATTCCGATAAGCCCCCCGCCCACAGACCCCCACAACCACCGGGCAAGGGTTGTGGGGATGAGGCCCTTGTCCCCATCAACATGGGGACATCCTCCCCATGTTGAGGGCATGTGGCTTGGTACGGTTCAGGAGGGAGGGGGGGCCGCTTTCTCGTCCCCCCCTTTTCCCCTGCGGCCGGCCAGGTTGCATGCTCGGATAAGGGGTCTGGTATGGATTTTTAGGGGGACTCCACGCCATTTTTTTTTTAATTTGGGGTGGAGTTCCCCTTAAAATCCATGCCAGATCTGAAGGGCCTGGAATGGATATTTGGGGGAACCCCACGTCAATTTTTTTTTTATTTGCGGCAGGGTTCCCCTTAATATCCATTCCAGACCTGAAGGGCCTGGTAATTGAATTCTGGGGAACCCCCACGCTTTTTTTTTTTTTTTATCAATGACTTTTGTATGTATTGCCGGGAGCCGACAATTCATTAATAGCCGCGAGTCAGTTTTAAATGCATTTTTTTCTTTCAAAAATGACACTTTTTGCAGGGACAGTTCTAAGCACGGGAAACATGCGCCACTTTACATGCATATCATACACACCCCCCAGGTACGAAATTTAAAGGAATATTTCACTTTTATTTTTTCATTTTAAGCATTATTAAAATCACTGCTCCCGAAAAAACGGCCGTTTTTAAAACTTCTTTTTGCATTGATACATGTCCCCTGGGGCAGGACCCGGGTCCCCAAACACTTTTTAGGACAATAACTTGCATATTAGCCTTTATAATTAGCACTTTAGATTTCTCCCATAGATTTTTCGAATTTGCCGCGAACACCCCAATTTGTTCGCTGTTCGGCGAACGGGCGAACAGGCAATGTTCGAGTCGAACATGAGTTCGACTCGAACTCGAAGCTCATCCCTACAACCTAGTAGTGTCACTACTACTTTTACAAGATACTATCTGCATTTTCAAAGGCATTTAGTGTTCACTAGTGATGGGCCGAACACCCCCGGGTTCGGTTCGCACCAGAACCCGCGAACGGACCGAAAGTTCGTACGAACATTAGAACCCTATTAAATACAATGGATGCGAACGTTCGAATTCTAAAGTGCTAATTATAACAACTATTACGCATGTTATTGTCCTAAAAAGGGTTTGGGAACCCGGGTTCTGCACCAGGGGACATGTATCAATGCAAAAAGAAGTTTTAAAAACGGTCGTTTTTCGGGAGCAGTCATTTTAATGATGCATAAAGTGAAAAAAAAAAAGTCAAATATTCCTTTAAATATCGTACCTGGGGGGTGTCTAAAGTATGCCTGTGAAGTGCCACGTGTTTCCCGTGTTTAGAACTGTCCCTGCACAAAATGACACTTCTAAAGGAAAAAAAAGCCATTTAAAACTGCTTGCGGCTTTAATGTAATGTCTGGTCCCGGTAATATGGATGAAAATCTTTAAGAAAAATGGCATAGCTACCCCATGACCCCCCCCCCCCCTACCCCAGCCCATTACCAGCCCCTTTGGGTCTTGTATGGATATTAAGGGGAACCCCGCACATAAAATAAAAAAGGCCCTATATACTCTGAACAGCCGTATACAGGCGGTGCATACAAGACAGGGACTGTAGGTTTGTTCTTATGTAGAATCTGTTTGTAATTTTGAACAGGTACATTGTTTAAGTGTAGCTCCAGCCCAAAAATCTATTTTTAAACTTTTTGGAAAACATAGTGTGACAGCAGGAAGGTAAAGTCACCTGGTTGCATCCAGGGGGGTAGATATATTTCGCCCAGATTCAGGCTTTACGCCGACTTATACAACTAGGTGGAGAGTTGTATAAGCCCAGCTAAGGCTAGTGGGCTCATGGATGACTCATACCTCTAGGGAGAGTGTGGGGCGTCGTACAGACAGGGAGTTGATGAGACCAGCTGAAACTTGTCAGCTCATTTAGGCCTCTATAAGAACTCCCAGCTTCATTAGATGTTAGCTCATGCCTGGAAGCAGACCTGTGTGGACTTCCTGGAGAGAGTGAACCCTTGTCCGGTGAGACAAAGCCTGTGTGGCTATTTGCTTGGACATTTAAAACCAGGGACTTAGGGACTAGGACAGCACTAGGCTGATCCCAGTTGTTAGTTAGGAAACCTGTATGTTTAGTCAGAGGTCAAGTTGACCAGGATTTATTTTGTTTATGTTTCTTTTGGCTTTGCTGTGTTTTGTCACTGTAAATAGAAAATAAACCGCACCTTTTTTTTGATTTTGAAAACCACAACCTCCGTTTGCTGGGCCTGTTTTTGTGTGGGGAGCCCATCCCGGGGGTCACACACACCCGCTGCCAAGCTAACCCCCTCACAGTTGGTGGAGAACCAGTGGCAGTTTTTTTTTAAGCCAGCATGGAGGAGATACTGAAGCAGCTGGCTCTAGCAAATGCCAATCAACAGCAGACAAATGCAGGTTTGCAAAAGAGCCTTGCAGCTCAACAACAGAACTTCGCAGCCCAGCAGCAAGCTCATCAACAGAGCCTTGCAGCCCAGCAGCAAGCTCACCAACAGAGTCTGGAAGCTCAGCAACAAGCCCAGCAGCAATCTGAGGCCCGCTTCATAGACCTGTTACAGAAGCAAGAGCAGAGACTACAACAAATGGAAGCAGTAATGCAGCAACGTCCGCAGACCAGTGAGGAAAGCCGTCCCACTAATACCGCGTCCTTTGGGGTGAGTCGTTTATTGACAAAAATGACTGGAGAGGATGATCCAGAGGTATTTTTGACCACATTTGAAAGGACTGCTGAAAGAGAAAAGTGGCCTGAGGAGCAGTGGGCTGGACTGGTGGCTCCTCTGTTTAACTGGTGAATCGCAGAAGGCTTACTATGACCTAGAGCCTGACCAAGCAAAAGACTATGTGATGCTAAAAGCTGAAATATTGGCAAGGCTGGGTGTCACCCAGGCTGTCCGGGCTCAGCGTGTGCATAACTGGACTTTCCAGCTTGGAAAACCCCCCAGGTCTCAAATGTATGATCTCATTCACCTGAGCAGAAAGTGGCTACAGCCAGAGACTTTGTCCGCACCAAAGATTGTGGAACGTGTTGTAATGGATCGGTTTTTGAGAGCTCTTCCTACTGCCATCCAAAAGTGGGTAAGCCATGGAGACCCAGAGACGGCCGATGGTCTTGTGGATCGTGTGGAGAAATACTTGGCTACAGAGAACCTGACGGCCTCTTCTAGAGACACTCGGACTTTCCACCCTAAGACCAGACCATCCCCAGGGGCGGATAAGAGGATTCCAAGGGGTGAGGGTGGAGAGAGTGAGAGGGTGGGAGCTCTACCCCAAGTTTGGCGAGAACAGCCTGGGAAATCAGCGGCTCAAGAGGCGGCAAGAAGGATCGTTTGCTACCGCTGCCGGCAAGCGGGACATATTGCAGCCAATTGCCCGGTTGTGGAGGAACCCATGCAGTGTGACTTTCTGACGGGCAGACGTCAGTCGCTGTGTGCGACAGTCGCATGCACTGCCATTCGAGGAACTGAGAAACATTTATGCAAAATGTGTGTTAATGGTAGAAATGTTGTGGTATTGCTGGATTCAGGTAGCCTTGTGACCCTGATAAAGGCTGAGTTAGTTAAAACAGAGGTCTCTGGGAATAGCAAGGTAGCTGTTATTTGTGTGCATGGGGACACCCGAGAGTATCCAGTGACTACAGTGTGTTTCGAGACCCCCAAAGGTACCCTCTCTCATCCAGTGGGCTTAGTATCTCAGTTACCGCATGACGCCATTGTGGGAAGGGATTTTCCGAAGTTCTGGGAACTGTGGGATGATCCTGAGCCCCCCACTGGTGCCCCTATGTACCAGGAATGGGATAGCCAGAACTCCCCTGAGAGTGGTGAGGACTCTCCGGAATTTCCCTTATCAGTATTGGCAGGGGAGACTCAAGAAACTGGAGAGGAGCCCACCTCCTCAGACGAAAACCTACCGTCTGTGGAGTTTTCTGATCTTGAGGTTCACAGGGAAAACTTTGCCACAGAACAGTTGAAAGACCCCGCCCTAATAAAGGCACGGGAAAACGTAGTGAAAATAGATGGCGAGTTAGTGAACCCAGATAATACCTGCACTTACCCATACTTCAGCGTAGAGAAGGACCTACTGTATCGGGTGGCAAAAAGGGCAGAAGAAACCGTTGAGCAGCTTGTGGTGCCCAAACCTTACAGGAAGTTGGTGTTGGAGTTGGCCCATGGGCACATTCTTGGAGGTCATCTGGGGACAGAGAAAACCCGAGAGAGGGTATTACAGAGATTCTATTGGCCGGGGGTGATAAAGGACATAGAAAATTATTGTTCCTCCTGCCCTGTGTGTCAGAGGTCGGCCCCGATGCCACATTTCCGTAGCCCGCTGGTCCCTCTACCCATCATTGAGGTCCCGTTTGAGAGGATCGCCATGGATTTGGTAGGTCCTATAATCAAGTCCGCTAGGGGGCACCAGTACATATTAGTTATAATGGACTATGCCACCCGTTATCCAGAAGCGATCCCTCTCCGAAATACCTCGGCCAAAACCATAGCCAAAGAGCTATCTCTTGTGTTTAGCCGGGTGGGTATTTGTAGAGAACTGCTTACGGACCAAGGTACACCCTTTATGTCCCGGGTTATGAAGGAGCTGTGTAAATTGTTCAAAGTGACGCAATTACGTACATCTGTGTATCACCCCCAAACCGATGGGCTGGTTGAAAGATTCAACAAAACCCTAAAGCAAATGTTGAAGAAAGTGGTGGATAGAGATGGAAAGGATTGGGACTGTCTACTTCCTTATCTGATGTTTGCTATTAGGGAGGTGCCCCAATCCTCTATGGGATTCTCCCCCTTTGAGTTACTGTATGGGAGACACCCAAGAGGGCTGTTGGATATTGCCAAGGAAACTTGGGAAAGTGAGAGTTCTCCCCACAGGAGTGTGATTGAGCATGTCGCCCTGATGCAAGACCGAATTGCACAGGTAATGCCCATCGTGAAGGAACATTTGGCCCAAGCGCAGTTAGCACAGCAGAGAGTGTACAACCGTGGAGCCAAGACCCGTACCTTTTCCCCGGGGGATAGGATACTGGTACTTGTCCCTACGGTTGAAAGTAAATTCCTTGCCAAATGGCAAGGCCCCTACGAGATAATGGAAAAAGTGAGCGAAGTGAATTACAAGGTCAGACAACCAGGAAGGCGAAAGCCCGAACAGATCTATGTCATTAATCTGTTGAAAGCCTGGAGGGATAGAGAGTCCCTAGTCGCAGACACTTGGTCACCAGCTCAAACTGGTTGCGTGATTCCTGAGGTTGGAATAGCAGCCACCTTGTCACAACCCCAACAACAGGAGGTTAAGGAGTTTGTGCTTCGCAACAAGGAGGTATTCTCTGAGCTGCCGGGACAAACATCTGGGGTAGAGCATGACATCATTACCCCGCCCGGTGAAAGGGTGAAGTTAAAACCCTATCGGATCCCAGAGGCCCGACGGGAGGCAATACGGGAGGAAGTACAGAAAATGCTGAACTTAGGGGTGATAGAGGAGTCCCAAAGTGATTGGTCTAGTCCCATTGTGTTGGTGCCTAAACCGGATGGGAGCTGGCGATTTTGTAACGATTTTCGTCAGTTGAACAAAGTTACAAAATTTGACACCTACCCCATGCCACGTATAGATGAGTTGATCGACCGGCTGGGAACAGCCCGATACATGACGACTCTTGACCTCACAAAAGGGTATTGGCAAATCCCCCTGGCCAAATTGGCCAAAGAGAAAACCGCATTTGTAACCCCAGACGGGGCGTTCCAATATAAAAGAATGCCGTTCGGGTTACAGAATGCGCCGGCCACATTCCAGCGGAAAATGGACCAGATGCTGAGGCCCCATCGGAAGTATGCTGCAGCTTACCTGGATGACGTAATTGTCCATAGCACAGATTGGGCCTCACATCTGCCAAAAGTGCAAGCAGTCCTGGACTCTGTTCGGGAAGCGGGGTTTACGGCTAACCCCAAGAAGTGTACCATTGGGCAGGAGGAGGCCAAATATCTTGGGTACACCATTGGGAGGGGAGTAATAAAACCCCAACTCAACAAAGTCGAGGCCATCCAGAGTTGGCCACGTCCCAACAGCAAGAAGCAGGTACGAGCCTTTCTGGGAATCGCTGGGTATTATCGGCGATTCATTCCCCACTTTGCCTCTAAGGCTGTGCCCCTAACCAACCTAACGAAGGGGAAAGGGTCGGTCATGATTAAATGGACCCCCGAGGCTGAGGCAGCATTCCAATTCTTGAAACAAGCCTTATGTAGCCAGCCAGTGTTGTACTCACCCGACTTCTCTAAAGACTTTGTCGTACAAAGTGATGCGTCAGATGTGGGGTTAGGAGCAGTATTGTCCCAGGTCTGGAACGGGGAAGAGCACCCAGTCATTTACCTCAGCAGGAAGTTGAAGTCCCATGAGGTAAATTACGCCACCGTTGAAAAGGAGTGTTTAGCGGTGAAGTGGGCTCTAGATTCCCTTCGGTACTACCTGCTAGGTAGGCACTTTGACATGGTTACGGATCACGCTCCGTTAAAGTGGATGGCTCAAAACAAGGAAACAAATAGAAGAGTGAATAGGTGGTTCCTGGCCCTCCAGGAATTCAACTTCACAGTAAAGCATCGCCCTGGCGTTCAAATGGGGAATGTGGATGCTTTGTCTCGAGTACATGAATGCCTGATTGCTGGTGTTCCAACCCCGAGGTTAAAACAAGAGGGGGGGGTATGTGACAGCAGGAAGGTAAAGTCACCTGGTTGCATCCAGGGGGGTAGATATATTTCGCCCAGATTCAGGCTTTACGCCGACTTATACAACTAGGTGGAGAGTTGTATAAGCCCAGCTAAGGCTAGTGGGCTCATGGATGACTCATACCTCTAGGGAGAGTGTGGGGCGTCGTACAGACAGGGAGTTGATGAGACCAGCTGAAACTTGTCAGCTCATTTAGGCCTCTATAAGAACTCCCAGCTTCATTAGATGTTAGCTCATGCCTGGAAGCAGACCTGTGTGGACTTCCTGGAGAGAGTGAACCCTTGTCCGGTGAGACAAAGCCTGTGTGGCTATTTGCTTGGACATTTAAAACCAGGGACTTAGGGACTAGGACAGCACTAGGCTGATCCCAGTTGTTAGTTAGGAAACCTGTATGTTTAGTCAGAGGTCAAGTTGACCAGGATTTATTTTGTTTATGTTTCTTTTGGCTTTGCTGTGTTTTGTCACTGTAAATAGAAAATAAACCGCACCTTTTTTTTGATTTTGAAAACCACAACCTCCGTTTGCTGGGCCTGTTTTTGTGTGGGGAGCCCATCCCGGGGGTCACACACACCCGCTGCCAAGCTAACCCCCTCACAATAGGTAAGGGTTATCACCCCTGTAACATTTGTTTTGCTGTCTGTGCCCCTGTTCAGAACATTTCACCTCACTTTCCGTCCCAATGACAACTCTTTTTGAAATGTGGTGTTTTTCTTGAAACAAGGATTGCTGATAAAGCATCAGTACAGAGGAGACACCTTTCTCCCATATTAATTCTTACAGGAGAGAATTTTCCTTCCAAGGGGTAGATTTCCTCTCACTTCCTGTTGTCTTCTTGCGTTTGCAAGTAGGAGTCGTTTGTAAGTTGGATGTTTGAAAGTAGGGACCTGCCGTATATACTCTGCAGAAATAGGCCCCTTAGTTGTTGGTGTTGGCACAACACTGTAAGCACTCACAGTTACTCTTGGTTGGTGCTGGAACGCCCTGCTGTCAACTATTATATCAGGAATTTTAATTACATATAATTGTTGAACAGTGGTAGTAAAAATTGGGCCTTTGATGGTGGTGCTGGTGCCACAACACTGTAAGCCCTGACAGTTACTCTTGGTGGGTGCAGCAATGGGCCCTGCTGTGAATTATTAGATCAAGAATTGTAATTGCATGCCCCTGTTGAACAGGGGCTGAAAAATTGGGCCTTTCGTGGTGGTGGTGGTGGTGGTGGTGTTGCCACAACACTGTAAGCCCTCAGAGTTACTCTTGGTGGGTGCAGGAATGGGCCCTGCTGTGAATTATTAGATCAAGAATTGTAATTGCATGCCCCTGTTGAACAGGGGCTGAAAAATTGGGCCTTTCGTGGTGGTGGTGGTGGTGGTGGTGTTGCCACAACACTGTAAGCCCTCAGAGTTACTCTTGGTGGGTGCAGGAATGGGCCCTGCTGTGAATTATTAGATCAAGAATTGTAATTGCATGCCCCTGTTGAACAGGGGCTGAAAAATTGGGCCTTTCGTGGTGGTGGTGGTGGTGGTGGTGTTGCCACAACACTGTAAGCCCTCAGAGTTACTCTTGGTGGGTGCAGGAATGGGCCCTGCTGTGAATTATTAGATCAAGAATTGTAATTGCATGCCCCTGTTGAACAGGGGCTGAAAAATTGGGCCTTTCGTGGTGGTGGTGGTGGTGGTGGTGTTGCCACAACACTGTAAGCCCTCAGAGTTACTCTTGGTGGGTGCAGGAATGGGTCCTGCTGTGAATTATTAGATCAAGAATTGTAATTGCATGCCCCTGTTGAACAGGGGCTGAAAAATTGGGCCTTTCGTGGTGGTGGTGGTGGTGGTGGTGTTGCCACAACACTGTAAGCCCTCAGAGTTACTCTTGGTGGGTGCAGGAATGGGCCCTGCTGTGAATTATTAGATCAAGAATTTTAATTACATGCCCCTTTTGAACAGGGGCTGAAAAATTGGGCCTTTCGTGGTGGTGGTGGTGGTGGTGGTGGTGTTGCCACAACACTGTAAGCCCTCAGAGTTACTGTTGGTGGGTGCAGGAATGGGCCCTGCTGTGAATTATTAGATCAAGAATTGTAATTACATGCCCCTTTTGAACAGGGGCTGAAAAATTGGGCCTTTCGTGGTGGTGGTGGTGGTGGTGGTGTTGCCACAACACTGTAAGCCCTCAGAGTTACTGTTGGTGGGTGCAGCAATGGGCCCTGCTGTGAATTATTAGATCAAGAATTGTAATTGCATGCCCCTGTTGAACAGGGGCTGAAAAATTGGGCCTTTCGTGGTGGTGGTGTTGCCACAACACTGTAAGCCCTCAGAGTTACTCTTGGTGGGTGCAGGAATGGGCCCTGCTGTGAATTATTAGATCAAGAATTGTAATTGCATGCCCCTGTTGAACAGGGGCTGAAAAATTGGGCCTTTCGTGGTGGTGGTGGTGGTGGCGTTGCCACAACACTGTAAGCCCTCAGAGTTACTCTTGGTGGGTGCAGCAATGGGCCCTGCTGTGAATTATTAGTTTAAGAATTGTAATTACATGCCCCTGTTGAACAGGGGCTGAAAAATTGGGCCTTAGGCACTGGTGGCACAACACTACAACCCCTCACAGATACTGTACTTGGAGCACAGCAATGAGCCCTGTTGCAAAGTATTGCTTCAAAAATTGTAATGACACGCCCCTGTTAAACAGGGGCTGAAAAATTGGGCCTTAGGCACTGGTGCCACAACACTCCAACCCCTCACAGATACTGTACTTGGAGCACAGCAATGAGCCCTGTTGCAAAGTATTGCTAAAAAAATTGTAATTACACGCCCCTGTAAAACAGGGGCTGAAAAATTGGGCCTTAGCCACTGGTGGCGGCACCCATAAACAAAAATGATCTTTCAAGCTATCATCATCAATCGTATCATTGAGGACTCGGAGGAGGAGGATAGCCAGTCAACATAACAGCACAGGCACTCAGCATCAGCATCAGTCTTGAAGGGATGTGACATGTTAAAATCAATTAGTCTGTTATATCAGCATCAGGTGTGTGGTAGCTGGTGGTGATCCAAGACTGGTTCATCTTGATGAAAGTCAGTCGATCAACCGAGTCGGTGGACAGGCGCACCCTGTGATCCGTGACAAATCCTCCAGCAGCACTGAATGTGCGTTCCGAAAGAACGCTGGATGCAGGACAGGCCAGTAGCTCAATTGCATACTGTGCAAGCTCTGGCCAGTGATCCATCCTCAAGACCCAGTAAGCCAGAGGATTTTCGGTGGGGAAGGTGTCCAAGTCTGACCTTGCCCCTAGATATTCCTGCACCATGTTTATCAGACGCTGGCAATGGTTGCTGGAACCGATCATACTTTGGGGCTGCGGACTAAAGAATTGTCTGAACGCATCGGTCAGACGGCCACCTTCCCCACCGCTCCTTCTTTGACTGGCCGAAGCCTCAGCAACTCGTTGTCCAGGACCAGGAGTTTGTAACCTCCCAGTCTCTGGGAACGCGTTGCACAGACCTTTCTGCAAGGCCTCCCGGAGTTGTCTCATCCTCTGCTCCCTCTGCGACGGTAACATAAGGTCCGCAACCTTACCCTTGTACCGTGGATCAAGGAGAGTGGCCAGCCAGTAATGGTCCCTCTCCTTGATCCGAAGAATACGAGGATCCTTCCGCAGACTTTGCAGGATCAGGGAGGCCATGCAGCGTAGGTTTGCTGAGGCATTCGCTCCGGAGTCCTCTGGGTCACTAAGGACGACATGATCCGCAGCCACCTCCTCCCAGCCACGTACAAGTCCACTGGTTTCTTGGGACTGTAAATCATCCCTAAAAGACTGCTGCTGATGATGCTGAGTGCCAGCCTCCACCTCCATGCTGACACAATCCTCCTCCTCCTCCTCCTCCTCCTCCTCCTCTTCCTGTGCGATGGGTGGAACAGAAGGAACACTGTCTGGGTAAAGGGGACTTGAGAGGCAAGGAAGTCCTCCTCTTCCTGCCTCTGTTCTGCCTCAAGTGCCCTGTCCATTATTCCACGCAGCGTGTGCTCCAACAGGTGGACAAGAGGTACAGTGTCACTGATGCATGCACTGTCACTGCTCACTATCCTCGTGGCCTCCTCAAATGGTGCCAGGACAGTGCATGCATCCCTGATCATGCCCCACTGGCGTGGAGAAAAAAAACCAAGCTCCCCTGACCCTGTCCTGGTGCCGTAGTCGCACAGGTACTCATTGATGGCCCTCTGCTGCGTGTGCAGCCGCTGCAGCATGGCCAACGTTGAGTTCCACCTGGTGGGCATGTCACATATAAGGCGGTTCTTGGGCAGGTTCAACTCCTTTTGCAGCTCAGCCAGGCGAGCACTGGCATTATAAGATCTGCGGAAATGCACACAGACTTTCCTGGCCTGCCTCAGGACATCCTGTAAGCCCGGGTACCTGCCCAAGAACCGCTGCACCACCAGGTTAAGGACGTGAGCCACACAGGGCACATGGGTCAGTTGTCCCTGTCGGAGGGCGGAGAGGAGGTTGGTGCCATTGTCGCAAACCACCATTCCTGGCTTAAGCTGGCGTGGCGTCAACCACCTCTCGGCCTGGCCCTGCAGAGCAGACAGGACCTCTGCCCCAGTGTGGCTTCTGTCCCCCAAACACACCAGCGCAAGCACGGCATGGCATCTTTTTGCCTGCGTACTTGCGTAGCCCCTTGAACGGCTACGGAGCACCGCTGGTTCAGAGGACAAACCACAGGAAGAGGCCATGGAGGAAGAAGAAGAGGAGGGGGTGGAGGAGAGAGGTGTGTCACAACCAGTAGTAGCATTTTGGAGGCGTGGTGGTGGAACAACCTCCAACACTACTGCACCTTGTCCTGCATCCTTCCCAGCTGCCAAAAGAGTGACCCAATGGGCCGTGAAAGAAAGGTAACGTCCCTGTCCATGCCTGCTGGACCATGAGTCAGCGGTAATATGCACCTTACCGCTGACCGCCCTGTCCAGCGAGGCCAAGACATTGCCTTCCACATGCCGGTAGAGAGCCGGAATAGCCTTCCGTGAGAAAAAGTGGCGTTTGGGAACCTTCCACTGAGGAACCGCACATTGCACAAACTCACGGAAGGGGGCCGAGTCTACCAACTGAAAAGGCAGCAGTTGAAGCGCTAGCAATTTAGCCAAGCTAGCATTCAACCGCTGGGCATGTGGATGGCTGGGAGTGAACTTCTTTCGACGGTCCAGCAGCTGGGGCAGGGAAATTTGCCTGCTAGAATCGGACGTCGGTGTACTGCTAGCAGAGTGGCCGCAAGTACTTGGCTGTGACACACCTAATTCTACACCTTCATTCCTCTCAGTGCATGTTTCAGAGAGGACTGAAGTTATAGTGGGGTTGGAGATCCCAGCTGATGCGGTGCAAGGAGAGGTCCGCTTTGTTCTTTGGTGTGGGTCTTTGAGGTAGGCTTGCCAACGAGCTGCATGGCAGGTCAACATATGTCTGGTCAGGCATGTGGTACCCAAGCGGCTGATGTTTTGGCCACGCGATATACGCTTGAGACATATGTTGCAAACAGCAGCTGTGCGATCTGATGCACTAGCCTCAAAAAAGGCCCACACCAAAGAACTTTTTGAATGACGGGCAGAGGCAGCGCCCTGCACAGGCCGAGCTCTGCGGTGTGATTCCGTCGGTGTACTGCCCTTACGCTGGCCACCAAAGGGCATCCTGCCTCGTTGGAGATGTGCCTCCTCCTCATCCTCCTCCTCCTCCTCTCTCCTATTAGGCACCCACGTGGAGCCAGTGACCTCATCATCCCCTCCCTCCTCATCACTGGAGCCAATCTGGCAGTATGCTGCAGCTGCTGGAACATGACTGCCAGATTGGTGTCCTTCTTGAGCATCCCCTCTGTCTGCTCTCACGCTACTGCCTTCCTGTAGCTGGGTTTCATCATCAGACCCTTCGAAACGCTGGGCATCCTCCTGGAGCATGTACCCAACACTGTGCTCAAACAGTTCGGGGGACTCCTCAGGAGGAGGACATGGTGGGTCTAGGGAAGGAGTGACTGATGATGAGTCTGACATTGATACCAGGGAAGAGGACGCTTTGGCAGCTGCTTTGCCAGTACCCTGAGCCTGGGTGAGAGAGGATGAGGAGGAGGAGGATGGCTTGGTCATCCACTCTACCAAGTCTTCGGCATGATGTGGCTCAACATGTCCAGCTGCCGAAAAGAAGGACAAGCGTGTCCCATGGCCATGTGCTGATGACAATGCACCGCGTCCACGACCAGCACTGTTGCCCCCAGACACAGAGCCTGCTTGCCCTCTTTTATTGCCTCCTGACTGTCTGCCTCTCCTTGTTTGCCTTCCAGACATTCTAATAGATGGCCTGCAGGGAGATGGGAAAAAAGCAATAAGGGCTACCTTCAGGTGTCCTTCTCTGTCCCTTTACTTAAGGATTTCTAAATATGGTTGAGGATGATTGCTTTTGCACAGAATAGCACAACGACAATTTCCCTGACTGTCCAAAAAACAAGGATTTCAAAGATGGTTGATGAGGAATGCTTTAGCACACTATAGCACAAGGAGAATTTCCCTCACTGTCCTTCCCTGTCCCTAGAAACAAGGATTATCACAGTGAAAGAAACTGACACTCTTCCTACCTATAGTTTTCTGTCCCTAGAAAAAATGTTTTTTTTAAAGCTGATTGATGATCAATGCTTTAGCACACTATAGCACAAGTAGAATTTCCCTCACTGTCCTTCCCTGTCCCTAGAAACAAGGATTATCACAGTGAAAGAAACTGACACTCTTCCTAACTATAGTTTTCTGTCCCTAGAAAAAATGTTTTTTTAAAGCTGATTGATGATCAATGCTTTAGCACACTATAGCACAAGTAGAATTTCCCTCACTGTCCTTCCCTGTCCCTAGAAACAAGGATTATCACAGTGAAAGAAACTGACACTCTTCCTACCTATAGTTTTCTGTCCCTAGAAAAAATGTTTTTTTAAAGCTGATTGATGATCAATGCTTTAGCACACTATAGCACAAGGAGAATTTCCCTCACTGTCCTTCCCTGTCCCTAGAAACAAGGATTCGCACAGTAAAACACACTGACACTCTCCCTACCTATCCTTCTCTTTCCCTAAACTAAAGGAATCCAGGTTAAGCAAGAAAAAATAAATGTCACTGTCCCTGCCTATGCTTCTCTTTCCCTGCTCCGGAACACACTACACTAGGCCGCCGTGCTGGCGGCCTTTTATAGTGTGGGGCGTGTACTAAACACCCTCAGCAATAATTGGCTACAGGCATCCTGCCTGTGGCCAATCATTGCTCTCCTCGCTGCCGGTGCTGTGATTGGCCAAGCATGCGGGGTCACAGTGCATACTTGGCCAATCACAGCGCCTGGATGACACTGCGATGCCGTAGCGCATTGTGGGCCGTTCGCGTCACTCGAATTAGGCGCGAACGGCCCAAATCGTTCGATCTTCGTCGAACGATCGAACAGCCGATGTTCGAGTCGAACGTATATTCGACTCGAACACCGAGCTCATCCCTAGTGTTCACAACATGGATTTATATCTTTTGTGGATATTGAAGAGAATATTTAAATGACACGTTTTATGCTTTAACAAATAAAAGAGTTGCAGGCTACGTTTTTTTTATTAAAGGGTTAGTCCACCAGAGAGGGATATTATAGTTATAGATGGAACCTGTAGGGCTGAGTCAGCCACTGGCTTGTTATAGGTCTTAGATACTTGGAGAGATCTCCCTGCCATCATTTTCAACTTCACTCTAAAGGCCCGTACCCATGATAACAAAATCAGAAGTAAAACTTAGTGTAGCGATACCTTCAGCTAAGAGGGCCACAGATTTAGTTTGGGCCTTGAAGACAGCTCCGCCAACCCCCGGCAATTTACTCGACCCCCTTCTGGCACAGTTAGTCTAGGGTAATATATATATATATATATATATATATATATATATATATATATATATATCTTATGCTCTATGGTTAAATTCAGACACCAATGCACTGATAGAAGAATAACAAATTTACTTTCTACTGGAAACAAAATCAACAGTTGTAACAGATCACATGAATCTATCTGCAGAGCCCTGCAGCAATAGTCACACTATAACTAGTAAGATATGGCGCACACGCGCCACGTCTAACAGTACTTCACTATGCACCCTATGGCGCAGCAACTAAATAAACTATCTAGATGGCCAGGCCTGACCATATAACTCAGTCTCTAGGGGGGGTAAAATTCTTTGCATGCAAGTCTTTAAACGGTGGTGCACATTTCAGGAACACATTTGTAATCCAAGGGGGGGTAAAAATGCCCACACAGTACACTCCACTAGAGACCCATTTGACTCAGTTCTGCTATGGATCTCCGGTGGGGGAAAAGAACTGAAATAGGAACTGGTGGGCCACGGCAGTCTGTAGGCCTAACAATGGTATACAGTATTTGTGGATTGAGCATGTGCTCGCTCACCCCTCCGGATGCGATCCCAGTCCGGGAACTTCCACCCGCTGTGCCTCCACACACAGCGTCCGCAGCGGTCAGGTCTCCAGCTCAGCAGCGGTTGAAGAAACCGAGTCAGATACTATCCAGGCTTGAGATGGGGTGGAAGGCTCTTTTGGGTAGCAGTGCAAGGCCCCAGGCCTCAGGCCCTGCACCACAGCGGATCCGCACAGGAAGATCTCTCCACTGAAGTCTCATGTCCCAAAGAGGCCGAGCTCCGCCTCGCCTCCTCCTTATATAACCCCTCCCATGAGTCTCTGGGGTGGAAACATTGCTGAAAGGGGTTCTGGATAAGGTAGTCCTGGGAGTCTTAAAGGGGACCCCACTACACACTCCCCCACTTAAACTCTTTGGTCCCCAAAGATAATTCTAGCATACATTGCGTACAACCCTAGACAACATTGCGTAAGATGTTGGCATAGGGAATTCCCACCAAAACCGAGGGGTTGAATTCCCTTGCCCACAGGTCACACTATCATGGGTGGCCTGCCTAACTGTGCCAGAGAGTGAGTGGGGGTTGCCCTCCACCAAATGAACAGTGGAGGGATCCGGATTCTCTGCACTCCTCCTGGCAGTGACAACAGAATCTTCTGAGCTCTTCCCCATTTGTGGGTAAGTCAACTTTTTGGGAGGCCTTATGACTCTTCGAGCCCTTTGCTCTCTTGGGGTTTCTGGCTCTGGTGCCACAGGCTCTTCTTCGGTAGCAGGTTCTGGCAACACGGCGGGCTCTGGAACATCTGCTTCAGGAGCCGAGGGATACATGGAGTCTCTAGGGTCCTTTTCAGAGTAAGTATCACAGGCATCTTCCCAGTAATCTGATGAAGGACTAGATGGGATGAACTCAGTGGCTTCTGCATTCAGTTGTCCATCTATAGTGTCTTCAGTGGTTGGAAGATCTATAGCAGAAGTTCCTGGAGTTGGGGAAGGCCACAGCCAGTCAAGTTCTCTCCAGAGGTCTGGGACTGAGTGTTTGGCCTGGGGGTATTCAGAATAGAGACTGGTTCTGGGGAGTCCCTCACTGGAGGTATCCTGACCGCTTAAACAAGTGGGAGCAGGTGGTTTCGATGCCACATCTTCAGTGGTCCTACCTTTCCTTCTGGCTTCAACTTGTAGACAGGTAGGCCCGGCAGCTTCCTAGAGATGACATAGGGTTCAGATCTCCATCGGTCTGCAAGTTTGTGTTTTCCAGGGACCCCCAGATTGCGTAGCAGTACTCGGTCCCCGGGCTGCAGGTCTTGCACCCGGACCTTCAAGTCAAAGTTTCTTTTGTTTCGAGCTCCCCTTTGATCTGAGGCCGCTTGAGCTTATTCATAGGCTACTTTCAGGCTGTGTCTGAGCCTGTCCACATATCCTTTGTGGGATGTGGCTGAGGAATGGTCTAAAGAGGTGCCAAAGGCCAGGTCCACAGGTAACCTTGCTTCTCTCCCAAACACGAGTCGATATGGGGAGTAGCCTGTAGCATCACTGGTGGTGCAGTTGTACGCATGTACTATAGCTGCTATGTGTTTGCTCCAATGTTGTTTCTTCTCACTATCCAGAGTTCCCAACATGTTGAGCAGGGTTCGGTTAAACCTCTCCAGCTGAGCATCTCCCTGTGGGTGATAAGGTGTGGTTCGGGTTTTCTTGATTCCTAACAAATCCAGTAGTTTCCGGATCAGCCGACTCTCAAAGTCCCTTCCTTGATCCGAATGGAGTCGCTGTGGCAGTGCATAATGGACAAAATACTTCTCCATAAGTACCTTGGCTACTGTGGAAGCCTTCTGGTCTTTGGTTGGGAAAGCTTGGGCATACCGGGTGAAATGATCGGTTATCACCAGAACATTTCCTAGTCCACTCAGGTCGGGTTCAAGGCAGAGAAAATCAATGCATACCAGATCCATTGGGCCTTGACTTTGTAGATGGCCCATTGGGGCAGCTTGATGGGGTAAAGTCTTCCTCTGGATGCAGCGTGCACATGAATGGCAGTACTCTTCTACTTCTGCCCTCATGCAGGGCCAATAGAACCGACTTCTGACGAGTTGAAAGGTCCTTTCCGCCCCTAGGTGGCCGTGATTGTCATGTAGGGCAATCATAACAGTCTCTCGATGTTTTTCCGGAAGAAACAATTGCCATTTATCTTCCAGGCCATCAGAGGGGCCCCTTCGGTAGACCACTCCCTGATGCACCTGCAACCTGTCCCACTCTTTTCTCAACAGGCGAGCTTCCTTTGAGGAGTGGAGCAGGAGTCTATTTGAATCCTTATTCTCCAGGGCTTCCAGAACCAATTTCCCCATGGGGTCTTCTAATTGGTCGCATCTCAGTTCCTTCTTGGACAGTTTCGGCAGATGGTCTTCCTCCAGTTGGGTTACTCCACAGTATCGTTTGGGGAATCCTACCATGGTAACTCCTATCTCTTCCGCCCTTGAGCCTCCTCTGGCTTGTAATTCAGCCCCTTGACAAAGGGCCCGCACCCCGTCAGGTGCCACTTGAGTCCAGTCCTCTGTGTCACTGGTGGGGGCATGAGATCTCCTGGACAGAGCGTCTGCATCTCGATTTCCAGCCCCTGGCCTGTACTTTAGGCTGAAATTGAATCCAGACAGTGCAGCCAGCCACCTATGTCCAGTGGTGTCCAGCTTTGCTGTGGTGAAAAGGTAGGTAAAGGGGTTGTTGTCGGTCTTCACAGTGAACTCCGCCCCATACAGGTAGTCTTTGAGCTTGTCTACTACCGCCCACTTAAGGGCCAGGAACTCCAGCTTGTGAGTGGGGTAGTTCTTCTCAGAGGGGGTCAGGCTCCTGCTCACGTAGGCAACAGGCCGCATTTGTCCTTCGTGTTCTTGGTAAAGTACTCCTCCCAGACCGTCATGACTAGAATCTACATGTAGTTCATAGGGTTTGGTTGGGTCTGCGTAGGCCAATACTGGTGCAGTGGTTAGGCTCTTCTTCAATGCCTGGAAGGCTTCTTCACACTTTTGGTTCCACTGATCTCTGACTGACTCTCCCGGCTTCCTGGGCCCTGAGTCGTCCTCTTCCCCCTCGGTCTTGAGTAGTTCATTCAATGGTCTGGCAATTCGGGCGAATCCTTCCACAAACCTCCTGTAATAGGAGCAGAACCCCAAGAAGGATCTGAGTTCTGTTACTGTGGTGGGTCGTGGCCAGGAGGTAACTGCCTTCAATTTTTCAGGGTCTGTGGCCACCCCTTCTTCAGACACTATGTGCCCCAGATAGTTCACAGAAGACTGGTAGAACCAACACTTCTCAGGCGAAAGCTTGAGTCCCTCCTCACTGAGTCTTCTCAACACTTTTTCCAGCCTCTCTTCGTGTTCTTCCAGGGTTCTCCCAAAGACAATGACATCGTCCAGGTATACAAGGACTTCAATAAGGTTCATGTCTCCTACAGTCTTCTCCATGAAATGTTGGAAGGTAGCAGGAGCTCCAGACAGTCCCTGAGGCATTCGATCAAACTCGAAGAACCCCACTGGGGTTATGAAGGCTGTCTTCTCCTTGTCTTCTGGATGCATAGGGATCTGGTAGTATCCACTCTTGAGATCCATAACGCTGAACCACTTCAGACAAACTCTGTAAAGCGTCCTCTATCCTCGGAGTGGTGTACTGGTCGGGGATGGTTCTCCTGTTGAGGGTCCTGTAGTCTATACAGAGCCTCAACGACCCATTCTTCTTCCTGACCACCACTATCGGGGAGGCATAGGGGCTTCTAGACTCCCGGATCACACCAGTCCTCTTGAGTTCTGCGAGTTGTTCCCTTAGATCCTCCAGATCTGCTAGTGGGACCCGCCTGACCCTGTCTCTGAAGGGCTTGTCTTCTTGGAGGCGGATTCGATGGGTGGCACTCCTTGCACACCCCACATCGAACTCATCTTTGGAGAAGATCTTCTCCCATTTGGTCAACTGGGCCTTGGCTCTCTCTTTCCAAGCCCTGGGCAGATTCGGGTTTTTAATGGACAGCTTCTCCCAAACGTCTCCTCCTTCACCCGTCCCCTTGACTTCTGACAGGGTAACCGGGGCGGCAGGGCTCACCTGGCCCAGCAGCATCCTGGCTGGGATTTCCATGGGGCCACTTGTAGTTGTCACGTACCTTGTGATGGGAGCCCAACGTGCAGGGAGCGGCCTCTCGTAAACCCCTGGCTCGAGAGCCCCTGATAGAGCAGACAGAGGCTCAGGAGGACAGGGGGCACAAGTGCCTGGCAGGTAAGCAGGATATTGGGTAGTTGCGGCAGCAGATGGTGCACGGCAAACTGGAACAGTCCAAAGATAGCTGGAAGGTGCACAGTAGGACTAATCAGAATGCAGACAACAGGCAGATGTATAAAAGTCCCAGATCAGACTGCAGAAACAAGGTGGTGTATTGTAGTACAGGCTGAGGTGTACTGTAGCTCAGGCACAGGTGCAGGGTAGTTCAGGCAGAGATGCGCTATGATTCAGGCAGAGATGCACGGTGGCTTCAGGCAGGATGCACTGTAGTTCAGGTGGAGGTGCCTTATAGTTCGAGCAGACCGATGGGTCGGACCAGCAGGCGACTAGGTACAGGGATGACCAAGAGAGTTGTCAGAGCAAGCCGAAGTCGGGGCGGGCAGCAATCGGGGTTAAACAGAGACAAGCCGGATCAGATAACAGGTGTACAGGAATCAGAAGTCAATAGCAGGGGTCTCGGGAACGCTGTAGACCAGACAGCAAGAAGCAAGGTATGCAGATAGTTTAAATACCTTGTTTGGTGCCAAACGCTGTCACCGCGCGCGCTCACGCGAACGCGCCCGCGCACGCCGACCGCGCTATTGTGCACGCGCATGCGCGGAATGGACCTATGGAGTGTAGACGATCTCCTGGCGGCACTGTTGCCAGGCAGATTGTAAAAACGCCTTTCCTGACATTGCCCCCCCAAGGGGCAGCCTCCGGATGCCCAACTGGGCCACTTTGTCTGGGTGAGATCTCTCAAAGTCCTTGATTAGCCTTTCCGCGTGGACATTCATCTCTGGCTCCCATGAGTTTTCTTCTGGGCCGTAACCCTTCCATTTCACCAGGTATTGGATCTGGTTTCGTCTTCGTCTACAACCCAGAATGGACTCAACCTCAAATTCCTCTTCTCCATCGATAAGCACGGGTTCGGGAGGATTGGTGTCCCGATCTGTAAAGGGATCAGGGACCGTGGGCCTAAGCAGGGCTACATGAAAAACTGGGTGAATCCGGAAGGACTCAGGCAGTTTCAATTCGTAAGCTACCTCGTTAATCTTCCTTGTTATAGGGAAGGGACCCACGAATTTAGGGCCCAACTTCTTGGATGGGCATGCCAATTTTAGATTCAGGGTAGAGAGCCAAACTTGGTCCCCAGGTGCCAGGTTGAGCTCCCCTCTCCTCTTCCTGTCGAAAATTTCCTTGTTGTAGCTTTGTGCCTTAGTCATGGTCTCCTGGAGAAGTTTATTGTTGGTGGAGAAGAAATTTAGAGTTTCCTGGGTGGCTGGTACCGGACATTCGGGCATGTTGTTAGATAAAAATAATGGGTGAAACCCATAGTTTGCGAAAAATGGGGATTGCTTGATGGCAGAATGAACAGAGTTGTTGTAGGCAAACTCAGCAAGAGGCAAAAGAGGGGCCCAATCATTCTGGGAGAAGCTTGAAAAGCAGCGCAGGTACTGCTCGAGCGTTTGATTGGTGCGCTCTATTTGGCCATTGGTTTGGGGATGGTATGCTGAGGAAAAGAACAGATCGATCTTCAGTGATTTACATAGTGCCCTCCAAAATCTTGATGTAAACTGTACCCCCCGGTCAGATGTAATGTTAGCAGGTACACCGTGCAGCCTTACTATTTCCCTGATGAAGATCTTTGCAGTCTCAGAGGCCGAGGGGACGCCCCTCATGGGTAGGAAATGGGCCATCTTGGAGAGTCTATCCACCACTACAAAGATGGTCGTAAAGTCTTCTGATGGAGGTAGTTCAACTATAAAGTCCATTGAGATCATCCTCCATGGCCTCTCCGGGACGGGTAGTGGTTTTAGTAACCCCCAGGCTCTGGTTTTGCTGTTTTTGTTCTGGATGCAGGTGGTACAAGATTCCACATAGCGCTTGCAATCTTGGGATAATCGTGGCCACCAGAATGTCCGCTGGAGAAGTTCGGAAGTTTTGTACACACCGAAGTGGCCGGCTAACTGGTGGTCATGACAGGATTTCAAGACGGCCACCCGAAGTTGTTGAGGTACAAAAATATTGTCCTTGTTCCACAGCAGACCGTCTTTAGACTGTAGGGCAAGGCCAGGAACTGGGCATGGTCCCGAGGAGGCCTGTCTGATTTGGGACAGGAGGTCCTCTTGTAACAGGAGGAAGTTACCGGGAGGTAGAATGGTATCCGGGGGGAAAGGACCTTAGGTTTGGCAAACATCCGGGAAAGGGCGTCCGGTTTGGTGTTCTTTGATCCGGGTCGGTACGTGATGTGAAACTAAAATCGGGTAAAAAAGAGTGCCCACCTGGCCTGGCGTGGTCTCAGTCTCTTGGCAATCTTTAAGTATTCCAAGTTCTTATAGTCGGTATAGATCAGGATAGGATGTGCTGCTCCTTCCAGGAGGTAGCGCCATTCCTCAAGTGCGGACTTTATTGCCAGAAGTTCCCTGTCCCCGACGTCGTAGTTTTTCTCGGCCTCTGTTAGTTTACGGGAGAAGAAGGCTACTGGATGCAACGCGGCCTTTGGGCCTTGTCTCTGGGAAAGTATTGCTCCAACTGCCACATCAGAGGCATCCACCTCCAAGATGTAAGGTAAGGCCGGGTTAGGGTGCTTTAGGACAGAGGCCGAGATGAACAGATTCTTAAGGTTAGCGAAGGCGGCCTGAGCTTCGGGGGACCAGTGAAACCGGTTACCTTGTTTAGTTAAGTTGGTAATGGGGGCAATGATAGAGGAGAATCCTTTAATGAATTTCCGGTAGAAGTTTGCAAAGCCCACGAAGCGTTGGATCCCCTTCTTATCGCTGGGGGCTGGCCAATCCAGAATGGCTGTGACCTTCTGAGGGTCCATCTTAATACCCTCTACCGAAATGATTAGCCCTAGGAACTGAATATCTTGTTGTTCGAATGCACATTTCTCGGGCTTGGCGTACAAACCATGTTGGCGAAGTCGGGCCAATACCTTCCGGACGTGTTCACGATGGTCGGTTAAGGAGGAAGAGAAGACCAGGATATCGTCTAGGTAGACAATGACGAATAGATCTAGGTAGTCTCTAAAAATATCGTTTATGAAATGTTGGAACGTGGCAGGGGCATTACATAGCCCGAAGGGCATGACCAGGTATTCAAAGTGCCAGAATCTGGTGCGAAACGCTGTTTTCCATTCATCACCGCTCCAAATGCGGACTAAGTTGTAGGCGCCGCGGAGGTCCAATTTAGTGAAAAATGGCTGTTGTCCCAAGTCTTTGAAAAAGTTCGGGTACTAATGGCAGGGGATACCTATTTTTAATAGTTATTTTATTCAGGGCTCTGTAATCCACACAGGGGCGTAGGGAGTGGTCCTTCTTTTCTACAAAGAATATACCGGCTCCGGCAGAAGAGGTGGAGGGACGTATGAATCCCTTCTCTAAGTTGTCATCCAGATACGTCTTGAGAGTTCCAAGCTCTAGTTCAGATAAGGGGAAAATTCTTCCAAAAGGGACCTCTGCCCCCGGAAGAAGGTCAATAGGGCAATCGTAGGGCCTGTGCGGAGGTAGAGTCTCCGCGCCCTTCTTGCTAAAGACACCTAGAAAGTTGTGATAGGCCTCCGGGACCAGCCGCCGGTTCTCCATATCACTCCCCAGACAAAGTAATGGGGACGAGGTGTCGGATGGTGCTGGAAAACAGTGTTCACGGCAATAGAGAGATGGAAAGCGAACCTCTCCAGTGTTCCAGTCGATCTGAGGATTATGAGCTTTTAGCCATGGTATCCCCAAGATAATTGGGAAGAGAGGGGATTCTATAATGTCCAAGCACAATAGTTCTTGATGCTTGTCCGCAGTGGTTGTGCGCAGGGGAATTGTCTGCTGCGTCACTGGTCCTGATCTGATGGCCGATCCGTCGGCAAGGTGGACCGTGAGTTCTTTAGGTCTGGGCCACAAAGGGACTTGATGTTTCAAGGCGAAGGAAAGGTCCATGAAGCCGCTGCAAGCACCGGAGTCAATAATGGCGGGAGTCCGGATGTTCCTTCCTGGGAGCTGTAGAGAGATGGAAACGATCAGGTGAGCGGAATGGTTAGGCAGAACAGGCGAGACAGTAGAGGAGAGGTGGCACTTACGCAGTTTAGCGGGGCACATCCTCACGTAATGTCCTGACTCCCCGCAGTAGAGGCAGAGGTTGTGAACCCGGCATCACTGGCGCTCCTCAGGAGTAAGCGAGGGTCGGATCAACCCCAGTTGCATGGGTTCAGAGGCATCGGTAGTGGAGCGTGGGGAGGTCGAAGAAGCGGAATGAGGAGGATAGGGTACCCGTGGCAACATCCATACTGGACGGGATGGTCCCGCTGACCGTTCAGCTCTACGCTCCCTTAGTCGCCTGTCGATCTGAATAGCTTGAAGGATCAAGGCATCGAGCGTGTTCGGTATACCGACCCGGGCCAACTCGTCCTTTAAGGGCTCAGATAGTCCCAGCCGGAATTGGTGTCACAGGGCGGCGTCGTTCCAGCTGGTATCGGCGCTCCAGCGTGTAAAGTCTGATACGTAATCTTCAGCGGCTCTGCGACCCTGCTGGAGAGAGCATAATGCTGCTTCGGCGGTAGCGGCCAGTTGAGGGTCCTCATAGAGGAGGTCCATGGCCTGGAGGAAAGTACTTAGTTGGTCAAGGCAGGTGTTTTTCTGTTCCAGGAGGCGGTGTGCCCAGGCCTGAGGTTCACCGGACAATAGGGCTATGACAAAGCCCACCTTGGTAGATTCAAGGGAGAAGGTCCTGGGCTGTAGCGCAAAGAAAAGTTCGCAGGCGTTACGAAAGGCCCTGTACTTGCCGCGGTCCCCAGAGAACCTCTCCGGAGTAGGGACCCTGGGTTCAGGTGGCAACATGACAACCGACGGTGCAGGTGAAGCACCTGATGCGACAGGTGCTGAGGTAGCCAGGGTCTGGACACGCTCCTCTAGCCGGGTATATCCCTCTTGCAAACTCCTGACTGCAGCAGTAAGTCCGTCCAGGTGGCGGCATAGTTCCTTCATGGGAGAGGCCCCCTGCGTAGGCTCCGACATGGCTGTCTGGTACTTTCACGTACCTTGTGATGGGAGCCCAACGTGCAGGGAGCGGCCTCTCGTAAACCCCTGGCTCGAGAGCCCCTGATAGAGCAGACAGAGGCTCAGGAGGACAGGGGGCACAAGTGCCTGGCAGGTAAGCAGGATATTGGGTAGTTGCGGCAGCAGATGGTGCACGGCAAACTGGAACAGTCCAAAGATAGCTGGAAGGTGCACAGTAGGACTAATCAGAATGCAGACAACAGGCAGATGTATAAAAGTCCCAGATCAGACTGCAGAAACAAGGTGGTGTATTGTAGTACAGGCTGAGGTGTACTGTAGCTCAGGCACAGGTGCAGGGTAGTTCAGGCAGAGATGCGCTATGATTCAGGCAGAGATGCACGGTGGCTTCAGGCAGGATGCACTGTAGTTCAGGTGGAGGTGCCTTATAGTTCGTGCAGACCGATGGGTCGGACCAGCAGGCGACTAGGTACAGGGATGACCAAGAGAGTTGTCAGAGCAAGCCGAAGTCGGGGCGGGCAGCAATCGGGGTTAAACAGAGACAAGCCGGATCAGATAACAGGTGTACAGGAATCAGAAGTCAATAGCAGGGGTCTCGGGAACGCTGTAGACCAGACAGCAAGAAGCAAGGTATGCAGATAGTTTAAATACCTTGTTTGGCGCCAAACGCTGTCACCGCGCGCGCTCCCACGAACGCGCGTGCGCGCTCCCGTGAACGCGCACGCCCACGCACGCCGACCGCGCTATTGTGCACGCGCATGCGCGGAATGGACCTATGGAGTGTAGACGATCTCCTGGCGGCACTGTTGCCAGGCAGATTGTAAAAACGCCTTTCCTGACAGTGTTCCTAACACTCACCGGAACTCTACAATGGGCCTTCTTCAGGGCCTTCAGCGGAATCACCTCTGGTATCACTTCCAGACCGGAGGACTCTTCCCTTGGGTCGGACTCCAGCATGACAAAGGGTCCAGGTTGCTCCCAAGTAAGCTTCACAGTGGCTCTGAGACAGGTTACTGCAACACTACCCCTTCTCTTCCAAGTCTCCATACCTTCCCTATCCCCTCTTCAGGGGTCTTCTGCTCTAGGACCAGCCGTTGGTAGGCCGTCTTCAGCATGGGGTGGATCTTGGTGGCCGCTGGCCCCTTCTCTCTCACTAGAGGGGTCAGGAGTCTTCGGACCAGGTCCGTATTTGTCCCTATTATAAGGGAACTCTTGTTGGCTCCTGGCGGCCAAGGGCACACGACTGCCAGGGTGTCAAACACTTCGGCCTTCCCAGCCACAGATGGGTCAAAAGTCAACTTGACGGGCAAATAGCCATCGTAGGGGAAGCTCTGGGTTCCAATCCCCCATATTTCCAGTTCCTCTATCTTCTGGATGGGCAGGTGACTCAAATGCTTATCATAGAAATCCCGGTATAATAGGGTCACTTGTGCCCCAGTATCCAAGATGGCTCTGGTGTAGACTCCCTCCACTTGAATGGGCACTATAGGAGATGGGCCTACCAGCTTCTCCGGATTTGGCCTGGCAGGGGTCGCCTTCTTCTGGTCCTTTCCCTTCGGACTCTCTCTCGTCCAACTCCCTTTGGCCTTACGTCTTTCTTAAGCCTGGTATGCATTGATTTCCCTCCTTTCAATGGGTGTATAGACCCGCTGAGGGATATTATTGTTTTTCTTAGGTGTGCATCCGCTCTGGGGAATCCTGTGCCCCTTCTGAGGGGTCTTGCTCCCTTTCTCTGGGGTGTATCTCTGTTGAGGAATGTTGTGTTTCTTCTGAGGGGTTTTGTCTCCTCTTTTCTTCTGCTTCGCATTCAGCTTGGAGCTCACTGAAGATGATGGGCACCAGGTTGACTCCTTCACCGGGGCCCTCTGGAGTTTCCCGCCGGCTTGCGGTTATCTGTTTTCTTCTTCTTGGGACTGGAACATGTAGCTGCAATATGGCCAATTCCTCCACAGTTAAAGCAGACTATATCTCCCCATTCTTGTAAAGATGCGGGTGCTGAGGCAATTGGGAATAGTTCCTTCCTTGGTACTTCTCTCCTGGGGCACTCTGTGACTTTTGCTATCAGAGAGGTCAACATCTCTAACACCTTGGACATTTGTGATTTTAAAGTGTCTACCTCTGAGTCTCTTTCAGGGGTCATTACTGGGTTGACTAACACCTGTGCGGGGACAACATTTGTCTTAATCATTTGCTGTTCCTGTTGTAATGCCTCCTCATTTCTGATGATTTTTATCAAATCAGCATAAGTCAGTAACGTTCCTCCTCCCGAGGTTTTCAGGTGCAGCCAGACTGGATCCGAGCGCAACGCTCCCTTTAAGACTTGCTTCATTCTTGCCGCATCTGTATCTTGGGGCTTCATTCCCTTCTTCAACACAATCTTGCACAGCAACCTGTTCAGTCTCCTAACATACTCTGAAAGTTTCTCCTTCGGCTGTTGGAAAGTATGTTCAAATTGGTAGACCATCTCTGTCACCTTTTCCAATTGACCAAACTCTTCCTGTAGCATGGCTATACAGTCTTGAGCCGTGCAGTCTGCATTCCCAAACCAAAAACTTTTCACCGCCTCTGCTGCCGCGCCCTTGAGGCTCTCCATCACTCGCTGCCTCTTCTGCGCCTCAGGCACCTCCCATGCCTCTACTGCTTGTAATGCCTGCTCCACCCAGGTATCAAAATCTTCTTCCCCTGCAGGGACAGGGAGCTTCCCTGAGAATGTCTTCAGTCTCCGGTAGCTAGTCTCTACATGCACCGTGCTTGTCTTCTGACATTTGGTTAGCAGATCCCCCTATGGCATTTATCAGCTCTGGTGTTTTAGCAGTGACGGGTGCAGGTGCCGCCGGAGGCGTCACCCTGTCTCTTCTTTCAGGTGAGACACGGGTTGCCCCTTGCAGTGATCCCGTTGGTGATGGCTCCTTCTTTATAGTCATGGCGTGTGTTAACCTATAGGTTTTGTTGTCTGGCGTCCGCACACAGTTGTGCTTGAAAGTCTCTGGCATCCCGCCCCAGTACTCCACTAGCGCATACTGATACGAGGTATCTGGGTCTGGTTTTATCTCCATCACCCTCGGTGTATAATCTGGGGACACGGACACCATTAGCTGCTCTACCGTCTCTGTCGACCACTCCTCTCCCGGGAGGCTGATGACTACCGACGTGTCCAGGTCTGCTCTGGATGTTTCACACCACGCTTTTACTGTTAGCGTGTCCATGCTGGTACCTCTGGGGTCTTCTCTTGCTGTATCAGGATCCCGGACGAGCCCCCACATGTAGCAATACCTTCAGCTAAGAGGGCCGCAGATTTAGTTTGGGCCCTGAAGACAGCTCCGCCAACCCCAGGCAATTTACTCGACCCCCTTCTGGCACAGTTAGTCTAGGGTAATATATATATATATATATATATATATATCTCTTATGCTCTATGGTTAAATTCAGACACCAATGCAGTGATAGAAGAATAACGAATTTACTTTCTACTGGCAACAAAATCAACAGTTGTAACAGATCACATGAATCTATCTGCAGAGCCCTGCAGCAATAGTCACACTATAACTAGTAAGATATGGCGCACACGCGCCACGTGTAACAGTACTTCACTATGCACCCTATGGCACAGCAACTAAATAAACTATCTAGATGGCCAGGCCTGACCATATAACTCAGTCTCTAGGGGGGGGGTAAAAAAATTTACATGCAAGTGCACATTTCAGGAACACATTTGTAATCCAAGGGGTGGGGATAAAAATGCCCACACAGTACACTCCACTAGAGACCCGTTTGACTCAGTTCTGCTATGGATCTCCAGTGGGGGAAAAGAACTGAAATAGGAACTGGTGGGCCATGGCAGTCTGTAGGCCTAACAATGGTATACAGTATTTGTGGATTGAGCATGTGCTCGCTCACCCCTCCGGACGCGATCCCAGTCCGGGAACTTCCACCCGCTGTGCGTCCACACACAGCGTCCGCAGCGGTCAGGTCTCCAGCTCAGCAGCGGTTGAAGAAACCGAGTCAGATACCACCCAGTCTCGAGATGGGGTGGAAGGCTCTTTTGGGTAGCAGCGCAAGGCCCCAGGCCTCAGGCCCTGCACCACAGCGGATCCGCACAGGAAGATCTCTCCACTGAAGTCTCGTGTCCCAAAGAGACCGAGCTCCGCCTCGCCTCCTCCTTATATAACCCCTCCCATGAGTCTCTGGGGTGGAAACATTGCCTAAAGGGGTTCTGGGTAAGGTAGTCCTGGGAGTCTTAAAGGGGACCCTGCTACATTAGTATGGCGAATCATCGGTCGATTATCTGTTTGTTAGTATAGTGCTTTTGACAGCCGATTCCGACTTTTGGGACCATAAAACCTGAAGGTGCATGCTATAAAATTTTTAACGTGCGTGAAGACAACGTCTGAGTTTTGTTTAATTAGTACAGTTTTCGTCGTAAGAGCAAGACTACGCATGCTCGGAAATGAAAGAATATATTACAAAACAATTCAACACATTACATCACTTCCGAAGTTGTATTGTGTAATATGAGAATTTTCATAAGTTGAGTAACCTCTTCACTTTCGATATGAGATTAGCATGCAACAAAAAACAAATGATTATTCATCCGATAATCTGATTGTGTCACCAGGCTTTATCCATCCGAAGTTTTGTGTGTTCCACCCCTCACCTTTGCACGCTCCAGAAATAAATGCAAAATCTAATAGGGAGATTGGGAACTCCTCATAATGACTATAGCAGGTGAGTAGCAGACCTTGACAGAAATCTCACCAATAGAGGTTTTAACAAATATAAGAAGTTTTTACATGGATTAACTCTCCAATATCTTCCAAAAGCTTGACTTTTAACATATTTATTTATCACTTGTAATGCCATTACCCCTTCTTGATCAGTTACATAACAAAACCTTAACGCCAAAAGCCAAATTTTACAACTTTGACATATGTTAGTAAGGCCCCTTTCACACGGTCGGACCGTTCAGGTCCGCCTGTCAGTTTTGTCGGCGGACCTGAACGGCCGCTCCATGCAATCCTGGGGAACTTGGCTACAACTTTACTAGCTTTACCTATTAGGGCACTGCTGCTGTTTAGACCATCTACCGCTATTGTGAGACGGGAATCTGGAGTGTGGTGAGATATACCAGCGCAATACACACCTCAGGTCCGCCGTGGCCCCTCAGCACCGCAGAGCCAATTTAACACTGTTGATTACTGTGAATTCATTTGAAGTTGAATGATTGAAGTGTTGCTGTGATTGTATTATTAATTTTACACTATTGGAGCACTTTTTTTTTATTCTTATATGTGCAATATTGAGGACTATCACGGTGATTCAGCTGAGATTGCTTTCTCCTTTTGTGGGATCATACACGAGCGATTTAGCTTGACACGAGAGTGAAAGGCAAATCTATTTGGTGAGTGCGTTTTTCAAAGGGGAAGTTGGCACAGCACGGTGGTGTGGTGGAAGATTTACAGAAATAAGGATTTTTTCATCGATTTCATCATTTATGTTATGGACTTATTATCACTTGTCACTGGGTGTTATTGACTTTATTACACCATTATATAATGTTATTGTTTTTCAGCGCTACTATTTGCTTTTCTCAACCAGATTGTTTTGAGTTTAAGTTTTTTCTATTATAAAAATGTTTATTCACTAAGTGGCAGCTATAGATATTTGTACATTTTTTTTCATTGGCACAATGGTGATAGAGGTTATTCAGGGCATTTATATCCAATATCAACAACATATTGTCAATCCTATGGAGCGTCGGATGTCAGCGGAGACATGTCCGCTGACATCCAACCCGATCCGATCCGCCAACATCAGACGCATGGCGATACGTCCCCATCCGTCCATGGCGGATCAAATCGGGTGAGATCTGATGAGAACAGACATGCTGTCCGTTTTCATCAGATCTCTCCATAGCAGGGTTGCCAACTTTCAGTAAATTTATAAACAGTTTGTAAAATCCATAATTGTTGCATCTGTCCATAAATGTCAGTTACGGACATGCAACCTACATGTCTGTAATGGACATTCATGGACAGATGCAAAAAGTACGGATTTTACAAACTGTTTGTAAATTTACTGAAAGTTGGCAACCCTGCTCCATAGGAGACAACGGCGCTGCACAAGCCCCTCCCCGCTCAGTGAGCAGAGAGGGACTTGTCATCCGCCAGCTCAGCGGAGATCAGCGGGAGCTGGCAGACTCCGTAGCGACGTAGTCCGCCTCGTGTGGAAGAGGCCTAAAACTTTGGGGGAGATTTATTAAAACTGTTGCATTTAGAATCTGGTGCAGCTGTGCATGGTAGCCAATCAGCTTCAAATTTCAGCTTGTTCAATTAAGCTTTGGCAATAAAACCTGAAAGCTGATTGGTTTCTATACAGAGCTGCACTAAATTTTGCATGCTCCAGTTTTCATAAATAATCCCCTTTACATATCATTGCAACTACTTAGTGTATCCAGATAAATTATATCTTGTTTTTTCAGGACAGATTGGGCTTTCATTTGGTAAAACATGTTAATATTTGCTGACTTTTTTATTATGAAAGGAAAACTAGCCCAAAATAGTAAAAAAATAAATATATATTTTTTTAACCACTTCAGCCCTGGAAGGATTTACCCCCTTCCTGACCAGAGCATTTTTTGCGATACTGCACTGCGTTGATTTGGCTGACAATTGCGTGGTCATGCGACCTTGTACCCAAACAAAATTGACGTCCTTTTTTCCCCACAAATAGAGCTTTCTTTTGTTGCTATTCCATCACCTCTGTGTTTTTTTTTTTTTGCTCTATAAACAAAAAAAGATCAAATAAAAAAAAAAGCAATATTTTTTGCTGTAATAAATATACCCAAAAAATATATTAAAAAAAACCTCTTCCACAGTTTAGGCCGATATGTATTCTTCTACATATTTTTGGTAAGAAAAATCACAATAAGTGTAAATTGATTGGTTTGCACAAAAGTTATAGCGTCTACAAAATAGGGGATAGATTTATGGCATTTTTATTATTATTTTTTTTTTACTAGTAATGGCGGCGATCTGTGATTTTTATCAGGACTGCAACACTATGGCGGACACATTGGGCACTTTTGACACTATTTTGGGACCATTGACATTTATTCAGCGAACAGAGCTACAAATAGCCGCTGATTACTGTATAAATGACACTGGCAGGGAAAGGGGTTAACCACTAGGGGGCGATCAAGGGATTAAATGTGTTCCCTCACTGTGTTCTAACTGTAGGGGGATGGGCTCACTACAACATGACAGAGATCACTCTTCCCGATGACAGGGAGCAGTAGATCCCTGTCATTATCCCCGTTCTGCCTCTCTTTGCCACAATCGCAGGCGAACATAGGTGGCAAATTCAAAGGGACATACATGTACGCCCATTTGCCTTCCCGTGCCAGTATGCCGACGTAAATTGGCGTGCGGCGGTTGGGAAGTGGTTAAACTTAGCTGTATATATTTATGCCTTTGCCATGTCCCACCACCAGAAAACATGCAAAATAAATTCTCTTACTCCTCACCGACATATGTGTGTGTGATTTGTTCTTTGTATCCGTTGTAAGGCCAAGAAACAATAGTATGTGTTTTTTTTGTCCTACCTAAACATACTGACACTAAATAGAATTTTTATTTTTTTAACCTAAAACACACTGACATTAATACTGTCACTAACTGAAATTAAGTGATACTAAGGTGTTGATTTACTTAAACTGAAGAGTGCAAAAATTGGATGCAGTTGTGCATGGTAGCCAATCAGCTTCTAACTTCAGCTTGTTCAATTAAGTTTGACAATAAAACCTGGAAGCTGATTGGTTTCTATGCAGAGCTGCACCAGATTTTTTACTCTCCAGTATTAGAAAATCAATCCCTAACTGTCACTAACTGACACAATGATGCGGGTTAGAAATCAGGGGCGATTTGACAGACATTTGTGCGAGTTCATGCACAGATGTCTATTCAAATTGCCCCCGAAATCACCAAAAGTAGTACAGGAACTACTTTTGGGAATCGGTGTGGCGCCGCAAAGTCGGCGTCACACTGATTAGAATGGTGCTATTGCCGGCAATAGCCGCTGATTTGGCATTCGATTTGACAAATCGGCCCAATGTGAATGTGGGCTTACTGATATTTACACTGCCTCTGAGGCCGGCCCTAGACAAATACATTTTCATTCCTGCAACCAAAAATACTATGCGATCTGGTTGCAGTGCACTTCCAAAAGTAGTGCATGCACTACTTTGGTGCGATGCAGTGCAATTTTAGCTCATAAAAAATAATGGGCTCAAATTGCACCACACTGAATCGCATTTGATTTGCACAAATGTACGATTCATAGGCTATTCATAGTGTGAACCTAGCCTTAAGGCCAAGTTATTCTTTCTGAGTTTTACAGACAGTACACCTGTAAGGGGCCCGGAGGTCCCCAGGTGCCCGGATGAAAACCCCCCCTTTTTTTTTCTTTTTCGTCAGTATACCTGTAAGGGGCCCGGAGGTTCCCAGGTGCCCAGATGGCAACCCCCTTGTTTTTTTATATTATTTATTTATTTATTTATTTATTTATTTATTTTTTAAATGTTTTCGTCAGTATACCTTTATTTACCTTATTTATTTATTTTTTAAATGTTTTCGTCAGTATACCTTTCACACGGGATGGATCCGTGAAGGTCCACCCCGTGAACCTCCGCTTGCTCAGCGGGGATCGCTCCGCTGATCCCCGCTGAGCCGGCGGATGACAGGGCGGTCCCCGCACACTGTGCATGGACCACCCTGTCAGATCTCCGCTCTCCCGTCTGTCCGTGTTCATCCGATCCGCTCTGTAGATGGATAGAAAAATAGGATTTTCCTCCGTCTGCAGAATCGGAGGATTGCAGGCCCGGATGAGATCGAGTGTCAGCGGATGTTCATCCGCTGACACCCGCGATCTCATAGGGACCAATGTATGTCCCTTTTTCATCCGTAAACGGATGGATGAAAAAGCGGACATACGGTCCGCTGGTGTGAAAGGGGCCTAAGGGGCCCAGAGGTCCCCAGGTGCCCGGATGGCAATCCCCTTCTTTTTTTTTTCGTCAGCACTCAAACCCGCTTTTCAATTTGCGGCGCCCCCCCCGCTTCTCAATTTGCGGTGGCACCCCTCCCCGGTTCTCTGCTCCAGGGGGCCCATGCCTGAAGCTGTGTAAATTCCCGATGGCGGCCCTGGACATATACAATATAACGTTTTTTTTTATGATAGACTGCAACACTGGGACTGTGTAAGAAAACAGTCATCAATCTAAAAATAGTAACTCCTTTGTTAAGAAGAAAATATCATAAAGAATAGACGGAGACTCAGTTCAAAACGTTGTTTTCCACCCATGGGCTCTTTTCTTGTTAAAGCTGTTAAGGCAACAAAAATCACAATCAAGTTCATGGCTGCATCATGGAAAACTGCAAAACTTCAGTTAAATCCTACTGTGTATACAATTGACTATCAGCCATTTGGAAATCCAAAATGTAGCAGCATGAAGCATACAATAGACACAAGACTTGGCTTTTTGGATCCTACTTAATAAGGCTAAACACATACAAGCTCCCAAGCAGAAGAGGGTTTAAATCTGTAGAAAATATATGAAGGAATTTTGTTGATAAGGATACAGTTTTGCTCACAAAAGTGTCAGGCAGTGAAAAGAGCCAAAAATGAAAACAAGAATGATGCAGACAAAACAAATCCACAGCCGCTCTACCAGGTCAGACATTTAAAGTTCTCTAAATTAAAGATAATGATGACAATTCAGTAGGTTACTGTTGTCTGAGCAGAAGATAATAAAGGGGAACATGCTTTGCCTACTTTGAAATACTCATAAATAATGAGATAAAAAAACAAGTGATTTGCCTGGTTTTTAAAAGTATGTTTCTTAATAATGGCAATCTCTCATGGTTATTGTTTTCAGTGATGCTATTAATTTAAATTACCATTAAGTCATTCAGGTTGCTGTTAAAAAAAGTATATTATTTCTTAGCAGCATTTTACAGCTTTAAGCAATGTGAAGTATAGTAAAAAAGGCTGCTGGGCAACATGAAAAAAGTTACCTGTGATTTATGACCTTGCATTTCTTGTTGTTGCATGTACCTTAAGACGCCAGACAAATACAGTAATACTTTGGATTAGGAGCATAATTTGTTCCAGAAGCATGCTTATAATCCAAAGCACTTTTATATCATAGCGAGTTTCCCCATAAGAAATAATGGAAACTCAGACGATTTATTCCACAACCAGTGCTGGTGTATGCAGTACTGTATGTGGCCAGAGGTACCGGGAGGCTGGTGTATGCAGTACTGTATGTGGCCAGAGGTACGGGGGCGCTACTTTCACATTGATGCACTTTACAGGCGCTATAATGCTAAAAATAGCACCTGCAAAGTGCCTTGAAAGAGCCTCTCCTCTTACTCCAATGTGAATGCCTGAGGGCTTTCACACTGGAGTGGTGCGCTGGCAGGACGGTAAAAAAAGTCCTGCAAGCTGCATCTTTGCAGCGCTGTAGGAGCGGTGTATACACCGCTCCTAAAGCGCCCCTGCCTATTGAAATCAATGGGCAGCGCCACCGAACCGCCGGCAAAGTACGGCGCTGCAGTGGGTGAATTTAACCATTTTCCGTCCGCTAGCGGGGGTTAAAAGCGCAAAAAAGACGGGAAAAGCGCCGCTAAAAATAGCGGTGCTTTACCGCCGACGCCCCCAACGCCTCGGTGTGAAAGTAGCCTAAAGGTTTGTGTCTGGAGAAAAGTACAATTATTTGGGTTATTCTTGATGAGAGGGTCTTTACCCACAGACCTATGTCTTGTAAACACTATAAGAAAATTGATTGAATGATTGAGCATTTTTTTCCATGCTAGTTTAATATCAAGAACGAGAGCCACGCCTAGAGCGATACACATTCGGAGTGCCGAAGAGTTTTCATCAGTTGTTCAGCAGTTGTTCAGTGTCCACACATCAGTTCATTCGTGACTAGGGATGAGCCGAACACCCCCCAGTTTGGTTCGCACCAGAACTTGCGAACAGGCAATAAATTTGTTAGAACATCCGAACACCGTTAAAGTCTATGGGACTCGAACATGAAAAATCTAAAGTGCTAATTTTAAAGGCTTATATGCAAGTTATTGTCATAAAAAGTGTTTGGAGACCTGGGTCCTGCCCCAGGGGACATGTATCAATGCAAAAAAAAAAGATTTTAACACCTTCCATACCGGGCCATTGGGAAATGACGCCGGCAGGAACCCTCTCTCCCTCCAGGTGGACGTCATATGATGTCCTCCGCTTTGAGGGGGGATATCTGAATGATGCCTGTAGCTAGAGGCATCATTCAGATATCCTTGTTTAGAGCCGGCGATCCTGCGCACCATAAGAATGATCATAGCGGCGATTTCGCCGCTTGATCGTTCTTATAGGCGGCGGGAGGGGACATGCGTTAGAGCGCGTGCAACAATTCTAGCACTAGACCTCCTCTGTAACTCTAAACTGGTAACCTGTAAAAAAATTCAAAGCGTCGCCTATGGAGATTTTTAAGTACCGAAGTTTGGCGCCATTCCATGAGTGTGCACAATTTTTTAAAGCGTGACATGTTAGGTATCTTTTTACTTGGCGTAACATAAGCTTTCATATTTTACAAAAGAAATGGGCTAACTTTACTGTTTTGTTATTTTTTAATTCATGAAACCATTTTTTCCCCCAAAAAAAGGCGTTTGAAAAATTATTGCGCAAATACCGTGCAAGATAAAAAGTTGCAACGACCGTCATTTTATTCCCTAGGGTGTCTGCTAAAAAAAACATATATAATGTTTGGGGGTTCTGAGTAATTTTCTAGCAAAAGAATGATGATTTGTACATGTAGGAGAGAAGTGCCAGAATAGGCCCGGTATGGAAGTGGTATAAAAAGCCCTGTATGGAAAGGGTTAATAATGATTAAAGTGAAACAATAAAAGTGAAATATTCCTTTAAATTTCTTACCTGGGGGGTGTATGGTATGCCTGTAAAGTAGCACTTGTTTCCTGTGCTTAGAACTGTCCCTGCACAAAGTGTCATTTCTGAAGGAAAAAAAGGCATTTAAAAGCACTCGTGGCTATAATGAATTCATTTTCCCAACGGTGTCTGTGTTTTTTTTTTTTTTTACACTTTCTTTGTGAAATGGTAGGGGTACAATGTACCCCTTACTAATTCACATGGGGGGGCTGGGATCTTGGGGTCCCTTTTTGTTAAAGGGGTCTTCCAGATTCCGATAAGCCCCCCGCCCGCAGACCCCCACAACCACCGGATAAGGGTTGTGGGGAGGAGGCCCTTGTCCCCATCAACATGGGGACATGGTGCTTTGAGGGGTCACAGACCCCCAAAGCATCCTCCCCATGTTGAGGGCATGTGGCCTGGTATGGTTCAGGGGGGGGGCACTCTCTCGTCCTCCCCTCTTTTCCTGCGGCCTGCCAGGTTGCGTGCTCGGATAAAGGGTCTGGTATGGATTTTTGGGGGGAACTCCACGCCATTTTTTTTTTATTTGGCGTGGAGTTCCCCTTAAAATCCATACCAGACCTGAAGGGTCTGGTATGGATATTTGGGGGGAACCCCAAGTCATTTTTTTTAAAATTTGATGCAGGGTTCCCCTTAACCACTTCCCTACCCAGACATAGTCAAATGACGTCCACAGATGGGATCTCCCATCCTGGGTGGACGTCATATGATGTCCTGGCTTTGTAGGGGGATATCTGAATGATGCCTGCAGCTAGAGGCATCATTCAGATATGCTTTTGACGTGCCGGCGATTCTGTGCATCATAAGAATGATAATAGCGGCAGTTCCACCACTTGATCGTTCTTATAGGCGGCGGGAGGGGACATCCCCCCCCTCCGGCCGCCATCCGGTGCTTCTCCGGGCTCTCACCTGTGATCGGGGAGCCGGAGAGAATCTTCTGGCGCCGGTGGTGGGTCACATGACGAGCATAGAGATGACTGGGGACCAGATGGTCCCCAGTCATCTCTATGATCGTCGGAGGCCCGGGCGCGATGTGATGACGTCACGCCCGAGTCCTCAAATGTAAACAAAGCCGCCATTGCGGCTAGTAAGTATGAGATCAGTGAAAAAAATGTCACTGATCTCATGCTTTCCAGCCTGGAGGAGAGATGTGGGGTCTTATTGACCCCGCATCTCTCAATAAAGAGGACCTGTCACACACATTCCTATTACAAGGTATGTTTACATTCCTTATAATAGGAATAAAAGTGATCAAAAAAAAAAAAAATAAGTAAAATAATTGTAAATAAATAAATAAATAAGTAAAAAAATAAAAATAATAATAAAAAAAAAAATTAAAACGCCCCTGTCCCCGGTAGCTCGCGATCAGAAGCGAATGCACCCGTAAGTCGCCCACATATGTAAACGCCGTTCAAACCATATATGTGAGGTATCGCCGCGTGTGTTAGAGCGCATGCAACAATTCTAGCACTAGACCTCCTCTGTAATTCTAACCTGGTAACCTGTAAAAAAAATGAAAGCGTCGCCTATGGAGATTTTTAAGTACCGAAGTTTGGCGCCATTCCATGAGTGTGCACAATTTTAAAGCGTGACATGTTAGGTATCTATTTACTCGGCGTAACATCATCTTTCATATTTTCCCAAAAAATTGGGCTAACTTTACTGTTTTGTTATTTTTTAATTCATGAAACCATTTTTTTTTTAAAAAAAAAAGGCGTTTGAAAAATGATTGCGCAAATACCGTGCAAGAAAAAAAGTTGCAATGACCGTCATTTTATTCCTAGGGTGTCTGCTAAAAAAACATATAATGTTTCAGGGTTCTGAGTAATTTTCTAGCAAAAGAATGATGATTTGTACATGTAGGAGAGAAGTGCTAGAATAGGCGCGGTATGGAAGTGGTATAAAAAGCCCTGTATTGAAGTGGTTAATATCCATACCAGACCTGAAGGGCCTGGTGGTTGAATTTGGGGGGACCCCCCATGCATTTTTTTTTTTTTTATCAATGACTTTTCTCTGTATTGCCGGGAGCCGACAATTCATTATAGCCATGAGTGCTTTTAAATGACTTTTTTTCCTTCATAAATGACACTTTGTGCAGGGACAGTTCTAAGCACGGGGAAACAAGCGCTACTTTACAGGCATACTATACACCCTCCCAGGTACGAAATTTAAAGGAATATTTCACTTTTATTGTTTCACTTTAAGCATTATTAAAATCACTGCTCCCGAAAAAAAAAATCAGTTTTTAAAACTTTTTTTTGCATTGATACGTGTCCCCTGGGGCAAGACCTGGGTCCCCAAACACTTTTTATGACAATAACTTGCATATAAGCCTTTAAAATTAGCACTTTAGATTTTTCCCATAGACCTTTACAGGGTGTTCTGCGGCTTTTCGAATTTGCCGCAAACACCCCAAATTGTTCGCTGTTCGGCGAACGGGCGAACAGGCAATGTTCGAGTCGAACATGAGTTCGACTCGAACTCGAAGCTCATCCCTATTTGTGACCATGAAAATTAAGAACAATAAAACCAAAAATATCAATGGGAATTGATAAGAATTATTAACTACAATCATAATATAATCTATTATCATCATAATCATATTAAGAATGCTTCATACTTTTTTATTAGAAGGCCAAACGATAATAAATACACTAGTAGCAATAAAGCAGTATTAAACCCAAAAGCAAACATTTATTATATTGCAGCTTACCAATTCTTAGATGTGATGACTGTATTAGTTTCCTTTTTTAGACTTTCTTTCTTCTATTTTCATCTGGTAATCCAGCCAGCAAGTCTCTTGTTTTTCACAGCACAAACTCTCCAGCAGATGGCATCAGTTTACATAGATGAGAAAAAACAGTTAACACTGAAAGGGGTGATTAAAATTATCAGAATTGATTTATTCATGGCCAGATCACCAGGTGATAGCAGTTATCACGTTTAAATATACAGTACACTATATAGTACACTATACTGCGTTTAAACGTGCATGAACTTTAATGGAATCCCAGTCTTAGTCCGTAAGGTTCAATATTGGGTTGGCCCACCCTTTGCAGCTATAACGGCTTCAACTCTTTTGGGAAGGTTTAACGGCTTCAACTATTTTGGGAAGGCTGGAAAAAGTCCATAAGGACATGGATGAACGAGTTTGGGGTGGAAGAGCTGAATTTTAGACTTTTATTTTTAGACTTTGCACCAGCTCATCATATCTATGATTGAATAAACTTTGTTGGATCATCATTCCATGGTTACTAGTGCCTGTTTTTATGACCACTACACTTATTCTCTTACTCATAGAGCACTGCTTATAGTTCCTTTTGTTTGTTCTACATTATTCCAGTGTTGTGTCAGCTGCACTGAGTTTGATCATTATGAACCACGGATTGTTTACTTTACAGACAAACCAATCTTATATGACCCTACAGCCCCTTGTAGCGCTTCAGGATATTTTTTATTTTGGGAATGGAGTCTAGGTTGGATTTATTCTTTTTGCGTAGTTTACTGGGGGCTAAGAGGTTTTTAACATTATTTGCTCTTTTAAAAACAATTTAGACTAAGTAGGGATGTATGTCTTGAGTTTGGGGTCATTACAAAGGATCCCTCAATGTTTGACTAGAGTCTTCTTGATGGCCCAATGCCTGTTGTTGTACTTGGTGATGAATACTGGGACATTTTTAAGTTGGTGGTGTTTCTGTTGGGTTGTTTTCCTCGAGGTGAGGCTCTTCTGAATATTTTTGCAGATATCTCTGAAAGGCCAGGTTGATCTCTTCTTCATGATGACCCTTCTCCAAAAAATGTATTGATGAGAATCTGACTCTGTGATTTGAAGTCTTCAATAGAGCTACAGTTGAGCTTTAAACAACAGAATTGACTGTAAGGGAGGTTGCTAATCCATTTCTTGTGATGGCAGTTTTTTCTATGGAAATAGGAATTTCCAGCTGTAAGGTTTGAAATGAGTCCTGGAGCATATTTTAGATTCTTAATCATGAAATAATTCTAGGTCAAGAAATATAAGTTTGTTTGGGTCGGTAACAGAAGTAAAGTGTATACCGAATGTATTGTTGTTACAATATTGAAGAACGTTATAATTAGATGGTTTGTGTCTCCCTGCCAGATGATATATCTGAAATAATAAACTAGATGGCATGAGAATGGATTTTCAGTCCAGATATAGAGGTCCCTACAGTATGCCATGAAGATATTGGCATAACTGGGGGCAAAACTGGCACCCATGGCTGTACCTCTAGTCTGTATATAGTATTCTTGTTCAAATTCAAAATAATTGTGAAGAAAAATGAACTTGATGACTTTAAGGATGAACTTTGCTTGTGTGGGATTCAGGGTTTCCTTTTTACATAGGAAGTAACAGACAGCCTCTATACCTACATTGTGTGGGAATGAGGTGTAGAGTGAGATGAAATCTAGTGAAACCCATTCTGATTGGCCGATTACAGTGGTAGGCGGCTCCCAGGTCTACAGTCACAGATCACCTACATGCAGATTCACAGAGCCGGCATCCATCCATGGCTTCTCAAGGCTTCTGCTCCCCGCTGTTCGTGGCGCTTGCAGCACATCACCCAAGGGTTACCCGATGGTTTTCTGTTCTCTCACTGGACTTGGCAAGCCTGCATCCACTGAGCACTATGTGAGTGCAATCCATTTTACTGTCATTTAAAGAATTCTATCTTAAATACATTTTTATTGTTGTACTAGGAACGTGCCTGGCTCTTCTCTCTCCTCTCTTGCTTTTATATTCCCAGAAGAGTTGAAGCTGTTATAGCTGTAAAGGGTGGGCCAACTCAATATTGAACCCTACATACTAAGACTGGGATGCCATTAACGTTTATGTGCGTGTAAAGGCAGGTGTCCCAATACTTTTGGTAATATGGTGTATTTCTGTCCTGAAAAAAAACAAGGAGAGGGGCGCCTCTGAGATAGATATCAATGTAACATTTATTAATAGCAATATTCACTCACATGTAAAATGAAGTGGTTGTATTCAGCTGGGTGGAAGAGTAGAGGAACTACAGGTCACAGAAGGTCCATGGGGCTGGCACCACAAGAAATCCTGTTAGGGAAGCGTGTGATGATGGGCACAACAGGGGACTTCCTTCTGAGAGTTTCTTTCACGACCACAGCAGGTTCAAAACTTGAAAGCCGAGTGAAGAAAAGAGTTCAATCTGGCAGTAAAAAAGCAGGTTCCAGAGCAGTGGTTGGGGGAGGAGGATGTCAAAGCCGGATGGCTGGCTGTGCTGTGCTGCAACCACAAGACCTCGCTATGCTTCCGGGTGGATGGAGAGGCATGTACTTCATGTATTCTTATGTATATTTTTTCTTATATACATTCTATGCTCTTTTAATGTTCTATTGCTGACAGTTCCTTTTTACATACTGGCCCCACCCCCATTGTATTTGTCAGCCTATTTAAATTACACACCAGTCCCTCAACACACCCAATGCTTGAGAAAGGAGTGCCGCTGTTCTGTCATCAACAGCGAAGCCCGCTCAGAAACACGTCGCATGCTAATGACGTCACAGCCCGGCGTCCTGTTGTGCTGTCCAAGCCTCGCTTTGAACACCGATCACACCGCCCTGCCTCTCCATCCACCCGGAAGCATAGCGAGGTCTTGTGGTCGCAGCGCAGCTGTCAGACTTATACGTACAAGACTGGTGAGCCCAATGGAGCAGAGGAAGGTCTCCCTTACGTGTCCGACTCACGGCCCCTGATAGTATGAACAGGAGGCACGGGAGTACGGAGTGGTATGAGAGCCTGGTGGGTAGTTGCAGGGATGCGGTTCTGGATCCAGGTGCAGAGGAGTAGGTGTCCAGCCGGACAGGCAACAGAAAACAGGAGCACAGGCAGAGGATGCTGAGCAGGAGCAGAGCGGGATGGTCGGGTCACAGGCAGGATCGGCAACAGGCAGGCAGCGAAGTACAGAGGAACAGACAGGTTCAAGGTCAAGGCTAGCCGAGGTCAGGTGCAGTCAGGAGACAAGGGTAATCCGATGGACAGGCCGGGTAATCAAGAGGTAAGTGTTCACACAGGTAACAGGAGCAAAAGGTCACAGGTAACTGCAGATCAGACAGCACCGGTCTGAAGTATTCCAGGGGTTTAAATGGACTGTTTGGCGTGCATCGGCGCACGCGCGCACATGCACCAGCGTGCACAGGCACACCATCGCGCACAGGCGCGCGCACCCGCAGTCCAGGACGTGAACCAGCGTGCACAGGAGTATGCACAACACGTCCAGCAAGGTGAGTTCTCTGACAGTTCCTCCCCTTAAGGGCAGCCTCCGGATGCCCAATTGGGCAATTTTCGTGGCATGGGACCTTTTGAAGGCCTGCATAAGTTCTTCAGCATGTATGCTGCTTCCGGGTTCCCAGGAATTATCCTCTGGTCCATAGCCCTTCCATTTTATCAAATATTGCGTCTGATTGTATCTTCTCCAACAATCCAAGATAGCCTCCACCTCAAATTCTTCCTCATTGTTGACTAGTATGGGTTCTGGTGGACCGGTACTTCGGCCAGAAAAGGGGTTAGGAACAACAGGTTTCAGCAGCGTCACATGGAAGACTGGGTGGACCTTCAGAGAGTCAGGTAAGTCAAGTTCATAGGTCACGTCATTAATCTTTCTCTTAACAGAAAAAGGCCCCATAAATCTGGGACCCAGTTTCCTGGAGGGGCAGGCCATCTTTAGGTTAACTGTAGACAACCATACTTGGTTGCCAGGTTCCAGAATAAGCTCTCCTCGCTTCTTCCTGTCGAACATCTTTTTATTATATTCCTGAGTCTTGGACATGGTTTCCTGTAAAAGTTTATTGTTAGTGAGGAAGAAGTCCATTGTTTCGGAAACTGCAGGAATAGCACATTCAGGTATAGTACTGGGCAGGAAGGATGGGTGGAAGCCGTAGTTAGCAAAAAATGGAGTCTGCTTGATAGCAGAATGCAGAGAATTATTATACGCAAACTTGGCAATAGGCAGTAAGGAGGCCCAGTCATCCTGTGAGAAAGAGGAGAAGCAACGGAGGTACTGCTCTAAAGTCTGGTTGGTCCTTTCCATTTGCCCTTTCGACTGGGGGTGATAAGCAGAAGAAAAAGCCAATTCGATCTCCAAAGAACCACAAAGAGCCTTCCAGAACATGGAGGTGAACTGAACACCTCGATCAGACACAATGCTGGCTGGAACTCCGTGCAACCTCACTATCTCTTTGATAAAGATCTTCGCCGTTTCCATAGCTGAAGGTGTGCCTTTCATAGGCAGAAAGTGGGCCATTTTGGACAATCTGTCCACTACAACAAAAATAGTAGAAAACCCCTCAGAGATCATCTGCCAAGGTCTTTCTGGGACAGGTAGAGGCTTTAATAGACCCCAGGCTCTTGCCCGGCTACTCTTGCTTCGGGAACAGGTATTGCATGACTCCACATAGCTTTTACAGTCGCTCATAAGTTGAGGCCACCAAAACGTGCGCTGTATCAATTCAGCTGTCTTCAGCACACCAAAGTGTCCAGCCAATTTATGGTCGTAGCAAAGCTCTAGCACTGCTACCCTTAAGTTCTCTGGGACCACAATCTTGTCTTTATGCCACATCAGCCCATCTTGCGCCCTTACACAGGTTTCAGGAAACAAGGTTAGTCGGGCAGAGGCTTGTTTAATTCGGGAAATGAGATCCCCTTGAAGCAACAGAAAGTTCCCCGAAGGGAGGATGGTGTCTGGAGATATAGACTTCTCGGAATCGTTAAACATGCGGGAAAGAGCATTGGGCTTGGTATTTTTTGACCCAGGTCTGTACGTAATGTGAAACAGGAATCTTGAAAAAAAAAGTGCCCACCTTGCCTGCCGTGGTTTCAATCTCTTGGCCGTTCTTAGATACTCTAAGTTTTTATGGTCGGTGTATACCAAGATTGGATGTGCAGCACCCTCAAGTAGGTAACGCCACTCTTCTAATGCGGCCTTGATGGCCAGAAGCTCCCGATCTCCCACGTCATAATTCTTTTCCACTGTGGAGAGCTTACGAGAGAAGAAGGCCACTGGATAGAGGAGAGATTTGGCTCCTTGCCGTTGGGATAGCACAGCCCCTACCGCGATTTCTGAAGCGTCAACTTCGAGGACAAACGGTAACGCAGGGTCAGGGTGTTTCAAGATGGAGGCAGAGGTGAACAATTCCTTGAGCTTTTCAAAGGCGGTTTGAGCCTTGGACGACCAGAATAATCGGGTTCCTTGCTTGGTTAGTTCAGTAAGGGGAGAGATTATCGCAGAAAAGTTCCTGATAAACTTCCGGTAAAAATTTGAAAAACCGATAAAGCGCTGAACCCCCTTTTTATCTGTAGGAGCTGGCCAGTCCAGGATGGCAGAAACCTTCTGAGGATCCATTTTGATGCCCTCAACAGAAATGATTAATCCCAAAAACTGTATGCATTGCAGTTCAAATGCGCATTTCTCTGGTTTAGCATAAAGTCCATGCTGCCTGAGCCGGGTTAGAACATTTCGGACATGCCTGCGGTGGTCACTTACTGAGGGAGAGAAGATCAGGATGTCATCCAGGTAAACTATAACGTACAAATCCAGATAGTCACGGAAGATGTCGTTGACAAAATGTTGGAATGTTGCCGGTGCATTACACAGCCAGAAGGGCATAACAAGGTACTCGAAGTGCCCGAATCGGGTACGAAAAGCCGTTTTCCACTCGTCCCCCTCTCGAATATGGATTAAATTGTAGGCTCCTCGGAGGTCAAGTTTAGTAAAGATGACCGCAGATCCCAACCTTTGGAAAAGTTCAGGCACAAGAGGCAGTGGGTAACGGTTCTTAATTGTAATTTTGTTCAATTCCCGATAGTCAATGCAGGGTCGTAATGAATGGTCCTTTTTTTCGACAAAAAAATATGCCAGCACCGGCCGGAGAGGTAGAGGGGCGAATAAACCCCTTCTTTAGGTTTTCGTCGATATAGACCTTCAGAGTGCCCAGCTCCTGCTCAGTCAAAGGGAAGATTCTTCCAAACGGGACTTCAGTTCCTGGTAATAACTCTATAGGGCAGTCATAAGGCCTATGAGGTGGGAGAGTCTCAGCCCCCTTCTTGCTGAACACGTCCAGAAAGTCATGATAGGGTGCAGGGACTGACTGCCGTAGCTCAGAGTCAGTGTCAAGCCAGAGCAGTTGTTGGGAGTTAACTGAGGTTTGTTGCAAACAGTGCTGCTGGCAGTAGCTGGACAAGAACTTGATCTCCCCCGCGGCCCAATCAATACTGGGGTTATGGGCTTGCAGCCAGGGCATCCCCAAGATGATAGGGAACAGGGGCGAGGAGATGGCATCAAGGCGTAGAAATTCCTGATGATGGGTGGCCATGGTGGCCAGCAATGGAACAGTTCCCTGTGTAACAGGGCCAGATTTAATGGTGGACCCATCGGCAAGGTGCACAGCAAGTCCCCGGGTCTTAGGCTGAAGAGGAATGTGGAGGTTGGCAGCAAATGATAGGTCAATGAAGCAACTGCATGCCCCAGAGTCAATTATGACGGAGACTGGAATCGGAGTATCTTTTCCTGGTAGCTGCAACAGGATGGGAAGAGCAAGGTGAGAAGCTGGTTTAGGTAGAACAGATGTGCACAAGGAAGAGGTCGGGAGGATTTTATGCATCTTTGTAGGGCAAGACCTCACATAGTGCCCTGGTTCTCCGCAGTGCATACAAAGGTTGTGGATCCGTCTGCGCTGTCGTTCTTCCGGGGTGAGGGAAGGACGAAGTAGACCCAGCTGCCTGAACTCAGGAGCGTCAGAGACTAGGACGGCTGGAGACGAAGGGGCATGGCTGGGAAAGCTGGGGACCTTGGGAAGCATCCAGGTGAGTCAAAGTTGGCTGGTGGACTTCTCGGAGTGTCGCTCCCGTAAGCGTCGGTCGATTTGGATAGACAGATTAATGAGACCATCCAAAGTTGGAGGAGTACCGACTCGTGCCAGTTCGTCCTTAAGTGCATCAGATAGTCCCATCCGGAATTGATAACGCAGGGCAGCGGTGTTCCAATTGGTGTCGGAACTCCACCGTCTGAACTCTGCCACATAATCTTCCGCTGCTCAGTGACCTTGCTGTAGAGCATATAGTGCAGACTCGGCAGTGGCAGTCCACTGGGGGTCCTCATAAAGCTGAGACATAGCGGCAAAAAATGTGGTTAGATGATTCAGGGATTCTGCTTTTTGCTCCAAGAGACGATGGGCCCAGGTTTGAGGTTCACCAGACAGGAGGGAGATTACGAAGCCTACTTTAGTTACTTCCAAAGAAAAGGTGCGAGGTTGTAGAGCGAAGTAGAGTTTGCAGGCATTGTGAAAAGTCCAAAATTTACTGCGTTCACCCGAAAACCTGTCGGGCGTGGGTACCCTGTGCTCGGGAGGTAGCATCACTACAGAGGGTGCAGCTGCGGCAGTGCCTTGTGGACTGGTGGGCAAAGATAGGACGTGAACCTGTTCTTCCAATCTTGTGTAGCCTTGTTGAAGATCTTTCACAGCTTGCGTTAGACCCGCCAGGTGTCTACAAAGTTCCTCTACGGGAGTGGTTCCTTGCTCGGGCATGGCTGTCTGATACTGTCAGACTTATACGTACCAGACTGGTGAGCCCAATGGAGCAGAGGAAGGTCTCCCTTACGTGTCCGACTCACGGCCCCTGATAGTATGAACAGGAGGCACGGTAGTGCGGAGTGGTATGAGAGCCTGGCGGGTAGTTGCAGGGATGTGGTTCTGGATCCAGGTGCAGAGGAGTAGGTGTCCGGCCGGACAGGCAACAGAAAACAGGAGCACAGGCAGAGGATGCTGAGCAGGAGCAGAGCGGGATGGTCGGGTCACAGGCAGGATCGGCAACAGGCAGGCAGCGAAGTACAGAGGAACAGGCAGGTTCAAGGTCAAGGCTAGCCGAGGTCAGGTGCAGGCAGGAGACAAGGGTAATCCGATGGACAGGCTGGGTAATCAAGAGGTAAGTGTTCACACAGGTATCAGGAGCAAAAGGTCACAGGTAACTGCAGATCAGACAGCACCGGTCTGAAGTATTCCAGGGGTTTAAATGGACTGTTTGGCGCGTGCGTATCGGCGCACGTGCGCACGCGCGCGCACATGCACCAGCACGCACAGGCACACCATTGCGCACAGGCGCGCGCACCCGCAGTCCAGGACGTGAATCAGCGCGCACAGGAGTATGCACAACACGTCCAGCAAGGTGAGTTCTCTGACAGCAGCACAGCCAGCCATCCGGCTTGGACGTCCTCCTCCCCCAACCACTGCTCTGGAACCTGCTTTTTTTCCTGCCAGATTGAACTCTTTTCTTCACTCTGCTTTCAAGTTTTGAACCTGCTGTGGTCGTGAAAGAAACTCTCAGAAGGAAGTCCCCTGTTGTGCCCATCATCACACGCTTCCCTAACAGGATTTCTTGTGGTGCCAGCCCCATGGACCTTCTGTGACCTGTAGTTCCTCTACTCTTCCACCCAGATGAATACAACCACTTCATTTTACATGTGAGTGAATATTGCTATTAATAAATGTTACATTGATATCTATCTCAGAGGCGCCCCATTCCTTGTTTTTTTGTTCTAGCTCACTGAAAACCGGCTTCTGGTCCTGTTGGTGGCTGCCCTAACTACCCTCCCCCCATTAATGCATTTGAGAGTATTATCTCTCTTTTTACTGGCCTTGGACTATTCGATACTCAATATTCTATCCATATACTGAGGTACTTGTACATTGTGCCTGTATTACTTGTTTTTTATTTCTGTCCTGAAAGTAATACGTTTTTCATAAATTAAGAACATTTATTCATTGGATACATAAATATTTTTTTTTTTACCATTTTCTTCTTCCAGGTCGTTCTTAGTTTCCAATCACACATGGTCTTGGTCACTCAATTTGTAATGGTCGAATACTGTACTAATGAAACCAAAATTGTTAATTCTGGTAACTACTTTTTCTCTTGGAAATTTGCATCTAAATAGTCGGGATCAGCTCTCAAAAGCTGTGTACTAATGAATAGGATATTGAACGTTCAGCCTGAGTATAGATGTTTTCATTGGATTTTCTTATAGTGTGTAGTGTACAGGGCATTAGGCTTAGGGAGGAATGCCATAAATCCTAAACCAGCTGCCTAGAGAGGACATGTAATATATAATATAGATAAAATATGCCCTGGAGGTCAGTGGGGTACTAACACAGAATAAATTTGCATTATTTTTTGTCTTTTGTGTCTACAATTCAGCTCTAATGTTTGCAAACTGTTTTACCTGACAATGTTTGTAATAATTCTGTTCTACCAGTCTTGTGATCCATACTTACCAACCAACACGCCACTGCAGGGCCATTTGGCTGACAGGCATATTTCCTGGTTCAGCTTTTCAGCATCCTGTGTCACTGCTTTGCCTCCCTGCCTACCCACACCATGCATCGATGATTATATAAATGCAATAAATGTGGTAAATGCATGCATATATATTCAAGAAGGGGATAAGGAATGCACTCACATTGCCACATCCGTAATAGCGTAAAGAATTTTTTTTACTCAGAGGGAGCAAAACAGGGTCGGACTTTAAAGGCAACACACAAATTGAATAGAAAAAATGCTTTAATATCAAGAAATAATGTAGAACAAAAATGAAAAACCATACAATGTATATAACAATGTGATGAAAGTCCCTTGAACGTCGACGCGTTTCGCCGTGAGGCTTCGTCAGGACGGACAAACAGGGGGGGGGGGGGGTTTACACACTTGGGACAAATCTCACTATCTCAGAAGAGAGTCCAAACAGCGAAATTTGCTCACAGGTGACCGATTCCTTAGTATAGTATGGTGAGGGCAGATATATGTATAATCTGCGAATCAGAAATATTCAAAGAAAGATGTTTACGCAGGGATACACTCCGCAAATGGAAAAGCCCGATGCTTGAGGCCTAGCACAAATTACTAGGCAGATCGGGTATATCCAATAAGGTATGCCCAGGCGGGGGTAAGGGACGTCCTAGTGTAGAGAGAGGAAGAGCTTCATGGTCATCACAGAATCTCAGTAGAGGCACTTGCAATTGGAGTGCAGGCAATAAAGCCACTGCAGTGATATATGTATCACTGTTCAAATCTATCCACTGGACGTCAAAAGGTGATACCCCCGGGAGTCAGCCTCGCGCGAGGCATGGGCATACCTTATTGGATATAACCGATCTGCCTAGTAAAGTGTGTAAACCCCCCCCCCCTGTTTGTCCGTCCTGACGAAGCCTCACGGCAAAACGCGTTGACGTTCAAGGGACTTTCATCACATTGTTATATACATTGTATGGTTTTAAATTTTTGTTCTACATTATTTCTTGATATTAAAGCATTTTTTCTATTCCATTTGTGTGTTGCCTTTAAAGTCCGACCCTGTTTTGCTCCCTCTGAGTAAAAAATTTCTGTATGCATATATAATAACAATTATAAAGTCATGTGTGGTGCTTTATATTTGTATTAAAAATATGACCATACATAGCAACACTAAACCACGGAAGCCACGGATGCTGTAAACCAAACAGCATGCCAGTAGGGATGAGCTTCGAGTTTGAGTCAAACCCATGTTCGACTCGAACATCGCCTGTTCGGTTGTTCGCCGAATTGCGAACATTATGGGCCATTTGCGCCAAATTCGAGTGGCGCGTCACAGCCCATAATTCACTGCGGCATCGCTGGCTGATGATTGGCCAAGCATGCACTATGACCCGCATGCTTTGGCCAATTAAAGCGCGCAAAAAACGGAGAGCTATAATTGGCCAAAGCCAGGGTGGCTTTAGCCAATTATTTCTTAGGGGGTTTAGTACACGCCCCACACTATATAAGGCCGCCTCCGTGGTGGCCTTGTGTAGTGTGTTGCGGTGGTTAAAGAGAGAGCCTACAGAGAGAGAGAGACAGTGTCATTTATATTGAGTTAGATAGAGCAGGCAGGCGAGTCAGTTAGCTGCAGTTACAGTGTGTAGAGAATATATATGCATCCTAGGTGTTGTGTGTATATATATTTATACACTGTATTCAGTTTAGCTAGATCCGTACCTGTTATTCTCTATACTGACTGTGGTAGCTGCAGTGTTTCACTTAGCGTATTGTGTCCTTTGCACAGTGTGCACCTAAAAATACCTGAAGACAATTGCTGGTGTTCTGATCATATTAATACCACAGGCAGCTTCAGTATTTACAGTTAGTGTACTGTGTCCTTTGCACAGTGTGCACCTAAAAATACCTGAAGACAATTGCTGGTGTTCTGATCATATTAATACCACAGGTAGGCAGCTTCAGTATTTACTGTTAGTGTACTGTGTCCTTTGCACAGTGTGCACCTAAAAATACCTGAAGTCAATTGGTGATGTTCTGATCATATTAATACCACAGGCAGGCAGCTTCAGTATTTACTGTTAGTGTACTGTGTCCTTTACATAGTGTGCACCTAAAAATACCTGAAGACAATTGCTGGTGTTCTGATCATATTAATACCACAGGCAGCTTCAGTATTTACAGTTAGTGTACTGTGTCCTTTGCACAGTGTGCACCTAAAAATATCTGAAGACAATTGCTGGTGTTCTGATCATATTAATACCACAGGCAGGCAGCTTCAGTATTTACAGTTAGTGTACCGTGTCCTTTGCACAGTGTGCACCTAAAAATACCTAAAGACAATTGCTGGTGTTCTGATCATATTAATACCACAGGCAGGCAGGTTCAGTATTTATTTTTAGTGTAATGTGTCCTTTGCACAGTGTGCACCTAAAAATACCTGAAGACAATTGCTTATGTTCTGATCATATTAATACCACAGGCAGGCAGTTGATTCTGCTAGCTGCAGTATAATCAGTATATATATATCCCAGCTTTGTGCAGCTACATCTCACTGCAGGCCATTAGTATGTCTGGAAGGCCAACAAGGAGAGGCAGACAGTCACGAGCCAATAAAAGAGGGCAATCAGGCTCTGTGTCTAGAGGCAACAGTGCTGGTCATGGACATGGTGCATCCTCATCAGCACGTGGCCGTGGGACACGCTTGTCCTTCTTTTCGGCAGCTGGCCATGTTGAGTCGCAACATGCCGAAGACTTGGTAGAGTGGATGACCAAGCCGTCCTCATCCTCCTCATCCTCTCTCACCCAGGCTCAGGCTCCTTTGTCTGGCAAAGCAGCTGCCAAAGCGGCCTCTTCCCTCGGCTCAATGGCATCAGTTACAGTAGGTGTCGCAGACATTGTATATTCATTGCGATCCTATCGCGAAGATTCTCGGCGATAGGGGTGCCGACATCTCGGCGACACATCTCGCGCTCGCTGCAATGGCGAAGAGACGCGGCACTGTATTGAACGGGGATCCGACATGGATTCCCGCCAATACCAGGCACTGTTTGGTATGAATTCTGAGCGGGAACTCCACGCCAATTTTTAAAGAAAAAACCGACATGGGTTCCCCCTCCAGGAGCATACCAAGCCCTTGGGTCTAGTCTGGATTTGAAGGGGAAACCCTACGCCGAAAAAACGGCGTGGGGGTCCCCCTCAAAATCCAAACCAGACCCTCATCCGAGCACGCAACCTGGCAGGCCGCAGGGGAAGAGGGGGGACGAGAGAGCGGCCCCCTCCCTCCTGAACCGTACCAGGCCGCATGCCCTCAACATGGGGGTTTGGTGCTCTGGGGCAGGGGGGCAACCTGCGGCCCCCCAACCCCAAAGCACCCTGCCCCCATGTTGATGAGGACAGGGCCTCTTCCCGACAACCCTGGCCGTTGGTTGTTGGGGTCTGCGGGCGGGGGGCGGGCAGGGGGCTTATTGGAATCCGGGAGCCCCCTTTAATAAGGGGGCCCCCAGATCCCGGCCCCCCCACCCTATGTGAATGAGTATGAGGTACATCGTACCCCTACCCATTCACCTGGTGGAAAAAAATGGCAATAAAAAAACACACAGCTTTTTAAAGTATTTTATTGCACAGCTCCGGGGGTCTTCTTCCGACTTCCGGTGTCGTCGCTGCGCTCTCCGGTTCTTTCTTCTGCTGGGCCACCGCTATCTTCTTCCAGCTCTTTTGCTAGCGGAGGCCCGGTCTTCCCCGTCGTCTCGTCCGGTTCTCCGTTGTCCTTCTGCCAGCACCTCCACTATCTTCTTCCAGCTCTTTTGCTAGTGGAGGGGCCGGTCTTCCCATCGTCGCCGTCGGCGTCTTCTTCCATCTTCTCCTCCTCGATGTTGACTCGTCGCTTCCTCTCGCAGTAATGCTAAATCTTCGGTCCGCAGAGATTTATATAGGCTTCTCATGACGTCACAGTCACATGTTCCCATGACGTCACAGTCACATGCTCCAGGGGCCACCCGGAGCATGTGACTGTGACATCATGAGAAGCCTATATAAATCTCTGCGGACCGAAGATTTAGCATTACTGCAAGAGGAAGCAACGTGTCAACATCGAGGAGGAGAAGAGGGAAGAAGACGCCGACGGCGACGACCGGAAGACCAGCCCCTCCACTAGCAAAAGAGCTGGAAGAAGATAGCGGAGGCCCGGCAGAAGAAAGAAAGAACCGGAGAGAAGAAGAGGGAAGAAGGCGACGGAGAAGACCGGGCCCCGCTAGCAAAAGAGCTGGAAGAAGATAGCGGTGGCCCGGCAGAAGAAAGAACCGGAGAGCGCGGCGATGACACCGGAGACCCCCGAAGTCGGAAGAAGACCCCCGGAGCTGTGCAATAAAATACTTTAAAAAGCTGTGTGTTTCTTTTATTGCCATTTTTTTCCACCAGGTGAATGGGTAGGGGTACGATGTACCCCATACTCATTCACATAGGGTGGGGGGGCCGGGATCTGGGGGCCCCCTTATTAAAGGGGGCTCCCGGATTCCGATAAGCCCCCCACCCGCAGACCCCGACAACCAACGGCCAGGGTTGTCGGGAAGAGGCCCTGTCCTCATTAACATGGGGGCAGGGTGCTTTGGGGTTGGGGGGCCGCAGGTCGCCCCTCTGCCCCAGAGCACCAAACCCCCCATGTTGAGGGCATGCGGCCTGGTATGGTTCAGGAGGGGGGGCACTCTCTCGTCCCCCCCCTCTTCCCCTGTGTCTGCCAGGTTGCGTGCTCGGATAAGGGTCTGGTTTGGATTTTGAGGGGGACCCCCACGCCGTTTTTTCGGCGTAGGGTTTCCCCTTCAAATCCAGACCAGACCCAAGGGCCTGGTATGCTCCTGGAGGGGGAACCCATGCCGTTTTTTTCTTTAAAAATTGACGTGGAGTTCCCGCTCAGGATTCATACCAAACGCAGTGCCTGGTATTGGCGGGAATCCACGTCGGATCTCCGTCTACCGGCAATGCGTGTCGCTCATCGTGAAAGGAACATTTTTCCTTTCCCGATGATGAGACAGCTCGGCGCTGGCTCTCACGACAGAGCTCATAGGGTGTCAATCTCGCCGCTAGAAGCGGCGAGATTGACACAATATCGGCGGCACCTACTGTACTCCTTCCCTAGCCCCACCATGTCCTCCTGAAGGTCCCCCGAACTGTTTGACCACAGTGTTGGGTACATGCTCCAGGAGGATGCCCAGCGTTTTGAAGGCTCCGATGAGGAAGGCAGTAACGTGAGCCCAGAGAGAGGGAGTGCCCAACAAGGACAGCAATCTGGCAGTCATGTTCCCCCAGCTGCAGCATACTGCCAGATTTGCTCCAGTGGGGAGGAGAGTGGGGATGATGAGGTCACTGACTCCACGTGGGTGCCTGATAGGAGAGAGGAGGAGGAGGCAACGAGGCAGGATGCCCTCCAGGAGCCAGCTTAAGGGCAGCCAACCGACTGCATCACACCGCAGTGTTCCGCATGTTCAGTGCACTGCTGTCTCTGTGCGTTATTCCAAAAGTTCTTTGGTGTGGGTCTTTTTTGAGACGTGTGCAGCAGATCGCACCGTTGTTATTTGCAACATATGTCTGAAGCATATCTCGCGTGGCCAAAACATGAGCCGCTTGGGCACCACGTGCTTGACCAGACATATGCATATTACCGCTGACTCATGGTCCAGCAGGCATGGACAGGGACGTTACCTATCTTTCACGGTGCATTGGGTGACTCTGCTGGCAGCTGGGAAGGATGCAGGACAAGGTGAAGTAGTGTTGGAGGTTGCTCTGCCACCACGCCTCCAAAATGCTACTACTGGTGATTCTGACACACCTCTCTCCTCCACCCCCTCCTCTTCTTCTTCCTCCATGGCCTCTTCCTGTGCTTTGTACTCAGAACCAGCGGTGCTCCGTAGGCGTTCAAGGGGCTACGCAAGTATGCAGGCAAAAAGATGCTATGCAGTGCTTGAGCTGGTGTGCTTGGGGGACAGGAGCCACACTGGGGCAGAGATTCTGTCAGCTCTGCAGGGGCAGGCTCAGAGGTGTTTGACAACATGCCAGCTTAAGCCAGGAATGGTGGTTTCCGACAATGGCACCAACCTCCTCTCCGCCCTCCGACAGGGACACCTGACCCATGTGCCCTGTTTGGCTCACATCCTTAACTTGGTGGTGCAGCGGTTCTTGGGCAGGTACCCGGGCTTACAGTAGGTCCTGAAGCAGGCCAGGAAACTCTGTGGGCATTTCCGCCGGTCACATAATGCCAGTGCTTTGCTAGCTGACCTGCAAAATTTTTTTTTCAATTTTCAAAACTTTGTGACAAAAAGCGAGATCTGCAAAATACTCACAATACCTCTCAGCAAATAGCTTGGGGTGTCTACTTTCCAAAATGGGGTCATTTGGGGGGGGGGGTTTGTGCTATCTGGGCATTCCATGGCCTCCGAAACTGTAATAGGCAGTGAGAAGTGAAATCAAAAATTTACACCCTTAGAAAGCCTGAAGGCGGTGCTTGGTTTTTGGGGTCCCGTACGTGGCTAGGCTCCCAAAAAGTCTCACACATGTGGTATCCCCGTACTCAGGAGAAGCAACAGAATGTATTTTGGGGTGTAATTCCACATATGCCCATGGCATGTTTGAGCAATATATCATTTAGTGACAACTTTGTGCAAAAAAAAAAAAAAATTGTTGTTTTTCCGCAACTTGTGTCAACATATAAAATATTCCATGGACTCGACATGCCTCTCAGTATATAGCTTGGGGTGTCTACTTTCCAAAATGGGGTCATTTGGGGGGGTTTTGAACTGTTCTGGCATTTTATACACAACATTAGGAAGCTTACATACACTCTTCTAACCACTTGAAGACAAAGCCCTTTTTGACACTTTTTGTTTACATGAAAACATTTTTTTTTTGCAATAAAATTATGTTGAACCCCCAAACATTATATATATTTGTAAAGCAAAGGCCCTACAGATTAAAATGGTGGGTGTTGCATTTTTTTTTCTACACAGTATTTGCGCAGCGATTTTTCAAACGCATTTTTTGGGTTAAAAAATACACTTTTTTTAATTTTAATGCACTAAAACACACTATATTGCCCAAATGTTTGATGAAATAAAAAAGATGATCTTAGGCCGAGTACATAGATACCAAACACGACATGCTTTAAAATTTCGCACAAACGCGCATTGGCGACAAACTACATACATTTTTAAAAGCCTTTAAAAGCCTTTACAGGTTACCCCAGTAGATTTACAGAGGAGGTCTACTGCTAAAATGATTGCCCTCGATTTGACCTTCGCGGTGATACCTCACATGCATGGTGCAATTTCTGTTTACATATGACGCCAGACCGACGCTTGCGTTCGCCATTGGGCAAGAGCAGGGCAGGACAGGGGTGCTTTTTTTTTTTCTTTTTTTTTTCTTATTAATTTTGCTTTTTTATTTTATTTTTAAATTGTTCCTTCCAAGTATTTTTTTTTATATAATTTTTATTGTTATCTCAGGGAATGTAAATATCCCCTATGATAGCAATAGGTAGTGACAGGTACTCTTTTTTTGAAAAAAACTGGAGTCTTCTAGACCCTAGATTTTTCCTCTGCCCTCAAAGCATCTGACCACACCAAGATCGGTGTGATAAAATGCTTTCCCAATTTCCCAATGGCGCTTTTTATATCCGGGGGGGGGGGCATTCCCTCCCACTGCTTGTAAAAGCAGTCCAGAGGCTAATTAGCCGCTAGGATTGCTTTTACATGAAATCCGGCCGCAGGCTGAAAAGAATGATACCAAGATGATACCTAAACCCGCAGGCATCATTCTGGTATAAACATTCAAAGTCCAGCAACATACCAGTACGTTGCTGGTCCTTGTTGGACATGTATTGTAATCTTTTTTTTTTTCATGCAGCCAGTTGGCTGAACGAAAAAAGAGATTGATCGGTGGGTATGCCCACCATTAGAATACCGCCCTTCATCCACCCACTTCCAATGATGGGCATACACGCACCATTTATATATGCCGAAGCATGGGGGCATCCTCCCGCAAAAAAGTTATGCCGCACACACATGGTCGGACTTTTCCACGGGCAAGCCTCCATCGGAATTTCGACCGTATGTACGTGGCATTAGGAGCAAAATCGCTCCTCCGCCCCTGCTGCCCCAATGCTTCGGCATATTTGCTTTTTTTTTTAACTGTGGTGGTGAAATCACCTCCTACAGCACTGGAGTCGCAGGGATCAGGCCTGTCTCTGCGAACGCTGCAGTTATGTGTGTTTTTGTTTTGTAAGTGACAGTGATCGATCGATACTGCACTTGGGTGGCCTGGGCTGGACGGAGGGGCAAAACGCAGGTGCCAGCAGGTATCTGGGCTGATCCCGCTAACACTGCGTTTTTGGGAACCCTAAACTGCTGGGGACGCTAGTATAGATCTGATCAGATCAGATATTGATCTGTTCAGATACTATACCACTAAGGGGGGTGTATGCTTCACGCGTGGGTGTTAGCGTTACTGGCACTAACCTGACGCTGCCTGGGGTGTGACTCAGACCCTCTCTGACGCTAAAACCTAATTGATATCACCCGCCGGGCGATCAGGGGGTTAAACCTTTATTGGGTTATATACACGGCGGGTGCCCTGACACTATAAAAAGCAAACTAACTAACCAGCGTCACCCATAACACTTATATGGTGATCACTGGTGAAAGGGTTAACTAGGGGCAATCAGGGGGTTAAAACCTTTATTAGATAATATATTGGGGTACCTGACGCTATAAAAACCTGCGGCGAACCTAAAAAAAATTACCAGCTACCGATCTGCATCACCGACACTAAGACAGCGTTTAGAAAAACGATCGCTTAGCGACAGTGGTGATGGGGGTGAAAGGGTTACCTGGGGGGCGATCAAGGGGGTTAAACCTTTATTAGATAATATATTGGGGTACCTGACGCTATAAAAACATGCGGCGAACCTAAAAAAAATTACTGGCTACCGATCTGCATCACCGACACTAAGACAGCGTTTAGAAAAACGATTGCTTAGCGACAGTGGTGATAGGGGGTGAAAGGGTTACCTGGGGGGCGATCAAGGGGGTTAAACCTTTATTAGATAATATATTGGGGTACCTGACGCTATAAAAACCTGCGTCGAACCTAAAAAAAATTACCGGCTACCGATCTGCATCACAGACACTAAGACAGCGTTTAGAAAAACGCTTGCTTAGTGACAGTGGTGATAGGGGGTGAAAGGGTTACCTGGGGGGCGATCAAGGGGGTTAAACCTTTATTAGATAATATATTGGGGTACCTGACGCTATAAAAACATGCGGCAAACCTAAAAAAAATTACTGGCTGCCGATCGGCATCACTGACGCTAAGACAGCGATCAGAAAAATGATCGCTTAGCGACAGTGGTGATAGGGGGTGAAAGGGTTATCTGGGGGGTGATCAGGGGGTTAAACCTTTATTAGGGGGGGTTAGGGGGCTACACTGGACCTAAGACTAAACTTTGGTGACATTTTTACAGTCACAAATGTCACTGATTGCAGTGATCACTAAATAAATGGTCACTGCAATCAGTGACACTGTGACTGGGGGCTGGGGGGGTGATCTGGGGGGTGTCTGGGGGGGCCTGGGGGGCGATTTATGTCCCTATGTGTCCTGGTGTCAGTGTAGTGTTGTGTGCACTGACCTGATGTCTTCTCTTGTACGGCGCTCGGTATATGTGAGCGCCGCACCAGAGATGACATCACTTCCTCCTGCTCCCTCTGTCTGACACAGACAGATGGGGCATTTCCATTCGCCGGGAGCGATCGCGAGGGGGTGGCCAGAAACGAATGGCTGCCCCCTCATCCCGGAACGCTCCCGGACACTTAGCCACCGCTCACTGTATAGGAGGGGGGTCCGATTGGACCCCCCAACTATACAAAGGCAATCACGTACACTCTACGTGATTGTGCCTGTCGGTGCCATTCTGCCGACGTATATATACAGTGAGCGGTCGTTAAGTGGTTAACCTTACCAACTATGTAATTATATAAGAATACATAGCAGAGCCTTGGAGGGGCCTGTGTGCTATTTTTTTTTTTTAAAACAAAGATGTCAGAGACAGCTGTCAAAATCATTTGCCAGCAATTTAAAGAAAAAATTCTCCTTGTAAATTTCAGTGCTGATGCTGCACTTTCTGTACATCAGATGTTCCCCTTTACAGGCAAGATTGGAGCATCCCCTAGACATGTTATTTAAAGGAATTTCTCATTTCTATGTTTCACTTTAAATATATAGAAAAACACTGCTCCTGGCAAAACAGATTTTTTATTTTTTTTGCATTGGTATATGTTCCTCAGACTGTGCCCCCACCCATGCTATTTGTTGACACTCTCTTTCCTGTTAGCCCAGAAAATAGGCATTTTTGGCATCCAAACTACTTTAAAGTTTGCCAAACCGCACTTGATCAGAAACCCAGGCCAGTTGCTCTCATCCCTAAGCATTACCAAATAAGAAGGCTTACACTTTCATGCACCCTTGGCACTTGGCTACACTTTCAAGCTCAGCCTGGTTTTGCACTTTGTCGGTATGTGATTACAGAGACTTTGTTGATAGTCTGCTTGGAATGATTCCAGGTGATGCTGCAGACCATGCCTTGGAAGTACTGTGGGTTTTGTTGGGCCTTTCTTTTTTCATTTTACATGGCCATATGGTGCCTCCAGGACCTCCAGATCACATGGAAAGAAAAATGGGTCTGGGAGTAGATTGTCCCTCTGTCTGAGAAGCAAACCACTTATTCTGAGTCACACTACAGAGGGTCTCCCCAGGATTGGAAATTATTGTTGGATGTCTCCCCAGGCTTGGAAATTATTGTTGGATGTCTCCCCTTGCTCATTTCTCCCAGGGGTTGTGACATCCCAATGAGACTCACTGCAGACAACGACATATACCCTGAAGCTATGGGCAATTTGCTTGAAATGGCGGAGATAGTTTGTTCTGAAATATTTGGTTGGCATCTTCTGAAGAGACTGACTTTCTCCTTATGGAATCTCTGGTTAAGCAGTCTGAGGAGACTTTAGAACCTGCTATTTCCCCAGTAGAGAAGCTTGTACCTGTTTTGGGAGCCCCAGAAACACCAGTTTAAAAATCTGTGACTGCAACTGTTCCTTGAGAGCCTGGGCTAACTGAAGTTTGCCCATCCATGGACACGTCAGAGCCAAGGCAGACTTCTACAGTGCTGCTAACATTAGAGCAACCAGAGGCAGATATAAAGGGGTGGATTTACTAAAACTGGAGCATGCAAAATCTAGTGCAGCTGTGCATGGTAGCTAATCAGCTTCTAACTTCCTATGCACCCTGGGCTGCACTAGACTTTGCGGTCTACAGTTTTAGTAAATCAACCCCAAAGTCAGTGTCCCAGAGTGCAACAAAGTCCTGGGAGGAGCTGGAGGATGCAACTGTGACAGCTCCAGTTCAATAACCTGATGGGTGATTGCCCCTTTTTCCTGGAAGTAGTGTTGACAGCAGGAGACATCAACTGAGGAGGCTCATTGGATATTGTGTTATTTGGCCCCAGTGACAGTTTTCACTTTCAAAATTTTCAATAAAATGTCAGCTTGTCATAAAACCAAACATTGCAACTCACATGAGCACAGGTAATGTATAACGTTAGTGCCTGGAATCTCCATTCTACATGTTTTATCTAAACAGACATCCTATGTCAAGAGCCACATAGGGCCACCTGCCTGAATTTTAGCTTGGCTAGTTTTAATGGAGTGCAGGGGTAACATTAGGGATCTAATAGACCCCTGATATCTCCTTTCAGAGAACCTTTCACCTGCTCTATGCTATCTTATGGAGACTCATCAGCTCCCCTGTAATAGCAATAAAGGTAAGTAATAAAAAGTTACAAAAATAAAGTTTAACCACTTGTCCCCCGCCCACTGTCAATTGACGGCGGGCGGAGGATACTCTCGTTCTGGGAGGACGTCATATGACGTCCTCCCTTTAAAACGAGCTAGGAGGCGCGCGCTCGCCCGCCGCGTTCACAAGGCCCCGGTGCGCGTGCCCGGCGGCCGCGATTGCCGCCGGGCACCCGCGATTGCCCGGGAAACGAGCAGGAAAGTGGATCTCTGTGTGTAAACACAGAGATCCACGTCCTGTGAGGGAGAGGGGACCGATGGTGTGTCCCTTGTACATAGGGACAACCATCGGTCACCTCCCCCAGTCAGTCACCTCCCCCCACAGTAAGAACACTTTGAGGGAACATATTTAACCCCTTCCCGCCCTCTAGTGGTTAACCCCTTCCCTGCCAATCACATTTATACAGTAATCAATGCATTTTTATAGCAGGGATCGCTGTATAAACGTGAATGGTCCCAAAAATGTGTCAAAAGTGTCCGATGTGTCCGCCGCAATATCACAGTCACAATAAAAAATCGCAGATCGCCGCCATTACTAATAAAAAAAATAAAAAATAAAAATGCTATAAATCTATCCCCTATTTTGTACACGCTATAACTTTTGCGCAAACCAATCAATACGCGCTTATTGCGATTTTTTTTTTACCAAAAATATGTAGAAGAATACGTATCGGCCTAAACTGAGGAACATTTTAATTGAAAAAAAAAATGGGTATTTATTATAGCAAAAAGTAAAAAATTGTGTTTTTTTTCCAAACTGGACGCTCTTCTTTTGTTTATAGTGCAAAAAATAAAAACTGCAGAGGTGATCAAATACCACCAAAAGAAAGCTCTATTTCTGGGAAAAAAAGGACGCAAATTTCGTTTGGGAGCCACATCGCACGACCGCGCAATTGTCATTCAAAGTGTGACAGCGCTGAAAGCTGAAAAATGGCTTGGGCAGGAAGGGGGTTTTCGTGCACAGTAGAGAAGTGGTTAATAAAATACATTAAAAAAAGCTCTGCAAAATGGTTAAGCTCATCAGCCCCTATGTACATCCACATATGAATCAGGTGTCGATACAAACGAAAACCACAACTGCGTCACACATATTCGGTATTGCTGTAGTACATAGCATCACCAATTTTGGTTACCATAGTTTGTTGCCTCTTCACAAGCATGCACAATTTTGAGGCTTGACACTAGGGATGAGCTAGGTGTTCGAGTCGAACATACGTTCGACTCGAACATCGGCTGTTCGATCGTTCGCCGAACAACGAACGATTTGGGCCGTTCGCGCCTAATTCGCGGCCCACAATGCACTACGCCATCGCAGTGTCATCCAGGCGCTGTGATTGGCCAAGGATGCACTGTGACCCCGCATGCTTGGCCAATCACAGCGCCGGCAGCGAGGAGAGCAATGATTGGCCACAGGCAGGATGCCTGTGGCCAATTATTGCTGAGGGTGTTTAGTACACGCCCCACACTATAAAAGGCCGCCAGCATGGCGGCCTAGTGTAGTGTGTTCCGGAGCAGGGAAAGAGAAGCATAGGCAGGGACAGTGACATTTTTTTTTCTTGCTTAACCTGGATTCCTTTAGTTTAGGGAAAGAGAAGGATAGGTAGGGAGAGTGTCAGTGTGTTTTACTGTGCTAAACCTTGTTTGTAGGGACAGGGAAGGACAGTGAGGGAAATTCTCATTGTGCTATACTGTGCTAAAGCATTCATCATCAACCATCTTTAAAAAACATTTTTTATAGGGACAGAAAACTATAGGTAGGGAGAGTGTCAGTGTGTTTTACTGTGCTAAACCTTGTTTGTAGGGACAGGGAAGGACAGTGAGGGAAATTCTCATTGTGCTATACTGTGCTAAAGCATTCATCATCAACCATCTTTAAAAAAACTTTTTTTATAGGGACAGAAAACTATAGGTAGGGAGAGTGTCAGTGTGTTTTACTGTGCTAAACCTTGTTTGTAGGGACAGGGAAGGACAGTGAGGGAAATTCTCATTGTGCTATACTGTGCTAAAGCATTCATCATCAACCATCTTTAAAAAAACATTTTTTATAGGGACAGAAAACTATAGGTAGGGAGAGTGTCAGTGTGTTTTACTGTGCTAATCCTTGTTTGTAGGGACAGGGAAGGACAGTGAGGGAAATTCTCATTGTGCTATACTGTGCTAAAGCATTCATCATCAACCATCTTTAAAAAAACATTTTTTATAGGGACAGAAAACTATAGGTAGGGAGAGTGTCAGTGTGTTTTACTGTGCTAAACCTTGTTTGTAGGGACAGGGAAGGACAGTGAGGGAAATTCTCATTGTGCTATACTGTGCTAAAGCATTCATCATCAACCATCTTTAAAAAAACTTTTTTATAGGGACAGAAAACTATAGGTAGGGAGAGTGTCAGTGTGTTTTACTGTGCTAAACCTTGTTTGTAGGGACAGGGAAGGACAGTGAGGGAAATTCTCATTGTGCTATACTGTGCTAAAGCATTCATCATCAACCATCTTTAAAAAAACATTTTTTATAGGGACAGAAAACTATAGGTAGGGAGAGTGTCAGTGTGTTTTACTGTGCTAAACCTTGTTTGTAGGGACAGGGAAGGACAGTGAGGGAAATTCTCATTGTGCTATACTGTGCTAAAGCATTCATCATCAACCATCTTTAAAAAAACATTTTTTATAGGGACAGAAAACTATAGGTAGGGAGAGTGTCAGTGTGTTTTACTGTGCTAAACCTTGTTTGTAGGGACAGGGAAGGACAGTGAGGGAAATTCTCATTGTGCTATACTGTGCTAAAGCATTCATCATCAACCATCTTTAAAAAAACTTTTTTATAGGGACAGAAAACTATAGGTAGGGAGAGTGTCAGTGTGTTTTACTGTGCTAAACCTTGTTTGTAGGGACAGGGAAGGACAGTGAGGGAAATTCTCATTGTGCTATACTGTGCTAAAGCATTCATCATCAACCATCTTTAAAAAAACATTTTTTATAGGGACAGAAAACTATAGGTAGGGAGAGTGTCAGTGTGTTTTACTGTGCTAAACCTTGTTTGTAGGGACAGGGAAGGACAGTGAGGGAAATTCTCATTGTGCTATACTGTGCTAAAGCATTCATCATCAACCATCTTTAAAAAAAAAAAATTATAGGGACAGAAAACTATAGGTAGGAAGATTGTCAGTGTGTTTTACTGTGCTAAACCTTGTTTGTAGGGACAGGGAAGGGCAGTGAGGGAAATTCTCATTGTGCTATACTGTGCTAAAGCATTCCTCATCAACCATCTTTGAAATCCTTGTTTTTTGGACAGTCAGGGAAATTGTCATTGTGCTATTCTGTGCGAAAGCAATCATCCTCAACCATATTTAGAAATCCTTAAGTAAAGGGACAGAGAAGGACACCTGAAGGTAGCCCTTATTGCTTTTTTCCCATCTCCCTGCAGGCCATCCATTACAATGTCTGGAAGGCAAACAAGGAGAGGCAGACAGTCAGGAGGCAATAAAAGAGGGCAAGCAGGCTCTGTGTCTGGGGGCAACAGTGCTGGTCGTGGACGCGGTGCATTGTCATCAGCACATGGCCATGGGACACGCTTGTCCTTCTTTTCGGCAGCTGGACATGTTGAGCCACATCATGCCGAAGACTTGGTAGAGTGGATGACCAAGCCCTCCTCCTCCTCATCCTCTCTCACCCAGGCTCAGGGTACTGGCAAAGCAGCTGCCAAAGCGTCCTCTTCCCTGGTATCAATGTCAGACTCATCATCAGTCACTCCTTCCCTAGACCCACCATGTCCTCCTCCTGAGGAGTCCCCCGAACTGTTTGAGCACAGTGTTGGGTACATGCTCCAGGAGGATGCCCAGTGTTTCGAAGGGTCTGATGATGAAACCCAGCTAGAGGAAGGCAGTAGCGTGAGAGCAGACAGAGGGGATGCTCAAGAAGGACACCAATCTGGCAGTCATGTTCCAGCAGCTGCAGCATACTGCCAGATTGGCTCCAGTGATGAGGAGGGAGGGGATGATGAGGTCACTGACTCCACGTGGGTGCCTAATAGGAGAGAGGAGGAGGAGGAGGATGAGGAGGAGGCACATCTCCAACGAGGCAGGATGCCCTTTGGTGGCCAGCGTAAGGGCAGTACACCGACGGAATCACACCGCAGAGCTCCGCCTGTGCAGGGCGCAGCCTCTGCCCGTCATTCAAAAAGTTCTTTGGTGTGGGCCTTTTTTGAGGCGAGTGCATCAGATCGCACAGCTGCTGTTTGCAACATATGTCTCAAGCGTATATCGCGTGGCCAAAACATCAGCCGCTTGGGTACCACATGCCTGACCAGACATATGTTGACCTGCCATGCAGCTCGTTGGCAAGCCTACCTCAAAGACCCACACCAAAGAACAAAGCGGACCTCTCCTTGCACCGCATCAGCTGGGATCTCCAACCCCACTATAACTTCAGTCCTCTCTGAAACATGCACTGAGAGGAATGAAGGTGTAGAATTAGGTGTGTCACAGCCAAGTACTTGCGGGCACTCTGCTAGCAGTACACCGACGTCCGATTCTAGCAGGCAAATTTCCCTGCCCCAGCTGCTGGACCGTCAAAAGAAGTTCACTCCCAGCCATCCACATGCCCAGCGGTTGAATGCTAGCTTGGCTAAATTGCTAGCGCTTCAACTGCTGCCTTTTCAGTTGGTAGACTCGGCTCCCTTCCGTGAGTTTGTGCAATGTGCGGTTCCTCAGTGGCAGGTTCCCAAACGCCACTTTTTCTCACGGAAGGCTATTCCGGCTCTCTACCGGCATGTGGAAGGCAATGTCTTGGCCTCGCTGGACAGGGCGGTCAGCGGTAAGGTGCATATTACCGCTGACTCATGGTCCAGCAGGCATGGACAGGGACGTTACCTTTCTTTCACGGCCCATTGGGTCACTCTTTTGGCAGCTGGGAAGGATGCAGGACAAGGTGCAGTAGTGTTGGAGGTTGTTCCACCGCCACGCCTCCAAAATGCTACTACTGGTTGTGACACACCTCTCTCCTCCACCCCCTCCTCTTCTTCTTCCTCCATGGCCTCTTCCTGTGCTTTGTCCTCTGAACCAGCGGTGCTCCGTAGCCGTTCAAGGGGCTACGCAAGTACGCAGGCAATAAGATGCCATGCCGTGCTTGCGCTGGTGTGTTTGGGGGACAGAAGCCACACTGGGGCAGAGGTCCTGTCTGCTCTGCAGGGCCAGGCCGAGAGGTGGTTGACGCCACGCCAGCTTAAGCCAGGAATGGTGGTTTGCGACAATGGCACCAACCTCCTCTCCGCCCTCCGACAGGGACAACTGACCCATGTGCCCTGTGTGGCTCACGTCCTTAACCTGGTGGTGCAGCGGTTCTTGGGCAGGTACCCGGGCTTACAGGATGTCCTGAGGCAGGCCAGGAAAGTCTGTGTGCATTTCCGCAGATCTTATAATGCCAGTGCTCGCCTGGCTGAGCTGCAAAAGGAGTTGAACCTGCCCAAGAACCGCCTTATATGTGACATGCCCACCAGGTGGAACTCAACGTTGGCCATGCTGCAGCGGCTGCACACGCAGCAGAGGGCCATCAATGAGTACCTGTGCGACTACGGCACCAGGACAGGGTCAGGGGAGCTTGTTTTTTTTTCTCCACGCCAGTGGGGCATGATCAGGGATGCATGCACTGTCCTGGCACCATTTGAGGAGGCCACGAGGATGGTGAGCAGTGACAGTGCATGCATCAGTGACACTGTACCTCTTGTCCACCTGTTGGAGCACACGCTGCGTGGAATAATGGACAGGGCACTTGAGGCAGAACAGAGGCAGGAAGAGGAGGACTTCCTTGCCTCTCAAGGCCCCCTTTACCCAGACAGTGTTCCTTCTGTCCCACCCATCGCACAGGAAGAGGAGGAGGAGGAGGAGGAGGAGGAGGAGTATTGTGTCAGCATGGAGGTGGAGGCTGGCACTCAGCATCATCAGCAGCAGTCTTTTAGGGATGATTTACAGTCCCAAGAAACCAGTGGACTTGTACGTGGCTGGGAGGAGGTGGCTGCGGATCATGTCGTCCTTAGTGACCCAGAGGACTCCGGACCGAATGCCTCAGCTAACCTACGCTGCATGGCCTCCCTGATCCTGCAAAGTCTGCGGAAGGATCCTCGTATTCTTCGGATCAAGGAGAGGGACCATTACTGGCTGGCCACTCTCCTTGATCCACGGTACAAGGGAAAGGTTGCGGACCTTATGTTACCGTCGCAGAGGGAGCAGAGGATGAGACAACTCCGGGAGGCCTTGCATAAAGGTCTGTGCAACGCGTTCCCAGAGACTGGGAGGTTACAAACTCCTGGTCCTGGACAACGAGTTGCTGAGGCTTCGGCCAGTCAAAGAAGGAGCGGTGGGGAAGGTGGCCGTCTGGCCGATGCGTTCAGACAATTCTTTAGTCCGCAGCCCCAAAGTATGATCGGTTCCAGCAACCATCGCCAGCGTCTGATAAACATGGTGCAGGAATATCTAGGGGCAAGGTCAGACTTGGACACCTTCCCCACCGAAAATCCTCTGGCTTACTGGGTCTTGAGGATGGATCACTGGCCAGAGCTTGCACAGTATGCAATTGAGCTACTGGCCTGTCCTGCATCCAGCGTTCTTTCAGAACGCACATTCAGTGCTGCTGGAGGATTTGTCACGGATCACAGGGTGCGCCTGTCCACCGACTCGGTTGATCGACTGACTTTCATCAAGATGAACCAGTCTTGGATCACCACCAGCTACCACACACCTGATGCTGATATAACAGACTAATTGATTTTAACATGTCACATCCCTTCAAGACTGATGCTGATGCTGAGTGCCTGTGCTGTTATGTTGACTGGCTATCCTCCTCCTCCGAGTCCTCAATGATACGATTGATGATGATAGCTTGGAAGATCATTTTTGTTTATGGGTGCCGCCACCAGTGGCTAAGGCCCAATTTTTCAGCCCCTGTTTAACAGGGGCGTGTAATTACAATTTTTGAAGCAATACTTTGCAACAGGGCTCATTGCTGTGCTCCAAGTACAGTATCTGTGAGGGGTTGGAGTGTTGTGCCACCAGTGCCTAAGGCCCAATTTTTCAGCCCCTGTTTAACAGGGGCATGTCATTACAATTTTTGAAGCAATACTTTGCAACAGGGCTCATTGCTGTGCTCCAAGTACAGTATCTGTGAGGGGTTGCAGTGTTGTGCCACCAGTGCCTAAGGCCCAATTTTTCAGCCCCTGTTCAACAGGGGCATGTAATTACAATTCTTGATCTAATAATTCACAGCAGGGCCCATTGCTGCACCCACCAAGAGTAACTCTGAGGGCTTACAGTGTTGTGGCAACGCCACCACCACCACCACCACCACGAAAGGCCCAATTTTTCAGCCCCTGTTCAAAAGGGGCATGTAATTACAATTCTTGATCTAATAATTCACAGCAGGGCCCATTCCTGCACCCACCAAGAGTAACTCTGAGGGCTTACAGTGTTGTGGCAACACCACCACCACCACCACCACCACAAAAGGCCCAATTTTTCAGCCCCTGTTCAACAGGGGCATGCAATTACAATTCTTTATCTAATAATTCACAGCAGGGCCCATTGCTGCACCCACCAAGAGTAACTGTCAGGGCTTACAGTGTTGTGGCACCAGCACCACCATCAAAGGCCCAATTTTTACTACCACTGTTCAACAATTATATGTAATTACAATTCCTGATATAATAGTTGACAGCAGGGCGTTCCAGCACCAACCAAGAGTAACTGTGAGTGCTTACAGTGTTGTGCCAACACCAACAACTAAGGGGCCTATTTCTGCAGAGTATATACGGCAGGTCCCTACTTTCAAACATCCAACTTACAAACGACTCCTACTTGCAAACGCAAGAAGACAACAGGAAGTGAGAGGAAATCTACCCCTAGGAAGGAAAATTCTCTCCTGTAAGAATTATTATGGGAGAAAGGTGTCTCCTCTGTACTGATGCTTTATCACCAATCCTTGTTTCAAGAAAAACACCACATTTCAAAAACAGTTGTCATTGGGACGGAAAGTGAGGTGAAATGTTCTGAACAGGGGCACAGACAGCAAAACAAATGTTACAGGGGTGATAACCCTTACCTATGTTTTCCAAAAAGTTTAAAAATAGATTTTTGGGCTGGAGATACACTTAAACAATGTACCTGTTCAAAATTACAAACACATTCTACATAAGAACAAACCTACAGTCCCTGTCTTGTATGCACCGCCTGTATACGGCTGTTCAGAGTATATAGGGCCTTTTTTATTTTGTGTGCGGTGTTCCCCTTAATATCCATACAAGACCCAAAGGGGCTGGTAATGGGCTGGGGTAGGGGGGGGGGGTCATGGGGTAGCTATGCCATTTTTCTTAAAGATTTTCATCCATATTACCGGGACCAGACATTACATTAACCTCCCTGGCGGTATGATTCTTTCTGGAATTATGTACCAAAAGCGGTACAATTATTTTGCATGAAAATTTGGTGTTATGTATTATAGGCCTGCGATTCTTAGTAATTACTTACTTAAACCTAAGCAAACCAGAGTCTAGTAGACATCCCGGGTATGATAAATATGAAACACAAAATTATAAATTATAATATAATAAATAACTATAAATAATTATAAAAAATAGTAATCTAATTATAATAAAAATTATTCAATAATGTAATCAAATCAAAAACACTGAAATTTGCTCAGTTGCAGAATTGTCGCTGTCATTAGATTTAGTGTTTGATGACGAATTTCCCCACAAATCGCTATCGCTCAATTCTGCGAGTGATTCTAATTTATTATCGCTGCTTTCTAGTTGGTCTAAAACCACTTTTGACATAAAGGGACACTTTTTGGTTGCTATGGACAATCTCCATTTTCCAGGCAGAAAGAACGATTTTTATTATATAAAAGTGCATGCAGGACACTGGGCAGACCACTAGGGACCAAGGGGGTGTGTAATTATTACATACAGTACTGTAATCTGTAAGATTACAGTATACTGTATGTATACTATGTGTTTACCTTTTTGAATTTGGCGCCCAGTTCCGCTCCCTTGCGACGCTGCGGCTCGCAGGGAACGGAACTAGGAAGTCAGATGGGGACGAAAGTGCCGACACTCGCCGGAGATCTCGCTGGCGATCACAGCAGAGGACATCATCGCTGGATCGCCAGGAGAAGGTAGGGAAACTCCGCTGCGAGCTCTGCAATGTCTACCCCGAGCGTGACTCGGGGTTACCGATCCTAGCATAAAAAAACAACCCCGAGTCACGCTCGGGATTACCGCTAGGGAGGTTAAAGCCGCAAGCAGTTTTAAATGGCTTTTTTTTCCTTTAGAAGTGTCATTTTGTGCAGGGACAGTTCTAAACACGGGAAACACGTGGCACTTCACAGGCATACTTTAGACACCCCCCAGGTACGATATTTAAAGGAATATTTGACTTTTTTTTTTCACTTTATGCATCATTAAAATGACTGCTCCCGAAAAACGACCGTTTTTAAAACTTCTTTTTGCATTGATACATGTCCCCTGGTGCAGAACCCGGGTTCCCAAACCCTTTTTAGGACAATAACATGCATAATAGTCGTTATAATTAGCACTTTAGAATTCGAACGTTCGCATCCATTGTATTTAATAGGGTTCTAATGTTCGTACGAACTTTCGGTCCGTTCGTGGGTTCTGGTGCGAACCGAACCCGGGGGTGTTCGGCTCATCACTACTTGACACATTTGGTGTCTATTTACTCAATGCAACTCATGTTTTACCATAAAAATGTATAAGCCCTGGTTAACACTGGCATGTCAAATCGCATGTCAAAACGGCGGTATTTGCTGCAAATTGCCGGAAATGGCACCGTCCTAATCGATGCAACGCCGCATCTGCAGCGCTGCACCGATTTCAAAAAGTAGTTTCTGTACTACTTTTTGAGATTTACATTGACATCTGTGCTGAAACCTGCACAGATGTCTCTGTAATCGTGGCCGAAATCGGGACTGACCAGCGGGAGTGAAATAGTGCGAGTTCAGCTGAACTCGCACGGCTTCACTCTCGCAGCCCAGTGTGAACCTGGGCTTATATTGTTTTTGTGTGAAGATAAAAAATTATTTGAATGGAATTTTTTGCTAAAAATATAAGTTTGATAAACCATTTCACTAATATCATGTGACATAAAAGTTTCCAACTACTATAATTTTATTCTTCAGGGTTCCCGATTTTAGAAAATATATAATATTTTGAAGGGTATTTTTCAAGCCTAAAATGTGCACTCTAACACAGTGTTTCTCAACTTCAATCCTCAAGGCGCCTCAACAGGTCATCTTTTCAGGCTTTCCATTATTTTGCACTGGTGACTTGATCAGTTTCAATGCCTTAGTAATTACCACAGCCGTTTCATCTGAGGGAAATCCTGAAAACATGACCTGTTGGGGCACCCTGAGGACTGAAGTTGAGAAACTTTGCTCTAACATGTGCCATGTGTTCAAAAAGAAAAGGCTCTGTCCAGGAAGGATTAACCGGTTTCCGACTGTACATATACATCGGCAGAATGGCACGGCTGGGCAAAGTAACATATATACGTCACTTTGAAATTCCTGCCGTGCGGGCGCGCGCAGGCCCCTGCCGCGAGCTCCGTGACCGTGCCAGTGGGACCCGCGGACTCAATGTCCGCCGGTGTCCCGCGATCAGGTCACAGAGCTGCAGAACGGGGAGAGGCAAGTGTAAACAAGCATCTCCCCATTCTGCCTAGTGACACTGTCACTGATCGTCTGTTCCCTCTCATCGGGAAAAGCGATCAGTGATGTGTCACTCGTAGCCACACCCCCTATCAGTTATAATCACTCCCTAGAACACACTTAACCCCTTCAGCACCACCTAGTGGTTAACCCCTTCACTGCCAGTGTCATTTTCACAGTAATCAGTGCATTTTTATAGCACTGATCGCTGTAAAAATGACAATGGTCCGAAAAATGTGTCAAAAGTGTCCGATGTGAGCAATTAGCTGGTTGTCTCTTATATTGGAGGTTTGTGACCCCATTACAACATTAAATTTTTCCCTAAGGCCCCTTTCACACTGGGGCGGTTTGCAGGCGCTATTGTGCTAAAAATAGCACCTGCAAACCGAGCCTAAACAGCGGCTGCTGTCTCTCCAATGTGAAAGCCTGAGGGCTTTCACACTGGAGCGGTGCGCTAACAGGACGTGAAAAAAAGTCCTGCTAGCCGCATCTTTGGAGCGGTGTGTTTACCGCTCCTCCACCGCTCCTTCCCATTGAAATGAATGGGACACCGCGGCAATACCGCCCGCAAACCGCGGCTGTAGCCGTGGTTTGCGGGTGGTATTAACCCTTTTTTTGGCCGCTAGCGGGGGTTAAAACCGCACCGCTAGCGGCCGAATACCTCAGCAATTCCGACGGTATAGCGCCGCTAAAAATAGCGGCGCTATACCGCCACCGCACCCAGCGCCCCAGTATGAAACCGCTCTAAGGGAGCAGGTCTCCTATTATCATCGGGCCTGAAGCGCGTGGCTATATTGAGTATTGGGCAATGGGGTCACAATGCCCATTTAAGTTTGTTCTTTATCACCAGCCCCCAGGCTACGAACAAAAACTTGGAGGTTTTATGGTTTAATCTATTAGGGGCATACTTCACCATTCGGTATACCTTTGGTGGCAATAAGTAGTCTCACTTACAAATTCCTGTCCATGGTGATCCCTCTGGAGACTCTTGAAACGTTGGAATATTGGATATATTGTTCTCACGGCGCCTTCAATGTTTGTTACCCCATTCGAATCCTCCTTTCTGGTCAATCTTACTGATTATCACTCTGATGTTGTATCGTTATTTTACTCATGGCAACCAATGACTGTTTTATTATGTACTGCTTATCTATATTTTTGCTTTAATTCAATAAAAATATTGAAACAAACAAAAAAAAAGTGCCCGATGTGTCCGCCATAAAGTCGCAGTCACGATAAAAATCGATGGTCGCCTCCATTACTAGTTAAAAATTTTTTTTTTATAAAACTGCCATAAAACTAACCCATATTTTGTAGACGCTATAACTTTTGTGCAAACCAATCAATATACGCTTATTGCGATTTTTTTTACCAAAAATATGTAGAAGAATACGTATCGGCCTAAACTGTGGAAAAAATAGTTTTTTTATAGATTTTTTGGGGATATTTATTATAGCAAAAAGTAAACAAATATTGCATTTATTTCAAAATTGTCGCTCTATTTTTGTTTATAGCGCAAAAAATAAAAACCGCAGAGGTGATCAAATACCACCAAAAGAAAGCTCTATTTGTGGGGGAAAAAGGACGTCAATTTTGTTTGGGAACCACGCAATTGTCAGGTAAAGCGACAGTGCCGAATCGCAAAAAATGCTCTGGTCTTTGGCCAGCGAAATGGTCCGGGGCTTAAGTGGTTAAAAAAAAAGGTCTTTGAAGTAAAGATTGCAGCAAATATCACTATAGGTTAAAGGACATCATTAAGTCTTGTACACACGATCAGAATTTTCCCATCTGACTTTTTCCATCGGAAATTCCAAGGAATTCCGTCGGAGTTTAGATAGAGAACATGTTACATTCCGTTGGAATTCCGATGTGATTTTGGCCAGGCAAAAGTCCGACCGTGTGTACGGGGCATAAGAGGACATAGGAAGATATGAGTTTGGAGTACATCAGGAGCATTAAGTTGTAAGAAAGGATAAGAAAAGGTAAAAATCCTTCCCTTCACCCTCCCCCCCCCCATATTCTCCAAGATATACAGCATTTGGCTACTTACAGGACATTCAGTAAGGGTTTTCATTTAATTTAACAAGACCTGCCAGTGTTTGAAAGCCCTACACTAATCAAACCTAAATATCGGGACAAAGTGGCCTATCCAAAAGCCTCCTAGTTTACCCTTTTAATCCAGCTTCAAATCCAAGTTCAAATTCCAGGGAGTGCATTATGGTTACTGGGCTCCGTTCACGAAGCAGTATTTTCCACTTTAAAATTTGTGGTAAAATAACTCATAGCATTTTTCAAACTTTTTTTGCAATTTACAAAAAAAGCTACTAAAATACTGCATGCAGTATTTCATTGAAATATGCAGTATTTATCTCATGAAAACATGAGGTATTTTATCTCACGCAATAACCAGTGGGATGGATACAGTGGAGAAAGAATTAGAACCCTTATTAGTTTTTATTGCTAATAAAGAGGTAAATTGGTTTAAATCGTAGAAATATGCCAACTCTCTAAGTCAGTGCGATCCCTGCACCATATATACCGGTAATAATACAAAAGAAAAAAGGTGACTAGAATACCAGTCAAAGGGAAGCTGCTTTCACAGGGCACATGTGGTGTATCAAAAACAACTAAGTTTAATTAAGTAAAATATAAAATGTCTTTAAAAATGTCAAATATTTAATTAAAATAGTATAAAAAATTACACACATATATAAATACCCTTCCTCCACCAATAAAAATTGTATATTTACTGTATATATGTGTGCACTTTTTTATACTATTTTGCCCTGGTACCTCTGGAGGAACCCTGTTTGAGAAACCCTACTTTGGACCCATTTCACACTGAGGAAGTTTTCAGGTGTTTTAGCGCTAAAAATAGCGCAGGAAAAGCGCCTGAAAACTGCTTCCTATTCATTTGAATGTGTGCTTTCACATTGGGCGGTGTGCTTTTGGGACGGTAGAAAAAGTCCTGCAAGCAGCATTTTTGTGGCATGTTTGGAGCACTGTAAATAGCGCTCCAAAAATGTCCCTGCCCATTGAAATGAATGGGCAAGGCTTCCAAAAGCGCCTTAAAGCAGTTTGAAAGCGCAGCAAAACTGGTCTTTTTTTTTTAAAGCGACCCTAGCAGCGCTTCAGTGTGAAAGGGGTCTTAAAGTCATTTTGGCTGTAATATTTGGCAAAGTCATTGCTATATCTTTGGACAGGTCTGTTTTTTCTTGTTAGAGAATAGCCATTGTCATTTTCTGATGTTCTTGAAAGAGTTACTTTGGAATCCATCTGTCAAACCTTCAAATTTATGACACTCAACAGGCGTAACAAGAACCTTCAGGGCCCTATGCAAGAAACCATGAACGGCCCCCAGGCCGAGGGCCCTTCCCACTTTATTGCCATGGCAGAGCCCTTTATTACTATCCCGCAGTGGATCCTTTTCACATGTTCTGTAGCGGATCTGATACTGTAGATCCGCCACTGATGCCAGTAGGACTGTGAATAGTGTCAGTGAGTAATACAGTGCACATGGTCAGTAGGACAGAGGACTGGGTTAATAGGGCAGCGGACGGGGTCAGTCGTTTTACATTTTTTGTTACTTTATTTTTTTTATTATTTATTACCATGTTATTTAGTTTACAATTTTAGTTTTTATTATTTTTTACCATGAGATCTTATGCCCTGTACACACGGTCGGTTTTTCCGATGAAAAAAGTCTGATGGACTATTTTCATTGGAAAAAACAATCGTGTATGGGCCCCATCTGACTTTTTTCCATCCGTGTTAAAAAATAGAACGTTTTAAATTTTTCCGATGGAAAAAAAAACCGATAGGAAATTCTGATCGTCTGTGTGGAACTCCAACGGAGAAAAAACGCACGCATGCTCAGAATCAAGTCGACACATGCTCAGAAGCATTGCACTTAATTTTTCTCGGCTCGTCGTAGTGTTTTACGTCACAGCGTTTTGGACGGTCGGAATTTTGACTGATGGTGTGTAGGCAAGACTGATAAAAGTCAGCTTCATCTGAATTCCGACGGATAATTCCATCGGATTTTATTTCATCGGAAATCCAATCATGTGTAAAGGGCATTAGGGTTCTCAACAGACCTATGATGTTTCACCTTTGAGATACAGAAAGGAGATTGATGACACAGTCCTCTATCTCCATCTCTGCAGCCTCAGCTGCACAGAATGAATGGACAGGGATAGCTCTGTACAGAGCTTCCCGTTCATTCACAAACTGAAGCACAGTGAACAGTTTACTATGCTTCAGTTATGGAAGGACACAGTGTGTGTACTGATCACTTACTGTGTCCATTCAGAAAATAAAGGGGCCGATAAATGACATATTTACAGGCCATTTCCCATGCTCTCCATCCTTGAAAGCATCCCCCGTAAGAATCCAGTGAGAGAGGGGAGGAGGGAAGCCAGCAGCGCTGGCAGGGGGTGGGACCGGGGGCACACAGGGGCAGCAGGAAACAAGTAACCTGTTCAATAAAACAAGTAAGCCGGTTCAAGGATTTTTGTCCACACAATGCAGTAGCAGATTTAAATACACTGACGAACTGAAGCCACATTCCAGCTCACACTTCATAATCAGTTACAGCACACAAATTTTCTTTCTTTTGGGATAAAAATTTTACATAAATAAATAAAAGCTGATCATTGTAAGCACCTCTGTCAGTGGTATATGGTTTGTCATATCCCTCTTACTGCTACATCTACAGGACAGCTTGATCCGTTAAAAAAATAACAGACATAATGGCCAGATCACCAGATGAAAATAAAAGAAAGTAAGTCTAAAAAAAGAAAACAAATGCAGCAATACCCCAAGAGGGGTACCTTGGCACTGTGACAGAAGAGTAGGGCATTGTGATGTCACCTGGTGGCCCTGCCCCCTTGTGATGTCACCAACCAGTGCATGCTGTGTTGGTGATGTCACAAGAGGGCGGTGGGGGGGAGGACCCCATGATGTTTTTATTTTTATTTTGTTGTGCCGTAATTTTTTTTTTATTTCAGCTGTCAGTGGGGAAGCCCACTGACAGTTGAGGACTCATTCTCTGTTAAGGATGTGGCGGCCAGCTTCCTGGCCCCACTCCCAAAAACATGGTGTTCACTCAGCGGGGGGCGAACATCCCATCAAACACACAGAAAATGTGGGCGATGTTTGCTCGGCCCGAACACCGTTTGCCAACACTACATATGGCATATATTCTAACACGGGATTAAAGCACTATGATATGCATGTACATTGTATTATGTTTGGAGTGATTGGGAGGTTTGCAGCAAATGATGCATATGCTTGTATTTACACAAAAAAGTCTCCAAAAATCTGGCAAAATGACCGGAGAAAATAGATATATTTCACTGATGGAGTGGATTTACTAAAGCCACATCGACTGAGAACTTTGCAAGTGCAGTTACTCCAGAGCTTAGTAAATGAGGGAGAGCTCTGTGTACTTTCATTGTCCAATCATGTCCAAGCAAAAAAATGTTTTTTCCTTGTATGTGATTGGGTATTCTTTGTAAAGTGAAGCTTTACCTCATTTACTAAGCTCTGGAGCAACTTGCAAATTGCACAGTCTATTTGCCTTAAGTAGAACTGTAGGAAAAACTTTTCTTTTCATTTTGGATAGAGTAAGGGAGGGTTATAACCTGTCAGTTTTTTTTTTTTTTTTGCCATCTGTGTCTCATTAGAAGATTTCCCTTCTATTACCCGAAATTTGGCATTTTCTTTTACTTTTACTTTCAATTATAATGGTAAACAGGACCAATATAGAGAGGGTGAATCTGACAGGTGCTCTAATCCACCTCCATTCTATCAAAACAAAAAAAAAAGTTTTTCCTTTGGTTACAACTTAGGTAAATCAACCACAAAGATTTCCATATTCCCATATTTAGGTTTCAATGCATTACTGTTGCGAGAACTGAACCAAAAAGGCAGAGACTACTCAAAATTGGCTAATATATTTTTACATTCCTTAATTACTGCATACCTGGGCCACTTCTTAATTACCACATGCATTTAATTATTTATTTACTACTGTAAATTGACTTTAACCACTTTTCATGCGGTATTTACTGGCAGTTTCGAGCGTTTTGTGGTAAATATCACAAAATGGTATACTGAATTGATAATTACAGTATTGCATGTGATATTAACCACTTCAGCCCCGGACCATTTTGTAGCTAAAGGAACAGGCCCTTTTTTGCGATTCGGCACTGCGTCGCTTTAACTGACAACTGTGCGGTCGTGCGACATGGCTCCCAAACAAAATTGAAGTCCTTTTTTTCCCACAAATAGAGCTTTCTTTTGGTGGTATTTGATCACCTCTGTGATTTTTTTTTTTGCGCTATAAACAGAAATAGAGCAACAATTTTGAAAAAATTCAATATTTTTTACTTTTTGCTCTAATAAATATCCCCCATATATATATATATATATATATATATATAAATTCCTTCAGTTTAGGCCGATACGTATTCTTCTACATATTTTTGGTAAAAAAAATTGCAATAAGAGTTTGGTTTTCGCAAAAGTTATACCGTCTACAAAATAGGGGGTAGTTTTATGGCATTTTTATTAATATTCTTTTTTTTTACTAGTAATGGCGGCGATCAGCAATTTTTATCATGACTGCGACATTATGGCGGACACATCGGACACTTTTGACACATTTTTGGGACCATTGGCATTTTTACAGCGATCAGTGCTATAAAAATGCACTGATTACTGTGAAAATGATACTGGCAGTGAAGGGGTTAACCAGTAGGTGGCACTGTAGGGGTTAAGTGCTTCCTAGTGAGTGTTTCTTACTGTAGGGGGGATAAGCTGTGTGTCACATGACACTGATCTCCGCTTTTGATTGTTTACATAAGCATCTCCCCAATCTATCTGTCCGTGAGACGATCGCAGGTGTCCCCGTGGCGATCGATTCCGCGGGACCCACAGTAGGGCTCACGGAGAAAGCAGCAGGGTCTCGAGCACTCCGCCGCCGGCGTGCGCATGACCACACAGTTGCATCTTAAAGGGGACATACCTGTACGTACCTATGCCCGTCCGTGCCATTCTGCCGATGTAAGTATACAGGAGGTGGTCCTTAAGTGGTTAAAGGAGTTGTAAACCTTTGTGTTTTTCACCCAAATGCATCCTATGCATTAAGGTGAAAAAACACTTTGCAGTCACCACCCCCCCCCCCGAGCCCCCGTTTTACTTACCTGAGCCCCGAATTTCCGAGGACGCGATCCTGCATCATTCTCCCCATGCCTGATCAGCTCTTCATTGGATAGATTGATAGCAGCGCATCCATTGGCTCCCGCTGCTGTCAATCAAATCCAATGACACGGTCATCGGGTAACCCCCTCGGGAGAGAGCTCTTGCGGGAAGGAGCCGCGAGAGCCGCTGTGGGACCCCAGAAGACGAGGATCGGGGCCGCAAAACGAACTGGAGTGTATATGTTTGTTATTTAAAAAAAAAATCAAAGCTTTAGTAACCCTTTGAGGCAAAATGTGTCCAAACACCTAAATACCGCATACGAGATGCTTTGGTGAATGGAGCCCACCATGGCATATTCACACATTGATTTGCTGGATCCATGAGCCTCAAAAAATGCAGGATTCACCACAAATCCATGGGATTGGCAAACCTGAACCCCATCCCTATCCCTTATATGGTAAATTTTGTGCAGAAGTGAGACCCATGCCTCACAGTAAACATAAAACTCAATTTTTTTTAATAACTTTTTTCCTGCTGGCTTTACCCTGCATGCATTTACCCTTTCTCTGATATTCAAACTTGTCTGTATGAAATCAGTGACAAACATGGTCCTGTTTTGTATCAGTTTCTAATTTGTGTCAGTTTTGTTCTCTTCTTCCTAACATCCTTTGTAACAAATTTTCTACTTCTATTTCTTTTTTTTCCAAAAGAGAAAAAAACGTTGATCAGCATTTTTAGGTTTACAGAAATACCTTTTGATTTTCTGCCTTGTTTTCATCAGCAACACCATCTTTCAAGATATAATAACACAGTAAAACAAATACAAAACAATATATGGCAAGCGGGAAAAAAAAAAAAATCATCCTCTGCCTCCTAGCCTGTAGGGAAAGACCATTAGTCAGTTCTTTTCAGGAAAATCCTTCATTTGTGAGATCAGAGTGCTTATTGATGAGTGACATTCACAGCTTTGTCACAGTTCTTTTGCAAAACTACATTATAATATATGTGTCCTAAAAAATAGATAATTTATATTCTTTCTATAAATGCAAAGGCATTAGCCACATATAGAAAAGCCCCATGGCATTTGTTCTGTGATATTGACTCCATCCTAGGCACAGCATTAGCTTATTCAGAATAAATCAGAATGCATGGTTTAATCTAACGGGATTATAAAACATGTTTTGAGTGCTCTACAAAAGGTCAAAACTCTTTTAACACTGACTATAAAGTAAACTTATTAGACATCCATATAAAAATTGTAGTCGCATATAAATCCTCGTTCAAACAACTGGCAATTATAGTTTAAATACTTTAATAATTTTCTATCTCTAGGGCACGCAACAGTAATTTTGAAGTTGAAATTTTATATTCCAAACTATCAGAGGTTACAAAAAGAGAAAAAGTCTCCTTTCAAAGGAACACACCAGAATTTTGATATGCGAAAACAAAAAAGTGATTTCAGATGTGTTGAGGTTGACCTTGAGAACTGATTCAGTTCCTAAACTCCAGAAACAAGTTAACATGTTAAATAATAAGGAAATATATTTACTGCTTCCAATATTCTGGTAGTTTTAAAAGACTTTAAAGACTTGGAATCTTCAAAAGACTTGATCTCATGCACAGGTGCCATTATCCGTGCTTCTTGATCCTCAATGATTCCAAATTATATAAAATAATTCTTCATTATAGAAATCTCAGAAACCTTATAAATGCAAACAGAACAAAAAAGAAAAGAAAAAGAAAATGACACACACATGACAAAAAATAAGTTGTTTTTTAGATGTAGCACATCAAATTATCTTTAAAATTGAGTTTGATTTACTTGAAAAGGTTTATTTGTAGCCAAAGACTATAGCCCAGTACACACAATGAGATTATTGGACGAATGATCTCTGTTCTTTTTGGATGTTAATCTTTATAATAAAAACAAATACGTTACTAAAGTACGTAAATTCTCGTATGACAGAATAAAAATTCAGAAGTGATGTAATGTGTTGTAGTGTATTTGTATTGTATTTTTGGACAAAAACTGTACTAATTAAATGAAAATCCTACAATCTGGTTTCGTAGGAGGAAAATTTTTGTGTTTTACCCTTTGTAAAAAATTTAACGTCAGCTGTGTACTAACAGATTATCGTATGAACATTTTGAAAGCGGTATTTTTTTGGATGATATTCTGATCGTGCGTGCGGGGCTTAAAGTTGTTCAAGTGTGCTAGTATCAATAGCCTTAGCACCACAAGATAGATTAACCATTTGCCGACCAGCCAAAGTCATTATACTGCGGCAGGTCGGCACGTTCCCGCTGTACATCGGCCCTTTAAGCAGGGATAGCAGGTGCGCACATGTGCCCGCTGCACTGCGAGGAAACCGATGCGCGTGGCCGGCGGTCGCGATGACTGCCGGCCACACGCGATCGTGGGCACGGGAGCCAGAACAGGGACGTGTGTGTGTAAACACATAAATCCCTGTTCTGTGAGGAGAAGAGAGACAGATTGTGTGTTCCTACTAGCTAGGAACAACGATCTGTCTTCTCCTCTAGTCAGTTCCTTCCCCCTACAGTTAGAAACACACATAGGGAACACAGTTAACCCCTTGATCGCCCCCTAGTGTTAACCTCTTCCTTGCCAGTGACATTTACACAGTAATCAGTGCATTTTTATAGCACTGATCGCTGTATAAATGTCAATGGTCCCAAAAATGAGTCAAAAGTGTCCGATCTGTCCGCCACAATGTCGCAGTCCTGATAAAAATCGCAGATCATCGCCATTACTAGTAAAAAAAAAATATATAATAATAAAAATGCCATAAAAATGCCATAAATCTTTCTTATAGTTTGTAGACGCTATAATTTTTGCGCAAACCAATCAATATACGCTTATTTATTACCAAAAATATGTATAATATATATTGACCAAAACCGATGAAGAAATTTGATTTTTAAAAACATTTTTGGGATATTTATTATAGCAAAAATTAAAAAAATATTGTTTTTTTTCTTTTTCAAAATTTCGCTTTTTTTTGTTTATAGCGCAAAAAATTAAAACCGCAGAGGTGATCAATTACCACCAAAAGAAATCTCTATTTGTGGGAAAAAAAGGATGTAAATTTTGTTTGGTTACAGCATCCCATGACTGCTCAATTGTCAGTTAAAGCGACGCAGTGCCATATCGCAAAAAATGTCCCATTCAGGAATGGGGTGAATTCTTCCGAGGCTGAAGAGGTTAAAGTGGTTCTAAAGGCAGAAGGTTTATTATCTTAATGCATTCTATGTATTAAGATAAAAAACCTTTTTAGTGTGCAGCAGCCCCCCTAATACTTACCTGAGCCCCATCTTGATCCAGCAATGTTGCACGATTGCCTCGGCTGTCTGGGACTCTCCCTGCTGATTGGCTGAGACACAGCAGTGGGTGCCATTGGCTCCCACTGCTGTCAGTCAAAGGCAGTGAGCCAATGAGGGGAGAGAGGGGGCAAGGCTGAGCTGCGGCTCCATGTCTGAATGGACACACAGAGCAGCGACTCGGCTCAAGTGCCCCATAGCAAGCTGCTTGCTGTGGAAGCACTCAGCAGGAGGGTGGGGCCAGGAGCGGTGGCGATGGACCCAAGAAAAGAAGGATATGGGTTGCTCTGTGAAAAACTATTGCACAGAGTGGGTATGCTCTGGAAGATTTTACCCCCTTCCTGACCAGAGCACTTTTTCCCTTTAACTGACAATTGCGCAGTCGTTCTTCGCTGTACCAAAACAAAATTTGCATCCTTTTTTTCCCACAAATAGAGCTTTATTTTGGTGGTATTTTATCACCTCTGTGGTCTTTAATTTTTGCGCTATAAACAAAAAAAGAGCGATAATTTAAAAATATATATATATATTTTTTTTACTTCTTGCTATAATAAATATCCCCCAAATTAAAAAAAAAAAAAAAAAAAAAATTCTTCATCAGTTTAGGCCAATATATATTCTTCTACATATTTTTGGTATTTTTTTTTGCAATAAGCGCATATTGATTAGTTTGCACAAAAGTTATAGTGTCTACAAAGTATGGGAAAGATTTACGGCATTTTTTATTATTTTTTTTTTTACTAGTAATGGCGGTGATCTGCTTTCTTTAGCGGTACTGCAACATTGCGACAGACAGATCAGAGACCTTTGACACTTTTTTGGGACCATTGGCATTTATACAGTGATCAGTGCTATAAAAATGCACTGATTACTGTGTAAATGTCACTAGCAGGGAAGGGGTTAACACTGGGGGCGATCAAGGGGTTAATTGTGTGTTTCCTCAGTGGGTTCTAACCGTATAGGGATAGGATTGACTAGGAGAAGAGATTTATAGTTTTTCCTACTTAGTAGGAACAAACGATATGGCTCCTCTTCCCTAACAGCACAGGGATTTGTGTGTTTACACACACAAATCCCCATGCTGGTGCTCGTGGCTGGTGGCGATCATGCCCACCGGCCACACGCATCAGGTCCATGCTTTACAGAGGGCGCACGCGCGTGCTCTCTGGTGGCCGCTAAAGGGAAGGATGTACCCGTACAGGATTTTGCTCAGGGGACCCATTCTGCCGCAGTATATCTGCGCAAGCCGGTCGGGAACCGGTTAAACAACTTGTATGTGATTGAATTTAGCTGGCACAGACTAGTCAGACTAGACTATCTGTGATGATATAGTACATTATGCAAACTCAAGCCCAACTAAATTGTACATTGGTATTCATATGTGATTGGGCAAATGTTCTCTTCCTTTTTTTTACAAAGCTTTATTTTCACTAGCTCCTTTACAACCAAAGATATTGAGATTATCATACTATTTTTTAAGTTTTTGATTTCCTTTTAGTTGACTTCAAAGTTTTCAGGCACAGAATATCACTGCTTTTTTCTGCTCATTCAGAGAATACAACAGGGAAAGGCGTGTTTCTCTTTTATTGAGAATAGTGGTTTGAGAAGGCTGCTCTGTGAAGTCATCAGTGTCTGGGGCCAGTAATCTGATGTGATTAAACTTTAGCCCTTTTACTTAATGATGCATGCATATGAAAAGCCACAAAATATCTCTTCATGTATCTCTTCTGATCACAGTTTGCTATTCAGATAACTGAAAGACCAGAAACAAAATAACCCATACACATATCAAGTAAAACGAGCATACAGGATATATTGGTGGAAATTAACATAGGCCAATGATTTCATCAGGATAAAATAATCACTTTAGCATGATAAAAGTACCAAAACCTGTTAAAGATTTTCTTCAGAAACAGTACAAGGATAAGTGACCATGTGAAAAATCAAGTGATGCTTAGCAAACAGATTTAATTTCACTAATAAAGACAGGGCTTTTTTTCAGCTGTAACATGGCTCCGCCTCCTACGGTGCTAGCCCTCTGCTTTCCGCTCACTGCTGTCACTTGTAAATACAGAAGCCCTGCTGAATTGCTTGTCTTCAGAGTAGGTGGTATCAAGATTCCAAAACTTAGTAAAAGAGAGTAAACAACTAGAATAATGGAAGGAAAATAAAAAACCTAGGTCTATGCCTAGAGAAACTTCCTGAAAATATGCACAACCAGTGCCAAGGAAGTTCAAGAAACTGGGGTGAAAAGTTTGTAAGACCTTAGGTGTAGGAATTCCTGCTGCTGTTTTTTAGTAAGAGTGGTGTCTGTTGGCGCGTTAAGGCAATGGGAGGTTCTGCTGATTTCCCTCATTGCTTTGATTCACGAGTGTGGCATCAGCCAATTCGGGAATGATGTCCCATCTGTGTAGTAGGTGTAGGCGTTCTTGCATTGAGTGATTGGTTCCGTTGTGGGTAATGGACATTTTGTCTGGTGCTATCCATTGATATTGTATGTGGTGGTTGTGGAGTGCGTCCGTGATGGTGTTGAGTTGTCTGTGGCGACTTAGAGTGTGCTGAGAGAGGTCTGAAAACATTTGTATTTGCCTATATCGGTATGGTAGAGCTCCCAGTGCTTTCATTCTTTGCATAACTTGTTCTTTAACATGAAATGGATTCTTATAATCACATCTCTAGGGACTGTGTTTGGTAAGGATGGTTTAGGTAGTCTATGAATGCGGTCAATGACCAATTCAATATTCTTTAGATCAGGCAGTAGAGATTTGAACAGGCCATGTGCATAAGAAGATAGGTCAGGGGGTTGGATTGATTCTGGTATCCCGTGGATCTTAATGTTATTGCAGATCTTTTAAATCTGCCAATTTATCTTTTATCCGCTTATTATCTTGCATATGGCTTTCTTGGGTGTCGATCATGTCATTTACAGTAGTAGTAATGTCGCCAATGTTAGTTTCAACGTGGGAAATTCTGTCCTCCATTACAGTGATGCTTTGGCCAAAGTTATGCATAAAATAAAGCATGTCTGCTTGGAGGGAACTCCTTAATGACATCAACATGTCTTTAAGTATGGTGTCCATCACAGGTTGTCCCATAGTGGGAAAGGAGGCAATGGGGTCATTTTGTGATGTTTGCAGGGTTAGCGTGGGAGGTATAGAAGAGGAAAAAGAGTGGCTCACCTCATAATCTGAAGCAGAGGGGTCCAATCTCATGAGATTGGACTTGGCTGGGCTGTTAGAAGCTGGGGAGTCTGGTGTAGACAACGGCGATCTTGATTCTGGAGGTGGAGGATCAGCTAGATCTCGCCTGGAGCTGGCCATCTGTCTGGGCTGCATAAAGGGGAGAGCCACTGGTGCTGCTCTGTGTGAGTCTGCCACTGCGCCATTTTGGCTGCATCCCTGTCAGTGGAGGATGCTGAGAGGTCATGAGATATAACGTGGGAGACATGAAAGGAGAGGAGTGAGGAGTGTCCCTTTTGTGTGGCTTTCAGGTATTCTTACCAACGGGCTAGTGTGGTGGAAAGTTAAATGTGTTTGCAAGCATGTGGTACCCAAATGGCTGGTGTTTTTGCCATGTTTGATCTGCTTGTGGCAGAGATTTGCTAAAAAGGTCCACACAGCTGAGCTGTGGGAAGTGGGCTGGGAGATAACAGCTTCACAACCTGATGGAATAGGGTGGCTGGTCTCTATTGTTCCATGATGGCTGCCTCTGGAGGACATCCTGTCTCGTTGGGGTTGTGCCTCCCCCTCACTTTCCTCCTCTGTTCTATTTGGCACCAAAGTCACATCAGTGACCTCATCAGCATCACCCCCTCCATCCTCATCATCATTGGAGCCAACTTGGCAATACACTGCAGGTGGGGGAACACAAATGCCAATTTGTTGTTTATCAGTGCTCTCCCCTCTCTGTATGCTCATATTACTCCCTTCCTCAACCTCGTCAAGAAGAAAGTGGCTGATACTGTGTTTAAAGAATTCTGCTGACTCCTCCATGCATGATGCTTGGGCTATGGCAGGAGTAGCTGAAGACAAGGAGGCAGAAAAATCTGCTCTGGTAGCTGCAGTGGTCCCACAATTCACATGATGACATTTAACAGATCAAGCCTAAACTAGCAGATCTGGACTGAAGAATCAATACCATTGGCCAGAATTGATGCAGTGCACCAGCTAATATCTGCATACCAGCCCTTAGTTCCTTTAAGCAAGGTAAGAATAGGCATAGCACATAGATGGGCCTCAACCAGCCCATCTGCCTTTGGAACTGACAGGAGATGTAATGCCAGCATACATTTCTACCATATTGGAAAGCATCCTTAGTACCACCATGATGCAATAGACTTTGTCTCCGGTATATTCCCAGTGTTCTCACACCCATGCAGCTGTCCTATACATGAGTAAGTATGTTTAAGGACCACAACCTTGGAGCTGTCCTGCAGCAAACTGCATGAAACCTTGCAAGGTGCTCTACTGAATATTAGGCATGCCTTAAACTTTGCTCTTTAAGAACACCTTCGCTTTGACATCTGAATTCACCAGCACTATGCGCTTTCTCACCATCCAGTGTTATTCCATATATCTCCAGCCCTAGAATACTACTAGTCAATGGAGACAAACTATTGCCCCAAATATCCCCCATATCATCAATAGAGTTAATGTACAGACCCAATATGAAAGGCCAATTGCTTAAAAAAACAACACTTGCAAACAATTCCACTCTCAATAGGATTTAGGAATCCCTCAATCTTATGGAAAATAATCATGTAAGTGTCTTACTATTCTTTTTTTGAATAGGCCTCTTTGATGGCTCCATGTGTTGCACTTACCTAATGCAGAAAACCAAATAAACATGAATTGTTGAAAAATAAAAAGCTGTTTAACAAAAATGAAGGTCCTAGCAACATAAAATAGTAAACAATATACCCCTAAAATGAATAAAAACAACTAAATATTGTACACCTGAAATAGAAGACCTTATATAATGTAAGTCTTGCAGAAAAAAAACATGCTAGAAAGTGACTGCTGACCTCAAATAAAAAAAGAAATAAAAAAAAAATCTAAAAAAGCAACAGGGTTTATTGCCCAAAGAGCTAGCAATTAGACATAAAGAGGAACTGTAGTCTGTTCACATAATTTGTAATAAAAACATCTTTGCCATTCTAAAGCTTTCCTCCAACCACTTTGCATATTATTTCATATATACTGTGATTCTGTACTTGCCAAATATGCTGCAGAAATCTCCCTCCACTAAGTCTGGCTGCAGCCATTTTAACTGTGGGCAGCTGAAGCTGCTGCCTGCTGCCTGTTCACTTCCTGAATTTACACAGACACACAGAAGCATACCTCCAGCTGTGCAGCTCCGCAGCTCTCATTGGCCCTCTTATGACTCCCCTCCCCACAGAGAGAGCTGTGCATGATGTCATAAGCCCAAGCTAACGACCAGACAAGAAACACAAAGTGGGCTGTATAAGGTATTTACTGGCAGAAAAAAAATGTTTTACTATCCAAAGTTAAAACAACAAGGGCAGAAGATATAATAGATGGAAAGATGGAAAAATTACTGAAGATCCACTTTAAAGGAGAGTTTCACTCCTAACTGACCCTTAACCTCTTCCCCTGAAGACTGACAACTTTCTCCATCCTTTCCCTAAAAGAGCTTGCAGCGCAATGACACTCCTGACTGCTCCCTACCCTCTCTTTTATAGTGATGATGCTGGTACATAATAATAATAAAACCTTATTATTGACCATTTTCAGCCACCTGACCTAAGTGCTAAAATCTTTGAAGTACACTAACGTAATAGCTAAGGGTGGCAAGCAAATTGCCCCAATAGTTCACTGGGACTAAGAGTTGCAAAAGGCTTGCAGTTTCCCTCGAAACTCAGAACTTACGTTTTATGGTTATCTTTACTATAAATGCACATTTGTATGTTAAATTTAAAAGGTCCTAAAGTATTCTCCTCAGGAGAATTAAATATTTGAAGTATATATTTCTGAACAGTAAGGTAATATTTTCTACAGAAAAAATACATATTGTAAAATGATTTGTTTAAAATAGAGTCCTTTTTGTTTGAATTCTAAAATGTTCAGATGGACAAAAAAATATCATACTTCTAATTTTGTATGCAGTTATCTGAGATTACAAAGTACATAAACAATGTATCATCAAAGAATGAAAAATTGGATGATATCAAACTATACTTGGCCTGGACCACAACATTAAATAGAATTTGGAAGATTGGCTCAGACTCTTTAGTCCCCTGCCAGTACCACCATAAATCTAATTTTTGGCTCATATTCCTTTATGCAATATGGATTTTTAAATCTTAGTTACCTCTGTTAAAAATTATGCTGTAATTGAAACTATAAAAATACATTGTCTGCAATACGTGGCAGCAATTCTACATTCATAATTTTAGAGTTTGGACATGGAACAAATCCATCTTGGATTACCTAATTAATCATAATCCTATAGAAAGGTAATGAATAATAAAGCACTTGTTGGTATGTCAAAAGAACACATTTCATATATGGAAATAGTTAAAGTATATCAGAAGGCAAAAAACTTTTTGGATTTGTCCTCACTCTTATTCTCAGTGACACTGGTTATCAGGGCAGTTAGAGTGACTCAGATAACAGTAATAACTGGACAGTAGTTTTAACCACTCTATCCCAAAAAATAATTCTGGATAAAGTGGTAGTAAACTCTTTATTGTTATATTTACCTACAGGTAAGCTTTTAATGAAGCTTACCAGTAGGTAAAATGAAAATGTGCTAAACGTGAACCATTTAGAAGATATTCTAGCGAACAGCAGCCGGTGAAGTCACCAGCGCATACGCTCTGAAGGAACAGCATACCTGTGCGATTCCTTCAGAGCTGTGTGCCACGGGGCGATTCCCACGTGCATGCAGTGTCGTCATCGTGGCTTGGCCAATCAAACGGACATATGTGGTGCATAGGCAAAAAGAAAGGTAAGGGAGGCCTCAGATGAGGGAACCCTAAAAGATAAAAATACAAAAAAGTTTATTCTGTTCAAAATGTAAAGAATAAAAACATTGCTCAAAGTGCTGAGAAATGAAATAACGTCTTCACTGGTTACAGTTAATGAAATTCCACACTTCTAAAGTGGAGTGTGGTACACAGACAATGGACATAAAGACATATAAAAACAAATTACGTACATATAACAACAAGATGTCCGGACGCCAAATCACCATACACACAGGAGTGTGGAGAAACTGTGAATGTAAAGAACCCTCTGTGTTCCAAGAAACGGATATCAAATACTAGGACTCATGAAATGGTATCACAATCTATTAATCAGTGTATGGAGCCTCAGAGTCCACACGTATCAGTGATACATATACTATAGTTAGAGGAAAATATATGGAATTTGCTCCTGTTGCTACAGTACTTGTTGAGTCCTGAAGGATGAGGATTGTGTTCTAAAGGTTATAATAACCACTTGAAAAATGCACAGAAGTTACTGCTAAACTGTCTACTGATTGCTGAAGGGCAATAAATCCTTTGGACACAAAGTAGGTGCCTGTGTGTGTCATGTTCTTCCAGTTCCTAAATTCACTGGTATACAAGGTGCAGTTATATGTACATCAGTCAGGTGCTGACACAATAATTTCAGCAGCTAACCGTGCCCAAAGGTACTGACCACAGTAGAGTTAAGTCCCACTTGGTAAACAATGGGGATGAGCCGAACACCCCCGGTTCGGTTTGCAGCAGAACATGCGAACAGGCAAAAAATTTGTTCGAACACGCGAACACCGTTAAAGTCTATGGGACACGAACATGAAAAATCAAAAGTGCTAATCTTGAAGGTTAATAATAATAATAATTGTCATAAAAAGTGTTTGGGGGCCTGGGTCCTGCCCCAGGGGACATGTATCAATGCAAAAAAAGTTTTAAAAACTTCAGGAGCAGTGATTTTAATAATGCTTAAAGTGAAACAATAAAAGTGAAATATTCCTTTAAATTTTGTACCTAGTGGGGGTGTATAGTATGCCTGTAAAGCAGCACTTGTTTCCCCTGTTTATAACAGTCCCTGCACAAAATGACATTTCTAAAGGAAAAAAAGTCATTTAAAACTACTCATGGCTATAATGAATTGTCGGGTCCCGGCAATACAGATAAAAGTCATTGAAAAAAAAAACAAGTCCATTACCAGGCCCTTTGGGTCTGGTATGAATATTAAGGGGAACCCCAAACCCAAAAAAAAAAAAAATGTGTGGGGTCCCCCCAAATTCTATTTCTAGGCCCTTTAGGTCTGGTATGGATTTTAAGGGGAACCCCACACCAATATTTAAAAGAAAATTGGCGTGGGGTTCCCCCCAAAAATCCATACCAGACCCTTATCCGAGCATGCAACCTGGCAGGCCGCAGGAAAAGTGGGGGGGATGAGAGAGTGCCCCCCCTCCTGAACCGTACCAGGCCACATGCCCTCAACATGGGGAGGATGTCCCCCACAACCACCGGTCAAGGGTTGTGGGGATGAGGCCCTTGTCCCCATCAACATGTTGAGGGCATGTGGCCTGGTACGGTTCAGGAGGGGGCGTGCTCTCTTGTCCCCCCTCTTTTCCTGTGGCCTGCCAGGTTGCGTGCTCGGATAAGGGTCTGGTATGGATTTTTGGGGGGAACCCCACGCCATTTTTTTTCATTTTGGCATGGGGTTCCCCATAAAATCCATACCAAACCTGAAGGGTCTGGTATGGATTTTGAGGGGGACCCCTACACCATTTTTTTTTTAAATTTGGCGCAGAGTTCCCCTTAATATCCATACCAGACCTGAAGGGCCTGGTAATGGACTGGGGGGGGAACCCATGTTGTTTTTTTCAATGACTTTTATCTGTATTGCCAGGGCCTGACCTTTAATTATAGCCGCGAGGAGTTTTAAATGACTTTTTTTTTTCTAATTAGAAATGTCATTTTGTGCAGGGACTGTTATAAACACTGGAAACATGTGCTACTTTACAGGCATACTATAGACACCCCCCAGGTACGAAATTTAAAGGAATATTTCACTTTTATTGTTTCACTTTAAGCATTATTAAAATCACTGCTCCCGAAAAAACAGACGTTTTTAAAATTTTTTTTTCCATTGATACATGTCCCCTGGAGCAGGACCCAGGTCCCCAAACACTTTTTATAACAATGCCATGCATATAAGCCTTTAAAATTAGCCCTTTTGAATCTTCATGTCCATGTCCCATAAACTTTAACAGGGTTTGTGTGTTCGAACAAATTTTTTGCCTGTTTGGCAAGTTCTGGTGCGAACCGAACTGGGGGGTGTTTGGCCCATCCTTACAAAGGATGTAAGTAAACACTTTACCTGTGTCAAGGTATGTTCTTCAACATCTTGTCCACTGTGTTCAGAAAGATAGCGAAGACTTTCAAAGTACCAAAGCCTTGGCACATAAATCTCCTCTGCTGCCATAACGCACCTTATTGAAGCTACAACAAAGTATTACTCTACATTACTTTTTTCGAATATACAGATCAATTTATAATTAATATGTTAAATATTTCTTTCAACTACAGTCTTGAATATATTAGTACATTCTATCTCATTTAGGTCCTTATAACTTTCATTAGGATATATTCTGTAGACCCTATTATTTGTTATTTTTCTATATTTGTAATAATTGGACAAATATCAACAACATGTATTACATATGATCTGTATGTGACTAATACATATGTCCAATAAAATACTTTGACAAGAAAATCTCCTCTGCTGCTGTTCTTGACCTTTTTGACGCCTTGATTTTATTGAGCTCTTTGCGGAAAACTTTGCAGAGATTATTGATTTTATTGCGAACATATACTACATCTGCATTTAGGCATACACTTTTGTACACTTCAGCCAATTTTGTCATTGCCTCATGTCTTTTTGGCTTATCAGAGTATTCTTTAGAATTGTTCTCCACAAACAAGGCATCTGCCTATATAAATCAATGAATTGTGGCATAAACTCTGGTGAGGTGAATTTGCCTGTCATGACACTTCTGCAAGACACAAATCACATTAAAAAAAAGTCGGCATATGTCCTGACAAACTTTCTCTAAACTTTGCAGTATAAGACCTGAAACCCACAAACACTATGAGCTTTATCAAGGGTCTCTAAACTTTCTAAACAGAGGGCCAGTTTACTGTCCTTCAGGCTTTAGGGGGGCCAGACTGTGGCCAGTGGGAGTAGAAACATCCCCAATGTCATCGTCAGTAAATGATCTTCCATCATTGATTTTAGAGGGAGAATTGTGCCCCATCATTGGTGTCAGTGGGAGGAATGGTGACCCAACATTGGTGTCAGTGGGAGGAATGGTGCCCCATCATTGGTGTCTGTTGAAAGAATAGTGCACCAAGGGCCAGATAAAGCCAAGCAAAGGGCCACATCTGGTCCCCGGGCCACAATTTGGAGACCACTGAGTTGAATATTATTTAGAAATATATAAAACAAACTGTACCTTCAGTCATTGCTAAGTTAGGATCCTCGAGCGCGAAAATGATCCATAATTGATATGTGTTGGCATCTCCGGGAAACATCTTTCCACGTTTTATACACAAAGCATGCGTCAAACTCCACCCCTGTCCTGTTTTCTAGTGTATTCCCTGCCTCTTCTCTTTCAGGGTAGTGGGAGAGAGAATGGCGGCGAGACAGCAGGTGTGTGGTGAGAGCAGCAATGAAGAAAACCAGGAGAAAGCTACTTCCAGATCCAGGAGGAGCAATAAGGCCACAAATATATCCTTTGAAGAAATTGTGGACACGGTGAACATCTTAGTTTGGACAGATTATGATGGGAAGCATGGACCTTGCAGAAAGCCAAATGCCAGAAAGGCCAAGATCATGGTGGTAGTAGCAAATATTCAAACGAGAACTTTAGAGGGGTTTTTAAACTAGGTGACAGGGGGGAGGGTCCAGAGATAGTGAGAGTCAGCGGGGAACATATTCTAAAGGGTAGTATTAGGGGCATTAGTGGTAGGGTAACCAAAGAACATAAACCCAAGGTAAGTATAGTAGCAAGTCCTAGTTGCAATCTGGGAACACCCAAGAGGATAGTATGTGACCGGTCAAATAATATTAATGCATTAAAGTGTCTGTTCACCAACGCCAGAAGTCTGCCAAGCAAAATAGGTGAGTTGGAAGCTCTGGTGCATGAGGAGAGCTATGATGTAATCGGTATTGCTGAAACTTGGCTTCATTCCTCACACGACTGGGCTATTAATATTCCTGGCTATGCACTCTTTCGGAAAGACAGGGTAAAAAGGAAGGGTGGAGGGGTCTGTCTCTATGTGAGAAGTGATCTCAAAGCAAGTGTGAAAGAGGACCTGGTGGATGGAGAGTGTGATGAGTCTGAAGCATTATGGGTAGGACTGCATACAGATGTGCGTAGTTCAAAGCTAATCATTGGAGTTTGTTATAGACCACCCAATGTTAATGAGGAGTTAGAGACTCAGCTCCTTGCACAGATGGAAAGGGCTGCAAGGGCTGGGACGGTGATAATAATGGGGGATTTTAACTACCCAGAAATTGACTGGAGTAATGGAACTGCTGGGACAGTTAAAGGGCAAAAATTTATAAACCTATTGCAGGACAATTTTATGGTCCAGTTTATTGAGGCCCCAACTAGGAATGATGCTCTGTTGGACCTGGTAATCTCCAACCATGCAGAGCGTATTACTAATGTTCAGATAAAGGAACACCTGGGTAGCAGTGACCATAACATGATTTCATTTGATGTTAGTTGTAAGCAAAAATCACATACAGGAAAGATAAAAACACTTAATTTCAAGAGAGCAAATTTTCCAAGGATGAGTGCTGCTCTCCAGGACTTAGACTGGGAAGGAATATTGGCATCAATGGGCACAGAACAGAAATGGGAATTCTTCAAAAAGACTGTTTGTGAACTCACTGCAAAGTATATTCCCATGGGCAATAAGTTTAAAAGGCTAAAAATAAAACCTATGTGGCTCACTGACAAAGTTAAAAAAGCTATAAACTATAAGAAAAGAGCTTTTAAAAAATATAAAAATGAGGGAACACTAGTGTCATTTAAATGTTACAAAGAATATAACAGGATATGTAAAAAGGAAATCAAGGATGCAAAAATTCAAAATGAACGACAGATTGCAAAAGATAGTAGGACAAACCCCAAAAAATTCTTCAAATATATTAATAGTAAAAAGGTCAAGTCTGAGCATGTAGGCCCTTTACAAAATAATCTAGAGTGGGTGACTGGGGACAAAGAGAAGGCTAATTTATTAAATACTTTCTTCAGTTCTGTGTATACAAAGGAGCATGGGGGAGCTCATGTCCAAAATGGGGGTGGTAGTGACACAGCCCCAAATCCACAATGGCTCAAAAGTGATATGGTCCAGAAATATTTAGATGGAATAAAGGTGGATAAAGCACCTGGACCAGATGGCATACACCCACGGATCCTAAAAGAATTGAGCTCTGTAATTTCAAAGCCATTGTATTTAATTTTTAGGGACTCATTAATGACAGGAATAGTACCACTGGATTGGCGCAGGGCCAATGTGGTGCCTATATTTAAAAAGGGAATTAAGTGTTTACCAAGTAACTATAGACCTGTTAGTTTAACTTCTATAGTTGGGAAAATACTGGAGAGATTAATAAAAGACCACATAGATGAGTTCTTGCTGGAAAAAAACAATTTAAGCAACAGACAGCATGGATTCATGAAAGACAGAAGTTGTCAAACAAACCTGATTTCTTTTTATGAAGAGGTAAGTAAGACCTTGGACAGAGGGGTGGCAGTGGACGTGGTATACTTGGATTTTGCAAAAGCGTTCGATACAGTTCCCCACACACGGCTCATGTGTAAGGTAAAGTCTACAGGATTGGAAATATCAGTTTGTAAATGGATAGAAAACTGGCTAAAAGACAGAATTCAGAGAGTAGCGGTTAATGATTCTTACTCTGAATGGTCCAAGGTTATCAGTGGTGTACCTCAAGGTTCAGTGCTGGGACCCTTACTTTTTAATATGTTTATAAATGATATTGGGTCTGAGATCAAAAGTAACATTTCTGTCTTTGCAGATGACACCAAGCTATGCAGTGGAATAACGTCCTTACAGGATGTCGCCAATTTACAAGCCGACCTCAATGCTCTGTCTAATTGGGCGACTATGTGGCAGATGAGGTTTAATGTTGATAAATGTAAAGTTATGCACTTGGGGGCTAATAATATGAATGCATCATACATACTAGGGGGAGTACAACTGGGGGGATCCGTAGTGGAGAAGGATCTGGGGGTTTTGGTAGATCATAAGCTCAATAATGGCATGCAATGCCAAGCTGCGGTTTCCAAAGCAAGCAAAGTCCTTTCTTGTATTAAGAGAGGTATGGTCTCCAGAGAGAGAGATATCATTTTGCCCCTGTTCAAATCAGTAGTAAGACCTCATCTGGAATATGCAGTTCAGTTTTGGGCCCCAGTTCTCAAAAAGGATATTGGGGAACTGGAGAAAGTGCAGAGAAGGGCAACCAAACTGATAAGAGGCATGGAGGAGCTCAGCTATGAGGAGAGATTAGAGGAACTGAATTTATTCTCTCTTGAGAAGAGGAGATTAAGGGGGGATATGATCAACATGTACAAATATATAAGGGGTCCATATAGTGAACTTGGTGTTCAGTTATTCACTTTACGGTCAACACAAAGGACAAGGGGGCACTCTTTGCGTCTAGAGGAAAAGAGATTTCACCTCCAAATACGGAAAGGTTTTTTCACAGTAAGAGCTGTGAAAATGTGGAATAGACTCCCTGCAGAGGTGGTTCTGGCCAGCTCAGTAGATTGCTTTAAGAAGGGCCTGGATTCTTTCTTAAATGTACATAATATAACTGGGTACTGACATTTATAGGTAAAGTTGATCCAGGGAATATCCGATTGCCTCTCGGGGGATCAGGAAGGAATTTTTTCCCCTGCTGTAGCAAATTGGATAATGCTCTTCTGGGTTTTTTTTGCCTTCCTCTGGATCAACTGTGGGTATAGAATTGGGTATATGGGATTGTACGATATATGTTTATTTTTATTTTTTACGGTTGAACTGGATGGACTTGTGTCTTTTTTCAACCTGACTAACTATGTAACTATGTAAAGTTGTGAAAATTCTGCACAGGAATTTTGGGGTACGACGAAACAAGGAACAGTTGAGAAAACACTGATCAGACCTTCAATTGGAAATGCACATTAAATGCATTTGTTCTGCACTATTTTGATTTAACATAAGCTCAGTAGATTGTTGTATAGATGTGTTTGTAACTACTGAAATGTCAACTATATTCAGTGTCAGTAGAGGACCAGCAGCTTTTACGCATTTGGACACAGGAGCACCAGTGTGGGACACCATAACACCCTTGTTATAGTGTCCCACACAGATGCTCCAGTGGATACTAGGGGTGTGAAACTTGCACAAAACAGATAAGTGTTCCTGCTTTGGAAAGGGCAAAAAACATGTAGGCAGCTTGGATCTCTGCCAAAACAGACAATTGAAAGACACTTCAAAACAATGTTTTATATGACTATTTCTAGCCTAACATATTTTGTCAGCTAAGTATACCTTTTTTGGATTCACATAGGGGAGAAAAGAAGAGGAACATCTGAGCTGTATATGGACAACAATAACCCGGCACCTCCTGAAGATCCAGAAAGTCAACTCACCAGACACCCTGAAGAAGATGTTGATGGTGATGTGCAGGAAGTACTGTGTGAAGTTCTGGAAACTGTGTTGACCACAGGTCAGTGTCTGAGACCACAGCTTCAAGTAAAGGATGGATTCCTGCATATTTCTAATACATGGTGTGTTTCATATTTTTTAGGTGATGTGGATGTTTTGGAAGACAAAACTCCCTTCAGCAGTGCAAGTGCCCAAATACTTATCAGTGAGCTCTTGGTGTGCAATAGGGAATTGGAGAAAATTAAAGAAAACATGCATGATCTCCAAAACAGAGTTATCAACATCATCAATTTTTTAGCTAAAATTTTAAAAGCAAACTTTTTTTGTTTTACATTATGTTCTACATGTGTTTGTACAGTTTTACATTGACTAACCTTTGCACATTTTTGGAATAGTTGCAACTGTTATATTTGAATGTACAATTTCACTTTAGCAAAAGATTGACATATGAACCCGCAACTCGATGACTCGTCATTATCTTTTTTGTTGCCTACATCATGTTAAACAGGATCAAACCGATGCGTTTCAGCACTTGCAGCTTCCTCAGATGAATAATTATGCTTTAATTGAAGCACATCATCTTGGTTCCTATTTACCTAAATTGGGAGAAAAAGAGGGATTGCCAGCTCCTATTTTAACTTTGCCCGTTTCTCAGGGTGGTTGGCTCCCCCAGCTACAGCACCAAATTGGACACATTACATTGTTGAATATGGTGGGGTAGCTTGGCCAAAAGTATTGTCATTTACAAAAAGCTTAAAGGTGTGCTTTCACACATTGTAAAAGTTTCCTGGTTTTGTATATTACTGTTTCCCCAAAAAACTTTAATACCTTCAACAGTTTTATGTACATGTTTACCTGTAATTTTTGGAGTTTTATAAGAAAGTTTTATAAGAAATGTGGCTGTTAGACAAGTTACATATTAAAATGTATGACACAACTTTGTGTCTGTCCTTGCTTCTTTAGGAATGCTGTATTTTGTTTGCAGGAAAGTACAAATACTTACTTTGATAAATTGGGATGCAAATAGGTTTGGGCAACAAAGTCTTATGTGGCGAGTGCAAAAAATGAATATAATTCAGCATATAAACCAAGCAGATTACAGGTTTTCTAGACACTGATTAGTTAAACAAATTAAGTTAGAAGCTGATTGGCTCCCATGCATATTCGCAGTATAATCTGTGATGAATTCACATCTCAAACTCAAGTAATGCATAAATCCAAAAGGTATGACTTTATTGACAGCAAATTTACAAACAACACATTAATGTCCAAGTGAAAACTAAACCAAAAAACACCTTAACCTTCTTGGTCAGGTCACCTACATATCAGCCTGCCAATCCACTGCCCCTATTCCTACAAAATAATTATTGTAATTATTTTGGTTTGCCCTTGCACTTTGGGAGGCCAAGCTTGTATGGGCAATAGCAATGGGTGTAAGCCCCTCAATGGGATCATGGGCTTCTTGCACTACGATTCTTCCTGGCACAACAGGGTCCTTTTCAAATGGTAGTGATGTCATGTACCTGTCTGCATGCCTACGGAGGTAGTGGTGCAGGATGCAGCAGCACAGCACAATATTGTCTACCTTGTATAAGGCCAGATTTATAGATGTTAAAAATAATCTGAACCTGTTGGTCATGATCCCAAATACATTCTTCACCCCTCGGCATTCCCTGGAGAGCCGATAATTAAAAATCTTTTGCTCAGGGGTGAGGTTGCGCATTGGATAGGGTTTTAGCAAATGTTCCCCAAGTGCAAAAGCCTCATCAGCCACAAAAACAATGTTAAGCTGCTCAACATTCTCTTCACATGGAGGCAGATGCAGAGTTCCATTTTTCAGACTGTGAGAAAATTTTCTTTGCTCAATCACACAGCCATCTGAATTGCACCCATTTTTGCAGATATCCCAAAAATAAATTCATAATTGTCATTCACAATTGCCATGAGAACAATACAGAAAACCCCTTATAATTGTAAAAAAATTCTCGGGGGAACTGGGCAGCAACTTCTTTCCACTGCTGAGGGCTGGATGGAAACTGTAAGTAAAAACAGAAAATAAGTTTACAGTAGGCAAGTATTTTAAATATGAATGCATTCAAGCATGAATTGACATGAACTTATCAAAAAAAAAAACAAGATTAGATAAAACCTAACAAAATGTTTCATACCTTAATATATTCAGGCTGCAACACTTTAATGAGGGCCAAGCATGTCTCTGGTATGATCACTCCCAGAGCTTTTAGGGGAGATGCCAGTGGTAAACTTAAGATCCTGGGGGCTTCTCTCTGTGGCAAAGTATCTTAAAATGGCAATGAACCTTTGCTCCAGATTGATGGGATATCGCATTAATGTATCCCTTTTCAGGATATAGGGGGAAACAACTGTCAACAGCTGATAAAAACAGTCATCAGTCATCCTGAGATAATTGCGATAATCATTGGGATTATTCTCCTGGAGCTCATGGAGAAGGAACATATGGGAAAACTTCTCCCGTTGATGCAACCAAGTTTTGCACCAGCTTCTCCTCTTCTGTTTTTTTGTTTTTTTTAGCACTTGACTTAGCCCCAATATTCCAATCCCAACAATAGCAAGAACTGTAGCATACACCATGGAGTGCAGTTGATGTTTTTTTTTTTAATACAAACGTTTTTTATTGAGTATAGTCATAAAATAAAGGTACAAAACTTATCGGGATGCAACCCACTCATATAAAAGAATATATCTCATACATATCATGTCACAATTGGGGGCAGTGGCTCTGCATGGAACGCAGAGCCATGCCCATTGCAGGTTATTCAGGGTGCAGCCCGGGATCAAGTAATAAGAAGAGAAAAATCCTATACAGTCATAGAAAGGAGCCCGAGAAAGGCAGGAATTGAAAGAATCAAATTCTGAGTAGAAGAAAGAGATAAGATTAGAGAAAAGAGAGGTGTAGACGTGCAGAAAAGGGAGAGAAAAGAAGAAAGTCAAAACTTTGAAAAACAACCTTATTAACTGCTGCTGTGAATAAGGATAAATCAACTAACCCAATTCTTAAAAAATTGATATACACAATGTTGCGCCGTCTTCAACTGTCAGTGCCTCCTCTTCCCGCCCCCCCAGCGCTAGGCCCTTGGGAGGCGAGAGAATCCCCAGGTTCCTGGCCGACCTGAAAAGAGCTTGAGTCCCATGAGAACCGAACCCTGGCTATACCATAGCCCCATCTGTGGACCACGCAGCCCGATTAGTATGGAAAATCTGCATGGTGTCCATGATGGTGTGATGGATCCTCTCCATAAGACGGATGGACTCCATACGATGAAGGACCTGTGACCATGGAACCAACTGGGATCGCCAATTCAAGGCAATGGCCCAGTGGGCCGCACAGAACAGGGTATTCACCAATTTTTGGGTAGGTGGGGGTAGACCAGGGATAGGGGCAAAGAGCAAACACATTGGTGCTGTCAGATCTAGGATAACACCCGTGATCCCCGCCACCCTGGAGGCCACCTGGCCCCACAGGGGCCGGAGATGGGGGCAGCTCCAAAACGTGTGGATCCGAGTACCAGGGGTCTGGCAGTCCCTAAAGCATGTTTCTTTAACTAATGGGTAAAATTTGTGAACCCTATCAGGGGTGAGGTACCACCTTGTATGTAACTTCAGGGCCGTCTCCTTAGTGGCGATAGAACGGGTACACTTGTGCATATTCTGGAGCATGTCACTCCATTCATCCGGGAGAAACTCTATGCCCAGGTCGGCCTCCCAACGCAACATAACAGAGGACTTTGCAGGGAGCTGAGAATCATTCAGGGATTGGTAAATAGTAGAGATCGTACCCCCTTCCCTAGAGCGGCTCTGGCAGAGTGTCTCATATGAGGTAAAGGAGATTCGGGCATTAAATGTAGCGAGGGATTCAAAAAAGTGCCTAATTTGCAAGTATCTAAAGAATTCCGTTCTAGGGGCCTCAGTCTGCTCCTGGAGTTGTGCAAATGAACAGAAATGGGAGTTTTGTGTCAGTGCCGTTAGTGTCAGGAGAGCGTTTTGTGTCCACCAACAAATATTCTCCGGGGAGCGAAAAGCAGGGGGAAAGCACGGTGTGCCCATAAAGGAGGCCAGGGGGGCCTGTCTGACCTAAGTTTAAATTTGTGATGATATAAGGACCATAGATGTATTGCCTGACCTACTATATTATTCAGAGAACCAATCTCCCTGGGTCTCAGGCCGGACTGCCATAGGAGGCCTGGGAGGGAATATGGGTCGACGGAGGACACTTCAAAACAGAGCCAAGGGATACTATCTGGTGCGGCATGCCATTGTGCCGTCTGTGCCAACCTGGCCGACAGGTAGTACATCCAAATGTTGGGTAGTCCCAGTCTCCCTTGTGACATGGGTCTATGTGTAATAAGTCCGCCATATCTGGGGCGTTTATTGTTCCATATGAACCCATTAATCTCCTGTTGGATCTGTACTAGTGTCTGACGAGACACATACAAAGGAAGGGCCCTAAAAAAGTAAAGAAATTTTGGTAAAATGGACATCTTGACCGCCGTGACTCTACCAAGGAGGGTGATGTGGAATGAGGACCAGAGGCGCAACCATTGTCTAACCTTGGCAAAGGCCTGGGGGTAGTTAGCGTTATAAAGTGCTCTAAGGGATGGGGCCAGCCTAATACCTAGATACTGGAGGGTGTTATTTGATATTGTGAAGCCAAAGGAGGATTTAAGGGCCGAAGCAGCTCCAGAAGGGATGTTGATTGGGAGGGCAGAACACTTGGCCAAATTAACCCCTAGGCCGGAGAATGCATGGAAGGATTGTAGTGTGGAGATCAAGTTGGGAAGTGAAACAACTGGGTCCTGGAGGAACATCAGGATGTCATCAGCATATAGGCTCAGTTTATATTCTCCGTCACCCTTCTGATAACCTCTAATGTTGGGGTCCATGATGATCGCCCTAGCCAACGGTTCTATGGCAAGAGCAAACACCAGAGGGGACAGAGGGCAGCCCTGGCGAGTACCCCTCCCCAGGGGGAAGTAATCTGAGGGGCAACCTGGAAGCCTGATGCGCGTAAGGGGATTGTGGTACAGTGCTTTAAATCCGTGGACAAACTCCCCCAAAAAAACAAACTTAGCCAGGACTGCGTCAACATAGGGCCATAGGACGCTATCAAAGGTCTTGTGTATATCCAGGCCCAACAAAAAGGACCTTGCGTGAGAAAAGGTCTGCGTCCTGGATAATGTCTGTCGCCAGGCGGATGTTGTCTGTGATTTGCCTAGTGGGGATGAAACCGGTCTGTTCAGGGCCAATCAGGGAGGAGTAACGGGGGCCAACCTATCAGCTAACACCCGGCCCAGAATTTTTATATTGTTGTTCAAAAACGAAATTGGTCTGTAATTCTGGGGGAGAGAGTGGTCCTTGTTGGGTTTAGGAATTAGGGTCATGTTGGCTGCAAGCATGTCAGACGGGAGTGTATGGCCTTGTAGAACATGGTTGATCAATTTGGTCAATTTAGGGACCAACGTGCCTGCAAATTTTTTGTAGTACGTAGCTGTGTATCCGTCTGGGCCCGGGGCCGTGGAGGAGTTTAGGGACTTTAATCACTGCAGTGACCTCCTGTTCTGTGCATGGGGCATTCAAGGTGGACAATTGTTCCTGGAAAAGGGTCGGCAGGTGGAGGGAGTCTAGCCAGGCCTCTACTCCCGCCGGAGGGGGGGAGTCCGGGGCAGATAACAGGGAGCTATAGAAGGAGGTAAATGTGTCAAGTACCTTCCTGGGGTGGGAGACCAGCTGGCCAGAGGTGTCTCGTATTTTATAGACGTGAGAGGGCTGAATAGATTGATGCAACTTGCGGGAGAACATAGCAGTGGCTGCGTTGCTATGTAAAAGGAATTTCGCTTTGGCCCACCTAATGGATTTCTCCGTACGGTCTGAGAGGAGAGTATCCAGTTCCACTCTTTTTAAATCTATTTGCCTGAGAATGTCAGGGGAGTGGGATTGTGAGTGTACGTTATAAAGTTTAGTAAGGTCTTCCAGTAGGGATTTGATTCGGGATAATTTATGTTTCTTTTTGATGGAAGCCAATTCTATCAACCGGCCCCGCAGTACTGCCTTGTGGGCAGCCCACAGAGTCCGAGGGGAGATAACCTCCACATCATTCAGCCAAAAGTACTCCTCCAGCTGGTCTGTCACCTGTCCAACAGTGTCCGAGTCTGTCAATAGGGTGTCATTCAGCCTCCACAAAGCCGTCAGGGGGGAACGGCCATTATGGGAAGTTTTAAAAGACAACATCTGGTGATCCGACCAGGGACAGGGGTGTATAGAGGCTGATGAGGAATTGGCTAGTAAGATTGGAGTGCTAAGAATGTAATCTATCCTCGCATAACTGTCATGGGGACATGAATAGTGCGTGTATTCTCTCGCTCCTATATTCAATGCACGCCATGTATCCAGGAGCTGTAAAGTCTCTAGGGACTTCACTAGGGACCTGGGGAAGGCCTTAGATGAGTGAGTAACCCTGCTCCTGTCCAGATTAGGGTGTGCAACCAGATTAAAGTCTCCTCCCACAATCATGTGGGGAGAGGTATATCTGTCCAGCGTCTGAAAGAACTACCTAAAAAAGGAATCCTGGGCATTATTTGGAGCATACACATTAGCGACTGTCAAGGCCTTGCCCTGAACCTCCCCTTGAAGGATCAGGAACCTGCTGTCAGGGTCCTTGTATACATGTTTGACATCAAAAAGTGTAGCATTTCTGATAAATATGGCAACTCCCCTGGTCTTGGAACCGCATGTGGTGAAGTAATGCAAATTAAAAGATTTATCAAAATACTTGGGGTGGGACTCCTTAGAGAAATGAGTCTCCTGTAAGAGCACAATGTCAGCCCCCAATCTTTTATAATCTCTAAAGGCCTTCCTCCTCTTATGTGGGGAATTAAAGCCTCTTACATTATGTGATACTACCTGCAGCCCCATTTTATATAAGTGGTAAGAATCGATTGGGGTATATATGTTGGGTATAGGGCAAATCCTATGTGTATTATAAGCAGCTCCAAAACCAGAAGGGCCAGCCCAACTCCCTGACCCGACATTAAAGAGATCCTCAGCAGGTTAGGTAAGGCAGCAAACCAACAGATGATAAATTGGGAAAAAAAACATGTGAAGCAGCAAGAAAAGAAACATAATAACAAGAGCCTGGATGGAGAGGCCATCCAGGCCAGTACTACCAAGTTCAGTGGACTGTAAACAACAGTCCTCCACGTGCACTCAATCTCCCCCATAACAGAGGGGGGGAAGAGAAAGTGGCAAGAGTTCAGTTCTAGGTCTCTCCCAATACACAGAATGGGAATGGCGGGAGAGAGATACTTCTAGTCTCGAAAACTAACGTGGGTGGGGGGTAAACAAAACTCTGCGTGAGGAGTGGCAGAATGCCGAGGAGAGGAGACCAAGGGGCTCAGGCAACAACAATCAAAGCGCCCAGTAAACATCAGGGACCGCCAGGGAGCAAACATAAGCGTGAAAAGTACCTGGGGTCTAACCGTCAAATTTGCCGAGGGGGGATAGCTGAATGGTATTTGACTCGCATACCTGCTTGTACCATGGGACGTTGTCGTTGAGGGGATCCATGGTTAACTGCCTCTAGGGGTTACGGTGTGATCTGCGTCCTCGCTGGGGGGGCGGCGTGGCCCAGATTGGCGATGGGCGAGGGGTGGGGGGGTGCCTCGGTGCGTTCTGTGGTTCTAGTAGGCCCAGCTTTACCAGGAGAGACTTACCCTCCAACACCGTAGTGGCGGTATACGTCGAGCCGTTGTGCGGGACCGTTAGCTTAAATGGGAAACCCCATCTGTAGCGAATCCTCGCTGTCTGAAGGACTGAGGTGATCTCTTTCATCTGACGTCGCCTCTCTAGTGTCGTCGGGGAGATGTCCAGGTAAATCTGGACGGTGACCCCGTCAAGCTGTATTCGTGGGGTGTTGCGAGAGGCACGTAGAACTTCCTCCTTCACCAAGTAGTCCTTAAGGCACATCACAACATCCCTAGGGGGCTTCTCGGGAGGGGGCCTGGCTCTCAGGGCTCTGTGGAGCCTGTCACAAATGAAGGCTTCATCCGGTCGCTCTGGGAGGAGGGAGTGAAATAATCTCCTAATGGCGTCGGGTAAATCTGTGACCATTTCTGGGAGGCCCCGCACCCTAATATTGTTCCTCCTGTTGCGGTTGTCCAAATCTTCCAGGGAATTCTGCAGCTGGACAACCGTATCAGTGAGCAGCTCATGGTCTTTGCGAAGGTCCACATATGCCAGCTGCAGCTCATCGTGCTTCACCTCCAGCACATCCGTCCTCCCGCCAAGAGTAGCTATCTCCTGGGAGAGGGTGCTGGTGGATTTGTGAAGTTCTGCTTGGAACTTGCGGGCGAGTTTCTCGTACATCGTGGACAGCCTGTGGTCTAAGTCTGCCTTTGTGAGGTGCTGCGTGTACTCACTCAGATCCGAGACCGCCGACACTGCAGAAGGAGACGCCGCGGGCTCCAGGGCCTCATGCCCCTGTTCAGCGCCATCTTGGGACATCTTCGTCTGATCCCGGACCCGCAGCAAATAGTTTGTAAGTGACCGCTGGGCGGATTTTTGCTTGTTTTTTTTTGCCGAAGGCATGCACGACTGATCCCTCTAGGGGTTCCAGATGTTGAAGGTGCCTTTCTCATGTGATAGAACCCCCGGAGGAGTGATAATGTCTCCGGTCTCCTCGGAGCTCCTACTTCTAGCTGCCTGCCAGTCCCGCGCCGCGCATGCGCGCCCGTGCAGTTGATGTTTTAAAAATTTGTTGCAATAATTGAAATGCTGATTCCAGAATAACGCCTAAACTTAGTCACTGGATGTTGTGTGCACAGGTCAGGATGGCAATTTCACTTCCTTTATACTACGCCAGCACGAAAATCATGTTTTCTTTTTGTCGGACGACAAAATTCGGACAAACTAGTAATATCGTCCAACCTGATACGTCACACCTTGAGAAAAATCATACAATATATTGTACGATTTTCTGATGGTGTGTACAAGGCTTAACGCTTGCAGAAAATGTTCTGTGTTAATAGTTGATAAAGATTTTTTTTACCAAACTGTGATTTTTAGCTTTGCAGACACACTGTTTAATTGCTTTGCATCATTACATGTTTCTTCAGCAGCAGTTGTGCATTGTATAGTACTGTTTCCACAAGTCAGGAAAAATGTTCAGACATTCTGCCCTGTTTTGTTTTTCTTTTAAGGCTTCATGTACATGGGACGTTTTTACAGCCTCTCCTGAACAATTTAATTTGACAGATAGTAACCAACATTTAAAACATACATTTTGCCGCATTTACATACCACGTTTTGCAGCATTTGTGTTTAGAAGCTTTTTAAAAAAAGTATTTTTTCAAAATAGCCAAAAATGAAAAATGCCTGTAAACGAAATGCGACTAAACACGAGTTACCGCATTTAGAAGCATTTAGCCATGTTTGGCGCTTGCAATGCCTGTAAACTCAGTTTCTGAATGCATTTTTTTGTGTTCCAAAAATGCCTCTAAACTCAATTGCTTAGAAATTACTGTAAACGACCATGTGTACAGGGACAGATAATATAATATAAAGGAGAGTTCAGGGGCAGTTGAAAAAAAAAAACACACCAATTGCTCCTAAACATCTGTTTAGCAGCAGCAGTGTACATGAGGCCTTAAGTTTCGAGGAAGGCTTAAGTGTGCATTTAGGTCTAACAGATACTGTATCTCTACTGGTTGCAAGTCATATTCATCTTGGGAAAGGGAAAGCTGCCTGCTGTCTGACTGTAATGGAAACACACATTCTTGTTCAGACATGTTACTGCAAATGTGAGTAGAGTAGCATTATTTGTATGTAGTCATAGGTTATGTATAAAGCAGGTGTTTGTGCAAAAAATTTAACTCAGTCTATCACAGCACAACATTTCCAACATCAGAGATACTGTAATTCTAGAAACAGTTCTGAAAACATTCTGATGCGTGCACAGCTTTTAAAACTGTAGACATATTTGCTTCTAATGAGTGAGATCATCTATCAATAGAAAAAAACAACAAACAAAGTAGGCCTCCACACACCTAAATGAGTTAATACTACAAATATTTTGTAGCCTATATTAGGCAAAACGATGAATAAAAACACATTGCTATCATACCCCAGTTTACAACATATACAAAACCAAAACCCTTTACATACAGCTACCAAGTCACTGCAAGCTCAACCAAAGCGGGAGAGCAGTAATAACTAGATAGCTGGCAGACCCACTCCCTCCCCTTGTGTGAAGAACACCCCCTATATGAACCTGATATACCCCAAGAACTACCCGTGCAGACAAAATTGCTCCCGCATATATGTTTCCTAAATAGTAGCAGTGTGCACCTGTAACAGGTAGTTATCGCTGCTAGAAATTGGAAAGACACAACCTGAAAAGAAATATCCGCAACCCAGTCATAAGTCAGTCAGTCATAGTGGAAGGTATCCTAAATGTACTTGAAAAAATATTCACCAATGGAAGTCCAAAGAGATCAAAAGTTATTTTATAATAGGAGATATATAGTATAATATTCCTGACTGGAAAGGAAGAAGTCGGCTCCAAGCATTGTAGGAAATAAAGATATGGTGCTAGGTTGCCATGGTGATTGATACAGGAAATGTATTTATTAGAAAGATATACATATGTGACTAATCCCCAAATGTATGGATAAATCTCTCTAACATTCCTGGATGTATCTGGTCAAATATTGACTATAGTGCTTCATATCAGGTTTTGTATATGTTGTAACCTGGGGTATGATAGCAATGTGTTTTTATTCATCGTTTTGCCTAATATAGGCTATTAAATATTTGTAGTGTAGCGGCCTCACCCCATCTCCTTTGTCTAGGGGTATGTCACATGACAGGGTGAGATGCGCTACGGCCCATGTACTCCCCATAGCTGTGGGTGAGGTGAAGGCCAGCACCAGATACTTCCTCGGGCCTATGTGTTTTGTTCTAGAATACAGTCCTGCCGTGTTCACACTTCCCTCTGCTCCCATTAACCAGAGTTCCACACACCGATCACAGTCCAACTCTTGCTTTATTGTACATCTCACAATAAACAGTGCTTCAGTAGCCAACTGGTTGCGACTTGATAACATTTTGATACGGGGGTGAGCAGGTCGAGGCACTATCCTGGTTATTAACTAAACCACTGGGATCTCACCAGTGGTTACTATAGCATTCAGCTAGAAAGGACTTAGAATCTGAGAGTCTCTACTAGCGACTCAAGAGAACGTAGATAGGAGTACCTTCGCTGCGTTGCGGACCCTATTAGGGGAAGATGTACCTCCAAGGGAGTTACCAGAGGCCCATCCGTCACTGGGTTGATGCTGCTCCAGACTCTCCGGACGGGTAATCTCCCCGGCCTCCTCACCTCAGACATGGGCCCCATCCACCTCAGGGACCCTCGGACGTCTCCACCCTCGCGGGATCAAGTCGAAGTCACTGGACCCCAGGCCTCCTAGTTCAGTACCTCACCCCAGGCTGAAGGTGCCTGGGATGGACTCCGACTCCATTCCGGTCAGGCCTAGGGCACCTGAGCCGGAATCCAGAACCGCCCGCACCCAGGCCTAAGGTGCCTGGGCGCGTGAAGAAGATCCTCCGGAAGAACCTCGTGGTTAGGGCGTCTCCCCCCTTTATCCCTTCCCATCGACACCACGGCGGGTTCCCCGCCCTCGCCGTACCATCTCCGGAAAGGGACAAAAAGGCTAGCACTGTAATGGCAAATCTACCTTGAGCCTCCAGGTACCCCGCCACCCAGAGGCCAAGGAGATTATTACACCATCCAATCCTCCACGAACACAAGTGGTCCACTATCCCTATACTTCCACACCTGGGTGTCCCACATAAATTTAGAGACCCCGCTACAGTAGTATTAACTCATTTAGGTGTGTGGAGGTCTACTTTGTTTGTTTTTTTCTATTGATATATGTTTAATTGACCCCCCCCAACAATTTTCGGTGAGTGCTACTGTTTTAATAGATAGGACTCCCACTCTGGCCTCCCCTTGTATATATAATGAGTGAGATCAGACACATGAGAATGTTGCAGCAATTTGATCCTCAATTGCTTCTAAAAAAATATTAGAGTCTGTAATGCAGCATTTGCTCATACAGAGTACAGACAAGACAAGGCAAATAGATGCAGAAGAGAGTGTAAAGGCTTTACTCACAAGTTAAGAGCACAGGATGTTTTTCTAGTCTAACTAGCTTTAAACAGGAGCGGAGGACAGAGGCACATACGAAAACACATAAGTAAACAAGTTACAATGACACTAAATTGTCACTAGATGTTAGCATACGTATAGAACAATAATGACCCGATGCAGTTTAATATAACATAGAAAAAATACATATACGGTTAGAACAAATGGGCAATATTAGTGTCATGGGCTAACATATGTTTTAAAACACAAAAGATATTGCTTTTCATAACAGAAGCTAACTATATCCACAGTCAATATAGAAAAGAAAAATAGAGGCCTGTTTTGGCAAATATTTTGTTGTAACATTTGGTGAAATGATTGCTCATTTTTAGCCTGTATAGAGTACTGTGACCGTTCAAACAGTTGAGTTCAGGATTCTCCCAAAATACTTTTTGAGAAGCAACCAGATTTCTAGCCATCAAATCTTCACACTCTCTCCCATCTCTTGCACCTCACTATTGGCCCATCATAGGGGTCGTGGTCTAACTTGCCTATATATAGGAATATGGGCTGGGATGATGTGGAAGGTGATGATTACAGGTGAAGGATGCAAGAATTGGTTGATATTTATAAATGTTTCCCAGGTTTTTGGGACTTCCTCTTGCTCTGCGAAGGATTAGACCAAGTGCTTGGGCATCTAGAAGTGAAAATGTGCAAGGATTATGTGGCCACATTAAGCGTACCCCAAAATGAAATGACTGGTTGTCTTTGCCCACATGGCCAGTACAGAACATTCTTTGTGGCTTTAGACACCTTCTAGCTTTTATAGCACATTAAGACAAAGAGAAAATACTTACTTATTACCTATTTACTTATGGCTGCTTATTTACTAGATGGCTGCTTGTGGCAAAGTGGCCAGAACAGTACATTGCATGAAGTTAAAACAGGCTTTCTGCCTCTTTTGTCAGGGATTATATTCTAAGACAGTATAAAATAGACCATATGATTTAGGTTAGGTGTTTCAAAAAGTGAATGGTTGACTGTCTGTGGATAGGTAACCAGCACAATAAATTACATGTAGCCTGGAAGGGCTTTATCCCCTCCTGGCCAGTATATTATACTGTGACAGTTTAAATGAGATTAATAACAAAGTTATGGTACTTGTTCCAAAAATTAAATGGTTGGCTGACTGTGGATAGATAACCAAAGCAATACAATACATTAGATACAGACTAGACAAGCTTTATTCTCTCCTGGTTTTTATTATATTTTAAGACAGTTTAAAAAAGATTAATAGTACATTTATGGTAATGTTTCTAAAAATTAGGCTACTTGCTTCCTGTGCACAAGTAACCAGCAAAATACTTTGCAGACAGCCTAATTGGGTCTTATGCATTTCCTGGCTGGTGTAACACCCGGACACAGTTTGAAATAAATTAATATTAAAGTTAATAGCACTTGGCCTCAACATTAAATTACAGTATATTGCTGGCCCTTTGTTGACAGGAAACCAGTACAATGCATTGTGTACATTCTAGGTGAGTTAATACACTGTTTGATAGTGTGAAACGCGTCAGCTCTTCTGTCCGTTCTGCTGTGGCATGTATTTTTTATCCTATTTTTGGAATAAAAGGCCTATCTCATTGGGTTAATGCCCTTCCTGACTATACACAGCATATTTTGACAGAGGAAGGCTCTATCACTCTAGGAATACAGGAAAGTGTGACACAGGATTCACATTAGGGTTAAATGCGAGGTTCAAAACTATAATTTCTGAGTGGAGAAAGCAGTTTTTTTGGCTTTCTCCAGATTTTGTAGTTCTGGATCAGAACATTCAATCCTGTATCTGGGTTTTGCTAGACGCCTGAAACCTGGCTGACTACACAGGTGTACAGGGTCAATATATACTCAGGTGTGGGGATAGCTCAGAGCTCCCAGTTTGGAAACTGCTCCAACCATGGGAGATGGAAGGTATCACCTGTGGTCAGGGGGCCCCAACCAGAAGCCACGAGACAGAGGTCTCATTGAGGGGTCAGAGGGCCCAGCCTGAAGCCAGGAGACAGCAGGTCTCAGTTCCAGGAGTTAGGTCAGCTTCTATCGGGGTGTCAGGAGAACCCAAATCCATAGGCCAGAGGGGGCTGTGCAGTAGGGCGCTGCGACTAAAGGCTGGAAAGCCATGTGTTCCAGGAGAGCTGGACAACACAGGCAAAGGGACTGGAAAGAGAAGCAGCAGTGCTTCTAACAAGTGAGTCAGGTGGCTCTGTATTTCATTTGTACACATTGTGTGGAAGAAACCCCTGTGTGGGCAACTGAAGTACATGTGAACTTTCCATTTTTGAATAAAATTGGGCTGCCACACCCTAAAATACAGTTTTGGACTGGCACAACTCATTGCAAATGCACCTATTGCTTGTTTTATACTGTATATGAATGTATATATATAAATATATTGTGTTACAAATAAACATTTGACACAAGGCAATTTATTCCCTGAGTACTTACAAAAAAAAGAAAAACAGCACAGCAAGAGAAGCTTTCTTCAAGGTACTTTTGTCTTATTGAAATCTGAAGTCACTTGATATGGGATTAATTACTGCTGTGATGATTTATTGTGTTCTTTAACTGGTTGCCGACCGGCTCCCGCCGATATACGCCAGCAGAATGGTACGGCTGGGCAAAACCCTGTCCTGGTACGTTCCTACCCTTTAAGAACCACCAGAGGGTGCGGACGCCCCGCCGGAGGCATGCGCGTGCGCCCGCTGCATGGCAGGGGACTTGATGCGCTTAGCCGGCAGGTGCGATCACCGCCGGCCACGCGCGATCGTATGCATGAGAGCCAGCACAGGGATTTGTGTGTGTAAACACATTAATCCCTGTTCTGTCAGGGGAGAGGAGACATATTGTTTGTTCCTACTAAGTAGGAACAATGATATGTCTCCTCCCCGAATCAGTCCTATCCCCATACAGTTAGAACACATATTGGGAACACACATATAAACCCTTGATCGCCTCCTAGTGTTAACCCCTTCCCTACCAGTGACATTTACACAGTATTCAGTGCGTATTTATAGCAATGTCAATGGTCCCAAAAATGTGTCAAAAGTGTCCAATCTGTCTGTCACAATATCGCAGTACCGCTAAAAATTGCAGATCACTGCCATTACTACTAAAAAAAAAAAACTATAATAATAAAAATGCCATAAAAATGCCATAAATCGTTCCCTTAGTTTGTAGACACTATAACTTTTGCGCAAACCAATAAATATACGCTTATTGAGATTTTATTTTTACCAAAATATGTAGAAAAACATACATTGGCCTAAACTGGTGAAGAAATTTATTTTTAAAAAACATTTTTGGGGATATTTATTGAAGCAAAAAGTAAAAAATATTGTTTTGTTTTTTTCAAAATTGTCGCTTTTTTTGTTGTTGTTTAAAAATAAAAACCGTAGAGGTGATAAAATACTATCAAAAGAAAGCCCTATTTGTGGGACAAAAAAGGATGCAAATTTTGTTTGGGTACAGCATTGCATGACAGCGCAATTGTCAGTTAAAGCGTTGCAGTGCCAAATTATAAAAAGTGCTTTGGTCAGAAAGGGGGTAAAATATTCCAGGGCTGAAGTGGTTAATCAAAGGACTTTCAGCATACTTGGAGATGCATAGCATGATACAATGATTTGCATGTGAAAAAGCAGACAAGTGGTCCAAACCTCCAGCCTGCATGTGATCACACTGATTATATGATCTGGAACAATGCTAGCTCTCAATCATTATTTTGAGACCTGTGGCTGTCAGCATGGTCACAGAGGTATCAGCACACACAGATCCATGTGTCACATTCAAAGGTATAACATAGATTAATATTGGTTATTCACAGGAGAAGAATCAGAGAGTAGTCTTTAAGAGGCAATATTTCGATTTTTACTTAGAGCTGCCATATGTATCTTAATCTATCTTGAAACCAGGCCACTATAATTCTCTGCACAGCAGAACACAGAATGGGAAGGAAAGATTCAATACTCAATGCCAGTAGAAGTGCGAAAAAGGATGAACATGGCAGAATGTTGCTTCTCCTTAATTCATTGACTAATCACAAGGCTGGGGTGGGTCCAAGAAAAGGATGCACTACTTTGCAGTATTGTTGTTTGCTAAGGTCCAGAACCTGACTGTGCTATCTAGCAGATAATTGTGGATCCCAAGACATGCCCAAGAATAAATACAAATCCTTTCGCAGGTTAAACAGTTCTCATATCTGTATTTCAGCTGTGCGTTTTAGTTGTTTACCAGAGGTGCAGCGTTATTACTCTATACCAGGGATATGCAATCAGCGGACCTCCAGCTGTTGCCAAACTACAAGTCCCATGAGGCATAGCGAGACTCTGACAGCAGCAAGCATGACACCCAGAGGCAGAGGCATGATGGGACTTGTAGTTTTGCAACAGCTGGAGGCCCGCTAATTGCATATCCATGCTCTATACACAGTATAAATCCTTTGTCTCTATTTTCTAAGCAATCAATATCAAACCATAGAAGAATAATATTCAACAAAACAGCGATAATTGTAACTTGTTTATGTAAGAAATGTAGAATTCCATAATATTTTTACCTTAATAAAACATTGCAAGTTATTTACAGGGAGTAAATGTAAGCATAGTATTATACAGCACAAGGAGGGACATTAGCAGGGTATGCGATGGTGTAATCCTTTGTACCATTTGTTCAAATGCAGAGAACTGTCAGCTATACGGGATTGGAAAACATCTGAATTCAGAGTATTATTAAATTGGCAAAGCTGTTCCCATTTTAAATAACACAAACACATTATTTTCTAATAATACACAAACATATTGAAAGATTCATGGTAGATAACAATTACTCACCCCAGCCAGTATGAACATTTTCAGATTTCTTTTTAAACCTTAAACTCTATAATTGGCTTTTTATATGAAAGCTAGACATTTCTATCTGATATGTCACTTGTCAGGATGTTTAATTCCATGAAGTCATTAGTGTATCCCTGAATGACTTCTTTTGAGTTTTCCCATGTATGCTAAAGTTAGAACTTCAAAGGAAGTTTACTTTTTGTGTGCATTTTTATATGTTCTGTTGTGCCTCTTAAGCACATTTCTAAAGTAAGGCATACGTAGAAGGCATATAAATAGTTTTTAACTCAGTAGGTACCTAGAATGGTCCAATTGCTAACATGGCAATTCCAACATATGCCTTGCTGGTTACAAGGCACAAATGTGCACACAATATTAACTCTGTGAAATGTTACCAAAATATAATCTGAAATACATATTAGCTATCTATTTCTACTGTCAAATGCAGTCTTGAAACTGCCTTTCGCTGCTATCATCCATATCTATTGCAATATCATATGTTATAAGGCTATAAAGATTACTCCCAATGGATAACCACTGATCTTCTAGAGATAAAACCTATTTACAGTAAAACATATCCTTGCCTTCTGGTGAATGTTCCAGCTCTCAGAGAGTATGAGGCAGGTCTATGATGGGCTCAAACTACCCATCTACAACTAGCAAAAAGGAGATGTATCTGGAGATCTACAGAAATGGACAACGGTATTATTTATTCAAAGTAAAATATTAGTTACACAGTACCTAGAGAGCCATACCCGCTTGCCGACCGCCTCCTGCACATATACGTCGGCAGAATGGCACGGCTGCGCAAAGCAACGTACAGGTAAGTTTCTTTGAATTTGCCGCCGTGCAGGCTCCCGCGCCACCGGCGGCATGCGCGCGCCCCTGTCGCAAGCTCCGTGACCGTGCCCGCGGGACCCGTGGACTCGATTTCCGCCGGTGTCCCACGATTGTGTCACGGAGCTGCAGAACGGGGAGATGCCTTTGTAAACAAGGCATTTACCTGTTCTGCCTTGTGACAGGACACCGATCTACTGCTCCCTGTCATCGGGAGCAGTGATCAATGTCGTGTCACTGGTAGCCCAGTCCCCACACCAAAAATATGTAGAAGAATACATATCGGCCTAAACTGAGAAAGAAATTATTTTTTTTATATATTTTTGGGGGATATTTATTATAGCAAAAAGTAAAAAATATTGCTTATTTTTTTTCAAAATTGTCACTCTTTTTTTGTTTATAGCACAAAAGATAAAAAACACAGGGGTGATCAAATACCAACAAAAGAAAGCTATATTTGTGGGAAAAAAAGGGCATAAATTTTGTTTGGGAGCAACATCGCACGACTGCGCAATTGTCAGTTAAAGCGACGCAGTGCCGAATCGCAAAAAATGGCCCGGTTATTGGGCAGCCAAATCCTCCAGGGCTGAAGTGGTTAAAGGGTCACATAATCTGTCATGTCCTGACGATTCAGGATAAAGTGTTTTGTTTAGTACACCTTCTCTTTATAAGAACAAGGAGACACACTTTACAAATATTTAAAGTATACTCCCAATGGGATCTGATTTAGGTCTTAAACTTGAGAATGTAGCCATTCAAGGTGCTACAAAATCATCATCCTACCCATATATACTGTATGCTTCTTCCAATTCACATAAAGCAGTTCTGTAGAGCAAAGCTAATATAGCAAGCCAAAGAGTTCAAGGAAACAGTGTTTACCAGTATGTTGAGGAAATGCCATAGGAGTGTAGCATCATGAGAATGATTGTGTGTAATCAAATGACTAAAATATGCAGCAAAGTACCATTTATAGAGAGGAGGTGGTGCTTGGAATATCGGTAAGTAAAGGCAATGAGTAGGGATGAGCTTCGTGTTCGAGTCGAACATACGTTCGACTCGAACATCGGCTGTTCGATCGTTCGACGAAGATCGAACGATTTGGGGCGTTCGCGCCAAATTCGAGTGACGCGAACGGCCCACAATGCACTACGCCATCGCAGTGTCATTCAGGCGCTGTGATTGGCCAAGCATGCACTGTGACCCCGCATGCTTGGCCAATCACAGCGCCGGCAGCGAGGAGAGCAATGATTGGCCACAGGCAGGATGCCTGTGGCCAATTATTCTTGAGGGGGTTTAGTACACGCCCCACACTATAAAAGGCCGCCAGCGCGGCGGCCTTGTGTAGTGTGTTCCGGAGCAGGGAAAGAGAAGCATAGGCAGGGACAGTGTCATTTTTTTCCTTTACTAATCCTGGATTCCTTGTGTTTAGGGACAAATAAGGATAGGTAGGGAGAGTGTCAGTGTGTTATTCTGTGCTAAACCTTGTTTGTAGGGACAGAGAGGTACAGTGAGGGAAAGTGTCAGTGTGCTATTCTGTTCTAAACCAATCTTGCTGAACCATATTTGAAATCCTTGAGTTTAGGGACAGAGAAGGACACTCGTGGAAACTATCAGTGTGCTATTCTGTGCTAAATCTTGTTTGTAGGGACAGAGTAGGACAGTGAGTGAAACTGACAGTGTGCTATTCTGTTCTAAACCAATCTTGCTGAACCATATTTGAAATCCTTGAGTTTAGGGACAGAGAAGGACACTCGTGGAAACTATCAGTGTGCTATTCTGTGCTAAATCTTGTTTGTAGGGACAGAGAGGTACAGTGAGTGAAACTGACAGTGTGCTATTCTCTCCTAAACCAATCTTGCTGAACCATATTTGAAATCCTTGAGTTTAGGGACAGAGAGGTACAGTGAGGGAAAGTGTCAGTGTGCTATTCTGTTCTAAACCAATCTTGCTGAACCATATTTGAATTCCTTGAGTTTAGGGACAGAGAAGGACACTCGTGGAAACTATCAGTGTGCTATTCTGTGCTAAATCTTGTTTGTAGGGACAGAGTAGGACAGTGAGTGAAACTGACAGTGTGCTATTCTGTTCTAAACCAATCTTGCTGAACCATATTTGAAATCCTTGAGTTTAGGGACAGAGAAGGACACTCGTGGAAACTATCAGTGTGCTATTCTGTGCTAAATCTTGTTTGTAGGGACAGAGTAGGACAGTGAGTGAAACTGACAGTGTGCTATTCTGTTCTAAACCAATCTTGCTGAACCATATTTGAAATCCTTGAGTTTAGGGACAGAGAGGTACAGTGAGGGAAAGTGTCAGTGTGCTATTCTGTGCTAAATCTTGTTTGTAGGGACAGAGTAGGACAGTGAGTGAAACTGACAGTGTGCTATTCTGTTCTAAACCAATCTTGCTGAACCATATTTGAAATCCTTGAGTTTAGGGACAGAGAGGTACAGTGAGTGAAACTGACAGTGTGCTATTCTGTTCTAAACCAATCTTGCTGAACCATATTTGAAATCCTTGAGTTTAGGGACAGAGAGGTACAGTGAGGGAAAGTGTCAGTGTGCTATTCTGTTCTAAACCAATCTTGCTGAACCATATTTGAAATCCTTGAGTTTAGGGACAGAGAAGGACACTCGTGGAAACTATCAGTGTGCTATTCTGTGCTAAATCTTGTTTGTAGGGACAGAGAGGTACAGTGAGTGAAACTGACAGTGTGCTATTCTGTTCTAAACCAATCTTGCTGAACCATATTTGAAATCCTTCAGTTTAGGGACAGAGAGGTACAGTGAGGGAAAGTGTCAGTGTGCTATTCTGTTCTAAACCAATCTTGCTGAACCATATTTGAAATCCTTGAGTTTAGGGACAGAGAAGGACACTCGTGGAAACTATCAGTGTGCTATTCTGTGCTAAATCTTGTTTGTAGGGACAGAGAGGTACAGTGAGTGAAACTGACAGTGTGCTATTCTGTTCTAAACCAATCTTGCTGAACCATATTTGAAATCCTTGAGTTTAGGGACAGAGAGGTACAGTGAGGGAAAGTGTCAGTGTGCTATTCTGTTCTAAACCAATCTTGCTGAACCATATTTGAAATCCTTGAGTTTAGGGACAGAGAAGGACACTCGTGGAAACTATCAGTGTGCTATTCTGTGCTAAATCTTGTTTGTAGGGACAGAGTAGGACAGTGAGTGAAACTGACAGTGTGCTATTCTGTTCTAAACAAATCTTGCTGAACCATATTTGAAATCCTTGAGTTTAGGGACAGAGAAGGACACTCGTGGAAACTATCAGTGTGCTATTCTGTGCTAAATCTTGTTTGTAGGGACAGAGAGGTACAGTGAGTGAAACTGACAGTGTGCTATTCTGTTCTAAACCAATCTTGCTGAACCATATTTGAAATCCTTGAGTTTAGGGACAGAGAGGTACAGTGAGGGAAAGTGTCAGTGTGCTATTCTGTTCTAAACCAATCTTGCTGAACCATATTTGAAATCCTTGAGTTTAGGGACAGAGAAGGACACTCGTGGAAACTATCAGTGTACTATTCTGTGCTAAATCTTGTTTGTAGGGACAGAGTAGGACAGTGAGTGAAACTGACAGTGTGCTATTCTGTTCTAAACCAATCTTGCTGAACCATATTTGAAATCCTTGAGTTTAGGGACAGAGAAGGACACTCGTTTAAACTATCAGTGTGCTATTCTGTGCTAAATCTTGTTTGTAGGGACAGAGTAGGACAGTGAGTGAAACTGACAGTGTGCTATTCTGTTCTAAACCAATCTTGCTGAACGATATTTGAAATCCTTGAGTTTAGGGACAGAGAAGAACACTCGTGGAAACTATCAGTGTGCTATTCTGTGCTAAATCTTGTTTGTAGGGACAGAGAGGTACAGTGAGTGAAACTGACAGTGTGCTATTCTGTTCTAAACCAATCTTGCTGAACCATATTTGAAATCCTTGAGTTTAGGGACAGAGAGGTACAGTGAGGGAAAGTGTCAGTGTGCTATTCTGTTCTAAACCAATCTTGCTAAACCATATTTGAAATCCTTGAGTTTAGGGACAGAGAAGGACACTTGTGGAAACTATCAGTGTGCTATTCTGTGCTAAATCTTGTTTGTAGGGACAGAGTAGGACAGTGAGTGAAACTGACAGTGTGCTATTCTGTTCTAAACCAATCTTGCTGAACCATATTTGAAATCCTTGAGTTTAGGGACAGAGAAGGACACTCGTGGAAACTATCAGTGTGCTATTCTGTGCTAAATCTTGTTTGTAGGGACAGAGTAGGACAGTGAGTGAAACTGACAGTGTGCTATTCTGTTCTAAACCAATCTTGCTGAACCATATTTGAAATCCTTGAGTTTAGGGACAGAGAAGAACACTCGTGGAAACTATCAGTGTGCTATTCTGTGCTAAATCTTGTTTGTAGGGACAGAGAGGTACCGTGAGTGAAACTGACAGTGTGCTATTCTGTTCTAAACCAATCTTGCTGAACCATATTTGAAATCCTTGAGTTTAGGGACAGAGAGGTACAGTGAGGGAAAGTGTCAGTGTGCTATTCTGTTCTAAACCAATCTTGCTAAACCATATTTGAAATCCTTGAGTTTAGGGACAGAGAAGGACACTCGTGGAAACTATCAGTGTGCTATTCTGTGCTAAATCTTGTTTGTAGGGACAGAGAGGTACAGTGAGTGAAACTGACAGTGTGCTATTCTGTTCTAAACCAATCTTGCTGAACCATATTTGAAATCCTTGAGTTTAGGGACAGAGAGGTACAGTGAGGGAAAGTGTCAGTGTGCTATTCTGTTCTAAACCAATCTTGCTGAACCATATTTGAAATCCTTGAGTTTAGGGACAGAGAAGGACACTCGTGGAAACTCTCAGTGTGCTATTCTGTGCTAAATCTTGTTTGTAGGGACAGAGTAGGACAGTGAGTGAAACTGACAGTGTGCTATTCTGTTCTAAACCAATCTTGCTGAACCATATTTGAAATCCTTGAGTTTAGGGACAGAGAAGGACACTCGTGGAAACTATCAGTGTGCTATTCTGTGCTAAATCTTGTTTGTAGGGACAGAGTAGGACAGTGAGTGAAACTGACAGTGTGCTATTCTGTTCTAAAACAATCTTGCTGAACCATATTTGAAATCCTTGAGTTTAGGGACAGAGAAGGACACTCGTGGAAACTATCAGTGTGCTATTCTGTGCTAAATCTTGTTTGTAGGGACAGAGTAGGACAGTGAGTGAAACTGACAGTGTGCTATTCTGTTCTAAACCAATCTTGCTGAACCATATTTGAAATCCTTGAGTTTAGGGACAGAGAGGTACAGTGAGGGAAAGTGTCAGTGTGCTATTCTGTTCTAAACCAATCTTGCTGAACCATATTTGAAATCCTTGAGTTTAGGGACAGAGAGGTACAGTGAGGGAAAGTGTCAGTGTGCTATTCTGTTCTAAACCAATCTTGCTGAACCATATTTGAAATCATTGAGTTTAGGGACAGAGAAGGACACTCGTGGAAACTATCAGTGTGCTATTCTGTGCTAAATCTTGTTTGTAGGGACAGAGTAGGACAGTGAGTGAAACTGACAGTGTGCTATTCTGTTCTAAACCAATCTTGCTGAACCATATTTGAAATCCTTGAGTTTAGGGACAGAGAAGGACACTCGTTTAAACTATCAGTGTGCTATTCTGTGCTAAATCTTGTTTGTAGGGACAGAGTAGGACAGTGAGTGAAACTGACAGTGTGCTATTCTGTTCTAAACCAATCTTGCTGAACGATATTTGAAATCCTTGAGTTTAGGGACAGAGAAGAACACTCGTGGAAACTATCAGTGTGCTATTCTGTGCTAAATCTTGTTTGTAGGGACAGAGAGGTACAGTGAGTGAAACTGACAGTGTGCTATTCTGTTCTAAACCAATCTTGCTGAACCATATTTGAAATCCTTGAGTTTAGGGACAGAGAGGTACAGTGAGGGAAAGTGTCAGTGTGCTATTCTGTTCTAAACCAATCTTGCTAAACCATATTTGAAATCCTTGAGTTTAGGGACAGAGAAGGACACTTGTGGAAACTATCAGTGTGCTATTCTGTGCTAAATCTTGTTTGTAGGGACAGAGTAGGACAGTGAGTGAAACTGACAGTGTGCTATTCTGTTCTAAACCAATCTTGCTGAACCATATTTGAAATCCTTGAGTTTAGGGACAGAGAAGGACACTCGTGGAAACTATCAGTGTGCTATTCTGTGCTAAATCTTGTTTGTAGGGACAGAGTAGGACAGTGAGTGAAACTGACAGTGTGCTATTCTGTTCTAAACCAATCTTGCTGAACCATATTTGAAATCCTTGAGTTTAGGGACAGAGAAGAACACTCGTGGAAACTATCAGTGTGCTATTCTGTGCTAAATCTTGTTTGTAGGGACAGAGAGGTACCGTGAGTGAAACTGACAGTGTGCTATTCTGTTCTAAACCAATCTTGCTGAACCATATTTGAAATCCTTGAGTTTAGGGACAGAGAGGTACAGTGAGGGAAAGTGTCAGTGTGCTATTCTGTTCTAAACCAATCTTGCTAAACCATATTTGAAATCCTTGAGTTTAGGGACAGAGAAGGACACTCGTGGAAACTATCAGTGTGCTATTCTGTGCTAAATCTTGTTTGTAGGGACAGAGAGGTACAGTGAGTGAAACTGACAGTGTGCTATTCTGTTCTAAACCAATCTTGCTGAACCATATTTGAAATCCTTGAGTTTAGGGACAGAGAGGTACAGTGAGGGAAAGTGTCAGTGTGCTATTCTGTTCTAAACCAATCTTGCTGAACCATATTTGAAATCCTTGAGTTTAGGGACAGAGAAGGACACTCGTGGAAACTCTCAGTGTGCTATTCTGTGCTAAATCTTGTTTGTAGGGACAGAGTAGGACAGTGAGTGAAACTGACAGTGTGCTATTCTGTTCTAAACCAATCTTGCTGAACCATATTTGAAATCCTTGAGTTTAGGGACAGAGAAGGACACTCGTGGAAACTATCAGTGTGCTATTCTGTGCTAAATCTTGTTTGTAGGGACAGAGTAGGACAGTGAGTGAAACTGACAGTGTGCTATTCTGTTCTAAAACAATCTTGCTGAACCATATTTGAAATCCTTGAGTTTAGGGACAGAGAAGGACACTCGTGGAAACTATCAGTGTGCTATTCTGTGCTAAATCTTGTTTGTAGGGACAGAGTAGGACAGTGAGTGAAACTGACAGTGTGCTATTCTGTTCTAAACCAATCTTGCTGAACCATATTTGAAATCCTTGAGTTTAGGGACAGAGAGGTACAGTGAGGGAAAGTGTCAGTGTGCTATTCTGTTCTAAACCAATCTTGCTGAACCATATTTGAAATCCTTGAGTTTAGGGACAGAGAGGTACAGTGAGGGAAAGTGTCAGTGTGCTATTCTGTTCTAAACCAATCTTGCTGAACCATATTTGAAATCATTGAGTTTAGGGACAGAGAAGGACACTCGTGGAAACTATCAGTGTGCTATTCTGTGCTAAATCTTGTTTGTAGGGACAGAGTAGGACAGTGAGTGAAACTGACAGTGTGCTATTCTGTTCTAAACCAATCTTGCTGAACCATATTTGAAATCCTTGAGTTTAGGGACAGAGAAGGACACTCGTGGAAACTATCAGTGTGCTATTCTGTGCTAAATCTTGTTTGTAGGGACAGAGTAGGACAGTGAGTGAAACTGACAGTGTGCTATTCTGTTCTAAACCAATCTTGCTGAACCATATTTGAAATCCTTGAGTTTAGGGACAGAGAAGGACACTCGTGGAAACTATCAGTGTGCTATTCTGTGCTAAATCTTGTTTGTAGGGACAGAGTAGGACAGTGAGTGAAACTGACAGTGTGCTATTCTGTTCTAAACCAATCTTGCTGAACCATATTTGAAATCCTTGAGTTTAGGGACAGAGAGGTACAGTGAGTGAAACTGACAGTGTGCTATTCTGTTCTAAACCAATCTTGCTGAACCATATTTGAAATCCTTGAGTTTAGGGACAGAGAGGTACAGTGAGGGAAAGTGTCAGTGTGCTATTCTGTTCTAAACCAATCTTGCTGAACCATATTTGAAATCCTTGAGTTTAGGGACAGAGAAGGACACTCGTGGAAACTATCAGTGTGCTATTCTGTGCTAAATCTTGTTTGTAGGGACAGAGAGGTACAGTGAGTGAAACTGACAGTGTGCTATTCTGTTCTAAACCAATCTTGCTGAACCATATTTGAAATCCTTGAGTTTAGGGACAGAGAGGTACAGTGAGGGAAAGTGTCAGTGTGCTATTCTGTTCTAAACCAATCTTGCTGAACCATATTTGAAATCCTTGAGTTTAGGGACAGAGAAGGACACTCGTGGAAACTATCAGTGTGCTATTCTGTGCTAAATCTTGTTTGTAGGGACAGAGTAGGACAGTGAGTGAAACTGACAGTGTGCTATTCTGTTCTAAACAAATCTTGCTGAACCATATTTGAAATCCTTGAGTTTAGGGACAGAGAAGGACACTCGTGGAAACTATCAGTGTGCTATTCTGTGCTAAATCTTGTTTGTAGGGACAGAGAGGTACAGTGAGTGAAACTGACAGTGTGCTATTCTGTTCTAAACCAATCTTGCTGAACCATATTTGAAATCCTTGAGTTTAGGGACAGAGAGGTACAGTGAGGGAAAGTGTCAGTGTGCTATTCTGTTCTAAACCAATCTTGCTGAACCATATTTGAAATCCTTGAGTTTAGGGACAGAGAAGGACACTCGTGGAAACTATCAGTGTGCTATTCTGTGCTAAATCTTGTTTGTAGGGACAGAGTAGGACAGTGAGTGAAACTGACAGTGTGCTATTCTGTTCTAAACCAATCTTGCTGAACCATATTTGAAATCCTTGAGTTTAGGGACAGAGAAGGACACTCGTTTAAACTATCAGTGTGCTATTCTGTGCTAAATCTTGTTTGTAGGGACAGAGTAGGACAGTGAGTGAAACTGACAGTGTGCTATTCTGTTCTAAACCAATCTTGCTGAACCATATTTGAAATCCTTGAGTTTAGGGACAGAGAAGAACACTCGTGGAAACTATCAGTGTGCTATTCTGTGCTAAATCTTGTTTGTAGGGACAGAGAGGTACAGTGAGTGAAACTGACAGTGTGCTATTCTGTTCTAAACCAATCTTGCTGAACCATATTTGAAATCCTTGAGTTTAGGGACAGAGAGGTACAGTGAGGGAAAGTGTCAGTGTGCTATTCTGTTCTAAACCAATCTTGCTAAACCATATTTGAAATCCTTGAGTTTAGGGACAGAGAAGGACACTTGTGGAAACTATCAGTGTGCTATTCTGTGCTAAATCTTGTTTGTAGGGACAGAGTAGGACAGTGAGTGAAACTGACAGTGTGCTATTCTGTTCTAAACCAATCTTGCTGAACCATATTTGAAATCCTTGAGTTTAGGGACAGAGAAGGACACTCGTGGAAACTATCAGTGTGCTATTCTGTGCTAAATCTTGTTTGTAGGGACAGAGTAGGACAGTGAGTGAAACTGACAGTGTGCTATTCTGTTCTAAACCAATCTTGCTGAACCATATTTGAAATCCTTGAGTTTAGGGACAGAGAAGAACACTCGTGGAAACTATCAGTGTGCTATTCTGTGCTAAATCTTGTTTGTAGGGACAGAGAGGTACAGTGAGTGAAACTGACAGTGTGCTATTCTGTTCTAAACCAATCTTGCTGAACCATATTTGAAATCCTTGAGTTTAGGGACAGAGAGGTACAGTGAGGGAAAGTGTCAGTGTGCTATTCTGTTCTAAACCAATCTTGCTAAACCATATTTGAAATCCTTGAGTTTAGGGACAGAGAAGGACACTCGTGGAAACTATCAGTGTGCTATTCTGTGCTAAATCTTGTTTGTAGGGACAGAGAGGTACAGTGAGTGAAACTGACAGTGTGCTATTCTGTTCTAAACCAATCTTGCTGAACCATATTTGAAATCCTTGAGTTTAGGGACAGAGAGGTACAGTGAGGGAAAGTGTCAGTGTGCTATTCTGTTCTAAACCAATCTTGCTGAACCATATTTGAAATCCTTGAGTTTAGGGACAGAGAAGGACACTCGTGGAAACTCTCAGTGTGCTATTCTGTGCTAAATCTTGTTTGTAGGGACAGAGTAGGACAGTGAGTGAAACTGACAGTGTGCTATTCTGTTCTAAACCAATCTTGCTGAACCATATTTGAAATCCTTGAGTTTAGGGACAGAGAAGGACACTCGTGGAAACTATCAGTGTGCTATTCTGTGCTAAATCTTGTTTGTAGGGACAGAGTAGGACAGTGAGTGAAACTGACAGTGTGCTATTCTGTTCTAAACCAATCTTGCTGAACCATATTTGAAATCCTTGAGTTTAGGGACAGAGAAGGACACTCGTGGAAACTATCAGTGTGCTATTCTGTGCTAAATCTTGTTTGTAGGGACAGAGTAGGACAGTGAGTGAAACTGACAGTGTGCTATTCTGTTCTAAACCAATCTTGCTGAACCATATTTGAAATCCTTGAGTTTAGGGACAGAGAGGTACAGTGAGGGAAAGTGTCAGTGTGCTATTCTGTTCTAAACCAATCTTGCTGAACCATATTTGAAATCCTTGAGTTTAGGGACAGAGAGGTACAGTGAGGGAAAGTGTCAGTGTGCTATTCTGTTCTAAACCAATCTTGCTGAACCATATTTGAAATCATTGAGTTTAGGGACAGAGAAGGACACTCGTGGAAACTATCAGTGTGCTATTCTGTGCTAAATCTTGTTTGTAGGGACAGAGTAGGACAGTGAGTGAAACTGACAGTGTGCTATTCTGTTCTAAACCAATCTTGCTGAACCATATTTGAAATCCTTGAGTTTAGGGACAGAGAAGGACACTCGTGGAAACTATCGGTGTGCTATTCTGTGCTAAATCTTGTTTGTAGGGACAGAGTAGGACAGTGAGTGAAACTGACAGTGTGCTATTCTGTTCTAAACCAATCTTGCTGAACCATATTTGAAATCCTTGAGTTTAGGGACAGAGAAGGACACTCGTGGAAACTATCAGTGTGCTATTCTGTGCTAAATCTTGTTTGTAGGGACAGAGTAGGACAGTGAGTGAAACTGACAGTGTGCTATTCTGTTCTAAACAAATCTTGCTGAACCATATTTGAAATCCTTGAGTTTAGGGACAGAGAAGGACACTCGTGGAAACTATCAGTGTGCTATTCTGTGCTAAATCTTGTTTGTAGGGACAGAGAGGTACAGTGAGTGAAACTGACAGTGTGCTATTCTGTTCTAAACCAATCTTGCTGAACCATATTTGAAATCCTTGAGTTTAGGGACAGAGAGGTACAGTGAGGGAAAGTGTCAGTGTGCTATTCTGTTCTAAACCAATCTTGCTGAACCATATTTGAAATCCTTGAGTTTAGGGACAGAGAAGGACACTCGTGGAAACTATCAGTGTGCTATTCTGTGCTAAATCTTGTTTGTAGGGACAGAGTAGGACAGTGAGTGAAACTGACAGTGTGCTATTCTGTTCTAAACCAATCTTGCTGAACCATATTTGAAATCCTTGAGTTTAGGGACAGAGAAGAACACTCGTGGAAACTATCAGTGTGCTATTCTGTGCTAAATCTTGTTTGTAGGGACAGAGAGGTACAGTGAGTGAAACTGACAGTGTGCTATTCTGTTCTAAACCAATCTTGCTGAACCATATTTGAAATCCTTGAGTTTAGGGACAGAGAGGTACAGTGAGGGAAAGTGTCAGTGTGCTATTCTGTTCTAAACCAATCTTGCTAAACCATATTTGAAATCCTTGAGTTTAGGGACAGAGAAGGACACTTGTGGAAACTATCAGTGTGCTATTCTGTGCTAAATCTTGTTTGTAGGGACAGAGTAGGACAGTGAGTGAAACTGACAGTGTGCTATTCTGTTCTAAACCAATCTTGCTGAACCATATTTGAAATCCTTGAGTTTAGGGACAGAGAAGGACACTCGTGGAAACTATCAGTGTGCTATTCTGTGCTAAATCTTGTTTGTAGGGACAGAGTAGGACAGTGAGTGAAACTGACAGTGTGCTATTCTGTTCTAAACCAATCTTGCTGAACCATATTTGAAATCCTTGAGTTTAGGGACAGAGAAGAACACTCGTGGAAACTATCAGTGTGCTATTCTGTGCTAAATCTTGTTTGTAGGGACAGAGAGGTACAGTGAGTGAAACTGACAGTGTGCTATTCTGTTCTAAACCAATCTTGCTGAACCATATTTGAAATCCTTGAGTTTAGGGACAGAGAGGTACAGTGAGGGAAAGTGTCAGTGTGCTATTCTGTTCTAAACCAATCTTGCTAAACCATATTTGAAATCCTTGAGTTTAGGGACAGAGAAGGACACTCGTGGAAACTATCAGTGTGCTATTCTGTGCTAAATCTTGTTTGTAGGGACAGAGAGGTACAGTGAGTGAAACTGACAGTGTGCTATTCTGTTCTAAACCAATCTTGCTGAACCATATTTGAAATCCTTGAGTTTAGGGACAGAGAGGTACAGTGAGGGAAAGTGTCAGTGTGCTATTCTGTTCTAAACCAATCTTGCTGAACCATATTTGAAATCCTTGAGTTTAGGGACAGAGAAGGACACTCGTGGAAACTCTCAGTGTGCTATTCTGTGCTAAATCTTGTTTGTAGGGACAGAGTAGGACAGTGAGTGAAACTGACAGTGTGCTATTCTGTTCTAAACCAATCTTGCTGAACCATATTTGAAATCCTTGAGTTTAGGGACAGAGAAGGACACTCGTGGAAACTATCAGTGTGCTATTCTGTGCTAAATCTTGTTTGTAGGGACAGAGTAGGACAGTGAGTGAAACTGACAGTGTGCTATTCTGTTCTAAACCAATCTTGCTGAACCATATTTGAAATCCTTGAGTTTAGGGACAGAGAAGGACACTCGTGGAAACTATCAGTGTGCTATTCTGTGCTAAATCTTGTTTGTAGGGACAGAGTAGGACAGTGAGTGAAACTGACAGTGTGCTATTCTGTTCTAAACCAATCTTGCTGAACCATATTTGAAATCCTTGAGTTTAGGGACAGAGAGGTACAGTGAGGGAAAGTGTCAGTGTGCTATTCTGTTCTAAACCAATCTTGCTGAACCATATTTGAAATCCTTGAGTTTAGGGACAGAGAGGTACAGTGAGGGAAAGTGTCAGTGTGCTATTCTGTTCTAAACCAATCTTGCTGAACCATATTTGAAATCATTGAGTTTAGGGACAGAGAAGGACACTCGTGGAAACTATCAGTGTGCTATTCTGTGCTAAATCTTGTTTGTAGGGACAGAGTAGGACAGTGAGTGAAACTGACAGTGTGCTATTCTGTTCTAAACCAATCTTGCTGAACCATATTTGAAATCCTTGAGTTTAGGGACAGAGAAGGACACTCGTGGAAACTATCGGTGTGCTATTCTGTGCTAAATCTTGTTTGTAGGGACAGAGTAGGACAGTGAGTGAAACTGACAGTGTGCTATTCTGTTCTAAACCAATCTTGCTGAACCATATTTGAAATCCTTGAGTTTAGGGACAGAGAAGGACACTCGTGGAAACTATCAGTGTGCTATTCTGTGCTAAATCTTGTTTGTAGGGACAGAGTAGGACAGTGAGTGAAACTGACAGTGTGCTATTCTGTTCTAAACCAATCTTGCTGAACCATATTTGAAATCCTTGAGTTTAGGGACAGAGAGGTACAGTGAGGGAAAGTGTCAGTGTGCTATTCTGTTCTAAACCAATCTTGCTGAACCATATTTGAAATCCTTGAGTTTAGGGACAGAGAAGGACACTCGTGGAAACTATCAGTGTGCTATTCTGTGCTAAATCTTGTTTGTAGGGACAGAGAGGTCCCATCTCCCTGCAGGCCATCCATTAAAATGTCTGGAAGGCAAACAAGGAGAGGCAGACAGTCAGGAGGCAAAAAAAGAGGGCAGGCAGGCTCTGTGTCTGGGGGCAACAGTGCTGGTCGTGGACGCGGTGCATTGTCATCAGCACATGGTCATGGGACACGCTTGTCCTTCTTTTCGGCAGCTGGACATGTTGAGCCACATCATGCCGAAGACTTGGTAGAGTGGATGACCAAGCCCACCTCATCCTCCTCATCCTCTCTCACCCAGGCTCAGGGTACTGGCAAAGCAGCTGCCAAAGCGTCCTCTTCTCTGGTATCATTATCTTCATTAGTCAATCCTTCCCTAGACCCACCATGTCCTCCTCCTGAGGAGTCCACCGAACTGTTTGAGCACAGTGTTGGGTACATGCTCCAGGAGGATGCCCAGCGTTTCGAAGGATCTGATGATGATACCCAGCTAGAGGAAGGCAGTAGCGTGAGAGCAGAGAGAGAGGGATGCTCAAGAAGGACACCAATCTGGCAGTCATGCTCCAGCAGCTGCAGCATACTGCCAGATTGGCTCCAGTGATGAGGAGGGAGGGGATGATGAGGTCACTGACTCCACGTGGGTGCCTAATAGGAGAGAGGAGGAGGAGGAGGATGAGGAGGAGGCACATCTCCAACGAGGCAGGATGCCCTTGAGTGGCCAGCGTATGGGCAGCACACCGACGGAATCACACCGCAGAGCTCCGCCTGTGCAGGGCGCTGCCTCTGCCCGTCATTCAAAAAGTTCTTTGGTGTGGGCCTTTTTTGAGGCAAGTGCATCAGATCGCACAGCTGCTGTTTGCAACATATGTCTCAAGCGTATATCGCGTGGCCAAAACATCAGCCGCTTGGGCACCACATGCTTGATCAGACATATGTTGACCTGCCATGCAGCTCGTTGGCAAGCCTACCTTAAAGACCCACACCAAAGAACAAAGCGGACCTCTCCTTGCACCGCATCAGCTGGGATCTCCAACCCCACTATACCTTCAGTCCTCTCTGAAACCTGCACTGAGAGGAATGAAGGTGTAGAATTAGGTGTGTCACAGCCAAGTACTTGCGGCCACTCTGCTAGCAGTACACCGACGTTCGATTCTAGCAGGCAAATCTCCCTGCCCCAGCTGCTGGACCGTCGAAAGAAGTTCACTCCCAGCCATCCACATGCCCAGCGGTTGAATGCTAGCTTGGCTAAATTGCTAGCGCTTCAACTGCTGCCTTTTCAGTTGGTAGACTCGGCCCCCTTCCGTGAGTTTGTGCAATGTGCGGTTCCTCAGTGGCAGGTTCCCAAACGCCACTTTTTCTCACGGAAGGCGATTCCGGCTCTCTACAGGCATGTGGAAGGCAATGTCTTGGCCTCGCTGGACAGGGCGGTCAGCGGTAAGGTGCATATTACCGCTGACTCATGATCCAGCAGGCATGGACAGGGACGTTACCTTTCTTTCACGGCCCATTGGGTCACTCTTTTGGCAGCTGGGAAGGATGCAGGACAAGGTGCAGTAGTGTTGGAGGTTGTTCCACCGCCACGCCTCCAAAATGCTACTACTGGTTGTGACACACCTCTCTCCTCCACCCCCTCCTCTTCTTCTTCCTCCATGGCCTCTTCCTGTGGTTTGTCCTCGGAACCAGCGGTGCTCCATAGGCGTTCAAGGGGCTATGCAAGTACGCAGGCAAAAAGATGCCATGCCGTGCTTGCGCTGGTGTGTTTGGGGGACAGGAGCCACACTGGGGCAGAGGTCCTGTCTGCTCTGCAGGGGCAGGCCGAGAGGTGGTTGATGCCACGCCAGCTTAAGCCAGGAAAGGTGGTTTGCGACAATGGCACCAACCTCCTCTCCGCCCTCCGACAGGGACAACTGACCCATGTGCTCTGTATGGCTCACGTCCTTAACCTGGTGGTGCAGCGGTTCTTGGGCAGGTACCCGGGCTTACAGGATGTCCTGAGGCAGGCCAGGAAAGTCTGTGTTCATTTCCGCAGATCTTATAATGCCAGTGCTCGCCTGGCTGAGCTGCAAAAGGAGTTGAACCTGCCCAAGAACCGCCTTATATGTGACATGCCCACCAGGTGGAACTCAACGTTGGCCATGCTGCAGCGGCTGCACACGCAGCAGAGGGCCATCAATGAGTACCTGTGCGACTACGGCACCAGGACAGAGTCAGGGGAGCTCGGGTTTTTTTCACCACGCCAGTGGGGCATGATCAGGGATGCATGCACTGTCCTGGCACCATTTGAGGAGGCCACGAGGATGGTGAGCAGTGACAGTGCATGCATCAGTGCCACTGTACCTCTTGTCCACCTGTTGGAGCACACGCTGCGTGGAATAATGGACAGGGCACTTGAGGCAGAACAGAGGCAGGAAGAGGAGGACTTCCTTGCCTCTCAAGGCCCCCTTTACCCAGACAGTGTTCCTTCTGTCCCACCCATTGCACAGGAAGAGGAGGAGGAGGAGGAGGAGGATTGTGTCAGCATGGAGGTGGAGGCTGGCACTCAGCATCATCAGCAGCAGTCTTTTAGGGATGATTTACAGTCCCAAGAAACCAGTGGACTTGTACGTGGCTGGGAGGAGGTGGCTGCGGATCATGTCGTCCTTAGTGACCCAGAGGACTCCGGACTGAATGCCTCAGCTAACCTACGCTGCATGGCCTCCCTGATCCTGCAAAGTCTGCGGAAGGATCCTCGTATTCTTCGGATCAAGGAGAGGGACCATTACTGGCTGGCCACTCTCCTTGATCCACGGTACAAGGGTAAGGTTGCGGACCTTATGTTACCGTCGCAGAGGGAGCAGAGGATGAGACAACTCCGGGAGGCCTTGCAGAAAGGTCTGTGCAACGCGTTTCCAGAGACTGGGAGGTTACAAACTCCTGGTCCTGGACAACGAGTTGCTGAGGCTTCGGGCAGTCAAAGAAGGAGCGGTGGGGAAGGTGGCCGTCTGACCGATGCGTTCAGACAATTCTTTAGTCCGCAGCCCCAAAGTATGATCGTTTCCAGCAACCATCGCCAGTGTCTGATATACATGGTGCAGGAATACCTAGGGGCAAGGTCAGACTTGGACACCTTCCCCACCGAAAATCCTCTGGCTTACTGGGTCTTGAGGATGGATCACTGGCCAGAGCTTGCACAGTATGCAATTGAGCTACTGGCCTGTCCTGCATCCAGCGTTCTTTCAGAACGCACATTCAGTGCTGCTGGAGGATTTGTCATGGATCACAGGGTGCGCCTGTCCACCGACTCGGTTGATCGACTGACTTTCATCAAGATGAACCAGTCTTGGATCACCACCAGCTACCACACACCTGATGCTGATATAACAGACTAATTGATTTTAAAATGTCACATCCCTTCAAGACTGATGCTGATGCTGAGTTCCTGTGCTGTTATGTTGACTAGCTATCCTCCTCCTCCTCCTCAATGATCCGATTAATGATGATAGCTTGGAAGATCATTTTGGTTTATGGGTGCCGCCACCAGTGCCTAAGGCCCAATTTTTCAGCCCCTGTTCAACAGGGGCATGCAATTATAATTATTGATCTAATAATTCACAGCAGGGCCCATTGCTGCGCCCACCAAGAGTAACTGTCAGGCCTTACAGTGTTGTATCAACACCACCACCACCACCACCACCACCACCACCAAAGGCCCAATTTTTCAGCCCCTGTTCAACAGGGGCATGCAATTATAATTATTGATCTAATAATTCACAGCAGGGCCCATTGCTGCACCCACCAAGAGTAACTGTCAGGCCTTACAGTGTTGTGGCACCAGCACCACCATCAAAGGCCCAATTTTTACTACCACTGTTCAACAATTATATGTTATTACAATTCCTGATATAATAGTTGACAGCAGGGCGTTCCAGCACCCACCAAGAGTAACTGTGAGTGCTTACAGTGTTGTGCCAACACCAACACCTAAGGGGCCAATTTCTGCAGAGTATATACGGCAGGTCCCTACTTTCAAACATCCAACTTACAAACGACTACTACTTGCAAACGGAAGAAGACAACAGGAAGTGAGAGGAAATCTACCCCTTGGAAGGAAAATTCTCTCCTGTAAGAATTAATATGGGAGAAAGGTGTCTCCTCTCTACTGATGCTTTATCACCAATCCTTGTTTCAATAAAAACACCACATTTCAAAATCAGTTGTCATTGGGAAGCAAAGTGAGGTGAAATGTTCTGAACAGGGGCACAGACAGCAAAACAAATGTTACAGGGGTGATAACCCTTCCCTATGTTTTCCAAAAAGCTTAAAAATAGGTATTTGGGCTGGAGCTACACTTAAACAATGTAGCTGTTCAAAATTACAAACAGATTCTACATAAGAACAAACCTACAGTCCCTGTCTTGTATGCACCGCCTGTATACGGCTGTTCAGAGTATATAGGGCCTTTTTTATTTTGTGTGCGGGGTTCCCCTTAATATCCATACAAGACCCAAAGGGGCTGGTAATGGGCTGGGGTGGGGGGGGGGGTTGATGGGGTAGCTATGCCATTTTTCTTAAAGATTTTCATCCATATTACCGGGACCAGACATTACATTAAAGCCGCAAGCAGTTTTAAATGGCTTTTTTTTCCTTTAGAAATGTTATTTTGTGCAGGGACAGTTCTAAACACGGGAAACACGTGGCACTTCACAGGCATACTTTAGACACCCCCCAGGTACAATATTTAAAGGAATATTTGATTTTTATTTTTTCACTTTATGCATCATTAAAATGACTGCTCCCGGAAAACGTCCGTTTTTAAAACTTGTTTTTGCATTGATACATGTCCCCTGGTGCAGAACCCGGGTTCCCAAACTCTGTTTAGGACAATAACATGGATAATAGTCGTTATAATTAGCACTTTAGAATCCGAACGTTCGCATCCATTGTATTTAATAGGGTTCTAATGTTCGTGCGAACTTTCGGTCCGTTCGCGGGTTCTGGTGCGAACCGAACCCGGGGGTGTTCGGCTCATCACTAGCAATGAGGTGCTATATTGGAGAAAGCTTTTTAGGTTAAAGCTAAACATTTGAACTGAGTTTTGTATAACTGGCAGCAAGTGGAGAAACGTACAGAAATAAACAATATTTGATATTTTATTGAGTAAAAATGGCAAATTGAACATTTGATAGAATAAAACAGAATAGTAAATTATTTGATCAGAATGGATAAGTCTGGTATTTGTTGATAAACCACAGAGAAAGGTATTACAAAAGTGAAGCCAGAATATTAGATTTATTAATTTTTTGTTTCATAAAGATTTTATTGAAAAACAGCTCAATACATATCACATCAATATCAACAGTAATAAGAAAAAAAATACATAGAGATCCAGGGGCTCTGGCTCCATATGTAATACAAATACATGTTATGCAGTTGTGGCAAAGCCCATATAGAATTCTCAGTATACAAAATAAACAACATCATCTCAAGTAATAACAAGAATATACCTCAAGTTATCGGTGAAGGATCATGTTAATGGAATTGCACTCAGATGCTACCAGGACCTTCAATAACAGAATATTAGATTTTAATTGGCAAGAAGTAGGTAGTGCCATCAAGACTTGAAAATGCAGAGAACCATCAGACCCCCATGTGCTGTGTTGATCACCACTTAATAGTATTTATTTTATTGCTTATTTATTAAAGGTACTTAGACGGAGCCAACAATTTACGCAGCACTTTACATATATTTTGTACATTCACATCAGTTCCTGCCCTCAAGGAGCTTACAATCGAAAGTCCCTAACTCACATTCATACATTCACATACTATGGACCAGTGTTTCTCAACTCCAGTCCTCAAGGCGCCCCAACAGGTCATGCTTTCAGGTTTTCCATTATTTTGCACAGGTGATTTGATCAGTTTCGCTGCCTTAGTAATTACCACAGCAGTTTCATCTGAGGGAAATCCTGAAAACATGACCTGTTGGGGCGCCTTGAGGACTGGAGTGGAGAAACACTGCTATTGACAATTTAGACAGGTGCCATTAACCTACCAGCATGCAGGTGGTGTTGTGGCTGAGATTCAAACCAATGACACTAGTGCTGCTAGACAGAAGTGCTAGCCACTTAGCTACTGTGCTGAAAACCATACAATGCACTGTCAATCACAGCACCCAATAAATAAAGGAAATAAAATCACTTTTTAGTGGAGTAGAGGAAGGCTAGAACCACTTTCAGATTTTTATTGCTTCCCTGGTTGCAGATTTTTTTCTTTACTTCCTGTCTGATGAAACTATTGTTGGTGGGACACAAAGTGAGGGTAAACCTCTTCGGAGGTGAAGGTGGTGCAGGCAGCAGTGAAAAACCAACCTGACTCTATCCAAAACTAAAATAAATGTTTTTGGATTGATTTACACTTCAATTTTTTTTCTTAGCACCTGTTTTACTCACTGAACATACTGATACTGCCCGATGAAGAAACAAAAATAAAACATTTGGTAACCTATTATCCTTTCTGAGTAGGTGATTTACAAAGTCAGTGCCATTAGACTGAGTAGTTAGAATTGTTGCATGGGGCTTTCACATGCTGCACCTGTGGTTCTTTGACTTTCATCTTTCATCCTTCATACCTTTGGTTAACTATTTGTGTGCCCACAGCCCACAGTCTCTCAAGGATTTTTTTTTGGCTATATTCCACTTTCTTTGCAGCTTCCGTGCTGGTGATACATTCATGCTGTACTGTACAACACAGGGTACTCAAATTAAGTTTGTATAATTTTTTTGATAGAGCTTTCTCTTGGTGGTATTTAATCATCCGTGTTTTTTTTTATATTTTACTAAATAAATGGAAAAAATAACCCCCCCCCCCAAAAAAAAAAAATGTTCTTAGTTTTGTAAGTCATTTTTCTCCTTTACTGATGTGCATGGATGAGGCTGCACTGATAGGCACTGATAAGCTGCATTTTTTTTTTGCTGATTTTATTGTCCTAAATGATACTTTAAATGTATTAAACCATTTTAAATTTGCTATGGAATAGGACTCCCTAGCAGCTGTGGAAGTCAGTTGATCGCATTAGCAAACATTTTAAATTAAAATATATATTATTCTTTACTAAAAACATACTTACATACTTACAAATTTCCCTATGCATATAAATATATTTACAGTATTTACACATCTATATAGAAGTGTTTTAAAGAAAAACAAAATGATTATGAAAACTGCATGAGGAAATTCTTTCCTAGGCCATTCTAGGAAAGGGAAACACTTTTAACCTTTTAAAAGACAACAGTAAGACATTTTTTATAGGGTGGTGAGGGTGAATCAGGAAAAATCAGATGGGTATATTTTAGGTTTGGTCATTAATAAAGTATGCGTCCTGGATCTGAGTAACACTAAAGCCCTGTACACACGATTGGATTTCCCATGGATTTTATACCGATGGATTTTTCCATCAGAAATCCGATGAAGCTGACTTCCATCAGTCTTGCCTACACACCATCAGTCAAAAAAACGATCGTCCCAAATGCTGTGACATAAAACACTCAGACGAGCCAAGAAAAATGAAGTTCTATGCTTCTCAGCATGCGTCGACTTGATTCTGAGCATGTGTGGGTTTTTTATCCGATGGAGTTCCCCACAGACGATAGTAATTTGCTATCGTTTTTTTTTTCCGATGGGGCCCATACACGATCGCTTTGTCCGATGAAAAAAGTCCATCGGACTGTTTTCATCTGTAAAACCGATCGTGTGTACAGGGCTTAAAAGGAGGGTCAGTATGACTGGGGCATGCAGTAGAGGTAGAGGTTTACCAGGGTTTTTTGGTGGGGTGACTTTTTGAAAGAGGTATAGTACTTACCGGATTGGTGGGTTCGGGGCATAGGGTGTGTCCTGTTGTGAGTAATGAGGAGGGGGATCTTGTTGGAGCTCAGTCAGAGAACCAGACATGTTTCTCCCACCCTCTCTTCCTTGTTTTGGTCTGTTGGAGCTTTCTGCATTTTTTTTGAGGTGCTGGACTATATTTTATGGATTTGCTGGGCTTGCACAGCAGCTTGTTCTTCTTTTTTTGGTCTTTCCTTGTATCTTATCATTGCAGCTGTCAGGGGGTCTATTGGGTCTTTGAAGGCGTGCTGGTTCCAAAATTGTGGAGAATTATGGGTAGGGCCCATCTTGGGTGTGGGCTGACCATCCCTAACAGTGAGCTATGATTAAGCACCAATCCACAGTGTGAAACACATAAGCTGATTGTCCCTTCTTCTGTACAGTATAGACTGACTGTTTCTTGGATTTTAAACTACGAATAAAGGTGTTGTATCGGTGTGCGGCCGTCCAGGACTATTCTTTTGCTCCCCAATCCTAACAATACCTTGGTAACATCAGGGTTTAATTAGGTTGTATTTGATAGTACGTAGAAGTTATTAATGTGGTTATTTGTCCCCAAGGTGATGTAATATTGTCTGGAAGCCTATTTATTGTGTGGCAGATACAATCAGGTTTTGCTGTGATTATATCAGCCTTCAAAGACCTTAGACCTGGCAGGGTCAATTCTGATGTTTTGTTTATTTGTTATGCATTGACTATATTCTATGCAATTGATTTGGTTCTCTAGTTGTATTGTATTGCTTTTATAAAATAAATGGGCTGCTATGGCCATTCAACACCAAATAATTTTTGTGGTCTGGTCATTTTGGGTAATGGGGAGAGGTCTAGTATTATCTTTTAATATAATAATAATCGGAGCCCCAGCACTCTGCAAGTCCTTAAGTCATGATAAAAACTGTTACAAGTTTCCTATAAATTATTTTAGATTATTAACCACTTGCTTACTGGGCACATAAACCCCCTTCCTGCCCCGGTGAAATTTCAGCTTTTGGCACTGCGTCGCTTTGAATGACAATTGTGCGGTCGTGCGATGTGGCTCCCAAAACAAAATTGACGTCCTTTTTTTCCCACAAATAGAGCTTTCTTTTGGTGGTATTTGATCACCTCTGCGGTTTTTATTTTTTGCGCTATAAACAAAAAAAGAGCGACGATTTTGAAAAAAAAAACACATTATTTATTACTTTTTGCTATAATAAATATCCCAATTTAAAAAAAAAAAAAAAAAAATTCTCAGTTTAGTCCGATACGTATTCTTCTACATATTTTTGGTCAAAAAAAATCGCAATAAGCGTTTATTGATTGCTTTGCGCAAAAGTTATAGCGTCTACAAAATAGGGGATAGTTTTATAGCATTTTTATTAATATTTTTTTTTTACTAGTAATGGCGGCGTTTAGCGATTTTTATTGTGACTGCGACACTATGGCGGACACATCGGACACTTTTGACACCATTTTGGGACCATTGTCATTGATACAGCGATCAGTGCTATAAAAATGCACTGGTTACTGTAAAAATGACACTGGCAGGGAAGGGGTTAACACTAGGGGGGCGAGGAAGGGGTTAAATGTATGCCCTGGGAGTGATTACTACTGTGGGGGGAGGGGAGTGACTGGGGGAGGAGACCGATCTGTGTCCCTATGTACAAGGGACACACATCGGTCTTCTCTCTCCCTGACAGGACATGGATCTGTGTGTTTACACACACAGATCCATGTCCTTGTCTCTGTACCGGCCGATCGCGGGTGCCTGGCGGACATCGCAGCCACCAGGCACGCGCATCGGCATGTCAGTGACGCTCCGGGCGCGCCCCGCCGGTGGCGCTCGCGCGCCCCCCAGTGGCCGGAGGAGCCGAGGACGTCTATTGACGTCCTCCCGGATTTTAAGAGCCACCTTGAGGTCGTCATTTGACAATGGCCGGGGCTCCAACTAGTTAAAGGCTACTCTACCATTAGAATGGCTAGGTAAAAATAGAGCTAGACATTGTCTTTATGATTTGATTTCATCCAGTTATGTTGCTAACAGGTGTGTGTGTGCCTAAGAGATGAACTTGGAACATACAAATTGTGTAAGACTCAACAACTAGTTTTATTACATCTCTCAATCACAGTCTCCTGTCGACAGGGATTTGTTTTCATCAGCAAACTATTCCTAGCTGCATATTTTATGGGTTATAGTATCCTAACTCATTCTTCTTTCTGCTGACATGTTCAATTTACGCATTCCTAGATTGCATATCAACTGGTATCTACAGTACTTCCTTATATTGCTGTAATATACTATATAATAAGAACTTGTGTCACATAATGAGAAGATTTTACATTAAATACTAATTTTCATTTTGCTTATGGCCACTCTATGTAGTAGGTCTTGCAACCCCTAGATTTTACTGGGACCAAATCTTAAAATTGATAATATCATCTTAATTTTAACCTGTTTATTTAAAAAAAAAAAAAAATAGCAGAAGGGCATCAACTGATATACTGGTGTAGCCTGGACTCTAGCTGATAAATGCTGTGATACTTCTTTCTTTGTTGCTGCTCTATTTATATTTTGCAGAATGGACAGAGTTAAACTGAATATTTATTAATGCCGAAGTGCAAAATCCATCTTTAAGGAGACCACTTTGCAGTGCTCATGTATGGAGTGTCTCCAGTGCATGTAGCAGCCATCTTGACTGGATCTGGTTGACAGTGATTGGCTGATGCAACAGATGAAGGAGAAGTGTAGTGGGGAGCATGCAGAGAGCAAAAAATAGAGAACCACAAGGTTGCAGTGGTGGTGGTGGTCAGCGTTTCAACTGCTGTGACCATCAGCAGACCCCTGGCCATCAGGAGATAATCACTGGCTACTACTGCTGGGTGCTGCATGGAAGGCCCTTTCACAAAACCATGAGGAAATACATGGAGTTTAGAGTGTACCAACTGTGGTGGGAGGCCTCTTGGCCCTGGCCTTTAAATTGCCTTAACTCCTCTTTATTTGGGAACAATCCAGTGCCCCTTTTGATGACAAAGACTGTACTATAGAGCACTCCCACCACTTGTAAGGAAGTAAAAGAGGGGCTGTCTCAGCAGGATTAAAAGAGAGATCACAGCAACTTCTATCCTTGTCTGACATGAACTTGACTTTTACTAAATTAGAGTACATGTCCAGAGACCCAGAATAGGGTGCCCTGGGTATAGTAAGAGACTACAATTATATATCATTCACTGACTAGTGTGACAAAACTGGGACTGTTATAGCAAGTTAGGACTGTCTTTATATACTTATGCTAGGTAAATGCAGTTTGGTTCTGTTAATTACTGCTATTGTCCTATTGATTGTTTGTATAAGTACACTTGCTAATCCTTTCTTCTTTTTGGCTAAGCTTGGCCTAATACTTTTTTTTTAAATACCTTTTAAGGTGTGTCAGTAAGTTCTGGGTGAGCAAGGTGTGTCATCTGCAGGTATGCAGAGAAATCACAAAACAATTCAGCGACTCCACTGGGGTTAACATTACACTGGACATCTGCTGTAAGGGTGAACAAGACTTTCACACAGATTTTAAGGCCAGATTTAACATAATGAAAAGTAGGACTATGACTATAGCAGTAGACAAAAAATTATAGTTCTTCCTGGTAAAGAAATAAATGATTTAATATAATCTTTTGTAAACATTGCTATAATATTCTAAGACAGTTTAGAGAGGATTACATTTTACAATGTGTAAACAAGGTGATCTTAGCAGAAGAGTGTTGATTTGGGCATCAATGATTGAGTGCTTATAGGCTCCAGTCATCGAAATCCAGCTCTGCTTTCAAAGTAAAGAGACTGGTAGTGTTAATCAGTTCATACAGAGGGGAATGTAGCAGGTATTTTTATATTCTCTGCATAACCCAATAAGTTACAAAGGTTTTTTAGCTCTTTAAAGTGGACATTAAATCAGAAAATTAATATAAAGTAAAGTGAAAATTTTAAAATGTTAATTATGCTGAAACAATACCCTGAAATGTATACCTTTAGTCTGGAATTCCTCCTGAAAAATAATAATGATTTGGTGGTGCCACTACTGTGCTTCTCATTGTTCTCTTTGTTGAAGAGAAAACTGCAGAGCAAGAATCTTCCTGCTTCTCTTTCATCTATTAGGTGAATGTCTGGTATTGATTTTGGACTTTTAGGGGGACCTCAGGCATTTCTCTTTTTGCAAGAGAATCCCTCTTAAAATCTTTACTGGCATGCTTTTTTCATTCTTGTTGTAGTATATGCTACAGCAAAATTACATTTCATTGCCGGATTCACTGCTCCCAGCCAAATTGATTTTTTGTTTTTGTTTTGCGCTAGTACATGTTCCCCATGACAGTGGCCACCTCCCTTCCCTCATGCTATCTTCTGACAAATTTTTGCCTATCAGTCTAGAAAATTGGCATTTGTGTTTTGACAGGTTAGGCTCCCATTGATTGCAATGGGGTTCGGGTTCGACATTCAAAATTCTTTGAAATTCTCTGAACCCTGCTCAAACCAAACCAAGGCCAGTTCAGTTCATTCTAGTCATGAGAAAACAAATCCCTGCCTCTACAATGATGACTACCTGCACACAGAGACACAGTGTAAACCAAGGCATGGCAGGTTAATCATAGAGAAACTCGATCAGCTGTGGGGAACCAACAGGCAAAGTAATTTGGCCTCTTCTTAACTTTTTGGGGACACAACTTTTACAGTTTAGGTGTTCTTTAATATACACTGTTTCATATATTATATCAAAGATATTATTTGGTTTGTTGTAAAGGAAACTTAGCAAATCACATTAGGGTGAAAACATGAAATATTTAGAATATTTTGTTGTGCTCAGAGGACCAGTTGTCAAAAGAGTTTTGACAAAGCACAGAAAAGCTGCTGCTAGAGTCAAATATTAAGTAAGCAGTTTCTTTTTTTTAACCTACACATATAAGTGTTGCACATATTCCTCATATATATTTCTCTCTGATCATTTTATAAGCAAACCAATTGTATTTTGCTTTGTAAGACAGTTCTTTGACTGTGATTGATCTTTCATCCTTTCAGCGTACACCTGTCATCAACTCAATCACCTGGGTATTTACTGTACTTCACTAATGCTCACAAATATCTCATTATTATTCGACGTTGGTTTCATTGTAGCTTCAAGATCACTTGGGGCAATCAATGTTCTCTTTAGAACATTGCAATATATTCTGACAACAAGCTTCCCGACAGAAATGACTAACAAAGATTTATATAGTATATATATATATATATATATATATATATATATATATATATATATATATATATATATATATTCATCACACTTCATTGTGTTGCAATACTTAATGCTGTGATCATTATGTGATCTGTAACATACTCCATATTTATAATGGTTGTACTCTTTGTTTTTAGATTCTCTACTTCATAGTTAAATGTGCATGCAATTGATGATTCTTCAAACTTTTTTACATGCATTGCTTACAAATGGAATCATTATCTTATTAAACTAAAATATGGAGTAAAATCTGCAGTTTTGACAAAATTGACATCTTAAAGTTGGAGTCTATAAAGAACTGCTACTTCATTTCCCAGAGGATGCTAGTAGGTTAAAGAATACACTTACTTTTTGAAGCAAGAATAGAGAAAAAAGAAAAACATAGAAAACCATAAGTAACATGGACCCAACAGCTTAAAGATATACAGGTGATACTCGAAAAATTAGAATATCGCGCAAAAGTTCATATATTTCACAAATGCTACTTAAAAGGTGAAACTAATATATGAGATAGACTCCTTACATGCAAAACAAGCCGTGATTTGTCATAATTGTGATGATTATGGCTTACAGCTCATGAAAACCCCAAATCCACAATCTCAGAAAATTTGAATATTGTGAAAATGTTCAATATTCTAGGCTCAAACTCTGCCACTCTAATCAGCTAATTAAACCATAACACCTGCAAAGGGTTCCTGAGCCCTTAAATGGTCTCTCAGTCTGGTTCAGTAGGAATCACAATCGTGGGAAAGACTGCTGACCTGACAGTTGTGCAGAAAACCATCATTGACACCCTCCATAAGGAGGGAAAGCCTCAAAATCTCGTAATTGCAAAAGAAGTTGAAAGTTATGTGGAAGGGAAAAGTGTGGAAGAAAAAGGTGCACACGCAGCAGGGATGACTGCAGCCTGGAGAGGATTGTCAGGAAAAGGCCATTCAAAACTGTTGGGGACTTTCACAAGGAGTGGGCTGAGGCTGGAGTCAGTGCATCAAGAGCCACCACACATAGACGGATCCTGGACATGGGCTTCAAATGTTGTATTCCTCTTTTCAAGCTACTCCTGAACAACAAACGTCAGAAGCGTCTTACCTGGGCTAAAGAAAAACAGACCTGGTCTGTTGCTCAATGGTCCAAAGTCCTCTTTTCTGATGAGAGCAAATGGAGTATGGAGGAAGAATGGAAAGGCACACACTGCAAGATGCTTGAAGTCCAGTGTGAAGTTTCCACAGTCTGTGTTGATTTGGGGAGCCATGTCATCTGCTGGTGTTGGTCCACTGTGCTTCATTAAGTCCAGGGTCAATGCAGCCATCTACCAGGAGATTTTGGAGCACTTCATGCTTCCTTCCGCAGATGAGCTCTATGGGGATGCTGACTTCATTTTCCAGCAGGACTTGGCACCTGCCCACACTGCTAAAAGCACCAAAACCTGGTTCAATGACCGTGGGATTACTGTGCTTGATTGGCCAGCAAACTCGCCTGACCTGAACCCCATAGAGAATCTATGAGGCATTGCCAAGAGAAAGATGAGAGACATGAGACGGAACAATGCAGAAGCGCTGAAGGCCGCTATTGAAGCATCCTGGTCTTCCATAACACCTCAGCAGTGCCACAGGCTGATAGCTTCCATGCCATGCCGCATTGAGGCAGTAATTGCAGCAAAATTGGCCCAAACCAAGTACTGAGTACATATGCATGCTTATACTTTTCAGAGGTCCGATATTGTTATATGTACAATACTTGTTTTATTGATTGCATGTAATATTCAAATTTTCTGAGATTGGGGATTTGGGGTTTTCATGAGCTGAAAGCCATAATCATCACAATTATGACAAATCACAGCCTGAACTATCTTGCTTTGCATGTAATAAGTCTATCTCATATATTAGTTTCACCTTTTAAGTTGCATTAGTGAAATAAATGAACTTTTGCACGATATTCAAATTTTTCGAGTATCACCTGTACATGTATACTATAACTATGACAGTGATTTATCGATTAAACCAAACGTAATGACAAAAAGTTGTATAGCAGGACTTTAGTGTGCTAAAAATATAGAGGACACTTACTTTTTATTTATGTCAAAGACACAATTATTCCTTCAATAGAGTTCCTGACTCTGCCCACTGTCACAAATGGCAAAATATTCCCATATAAAAAACCTGTGTAGATTGCTTGATACTCTATTACCAGATACCATCATCCTAGTGTATTTAATTTTGAATGACACCAGTGTTAAGCAGGACTTAAGCATTGCCAAATCATTCAAACAAATTTGTACTGTAAAAATTTTGTTGTACTCTGTATAAGCCATAAAATATGGAATAATGTGCATAATTATTGAGCCTCCATTTTGCTCAGCCCACTCAAAAAGTCTGATCGTCAATTTCATACAATGATTAAAACCAAAATATCATCCTGTGTTAAAGTACAACAATATATTATTAATACACAATAGTAATTAAAAAAAACACTATATATATAGATATATATATATATATATATATATATATATATATATATATGTATATTTTTTTTTTTACAGTGCCTTGAAAAAGTATTCATACCCCTTGAAATCGTCCACATTTTGTCATGTTACATCCAAAAGCGTAAATGTGTTTTATTGGGATTTTATATGATAGACCAACACAAAGTGGCACATGATTGTGAAGTAGAAAGAAAATGATAAATGTTTTTCAACATTTTTTATAAATAAAAAAGTGTGGCGTGCTTTTGTATTCAGCCCTCTGAGTCTATACTTTGTAGAACCACCTTTCGCTGTAAGTCTTTTTGGGTATGTCTCTACCAGATTTGCCCCCCTCTAGAAAGTGAAATTTTTGCCCATTCTTCTATTAATTTCCCAAATTGTTACCCGTATTTATCGGCGTATAACACGCACAGGTGTATAACACGCACCCTAACTTTAAGAGGGAAGTTTCAGGAAAAAAACGTTCCACAGCCCCCTGCGTATAACACGCAGGCACAGTTTACCCTCTATTTTCAGGGTAAAAAAAGTGAGTGTTATACGCCAATAAATACAGTATTTAATTTTCATGTAGAAAGAATAACAAAGTACAATTACATAGCCTGCTAGGCTACAAAATATTGCTGCAACAAAGTGCCAACTGTAACAAATCATGTAAGAGACTATATGCTAATAACCGCTAATTGGGTGGGTGAAGTACCCCAATCCCTCTGCCCTGGAGGGCAACCGCACATTACCCCCATGGGATCACACTGTTAGTGTGTGGTCTCCTCCCCGCGACTCAGAGATCAGGGTCCCCCACCCCCCTCCATACCCTAACAATATATTGGGCCTGCTCTGTGGGACAGTTGCTCCTTTTAAAGAGTAAACTATAAAATTCCATATGTGTTAAAAATGGGAAAGAAGTAGGAGAGGGAGGCATCATAATGCCTCAGAGCGAGCAGAAGAGAGAAAGGAGAGGGAAGAGAGAGAGGAGAGAGTGAAGTCAAGGAGGTTCTAAGAGTCTGGTGTAATGCCTGGACATGGGGAAATGCCAGAGTAGGTGGCCCAGGGTTCTCAAATGGCCTCAAACTTAGGTACTTTGTCCTGAAGCTTCGCTACTAAGTGTTCTTGTGACATGATCCAGGATATTTTCCTCTTTGCTGCCAAAAATGAGATAGTGGGCTTTTTCCAAGCCCCTGCTAGTGTAATCCTGGCACCCAAAAGGATGAAAAAGACAGAGGTTTGCATATGCTTGTGTAATGCATCTACCTTATGGTTCAGGAGAGCAATAGTGCGATCTTGAGGTATCGCCGCTCCACAAAATTTCCTTAGGAGATGAAATACCTTGTTCCAGTAGGTTCTGATGTGAGTACATGGCCACCAGACATGGAACATGGATCCCACCAGACGGAAGTTTCTAAAGCATAAGGGAGAGGCATCTTTGTACATTACTGCCAGTCTAGCAGGAACATAGTACCACCTGGTAAAGAAGTTTAACATATCCCCCCCTCTGATCTGTAAGGTTAGCACACCGTTGTTCATAGAGAGTAGACTTGGGGGGTTCCATTCTATCTGGCCATGGTGTCGCATAGGGCCATTGAGTGAGAAAGAGTGAGCGATAGGATGGGGGGCCATGCTTTCGGGTTACACCACAGCAGGTAGTCGATTGTGTGTCGGGGGAATGCTACCCTTTCTGTCCAGCCAGGATATACCAATCTTTGACCAAGCCTTCAGGTCCTCCCCACACTTGCGGAATATGGGAGGGTAATTAGCTCCATACAGTTTGCTTATATTCTGTGTTAGCTTATTCCCCATGTACAGTAAGGAGTCAGATGCCCAGGTGAATGGGAAATGCTGTTTCAATTGCTTTACCGATTGGGGTGGGACAGACACATTTAGGGCAACAGATTTGGAGACTCTTGAAGCAGTTTGTAAACATTTGGTGTAGATGTTAAATAAGACGTGAGGAATAGAAGCAAATCATCCATGAACAAGGCGCATTTATGTTCCTGGATGCCACAGAGGACCCTCTTAACGTCGGGGTGAAATCTTATTGCTATAGCTAGGGTCTCCATAGCAATGGCGAATATTAAGGGGAGAGGAGGCACCCTTGCCTTTTCTCTCTTCTAATTGCAAGAGAATCAATGTATTTGCCCATCAGGAGAACCTGTGCACTGGGAGTGGAATAGGGGAGGTAAATATACCTCTGAAATTGGGGCCAAATCCCCATCTTTCTAGGATCTCGAAAAGGTAGGGCCACGAGACCGAATCAAAAGCCTTCTGCAGGTCTATAGAGAGCAGGAATCCCTTTTGCAGGGAGCCCCCATCCCAGTAGGGATGTGCCGAACACCCCCCAGTTCGGTTTGCACCAGAACTTGCAAACAGGCAATAAATTTGTTCGAACATCCAAACACTGTTAAAGTCTATGGGATTCGAACATGAAAAATCGAAAGTGCTAATTTTAAAGGCTTATATGCAAGTTATTGTCATAAAAAGTGTTTGGGGACCCGGGTCCTGCCCCAGGGGACATGTATCATTGCAAAAAAAGTTTTAAAAACGGCCGTTTTTTCGGAAGCAGTGATTTTAATAATGCTTAAAGTGAAACAATAAAAGTGAAATATTCCTTTAAATTTCGTACCTAGGGGGTTTGTATAGTATGCCTGTAAAGCAGTGCTTGTTTCCCATGCTTAGAACTGTCCCTGCACAAAGTGTCATTTCTGAAGGAAAAAACGTCATTTAAAAAATACTCGCAGCTATAATGAATTGTCGGCTCCCGGCAATACAGAGAAAAGTAATTGAAAGTCATTGATAAAAAAATAAATAATGCATGGGGGTCCCCCCAAACTCAATTACCAGGCCCTTCAGGTCTGGTATGGATATTAGGGGGAACCCTGCGTCAAATAAAAAAAAAATGGCGTGGGGTTCCCCCCAAATATCCATACCAGACCCTTTATCCGAGCATGCAACCTGGCAGGCCGCAGGATAAGAGGGGGGACGAGAGAGCGCTCCCCCTCCTGAACCGTACCAGGCCACATGCCCTCAACATGGGGAGGATGCTTTGGGGGTCTGTGACCCCTCAAAGCACCATGTCCCCATGTTGATCGGGACAAGGGCCTCATCCCCACAACCCTTGCCCGGTGGTTGTGGGGGTCTGCGGGCGGGGGGCTTATCGGAATCTGGAAGACCCCTTTAACAAAGGGAACCCCCAGATCCCCCCTCCCATGTGAATTGGTAAGGGGTACATTGTACCATTACCATATCACAAAGAAAGTGTAAAAAATTGAAAAAAAAACACAGACACCGTTGGGATAAGTCCTTTATTAAAATTTAAAAAATAAAAATAAAAAAAAGATTTCAGCGGTGGTAATCCACTCTCGGTCTCCACTCCAATGCTGTCGGCATCCTGCGATGGATGCTCTCCTCTCCAGGGTCCAGCGGTGGATGATCTCCTCTCCATCCAGGTCCAGGCTCCAGCAATGAGATGTCCAGCACAGCGCATCCTGTCTCCACCGGAGACACCCCGGGAATATCGTCGCTGCAGCCTGACAGGTCTTATGTAGCTGAGGACGGGGCCCCCGTCACGTGACCCCATACCCCTCTGATGCAAGGGGAAACCCGGACCTCTCATCGCTGGTATCTGGGGGTCCCCTTTGTTAAAGGGGTCTTCCAGATTAAGATAAGCCCCCCGCCCGCAGACCCCCTCAACCACCGGGCAAGGGTTGTGGGGATGAGGCCCCTGTCCCCATCAACATGGGGACATGGTGCTTTGAGGGGTCACAGACCCCCAAATCATCCTCCCCATGTTGAGGGCATGTGGCCTGGTACGGTTCAGGAGGGGGGGCGCTCTCTCGTCCCCCCTCTTTTTCCTGCGGCCTGCCAGGTTGCGTGCTCGGATAAAGGGTCTGGTATGGATTTTCGGGGGGAACATCACGCCATTTTTCTTTTAAATTTGACGCAGGGTTCCCCTTAATATCCATACCAGACCTGAAGGGCCTGGTAATTGAATTTGGGGGAACCCCAACGCATTGTTTTTTTTTTTTATCAATGACTTTAATGACTTTTCTCTGTATTGCCGGGAGCCGACAATTCATTACAGCCGCGAGTACTTTTAAATGACTTTTTTTGCTTCAGAAATTACACTTTGTGCAGGGACAGTTCTAAGAACGGGAAACAAGCGCTGCTTTACAGGCATACTATATACACCCCCTAGGTACGAAATTTTAAGGAATATTTCACTTTTATTGTTTCACTTTAAGCATTATTAAAATCACTGCTCCCGAAAAACGTCAGTTTTTTTAATTTTTTTTTGCATTGATACATGTCCCCTGGGGCAGGACCCGGGTCCCCAAACACTTTTTATGACAATAACTTGCATATAAGCCTTTAAAATTAGCACTTTAGATTTCTCCCATAGACTTTTACAGGGTGTTCCGTGGCTTTTCGAATTTGGGGCTCCATCCCTGAGCGAATTAAAAAAAATGGGCCATATAGGGGGCTAAGGAGGAGACAAATTTTTTATAGTAGCAGACTGAAAATCCGTCTGGGTCTGCCAGTTTTAAGGGATTTGATTGTCTCTAGAACCTCTGCAGTGGATATAGGGTTGTCTAGTAGGTCTCTATGACTCTTCGATATTACAGGAACGTGGAGATCTTTAAAGCAGAGTTCCACCCAAAAATGGAACTTCCGCTTTTCGGATTCCTCTCCCCCTCCGGTGTCACATTTTTCACCTTTCAGGGGGAGAGGTGAGCAGATACCTGTCTAATACAGGTATTTTGCTTCCACTTCCGGGCATAGATATCCGAGCCACACGCTGGTATATACACCACTTCCGGTGCCTTTTCCGTCCCCCCCTGCTGTCTTCTGGGAGACACACAGGTCCCAGAAGACAGTACGCACCAGTGGAATCACACAGCGCGAGTCGTGCATGCGCATTAGGGAACCAGCAAGGCTTCACTTCCTGATTCCCTTACCGAAGATGGCAGTGGCAGCACCTGAGAGCCGAGGGATAGATCAGCTTCGGGTGCCGACATCGCGGGCTCCCTGGATGGGTAAGTGTCCTTATTTTAAAAGTCAGCAGCTGCAGTATTTGTAGCTGCTGACTTTAAAAAAAAAAATTGGCGGAGCTCCGCTTTAAGGAAAGAGTCAATCGCAGCAGATGGAGGAGGCAGGTCCGCTTTATAGAGTCGCAAGTAAAACTGTTGAAACAATTCTATAATCCGAATTGAGTTATTGGTCAGGTTGCCTGATCGTGTGCAAATTTTGGGAAAGGCTAGGTTTCGGGGTTTGGGAGTTAGCTTTGCTGCTAATTTGGAGCCAGGTTTATCTTTTTGAAAGTAGAGTTTTGCTCCATCCATCGCAGATGCTTCTCAGCTAAACTAAGATTAATTTGGGCTGTGTCCAAGCGGGACAGGGTATCGTGCGTGGGGTTTTGTTTGTGGATTTTGTTTAGTGAATGGAAGTCCTCTGTGTGTTTTTGGATATCTGCTCTATGTTCGCGTTTCAGTTTGGATGCTATCTGTATGAGTTTCCCTCTGATCACTGATTTGTGGGCTGCCCATAGGGTTTCAGGTTTAACTGTTTTATTAACGTTCTCTTTGAAATGGTCTTTCACCGTCTTTTCCAGTATCATGCACTGTACCGGATCACTTAGTAAGGGTTCATTAATTCACCATTTAAAAAGGGCGGATGTTCCTAAAAGGAGCTGGGTCCCAAGTACCACAATAGAATGGTCTAAGAGGGAAGTGTCACTACTTTTGACAAAAAGGGCTAACGGTCTGCTGAGGTGCAGAGGAGTAGAGCAAAATTTGGTGACGTAAAGAAACGCCTGAGAGCCCTGCAACTGCCATATGCCATGCTCTACCCAGCTAAACTGCGAGTGACGGCGGACGGCCAGGCGCAGTTCTTTGAGTCGGCCAGGGACGCGGCGGCCTGGCTGGATCACAATGAGCAGGCCTTACGTCGTCGCAGGGTGGATGCTGGAGGAGACTGACCCTGACAACTCGTGTAACACAAACTGTGCATTTATACCTGGATTGTTGATCTCCTTGCATTGATGGGATGCTGTTCTGGCTTCGAGGACACCCTTTCATCTTATCCGGTTCCTCTTCTTGTGCCGGGGGGAAAACTTAATTTCCAAATGTGCTAGGACAAGAACTGTGAATTCAACTTAGGTTTAATTTTGAATCTAGTAGAAATACATAGACCTTCAGTTAGCCCACTGTTGGGCTGGGTTGCGGTACCAGGAGTTGCCCTGTTGGCGATGTTACTGTGGCTGACTGTATATTTCAGCCCCGTCCAGGCGCTTCCTACTGTGAGGATTCTCCACCGGACTGGGGACTACCTATAAACAACTGCACTACTGTTTGTTGGCACCGTTGTGCCTTGTTGTGTTCTACAGTGTACGCTACCTTACAGTCCAAAGATGTACTTTTTTCTGGTCACCTATCGTTTTGTTGCTACCGTAGTTCTTCATCGCCCCACTAACTTTGACTCACTGGAACAGTCCGAGCTGGGGGTGCCCAAGGGCCCCACCCTGTCACTATTTCTGCCTCTGCAATGGAGGGTACCCCCTTGATCTCCTGGAATGTTAGGGGCCTGAACTCCCCCCTTAAGCGAACTCTGGTGTTTACTTGTATGAAAAAGTTCTACCCTGCTATCTTATGTTTTCAGGAAACGCATCTGACACCTGACACTAAAGGATGTATGAAATACTCCTGGGTGAGCTGGGCGTACCACTCCACTCACACCTCCTTCTCCCGGGGGGTGAGCGTGGTGGTGCACAGGTCCCTGGACTACCAGGAGTATGCCTCTAGGGTTGATTCTGAGGGCAGGTTTGTGTTTTTACATTGCCGCATTGGCATTTTGAACTGTATATTGGCCTGTGTTTACATACCTCCCCCGTTTGATGCTCGGGTGCTGCGGCTTCTCCTGGAGTTTTTGGGGGGTAGGCCGGAGCTCCCGATGCTTCTTGTGGGAGACTTTAACAGCTGGTTGGATCCGGGGATGGACAAACATCCGGTACGGGGGGGCGAGCTCTTGTAGGCCTACTCCTCTGGCTAGACTGTTTCAGGAGGTGGGCTGGCTAGACATATGGAGGCACCGAAACCCTACAGTTAAACAATTTTCTTGTTTCTCTAAGTCCCATGGGTCACTATCTAGAATAGACTTGGCGGTGGGTAACCCTGCGATGCTCCCCTCGGTTTCGGAGGTCTCATACAAACCTAGATGTGTTTCTGATCACTCTTACATGGTGATCGGTCTTACGGTGACTCATTTATCTACACTCTCCAGAGCACCCTGGAAATTTAACGCCTTTTGGCTTAAGCTATTTACTGCCCCAGAGGAACTAGAGGGGAGCGTTCAGAGGTTTTTCTCCGACCAGCCTGATCCAGGGTCTCTCCTTCCTGAATGGGAGGCATTTAAAGTTTACCTTTGACGTTTACTTAGCAATGAGGTCAATAAGGTCAAGAGGCGCTCTGAAGCCTTCAGAGGAGCTCTGGAGATACAAGTCCATTCTCTGGAGGCTGAGTACGTGCAGGATCCCACTGACTCGGCTAAAGGGGCGTGGCAGTCGACTCAATCTGCATATGAGCACCTGCTCGCCTCTTCGGCGGAAAAAAAGAGGTTCTTTACCAAAACAGCATTTTTTGAGGAGGGGGAGACGACGGGCCGTCTCTTGGCTAGGATAGCTAATTCAGAACAGAAATCCCCGGTTATTGGTACCCTGCAAACCACGGAGGGGCGACTGGTTAACTCCCCTGATCTCATAATAAAGACATTGGCAGACTTCTATGAATCATTGTATCGCCCAGCCTCGGAGTATAGCTCGGGGGAGCTGTCTGGCTACCTGGACGAAATTACGTTCCCGCGTCTCTCCCCTACTCAGAGCATGGAGTTAGATTCTCCATTGAGTTTGGAGGAGATGCAGGTGGCGGTGGCGGCCTTCCCTAACGGTAAGGCTCCAGGGGGGATGGAATCCCCATGGAGATTTACAGACAGTACTCAGAGGTCCTGTTGCCTAAGCTGTTGGGGTCTTTAATGCTGCAAGGGAGTCTGACGTCCTCCCGCCCTCTATGGCAAAGGCACATATTGTGTTGATCCTCAAACCAGGAAAGGACCCAGTGGACCCGGCCTCGTATAGGCCGATTTCGCTATTACAAACAGATATAAAGATCTTGGCGAAGGTACTGGCCCTCAGGCTAAATAAAGTGATTACCTCTGTCATACACCCAGATCAGGCGGGATTTATGCCCAACAAATCCACGGCAATAAACCTCAGGAGACTATTTCTTAATATGCAATCCCAGGCTGATAACATGGGTAAGAGAGCTCTGCTGTCACTTGACGCTATGAAAGCTTTTGATAGCGTTGAGTGGCCGTACCTTTGGGAGGTGTTGAGGCGATTTGGTTTCGGGGAGGTGTTAATTTCTTGGGTGCGTTTGCTGTACCACTGCCCCCAGGCGGTTATTAGAGAGGCGGGGAGAGTGTCGCCGGCCTTTGCTCTGGGCCGGGGTATGCGGCAGGGGTGTCCATTGTCCCCCCTGCTGTTTGCCTTGGCTATAGAACCATTGGCGATTCGGATTAGAGACCATAGAGGTATCACTGGCTTCTGCTATGGGGAAAGACAGGAGAAAGTGATGCTTTATGCAGACGATACAATGATTCTGCTGGGTGATACAGAGCAATCCCTGAGCGAGACGATGGAGATGGTGGTTCGGTTTGGGGAGTTCTCGGGCCTTAAAATAAATTGGACCAAGTCAGCCTTAATGCCACTGGATGATGTCCTGTTACATCACGGAGACCGGGTGGGGGGTATTCCTGTAGCCACCTCCTTCAAATATCTGGGGATACAAGTGACACCGCATATCAGGGAATACAGTCAGCTCAATATCTCCCCGCTGCTGGCCAGATTCCGATCTCGGGTTAAAACGTGGAACACTCTGTGTATGTCGGTTGCGGGCAGAGTGAATCTAATTAAAATGATTCTTATTCCCCAACTGCTGTACATGCTCCACAATTCCCCGGTAGTGATCCCACTGAAGATCTTCAGAATAGTGAATACCATATTTCGCGAACTGATCTGGAAAAATCGCCCCCCCAGGATAAAATTAGAGCACTTGCAACGCCCCAAGGGTGAAGGTGGCCTTGCTTTGCCGAATCTGTGGTTGTACTATCTGGCATCGCAATTGCAGCATCTGATAGGTACCATGGTTTTGGAGGGTGACACGGCGGGTAGAAGCCATGGCGCCTCTGAACATATTATGCTTTGGACAGTGGGGGGAAAGTCAGTTCCGACAGCGCTTGAGGCCCTAGCTTTTGGAAGGCCTCACAAAAGCTTCCCTACGTACAGTTTAATACAGAAGATATGGAATAAAACTAAATATCTACAGGGGGCCTCAGGTATTACAGAGTTCATCCCTATCTGGGCAAATGATTCCTATCCCGAGCTAGCCAAATTACAGCATGGGGACAGGTGGAAGAGATATGGAGTCTGCTACCTGACACAATTTATTGGGAACGGTAAGTTACTGCCCTTTGAGACTTTAAGGGAGGCATATCATTTGCCTGCGAACATGCTTTTCTACTATCTGCAGCTTCAGCATGCATTTACAGCTCAGTCAAGGGTCTCAGAGTGGCATGTAGATTCCCCTCCACTTCTCTTGCAGCTTAGGGGTGCAGAGACGTCTAAGGGCTTCATTTCCCAGAGCTACGGTACGCTGCTTTGTAAATTTCTCACAAAACACCCCCTGACTGTTAAGGGGAAATGGGAAAAAGATGTAGGACCCCTGGATGAGGATCAGTGGGAGGAGGCCCTGCAGTCGGTTACCGTATGCTCCCTCAATGTGACACAGCGGCTGACGCAACTATATACACTCCTGAGAGTATACTACACGCCTCACAGACTATATGGTATGGGACTGCTGCCCGCACCGACCTGTACGAGATGTAAAAGAGACCATGGGGACCTGATACACATGCTCTGGCGCTGCCCCAAGTTGCATACCTATTGGAAGGGGGTTATAGACACGCTGAACACAGTATTCCAGGTGTCAGTCCCATTAGATCCGAAACAATGTCTTCTGAATCTGCTAGATGGGCTGGAATTGGAACCCCATATTAGGGAAGCCCTCACTAGGGCCCTTTTCATGGCCCGCAAAATGATTATGCAACATTGGAAGTCTGAATCACCCCCCACAGTCAAGGAATGGATTACTGCACTTGGTAACACACTGAGAATGGAAAAGGTTATATACCAACATAGGGGATGCTCTGGAAAGTTTGAAAAATTATGGGACCTGTGGTTGGGAACACCGGGGCTAGCTCCGGACGACCTAATTATGGACAGACTTTTGAGACTAAATGTGGGTTGATATGCTACTTAAGTGCGTAGGCACTGGAGTATAATGGGCAGATTGTCCGGGCACAGACAGTGCCTTGGGGGAGGTGCGGTGGCCGCTCATGGCAGTATGAATACTCAGGATGGTGACAATTGTGTTTAAAATTCATTGCATGTATTGTAAGTAGTACGGTCATGTTGACTGTATTTGAAGAGATTATGGTACTTTGGACTGTAAGTGTTAAACTTGAATCAATAAACTTTGGGGTTTTTTTCTGGAAAAAAAAAAAAAAAGGGCTAACGGGTTAGAGTGCGATTGCATAAAGATGTGGTCAATCCTGGCATGTGTATTATGTGGTGTGGAAAAATGTGTATAGTGTTTTATATGTGGGTTGAGTTCCCTCCAGATATCCACCAATCCTGCTGAATATAGTAGCTGGGCGATTTTTAAACTTTGCTGGGTCCTTAAGAACCTTTATTGTGGAGAAATGTAGGTGTTTTGAGAAGCAGATTGCTACCCCTTTGGTTTTGTTGTCCGCATTGTCGAGACAGAATTGGGGGTACCGTTGGTGTAGAAAGGTGGGCTGGTAGGAAATGGGGAAGTGGGTTTCTTGTAAGGGAAGTATATCTGATTTCATTGAGTGGTACAGTTGTAACAGTTACCGTCTTTTGTAGACTTCGTAACCAATACATGTTTAAATGAGAGGGGCCCCTGGCAAGGGGCCCTAACTCGCTACTGTAACTAAACTATAACATAAAATAGTGCCCTAGATAACAGAGAGGGACCATTAGGTGTGTCCCTTCTCCCTTTCCCCCCTCAGATATCCACCAATCTTGCTGAATATAGTAGCTGGGCGATTTTTAAACTCTGTCTGGAGGGGCGCTTGGATCTAGGTTTCCCGGTAACCGTTTTGCCTTGAGAGAGGTCAAATGCTACATTTGAATCGCCTCCTACAAAAATTGTGCCCTGACAGTGTTTCCGTATTGTGTGTGTTAGGAAATCAAAATGTTTTGCCTGCCCTTTGTTAGGTGTATAGTAGGAGACAATGGTGTGGGTCTCTCTCCATCAATGGTGCCTGTCACTAGCATGTAGCGCACTGCTGGGTCCTTAAGAACCTTGGTTGGTGAGAAATTTTGATGTTTTGAGAAGCATATCTACCCCTTTGGTTTTGTTGTCCGCATTGGAGAGGAAGAATTGGGGGTACTGTTGGTGTAGAAAGGTGGGCTGCTAGGAAATGGGGAAGTGGGTTTCTTGTAAGAGTAATATATCTGATTTCATTGAGTGGTACAGTTGGAACAGTTTCTGCCTTTTGACCGGCGAGTTCAGCCCTTGTGTATTATGTGAGATTATGCGCAAAGGTCGAATTGGCAGGTGTCGTGCTAGACATGGATCAGAGTGTGGGGTATCTCGGGAACATACTGTACCTTACTCAATGTAGACGGGTCAGCCGGCAGCAATGAGTACTGGCAATAGGTGCTGCTGTTCAGGCTGGGGAGCAAACGACATGTGACCTCATAGAACTTCTACAGGAAAAGACAGGCAGATAGAGAAAAAGGTGGGAAATAAAAAGCAAAAGGAAAATAGAAAATGTGAGAGAGACAAACTGAATAATCTTGTTATAGTTCAGGCTGTATTCCCCAAACACCTCCCCCCGGGGAAGGAAAGGTCCAGCCTCTTCCTGTCCGATAACCAAAAGGTCAGAGGTCCCCTGGGTAGGGGAGCATCTGTCAGCCTCCAAGAGAAAGTGCACACCCCTCAAATGCTGGTGGAGGTGCAAAGCATCACCGCCATTTGAACAAGTATTATTAATTACAAATGAACCAAGTCTCTTTCCCTGTAAAGATAATTGTGCCAGAAACCGGGTGAATGGTCCTTCAGCTGGCCCAGAACCCCCGCCATGGGCACCTCCAGAACATGGGTACCCCCTGTAAGGGTCTCGTCCAGCAGAGTGGCCACTATCCCTTACCCCACATAAATTTGGTAATAGGATCAACAGGCTTAACGTACTATAAAGGAACTGTATAGTGGGATAAAATAGTACATTCCTAAGGGGGGGAGCTAGACAATAATATAATAGAATACTTCAGGGACATGTAGACTTCGTAACCGATACATGTTTAAATGAGAGGCGCCCCTGGCAAGCGGTCCTAACTCGCTACTGTAACTAAACTATAACATAAAATAGTGCCCTAGATAAGGCCCCTTTCACACTGGGGCAGGAGGTGTGGTGGCGGTATAGTGCCGCTATTTTTAGCGGCGCTATACCGTCAGAATTGCTGCAGAATTGCGGCGGTATTCGGCCGCTAGCGGTGCGGTTTTAACCCCCGCTAGCGGCCGAAAAAGGGTTAATACCACCGGCAATGCGCCTCTGCAAAGGCGCATTGCCGGCGGTATTACCGCGGTTTCCCATTGCTTTCAATGGGAAGGAGCGGTGTAGGAGCGGTAAACACACTGCTCCTCTCACTGCTCCAAAGATGCTGCTTGCAGGACTTTTGAAGCAGTCCTGCCAGCGCATCGCCTCAGTGTGAAAGCCCTCAGGCTTTCACATTGAGAGTGCAGGAAGGAGTTTTTCAGGCGGTATTTAGGCGCTATTTTTAGCGCTAAAACGCCTGAAAAACTCCTCAGTGTGAAAGGGGTCTAACAGAGAGGGACCTTCAAATCTTGGGAGGGCGTGCAGTGACTTCACAGCGTTGATTTTAAGGAGAAAGGGCTCCTATAGTGCTGGCCGGCATCATGCTTTTTAATCTACGATTTTTGTAAGTACATTATCTTTTTTAATAAACACTCCTATGTTACGGAATTACGCTATGGTCCCCTTTCTTCTTGTATGCTTTACGATTCCAAGGACTGCATGACCTTTGGAAAGAGCCTTAGCATCCTGAACTACCTTTGAGAGGCATCCCCTGAGTCTTCCATCCCTGATGTTAAAGGCCGCGGCTGGGCTATAGCCAAATCCTGATTTGAGCTTGCTCTCTGGTAAGCGGCTTTCCATATGGTGGTGGACTTTCCCTCATATGTGGATTCACAGCGGTGTTTACTCAATCATACAAATGGATATATGTTTACATTGAGACTGTATTGAGCAGATTCATTGTGTTTGGTACATATCCTGGATGACATCCACCTACATTTTATCCTTCGGTCTGGTGCGGAACTTTGTGGACTTATTGCTGGCGCAGTTTTTTCTTTCTTATTGCTTATTTGTGTTTATCCCAACCAAACTGCAGCCTTTTTAGTTTTATTTGTATTTTTAGGGGTAGCGCAGTTTTTTCCATTATCAACGCCATCTTGGAATGGCTGTGGGGCTGAGGGGCTGAGGGGCTGATTTCAGCGAGCGGTATAAGTCTCATCTGGCAGTGCCTGCTGACATCAGGGTGATCCTGGGGTGTGCCCCTTGCTGTCGCTTGTGGAGTGGGCCCGGAAAGAGCTCTCAGTCGACTGCGGCAGGTGTTGTTAGACCGGGGTGGCATGGAGCTACAGGTGGTCTCCCCGACTGATGTAAGAGGGATATCACAGCCCCTCCTGCAGAAGCCATCCATCAGAGCTGTACAGCGGCAAGGGGGCCATGTAATCTCCCCGACTGACGTAAGAGGGATATCACAGCCCCTCCTGCAGAAGCCATCCATCAGAGCTGTACAGCGGCAAGAGGGTCATGTGACCGGCTTGAAGACAGCTCTAAACAGGTATTTACAGCGCTCGTTTTTAGAAAAGACAGGTACAGTGTGCTATGCCAGGCTCTAATAGAGGGTCTGGCATAGACTTAAAGGATAGGGTTAACAACCACTTTAAGTAAGCAGTTTATTTTTTTTAAACCTACACATATAAGTATTGCACATATTCCTCATATATGTTTTTTCTCTGGTCCATGTCCCAACTGCTGCTAAGCAGATGATCGGTAAAACATGGAAAACTCTCAACCTTTCTATAGTTTAAACTAAATCCAGGCTATTTTCCTAATTGTTTTCAGGGATGTGGACAACAGCATACCTGTACATTATGGTTATGCCTGATGGCTCAGCAATTCTGGACTCCTATCTTCTCTGTTTTATCTACATTGATGAGCCAGAAGGTCCTTTTCATGGCAGAGTATGTCAGTATAAGACCGCCTGACCTTGTCTATGTCCCAACTGCTGCTAAGCAGATGATCGGTAAAACATGGAAAACGCTCAACCTTTCTATAATTGAAACTAAATACAGGATCACACAGACTATGGTGCAAAAGAAAGTAGAGGCCAGGTTATCTGACACGATGCAAAAATACTCTGCTGTTTGGTACTCCTGGTTTACACACTTCCTTCCTTCTGGAACTGATGCTGGCCTATTTGGTCTATAGGCTTGTCTAGACTGCAGCCCTATAATTAATCTCCATTTCTTTTCCCTAGAACCAACCTTTCTTCTTTCCTTCCTTCCTTCCTTCCTTCCTTCCTTCCTTCCTCCCATTCCCTCCCAGTGACTTATCGACCTAATAGAAGAGATTTAGACTGCTCAGCTACCATGTCCTGCCGCCTCTTTGCTATACTGTCATTTTTTGCAGAAACATTTATGATTTACCAGTATTTCTAAATACAGTTGGTTAATTCTGAACATCCTTGTAATATAATTCTGGAATGATTATTAACTTTTTCTACACCTATAAATGATTGAAACTGAATAAAAACAAATATTGAATCATAAAATAAAATCCTAATGCAGTTTTATCCTTTTCCCACTCACCCCCTAGAAAAAAAGAAAAAAAAATGTTTACGTTTATTTGCTGTCTCTTTCTGTTTCAGGAATACTACTACAAATACCTAATGGAGGCTGAAAACCTCCCTACCTCAAGAGTAAGTGATTGGCAATCTCTCTAGCGGGTACATAAACAGACATTACAACCGGACAGGAGTTCTAGATCTTCCACATTGTATCCAAAACCCCCCCAAAAAAAGTTGGAGTAAGTTACACTTTAACTAAAAACATGTGGCTCATACTGTTCTTTATACATCCCAGTTAATAAAGACAAAGTGGTTTCTCATCTCCAGCACTGCAAATAAAAAGAATGAGACAGGCCATACAGAATAATGATGTCTGACAAATGCCTTCTTTCTCTAAAGCCAAAAACTGTATTTTTTTACCGTTGGCAGTTTTCATTAATAAAGGAAGCTAATCCACAAGGCCGTAATTAATATATTCTTAACAAGCATCAAATGAACTCTTACTGACCTCCGTAGCTGCAGTCACTCTGGAACAATTAATTCTCAGATTTCACAACAGAGGCAATAATCTAAAGCAGGTGTTCTAAGTTGCTGAAAAAAACTACAAAAATTATTTCAATATCTTAGTTTTGAATTTTGAGGATAAAAATTTAATAAATGAATGTTCATAGCCTGGCCACAGGTTATACCATTTGCTCAAAGTGACTCTGCATTAGCAAAGCATAGCTTTCACTTCATTTTCAGTTTTAATTGGAGTATATTTTTAGATTTTTTTTTGTAAATGTAAATAAGGAACAATTCATACAGTTCAAACAGTATATTATATATTATTAAATGTGTATTTGTCTGGAGTTAATTTTTAATCAACACCAGTCTGTACTAATCATAGCGGTCAAAAAATTGATTGTAAGTTAGAGGAACATCATGAGCATAATAAAACAGAAAAAAAGTTCAGAGAATACATTTGTATACAGTTCCCTGACATAAGGAAATGAGCTCAGCCTGTCTGGAAAATATATTTGCTGTCATTCTGCAAGATATCACTTAATGCTGAAGTTTTTTTTTTTTTCTACACAATTAGAAGCCGACATACAGCTATCAAAAGGAAATATACAATTAAAAGAAAATCCTTGTGTGCAAACGATATCGATGTCATATTAAATATCACTAAATGAGTGTCTCTCACTGTAGCATTTACATTAAACTCACTTCCATTTCAAATTGAATGCAAGTCATTTAGGTACATGAGGTAATTGTCAGTTTAATGCACCTGAGGGTTCTTGATAAATGACCTCCATTCAAGCACACAGAGCACTCTATTCCGTATAGTCGCTATAAATCTGCTGCTGCGTCAGAGCTTAAAATATTGAAGGTCTTTCCCAGAAAAATTATAAAGTAACATGACAGTATGTCATAAAAATCATCTATGTAAATGTAGCAGGTAGGAAGGAAGCTGATTTAAGAACAAAATTTACTGAGAAGGGAAAAATGTGCTGAAAATTTGCTTTAGTGTCAGAGTAAAACCTTTTTTCATTAACCACTTCCTGCCCGGCATATTGTAATATGACATCCGCAGGAACCTCTTGTCCCTCCGGGTGGACGTCATATGACGTCCGGGCATTCCCGGCCGTCTAGGGGGCGCTCACCCGCCGCATTGCTCGGGACCCACAGATCCATGTCCTGTCAGCGGTGAGGAGACCGATGGTGTGTTCCCAGTACAGAGGAACACACATCGGTCTCCTCCCCTTGTGAGTCCCCTCCCCCTACAGTTAGAATCACTGGTGTGCTCCTGTACCTTTAAGGAGGGGTGGCTCCCCTTCAGTCCACCTGCCCTCATCTAACCATCAGAATGCATGTGCCTCCATTGTGGGGACACTCATAGTTAGTGTAGGACCACAGATTCCAGGGGGCCTTGGCGTGGCTCTGTGGCTCATGCATGCGTTTGCAAATGCGTGCGGACAAACCCTGTTTTTAACGCATACTGTTAGAAAAAGAGATATGGGCGTGGTCTGGTGCCGTTCCAGGATGGACGTGTAGTGTGCGAGCTCCCGTCCCGAGGTCCAGCAACTTCAGCTTATCAGCTTACCTGCTCCACCGGACATGGTGAGAACCGCTCGCAGTGCCTCGGCAACCCGTTCCCGATCCCCGCTGAACACCGACACCCCGCTGAGTCAGCAAATCCCCGAGATATTCCGGTCACGGCCTACGGCCAGGATGCAGGCCTCGCAAGCAGCCTCCTCCCAAGCGCCACGCGCCCAGAGCTCCAGCCCGCAGCGACCCGAGGAGCAGAGATCCCCAGGTCTGGCAACGGGGATGACTCACCCCCCGGCAGTGAGCCTTAATGACCTGCACAGCGTCGCTACGGATATTAAAAACACCCTCATGGCGGCCATCTTGGACATGAGGTCGGACATACACGCCATGACGCTTAGGGTGGAAGAGGTGGAATACGCTCAAGCCCGCCAAGACACAGCGATTTGTCACGTTCAACAGGTAACAGAGTCGCATGCGATCCACCTCAGGGAGATCAATCGCCACATGGAAGATTTAGATAATCGCGGAAGGCGTCACAACCTTAGAGTGAGGGGTATTCCAGAAATGATCGATGCCAGCCAGCTCCCAGTGGCAGTAACTACCATCTTTAACGATCTACTTGAAAGAGCCCCTGATACCCCGATCGCGTTCGAACGGCTCCACAGGGCACTGCGCCCGCGGGGAAGGGACACAGATCCCCCACGGGATGCATTCTGCTGCCTCACAGACTTTCCCTTGAAGGAGGAAATATTACGCAAGGCCAGACACCGCAACCAACTGTCTTTCCAGGGAACGGATATCAGAATCTACCAGGACCTATCTAACATCACCCTGCAGCGCAGACGCGAGCTACGTCCCCTCCTGGAAACACTGAGGGCCAGATCCATAATCTACCGATGGAAGTTCCCCTTCTGCCTGACAGCAACTCACCAAGGCCGCACAGCCAATCTAAAAGTCCCGGAGGATTTAGACCACTTCTGCACGGCCATGGAGATACCGTATGTGGAAGTACCAGACTGGTACAGCGACTTCCGTATACCGCCACTCAGAAGAGTCACCTCCATGGAAGGTATCGCAGAAGCAGGCAACTTTAGTATCGGCCGCCGACGCTCTCACCCACCTCCTCCCCACACTCCTTCAAAGGATCAAAGAGCCCCGCGTAATGGTAGCCCGACGGCTTCTCCAGTGCCCCGCAAAGCACGCATCGCCTAACAAGAAACATGAATACCGTCCTTCTGTTTCCACCTCACAGCTGGACTCTGGACCACTCCAATTCGCAGGTAACTTTATACAGCAATCCCTAGGGAACACTGGCAGAACGGTTGGTACCCTCTTTCCCTCTTGGACAACTCCCGAAGGTTTCCCCGGTCGCCCTAACTTCCTTATGTCGGGTCAGAGACTACCTTCTCCCGCACTGATTGTCTTTTCCTCCTTCTCCTCACACTGTATTCATTCTTGCTCATCGGCTGTACCCTTTTTCTATTGAAGCCTTCTTCCTACATTCTCCTATCTACTCCAATGCAGCTAATGACATGTCGATATATAATCCCCCGATTGCATTATGTGCTGTCTTTCTCCCCACAGGCCCTACTAGCTCCTAGCTCCTGAATTTTCTGCTTTACAGCACTGAGGGTGGTCGGGGATCCGAGGGGGACATGCACAGGTGTGTGGCCTACGTGGATGTCGGGTAGAATCCATTCTCAGGTTTGGGAATGGGCGTGCCCCCCTCGGATTTAGACAGCCTGCCCTTAACCCCTGGGTATGATTTTGTTTACTATGTTTTTGTTTACTATGTTTTGTTTGCTATGTTATCCATATTTGGATTTTTGATGTCAGCCATAACTGCAGATGCATACTTGTTCACGGTAACGCAAGCTGTACGTTCTGTTCTGTTCTGTTTTAACTAATTCACCATGTTACTGACTCTGTTCCCTGCATATTCCTCTAAACCAAAGTATATGCCCCCTATTCTCTGTCATGTGACATCTGAAATTTGAGCAATACACTTAATTTCTTATCCCCCTCTTCCACACAAACCCCCAGATTACACAATGCTAAACATCCTCCTCTAATTGCCGAATAAATGCCCTTACAACTCCACAGCCTTCATGCTTTATGAGAATAAGCCGTTACACACAGCCCTGAAGTCACCTACGAATCACCCTCTCACCATGTCCTTATAGGATGACCTGTCCGTCATCTACACAACAAGATTACTCCTCTGACACCAAAATGAGCCATAGATGACGCTAACAATCAGCAGCGTCTGTTATCCTTAAGACCTCATAGAGAGACGCAGACCTCACCTCTCTCTAGTTGAACTCCACCTACCGCTCTCACACACAGCGGACTCTGGTAGACACCGCTGAACCTCACCGGTACCCCCACTCCTAATTGGTGGGCTTGCAGGTCAAGTCCCACACCCGGTATAATACCCCATCCCCCTACCTGTCCCCTCCTTCCTCCCTGGTTATCTTCCTCCTCAACGTCCTAACCTCACCTACCCCACATCTTCCCTTCTCCCCATCCGCATAACCCCCCCTTTCTTTTCCTCCCGTCTCTGACTTCCCCATATCCTCCCGCCCCCCACTCGCTTAAACCTCTACTACCAACATGAGCCCCGATAATGTCCGGGGCGCCAACCTGTCCCTAAAGGTAGTCTCCCTTAACGCCAAAGGACTGAACATACCTGAAAAGCGAACACAACTCTTTTCCCTCATGCGCAGCATGAAAGCTGACATAATCTTCTTACAGGAAACCCACTTTTGTAAGAAATCAGTTCCCAACATGACTAATCGCCTCTTCCCCCATAGTTTCCATGCCACCTCACCTATCTCGAAATCCAAAGGAGTCTCCATAATCATTTCCAAAAACCTTCCCATCCAAATTACAGACACTCACCTTGACGAACTAGGCAGGTATATCTTCCTAAAAGGGACACTCAGGAACAAACCAATCACTTTGGCTAACATATACAGCCCCAACTCGTCCCAAGTTCCCTTTTTTAGGGCTGTAACAAGACACCTAACCAATTTCCAAGAGGGTATTCTTATACTGGGAGGGGATCTCAATGTACCCCTGAACCCCCTTTTAGACACCTCGTCGGGGAAATCCCACCTACCATACAGGGCGCTCCGACAAATCAGAAAATGTTTCCAAGAACTCTTGCTACACGACACATGGCGCACCTTACACCCGAACGTAAAGGATTTTACATTCTTCTCCGCCCCACATAACAAATATTCACGACTAGACTACATATTTCTTACCCAACAGGATCTCCCGTCCCTGAAAGCAGCAACCGTCGAACCGATGACCTTCTCGGACCACCACCCTATCTCAATGACCCTCACTTTCCCTGAAAAAGTATACCGCTCGCAAATTTGGAGACTAGACCCTTCCATCCTGACAGACAAAACCAAAGAATTAGAGATTCAAACTTGCCTAAGCAATTATTTCACTGAGAACAACACCCCGGACATTTCTAAACTTACTCAGTGGGCGGCTCACAAATGTGTTGTCCGAGGGAAATTGATTTCCCTGGGGGCCGCAATTAGAAAGGAAAAACGGGCCAAACTGGCTGATCTCTTTTCCAAACTTAATAAACTAGAAGCACTACACAAACGAAACCTGGCCCAGCAAACCCTCGTAGAACTACTAGAGACTCGTACACTCATTCAGGAAGAATTGGGCCATCACCTCAGGAAGAAATACACTCTATCTCAGAAACTTTTTTACGAATTCGGCAACAAAAGTGGCCATCTTCTTGCTCAAGCCTTACGCAAGAAAAGGGCTGCTAATACGATACACCACATACAATCCCCCACGGGTAAGACTCTCACGAATAACAATGACATAGCCAGAGAGTTTGAGAAGTACTACTCGTCCCTATATAATCTAGATAAATCCGAACCCCCTACTACCTTATCGAATGACAGACCCAATGATATTAACTCGTTCTTAGACCAATTTGCTCCAGGAAAGCTCCCCACTGACACCACCACGATTCTGGAATCCCCGATCTCTATTCAGGAATGGAAAAAAGCTTTAAAACAACTTAAGCCTGGTAAGAGCCCGGGACCTGATGGTCTTTCCGCCGTATATTTCAAGACATTCTCAGACCTTCTTCAACAACCCTTCCTTGACGCCTTCAATACACTCTCTCCCACAAATCCTTTCAAAAGCGAAATGTTAGAAGCACATATCGTTGTTATCCCCAAAGAAGATAAGGACCCCACCCAAACGGGAAATTATAGACCAATCTCATTATTGAATGTAGATGTCAAAATCTTTTCTAAGATTTTGGCAAACAGACTCTTACCGCTTCTCCCTTCCTTAATCTCTCATGACCAGACCGGCTTTATCCCTGGACGTGAAGCCAGGGACAACACTGTTAAAGCAATAAACTTACACCACCTTATGACACAGACAACCCAAAAAGGCCTGTTTTTGTCACTCGATGCGGAGAAGGCGTTCGACAGAGTAGCTTGGGACTATATGACAGCGGTTCTGAGGGCCATAGGATTGGGCCCATATATGTTAGGCCTAATCCTGTCACTATACACGGGACCATCTGCTAAGGTACGGGTCAACAATACTCTGTCGGACGCCTTTCCCATCGGAAATGGCACAAGACAGGGCTGCCCCCTGTCCCCCATCCTCTTTGTACTCACACTTGAACCATTCCTCCGTAAACTGACATACAACCCAGATATCCAAGGTATAAGTTCCTCCAAAAGAGAATATAAATACGCTGCTTTCGCAGACGATATTTTGTTGTTCCTGTCGAACCCACTGATCTCCCTACCAAACCTTCTTTCTGAATTTAAACAATTTCAGTTCCTCTCCCACCTTAAAATTAATTTCTCGAAATCCTTTGCCCTTAATATAACATTACCTCAACACATAGTTGATCAATGTAAGGCTAACTTCCCGTTCCAATGGAAACATGATTCCATCACATACCTAGGGATACAACTCCCTTCCAAACTCTCAAACCTCTACGCTAAAAACCATGTTCCTATCCTACACAGAATATCCTCTGATCTTGAAACATGGAACAAACCGCTTTTCTCTTGGTTTGGCAGAGCGGCGATCCTCAAAATGAATGCCCTCCCGAGAATACTCTATATATTGCAGGCGATCCCTATACATATACCTCCGGCCTTTTTTAAATCTTATAGAAACATATGCACTAAATTCTTATGGGGGAACCGTAGACCCAGAATCAGCTTTACGCAGCTCACCCGACCTAAAAGACTTGGGGGCATAGGCCTCCCCAACCTTCTCAATTATTACACTGCTACACACCTTACCAGGATAGTGGACTGGAATACTCAATCTCTCCACAAAGATTGGGTTTCCCTAGAAGCATCTTTTTCTGCTCTCCCTTTGGAGTCTCTCCCATGGTTACTCTCACCCCACGTCCCCTCTGAATTACACGTACACCCACTTATAGGCCCAACCTTGCAATGCTTCAAAAAGCTTTGCTACCGATCACCCATATCTTCGATTCCCGGCCCACTGACACCTGTAAAAATGAACCCTGGGTTCCCACCAGGTATGCACGCAAAGTTTCTTACCGATAACTGGACACAGAGCCCAATTAAATCACATCAGTTCTTCCTCCGGGGCAAACTATTGTCTACATCCCAACTCTCCTCCCAACTAAACAAGCCACCCATTCCCCCTTGGACATATATTTTAATTGCTCATTTTCTAAAATCCCTTAACAAGAATATACAATGCTCCAGAGAACTCACCCCTTTCGAAAAGCTATGTATCCAAACGACACCCCAATCTCATCTAGTTTCTACCACACATGAACTCCTCTTCGCCGAGATGAAAGCTAACGAGACCTTAGCCTGTAAGAACTGGGAGTCAGACCTCTCGGTATCTCTTTCAGCGGAACAATGGGAACTAATTTTCCTCAACATACATAAAGGGTCGACGAATGTGTCGACCCAGGAAAACGGCTTTAAGATCCAATCTAGATGGTACCGCACGCCCACCCTTCTGCATAAATATAATCCCACAATCCCAGAGGTTTGCTGGAGATGTCTCCGGGAAAGGGGAACCCTTCTCCATATCTGGTGGTCCTGTCCATCTCTAAAAGACTTCTGGGAAAAGGTATGCCATATAACCTCTCGAGTCACCTCATATCATTTGGACCTTTCCCCTTCTCAATTCCTTCTACACCATTCACCCCTGTCGCACAATTCCTATCACAAATCCCTAGCAATGCACATGATCAATGCGGCAAAGCAGTGTATCCCTATACACTGGAAATCGACTCACCAACCAACCATAAAAGAATGGTTTAACAGAATATGCAAAATTGAGGAAATGGAAAATCTTATACATATTGCAAGAGAGACTCCGTCATCATTTAGTAAAAAATGGGCCTGCTGGTTACACTATAAAACGACCCCAGAATTTGCAAACTCCCTGAACCCTGACAAAGGATAAATTACTCCTCTGAGAATTGTCATTAAAAATCTACGACGTGCCAGGATCTCCCCTTAACCCTAAACCTTACAAAGACACCTCTCTCCTCCTATATCTCCCCCTATACAGATCCGCCCCTAGTTTCTCATAACACGCCCCTTGAACACCCCAAGGGGTCGGGGAAGTCAGAGACGGACCCCCTGCCAACGCCATCCCTTCCTGCCTCACTCCCCTCCCCTCGATCCCCACCCCACCCCTTCTCCTTCCACCACTTACCCCCTCCTACTTTCTCATCCACAAGCTTCTGTACAATACAACCACTAACATAGCTCCAGCCTACACTCCCGCATTCATACACTCTCAACGAAATAAACCTGTTTATAGCTCCTTCCCTCCCTTTCTGCCATATTGCACCTGTTGGCCTTTCCCTCCCACACAGACCAAAAGTCCATAACGGCATCCGTGAACCTACCTAGCTCTAACCTACCAACAAGATCTATCCCCGTCAATGGTAGTGGACTTTGACTAGACCCCACAACTACCTTGAATTAAGGTAGCCCACCCCAACACGGCCTAGTTCATGAAGGATGCACATAGCCATTTCATTTTCACTACCCGCAAGTTGAATTGTATGTGACACATGTTATTCATCCATGTTTTGTGGTTGTATTAATACCTTATTGTACTACTATTGTTCAAGATATCTGTAAATGCTTTTTACATTTCAATAAACTGTTTTTGGAAAAAAAAAAAAAAAGAAAAAGAGATATGGTCTAATGATTGCCTCATAAATAACCATCCTCCATCCCTAAATTTTATGCAATAAAAACAGAAAGGTTAGCCCATGGGACTTTAAATGAGGAGGTCAAACGGGTCCAAACAGGTGAAATGAAAAACTCAATTTATTAAACACATGGGGACATTGGTCATGAGTTGTACATGTGTTAAACATGAACATGCATTGCAACATGTATAGTGACATGCTAAATTTGCTAATCATGAACATCTAGTTCCAGTGTTAAAACAAAAGAGAATATGTACATACATATACATCTGTAAATTCACATCATATATTAAACATGTATAAAACATGGACATATAAACAGCCCGTGAAATTGGCATGATGCTGACATTAGGGCAGTAGTAAACATATGGTTATGATGGCAGAGTTTTAAACATACATATGCATCTATGCACTCGACGTGTTTCGCGAGCTCTGCTCGCTTCCTCAGGAGTTGATGCATGCATGGGGTATCTAAAGATATAAATATAAACAAGATGCATCATACAATTTGGAATATGGTTAAATAAGCAGCAAGGGGCCTAACTAGGTGCTCCCCATACTTACAAATGAATGGATTGTTTCCCAGAGCCGATCCTCAATGGCGGCGGTGGACAAAACCTCCAACCGGGGGCTGAAAGAGCGGTGCCAAACAGACGGTCGGGACCAGGCAGAGGGTGGACATGGCAAATGAGAGGGCGATGAGAAGAAAGGTGTAACCCTTGGTATGCCTTGCTGGCTGAGTATGTCATGGTAGCTGAAACATGAACAATCAAGTATCTTGGTAAGTCATTCCCATATAGCTGGGAGCTAGGTATATAAGAAATAGTCATGTCAGGTATGTAAATCAATAGGATTTGTAGGCCAGTGTGCAAATGAGGGAAAAAGAAAGGAAGAGAAAAGAGAGAAAAAAGAAAGAAAAAAGGAGAAAAAGGAAAAAAGAATGAAGAAACAAAATTAAAAATTGGAAATGAATCCAATTAATCCAAAGGGAAAAAAAGGCAGTGCAAATAGGTGAGTTGGTGAGAAGGAATGAAAACAATGGCGAATAAATTGTTAGTAAGTGGCCCAACATTGGGTCCATGTTAAAGAGAGAGAGGGAGTGTTGTCAAGAAGTGATCAGTGACGACTGCTTACCAGTATGTGTGGTCTGACTTCTAGTGAAGTGAATGATCAAATGAAAGAAAGTGTTTGCCATGTCCATCCCTCAGCCTAAATTCCCGGGCGCACGCAACAGGCTCCGCCCCTAACACCATGCATCAGGTGGCCAAGACATGGGCACGTGACATGACCGCCCCAATTAGGAGCGGGCATCCACGTACCCAACCAGGCGGCTGGATGACAAGCCACAATACAAATGCGGAGACGCCGCTGACGCGGACGTCTCCACGCTGGATGCAGAGATTTGGCGCCGATGCACACGTGGCCCTACCCATCCCAGGAACAAAGCGAGGGGGTGCGGCCACGAGGGGAAGAATTCCCCAAGTGTGCATCGCAGCCCCCGGAAGGAAGAAAGAGAACCACATCCGCCGCGGGGACAGCGCTGGAAAGGCAAACCCATTGGTGAACCATAGGCGGGACAGTAAAAAACAAGTCTAGATGGCTATATTGGAACATATGACGGCACAGTATATGTATAAGGGGACCTGGGGGGGGCAAAAATAGACCAAAGGGGGGCATGTAGGTGTCTTCCACCTGAATTAATTTTAGAAAAAGAGATATGATCTAATGATTGCCTCATAAATGACCATCCTCCATCCCTAAATTTTATGCAATAAAAACAGAAAGGTTAGCCCATGGGACTTTAAATGAGGAGGTCAAAAGGGTCCAAACAGGTGAAATGAAAAACTCAATTTATTAAACACATGGGGACATTGGTCATGAGTTGTACATGTGTTAAACATGAACATGCATTGCAACATGTATAGTGACATGCTAAATTTGCTAATCATGAACATCTAGTTCCAGTGTTAAAACAAAAGAGAATATGTACATACATATACATCTGTAAATTCACATCATATATTAAACATGTATAAAACATGGACATATAAACAGCCTGTGAAATTGGCATGATGCTGACATTAGGGCAGTAGTAAACATATGGTTATGATGGCAGAGTTTTAAACATACATATGCATCTATGCACTCGACGTGTTTCGCGAGCTCTGCTCGCTTCCTCAGGAGTTGATGCATGCATGGGGTATCTAAAGATATAAATATAAATAAGATGCATCATACAATTTGGAATATGGTTAAATAAGCAGCAAGGGGCCTAACTAGGTGCTCCCCATACTTACAAATGAATGAATTGTTTCCCAGAGCCGATCCTCAATGGCGGCGGTGGACAAAACCTCCAACCGGGGGCTGAAAGAGCGGTGCCAAACAGACGGTCGGGACCAGGCAGAGGGTGGACATGGCAAATGAGAGGGCGATGAGAAGAAAGGTGTAACCCTTGGTATGCCTTGCTGGCTGAGTATGTCATGGTAGCTGAAACATGGACAATATCAAGTATCTTGGTAAGTCATTCCCATATAGCTGGGAGCTAGGTGTATAAGAAATAGTCATGTCAGGTATGGAAATCAATAGGATTTGTAGGCCAGTGTGCAAATGAGGGAAAAAGAAAGGAAGAGAAAAGAGAGAAAAAAGAAAGAAAAAAGGAGAAAAAGGAAAAAAGAATGAAGAAACAAAATTAAAAATTGGAAATGAATCCAATTAATCCAAAGGGAAAAAAAGGCAGTGCAAATAGGTGAGTTGGTGAGAAGGAATGAAATCAATGGTGAATAAATTGTTAGTAAGTGGCCCAACATTGGGTCCATGTTAAAGAGAGAGAGGGAGTGTTGTCAAGAAGTGATCAGTGACGACTGCTTACCAGTATGTGTGGTCTGACTTCTAGTGAAGTGAATGATCAAATGAAAGAAAGTGTTTGCCATGTCCGTCCCTCAGCCTAAATTCCCGGGCGCACGCAACAGGCTCCGCCCCTAACACCATGCATCAGGTGGCCAAGACATGGGCACGTGACATGACCGCCCCAATTAGGAGCGGGCATCCACGTACCCAACCAGGCGGCTGGATGACAAGCCACAATACAAATGCGGAGACGCCGCTGACGCGGACATCTCCACGCTGGATGCAGAGACATGGCGCCGATGCACACGTGGCCCCACCCATCCCAGGAACAAAGCGAGGGGGTGCGGCCACGAGGGGAAGAATTCCCCAAGTGTGCATCGCAGCCCCCGGAAGGAAGAAAGAGAACCACATCCGCCGCGGGGACAGCGCTGGAAAGGCAAACCCATTGGTGAACCATAGGCGGGACAGTAAAAAACAAGTCTAGATGGCTATATTGGAACATATGACGGCACAGTATATGTATAAGGGGACCTGGGGGGGGGCAAAAATAGACCAAAGGGGGGCATGTAGGTGTCTTCCACCTGAATTAATTTTAGAAAAAGAGATATGATCTAATGATTGCCTCATAAATGACCATCCTCCATCCCTAAATTTTATGCAATAAAAACAGAAAGGTTAGCCCATGGGACTTTAAATGAGGAGGTCAAAAGGGTCCAAACAGGTGAAATGAAAAACTCAATTTATTAAACACATGGGGACATTGGTCATGAGTTGTACATGTGTTAAACATGAACATGCATTGCAACATGTATAGTGACATGCTAAATTTGCTAATCATGAACATCTAGTTCCAGTGTTAAAACAAAAGAGAATATGTACATACATATACATCTGTAAATTCACATCATATATTAAACATGTATAAAACATGGACATATAAACAGCCCGTGAAATTGGCATGATGCTGACATTAGGGCAGTAGTAAACATAAGGTTATGATGGCAGAGTTTTAAACATACATATGCATCTATGCACTCGACGTGTTTCGCGAGCTCTGCTCACTTCCTCAGGAGTTGATGCATGCATGGGGTATCTAAAGATATAAATATAAACAAGATGCATCATACAATTTGGAATATGGTTAAATAAGCAGCAAGGGGCCTAACTAGGTGCTCCCCATACTTACAAATGAATGGATTGTTTCCCAGAGCCGATCCTCAATGGCGGCGGTGGACAAAACCTCCAACCGGGGGCTGAAAGAGCGGTGCCAAACAGACGGTCGGGACCAGGCAGAGGGTGGACATGGCAAATGAGAGGGCGATGAGAAGAAAGGTGTAACCCTTGGTATGCCTTGCTGGCTGAGTATGTCATGGTAGCTGAAACATGAACAATCAAGTATCTTGGTAAGTCATTCCCATATAGCTGGGAGCTAGGTGTATAAGAAATAGTCATGTCAGGTATGGAAATCAATAGGATTTGTAGGCCAGTGTGCAAATGAGGGAAAAAGAAAGGAAGAGAAAAGAGAGAAAAAAGAAAGAAAAAAGGAGAAAAAGGAAAAAAGAATGAAGAAACAAAATTAGAAGTTGGAAATTAATCCAATTAATCCAAAGGAAAAAAAAGGCAGTGCAAATAGGTGAGTTGGTGAGAAGGAATGAAAACAATGGTGAATAAATTGTTAGTAAGTGGCCCAACATTGGGTCCATGTTAAAGAGAGAGAGGGAGTGTTGTCAAGAAGTGATCAGTGACGACTGCTTACCAGTATGTGTGGTCTGACTTCTAGTGAAGTGAATGATCAAATGAAAGAAAGTGTTTGCCATGTCCGTCCCTCAGCCTAAATTCCCGGGCGCACGCAACAGGCTCCGCCCCTAACACCATGCATCAGGTGGCCAAGACATGGGCACGTGACATGACCGCCCCAATTAGGAGCGGGCATCCACGTACCCAACCAGGCGGCTGGATGACAAGCCACAATACAAATGTGGAGACGCCGCTGACGCGGACGTCTCCACGCTGGATGCAGAGACATGGCGCCGATGCACACGTGGCCCCACCCATCCCAGGAACAAAGCGAGGGGGTGCGGCCACGAGGGGAAGAATTCCCCAAGTGTGCATCGCAGCCCCCGGAAGGAAGAAAGAGAACCACATCCGCCGCGGGGACAGCGCTGGAAAGGCAAACCCATTGGTGAACCATAGGCGGGACAGTAAAAAACAAGTCTAGATGGCTATATTGGAACATATGACGGCACAGTATATGTATAAGGGGACCTGGGGGGGGCAAAAATAGACCAAAGGGGGGCATGTAGGTGTCTTCCACCTGAATTAATTTTAGAAAAAGAGATATGGTCTAATGATTGCCTCATAAATGACCATCCTCCATCCCTAAATTTTATGCAATAAAAACAGAAAGGTTAGCCCATGGGACTTTAAATGAGGAGGTCAAAAGGGTCCAAACAGCTGAAATGAAAAACTCAATTTATTAAACACATGGGGACATTGGTCATGAGTTGTACATGTGTTAAACATGAACATGCATTGCAACATGTATAGTGACATGCTAAATTTGCTAATCATGAACATCTAGTTCCAGTGTTAAAACAAAAGAGAATATGTACATACATATACATCTGTAAATTCACATCATATATTAAACATGTATAAAACATGGACATATAAACAGCCCGTGAAATTGGCATGATGCTGACATTAGGGCAGTAGTAAACATATGGTTATGATGGCAGAGTTTTAAACATACATATGCATCTATGCACTCGACGTGTTTCGCGAGCTCTGCTCGCTTCCTCAGGAGTTGATGCATGTATGGGGTATCTAAAGATATAAATATAAATAAGTTGGCTGACGCGGACGTCTCCACGCTGGATGCAGAGACATGGCGCCGATGCACACGTGGCCCCACCCATCCCAGGAACAAAGCGAGGGGGTGCGGCCACGAGGGGAAGAATTCCCCAAGTGTGCATCGCAGCCCCCGGAAGGAAGAAAGAGAACCACATCCGCCGCGGGGACAGCGCTGGAAAGGCAAACCCATTGGTGAACCATAGGCGGGACAGTAAAAAACAAGTCTAGATGGCTATATTGGAACATATGACGGCACAGTATATGTATAAGGGGACCTGGGGAGGGGGCAAAAATAGACCAAAGGGGGGCATGTAGGTGTCTTCCACCTGAATTAATTTTAGAAAAAGAGATATGGTCTAATGATTGCCTCATAAATGACCATCCTCCATCCCTAAATTTTATGCAATAAAAACAGAAAGGTTAGCCCATGGGACTTTAAATGAGGAGGTCAAAAGGGTCCAAACAGCTGAAATGAAAAACTCAATTTATTAAACACATGGGGACATTGGTCATGAGTTGTACATGTGTTAAACATGAACATGCATTGCAACATGTATAGTGACATGCTAAATTTGCTAATCATGAACATCTAGTTCCAGTGTTAAAACAAAAGAGAATATGTACATACATATACATCTGTAAATTCACATCATATATTAAACATGTATAAAACATGGACATATAAACAGCCCGTGAAATTGGCATGATGCTGACATTAGGGCAGTAGTAAACATATGGTTATGATGGCAGAGTTTTAAACATACATATGCATCTATGCACTCGACGTGTTTCGCGAGCTCTGCTCGCTTCCTCAGGAGTTGATGCATGCATGGGGTATCTAAAGATATAAATATAAATAAGATGCATCATACAATTTGGAATATGGTTAAATAAGCAGCAAGGGGCCTAACTAGGTGCTCCCCATACTTACAAATGAATGAATTGTTTCCCAGAGCCGATCCTCAATGGCGGCGGTGGACAAAACCTCCAACCGGGGGCTGAAAGAGCGGTGCCAAACAGACGGTCGGGACCAGGCAGAGGGTGGACATGGCAAATGAGAGGGCGATGAGAAGAAAGGTGTAACCCTTGGTATGCCTTGCTGGCTGAGTATGTCATGGTAGCTGAAACATGAACAATATCAAGTATCTTGGTAAGTCATTCCCATATAGCTGGGAGCTAGGTGTATAAGAAATAGTCATGTCAGGTATGGAAATCAATAGGATTTGTAGGCCAGTGTGCAAATGAGGGAAAAAGAAAGGAAGAGAAAAGAGAGAAAAAAGAAAGAAAAAAGGAGAAAAAGGAAAAAAGAATGAAGAAACAAAATTAGAAGTTGGAAATTAATCCAATTAATCCAAAGGGAAAAAAAGGCAGTGCAAATAGGTGAGTTGGTGAGAAGGAATGAAAACAATGGTGAATAAATTGTTAGTAAGTGGCCCAACATTGGGTCCATGTTAAAGAGAGAGAGGGAGTGTTGTCAAGAAGTGATCAGTGACGACTGCTTACCAGTATGTGTGGTCTGACTTCTAGTGAAGTGAATGATCAAATGAAAGAAAGTGTTTGCCATGTCCGTCCCTCAGCCTAAATTCCCGGGCGCACGCAACAGGCTCCGCCCTTAACACCATGCATCAGGTGGCCAAGACATGGGCACGTGACATGACCGCCCCAATTAGGAGCGGGCATCCACGTACCCAACCAGGCGGCTGGATGACAAGCCACAATACAAATGCGGAGACGCCGCTGATGCGGACGTCTCCACGCTGGATGCAGAGACATGGCGCCGATGCACACGTGGCCCCACCCATCCCAGGAACAAAGCGAGGGGGTGCGGCCACGAGGGGAAGAATTCCCCAAGTGTGCATCGCAGCCCCCGGAAGGAAGAAAGAGAACCACATCCGCCGCGGGGACAGCGCTGGAAAGGCAAACCCATTGGTGAACCATAGGCGGGACAGTAAAAAACAAGTCTAGATGGCTATATTGGAACATATGACGGCACAGTATATGTATAAGGGGACCTGGGGGCGGGCAAAAATAGACCAAAGGGGGGCATGTAGGTGTCTTCCACCTGAATTAATTTTAGAAAAGAGATATGATCTAATGATTGCCTCATAAATGACCATCCTCCATCCCTAAATTTTATGCAATAAAAACAGAAAGGTTAGCCCATGGGACTTTAAATGAGGAGGTCAAAAGGGTCCAAACAGGTGAAATGAAAAACTCAATTTATTAAACACATGGGGACATTGGTCATGAGTTGTACATGTGTTAAACATGAACATGCATTGCAACATGTATAGTGACATGCTAAATTTGCTAATCATGAACATCTAGTTCCAGTGTTAAAACAAAAGAGAATATGTACATACATATACATCTGTAAATTCACATCATATATTAAACATGTATAAAACATGGACATATAAACAGCCCGTGAAATTGGCATGATGCTGACATTAGGGCAGTAGTAAACATATGGTTATGATGGCAGAGTTTTAAACATACATATGCATCTATGCACTCGACGCGTTTTGCGAGCTCTGCTCGCTTCCTCAGGAGTTGATGCATGTATGGGGTATCTAAAGATATAAATATAAATAAGATGCATCATACAATTTGGAATATGGTTAAATAAGCAGCAAGGGGCCTAACGCATACTGTTAGACAGGTTAATTGGTTGTCTGCGAGCTGGTCGGTAAGTAGGCTTGGTTTTTCCTGGGCATTCCTCAGGCTTTGTTGTTATCTGTTTCAGCCTTCCAATGCTGCTTACTGCGATAGCCAGCTATAGATGGGGGCGGTGGACAAGTTTTGTTTTCACCTATGGTGCTTGTATTGGTCCAGCAGTGCACCAACACCTTTGCAGCCATTGTGCTACATGCTGGGTGTTTGGCATGCTCCTGTACCTTTTAAGGAGGGGTGGCTCCCCTTCAGTCCACCTCAGTGGCGGCTGGTGAAGTTTTAGAATGGGGGGCGCAAGACCCCGCCCCTCCACGTTTGCCCCTCCCACTTCTCATAAGCCACACCCCTTATAGAATCCACCCACTCCGTCCCCTGTATTCCACTAGCTTTCACTCAGTGTCAGGAGTATACAGCCCAGCATCACAAGACAGAGTATACAGCCCCAGCATCACAGGACAGAGTATACAGCCCCAGCATCACAGGACAGAGTATACAGCCCCAGCATCACAGGACAGAGTATACAGCCCCAGCATCACAGGACAGAGTACACAGCCCCAGCATCATAATTACATCAGAATCGTGCAACTTTCAGGCTGCGTTAGCCTGAAAAGCCTGAAAGTCGCAAGATTCTGCCACAATTTTTTGCTGCGATTTTGCAGCGACTTGAAGCAATTCCTATGTATTCTAGAGGTCTATGGACCTTAAGTCACATCAAAGTGGGACAAAAGTAGTGCAGGGACTACTTTGAAGTCGCTGTGACTTGACGTCGCACAGATATGAACGGTTCTCCTTGGAAATCATGGGGTACGACTTGTTATGCAACTTTGCAGTCCCAAGTCGCAGGACAATTTGCACAAGTGGAAACAGAGCCTAAATGAAAAGCGGGTGATATAAATTGTACTATTAAGGGGGGGGGCGTTTTTACCGGCAGCCGGCTGATATAAAAAAAAGTTTGTGGCTGCTCCAGCCGATCCTGTCGGCCAGGTGATATAAAAAAAATTGACTGATAAGGGGGGGGGGTGCCGCAGCTCCCGCGGGTCGGGTGATTTTAAAAAAATTGACTGATACGCGGGGGGGTGATTTAAAAAAAATCCAAAACGCATCAATCCAAAACGCATCAACTCAGTTGACAACACAATCATTTACTTATGCTTTTACTGGTTTTATATGCTAACGTTTTCATGTTTTTAGCACTTGTTGCCATTTGATATCTGCAGGGGCGGACTGACCATTCGGTGACTCGTGGCCGCCCGAGGGCCCCGTGGTGGGGGGGGCCTGGGCCGGCTCAGTCTGCCCCTGGAGGTGCCCGCAGCCCCAGCTCATCGGTGGGCCGCCTGTTCTAAATCCGATCTCCCATGCCTCCACCACTCCTCTCCCTTCTGTCATCTTCTTCCAACTCCTGGGGGGGGGGACGAGGCAATGCCAAGCGAGCAGCGGCCGGCCGTGGTTACTCTGTGACAGGCCCGCCCCCAGGGGTGGACAGACCATTCAGGCTCTCGGGCTGAGTACACGTGGGCCGAGGGAACTATGAGAGGCTCCAGGCTGGATTTGGCTGTGGGATGGATGGCGACGGTGTGAACGGGCTCCTGGTCCTGAGAGGAGAGAGAGAAGGGCCGAGAGAGCCCGGGGAGGAGGAGGACAATGGGAGGAGGGACCGGCGAGCAGCTAAGAACCGGCCGGAGTGTGACAGCCCGCCTTCTACACGGAGAAGGGTGAGACTACTCTGAGAGGAAACCTGTGTATGTGAGTGGGGGATGTACTGTACTTAAAAAAAAAAAAAAGTTGTAAAATGCCAAGTCCTATGCATTGCCCCCATGTGTCATGTTTTCTTTATTGAATGCCATGCTGCAATCTGCGGAGACTTCACTTATAATCCTTTCCTTTGATGTAACAATTTTATGAAGCATTCTTGTTCTGTATAATGGTGGGACATAGCAGACATACTGATCAACCCACCCTCTTTCTCTCAACCTCCCTCTCCCTACCGCCCCTCTCTCACTACCCCTCTTCCCCCTTTCCCCATCCCCCCTCTCTCACTACCCCCTAACTTCCTACACCCCCTCCCCCTCTCCCCCTCTCTTACTACCCTCCACTTTCTACACCTATCTCCCCCTCTCTCACTCTCCCCAACTTTCTACACCCCCTCCTCCTCTCTCACTAGCCCCCCACTTCCTACACTCCCTCCGCCTCTCTCACTAGCCCCCCACTTCCTACACTCTCTCCCCCTCTCTCACTAGCCCCCCTCTCCCTACACCCCCTTCCCCTCTCTCTCTACCCCCTCTCTCACTACCCCCCTCTTCCTACACCCCTCCCCCTCTCCCCCCTCTCTCACTAGCCCCCCCACTTTCTACACTCCCTCCCCCTCTCTCACTAGCCCCCCACTTCCTACACTCCCTCCCCCTCTCTCACTAGCCCCCCCTCTTCTTACACCCCTCTCCCCCCTCTCTCGCAACCCCCACTTCCTACACCCCCTCCCCCACTACACCCCCTCACCCACTACCCCCCCACTTTCTACACCCCCCTCTCTCACTGGATGTAGCTTTAACGTGGGCGGGGACACATGGGTGGGGGCACATGGGCGGAGACACAGGGGGCCCCATGATCTCCTTTTGCCCGGGGGCCCCATGAGCTGTCAGTCCGCCCCTGGATATCTGTACATATGTAATTCACTGAATGTATTCTATTATCCATACGGATCACTATGTGGCACCTGGTCACACATTGATGTACCTTGTTGCTTATATTGTGCATACCCATACTTATGTGTGTGTAACTCTAGGGAATTGCATCAACCAGAATGTTTTTCCTTCCATGTGATTTCTGTTTGGAGATGTGTCATGCGTTTATTTTGAATAAACATGTACCTTTTTTACCTACACCATGTCTACAGTCTCACTCAAAGTCCCAAACTTCCATTTACTTTTTTGAATTAGGGATGGAGGTGCACCACATATGCGCCTCATTTAAAGTCCCAAACTCCCCCCTCCCTTTGTTCTTCTAATAGGGATGGAGACTGTTAGACAGGGTAGGCAGTTTTCCCCTGCCACCCAGGTGTTAGGTTGCTAAGCCCCATTAGGTAATGTGCCTTATTGAGGCTGTGCTCTCTCAGGACATGGTTCATTCATGTCCATGAGAATGGGCAGCATACATGCGTTTTACCATGGTTCTGGGGTTGGGGTTTGGTCTTATGCATGTCCCTGGCTTTTTTATGTCTGTCATTTGGGAGCTGCAATGCGCTCTGCGCGTCTGCTTCGCTGTTCCCCTTCCCCCGCCCATTGGTCGGTGGGTTGTGTGATGGTGGGGCCCGGGCACACAGCGCATCGGCGCCATGCGTCCCGCCCAGCGTGGGACGTCACATGTTGGCGTCATGACAATGAGCGTGCGTTCATCCATCGCAGCCGGCATAGCTTGGAGACACGAGCACCCACGTCGGGAGTTCCTCCTGACTTACGCTTTGCCTGCATGACGCTGGTGATCATTAGCCTGCATCTGTGTGGGTGGGGTGTTCTCTATTGCCTACACAATGCTGGTGATCATTAGCCTGCACCTGTGTGGAGTGCTCTTATATGAACCCTCCCCAAACACACCTTCACCACTAGTGAATATAAATGTGCTCAATACAAACGTATGTGTGAATGTCAACCATCTAAACCTTTCGGGATGATGGTACACACTATTAGTGAAAAGATTATGCACCAATGATTGGTGTCACCAGAAATGCAGTGGGTGTAATACTAAATGTTACCACTAAAAAGTGATCAACTAAGTAAAACCAGAAAATATACTGTGCAAAACATTAAATGAACTGAACAACCAGGCAAATAGCTCTAGGAGTAATTCACAGTACTACAGATGGTTTTCAACATCAAAGAAATAATGTCCCATATGCAACAGTGGTTGTAATATAGAAGGAAGGAAAAAAAATAAAAATGCTTTAAAATAAAATAAAATAAAAGTCACCCAACATCCAACTTCTAGGACCGATAATGTTCGGTGAAATTCAACAGTTGGCTCAATAGCAGCAGAGATCAGAGGACCATGTGGGGAATAAAAAGAAAAAGCAACTTGTGAAGTACCGCTTAGGAACAGATTAACAATACGCTGTTATTGGGAAAACTCACAAGCCTTCAATGATAACCGAGCGTCAGTGTGTTCCGGGTTCACAACGGCGTGCGTTCCACAAGAACCGGAAGCGTCACTGGTTCTTAGTGTTGACCGGAAATTTGTCAATGCATTTCGCCCCTCCTCCAGGGCATCATCAAGGACAATGATGATGCCCTGGAGGAGGGGCAAAATGCATTGACAAATTTCCGGTCAACACTAAGAACCAGTGACGCTGCTTCCGGTTCTTGTGGAACGCACGCCGTTGTGAACCCGGAACACACTGACGCTCGGTTATCATTGAAGGCTTGTGAGTTTTCCCAATAACAGCGTATTGTTAATCTGTTCCTAAGCGGTACTTCACAAGTTGCTTTTTCTTTTTATTCCCCACATGGTCCTCTGATCTCTGCTGCTATTGAGCCAACTGTTGAATTTCACCGAACATTATCGGTCCTAGAAGTTGGATGTTGGGTGACTTTTGTTTTATTTTATTTTAAAGCATTTTTTTTCCTTCCTTCTATATTACAACCACTGTTGTATATGGGACATTATTTCTTTGATGTTGAAAACCATCTGTAGTACTGTGAATTACTCCTAGAGCTATTTGCCTGGTTGTTCAGTTCATTTAATGTTTTGCACAGTATATTTTCTGGTTTTACTTAGTTGATCACTTTTTAGTGGTAACATTTAGTATTACACCCACTGCATTTCTGGTGACACCAATCATTGGTGCATAATCTTTTCACTAATAGTGTGTACCATCATCCCGAAAGGTTTAGATGGTTGACATTCACACATACGTTTGTATTGAGCACATTTATATTCGCTAGCGCTGCATTTTATAATTTTTTATCTCTCAAGGTGTTAGTGCCTTATGCTGTAGCAGCTGCGCATATAATAATTTCTTTTCACTTGTCATTTATTTTTGTATGTCTCCATAAGCGCGAGTTTTAGTTTTTGTTTATACACCTTCACCACTATCCTGAGACGCCATACAGCACCATGGTTCATGGATCGGTCCCTGCATTTTTGGGACTCCTGGGATTTGAGCATCAGGTCATTTTACATTTTATTTCCCCATTGTGATCCTCCCCCCACCGGGCATGAACATGTTTTGACATTTTTATTTAGTGTTATTTTTTAGATTGCCTTTGGTAGCCACCTTTGGTTCAATTTTTATTATAAACATCAACACTGCATGTTCCGGTGTCCCTGGGAGGGCTGCGATAGTACACCCTGCCTAAGTGCGGCCATATATCACCTCAGCTCCCATGACGGACCTATCTTTGGTCAGGGCTTCATATGCACCATACCCATTGTACCAGATTCCATGTAAGTACTCAAGATGGGCTTTTGTGTTCCATCATCTAGTTCCTTTTACCAGCAACCAGATTTAGTTATTTACACTTCATTATATATTTTTTAGATGTCCTGAGCACTAGCCCCTGAAGAGTCTAACTTATACACGAAACGCGTCGGGCATCAGAAAACGCATCAACTCAGTTGACAACACAATCATTTACTTATGCTTTTACTGGTTTTATATGCTAATTTTTTCATGTTTTTAGCGCTTGTTGCCATGTGATATCTGTACATATGTAATTCACTGAATGTATTCCATTATCCATACGGATCACTATGTGGCACCTTGTCTCACATTGATGTACCTTGTTGCTTATATTGTGCATACCCATACTTATGTGTGTGTAACTCTAGGGAATTGCATCAACCAGAATGTTTTTCCTTCCATGTGATTTCTGTTTGGAGCTGTGTCATGTGTTTATTTTGAATAAACATGTACCTTTTTTACCTACACCATGTCTACAGTCTCACTCAAAGTCCCAAACTTCCATTTACTTTGTCTGCGAGCTGGTCGGTAAGTAGGCTTGTTTTTTCCTGGGCATTCCCCAGGCTTTGTTGTTACCTGTTTCAGCCTTCCAATGCTGCTTACTGCGATAGCCAGCTATAGATGGGGGCGGTGGACAAGTTTTGTTTTCACCTATGGTGCTTGTATTGGTCCAGCAGCGCACCAACACCTTTGCAGCCATTGTGCTACATGCTGGGTGTTTGGTGTGCTCCTGTACCTTTAAGGAGGGGTGGCTCCCCTTCAGTCCACCTGCCTCATCTAACCATCAGAATGCATGTGCCTCCATTGTGGGGACATTCACAGTTAGTGTAGGACCACAGATTCCAGGGGGCCTTGGCGTGGCTCTGTGGCTCACGCATGCGTTTGCAAATGCGTGCGGACAAACCCGTTTTTAACGCATACTGTTAGACAGGTTAATTGGTTGTCTGCGAGCTGGTCGGTAAGTAGGCTTGGTTTTTCCTGGGCATTCCCCAGGCTTTGTTGTTAACATATTTAACCCCTTCAGCGCCCCTTAGTGTTAACCCCTTCCCTGCGCAGTAATCAGTGCAGTTTTATAGCACTAATCGCTGTATAAATGTGAATGGTCCCAAAAACGTGTCAAAAGTGTCCGATATGTCCGTCGCAATGTCACGGTCACAATAAAAATCGCAGATCGCCGCCATTACTAGTAAAAAATAAAAATAAATAAAAATGCAATAAATTTATCCCCTATTTTGTAGATGCTAGAACTTTTACGCAAACTGATCAAATACGCTTATTGCATTTTTTTTTTTACCAAAAATATGTAGAAGAATACGTATCGGCCTAAACTGAGGAAAAAAAAAAATTTTTTTTTTTTAAATTATGATATTTATTAAATCAAATAGTAAAAGATATTGTGTTTTTTTCAAAATTGTCGATCTTCTTTTGTTTATAACGCAAAAAATAAAAACCGCAGAGGTGATCAAATACCACCAAACGAAAGCTCTATCTGTGGGGAAAAAAACATAATGATTTTATTTGGGTACAGTGTTGCATGACCGCGCAATTGTCATTCAAAGTGTGACAGCGCTGAAAACTAAAAATTGGTCTGGGCAGGAAGGGGGTGAAAATGCCCTATATTGAAGTGGTTAATATGCCCAAGTCCAGTTAAAGTGGAAAATTAAAGCAAAGTGCAAAGCTTGTCTGCTGTGTAATTTCCAATTTTTTTCATTCAAGCATTGCACCAATACACCCTTGTCTATTTTTTTATCAGTAATCTGATGGTCTAAGAACCCCTGTGATTTATGACTTAAAGTGTAACTCCACTTTTATTGAGAAAAAACATTCCCCTCTGGATGATCTTTGTATATTACAAGGATTTTAACAAACTTTGTTGCAGATTCCTACATTTTGATATTCTGAAGAAATCACTGTGTGTTTTTCACTGTCCATGTGAAAATGGGAGTGGTTTCATAATTATCAATCAGTTGCTGCACCTGCAGGACTCTAATGGGGAAAATAGCAGGCTCTGCATCTCTTTTTTTAGACAGAGCTTTCTTTTTATGGTATTTAATCACCACAGTTTTTTTTATTTCTTGCTATTGGAAGGAAAAAAAAAAAAAAAGTTTTTCTTAGTTTCTACTATAAAATGTGTCAAATAATTTCTTCATAAACTTATGATTAACCGGTTCCCGACCAGCTCACGCACTTATACTGCGGCACAATGGCACAGCTGAGTGAAACTCTGTATGAGGTCCCCCTTAAGAGCTGCCAGAGGGAGCGTGCATGCCGCCAGAGGTACAAGGGTGCCTGCTGCACGGCGGGGGACCTAATGCACGTGGTGGGCACGATTGCCGCCGGCCACGCACGATCGCGTGCATGAGAGCCAGCATGGGGATTTGTGTGTTTAAACACACAAATCCCTGTTCTGTCAGGGGAGAGGAGACACATCATTCGTTGTAAGAACAAAGAAATGTCTTCTCCCCCAGTCAGTCCTATCCCCATACAGTTAGAACACATCTAGGGAACACAAATTTAACCCGTTGATAGCCCCCTAGTGTTAAGCTCTTCTTTACCAGTAACATTTACACAGTAATCAGTGCATTTTTATAGCACTGAACGCGGTATAAATGTCAATGGTCCCAAACGTGTCAAAAGTGTCCGATCTGTCCGTTGCAATGTCACAGTACTGCTAAAAATTGCAGATCACCGCCATTACTAGTAAAAAAAAAAAATGCCATAAAAATGCCATAAATCTTTCCCATAGTTTGTAGACGCTATAACTTTTGCGCAAACCAATAAATATACAGTTATTGTGATTTTTTTTTTACCAAAAATATGTAGAAGAATATATATTGGTCTAAACTAATGAAGAAATTTGTTTTTTAAAAATATTTTTGGCAATATTTATTAAAGCAAAAAGTAAGGCCTCATGTATACGGGGCAGTTGAAAACCTCTTCTGAACGCTGGAAACTGACAGCTGATAAACGATTTAACAGCTTTTACATACCGAGTTTAGCAGTAGTTGAGGTTAGAAGCTTTTTTAAAGATAACCTCAGGAGACCCTCCCAAATGTCCACAATGCAGGGAAAACATGTAAATTATTTACTATTTCAGCCATTCTGGGAGAGAAGAGAGAGCAGTGTGCTTTAACTATGGATTCTCTCTCTGTCTCTCGCGCTCTGCCAATCTCTCTCGCTGTCTGTGCCTGTCTCTCTCTCTTTTTGCCTGTCTCTCTCTGTATCTCTCTCTCTTTCTCTGCCTGTCTCTCTCTCTCCCCCCCCTCTCTCTCTCTCTGCCTGTCTCTCTCTCCCTCTCTCTCTGCCTGTCTTTCTGTGTGCCTCATTCTCTGTCTGTCTCTCTCTCTCTCTCTGTTCCTGTCTCTTTCTCTCTATCTCTGTCTCTCTCTCTGCCTGTCTCTCTCTCACACTCTCTCTCTCTGTGCCCATCTCTTTCTCTCTGCCTGTCTCTCTGTGTGCCTCTCTCTCTCTCTCTCTGTGCCAATCTCTTTCTCTCTGCCTCTCTCTCTCTCTCTCTGTCTGTCTCTCTCTCTCTGCCCCCCTATCTCTCTGCTCCCTCTCTCTCTGCCCATCTCTCTCTGTGCCCCCTCTCTCTCTCTCTCTCTGTGCCCCCTCTCTCTCTGTGCCCCCTCTCTCTCTCTCTGTGACTGTCTCTTTCTCTCTACCTGTTACTTTCTCTGCCTGCCTCTCTCTCTCTGTCTCTCTCTCTGCTTGTCTCTCTCTTTCTGTAAAAAGAAAAAAAGAAACTGCGCTAAAATCTAAAAAAGGGCAGTCTGGTGCAACCACAAGAAATGCCTGGAGCTCAATTGGAAGCAGCAACTTTTCTGTAAACATCAAAAACAGTGGACAAGTGGAATGGAAAAATAAAGTTGCGCTAAACCTAGATAATAAAATATGTGTATAGGTGCTATAAGATTATTATAACAGAAATCACATAAATTGCCATAAATTACCTAAAAAATTCAAAGTGATGATGAATAAATAAATAAATAAATAGGAAGGTCAAAATTAATGTGGGTGAATCAATGAATGAAAAAATCAAGTGGTGAATAAACTTGATAGATTGATATATATATAAAAGTTGATAAAGTTCATAAATGATGATGATCTGTCTGTGACATCAGCAAATTATGAAAATCCACCCGTGCACAAATCCAGTAAAGTCAAGGGTGCGCATGCGCGTGACTTCCGGGAAGACGCTCTGAACGGGAGCTCCGCACCGCTCCGGCTTCTCGCAGCCCCCTGAGCCTTCAGACCGAGCGGGAACCAGCCAGAACTGACCCCATCGCCTCCCGGGTGAACCAGGCACATTATCATATGCCGGGCGGCTCGCAAAAGAGCGAGGTGAGCCGCCAGCTGAACTTTACACTGGCAGCCCCTGCTTCATCCAAGATGGCGGCCACAGCACGAGGAAGCATGGAGGACCCGGACTCCATTGCGGATCCTCCATCCCATTACCAGCACCAAATCGGTCTGCTGGCAACTCCTGTGAGTACCTGCAACCTAGGGATCTCCCCAGCATCCACTGAGTCCCTGCTGAACCGAACTTTTGGAGATCTCCCCCACTCTCCCATGCTGCGATCCCCCTTAGGCCTGGCAGGCCCCCACCTCTCCTCCCCCTTGCAGCCAGTTCACTCTGCTGACATGCAACTCATTCTGCAGAACTTTTCTGAGATGCTAGCCACAGGCCTAGCTCACAATGCCACACAGATCACTGCTACCATAAAGGCTGATTTGCAGAGCCTGGGAGCCCGCATGGATGCAATTGAGCAGGCTGTGGATAACACTGCCGCCCGTACTAACCAAAATACCACATGCATCCAAACCTTACAAGATCAACTTGAGACAGCTCTCTCTAAAATCGATGATTTAGAGAACAGAAGTAGGAGGTATAATTTCCGTATACGTGGGATCCCTGAATCTGTTACTTATGTTCCCAGCACAGTTAAATTGTTCATTAAAGAACTCATACCAGACATTCAGGACCACATATTGGAACTTGACAGGGCTCATAGAGCCCTCCAGCCCCCTCGCCCAGATGGTCTCCCAAGGGACATTGTAGTCAAGCCCCATTACTATGGTGTGAAGAAGGATGTTTTGAGACAGACCCGCAACCTGGACAATCTCTCCTTCCAAGGGAATAAAAATCCAAATCTTTGCTGACATCTCGCCCACCACGGTCCAGAAACGGAGGTCCCTTAAACCCCTCTTGGAGGTTCTCAACCAGAATTCCATCAAGTACCGCTGGGCTTTTCCGTTCCGCCTACAATTTCATTTCAGGGACAAATCCTTTGGCTTTTCCACCTTTCAAGTTGGCGAACGTCTCCTGCTTCAACTTGGTCTTATCTCCCAAGAACTTGCTACACAACAAGCGACAGCCAAATCAGGCTCCTCAAAGCGTCCACCCCCAGGCAGTCCTCTGACCCCGTTATCGATTAAACAAAAAAAAAAGAGACAGAGAGAATCCCGCCCCCCGGGATGAGGGACTTCCTTTTTACTCCCGGACGGGAGATGTGTTGTTTTTGCCTACCCCTAATGATTCAGAGAGCTAACTACTCTCCCCCTCTAGTATGGTGGTAGACAGACCCGCACAGCCCTGACTTGCATCGGGCGGGTCAGGGTCTTGATCTGTTTGGTTTGGGCCCCACTTGCCCATCTTATGGCTAATTGGGACTCCCAATACCTGCCGTTCCTCCCACCTCGATGAGGAGGACGCTTTCATTGACTTTCTGACTTGTTGCATATATGATATGCCTGTTCTAGTTCCTACCTATGGTTAGGCCTAGTAGCCTCTACCCTTCCTCCCCCCTGCCCCCCTTTTCCCCCCTCCCCCCACACTTCCCTCTCCCCTTCCTCCCCTCCCTCCCCATCTCCCCTTTCCCTCCCTTGCAGGTTCCACTCCTTGCACTGGTTATGTTCTGATTATCCAATTTATGGAACGTTATATTTGTTTGTTAACAGTATTTTTTGCACCTTGGCCGTCCCAGTACTGTTTTACCCCCCATTGGGGGCTCTGACGGCCGGAGCGGCTCATCATGCCCCTCTCTCTGTTGTGACGTGGAGGGACTTTTAATCCCTCTGGTGACATCAGGTAGACAACCCCTATTGGGGTTGCACCCTCTCCAAGACCCCTCTTGCAGGTGTCCTTGGACTTGGACCCGGCTAGCCGGTCCTGTTGAATTTTTTCGGAATTTTTGCATATGTTTGTTTTGTTTTCTTTTTGTGATTTAATTAACCAACATAATGACATCTCTGATCTTTTCTCCTCTTTCTCTTCTATTTCTTCACCCCCGCCTTCTCTCCTCCCCACAGTGTTCTCCTCCCCTCTCCTTCAGGATTCCTCGCGGAGACCTCCCCCAGGCCTGACTCCAGGGTGTTTGTTGATAACCTACTTCACGCGGGATGTCCGGATTCTCCCTTCTCTTCAGGTAAGCTCCCCTTTTACATTCTCGCACCCCCCCTCAGGCACCCATGGCTGAGACTAACACTCGCAAGCTGCCTTTTGAAGGTAGCTACCCACAATACACAGGGACTTAATTCTCCCTCTAAACGCCGGAAGGCCTTTCAGAGCTACCACGCCAGAGGCCTTGATGTTGTCCTTCTCCAGGAGACCCACTTCCCCGCTAGCTATACCCCTTCCTTCCTCCACCGCAGCTTCCCCACCTTCTACCTTGCAAATGCTGACACCAAACAGAGAGGGGTGGCCATTCTCTTGGTTAAGCGTATCCCATTCACCCACATCCACACAATTTGTGATGAAGATGGTAGGTACCTTATGGTCAAAGGGCTCATAGAAGGGGTGACGTACTCTTTTGTTTCATACTATGCACCCAATCTGGGCCAGGCAAATTTTTTTGCATCCATGTTCTCAACCCTCTCCTCTCATCTAGAAGGTAGAATCCTAATAGGGGGTGACTCCAATATCACGTTTGACTACACACTCGACAAATCCCACCAGGACAGGCCCCACCTTAAGAGACCCTCCAAACAAAGCTTCAGAATCGCCCGACTCCTACATGACTTGGGCCTGATTGATTCTTGGAGGGAGTTGAACACCACGGCTAAGGACTTTACTCATTACTCTGCCCCCCACAAAACATTTGCCAGGATTGACCACATCTTCATACCCAATGCGGACATTCACACAGCCACTCACTCCTCAATACAAGAAGTTCCATGGTCGGACCGCTCCTTAGTAACCCTTGGAATCTCAAGCTCCCTATCACCTTCAGGCCCCCCTCAGTGGCACTTGAGTAAATCCATCCTTGCCAACCCGGTCCACTGCACCATGCTGGAAAAGGACATCCAAGAATTTTTCCTCCTCAATGACACCGGGGACACAACCCCTAGTTCTCTCTGGGGAGCTCATAAAGCCGTCTTGAGGGGGAGGATGATTCAAATGGCTTCCAACCTGAAAAAAGGTAGGAAGGTGGATGTAGAAAACTTGGAAAGGGATTTTAAACTGCTTAGTAAAGCCCATAAGTCTAAACCCACTCCCGCCAGTCTGACCAAGTTGGAATCCGCTCGCATTGCTTTAAATCTTGCCTTAACTTCTAACGCAGACAAGCACTTGAGCTGGTTAAGCTGCAAATTCTACTTACAAGCTGATAAAATCGGCTCACGCTTGGCAGCCAGACTCTCCCCAAAGATCAAAAATTTTTCCTTACCCAAGATTAAATCGTTATCGGGTTCTCTCACCCAGAACCCCCATAAAATCCTAGAAACTTTCCAGGCTTTCTACTCCAAACTATACACATCTCCCTCCTCTGCTGACCCTGTTCCCTTAGAATCCTTTTTGGCTGACATTGATCTCCCCAAACTTTCAGAGTCCCATAGATCCATGATGGAATCACCCTTTCGCACTGAGGAGGTCCAAGTTATCAAAAATCTCAAAACAGACTCGGCGCCAGGGCCGGACGGCTTCTCCGCCCTTTATTACAAAACCTTCTCTGGGGTCCTCTCTCCTCGTCTGACCCGTCTCTTTAACTCCCTACGTGAAGGCTCCACTTTTGAACCCGCTGCTAATCTTGCATATATCTCTGTGATCCCCAAACAGGGAAAAGATCCTAGTGATGTAGGCAACTATAGGCCAATTTCATTGATCAATAATGATCTGAAAATCATGACCAAGATTTTGGCCAACAGAATGGCCTCCTTCATCGCTTCTTATGTTCATAAGGATCAGGTGGGATTCATTCCCGGGAGACAGGGACCGGACCAGATCAGGAGAGCGGTAGATTTGATTTCCCTCATGCAATCCTCCTGGGATGGCGGGTCCCCTCAGAAGGGATACATTCTCTCTATAGACCTCCAAAAGGCCTTTGATACGGTCACCTGGCCATACCTTTTTACCATCCTACGCCATTGGGGCTTTGGGCCAGAATTCCTAAAAACCCTGGAGTCTCTATACTCCTCCCCGAAAGCCCAGATCAAACTGCAGGGACATTTCTCCGACCAATTCCCAATCTTAAAAGGCACCCCTATTCTTTTCGCTATAGCGATAGAAACCCTAGCTCTAGCAATTAGACAACACCCGGACATTCATGGGGTTCAATGTGGTCAACATTCACACAAATGTGCCCTCTTTGCGGATGATGTCCTCCTTTTCGTCACCTCCCCTCTCAAGTCGACCCCCAATATTCTCCAACTCCTCAACACTTTTGGAACGGTTTCAGGCCTTCAGGTCAACATGGCAAAGTCAATGGCCCTGAACGTCATTACACCCCAAGATATGGACGATAGGCTCAAAACTAACTTCCCCTTCTCCTGGTGTGCCTCTTCTCTTCCCTATTTGGGAGTTTTCCTCACCCCAAAAGTAGAGCTCCTATTCCAACACAATTACCCTACCATGTTCAAAAAACTCACAGATGAACTTACACAATGGTCTCTCTATAATTTGGCCTGGCTGGGTAGAGTCAATTCTGTCAAGATGACCCTCTTGCCCAAATTGCTTTATCTTTTCCGGTCCCTGCCTATCCCTGTCAAGAAGCGAACACTGGATAGACTCCAATCGACAATCATACAGTTCATATGGGGGGGCAAGGGACATCGTCTATCTAAAAAAGTTCTGTATAGGGCAAGGAAGAAAGGAGGCCTTGGCCTTCCCAATTTGTGGTGGTACTACCAAGCAGCGCAACTCTGTCAATTCTCAGCGATATATACTAAAGGACCTAAACCAGACTGGGTAGACATAGAAAAGCAGGCAACCCCTAACCACACATTGGACTATTTAGCCTGGAGACCACGTAAGGACCGCCCCTCAATCCTGTCACCCACCCTTTCTTACTCAATGGCCCTCTGCGATACCCTTCATAAACATCCCTCACTGTCCTCTTCTTGGCATCCCCTGGTTCACATCTTCCACAACCCCCAATTCCCATCGGGTCTAAACATCAAGGCTTTTGGATGGTGGCTCGACAAGGGTCTATACAGAATAGGACAATATTTTAACAATGATGGCCCCATCTCGCTCAAATACTGCACTTCCAAACTGGACATGCCCTCTTCCGAAACTTTCCGCTATTATCAGTTGTTACATTTTTTGCGTGGGGTCTGGAAAAGCTCAGACAACCCACTCTCTGTTACTCAATATGAGCTTTGGTGCTCCTCAGCCATGGGCGTCAGGGGAGGCATTTCCCTGATCTATTCAGCGTTAGCTGACCCTCGGGGCAAAGCGAGCTATATGTTGAAATGGGAGCATGACCTCCAGTTTGAATGGGACCTAGACACTTGGCACACAAACTTCTCCCGCTCATTTAAGGGTATCTTAAACATCTCCCTGATGGAAGCTGACGTTAGGGTTATCTCCAGATGGTACCTGGTCCCTACTCGCCTTTCTAAGTTCTACCCACAGTCTTCCCCCCTCTGCTTCAGAGGATGTGGCCTCGTAGGCTCTCTCCTCCACACCCTCTGGGAATGCCCTAAAATTAGGGGATTCTGGAATAGAATTTTCAGCCTCATTCGCAAAGTCACCGGTATCGAGGTGAAGCAAAACCCTACTATTGCCCTCCTTAATGATGCTATCCCTAAGGTCCCTAAATTGTCCCGCTCTCTCATACACTTCATCCTTCTGGGGGCCAAGATTACCTTAGCCCATGCCTGGAAGTTGCCCTTGGCGTCATTTCGCCAAGCTAAACACAGGATTTCCTGGATAATGACACAGGAAAGGATTTCTAATACCTTACTAGACAATCCAGAAAGATTCCATCTTATCTGGGAACCCTGGGCTACACATGTAGGCATATCCCTTCTTCCCCAATAGGTGAGCACTGGACAGCCCCTATTCGGCTTTTACTGGTCATCCTTCCCCCCCTCCCGACTTCCTTGCCCCCCCTCCTTTCCCTCTTACTCTCTAGTTCGCTCCCCCTTCTCTTCCCTATTCCTATTTCTTCTTTTCTTTTCTTCCTACTCTCAATCTCTGTCTAAGACTATCACTGGCTGCTCAGTTACATCTGTGCAGTCTTCCTTGTTTTATATTGATGGGTACAGCTAGATGGTCCGCCTTATAGGCTTATGGATGTCATTCCATTAGTTGGGTTCTTTAATCCCTTCGGACTATTAACAGAGGTTTGAGCTCAGACTCCCCCCGGATGGTTCGCCCCCTTAGGGGTCAGCAACCAGGGCAGGTTGGCGGGGGGCCAAGCCCTTTGTTCATATCCCTCCCTGGGTGTTCTATTCCCGATCGCTCCGTGCACAGCAGGATCCCAATTGGGGTGCGTGGACTGGTCGGGAGTGGACGTAGGGCCGTTGTCCCTCAGGACCTACTTTAAAATTATTGGCGCCTACTTTTTGTATGCAGAGTCTGCTCTACCCTCTATATTATGCACTATGGTCTATGATACGATGATGGAACATATTTCCAAGTGGCCTTCTTTTGTTTGTTTCTGATGATCATATTCTGTACTAACCTCGGTTGGGGTCCTTTGTTACCTTCTTTTATAATTGTACCGCATCTAATTACAATAAACCTTTTTTGAAAACAAAAAAAATAAAAAATCCAGTAAAGTCCAATCTCTTCAGATATGGAAAAAAGGTAAAGTGATCTCCACCACCATATGACAAATTAATTTACTTACCAGAGGCCCGTGGTCCCCTATAACAGAGGACCCGGAGAAGGTTGTATTAAATCTCAGCTGGATGATAATGGCACCATGAATCCAAAGCCTCGCTAATCAGCATACTCCATGACGGTAAACCAAATTGCAATGGTGTGGCATGTAAGGAAAACAGATGCTTCGATAGTGTAAAACCCTTATGTTTATTAAAAAGTATAAACAAACGATTGCACTCACAATATGTAGTTGACAAAAAACAGCCTTAAGCCTGCTGTGCCAGCTGGACGCAAGCAGTCAGACCCGTCCATCTGGAGTCCAAGCAGTGGTGGGTGGTGACGTCAGCACACAGCTTGTTCCCCCTACGCGTTTCGTGATAGGTCACTTCGTCCAGGGGCACGGGCGGCGCACTACGTCACCCCCTATATACATAAACAACTTAACCCAAGCCTCACTTTGAGTATGCACGCAGGCGCATTCCCATCCGAAGCACCCAAGCCTTGTTCTGGGTCGCCGTCAGTACAATGTCTTATGTCATGGGGATCATGTGTTCCCGCGAGAGTTGGTAAAGCGAATAATAACAAACTGGGAAACAATACACGCGAGCTTGGTATTGCTGGTTAATTGTAAACTCATCCCTTATATGTAAAAATTAAAAGAACAATAAAAACAGAGCAACTCCCAAAGGGCCAGATCATATGGACCAGACCCGAAGAAGGAGGCGGAGATACTATCCCAGGCTGGGGGGGGGCACCAACATTCTCCCAGACAGGTTGCCTCACAACAGCCATTTAAGAACAAACCAAAAGTCCCTAAGAATGGCCCTACCCAGGTTGCTACTCCTTCTAGAGGGTTGAAGAAGCTTAAAAATCCTAGACAGGATATCCAATACCAACATTATCAAGAAGCGTCTCCACGTACGTGGGATCATCAACCACCCAGACAGGGACCTCCTCCTTATAATTAAGATTATGATCGAGTTAATTCAGTTTACCGTCAGGGGGCAAATGGTAATCAGGGTTATAACATTCCTACACAGAATCGTTTTTTCCCTCTGTCAGACTCAGAGGCACCCGGGGGTTTTGGATCGAACAATGGGAGATACAACTATGGGAATCCAGACAGGACTACTCAATCATTCTACCCTGGGAATTATGAACAGGGTTATGGCCAACCGAGAGCAGATTATCCCCTGGGTCCCCCTGATTATCGGGCCAACCTGAATTGGGGTTTTCCCAGAAACCATTAGGGTCGTGTTGGCCCCATAGAACAAAGAGAGGAGTCAGAGGGGGGAGGCGGGCCCAGTCATCCAAAAAGAAAGAGGGTGTAGGCACTGGAATCTTCAATTTGAGCCAACAAGTGCTGTCAGACCCCGAAAAAAGGCTATTAGATAAAGGTTTGAAATTTGCTCCGCCCAGGAACTTGAGCAAGTTCCAAACATACATGGACGTCCATAAGTACGCAAGAAAACTTAACACAAAACGACATTTTTTATCTAACCCCATCAGGGATACACAATTGCCCAATTCTGAGTTCAAACACTCTAATTTGGCCAAGGCATCGCTTTTTAACCCTCCTGGTTCACTTGCACCTAGTATCAGGGTTTTTCGTGATGTGGTATTGAAAGACCTAGAAAGCATTAAGGTCAGGAAAGTAAAGATGCAGAAGGAACTTGAAATTGGTTTGGAGTCACTTTGTTTAAATAAATCATTGGTCATTAGACCTGCTGATAAGGGGGGGATTGTCATCTTGGACCGGTGCCACTATTTACAAGAGATGCACCGTATCGTGGATGACACTGAGACCTATATACCTTTAAATAGAGATCCAGTAGTCAGATACAAAAGGGACCTGGAGGTCATTGTGGACCGGGGTGTGAGCAATGGCATCTTGAACGTTAACCACTTCAATACAGGGCTTTTTGTACCTATTCAATACCGGGCCTATTTTGGCACTTCTCTCCTACATGTACAAATCATCATTCTTTTGCTAGAAAATTACTCAGAACCCCCAAACATTATACATGTTTTTTTAGCAGACACCCTAGGGAATAAAATGACGGTCATTGCAACATTTTTTCTTGCACAATATTTGCGCAATAATTTTTCAAACGCCTTTTTTAAAAAAAAATGGTTTCATGAATTAAAAAATAACAAAACAGTAAAGTTAGCCCAATTTTTGGGGAAAATATGAAAGATAATGTTACGCCGAGTAAATAGATACCTAACATGTCACGCTTTAAAATTGCGCACACTCATGGAATGGCGCCAAACTTCGGTACTTAAAAATCTCCATAGGCGACGCTTTAATTTTTTTTACAGGTTACCAGGTTAGAATTACAGAGGAGGTCTAGTTCTAGAATTGTTGCACGCGCTCTAACGCACGCGGCGATACCTCACATGCGTGGTTTGAACGGCGTTTACATATGTGGGCGACTTACGTGTGCATTCGCTTCTGATCGCGAGCTACCGGGGACAGGGGCGTTTTAAATTTTTTTTTATTATTATTTATTTATTTATTTTACTTATTTATTAATTTTTTACAATGATTTTACTTTTTTTTTTTTTTGATCACTTTTATTCCTATTACAAGGAATGTAAACATCCCTTGTAATAGGAATGTGTGTGACAGGTTCTCTTTATTGAGAGATGCGGGGTCAATAAGACCCCACATCTCTCCTCCAGGCTGGAAAGCATGAGATAAGTGAATTTTTTTTCACTGATTTCATACTTACAGCCGCAATGGCGGCTTTGTTTACATTTGAGACCCGGGCGTGACGTCATCACATCGCGCCCGGGCCTCCGACGATCATAGAGATGACTGGTGACCATCTGGCATCATTCAGATATCCCCCTACAAAGCTGAGGACGTCATATGACGTCCACCCAGGATGGGAGATCCCATCTGTGGACGTCATTTGTCTATGGCTGGGTAGGGAAGTGGTTAAGGAGAGACTATTTTTGGTACCCAGCGCTCCCCGCACCCTGGTGATTTACTATCTCCCAAAAATACATAAGAACCAAACTTGCCCCCTGGGACGTCCCATAGTGAGTGGGATAGATTCCATCATGTCCTGGGTGGGCAAGTATATTGACTTTTTCTTGCAACCATTGGTTCAGAAAATCCCCTCTTACAGTAGGTACGGAAAGTATTCAGACCCCCTTAAATTTTTCACTCTTTGTTATATTGCAGCCATTTGCTAAAATCATTTAAGTTAATTTTTTTCCTCATTAATGTACACACAGCAACCCATATTGACAGAAAAACACAAAATTGTTGAAATTTTTGCAGATTTATTAAAAAAGAAAAACTGAAATATCACATGGTCCTAAGTATTCAGACCCTTTGCTCAGTATTTAGTAGAAGCACCCTTTTGATCTAATACAGCCATGAGTCTTTTTGGGAAAGATGCAACAAGTTTTTCACACCTGGATTTGGGGATCCTCTGTCATTCCTCCTTGCAGATCCTCTCCAGTTCTGTCAGGTTGGATGGTAAACGTTGGTGGACAGCCATTTTTAGGTCTCTCCAGAGATGCTCAATTAGGTTTAAGTCAGGGCTCTGGCTGGGCCATTCAAGAACAGTCACTGAGTTTTTGTGAAGCCACTCCTTCGTTATTTTAGCTGTGTGCTTAGGGTCATTGTCTTGTTGGAAGGTAAATCTTCAGCCCAGTCTGAGGTCCTGAGCACTCTGGAGAAGGTTTTCGTCCAGGATATCCCTGTACTTGGCCGCATTCATCTTTCCCTCGATTGCAACCAGTCGTCCTGTGCCTGCAGCTGAAAAACACCCCCACAGCATGATGCTGCCACCACCATGCTTCACTGTTGGGACTGTATTGGACAGGTGATGAGCAGTGCCTGGTTTTCTCCACACATACCGCTTAGAATTAAGGCCAAAAAGTTCTATCTTGGTCTCATCAAACCAGAGAATCTTATTTCTCCCCATCTTGGAGTCCTTCAGGTGTTTTTTTAGCAAACTCCATGCAGGTTTTCATGTGTCTGAGGAGAAGCTTCTGTTGGGCCACTCTGCCATAAAGCTCCGACTGGTGGAGGGCAGTGATGGTTGACTTTCTACAACTTTCTCCCATCTCCCGACTGCATCTCTGGAGCTCAGCCACAGTGATCTTTGGGTTCTTCTTTACCTCTCTCACCAAGGCTCTTCTCCCCCGATAGCTCAGTTTGGCCAGACGGCCAGCTCTAGGAAGGGTTCTGGTCGTCCCAAACATCTTCCATTTAAGGATTATGGAGGCCACTGTGCTCTTAGGAACCTTAAGTGCAGCAGAATTTTTTTTTGTAACCTTGGACAGATCTGTGCCTTGCCACAATTCTGTCTCTGAGCTCTTCAGGCAGTTCCTTTGACCTCATGATTCTCATTTGCTCTGACATGCACTGTGAGCTGTAAGGTCTTATATAGACAGGTGTGTGCCTTTCCTAATCAAGTCCAATCAGTATACTCAAACACAGCTGGACTCAAATGAAGGTGTAGAACCATCTCAAGGATGATCAGAAGAAATGGACAGCACCTGAGTTAAATATATGAGTGTCACATCAAAGGGTCTGAATACTTAGGACCATGTGATATTTCAGTTTTTATTTTTTAATAAATCTTCAAAATTACAAATTGCATGTTTGCAATTTGAAACAGGTACATTTTTTAAGTGTAGCTCCAGCCAAAAAATCTATTTTTAAGCTTTTTGGAAAACATAGGGAAGGGTTATCACCCCTGTAACATTTGTTTTGCTGTCTGTGCAGTGTGCACCTGTTCAGAACATTTCACCTCACTTTCTGTCCCAATGACAAATGTTTTTTGAAAATTTGTTTTTTTTAGTGAAACAAGGATTGGTGATAAAGCATCAGTGGAGAGGAGACACCTTTTTCCCATATTAACTCTAACAGGAGAGAATTTCCCTTCCTAGGGTAGATGTCCTCTCACTTCCTGCTGTCTCCTTCCGTTTGCAAGTAGGAGTCGTTTGTAAGTTAGATTTTTGAAAGTAGGGGCCTGCCGTATATACTCTGCAGAAATTTGGCCTTTAGGGGTTGGTGTTGCAACAACACTGTAAGCCCTCACAGTTACTCTTGGTGGGCTCTGGAACGCCCTGCTGTGAACTATTATATCAAGAATTGTAATTACATGCCATTGTTGAACAGTGGTAGGAAAAATTGGGCCTTTGGTGGTGGTGCTGGTGCCACAACACTGTAAGTCCTCACAGTTACTCTTGGTGGGTGCAGGAATGGGCCCAGCTGTGAAATATTAGATCAAGAATTGTAATTACATGCCCCTGTTGAACAGGGGCAGAAATATTTGGCCTTTGGTGGTGGTGGTGTTACTATAACACTGTAAGCCCTCACAGTTACTCTTAGTGGGCACAGGAATGGGCCCTGCTGTGAGTTATTAGATCAAGAATTGTAATTACATGCCCCTGTTGAACAGGGGCATAAAAATTGGGCCTTAGGCCTTGGTGCCACAATACTGCAACCCCTCACAGATACTGTACTTGGAGTGCAGCAATGAGCCCTGCTGCAAAGTATTGCATCAAAAATTGTAATTACACGCCCCTGTTAAACAGGGGCAGAAAAATTGGGCCTTAGGCACTGGTGCCACAACACTGCAACCCCTCAAAGATACTGTACTTGGAGCGCAGCAATGAGCCCTGCTGCAAAGTATTGCATCAAAAATTGTATTTACATGCCCCTGTTAAACAGGGGCTGAAAAATTGGGCCTTAGGCACTGGTGCTGGTGCCACAACACTGCAACCCCTCACAGATACTGTAGTTGGAGCGCAGCAATGAGCCCTGCTGTAAAGTATTGCATCAAAAATTTTAAACAGGGGCTGAAAAATTGGGCCTTAACCACTAGTGGTGGTGCCCAGAACCAAAAATGTTCTTACAAGCTATCAGCATGATCATTGAGGAGGGAGAGGATAGTCACTCAGCATAACAGGATAGTCACTCAGCATCAGCATAGGCAGTCTTGAAGGGATCTGACATTTCCAAAACAATTATTCGGTTACATCAGCATCAGGTGCTTGGTAGCTGGTGGTGATCCAAGACTGATTCATTTTTATGAAGGTCAGTCGATCGACTGAGTCGGTGAACAGGCGCACCCTGTGATCGGTTACAAAGCCTCCAGCAGCACTGAATGTGCGTTCCAAAAGAAGGCTGGATGCAGGACAGGCCAGTAGCTCAATTGCATACTGAGCAAGCTCTGGCCAGTGATCCATCCTCAAGACCCAGTAACCCAGAGGATTTTCGATGGGAAAGGTGTCCAAGTCTGATCCTGCCCTTAGGTATTCCTGCACCATGTAAACCAGCCGCTGGCGATGGTTGCTAGGACCGATCATACCTTGGGGCTGCGGACTAAAAAATTGTCTGAACGCATCGGTCAGACGGCCACCTTCTCCACCACTCCTTCTTTGACTGACCAAAGCCTCTGAAACACGTTGTCCAGGACCAGTAATTTGTAACCTCCCAGTCTTTGGGAACGCGTTGCACAGACCTTTCTGCAAGGCCTCCCGAAGATGCTTCATCCTCTGCGACGGCAAGATAAGGTCCGCAACCTTACCCTTGTAACGTGTATCAAGGAGGGTTGCCAGCCAGTAATGATCCCTCTCCTTGATCGCACGAATACGAGGGTCCTTCCGCAGGCTTTGCAAGATCAGGGAGGCCATGCAGCGTAGGTTTGCTGAGGCATTCGGTGCGGAGTCCTCTGGGTCATTGAGGACGACATGATCCGCAGCCACCTCCTCCCAGCCACGTACAAGTCCACGGGTGTCTTGGGACTGTAATTGATCCCTTGAAGACTGCTGCTGATGCTGAGTACTAGTCTCCACCTCCATGCTGACACAATCCTGCTCCTCCTCTTCCTGTGTGATAGCCGGGCCAGCAGGAACACTGTCTGGATAAAGGGGGCCTTGAGAGGTAAGGAAGTCCTCCTCTGTTCTGCCTCAAGTGCCCTGTCCATTATTCCACAAAGCGTGTGCTCCAACAGGTGGACAAGAGGGACAGTGTCACTGATGCATGCACTGTAACTGCTCACCATCCTCGTGGCCTCCTCAAATGGTGCCAGGACAGTGCATGCATCCCTGATCATGGCCCACTGACGTGGGGAAAAAAAACAAGCTCCCCTGACCCTGTCCTGGTGCCATATTGCAACAGATACTCATTGATGGCCCTCTGCTGCGTGTGCAGCCGCTGCAGCATGGCTAACGTAGAGTTCCACCTGGTGGGCATGTCACAGATTAGGCGGTTCTTCGGCAGGTTGTAATCCTTTTGCAGGTCAGCCAGCTGAGCACTGGCATTATATGACCACAGAGTTTCCTGGCCTGCTTCCGGACCTCCTGTAAGCCCGGGTACCTGCCCAAGACCCGCTGCACCACCAAGTTAAGGACGTGAGCCAAACAGGGCACATGGGTCAGTTGTCCCTGTCGGAGGGCGGAGAGGAGGTTGGTGCCATTGTCGCAAACCACCTTTCCTGGCTTAAGCTGGCGTCGCGTCAACCACCTCTGAGCCTGCCCCTGCAGAGTGTGGCTCCTGTCCCCCAAGCACACCAGCTCAAGCACCACATGGCATCTTTTTGCCTGCGTACTTGCTTAGCCCCTTGAATGCCTATGGAGCACCGCTGGTTCCGAGGACAAAGCAGAGGAAGAGGCCATGGAGGAAGAAGAAGAGGAGGGGTGGAGGAGAGAGGTGTGTCAGAATTACCAGTATTGGCATTTTGGAGGCGTGGTGCCGGAACAACCTCCAACACTACTGCACCCTGTCCTGCATCCTTCCCAGCTGCCAGCAGAGTCACCCAATGTGCCGTGAAAGATAGGTAAGACATTGCCTTCCACATGCCGGTAGAGAGCCGGAATCGCCTTCCGTGAGCAAAAGTGGCGTTTGGGAACCTGCCACTGAGGGACTACACATTCCACAAACTCACGGAAGGGGGCAGAGTCTACCAACTGAAAAGGCAGCAGTTGAAGTGCTAGCAATTTAGCCAAGCTACAGTAGGTGCCGCCGATTTTGTGTCAATCTCGCCTCTTCTAGCGGCGAGATTGACACCCTACGAGCCCCGTCACGAGAGCCAGCGCTGAGCTGTCTCGTCATCCAGAAAGGAAAAATGCGACACACATTGCTGACATTGAGGCCGGTGGACGGAGATCCGACGTGGATTCCCGCCAATACCAGGCACTGTGTTTGGTATGAATCCTGAGCGGGAACTCCACGCCAAATTTTAAATAAAAAAACGGCATGGGTTCCCCCTCCAGGAGCATACCAGGCCCTTCGGTCTGGTATGGATTTTAAGGGGAATCCCCTAAGCCGAAAAAACGGCGTGGGGTCACCCCTCAAAATCCAAACCAGACCCTTATCTGAGAACGCAACCTGGCAGGCCGCAGGAAAAGAGGGGGGGACGAGAGAGCGGCCCCCTCCCTCCTGAACCGTACCAAGCCGCATGCCCTCAACATGGGGGGTTTGGTGCAGGGGGGCAACCTGCGGCCCCCCCACCCCAAAGCACCCTCCCATATGCTGATGGGGACAAGGGCCTCTTCCCGACAACCCTGGCCGTTGGTTGTCGGGGTCTGCTGGCGGGGGGCTTATCGGAATCCGAGAGCCCCCTTTAATAAGGGGGCCCCCAGATCCCAGCCCCCCACCCTATGTGAATGAGTATGGGGTACATTGTACCCCTACCCATTCACCTGGTGGCAAAAAAATGTCAATAAAAAAACACAACACAGGTTTTTAAAGTAATTTATTAGGCATTTCCGGGAGTCTTCTTCCGACTTCGGGGGTCTCTTCTTCCGCTCTCCGGTGTCATCTCCGCGCTCTCTGGTTCTTCTCCCGCTCTCCGGTGCCTTCTCCATGATCTCCGGTTCTTTCTGCCTTCTGCCGGGTGCCCCGCTATCTTCTTCCAGCTCTTTTGCTAGTGGGGTCTTCTTCGTCGCCTTTTTCCCTCTTCTCCTCCACGATGTTCACTCGTCGCTTCCTCCCACTGTAATGCTGGGTGTGCGGTCCGCAACGATTTATATAGGCCTCTCATGACGTCACAGTCACATGCTGCGGGTGGCCACATGCTCCCATGACGTCACCCGGAGCATGTGACTGTGACGTCATGAGAGGCCTATATAAATCGTTGCGCACTGCACACCCTGCATTACAGCGGAAGAAAGCGACGTGTCAACATCGAATAGGAGAAGAGGGAAGAAGACGGCGATGGGAAGACGGGACCCTCCACTAGCAAAAGAGCTGGAAGAAGATAGTGGAGCAGCCTGGCAGAAGGACAACAGAGAGAGGGAGGAGACGACGGAGAAGACCGGGCCTCTCCGCTACCAAAAGAGCTGGAAGAAGTTAGCAGAAAAGCCCAGCAGAATGAAAAAAGCACCGGAGAGCAGAAGAAGGCCCCCGAAGTCAGAAGAAGAGATCCCCGAAGTCGGAAGACATCCAAAGTCGGAAGAAGACCCCCGGAGCTGCCTAATAAATTACTTTAAAAACCTCTGTTGTGTTTTTTTATTGAATTTTTTTTTTGCCACCAGGTGAATGGGTAGGGATACGATGTACCCCATACTAATTCATATAGGGTGGGGGGCCGGGATCTGGGGGCCCCCTTATTAAAGGGGGCTCCCGGATTCCGATAAGCCCCCCGCCCGCAGACCCCGACAACCAACGGCCAGGGTTGTCGGGAAAATGCCCTTGTCCCCATCAACATGGGGGAGGGTGCTTTGGGGTGGGGGGCCGCAGGTCGCCCCCTGCACCAAACCCCCCATGTTGAGGCCATGCCAGTTTTTTATTTAAAATTTGGCGTGGAGTTCCCGCTCAGGATTCATACCAAACACAGTGCCTGTTATTGGAAAGAAAATCCACGTCTGATCCCGTTCAATACAGTGTCGCGTCGCCTTTTCGCTATTGCAGCGAGCGCGAGATGTCGGCACCCTGTCGCCGAGATGTCGGCACCCTGTCACCGAGAATCTCCGCGATGGGATCGCGATGGATATACAATGTCGGCGGCGCCTACTGTAGCATTCAACCGCTGGGCATGTGGATGGCCGGGAGCGAACTTCTTTTAGCGGTGCAGCAACTGGGGCAGGGAAATTTGCCTGGTACAATCGGACGTCGGTGTACCGATAGCAGATTGCCTGCAAGTACTTGGCTGTGACACACCTAATTCTACACCTTCATTCCTCTCAGTGCAGGTTTCAGAGAGGACTGAAGTTATAGTGGGGTTGGAGATCCCAGCTGATGAGGAGCAAGGAGAGGTCCGCTTTGTTCTTTGGTGTGGGTCTTTTAGGTACGCTTGCAAACGGACTGCATGGCAGGTCAACATATGTCTGGTCAAGCACGTGGTGCCCAAGCGGCTCATGTTTTGGCCACGTGAGATACACTTTAGACATATGTTGCAAATGGCAATGGTGCAATCTGCTGCACACGTCTGAAAAAAGGCCCACACCAAATACATTTTGGAATAACGCGCAGAGACAGCAGTGCCCTGCACATGCAGAGCTCTGCGGTGTGATGCAGTCGGTGTGCTGCCCTTAAGCTGGCCCCTGGAGGGCATCCTGCCTCGTTGAAGATGTGCCTCCTCCTCCTCCTTTCTCCTATCAGGCACCGACGTGGAGTCAGTGACCTCATCATCCCCTCCCTCCTCATCACTGGAGCAAATTTGGCAGTATGCTGCAGCTGGGGGAACATGACTGCCAGATAGCTGTCCTTGGGCTCACGTTACTACCCCCTCTCTCTGGGCTCACGTTACTGCTTTCCTCTAGCTGGGTTCCATCATCGGAGCCTTCAAAACGCTGGGCATCCTCCTGGAGCATGTACCCAACACTGTGGTCAAACAGTTCGGGGGACTCCTCAGGAGGACATGGTGGGGCTAGGGAAGGAGTGACTGATGCCATTGAGCCGAGGGAAGAGACCGCTTTGGCAGCTGCTTTGCCAGACAAAGTACCCTGAGCCTGGGTGAAAGAGGATGAGGAGGATGAGGACGGCTTGGTCATCCAATCTACCAAGTCTTTGGGCATGTTGCGGCTCAACGTGGCCAGCTGACGAAAAGAAGGACAAGCGTGTCCCACAGCCACATGCTGATGAGGATGCACCGTGTCCACGACCAGCACTGTTGCCTTTAGACACAGAGCCTGCTTGCCCTCTTTTATTACCTTGTGACTGTCTGCCTCTCCTTGTTTGCCTTCCAGACATACTAATGGCCTGCAGTGAGATGTATCTGCACAAAGGTGGGATGTATATATATATATATATATATAGTATATATATATCTGTACTGATAATGCAGCTCAGCTCAGCTGCAGCTCAGAATCAACTGCCTGCTGTGGTATTAGTATGAGAAAAACAGCAATTGTCTTCAGTTAGTTTTAGGTGAACACTGTGCAGAGGACACAGTACACTAACTGAAAATACTTGCAGCTCTCTGCCTGTGGTTTTATTATGAGAACACCAGAAATTGTATTCAGGTTCCTTTAAGTGAACGCTGTGCAAAGGACAGAAGTACACTACATGAAATAATTGCAGCTCCCTGCCTGTGGTTTTATTATGAGAACAGCACTAACTGCATTCAGGTAAGCTTTAGGTGAACGCTATGCAAAGCACACAGTACACTAAGTGAAACACTGACTGCAGCTAGCACAATCACCTGCCTGCCTGTCACAGTATAGAGAATAACAGGAACGGATCTAGCTAAACTGAATACAATATATATACAACACCTAGGATGCATACATATCCTCTACACACTGTAACTGCAGCGAACTGACTCGCCTGCCTGCTCTATCTAACTCAATATAAATGACACTGTCTCTCTCTCTCTGTAATCTCTCTTATTAACCATCACCAACACACTACACAAGGCCGCCAAGCCAGCGGCCTTATATAGTGTTGGGCGTGTACCTACTCATCTGAGCCATGATTGGCCAAAGCCACCCTGGCTTTGGCCAATTAAGGCTATCCGTACTTACCGCGCTGTGATTGGCCAAAGCATGCGGGTCATAGTGCATGCTTGGCCAATCATCAGCCAGCAATGCACTGCAATGCCGCAGTGAATTATGGGCCATGACGCGCCACTCAAATTTGGCGCGAACGGCCCATAATGTTCGAAATTCGGTGAACAGCCGAACAGGCGATGTTCGTGTCGAACATGGGTTTGTCTCGAACTCGAAGCTCATCCCTAGTCACGGCAGACGTGACCTCCCTTTATACTATAATCCCCCATCAGCTCGGCCTGGAAGCAGTTAGACTATACCTGGTTAAGGGTTCGGATCTAGCTCCACTCCAGATTGATTTCATTATGACTTTACTGGAATATGCAGCCAGCCGCATCTACTTCTGGTTCGATAACCAGTTTTACCGCCAAGATAGGGGTGTGGCGATGGGGGATAAATATACCCCCAGCTTGGTCAATTTATTTATGGCCAAGTGGAAGGAGGACACCGTCGATGCCTGCCGGAGACCAGAGTTGGTGCTCTGGGCAAGGTACATCGACAACGTCCTCCTCCTTTGGGATGCCAGCGAATCAGGCTTACAGGAATTTATGTTGTTTCTCAATGATAATAATAGGGGCATCAGGCTGAATTTTGAAGCGAGTCTGGAGGAACTAAATTTCCTCGACCTTAACCACTTCCCGCCCAGTCAATAGCATATTGACGTCCGGGAAGTGGTTGTGTTATCCACACTGGACGTCATATGATGTCCTGCAGGATAAAAGACGCCGCGCGCCCAGGGGGGCGCGCATCGCGGCGATCGGTGGAGCGGTGTGTCAGTCTGACACACCGCGACACTGATCTCAGTAAAGAGCCTCCGGCGGAGGCTTTTTACCACGTGATCAGCCATGTCCAATCACGGCTGATCACAATGTAAACAGGAAGAGCCGTTGATCGGCTCTTCCTCACTCGCGTCTGACAGACGCGAGTAGAGGAGAGCCGATCGGCGGCTCTCCTGACAGGGGGGGTTCGCGCTGATTGTTTATCAGTGCAGCTCCCCCTCGGATACCCACACTGGACCACCAGGGAAGCCCCCCAGGACCACCAGGGAAGCCCCAAGCATGTGGATGGCCAGGTAAGTACCCCATGGCCATCCACATGTACAAATACTCAAATAACATATGCCAATCAGTGCCCACAAATGGGCACTGACTGGCACCACCACAATGTGCAATGCCCAGCAATGCCAGCCACCAGTGTGAACAGTGCCACCTACCAGTGTCAACATTGCCACCTATCAGTGCCCATCCATGCCACCTATCAGTGCCCATCTGTGCCCATCTGTGCCTATAAGTGCCCACCTATAAGTGCCCGTCTGTTCCACCTATCAGTGCCACCCATAAGTGCTCATCAGTGCCGCCTATAAGTGCCCATCAGTGCCGCCTATGAGTGCCCATCAGTGCCGCATACCAGTGCCACATATCAGTGCCCATCAGTGCCGCCTATCAGTGCCCATCAGTGCCACCTATCAGTGTCCATCAGTGCCACCTCATCAGTGCCACCTCATTGGTGCCACCTCATCGGTGCCCATCAGTGTCGCCTTATCAGTGCCCATCAGTGACGCCTTATCAGTGCCCGTCATTGAAGTAGAAAAGGTACTTATTTACAAAAAAAATTGACAGAAACAAAGAAAAACTTAGTTTTTTTCAAAATGTTCGCTCTTTTTTTATTTGTTGTGCAAAAAAAAAAATTGCAGAGGCGATCAAATACCACCAAAAGATAGCTCTATTTGTGGGAACAAAATGATAAAAAAATTGTTTTGGTACAGTGTTGCATGACCGCGCAATTGTCATTCAAATTGCGACAGCGCTGAAAGCTCAAAATTGGCTTGGGCAGGAAAGTGTATAAGTGTATGGTATTGAAGTGGTTAAGATTTCTATTAATGGGAGAGATTTGTGACGACCAAATTTTTTAAACCGACTGATAGAAACTCTTATATTCCACTCAATAGTTGCCACTATGAACCGTGGTTGAAAGCAGTTCCTCAGGAGAAATTTACACGATTGAGACGCAACTGTACTGAAGTTAAATCTTTCAACAGTCAAGCATTGGTACTCTAACAGATTTGTGGAGAAGGGCTACAAACAGACCTTGTTGCCTCATCTGGTTAACTCCACTAGAGAAACCGAGAGAGCGTCTCTTCTGAATGAACGAGTAAAAACAAGTAGTGACAATAGGTTTTCTTTACCATTTGTCACTACTTTTTCGGCGCAACACCAGAGCATCAAAAGGCTGATCGGTAAACATTGGCATGTTTTGGCAAGTGATCAGGTACTAGCCCCCATATTACCTGAGAGACCTCAGATTGTGTTCAGAGGGGCATCTTCCTTGTCCAATCGAATTGCCCCTAGTGTTCAGGATCCCCCAAAAGAAAATAGAACTTTCCTGCAGAACCTTACGGGTTACTTTAGATGCAAGAAATGTCAGGTATGTTCCATCAATAGGTGCCAAGATAGGAAGATTTGTCAGTTTACATCTACTAGTACCAACCGGTCATATGAGGTTGAACCGTTTATCACTTGCTCTTCAGAAGGGGTGGTCTACCTTATTCAATGTCCTTGTGGTTTGCAATACGTGGGGAGGACCAAAAGGGCGTTGCGTGTTAGACTCAACGAGCATATTGCCAATATTAGAAAAGGCTTTGACAAACACTCCGTGTCTAGGCACTATGACCAAGTTCAAAATAGGGATCTCTCTAACATGTTGTTTGTGGGAATAGACAAATACAGACCCCACTGGAGGGGTAGCTCAGTGGTGAGAGAAATTTCCAAACAAGAAATGGGCTGGGTGTATCGTTTAAAAACATATGTTCCATTTGGCCTTAATGTGGATACTGATATTAATTTTTTTATCAATAACTCATGAAGCCTATTAACTAATTTCAGTCTTGCCTGTGTTTATGGCTGGATTTTAATATTTATTGTTAATTTCTGTAGCCCAAACTACTACTACCCCAATTTAGCCTTGTCTGTGTTTATGGCCATAATTGTATATGAGTGACCTCATTTATGACAACAAAGGGGATAGAATTCAGACTTTTGGATGTTGCTATGGTCTTTATTGGTTCTGGTCTGGGTCTCCGTCAGATTTCCACTGTAGTAACTTTTATTATTTATCCTCCACAGCCATTTTAATGTTTCATTTTAATGCTATAACATTTTTAAATGTAAATCCTGTCTAATAATTTAAGCTCATTCAATTGAATTTTGTAATTGGACGTTTTTTTGTCACCACATTTGGATGGGCTATTCGTGGGTCTTTTTGGAACAAATTTTTACGGTTGTTCCATATTTACCCCCGATTTGGCCTATCTGATGTATGTTGGGTTCCGGAGGTCTCTCCCCACTGGGCTCTCATGTGAGAACCACTCTCGGAAAACAACACTGTGGGTGTCATTTATCCTTTGTCCACCAGGGGTCGTGGCGCAAGACCAGCCGCCGGTGACACCAGGTTGGGCATTGGTGTCCAAGCATCTCCGCCTCCTCCTTCTTTGGGTCTGGTCCATATGATCTGGTCCTTTGGGAGTTGCTCTGTTTTTATTGTTCTTTTTATTTTTACATATAAGGGATGAGTTTACAATTAACCAGCAATACCAAGCTCGCGTGTATTGTTTCCGAGTTTGTTATTATTCGCTTTACCAACTCTCGCGGGAACACGCGATCCCCATGACGTGGGACATTGTACTGACGGTGACCCAGAACGAGGCTTGGATGCTTTGAATGGGAATGCACCTGCGCGAGTACTCAAAGCGAGGCTTGGGTTAAGTTGTTTATGTATATAGGGGGTGATGTAGTGCGCCGCCCGTGCCCCTGGACGACGTGACCTATCACGAAATGCGTAGGGGAGAACAAGCGGCGTGCTGACGTCACCACCCACCACTGCTCCGACTCCAGACAGACGGGTCTGCCTGCTTTCGTCCGGCCGGAGCAGCAGGCTTAAGGCTGTTTTTGTCAACTACATATTGTGAGTGCAATAGTTTGTTTATACTTTTTAACAATAAACATTAGGGTTTTACACTATCGAAGCATCTGTTTTCCTTACATGCCACACCATTGCCATTTGGTTTATCGTCATGGAGTATGCTGATTAGCGAGGCTGTGGATTCATGGTGCCATTATCATCCAGTTAAGATTTTATACAACCTTCTCCAGGTCCTCTGTCATAGGGGACCACAGGGTTCTGGTAAGCGGATTAATTTGTCATATGGTGGTGGAGATCACTTTGCCTTTTTTCCATATCTGAAGAGATTGGACTTTACTGGATTTGTGCACGGGTGGATTTTCATCATTTGCTGATGTCACAGACAGATCATCCATTTATGAACTTTATGAACTTTTATATAGATATCAATCTATCAAGTTTATTCACCACTTGATTTTTTCATTCATTGATCCACCCACATTAATTTTGACCTTCCTATTTATTTATTTATTTATTTATTCATTACCACTTTGAATTTTTTAGGTCATTTATGGCAATTTATGTGATTTATGTTATAATAATCTTATAGCACCTATACACATATTTTATTATTTAGGTTTAGCGCAACTTTATCTTTCCACTCTCTCTTTCTGTGCCTGTCTCTTTCTCTCTGCCTGTCTCACCCCCCCCCCTCCCTCTTGCAGGCAACAGCATGTGGTGAAAATTGTGTTTCTCCTATATCTTACATGTTCTTCTTTAGTAATGCTTATAAATTAAAATGTGCCTAAACTCAGGTTATATCTTTTACATGAGTTTACAAGCAGTTACAAGCATATGGTATTTCAAATGCCTCTGAACGTCCGTCCCGAACCCAATTTTTTGCATTCCAAAAAATGCTTCCAACTTTAACTGCCTAGAAATGACTATAAACGACCCTGTTCTGTCTCAAGGACATATAGCTTAAACCTACTTGTCCCATAAACTTCAGATACCATATTTCTTTGATCTGAACTTTATTAGAACAAGCCAGGTGAAACTACAAAATTAACAGAAATAGACCTCAATCAGTACAATATTGCATACATTAGAGAAACAACGATCTACAATACAAGATGAGATAATAAAAACATAATTTTTAAGTTCTCTAAGGGGTGATGGCGATAGATTGAGCAAGACATGTCTTGCTTTCTGCAGTGTCTTCTCAAAGAAATGGTGGTTGCTTCCCTTCCTGTGAAGATTCCACCCAGAATTCCCAGCTAACTAGCAACTTCCTGGACACACAGTAAATTGAATAAACAGAACTGAAGCAATACCAAAAAAGGACTCTAGATGGCGCCTGTACTCCACATATGATTAACTTATGTAAATGACAAATCTAGCATGTAATTTTATCAACACAGATACAGTTAATCAGAATAGAAGTCTGGTGGGCAGAACAGACCCTGTGTATATGTACTGATAAGATAACATAGAGGAGAGTTCAGGGGCAGCTGAAAAAAATGCCCAACTATTTCTAAACGTCTGTTTACCAGCAGCAGTGTACATAAGGCCTAAATAGTATAGTTTTTTGTTCAAAATTTATGCTTATGCCACGTACACACGGTCGGAAATTCCGACAAGAAAAATCCAATGTGAGCTTTTGGTCGGAAATTCCGACCATGTGTAGGCTCCATGGGACTTTTCCTGTCGGAATTTCCGCCAGCAAAAATTTGAGAGCTGGTTCTCAAATTTTCAGACGGAAAATAATCCAATCGGAACTTCCGATCGTCTGTAGCAATTCCAACGCACAAAATTCTGACGCATGCTCAGAAACAATTTGACGCATGCTCGGAAGCATTGAACTTCATTTTCTCGGCTCGTCGTAGTGTTGTACGTCACCGCGTTCTTGATGGTCGAAAGTTCAGAGAACTTTTGTGTGACCGTGTGTATGCAAGCCAAGCTTGAGCGGAATTCCGTTGGAAAAACCATCCAAGGTTTTTCAGACAGAAAATCCGATCATGTGTACGCGGCATCATAGCGCAAAAAATAAAAACCGCAGAGGTGATCAAATACCACCAAAAGAAAGCTCTATTTGTGGGTAAAATTTGTTTGGGCACAGCATTGCATGACCTCGCAATTGTCAGTTAAAGCAACGCAGTGCCAAATTGTAAAAAGTACTCTGGTCAGGAAGGGGGTAAAATCTTCCGGGGCTGAAGTGGTTAACCACTTAACGACCGCCCACCGCCGATTTACGTCGGCAGAATGGCACGGACAGGCAGAATCACGTAGATCTACGTGATCGCCTTTGTGCAGTTGGGGGGTCCATCCGGACCCCCCTTCACTGCAGTGAGCGGCCGTTAAGTGTTCAGGAGCGATCAGGCATGAGGGGGCGGCCGCTCGATTCCGCCCCCCCCCCTCGCGATCGCTCCCGGCCAATGAAATTGCTTCCTCCGCCATGTGATGTAAACACAGGCTGGAGGAAGTGATGTCATCTCCCTCGCCGCGGTCTTTTCGTTCCCGGCGCCGAGGAGTGAAGACAGAGGTTAGTGCTCCAACAGTCCACTGACACGTAGGTACACATAGGCACACAAATCACCCCCCAGTCACCCCCAGATCACCCCCCAGGTCACCCCAAAGCCCCCAATCACAGTGTCACTGATTGCAGTGATCATTTATTTTACTGATCACTGCATTTAGTGTCATCTGTGATTGTAAAAAGTTGCAGGGCAGTTAGGATTAGGCCCCTTTAGGTCCAGGGTAGCCCCCTAACCCCCCCTAATAAAGGTTTAACCCCTTGATCACCCCCCAGGTAACCCTTTCACCCCCTAACTTCAGCGTCACTAAGCGATTGTTTTTCCGATCGCTGTATTCGTGTCGCTGGTGTTTTAGATAGGCAGTTATTTTTTTTTTAGGTTCGCCGCAGGTTTTTATTGGTGTCAGGTACCCCCATATATTATTTTAACCCCCTGATTGCCCCTAGAGTTAACCCTTTCACCAGTGATCGCCGTATAAGCGTCACTGGTGTCACTGGTTAGCCAGTAAGTTATTTAGTTATTTAGGTTACCCGTCAGGTTTTTATATAGTGTCAGGTACCCCCATATTTAACCTAATAAAGGTTTTAACCCCCTGATTGCCCCTAGTTAACCCTTTCACCAGTGATCACCATATAAAGGTTACGGGTGACGCTGGTTGATTAGTTTGCTTTTTATAGCATCAGGGCACCCGCCGTATATAACCCAATAAAGGTTTAACCCCCCTGATCGCCCGGCGGGTGAGATCAATTAGGTTTTAGCGCCAGAGAGGGTCTGCGTCGCCCCAGGCAGTGTTAGGTTAGTGCCAGTAACGCTAACACCCACGCGCAAAGCATACACCCCCCTTAGTGGTATAGTATCTGATCAGATCTATACTAGCATCCCCAGCGGTTTAGGGTTCCCAAAAACGCAGTGTTAGCGGGATCAGCCCAGATACCTGCTAGCGCCTGCGTTTAGCCCCTCCGCCCAGCCCAGCCCAGCCCAGCCCACCCAAGTGCAGTATCGATCGATCACTGTCACTTACCAAACACAACACACATAACTGCAGCGTTCGCAGAGACAGGCCTGATCCCTGCGATCGCTAACAGTTTTTTTGTAGCGTTTGATATATTTGCTGACGACAGTCAGGTGCTTTTTTTCCTGTGAATCTTACTAGTGTACCCCTAAATTTAGAGCCCAAAATGGCAAGACGAAGGTACACTAGTAAAGAGGCCTACGAGATTCTGAGCATGACAGATAGTGAAGAGGAGGTCACGTATCTGTCAGATTCAGGCTCAGAATATCTTCCCGTAGAAGACAGTGACGTCAGCGGCCCCACGTCAGATAGCTCTGACGACGAAGTTGAGGTCCCTGCTAAGGTCAGGCGTACCCGATCCCGATCTTCTGAGGTTGTTGAGGAGCAAGAACCGCAGGTCTCTCGTATCATGGAGCAGAGTAGTACTAGCGCCGCTATTCCTTCTGGTGAACTGGCAAGCACCAGCGGCCTAGTACAGCCTGGACGTACATCCAGCACTGCAGTAACACTTGGTGACGTGGCGAGTCCCATAAGTGCAGTTCAAGCTGGCGAGGTGGCAAGCACAAGTAGTGTCCCGCTGCCACCAAGAAGACAAAGGCAGGCCCGTCGTGCCCATACTGCCCTTCCTGCAGAATTCGCCTATCCTGATTGGGTCCCCACCACTTCTGCAGAACCCGTACTTCCCCCATTCACTGCCCAACCCGGTATTCAGGTGGAAACAGCTGATTTTATTCCAATTGATTTTTATTCGCTGTTTTTCACGGAAGATCTCTATAGATCTATTGTGGACCAGAGTAATTTATATGCTGGTCAATTTATCGCCGCTAACCCCCAGTTGCCTAAAATTGCCAGAAATTGGAAACCAATTACGGTTTCCGAATTTAAGACCTTTCTGGGCCTTTCCCTCAACATGGGCACACATAAATTTCCGTCATTGCGTGCTTATTGGTAGACTTGTGCACAACGGAAAAATTTGTTCCGTTTCGGTTCGTTTCTTTCCGGTCCTGTTGATTCGTAATCATTCGTAATTTTGCTAGACGGGATTTTTCGTGTTCGGACTCATTCGTATTTTTGCAAGCGACATTTTTCGTTGAATTTTTTGTTGCTTTATAATTCGTACTTTCGGTAGAGTACGTTGTTTTTCGTTGATTCTGGACACAACTCCTACTTTCGTAACTTTTTTTGGGTTCGTTGATTCGTAATTTTCCGTGTCTCTCTCACAACGACGCTGCCTATTATGCCTAATGTGCTTCGAATGGATTTGTACTTTTCTAAATACATAGCGGTTATTTGTAACGATTCGAAATCTCGTATTTTACTTTCGTTTTTTACATGCGGCTATAGGCTCCGCCCCTGTACACCATTTTGAGAGGGTTCAGCACGGTGAGGGAGAAGCAGAGAGCAGAGCAGAGTGAGTGTTATTGTGCTTCGAATGGATTCGTACATTCGTAACTTTTTTCATAACGAATTATGCCGAAGACCTTCGGGCATTCGCTATTTTGCGGTATAATTTATTTCGGATTCGGTTTTATTCGTAATTGCTCTGTTCGGAAATTCGAATGCTTCCGAATGTCCGAAAGTTGCTAAATTCGGACGAATTTTGATTCGTTACGAAACGAATTGCACAAGCCTACTTATTGGTCCACGCACCCAATTGACCACATGCCCGTGTTCTCTGCCTCCATGTCCAGGGCACGATACGAGCAGATTTTGCGGTTCATGCACTTCAACGACAATGAACTTTGTCGTCCACGTGGGGACCCTGAATACGACCCGCTCTATAAAATTCGGCCCCTCATAAACCACTTCAACGAACGTTTTGCAGCCTTGTTTACTCCCGATCAAGTTGTCTGCGTTGATGAGTCCCTGATTAAATTTTCTGGCCGCTTGTCTTTCAAGCAGTACCTTCCCAGCAAGCGTGCCAGATACGGGGTCAAGCTCTACAAGTTCTGTGACAGGGCAACAGGCTATGTAGTGAACTTTACGGTTTATGAGGGAAAAGACAGTCAGATTGAGTCGGTCAACTGCCCGGATTACATAGGGAGCGCTGGCAAGATAGTGTGGAACTTGGTGTCACCCTTATTCGGAAAGGGGTACCACTTGTATGTGGACAATTATTACACGAGCGTGCCACTGTTTAGTCACTTGTTTGATCATAAGATTGGAGCATGTGGCACCGTGCGACCTAATCGCCGGGGCTTTCCCCAGCGGCTTGTAGATGCCCGTCTTAGGCTGGGGGAGAGAGCCTGCTTGAAGTGTAATAACTTGCTCGCTATGAAGTGGAGGGACAATAAGAATGTTTTCCTTCTTACCTCCCTTCATGCAGACACGACAGTCCAAATTCGTACGGCGACTGGTGTTGTGGAGAAACCCCTCTGTGTCCACGAATATAACCAAAATATGGGAGGGGTGGACCTCAACGACCAGTTGATGGCGCCGTATCTAATTGACCGTAAGGCGAGACGCTGGTACAAAAAAGTGTCTCTATCATTATTCCAATTGGCTTTGCTGAACGCTCATGTGCTATACAGAGCTTCAGGCGGGACGTTATCTCTTCTAAAATTCCAGAATGAGATAGTCACAGAACTCCTGTATCCAGGCGGTTCTGCACCTCACCATCCCCAACCAAATGCAGTAAGCCGGCTGCATGAGAGGCATTATTCGTATGTCCTCCCGAGTACCCCTACCCAAAGCCACCCCCAAAAAGATGTCGTGTCTGTAGCAAGCGCGGATTTAGGCGTGACACCCGTAGTTTTTGTCCACTCTGTCCTGACAAGCCTGGTCTTTGCCAAGGTGAATGTTTTGAACGCTACCACTCAAAAGTGAAGTTTTAGCGTAGGGTACAGCATTTCACAGACAAGGACACACTTACACAGGGTCTCCCAAGATGCCATTACATTTTGAGAGACCCGAACCATTACAGTTGTAAAGTTACAAAAAAAAGTGTAAAAAAGAAAAAAAAACGTAAAAAACAAAACACCAAAAAAATATAAAATAAAAAAACCAAAAATAGTTGTCGTTTTATTGTTCTCTCTCTCTCTATTTTCTCTCTATTGTTCTGCTCTTTTTTACTGTATTCTATTCTGCAATGTTTTATCATGCTTGCTTTTCAGGTATGTAATTTTTTGTTTTCAGGTGCACCATTCAACTGCAGCGCGGAATTATTTATCTTGACAGCAACAGCGTTTGCTCCCACGATACATAAAGCCGTGACTCCAGTGCTGTAGGAGGTGATTTCACCACCACAGTTAAAAAAAAGAGCATATATGCCGAAGCATGGGGGCAGCAGGGGCGGAGGAGCGATTTTGCTCCTAATGCCGCGTACATACGGTCGAAATTCCGACGGAGGCCTGCCCGTGGAAAATTCCGACCGTGTGTACGCGGCATAACTTTTTTGCGGGAGGATGCCCCCATGCTTCGGCATATATATATTTTAGGCACAGGTTGCGTTAAAACATTTTTTTATTTTTTACTAGGTTTTGTTTTGGTATTTGCTTTGCAGGTATGGCATGGTAAGGTCTTACTGTTGTACTGTAATGTTACTTTGTTTTAATGTTAACCACCATTTGCTTAGCAGGTACGCCATTCAGTTGCAGCGCGGATCTATTTATCTTGACAGCAACAGCGTTTGCTCCCACGATACATAAAGCCGTGACTCCAACGCTGTAGGAGGTGATTTCACCACCACAGTTAAAAAAAAGAGCATATATGCCGAAGCATGGGGGCAGCAGGGGCGGAGGAGCGATTTTGCTCCTAATGCCGCGTATATACGGTCGAAATTCCAACGAGGCTTGCCCGTGGAAAAGTCCGACCGTGTGTACGCGGCATAACCTTTTATGCCGCGTACATACGGTCGAAATTCCGACGAAGGCTTGACCGTGTGTACGCGGCATAACTTTTTTGCGGGAGGATGCCCCCATGCTTCGGCATATATGCCCATCATTAGAAGTGGGTGGATGAAGGGAGGTATTCTAATGGTGGGCATACCCACCAATCAATCTCTTTTTTTCGTTCAGCCAATAGGCTGTATGAAAAAAAAGATTACAATACATGTCCAACAAGGACCAGCAACGTACTGGTATGTTGCTGGACTTTGAATGTTTATACCAGAATGATGCCTGCGGGTTTAGGTATCATCTTGGTATCATTCTTTTCAGCCAGCAGCCGGCTTTCATGTAAAAGCAATTCTAGCAGATAATTAGCCTCTAGACTGCTTTTACAAGCAGTGGGAGGGAATGTCCCCCCCCGGATATAAAAAGCGCCATTGGGAAATTGGGAAAGCATTTTATCACACCGATCTTGGTGTGGTCAGATGCTTTGAGGGCAGAGGAAAGATCTAGGGTCTAACCCCCCAATTTTTTTCAAAAAAAGAGTACCTGTCACTACCTATTGCTATCATAGGGGATATTTACATTCCCTGAGATAACGATAAAAATGGTAAAAAAATAAAATATGGAAGGCACAGTTTAAAAATAAAATAAAAAAGCCAAATAAATGTAAAAAAAAAAAAAAAAAAAGCACCGCTGTCCCCCCTGCTATTGCGCAAAGGCGAACGCAAGCGTCGGCCTAGCGTCATATGTAAACAGCAATTGCATCATGCATGTGAGGTATCACTGCGAAGGTCAGATCGAGGGCAGTCATTTTAGCAGTAGACCTCCTCTGTAAATCTAACGTGGTAACCTGTAAAGGCTTTTAAATGCTTTTAAAAATGAATGTAGTTTGTCGCCGCTGCGCGTTTGTGCGCAATTTTAAAGCATGTCATGTTTGGTATCCATGTACTCGGCCTATGATCATCTTTTTTATTTCATCAAACATTTGGGCAATATAGTGTTTTTTAGTGCATTAAAAATAAAAAAAGTGTGTTTTTCCCCCAAAAAATGCGTTTGAAAAATCGCTGCGCAAATACTGTGTGGAAAAAAAAAATGCAACACCCACTATTTTAATCTGTAGGGCCTTTGCTTTAAAAAAATATATAATGTTTGGGGGTTCAACATAATTTTCTTGCAAAAAATTTTTTTTTTTCATGTAAACAAAAAGTGTCAGAAAGGGCTTTGTCTTCAAGTGGTTAGAAGAGTGGATGATGTGTGACATAAGCTTTCTAATGTTGTGCATAAAATGCCAGGACAGTTCAAAACCCCCCCAAATGACCCCATTTTGTAAAGTAGACACCTCAAGCTATTTGCTGAGAGGCATGTTGAGCCCATTGAATATATTTTTTTTTTGTCCCAAGTGATTGAATAATGACCAAAAAAAAAAAAATGTACAAAAAGTTGTCACTAAATGATATATTGCTCAAACATGCCATGGGCATATGTGGAATTACACCCAAAAATACATTCTGTTGCTTCTCCTGAGTACGGGGATACCACATGTGTGGGACTTTTTGGGAGCCTAGTCGCGTACGGGACCCCAAAAACCAAGCACCGCCTTCAGGATTTCTATGGGTGTAAATTTTTGATTTCACTCCTCACTGCCTATCACAGTTTCGGAGGCCATGGAATGCCCAGATGGCACAAAACCCCCCCAAATGACCCCATTTTGGAAAGTAGACACCCCAAGCTATTTGCTGAGAGGTATGTTGAGTATTTTGCAGATCTCGCTTTTTGTCACAAAGTTTTGAAAATGTAAAAAAAGAAAAAAAAAAGAAAAAAAAATGTCTTTCTTAATTTTCAAAAACAAATGAGAGCTGTAAAATACTCACCATGCCTCTCAGCAAATAGCTTGGGGTGTCTACTTTCCAAAATGGGGTCATTTGTGGGGGTTTTGGGCTATTTTGACATTTTATGGCCTTCAAAACTGTGATAGGTAGTGAGGAGTGAAATCAAAAATTTATGCCCTTAGAAACCTTGAAGGCGGTGCTTGGTTTTTGGGGTCCCGTACGCGGCTAGGCTCCCAAAAAGTCCCACACATGTGGTATCCCCGTACTCAGGAGAAGCAGCAGAATGTATTTTGGGGTGTAATTTCACATATAACCATGGCATGTGTGAGCAATATATCATTTAGTGACAACTTTTTGTACATTTTTCTTTTCTTTTTGTCATTATTCAATCATTTGGGACAAAAAAAAAAATATTCAATGGGCTCAACATGCCTCTCAGCAAATAGCTTGGGGTGTCTACTTTCCAAAATGGGGTCATTTGGGGGGGTTTTGTGCCATCTTGGCATTTTATGGCCTTCAAAACTGTGATAGGTAGTGAGGAGCGAAATCAAAAATTTATGCCCTTAGAAACCTTGAAGGCGGTGCTTGGTTTTTGGGGTCCCGTACGCGGCTAGGCTCCCAAAAAGTCCCACACATGTGGTATCCCCGTACTCAGGAGAAGCAGCAGAATGTATTTTGGGGTGTAATTTCACATATGCCCATGGCATGTGTGAGCAATATATCATTTAGTGACAACTTTGTGCAAAAAAAAAACAGTTTGTCATATTCCCGCAACCTGTGGCAAAATATAAAATATTCCATGGACTCAACATGCCTCTCAGCAAATAGCTTGGGGTGTCTACTTTCCAAAATGGGGTAATTTGGGGGGGTTTTGTGCTATTTTGGCATTTTATGGCCTTCGAAACTGTGATAGGTAGTGAGGAGTGAAATCAAAAATTTACGCCCTTAGAAATCCTGAAGGCGGTGCTTGGTTTTTGGGGCCCTGTACGCGGCTAGGCTCCCATAAAGTCCCACACATGTGGTATCCCCGTACTCAGGAAAAGCAGCAGAATGTATTTTGGGGTGCAATTCCACATATAACCATGGCATGTGTGAGCAATATATCATTTAGTGACAACTTTTTGTACATTTTTTTTTTTTTTTTGTCATTATTCAATCATTTGGGACAAAAAAAAAATATTCAATGGGGTCAACATGCCTCTCAGCAAATAGCTTGGGGTGTCTACTTTCCAAAATGGGGTCATTTGGGGGGTTTTGTGCCATCTTGGCATTTTATGGCCTTCAAAACTGTGATAGGTAGTGAGGAGTGAAATCAAAAATTTATGCCCTTAGAAACCTTGAAGGCGGTGCTTGGTTTTTGGGGTCCCGTACGCGGCTAGGCTCCCAAAAAGTCCCACACATGTGGTATCCCCGTACTCAGGAGAAGCAGCAGAATGTATTTTGGGGTGTAATTTCACATATGCCCATGGCATGTGTGAGCAATATATCATTTAGTGACAACTTTGTGCAAAAAAAAAAAAGTTTGTCATATTCCCGCAACTTGTGGCAAAATATAAAATATTCCATGGACTGAACATGCCTCTCAGTAAATAGCTTGGGGTGTCTACTTTCCAAAATGGGGTCATTTGGGGGGGGTTTGTGCTATTTTGGCATTTTATGGCCTTCGAAACTGTGATAGGTAGTGAGGAGTGAAATCAAAAATTTGCGCCCTTAGAAATCCTGAAGGCGGTTCTTGGTTTCCGGGGTCCCGTACGTGGCTAGGCTCCTAAAAAGTCCCACACATGTGGTATCCCCGTACTCAGGAGAAGCAGCAGAATGTATTTTGGGGTGCAATTCTACATATAACCATGGCATGTGTGAGCAATATATCATTTAGTGACAACTTTTTGTAATTTTTTTTTTTTTTGTCATTATTCAATCACTTGGGACAAAAAAAAAAAAATATTCAATGGGCTCAACATGCCTCTCAGCAATTTCCTTGGGGTGTCTACTTTCCAAAATGGGGTCATTTGGGGGGGTTTTGTACTGCCCTGCCATTTTAGCACCTCAAGAAATGAGATAGGCAGTCATAAATTTAAAGCTGTGTAAATTTCAGAAAATGTACCCTAGTTTGTAAACGCTATAACTTTTGCGCAAACCAATAAATATACGCTTATTGACATTTTTTTTACTAAAGACATGTGGCTGAATACATTTTGGCCTAAATGTATGACTAAAATTGAGTTTATTCGATTTTTCTTATAACAAAAAGTAGAAAATATCATTTTTTTTCAAAATTTTCGGTCTTTTTCTGTTTATATCGCAAAAAATAAAAATCGCAGAGGCAATCAAATACCATTAAAAGAAAGCTCTATTTGTGGGAAGAAAAGGACGCAAATTTCATTTGGGTACAACATTGCATGTCCGCACAATTTACAGTTAAAGCAGCGCAGTGCCGAATCCCAAAAACAGGCTTGGTCCTAATGGCCCGAAATGGTCCGGGGCTTAAGTGGTTAATTGTATTCTGCTACATTTCTTTGGTAAAAATAAACCAAACCAGTGTATATTATTTAGTCTGTGTGAAAGATATCAGAGTTACAAGCTATGGTTTATACAGTATATTTGAAAATCGACCAGTACTGCTTGCCTCATTTCCGGAGGCCCTAAAATGCCAGGACAATAAAAATACCCCCAAAATGACCCCTTTTTAGAAAGTAGACATTTCATGTGAGTTTGTGTTCCTAAACTCACACTGTCTGTTTTCAGGCCTTGCACCCACATGGATGTCAAATTGGGAGCAGCAGCTGTGCCTGTGCAACTGCTGTATCCCAGTAGACATGAATTGGATTGCCTGCATGGGGATGCAGCGAACATCTGTGCATCCTCATGCAGGTAAACATGGCTCTCAAATAGGGTACGCATTCATACACCTCGTGTGAATGAGGGCTTATAGTGACAATGGGACTGGTGTGGCAGTGTTCAGGGACACTGTGATTGGAAGCACTGGTATGGTGAGTGTGTAGGGGCTTGTTTACACTTGCAGTAGGGGATGGTAAAACCTCATGGTTGAGCTGCATTTTTGCCACTCCTCAGCCTCTCCCCCTTTGGCTGGGAAGGTAGTGGCTGAGTGTGTATACTTGCCACAGAAGGAAATATATCCCCTGTCAAGTGAAAGGGGCTTCACTTTAACTGCCCAACAACCGCACACAACACATGTGGTTGCAGTGGGGTGGTCCAGCATTTAGGGGGTAAAAACAGGTAGTGAGGAGGCAACCTCACTGCCTGTTAAATGCTTTCTTGAAAAGTGATTAAGTGTGAATGAAACTACCCACTTTCCCTCATTTCATAGCCGATTGCTGTGAGAGGAGACTTCAAAGGGTGCAGTATCGCAGATTTTGTTTACATGTGTGATTGCTGTGATTGGTCATTAGCTCTGTACCCTGATAGTTACATAGTAGGTGAGGTTTAAAAAAAACACAAGTCCATCAAGTCCAACCTATGTGTGTGATTAAATGTCAGTATTACATTGTATATCCCTGTATGTTGTGGTCAGTCAGGTGCTTATCTAATAGTTTTTTTAAACTATTGATGCTCCCCGCTGAGATCACCCCCTCTGGAAGGGAAATCCACATCCTTGCCGCTCTTACAGTAAAGAACCCTCTAGGTAGTTTAAGGTTAAACTTCTTTTCTTCTAATTTTAATGAGTGGCCACGTGTCTTGCTAAAGCGGTGTTCCGGCCCAAAAAATAATAATTAAAAGCCAGCAGCTAAACATACTGCAGCTGCTGGGTTTTAAAAATAGGACACTTACCTGTGCTGGAGTCCAGCGATGTCGGCACCGCAGCTGATGTTTCCATCAGTTGTCGGGTGCCGCTGCTGCCATTGCGGGTAAGGGAATCCGGCAGTGTAGGCTTTCGGCTTCACGCTGGGAACCCTGCTGCGCATGCGCGAGGCCCCGATCCTCTCTCCAATTGGCCTGGTGGCCCGGGGGAGGAGGAGGGAGACCCGCGGTGACGTCACGGGCCGCAGCCCGGACTCCCGCAAGTGGGAAAGGATACCTGTCAGAGACAGGTATCCTGTCCCTCCTCCCCCCCCAAAAGGTGCCATTTGTGACACCAGAGGGGCGGGGGGGGAATCAGATGAGCAGAAGTTCCACTTTAAGGTGGAACTCCGCTTTAAACTCCCTTCCACAAAAAAGTTTTTTCCCTATTGTGGGGTCACCAGTACGGTATTTTTTAATTTGAAATCATATCCCCTCTCAAGCGTCTCTTCTCCAGAGAGAATAAGTTCAGTGCTCGCAACATTTCCTCATAACTAATGTACTCCAGACCCTTTATTAGTGGGAATGCTCAGTAGCATTCCCACTATCGTTATTCGTTTTTTCCGTACATTTTTTGGCTCTGTGTAACTTCTGCATACTTTCAGCTATTAAAACCATTCAACTTTTAAAATGTTCAGCTCTTTCAGCTAATGATGTGACTTCTTCAACTTTTATTCTACTATTTATACTTTTTAAAATATTAAGCTTTTTAACACTTTGTTTTTAACATTAAATTGAATGAGAGCATGCTTCAAATCCTTAAAATCTTCTTCCGCTCCCAAAAGTTTCAGCTCCTTCATATTTTCACCTACAGACGCCAAACAAAATGTTCACAAAATATTCAGCTATCCAGTTATATCTTTTCAGTTTGATATCTTTTACAGTTTTTTGGAAAAAGCTGTTTAAGTTTAGTGATAATTTCAGGAAATTTTATCGATTAAACAGATTGTGTATATGGCTGCTTAGAGTGGATGGTGTCACAGCTAGAGCACAGAGCCTTAAATTTTTTTATCTTATTTCCTTCTCTATAAATTGCTCTCATGTCCACAAGATCTACTTGTCATATACAATTTATACATCAAAGCGTAGGTATTTTTGTCTAGTTTGTGGGAATGCTTTAGCAGTCCCACTATTGTTATTCTTTTTTTATTTATTAGTGGGAATGCTTCAGCAGTCCCACTATTGTTATTATTATTTTTTTATTATTATTCCGTAAGTTTTTTGGCTCTGCGTAACTTCTGCATACTTTCAGCTATTAAAACGTTCAGCTCTTTCAGATAATGATGGGATTTCAACTTTTGTTCTACTATTTACACTTTTTAAAATATTAAGATTTTTAACACACACTTTTTTTTAACATTGCAGTGAATGAGAGCATGCTTCAAATCCTTAAAATCTTCTTCCACTCCCAAAAGTTTCAGCTCCTTCATACTTTCACCTACAGACGCCAAACAAACTTTAAAATGTTCACAAAATATTCGGCTATCCGGCTACATCTTTTCAGTTTGATATCTTTAACAGTTTTGTGAAAAAGCTGTTTAAGTTTAGTGATCATTTCAAGAAATTTTATCGATTAAACAGAGTTTGTATTGGGCATATTCTTTGCAAACTTTTAAAGCCAACAATTCAGTTTAGTGTCAGCTTTTCAAAAAACCTTTAAATATTCCACATCTTTCATACATTAGTGGTGTTGTTAAACTTTTTAAATTAAATTTATGTTTATTTTAAAACCATTCCTACTTTTCCAACTATTCTCACTTCTTCAACTCTTTCTTACAGATTTAAGCTATTCATCCAGTTAGCTTTAGCAATTCAGCTATTCAGCATCCCCACGCATTTTCTGCAGGAAATGCATTTTCTAGTTAGCTTTGTTGCCCTTCTTTGTACTTGCTCCATTTCCAGTACATCCTTCCTGAGGACTGGCGCCCAGAACTGGACAGCATACTCTAGGTGCGGGCGGACCAGAGTCTTGTAGAGCGGGAGAATTATCATTTTATCTCAGGAGTTAATCCCCTTTTTAATGCATGCCAATATTCTGTTGGCTTTGCTTGCAGCAGCTTGCATTCATGCCATTGCTGAGCCTATCATCTATTAGGACCCCAGGTCCTTTTCCATCCTAGATTCCCCCAGAGGTTCTCCCCCTAATGTATAGATTGCATTCATATTTTTGCCACCCAAATGCATTATTTTTATTTTTTTTACATCCTGCGGAGAAGTTATTGCCACTGTGTCCCTTGGATCACATATTCGGGTCACACAAGGAGCAGTCAGAATGGGAGGATGTTCTCCCAAAACAAGAAAGCTCCCACTGGCCATTTATGTATAAACGGCTGGGTGGGAAGCTGTTAAAAAAGTTACAGCCACCATTCAGATTCAAACTAGGGATGAGCTTCGCCGAACAGCAAACAATTTGGGGTGTTCGCGGCAAATTTGAAAAGCTGCGGAACACCCTATAAAAGTCTATGGGAGAAATCTAAAGTGCTAATTTTAAAGGCTTATATGCAAGTTATTGTCATAAAAAGTGTTTGGGGACCTGGGTCCTGCCCCAGGGGACATGTATCAATGCAAAAAATTGTTTTAAAAACAGTTGTTTTTTCGGGAGCAGTGATTTTAATAATGCTTAAAGTGAAACAATAAAAGTGAAATATTCCTTTAAATTTCGTACCTGGGGGTGTGTATAGTATGCCTGTAAAGTAGCACTTTGTTCCCGTGCTTAGAACTGTCGCTGCACAAAATGTAATTTCTGAAGGAAAAAAAAGTAATTTAAAAGTACTCGCGGCTGTAATGAATTGTCGGCTCTCGGCAATACAGAGAAAAGTCATTGAAAGTCATTGATAAAAAAAAAATGCGTGAGGGTCCCCCCAAATTCAATTACCAGGCCCTTCAGGTCTGGTATGGATATTAAGGGGTACCCTGTGCCAATTTTTTTTTTTAAATGACGTGGGGTTCCCCCCAAATATCCATACCAGACCCTTCAGGTCTGGTATAGATTTTTAGGGGAACTCCGTGCAAAATAAAAAAAAACATTTGCGTGGAGTTCCCCCCAAAAATCCATACCAGACCCTTATCCAAGCACGCAACCTGGCAGGCCGCAGGAAAAGATGGGCGGATGAGAGAGCGCCCCCCCCCTCCTGAACCGTACCAGGCAACATGCCCTCAACATGGGGAGGATGCTTTGGGGTCTGGACCCCAAAGCACCATGTCCTCATGTTGATGGGGACAAGGGCCTCATCCCCACAACCCTTGCCCGGTGGTTGTGGGGGTCTGCCAGCAGGGGGCTTATCGGAATCTGGAAGACCCCAGATCCCACCCCCATGTGAATTGGTAAGGGGTACATTGTACCCCTACCATTTCACAAAGAAAGTGTAAACATTTAAAAAAAAAACACAGACACAGTTGGGATAAGTCCTTTATTAAAAATAAAAAAATAAAAATAAAAACACATTCCAGCGGTGGTAATCCACTCTCGATCTCCACTCCAGTGATGTCGGTATCCAGCGACGGATGATCTGCAGGCTCCAGCGATGATGTCCAGCGAGGAACAGCACACGGTCCTGTCTCCACCGGAGACACCCCGGGAATGATGTCGCTGCAGCCTGACAGGTCTTATGTAGCTGAGGACGGGGCCACCCGTCACGTGACCCCATCCCCCTCTGACGCAAGGGGAAACTCAGGCTTTCCCAGTGACTTGATAGGTGACCCTGCCCCCTCTGATGTAACGCACGTTTCCCGTTTCTTCAGAGTTCATGCACCATTGATGTCACTGGCTGCATGTAATGTTAATATTTCTTAAACGGTGCAATTTAGGAGATATTTACACTGCATATAGGTGGTAAGCCTTATTATAGGTTTACCTATAGGTAAATACAAAAGATGGAAATGTACTTCCACTCTAAAGGAAATGTTAATTATAATAATTCCAAGAAAATACATACTTCCTTATGTCTTACATTAAGGGATACCGTGCATAAAATTATTCACATTTATGTAACACGCTGTACCATTGAACCCATGGTGTCTTAGGATTCCTATTCATCTGCATGCAAAGCTAGGAGAAGGAAGCTCTCCCAGCAATGAAACACCATCCTGTTCCTGCAACACAGTTTGCTTTAAGTGAAATTTTGAATTGTGTCTAAGGCCGGGTTCACACTGGGGCGACAAACGCTCCGACATTGGGAGCTCATGTCGCATGACGTGTGAAAATCAATGTTTCCCTATGGGAGCCGTCTTAACTGATCCGACACATGTCGGTCCGACTTTGAAAATGCTCCCTGTAATACTTTGGTCCGACTTTGATCCGACTTCAGCCCATTGACTATCATTGAAGTCGGATCAAAGTCGGACCGCAGTCTTGCATGATCCGACTTTGGCATGCGACTTGTGCTCTGCTGCTCTTAAGGGGGAACTCCAGGCCAAATTTAAAAAAAAAAACGGCATGGGTTCACCTCCAAGAGCATACCAGGCCCTTGGGCCTGGAAGGAAGGAAGAACCGGAGAGCATGGAGACGACACCGGAGACCTCCGAAGACGGAAGAGACCCCCGGAGTCGGAAGAAGACCCCCGGAGCTGTGCAATAAATTGCTTTAAAAAGCTGTGTGTGTTTTTTTATTGCCATTTTTTTCCACCAGGTGAATGGGTAGGGGTACGATGTACCCCATACTCATTCACATAGGGTGGGGGGCCGGGATCTGGGGGCCCCCTTATTAAAGGGGGCTCCCGGATTTCGATAAGCCCCCCGCCCGCAGACTCCGACAACCAACGGCCAGGGTTGTCGGGAAGAGGCCCTGTCTTCATCAACATGGGGGCAGGGTGCTTTGGGGTGGGGGGCCGCAGGTCGCCCACCTGCCCCAAAGCACCAAACCCCCCATGTTGATGGAATGCGGCCTGGTACGGTTCAGGAGGGGGGGCACTCTCTCAACCCCCCCTCTTCCCCTGCGGCCTGCCAGGTTGCGTGCTCGGATAAGGGTCTGGTTTGGATTTTGGGGGAACCCCCACGCCGTTTTTTTGGCGTAGGGGGTTCCCCTTAAAATCCATACCAGACCCAAGGGCCTGGTATGCTCTAGGAGGGGGAACCCATCCAAGTCGGATCCCCGTTCATTGAAAGTCGGACATATGTCGGCTTCATGTCGCAGGGCAAAGTCGGATCCAAAGGAGGACGGCTGTCCTGTCACACAAGTGTGAACCCGGCCTAACACAAACTCCAGTTTACTAATAAGGAAAACATAACAAATTTCCTAACAAAGATTAGGAACTTATCGATCTTGAAAACAATTACCTAGCTTGTGGTGTTTTGCTTTTGTCTGCTTACAGTCTACATTTATATATATATATATATATATATATATATATATATATATATTTATATTTATATAAAAAATACAGCTAATATATTACAAATGATGGACATATATTATCCATGAAGCACTCTATCTTTGGTCCATTAAAATGAACAACATCAGCAGCAGGAACACCAAATGAAGTGTCAAACAACAGCTGACTTTGAAATAGAAAAAGCTATGAAAGCTGTTATTTTTTACATTTATGAATTAGTTATAGATCTTTATAAACAAAAAAGTATCATAAATAATACTTCTATTGGTGGGTGCTCGCTATGGACTTCAAAGATGCTGAATTTATATTTGTTGTGCAAAAAGACAGATGCATCCAGAGTAATGTTATTCATCCAGCATTAAATATTTAACAAAACAGTTTTCCCCCTTCTGTAATATAGGTGAGTCTGATTTAATAGAGAACCCAGAGACAATAGTGCTGTCTATGGAATACCATACGTCTCATACTATGAAAGAATCTTCTAAGTCAGGGAAACTGCTTCTTGACAGCTTGGTATAATTTATGAATTTCCATTGAAATCTTATTGTAAATTTAATAAAACAGGAAACTATTCTCTTGTCAGATGTTCTTATTAATAACACTGTAATCTTTAACAACACGGAAGCTCTGTGTGCATTCATACATTCTACATTTAATTGTTCCAGTAAATTTTAGAATGTACAGTATGTGATATGTAGACTTATGGAAAAAACTTGATTTCAAATATATAAACATGTAAGTAAAGCAGCTTACACATTTGAACTCCCATTGAATGCTAAGCCTCCCATTGAGTCTAAATGGAGGAATTTAGCAATTGTAAATGTGTACAGTGCCTATTTTTCCATACACAATGAATAAGAAAATGCCAAGCTGTATATGGGGAAAATATGGATATAGACCCTTTATAAAATGGAGATCAAAGCAGATTATGTTGAAATTGAAGATAAAGGTATCCATTCAAATGAAGTTCAAAAACCAGTAATCTTTTTTATAGGGGCCAGTAAATATAAATTACACATTGTCTATAAACTGATTTGTTCAAGGCAGTTATTGGTCAAATGAATTGGTAAATATAACTTTGTTTTAAAACTTTATTCGATAAGTGACATGGTATAAACACTTGACCTCCGAAAGGTTTTACCCCCTTCTTGACGTGGGCATTTTTTGCTATTCAGTACTTTAACCACTTAACCACTTAAGTCCCGGGCCATTTTCTAGCTAAAGGACCAGGCCCCTTTTTGATATTCGGCACTGCGCCGCTTTAACTGACAATTGCGCGGTCGTGCGACGTGGCTCCCAAACAAAATTGACGTCCTTTTTTTCCCACAAATAGAGCTTTCTTTTGGTGGTATTTGCGTTTTTTTTTTGTTTGCGCTATAAACAAAAATAGAGCGACAATTTTGAAAAAAATGAAATTTGTTACTTTTTGCTATAATAAATATTCCCCAAAAATATATATAATTTTTTTTTCATCAGTTTAGGCCGATACGTATTCTTCTACATGTTTTTTGTAAAAATCGCAATAAGCATTTATTGATTGGTTAGCGCAAAAGTTATAGCGTCTACAAAATAGGGGGTAGTTTTATGGCATTTTTACTAAGATTTTTTTTTTACTAGTAATGGCAGCGATCAGCGTTTTTTAACGTGACTGCGACATTATGGCGGACACATGGGACACTTTTGACACATTTTTTGGACCATTGTCATTTTTACAGCGATCAGTGCTATAAATATGCGCTGATTACTGTGAAAATTACACTGGCAGTGAAGGGTTTAATCTCTAGGTGGTGCTGTAGGGGTTAGGTGTGACCTAATGAGTGATTCTTACTGTAGGGGGGAGTGGCTTGGCATGTGACGTCACTGATCGTCGTTCCCTATGACAGGGAACAGACGATCACTGACATGCCACTAGGAAGAACGGGGAAAGGTTTGTTTACACTTACCTCTCCCCGTTCTTCCGTTCTTTGCGTGACCCATGGATGGGTTCTTAAAGGGGACGTACCGGTACGCCCTTGTGCATGTCCGTGCCTTTCTGTCTACGTAAATCGTCGTGCGGCGGTCCTTAAGTGGTTAAGGACCACTTAAGGACCGAAAGATTTTCCCCCTTAATGACCAGTCATTTTTTTGAGATACGGCACTGATTTGCTTCAAACTGACAATTGCGCGGACATGCAATGTTGTACCCAAACAAAAATGACATAATTTTTTTCCCACAAATAGAGCTTTCTTTGGGTGGTATTTGATCACCTCTGCGATTTTTATTTTTTGCACCATTAACAAAAAAAGACAGACAATTTTCTAAAAAATTAATAATATTTCTTACTTTTTGCTATAATAAATATCCCAAAATAATAATAAAAAAATTATTAATATTATTATTATTATTTTTTACTAGTAATGGCGGTGATCAGCGATTTTTCATTGCTGGGAGAGCTTCCTTCTCCTAGCTTTGCATGCAGATGAATAGGAATCCTAAGACACCATGGGTTCAATGGTACAGCGTGTTACATAAATGTGAATAATTTTATGTATCCCTTAATGTAAGACATAAGGAAGTATGTATTTTCTTGGAATTCTTAAAATTTATATTTTCTTTAAAGTGGAAGTACATTTCCATCTTTTGCATTTACCTATAGGTAAACCTATAATAAGGCTTACCACCTATACGCAGTGTAAATATCTCCTAAATTGCACCGTTTAAGAAATATTAACATTAGATGCAGCCAGTGACATCAATGGCGCATGAACTCTGAAGAAACGGGAAACCTGCGTTACATCAGAGGGGGGTGGGGTCACCTGTCAAGTCACAGGGAAAGCCCGGGTTTTCCCTTGCGTCAGAGGGGGATGGGGTCACGTGACGGGTGGCCCCGTCCTCAGCTACATAAGACCTGTCAGGCTGCCGCAACGTCATTCCCGGGGTGTCTCCGGTGGAGACAGGACCGTGTGCTGTTCATCACTGGACATCATTGCTGGAGCCAGCAGATCATCCGTCGCTGGATACCAACATCACTGGAGTGGAGATCGAGAGTGGATTGCCACCGCTGGAATGTGTTTTTATTTTTTTTTAATAAAGGACTTATTACAACTGTGTCTGTGTTTTTTTTTTTTTAAATGTTTACACTTTCTTTGGGAAATGGTAGGGGTACAATGTACCCCTTACCAATTTTTATTATTATTATTATTTATTTATTTATTTTTTTACTAGTAATGGCGGTGATCAGCGATTTTTAGTGGGACTGCAACATTGCGGCGGACAGATTAGACACATTTGGGACCATTGACATTTATACAGAGATCAGAGCTAAAAATAGCCACTGATTACTGTATAAATGACACTGGCAGCAAACGGGTTAACACTAGTGGTGATCAAGGGGTTAAATGTGTTCCCTGGGAGGTGTTTCTAACTGTGGGGGGAGGGAACTGACTGGAGGAGGAGAGAGATCGCTATTCCTGATCACTAGGAAAAGCAGATCTCTCTCTCTACTTCCCTGTCAGAATGGGGGTTCTGATTGTTTACATTGACAGATCCCCATTCTGTCTCTCTGTGGAGCGATTGCGGGTGGCCGGCGGACACCGCGGCCGCGGGCCATGCACATCGGCTCTCTCGCCGTGCAGCGGGCACCTGCTATAGCTCTTAAAGGAGCCAACGTATACCTACGGCGATTTGAGGGAACGAGCCGACCTGCTGCAGTATAATGACGGCGGCTGGTCAGCAAATGGTTAACCGGTAATTGTGCGGTCATGCAACGCTGTACCCCAAAGAAAATGTATATTATATTTTTTTCCCACAAATAGAGCTTTCTTTTTGTGGTATTTGATCATCACTGGGTTTTATTTTAATTTATATATATATATATATATATATATATATATATATATATATATATATATTGTAACAGCAGGCAGGTAAAATCACCAGGTTGCATCCAGGATGGGAGATATATATGTCCTAGATTCAGGCTTTATGCCAGTTTATACCACTAGGGGGAGTGCTGGGAGTCTTGCAGGGGAAGAGTTAATGAGCCCAGCTGAATCAAGGGGGCTCATTAGGGCCTCTACAAGAACTCCCAGCATGCTAAGGGAGATGCTCCAACCTGGAACCAGATCTGTGTGGATAGTCTGGGAAGTGTGATCTCTGTGCGGTGAGCCAAAGCCTGTGTGGTTATTACTTAGAACTTCTAAAAGCAGGGAGCTAGGGACTGGGACAGCACAAGGCTGTACCCAGTTGTTAGTTAGGGACACCAACGTGTGTAGTGAGCGGTCAAGTTGACCAGGATTTATTTTTCTGTTTCTTTTGTTTTTGCTGTATTTTTTTGTCTGTATTTAGTTCAAATAAAACCACACCCTTTTGTTTTCTCCTACCACTGTTTACTGTGCCTGTTTTTGTGTGGTGAACCCATCCAGGGGGTCACACACACCCGCTGCTGAGTTAACCGCCTCATAGTTGGTGGAGAACCAGTGGCAGTTTTTTTTTTTAAAAGGCCAGCATGGAGGAGATACTGAAACAGCTGGCTCTAGCAAATGCTAATCAGCAGCAGACAAATGCAGGTTTGCAAAAGAGCCTTGTGGCTCAACAACAGAGCCTCTCAGCCCAGCAGCAGACAAATGCAACTTTGCAACAGAGCCTCGCAGCCCAGCAACAAGCCCAGCAGCAATCTGAGGCCTGCTTCATAGACTTGTTGCAGAAGCAAGAACAGAGACTATAGCAACAAATGGAATTGTTAATGCAGCAATGTCCGCAGACCAATGAGGCAAGTAGTTCCGCTAATACTGCGTCCTTTGGGGTGAGTCGTTTACTGACAAAAATGACTGGAGAGGATGATCCAGAGGTGTTTTTGACCACATTTGAAAGGACTGCTGAAAGGGAAAAGTGGCCTAAGGAGCAGTGGGCCGGACTGGTGGCCCCTCTGTTAACTGGTGAATCGCAGAAAGCTTACTATGACCTAGAGCCTGACCAAGCAAAAGACTATGTGATGCTAAAAAATGAAATATTGGCACGGCTGGGTGTCACCCTGGCCGTCCGGGCTCAGCGTGTGTATAACTGGACTTTCCGGCTTGGAAAACCTCCCAGGTCTCAAATGTATGATCTCATTCACCTGAGCAGGAAGTGGCTATAGCCAGAGACTTTGTCCGCGCCAAAGATTGTGGAACGTGTTGTGATGGATCATTTCTTGAGAGCTCTTCCTACTGCCATCCAAAAGTGGGTAAGCCATGGAGACCCAGAAACGGCCGATAATCTTGTGGATCGTGTAGAGAAGTACTTGGCTACGGAAAACCTGACTGCCTCTTCCAGAGACTCACGGACTTTCCACCCTAAGACCAGACCATTCCCAGTGGCGGGTAAGATGATTCCAATGGGTGAGAATGGAGAGAATGAGAGGGTGAGAGTTCTACCTAAGGTCTGGCGAGAACAGCCTGGGAAGTCAGGGGCTCAAGAGGCAGCAAAAAGGATTGTTTGCTACCGCTGCCGGCAAGAGGGACATATTGCAGCAAATTGCCCGGTTGTGGAGGAATCCATGCAATGTGACTTTCTAAGGGACAGACGTCAGTCGCTGTTTGTGACAGTTGCATGCACTGCCATTCGGGGAACTGAGAAACATTTATGCAAAATGTGTATTAATGGTAAAAATGTTGTTGTGTTGCTGGATTCAGGTAGCCTGGTGACACTGATAAAAGCTGAATTAGTCACTACAGAGGTCTCTGGGAATAACAAGGTAGCTGTTATTTGTGTGCATGGGGACACCCGAGAGTATCCTGTGACTACAGTGTGTTTTGAGACCTCCAAAGGTAGCCTCTCTCATCAGGTGGGGTTAGTGTCTCAGTTACCACATGATGCCATTGTGGGAAGGGATTTTCCAAAGTTTTGGGAACTCTGGGATCGTCCTGAGCCCCCCACTGGTGCCCCTATATACCAGGAATGTGATAGCCAGAATTTCTCTGAGAGTGGTGAGGACTCTCCAGAATTCCCCTTGTCGATATTGGCAGGGGAGACTCGAGAAACTGGGGAGGAGCCAACATCCTCAGACGAAAACGTACTGTCTGTGGAGTTTTCTGATCTCGAGGTTCACAAGGAAAATTTTGCCACAGAACAGTTAAAAGACCCCGCCCTAATAAAGGCACGGGAAAACGTAGTGAAAATAGATGGCGAGTTAGTGAACCCAGATGAGACCTGCACTTACCCATACTTCATCGTGGAAAAGGACCTATTGTATCGGGTGGCTAAAAGGGCAGAAGAAACCATTGAGCAGCTTGTGGGCCCCAAACCTTACAGGAAGTTGGTGTTAGAGTTGGCTCATGGGCACATTCTTGGAGGTCATCTGGGGACAAAGAAAACCCAAGAGAGAGTATTGCAAAGATTCTATTGGCCTGGGGTCATGAAGGAAACAGAAAATTATTGTTCCTCCTGCCCTGTGTGTCAGAGGTCGGCACCGATGCCACATTTCCGTAACCCGTTGGTCCCTCTCCCCATCATTGAGGTCCCCTTTGAGAGGATCGCAATGGATTTGGTAGGTCCGATAATGAAGTCCGCTAGGGGGCATCAGTACATTTTGGTTATATTGGACTATGCCACCCGGTATCCGGAAGCGATTCCGCTCCGAAATACCTCGGCCAAAACCATAGCCAAAGAGCTATCTCTTGTTTTTAGCCGTGTGGGTATTTGTAAGGAACTGCTTACGGACCAAGGTACACCCTTTATGTCCCGGGTTATGAAAGAGCTGTGCAAGTTGTTCAAAGTGGCACAATTGCGTACATCTGTGTATCACCCCCAAACAGATGGGTTGGTTGAAAGATTCAACAAAACCCTAAAACAAATGTTAAAGAAGGTGGTGGATAGAGATGGAAAGGATTGGGACTGTCTAATTCCCTATTTAATGTTTGCCATTAGGGAGGTACCCCAATCCTCTACGGGTTTCTCACCCTTTGAGTTACTCTATGGGAGACACCCAAGAAGGCTGTTGGATATCGCCAAGGAAACTTGGGAGAGTGAGAGTTCTCCCCACAGGAGTGTGATTGAGCATGTCGCCCTGATGCAAGATAGAATTGCACAGGTAATGCCAATCGTAAAGGAACATTTGGCCCAAGTGCAGTTGGCACAGCAGAGAGTGTACAACCGTGGGGCCAAGACCAGTACCTTTTCCCCGGGGGATAGGGTATTGGTACTTGTCCCTACGGTTGAAAGCAAATTTCTCGCCAAATGGCAAGGCCCCTACGAGATAATGGAAAAAGTGAGCGAAGTGAATTACAAGGTCAGACAACCAGGAAGGCGAAAGCCCGAACAGATCTATCACATTAATCTGTTGAAAGCCTGGAGGGATAGGGAATCCCTAGTTGCAGAAACTTTGTCACCAGCTCAGTCTGATTGCATGATTCCTGAGGTTGGAATAGCAGTCACCTTGTCAAAACCCCAACAACAGGAGGTTAAGGAGTTTGTGCTTCGCAACAAGGAGGTTTTCTCTGAGCTGCCGGGACAAACGTCTGGGGTAGAGCATGATATTATTACCCCGCCCGGTGAAAGGGTGAAGCTAAAACCCTATCGGATCCCAGAGGCCCGATGGGAGGAAATACGTAAGGAAGTACAGAAAATGCTTAAGTTGGGGGTGATAGAGGAATCCCAAAGTGATTGGTCCAGTCCCATAGTGTTAGTGCCTAAACCGGATGGGAGCTGGCGATTTTGTAATGATTTTCAACAACTGAACAAAGTTACAAAATTTGACACCTACCCCATGCCACGTATAGATGAGTTGATCGACCGGCTGGGAACAGCCCGATACATGACAACCCTTGATCTCACAAAAGGGTATTTGCAAATTCCCCTGGCCAAATGGGCCAAGGAGAAAACCGCGTTTGTAACCCCAGATGGGGCGTTCCAATATAAAATAATGCCGTTTGGATTACAGAATGCACCGGCAACATTCCAGCGGAAAATGGACCAGATACTGAGGCCCCATCAGAAGTATGCTGCGGCTTACCTGGATGATGTAATTGTCCATAGCACAGATTGGGCCTCACATCTGCCAAAAGTGCAAGCAGTCCTAGACTCTATCCGGGAAGCTGGCTTTACGGCCAACCCCAAGAAGTGTACCATTGGACAGGAGGAGGCCAAATATCTTGGGTACACCATTGAGAGGGGAGTAATAAAACCCTGAGTCAATAAAGTCGAGGCCATACAGAATTGGCCACGTCCCAACAGCAAGAAGCAGGTACGAGCCTTTCTGGGAATCGCTGGTTATTATCAGCGATTCATTTCCCACTTTGCTTCTCATGCTGTGCCCCTAACTAACCTGACAAAAGGGAAAGAGTCTGTCATGGTTAAATAGACCCCAGAGGCTAAGGCAGTGTTCCAATTCTTAAAAAAAGCCTTATGTAGCCAGCCAGTGTTGCACTCACCAGACTTCTCTAGGGACTTTGTTGTACAAAGTGATGCATCAGACGTTGGGTTGGGAGCAGTATTGTCCCAGGTCTGGAACGGGGAAGAGCACCCAGTCATTTACCTCAGCAGGAAATTGAAGTCCCATGAGGTAAATTGCGCCACAATTGAGAAGGAGTGTTTAGCGGTGAAGTGGGCTCTAGATTCCCTTCGGTACTATCTGTTAGGGAGGCACTTTGACCTAATTACTGATCACGCTCCTTTAAAGTGGATGGCTCAAAACAAAGAGACAAATAGAAGAGTAAATAGGTGGTTCCTGCCCTACAGGAATTCAACTTTACAGTAAAGCATCGCCCTGGCGTTCAAATGGGGAATGTGGATGCTTTGTCTCGAGTACATGCATGCCTGGGGAAAGGAAAAACGTACCGCTCAAAAGCTTGAGAATTCACCAAATAGCTGCTTCCGCCCGGTCACTCACACAGGTGCTGGCTCTGCACTGATGCATGGGAGAAAAAGAAACCCTGGACTGCCGCACTCTGTATAGACAGTTATTTATTCCAAAATTTCAGGTAAAAAATCCAAATTCAAAATAAATCCATAAATCCAAAACAACAAATGCAGATGGTGTGCATGCAGGGAAGGGTGGCTAACGCGTTTCACGTCACGAATTGACGCTTACTCATAGCTAGGGTGTGAGTAAGCGTCAATTCGTGACGTGAAACGCGTTAGCCACCCTTCCCTGCATGCACACCATCTGCATTTGTTGTTTTGGATTTATGGATTTATTTTGAATTTGGATTTTTTACCTGAAATTTTGGAATAAATAACTGTCTATACAGAGTGCGGCAGTCCAGGGTTTCTTTTTCTCCCATACATGCATGCCTGATTGCTTGTGTTCCAACCCCAAGGTTAAAACAAGAGGGGGGGGTATGTAACAGCAGGCAGGTAAAATCACCAGGTTGCATCCAGGATGGGAGATATATATGTCCTAGATTCAGGCTTTATGCCAGTTTATACCACTAGGGGGAGTGCTGGGAGTCTTGCAGGGGAAGAGTTAATGAGCCCAGCTGAATCAAGTGGGCTCATTAGGGCCTCTACAAGAACTCCCAGCATGCTAAGGGAGATGCTCCAACCTGGAACCAGATCTGTGTGGATAGTCTGGGGAGTGTGATCTCTGTGCGGTGAGCCAAAGCCTGTGTGGTTATTACTTAGAACTTCTGAAAGCAGGGAGCAAGGGACTGGGACAGCACAAGGCTGTACCCAGTTGTTAGTTAGGGACACCAACGTGTGTAGTGAGTGGTTGTTTTCTCCTACCACTGTCTGTTGTGCCTGTTTTTGTGTGGTGAACCCATCCAGGGGGTCACACACCCCCGCTGCTGAGTTAACCCCCTCACAATATATATATATATATATATATATATATATATATATATATATATATATATATATAAACAAAAAAAGACCAAACATTAAAAAAAAATATATATATTTTCTGCTTTCTGTTATAAAAAAAAATTCAATAAACTTTCAATTTCATCATACAGTACATTTAGGCAAAAAAATTATTCTGCTACATGTCTTTGGTAAAAAAAAATCCCAATAAGTGTATATGAATTTGTGTGAAAGTTATAGTGTCTACAAACTATGGTATATATCAGTGTTAATTTTGGCAGCAAATTTTGTTTTAGTTTTAGTCTAATGCCACGTACACATGATCGTTTTTAATGACCATTTTAGAAAATGGCATTTTTCTCGTCATGAAAAACGGTTGTGTGCATTAGTCTCAGGACTAAAATGGCATTTTAGTTTTAGTCCCATTTTAGTCTTCTGCAATAGTTTTAGTCGTATTTAGTCGACTAAAACTCAAATTAATTTTAGTCGAGTTTTAGTCGACTAAAACTCCTTCTAGTCGACTAAAACTCCTTTTAGTTGTCTAAAATCTAATGGGTGTAGTTAAATTGTAATTGTAATGCATCATATAAGCAATTCTCTACCATTTCCAAACTCATTATTATATAGTTACTGCTGCTGGAGTGAAAAATCCTAATATGTTGTTTTTAACCACCTGCTTACTGGGCACTTAAACCCCCTTTCTGCCCAGGGCAATTTTCAGCTTTCAGCACTGTCACACTTTGAATAACAATTGCGCGGTTGTGCGATGTGGCTCCCAAACAAAATTGACGTCTTTTTTTCCCCACAAATAGAGCTTTCGTTTGGTGATATTTGATCATCTTTGCGGTTTTTATTTTTTGCGCTATACACAAAAAAAGAACGACAATTTTGAAAAAAACACAATATTTTTTACTTTTTGCTATTATAAATATCCCCATTTTTAAAAAAAATATAGTTTTTTTCCTCAGTTTAGGCCGATACGTATTCTTCTACATATTTTTGGTAAAAAAAAATCGCAATAAGCATTTATTGATTGGTTTGCGCAAAAGTTATAGCGCCTACAAAATAGGGCATAGTTTTATAGCATTTTTATTAATAATTTTTTCTTTTACTAGTAATGGCGGCGATCAGCGATTTTAGCGATTTTTATTGTGACTGCGACATTATGGCGGACACATCAGACACTTTTGACACCATTTTGGGACCATTGTAATTTTTACAGAGATCAGAGCTATAAAAAATGCACTGGTTACTGTAAAAATGACACTGGCAGTGAAGGAGTTAACAACTAGGGGCACTGAAGGGATTAAGTGTACCTAAGGGAGTGATTCTTGCTGTGGGGGGAGGGGACTGACTGGGGGAGGTGACCGATGATTGTCCCTATGTACAATGGACACACCATCGGTCTCCTCTCCATGACAGAACGTGGATCTCTGTGTTTACACACGGAGATCCACGTCCCTGGCTCTGTAAATGCCGATCGCTGGTACCTGGCGGACATCGCGTCCGCCAGGCACGCGCATCGGCACCCGCGTGAGGCGGCGGGCACAGAAGTTCCCCGATGCGCGCTCGGGAGCGTGTGCAGGGGACGAGGAAAGGGGCGGACGTCAATTGACGTCCTCCCGGCATTCTAAGTCCGCGCTGTAGCCGTCATTCGGCTATAGTGCAGACCCCTAATGGTTAGGTTTGAACATGCACTACAGAGACACAGATTTATTCGTTATATAACATCTTTATTTAAGTAAAAACTTTTCGTCAAGAATATTGCTGTTTTCATTAAAGGATAAAATACCAAAAATAAAAAATAGGAACACTTTGCATGACATTCATGTGTGCACGGTTGGCTCTGCTGCTTCTTCTCAGCCAAGGGAGTGTGCGGTGTGGTGGACCCACTCACAATTTTTCCTAAGAAGAACACAGCCATGAATAAATGGTACAAAAACATGCTCAGGCTTCGAGAACAACTTCTCCTAAGTCCTACTCCTAACCATCTAAGAACAGTTTGGTGATGAACAGAACAACATGTCTTTTCCAGCATGATGGAGCTCCTTACCATAAGGGTAAAGTGATAACTAAGTAGTAAGTAAGTGGTACTTTGGGGACGTGGGAACTGGGAACAAACTATTTAAATTTTGGGTCCATGGCCAGGGAAACTAGACCTTAATCCCTTTGAGAAGTAACAAGTTGAACTTTCGTTGACGAAATTAACACTGGTATATATACTGGAATTTACGCAGCTTTTACTTTCTGATTGCTTATTACATATCTTGAGTAGCTAAAATGCCAGGGCAGTATAAAAACAAAACAAAAACATAATGACCTCTTTTTGGAAAGTAGACACCCCAAGGATTTTGCTGAGAGACATGTAGAGCCTGTGGAAGAATTTATTTTTTGTCACAAAAATAACAAAGAAAAGTTTTCCTTTTTTTTCCTTCCACAGTTTTAAATTTAATAAGATATTTTTCACACATGCCATGGGTATATGTAAAATTAACATCCCGAAATACATTCTGCTGCTTCTCCTGAGTATGGGGATACCACATGTGTGAGACTTTTTGGGAGCCTAGCAGCATAAAACCAATGACCGCCTTCAGGCTTTCAAAGGGTGTGATTTGGTAATTTCACTTCCTCCACTACCTTTCACAGTTTCAGAGGCCCTGAAATAACAAGATAGCACAACCTCCCCACCCCCAAAATGATTCCTTTTCATAAAGTAAACACCCCAAGCTGAAATCAAGATAGACAGAGCAGGGCCCCATAGCAAAATGTTGTATGGGACACCCCCCCTGCAAACAGCCCCCCCCCCACACAAAAAAAGGAACTAATGCCATTGAAAGACAGATTACCACACTCATGTGGCATAGTAACCAAGCAACAGCATATATTAATTTCGAACAACAAAACAAAAATTTGCCAATAAAATCTACAGGTTACATTCAGTACATTATACTGTAGTGTAAGTAAAGTCAAAAAAGTTTTTTTCAAGTTTTGCACCCCCACAACTAACGCCCCAGGGCTTGTGGGGAAGAGGCCCTTGTCCCCATCTGCACGGGGACAAGGTGCTTTTCCAGACACTGTGCAAAACATATGACAGTCTGTCTCCCACTCCCTTTCTACCTCCTGTCCAGACTCCAGAGCCTCCTCATGTGCCGAAAACGATGTCCCTTCACAGGCACGCTCAAGCATTCTGCCCAGCCCACTCTACTCTCTGCTTCTGCCTGCTGCTGTATGCGGCTGCATGTGTTGGGATAAGACCAGACTCGCGGGGCCCGGGAGTCTTAACAGTAAACTTTAAAAATATATTGAAGTAGCACTAGATACTTATTTAACAAAGTGCTATGTGAATAAAATAGGTGCAAGAAAAATCTAATGATAAAGTGTATCACAACAGTGTATTAATATAAAGTCCATGAGGATAAAATATAATAAACTGAATCAAGTCCATATGAAAAGTGCTTGTAAATAGTGCATCCACAGAAAATCTGATCATCCAGGGAGCAAATCAGTCCTTATAACAGCAGGATGGTCTCATAGATGAGCAAGATGAAGAAAGGGGGAAAGGGACGGGCAAGGGAGTCCAAGTGTGGTAAATATGTAAGTTATAACTAGGGATGAGCCGAAAACCCCCCGGTTCAGTTCGCACCAGAACCTGCGAACGGACCGAAAGTTCGCGCAAACTTTAGAACCCTATTAAAATCAATGGACTCAAACGTTTAAAATCAAAACTGCTAATTAGTTATTGTCCTAAAAAGAGTTTGGGGACCCGGGTCCTGCCTCAGGGGACATGTATCAATGCAAAAGAAAGTTTTTAAAACAACCGTTTTAGTATTGCATCAAAAATTGTAATTACACGCCCCTGTTAAACAGGGGCTGAAAAATTGGGCCTTAGGCACTGGTGCTGGTGCCACAACACTGCAACCCCTCACAGATACTCTATTAGGAGCGCAGGAATGAGCCCTGCTGCAAAGTATTGCATCAACAATTGTATTTACACGCCCCTGTTAAACAGGGGCTGAAAAATTGGGGTTTAGGCACTGGTGCTGGGGACCCGGGTCCTGCCCCAGGGGACATGTATCAATGCAAATTTTTTTTTTTAAAACAACCGTTTTTTCAGGAGCAGTGATTTTAATAATGCTTAAAGTGAAAAAAAAGTGAAATATTCCTTTAAATATCGTACCTGGGGAGTGTCTAAAGTATGCCTGTGAAGTGGCACGTGTTTCTCGTGTTTATAACTGTCCCTGCACAAAATGACATTTCTAAAGGAAAAAAAAAGTAATTTAAAACTGCTTGCGGCTTTAATGTAATGTCTGGTCCCGGCAATATGGGTGAAAATCATTGAGAAAAATGGCATGGGTACCCCCCAAGCCCACTACCAGCCCCTTTGGAACCCTGCACCCAAATTTAAAAAAGGCCCTATATACTCTGAACAGCAGTATACAGGCGGTGCAAACAAGAGAGGGACTGTAGGTTTGTTCTTAAGTAGAATCTATTTGTAATTTTGATCAGGTACATTTTTTAAGTGTAGCTCCAGCCCAAAAATCTATTTTTAAGCTTTTTGGAAAACATAGGGAAGGGTTATCACCCCTGTAACATTTGTTTTGCTGTCTGTGCACCTGTTCAGAACATTTCACCTCACTTTCCGTACCAATGTTTTTTGAAAATTAGTTTTTTTTTTATTGAAACAAGGATTGGTGATAAAGAATCAGTGAAGAGGAGACACCTTTTTCCCATATTAACTCTTACAGGAGAGAATTTCCCTTCCTAGGGGTAGATTTCCTCTCACTTCCTGTTGTCTCCTTCCGTTTGCAAGTAGGAGTCGTTTGTAAGTTGGATGTTTGAAAGTAGGGGCCTGCCGTATATACTCTGCAGAAATTTGTCCCTTAGGTGTTGGTGTTGCCACAACACTGTAAGCCCTCACAGTTTCTTTTGGTGGGTGCTGGAATGCCCTGCTGTGAACTATTATATCAAGAATTGTAATTACATGCTATTGTTGAGCAGTGGTAGAAAAATTGGGCCTTTGGTGGTGGTGGTGGTGGTGGTGCCACAACACTGTAAGTCCTCATCAGTTACTCTTGGTAGGGGCAGGAATGGGCCCAGCTGTGAAATATTAGATCAAGAATTGTAATTGCATGCCCCTGTTGAACAGGGCCAGAAAAATTGGGCCTTTGGTGGTGGTGTGTTTTTGACCTCATTGGATTCAATCATGGTTTCATTATGTGTTAAAAAGTTACACCTGATTAAAATGCTTCCTATTGGCGGGTGGCCTAGTCCACTCTTGCTCTTATACATGATTGATTTCTTTGTACATTTAGCTATGAGTAAGCATCTTATGATGTGAAACGCGTTAGCTTGTTCCTGTATTAAATTTTTGGGTGTATTTGCTGTGCTGTGATGGATTTTATTTGAATAAAGAAGCATCTTCCATAGAGTGCAGCAGTCCAGGATCTTTCTTTCATTTGCCTACATTGTGCAGAGCCAGCACCTGTGTGTGTTCAAAGTGGGGCGGGAGTGTTCCATGGACTCAGAAGCTTCAGAGCGGTAACTTCCTTTATGCGTTGCCACAACACTGTAAGCCCTCACAGTTACTCTTGGTGGGCGCAGGAATGGGCCCTGCTGTGAATTATTAGATCAAAAATTGTAATTACATGCCCCTGTTAAACAAATTGGGCCTTAGGCACTGGTGCCAAAACACTGCAACCCCTCACAGATACTGTACTTGGAGTGCAGCAATGAGCCCTGCAGCAAAGTATTGCATCAAAAATTGTAATTACACGCCCCTGTTAAACAGGGGCCGAAAAATTGGGCCTTAGGCACTGGTGCTGGTGCCACAACACTGCAACCCCTCACAGATACTCTATTAGGAGCGCAGGAATGAGCCCTGCTGCAAAGTTTTGCATCAACAATTGTATTTACACGCCCCTGTTAAACAGAGGCTGAAAAATTGGGCCATAGGCACTGGTGCTGGTGTCACAACACTGCAACCCCTCACAGATACTGTAGTTGGAGCGCAGCAATGAGCCCTGCTGCAAAGTATTGCATCAAAAATTGTAAATACACGCCCCTGAACCAAAAATGTTCTTACAAGCTATCAGCATGATCATTGAAGAGGAAGAGGATAGTCACTCAGCATAACAGGATAGTCACTCAGCATAAGTATAGGCAGTCTTGAAGAGATCTGACATTTCAAAAAAAATATTCGGTTACATCAGCATCAGGTGCTTGGTTGCTGGTAGTGATCCAAGACTGATTCATTTTTATAAAGGTCAGTCGATCGACCGAGTCGGTGGACAGGCGCACCCTGTGATTGGTTACAAAGCCTCCAGCAGCACTGAATGTGCGTTCCGAAAGAACGCTGGATGCAGGACAGGCCAGTAGCTCAATTGCATACTGTGCAAGACCCAGTAACCCAGAGGTTTTTTGGTGGGAAAGGTGTCCAAGGCTGATCTTGCCCCTAGGTATTCCTGCACCATGTAAACCAGACGCTGGCGATGGTTGCTGGAACCGATCATACCTTAGGTCTGCGGACTAAAAAATTGTCTGAACGCATCGGTCAGACAGCCACCTTCTCCACCGCTCCTTCTTTGACTGACCGAAGCCTCAGCAACACGTTGTCCAGGACCAGGAATTTGTAACCTCTGGGAACGCGTTGCACAGACCTTTTTGCAAGGCCTCCCGAAGATGCTTTATCCTCTGCTCCCTCTGAGACGGCAAGATAAGGTCCGCAACCTTACCATTGTAACGTGGATCAAGGAGGGTTGCCAGCCAATAATCCCTCTCCTTGATAGCACGAATACAAGGATCCTTCCACAGGCTTTGCAGGATCAGGGAGGCCATGCAGCGTAGGGTTGCTGAGGCATTTTGTCCGTAGTCCTCTGGGTCACTGAGGATGACATGATCCGCAGCCACCTCCTCCCAGCCACGTACACATCCATGGGTGTCTTGGGACTGTAATTGATCCCTTGAAGACTGCTGCTGATGCTGCGTGCTAGTCTCCACCTCCATGCTGACACAATCCTCCTCCTCCTTCTCTTCCTGTGTGATAGGCAGGCCAGCAGGAACACTGTCTGGATAAAGGGGGCCTTGAGAGGTAAGGAAGTCCTCCTCCTCCTCCCTCTGTTCTGCCTCAAGTGCCCTGTCCATTATTCCACGCAGCGTGTGCTCCAACAGGTGGACAAGAGGGACAGTGTCACTGATGCATGCACTGTTACTGTTCACCATCCTCGTGGCCTCCTCAAATGGTGCCAGGACAGTGCATGCATCCCTAATCATGGCCCACTGGCGTGGGGAAAAAATCCAAGCTCCCCTGACCCTGTCCTGGTGCCATATTGCAACAGATACTCATTGATGGCCCTCTGCTGCGTGTGCAGCCGCTGCAGCATGGCCAACGTAGAGTTCAACCTGGTGGGCATGTCACAGATTATGCGGTTCTTGGGCAGGTTGTAATCCTTTTGCAGGTCAGCCAGCCAAGCAATGGCATTATATGACCGGCAGAAATGCCAACAGAGTTTCCTGGCCTTCTTCAGGACCTCCTGTAAGCCTGGGTACCTGCCCAAGAACCGCTGCACCACCAAGTTAAGGACGTGAGCCAAACAGGGCACATGGGTCAGTTGTCCCTGTTGGAGGGCGGAGAGGAGGTTGGTGCCATTGTCGCAAACCACCTTTCCTGGCTTAAGCTGGCGTGGCGTCAACCACCTCTGAGCCTGCCCCTGCAGAGCTGACAGAATCTCTACCCCAGTGTGGCTCCTGTCCCCCAAGCACACCAGATCAAGCACAGCATGGCATCTTTTTGCCTGCGTACTTGCGTAGCCCCTTGAATGCCTATGGAGCACAGCTGGTTCTGAGGACAAAGCACAGGTAGAGGCCATGGAGGAAGAAGAAGAGGAGGGGGTGGAGGAGAGAGGTGTTTCAGAATCACCAGTAGTAAAATTTTGGAGGCGTGGTGGCGGAACAACCTCCAACACTACTGCACCTTGTCCTGCATCCTTCCCAGCTGCCAGCAGAGTCACTCAATGTGCCGTGAAAGATAGGTAACGTCCCTGTCCATGCCTGCTGGACCATGAGTCAGCGGTAATATGCACCTTATCACTGACCGCCCTGTCCAGCGAGGCCAAGACATTGCCTTCCATATGCCGGTAGAGAGCCGGAATCGCCTTCCGTGAGAAAAAGTGGCGTTTGGGAACCTGCCACTGAGGAACCGCACAGTCCACAAACTAATGGAAGGGGGCAGAGTCTACCAACTGAAAAGGCAGCAGTTGAAGTGCTAGCAATTTAGCCAAGCTAGCATTCAACCGCTGGACATTTGTATGGCTGGGAGCGAACTTCTTTCGGCGGTGCAGCAGCTGGGGCAGGGAAATTTGCCTGGTACAATCTGACGTTGGTGTACTAATAGCAGATTGCCCGCAAGTTCTTGGCTGTGACACACCTAATTCTACACCTTCATTCCCCTCAGTGCATGTTTCAGAGAGGACTGAAGGTATAGTGGGGTTGGAGAACCCAGCTGATGAGGAGCAAAGAGAGGTCCGCTTTGTTCTTTGGTGTGGGTCTTTTATGTATGCTTACCAACGAACTGCATGGCAGGTCGACATATGTCTGGTCAAGCACGTGGTGCCCAAGCGGCTGATGTTTTGGCCACGGGAGATACACTTCAGCCAAATGTTGCAAATGGCAACGGTGCGATCTGCTGCACACGTCTGAAAAAAGGCCCACACCAAAGAACTTTTGGAATAACGCGCAGAGACAGAAGCGCCCTGCACATGTGGAGCTCTGCGGTGTGATGCAGTCGGTGTGCTGCCCTTAAGCTGGCCCCTGGAGGTCATCCTGCCTCGTTGGAGATGTGCCTCCTCCTCCTCCTTTCTCCTATCAGGCACCCACGTGGAGTCAGTGACCTCATCATCCCCTCCCTCCTCATCACTGGAGCAAATATGGCAGTATGCTGAAGCTGGGGGAACATGACTGCCAGATAGCTGTCCTTGTTGGGCACCCCCTCTCTCTGGGCTCACGTTACTACCCCCTCTCTCTGGGCTCACGTTACTGCCTTCCTCTAGCTGCGTTCCATCATTGGAGCCTTCAAAACGCTGGGTATCCTCCTGGAGCATGTACCCAACAATGTGGTCAAACAGTTCGGGGGACTCCTCAGGATGACATGGTGGGGCTAGGGAAGGAGTGACTGATGCCATTGAGCCGAGGAAAGAGGCCACTTTGGCAGCTGCTTTGCTGCAAAGTACCCTGAGCCTGGGTGAGAGAGGATGAGGAGGATGAGAACGGCTTGGTCATCCACTCTACCAAGTCTTGGACATGTTGCGGCTCAACATGGCCAGCTGTCAAAAAGAAGGACAAGCGTGTCCCACAGCCATGTGCTGATGAGGATTCACCATGTCCACGACCAGCACTGTTGCCTCTAGACACAGAGCCTGCTTGCCCTCTTTTATTGCCTCGTGACTGTCTGCCTCTCCTTGTTTGCCTTCCAGACATACTAATGGCCTGCAGTGAGACGTAGCTGCACAAAGGTGGGATGTATATATATATATATATATATATATATATATATACATATATATTTATTGATTATGATGCAGCTATCAGAATCAACTGCCTGCTGTGGTATTAGTATGAGAAAAGCAGCAATTGTCTTCAGTTAGTTTTAGGTGCACACTGTGCAGAGGACACAGTACACTAACTAAAAATACTTGCAGCTCTCTGCCTGTGGTTTTATTATGAGAACTCTACCAATTGTATTCAGGTTCCTTTAAGTGAACGCTGTGTAAAGGACAGAAGTACACTAAATTAAATTAATGCAGCTCCCTGCCTGTGGTTTTATTATGAGAACACCACTAATTGTATTCAGGTAAGCTTTAGGTGAACGCTGTGCAACACAGTACACTAAGTGAAACACTGCAGCTAGCACAATCACCTGCCTGCCTGTCACAGTATAGAGAAAGAGAATAGCAGGAAAGGAACTAGCTAAACTGAATACAGTGTATAAATATATTTACAACACCTAGGATGCATATATTTCCTCTACACACTGTAACTTCAGCTAACTGACTCGCCTGCCTTCTCTATCTAACTCAAATCAAACTACACTGTCTCTCTCTCTCCATCTGTATTTTAACCAACACTGCAACACACTACACAAGGCCGACTTCCAGGCGGCCTTATATAGTGTGGGGCGTGTACTAAATCCCCTGAGGCATAATTGGTAAAAGCCACCCTGGCTTTGGCCAATTATGGCTCTCCATTTTTTGCTAGCTGGGATTGGCCAAAGCATGCGGGTCATTGTGCATGCTTGGCCAATCATCAGCCAGCAATGCACTGCGATGCCGCAGTGAATTATGAGCCGTGACACGCCACTCGAATTTGGTGCGAACGGCCCATAATGTTCGCAATTCGGCGAACAACCGAACAGGAGATGTTCGAGTCGAACATGGGTTCGGCTCGAACTCGAAGCTCATCCCTAGTTATAACGACAGATTCCTCATATCCTCCCCCGGTGGTAATAGCCTCTTACCTTATAGATAGATCCCACTGGGTCTAATGATGCATTGAACGACAGCCAGTGGTAATTTCTCATTCCTCCTCAGTGTATTTAGAAGAGGACACCACTGCAGTACTGCCTCCAATCTCAACACAGATTTCATGGAAGGTATATCCCCGGATCTGAGGGTTTAAAAGCAAGAAAAAAGGATCTCCATAGTGTAGTATGTTAAAAGTCACAACGGTCCATTTATTAAAATAGGTAATTGACAATATAAGCTCTTTAAGACGCGTTGCGTCACTGTCACGTGACTTTATCAAGGGTGTTACGGCCGTGACCGGAAGTCCCTGTATCTTTGACGCTGTTTTTAGCTGTTTTTATCTGTATGGCGTTTTTTGCCTTTTATATTGTCAATTGCCTATTTTATTAAATGGACCTTTGTGCCTTTTAACATACTACACTATGGAGATCCTTTTTTCTTGCTTTTAAACCCTCAGATCTGGGGATATACCTTACAGGAAATCTGTGTTGAGATTGGAGGCAGTACTGCAGTGGTGTCCTGTTCTAAATACACTGGCTATCATTCAATGCATCATTAGACCCAGTGGGGGTCTATAAGGTAAGAGGCTATTACCACCGGGGGAGAATATGAGGAATCTGTCATTATAATCTACATATTTACCAGACTTGGACTCCCTTGCCCGTCCCTTTCCCCCTCTCTTCATCTTGCTCATCTATGAGACCATCCTGCTGTTATAAGGACTGATTTGCTCCCTGGATTTCATTCCTCATCCTCACTGGGCATAGTTGCCAACATTGTAAAAAAATGTATAGGGACACTTTTTTGTCTGTGTGCGGGGTCTTATAATTAGGGGGGGGGACATTCGCTTGTAGGTGTGGCCTAGTGGAGAAAGAAAAATGTGGTATGCAAAGTTTAAGCGTAATATTGGGCGTCGCCGCTGGTGTTAGTGTAGTGTTAGTATAGTGTGAGTATAGTGTGTGAGCATAGTGTAATGTGAGTATAGTGTAGTGTCAGTGTAGTGTGTTAGTGTAGTGCAGTATTCAACACAGCATTACATAACATTTAGTGCTGTGTACAGTGCTGTAAACCCTTTTTTTTTGGTTGCTGCATGTTTTTTTTTTGTCCCCCGCCTCCCCATTTTTTTTTTAATTGCCAGCCGCAGTTTTTCTTACTACAGCGCTGGTGTTCCCCCTTTTTATTTATTTTTTATAGTTTACATTACTTTCAGTGACAGTCCTCAATTTAAAGTGCACCAAACACCACTTTTCATTCAATAAAGTGCATCCAATCACACATTTCCCAGTTTCTATTAAATTCATGTCTGGGAGGCCAACATCATGAGGCAAATGTTCCCATGCCACTATGAGGGGCCAGCAGTGTCTGTGTCCAAAGGCAAAGGTGGACGTGGTCCATCTTCAGGCAGGGCACATTTGTCTCTGTTTAGTGATATTACCAGTGCTATCCAGCCACAGCACGCAGAGGAGGTGGTAGACTGGCTTACTAAACCATCCTCCTCATCCTCTATGACCCAAGCTGACACTAGTGCGCAGTCCACCGCAGCTACCAGAGTGGCTTATTCTGCCTCCTTATCCTAAGCTACTCTTACCATAGCCACAGCATCATGCATGGAGGAGTCAGCAGAATTTTTGAACACAGCATCAACCACTTGCTTCTTGACGATGCACAGACATTACTTGATTCTGATGTTGGTTCTGAGGTAGAGGATGGGAGTAACATGAGCCTACAGAAGGGGAGAGCACTGATAAACAACCAATTGGCAGTCATGTTCCCCCAGCCGCAGCGTATTGCCAAGTTGATGATGAGGATGGAGGGGATGATTAGGATGAGGTCACTGACACGACCTGTGTGTCGGATAGAGCAGAGGAAGAAAGTGAGGGGGAGGAACAACCCCAACGAGGCTTGATGTTCTCCAAAGGCAGCCATCAAGAATAAAGAGCAGCCACCCTATCCCATCAGATTGTGGAGCTGTTATCTCCCAGCCCATTTCCCACAGCTCAGCTGTGCGCCTTTTTTAGCGCATGAGCAGCCGATCACAATGTTGCAATTTGCAATCTCTGCCGCAAACAGATCAAGCATGGCAAAAACACCAGCCATTTGAGTACCACATGTTGACAAATGAGAACAAAGGTAGTGGGGTTGGGACTTTACATGAGACATGTTGGTGTGTATAATGGCATATAGAATGAACATAAATAAATTGAATGTCACAATTCCCTAGGGTACATCATAATAGTTTGTGAAAAAGCCGATAGCAATAAAACATTTATGATACAAAATGTAATCATAAAGAATCAATACATAATAATAATAAATTTAATAGCGAATAATTAATTAGGGAACATGATTAGTGACAAACATAATAAGTGATAAGTCGCCAGATACATACAGATAATTCATACATGATCAACATAAAATATGAAATTGATAATAGATTATGGTATAATATCATTATTAGGGCAAACTTGTGTTTGGCACCAATAGATGGACACTCAACGCGTTTCATGGCCTTGTGACAATTGTCAGGTGTTGGATGCATGGATGAACTAAAAACTAATAAATAGATACATTTATTAGGTATTTTATAGGGATCCACTATTCCCCATAGACAAACTAAAAAAGGGGAAGGAGGGAAGAGGGAAAGGGTAATGTCAATGTTACTTACAGAGCAGCCAATAAGTTATGGCCAGTATCAGGATATATAGTGCAGCAGTGGTCCAAAATGGGTTGTCCCAACCGGGGTTGAGACGGGAGATCCCCAGAACAGGATCCCAGAAGGCAGGTTGAACAATCACTGCACACTGCCATGTTGTGAAGTATGTGCATGTATGGTTACTACCCACATCTGTGTGAAAATATACAATAAAAATGAATGAGTGAGAAACAATGACTGCAAAATAGTCAGTTACTGATGCTAGTGTGCGGTGTAAGTGTAAGTGCTAGAGGAAGTATTGAATGTGTGCATAATAAAGTTAACCACTTAACGACCGCCCACTGTAATTATACGTCGGCAGAATGGCACCGACAGGCAGAATCACGTATATGTACGTGATCGCCTTTGTATAGTTGGGGGGTCCGATCGGACCCCCCTTCTGTACAGTGAGCGGTGGTTAAGTGTTCGGGAGCGATCCGGCATGAGGGGACGGCCGTTCGATTCTGGCCACCCCCTCTCGATCGCTCCCGGCGAATGAGAGAGCTTCCCCTGCCTGTAATGTAAACACAGGCAGGAGGAAGTGATGTCATCTCTCCTCGTGTCGGTCTTTTCGATCCGGCGCGAGGAGTGAAGACATCTCACAGTAAGTGCACCAACAGCCCACTGACACCAGTACACGTAGGCACACAAATCACCCCCCAGTCACCCCCAGATCACCCCCCAGATCACCCCCAGTACCCCCAGTCACAGTGCACCGTTTGCAATCAGTGTCATTTGTGACTGTAAAAAGTTGCAGGGCAGTTAGGATTAGGCCCCTTTAGGTCCAAGGTAGCCCCCTAACCTCCCCTAATAAAGGTTTAACCCCTTGATCGCCCCCCAGGTAACCCTTTCACCCCCTAACGCCAGCGTCACTAAGCGATCGTTTTTCCAATCGCTTTTTTCTTGTCGCTGGTGTCCTAGATAGCCAGTTAATTATTTTTAGGTTCGCCGCAGGTTTTTATTAGCGTCAGGTACCCCCATATATTATTTTAACCCCCTGATTGCCCCTAGAGTTAACCCTTTCACCAGTGATCACCGTATAAGCGTCACTGGTGACACTGGTTACCCAGTGAGTTATTTCGTTATTTAGGTAACCCGTCAGGTTTTTATATAGCGTCGGGTACCCCCATGTTTAACCTAATAAAGGTTTTAACCCCCTGATTGCCCCTAGTTAACCCTTTCACCAGTGATCACCATATAAAGGTTACGGGTGACACTGGTTGGTTAGTTTGCTTTTTATAGCATCAGGGCACCCGCCGTATATACCCCAATAAAGGTTTAACCCCCTGATCGCCCGGCGGGTGATATCAATTAGGTTTTAGCGCCAGAGAGGGTCTGCGTCGCCCCAGGCAGCTTTAGGTTAGTGCCAGTAACGCTAACACCCACGTGCAAAGCATACACCTCCCTTAGTGGTATAGTATCTGATCAGATCTATACTAGCGTCCCCAGCGGTTTAGGGTTCCCAAAAATGCAGTGTTAGCGGGATCAGCCCAGATACCTGCTAGTACCTGCGTTTAGCCCCTCCGCGCAGCCCAGCCCAGCCCAGCCCACCCAAGTGCAGTATCGATCGATCACTGTCACTTACCAAACACAACACACATAACTGCAGCGTTCACAGAGACAGTCCTGATCCCTGCGATCGCTAACAGTTTTTTTGGTAGCGTTTGATACATTTGGTGACAGTCAGGTGCTTTTTTTACCTGTAAATCTTACTAGTGTACCCCTAAATTTAGAGCCCAAAATGGCAAGTCGAAGGTACACTAGTAAAGAGGCCTACGAGATTCTGAGCATGACAGATAGTGAAGAGGAGGTCACGTATCTGTCAGATTCAGGCTCAGAATATCTTCCCGTAGAAGACAGTGACGTCAGCGGCCCCACGTCAGATAGCTCTGACGACGAAGTTGAGGTCCCTGCTAAGGTCAGGTGTACCCGATCCCGATCTTCTGAGGTTGTTGAGGAGCAAGAACCGCAGGGCTCTCGTATCATGGAGCAGAGTAGTACAAGCGCCGCTATTCCTTCTGGTGAATTGGCAAGCACCAGCGGCCTAGTACAGCCTGGGCGTACATCCAGCACTGCAGTATCACGTGGTGACGTGGCGAGTCCCATAAGTGCAGTTCAAGCTGGCGAGGTGGCAAGCACAAGTAGTGTCCCGCTGCCACCAAGAAGACAAAGGCAGGCCCGTCGTGCCCATAGTGCCCTTCCTGCAGAATTCGCCTATCCTGATTGGGTCCCCACCACTTCTGCAGAACCTGTACTTCCCCCATTCACTGCCCAACCCGGTATTCAGGTGGAAACAGCTGATTTTATGCCAATCGATTATTATTCGCTGTTTTTCACGGAAGATCTCTATAGATCTATTGTGGACCAGAGTAATTTGTATGCTGGTCAATTCATCGCCGCTAACCCCCAGTTGCCTAAAATTGCCAAAGATTGGAAACCAATTACGGTTTCCAAATTTAAGACCTTTCTGGGCCTTTCCCTCAACATGGGCACACATAAATTCCCGTCATTGCGTGCTTATTGGTCCACGCACCCAATTGACCACATGCCCGTGTTCTCTGCCTCCATGCCCAGGACACAATACGAGCAGATTTTGCGGTTCATGCACTTCAACGACAATGAACTTTGTCGTCCACGTGGGGACCCTGAGTACGACCGGCTCTATAAAATTCGGCCCCTCATAAACCACTTCAACGAACGTTTTGCAGCCTTGTTTATTCCCGATCAAGTTGTCTGCGTTGATGAGTCCCTGATTAAATTTTCTGGCCGCTTGGCTTTCAAGCAGTACCTTCCCAGCAAGCGTGCCAGATACGGGGTCAAGCTCTATAAGTTCTGTGACAGGGCAACAGGCTATGTATGGAGCTTTATGGTTTATGAGGGAAAAGATAGTCAGGTTGAGCCGGTCAACTGCCCAGATTACATAGGGAGCGCTGGCAAGATAGTGTGGAAATTGGTGTCACCCTTATTCGGAAAGGGGTACCACTTGTATGTGGACAATTATTACACGAGCGTGCCACTGTTTAGTCACTTGTTTGATCATCAGATTGGAGCATGTGGCACCGTGCGACCTAATCGCCGGGGCTTTCCCCAGCGGCTTGTAGATGCCCGTCTTAGGCTGGGGGAGAGAGCCTGCGTGAAGTGTAATAACTTGCTCGCTATGAAGTGGAGGGACAATAAGAATGTTTTCCTTCTTACCTCCCTTCATGCAGACACGACAGTCCAAATTCGTACGGCGACTGGTGTTGTGGAGAAACCCCTCTGTGTCCACGAATATAACAAAAATATGGGAGGGGTGGACCTCAACGACCAGTTGATGGCGCCGTATCTAATTGACCGTAAGGCGAGACGCTGGTACAAAAAAGTGTCTCTATCCTTATTCCAATTGGCTTTGCTGAATGCTCATGTGCTATACAGAGCTTCAGGCGGGACGTTATCTCTTCTAAAATTCCAGAATGAGATAGTCACAGAACTCCTGTATCCAGGCGGTTCTGCACCTCACCATCCCCTACCAAATGCAGTAAGCCGGCTGCATGAGAGGCATTATCCGTATGCCCTCCCGAGTACCCCTACCCAACAAACCCCCCAAAAAAGATGTCGTGTCTGTAGCAAGCGCGGATTTAGGCGTGACACCCGTGTTTTTTGTCCACTCTGTCCTGACAAACCTGGTCTTTGCCTTGGTGAATGTTTTGATCGCTACCACTCAAAAGTGAAGTTTTAGCGTAGGGTACAGCATTTCACAGACTAGGACACACTTACACAGGGTCTCCCAAGATGCCATTACATTTTGAGAGACCCGAACCATTACAGTTGTTAAAGTTACAAAAAAAAGTGTAAAAAAGAAAAAAAAAACGTAAAAAACAAAACACAAAAAAAATATAAAATAAAAAAAAAAAAAAATAGTTGTCGTTTTATTGTTCTCTCTATTGTTCTGCTCTTTTTTACTGTATTCTATTCTGCAATGTTTTATCATGCTTGCTTTTCAGGTATGTAATTTTTTGTTTTCAGGTACGCCATTCAGTTGCAGCGCGGATCTATTTATCTTGACAGCAACAGCGTTTGCTCCCACGATACATAAAGCCGTGACTCCAACGCTGTAGGAGGTGATTTCACCACCACAGTTTAAAAAAAGAGCATATATGCCGAAGCATGGGGGCAGCAGGGGCGGAGGAGCGATTTTGCTCCTAATGCCGCGTATATACGGTCGAAATTCCGACGGAGGCTTGCCCGTGGAAAAGTCCGACCGTGTGTACGCGGCATAACTTTTTTGCGGGAGGATGCCCCCATGCTTCGGCATATATATATTTTAGGCACAGGTTGCGTTAAAAAAAATGTTTTATTTTTTACTAAGTTTTGTTTTGGTATTTGCTTTGCAGGTATGGTATGGTCTTACTGTTGTACTGTAATGTTACTTTGTTTTAATGTTAACCATCATTTGCTTAGCAGGTACGCCATTCAGTTGCATCGCGGATTTATTTATCTTGACAGCAACAGCGTTTGCTCCCACGATACATAAAGCCGTGACTCCAACGCTGTAGGAGGTGATTTCACCACCACAGTTAAAAAAAGAGCATATATGCCGAAGCATGGGGGCAGCAGGGGCGGAGGAGCGATTTTGCTCCTAATGCCGCGTATATACGGTCGAAATTCCGACGGAGGCTTGCCCGTGGAAAAGTCCGACTGTGTGTATGCGGCATAACCTTTTATGCCGCGTACATACGGTCAAAATTTCGACAAAGGCTTGCCCGTGGAAAAGTCTGACCGTGTGTACGCGGCATAACTTTTTTGCGGGAGGATGTCCCCATGCTTCGGCATATATATATTTTAGGCACAGGTTGAGTTAAAAAAATGTTTTATTTTTTACTAGGTTTTGTTTTGGTATTTGCTTTGCAGGTATGGTATGGTAAGGTCTTACTGTTGTACTGTAATGTTACTTTGTTTTAATGTTAACCATCATTTGCTTAGCAGGTACGCCATTCAGTTGCATCGCGGATTTATTTATCTTGACAGCAACAGCGTTTGCTCCCACGATACATAAAGCCGTGACTCCAACGCTGTAGGAGGTGATTTCACCACCACAGTTAAAAAAAGAGCATATATGCCGAAGCATGGGGGCAGCAGGGGCGGAGGAGCGATTTTGCTCCTAATGCCGCGTATATACGGTCGAAATTCCGACGGAGGCTTGCCCGTGGAAAAGTCCGACCGTGTGTACGCGGCATAACTTTTTTGCGGGAGGATGCCCCCATGCTTCGGTATTCTAACGGTGGGCATACCCACCGATCAATCTCTTTTATTCGTTCAGCCAACAGGCTGCATGAAAAAAAAGATTACAATACATGTCCAACAAGGACCAGCAACGTACTGGTATGTTGCTGGACTTTGAATGGTTATACCAGATTGATGCCTGCGGGTATCATTCTTTTCAGCCAGCGGCCGGCTTTCATGTAAAAGCAATCCTAGTGGCTAATTAGCCTCTGGACTGCTTTTACAAGCAGTGGGAGGGAATGCCACCCCCGGATATAAACAGCGCCATTGGGAAATTGGGAAAGCATTTTATCACACCGATCTTGGTGTGGTCAGATGCTTTGAGGGCAGAGGAAAGATCTAGGGTTTAACCCCCCATTTTTTTTAAAAAAAGAGTACCTGTCACTACTTATTGCTATCATAGGGGATATTTACATTTCCTGAGATAACAATAAAAATGATAAAAAAAAAAAATATGGAAGGAACAATTTAAAAATAAAATAAAAAAGCAAAATAAGTAATAATAAAAAAAAAAGCACCGCTGTCCCCCCCTGCTCTTGCGCAAAGGCGAACGCAAGCGTCGGTCTAGCGTCATATGTAAATAGCAATTGCATCATGCATGTGAGGTATCACCGCGAAGGTCAGATCAAGGGCAGTAATTTTAGCAGTAGACCTCCTCTGTAAATCTAACGTGGTAACCTGTAAAGGCTTTTAAATGCTTTTAAAAATGAATGTAGTTTCTCGCCGCTGCGCGTTTGTGCGCAATTTTAAAGCATGTCGTGTTTGGTATCCATGTACTCGGCCTAAGATCATCTTTTTTATTTCATCAAACATTTGGGCAATATAGTGTTTTTTAGTGCATTAAAAATAAAAAAAGTGTGTTTTTCCCCCAAAAAATGTGTTTGAAAAATCGCTGCGCAAATACTGTGTGGAAAAAAAAAATGCAACACCCACTATTTTAATCTGTAGGGCCTTTCCTTTAAAAATATATATAATGTTTGGGGGTTCAACATAATTTTCTTGCAAAAAAAAAATGTTTTCATGTAAACAAAAAGTGTCAGAAAGGGCTTTGTCTTCAAGTGGTTAGAAGAGTGGATGATGTGTGACATAAGCTTCCTAATGTTGTGCATAAAATGCCAGGACAGTTCAAACCCCCCCAAATGACCCCATTTTGGAAAGTAGACACCTCAAGCTATTTGCTGAGAGGCATGTTGAGCCCATTGAATATTTTTTTTTTTGTCCCAAGTGATTGAATAATGACAAAAATAAAAAAAATAAAAAAAATTACAAAAAGTTGTCACTAAATTATATATTGCTCAAACATGCCATTGTTATATGTGGAATTGCACCCCAAAATACATTCTGTTGCTTCTCCTGAGTACGGGGATACCACATGTGTGAGATATTTTGGGAGCCTAGCCGCGTACAGGACCCCGAAAACCAAGCACCGCCTTCAGGATTTCTATGGGTGTATATTTTTGATTTCACTCCTCACTGCCTATCACAGTTTCGGAGGCCATGGAATGCCCAGATGGCACAAAACCCCCCCAAATGACCCCATTTTGGAAAGTAGACACCCCAAGCTATTTGCTGAGAGGTATGTTGAGTATTTTGCAGATCTCGCTTTTTGTCACAAAGTTTTAAAAATTGAAAAAAGAAAAAAAAAAAATGTCTTTCTTCATTTTCAAAAACAAATGAGAGCTGTAAAATACTCACCATGCCTCTCGGCAAATAGCTTGGGGTGTCTACTTTCCAAAATGGGGTCATTTGTGGGGGTTTTGGGCTATCTTGGCATTTTATGGCCTTCAAAACTGTGATAGGTAGTGAGGAGTGAAATCAAAAATTTGTGCCCTTAGAAATCCTGAAGGCGGTGCTTGGTTTTCGGGGGCCCGTACGCGGCTAGGCTCTCAAAAAGTCCCACACATGTGGTATCCCCGTACTCAGGAGAAGCAACCAAATGTATTTTGGGGTGCAATTCCGCATATAACCATGGCATGTTTGAGCAATATATCATTTAGTGACAACTTTTTGTACATTTTTTATTTTTTTTTATTTTTGTCATTATTCAATCACTTGGGACAAAAAAAAAATATTCAATGGGCTCAACATGCTTCTCAGCAATTTCCTTGGGGTGTCTACTTTCCAAAATGGGGTCATTTTGGGGGGTTTTGTGCTATCTTGGCATTTTATGGCCTTCAAAACTGTGATAGGTAGTGAGGAGTGAAATCAAAAATTTATGCCCTTAGAAACCTTGAAGGCTGTGCTTGGTTTTTGGGGTCCCGTACGCGGCTAGGCTCCCAAAAAGTCCCACACATGTGGTATCCCCATACTCAGGAGAAGCAGCAGAATGTATTTTGGGGTGTAATTTCACATATGCCCATGGCATGTGTGAGCAATATATCATTTAGTGACAACTTTGTGCAAAAAAAAACAAAGTTTGTCATATTCCCGCAACTTGTGGCAAAATATAAAATATTCCATGGACTGAACATGCCTCTCAGTAAATAGCTTGGGGTGTCTACTTTCCAAAATGGGGTCATTTGGGGGGATTTTGTGCTATTTTGGCATTTTATAGCCTTCAAAACTGTGATAGGTAGTGAGGAGTGAAATCAAAAATTTACGCCCTTAGAAAGCCTGAAGGCGGTGCTTGGTTTTTGGGGCCCCGTACCCGGCTAGGCTCCCAAAAAGTCCCACACATGTGGTATCCCCGTACTCAGGAGAAGCAGCAGAATGTATTTTGGGGTGCAATTCCACATATAACCATGGCATGTGTGAGCAATATATCATTTAGTGACAACTTTTTGTACATTTTTTCTTTTTTTTTTCTTTTTGTCATTATTCAATCATTTGGGACAAAAATAAATAAATATTCAATGGGCTCAACATGCCTCTCAGCAAATAGCTTGCGGTGTCTACTTTCCAAAATGGGGTCATTTGGGGGGGTTTTGTGCCATCTTGGCATTTTATGGCCTTCAAAACTGTGATAGGTAGTGATAGGTAGTGAGGAGTGAAATCAAAAATTTATGCCCTTAGAAACCTTGAAGGCGGTGCTTGGTTTTTGGGGTCCCGTACGCGGCTATGCTCCCAAAAAGTCCCACACATGTGGTATCTCCATACTCAGGAGAAGCAGCAGAATGTATTTTGGGGTGTAATTTCACATATGCCCATGGCATGTGTGAGCAATATATCATTTAGTGACAACTTTGTGCAAAAAAAATAAAGTTTGTCATATTCCCGCAACTTGTGGCAAAATATAAAATATTCCATTGACTAATCATGCCTCTCAGTAAATAGCTTGGGGTGTCTACTTTCCAAAATGGGGTCATTTGGGGGGGTTTTGTGCTATTTTGGCATTTTATGGCCTTCGAAACTGTGATAGGTAGTGAGGAGTGAAATCAAAAATTTGCGTCCTTAGAAATCCTGAAGGCGGTGCTTGGTTTCCGGGGTCCCGTACGTGGCTAGGCTCCTAAAAAGTCCCACACATGTGGTATCCCCGTACTCAGGAGAAGCAGCAGAATGTATTTTGGGGTGCAATTCCACATATAACCATGGCATGTGTGAGCAATATATCATTTAGTGACAACTTTTTGTAATTTTTTTTTTTTGTCATTATTCAATCACTTGGGACAAAAAAAAATATTCAATGGGCTCAACATGCCTCTCAGCAATTTCCCTGGGGTGTCTACTTTCCAAAATGGGGTCATTTGGGGGGGTTTTGTACTGCCCTGCCATTTTAGCACCTCAGGAAATGAGATAGGCAGTCATAAATTAAAAGCTGTGTAAATTCCAGAAAATGTACCCTAGTTTGTAGACGCTATAACTTTTGCGCAAACCAATAAATATACGCTTATTGACATTTTTTTTACTAAAGACATGTGGCTGAATACATTTTGGCCTGAATGTATGACTACAATTGAATTTATTCGATTTTTCTTATAACAAAAAGTAGAAAATATAATTTTTTTTCAAAATTTTCGGTCTTTTTCCGTTTATATCGCAAAAAATAAAAATCGCAGAGGCAATAAAATACCATTAAAAGAAAGCTCTATTTGTGGGAAGAAAAGGACGCAAATTTCGTTTCAGTACAACATTGCATGTCCGCACAATTTACAGTTAAAGCAGCGCAATGCAAAATTCTGAATTCACCTCTGGTCCTTTAGCTACCAAATGGTCCGGGGCTTAAGTGGTTAATTATGTTAGTTGATTTACATATCAAATGTATATAGATGTACACATCTGTACACAAAAAAATACACCAATGAATAAATAATTAAATACATGTTGACAAGGCATTTAACCTCCCACCACTCAGCCCATTGGCCATAACACCAGATAGGCACACACAAGGGACACAATTCTTCTCCTCACTCTTCATCTTTCATGTCTACCCCTGCAATATCTCATGAACTCTCAGCAGCCTCCACTGACAAGGGTGATGGTATAGCAAAGGGTGTCACAGGTCCTTGCGACACATCTGCCAGCAGCATACCACCAGCGATAGAGTATAGAGCATAGCACGCAAATTTCTCTACCCCAGCTGCTGCATCGAAAAAAAATAATACACTCCCTGCCACCCACATGCCCAACATCTAAATTCCAGCCTGTCCAAATAAAGAAAGCTTGCAGGGAAAATAAAATTAAATCTCATTTGTTTTCTTTATAAATGTCAGTTTTGCGGCAGCAGGTTCTATACACGGTACAGATGCCCCACTTTACAGGCAGACTAACGGAACCCCCCAGGCACTATATTTTAAGGAATTTTTCATTTTTATTGTTTCACTTTAAGCATCATTAACCACTTGTCCACCGCCCACTGTCAATTGACGGCGGGCGGAGGATACTCTCATTCTGGGAGGACGTCATATGACGTCCTCCCTTTAAAACGAGCTAGAAGGCGCGCGCTCGCTGCCAGCTGCGCGTGCGCGCGCCCGCCGCGTTCACAAGGCCCCGGTGCGCGTGCCCGGCTGCCGCGATTGCCGCCGGGCACCCGCGATTGCCCGGGAAACGAGCAGGAAAGTGGGTCTCTGTGTGTAAACACAGAGATCCACGTCCTGTGAGGGAGAGGAGGCTGATGGTGTGTCCCTTGTACATAGGGACAACCATCAGTCACCTCCCCCAGTCAGTCCCCTCCCCCCACAGTAAGAACACATTGAGGGAACATATTTAACCCCTTCCCGCCCCCTAGTGGTTAACCCCTTCCCTGCCAATCACATTTATACAGTAATCAATGCATTTTTATAGCAGGGATCGCTGTATAAACGTGAATGGTCCCAAAAATGTGTCAAAAGTGTCCGATGTGTCCGCCGCAATATCGCAGTCACAATAAAAAATCGCAGATCGCCGCCATTACTAATAAAAAAATAAAAAAATAAAAATGCTATAAATCTATCCCCTATTTTGTACACGCTATAACTTTTGCGCAAACCAATCAATACGCGCTTATTGCGATTTTTTTATTTTTACCAAAAATATGTAGAAGAATACGTATCGGCCTAAACTGAGGAAAATTTTATTTTAAAAAAAAAATGGGTATTTATTATAGCAAAAAGTAAAAAATAGTGTTTTTTTTCCAAACTGGACGCTCTTCTTTTGGTTATAGCGCAAAAAATAAAAACCGCAGAGGTGATCAAATACCACCAAAAGAAAGCTCTATTTGTGGGAAAAAAAGGACACAAATTTTGTTTGGGAGCCACGTCGCACGACCGCGCAATTGTCATTCAAAGTGTGACAGCGCTGAAAGCTGAAAAATGGCTTGGGCAGGAAGGGGGTTTTCGTGCACAGTAGGGAGGTGGTTAAAATCACTGCTTCTTTAACTACTTGCCGCCCGCCCACCTTTAAATGACGGCAGAGCAGTGCAGCTCTCGTTCTGGGACAATGTCCCAGAAAACTAAGAAAACTTTTTTTTTCAATTTTTTTTTATTTTTTGAAAAAAAATATTAAAAATGTATTTGGGTACAGTGTTGCATGACCGTGCAATTGTCATTAAAGGAACAACAGCAGTGAAAGCTGAAAAATGGCCTGGGCAGGAAGGGGGTGAAAGTGCCCTGTATTGAAGTAGTTAAAGACAATCTTTTTTGGTTTTTTTGGATTGGTACATTAGTACCTGGCCCTCCATGCCTTTTTTATGGCCAATAACTTGCATATAAGCCTTTAAAATGGGAACTTTAGATTTTTTAAGTTCGTGTCCCATAGACTTTAATAGGGTTCGCGGTTCGGGTCTGAAACTATGTTCGAAAATGTTCTGGCGCAAACCTAACCGGGGGGGCGCGGGGGGGTGTTCGACCCATCTCTACTGATCCATTCAGATAATATACTATTAATGGAGGTTTATAGTGTGTCTGTGATAGTGTTGTTGGCAATTAAAGGGTTAAATGTGATAATGAATTAGTGGCGCTATCTGGTATAGACGCTAACTGACGCTAAAGCTATCTGACACTAATATGGTGATCAGTAAAAAAAATCTGTACACTGTACTTATGACACTGTGACAAGGCAGTGAAAGGGTTAACTGGGGGGAAGGGGGCAATCAGGGGGTTAAATGTGCCTATCTAAGTGATTTTTGTGTCAGTGTGCTGCTTGTACTCACATAGATGTGCTCTCTTCTCTCACTGGAACTGAAAAGGGTTCCATGAGAGAAGATCACTTAATTTCCTTTGTCTGTGTTTTGTAAACAACTGCTGATGCTGATTTTTGATTCGCCAGAATGGATCTGAAGACTGATCAGTGCTGGATCGAATCACAGCACTAGTGGGTGGGTGGGCTTGCATGTGCGTGACCTTTGCCTGGGAGTGCAGACCACATACTAGGTACGTGATTTGGTGCAGGAGCTCCGCCTAGCCACCTTAGGCCTCATGCCCACGGACGTTTTTACAGCCGCGTTTTTGAGCGTTTTTTACAGCTTAAAAACGCCTGCCCATGTTAGTCTATAGCTTCATGCCCACCTAGACGTTTTTGAGCTGCAAATAGCATAAACATTTTTAAGCTGTAAAAAAAAAACAGGACCAGTGCGTTCCTCAGCGTCGGAGTTAGGCAGAAAAAAACGCGAGCGTCAAAAAACGCTCAAAAACGCTCAAAAACGCGCACTAACGCGCACTAAAACGCGATCGTGTTTTTTAGCTCCGACGTTTTTTTTTATTATTTATTTTTTATTTTTTCAAAAAAATAAATAATTTTTTTTACAATAACATGGACAGGCGTTTTTAAGCTGTAAAAAACGCAGCTGTAAAAACGTCAGTGGGCATGAAGCCTTAGGCCTCATGCCCACGGACGTTTTTACAGCTGCGTTTTTGAGCGTTTTTTACAGCTTAAAAACGCCTGTCCATGTTAGTCTATAGCTTCATGCCCACCTAGACGTTTTTGAGCTGCAAATAGCATAGACGTTTTTAAGCTGTAAAAAAAACCCAGAACTGCGACCGCGCGTTAGTGCGCGTTAGTGCGCGTTAGTGCGCGTTTTTGCACGTTTTTTGACGCTCGCGTTTTTTTCTGCCTAATTCTGACGCTGAGGAACGCACTGGCCCTGGGTTTTTTTTACAGCTTACAAACGCCTATGCTCTTTACAGCTCAAAAACGCCTAGGTGGGCATGAAGCTATAGACTAACATGGACAGGCGTTTTTAAGCTGTAAAAAACGCTCAAAAACGCGGCTGAAAAAACGCCCGTGGGCATGAGGCCTAATAAGTAAGTTATGCAGTCGAGAACTGTTTTCAAACACAAAGTTGATTATACCTTCCAACTTTTTGAGATGAGAAAGGACACCTTTCAGCACAGTGAATGTTTGCAAAGGATATATCCCTGCACAGACCATAAAGAATTTATATGCCAAACGTGACTAATTCTTTTTTCACTGCAGCTTTTATTTTATACCTGCTTTTTGAAATAACAAATGTAATAAAAATTTAAATTTGGTCGAAAGTACAGTATATTAGGTAAATAGTGCATATTTTTCGCTCCATAAAGACACACCTGACCATAAGACGCACCTAGGTTTTAGAGGAGGAAAACAAGAAGAAAAATTCTGAAACCAAATGGTGTACCAAAATATTTACCAGTGCCCATGAAATTCAGCCTGACCTGTGCCAAATAAATGCAGCCTTACCAGTCCCATAAAATGCAGCCTGACTTGTGCCCATTAAATGCAGCCTGACTTGTGCCAATTACAGTAAATGCAGCCTGACTTGTGCCCATTAAATGCAGCCTGACTTGTGCCCATTAAATGCAGCCTGACTTGTGCCTATTAAATGCAGCCTGACTTGTGCCCATTAAATGCAGCATGACATGTGCCCATTAAATGCAGCCTGACTTGTGCCCATTAAATGCAGCTGGACTTGTGCCCATTAAATGCAGCCTGACTTGTGCCCATTAAATGCAGCCTGACTTGCAGCCTTACCTGTGTTTATTAAATGCAGCCTGTTCTGTGTCCATTAAATGCTGCCTGTTCTGTGCCTGGCGACTGGCGAGGATGTCATCACAGTCGCCTGTCCACCTGTCACTCAGAAGACAGAGCAGCCCGAGCAGCAGTACTCTATTCGGCCGCTGGAGCTGCTCTGTTTTCTGTCTTCTTTGAGTGACAGGAGATCGCCTGGCGCTCGCGGGAGATGGCCACCCTGTATTGTGACATGGTGGCCGCGGCAGCGACGACGGGTGGGGGGCTGTTCAGTATTCGCTCCATAAGACGCACAGGCATTTCTCCCCCTTTTTTTTCGGGGGGGGAGTGTGTCTTATGGAGTGAAAAATACAGTAATTTAAAGAGGTCCATCCCTCAGTTGTTGCTGAACCAATCCAGAAGCAGGTATTATTAGGCAAGCATTCATATATTTAATAATTTGCTTTTGGGTGTATATATATATAGTATATATATATATATATATATATATATATATATATATATATACATATATATATATCTTTAAAAAAGCCTATCCTGCTTCTAACTAACACTGTTTTACTTCCTCCATCAGCTCATCCCCCACAGCTATTACCTTTTGTATCATTTGACCCTCCCTTTTTAGATTGTAAGCTCTATTGAGCAGGGCCCTCTGATTCCTCTTGTACCAAATTGTAATGTAACTGTAATGTCTGCCTTTATTTTGTTAAGCGCTGCGCAAACTGTTGGCGCTATATAAATCCTGTATAATAATAATAATAATAATGTATATGTAGTGTGACAGCAGGAAGGTAAAGTCACCTGGTTGCATCCAGGGGGGTAGATATATTTCGCCCAGATTCAGGCTTTACGCCGACTTATACAACTAGGTGGAGAGTTGTATAAGGCTAGTGGGCTCATGGATGACTCATACCTCTAGGGAGAGGGCTGGGCGTCGTGCAGACAGGGAGTTGATGAGACCAGCTGAAGCTTATCAGCTCATTTAGGCCTCTATAAGAACTCCCAGCTTCATTAGATGTTAGCTCATGCCTGGAACCAGACCTGTGTGGACTGTCTAGGGAGAGTGAACCCCTGTGCGGTGAGACAAAGCCTGTGTGGCTATTTGCTTGGACATTTAAAACCAGGGACTTAGGGACTAGGACAGCACTAGGCTGATCCCAGTTGTTAGTTAGGAAACCTGTATGTTTAGTCAGAGGTCAACTTGACCAGGATTTATTTTGGTTATGTTTCTTTTGCTTTGCTGTGTTTTGTCACTGTAAATAGAAAATAAACCGCACCTTTTTGATTTTGAAAACCACAACCTCCGTTTGCTGGGCCTGTTTTGTGTGGGGAGCCCATCCCGGGGGTCACACACACCCGCTGCCGAGCTAACCCCCTCACAGTTGGTGGAGAATGCGGGCAGTTTTTTTTTAAGCCAGCATGGAGGAGATACTGAAACAGCTGGCTCTAGCAAATGCCAATCAACAGCAGACAAATGCAGGTTTGCAAAGGAGCCTTGCAGCCCAGCAGCAAGCTCATCAACAGAGCCTTGCAGCCCAGCAGCAAGCTCACCAACAGAGTCTGGAAGCTCAGCAACAAGCCCAGCAGCAATCTGAGGCCCGCTTCATAGACCTGTTACAGAAGCAAGAGCAGAGACTACAACAAATGGAAGCAGTAATGCAGCAACGTCCGCAGACCAGTGAGGAAAGCCGTCCCACTAATACCGTGTCCTTTGGGGTGAGTCGTTTATTGACAAAAATGACTGGAGAGGATGATCCAGAGGTATTTTTGACCACATTTGAAAGGACCGCTGAAAGAGAAAAGTGGCCTGAGGAGCAGTGGGCTGGACTGGTGGCTCCTCTGTTAACTGGTGAATCGCAGAAAGCTTACTATGACCTAGAGCCTAACCAAGCAAAAGACTATGTGATGCTAAAAGCTGAAATTTTGGCAAGGCTGGGTGTCACCCAGGCTGTCCGGGCTCAGCGTGTGCATAACTGGACTTTCCAGCTTGGAAAACCCCCCAGGTCTCAAATGTATGATCTCATTCACCTGAGCAGAAAGTGGCTACAGCCAGAGACTTTGTCCGCACCAAAGATTGTGGAACGTGTTGTAATGGATCGGTTTTTGAGAGCCCTTCCTACTGCCATCCAAAAGTGGGTAAGCCATGGAGACCCAGAGACGGCCGATGGTCTTGTGGATCGTGTGGAGAAATACTTGGCTACAGAGAACCTGACGGCCTCTTCCAGAGACACTCGGACTTTCCACCCTAAGACCAGACCATCCCCAGGGGTGGATAAGAGGATTCCAAGGGGTGAGGGTGGAGAGAGTGAGAGGGTGGGAGCTCTACCCCAAGTTTGGCGAGAACAGCCTGGGAAATCAGCGGCTCAAGAGGCGGCAAGAAGGATCATTTGCTACCGCTGCCGGCAAGCGGGACATATTGCAGCCAATTGCCCGGTTGTGGAGGAACCCATGCAGTGTGACTTTCTGACGGGCAGACGTCAGTCGCTGTGTGCGACAGTCGCATGCACTGCCATTCGAGGAACTGAGAAACATTTATGCAAAATGTGTGTTAATGGTAGAAATGTTGTGGTATTGCTGGATTCAGGCAGCCTTGTGACCCTGATAAAGGCTGAGTTAGTTAAAACAGAGGTCTCTGGGAATAGCAAGGTAGCTGTTATTTGTGTGCATGGGGACACCCGAGAGTATCCAGTGACTACAGTGTGTTTCGAGACCCCCAAAGGTACCCTCTCTCATCCAGTGGGCTTAGTATCTCAGTTACCGCATGACGCCATTGTGGGAAGGGATTTTCCGAAGTTCTGGGAACTGTGGGATGATCCTGAGCCCCTCACTGGTGCCCCTATGTACCAGGAATGTGATAGCCAGAACTCCCCTGAGAGTGGTGAGGACTCTCCGGAAATTCCCTTATCAGTATTGGCAGGGGAGACTCAAGAAACTGGAGAGGAGCCCACCTCCTCAGACGAAAACCTACCGTCTGTGGAGTTTTCTGATCTTGAGGTTCACAGGGAAAACTTTGCCACAGAACAGTTGAAAGACCCCGCCCTAATAAAGGCACGGGAAAACGTAGTGAAAATAGATGGCGAGTTAGTGAACCCAGATAATACCTGCACTTACCCATACTTCAGCGTAGAGAAGGACCTACTGTATCGGGTGGCAAAAAGGGCAGAAGAAACCGTTGAGCAGCTTGTGGTGCCCAAACCTTACAGGAAGTTGGTGTTGGAGTTGGCCCATGGGCACATTCTTGGAGGTCATCTGGGGACAGAGAAAACCCGAGAGAGGGTATTACAGAGATTCTATTGGCCGGGGGTGATGAAGGACGTAGAAAATTATTGTTCCTCCTGCCCTGTGTGTCAGAGGTTGGCCCCGATGCCACATTTCCGTAGCCCGCTGGTCCCTCTACCCATCATTGAGGTCCCGTTTGAGAGGATCGCCATGGATTTGGTAGGTCCTATAATCAAGTCCGCTAGGGGGCACCAGTACATATTAGTTATAATGGACTATGCCACCCGTTATCCAGAAGCGATCCCTCTCCGAAATACCTCGGCCAAAACCATAGCCAAAGAGCTATCTCTTGTTTTTAGCCGGGTGGGTATTTGTAAAGAACTGCTTACGGACCAAGGTACACCCTTTATGTCCCGGGTTATGAAAGAGCTGTGTAAATTGTTCAAAGTGACGCAATTGCGTACGTCTGTGTATCACCCCCAAACCGATGGGCTGGTTGAAAGATTCAACAAAACCCTAAAACAAATGTTGAAGAAAGTGGTGGATAGAGATGGAAAGGATTGGGACTGTTTACTTCCTTATTTGATGTTTGCTATTAGGGAGGTGCCCCAATCCTCTACGGGATTCTCCCCCTTTGAGTTACTGTATGGGAGACACCCAAGAGGGCTGTTGGATATTGCCAAGGAAACTTGGGAAAGTGAGAGTTCTCCCCACAGGAGTGTGATTGAGCATGTCGCCCTGATGCAAGATCGAATTGCACAGGTAATGCCCATCGTGAAGGAACATTTGGCCCAAGCGCAGTTGGCACAGCAGAGAGTGTACAACCGTGGAGCCAAGACCCGTACCTTTTCCCCGGGGGATAGGATATTGGTACTTGTCCCTACGGTTGAAAGTAAATTCCTTGCCAAATGGCAAGGCCCCTACGAGATAATGGAAAAAGTGAGCGAAGTGAATTACAAGGTCAGACAACCAGGAAGGCGAAAGCCCGAACAGATCTATCACGTTAATCTGTTGAAAGCCTGGAGGGATAGAGAGTAGACATGTGCATTCGTTTTCGTCCGAATGCATTTTCGTCCGAATTTCAGCTATTTTCGTTATCGTTTTAACAAACGAAAACGAAAGCACAGAATCCGAAAACCGAAAGATCCGACATAAACAAATGCTTTATTTTCGTTTTCGTTGCTACAACAGTTCGATATAGATAGGAGATTTGACGTGACGCTGACAATAACAATCTGTGTCTATCGAACCTGTGGTCGAATGTGCCTTACCTTAACTCTATTAGTCCAAGATTATTCTACATAGGAGAGAAAAGATTCGACATTATAGAGAGAAAAGATTCAACATTATAGAGAGAAAGATTCGACATAGGAGAGAAAAGATTCGACATAGGAGAGAAAAGATTCGACATTATAGAGAGAAAAGATTCGACATAGGAGAGAAAAGATTCGACATAGGAGAGAAAAGATTCGACATAGGAGAGAAAAGATTCGACATAGGAGAGAAAAGATTCGACATAGGAGAGAAAAGATTTGTTATTATAGAGAGAAAAGATTCGACATAGAGAGAAAAGATCACTGCTGGAATTGGGTGGGGGAAGTAAAATAAAAATAAAGTTGATGATGAATGTTATTGGCTGATTGTAACCAAAGAGGAGGAGCAGTAAAATAGCTAGAATGACGAAGATTCGACAAAGCATCGAAAGTTAGAAGATTCGTCTGTGCAGCAAAACTGTCCGGTCAAATGCATCCGCCCATAGGCTATAGAAGAATTCTAATGTTGGTTGACTAGTAATAGTAATGAATAAATATAATTATTACTAGTCATACAACATTAGAATTCTTCTATAGCTTGTGGGCGGAACATTCGACCGGAAATGTATGATTGCAGCGTCGTACAGTTTCACTGCTCCGTCGAATATTCTTTGAACATTCGACAGACACCATAAGCCTTCAATGACAGATTTGACCTTAATTAATTCAGATTTTCGGACGAATGCAATTTCTAACGAAAAACGAAATAAATAAAAACGAATTTCGGGAGTAACTAAATAAATTTATTTTTCGGACGAAAACGAAATTCCGAAACGAAATATTTCAGTGTGCACATGTCTAATAGAGAGTCCCTAGTCGCAGACACTTGGTCACCAGCTCAAACTGGTTGCGTGATTCCTGAGGTTGGAATAGCAGCCACCTTGTCACAACCCCAACAACAGGAGGTTAAGGAGTTTGTGCTTCGCAACAAGGAGGTATTCTCTGAGCTGCCGGGACAAACATCTGGGGTAGAGCATGACATCATTACCCCGCCCGGTGAAAGGGTGAAGTTAAAACCCTATCGGATCCCAGAGGCTCGACGGGAGGCAATACGGGAGGAAGTACAGAAAATGCTGAACTTAGGGGTGATAGAGGAGTCCCAAAGTGATTGGTCTAGTTCCATCGTGTTGGTGCCTAAACCGGATGGGAGCTGGCGATTTTGTAACGATTTTCGTCAGTTGAACAAAGTTACAAAATTTGACACCTACCCCATGCCACGTATAGATGAGTTGATCGACCGGCTGGGAACAGCCCGATACATGACGACTCTTGACCTCACAAAAGGGTATTGGCAAATCCCCCTGGCCAAGTCGGCCAAAGAGAAAACCGCATTTGTAACCCCAGACGGGGCGTTCCAATATAAAAGAATGCCGTTCGGGTTACAGAATGCGCCGGCCACATTCCAGCGGAAAATGGACCAGATGCTGAGGCCCCATCGGAAGTATGCTGCGGCTTACCTGGATGACGTAATTGTCCATAGCACAGATTGGGCCTCACATCTGCCAAAAGTGCAAGCAGTCCTGGACTCTGTTCGGGAAGCGGGGTTTACGGCTAACCCCAAGAAGTGTAGCATTGGGCAGGAGGAGGCCAAATATCTTGGGTACACCATTGGGAGGGGAGTAATAAAACCCCAACTCAACAAAGTCGAGGCCATCCAGAGTTGGCCACGTCCCAACAGCAAGAAGCAGGTACGAGCCTTTCTGGGAATCGCTGGGTATTATCGGCGATTCATTCCCCACTTTGCTTCTAAGGCTGTGCCCCTAACCAACCTGACGAAGGGGAAAGGGTCGGTCATGATTAAATGGACCCCCGAGGCTGAGGCAGCATTCCAATTCTTGAAACAAGCCTTATGTAGCCAGCCAGTGTTGTACTCACCCGACTTCTCTAAAGACTTTGTCGTACAAAGTGATGCGTCAGATGTGGGGTTAGGAGCAGTATTGTCCCAGGTCTGGAACGGGGAAGAGCACCCAGTCATTTACCTCAGCAGTAAGTTGAAGTCCCATGAGGTAAATTACGCCACCGTTGAAAAGGAGTGTTTAGCGGTGAAGTGGGCTCTAGATTCCCTTCGGTACTACCTGCTAGGTAGGCACTTTGACATGGTTACGGATCACGCTCCGTTAAAGTGGATGGCTCAAAACAAGGAAACAAATAGAAGAGTGAATAGGTGGTTCCTGGCCCTCCAGGAATTCAACTTCACAGTAAAGCATCGCCCTGGCGTTCAAATGGGGAATGTGGATGCTTTGTCTCGAGTACATGAATGCCTGATTGCTGGTGTTCCAACCCTGAGGTTAAAACAAGAGGGGGGGGTATGTGACAGCAGGAAGGTAAAGTCACCTGGTTGCATCCAGGGGGGTAGATATATTTCGCCCAGATTCAGGCTTTACGCCGACTTATACAACTAGGTGGAGAGTTGTATAAGGCTAGTGGGCTCATGGATGACTCATACCTCTAGGGAGAGGGCTGGGCGTCGTGCAGACAGGGAGTTGATGAGACCAGCTGAAGCTTGTCAGCTCATTTAGGCCTCTATAAGAACTCCCAGCTTCATTAGATGTTAGCTCATGCCTGGAACCAGACCTGTGTGGACTGTCTAGGGAGAGTGAACCCCTGTGCGGTGAGACAAAGCCTGTGTGGCTATTTGCTTGGACATTTAAAACCAGGGACTTAGGGACTAGGACAGCACTAGGCTGATCCCAGTTGTTAGTTAGGAAACCTGTATGTTTAGTCAGAGGTCAACTTGACCAGGATTTATTTTGGTTATGTTTCTTTTGCTTTGCTGTGTTTTGTCACTGTAAATAGAAAATAAACCGCACCTTTTTGATTTTGAAAACCACAACCTCCGTTTGCTGGGCCTGTTTTGTGTGGGGAGCCCATCCCGGGGGTCACACACACCCGCTGCCGAGCTAACCCCCTCACAGTAGCGATACCTCCAACTAAGGAGGCCGCAGAATTAGATTTGGGCCCTGAGTGCAGCTCCGCCAACCCCCGGCAATAGGCCCTACCCCCTTCTGGCACAGCTAGTACTAATAATCAATGATATATCCTATGCAATATAATAACTAAGCAAGGACACAGTAATGAATTGTAATAGATAAAGTGTTTTACTTATTTTCTCAATATGGATAAAGGGGTAACAGTAATCACAGTTCAAGATAATCACTCCTAAGGGCAGCGTCCTGCCACTCTAACACACTATGTAGTAACACACGCTACAGGTGCGCCATACGGGCGACCGTTAACGAAGTGCCCTATGGCGCAGTAATCAAACACGCTAGAATCCCCACCAGGCCTGGTTCTAATATTTAACTTAGTCCTTCTTTCTTCACCGGCAGGTCTGTAATGGTGGTGCACTTTAAACAGAGTATAACTTTGTAATCCAAGGGGTATAGAACTTGGTTAAATAAAGCCGCAGGCTCAGTTCTGACAAGGCTCTTCAATAGGGGTATCAAAATAGCTTGTAGGCCACGGCAGTCTATAGGCCTATATACAGTAACAGTATCTTAGCTGGGCTTATGCCCTCTCACCCGCCGGACTACGGATCCAGTCCGGGAAACCTCCACCGGCCGTGTCACACACACTCGATCTCTCCAACGATCGGGCCCCCGATCCGACAAGGCTGTAGCGCACAAAGTCAGATGCCACCCAGGCTCGCAGAGGGGGGTGGAAGGCTCTTTGGTGCAGAGCAAGGCCTCAGGCTTCAGGCCTTGCACTCCGACACATCCGCACAGGAGGATCCGTCTGTGAAGTCTCGTGTCCCAAAGAGAAAGAGCCCGGCCTCGCCTCCTCCTTTTATAACCCCTCCCATGAGTCTCTGCGGTGGAACATGTGAAGAATGGGGTTATGGGTGATGTAGTCTCATGCCATTATAGGGGAACACCCCGCTACACACTCCCCCCACTTAAACTCTTTGGTCCCCAAAGATAAATTTTAACAACAACTATATATAACACTGGACAAATTCTGAAAACGATGTTGGGATAGGGGATTCCCACCATAACTGAGGGGTAGAATTCCCTTGCCCACAGGTCACATTATCATGGGTGGCCTGCCTAACTGTGCCAGAGAGTGAGCTGGGGTTGCCCTCCACCAAATGGACAGTGGAGGGATCCGGAATCTCAGCATTTCTCCTAGCAGTGACTACAGAGTCTTCCGAACTGTTCCCCATCTGAGGGTAGGTCAGCTTCTTAGGAGGTCGAATGACTCTTCGAGCCCTTTGCTCTCCTGGAATCTCTGGCTCTGGCGCCACAGGCTCCTCTTCCTCAGAGCAACTATCATGGGCATCTTCCCAGTAATCTGCTGAAGGACTAAAGGGGATGAACTCTGTAGCCTCTGGGTTCAGTGTTTCATCTGTGGTATCTTGGGTGACTGGAAGATCTATGATAGAAGTTCCTGGAGTTGGGGAAGACCACAGCCAATCAAATTCTCCCTCCTCATCTCCACTAAATTGGGAGGCTTCTCCATTTTCAGCTCGGGAGGTCTGTGACCGAGTGTTCGGCCTAGGAGTATCCAAGATAGAGGCCGGTTCAGGGGAGTCTCCCACGGGAGGTATTCTAACTGCCTCAGCAAGTGGGAGAAGGTGGTTTCGATGCCACGTCTTCAGTGGGCCTACCTTTCCTTCTGGCTTCAGCGTATAGACAGGTAGGCCCGGCAACTTCCTGCAGATGACATAGGGTTCAGATCTCCATCTGTCTGCAAGTTTGTGCTTTCCGGGGACTCCCAGATTGCGCAACAGTACTCAATCCCCGGGCTGTAGGTCTTGTACCCGGACCTTCAAGTCGAAATTTCTTTTATTCCGAGCTCCCCTTTGATCTGAGGCCGCTTGAGCTTGTTCATAGGCTACTTTCAGGCTGTGTCTGAGCCTGTCCACATATCCTTTGTGGGATGTGACTGAGGAATGGTCCAGTGAGGTGCCAAAAGCCAGGTCCACCGGTAGTCTCGCTTCTCTCCCAAACATGAGTCGATATAAGAAGTAGCCTGTAGCATCACTGATGGTGCAGTTGTAAGCATGTACTATGGCTGCTATGTGTTGGCTCCAATGTTGCTTTTTCTCGCTTTCCAGAGTCCCCAACATGTAGAGCAAGGTTCGGTTGAACCTTTCCGGCTGAGCATCTCCCTGAGGATGGTAAGGTGTAGTTCGAGTCTTCTTAATTCCCAAAGAATCCAAGAGCTTCCGAATCAGCTTACTCTCGAAGTCCCTCCCTTGATCTGAATGGAGTCGCTGTGGCAGCCCATAATGGACAAAGTACTTCTCCATAAGTACCTTGGCTACGGTGGAGGCCTTCTGGTCTTTGGTCGGGAAAGCCTGGGCATACCGGGTGAAATGGTCGGTTATCACCAGAACATTTCCTAGTCCATTCAGGTCGGGTTCGAGGCAGAGAAAATCAATGCATACCAGATCCATTGGGCCTTGACTTTGTAGATGGCCCATTGGGGCAGCTTGATGGGGCAATGTCTTCCTCTGGATGCATCGGGCACATGAGTAGCAGTACTCTTCTACCTCTGCCCTCATGCAGGGCCAATAGAACCGACTTCTGACAAGTTGGAAGGTCCTTTCAGCTCCTAGGTGGCCATGATTGTCATGCATGGCGACTAGAACAGTCTCTCGGTGCTTTTCTGGCAGAAACAGCTGCCATTTATCTTCTGAGTCATCAGAGGGGCCCCTTCGGTAGACCACTCCCTGATGTAACTGCAACCTGTCCCACTCTTTCCTCAGCAGGCGAGCTTCTTTTGAAGGTTGACGCATGAGTCTGTTTGGGTCCTGATTCTCCAGAGCCTCCAGGACCAATCTCCCCATGGGGTCTTCCAATTGGTCACACCTCAACTCCTTCTTGGACAGTCTTGGCAGGTTGTCCTCTTCCAATTGAGCTACTCCACAGTAGTGTTTGGGGACTCCCACCGTGGTAGCTCCTATTTCCTCTGCTCTGGAGCCTCCTCGGGCTTGGAATTCAGCTCCTTGACAAAGGGCCCGCACCCCGTCCGGTGCCACATGGGTCCAATCTTCTATTTCAATGGTGGGGGAATGAGATCTCCTGGACAGAGCGTCTGCGTCTCGATTCCCCACTCCTGGTCTATACTTAAGGCTGAAGTTGAATCCAGACAGTGCGGCCAGCCACCTGTGTCCAGTGGCATCCAGCTTGGCCGTGGTGAACAGGTAGGTAAGGGGGTTGTTGTCGGTCTTCACAGTGAACTCCGCTCCATACAGGTAGTCTTTGAGCTTGTCTACTACCGCCCACTTGAGGGCCAGGAACTCCAGCTTGTGAGTGGGGTAGTTCTTCTCAGAGGGGTTCAGGCTCCTACTCACATAGGCAACAGGCCGCAATTGCCCCTCGTGTTCTTGGTAAAGTACTCCTCCCAGACCGTCATGACTAGCATCCACGTGCAGTTCATAGGGTTTGGTTAGGTCTTAGTAGGCCAAGACTGGTGCAGTGGTCAGGCTCCTCTTCAATAACTGGAAAGCCTCTTCACACTTCTGATTCCACTGATCTCTGATGGACTCTCCTGGCCTCCTGGGCCCCGAGCCCTCCTCTTCTCCTTCAGTCTTGAGCAACTCATTCAATGGTCTAGCAATTCGGGCAAATCCCTCCACAAACCTCCTGTAGTAGGAGCAGAAGCCCAAGAAGAATCTGAGTTCTGTTACTGTGGTGGGCCGTGGCCAGGAGGTAACTGCCTCCAATTTCTCAGGGTCTGTGGCCACCCCTTCTTCAGACACTATGTGCCCCAGATAGTTCACAGAAGACTGGTAGAACCGACACTTCTCAGGCGAAAGCTTAAGTCCTTCCTCACTGAGTCTTCTCAACACTTTTTCCAGCCTCTCTTCATGTTCCTCCAAGGTTCTCCCAAAGACAATGACATCGTCCAGGTATACAAGGACTTCGATCAAGTTCATGTCCCCTACTGTCTTCTCCATGAGGCGTTGGAAAGTAGCTGGGGCTCCAGACAGACCTTGGGGCATCCGGTCGAATTCAAAGAACCCCACTGGGGTTATGAAAGCTGTCTTCTCCTTGTCTGCTGGGTGCATCGGAATCTGATAGTACCCACTCTTGAGATCCATAACGCTGAACCATTTGGCTCCAGACAAGCTCTGTAGGGCATCCTCTATCCTCGGAGTGGTGTATTGGTCAGGTATGGTTCTCCTGTTGAGAGTCCTGTAGTCGATACAGAGCCTCAATGATCCATTCTTCTTTCGGACCACCACTATGGGAGAGGCATAGGGGCTTCTGGATTCCCGTATCACACCAGTCCTCTTGAGTTCTGCAAGTTGTTCCCTCAGATCCTCCAGATCTGCTAGCGGGACCCGCCTGACCCTCTCTCGGAAGGGCTTATCTTCCTGGAGGCGGATCCGATGGGTGGCACTCCTTGCACACCCCACATCAAACTCATCCTTAGAGAAGATCTTCTCCCATCTATTCAACTGGGCCTTGGCTCTCTCTTTCCAAGCCCTGGACAGATTCGGGTTTTCCATGGACAGCTTCTCCCAAACATCCTCTCCTCCACCTGCCCTCTTCACTTCTGACAGGGTAACAGGGCTCACCTGGCCTAGCAACATTCTGGCTGGGATTTCCATGGGGTCTTTGGTAGTATTCCTAACACTCACTGGAACTCTATAATGGGCCTTCTTCAGGACCTTCAGCGGAATCACTTCCGGTATCACCTCCAGGCCTGAGGACTCACCCCTTGGGTCTGACTCCAGCATGACAAAGGGACCAGGCTGCTCCCAAGTAAGCTTCACAGTGGCCCTGAGACAGGTTACTTCACCGGGCTGCAACACTACCCCTTCTCTTCCAAGTCTCCGCACCTTCCCTATCTCCTCTCCAGGGGTCTCCCGCTCTTGGACCAGCCGTTGGTAGGCTGTCTTCAGCATGGGATGGATCTTGGTAGCTGCTTGTCTTTCTTCTGTCACGAGAGGGGTCAGGAGTCTTGGGACCAGGTCCGTGTTCGTCCCTATTATAAGGGAATTCTTGTTGGCTCCAGGCGGCCTAGGGCACACAACTGCCAGGGTGTCAAACACTTCGGCCTTCCCAGCCACGGATGGGTCAAATGTCATTTTGATGGGAAGGTAGCCGTCGTAAGGGAAACTCTGGGTTCCAATTCCCCATATTTCCAGCTCTTCTATCTTCTGGATAGGCAGATGACTCAGGTGCCTGTCGTAGAAGTCCCGGTATAGTAGGGTCACTTGTGCCCCGGTATCCAGGAAGCCCCTGGTGTAGACTCCCTCCACTTGAATGGGCACTATAGGGGATGGGCCCACCAGCTTCTCTGGATATGGTCCGGCAGGAGCCGCCTTCTTCAGACCTTTTCCCTTTGGACTCTCTCTTGTCCTATTCCCTTTGGACTTGAACCTTTCTTGAGCCTGGTATGCACTGACTTCCCTCCTTTTAATGGGTGTAGGAACCCGCTGAGGGGTACTATTATTTTTCTTGGGTGGGCACCCCCTTTGGGGAGTGCTGTGCCTCTCCTGAGGGGTCTCGCCCCTTTCTCCTGGAGTATAGCTTTTTTGAGGGGTATTGCGTTTCCCCTTTGGTGTTCTATCTCTCTTTTTGTTTTTCTTCGCATTCAGCTTGGAGTCCGTTAACTAAGTGCCCTATGGCGCAGTAATCAAACACGCTAGAATCCCCACCAGGCCTGGTTCTAATATTTAACTTAGTCCTTCTTTCTTCACCGGCAGGTCTGTAATGGTGGTGCACTTTAAACAGAGTATAACTTTGTAATCCAAGGGGTATAGAACTTGGTTAAATAAAGCCGCAGGCTCAGTTCTGACAAGGCTCTTCAATAGGGGTATCAAAACAGCTTGTAGGCCACGGCAGTCTATAGGCCTATATACAGTAACAGTATCTTAGCTGGGCTTATGCCCTCTCACCCGCCGGACTACGGATCCAGTCCGGGAAACCTCCACCGGCCGTGTCACACACACACTCGATCTCTCCAACGATCGGGCCCCCGATCCGACAAGGCTGTAGCGCACAAAGTCAGATGCCACCCAGGCTCGCAGAGGGGGGTGGAAGGCTCTTTGGTGCAGAGCAAGGCCTCAGGCTTCAGGCCTTGCACTCCGACACATCCGCACAGGAGGATCCGTCTGTGAAGTCTCGTGTCCCAAAGAGAAAGAGCCCGGCCTCGCCTCCTCCTTTTTATAACCCCTCCCATGAGTCTCTGCGGTGGAACATGTGAAGAATGGGGTTATGGGTGATGTAGTCTCTTCCCATTATAGGGGAACACCCCACTACACATATACATATATTAAAGATTGATGACAGGAGTACAGTATATCTATGCCCTTGTTATCTCACACAATCTGTGAGACAGTGGGGGAGATTTACTAGAACTGATGCACACAGAATCTGGTGCAGCTGTGCATACTAACCAATCAGCTTCTAACATCAGTTTGGTCAATTAAGCTTTGAAAATAAAACCTGGAAGCTGATTGGATACCATGCACAGCTACACCAGATTCTGTGTGCACCAGTTTTAGTAAATCAGCCCCAATGTGTATATGTAGTGATTACCTTGATGTATACTTGTAGGTGAACCTGTTTATTACAATAGAGTTTATATGCAGCTCCTGTTAGTCTAGTTAACCCTGTCCCTTCTGTTCTGGGATTCTATAGCTAGTGTTGGATTTGGGCCCAGTAACTAGCATATGCATCTGATGGCCCATAGGTATTTAGAGATCTAGTTGCATGGCAGATAAAAAGCTACTAGGGACTAAGGAGTAGAGTAGAATTTGAGTTCCAGTGTAGGAATGAGCCGAACACCCCCCTGTTCGGTTCGCACCAGAACCTGCGAATAGACAGAAAATTTGCGCAAACTTTAGAACCCTATTAAATACAATGGAGTCGAACGTTCGAAATCAAAAGTGCTAATTATAAAGACTAATATGCAAGTTATTGTCCTAAAAAGTGTTTGGGGACCCGGGTCCTGCCCCAGGGGACATGTATCAATGCAAAAAAAAGTTTTAAAAACAGCCGTTTTTTCGGGAGCAGTGATTTTCATAATGCTTAAAGTGAAACAATAAAAGTGTGTATGTAGGGTGTGTGTATAGTATGCCTGTAAAATCGTGCTTGTTTCCCGTGCTTAGAACTGTCCCTGTACAAAGTGTAATTTCTGAAGGAAAAAAAGGAATTTAAAACTCACTTCTGGACTATAATGAATTGTCGGCTCCCGGCAATACATACAAAAGTCATTGGTAAAAAAAAAGAAAATGCGTGGGGGTCCCCCCAAATTCAATTACCAGGCCCTTCAGGTCTGGTATGGATATTACGGGGAACCCTGCCGCAAATATAAAAAAAAATGCGTGGGGTTCCCCCAAATATCCATACCAGGCCCTTCAGGTCTGGTATGGATTTTAAGGGGAATTCCACCCCAAATAAAAAAAATGGTGTGGAGTTCCCCCAAAAATCCATACCAGACCCTTTATCCGAGCACGCGACCTGGCAGGCCGCAGGAAAAGAGGGGGGACGAGAGAGCGCCCTCCCTCCTGAACCGTACCAGGCCACATGCCCTCAACATGGGGAGGATGTCCCCATGTTGATGGGGACAAGGGCCTCATCCTCACAACCCTTGCCCAGTGGTTGTGGGGGTCTGCGGGCAGGGGGCTTATCAGAATCTGGAAGACCCCTTTAACAAAGGGGACCCCCAGATCCCGGCCCCCCTTATGTGAATTGGTAATGGGGTACATTGTACCCCTACCATTTCACAAAGAAAGTGTAACAAATTGTAAAAAAAAAAACACAGACACCATTGGGAAAGTCCTTTATTAAAAAAAAAAAAACATTCCAGCGATGAAATCCAGTGTCCCGCGGCGATCCGATGTCCAGCACTGTTCACACGAAACGTCATTGGCTGAGCCTGAGCAGACCTAGTCAGGTCCGCTCAGCCAATAACTTAGTTATAGGGCTAAGCGGACCAGATGCGGAACGTGAGAAGGGGCGGGTCTATTCATTTATTACACTGCGGATGAAGTTCCCCATCAGGTCCGCCCCCTCGTATGTCAGACCCCGCCTACGTCATTGGCTGAGCAGACCTGATGGGGAACTGCTTCCGCAGTGTAATAAATTAATAGACCCGCCCCTTCTCACGTTCCGCATCTGGTCCACTTAGCCTTACACCTATGTCATTGGATGAGCGGACCTGATGGGGAACTTTAGAAGGGGCGGGTCTATTCATTTAATACACTGCGGAGGAAGTTCCCCATCAGGTCCGCTCAGGCTAAGCCAATGACATTTAGTGTGGACAGCGCTGGACATCGGATCGCCGCGGGACACTGGATTTCATCGCTGGAATGTTTTTTTTTTTTACTAAAGGACTTTACCAACGGTGTCTGTGGTTTTTTTTACAATTTGTTACACTTTCATTGTGAAATGGTAGGGTACAATGTACCCCTTACCAATTCACATAGGGGGGCTGGGATCTGGGGGTCCCCTTTGTTAAAGGGGTCTTCCAGATTTTGATAAGCCCCCTGCCCGCAGACCCCCACAACCACCGGGCAAGGGTTGTGGGGATGAGGCCCTTCTCCCCATCAACATGGGGACATCCTCCCCATGTTGAGGGCATGTGGCCTGGTACGGTTCAGGAAGGGGGGGGGCGCTCTCTCATCCCCCCACTTTTCATGCAGCCTTTTAGGTTGCGTGTTTGGATAAAGGGTCTGGTATGGGTTTGTGGGGGAACTCCACGCATTTTTTTTTAAATTTGCGGCAGGGTTCCCCTTAATATCCATACCAGACCTTAAAGGGCCTGGTAATTGAATTTGGGGGGACCCCCACGCATTTTTTTTTTTTTTTTACCAATGACTTTTCTATGTATTGCCGGGAGCCGACAATTCATTATAGCTGCGAGTGAGTTTTAAATTACTTTTTTTCCTTCAGAAATTACACTTTGTGCAGGGACAGTTCTAAGCACGGGAAACAAGCGCAACTTTACAGGCATACTATACACACCCTAGGTACGAAATTTAAAGGAATATTTCACTTTTATTGTTTCACTTTAAGCATTATTAAAATCACTGCTCCCGAAAAAACTGACATTTTTAAAACTTTTTTTTGCATTAAAACATGTCCCCTGGGGCAGGACCCAGGTCCCCAAACACTTTTTATGACAATAACTTGCATATAAGCCTTTAAAATTAGCACTTTAGATTTCTCCCATATACTTTTCGAATTTGCCGCGAACACCCCAAATTGTTCACTGTTCGGCGAACGGGCGAACAGGCAATGTTCGAGTCGAACATGAGTTTGACTCGAACTCGGAGCTCATCCCTATTCCAGTGTCACATCACAGTTTCTGTGGGTAAGAAGATGGACAATAGTTGCAGGATCTCCCCATTGTTACTGATTCTGTGTTTAGGTCTTTGGTGTCACATAGTGATCATTCTCAGGGGCCCCTGTACCTAGACTTTACTGCAACATCCATTTGGAGGTATCTATGTTAATAACGCTAGATACCTGAGTAAATATGCACAATTCCACCAGGACTCCTGTCAGCCCCTTTTTTGATATTACCTATTTGTACATTGGATGTACAGTATGTAATTTTATTACATAAAGCTTGCATTATTTCCATACTGTTGTGCATCTATATATTTATGGTTAATGTTATATGCTGGCTGTAGAAGTTCCTCTTTCCCTAATTCCCCTAATTAGGTTACTGGTTAATTTCCTAGTATGATAATCCCCTCTGCTCACAGAGGCCTATCCTGGGTGGAGGCATTATCAACTTCATTATCAAACCTACTCGTCCACTTAGCAAAGGTTCTGGCTATCTCATTTACTAGAAATGTGCATTCATTTTCGTCCAAATGCATTTTCGTCCGAATTTCGAGGATTTTTGAGTTTGTTTTAACAAAACGATAACGAACGTGCAGAATCCGAAAGATCTGAAATTAAAAATTTGCTTTATTTTCGTATCCATTATATTTTCATATCGTTACGACACCAGTTCGATTTAGATAGAGGATTCAAAATGACAGTGAAAAAAAGCGATCTGTGTCTATCGAACCTGCGGTCGAATGTGCCTAACCTAACTTTATTAGTCCAAGATTATTTAACATAGAGAGAAAATATTCAACATTATAGAGACATGAAGATTTGATGAAGCAGCCAAAAACATACGATAACCTTGAGCGGACATTTGCTCCACCCATAGGCTATAGAAGAATTCTAATGTTGTTTGACTAGTAATAATAACTAATAATAATATTTTCTTACTAGTCAAACAACATTAGAATTCTACTTGTAGGCGGAGCATTTGACCGGAAATGTACGATCACGGCGTCGTACAGTTTAGCTGCTTCGTCAAATCTTCTTAGAACATCCGATAGACACCATAAGCCTTCAATTGACAGATTCAACCTTATTTAATTTGGATTTTTGTATGAATGCATTTTTTAACGAAACAAAATAAATAAAAACAAATTTCGGGAGTAACTAAATGAATTAATTCTTCGGACGAAACTGAAATTCCAAAACAAAATATTTTAGTGTGCATATGTCTACTATATACCTACAGGTTTTCTCAATAACCAGTTTGAGGAGGGCTATTTCTAAAAAAAAAAAAGGGCTCAGGGTTGTAAATTTGAAACACTCACTGTACAGTTCTATAGGATATACAGATCACTTAGGGAGCCACAATACTTACATTTTCAATTTTGTATGTCATAAAATCAATGTACCTGGTTGACATTCAACTCCAAGAAAAAAATACTTAATTTTGAGGAGTGATGATTTGAAATCAGTGGAAGTAACTGAATTTGATTTGCTACCACCACCCTTGAAGTCTACAGTATAGTTTTTACAACAGTGCTCAGGGAGGGAGAGGGAAAAGCAACACAATGAGTCAAACAAGTGTACTTCAATTCAAATAGCATGCTGATAGGATGAGAGTAGAGTAACAAAGAGTGATTAGACAGTCACTGTCCAATCACAGAGTGGGGATGGAGAAAAAATTTGTTAGCGTTAATAAACCATAGCAGAGAAAAATATGGTCTTTCCCCTTGATAAATAGAACCATGTGGCATAACAGATTTGAGCAAATCTCTGGATGGACAGACATACAAGTAATTTGCCAGGTACAACAGCTCCATTATATGCATTCAGTTTGTGTATTTAGCTGTTTTTCTGAAGATCAGACTGAAGACTGTCTGTAAATTTCTGCCCAGCTTACATTTCTGGTATTGGTATTTTTTTTATACATTGCTATAAACACTTTTTATAGCCCTTTTCTATAATTTTATTTTTTTGCCTTAGTTTTAGCTTAAATCTTTTCATTTCATTTGAACATGTGCAGATCTGCTCAATCTTTTCCATCATCTGGTGCACTATTCTATTCCTGTTTTATAATACAATTCTTGGTAATGCACAGCTTTCCTCTTCTTGATTTTTGAGAGGGAATAAAACACTTTTAGTTGACCCCACTATGCCTTAAGGTTCTCTATAAGACACTGCTGTATATTATAGCTCAATGCTGAATAATAAGCTGCTTGTGGTGAAGTATTTATTTTTCTGGCCATCAAGTGAAACCGATTAAATCAACATTTTAGTATTAGCCATCAGCAAGTTATAAAATGAAATTTTGATCTAGGATTTTCTGGTTGTTTGCTAGCCCATTGTAATGGCCAACAAATCAAATCTCAATCCTTTCTATGGCTTGTGTTTGATTTTGTCTCTGCTGCTAGCTCAAGGATGTGGGCATTTGAAAGATCTCACAATAATGTGTCCTGCAGGTTTTTTAAAGATTTAACCATTATGATTTCATAAATGAATAACCCTTGTTAATCCATAAAACTATGACAACCTGTGACAAAAATTTAATTTTCCACTTCAGCTCCGGTATAGATTTGAGAACTCATGACTGCAGGATTAGATAATTTCTTTGAAATGTATGACCTAATTTCAAACATAAAAAAAGATCTTAAGGGTTTCACCTGATCAGAATCACATAAATAAACAAGTTACGCTTCTAAATTTAAAGCATGGTTTAAAATGAACTTGAACACAGAAGCGAAGATTTGCTATGTAATAGGGTACTTTTATCAATTTTAACTGTGCATTGGCAAAGCACTTTGCATTATGCCCAGGTGCTTACAGCCTTAAAGTTGTATATCTGCAGTGTGATATTTAAAGGCACTGCTACCTCTGACTAATAGGGTTTGATTTGCTAAAGGCAAATAGGCTGTGCACTTTGCAAAGTGCAGTTGTACTCTTCGAGGGCAGTTGTTCCAGAGCTTAGTAAATGAGGTAAAGCTTCACTTTGCAAAGAATACCCAATCACGTGCAAGGAAAATTAAAACGAAAATTCATTTTTGCTTGCAAATGATTAGATGATGGAAGTCAGCAGAGCCCCCCCCCCCCCCCCCCTCATTTACTAAGTTCTGGAGCAACTGCTCTTGCAAAATGCACAGTCTATTTGCCTTTAGTAAATCAAACCCATAGTCTAAAAGAGATTTGCAATGTGATTTTAGGATGTCAGTACTGTGCTGCTCACTGTTCTTTTTGCTGAAGGCTCTGACATGAGGAAGAAAAACAAAGATGGCCACATGCACACACAGACACTTGGGGGTTTATTTACTAAAGGCAAATCCACTTTGCACTACAAATGCACTCCTTGTAGATCTGAGGGTAACATGCAAGGAAAATAAAAAACAGCATTTTTGCTTGCACATGATTGGATGATAGAAATCAGCAGAGATTCTCCTCAGCTGTATGCCCTGTACATATAGCCAGACAGTTTCACGCTGACAGGAAGAAAGGAAGATGCAATGAACTACCACAGCGCTCAAAAAGTCAACAGCCGAAAAGGTCATTGGGACTTGTAGTTTTTACAATGAGCTCTGTGAATGAATGATGCAACCACACTGTTTTGAAAAAAGGGACAGCTAGTACAGGGAACATCTCCCTGTACTGCTGTCAAAGGGAGGGGGCAGCGGGGAGCAACTTCGGCAGTGGGAAGATGTTACATGTTCAACCTTAAAAACAGGTGGAACATGTAACATGTTCCCAAAGGTGAACTTATCCTTTTAACTTCCACCTAAATGGACTACTATTCTCTAGTCAGTGATGTAAGTAACTGAGTTAGAATAAACAGAGTTACTTAACACAGTTACTTTAGAGGGTAACGCGTAATCTAACTGATTACTCTTCCCCTCATGGTAACGCAGTTACTATTACTTGGGCAGCGTTACCCCAATTACATCTACCGCCACTAGATGGCAGTAGTGTAATTCCTCCTCTCCTCTATGACCCATTTGCTTGTGACATCATCTGGGATGAACGAGAAGAGAGGAGGGGCCGCCAGGGAGTAGCGTGACTGCCTTCAGTGCCGTGACATGAGCGAGAACTTATTACACACACTTCCTGCGCTACTCTGCATGGCTGGCAAACAATGTGCTATGTGCCCTGCCCTGATGTGCTATGTGCCACAATTTCTGATGTGCCCTCATGTGCCCTCATGTGCTATGTGCCCTGTGCCCCATGCCCTGATGTGCTATGTTCCCCATGCCCTGATGTCCTATGTGCCCCATGCCCTGATGTGCTATGTGCCCTGATGTGCTATGTGCCCTGATGTGCTATGTGCCCCATGCCCTGATGTGCTATGTGCCCCATGCCCTGATGTGCTATGTGCCCTGATGTGCTATGTGCCCTGATGTGCTATGTGCCCCATGCCCTGATGTGCTATGTGCCCTGATGTGCTATGTGGCCTGATGTGCTATGTGCCCTGATATGCTATGTGCCCCATGCCCTGATGTGCTATGTGCCCCATGCCCTGAAGTGCTATGTGCCCTCAAAAAAAAGTCAGTTACTTTGCTGAGTAACTAATTACTTTTTCAATGTAGTAACTGAGTTACTAACGCAATTACTTTTTGGGAGAAGTAATTTGTAACTATAACTAATTACTTTTTTAAAGTAAGATGACCAACACTGTCTCTAGTCCACTACAGTATCAAAAGTTAACATCATTCGATTTTGGGTAATCATGATTGACGAGATTCTACATCGCTGGATGATGTGATTGATAGGGATGGGCGAGGGGTTCAACCCCCGTCGTCCTTAACATCCGATGAGTCCTCAGCTGTCAACGGGATTCCCGGCTGACAGCCGAATAATTTAAAATAAAAGCGCCGGCTAAAAATAAAGAAAAATAAGCGATTGGGTCACCCCCCTCCAGTCCATACCAGGCCCTTTGGGTCTGGTATGGATTTGGAGGGGAATTCCACACCAATTTAAAAAAAAATGACGTGGGGTCCCCCAAAATCCATACCAGATCCTTATCCGAGCATGCTGCCTGACAGGTTAGGAAAAAGGGGGGGGGTGTGAGCGAGCGTCCTGAACTATACCAGGCCACATGCCCTCAACACGGGGGGGTGCTTTAGGGTGAGGGGGGGCAATTGTAAAAGTAATTTTAAATGGGATTTGACAATTTTTTTATTTAGAAATAAAAACATTTCTGTAGCATGTTTTATGCATGCTACAGATGTGCCACTTTACAGGCACATTAAGGGGGCCCCCCAGGCACTATATTTAAAGGATTTTTTTATTTTCATTGTTGAACTTTAACCACTTAAGGACCCCCTCTAGTAGATATACGTTGGCAGAATGGCACGTACAGGCACATCAACGTACCTGTACGTCCCCTTTAACTGCCCGACGTGGGGGTTGCGCGCGCGCTGTCGGCGGCGCGTTTGCGACCCACGCTACCTTCCCGTGTGTTGGACTGCGGACTCGATCGCCGCAGGGATCCCCGCGATCGTCTCATGGAGGGATGGAGCGGGGAGATGTTAGTGTAAACACAACATCTCCCTGCTCGCCTACTGACACTGTCACTGATTTCCGCTCTGTGTAATCAGAGCGGAGATCAGTGACGTGTCACTCGTAGCCACACCCCCTAACAGTAGTAATCACTCCCTTAGGCACACTTAATCCCTTCAGCGCCCCTAGTGGTTAACCCCTTTCCTGCCAGTGTAATTTTAACAGTAACCAGCATTTTTATAGCACTGATTGCTGTAAAAATTACAATGGTCCCAAAAATGTTTCAAAAGTGTCCGATGTGTCCGCCATAATGTTGCAGTCACGAAAAAAATCACTGATCGCCGCCATTACTAGTAAAAAAAAAAATTATAAAAATGCCATAAAACTATCCCCTATTTTGTAAACGCTATAACTTTTGCGCAAACCAATCAACAAAAGCCGATTGCAATTTTTTTTACCAAAAATATGTAGAAGAATATGTATCGGCCTAAACTGAGGAAAAAAAACGTTTTTTTATATATTTTTGGGGGATATTTATTATAGCAAAAAGTAAAAAAAATTGCATTTTTTTCAAAATTGTCGCTCTATTTTTGTTTATAGCGCAAAAAATAAAAACCACAGAGGTGATCAAATACCACCAAAAGAAATCTCTATTTGTGGGAAAAAAAAGGACATCAATTTTGTTTGGGAGTCACGTCGCATGACCGCGCAATTGTCAGTTAAAGCGACGCAGTGCCGAATCACAAAAAGGGGCCTGGTCTTTAACTAGCCAAAATGGTCCGGGGCTTAAGTGGTTAAGCATAATTAAAATCACTGCTCCTCAAAAAAAATATTGTTTAAAAAAAAATATTTGCATTGATCCATGTCTCTCAGGGCAGTGCCCAGACCCCCATACCCCTTGTATGCCCAATTACTTGCATATAAGCCTTTAAAATGGGCACTTTATTTTTCCTGTTAGGCTCCCATAGACTTCAATGGGGTATGTTGTTCGGGTTAAAACATTTCCCCTGTTCGGGAGTTCTGCTGCGGACCGCACAGGAGGGTGTTCGGCCCATGTCTAGTGATTAACATTGGATTAAAATCAGGGAATATTGATTTTTTTTTAATAAAGGATTTTTCAAAGTGTGGGTGTATTTATTTACACTTTACTTTTTTTTACTACTCCGTTTGATTGACAGCAGCAGGAGCCAATGGCTCCCGCTGCTGCTTCTGTATCCTGTAAGTATAAGAACACAGATCAGTGCTGCTGCAGATGGATACATCGCTGGATCTAGAGAGGGTTTAGGTAAGCATATATGGGGTTGAGGGGGCGATACTACCACTGGGACATTTTTACCATAATAGGGAATGTATTAAAGTTAAAAAAAAGTCTGCCTTTAGAACCACTTTAAAGCAGAACTGCAGGAAAATAAGTTTTACCCCCTTAATGACCAGAGCATTTTTTGTGATATGGCACTGCGTTGCTTTAACTAACAATTGCGACGCTGTACCTAAACAAAATTGACATTCTTTTTTCCCACAAATAGAGCTTTCTATTGGTGGTATCTTATTATCTCTGCGGTTTTTATTTTTATAAACAAAAAAAGAGCGTAAATTTTGAAAAAAACACAATATTTTGTACTTTTTTTTTTTTTTAAAGCAAATTTTTTCCTCAGTTTAGGCCGATATATATTATTCTACATATTTGTGGTAATAAAAATCGCAAAAAAGGTATAGTGATTGGTTTGCGCAAAAGTTATAGCGTCTACAAAATAGGTGATAGATTTATGGCATTTTTATTATTGTTTTTTTTTACTAGTAATGACGGCGATCTGCAATTTTTATTGGGACTGCGACATTATGGCGGACATATCGGACACTTTTGACACATTTTTGGGACCATTGGCATTTATGCAGCGATCAGTGCTATAAAAATGCACTGATTACTGTGTAAATGTCACTGGCAGGGAAAGGGTTAACACTAGGGGGCGATCAAGGGGTTAACTGTGTTCCCTATGTGTGTGTTCTAACTGTGGAGGATGGGCCTGACTATAGGAGATGAGAGATCGTGGTTCCCAGCTAGTAGGAACTCACAATCTCTCTCCCCTCTCCTCACAGAACTGGGATGTGTGTGTTTACACATACACGTCCCTGTTCTGCCTCTAGTGCCCACGATCATGCGTGGCCAGATGTCATCACGACCGCCTGCTATCCTGCTTAAAGGGACTGAGGTACAGCTACGACGGTTCGAGGGATCATGCTGACCTGCCACAGTATAATGATGGCGTCTGGTCGGCAAGCAGTTAAACATTTTTTTTAGTAGTAATGGCAGTGATCAGTGATTTTTATCAGGACTTCGATATTGCGGCGGACAGATAAGACACTTTTGACACTTTTTTGGACCACTGACATTTATACAGTGATCAGTGCTATAAAAATGCACTAAATACTGTAGTGACACTGGCAGGGAAGGGGTTAATACTAGGGGGCGATAAAGGGGTTAAATGTGTTCCCTGGGAGGTGTTTCTAACTGTAGGGGGAGTGGACTGACTGGAAGAAGAGAGAGATCGTTGTTCCTAATCACTAGGAACAGACGATCACTCTCTACTCCCCTGAGAGAACGTTTATATTGACAGATCCCCATTCTGCCTCCCTCTGGAGCAATCACAGGTGGCCAGGAGACATCGTGACCAGCGGCCACGCGCATCAGCTCCCCCACCGCACAGTTAAAGGGACCAACGTACAGCTACAGCGGTTTGCGGGAACGAGCCGACCTGCCGCAGTATAATGATGGTGGCTGGTCAACAAGTGGTTAAATGAATTAGACATGGTTCACAGAATATTACCAAACACCCACTGTGGGTGGTACTGATAAGATACATTTATTTTAAATATATCTTCCTGCATTTCTCCTTTTTCACCTTCCCCTTCTTCCGGTTGCCAAGAAAATGACCACCTTAATTCCAAAAAGGGCTGAAACTCGATTTTTTTCTTTTTTGATAGAACTGTCAGCATCTTCTGCCTTAACATTTGGCTTTCTTTGTTTACTTGTGTCTCTACACTTAGGCCTGTTCTTGTTTTTAAAATGTGATGCCAGAGTTGCCAATTTGCCCAAGACCTCAATCATAGGGGTTGATTTACTAAAGATTACAATTGCCGCAGAGAGAGGACGTGCGTACAGCAGCTCCTGACATCCAGGGCTGCACTGCTTTCTCTTCCCAGTTCTCCCTGGCTTTCCCCCGTGCTTTCCTCCTCTCCCCCTGGTCCCCCCACCCCTTCATAGAAAGGACAGACAAAACGATCACGAAACCCTCTGCCGCCGAGCACCCCCCCCCCCGCCCCGCAGTCGCCGTCGCCGTCAGGCAAGACCACGGCTGCGGCCTAGCACCATCGGGCATCGGTCCCCCCACAGGCGCATCCCCTGCTCCAGCACAGTGCCCAGCTCACCAGCCGCCACCCGCCGCACTCGGCATCACCTCCACCCGCAGCTGCCGTCAGGAAAGTCCCCGGCTGCGGCCTAGTTGCGGCCGGACACCGCCTTAACTTAAGTATCCCCTCTCCTACAGCCGGACCTTCAGTTAGCCGCTTCCCCCCCCCCCGGGTCCAGAGCCAAGCCTAGGCGCCAGAGGGCTCCCGAAGCAGCACTAGCAGCTTCCTGGCCCGACAGGATAGTCTGCGGCTTCGGCCTAGCCCCGGCGGCCATCTTGAGCCACCCAGCCTCGGCCCTTAACACCCTCTCCCGGCCCCCTTGGATCACTCCGACCCGGTAAACCACCGGATGGCACCCCCTCACTAACCAAGTGCCCGTGTCCCCCACTGGATCACTACCAAAAAGCTGCCAGGAGGACGAAGCAAAGATCCGGCCTGGCAAGCAGCGGCCATCTTGGTACACCCAGGAGTTGGCCTCAATCACTGACACACTAAAAAAAAAAAAAAAAAACTTTTTTTCTCTCATTCTATATATCCTACTGATATTGCCCCCCCTCCCTCCCACCCCACCACTATTCTTCACAAAACCTCTAAAAACGCTTTCTCCACTCATTACGGTTCTTCCCCACCCGTCGCACTCAGGCTACCCAACCTACAGCTCCGACCACCGCTACTGCACCATCTTCCCAGATCCTCACACACGGTCGAGCAAAACGGACGTTGTAACAGGACCCCTAACCTCATCGCCTCACAGAGCAATCCACACACATGGTCTAGCGTAACGGACGTGTGTGACAGGAGCTCTGACCTCACCGCTGCACAGAGCAATCCACACACATGGTCCAGGGGAACGGACGTGTGTGGCAGGAGCTCTGACCTCACCGCTGCACAGAGCAATCCACACGCACGGTCTAGGGTAACGGACGTGTGTGGCAGGAGCTCTGGCCATCCAGGACCCTCCCTAGACTCCTCCATTTTCGCTCCCCTAACAAACGTAAACCTGATGACCTGGGGCTTTCCCTGGACCACACTCTCCCCCAGCTCAGATCACCCAGCTCACCATCACGTTGTCCGCAGCCGCTGACTGCCCCCTGCCGCCATCTTGGCACCCGCCTCTAGACTACTAGACCTGCAGGACAGACAGCGACTGCGGCTTAACTCCGACCATCCCATCACCCTCTCCCCGTTTCGCGCTCCAGCGGGCCCGTGTGTGGTGACCTGGTAAGCACACTGGGGCACCTCCTACCTCTAGGAAGTTGATCCAGGGTTTACCCGATCGCCTCTCGAGGGGTCAGGAAGGAATTTTCCCCTGCTGTAGCAATTGGCCTGACTCGGCTGGGGTTTTTCGCCTTCCTCTGGACCAACAGGGGGGAGGTTAGGTCATTGGGCCCTATTCACCATCCCACCACCTTTTTTTTCTTCCCATCATGTGCAACTTTAAATACTCAGCGGACACCCTCCAGAGGCTAAGGAATACTGCCTCAACATTACCAACCTCCACCCAAAAAATACTACGAAAAGAACAACTGCTAAGGATCAATCGACAATCGACTATCAAAAACACGAAAACACCACTTCAACTACAACATATAGCTTGCGCCCTGATCAACACCAGATCGGCAGTCAAGCACAGACAGGAAATTCACGACTTCATCACGCAAAACGACATAGATTGCCTCTTTATCACGGAAAGCTGGCTAACACCTGACTGTAACACCATCCTAACAGAATTGGTGCCTGAGAACTACTCCATCCTAACTGAGCATAGAACAGGACAAAGAGGAGGAGGCCTAGCAGTGATCTTCAAATCTCACCTCTCTATCATCAAACCAACTCTACAGAACTCATTGCCGTTCATGGAGACACTCACTCTGCAACTCCAAACAACACCCCAGGACACCATTCACATACTGCTATGCTACAGACCGCCAGGACCAAAGACAAATCTCCTCACACCCTTTACCGAATTCATCTCGACATACACTTTAAAAACCAAAAACTTCCTATTACTCGGGGACTTCAATCTCTGGGCTAACTCCACTCAGGACCCCATCGCCACCTCCTGCATCAACCAATTGGAAGAATTAGGTCTGCAGCAACTGATAAATGCCCCCACGCATGGATCGGGGCACATTCTGGACCTCATCTTCAAACAAAATCTGGACATCAACACAGTGGACAACATGCCGTTACCATGGACGGATCACCACGCTATCAAATTTAAACTTACCACCAACACCATCTCCCAAAAATCAGAACACTCAATAACAACAAAATGGACAAGATCTCAGAAGAAACTACACTCGGAACTCTTCAAAACTACTCTATCAAATAAAATAGGAACGCAAAATCTCAACCACTCAACGGAACAAACACTCAACTCCTTAAACAAAGCATTACTACAAACAGCAGACACAGTCGCTCCGAGACGCAGGGCCCTCATTCGCAGAAACAACTCCGGCTGGTTTAATGACACTCTTACCCTACTGAAGCAAGAACGCAGAAGAGCCGAAGGAGCCTGGAGAAGAAACCCAACTAAGGAAAACCACATTAATTACAAAGCACTCACTAAGAAATATCACAAAGCAATTTTCAAAGCAAAAAAGGAACATTTCTCAAACACCATCAAAAAAGGCCTAAACCGACCTCGTGAACTCTTCAAACTAGTAACTCAAACTATGAACCCCACCTGCCTAGAACCTTCAGCAAACGAAACACAAGAGTTCTGTAATGAGCTATCGGACTTTTTTATCGACAAAATCGAAAACATTCGAGAATCAATTCAACAGAAAAAAACAACCAACCCTGCTCTGCCAAAGCAAATAGAGGAAATCAATATGAACACTATACAATTGACAAAATTTTCGCTGGTCCCGATCACCATCGACACCACCAAAAATATAATCAGAAGCCTCAGAGACAGCACATCTCCAAATGACATAATCTCTACAAAACTCCTGAAAGAATGTACCGACATTTTAGCACCCACCATAACACACCTCGTAAATCAATCATTCAAAGAAGGTATTGTTCCAATCTCTCTCAAGCAAGGCATAATCAAACCCCTCCTAAAGAAACCCAACCTGGACCCCAAAGACCCAAACTACCGCAGACCGGTAACAAGCCTCAACACCATCTCCAAGATCATGGAGAAAGCAGTAGTACAACAGCTACAACTCTATTTGGACACCCACAAACTCTTGGATCCACTACAATCAGGCTTCCGCCCAGGCCATGGCACAGAAACAGCACTTCTTAAAATATGGGATGACACCCTCGAAGCAGCAGATGACGGAGAATCATGTCTCCTGGTGCTGCTGGACCTCAGTGCAGCGTTCGACACAGTAGACCACAAAACTCTACTCATTCGCCTTAAAGAAGTAGCCGGAGTCGCAGACCCTGACCTACACTGGTTCGCATCCTTCCTAGACAATCGTTCCCAGACAGTGAAACTAGGAGCCTTCACCTCTGAAACTCGCACAATTTCTTGCGGAGTCCCCCAAGGATCACCCCTGTCACCCGTGCTCTTTAACATCTACCTCCGCCCACTCCTCAAAATCATCAGCAAACAGGGCCTGTGCTACCACTCATATGCTGACGACACCCAACTCTACTTTCGTATCACCGGGAAAAAAGACCAATATCACGGATTGGAAACCTGTCTCACATTGATCGATGAATGGATGACTGAGAATTCCCTCAAACTCAACGGATCCAAAACAGAACTCCTTCTCCTCCACGCAAACCGAAAGACAAAAACTAAGACTTCTTGGACACTCCCCACTATCCTTGGACAGACCGTTACCCCGAGCACCAAAGTCAAAAGTCTCGGAGTCATCTTTGACTCGGAGATGTCGATGGACGCACAAATTGGATCAGTAGTCAGCGGAGCTCACCATCTCCTCCGTCTACTACGTAGACTCATCCCCTTCATCCCAAAAGAGGATACAGCAGTAGTAGTTGGAACAATTATCAACTCCCGACTCGATTACGCAAACGCCCTCTACCTCGGACTACCCAAATACCAGATTTCGCGCCTACAAGTCATCCAGAACACGGCTGCCAGGCTGGTAACGGGAAAAAAACCTTGGGAATCCATCACCCCATCACTAAGGACCCTTCATTGGCTAACCGTAAAGGATCGGATCACATTCAAGACCCTCTGTCTCACCCACAAGTGCACACAGGGAAACGCTCCACAATATCTATGCGAGAAGATAAAACACTACACCCCCAATCGCAATCTCCGATCAACCAACCAAAACCTCCTTCACATCCCCAAGTCCCGCTACAAATCAAAGGGAGAACGAAGATTTGCAGTCCAAGGACCACGGCTATGGAACGCTCTACCCACCAACATCCGCATGGAAGAAAACCACCGGGCCTTCAGGAAAAAACTTAAGACCCACCTATTCTGAAGGGTCAGGATGTCACTGGATGCAAAGCGCCTTGAGGCGATTTAGTTCGCATTTGTAGCGCTATACAAGTTATTCACTCACTCACTCACTCAAAGACAAATATACTGTGCACTTCGCAAAGCAGTTGCTCCAGAGTTTACACAACTAGGTAAACCTTCACTTTGCAAAGAATACCCAATCACAAATTAAGAAAAAAACAGAACTTTACAAAGTCTATTTGCCTTTAGTGAATCCACCCACATAGAGTCTATTAAACTGCCTAGTATTCACAAATGCATCCTGAAAAGTGTTATGACTTTAACCAAAAATTTCCTGATTGGGAATCAAATATTGTCATTAAAGTCCAATGCACAAAAAATATTTACCTGCAGTAAATGTTTGGTAATGTCTAATACACTTCTTGGCACTTACAAAAAAACATTTTGCTGACCAAAAGAAAAAAAAACCTCACTTATAATTACGCATTATAGCTAACAGCTCTGTCAGGTAAATAGAGCTTATGACCATGTTCCAAAAAATGTGCATGTATGCAGAATGGTCCACAACAACTGTACACAGAATTAGGACCATTTAAACATCTAAACAAGAATGTGTGCATGCATGTAAATGTGTGAACATTGCATGCGCATGCACATTTGGATGGACTTTGGTGCCCAGTGGCACTGCAGTATGCAGGATCATTTCTGAGTGGTCATCGGCTCCTTCTGCCTTTGACCTGATCCCCTGTTTGTGCCTGTATCCTCATCTGGCTTGTTGACTCATGTTGCTGACTATGGCTTGTGACTTGACATTGTCTCCCTCCTTCTGTTCTGGTGCCTCCTTTGCTTGCCTGATACTGACCTTGGCCTGGCTCTGACTTAACTCCTGGTTCCTGATTCTGTACTTCTGCTATCGGGTTGTTGCCAACTTCTGTCCACCTGACCACACATCTGAGATCATGCATCTGTCAGCTGCCAGCTTGCCTACCGTACTGTTTTCAGCTCTGCATCAGCTACAAGATCTCTTCTTTTCAGTGTATAAAACAACCTCACTTTGCACAGTTTTGATTATTCTGCATATAAACATTAAATTGCCAATTCTTGTCAATCCAGTTACAAAACCACCTGCTGCTGGTCATTTTTTTGGAAGTGTTTCTGAGATGATACACTTACATTTTTAATATAGTAAAAAGCCTGCCTTGCTTGTGTTTTTACATTTTAGCCAATTCTATCTCATCATGTTCACTTACTTTTCTGCTGCTGACCAAATTTTACCAAACCATGGTTCAGGGGCTCAATATTTTTATAATATATTATTAATATTAGGTATATGGGGATACAGCAGGGGGCTGCAGTAAAACTGAGGTGAGGGTGTGTGGTGTTTTGGGTGTTTTTGAATTTATTTTTTCAAAGGATGAAGTTAGGTGCTATTAAAAAGGCAGATCTTGAATGGACTGTCTCACAGACAAATTACACATCAAACCATGCCAGGCAAACATCTATAGCTAACCCTTTTGAGGCATGGGTGCATGCATTTGGTACCATGCACAATCCAACAAAGAAGAGAAACCAAAGCGTACATCTTTTTTTTTTTTCTGAAAAAGCAATCTGAACTGTCTGTAATCCAATCTAGTACTTATGCAGCTCACTGGGAGCATACTGTAAATCTAATTTCCAAAGCAATTTTTGTGCCACATACATTTTTCTCTCTCTCCAACAACACTGAAACACAAAAGTCTAAGGCAGGTTGGAACTGAAACAATGACTGAGGGAAACATCTTTGAACAGATATTTTTTTTGCAAAGGTGGGACAGTATAGCGCCTCCAGTGGGTGTGTTTGGGATCCTCTCTTCTAATTGAGTGAGGCTTCTGGGTATGATGCAGAATATGACTTCCACTATGTGACAGTACTCTGGCCTGAGCAACCAATTTCAAGAACATGTCAAGATAAGGAGGGGGGGGAGAGGGAAATAACATTGTCCAACCCAGGTCTGACAACATTGGACATCAGATCTTATTTAAGATGGACTGTTGAAGAAGAGAGGCACCAAGGAAGCATATGTAGCGATACCTCCAACTAAGAAGGCCGCAGATTTAGTTTGGGCCCTGAAGACAGCTCCGCCAACCCCCGGCAATATGCTCTATCCCCTACTGGCACAGCTAGTACTGACAGTAAATTGTATATCTTATACTGTATGAATAACTGAGCATTGAGACAATACTAAATTGAAATAAGTATAAGATTTTACTTAAGCTCTTGGTAAGAAAAGGGATAACATCAATAACAGTTTACAGAATAATCATTAGTAATGCAGAGCCCAGCCACACTAACACACTATAGGGTTAACACACAACAAGTGTGCCACGCGGGCGACCGTTAGCTAAGTGCCCTATGGCACCTTAGAAACCCCACCAGGCCTGATTCTGATATCTACAACTTAGTCCTTTTTCTTCACCGGCAGATCTTTAACGGTGGTGCACATTAACAGGGTACAAACTTTGTAATCCAATGGGGTAGGTAAAGATGGGGTAGAAACTTGGCTATATGAACGGTAGGTTCAGCTCCGACAAGGGCCTTCACTAACCAAGAATAACTCGTAGGCTACGGCAGTCTATAGGCCTATATGCAGTAACAGTACATCGGTTGGGCATATGCCCTCTCACCCGCCTGGACTACGGTTCCAGTCCGGGAACTTCCACCAACTGTGTCCCACACACGCTCCGTCTCTTCAGCGATCGGGTCCCCGATCCAACAAGGCTGTAGTCGAGCGAAGTCAGATGCCACCCAGGCTCGCAGAGGAGTGGAAGGCTCTTTGGTGCTGCGCAAGGCCTCAGGCTTCAGGCCTTGCACTCCGACACATCCGAACAGGAGGATCAGTCTCTGAAGTCTCGTGTCCCAAAGAGGCCGAGCCCAGCCTCCCCTCCTCCCTTTATAACCCCTCCCATGAGTCTCTGCGGTGGGAACATCTGAAGAATGGGGTTCTGGGTGATGTAGTCTCTCCGCATTAAAGGGGAACACCCCGCTACACATAGATTGCCCTTGGTGGCAGGTGAAGGTTTGCTGTTGGGAGACCTTGTCACTTTTCCCTAAATGGCCAGAGAACCTTGTTTCTTTATCAACAAAATAGAGTTGTGTGTGCTTGTGTACGATAGGAATGCTTGGATGTAAAACAGAATTACAGATGATCTGTGATTTCTGGATGTATGTGTGTTAAGGTTACATTGTCAATTGGGTTGTTCCTTTTGATTCTATAAAGGTTTACTACAATAGCAGCAATCGTGCCACAGAATGTGACAATAGTGTCCACCATTCAATAACTTTATTTTTGCACCTCATATAAACAAACACTTCTCCTTCAATATTTCATCATTTTTATTTCTCATGGTGCATTCAACAATGCACTCACTTTGTGCTGACCACCTGTTCTAACCCACCTGCTACAATTTATAAACCATATGCTGTAGTCACAATTTAAAGACATTTAGACATGATGTGCTTAATTTGTGTATCCTTCATAGGTTTAGTGTTCCCCAGGCTTCAAAATTAAAGCTGTGAAATAAGAAACTTGTAACGACAGGAGATCTCCTCTCTCTTACAGTTTTTCCTTAGGCAAAATAAATATAACTTGTTCATGGTGCTAAAATACACCAGACAATAGCGGCTATGCTGGTTATTAGTAATATCATTTTGAAAGCAAAACTCATATATTATCTGTATTACAAAAAAAAACAGATTAGTCTTGTAGGATTCCAGTGGAAGTCATTTTAATAGTTTAACCTAGTTTTGCAGTAATGCAATAAAGCTCTGCATTTGTTTGTTACAAACCCTGCATATTTTATATTATAAAGAACCAAAAAGAACATAATTATCAGACTCTCATAAAGCCTTTCAGCTGCCAAGTTTATAGAACATAAATATGTTAAATATGTTTAACTGAATTTAGCTCACAATAGGCTTCTTAATTTCTTAAGGGACAATAGGACACAAATGTAACGGCTGAACTGCCATTGCAAAAGTAGGCCACAGTCATGTGTCTCCCCATCTAAAGCATAATAAAAGTTAGGGGAAAAAATATACCTAATGTCTGGAAAGGAAATAGGACATAGAACAGTAAAATGGAGAACCAGAATCATGTGTTTTACAAGAGCATATCACGCAATACAAAATACAATTCTAAATGTAAAAATTATGCACATTTAGGTATATTACAACCAAATACTGTTTAGCTTTTTTATTCAGTAGTTGGAATATTATGTAGTTTTTTATGGCAAAAAAAAGGTAAAGCCCCACCCTGTGTACTGTTAAATGAACCCATGCATTACCTTTTCTCTACTACAAGATGCCTAGAGGGCCCTAATATTTTTATATTACAGTATATTATTAATATTGATTATATGGGGATACGGCTGTCTTCCTGGTTAAATGATGCCAGTGTCATTCATCCCAGAAGACTGAGGAGAATCCATGGGTGCAAGAAATGAAGGACTCACCTGTTGAGAGAGCTTAGCCCAGCACCCTGCATTAACAAAGTAATGATGCATCATTAGGTACTGCTGACCTCCTGGAGACGATTCATAGAGAAAGAAGACTGAATACATTATATAACCAGAATGAAGACCTTATAAATAGATCCTCTAGGTCCAATTAGATGATTACATATATTTCATAGTGGGAGAAACCTATAGTAAAATATGCATAAACAAGCTACCTACAAAGGCCCTGAATTAGACTCAACCTCCTCCATAGATAAGTCAAAAATAGTATGTATCAAACCTCCAAATATCAATGCTCCACCCAGCAGATACACATTACAAAAAGCTTTTTTCAATACATTAAAAATCATAATAATAAACACAAAACTTAAAAACGCAAAAGACACCAAACGTGATCTCCTCACTTGTTATATCACAAAGCAATAATAAGTAATGATAATCGTAATATATTTTCCAAATATTTATTGCAGCTACTATAGTACTGTATGATAATCTTGAGAGTACAACACCAGTTAGCCTCTAGCTATCATAAACCTTACAGTGTTACTAAACCCAGGACACTGCATTCACTATATCTGGTCTCCCACGGGACACAGAGCATGGAAATGCAATTACTTTTGTAAATATAAACTGTTAAATACCCTTTCCCATCAGCAGTATATAGCAGTCTTGTGATTTCTATCAGTTCCTGGTGAAGCTTGTAGGAGGAGTTTTCATACTGCACTGAGCTGTCCTATCAGGCTATAGGGCTCTTGAACCCTGTCTGGACATGTCTGGACAGTGCTGATTGGCCCTGTGCTGATCACATACACTCTTCCTATAAAACAAAATTCTCTAGCAATACATATCAAACTGAGCATGTGCAGCTTGACTCCAAAGGCTCTGTCTTACCCAGACTTGTCAATGGGGGACAGAGCAGGGAGGGGAGGATCTGTGCATACAGGATCAAACAGCATGTTTACACAACGCAGAGGATTAACCCCTTACGTTCCACAGTGAGTATAACAAGCATGCTTTACTGCATATACAGACTGATTTTACTGTTGTGGGTTTAGTAACACTTTAAAAGTCCATCTAAAAATTATTTAAATGGGATGTGCATAGGACTGTACAGTGGCATAGCCTGTCCATGCCTGTACAGTGGCATGGACAGACTATTTAAGTAATGATACATAACAAGTTGTTGGCAAAAAATTGGCCATGGCACGTTTATTGGTGTATTCAGATAAATAAATAATAATAATATCATCTTGATAATTTTATTAATTCATAAAATTCTCAACTTTTCAAACAATGAACTTAAAACAGCTCAGTCTTACAGGACTAGAGCATACAGAATATTTATAATCCAAAGTCCCCCCTACAAATATGCAGGGTGACAGACCACATAATGTGCCTGCGACGAGGGAGAGAGGGTGGGGAGCTTGTAGCACCGACACAGACTGACACTAGCAGAAAGATTCCTGTGAGCGTGCCTTATATAAAGAGCCCCTTTTCCAGAACACTCCAAGGGGTCACATGACATTCTGGGAAATTCCCACATGTCATATGACCTTGTTTTTCCCATCCCAAATCCCTTTCTTAAAGGGACCTTACCCTTTTATAATATATATATATTTTTTATTAGCCAGCAAGAAGGGGCGGCCGCATGCCCATGCTGTCAGGGTCAAAGCCTTAAGCCTTCCTAGTCCATGGGAATGCAGGCTGAACCTTACCCTCCCCGAATTCCACAAAAGCTAATACCTATTTAAATAATGACACATAAGTTGTTGGCAAAAAATTGGCCATGGCACATTTATTGGTGTATTCAATTAAATAAATAATAAGATCGTCTTGATAATTGTATTAATTCATAAAATTCTCAACTTTTCAAACAATAAGCTTAAAACAGCTCGGTCTTACAGGATTCAAGCATACAGAATATTTAATAACCAAAGTCCCTGTCAAGTAAAAGATAAGACCAGAACTGTGTGGACTGCAACAGAGGAAACCCAAACGCGTCTAAGTGAAATATAGTGATTTATTAAAGATAAGTGAAATAATATAGATACAACCACCTCCAATACCACACAGTGCACAACAACCAATACTAAACAGAACACACAAATAATAACAGTAACAGACAAATATATACAAGTAATGGGGAAAACCAGAATCATAAACAGGGCCAGGCCAGGGTCATCAATGGGAGGTCAGCAGCTGGGGAAAGGGGGAAAAAAACAGGACAAGGAGAGGATGGATGGATCACAGGAGGGACGGGTACAGGTACAAGGCTCAGGGTTCAGGGTTCAGGTAACAGACAGGAACAGGATTAGGTACAGATACAGAGCTTCTCCGGGTTAGGGTCAGGGCCAGGGCGCAAGGAAAGATACCAGGGCAAAGTATGAGTGTGTCTGCCGGGTATTTATACACATCTCCTGCAATCAGACTCAGGTGATGCCTGATTGCAGGAGATGATGTCAGCTCCACACTGCCAGGAACCACCCGCTGGTGGACGCCAGTACTGCGGCCCAAAGATCACATAATACCACCACCAGGGGAAAGCTCCCCTGGCCGTTCCAGACTGCCAGGAGACACCTGCTGGTGAACCATAGTACTGCACACCAAATATCAGGCAGTGTCATCAGCGGGTGGAACCTTCCCTGACAGTCCCCACACGCCGGGTTTGAAGTTTCAAGCACCGCCTACCCCACAACCATGGCCAATTTAATGCTGCTTTGCAACACTACATTAAATATATATACTCCTACATCAGACGGAGGAATGCCATCTGATCTATTTAACACAGCAAAACTGCCCTCTAAATCTCTATGTCTGTAAAAAAAAAATGAATAGGGCATCCTGCAGCCATATGAGCCAAGGTACTATTTCTGAGAAAATTATAGTAGTATTCAGGAATGCTATTTGAATCGATGAAGGTCACATTTCATCATGAACCTAAGATCCACTGTTCCTACTTTCCCAACATCATTCCCCCTAGAAGCACAATTAATACATCAGGAGCCGGCCATAACTCAAGCAACCTGGAGAGATAGAAACACAAATTAGACCACTGAAAACCTAAAATTCCTTTCCAGTATACTTGAAATTGTTCCAGATACAAAGACAAATTGGGTGTATAGCAGCGCTTCGCAGCTCTTTTATTTGCCCAGTAAACAAAAGAATGACCCAGGATCCAAATATAGCTTCTAGTGCCTAAAATTAAAGAGAGCGATCAGGTCTGACATAAACCTGAAAATGTGGCAATTCCCATCTCCCCAACCTTTTGATAATTGCATCATCCAAGCCCATCTTGGCAGCTTTCGTAGCAGCCCTAATCCTGAAAGAATGAGAGGTAAATTTCAATTGCTGTAAGTTCAATTTCTATACATGCTTTTAGAATGAAATTGAACTGATACCTCGTAAGAGGGGACCCATTTGAATGAACCAGAAAGACACCCTCACAAACCGGCCTAAATGGTAGGTATGTGTTCATAGATAGATGTCTCCACAGCAGAATAGAGAGATCCAAATACCCTTACCTGTCCTATCTGTCTTTGAAACAGGGATAAACAATCGTATCCCTATCTCAGAGACCATAACATGCTGTTTTAGTAGACCAGAAACAGATTTTTTGTTTTTCGGTAATAATTCCGATATCCGAAGGGCGCCAAAGAAAGCTAAAACAAAAGCAGTATTAAATAGTAGTTATACACAACTTTTTAAGTAACAGAATCAAAATAGGTCTCCTATCGTCCGGGAAAGAATGGCTCTTCTTATATCCTTTAAGAGCCTGATGGATGGAAAATAATGCTGTACATGGAGGTAAGTTTCTTAAATTAAAGAAAAATTATACCCACGCCAGGATTTTGTTAATGTGACTAGAAAATAGCTCTGACTGCAGTAAAGTGCATAGGAACATTTGAATATCTGTGTCAGAAGGAGAATCAAATTGTATGTTAACCACTTAAGCCCCGGACCATTTGTTAGCTAAAGGACCAGAGGTGAATTCAGAATTTTGCACTGCGCTGCTTTAACTGTAAATTGTGCGGACATGCAATGTTGTACCCAAAGGAAATTTGCGTCCTTTTCTTCACACAAATAGAGCTTTCTTTTAATGGTATTTGATTGCCTCTGCGATTTTTATTTTTTGCGATATAAACGGAAAAAGACCGAAAATTTTGAAAAAAAATGATATTTTCTACTTTTTGTTATAAGAAAAATCTAATAAACTCAATTTTAGTCATACATTTAGGCCAAAATGTATTCAGCCACATGTCTTTAGTAAAAAAAATGTCAATAAGCGTATATTTATCGGTTTGCGCAAAAGTTATAGCGTTTACAAACTAGGGTACATTTTCTGGAATTTACACAGCTTTTAATTTATGACTGCCTATCTCATTTCTTGAGGTGCTAAAATGACAGGGCAGTACAAAACCCCCCCAAATGACCCCATTTTAGAAAGTAGACACCCCAAGGAAATTGCTGAGGGGCATGTTGAGCCCATTGAATATTTTTTTTTTGTCCCAAGTGATTGAATAATGACAAAAAAAAAAAAATTACAAAAAGTTGTCACTAAATGATATATTGCTCACACATGCCATGGTTATATGTGGAATTGCACCCCAAAATACATTCTGCTGCTTCTCCTGAGTACGGGGATACCACATGTGTGGGACTTTTTAGGAGCCTAGCCACGTACGGGACCCCGGAAACCAAGCACCGCCTTCAGGATTTCTAAGGGCGCAAATTTTTGATTTCACTCCTCACTACCTATCACAGTTTTGAAGGCCATAAAATGCTAAAATAGCACAAAACCCCCCCAAATGACCCCATTTTAGAAAGTAGACACCCCAAGGAAATTGCTGAGAGGCCTGTTGAGCCCATTGAATATTTTTTTTTGTCCCAAGTGATTGAATAATGACAAAAAAAAAAAATTACAAAAAGTTGTCACTAAATGATATATTGCTCACACATGCCATGGTTATATGTGGAATTGCACCCCAAAATACATTCTGCTGCTTCTCCTGAGTACGGGGATACCACATGTGTGGGACTTTTTAGGAGCCTAGCCACGTACGGGACCCCGGAAACCAAGCACCGCCTCCAAGATTTCTAAGGGCGCAAATTTTTGATTTCACTCCTCACTACCTATCACAGTTTTGAAGGCCATAAAATGCCAAAATAGCACAAAACCCCCCCAAATGACCCCGTTTTGGAAAGTAGACACCCCAAGCTGTTTGCTGAGAGGCATGGTGAGTATTTTACAGCTCTCATTTGTTTTTGAAAATGAAGAAAGAACATTTTTTTTTTCCATTTTTTTTTCAATTTTCAAAACTTTGTGACAAAAAGCGAGATCTGCAAAATACTCACAATACCTCTCAGCAAATAGCTTGGGGTGTCTACTTTCCAAAATGGGGTCATTTGGGGGGTTTTGTGCCATCTGGGCATTCCATGGCCTCCGAAACTGTGATAGGCAGTGAGAAGTGAAATCAAAAATTGACACCCTTAGAAAGCCTCAAGGCGGTGCTTGGTTTTTGGGGTCCCGTACGCGACTAGGCTCCCAAAAAGTCTCACACATGTGGTATCCCCGTACTCAGGAGAAGCAACAGAATGTATTTTGGGGTGTAATTCCACATATGCCCATGGCATGTTTGAGCAATATATAATTTAGTGACAACTTTGTGCAAAAAAAAAAAAAAAAATTGTATTTTTTCCGCAACTTGTGTCAACATATAAAATATTCCATGGACTCGACATGCCTCTCAGTATATAGCTTGGGGTGTCTACTTTCCAAAACGGGGTCATTTGGGGGGGTTTTGAACTGTTCTGGCATTTTATACACAACATTAGGAAGCTTACATCCACTCTTCTAACCACTTGAAGACAAAGCCCTTTTTGACACTTTTTGTTTACATGAAAACATATTTTTTTTTGCAAGAAAATTATGTTGAACCCCCAAACATTATATATATTTTTAAAGCAAAGGCCCTACAGAATAAAATGGTGGGTGTTGCATTTTTTTTTTCTACACAGTATTTGCGCAGCGATTTTTCAAACGCATTTTTTTGGGAAAAAATACACTTTTTTTAATTTTAATGCACTAAAACACACTATATTGCCCAAATGTTTGATGAAATAAAAAAGATGATCTTAGGCCGAGTACATAGATACCAAACACGACATGCTTTAAAATTTCGCACAAACGCGCATTGGCGACAAACTACATACATTTTTAAAAGCCTTTAAAAGCATTTACAGGTTACCCCGTTAGATTTACAGAGGAGGTCTACTGCTAAAATTACTGCCCTCGATCTGACCTTCGCGGTGATACCTCACATGCATGGTGCAATTGCTGTTTACATATGACACCAGACCGACGCTTGCGTTCGCCATTGGGCAAGAGCAGGGCAGGACAGGGGTGCTTTTTTTTTTTTTATTATTAATTTTGCTTTTTTATTTTATTTTTAAACTGTTGCTTCCATATTTATTTATTTTTATCACTTTTATTGTTATCTCAGGGAATGTAAATATCCCCTATGATAGCAATAGGTAATGACAGGTACTCTTTTTTGAAAAAACTGGGGTCTATTGGACCCTAGATCTTTCCTCTGCCCTCAAAGCATCTGACCACGCCAAGATCGGTGTGATAAAATGCTTTCCCAATATCCCAATGGCGCTTTTTATATCTGGGGGGGGACATTCCCTCCCACTGCTTGTAAAAGCAGTCCAGAGGCTAATTAGCCACTAGGATTGCTTTTACATGAAAGCCGGCCGCTGGCTGAAAAGAATGATACCAAGATGATACCTAAACCCGCAGGCATCATTCTGGTATAAACATTCAAAGTCCAGCAACATACCAGTACGTTGCTGGTCCTTGTTGGACATGTATTGTAATCTTTTTTTTCATGCAGCCTGTTGGCTGAACGAAAAAAAAAGATTGATCGGTGGGTATGCCCACCATTAGAATACCGCCCTTCATCCACCCACTTCTAATTATGGGCATACATGCACCATTTATATATGCCGAAGCATGGGGGCATCTATTCGCAAAAGTTATGCCGCGTACACATGGTCAGACTTTTCCACGGGCAAGCCTCCGTCGGAATTTCGACCGTATGTACGCGGCATTAGGAGCAAAATCACTCCTCCGCCCCTGCTGCCCCAATGCTTCGGCATATATGCTTTTTTTTTTAACTATGGTGGTGAAATCACCTCCTACAGCACTGGAGTCGCAGGGATCAGGCCTGTCTCTGCGAACGCTGCAGTTATGTGTGTTGTGTTTTGCAAGTGACAGTGATCGATCAATACTGCACTTCGCTGGCCTGGGCTGGACGGAGGGGCAAAACGCAGGTGCTAGCAGGTATCTGGGCTGATCCCGCTAACAGTGCGTTTTTGGGAACCCTAAACTGCTGGGGACGCTAGTATAGATCTGATCAGATCAGATATTGAGCTGATCAGATACTATACCACTAAGGGGGGTGTATGCTTCACGTGTGGGTGTTAGCGCTACCGGCACTAACCTGATGCTGCCTGGGGTGTGACGCAGACCCTCTCTGACGCTAAAACCTAACTGATATCACCCGCCGGGCGATCAGGGGGTTAAACCTTTATTGGGTTATATACGGCGGGTGCCCTGACACTATAAAAAGCAAACTAACTAACCAGCATCACCCGTAACACTTATATGATGATCACTGGTGAAAGGGTTAACTAGGGGCAATTAGGGGGTTAAAACCTTTATTAGGTAATATATGGGGGTACCTGACGCTATATAAAAACCTGACGGCGAACCTAAAAAAAAATTACTGGCTACCTATCGGCATCACCGACACTAAGACAACGATCATAAAAACGATTGCTTAGCGACAGTGGTGATAGGGGGTGAAAGGGTTACCTGGGGGGCGATCAGGGGGTTAAACCTTTATTAGATAATATATGGGGGTACCTGACGCTATAAAAACCTGCGGCGAACCTAAAAAAAATTACTGGCTACCGATCAGCATCACCGACGCTAAGACATCGATCAGAAAAATGATCGCATAGTGACGGCGGTGCTAGGTGGTGAAAGGGTTACCTGGGGGTGATCAAGGGGGTTACACATTTATTAGGTAATATATGGGGGTACCCGACGCTATAAAAACCTGCGGCGAACCTAAAAAAAATTACTGGCTACCGATCAGCATCACCGACGCTAAGACATCGATCAGAAAAATTATAACTTAGTGACAGTGGTGATAGGGGGTGAAAGGGTTACCTGGGGGGCGATCAAGGGGGTTAAACCTTCATTAGGTAATATATGGGGGTACCCGACGCTATAAAAACCTGCGGCGAACCTAAAAAAAATTACTGGCTACCGATCAGCATCACCGACGCTAAGACATCGATCAGAAAAATGATTGCTTAGTGACGGCGGTGCTAGGGGGTGAAAGGGTTATCTGGGGGGTGATCAGGGGGTTAAACCTTTATTAGGGGGGGTTAGGGGGCTACACTGGACCTAAAACTAAATGTAGTGACACTTTTACAGTCACAAATGTCACTGATTGCAGTGATCACTAAATAAATGGTCACTGCAATCAGTGACACTGTGACTGGGGGCTGGGGGGGGGGCTGGGGGGTGATCTGGGGGTGTCTGGGGGGGCCTGGGGGGGCAATTTATGTGCCTATGTGTCCTGGTGTCAGTGTGCTGTTTTGTGTACTAACCTGCATCTTCTCCTGTACGGCGCTCGGTATATGTGAGCGCCCCAGGAGAGATGACATCACTTCCTCCTTCCTGGCAGGCAGGGGAAGCTCTCTCATTCGCCGATAGCGATCGAGAGGGGGTGGCCGGAATCGAACGGCCGTCCCCTCATGCCGGATCGCTCCCGAAGGTAAAACGACCGCTCACTGTAAAGAAGGGGGGTCCGATCGGACCCCCCAACTATACAAAGGCAATCACGTACATATACGTGATTCTGCCTGTCGGTGCCATTCTGCTGACGTATATTTACAGTGGGCGGTCGTTAAGTGGTTAAGTTCTTTAGAAAAGTTGGTCCACTTGTGTCATGTGGCTGAATATTCAGCCCATTTACTATTCACAGCAGAAAGTCTGATTGAATTTGCAAGAACTTATAAATTAAGTTTACCATGTTCTGGACACACGTGACCTTCCTTGTCCGCATTGGACAAAAGTTGACAGAATCTGCATACCTGAAATCGAGACAAGGCGTCCCTAATTTGATTCTTCTTCCCTAGAACTGTCTGGCTTTTAGCCAAATGGTTAATCTTAAGCAAAGAAATACTAGGTATGCAAGCAGTTTGACCTAAATATGGATCTAGCAGACAAGCAATTCACAGCATATATAACTCCTTTATTATCAGAATTAATCAGAATCCTTTTATTGGCAAATTGCTCACCCCATATTTCTAGAGCTACTTACTAAAGGGAATGGTTCCAATACTACTATTCTTTTGGTGGCTTTAATTGTCACCCATCTATCTGGCCACTTGCCACAGCATCAGTGAGTCTTCCAAATTGCAGAGAATCCGCATGAACATGCAGCATCTGTATATAATTCAAGGAATAATGAAAACACAAATTTCTCCAGAACAAATGATAGACCATTGTATATATATCAAAGAATTTCATCCAAACTAACAAGTCCTCTTTAAGGTCAGCTGTCAATCTGATATGCAAAAAATTAGATTTCTGGTCGGACATAGCTAAATATAGGCGAGGAGAGAATATCCTGCCAACAGGCATGATTCTTCCCATGAACGACAATAGTCCTAATAATGATTGTAGTTCCTTTTAATAAAACTTTTTTTTTTTCTTAACCACTTGACCACTGGGCACTTAAACCCCCTTAATAACCAGACCAATTTTCAGCTTTCGGTGCTCTCACATTTTGAATGACAATTACTCAGTCATACAACACTGTACCCATATGAAATTTTTGTCCTTTTTTTCACACAAATAGAGCTTTCTTTTGGTGGTATTTAATCACTGTTGGGTTTTTTATTTTTTGCGCTATAAGAGAAAAAAGACTGAAAATTTTGTAAAAAAATGATTTTTTTTTCGTTTCTGTTATAAAATTTTGCAAATTACTATTTTTTCTTCATAAATTTTGGCCAAAATTTATACTGCTACATATCTTTGGTAAAAATAAGTACAAATTGGTGTATATTATTTGGTCTTTGTGAAAGTTATAGAGTCCACAAGCTATGGTGCCAATATCTGAAAATTGATCACACCTGAAGTACTGACGGCCTATCTCAATTCTTGAGACCCTAACATGCCAGAAAAGTACAAATACCCCCCAAATGACCCCTTTTTGGAAAGAAGACATTCCAAGGTATTCAGAAAGAGGCATTGTGAGTTTTTTGAAGTTGTCATTTTTTCCCACAATTCTTTGCAAAATCAAGATTTTTTTTTTCTCTTTTTTTTTTTTTCACAAAATTGTCATATTAGCAGGTTATTTCTCACACACAGCATATGCATTCCACAAATTACACCCCAAAACACATTCTGCTATTACTCCCGAGTATGGCGATACCACATGTGTGAGACTTTTACACAGCGTGGCCACATACAGAGGCCCAACATGCAGGGAGCACCTTCAGGCGTTCTGGAGCACCAAGGCCAATTCTGACATTTCTCTCCTACATGTAAAAATCATCATTTATTTGCTAGAAAATTACATAGAACCCCAAAACATTATATATGTTTTTTTAGCAAAGACCTTAGAGAATATAATGGTGGTTGTTGCAACTTTTTATCTCGCACGATATTTGCGCAGCAATTTTTTTAACGCGTTTTTTACAGAAAAAAAATGTTTTGTGCTTAAAAAAAAAAAAAAACAGTAAAGTTAGCCCAATGTTTTTGCATAATGTGAAAGATGAAGTTACGCCGAGTAAATAGATACCTAACATGTCGCCCTTAAAAATTGCACACACTCGTGGAATGGCGCCAAACTTCGCTACTTAAAAAATCCCCATAGGCGACGCTTTAAATATTTTTACTGGTTACATGTTTTGAGTTACAGAGGAGGTCTAGGGCCAAAATGATTGCTCTCGCTCTAAGGTTCGCAGAGATACCTCACATGTGTGGTTTGAAAACCGTTTTCATATGTGGGCGGGACTTACGTATGCGTTCGCTTCTGTATGCGAGCTCACGGGGACAGGGGCGCTTTAAAAAAAAAAATATATTTTATTCTTCATTTTACTTTATTTATTTTAGTTTGACATGTTTTTCCGCCCTAAAAAATTTTTTGATCACTTTTATACCTATTACAAGGAACGTAAACATCCCTTGTAATAGGAATATGGCATGACAGGTCCTCTTTACAGTGAGATATGGGGGGGTCAATAAGACCCCACATCTCACCTCTAGGCTGGGAAGCCTGAAAAAAATACAAAAAAAAAAAACAACAATCCTGGCTTTGATCGTAGCGGTGAGTCGGTAGAAGCACCGGAGGGCGGCGGGGGGGGGGGGGACATCCCCTCTCGCCTCCCGTAAGAATGATCAAGCGGCGGAACAGCCGCTATGATTGTTCTTATGGTGTAGGGAATCGCCGGCTGAAAAAGCTAATATCTGAATGATGCCTGTAGCTGCTCCCATCATTCAGATATCCCCGCACAAAGTCAAGGACGTCATATGACGGCCGGAGGGCGGGAAGTGGTTATTGCGGAGTATTGCCGGGCATTGCGGAGTATTGCTGGGCATTGCGGAGTATTGCCGGGCATTGCGGAGTATTGCCGGGCATTGCGGAGTATTGCCGGGCATTGCGGAGTATTGCGGACTATGGCAGGGTATTGCGGTGTATGGCAGGGTATTGCGGTGTATGGCAGGGTATTGCACGGGTATTGCACAGGGTATTGTGGAGGGTATTGCACAGGGTATTGTGGAGGGTATTGCAGAGTATTGTGGAGGGTATTGCAGAGTATTGTGGAGGGTATTGCAGAGTATTGTGGAGGGTATTGCAGAGTATTGTGGCGGGTATTGCAGAGTATTGTGGCGGGTATTGCAGAGTATTGTGCAGGGTATTGCAGAGTATTGCGCAGGGTATTGCAGAGTATTTTGCAGGGTATTGCAGAGTATTGTGCAGGGTATTGCAGAGTATTGCACCAGGGTATTGCAGAGTATTGCACCAGGGTATTGCAGAGTATTGCACCAGGGTATTGCAGAGTATTGGCAGGGTATTTTGCAGAGTATTGGCAGGGTGTATTGCAGAGTATTGGCAGGGTATAGCACAGGGATGGCTGAGCAGGGATGGATGGATGGATGGATCTGTGACTGCAATTGTCACAGATCCAGCCCACAGTGCTGCTGCTGCCATCCGCTCCCTCCCCCTCCCCTCTCACACTGTACCGATCGGTACAGAGAGGGGAGGGAGGAACCGGCGTCATCAAATGACGCCGGTCTGTTTACAAGTGATTGCTCCGTCATTTGACGGAGCGATCACGTGGTAAACGGCCGCTATCAGCGGCGATTTACCGTGATTCGTGATCCGCCGGGTACGGAGTTTCCCGTGTGCGCGCCCCAGGGGGCGCGCGGGAGCGCGATTCTGGGAGGACGTTATATAACGTCCTCCCAGAGTTAAGCAACCACCTTGTCGACGTTATTTGTCGGCAGGTGGTTGTTAAGTGGTTAAACAAACCAAGAAATCACGGCTTTAATTTTGGCAATTTTTGACACAGGTAACTGAGATTCAAATAATTCTGTATCTATTTTTTACCTAAGAATTCTATAGATGAGGATGGAAGAACAGTTTACTCACTAGCTAATGGAATACCAAAATGCTGGGTGACTGCACTAAACAGTTGTAGCATAAAGAAACAAAGAGGGGAATTAGCTGGGCCGATGAATAAGGCCTCGTACACACGGCCGAGATTCTCGTTGAAAAAAACATGTTGTTTTTTCCGACGAGATTCTTGGACAAGAAAATTGTCCCGGCCGAGTGTACACACGCTCGATTCAAAGAACCCGCGGTTCTTTGAATGGAGCGTACACGGTGACGTCATCGACTATGACGAGCATGCGCTCGTCACATTCGATGCCGTCGCCGCCATCTTGGTATACCCTATCTATGCCTAGGAAGCTACCGCGCATGCGTCAAATTCATTTCAAACATGCGCGGGCTTCCCGGCGGACAGGTAAGTGTACACTCACTTTTCTCGTCGAGAAACAGGCTGACGAGAATCTCGACGAGAAAATAGAGAGCAGGTTCTCTATTTTCTCGTCGAGGTTACTTGTCGGTTTTCTCGACGAGAAACCATACACACGAACAAATTTCTCGGCAAGACATCTCTGCCAGCAAGTTTCTTGCTGGTTCTTGCCGAGAAACTCGGTCGTGTGTACGAGGCCTCAGAAGTTATCAAGGTAGTGTAATATATCTTCATAACCTGCTTCAAAAGATACTACCCATTTAAGAAATTTCTCAAAATAGGCGCAGGATATAGAATATCCCATAGGGAGGCACATATCAAAATAATAATTGCCCTCAAAATACATACCTAGGGAATTGAATATGGGATCAATAGGTAGTAACCTAAAAGCAGACTTTGGCCTCGTACACACGACCGATTTTCTCGTCGTAAAAAACACGTCGTTTTTTTCGACGAGATTCTTGTTAAGCTTGTCGATTTTCTCGTCAAGCTTTCTATGCGTACACACTGTCATTTTCCAATTTCCTCGTGGTTCTCTGCGCTCACGTCCAGCACGTACGACGGCACTATAAAGGGGAAGATCTTTTTTCTTGGCGCCACCCCTTGGGCTGCTTTTGCTGATCTCGTGTTACCGCGTGTGAAGTAAAAGTTTGGGAAGAGACGATTCGCGCTTTTCAGTCTTCGTACTTTTCAGATCGTTTTCTGCCGTTCAGTTTGTGCTTGTGGGTTCGTATCTTGACTTTCAGGGCGTCTAGGCAGGTCGTATCTGTTTTGCAGTGCGTTCTTGCCTGTTCGTTTCTGAATTTCAGTTCGTTATTCATAGGCCTTGCTGTTCTAAAGTGCGTTCTGTTCTGTACGTTCTGATTAGACGACCGTTTCCTAGCCATGTCGCCTGGAGGTTCTCGTCGTCGAGTTCGTGCTGTGCGTGCGCTTGGTGTTGGTCTGCTTGTTTTGGACCAAGACCAGTCCATGAATGGTGTGAGGAGGAGTTCATGGACCAAGAATTGGTTGCTCCAGCGGGACCAATTCTGCCACATGCCTCTGCTGCGGGAGATCGTCGAGAATAATCCTGAGGACTACAGGAATTTTCTGAGGATGTCTGACCCCGTTTTTCAGGAACTGTTGGCTTTGGTGTCCCCCTATATTACCAGGAAGGACACCGTTATGCGGGAAGCCATCAGTGCTGAGCAGAGGCTCATCACCACGTTGCGTTACCTGGCGACAGGGAGAGGTCTTCAGGACTTGAAGTTCACCACAGGCATCTCCCCCCAGGCTCTGGGCCTCATAATCCCAGACACCTGTTCTGCTATTATACAAGTCCTGCAGGAGGACTATATTAGGGTAAGTTTTCTCCCTTAACATCACATTTTATGTATTACATGTATGCTAATGTATTGTATTTCTTTCATCCTTCCCTAATTACCATGATTGTAATATGCTGAGAATGTCCCCTTTGTCCCCATGCATGTTGGAAGCTTTAGATTGCCCCTTTTTTATCCTCCCTAAATATTTCCCCTCACTAACTTTTCCAGCAGGGGCGCCTGTTGCTCCAAATGTTGGGGGGTTCCAACCCCAATTTAGGAAATAAACTTCCTCCTTTTTTGCTCTGTTGCCTAATAAATGCCCCCAGTTGTCCCCTCCAATGCAGCCATTTAGTCCCCTCTAATGCAGCCAGTTTCCCCCCAGCCCTGCACTTACCTTCTTGTGGTCAGCGCCATCCTTCTTCTGTCCTTGATGTCTTCTCCTTCCCTTCATGTTGCATCAGCCAATCATGTTACCATTAAACAGACTTGGTGAACATGATTGCCAGAGCAGCCTGTCAGTGTTTACACAAGGAATGCCCCCCTCCTTGCGTCCCCGATTTTTCTTTGAGGAAGCCAATTACATCCCTCAGGTTGTAATTTGCAAGACTTTTTTAATACCTGTTTCTGCTCTGCAATTTTAACCCCCTAAATGACGCAATTATTCATATGTCGGTCGCTTTACAAGAGGCCATCCACCTGAATAGTGTGCAGCATAGACAATACATAGGTTCATGCAACGCATGAACCTATGTATTGTTCTGAGTGATGGGCACAGGAGAGAGGGGACAGTGCTCCAGCGCCCACTCTGGACGCACCGCCACTGCAATGCTATCCTGTGGCCAAACACATCTCCCCCCCCCCCAAAATAATTTAGTAATGGCCCATCAGAGGGGGTGATGAATATGATAAATGAGCCTTCCATTATACTTTTTTTACACACCTTAATAAACGTATAATTAGATTGATGTTGGTCTCCAATTTTTTGGGATAGAATTTCCTTGTAATGTATGCCTTTGTTTTTCTAATATTATTTCATCTTTTTTCACTCCACAGCTTCCTTCCACGCCACAGGAATGGCAGACTGTGGCATCGGAGTTTGCCACGCGGTGGGACTTCCCCAACTGCGGTGGTGCCATAGACGGGAAGCACGTCCGCATCGTGCCGCCACCCCGTTCTGGATCCTACTACTACAATTACAAGGGGTTTCATAGCATTGTGCTGATGGCGGTGGTGTCAGCACGGTATGAATTCCTCTATGTTGATGTAGGGAAGAATGGCCGGATGTCCGATGGGGGATCCTTCATCCAGACGGAGTTTGCCCTCCGTCTCCAGAGTGACGACCTTGCATTGCCACCGGATGCAGGGAATATTGAAGGACTCCCCTTTGTTTTCTTGGCTGATGAAGCCTTCGGACTCGGACGGCATCTTATGAGGCCATTTCCACAGAGGACCCTGACCCCAGAGAAGAGTGTGTTCAATTACCGGCTGGCCAGGGCCCGAAGAGTCGTTGAAAATGCCTTCGGCATAATGGCCAGCCGGTTCCGCCTTTTTATGACTTCCATCCACTTGGCGGACTACAAAATAAACTATGTAGTGTTATGCTGCTGTGTGATACACAACTTTCTGAGCCAAAAATCAAATTCCTATATGGCCTCAGTTTTGCCAGAGGCTGGACTTTCCCCTGCAAATCCCCTTCCGGGCCTGGAATCTGCCCGTCTTGGCTTGCCCCCCCAAAATGCCTGTGTGCTTCGGGACAAATACATGGAGTATTTCACGGGTAGGGGGGCAATTCCTATGCCAGCCTATGTCTAAGTATCCCAATAAAAATCTTGTTTAAACCTTTAATTATTTGTTCTTTCCTGTCTCCTAGTTTGTCTTTGTGCATTTGTAGTGGCAAGTGTATTTTACTTTAGTAAATAACAACCAATTTCACTATGTTACCTTACAAAAGAACCAAATAAGCTTAGAGAGTATTATAAAAAGAAGCTACACGTTGTTTGTGGTCAAATATTTTACTCTCTGCACATTTTTTTTTGTTTTACTTTGGGGTTGGCCTGGCCACAACCCGGCAAATTTTGGCTTATGAAAATACAAAAATACCACTTGCATTTCTAAAATGACAACATTGGATACCTCTGAGCAATCTGAGACATTCAGTTACACAAACTATGTCTCTATGTGCCCGTCCTAATATGGGGTCCTGCCACCCCTTGCCCAGCCAAAAATTCAATATGCACACATTTTTACTTTCTTGCAAATAGGAAGTTTACAATCCTGATCCCTATTGTCAACATGTGCTATCTGCCATCAGGGGTGATCAATGGACGTGTTTTGGGGGTGCATCCCCTTCCTCAGTTTACCGACTTTTGATACGAGGAAGGGGTTGCACCCACAAAAGACGTACATGGATATCCCCTGATGGCAGATAGCACATGTTCACACACTGTGTGCATATTCAATTTTTGGCTGCTTTGTTACTCAAAAAATTAGAAAAAATATAAAAACAAACATGTAAAAACAAATGTGTTTGGATGGCTTATTGAATTCTCCCCAAAATATCGAGAATGTCTTTAAATGTTTGTTCCATCACATGGATTCTTTGTTTAATTAGGTCCAGTTCCGTGCTACATTCCATCACTTGCTGGATGAGGCGGAGGGCACTGTCAGCAGAGAACCGTGTGCTATCCTTCACAACATTTCCATCCCCTAAAAACCATTAAAAAAAAAATAATAAAACTCTGCAGGCCTACCTCGCTTACCTTAAGCTGTGGTGTCAGATACTGACCTGTTGTGGTGACCAGATCCACAACGTCATCCACCTCTCCTTCCTGCACTTCTCCTTCCTCCACCTTAACTTCCTGCACATCTTTCGGTTGTGGTTCTTTGGGAGTTTGGGGTTGCTTGGAAGTTGTGGGGTGCATGTGCTCCCTGGAGTGTCCTCCTCCCAGTCTTCTCTCCCCTATGAGAATAAAACCAAAGGTCTATTTATCACACTGTAAAAATCTCATTGTTAAACTTAAAACAGGCTAAATTGTTTGGAAGTGGGGTACAAGTGTGTGTTTGTGCGGAATTTAAAGAAAAATGCATTATTTATGACCCCAAATATGTTTAGTATTCACATTTGGATGTAATTTTTTGGACATGGAGGCACCACAAATAAACTCTGATGCACCTGTGTGGGACACCCAAAAAAGGCGGGTCTGGTGGCCCACACTATAGTGCTCCAAAGTACAGATGTGGAAGCAGCTGCTGAGTGTCCTCTCCTTTACACTGATTAAAGTTTGCATTTCATTCTCCTTACAAACACATCATCTAGACTTAAAAATTATCCACAATACTTGATCAAAAATGGCAGATGTCTAATTACTTTTGGGGGTCTTAAATAAGCCAAAACCGCGGATAGTGGCCGAACGAAGTGTCGGTAACGTAACGAACGATTACTGTGCCCAACCTAGTTCAAAATATTACATTTTGGAAGGGAGTCCAATATGATAAAAAAAAAAAAATGTCAGTTTCTAAAAAGATTAATAGCAGAAAGGTCGTCATTTTACTTACTTTTAGCGAGCATCCTCTTTATGATCCTCAACTGGTCTGGCTCCCTCAGTTTGAGATCTGACCACCTCTTTCTGAGCTGCTCATTTGAGCGTTTCACCCCAAACTTCGCCCTCAGACTCTTCACAACTTTAGTGAGGATTTTGGCCTTCCTTCTATTTAGTTTGCTATATGGCCCATGCTTGGCATCATAATCAGCCTTGACCAAGATGTCCACCATCTCCGCCATCTCCGCCAAAGACATATTCGATGCCTTGAATCTCCTCCTTGATCGTGACGTGTCCTCGGTCTCCGGGCTTGTCTCCTCGCTAGTTGCGGAATTATCAGACACCTGCTGTAACTCCGCCATATCTGTCTGCGCGCCGAAAGAGAAGGGGCGGGGAAAAGATGTTAGTTAGAACGTCATGGGCGGGCGACGTGTGCGGAGCGACGTGTTCGAATTTGGACGCATGCGTGGTGTGTATATAGCAAACACACATGTGACTATAGTACGTTCGGTGTGCGGGGAGAGGAGTTCAAGTGACGGACGTGCGAACGAAGGTATGTGATTTTGTGAGACTTGTAAAAATTGTTGGCCTATACTGTCTTGAGATTGGTGGAGGATATATATGGTGACTAGGATGTGAAGGAGGTTAGACTGTTTGCCTCACATTATTTAAATATAATTTATTTTACTTGCAGATACAATATGAATGTCTTTATTAGCGACAAAGAGTTCCTGGCGGAATTTATTGACCGGGTAAGGGAGCTGCCGGCTCTGTGGGAGACCAAAAACCCCATCCATAAAAAAAAGGGGTGAGAAAAGCAACGCTGGAGAAGCTGCTCCCATTTGTGCATACCAAGGTGCCCACAGCCACAGCAAAACAAGTGGACACTAAAATTGGGAGCTTGAGAGGTACCTACAGGACTGAACGCTCTAAGGTGCTGGCTTCTCAGAGGTCAGGAGCAGCAGCAGATGATGTTTATGTCCCGATTTTGTGGTACTACAGCAGGATGTCCTTCCTGGATGACCACATTGAGCCAAGGCCATCACTCTCCACTCTTCCCCCCAGACTTCCCTGCAGCCAACCTGAGCCTTCTCTGGAGCAAGAGGAGGCAGCCATCCTGGATGATCCTGATTTGTCCATCTGGAGCCAGGTATAGTATTAACTGAAAATGTAGTGGGATAAAATTAATGTTTCCCAAATATGTCAGGATGAGAAACATACATTATTTTGTATTCCACAAGTGAAATCATGATCTGTAGACATTATTCTGCACTTAATTGTGTGGTAAATAGTCAAGCTGATGTAGTGGTAAATTTAAAGCAAGGATTTATGCATTTACATTCTAATTGCTTCCATCAGGATTACAAAGTTTGATGCAAAGATTAAACCAACATATTAAACTATGTTCCTTTTTCATACACAGGATGAAATCAGCCAGGAGGAGGGTCTGGAAACTGTCAGGCAGGAGGAGGAAGGGCCCAGTGGCAGCCAGGAGGTGGCAGGGCCCAGTGCCAGCCAGGAGGTGGCAGGGCCCAGTGGCAGCCAGGAGGTGGCAGGGCCCAGTGGCAGCCAGGAGGTGGCAGGGCCCAGTGGCAGACAGGAGGTGGCAGGGCAAAGGAGAAGCACCAGATCCCAGGTGCCTCCCATCAGGCTTCACAAAAGAGGCAGGAGGGACAGGACCACCAGTGAGGCAGCAATGGCCCTTATTAAAGAGGCCCATGCCACCCTCAAGGAGCCCACATCCCCTGAAGAGGCCATTGCCGGCCTAGTGGAGGCTAAGTTCAAGGTGATGAGCATGGAGCAACGCCTCCTATGCGAGCCCTTGCTCATCACCTTGCTCAACAAGGGGGTGATGGAGCAAATTACCCCCAATACCGCCATATGTGAGGTGGCCCAACTGACCCAACCTCAACCTCCACCTCCACCTTTCTCTTCTGCCCCACCCCCTTCTGCTACACCTCCACCTTCTGCCCCACCCCCTTCTGCTACACCTCCACCTTCTGCCCCACCCCCTTCTGCTACACCTCCACCTTCTGCCCCACCCCCTTCTGCTACACCTCCACCTTCTGCCCCACCCCCTTCTGCTACACCTCCACCTTCTGCCCCACCCCCTTCTGCTACACCTCCACCTTCTGCCCCACCCTCTTCTGCTACACCTCCACCTTCTGCCCCACCCCCTTCTGCTACACCTCCACCTTCTTCTTCTGCCCCACCCCCTTCTGCTACACCTCCACCTCCTCCTCCTGACAGGAGTACCCCTCCAGTGGGCCAGCCTCCAGCTAAACGAAGAAGGAAGGCTGCAGGAAAGGCTGCAGGAAAGGCTGCAGGAAAGGCTTCAGGAAAGGCTTCAGGAAAGGCTGCAGGGAAGGTTGCCAGGAAGAAGAGGAAGTGATGGCCTTGCTTCATTGTGGTCGGACAGAAGGCAGCCTGTTGTAGTACCACACACTTGGGACATATATATCACCTGCTGCTGTTCCTGACCTCTGGGAGGCCAGCATCAGATTGTGTTCTGAAATGTGGGCCTTCTCAAGCTCCCAATTTTAGTGTCCACACAGGGTTGCTGTGTGCTCTGGGGTCCCTGGGATGCACAAATGGCAGCAGCTTCTCCAGCGCTGCCTTCTCTTTATTTAATTTATAAACATGAATAAATGTGTTTTTTGTTTAAGTTCATACTTGACTATGTGTATTTTTAAATAAAAAAAAACAAGCTTTGGAGTAAGCAGATACATTTGACTGACAATAAAAGGCACAGATATCACCCCCCCAAAAGAATAACTAAATCTGATTAGCTCAAAAACATGGTGTGAAATTTTAAAAATATAGATTAGAAAATTAAATGGGAGATCGCTATCAAAACATTGAGAAATTATAATTAACATCATTTTGAAAAATCTAACCATTTAAATTATTCCTAAAAACTTGCACGATATAATACACATAAATCTTATAAAGAGCAGCATGAAAAAGGTTAAAAATAAGGCATAACTCTGTGTGAATATCAGCAACAAAAGAAGGTCTCTCGTTTTGATTAATGTAACATTCTAACGAAGAATTCAATGCAGAACATTTAAACTATGAAATATTTATGAGCGTGACGAATGTGCTCTCTCCATTACGAAGGCTTGTTTTACCAGAAGATGCGCTCCCGTCTCATAGTTGCTTGTGAGCATGCGCGCTTTTGGAAGAGTCGTAAAAGCATACACACGAACCATTTTCTCGTCACAAAACAGGCCGACGAGAAACACGACGAGGAAATCTGGAATCCTGACGAGAAAATAGAGAGCAGGTTCTCTATTTTCTCGTCGAGATTCTCGTCAAGTTTCTCATCGTAAAACCATACACACGAACGTTTTTCTAGACAAAAAAACTCTCGCGGCACTTTTCTTGACTGTTTTGGACGAGAAAATCGGTCGTGTGTACGAGGCCTTTATGTCTGCTTTAGCAAGCAGCGTACCTTTCCCAAATTTCCTGATCTGCAGAATAGCATCCTCAAACATGCAATAAGAGACAGATGACATGCTAGCATCCATTTCATAATTTAAAGAGGTGCATTTTGGGAATGATAGGTGGTGTATTAGGCAAAAATAATTTGTCTCCTTCTTATGTATGATCCCCAAAGGAAATATTAAAAAATTTACAAAAGGGGGGTAGATGAATGGACCAGCTATTCTACCTTCCTAGGTGTCTTTACATAATTTTTCCTTAACTATTTGTGCATAATTAGCCACCAAATTTAAATTGTTAACCAATTCGCACCCCTGAAATACTGGCAAAGGGAAACCTTTGGAGAAACCTTAAATTAAAAACTTGGCTGTCTCCTGGTCTGGATATATTTCCAACCATCGCTGCATGCTTGTTAATTTCACTGGTGTATATGCTTTTTGTAGAGTTATCTTTCTGTGTGCCTTAAAAACTGGTATTCCCTTTGAAACACCTGAGTAAAAGGTGGGGTCCTGAACAGTGTGAGCATTCATGCTTGTATTTACAAGAACCCCCTAATTAACACTGGTTCTCGTAAGCAAAGCAATATCCTCTTTTATACAGGGACACTGTAGGTTGGGGCAGCTGCCTAGTATATCCTGTTTTCTGTGGCAATATCAGCCACAACCCGACATATTTATTACCTCATTTAATGATGAATATATTGATCATTTTTTCTAAAGAATTCATCATACTGGAACCATTCTAGTCCTCCGAAACCCTTATAGGCCTCCAGTACATGTTCCATATGTTGAAAAAGCCCCCTAAAATATTCGGGGTGTTTTTCACCTAACACACTAGCGTATATAGCGAATGCTTGTAACCAGTTATGGAAAGATCTCACCACTGGCCTTACCCTATCATCCTCAGGGTTTTCATCAGATTTTTTGTCAGATCAGTTGATATACTCTTTAACAGAAGGGAGTAAAGTCAAAATGTCCACAAATTGAACTTTCCAAGTTTTGTCTTTAATCTGAAGAGAGAGGTTATACCCTAGCTGTAACATCACACATGGCAATGTTTCCTTTAAACATGCCTCAGGAACTAAACTGGTAATGAAGTCTTAGGATTAACATTAGCCATTGGGGAAGAAAGACTATTACTAGAGTTGAGCGGACACCTGGATGTTCGGGTTCGATGGGTTCGGCCGAACTTTGGAAAAAGTTCGAGTTCGGGACCACACTTGACCCGAACTTGACCCCGAACCCTATTGAAGTCAATGGGGACCCGAACTTCTGAGGACTATTCGCGCTTGTTTCCCGTGCTTAGAACTGTCCCTGCACAAAGTGTCATTTCTGAAGGAAAAAAAGTCATTTAAAACTCATTCGCGGCTATAATGAATTGTCGGCTCCCGGCAATACATAGAAAAGCCATTGATAAAAAATAAAAAAAAAAGCGTGGAGGTTCCCCCAAATTCAATTACCAGGCCCTTCAGGTCTGGTATGGATATTAAGGGGAACCCTGCCGCAAATTAAAAAAAAATGCGTGCGGTTCCCCCAAATATCAATACCAGGCCCTTCAAGTCTGGTATGGATTTTAAGGGGAACTCCACCCCAAATTTAAAAAAAAATGGAGTGGAGCCCCCCTAAAAATCCACACCAGACCCTTATCCGAGCACGCAACCTGGCAGGCCACAGGAAAAGAGGGGGGACGAGAGAGCGCCCCCCCCTCCTGAACCGTACCAGGCCACATGCCCTCAACATGGGGAGGATGTCCCCATGTTGATGGGGACAAGGGTCTCATCCCCACAACCCTTGCCCGGTGGTTGTGGGGGTCTGTGGGCGGGAGGCTTATCGGAATCTGGAAGACCCCTTTAACAAAGGGGACCCCCAGATCCCGGCACCCCCTATGTGAATTGGTAATGGGGTACATTGTACCCCTACCATTTCACAAAGAAAGTGTAAAAATGTTAAAAAAAAAATACACAGACACCATTGGGAAAGTCCTTTATTAAAAATAAAAAATAAAAAACATTCCAGCGATGAAATCCAGTGTCCCGCGGCGATCCCGATGTCCAGCGCTGTCCAGACGAAATGTCATTGGTTGAGCCTGAGCGGACCTGATGGGGAACTTCCTCGGCAGTGTATTAAATGAATAGACCCGCCCCTTCTAAAGTTCCCCATCAGGTCCGCTCAGCCAATGACGTAGTGTAAGGCTGAGGACCTGATGCGGAACGTGAGAAGGGGCGGGTCTATTAATTTATTATACTGGAGGAAGTTCCCCATCAGGTCCGCTCATCCAATGATGTAGGCGGGGGCAGACCTAATGGGGAACTTCCTCCACAGTGTATTACATGAATAGACCCGCCCCTTCTCACGTTACACATCAGGTCCTCAGCCTTACACCTACGTCATTGGCTGAGCGGACCTGATGGGGAACTTTAGGAGGGGCGGGTGTATTCATTTATTAGTAATAAATGAATAGACTCGCCCCTTCTAAAGTTCCCCATCAGGTCCGCTCAGCCAATGACGTAAGTGTAAGGCTGAGGACCTGATGCGGAACGTGATATGGGGCGGGTCTATTCATGTATTAAACTGTGGAGGAAGTTCCCCATCAGGTCCGCCCCCTCGTATGTTAGACCCTGCCTACGTCATTGGATGAGCGGACCTGATGGGGAACTTCCTCCGCAGTATAATAAATGAATAGACCCGCCCCTTCTCACGTTCCGCATCAGAACTTTAGAAGGGGCGGATCTATTCATTTATTAGACTGCGGAGGAAGTTCCCCATCAGGTCCGCTCAGGCTCAGCCAAGGACATTTTGTGTGGACAGCGCCAGACATCGGATCGCCGTGGGACACTGGATTTCATCGCTGGAATGTATTTATTTATTTTTTTAATAAAGGACTTTACCAACGGTGTCTGTGTATTTTTTTTACAATTTTTTACACTTTCTTTGTGAAATGGTAGGGGTACAATGTACCACATTACCAATTCACATAGGGGAGGGCCGGGATCTGGGGGTCCCCTTTGTTAAAGGGGTATTCCAGATTCCGATAAGCCCCCCGCCCGCAGACCCCCACAACCACCGGGCAAGGGTTGTGGGGATGAGGCCCTTGTCCCCATCAACATGGGGACATCCTCCCCATGTTGAAGGCATGTGGCCTGGTACGGTTCAGGAGGGGGGACGCTCTCTCATCCCCCCCTCTTTTCCTGCGGCCTGCCAGGTTGCGTGTTTAGATAAAGGGTCTGGTCTGGATTTTTGTGGGTACTCCATGCCATTTTTTTTTTATTTGGGGTGGAGTTCCCCTTAAAATCCATACCAGACCTGAAGGACCTGGTATAAATATTTGGGGGAACCGCGCGCATTTTTTTTTAAATTTGCGGCAGGGTTCCCCTTAATATCCATACCAGACCTGAAGGGCCTGGTAATTGAATTTGGGTGAACCCCCACGTCTTTTTTTTTATCAAAGACTTTTCTATGTATTGCCGGGAGCCGACAATTCATTATAGCCGCGAGTGAGTTTTAAATGACTTTTTTTCCTTCAGAAATGACACTTTGTGCAGGGACAGTTCTAAGCACGGGAAACAAGTGCGACTTTACATGCATATTTCCGAACACCGAACCCGAACATAAAGTCAATTGTTCGGGTCCGGGACCCAAAAACCCAAAAGTTCGGGTCCGCTCAACCCTAGTCGGCAGCAACCCCTAAAGTATTATAGGTCTTTTGAGAGAGCTTGTTTGCGCCAACACTGACTGACTGACACTGGCGGGAAGATTCCTGTGAGAGGGCCTTATTTAATAAGCCCCTTTTCCAGAACACTGCAAGGGGTCACATGACATTCTGGGAAATTCCCACATGTCATGTGACCTTGTTTTTCCATCCCAAATACCTTTTAAATTTCTTATAATATAAACAGTCAGGTCCATAAATATTGGGACATCAACACAATTCTAATCTTTTTGGCTCTATACACCACCACAATGGATTTGAAATGAAATAAACAAGATGTGCTTTAACTGCAGACTTTCAGCTTTAATTTGAGGGTATTTACATCCAAATCAGGTGAACGGTGTAGGAATTACAACAGTTTGTATATGTGCCTCCCAGTTTTTAAGGGACCAAAAGTAATGGGACAGATTAACAATCATAAATCAAACTTTCACTTTTTAATACTTGGTTGCAAATCCTTTGCAGTCAATTACAGCCTGAAGTGTGGAACACAATGACATCACCAGACGCTGGGTTTCATCCCTGCTGATGCTCTGCCAGGCCTCCACTGCAACTGTCTTCAGTTCCTGCTTGTTCTTGGGGCATTTTCCCTTCAGTTTTGTCTTCAGCAAGTGAAATGCATGCTCAATCGGATTCAGGTCAGGTTGACTTAGCCATTGCATAACATTCCACTTCTTTCCCTTAAAAAACTATTTGGTTGCTTTCGCAGTATGCTTCGGGTCATTGTCCATCTGCACTGTGAAGCGCCGTCCAATGAGTTCTGAAGCATTTGGCTGAATATGAGCAGATAATATTGCCCGAAACACTTTAGAATTAATCCTGCTGCTTTTGTCAGCAGTCACATCATCAATAAATACAAGAGAACCAGTTCCATTGGCAGCCATAGGCCATGACACTACCACCACCATGCTTCACTGATAAGGTGGTATGCTTTGGATCATGAGCAGTTCCTTTACTTCTCCATACTCTTCCCTTCCCATCACTCTGGTACAAGTTGATCTTGGTCTCATCTGTCCATAGGATGTTGTTCCAGAACTGGAAAGGCTTTTTTAGATGTTGTTTGGCAAACTCTAATCTGCCCTTCCTGTTTGAGGCTCACCAATGGTTTCCATCTTGTGGTGAACCCTCTGTATTCACTCTGGTGAAGTCTTCTCTTGATTGTTGACTTTGACACACATACACCTACCTCCGGGAGAATGGTCTTGATCTGGCCAACTGTTGTGAAGGGTGTTTTCTTCACCAGTGTTTTCTGTGGTCTTCCGGGTCTTTTGGTGTTGCTGAGCTCACCGGTGCGTTCTTTCTTTTTAAGGATGTTCCAAACAGTTGATTTGGCCACACCTAATGTTTTTGCTATCTCTCGGATGGGTTTGTTTTGTTTTTTCAGCCTAATGATGGCTTGCTTCACTGATAGTGACAGCTGTTTGGATCTCATATTGAGAGTTGACAGCAACAGATTCCAAATGCAAATAGCACACTTGAAATGAACTCTGGACCTTTTATCTGCTCCTTGTAAATGGGATAAAGAGGGAATAACACACACCTGGCCATGGAACAGCTGAGCATCCAATTGTCCCATTACTTTTGGTCCCTTAAAAAGTGGGAGGCACATATACAAACTGTTGTCCTACACCGTTCACTTGATTTGGATGTAAATACCCTCAAATTAAAGCTGAAAGTCTGCAAATAAAGCACATATTGTTCGTTTAATTTCAAATCCATTATGGTGGTGTATAGAGCCAACAAGATTAGAATTGTGTCGATGTCCCAATATTTATGGACCTGACTGTATATATAGATATATATATTGTGAGGGGGTTAGCTCGGTAGCGGGTGTGTGTGACCCCCTGGATGGGCTCCCCACACAAAAACAGGCCCAGCAGACGGAGGTTGTGGTTTTCAAGATCAAAAGGTGCGGTTTATTTCTCTATTTACAGTGACAAAAACACAGCAAAGCAAAAAGAAACATAAACAAAATAAATCCTGGTCAGCTTGACCTCTGACTAAACATGCAGGTTTCCCTAACTAACAACTGGGATCAGCCTGGTGCTGTCCTAGTCCCTAAGTCCCTGGTTTAGTAAATGTCCAAACAAATAGCCACACAGGCTTTGTCTCACCGCACAGGGGTTCACTCTCCCTAGACAGTCCACACAGGTCTGGTTCCAGGCATGAGCAAACACCTAATGAAGCTGGGAGTTTTTATAGAGGCCTTAAACGAGCTGACAAGCTTCAGCTGGTCTCATCAACTCCCTGCCTGCACGACGCCCAGCACTCTCCCTAAAGGTATGAATCATCCATGAGCCCACTAGCCTCAGCTGGGCTTCATCAACTCTCTCCCTAGTTGTATAAGTCGGCATAAAGCCTGAATCTGGGAGAAATATACCTACCCCCCTGGATGCAACCAGGTGACTTTACCTTCCTGCTGTCACATACCCCCCCCTCTTGTTTTAACCTTGGGGTTGGAACACCAGCAATCAGGCATTCATGTACTCGAGACAAAGCATCCACATTCCCCATTTGAACGCCAGGGCGATGCTTTACTGTGAAGTTGAATTCCTGTAGGGCCAGGAACCACCTATTTACTCTTCTATTTGTCTCCTTGTTTTGAGCCATCCACTTTAACGGAGCGTGATCCGTAACCATGTCAAAGTGCCTACCTAGCAGATAGTACCGAAGGGAATCTAGAGCCCACTTCACCGCTAAACACTCCTTTTCAACCGTGGCGTAATTTACCTCATGGGACTTCAACTTCCTGCTGAGGTAAATGACTGGGTGCTCTTCCCCGTTCCAGACCTGGGACAATACTGCTCCTAACCCCACATCTGACGCATCACTTTGTACGACAAAGTCTTTAGAGAAGTCGGGTGAGTACAACACTGGCTGGCTACATAAGGCTTGTTTCAAGAATTGGAACGCTGCCTCAGCCTCGGGGGTCCATTTAATCATGACCGACCCTTTCCCTTTCGTCAGGTTGGTTAGGGGCACAGCCTTAGAAGCAAAGTGGGGAATGAAGCGCCGATAATAACCCGCGATTCCCAGAAAGGCTCGTACCTGCTTCTTGCTGTTGGGACGTGGCCAACTCTGGATGGCCTCGACTTTGTTGAGTTGGGGTTTTATTACTCCCCTGCCAATGGTGTACCCAAGATATTTGGCCTCCTCCTGCCCAATGGTACACTTCTTGGGGTTAGCCGTAAACCCCGCTTCCCGGATAGAGTCTAGGACTGCTTGCACTTTTGGCAGATGTGAGGCCCAATCTGTGCTATGGACAATTACGTCATCCAGGTAAGCCGCAGCATACTTCCGATGGGGCCTCAGTATCTGGTCCATTTTCCGCTGGAATGTGGCCGGCGCATTCTGTAACCCGAACGGCATTCTCTTATATTGGAACGCCCCGTCTGGGGTTACAAATGCGGTTTTCTCTTTGGCCGACTTGGCCAGGGGAATTTGCCAATACCCTTTTGTGAGGTCAAGAGTCGTCATGTATCGGGCTGTTCCCAGCCGGTCGATCAACACATCTATACGTGGCATGGGGTAGGTGTCAAATTTTGTAACTTTGTTCAACTGACGAAAATCGTTACAAAATCGCCAGCTCCCATCCGGTTTAGGCACCAACACAATGGGACTAGACCAATCACTTTGGGACTCCTCTATCACCCCTAAGTTCAGCATTTTCTGTACTTCCTCCCGTATTGCCTCCCGTCGGGCCTCTGGGATCCGATAGGGTTTTAACTTCACCCTTTCACCGGGCGGGGTAATAATATCATGCTCTACCCCAGATGTTTGTCCCGGCAGCTCAGAGAACACCTCCTTGTTGCGAAGCACAAACTCCTTAACCTCCTGTTGTTGGGGTTGTGACAAGGTGGCTGCTATTCCAACCTCCGGAATCACGCAACCAGTTTGAGCTGGTGACCAAGTTTCTGCGACTAGGGACTCTCTATCCCTCCAGGCTTTCAACAGATTAACGTGATAGATCTGTTCGGGCTTTCGCCTTCCTGGTTGTCTGACCTTGTAATTCACTTCGCTCACTTTTTCCATTATCTCGTAGGGGCCTTGCCATTTGGCAAGGAATTTGCTTTCAACCGTAGGGACAAGTACCAATATCCTATCCCCCGGGGAAAAGGTACGGGTCTTGGCTCCACGGTTGTACACTCTCTGCTGTGCCAACTGCGCTTGGGCCAAATGTTCCTTCACGATGGGCATTACCTGTGCAATTCGATCTTGTATCAGGGCGACATGCTCAATCACACTCCTGTGGGGAGAACTCTCACTTTCCCAAGTTTCCTTGGCAATATCCAACAGCCCTCTTGGGTGTCTCCCATACAGTAACTCAAAGGGGGAGAATCCCGTAGAGGATTGGGGCACCTCCCTAATAGCAAACATCAAATAAGGAAGTAGACAGTCCCAATCCTTTCCATCTCTATCCACCACTTTCTTCAACATATGTTTTAGGGTTTTGTTGAATCTTTCAACCAGCCCATCGGTTTGGGGGTGATACACAGACGTACGCAATTGCGTCACTTTGAACAATTTACACAGCTCTTTCATAACCCGGGACATAAAGGGTGTACCTTGGTCCGTAAGCAGTTCTTTACAAATACCCACCCGGCTAAAAACAAGAGATAGCTCTTTGGCTATGGTTTTGGCCGAGGTATTTCGGAGAGGGATCGCTTCTGGATAACGGGTGGCATAGTCCATTATAACTAATATGTACTGGTGCCCCCTAGCGGACTTGATTATAGGACCTACCAAATCCATTGCGATCCTCTCAAACGGGACCTCAATGATGGGTAGAGGGACCAGCGGGCTACGGAAATGTGGCATCGGGGCCGACCTCTGACACACAGGGCAGGAGGAACAATAATTTTCTATGTCCTTCATCACCCCAGGCCAATAGAATCTCTGTAATACCCTCTCTCGGGTTTTCTCTGTCCCCAGATGACCTCCAAGAATGTGCCCATGGGCCAACTCCAACACCAACTTCCTGTAAGGTTTGGGCACCACAAGCTGCTCAACGGTTTCTTCTGCCTTTTTTGCCACCCGATACAGTAGGTCCTTCTCTATGCTGAAGTATGGGTAAGTGCAGGTATTATCTGGGTTCACTAACTCGCCATCTATTTCCACTACGTTTTCCCGTGCCTTTATTAGGGCGGGGTCTTTTAACTGTTCTGTGGCAAAATTTTCCCTGTGAACCTCAAGATCAGAAAACTCCACAGACGGTAGGTTTTCGTCTGAGGAGGTGGGCTCCTCTCCAGTTTCTTGAGTCTCGCCTGCCAATACTGACAAGGGAAATTCTGGAGAGTCCTCACCACTCTCAGAGGAGTTCTGGCTATCACCTTCCTGGTACATAGGGGCACCAGTGGGGGGCTCAGGATCATCCCACAGTTCCCAGAACTTCGGAAAATCCCTTCCCACAATGGCATCATGCGGTAATTGAGATACTAACCCCACTGGATGAGAGAGGGTACCTTTGGGGGTCTTGAAACACACTGTAGTCACTGGATACTCTCGGGTGTCCCCATGCACACAAATAACAGCTACCTTGCTATTCCCAGAGACCTCTGTTTTAACTAATTCAGCCTTTATCAGGGTCACAAGGCTACCTGAATCCAGTAATACCACAACATTTCTACCATTAATACACATTTTGCATAAATGTTTCTCAGTTCCCCGAATGGCAGTGCATGCGACTGTCGCACACAGCGACTGACGTCTGTCCGTCAGAAAGTCACATTGCATGGGTTCCTCCACAACCGGGCAATTTGCTGCAATATGTCCCGTTTGCCGGCAGCGGTAGCAAACAATCCTTTTGGCTGCCTCTTGAGCCCCCGACTTCCCAGGCTGTTCCCGCCAAACCCTGGGCAGAGCTCCCACCCTCTCACTCTCTCCACCCTCACCCCTTGGAATCATCTTATCCGCCCCTGGGGATGGTCTGGTCTTAGGGTGGAAAGTCCGAGAGTCTCTGGAAGAGGCCGTCAGGTTCTCTGCAGCCAAGTATCTCTCTACATGATCCACAAGTTTACCGGCCGTTTCTGGGTCTCCATGGCTTACCCACTTTTGAATGGCGGTAGGAAGAGCTCTCAAGAAACGATCCATCACAACACGTTCCACAATCTCCGGTGCGGACAAAGTCTCTGGCTGTAGCCACTTCCTGCTCAGGTGAATGAGATCATACATTTGAGACCTGGGGGATTTTCCAAGCTGGAAAGTCCAGTTATGCACACGCTGAGCCCGGACAGCCAGGGTGACACCCAGCCTTGCCAATATTTCAGCTTTTAGCATCACATAGTCTTTTGCTTGGTCAGGCTCTAGGTCATAGTAAGCTTTCTGCGATTCACCAGTTAACAGAGGAGCCACCAGTCCAGCCCACTGCTCCTCAGGCCACTTTTCTCTTTCAGCAGTCCTTTCAAATGTGGTCAAAAATACCTCTGGATCATCCTCTCCAGTCATTTTTGTCAATAAACGACTCACCCCAAAGGACGCGGTATTAGTGGGACGGCTTTCCTCACTGGTCTGCGGACGTTGCTGCATTACTGCTTCCATCTGTTGTTGTAGTCTCTGCTCTTGCTTCTGCAACAGGTCTATGAAGCGGGCCTCAGATTGCTGCTGGGCTTGTTGCTGGGCTGCGAAGCTCTTTTGCAAACCTGCATTTGTCTGCTGTTGATTGGCATTTGCTAGAGCCAGCTGTTTCAGTATCTCCTCCATGCTGGCTTAAAAAAAAACTGCCACTGGTTCTCCACCAACTGTGAGGGGGTTAGCTCGGTAGCGGGTGTGTGTGACCCCCTGGATGGGCTCCCCACACAAAAACAGGCCCAGCAGACGGAGGTTGTGGTTTTCAAGATCAAAAGGTGCGGTTTATTTCTCTATTTACAGTGACAAAAACACAGCAAAGCAAAAAGAAACATAAACAAAATAAATCCTGGTCAGCTTGACCTCTGACTAAACATGCAGGTTTCCCTAACTAACAACTGGGATCAGCCTAGTGCTGTCCTAGTCCCTAAGTCCCTGGTTTAGTAAATGTCCAAACAAATAGCCACACAGGCTTTGTCTCACCGCACAGGGGTTCACTCTCCCTAGACAGTCCACACAGGTCTGGTTCCAGGCATGAGCAAACACCTAATGAAGCTGGGAGTTTTTATAGAGGCCTTAAACGAGCTGACAAGCTTCAGCTGGTCTCATCAACTCCCTGCCTGCACGACGCCCAGCACTCTCCCTAGAGGTATGAATCATCCATGAGCCCACTAGCCTCAGCTGGGCTTCATCAACTCTCTCCCTAGTTGTATAAGTCGGCATAAAGCCTGAATCTGGGAGAAATATACCTACCCCCCTGGATGCAACCAGGTGACTTTACCTTCCTGCTGTCACAATATATATATATAGATATATATATATATAGATATATATATCTATATATATATTTTTTTTTATTAGCCAGCAGGAGGAGGCGGCCGCATGCCCTTGCAGTGAGTCTCAAAGCCTTAAAGCGGGATTCCACCCGCATTTTTTTTTTTAAGTCAGCAGCTACAAACACTGTAGCTGCTGACTTTTAATAAGGACACTTACCTGTCCTAGGCGCCCGTGATGTTGGCCCCCCGAGGTCGACCCCTTGATCCTGGCAGGTCCCGGCGCCGCCATCCTCACTAAGGGAAACAGGCAGTCAAGCCTTGCGGCTTCATTGCGCATGCGTGAGTCTCGCAGCGCTGTATGAATGGGCGGCTGCTATCTGGGATACACACAGTTCCCAGAAGGCAGCGCACCCCATTCCCCAGAAGACACCGTGAGGAGGACGAGGAAGAAGACCTGCCGAGGACTAGGAAGAGGCAGATTAGGAACATCCGCATAGCAACCGCATTTTCTGGTGAGTATTTATTTATTTTTTTATATATATTTTTTTTGCAGGATTTTTGTGTATTTTTTTTAGGTTGGAACTCCACTTTAAGCTTTCACAGTCCATTCTCAATCTATAGTGACTAATATAAACTAATCCAGGAGGTTAAAGTTCCATGCACATATATGATCCCCACTCATAAGCACTTAAAAAAAAACTGGTGGTGTCTGGTAGATACAGATAAGCACATGTGGTCCAGAGGAGGATTAATAAAGGTGTTGTCCAGGTGGACTGAACACAATCATCACCTGTATGCTATATATTCATTTTTATATTTAAAAGATAGCTTCCTCTACATCTCCCTCACACTTTAGACAATGGCACCAAGTTGATCCATAAAGTAGGGGAATTATACCATCCAAGTCCATAAGACATTCAAAGAACCATTAGCCGTATACTGCCCAACAATAATGTGGCAAATCCTCAAAGTAATAGTATGCACGGTGGAATAATACTTATTATTCCCAGCATTTGTATCTCTGGAAGAGACAGGACATATGTAAAGATAACTGTCTGACTGGTTCTGCAGGCTCAGACGGGCTGCATAATGTTGAACGCTATCTGATGTTGTACTCTCAAGATTAACATACTTTATTACATGTAATAAATGCTTATAATACATATTACTACTATCAATACTTAATGTTGCATTGTGATATACTGTAACAAGTGAAAAGAGCACCTTTGGTGATTTTGATGTTTTTAAGTTTAATATTGGGGCGTTTAATGTATTTAATAAATTTTTGGGAAATGTGCATCTGCTGGGTGGAGCATTGATATTTGGGTGTCTCATAAATATTATTCTTTACTTACCTATGGAGGAGGTTGCGTCAAATTCAGGGTCTCTGTAGGTAGTTTGTAAAATGTAAGTATACTGCAAAAATTAGGCAAACAATACATGTGGGGGGACAAAGGGGGGTGTCACAAGGGTACTCACCGAGGCCGAGATACTTGAGAGCAGTTCTCCCTTGCAACTAAGCGCACTCCACCCCTGGTGATGGTACAGAGTGCGAAGGGCACAAATAGGCACAAGGTACCAGCAGGCTTAGGCAGGGCTGCATGCAGATTAGTATGGAGTAGGAAGCCGTGCAGAACAGATGGACACTGGAGCCCAACGGTGTAGATGGATAGCGGAGTCCAACAGCTGGCCGAGGGTCAAACACAGAAGTCCGGTGGCACGTACCAAGTGCTGAGGATCATACACAGGAAACTGATAGCAAAGTCTATGAGCAGGCTGAGGGTCAAGCACAGGAGACTGGTAGCGTAATCTGTAAGCAAGCTGAGGGTCAAACACAGGAGATAGTAGCAGAGGTCAAAAAGGCAAGCCGAGGGTCAGGTGCAGGTGGAGATCAGAGGAGGTCAGGGTTATTCCGGGTCACAGCAGGTAATCAATCTCAGGAAGCAGGAACTCGGGTACAGGAAGCCGAAGACAAACCAGCAATTCCTCTGAGCACTTGTTCAGCTTTTATAGGCAGCCAGGAAGTCATGTGATGCATGCACTGAGTGTTTCTCTGACAGCTTCTCTCTAGGGATGAGCTTCGAGTTCGAGTCAAACCCATGTGCATTGCTGTGCATTGCTGGCTGATCATTATGTCTTAGGGGGTTTAGTACACGCCCCACCCTATATAAAGCTGCCTCCGTGGCGGCCTTGTGTAGTGTGTTGCGATGTTGGTTAAAGAGAGAGCTTACAGAGAGAGAGAGAGAGTGTAATTTATGTAGAGTTAGATAGAGCAGGCAGGCGAGTCAGTTAGCAGCAGTTACAGTGTGTAGAGGATATATATGCATCCTAGGTGTTGTATATATATTTATACACTGTATTCAGTTTAGCTAGATCCGTTCCTGTTATTCTCTATACTGTGACAGGCAGGCAGGTGATTGTGCTAGCTGCAGTCCGTGTTTCACTTAGTGTACTGCGTGTTTTGCATAGCGTTCACCTAAAGCTTACCTGAATACAGTTAGTGACTAATAGTGGTATTCTCATAATAAAACCACAGGCAGAGAGCTGCACGTATTTTCAGTTAGTGTACTGTGTCCTCTGCACAGTTTTCACCTAAAACTAACTGAAGACAATTGCTGCTTTTCTCATACTAATACCACAGCAGGTAGTTGATTCTGATAGCTGCATTATAATCAGTATAGATATAGATATGTAGCGGGGTATTGCTTTTAGGCCTCAGAGACTACAGTAACCACAATGCCACGGGACACCCAAGGTGCATTGCCCCGCGCAAGGACTGCTGGGGTGGGCTATTTAACTGGGGGGCGGGACTGAGTTCAGCCTCTTTGGACACCGCCCGCCCAGCAAGTGGAACTCCTGTGCGAGTCTGCTGTGTTACCAGGCCTGAAGCCTGGGTTTTTCTCCAAAGAGCCTTCCGTTTCACCTAGGAGCTTGCGGGACATCATCCGACTGCTGCTGTGCTGTTGCGAAGAGGACCGAAGACCCGGGTGTCGTGGGATCTGTGTACCGAGACACAGCAACGGAAGATACGGACACGGACTGGTCCGGTTGGGTGAGAGAGCACCTGCTCAGAGACAAACACAGGATCCCCTAGGCCAGATAACTGTTGTTCAGAATTAACTCTAGTGCTTGTAGTCATACACCGGAGAGACAGCGCCTTGAGTATCTAAGAGTCTCTAATACTTATCCTGTGTTCACCAAGTTCAAGACCCTTTTTCTCTTTGTGGATTATAACTTGTTTCTTCAAAAGTGCACCACCGTTTGCTAGCAAAGATTTTCCTCAACAGAACTTCTACATAGTACAGTCAGGCCTGACTTAGTAGCGTAGACATTTCTGGGCGCCATTTTTACCCACGAGGTAGAATAGCAGCAGCGGGGACTGTTAGTTCTTTTGTTATATTTGTCTGTTTGCAAAAGTACTCTTTTCGTTGCAGAGCTCTGCATGTGTTCATGTATACTTTTCTATGCTTAACCAACACTTTCAGTAAAAGTGCCAGGGTTAAGTACACTTGTGTTTGTGTCATTTACTGTGCAGAAGAGACGGTTATTGATAGCTATCGCTGTGTTTATTGCAGGATTGTGCCTCCGAGAGTTATAGGTTACACAATCCTGCCATCCCCTACTGACTGTGCCAGGAGAGGTTAGAGCCAATTGCTGGGGGTTGACAGCAGTGCATTACAGGGCCCAAACAAATCATTTCAGCGGTTACACGTGGGGGCTCGAGTCTGGGATTCCTGTATACTGCATGCTGCAATCAGAGCCTGCCAGAGGCACCGGCATGGACCCATTAGTAGTGACACAGTGGTACGCAACAGTTGGCGCCAACCCAACCATGGCGGTAGTTATTGAGCTCCCGGGAGAAAACTGTCCGGAAGAGGCGGTAAAGCGGCTGATGTTGTCACTGTCTTCGAGCCAAAAGGCATGGGTGATGGATTTAAAGTCAGATCCAGAGACCTCGTTTGCATACGCATTAGTGGAATGGAAAAATTGAATACCAGAGGACTTTAGAGGTCAGAACATACAGGCAATAGATAACCAGATATACCAATTGGCTCATACAGAGGCAGTGAAGGGAGAACCTCAGCAATCTCCCCTGCTATCACCTCCACCATCCTCTCCACCATTATCCCCTAAAGCAGAGAAGCCAAAAGAGAAGATAGCCTCAGGGACACCCCTGGCCACTATAGGGACTGAACTGTTGAATGCTCTGGGAGATTTTGTCACGAAGTCCCAGAAAAATAACACGGTACATGTAGAAGCCGAGTACCGGAAGCTCAGGATTTTCTCGGGGAAATAACCTGTCCCCCTGGGGGAGGAAGACTTTGACACCTGGATTGAGCAAGCAATGCAGGCTCTGGAAGGATGGGAAGTACCAGAGGGCCAGAAGAAGCAGCGCATAAGTGAGAGTTTGAAAGGCGCTGCTGCTGAAGCTGTAAAGAATCTTAGGTTCAGCAATTCTGCTTGTACTGATTATGATTATCTGACTATGTTACAGGAAGAATTTGGCCAGTTGGAAAAGGTGGCTGAGCTAGTATACCAATTTGAGCATACCCTTCAACAGCCGGGAGAAAGATTGTCTGAATATGTCAGAAGGTTAAATAAGATGCTCTGCCAAATTGTCCTAAAAAAGTGGATGCTGCCACAAGTCATAGATGCGACCAGGATGAAGCAGATCCTGAGGGGAGCATTGCATTCGGATCCAGTTTGGCTCCACCTGAAGACCTCTGAAGTAGTCATGTCTCTGAGTTACCCAGACCTTGTGCGGATCATAAGGGACGAAGAAGCTCTATTGAAGGACCAACAGACAGTTGAAAAAGCCACCCTTTCCGCCTCAGTGGGAGTCAGATCAGCAATAGCCTCTGAACAGGACTCAAAGTGGAGATTTTAAAGTCTCAGATGACCCAAGTGCTGGATCTTTTGACCTCCCTAATGGCTAAGAACTCAGGAGTCCTAAAAAAATAGGAAGTCAGGAAGGAACTGCAACAGAGTGCCTCAACGCCAGTCTCTCCGCGAGACAGGGGAGAGGCTATTTGTTTCAACTGTGGGTGAGTTGGCCACTTTGGGCGAGTGTGCCCCAGCCCAAGGAAGACCCGTGGCACCTATCACCAGCCGGCGGAAAACTCCAGAGGGCCCCGGTGAAGGAGTCAGCCGGGAGCCCATCATTTTCAGCAAGCTCCACTAAAATCCTCAAGCAAAAAGAGTCGAGGGAGAAGGAAAATCATGCCCTTCCCAAAATGCTAAATACCACCCGCCAAGAGTTAAAATTTCAAGACCTGCAAGGAGTCAATGCATACCAGGCCCAACAGGGATTAAGGTCCAGAAAAAGGTGGAAGAAGAAGAAAATACCTAAGGGAAAACCCACAAGTCCAAAGAAAGAAGCCCCCCCGAAGGGGTTTCCAGACAAATTGGTGGGACCCTCCCCTGTGGTTCCCATTCAAGTGGAGGGAGTTTACACAAGGGCCATCCTGGACACAGGGGCCCAAGTCACTCTTCTGTACCGTGACTTTTACCAAAAGCATGTGAGTCACTTGCTCTTACAGAAATTGGTAGATCTGGAAATATGGGGGATTGGCACCCATAGCTTCCCCTACGATGGCTATGTCTCAATCCGACTAGCCTTTGACCCCTCGATAGCCGGAAAGACAGAGGCCTTTGACACCCTGGCAGTAGTTTGCCCTCGCCCACCAGGGGCCAACAAGAGTTCCCTGATAATAGGGACCAATACTGACCTGGTCAGGAGATTACTGGCTCCCCTAGCACAGGAGCAGGGTAATTTGACTGCCAGGATCCACCCAATGTTGCGGTTAGCCTACCAACGATTGGTCCTGGAACAGAAGGCCCCAGAAGAGGGGGTAGGGAAAGTCTGGAGATTGGAGAAGGAGGAGAGAGTGTTACAGCCTGGTGAAATAACCTGTCTGAAGGCCACTGTGAAGCTCACATGGGAACAGCCTGGCCCCTTCATGATTCTGGAACCGGACCCCCTAGATACCCACCCAGGATCATCCCTGAGGTAGTCCTGCTGAGGGCTCTGAAGAAGGCCAATGGCCGGATACCAGTGAGCATCAGGAACATTACTGACTCGCCTGTGAAGATTCCGACCCGGATGCTGTTGGGCCAAGTAAACCCTGCTACCCCAGTGGCTCTGTCTGATCTGAAGAAGACTGAAGGAGGGGCACCCATGCTGGAGAAGCTCTGCCTGGAAAACACAACCCTACCACCGGTATGGAAGGAGAGAGCCAGGGCCCAGCTGACCAAGTGGAGGAAGATCTTCTCCAGAGATGAATTTGATGTGGGGTGTGCGAGGAGTGCCACACACAAGATCCGTCTGCAAGAAGACAAACCTTTCTTGGAGAGAGACCGGTGGGTCCCACTGGCCGATCTGGAGGATTTACGTGAGCAACTGGCAGAGCTTAAGAGAACTGGAGTTATCCAAGAGTCCAGAAGCCCATATGCCTCCCCTATTGTAGTAGTCAGGAAGAAGAATGGGTCACTGAGGCTCTGCATGGATTACAGGACTCTCAATAGGAGGACCATACCTGACCAATACACCACCCCCAGGATAGAGGATTCTCTGCAGAGTCTGTCTGGAGCCAAGTGGTTCAGTGTCATGGACCTGAAGAGTGGGTATTACCAGATCCCAATGCATCCAGAGGATAGAGAGAAGACGGCATTCATCACCCCAGTGGGATTCTATGAATTTACCGGATACCTCAAGGATTTTTGGGGGCTCCTGCCACTTTCCAGCGACTAATGGAGAAGACAGTGGGGGACATGAACCTCATCGAAGTCCTAGTGTATCTAGATGACATCATTGTCTTTGGGAGGACTCTGGAGGAACACGAGGAAAGACTGGAGAAAGTCCTGAAGAGACTTAGTGATGAGGGGCTTAAACTCTCAAGGGAGAAGTGCCAGTTCTACCAATCCTCAGTCCACTACCTGGGACACATAGTGTCTGAAAAAGGAGTGTCTACAGACCCTGACAAACTGGAGGCAGTCACCTCCTGGCCCCGACCGACTACAGTGACGGAGCTCAGATCTTTCCTGGGGTTCTGCTCCTATTATCGCAGGTTTGTGGAGGGATTTGCAAGAATTGCCAAACCTCTGAATGAGTTGCTGAAGACAGAAGGAGAGGAGGATTACACTGGCCCCAGGAAGCCAGGAGAATCAGTGGAAGACCAGTGGACTGAGAAGTGTGAAGAGGCCTTCACAATGTTGAAGAAAAGTCTGACCACCGCCCCCGTCTTGGCCTATGCAGACACCAAGAAGCCATACGAATTGCACGTGGATGCCAGTCATAATGGTCTGGGAGGCGTGCTGTATCAGGAGTATGAAGGACAGCTGAGACCAGTTGCCTATGTGAGTAGGAGTTTAACCCCAGCGGAAAATAATTACCTCACCCACAAATTGGAATTCTTAGCCTTAAAGTGGGCTGTAGACAAACTCAAAGACTACTTGTATGGAGCTGACTTTGTAGTGAAAACAGACAATAACCCACTCACTTACCTCTTTACCACAGCCAAGCTGGATGCCACTGGCCACCGTTGGTTGGCAGCCCTCTCTGGGTTCAACTTTAGCTTAAAGTATAGGCCTGGGACTGGAAACCGAGATGCTGATGCTTTGTCCAGAAGGTCTCATGCTCCCACTTGCAGGACAGAAGACTGGACCCAGGTGACCCCGGATGGGGTGCGGGCCTTGTGTCAGGGAGCACAGCTTCAAGCTAGTGGAGGATCCCGGGCTGAAGAAATTGGAGTTTCGGTGGTAGGAGTGCCCAAGTACTATTGTGATGTGACCCAGATTGGCGAAGACGACTCGCTGAAACTGTCCAAAAAGGATATAAGACGTGACCAGTTAGAAGATCCCTGGAGAAGATTGGCCTTGGAAACCCTGGAAGATCCGGATCCGGACAGGCTCTTGCATGATCCCTCCAAGGAATCCCGGTTAATACGCAAGGAATGGGACAGGTTGCAGGTGCATCAAGGGGTGGTCTACCGAAGGGGCCCCTCTGATGGCCTGGAAGACAAGTGGCAACTGTTCTTGTCGGAAAAACATGGAAATACTGTCTTAGTTGCCCTACACGACAATCATGGCCACCTAGGGGCAGAAAGAACCTTCCAGCTTATAAGGAGTAGATTCTACTGGCCCTGCATGCGAGCTGAAGTAGAGGAGCACTGTCACTCATGTGCTCGTTGTATACAGAGAAAGACACTGCCCCATCAAGCTGCCCCAATGGGCCACCTGCAAAGCCAAGGGCCCTTGGACTTGGTATGCATTGACTTCCTTTGTCTGGAACCTGACTTGAGTGGACATGGAAATGTTCTGGTGATAACCGACCATTTCACCCATTATGCCCAGGCCTTTCCAACTAAAGACCAGAAGGCCTCCACTGTAGCCAAGGTGCTTATGGAGAAGTACTTTGTGCATTACGGGTTACCTCAACGCCTTCACTCGGATCAAGGGGGGGACTTCGAAAGTCAACTGATACGGAAGTTACTGGACTCTTTGGGCATAAAGAAGACTCGCACCACCCCTTATCACCCTCAAGGTGATGCCCAACCGGAAAGGTTCAAGAGGACTTTGTTAAACATGTTGGGGACTCTGAATAGTGAGGAAAAACAGCATTGGGGCAAGCACATAGCTGCTATAGTGCATGCCTACAACAGCACGACCAGTGACGCCACAGGATATTCCCCATATAGACTGATGTTTGGCAGGGAAACAAGACTACCCGTAGACTTGGCCTTTGGCACCTCAATGGACCACACATCAGCTGCCTCACACAAGGGGTACGTGGACAGATTGCGGAAAAGCTTGAAGTTGGCGTATGAGAAGGCCCAATTGACTTCTGACCAGAGAGGAGCCCGGAATAAGCGGAACTTCGACCTTAGGGTCCGGATCCATTATCTGCAACCAGGAGACAGAGTGTTGCTGCGAAACCTAGGGGTCCCAGGAAAGCACAAGCTGGTAGACAGATGGAAGTCAGAGCCCTATGTGATCTGTAGGAAACTGCCTGGCTTACCAGTGTATCAGTTGAAGCCTGAAGGAAGAGCGGGGCCTCTGAAGACCTGGCACAGGAACCATCTTCTACCCCTTTCTGAGGCAGTCAGGATACCTCTGGCTCCGGATTCCCCTGAGCTACCTTCAACTCCCCGCACTCCAAGACCTAATACCAGGTCTCAAGCAACTCAGTTAAGGGAGGAGAAAATTACAGATCAAAGTGAAGATGAGGAGCTGGAGCTCAGCTGGCTATGGCCGTCTCAGGCACCTGAACCTCTGATGGTGGATCCCACACCCTTTGAATTCCTCCTAAGTGACACCTTGAACGCTGAAGCTGCTGAGTTCATTCCATCCAGTACACAGACTGAAGAATGGGAAGATGCTTTGGAGTCAGTCCCAGCTGAGGACCTGGGGAACTCACTGTACCTTTCTGCACCAGAGTTGGATGCCTTTGAAGCCACAAGTCCTCTGACACCTACCCCAATGGAGGCACCCATAGTGCCAGATGTTGTGACCCCCAGAGAACAAAGAGTGAAGAGAATTATTCGCCCTTCCAGGAAGTTGAATTACACTCAAATGGGAGAATGCTCTGAGGACACTGTGATAACTGCAAGAAGGACAATAGAAAGACCTGGCCCCTCAACTGTGCATTTGGTGGAGGGCAACCCCAGCTCACTCTCTGGCACAGTTAGGCAGGTTCCTCCCACTAGTATGACCTGTGGGCAGGAAAATCTCCCTCACCGAGCTTGGTGGGAGGTTCCCCTGCCCAGTTCTTTTGCTACTATAAATTGCATTGTTTGTACTTTATGTTGATTTTATCTTTGGGGACCAAAGATTTTAAGTGGGAGGAGTGTGTAGCGGGGTATTGCTTTTAGGCCTCAGAGACTACAGTACCCAGAATGCCACGGGACACCCAAGGTGCATTGCCCACGCGCAAGGACTGCTGGGGTGGGCTATTTAACTGGGGGGCGAAACTGAGTTTAGCCTCTTTGGACACAGCTCCCCCAGCAAGTGGAACTCCTGTTCGAGTCTGCTGTGTTACAAGGCCTGAAGCCTGGGTTTTTCTCTAAAGAGCCTTCCGTTTCACCTAGGAGCTTGCGGGACATCATCCGACTGCTGCTGTGCTGTTGCGAGGAGGACCGAAGACCCGGGTGTCATGGGATCTGTGTACCGAGACACAGCAACGGAAGATACGGACACGGACTGGTCCGGTTGGGTGAGAGAGCACCTGCGCAGAGACAAACACAGGATCCCCTAGGCCAGATAACTGTTGTTCAGAATTAACTCTAGTGCTTGTAGTCATACACCGGAGAGACAGCGCCTTGAGTATCTAGGAGTCTCTAAGACTTATCCTGTGTTCACCAAGTTCAAGACCCTTTTTCTCTTTGTGGATTATAACTTGTTTCTTCAAAAGTGCACCACCGTTTGCTAGCAAAGATTTTCCTCTACAGAACTTCTACATAGTACAGTCAGGCCTGATTTATTAGCGTAGACATTTCTGGGCGCCATTTTTACTCACGAGGTAGAATAGCAATAGCGGGGACTGTTAGTTATTTTATTATATCTGTCTGTTTGCAAAAGTACTCTTTTCATTGCAGGGCTCTGCATGTGTTCATGTATACTTTTCTATGCTCAACCAACACTCTCAGTAAAAGTGCCAGGGTTAAGTATTTGTGTTTGTGTCATTTACTGTGCAGAAGAGACGGTTATTGATGGCCATACCCTATGGCTGTGTTTATTGCAGGATTGTGCTTCAGAGAGTTATAGGTTACACAATCCTGCCATCCCCTACTGACTGTTCCAGGAGAGGTTAGAGCCAATTGCTGGGGGTTGACAGCAGTGCATTACAGGGCCCAAACAAATCATTTCAGCAGCTCTCTTAGTTGGGGGTATCGCTACAGATATATATATATATATATATATATATATATATATATACACACATCCCACCTTTGTGCAGCTACATCTCACTGCAGGCCATTAGTATGTCTGGAAGGCAAACAAGGAGAGGTAGACAGTCACTAGGCAATAAAAGAGGGCAAGCAGGCTCTGTGTCTAGAGGCAACAGTGCTGGTCATGGACACGGTGCATCTCATCAGCACGTGTCCGTGGGACACACTTGTCCTTCTTTTCGGCAGCTGGCCATGTTGAGCCGCAACATGCCCAAGACTTGGTAGAGTGGATGACCAAGCCGTCCTCATCCTCCTCATCCTCTCTCACCCAGGCTCAGGGTACTTTGTCTGGCAAAGCAGCTGCCAAAGCGGCCTCTTCCCTCGGCTCAATGGCATCAGTCACTCCTTCCCTAGCCCCACCATGTCCTCCTGAGGAGTCCCCCGAACTGTTTGACCACAGTGTTGGGTACATGCTCCAGGAGGATGCCCAGCGTTTTGAAGGCTCCGATGATGGAACCCAGCTAGAAGAAGGCAGTAACGTGAGCCCAGAGAGAGGGAGTAGTAACGTGAGCCCAGAGAGAGGGGGTGCCCAACAAGGACAGCTATCTGGCAGTCATGTTCCCCCAGCTGCAGCATACTGCCAGATTTGCTCCAGTGATGAGGAGGGAGGGGATGATGAGGTCACTGACTCCACGTGGGTGCCTGATAGGAGAGAGGAGGAGGAGGAGGAGGAACATCTCCAACGAGGCAGGATGCCCTCCAGGGGCCAGCTTAAGGGCAGCACACCAACTACATTACACCGCAGAGCTCCGCATGTGCCGGGCGCTGCTGTCTCTGTGCGTTATTTCAAAAGTTCTTTGGTGTGGGCCTTTTTTGAGACGTGTGCAGCAGATCACACCTTTGCTATTTGCAACATATGTCTGAAGCATATCTCGCATGGCCAAAACATCAGCCGCTTGGGCACCACATGCTTGACCAGACATATGTCGACCTGCCATGCAGTCCGTTGGCAAGCGTACAGAAAAGACCCACACCAAAGAACAAAGCAGACCTCTCCTTGCTCCTCATCAGCTGGGATCTCCAATCCCACTATACCTTCAGTCCTCTCAGAAACCTGCACTGAGAGGAATGAAGGTGTAGAATTAGGTGTGTCACTGCCAAGTACTTGCGGGCAATCTGCTATCGGTACACCAACGTCAGATTGTACCACGCAAATTTCCCTGCCCCAGCTGCTGCACCGCCGAAAGAAGTTCGCTCCCAGCCATCCACATGTCCGTTGGTTCAATGCTAGCTTGGCCCCTTCCGTGAGTTTGTAGAATGTGCGGTTCCTCAGTGGCAGATTCCCAAACGCCACTTTCTTGTCAAAGGCTTCTTGGGTATCCTGGGACCACTGAAAGCGATTCTGCTGGCGGGTTAACTGGGTGATGGGAGCGATGATGGATGAAAATCCCTTAATAAATCTTCTATAGAAGTTGGCGAAGCCTATGAACCTCTGCACTCCCTTTTTGTCTGCAGGGGCCGGCCATTCCTGGATTGGTCTGACTTTCTGTGGATCCATTGCGACCCCTTCGGTGGAAATGATGAATCCTAGGAACTGGACAACAGTTTTCTCGAACTCACATTTCTCTGCTTTAAGGTAAAGTTTGTGTTTTCTGAGGATTGTGAGAACCTTTCTTACATAAGTTTGGTGAAGTTCAATGGTGGCGGAAAAGTTAAGAATATCGTCCAGATATACAATTACAAAGTTATCAAGGTATTCACGAAAGATGTCGTTCACCAGATGTTGAAAGGTAGCCGGGGCATTGCATAGGCCAAACGGCATCACTAGGTATTCGAAGTGACCGAATCTGGACCTGAAGGCAGTCTTCCACTCATCGCCAGCACGAATCCGGATAAGATTGTAGGTGCCTCATAGGTCTAATTTAGAAAATATTTGGGCGGTTCGGAACTGCTGAAACAGTTCTGGAATAAGTGGAAGTGGGTACTGGTTCTTTATCATTATTTTATTGAGCTCCCTGTAGTCTATGCAAGGTCTTAGGGATCCGTCCTTCTTTTCGACAAAGAAAATACCGGCGCCAGCCGGTGAAGAGGACGGATGGATGAAGCCTTTCTCCAGATTCTCATCTATGTATACCCGAAGAGCTTCCAACTCAGTTTCAGATAGCGGAAATATACAACCAAAGGAAATTTCTGAGCAGGGTAAAAGTTCAATGGGACAGTCGTAAGATCGGTGAGTTGGCAAACAATCAGCTTTCTTTTTATCAAAAATGTCTCTGAATTTGAGGTACACAGGAGGAACATGCTGAAGGTTATCAGGTACTGGTTGTACAGTCAGGCAAGAGGCTGGAGCTGGAACAAAACAGTGTTGGGAGCAGTACAGAGGAGAAGGAGATCTTTTTATTAGTCCAGTTAATCTGAGGTTCATGAGCTTGCAACTATGGGAGCCCCAAGATGATGGGGAACATAGGGGAACAAATAATATCAAAGCATAAAAGCTCCTGGTGGCCAGAGTCTGTGATAGTAAGGATGGGTCTAGTCTCTTGTGTAACAGGTCCTGAACAGGGTAGGGACCCATCAGCTAGATGAACCAGGAGACTGTTTCTTGTTTTGAAGAGGAACATGCAGTCTTTGAGCCAATGATGCATCTAGGAAACAGCTGCAAGCGCCCAAATCAATTATGGCCAGTAGCCGGATTTCCTCTTCCGCTACTTGTAGAGAGACAGGAAGGGTAACATGAGTTTGGGTAGGACCAGCGACTTGATAGTTCATGACATATTGAGTGTGGGACTTACTGGGTCTCACGGGGCAATTGCGTAAGAAATGTCCTGCTACACCACAATACAGACACAGGTTGGCTTGCCATCTCCGCTGTCTCTCTTCAGGGGTGAGTGGAGATCAGACCATTTCTAGCTGCAAAGGTTCACTCTCTGGAGCAGAAACAACTGGAGGAGCCGGGAATGGAGGATGAATTGGAGAAGGCTTGGGCAGCACCCAGATGGATCGGGAGGATTGGAAACGCTCAGAGCCCCGCTCCCGCATGCGCCTGTCCAATTTAATGGCCAATTGAATTAAGGCTTCTAAAGTGGTAGGAGTCTCGACCCTAGCCAGTTCATCCTTAATAGCCTCGGAAAGACCCTGGCGGTATTGATATTTAAGGGCGGCCTCATTCCATCCTTTGTCAGCCGACCACTTATGGAACTCAGTCGTGTAGTCTTCCACTGGTCTTTTTCCCTGGCTCAGAGCGTGTAGAATGGTTTTGGCCGTGGCTGTACGCTGAGGATCATCATACAGTTGGGCCATAGATTCAAATAAAGTATCCATAGAATTTAATATGGGGCTCCTCTGCTCCATGAGACTATGGGCCCAGGCTTGCGGTTCTTCGGATAACAAAAAGATAATGAACCCCACTTTCACAATTTATGAGGAAAAAGTCCTGGGTTGGAGAGCCAGGTATAGCGAACAAGCATTCTTAAATGCTCTGAATTTCTTTTGGTTGCCATAAAATCGCTCTGGTGTGGGAACTCGCGGTTCAGGAACAGCCATCACGACAGCAGGGTTGGACTGAGCTTGAGAAGAGGAGGCCCCAGTAGAGGATGTTGAAGCTGTGGCGGCTGAAGTGGGCGACCCGGACAGATGCTGAAGACGACCTTCAATCTGGACATAACCCTCCTGTAACTTCTGAACTGCCTGCGTGAGGGCCATAACCTGTTGGTACAGGACCTCAAGTAGAGAACTCGCTCTGTCGGCCTCGGACATGGCTGGTTTGTACTGTCACATGGGTACTCACCAAGGCCGAGATACTTGAGAGCGGTTCTCCCTTGCGACTAAGCGCACTCCACCCCTGGTGATGGTACAGAGGGTGAAGGGCACAAAGAGGCACGAGGTACCAGCAGGCTTAGGCAGGGCTGCGTGCAGATCACTGTGGAGTAGGAAGCCATGCAGAACTGATGGACACTGGAGCCCAACGGTGCAAATGGATAGCGGAGTCCAACAGCTGGCCGAGGGTCAGACGCAGAAGTCCGGTGGCACGTACCAAGTGCTGAGGATCAGACACAGGAAACTGATAGCAAAGTCTATGAGCAGGCTGAGGGTCAAGCACAGGAGACTGGTAGCGTAATCTGTAAGCAGGCTGAGGGTAAAACACAGGAGATAGTAGCAGAGGTCCAAAAGGCAAGCCGAGGGTCAGGTGCAGGTGGAGATCAGAGGAGGTCAGGGTTAATCCGGGTTACAGCAGATAATCAATCACAGGAAATAGGAACTCAGGTACAGGAAGCTGAAGACAAACCAGCAATTCCTCTGAGCACTTGTTCAGCTTTTATAGGCAGCCAGGAAGTCATGTGATGCATGCACTGAGTGTTTCTCTGACAGCTTCTCGCTATCAACTTACTTTGCTGCCATCTAGTGTTCAAAGTATAATATGTTTTTTGTTTTTTTTTTATAATATGCTTCTCTGACAGGGAGACATAACACATCAAAATCATTTAAAATAAATTGTGAAGGTTTTTGTTTATCCAGATCATGGTATAGCTAGTATTTACTGGTCACAGTAAACTGAACTTGTTCTGTAATGTTGAAAACCTTTTGCCATTATCAAAGAAACTTCCTTAACTCATTTGATTAAAACAAAATACATACTTGAGTGGAGAAACATCTTAAACATTACAGAACAATTTTAACTGAATGACATCTCACAATATACCACAACAGTATAATTTTATTTAAAAAAAAACTCCACTTTTTATCTTCAAAATTAATTTATCAAGACCAGGTGACTTTAATCTGAGAGGATGTCATCAGTCTACTGCTGGCAGGAGGAGGCATTTCCTCAGTCTCCCTCCTTGACTATTTAGATTGCAACATGGTAACTTCGTAGTGAGTCACAAGGTGAAAAACTGCCCAAGGCCTGATCTGAAACAAACATGTGTGAACGCAGTAAGGAAATACACAGGCACCAGAATTTACATGACTATAGGACAGATTTACTAAAACTGGTGCACTCAGAATTTGGTGCAGCTGTGCACGGTAGCCAATCAGCTTCTAACCTCAGCTTGTTCAATTAAGTGTTGGCAATAAAACCTGGAAGCTGATTGGTTTCTATGCAGAAGTGAACCTGATTTTGCACTCCCCAGCTTTAGTAAATAAACTCCTATGTCAGCTCTGAACCAGAATCTAAGTGCAGGTAGGAGCTGATAATCCTGCTTAGAGCCTAAACAAAGATCCCTCAAAGGAAAGCAGATGAAGAGATTGTCACTGTGCAAACTGTGATCTCTCTCAGAGGTTGTAAAGCCCAACTTTGAGGACAAAAAAAAAAATACATGTTAAGCATAGGGGTTATAGGGGGCATAGCATAGGCTGTATTACTTCCTTTCTCATTCCAGCAGGCTACCTCAATCCAATGTGACCAGTCTACCACAACCTCTGATGCAAGCTGCACCTGGTCACAGGTGTACTCCTGCCTGCACCACGTATATTACAAGATCAATGAACTCTATGTGATGACGCTGAGGCACTGCTCACAGGCCTAAGCTGCAGGTGGGAAAGAACAGCGCTAGAGCATACTGGAGTGGGGAGCCGGGCAAGTAATGCAACCTCCTAGTCTTAATAAGTATTTTTTTTTGTTTTTGCCCAGAGTCAAGCTTTAAACATCACCTATGTACATGCACTTAATATTAAAAATATAACTTGGGAAGGATCCCCTATCATCCTAGCGAATGTATACTTTCCTAATAAAGCCCATATAACATTCTGTAATAAAATAATAAATGAACTTAAAAGGTTCGCTGATGGATGCATAATCCTGGGAGGAGATTTTAATATCCCCCTCTCCCCACTCCAGGACACATTAACAGGACACTCACATGTTTCCTATAAAATTCTAAAACAAATTCAATTACTACTACAATCCCTATCCCTGGTGGACTCATGGAGATCCACACACCCCACAGAACATGACTACACTTTCTCTCCCCCCCCCCCCCCACAAAAAATACTCAAGAATCGGCCTGATTTTTGTATCTCAAAGAGATCTGGTAAACCTTGTCAAGTCTTTTATTTAGAATTATAACCTTTTCAGATCATGCCTCCACGGCTGTCACTTTGAAACTCCAACCTCTTAAACAGACAACTTTCAACTGGAGACTCGATGCTGCCCTAATCACCGACCAAACAATACATGACGACATACATGACTCGATCAAAACCTATTTCGTGAATAATGCAGACTCAGACACAAACCCTCTCAACAATTGGGAAGCACATAAAAGTGTGATTAGGAGAATACTCATAAAATGGAGTGTGAGATGGAAAAAAGAGAGAGACAAGAAAATCAACACACTAGCAAACAAAATAGCTAGACTAGAAATACAACATAAACAATCCCTGGCAGCCATTGTAGAAAACAAACTTACACAAAGCAGGAGCTCCTTGAAACAAATACTAGACTTTAAACAGAAAAATCCCTGTTCTTCCGGAAAAATATATTTTATGAACATGGTGACAAGAGTGGGAAACACCTAGCCAGAGCCTTAAAAGATGCAACAACAGGAAATCATATCCATTCTATCCGCAACAAGGAAGGTACTCTTGAACACGACCCAGGGAAAATAGCAAAACTCTTCCACGAGTTTTACTCCAAACTATGCAACCTACCCCCTCTCCAACACAAACCACCCCATATTGCACACTGAAGGGAAGAGACAATCCAAAATGTTCTTAAAAACAGTAAAATCCCCTCATTAAACAAAGAAGACAAGAACAGTTTAGACGATCCCATTACTATTGAATTACTATTGAAGAACTACAGGCATCTATCAAATCATTGAAAGCGGGGAAAAGCCCAGGCCCAGATGGATTTACATCTCAATACTACAAAACCTACACACAACTCCTCTCCAAACCCCTCTTAAGTGCTTTCAACCATCTTGCAAAAACCAACAATGATTCAAACACCTTGCTAATGGCACATATAGCTGTTATCCCCAAACCTGAAAAAGACCATACAGAATGCGTAAATTTTAGGCCAATTTCTCTACTAAATGTTGACATCAAACTTTTAGCAAAAATCATAGCCAACCGAATAAAACCCCTTCTATCAAAAATTATAGGCCCAGAACAAGTTGGCTTTATGCCTGGTAGAGAAGCCAGAGATAATATAACCAAAACTTTAAACCTTATCCACTACTGCCATGGGTTAAAAATCAAGGGTCTTTTGCTGTCTACTGATGCCGAAAAGGCCTTTGATAGGGTCTCATGTGACTACATGTTCTCTACATGCTCACATATAGGCCTAGGTGAAAACATGTTAAATTGGATTAAAGCCCTTTACCAAAAACCACAAGCTAAAATAAAAATGAATACCATCCTGTCTGACCCGATAGACATATACAACGGTACCTAACAGGGCTGCCCTCTCTCGCCACTTCTCTTCATCCTAACCCTAGAACCCCTTATTAGGACTATTAATTTATCCCCAGATATACACGGTTTCAGAATAAGTACTAGAGAATACAAAATAGCTGCGTACGCAGGTGACCTTCTGTTTTTCATTACACAACCCCATATCTCAATACCCAATCTGAATTTTTTTTTCAAAACATTCGGTTTCATATCCAACTTCAAAGTCAACCAATCCAAATCAGAGGCTCTCAACCTCAACCTCCCCCCCGATGAACTAAACCTTTTAAAAGGCAATTATACCTTCAAATGGGAACAAAACACCCTCAAATACTGTACCTTGGAATTAAGCTAACGGACAAAATTGAGTCACTTTATTCAGGCAATTTCACTCCCTTACTAAACTCTATTACCAAAGACCTACAGAAATGGACTCCCAAGCTATTTTCGTGCTTTGGGAGGGCCTCAATTTTAAAAATGACAATCCTCCCAAGACGGTTATACTTCTTTAATGCTTTACCGATAGCAATTCAAAATGACTTTTTCTCCAGACTATTGAAACTACAAAGACGGTTCTTACGGGCAGACAAAAAACCATGAATAATCTCAGACTACTCACAATACCCAAAGACAAGGGGGGGATAGGGCTCCCAGATTTCAAAAAATACTATTTTGCTACTCACACCACTAGAATAATTGATTGGCATTGCCACAGCCAGGACAAAGACCGGGTTCATCTTGAACAACTACACAACAAGCAACAATTACAATATTACCCATGCACTATGCACTCTAAATCGACCAGATGCACAGAACATCCCCTAGTGAACACCACTTTAAACATTTGGCATAAAACTGACCCACTCCATAAATTGGCCTCAATCCCCGGACCATTAACACCAATCGCTAGACATGTGCACTGCCGAAAAAAAATGTTTTTTTCGTTTTCGTTTTTTTGCTTTTTTCGGAAATTTGGAAATTCGGGAAATTCAAAAAATTTGTTTTTTTTCGTTTTTGTTTTTTTTTTTGCTTCTTTTGGAATTTTGGAAATTTGGGAAATTCAAAAAATTCGTTTTTTTCGTTTCTTTGCTTTTTTCGGAAATTCGGGAAAATCGGAACTCCGAATTTTCGAATTTCCAAAAAAACGAATGAAATGAAAACGAAAAAAACAAATTTTAGATTTTCGAATTTTGCAAAACTCGAATTTTTGAATTTTCCAATTTTCTAATTTTCTAAATTCAGAATTTCGGAAATTCGAGAATTAGAAAATCCAAATTTCCGGAAATTAAAAATTTCGGAAATCCGAAAATCCGAAAATTCGGAAATTTGAAAATTCGGAAATCAGAAAATTTGAAAATCCGAAATCCGAAAATTCGTAAATTGAAAAATTCGTAAATTTGTAAATTCGAAATTTCGGAAATCCGAAAATTCGGAATTGAAAAATTCAGAAATTCGGAAATTTCGGAATTAACGAATTTCTCTAAATTTGTGAAAAACGAATTAGAAACTAAACAAATTGCACATGTCTACCAATCGCTAACAACCCAGATTTCCTACCTGGCCTAAACCAGAAAACACTCCCGACACCACATTGCACAGCAAAACATTTGGCCACTCATTGGAACCAAAGTTAAATCGCTAGAAACCTTTCAAACTGAATATGGTGATACATTTCCTGGCTTTTGGTTCTATGTACAACTAAGAGACTTTCCGCTCAATAGCCAGGGCCGTCTTTAATGCAGGGCAAAAGGGGCAGCTGCCCTGGGCCCTGTCATTGCTATAGGGCCCAAAGCAGCTGCCGCTTAAGCCCTGCGCTGCCCACAGTTTTCCCGGAGTAGCGGGTGCAGCCGACCCCCCCCTGCTCTCCCAAGTGGCGGCCACATTCATTATGACAGGAGAGCGGGACAGCTGCGGGCTTCATGTGTTTGAGCCCGCTCGAGTCATCTCGCTTCTCCCTGTCAGGAGCTGCGGACCGCAGTCATAGGGAATGACAGAGCATGAGCGGCGCTCCGTGTTCCTCCCACCCCCACTTCCACCTGGCATACCTGTGTAGCCCACAGCCGAGTGAAGTTTTCTGGCTCTGTGCTGGGTCTGATAGGCGGAGACTGTGTTGCACTGCTGTGTCATCAGGTAAGCAAGAACACTGTGTAGGGAAGAGGATTGATATGTGCAGAGAATTTCTGGTACAGAGGTAGAGGGGGGTACAGAGGTGAACACAAAGGTGGACAGGGGTACAGAGGAGGACATGGGGGGTACAGAGAAGAACACAGGTGGACGGGGGAACAGAGGAGGACATGGGGGGTAAACAGGTGAACACAGGTGGACGGGGGAACAGAGGTGGACATGGGGGGGTACAGAGAAGAACACAGGTGGACGGGGGAACAGAGGTGGACATGGGGGGGTACAGAGAAGAACACAGGTGGATGGGGGAATAGAGGTGGACATGGGGGGTACAGAGTAGAACACAGGTGGATGGGGAACAGAGGAGGACATGGGGGGTACAGAGGTAAACACAGAGGTGGACATGGGGGTACAGAGGTGGACATGGGGGGTACAGAGGTGAACAGAGATGGTGGACATGGGGGTACAGAGGTGAACACAGAGGTGGACATAGGGGGTACAGAGGTAAACACAGAGGAGGACATGGGGGAGTACAGAGGTGTACATGGCGGGTTTCAACTGGTGGACATGGGGGGTACAGAGGTAAACACAGAGGTGGACATAGGGGGTACAGAGGTAAACACAGAGGTGGACATGGGGGAGTACAGAGGTGTACATGGCGGGTACAAAGGTGGACATGGGGGGTACAGAGGTAAACACAGAGGTGGTCATGGGGGGTACAGAGGTGGACAGGGGTACAAAGGTGGACATGGGGATGTACAGAAGTGGACAGAGGTGGACGAAAGGATATAGAGGTGAACGTGGATGGGCGATACAGAAGTGAGCTGTGGATGGGGGGATACAGAGGTGAACATGGATGGGGGGGTGCTACAGAGGTGGACAGAAAGATATAGAGGTGAACGTGGAATGAGGGGGTACAGAGGTGGACTTGGGGGGATACAGAAGTGGACGGGGGTACAAAGGTGGACATGGGGGGTACAGAAGTGGATGGAAAGATATAGAGGTGAACATGGATGGGGGGGTACAGAGGTAGTCAGGGGATACAGAAGTGAGCTGTGGATGGAGGGGTACAGACGTGAATGTAGAATACAGATGTGAGCTGTGGATGAGGGAGCAGAAATAAGCAAAGTGATGTGCAGAGATGACCAATAGATGCTTACTTTGGGGGAGGGGGGGAGGATATGCAAGTACTGCCCCTTGTGCTGATTTATTCTGTGTCCTGTATGATACAAACACCTCAAAGTACACACTCCCAATCCCTGTGTGTCATTCTGGACTCCTATCTCCCCCCTTCCCCACATCATCTTTAACTCCCCCCCATCATCCTGGGCTTCCCTATCTTTCCCCCCAATCACTGGACTCCGCTATCTCCCCACCAATAATCCTGGACTCCTCTATCTCTTACCTCCATCATTATTATTATTATTATTATACAGGATTTGACCTAGGCACTAAGATCAGTGACGCCCAATGGGAAAAGGCATGTATCTTGGCACATAAGTGTTCATTAAGTACAAAATACCAAGAGATTTCTTATAAGATTCTCACGCAGTGGTACATGACTCCGCAGAAAGCCAGGAGGTGGTTCCACATGACTTCAGACACCTGTTGGTGTTGTAACAATGATATAGGTTCCTTTGTGCATATATGGTGGAAGTGTCCCCCAATCCTTGACTACTGGAAGGAAATCACGAAATGGATCAAACACATAACCGATACGAAAATAAACTTGAACGCAGCTACTGTATTTATCGGCGTATAACATGCACTTTTTTCCCCTTAAAATCAGGGGGAAATCGTGGGTGCGTGTTATACGCCGATACTACGTCAAATTCCCCTGCTGAAAACGAGCGAGAGGAGCGAGCGGAGCCGAAGCCGAAGTACAATCGGCTTTACTCGGCTCCTCTCGCAGTCCCGCCCATCTCTGACTGCGCCGCTGACATAGAGAAATCCGAGTGTACTTCGGCTAGTCTCGGCTCCTCTCGCAGTCCTGCCTGTGACTGTGAGCAGAGCCGAGTCTAGCCGAAGTACACTCGGCTTTCTCCGTCAGCGGCGCAGTCAGTGGAGATGGGCGGGACTGCGAGAGGAGCCGAGTCTAGCCGAAGTACACTCGGCCCCGCTCGCTCCTCTCCACAGAAATCGGCGCTAAATTTAAAAAAACGCCGGGACTGACACGATCGCAAAGGCACTGGGCAAGGCTGCAGATGGACAGAAGGACACTGGGCAAGGCTGCAGATGGACAGATGGACACTGGGCACGGCTGCAGATGGACAGATGGACACTGGGCAAGGCTGCAGATGGACAGATGGACACTGGGCACAGCTGCAGATGGACAGATGGACACTGGGCAAGGCTGCAGATGGACAGATGGACACTGGGCAAGGCTGCAGATGGACACTGGGCAAGGCTGCATGCTGCATTTAAATGTAAGTTTTTTTTCCTTGAATTCCCCTCCTAAAAGTTTTTTTCCTTAAAATTCCCTCCTAAACTTGGGGTGCGTGTTATACGCCGGTGCGTGTTATACGCCGATAAATACGGTACTTGTTTATTGCATATCAATTCCTTTACCTTAAGCAAATACAAAAAATCCCTCATCAGACATCTTTTAACTGCTGCAAAGACTCTCATACCCTTACATTGGAAATCCACTCACACCCCATCGGTCAAGGATTGGTTGGACAGAGTTAAATATATATACAAAATGGAAGAATTAATAGCGATGAAAGAAGAAAACAGTACTAGCTTTAATAAGATGTGGCAACCTTGGCTATTATTCACTTACTCTGCTGAATACAACTCTTTGCTGACCTAGAAATACATAGATATGATCCCTGCAATTAATCGACCAAGCACTATAGGTACCCCTTTTTAGATTGAAACTACATCAATTCCTGGATGTCAACATTGGAAATAGCTACAATGTCATTTACCCCTCCTCTAGTTTTTGGTACTTTTTGGGTTTATTTTATACCTCTTCTCCTCCTCTTATACCTTTACCTTTCCCCCATTCTTCCTACCCTCCCTTCCCCCTCCTCTCACCCCCTTTTAAATTAGAGTGAATTCTCGCTCTAAATATATAAATTGTACATTTTTCTTGATCATATATGCATTGTAATATTGTTAACAGACATTGTTCTCATGTTCCTTTTCATAAATGTACACTGTCAATTGTATACTACATTTTATTAAATAAAATTTCTTGATTGTGAAAAAATATATATATATATTGTGACCCTTGAATCCTGAGCCAATAGTTTTCCTACTCCATGTTAACTCCTTTTCCACTAAGAAATAGAAAGAAAATTACTATTATTTTACTTACTGAATGTTACAAGATCTTGCATTCCAGCTTTGTATAAACAATCAGTTTTTCCTACCATGGAAAACTGGTTCTTGCAAATCAACAAGATCCCTTTATCACCAACATTACTGGATCCCTTTATCACCCAAGATACACAGTAAAAAAGAGGCCACCATACAGTATACGATTTCTATCAAATATGGCAGCCTTGGGTAGACCATTTCCTTTGACCTGGTTTTGGCTCTTTACGCCTTGAACCTTGATGCCCCAGTTTGTATCCACGCTGTAAATTGTGGCCCTGACCTGATCGGAGCAGACAACCTCCCCTTCCTTTCTTCTCTCTTTTCTTCTTCTTTTCCTTCTGCCTTCTTCTTTTTATCTTGTATACTTCACGTGAAACTTGGGGTCTCCCCTTGAGTATATTTTATACAGTTAACCTGTTGGCATTATATTTCCTGATTGCTGGACTAATATTATGTGTGTTTTTGGAGGCTTTTTGCCAACGTCTTCCCCATTAACAACCTATTGTTGTATTACCTCTTTTCATTTCTTGGCATACCCTCTGGAGCACTTTGGTAAACTGGCAGTGTAGTCACGTTTTTTTGTCCTTTTTTTGGGTGGGGTTTGGGTTATCAACATTTTTTAGTTCCTCTAACATTTGTTCTTCTACTAACTCATTACCTTTTTTTTTTCTATTTTGATGGTTCCCCCATTCCATTCCTTAATTATCAATGTAATTATCTGCCTATTTTCTTACTTTAAATGCAATTGTATTTAAAAGGAATTGTTATATATCTGAAATTTAAAAATTAGGAACTTTTTGGAAGATTTCAAATAGATTTTAAAGCATTATATTTGTTTTGAATATACAAGTATAACAAGTGTTAGGAACATTCAGTACTTGTTGGCACATCTACTTTCAGAAAAAAACATTTTGATGTCAAAATTCTTCCAGGCTTAGGATTATTTGCTGACTAAAGCTGCTTTCCTTTCTAAACTATCTTATCTACTCGTGTTCTTATTACATGACAAGGACTGAAAACCTATGGCAATCAGTGATGCAGAAAAGCTGAAATTTATCATTAAATATGCCATCTCTTACACAATGGCATTCTGAATCTAGTTAATGCTGCTATTCCCTGTAAACCCTAAGCTACTGATTTAATGCAGCCAGCATGAGACACAACACAGTGGAAATAGTGGCTCTCATGGTATGCTGCATTACTAAATCTCAGCTATGATTCTGATATACATTACTGATTATTTCATAACACCTATCACCTGTTACTTTGCATAAATATTTCATACGCTTGTAAATGCAATAAATAATACTTTTACTATTCCTTCATTATTGAGGGAAGCAAGAAGTTTATTGCTTATAACTGTTTTTATTCATCATTCCAAATTTAAACATCTTATAAGTGTAGCCGTCTTTTGGGGTGTTATGAGAAATGGCTCTTGCCAAACAGGATATTGTGCTAAGCCTTTTGATAAATAAGAGAACCAGAACCTTTGCTAAGTGGAAGCGTGGGTTTGATAATAAAGTTGACAGTGCTACCACCCAGGACAGGGCCTCTGTGAAGAGAGTGTATTCTCTTCTTGGGAAATTAACCAGTAATCTAATGAAAGTAGTTGGAAGCAGAGGAACTACTGCAACTAGCATATAACATTAACCATAAGTATGTTGATGCACACAAGTAAGGAGATAATACAAGCTTTATATTAGAAAAGATTATTAATAGTACATACGTTCAATGTACACACATGTACTATCAGTAAAGGGCCTGATAGGAGTCCTGGTGGAACTGTGCACATATACCTGGGTGTATACAGTATTGTTATTAACCGCTTTGCGCCTGCACTAAAACCGAATGTGGGCTACAGTGCGGGCCTTAATTGCTGGGAGGCCATCATATGATGTCCTTCCGTGCGTGAGCGGCCTGCGTGCCTGGGCCGTCTTTAACCACTTCAGCCCCGGACCATTTTGCTGGTCAAGGACCAGGCCACTTTTTGCGATTCAGCACTGCGTCGCTTTAACTGACAATTGCGCGGGCCTGCGACGTGGCTCCCAAACAAAATTGACATCCTTTTTTTCCCACAAATAGAGGTTTATTTTGGTGGTATTTGATCACCTCTGCGGTTTTTATTTTTTGCGCTATAAACAAGAATAGAGCGACAATTTTGAAAAAAAAAAATGCAATATTTTTTTACTTTTTGCTATAATAAATATCCCCAAAAAATATATAAAAAAAAGTTTGTTTTTTTTCCTCAGTTTAGGCCGATACGTATTCTTCTACATATTTTTGTTAAAAAAATTGCAATAAGCGTTTCTTGATTGGTTTGCGCAAAAGTTATAGCGTCTACAAAATAGGGGATAGTTTTATGGCATTTTCATTAATAATTTTTATTTTTTTACTACTAATGGCGGCGATCAGCGATTTTTATCGTTACTGCGACATTATGGCGGACACATCGGACACTTTTGACACATTTTTGGGACCATTGTCATTTTTACAGCGTTCAGTGCTATAAAAATGCACTGATTACTGTGATAATGACACTGGCAGTGAAGGGGTTAACCTCTAGGTGGCGCTGTAGGGATTACGTGTGCCCTAGTGAGTGATCCTTAATGTAGGGGGGCGTGGCTTGGCATGACACGTCACTGATCGCTGTTCCCGATGACAGGGAACAGATGATCACTGACATGCCACTAGGAAGAACGGGGAAAGGTTTGTTTACACTTACCTCTCCCCGTTCTTCAGCTCTGTGACCCGATCGCGGGACACCGGTGGCGATCGGGTCCGCGGGTCCCGCGGGCACGGTCACTGAGCTTCGGACCGGGTCGCGAGCGCCTGCGGCGCCGCGCATGCGACCCACGACTGGAATCTTAAAGGGGATGTACCTGTACGCCCTTATGCCCAACCGTGCCATTCTGTCGACGTATATCGTCGTGCGGCGGTCCTTAAGTGGTTAATATTAATTGGACTCTGGGCAAACATTTCCCCCCCCCCCCATGCAATTTCGCTCTCCACCTGCTCTGAGACATACAATAAATAGCAACTAGACTCAGAATCAGTTTACTGAATCAGATCAGGCAGCGATTGTGATTGGTTGCCAAAGGTACAGTGTATCATTATTGCGTACTGACTGGCTGCTAGAGGTTTCAGCACGCATTATGGCTCACTGATTATTTGCTAGAGGTTACAGCACATGACTTCTGCTTGTTGATTAGTTGCTAGAGATTACTGTACATTAATATTGCTATCTGATTGGTTGCTTGAGGTTACTGGACATCCTTACCACCCACCAATTGGATGCTAGAGGTTACTGCACATTATTACTGCTCACTGGTTGGTTGCTAGAGGTTACTGCATATCCTTATCACTCAATGATTGGTTGCATGAGGTTAGTGCACAGCCTGCACACCATGGACTGGGGAGGTAAGGGGACCCATCAATAGACAGAAAACTCCTAGGGATCCTAGGGATCCTAGGACTCCTGGGATCAGAGGCAATGCTTGGGGAGGGGAATGAGATCAGTCGCAATGCTGGGGGGTTGATGGGATCAGTGGCAGTGGTGGGGGAATGGGATTAGTTAGTAGGCAGTACACTGTGGCAAACTCTGAATCATGTAGTGCAAATCTGGAAATCTTTGGCAAGTACAGTATATACTGTAGTGGGGGATTCTACACTAACCACCAATGTAATGGGGATTTTTCAATGACCACCAATGTGAGGGGGGATTTAATCTGACCAACAATGTGAGGGGGAATATGCACTGACCACCATGTTCATGCCACCCACCAATATAAAGAGGGATTTCTACACTGAAACCAATGTAATAGGAGCATTTACACCAACCACCAGTGTAAGGACTATACAATGACCTCAATGACCACCAATGTCAGGGGGGATTTAAACTGATTACGAATATAAAAGGAGATTTACACTTACCCGCCAGTGTAAGGGCAATTCTGCACTTTCCATCAATGTGAAGGAAAATGTACACTGATCACCAATGTAATGAAGAATACACATTGACAACCAATGTAATGGGGGGTTTTACATCAACAACCAATAAAGGAGATTTCTACACTGGCCACCAATGTAAGGGGAATTTACACTCGCCACTAATTTAAAGGGAGCTTCTACATGGACCACCAATGTAAGGGAGGATTTGAAACTGACCACAAATGCAAGTTTGGATTTTTTTTTTACCGATTACCAATAAAAAAGAGGAGTTTCTACACTGACCACTAATGTAATGGGGATTTACACTGACCACTAATGGAATATGAGCATTCACAGTAACCACCAATGTAAAGAGGGATTTACACTGACCGCCAATATAAGGGGGACCTTTATTGGTGGTCACTTCTTCCCATAGAGCTTAAAGGGACATTTTTTTTATTTTATTTTTCAAATGACTTTTTTTAAAAACATTTTAGTGTAAATATGAGATCTGAGGTATTTTGACAAAAATATTCCTCTAAAAGATTTAAGATCTTTGTGCAAAAAGAAGGATCTGTTAAAATAGAGTCATTCAGTCTTCAAGAGAAGGAAGTATATTTGAAGTAATAGATTAAACTATTTTATGTTTAGACCAAGGGCACATATACAGTATATGGAAGCTGAAGATGAGTTGGCTACTAGCACAGGGGAGCCAAAAAATAGTCCATGCATGAAGGTGAGAATAAAATCTATATTCTCTGGCACTTATATTTAAAGCCCTCCAGGCATCAATAAGCTAGTGTGATCAAGATAGTCTTCTTAAGCCACGTACATACGATCAGTTTTACTGATGAAAACAGTCCGATGGACTTTTTTCATCAGACAAACCGATCGTGTATGGGCCCCATCTGTCTTTTTTCCATGGGTGAGAAAAAATAGAACATGTTTTAAATTTATCTGATGGGCAAAAAAACAATAGCAAATTCCGATCATCTGTGTGGAACTCCATTGGACAAAAAACCCACGCATGCTCAGAATCAAGTCAACGCATGCTCAGAAGCATTGAACTTAATTTTTCTCGGCTTGTTGGAGTGTTTTACGTCACGGCGTTATGGATGGTCGGATTTTTGACTGATCGTGTGTAGGCAAGACTGATGGAAGTCAGCTTCATCAGATTTCCGATGGAAAAATCCATCGGATTAGAATCCATAGGAAATCTGATCGTGTGTACAGGGCTTTACAGTTTTTAGGAAAGCCTTGGATGCACCTTCAACTCTGCTTCTACCCAGCTTGGGGTGAGCAACTAAGCTAAAGTCCCCACCACCCATCGGGTGCACTAAATGATATATGTCTAAAACCTCAAAAAAGATTAAAAAAAGGCCTGGGACTCATTAGGTTCATATCAATTGGCTATTGTTAATTCCCAGCTTTGTAAGGACCCTTGAATAACAATGAACCTACTATCTGAGTCTTTACAGACATGTCGAACATCAAACATTAAAAAATTTCTGCAAAAAAATGGCAACCCCATGAAGTTTGAATCCAAAAGTGGTAAAATAATGTTGTCTGTAAGATTTATCAAAAGATTTGGGATGGGTCGTTGACAAAAAATGTATCTCCTGGGGGAGTATGAGATCAGCGCCCAGCCATTTGTAAAAACAAAATGTTTGCAACTTTAGGTATGAGGTCCCCATGGATAAAAAAAAGAGAATAAAAAAATCAGAAAAAATTAACACAGGAATGAGAGTACTTCCCCCCAGTAAGGACTACTAGGAACTGTGGAATCCAAGCTGGAAAAAGCACAGAGAACATGGGGGTGACATTATGACATTGTGTTATAGTGGTGAACAATGAATTTGGAAATAGAGCATACAAGCAAGTTACCAGGAAGGCAAGTATAAAAGGATAATATATGGCTGGAATGGTATTGTATATACTATGAGACCATAAACAAAGTAAATAAAGAACAAACAAAACAACAAAGGAATCAGGGAGCATCTGACCCTCAGACCAAACTATTTGTTTGTGTGGACTAACTAGTCCAATGCTCCATACTGAGTCCAATCAGAATAGAAAGGGAATGGTAGAGAGGTATATTGAGTTTTAGAAAGAAAAAAAAAAAACTCTTCTCCAGCCAAAACACCCCACACCATTAGTCTAAGTGTATGGTGGTACAAATGTGGGTGCAAAAAGACTTAGCCATGTAGAAAGTGGTTTGTGAGATATTGTGCATACAGTTACCACTACTCTATAGCAGGCAATCCCAAAATAAAAGGTGATTATTCAGGAATTTCAAGGAAGGACCGACTGAAAGAGACTGACACACAGCAAGGGAGTCATACTTCATGTATCTGGAACAAATTCAAGCAGCCAAGTCCCTTAGATCCTGATGCATCCATCTGTGGTCCTGACATGGAGATGGAATAGCCCAAATTGGAGATGGGCGAGGAGTTGAGGGTACAATTGGAACAGCTTCAGGGTCAAGAAGGCTCAATTTGTTCAATAGTTCCTTCCTTTATGGAACGTACCATTGTGGGGCACAATCAGACAGAAACCCCCATCTATAATGAAGTCTGGTAGATTGTAGTGATTTCTTTCATTTTGCATGTTTTCTTCAGAGTAGCTGGGGATACACCTGGAAAAAGTTGTATTTAAACCCTATCCAACTCAATGTTACACATATTTCTTAAAGAGCGTAGGATTTCTTCCAGGAAATCCTTAAGGCACAGAACTATATCCCTTGGAGGATTACCCAGTTGTGGTTTGGGGCATAGGGCTTTGTGAATCCTATCGCAAGTGAAAAAAGAGGAAAGGACATATGGAAGCAGAGATTGGAACTGTTTTGAAACTGCACACAGAAGATCTGTGACAGTCTTAGGGACTTTGCACACACAAATTGTTGCACCTATTTCTGTTACCTAAATCTTCCAGTTGAGCTTTGACTTGCAGAAAATTTTCAGAAAGGGTTTAATGATTCTTCCTGAGATCATTATAACTAAATTATGTTTGGTTTTAAGACTTCCAGCTCTGACGCCCAACGCAGCCAGCTCCTTTGTTAACGTGTTTGTGGTTTTATGACGTTCTATTTGAAATTTGTTAGCAAGCTTTTCACACATGGCTGCCGGCCTCTTATCTAAATCCGCTTTAGTAAGGTGAAGAGGGTACTCATGATCACCTGCCATAGTGGTTTCTGCATCAGACCCTTCCTGCATGTCTGGAGAGACGTGCCTTGCCATGGCACCATGTTGAGGCATCTTTCTGTGTTCTCAGGCTTCAAGTAAGTAAGCAATGCTTTTAGGTGCAGGCATGCACAATGAGTTTCCCAGGGGTGAGAAGTATAGGGGCTTTCAACTGGGGTGAGATGACCCGGAGGTGCCAGCTATAGTCTCAGTCACCCTCAAAGCTACTGCTAAAAGCGGCCGTCCCACATTGCACCACACATGAGCCCCCCAAGGTCTGTTTGTAATTTATTCATTAGAACATTATTCTACTACATAGCTTGTTTTTCGGGTAAAACTGGGCCTATACTGTATGTGTATTGTAATCTCTTTATGTCCACACTGCTGGACTTCAAGTTAATAAAATAAGCTCATGACTGCAGCTGTGCTACTAAAGTATCGCCTAAGAATAATTTGGGTATCATAGGTTTTCGCTATTTCAAGAGCAAGAGCAATTTTAGTTTTGACATGTTTTGTATCTATTTACTCAGTGCATGCCCTTACTTTATATTTTACCAACATGGGTATTATACTTTATTTGTGTGCTCAGAAATGTATTTTACGGTTTAGTTTTTTTTGCCGAAAATATAGATTTGATAAACATTTGTGCAAATATCAAGTGACAGAAAAAATTGCAACTACCACAATTTTATTCTACGGGTCCTATGCTTTCAGAGAATATACAATTGTTTGCGGGTTCAAAAGTAATTTTCTAGCAAGAAAATACAGATTTTAACATGTGTGCGAAAAATGAAAAAAGTGGAGTATAAGACAAACACTCCTGTAAATTCAAGTTTCTGAGCAGATTTCAAAGGAAGAGCCCTCTTCAACAGAGTGGTTGAGCAGTGGGAGAGGTAAGTATTTACTCCTTTCTTATGCAGGGACAGATTTTTGTCTAAATCTATTTTCCCAAATGGGTCACTTTTAAGCTACTTGCATACTAGCCTGTGTGTGTCCAATCCTGGTGTGCCTTGGAGGCAGAGGTGCAGCATCCAGACTAGCTGCCTTCAGCCTATAACCTGTTAAAGCATACGTCCTTTTGCTTCAGGAATCACAGGTGCAGCATTCAACCCTGTTGCATGCAGTCTGCAACTTGTCAAAGTCTATGGCAGGCTGAAATCCATGGCATCTGGATAGGCCTGAAAGCTGTACCGAGTGGTCACAATCACAGCTGTATATGTACAGCAACATATGCCAAGAATACTGTGTTCACTAAATGCATCCAAAACTCTATACAGCTTGCAGCCCTATCCAGCAATGCCACAATTTCAGCCTGCCATAGTCTTGGACAGGCTGCAAGCTGCAGGGCTGTATGCTGCACCTGTGCATCCTGGGTACACTAAAAAGCCAAGTCTGGATGCACATGGGCTAAATGCTTAGTGTGAAAGTAGCCTTAAGTTTGTTGTAAACCTCTGGTATTAAATATGAACAAAGCACATAAATCTATAGTGTTTACTTGTCTCTCTACAAAGAGTGTAATTTCTCCCTGCAGTCTCCTTCCCCTGCTATCACCATGAGTCACTTCTGATAGATTTTCTCGACACCCTGAAATAAAAAGGTGACGGGTAGGAGAGCTCCACTACACAGCCTGTGATTCATATCCTCAACTCTGCATCATTTCTGTGTGCTGTAAGGAGGGGATGTGTCCCTTCCCTCCAATCCGCTCTCAGAACCCTTGTACAATGTGTAACATCAGCTCCCAGCCCCCTGCTTTGTGAATCTGTAAAAAATCTTTTTTTATTTCTGAATTTTACAGGGCTGTGGAGGACAAATAGCTGTTGATCACCTGAGGATAGTAATTTCTCTGGCTATACATAAGGGTCATTTTCAGTTTTGACTGTTGTGTTAAGTGAGGAAATTAGGAGTTAACCACTTTGGAACTGCCTACCCCATATATACTGTGGCAGGGTGGCCTGGCTTGTGCAAAATCATGTACCTGCTCGTGCTGTAATTGGACACAGCGGGAGCCAATTAGCACGTTTGGTGGCTGCCAGGTTCCACCAATCATTCACAGGAAAGGCAGAACGGCGGTCTGACTACGTAAACAAGGCAGATCGCCGTTCTGCCAGAGAGGAAAATGGAGATTTTGTGTTTCTGGATCTCTGTCTTCCTCCAGTCACAGCATTCCCCCACAGTTAGAAAGCACTCCCTAGGAGCGCACTTAACCCTTTGATCGCCCATGATGTTAACCCCTTCCCTGCCAGTGTCATTAGTACAGTGACAGTGCATTTTATTTAGCACTGATCACTGTATTGGTGTCACTGGTCCCCAAAAAGTGTTGCATAGTGTCAGATTTGTCCGCCGCAATCTCGCAGTCCTGCTAAAAATCACAGCCATTACTAGTAAAAACAATAATTAAAAAAGGCTATATAATAATATCCCATAGTTTGGAGATGCTATGACTTTTGCGCAAACCAATCAATATACGGTTATTGGGATCTTTTTACCAAAAACATGTAGCAAAATACATATTGGCCTAAACTGATGAATACATTTATTTCTTAAATTTTTTTAGTGGATGTTTTATAGCAGAAAGTAAAAAAAAATTATTTTTATTTCAAAATTGTTGATCTTTTTGGTTTATAGAGCAAAAAATTAAAACCGATCAGAGGGGATCAAATACCACCAAAAGAAAGCTCTATTTGTGAGACAAAAAGGACATCAATTTTATTTGGGTACAGTGTTGCACGACCGTGCAATTGTCAGTTAAAGCAACACAGTGCTGTATCGCAAAAAATGTCCTGGTCGGGAAGGGAGTAAAACCTTACGCAGCTGAATCAGTAAAGGTTTGTTGTAGGGATTACGTTACATGACAAAATTAAGGTAGGGTGAGAGTTTAAGATATAAAGGTAGATTTGCAAAAAAAATGACAAACATATTTTACTTACCTGCTCTGTGCAATGGTTTTGCACAGAGCAACCCAGCTCCTCCTCTTTCAGGGTCTACTGCCTCCCTTTCTCTGAGTGCCCCCATAGCAAGCCGCTTGCTGTTTGGCCTGTTTTGGCTTGATTTGTTCTTCTGTGTTTACCAAAGTATTTTTTTTTTAATTAATAAAAGGCAGTTCCAACCCATAAGTACATTTTTTATCATGGCCATATTAAAATGTGAATCTTTTTGCATCTTTGTTGTTTGACAATAGTTTATTAATGCTATTATTCTTCTATTTAATGTTGTAAAGATAATGTTTTAGGCTTCATCTGCTGCTTGTTAATTCACAATAGTATGATTTGTATCTATGAGTATGATAGAAAGAAGTAAAATAGTAAATGAAAAGAGCTGGTAATTAAACAATGTATATGAATTGCTTTGTCTAAAACACTGCATAAATTAGTTTAATTAGGAAACATTAATAGTAAAACAAAGAATATTCTCAAGCAACCAATTTATGCCACTGTAATCTTACACATTAATTCTTTGCAGCAAGAACATCCTCTTAGGCTGTTCTTTAATGTTTTTTAATTAAAAGATTAATAGATCTAATTTACTGTTTCTGTTGGACTTTTAAAAATATAATGTTTTTTTTATTATACAAAAAATGTTGTAAAGTATTTTTTTCTTAAGAAGAACAGTTCATTTTTGGTAGATATGGTAATTATGTACATAAAAAATAAAGTTTCTGGTTAAGGCATGTGCTTAAAAAGTTTGCCCTTACCCGTGTCAGCAAGGGTTAATGTCCAAATGAACAAGGCAAAAACTGAAAGCAAATGGGAAAACTGAAGTTCTTTTTCTTTTGCCTAAATTTCTGTCAGTTTTGGTGGCAGAAAAATGTATATGATTAGTCACAAATTAAAGTCTACTAACAAATTGAAAGGTATCACACTTGCACAAAATATAAGGTAAAAAAAAATGTGTTGAATGAAAAAACTAGACAAATGAGCGAGTAAGGCAGACAAACGGTACTTAGTGAAATGGGGGCCATTCACCAACATTGAACGCATACGTTATCACAGTCCTGTGACACATTTGCATAAATTACCACATGCAGTAAATTAAGTCCAATTCATAGAAAAAACATAACGATTATGCCGTATTTTACCGCAAAAAAATGTGACTGTAAAACTTTGAAAACTTGTAAGTCCAATTCACAAGCGGACCAGAGCTTAAAAAAGCATGCAATATTTACCACCAGGGTTTTTCTGGCAGTATAACATGCTGTTTTTTTTTTAAAGACAGCGTGGGGGTCCATGCTGGTTTTTGACAAATAGCTGGTTGCTAAGGAGCGGGCCGGGAAGCCAGCCGCCGCATCCTTAACAACAGATGACTCATCGGCTGTCAGAAGGTTACATGATGACTAAATGTAAAAAAAAATGCAAACAATTATAAATGGTGACAGCATGCCCCCCAATGCATACCAGGCCCACTGCAATCTTTTTTTTTTAAATGGCGTGGGGTCCCTCCCAAAGTCCATACCAGACCCTTATCTGAGCATACATCCCGGCAGGTCAGGAAAGGGGAAGGATGAGCAAGCCCCCCCTCCTCCCGAACCAAAACAGGCCACAAACCCTCAACATGGAGGGGTGGGTGCTTTGAGGTGGGGGGCTTGCCCCTCCACCCCAATGCACCTTGTCCTCATACCCACAACTGTGGCTTGAGGGGGTCTTCAGACAGGGGTCTTATAGGAATCTGGACCCCCTCATGTGAATGAGTATGGGGTACACCTACCCATTCACCAAAAAAGTGTCAAAAAGTAATAAAAACCTGGAGACAGGTTTTTGACAATTCCTTTATTAAAAAAAATAAAAAACAGTGCCCCCCAATGTAAATCCATCATCAATTACGCTACCTGTGCACTGCTGTCCCGAAAAATAAAAAAAATTCTCCCACCGTTCATGAAGGCTGTGCGCCTACTGCAGGCTCTGCCATTTGAAATCTCTTATATAGGTAAGGGGTGGGGCCACCTGGTTACATCACCTGGTGGTCCTGCCCTCTTGTGATGTCACAGACTGGTGCATGCTGTTGGTTGCAGAGCTCCCCTTGCCCCAGAGCACCCCCCCATGGTACCGTTCAGGAAGGGGTGACTCCATGCTGTTTTTTTCATAATTTTTAATTGTCTGCTTTTTTTTTTGCATTCAGCTGTCAGCGAGTTGAGTCATCCGTCAGCTGATGTGTCATTGTTAAGGATGTGGCGGCCGGCTTCTCGGCCGGCTCCTTTGCAACCCAGAATGCAAACAAATACTGCATCCGGAATTTAACGCAACATTCTTAATGAATTGAACACTTGTACAATTGTTACCGCATGCAGTATTTTACCGCATTTTATTAGCCGATATTTAACTTTACATTTTTTATTAAATATAGTGCATTTTGAATGTGGAAAAAGTCTTCCCAGTTGATTGAGCTGAGGTTGTTTGAACAGATTATGTACAAGTCATCCATTAGGGACACAGGGGCTCCGCTCCCCTATCCATGAGCCCGGCCCCCTAATCTACTATCGGGGCACCGGATGCATGGATTCCAATGGGGGGTTTAAGCACGTGATTAGAGCCAGGGGCTCTAATAGGCTTCAAAAAAGTCCCACCTAGTTGTGTGACAAAAGTGAATGATTATTCGCTATTTTCAAACTGATTCTCCTCCTGGCCCATCAGGAAGCGGGTCGTGAGACCCATTTCCTGATTGGCCAAAATTACAAGCGATCCCATTGGACCATGAAGAGGAGAGAGGAGGAGGAGACGTGGAGGCCGCCGGAGGAGATGCAGGAGATGAAGCTGCCGGAGGGAAGCGCTGCCTGTGGGTAAGGGCGGGGCTCATTGACTGACCGGGGGTAGGGGTGGGGTGGGTGCAGGTGACCCATTGTTTGCCGCCCCCCCCCCAAATATACCACCAGCCGCCACTGATGATGATGATGCTGTACTGCACTGGTGACAGACAGTATGTTAAACATTTTAGAAACATTGTGACAATTTTTTTGACAAAAAATTACAAAAAATTACAACTTCAAAAAACTTGCCATGCCTCTTACTAAATACCTTGGACTGTCTACTTTTCAAAAATGGCTCATATGGTGGATATTTGTCTTGTGCTGGTCTTTTTGGGCTTTGAGAAATGAGATAGACCATTAGTACATCAGGATTGATCAATGTTCAGATTTATATACCATAGTTTGTGGACTTAATAATATACACTGATTTGGGTTATTTTCAAATAAATTTAGCAGAATACATTTTGGCCTAAATTTATGAAGGAAGATTTAATATTTGCAAAAGCTTATAACAAAAATGAAGAAGAATTTGTTTTTTTAATCAATTTTTGCGCCTTTTTTATTTACTTAGAAAAAAAAAACAGTGATGATTAAATATCACCAAAAGAAAGCTCTACTTGAGTGAAAAAAATGTAGTTTGGGTACAGTGTTGCTTGACTGCGCAATTGTCATTCAAAATGTGACAGCGCTGAAAGCTGAAAATTGGCCTGGAAGGGGGTAAAAGTGTCTGGTATTCCAGAGGTTAAAGTGAACACAGTTTCACTGTATTTACATTCAGTTTTGCAAAGCATGCATACACTTTCCAAAGTGAAAATTCACAAATACTTAATTACATTTGTGTGAGTGACAGATGGTGTTGAGAGTCATAGGTGGGGGCCTTTTACATCATCAGTCACCCACATATAATACAATTTTATCATTTATATCCTGAAGATTTGACAACAATTTACAGCTTTAGCCATGCAACTCAACAATACCATAGGATGTAATTTAAACAAGTTGGCTCCACAAATTTTCACACCATCCATCATGTTCTTGGACACTTAATGTGCCTTGACACTCCAATAATGGGGCATGTTCTGAAACTCATCAGAAAAAGCAGCTTGGATAAGCTGTGACACATGCTCAGTATTAGGCTCGGTTCACACCTATGCAGTTGGCTTCTGATCGTTTCTGCAGTGCTTTTTTCTGTGCGTTTTGCATTTTTGCACATGCGATTTTGCAGTGATTTGCATTTTTTATGCATTTTTTTGGCCAATTTGTTGTTAGGCAGATAAAAAAATGCAAATTGCGGTAAAATTGCGACAAAATTGCGTCAAAAAACGCAGCTTCTCCGTTGAAGCTTTTCTGCAGCTTCTCCGTTGAAGTCTATTGGACCAAAAAAGCAAAAGTCTCTGACCCTTTCCAAAAACTCAGAGGCTGAAAAAAGCATACTGTAGATGTGAACGTGTCTCATAGGAAACCGTGTTAAATGAACTGTAGTACGTTTCAGTTAAAAGCACCAAAACAAACCCCACATAGATGTGAACTGAATTTAACAGAACAAACTAGTTCAATGTGACTATAGGCTACTAACTATGCTTGGAGAGAGATACAATTGTATATGGAAAATGTCAAAGCAGGTAGCTGGACTGTTGCTGCAAAGGCTAAACATGGTGATTAACTGAAAGTGGTATTAAACCCAAAACCAAACAATTTTATATATTGCAACTTACTAATCCTTAAATGTGGTGGCTGCATTTATCTTCTTTATTTAACCACTTGACCACTGGGCACTTAAACCCCCTTAATAACCAGACCAATTTTCAGCTTTCGGTGCTCTCACATTTTGAATGACAATTACTCAGTCATACAACACTGTACCCATATGAAATTTTTGTCCTTTTTTTCACACAAATAGAGCTTTCTTTTGGTGGTATTTAATCACTGTTGGGTTTTTAATTTTTTGCGCTATAAGAGAAAAAAGACTGAAAATTTTGTAAAAAATTTTTTTTTTTTCGTTTCTGTTATAAAATTTTGCAAATTACAATTTTTTCTTCATAAATTTTGGCCAAAATTTATACTGCTACATATCTTTGGTAAAAATAAGTATAAATTGGTGTATATTATTTGGTCTTTGCGAAAGTTATAGAGTCCACAAGCTATGGTGCCAATATCTGAAAATTGATCACACCTGAAGTACTGACGGCCTATCTCAATTCTTGAGACCCTAACATGCCAGAAAAGTACAAATACCCCCCAAATGACCCCTTTTTGGAAAGAAGACATTCCAAGGTATTCAGAAAGAGGCATTGTGAGTTTTTTGAAGTTGTCATTTTTTCCCACAATTCTTTGCAAAATCAAGATTTTTTTTTTCTCTTTTTTTTTTTCACAAAATTGTCATATTAGCAGGTTATTTCTCACACACAGCATATGCATTCCACAAATTACACCCCAAAACACATTCTGCTATTACTCCCGAGTATGGCGATACCACATGTGTGAGACTTTTACACAGCGTGGCCACATACAGAGGCCCAACATGCAGGGAGCACCTTCAGGCGTTCTGGAGCACCCAGGCCAATTCTGACATTTCTCTCCTACATGTAAAAATCATCATTTGTTTGCTAGAAAATTACATAGAACCCCAAAACATTATATATGTTTTTTTAGCAAAGACCTTAGAGAATATAATGGTGGTTGTTGCAACTTTTTATCTCGCACGATATTTGCACAGCAATTTTTTTAACGTGTTTTTTACGGAAAAAAAATGTTTTGTGCTTAAAAAAAAAAAAAAAAACAGTAAAGTTAGCCCAATGTTTTTGCATAATGTGAAAGATGAAGTTACGCCGAGTAAATAGATACCTAACATGTCGCCCTTAAAAATTGCACACACTCGTGGAATGGCGCCAAACTTCGCTAATTAAAAAATCCCCATAGGCGACGCTTTAAATATTTTTACTGGTTACATGTTTTGAGTTACAGAGGAGGTCTAGGGCCAAAATGATTGCTCTCGCTCTAACGTTCGCAGAGATACCTCACATGTGTGGTTTGAAAACCGTTTTCATATGTGGGCGGGACTTACGTATGCGTTCGCTTCTGTATGCGAGCTCACGGGGACAGGGGCGCTTTAAAAAAAAAAAAATATTCTTCATTTTACTTTATTTATTTTAGTTTGACATGTTTTTCCGCCCTAAACATTTTTTTGATCACTTTTATACCTATTACAAGGAACGTAAACATCCCTTGTAATAGGAATATGGCATGACAGGTCCTCTTTACAGTGAGATATGGGGGGGGGGGGGTGTCAATAAGACCCCACATCTCACCTCTAGGCTGGGAAGCCTGAAAAAAATACAAAAAAAAAAACAACAATCCTGGCTTTGATCGTAGCGGTGAGTCGGTAGAAGCACCGGAGGGCGGCGGGGGGGGGGACATCCCCTCTCGCCTCCCGTAAGAATGATCAAGCGGCGGAACAGCCGCTATGATTGTTCTTATGGTGTAGGGAATCGCCGGCTGAAAAAGCTAATATCTGAATGATGCCTGTAGCTGCTCCCATCATTCAGATATCCCCGCACAAAGTCAAGGACGTCATATGACGGCCGGAGGGCGGGAAGTGGTTATTGCAGAGTATTGCCGGGCATTGCGGAGTATTGCTGGGCATTGTGGAGTATTGACGGGCATTGCGGAGTATTGCCGGGCATTGCGGAGTATTGCCGAGCATTGCGGAGTATTGCGGACTATGGCAGGGTATTGCGGTGTATGGCAGGGTATTGCGGTGTATGGCAGGGTATTGCACGGGTATTGCACAGGGTATTGTGGAGGGTATTGCACAGGGTATTGTGGAGGGTATTGCAGAGTATTGTGGAGGGTATTGCAGAGTATTGTGGAGGGTATTGCAGAGTATTGTGGAGGGTATTGCAGAGTATTGTGGAGGGTATTGCAGAGTATTGTGGCGGGTATTGCAGAGTATTGTGCAGGGTATTGCAGAGTATTGCACCAGGGTGTTGGCAGGGTATTTTGCAGGGTATTGCAGAGTATTGTGCAGGGTATTGCAGAGTATTTTGCAGAGTATTGCGCAGGGTATTGCAGAGTATTTTGCAGGGTATTGCAGAGTATTTTGCAGGGTATTGCATAGTATTGTGCAGGGTATTGCAGAGTATTGTGCAGGGTATTGCAGAGTATTGCACCAGGGTATTGCAGAGTATTGCACCAGGGTATTGCAGAGTATTGCACCAGGGTATTGCAGAGTATTTCGCAGGGTATTGCAGAGTATTTCGCAGGGTATTGCAGAGTATTTCGCAGGGTATTGCAGAGTATTGCACCAGGGTATTGCAGAGTATTGCACCAGGGTATTGCAGAGTATTGCACCAGGGTATTGCAGAGTATTGCACCAGGGTATTTTGCAGAGTATTGGCAGGGTGTATTGCAGAGTATTGGCAGGGTATAGCACAGGGATGGCTGAGCAGGGATGGATGGATGGCTGGATCTGTGACTGCAATTGTCACAGATCCAGCCCACAGTGCTGCTGCTGCCATCCGCCATCCGCTCCCTCCCCCTCCCCTCTCACACTGTACCGATCGGTACAGAGAGGGGAGGGAGGAACCGGCGTCATTTGACGGAGCGATCACGTGGTAAACGGCCGCTATCAGCGGCGATTTACCGCGATTCGTGATCCGCGAGGACCCGGCGGTCACGGAGTTTCCCGTGTGCGCGCCCCAGGGGGCGCGCGGGAGCGCGATTCTGGGAGGACGTTATATAACGTCCTCCCAGAGTTAAGCAACCACCTTGTCGACGTTATTTGTCGGCAGGTGGTTGTTAAGTGGTTAAGGCTTTTTCCCTCTGTTTTCACCTGGCCATCTGGTCAGTAAATAGTATTAGCGTACCCCCACTCTGGATGAAGGAGCACAGGCACAGGTGACAGCAGCATTGGTAATCTTGGGGATGGTGGACATAAAATGTGTTAGCAGATTTACAGTAGATAAGCCGACAAATTGAAGCCAAACTCCAGCTCAGACCACTGTTACACAAGCAGTTACAGTAACAGTTTTTTCTTTTGGAATAAAGGTTTTACATGAATAAATAAAAGTTGATGATTGTAAGCGTCCCTGTCAGTGGTAAATAGTTTGTGTCAACACATATAACTGATATATTTGCAGGGGAGTTTGTTCTGTTAAAAAACAACAGACTTACTGGCCAAATCACCAGGTGAAAATATAAGAAAGCTTAAAATAGAAAAATAATGCAGCCATAACATCTAAGAATTAGTACTGTAGGCTACAATATAATAAATGTTTGATTTTGGGTTTAATACCACTTGAATTAGAGCAAAGGACCTAAGGCCCATACACACACACAATACAAAAATTGGAAGTAAAATTTTGTCTGACGAACGATCTGCTGATTTTCGGATCGTTAGAACGATGCTTTCGACAGCCGATTCCAGATTCGTCAGACAAAAGCTGGATGTGCAGACTATAGCATTTTTGGAGTACGTGAACTCCAATTTTCATTTAATTAGTACAGTTTTTGCACGAAAAAAAACTACTAACTATTTGCAAATTGTCGTTTGAAAAACACGAACGTAGTGACGTACTATGAGAGTATAAAGAGGAAGTTAATTTCTCAAGTACCACCCTTTGGGCCCCTCCTGCTAATTTTGTGTTAGTAGAAGTTTGGGGAGCGTTGATTTGCGATTCTCAGTACGGTGCTTTCGACAGCCAATTTCACTTTTTCATCAGACAAAAGCTGGATGTGCAGACTATAAAATTTTTGTCGGATGTGAACGCAACGTCTGATTTTCGGATGGTCAGTACAGAAATCGTCAGACAAAAGTCGAAAGTACAAACACGCATGCTCGGAATCAAGGAACGACCGGGAAGAGTTTGGTCTTGTAAACTACCGTTCGTAATCTAGAATTAACATTTGTGACGCGGCAATTGATGAAATGTCAAAATGCAGCGCACATTCTCATCTTCTTTAATGGGATAATAATGAAGATGCTTTGCTGGTAATACTGATGTAGTTATGCCAAACGTAGTTTAAAAGGCATTTGTTTTGTAGTGATATAAATAATATTAATATTACGGTTGTTGTTTGATTTTTTGGCAAAGTTACCACAGCACCATTATTCCTGAGTTTTTAAGATCAAAAATACAACTAGGGAAAGGGAATATCAGCGCTCGGCACCGGGAATATCACCGCTCCAGGTAGGTCAGACAAAGGTGAAACCTCTCCTCCAGTTTAGAAGCCACAGGCAATGCATATAGTCCAGAACTTCTTCCTATTTTATTGCTATATGCATTGCCAGCACCTGTGGCTTCTAAACTGGAGGAGAGGTTTCACTATTTTTAAAGATACAACTATGTTGGTGTCCCTTGTTAATTTTCCATTATGTTGTTTTTAATGTAACTGCCTACTCCCAAACTATCATTTGAAGAAAAACACATAGCCAAGTATTATTCTACACAATTTTTTTATTGTACAGAAAAAAAATCAACAGAAAGTAAATTAGAGATGCTATCTGCCATCCAAATAAAAATAACTTAACAAAAAAGTGTGAATTAACGCTCACCAAACTTCTACTAACATGAAATTAGCAGAAGGGGCCCAAAGGGTGGCGCTTGAGAAATTAACTTCCTCTTTATACTCTCGTAGTACGTCACTATGTTTGTGTTTGTCGAATGACAATTTGCGTATAGTTATTATACTAGACAAAATTCTGCATGCATGCTTTTGACAAAAATTAGACACTCAGTCGTACAACAATTGAAATATGTGTACAAGGCTTTAGAGAAAAGTAAATGAATAAAAATTGCACTTTATTTTTACCGGCAAAAGGTGAACTTAGCCTTTAAGCAATATTTGCTTATCCTCTAGTTCCGCTTTAAACAAAATTGACAACTATTCTTAAGCCCCGTACACACGGTCGGACTTTTATCGGACTTTTCCGTGTTTTTTTGTCCGAACGGAGTTGGTCGGTAACACCCATAGCATACACACGCTCTGACTTTTCTGCAAACTTTCCCAAAACTTTTTGCAACATCACGTGTTTTTTCTGCTCTTTTCTGCTCTTTACTGCCACCCTTTGGTCAATTTCTGCTATTTTTGGTTGATTTTAACATTAGTTGTTTTGTCCATCGGACAAAAGTCCGATGGTTTTCTGTACACACGGTCGGACTTTGCTCCATCAGACTTTTGTTGGGCAAAAGTTTGTCCGTTGGCAGACCCAACTTTTGTCCGATGAAAACAAGAAAAAAGCAAAAAAAGTTTGTCCGATGGAGCGTACACACGGTCGGATTGTTGGCCCAACTTGCTCAAAATGAAGTTTGTTGGCCAAAAGTCCGACCGTGTGTACGGGGCTTTAGATACATTATATTGTTCTTTTTATTTTTTATTTTTTTCTAATGAAACATATGCAGTACAAAATAGCAAGTGCAGCACCTGCACTAGAGTATGATGACTGGAGCATGCAGCCAATATATTTACCGTATATGAGAAGCTGTACATTAATATAACCTATGTACCTCTGTTACAATAGACTGGTGAAACATTACAGCTGAGATAGCTCTGGCTGCTTCATATATTCCAGTAAATGCTTTCAAATGACAGCCTCAGCAGATCAATCTAAAGTTATGTCCTGATGATTAAATCTGCTATGAACACAGGAAACACACATAAGATAAAGCAGTGTGTGAGATTAATAAAGTGAATTACTTCTATAAGAGCAGCCAGCGTAAATACGCCTGCACTCATTTAATGCTGAAGCAGCAGCCTTTAGCAGACAATGAATTAATTACAACGTACCTGCTAATATAAGGCAGTATTGCAAAAACGTATCAATTGATATTAGTTTCTGCTATATAATTATTTACCAGATGTTCTGTTTTGAGCTGCTACAGAAAGAGAAGTATCACTATTGGTCTTAATTAAGTATGCTTTTTTAACTATGTGTATACCTTGGATTTTTAAACTCTACATCCATCTTTAGGAATATAGCCCAAAGCATTCAACTGGACAAGCATACAAACAATTACCATACCATGGTCATGTATTTATGATTTAAGCTGAAAGTGCATTGCGTTGGAGTTAGGGTATGAGCAACTGCTACAAGGGATTGGGACAAGCCGTGCCCAAATAATTTATTAATTAAGTTAGATCCAATTAGATCAGATCAACTCATACAACATTGATATGTTCCTAAACAGAAAACATTGTTAATAAATAGACAGTTTAAACATTCTGGGCATTAGCCTTAACATTTTGATGAGGTAAACAAACATATCATTACATTTCCGCAGGCTACCTTTGCTTACGTATACATTTTTAATGTGACTGTTAAAAGGGTTGAACTCAAAAAATTACTTTGCTTTTGGCTGTGTCCCAAAGCCCTGTGGCAGAAACGTGGAATTAACTGGTTTTCTAATATATATTGGGCATTGCAGATAATGAGCAATGCCACAAAATCTGTGCCTTTTTGGCAATATAATACATTAACTTGTTTCATAAATAATATTTTCTGGGCTCCTTCTTTTGCAAGATATTTGCTGGCCAGTGGCCACACCGAAAAGTGCAGTTTTTGATCAAGCAATGTTCAACCACCTTGATACCAGGCACTTTCACCCCCTTCCTACCCAGGCCAATTTTGAACTTTCAGCACTGTCACACTTTTAATGATAATTCCACAGTCATGCAACACTGTACCAAAATAAATTGTTATTGTTTTTTTTAGATAGATATTCTTTTGGTGGCATTTAATCACCATTGGGGTTTTTATTTTTTGCTACATAAACAAAAAAAGTCCAACAATATGGAAAAAAAAGTTTTTTCTTAGTTTCTGTTATAAAATGTAATTTTGCAAATAAGTACATTTTTCTTCTTCACTGATGTGTGCTGATGAGGCTGCACTGATGGGCACTGATAACCTGCACTGATGGGTAGGCATGGGCCGAACCCCCCCCCCCATTTGGTTCGCACCAGAACATCTTGGACAGGGAAAATGTTCTATCGAAAATGCAAACCCTATTAAAATCTATGGGACACAAACATGAACAATCAAAAGTCCTCATTTTAAATTCTTACATGCAAGGTATTGCCATAAAAAGGGTATGGGGACCCTGGTACTGCCCTAGGGGACATGTATCAATGAAAGCATTTTTTTTTCTTAAAACTTTTGTTTTTAACCACTTGCCGACCGCACTATAGCCGAATGACGGCTACAGTGTGGCTTGATAACTCTGGGAGGGCGTACATTGACGTCCTCCCAAAATCCACCCCAGCCATACTCAGCCGTATCCAGTCATACTCGGCGATACCCAGCCATACTCAGCCGTACCCAGCCATACTCGGCCATACCCAGCCATATTCAGCCATACCGAGCTGTACTCAGCCATGCTCAGCCATACTCAGCGATACCCAGCCATATTCAGCCATCCCGAGCTGTACTCAGCCATGCTCAGCCATACTCAGCGATACCCAGCCATACTCAGCCGTACCCAGCCATACTCAGCCGTACCCAGCCATACCCAGCCATGCTCAGCAATACCCAGCCATACTTAGCCATACCCAGCCATGCTCAGCCATACTCGGCGATACCCAGCCATACTCAGCCGTACCCAGCCATACTCAGCTGTGCTCAGCCATACCCAGTCATGCTCAGTCATACTCGGCGATACCCAGCCATACTCAGCTGTACCCAGCCATACTCAGCCATACCCAGCCGTACCCAGCCATGCTCAGCCATACCCAGCCGTGCTCAGCCATACTCGGCCGTACTCGGCTTCTGTATGTGGCCAGGCTGTGAAAAAGTCTCCCACATGTATGGCGAATCTATTGGGCAGTACCCAATAGATTTACCATACTCAGGAGGAGTAGGAGAATCTATTTTGAGGTGTCATTTTTGGTATGTACATGTTATGTGTTAGAAATATTGTATAAATGGACAACTTTGTGTTAAAAAAATTGCGTTTTCATTTTCTTTCCACATTTTTCAAAAATGTGTAGAATAAAATAACATGTTCAAAAGACTCATTATGCCTCTCTTCTTTCGAAACTGGGGTCATTTTTGGGGTGTTTCCATTGTCCTGGTGCTCCAGGGCCTTCAAAAGTGTAAAGCCTCGTACACACGGTCGGACTTTCATCTGACTTTTCCGTGGATTTTTGTTCGAAGGGAGTTGGCCGTGAACGCCGATAGCATACACACGCTCTGACTTTTTCGGCAACAAACATGAACGTAGTGACGTTTCAACGTAGTGACGAGACTTCAAAAGAGGAAGTTCAATTCTCCGGAGTCACCCTTTGGGCTCCTTCTGCTAAGCGCGAGTTAGTAGAGGTTTGATGTGTGCTGATTCGCTGTTTTCAGTTTCGTGCAATTTTGTTTGTTTCTGAATGGCCGTTCGTTAACCCGCCATGTTGCGCAATCCTAGTAGAGAGCGTGCTATATTTGGGATTGGAGTTCTGGCTATATCTCTTTCCCGGTCCAGGTCCAGGAGTAGGAGGAGGACGGTTTGGACCAAAAATTGGTTGCTTCATTGTGATCAATTCAGTCATATGCCATTGCTCAGGGAGCTCAAGGAGAATAATCCTAATGATTTTAGGAACTCCGGATGTCGGACTCCTGCTTTCAGCATCTTTTATCCTTGCTGTTCCCCTATATTAGGAAGCAGGACACCTGTATGAGGACTGCGATTCCAGCAGAGCAAAGGCTCATAGCCACGTTGCGCTACTTGGCAACAGGGAGAAGTCTCCAGGATATTAAGTTTACAACTGGTATCTCTCGCCAGGCTCTTGGACTCATAATTCCTGATACATGTTGTGCTATAATTCAAGTCCTGCAGAAGGACTATATTCGGGTAAGTTTTTTAGGTAATCTCAAATTCTATCTACTTCATGTTTTCAAATGTTTTATTATGTATGTTTTCTTCCATCATTTACAGTAATCTAATTTGCTGCGAATGTCCATAATTATTTAAGGAGGAATGCTAGCAGCTACATTGGATCAGGGCCTACAGATGAGCCTTCTGGTTTTCAGCCAACTGAAGAGCCAGTGATGCCAGCTCTGGAAACTGGTCGTGCTGCTGTCTCCTCCCAGAATGCCCGTCTTGTCCGTGACCAGTACATGGAATATTTTGTGGGTAGTGGGGCAGTGCCTTGGCAGCAAAATGTAGTGGATAATATGTAAACTATATTTTCTTTATAAAAAAATATTCTTGGAACTACTGTTGTCTGTACTTATTATGTTAGCAAATGTCCTTATAATATAATTATTTACCAAAATTATTGTAAAACAAGCAGAAGTGGAATATTGTTGATCAAAATGTTGCCTTGAGCTATGTAGTGTATTATGTTGTGCTGTGGCTCTGCTACACACATTTTCAAGTACACTGTCAATGTAACTACACCAACTGAACAAATATACTGTTCTTGAGCATAGAAATAAGAAGCCACACATTGTTAATTCAAAATATATTTACTTCCAGCACATTCACATGTGCGTTTTTTATGGTTTTACAACAACCAACATCGTTATTTTTTTAGGAAGATTATTCTTTTGTTTATTATCAACTTTTAAGTCGCTAAACATGCATCTTTGAAAGCAGAGCAATACACATCGCCAACTCTGTAACTATAAAAATATAAACTTTTACATAAAAAGGCCATATGAGACATTTTTGATTTTATTCTCAACGTGAGAATATCTTGCCTTCCCCCTTTCCGAGACAAATGTTGAAGAGGCCTAAATGAAAAATTTCACTTATGATACCCTGCCTAAAATGTGATTACGTACAAACAGAATACTTAACAAAAGCCACTCAACACAGTGGTGGTTATTTACGAATGTAAAATCCACTTAGTACTACAAGTGCACTGCAAGTGCATTTGCTGGATATCTGAGGTGGACAAAGAGGAAAACAAAACTACATCATTTTAGCATGAACATGTTTGGTTGTTCCAATCAGCAGAGCTTCCCCTCATTCCCGATCTTCAACAAAGAATGAACAGCGAATGCACTTCCAAGTGCACTTTCAGTGTACTTGCAGTGCACTTGTATTGGCAAGTTGTTTTTCCTATCGTAAAAAAAAGACCACTGTGTCCACATGTGCTAGCTCACATCATAGGATATCAATGTTTTTGGGGTGCAACCCCTTACTCCAAAGTAAAGTTTTTGAGAGTAAGGATTTGATCCCCCGAAACACATACATTGATACCACATGATGGCAGCTAGCACATGTTGTCACAGTGGGGGTGTTTCACCCTAAAAATGTTTTGGGGAAACTACAAGTGCACTTGCCACTGCACTTCTAGTGACTAATTTTGTTTGTTTCTTTAAAAACACACTCTGTGTGTTTAGTTACATTTATAATCTCTATGGGGGCAAATGTTATTCTCAATTTTTTTAGAAAAATACATAAGTATGAAAAATATTTGATCAACTCTCCTTCTCCAGGTGCATTTTCAGGTCCTATTTTCTCTATTTGGAACTCTAGTCACAGGTGCAGTGTATATTTTTTTCTTTAAAAAAAATACATGATTTTGTGTATACTGCCTACACTGCCTTGTCCTCTACAATAAAGAAAAAAGGACATGGTCAAGCACCTGGAGAAGGTGGGTGGAGAAACAGTGACCTCAAAACTGAAAAGAAAACAGCTTGAAATTTTGAGGGAATTGTCATGCGATTTTACAGGACAAATCGCATGAAAAGTCACTGCATATGACATTGTTCATTGATACTATGAAATCGCACTAATTCAAAGGAAGTAGTGGGATTTATAAATATCAACAATCACAGCCTGTACTTCAAAGTATAGGAAAAACAATAAACCAACACCGGAGGCAACAATTAAAACGTAAATCAAAATAAAATTTTAAATTTGGCTAACAGGTCTACATAATCCTGGATACGCCTCAGAACACCAGTGGCAGCCTCCTTTATTTGTTCAAGTTCAGTCATTGCCTGCAGCATATCAGCAGTGATCCGACCAATTGTGCATCTTAGTAGTTCGTGGCCTTGGAAGAAGAGAAAACATAAAAATGGTAATGCAGGTTAAGTGGCTGAGGCCCTAAAAAGTGAATTATGGGCACATTCTTTTTCAAGCAAATTTCTTTAAATACTTACCTAGACAGTAAATTATTGTTTGTAACCTGCTTGCTCTTCAGACACCTACACTACTAGGAATGTACACACTGTAGCTACTCTGTAATCTTGGTCCTGGTTCCTGGTTCCAGTGTCTCCAAATTTTGGGGAGATAGCAACACTGTCAGCTCATTCCACCTCCTTCTACATGCTAATGTTCAATGATCTACATACTTTGCTCCTGTGTTGTTTGGGTGTTTGTTTATATTCCATCTAATCAATCCCTAGACATGTCTAGACATTTGAAGACAGATGTTAAAAATACTTACTGGGGCAAACAACAGGCTCCAATGAATCATCTTCGATTTTATGCACTACTCCACCCTCTGCATGTCTTGTGTCTGGGGATGTGATGACCAATGGAGGCTCTTTGCTGGGTCCAGCTCTCTGATCCCACTCCTCCAAATGTTGGAGCTGACCACACTCACGTTTCCCTAAAAATAAACAATTCAACATTCATGAAGCCACCCCAAATGTCTAATCTTTTGCTAGAATCCCTTTGGCTGAATTAGTAGACCAACCATGCACTATAGTGACAATGTTTGCTCCAGACTAGTGGACTACAACATGCGTACTATGCATTTTCTAAATTACAAAAATGCATTGTAAAGGGAAGATGATGTAATTTAAAATATTATTAAAAATGTCTATATGCCCACATTGAACAACTCATGCAGTTGACACCCAACACTCTTGTGTCCTATGGGATAGGGGATCTATGATGATCATTCTAGCAGGCGTGACTCTGTGTGACTGTGATCCCCAGGGCCGCTCCTCTACCCATGTCTGACCTGGAAATGCGTCATTAATGTGCAGTGATGATCTGCACAGCAAACATAAAGTGTTATTTACCCTTTAAAAGTTACGTCCTGAGCCAATGGCCTTTGTCCCACCTAGAAACACCCCTGTCGGAGGATACAATTTTTTTATTTGAGTGGTGACCAGTGGCGGTGCGTCCATAGTGGGCGCAGGAGCGCCGCCCCCTGTCGCTCCTGCGCCTGTCACTCACAACAACAATACATAGGTTCATGCATTGCATGAACCTATGTATTGTCACCTATGTATTGTCACCTATGTATTGTCACTGGTTGGTTTTTGAAGTGCCTATCAGAGGCAGCGGGCTTCCCAATTACAGCCTGAGGGCTGGAATTGGCTTCCAAATAGTTAACCAGAGGACGCACGGGGGTGCGTTCCCTGGTTAACACTGACAGGCATTTCAGCCAATCAGGTTCACCGGGTCTGGTTACCGGTAACCTGATTGGCTGAAGCGACATCGAGGGCGGGAGAAGACATCGAGGACGGAAGAAGGACGGAGCTGACCCGAGGAAGGTAAGTGCAGGGCTGGGGACAAAATGGCTGCATTTGGGGACAAAATGGCTGCATTTGAGGACAAAATGGCTGCATTTGGGGACAAAATGGCAGCATTTGAGGGGGCAAACTGGTGGCGTTTGGGCATTGTGGCTGCGTTTAATGGGCACAGTGGTGGCAATTGATGTTTTTTTTTTAAGTTTGTTTGCACCCCCTCCCCAAAAAAATTGGAGCACCAGACGCCACTGGTGGTGGCTTACGATTTGGGGATGATGCTGGCCCTGTTGTCTCCCCTGTTGGGGCCTGGCCAAGGGAAGCCTCCCTTTGTCCCCTCTGGTGGCTTGTCTGGTGTCTTTCTCTGTGCCTTTTTCCTGTGAAAATCATTACATACAGTACTTCTTCCTTCCCCCCCAAAAATACAAGTAAGCAAAACCTACTTCTATACATCTAATGAACAGACAGCTAATTCAAACATCAACATAATGACTACAGTCATGAATTAGGCTTACTTCTTTTAATAATGATGTGGTGAATGGAGTCCAACTGTTCTTTCTCTCAGTGTTTCAAATCTGACCATTGTTTGCTAATTTGATCTTTCGTTCGGTTGACCCCATATTCACGTTCCAATACCACCAGGACCTTCTCAAGAACATAGTCTTTATGGCTGTTGGGCCTATCATAGTTCTCCAGCTTGCAGTCATAATCATATTTGTCAAATATGCACACCATCTCCACCATCTCCCCCTTGCTCATGGGGGTGGCCTTGTGTTTGCGATAATCTCCACCACCGCGGGGCCTGTTCTTTTTTGTGGGTTCTGCCATCATGTTCTCCCTCACGAATGTTCCGCCGTGTATGTCGCATGCAGAATAAAGAATGTGGGCACGCCCCAGCGTCATGACGCACAGAGAGCGGAGTTTCACGCAGGCGCAGGGTATATAAATCCATAACGAGCGTTCAACGTACCGGACGCTGGAACGTAACCATATACTTGCTAAACAAAATCAAGCCGAAGGGATACCGAAAGAAAGGTACGTGACAACATTGTGACACTGTTGGTTAATGCCATATACTGCTTACATAAAGGCCTATATTGTAAGCAGGTTAGGAGCTAGAAGCAAAACATTATGGTTTGTCTTGTGTTCTTTCTTGCAGCCATCTGATATACTTGACCAAAAAATGAAGGGGAACGTATTAAATACACATGAATTCATGACAGAGTTTATAGAGCAATACAGGTCTCACTCCTGTCTGTGGCAGGTCAAACATAAGGACTATTCCAATAAAAATAAAAGGCAGGCAGCAATTGATCAACTGGTGGAATTGGCGCAGACTGTGTACCCCAGGGCAAACAAAACTATGATCAAGACCAAAATTGGGGGCCTCGGGAGCATGTACAACAGGGAGATAAAGAGGATCGAGGAATCCAAAAGATCGGGAGCAGCAGCAGAAGACGTTTATGTCCCAAAGCTGTGGTACTTCTCCAGCCTGCTATTTTTAAGGATAAAACTGTGCCACACAAGCATATCTCCACACTACCCTCCACATCAGCAGAGGCCACAGATACTGAGACTGATCCTACACAGGAAGAAGAGGAGGAGCTCAGCTTGAACCAGGTATAGCATTATAGAAAAGATTGTAAGAAAAATATACAATGATGTAAATGTGTTGTTATGATGGCTCCAAAATTAGTACATAAACAAAGTGATTTGCATATCAAATAGACAGAAGTGAAAAATAAAATTGTGGACAAGAATGAGAAATGCTGGAGTCATAATGATAGTCTTTGCTTTTTGGACACATTCAAGTTGTAAAAGTAATGAGCTGATAAATGTGTTTGGGATTGATGACTAAAAATGAAATGATGTTCCTTTTTCAGACACAGAAAAATTATAGCCAAGGAGAGGCCGGGCCCAGTAGCCAGACAACTGAGTGCAGAGTCCCTACCCTGCACCCTCCTACCAAAAGGGCCAGGAAGAGGCACCACCTGGATGAGGCCACAGCTGACTTTCTTACTAGGGCCACATCAGTAAATCACAACAGCACCTGATAGTGCTGAAGGGTTTGGCTGTTTCACAGCTAATAAGCTCCGGGAGGTGGACGAGGATCAAAGGGAGCTATGTGAGGGGATAATCATCCAGCTCCTCAGCAAGGCCAGGAAACGGGAGCTAACCCCTAAATCACATGTGTGTGATTTGGACCACACACCTCCTCAACAACAAGCCTTCCCACCCCATCCAACCTACCCACCCCAGCAAACCTACCCACCCCAGCAACCCCATCCACCCCAGCAACCCCACTCACCTCAGAAAGCTAACCCACCTCAGAAGCATGGGGGTCAGTGGCCACATCAGACCCTGGATCCCCAACAAGGCCAGTGGTCTGGGGAGTTTAGGGGCTACTAATTTAGATTTTTTGAAACAATATTTTTTTTAACATTTCTTGGTTATAGTTTTTGGAGGATCATTTGCATTTTTTATGTTAAAAATTTAATTTGGATGACAGAGAATATTTCTATTATTTATCTGATTTTTGTTCTGTTGTGAATGCACAAGAAACAAAATGGCCTCAGCTGATGTGGATCGAAGTGTGGAGAGCGATGTGCGTGGTTCAGTCTGGTATGACAAAAATAGCCTGGGGACAGATATGTCTTCTGCTGCTGCTCCCCATCTTTTGGAGTCCACGACCTTCTTGTGCTCCCTATTGTATGTACTCCTCAGGTTCCCAAGTTTGACCTTAACATAATTGATATATGCCCTGGGGTACAGAGGCTTCGCCAATTCCACCAGTTGATCTATTGCTGCCTTCTTGTTAATTTTTATATGCCATTCTTGTGCTTATTTTTATTTTAATAAAATTAATATATGGACTAAATTATTTGATTATTTTTACATTATAATTACAGTTTGGGAGTAGGCAGGTACATTTATAAAATAAATAGAGTAGTTGGTGGTTTGAGCCTAAAAAACATAGGGGATAATGGGGTTGTGCTAACTTGACCCACTAAATAATATCTAATATATATGGGTTATTCATAAAACAAAAACACAAATCCATAGGAAAGACGTTGTTTTTTACTCCGTCAGTATCACCAGCAAAGCAGCTTTTATTATTAGGCCATCATAAAGAAGAAGAAAATGTGCGCTGCATTTCTAGATTTCATAACTTGCCGCGTCGCAAATGTGATATCTTCATAATGAACGCTAGTTTTACAAGACAGAACGCTTCCGGATGTTCCTTGCTTCTGATCATGCGCGTTCGTACCTTGGACAAAAGTCCGATGTATTTCTGTACACACGGTCGGACTTTGCACCACCTGACTTTTGTTTCCAAAAAGTTTTTCCGTTTGCAGAGCGAACATTTGTCTGATGAAAACCGAAAAAGTTTGTCCGATGGAGCGTACACATGGTACACATGGTCAGATTTTTTTATAAACTTGCTCATTTTGAAGTTTGTTGGCAAAAAGTCCGACCGTGTGTACGGGCCTTAAGAGGTAGTCAGAAAAATTAGATGTGTAATTTATGCTTCAGAATGCCTGAAGGTGCTGTGTAAAAGTCTCACTCATGTGGTATCACCATACTCGGGAGGAATAGAAGAATGTGTAAGAATGTGTTTTGGGGTGTAATTTGTGGTATGCATATGCTGTGTGTGAGAAATAACCTGATAATATGACAATTTTGTGAAAAAAAAAAATCGTGATTTTGCAAAGAATTGTGGGAAAAAATTATAACTTCAAAAAACTCACCATGCCTCTTTCTAAATACCTTGGAATGTCTACTTTCCAAAAAGGGGTAATTTGGGGGGTATTTGTACTGTCCTGGCATGTTAGGGTCTCAAGAAATTAGTACTGTCAGTACTTCAGGTGTGATACATTTTCAGAGATTGGCACCATAGCTTGTTGACTCTATAACTTTCACAAAGACCAAATAATATACACCAATGTGGGTTATTTTTACCAAAGATATGTAGCAGTATAAATTTTGGCCAAAATGTATGAAGAAAAATTACTAATTTGCTAAATTTTATAACAGAAACAAAGAAAAATGCATTTATTTACAGAATTTTCAGTCTTTTTTCTTTTATAGCTCAAAAAATAAAAAACCCAGTGGTGATTAAATACCACCAAAAGAAAGCTCTATTTGTGGGAAAAGGGACAAAATGTCATATGGGTACAGTGTTGCATGACTGAGTAATTGTCATTCAAAATATGAGAGCACCGAAAGCTGAAAATGGGTCTAATTAGGAAGGGGGTTTAAAGTGGTTGTAAACCCACTTTTATTTTTTTTATTTTTTGGCCCACCTGCAAAAGAAAGGCATAATGAGCTATTATGACTAGCAGAATAGCTCATTATGTACCTTAGATCGGGGCCCCCGAAGCCATCCTCGTCCCTCTGTCCAGACATCACTGCGGCGATAGCCGGAATGTTACTTCCGGGTATCGCCGCACCAGCCAATCACAGCGTCGCCCCGGCGCTGTGATTGGCCGGAGCGGCGGAGACGTCACTCTGCGCATGCGCGCAGGAGGCGTCCCACTCGGCTACGCCCAGCGATTGCTGGGAAGTAGCCGAGTATGTGAATGGGATTAACCCCATAAATGCGCCGTTGTCTACGGCGCGCATGCGCCATAGACAGCGGCGCTTGTCATTTTAGTAAATATCTCCTAAACCGTGTAGGTTTAGGAGATATTTCTTGCACCTACAGGTAAGCCTTAATCTAGGCTTACCTGTAGATGCAAGTTGAAAAAGTGGGTTTACAACCACTTTAAGTGCCCAGTGGTCAAGTGGTTAAAGGAGCAGTGATTTTAATGATGCTTAAAGTGAAACAATAAAAATGAAAAATTCCTTTAAAATTTGCACCTGGGAGTCCCCTTAGTCTGCCTGTAAATTGGCTCATCTGTACAATGTATAAAACCTACTGCAACAAAACTGACATTTCTAAAGGAAAAAATGTAATTTAATACTTGCTTGCGACAATACAGATAGAAAAAAAAATTCAAAATCCATGCCCTTATCTGAGCATGCCCATTGAAGGCCAGGAAAGGGGTGCAAGTGAGCAGTCCCCCTCCTGAACCATACCAGGCCACATGCCTGCAACATGGGGGGTCTGTGCTTTGGGGGGCTCTGCCCCCCACTTCAAAGCACCTTGTCTCTGAGTTGATGGGGACAAGGGCCTTTTCCCGACAACCCTGGGCTGTGGGTTTGCGGGCAGGTGGATTATCAGAATCTGGAAGCCCCCTTCAACAAAGGGGATCCCCCAGGTTCCGACCTCCCTCCTATGTGAATGGGTATCAGGTACATTATACCCCTACCCATTCAACAAAAAAGTGTCAAAAAGTAAAAAAAAACACAAGAAACAGTTTTTGACAAGTCCTTTATTAAAAAAATAAAAATAAATAGTGTCCCTAATGTACATCCATCATCAATCACGACACCGGCCAGACCCAAAAAATAGAAAAAAAGAAGGAGGCCTCCCGCCGTCTGCCCACTCTGCGCTTTGACAGTTCTTTATATAGGCAAGGGGCAGGGCGAAAAAATATAAAATTGTGAAGGACGCCAACCATATGTGACTCTATGGGTGGGTGTATTGTGACAGCTGCCCCTTTGCCCTGGTTCACACTGGTGCGATTTCAGGTGCGACATGCGATTTCAAAATCGTACCTGAAGTCGCACCCCATGGATTTCAATGGAAATGTTCTAATTGGTGCGACACAAGACAATAGCGATTTCCAAAAGGTTTTTGTATTACTTTTTTGCGATTTCAGGTCGATTTAACATCCATAGAGTGCTATGTAAATCGACCTGAAATCGCAGTACTGTTTATATCAGTGCGATTTGGAGCAGTCTTTTTTTGGTGATGTCATTGCAGCTTCAGCTGATCGATCCCCTCCCCTAGCAGGTGTTTTCGTGAGGAGTTTGGAGCAGGACTTTTTTTTTAACCCTGCCAGCGCTGCTATGTGTATGAAAACAGCTGACCTGTCCCCTCCCCCCTAGAAGGGGTTACAGTGAGGAGTTTGGAGCAAGACGTTTTTTTTTTTTCACAGCCAGCGCTGCCATCTTTATTAAGTCACAAATCAGCTTGCTTTTCATTGGAATAAGTACAAGTCATACTATCTGCAAATCGCAAGTAGGCTCCAGAAATCGCAAACAAATACAAAAGAAATCGGAACAAAATCAGAAGTGACTGGGAAAGAAATCGGAGTGCCAAATCGCACTCAAAACATGAGATTTGTAAATCGCACCAGTGTGAACCAGGGCTTTAAATGTGAATCACACTATATTTAAATTTTAAAAAAAACAGTAAAGTAAGATGCTATTCCCATGTACAAAAATAAATGTGAACTATACCATAACTTACTGAAAATCCATTATTCAAACCATGCTCAAATTCTTAGTATTCATGGTAACATTATAACATGGCAACATGGTTACATGTGTCTGTTAAGCCCTGTTGTACACACGATCAGATTTCCTATGGATTTAAATCCGATGGATTTTTCCATCGGAATTCCGAGGAAGCTGACTTCCATCAGTCTTGCCTACACACCATCAGTCAAAAATCCGACCGTCCCAAACGCTGTGACGTAAAACACTCAGACGAGCCGAGAAAAATTAAGTTCAATGCTTCTGAGCATGCGTCGACTTGATTCTGAGCATGCGTTGGTTTTTTCTCTGATGGAGTTCCACACAGACGATCGGAATTTGCTATTGTTTTTTTTTTCCATCGGATAAATTTAAAACATGTTCTATTTTTTTCTCACCGATGGAAAAAAGACCGATGGGGCCCATACACGATCGGTTTGTCCGGTGACAAAAGTCCATTGGACTGTTTTCATCTGTAAAACCAATCGTGTGTACAGGGCATAACAATCTAAATGTAAATTTGACGTGCAGAAATACAAAAAATATAAATCATAAACTACACAATGGAATATAATGCTTTAACTGCCAATAAGACATGTCCCCAACAGACAGGTGCTCCACCACATGTGACAATGCAGATGCACTCACCAGAGCCCCATGGTCTCAAGGACGAGTATAGCCTTTTGTTAAACCAATTGAATCAGATACTGTGGTCAGATTTCCTCTAACAGTATCCACACACTTCTCCAATGATAGTAATCTCCCATAAAACGGTTAATACCAAATACCATAAAAGATAAATGACAGGATGATCGTGCAATACCGTTTATTAAAATGGGGTTGCTAAAATTATCTCTAAAAAATGTGCTTACATTAAAAGGTGCCCAGACCGGCACCAGCTTCACCAGCCTGCACAGTAATCTGGTAATCAGAATTCCGTTATCGGGATCCGCTTGCCCTGCCGCTACCTCCTGGAACACGATGTGCGTTACACCAAAAACCATATGTGACATCACTGGTTATCCACGGCAACAGGCAGCAACTCAACCTCTATGCCTTTTGCCATATAGGCATCATCAGTAAGTCTGTAGAGGTTGAGTTGTTGCCTGTCGCCGTGGATAACCAGTGACATTCTCCCTTTTTCAGAGCCAGACTGAGAGATGGCTGAACCCACACCATTGTCTGCCAGGAAAGGATGTGTGTGACAATGTCACCAATTTGCTGTCTGTCCTTTTGCAGGGAAAGTTCACACATGTGCCTTGCCTTGCATACATCCTCAGCTTGGTGGTGTAGCAGTTCCAAGTTGGATACCCTGACTTCCAGGATGTTTTGTGGTAGGCTATAAGAGTGTGTAGTTATTTCAGATGGTCACACTGAAATTCAGCAGCAACAGCAGCTGTCTGACAACCACTTGATATGTGATATGCCCATCTACTTTAACTCGACGTTGGCCACACTGCAGTGGCTGCATTTGCATTAGCAGACAATTTTTTTTTATTTGTGCAAATATGGTACTATACCTTCCTCTGAGGATCTGGAGTTTTTGTTACCACATTAGTGACTCCTAACTCAGGATGTGTGTGGCTTGTTATTACTATTCAAAGAGATGACCAGATTGGTGAGCTGTGACAAGGCAGGCATCAGAGCCGTTTTCCCTCTGGTGTTCTTGCTGGAGCAAACATGTGTGGTGTGGAGGCACAACAGCACAAGGAGAGGGAGGAAGTTCAGTTTGCCAACAGTGAAAAGGAGGTGTAGGCAGTCTTCCAGGGGTACATTTAATTTCTCTCAAACACCAGGACTTATACATTGTTGGGGTAAAATGGTTGACAACACTGTCGATGACCCAGGTTCCTCTGCCACCAAAATGTGCCATAGATGGGCTTATGCATGCTGCAGTGTCAACACAAGGACCGCAGGTTTTGGGCTATCAAGGAGGAGAACCATAATTGGTTGACCACCCTTTTCCTGGCAGCGGTCACACAAGCACAGGGATGAGCCGAACACCCCCCTGTTCGGTTCGCACCAGAACCTGCGAACAGACAGAATGTTCGCGCGAACTTTAGAACCCTATTAAATACAATGGACTCGAACGTTCAAAATCTAAAGTGCTAATTATAAAAGCTAATATGCAAGTTATTGTCCTAAAAAGTGTTTGGGGACCTGGGTCCTGCCCCAGGGGACATGTATCAATGCAAAAAAAGGTTTAAAAAATTGACGTTTTTACGGGAGCGGTGATTTTAATAATGCTTAAAATGAAAAAATAAAAGTGAAATATTCCTTTAAATTTCGTACCTGGGGGGTGTGTATGATATGCATGTAAAGTGGCGCATGTTTCCCGTGCTTAGAACTGTCCCTGCACAAAGTGTCATTTTTGAAGGAAAAAAAGTCATTTAAAACTCACTCACGGCTATTAATGAATTGTCGGCTTTTATCAATACATAGAAAAGTCATTGATAAAAAAAAGCGTGGGGGTTCCCCCAAATTCAATTACCAGGCCCTTTAGGTCTGGAATGGATATTAAGGGGAACCCCACCGCAAATTACAAAAAAAATGGCGTGCGGTTCCCCCTAAATATCCATACCAGGCCCTTGAGATCTGGCATGGATTTTAAGGGGAACTCCACCCCAAATTTAAAAAAAAAATGGCGTGGAGTCCCCCCAAAAATCCATACCAGACCCTTATCCGAGCACGTAACCTGGCCGGCCGCAGGGGAAGAGGGGGGACGAGAGAGCGGCCCCCCTCCCTCCTGAACCGTACCAGGCCACATGCCCTCAACATGGGGAGGATGTCCCCATGTTGATGGGGACAAGGGCCTCATCCCCACAACCCTTGCCCGGTGGTTGTGGGGGGTCTGCGGGCGGGGGGCTTATCGGAATCTGGAAGACCCCTGTAACAAAGGGGACCCCCAGATCCCGGCCCCCCCTATGTGAATTGGTAAGGGGTACATTGTACCCCTACCATTTCACGAAGAAAGCGTAAAAAAATGAAAAAAAAAAAACACACAAACACCTTGAAAAAGTCCTTTATTAAAAAAAAAAAAAAAAAACATTCCAGCGATGAAATCCAGTGTCCCGCGGCGATCCGATGTCCAGCGCTGTCCGTCATTGGTTTTGCCTGAGCGGACCTAATGGGGAACTTCCTCCTCAGTGTTTTAAATGTATAGACCCGCCCCTTCTAAAGTTCCCCATCAGGTCCGCTCAGCGGACCAGATGCGGAACATGAGAAGGTGCGGGTCTATACATGTATTACCAAAGTGAGAGAAGTTCCCCATCAGGTCCGCCCCCTTGGTATGTCAGACCCGCCTACGTCATTGGCTTGAGCGGGGAACTTCCTTCACTGTGTAATTTAAATTTCCCCGCTCAGGCCAATGACGTAGGCGGGGTCCGACATACCGAGGGGGCGGACCTGATGGGGAACTTCCTTCACTGCGTAATACATGTATAGAGTCTATAGCAGTGAAGGGGTCTCATCGCTGGAATGGTTTTTTTTTTTGTTTTTTTTTAATAAAGGACTTTTTCAAGGTGTTTCAAGGTGTGTGTGTTTTTTTTTACATTTTTTTACGCTTTCTTCGTGAAATGGTAGGGGTACAATGTACCCCTTACCAATTCACATGGGGGGGCAGGATCTGGGGGTCCCCTTTGTTAATGGGGTCTTCCAGATTCCGATAAGCCCCCCGCCCGCAGACCCCCACAACCACCGGGCAAGGGTTGTGGGGATGAGGCCCTTGTCCCCATCAACATGGGGACATCCTCCCCATGTTGAGGGCATGTGGCCTGGTACGGTTCAGGAGGGAGGGGGGGCGCTCTCTCGTCCCCCCCTTTTCCCCTGCGGCCGGCCAGGTTACGTGCTCGGATAAGGGTCTGGTATGGATTTTTGGGGGGACTCCACGCCATTTTTTTTTTATTTGGGGTGGAGTTCCCCTTAAAATCCATGCCAGATCTCAAGGGCCTGGTATGAATATTTAGGGGGAACTCCACGCCATTTTTTTTTAAATTTGCGGCGGGGTTCCCCTTAATATCCATTCCAGACCTAAAGGGCCTGGTAATTGAATTTGGGGGAACCCCCACGCTTTTTTTTTTTTATCAATGACTTTTGCATGTATTGCCGGGAGCCGACAATTCATTAATAGCCGCGAGTGAGTTTTAAATGACTTTTTTTCCTTCAAAAATGACACTTTGTGCAGGGACAGTTCTAAGCACGGGAAACATGCGCCACTTTACATGCATATCATACACACCCCCCAGGTACGAAATTTAAAGGAATATTTCACTTTTATTGTTTCACTTTAAGCATTATTAAAATCACTGCTCCCGAAAAAACTGCTGTTTAAAAAAAAATAGGATTTTTATAACAGCTTACCTGTAAAATCCTTTTCTTGGAGTACATCACGGGACACAGAGCGACATAGTCATTACTAATGGGTTATATAGTTACCGTCAGGTGCTGGCACTGGCAACTTCCAAAACCGGAAGTACCCTCCCCTATATAAGCCCCTCCCATCCGGGAGCACCTCAGTTTTGTAGCAAAGCAATAAGTGTCCCCAAAGAGGGGTGGGAGCTCTGTGTCCCGTGATGTACTCCAAGAAAAGGATTTTACAGGTAAGCTGTTATAAAAATCCTATTTTCTTTTTCGTACATCACGGGACACAGAGCGACATAGTCATTACTAATGGGATGTCCTAAAGCAATGCCAAATGAGGGGGGGGATACACCATATATAAGCTGAGCGCTATCAGACATGAGGATCTTTTGCGGCCTGCAACACACTGCGCCCAAAGGCGACATCCTCCTGACTTCTAACGTCCACCTGGTAGAACCTAGTAAACGTGTGTACCGAAGACCATGTTGCGGCCTTACAGATTTGAGCCAGGGAGGCCTGGTGATGCACTGCCCATGAAGTTCCAACTGCTCTCGTGGAGTGCGCCCTAACTTTGAACGGAGGCGGTCTACTTCTCAAGCTATAGGCTTGTATTATGACCTGTCGAATCCACTTGGCTAAAGTAGATTTTGACGCTGCCTGACCCTTTCTGGGGCCTTCCGGCAGAATAAACAAAGTATCCGTTCTGCGAATCTGAGCAGTGGCTTTTAGATAAGGTTTAACTGCTCCTACTACATCCAAAGAATGCAATAACTTTTCCTCTACCGAAGTAGGCTTGGGGAAAAAAGAAGGAAGAACCACATCTTGGTTCAAATGAAAACTCGATACCACCTTAGGAAGAAAGGCTGGATGAGGACGTAACACTACTCTGTCCTTATGGATAACCAGATATGGCTCCTTACAGGACATAGCTGCTAATTCCGATACTCTTTTAGCCGAACAAATGGCTACTAGAAAAATCAATTTCCTGGTGAGAAGCACCAAGGAAATATGCTGTAATGGTTCAAATGGTTGTTTCTGTAGAACCGACAGAACCAAGTTTAGATCCCATGGACATATGGGAATATTAACCGGAGGACTAATACGCATCACTCCTTGTATAAAGGCTTTGACTAATGAATGCGAAGCCAAGGGCCTTTGAAAAAATATTGACAAGGCCGAAATCTGACCCTTGATAGTACTCAAGGCAAGCTTCCTATCTACAGCCCACTGTAGGAAGTCCAGAAACCTACCTATTACGTACTTATGTGGATGCCATTTCTTGGCCTCACACCACGCGATGTACGCCTTCCAGATTCTATAGTAGATCTGCCTGGATACCGGCTTCCTGGCATTGATCATGGTAGATACCACAGCATTAGAGAGCCCTCTCTTTTTTAGAATGTGGGCTTCAATAGCCAGGCCGTCAAACCTAGGGCTGGTAAGGAAGGGTGGTATATCGGTCCTTGCGAAAGCCGGACGACGTGGGAGAGTCCAAGGACTCCCCACTGAAATTTTACAATCTCCGCGTACCACGCTCTTCGGGGCCACGCTGGAGCCACCGGAATCACTGGTTTCTTTTCTACCCTGATTCTGCGGAGTAATCGAGGTAACCATTGTGGCGGTGTGAATGCATATATCAGCTTGAACTGATCCCCAGGGAACACTAGGGCATCCGAGCCGCAAGCTAGGGGATCCCTTGTCCGAGAGACAAACCTATCCCCCTTTGCGTTGAATCTGGATGCTAGAAGATCTACATCCGATGTTCCCCACCGCTGACATATTGTCCAGAAAACCTCGGGGTGAAGGGACCCTTCCTCTGGGCCTAATTGCTGGCGACTTAGAAAGTCCGCCTTCCAATTCTCCACTCCTGGAATGAATACCGCAGATATGGCTGGGACATATTTTTCCTGCCCATTTCAGGATGTAATTTACTTCCCTCTGGGCTGCACGACTCCTGGTGCCCCCCTGATGATTGAATTCTGACAGGGGACCCTTGGAGTTTGGATGTCCATGCTACTAGGGCATACCGGGCTGCTCGTATCTCTAAGAGATTGATGGGCAGGGCCTTTTCTGCATCCGACCATCTGCCCTGGAGAGACTATTGCTCCAGTACTGCTCCCCAGCCTATAAGGCTGGCATCTGTAGTGACCACCTTCCAAGAAATCGGACTGAAGGATTTCCTTTTTTCCAGATTCTGGGGAACCCACCACCAACGGAGGCTCTTGCGAACGGAAGGGGACAAGGACATTGTAAGTCTAGGGCCTGAACTTTTTTGTTCCAGGCTGACAGTATGGCCCCTTGCAAATTCCTTGAATGGAATTGACCGTAGGGTACTGCTTCGAATGATGCCACCATTTTTCCCAGCAGCCTCATATACAGGCGTATGGACGGCTGTCTTTTTTGTACCCACTAAGTGGATCAAATCTTTCAAAGACAACACCTTTCCTCGAGGCAAGAATATTTTTCTCTGGCCTGAATCCAACCTTAGCCCCAAGTATTCCAGACTTTTGACTGGTTTTTAGGGCTGACTTGTCTCGGTTGATAATCCAACCGTGAGATTCCAGATACTTGATCGTCTTGTGAACGACCACGTCTAGTTTTTTCACTGAGTGGTCTATCAGCAACAAGTCATCCAGATATGCCATTATCATTACACCTTGTGTTCTTAGATTGGCCAATAAAGGGCCAGAATTTTTGTAAACACTCGTGGTGCTGTGGCCAAACCGAAGGGTAAGGCTCTGAACTGAAAATGGCGCCCTTCTACTGCAAAGCGTAGAAATTTTTGGTGGACTGGAAAGATGGGAATGTGCAAATAAGCATCTTTGATGTCGATCGTGGCTAACCAATCCTCCCCTTGTAGGGCAGTGGCCACCGATCGGATCGACTCCATCGGAAAGTCCTGATATACAGGAATTTGTATAGCCCTTTTTGAATTAATATGGGCCTCCCGTCCGCGTTTGCTTCGGGACTGTAAAGAGGTTTGAGTAAAACCCGAACCCTCATTCTTCCAGGGGAACTTCCATAATTACTCCTTGGAGCAATAGTTGTTCTAGTGCCAACAGGAGGGACTCTCTCTTCCGGGGATCCCTTGGCACGTTTGACCTTAAAAATGGGAAGGAGGAGAGTCTTTTAACTCCAAACTGTATCCCAAACCTACTGCGGAGAGCACCTATCTGTCTTGATCGTGTCCCGCCAGGTCTCCTTGCGAACAACTGGAGTCCTCCCCCCACCCGACTGAGTGGGGGCTTCAATGAATTTAACTTTGGGGGAGGTTTTGTACCTCCCCTGACCCAGGGTTTCTCATTACCCTGCTACTGTCCCTGTTTTTTACCCCCGGGATTTGACCGAGGAGGCCGTCGGAACTGTTACACAGCCGATGCCCCAGGGACTGGAGAAGCAGGCCCCTTAAAGAGGGACCTCTAACTCTGCTTTTAACCGGCAAGAGCGTATTTTTACCGCTGGAAATTTTCTGGATATATTTGTCCAGGTTTTCCCTGAATAAGCGTTCACCATGAAATGGGACGCTAACCAGCCATTCTTTACAGGGAGCTTCAGCAGACCAGTTTCTGAGCCATAGGAGCCTACGCATATGTCTATAGACAGCGTAAGGCGGGAGGCCTGATGGACTGAATCCTCTATGGCGTCAACCGCAAAGCCTAAGGCTCTAGGTAGATCAGCTAGGGCAAAGCCTGCTGATCTATCAAGTCCCTCAAGACCTGTTTCAACTGATCCTTCACTGCTTAGCAGACCCCAATAGCTGCTACTGCTGGTTGTATCACCAAGCAGATTTTCATAAGGACTCCAATCTTTTATCTATTGGGTTCTTGAACATTTGGACATTATCCACTGGACATGTCAGTGATTTATACATACAAGAGATGGCTGCGTCCACTGTAGGGACCTTCCATTTTTTTTTTTTTTTTGATGAACTTATCCTCCATGGGATAGACCACCGGAAATCTCTTGGGGGAATAAATATTTTCTCAGGACGTTCCCAATCCTGGTAAATGAGCCCTTTCAGTAAAGGGTGAAGTGGAAAAGAACAAACAGTCTGGGGGCTTCTAGCGACCCCAACGAGGATACAGTAGTGGTTGATGGTTCCGCAAGGTGCATTTTTAAATGCTGATCGGACCATGTTAGTCAGAGACTGAACCCATAATCTTTCAGCTTGAGATGCTGAGAAAAGGTTCCCCCACTGTTGATTCCTCTATAACAGAATCAACCTTATCCTGATCCCCTTCAGGCAGGTCGATCCCTGTATGGGACTGTTGCTCTGCTAACAGGCACTCTGAAGGAGGAGACGGAGATCGGGCGTGCTTTCCCTGACAGGGAGGCAGCGATAAATTTTGACAATCTCTCTCTAATCCTCCCAGAGCTGAGGAAAAAACCTCCTCTGTTACATACACAGGAGCAGGTGAACTGAGGACAGCCACAGTACCAAGTACCCCTGCGGGGTCTCTACGGTCACTTACCTCTGAACTTCAGGGGAGACTGGTGCAGCAAGAGTATGCCCAAGATCCTCAGAGCCCGATGAGACCCCCTTCGCTTCCTGGAAGATTCAGTTCCGGAGCTACTGGACGGCATATTCCTAAGCCTAAAGCTGAGGTATTCCAGCCGTAATACACCACTTTTACTGAGAATAGTCTAGCACAATTGCTGCTATATCACAGTTGGTGTCTACTAATGTGCCCTTCTAGGGGATGCCTGTATTAACCGCTTGCTGTATGCCTTTAAATGTTGCCAGCTCTGTCTCTGTACTTCATAGCCAGCTTACTGCAATAATGTGGCTTTTTAAAAACCTGCTGGGACGCCCGCACATGCGCAGAAGCGCTGCGGCGCGCACAGAGCGTCATCCCCCAGGCCCCGCCCCTTTTTCCGGCCACCTCTATATATAGAGGCGCGTGCACGCGCACGCGCGCGGCCACGTGCGCCTCGGCGCTAATTTTCAAACATGGAAACCAGGGACAGGAGCCAGGGCCCCCTTTGCCGCAGGCCGGGGGATAGACGAACACTGCAACATGGCAGAGGAAACAGTTTCCTGTAGGAGAACTCACCAGCTGCCTGGACTTTGCTCTCTGAGAAGAAACTAGTCCATATGACAAGAAAAACATTCCACAGCGGCCTCTAGTGGACAAACACAGGTACCGCAGTTTAATATACTAAACATATATAAAAAAACATTCCTTTTTTTTTTTTTTTTTTCTTGACCACCATTAAAAATTATTACATTTTTTTAGTAGTTACAGGCATGCACAGATATTTAGCGGGAATACCGTTAGGTAACAGACAGAAAGACAAATTAGGCTTGGGGGTCCCCCAATAGAACCAAGTTCCTGGGGGCCCCCACTTACCTGTTCCCCGCCGCAGGACTTTGTTTGGTCCACAAAAGCCCAAACTTCACCTATCACGGCAGGCATTGTAATCAAACCTTCAGGGACCGGGTTCCCAAGGATTCCACTCCCCTGGACCTGTATAGCACCCTGCACAGAAAACATCTTGGTCGTGGGTATGACCAGAGCTCTGGATCCCAGGGTCCAGCTCTCCTAAGAGAAGCATTACAGGCAGAACCTTGCTCTTCTCTGCAAGGCCCGGGTACCGACCGTTTAGCTATGAAGCTTTTTTGGTCGGATCCGGAATAGCTTACTGAGGCCCAAAAGAACCTGTACGCAAGCTCAGTGAAAAACACATGTTTCTTCTTGGCCAACACCTTAGACACTGGCAAAAAACTGAGGTGCTCCCGGATGGGAGGGGCTTATATAGGGGAGGGTACTTCCGGTTTTGGAAGTTGCCAGTGCCAGCACCTGACGGTAACTATATAACCCATTAGTAATGACTATGTCGCTCTGTGTCCCGTGATGTACGAAAAAGAAAAAAAAATTGCATTGATACATGTCCCCTGGGGCAGGACCCGGGTCCCCAAACACTTTTTAGGACAATAACTTGCATATTAGGCTTTATAATTAGCACTTTAGATTTCTCCCATAGACTTTTCGAATTTGCCGCGAACACCCCAATTTGTTCGCTGTTCGGCGAACAGGCGAACAGGCAACGTTCGAGTCGAACATGAGTTTGACTCGAACTCGAAGCTCATCCCTACACAAGCAGCGCATAACCCATATGAACAGTGGTTACATGGGTGGGTATGGACAACCTAACAAGAAATTACCTACTTGACTACTGAAGCTAGACCAGTGACTCAAGCTTGCCCAGCATGCAATTAGGCTGCTGGGCTGCACTGAGGCCGGTGATCTTTAGAAATGTGTGTAGCGATACCTCTGTAGGAGCTGCTGGTTTAAATTTGGGCCTGCCATTACCTTACTGTTAAGTATGATCGTCTTAGGGGTTCTCCTTGAAGAGTTGTCCAGAAGAAGTCTGCACCAACACAAAGTCTCTTTCAAGGGTTTTATTGAATAAAGTTTCCAACAGAGGGGGTTGAATGGATGGGTAGGACTCAGGTACCTTAGTTGCAGATCACAGGAATTTTCCTAGGTCCAGAGGAACAACTGTCTCCACGCTGGACTCAGCAAACGCCGGATAGGCCCAATCTCACCGGCCTAGCAACCGATGCGTAGCTCGATCACATATAGTCTCTGCCACAGACTTGGTGAAAATAGAACAGTCTCTGCCACAGACTTGGTGTAACCCTTCCCTGCGTTACCTTCTGAATAAAGAACACAGCTCTCAGTGCCAGGATCTTCCAGCTGTTCCGGCAGCACTGTGAGGTAGATTATGATCTGGATGCATCCTCCAATTGAGTCCTCAATTGCTCTGTCTTTTCCAGCAGGCAGGCAAGGCGACACAGGATCATCCCTAGATCGGTAGGCCCCCAGTAACTCCTGGGCCCACATTTCAGTAACGGAGCCTCAGGCCAATGTGGCCCCGAGGCGGAAACTGCCAGCACTTCCCTGAGGGCATGAGGGCCCTCAGGACGGGGTCAGGCGGGTGGTGCTCACCACCAACGAACGACCCCCAACTCTCTCCTCAAAAAAAACTCTCCACTAATGGCGTCTGTCACTTAAGTACCCCCTCCCAGCATGCACAGTGGGTTGACCACGCCCCTGAGCCACTGCTGGGAAAGAGATACCCAATGCATCCAGCCTGTTGCCTTTCCTATCCTGACCAGTGGTGACAGCGACACCCACTGTCAGGAGGAAAATCACGCAACCAGCTGAACTGAAACAGAGTACAATTTGTAACACAATCCTTCTGAGCCAAACTATGACTCAGACAACTATAATTTTAACACATAGCGCCCACTCATTAGGAGCAGGGTGCTACATGTGTATTTAATCTGCCTGTCTACAGACACAGTTGACAGTTGACTAGCTCATCTTTATAACAATTAACAAGTCCTGGATCAGCAATCAGCACCTGAAGCTGATGTTAATAATTACATTTATTTTCTTTGAAACTGGCCCCAAAACATTATCCCATACAGCATTACCAACTCATACCACCACCGCTGACATGTCATCATTACCATCTCCTGCCATCATTACCACCTCCTGCTAGTGCTGTTGGGATTCTATATTACCATCCTGCCACCATTATCTCATGCCACATCTGTGCTGGCCTGTCTCCATTACCATCTGCTATCACAGCTACTATTGTGCCATTCTATACCAACACTATTACCATATCCTACCACCAAAAAATGTGCATTTATTTTTATTTTTTTAAAGGTGAACTTATCCTTTAAATATTGTCTATGAAGTTATTGAATTATTTATTATTTTTATATGTGAAATATATACAAATAAATTTGGATTTTAGGCCCTCAAAGTGCATTTGTTCGGTCATTTGTGAAATGTAGACTAAATGAGATTGTTGCTATACTGTCTATGCCAGGGGTTTCAAACTGGCGGCCCTCCACAAGTCCCATCATGCTTCTGCCTGATGAAGTCATGCTTGTAACTGTCAGCCTTGCAAAGCCTCATGGGACTTTTAGTTTCTCAACAGCTGGAGAGCTGCCAGTTTGAGACCCCTGGTCTATGCAGTATGTACAATATTAAAAAAAAAATCCAAAATTTCCAAAATGATTTGTTATTTTTAAAGTCCTCAAAATGTCCATGAGATCAGTGTTTTATCAAATGAGGCATGCCAGAAATGTTTTAAAATGCAGTATGCACCAGATTCTTTAATTCTTATGATAAAAATCTGCTTTACTTTTTTCGACACTACAAAGCAAGAAATTGTAGAAACATTATGTATCCTGTGTGTAGTATATTACTTCTATTGGAATCTGAGAAACATAAATTATAGCTTTTTTGGACCCTTACAAGATACATGTGCGTGTGGAATCTAAAATAAATAGTGGAAATATTATGTGTGCTGTGTGCAATAAAAATATTATTTAGATTGATTTTGTTGCTCCAGCTCTAAATTAGTATGTGGTTTTTTGAAAGGCCCATCAGAATTGATATCTATACGCACAATATTCCTTCCTTTATATAGTTTTAAAAATACTTTTTCATTCATACATTTTGCCATTAAGGAGAAGGACCCATACTGGTTGGCCACCCATTTGCTGGCAGCAGTTACACAAGCAGTGAATAACCCATTTGATTAGTTATTACATGGGCAGATATGGACATCCTCACAAGAGATGGCCTACTGTACTTCACTATTGAGGCTAAACCAATGACCCAAGCTTGCACAGCATACAATCAAGCTGCTGGGCTACACCGAGGCTAGTGATTTTTAGGAATGGGCATTTAGTACAGCATTTTTCATCTTAATAAAAATGAACTTGTTCTGGATCAGCATACCAAACCATCCTCAAACCCTGTGGTTGATATTAAGAATTACTTTTGTTTTCTATAAAACTGGCCCCCAAAACATTATCCCATGCAACATTACCAACTCAAACTACCACCGATGACCAACAATCACTCATATAAATGTATTTGATTAGCTATATATACCAGTGTGTTTGAATATGAATGAAAACAAAATCTGTGTCTCAAGCCTCGTACACACGACTGGTTCTCTTGTCAAGAAACAACAAGAAAACTGCTGGGAGAGCTTTCTTGCAGAGAAAACCATTCGAGAAAACTGCCGGGAATCTCGACGAGAAAAATAGAGAACCTGCTCTCTATTTTCTCGTCAGGATTCTTGTTTTTCTCATCGGGATTCTCATTGGCCGGTTTCCTGATGAGAAAACCGGTCTTGTGTATGCTTTTCTGAGTCTTAAATAATCGCGCATGCTCAGAATCAAGTATGAGACGGAAGTAGAGTTGAGCGGACACCTGGATGTTCGGGTTCGACGGGTTCGGCCAAACTTCGGTAAAAAGTTTGAGTTCGGGACCGAACTTGACCCCGAACCCCATTGAAGTCAATGGGGACCCGAACTTCTGAGGACAATTAGCTCTTGTTTCCCGAGCTTAGAACTGTCCCTGCACAAAGTGTCATTTCTGAAGGAAAAAAAGTAATTTAAAACTCACTCGCGGCTATTAATGAATTGTCGGCTCCCAGCAATACAAATAAAAATCATTGGTAAAAAAAAACTCTGACGCAAAAAAAAAAAAAAAATGCGTGCGGTTCCCCCCAAATATCCATACCAGGCCCTTCAGGTCTGGTATGGATTTTAAGGGGAACTCCACCCCAAATAAAAAAAAAATTGGCGTGGAGTACCCCCAAAAATCCAGACCAGACCCTTTAACCGAGCACGCAACCTGGCAGGCCGCAGGAAAAGAGGGGGGGCAAGAGAGCGCCCCCCCCTCCTGAACCGTACCAGGCCACATGCCCTCAACATAGGGAGGATGTCCCCATGTTGATGGGGACAAGGGCCTCATCCCCACAACCCTTGCTCGATGACGATGGAAGAAGAAGATGGAAGAAGATGAACTTTACAGTTCGGGTCCGCTCAACCCTAGACGGGAGTGCTCCTTCTGGTAAAACTAGCGTTCGTAATGGAGATAGCACATTCGTAATGCTGTAACGGACTGAAAAGCACGAAGGATGAAAAGCGTGAATCGTCTCTCCCCAAACTTTTACTAACACGCGGTAACACGAGATCAGCAAAAGCAGCCCAAGGAGTGGCGCCATTGGAATTGAACTTCCCCTTTATACTGCCGTCGTACGTCACCGCGCTTTACAATGACGAGATTTGGAATTGACAGTGTGTATGCAAGGAAAGCTTGACAAGAATCCCGTCAAGCTTGACAAGAATCTTGTCGAGAAAAACGATGTGCTTTTTTACGACGAGATTCTCGGTCGTGTGTACTAGGCTTGAGATTTCCTTTTTGAGCTTGGCTATGCTAGCCCCAAATGTTCTCATGTTAGGTGAGCAATCCTGGTATGTCCTACAATTCTATGTGACAGTATTCCTATTGCTGCCATGTATATTTTTTTCCAGCTCTAAAACCAGCCAATTCTTCAAAAGCCTCACCACAGCCTAGCTAACTAATAGTGATAGTAGTAGTTATGCATGCACACTGCTATATGCCAACACAAGTAATCATGAGAGATGCAGTATGTGCTCATGCATGATTATTATTGCAGTCAGGCCCAGACTGGGACAAAAAATAGGCCCAGGCATTTTAGGCTGAGTAGCCCATTATTTTATTTTTTTTAACTAAATTACAAATAATGACAGCTACCGGTTTCTCTATGTCTTTTAGTTATATTTAGCCTGAACATATTTTTTATCGCAGCCCATTCCTGTGCGAATTACATGCATTGTCTCTGGGGTGCGATTTGAACCATGGATTTTTATGGCTCAAATCACACCACATTCACTGCAAATTCACACCAAACTGGTGCAGGACCCTTTTTTGTCTGCACCAGAATCGGATGGCATGGGTGTTCACGCCCATGCCATCTGATTCTGCAAATCGCTCTGCGTTTTGCAAACTGGACCAATATTGAACCCTATGGACTAAGATGGGATGTCATTAAAGTTCATGTGCGTGTAAAGGCAGGCGTCCCAATACTTTTGGTAATACAGTGTATCTCTGATTGCTATCTCTACCAGTGTATTTTTTGTTTACTCTTTGAAGGTATATTTACGTTTGCATACATTTATTTTTACAGGTCAATTTAAGGAACAGAGCATTTTTATACACATTTTTAAAAGTCTAGTATTCAGACAAAATATTGACACGTTAACCTTCTGTTTTACCTTTTATATGCCAAAAGAGTGTAATGCAGTGGTGGCCCATCTATAGGGGGCACATGGGCGCCGCCCACCCCCCCCCCAATCTGGTCACAAAAAAAACAAAAACATTTTTTTTTTTTTAAACGGACTCTTTAAGAAAAAAATTAATAAATAAAAGTCCTTTAAGTGCACTATGGGCGCCGGACATAGTGCACTATGAGAAGCATGACGCCAATGCAATCCCGTGATTGCAGGCAAGATGCTTCGTTTGCGGGTTTTCTGATGTTTTGTGGCGCTCTGCAGCGCGCCACTAAGGCTCATTCTTGCTGTGTTTATGTTGGAGGGGGTGATGCTTTCCCTCCGACGCCACTTCCGGTTTCTATGTGCCAGTGAGAACCAGGAAGTGATGTCACCGTTGCTTGGAAGGAATGCACGGCCTGAGCGGGGACTATTTGAAGATCTACTGAAGAGCTTTTTAGTAATCCCTGAGACCCTGACCCTGTCACTGACATTCTCATGTGAATAGTATAACATGGCAATGTTCTTCTGATCCATCGGTACAGACAGTATAACATGGCAATATTCTGAATCAGAACATTGCCATGTTATACTGTACAGATGGATCAGAACATTGCCATGTCATACTATCAGGCAGGACGAGGGCTGAGTGTCTGGGTGAGGGGATCTGATGGTGCTGCTGCTGGAAGAACAGGACAACTTGGAGAAGTGACAGATCAGAGGACACACCAATCATTTAACTCCTCATCTTCATCATTCCCCCACTGACCATCGGACAATGAAGGGGAAGAAAGGTAGGTGCAGGCTGTGTACAGGGGACGAGGGTGTCTGCACTGACAGACAGGGGGGCAGGTTGTGTTGTCTGTGTGGACATTTGCTTCCCATGCTGCTGTCAAAGTGAATTCTCTGTCACTGTGTATCCCGGGACTGCGATCATCAGGACCCCTCCCCCCATAGTTCTGCTCAGACAGACTTTAACCCCCTCTGACCTGCATGCAAGCTATTTCCAGAGCCTTGTGTAGCCTGCAAAGTGTTTTTGTGACACTGAATGACTATTTGTGTGTCATGGATGATATGTACTTTGTGTCTGATGATCTATTCCTGTAATACAAGGTGTGTTGTGAGCACGCCACAGTGTGTGTTGGTGATGTGAGTGAGCTGCACACAAAGCAGCAGTGCATGGCTGAGCTCCTCACTTGTGGAATAAACAAACTTTATGCTGCATGAGGGACGTCATTGAGAGCACATGGGCTCTACTAACCCACCATCTATCCCAGGCTCCATCCCTGCCTCTTACATCCAATGTCATGTGTATGTGCCACCAGCCCACACAGCTGGGAAAGTCTTTGGGAATCAGGCTTGCATTCCTGAGGGCAATGGGGAAATAACTTTCCAGGATGGATGTTTTGCTGATTCTGTAAAAAATCCCCCTTGTCAGACATCCTATGAGTACACTGATCATCTCATCCAATAAGAGGACAGGCTTTCTCATTACATTTGGGAGAATTAGAAAGCAATGAATGATGATGTGTATATATGTGTCGTCTCATCTGTATTGTGACAGTTCCCACAGCTGAATTGTATCTGTGACCTGTGCTGTGCACCCAATCTCATCCATTCTTCATCATTTCAATGTTATTTCCAAAGTTCTTGTCAATCTTTTCAAATCTGCAGCAGTCATTATTATAATACCCAGCGATCCTTCTGTGAAGGTCCATGTTCAGGCACTTCCTGTTATAGTGGCAACGCACTGTCCACATCTGCCAATTGTTTTTCTGGGTTGTCACCTGGTTTCACATATTTCTGGTGGAGACGGATGAAGCAACATGCATTGTGCTGAAATGTTCTGCCAACCAATGACATGCAGCTGGTGCAGGGGGCATGCATATAAATGGGAAGTGGCTGCTAAGAGGCTGCGGGAGATCAGAAGTGCTAAGATGCACAACTGCATGGAAAAATTTATTTTTTTCCAAAAAAAGAAAAAATGGCATTTGTTAAGATAAACCATGCTTTAGCAAGCTAAATGTCATTGTCATAGTAGTTAAAAGCTACCTTAAGTGTGTTAGGTATAGAGACAGGTAAGAGAAGATGATAGTTGTCCTATATCTCATGCACATGGCCAATCAGAGCCGTATATCACCCAGATCAGCATATGTCTGCAGCGGGCACAAAATTGATGTCGTTTTTTCCCCCACAAATAGAACTTTCTTTTGGTGGTATTTATTTGCGCCCCCCTAAAAATTTTGAGCACCAGCCGCCACTGGTGTAATGTTTCCCATCTTCTATATACTTCCTTTTGTGTTGATCTTAAGAACACAAATATGTTGTGTAGGATGACTAATAGATTATGAACTCTAAAACCAACTATTCAATCTTGAGTACCACTCCCTTAAGTGTTGTGTCCTACAAACCCATGCAGGCTTCTAAGTATTTCATAACAGGAACAGGAATGGAACCCAAGTTGCACAAAGTATAGTACAAGTAACAATTTCATCTATAGGCCAGAGGCATGAAAAACATAAATTCCCTTCATAGTACCAATTACCGGTAGTCTGTTTCCCCCATATTGGAAAAGACAGACAACAACAACGTAAATAAATACATCACAAAACAGCACTATACATTTTCATTTCTTTTTATATGGTCCTTGATCCACACAGTAGACCTGATTATTTGAATATGTCTAAGTGGTTTGGGTTCCTAGTCTCTAATTTTGCTGTTATCAGTTGGAATAAGAAAATTTATTTTGTCAAATGAAAGTTCTGAAAAATGTATATGTTGACATGTCACTCTATGAAGATTAGACAATTTGAATTGCCCCTGTTTCAATAAATGTGATACAAAGATTAAAGGTTAAAAGTGTGTTTCTCTTGTAGTATATTTCAAATCAGTATATGCCTTACTTATATCCTGTTGATCTGTATAAGTCTTATAAACTGATGTTTTCATAGGCACAAGACTTTGTTGGAATTGTATGTCTGCAACATGTAGTTTAGTGCACATTTGTGTGCTATGCAGTACTTCAGCTGGTGATGCTTGTGTAGATGCTAGTCTAGTTGCTTGTTACACTTGCAGGGCCACCATCAGGGGGGGACAGCCAATACAATTGTAAGGGACCCAAGCGTCTGGAGGGGCCCGGTACGGCCAGGAAAAAGCAGGAGCGGATGAAGGGGAACCGTGTTGTGCAATATAGAAACAATCTCAGCAGCTTCTGCTGCTCTGTGTCATTGAGCTCAGACATCGAGCTCTTTACTGTCACCTCTGGTTACTATGTGCATGTGCACCCCTCGTGTGAGCTGCCTGGACGGTGTTAAAGTGAAGGTCCGCTAAAAAAATAAAAAAATAAAAGTCAACAGCTACAAATACTGCAGCTGCTGACTTTTAATATTAGGACACTTACCTTTTCATGGCGCCCGCGATGTCGGCACCCGAAGCCGATCTATCGCTCAGCTCTCAGGTGCTGCCGCCGCCATCTTTGGTAAGGGAATAAGGAAGTGAGAGCCTTCACTTCCTGGTTCCCTACTGCGCATGCGCGAGTCACGCTGCACTATCCCACAGGTCCCTGTTGTCTTCTGGGACCTGTGTGTCTCCCAGAAGACAGTGGGGGGACAGAATAGGTGCCGGACATGGCGTAGGTCACCTCGGAAGGTGATCTATGCCCGGAAGTGGGAGCAAATACCTGTATTACTCAGGTATCTGCTCCCTCCTCCCCCCTGAAAGGTGCCAAATGTGACACCAGAGTGGGGGGAGGATTCCAAAAAGCGGAATTCAATTTTTGGGTGGAACTCCGCTTTAAGTAGTGTGATCGGCTGCAGCTCTTCTGTGTCTCAGCAACATGTCAGCTTTGTGGAAACAAGAGCTGGGACTAGGTAGGAAGACCTCATCTACAAGTAGGGGCTGTGAAGGAAAGGGAGGGGGGCTGTTTGTGTACATGGAGGGGCCAGAGCTTTGTGTGTTTACAGATGTGTATATGTGCGGGGGGCTGACATATATATAGGAGTGAGGGGGGGCTGACATATATACAAGAGTGGGGGAGGGCTGACATATATACAAGAGTGGGGGAGGGCTGACATATATACAGGAGTGAGGGGGATGCTGACATATATATACAGGAGTGAGGGGGCTGACATATATACAGGAGTGAGGGGGGCTGACATATATACAGAAGTGGGGGGCTGACATATATACAGGAGTTAGGGGGGCTGACATACATACTGAAGTGAGGGAGAGCTGACATAGATACAGGTGGGAGGGGGGCTGACATATATACAGGTGTGAGGGGGGCTGACAAACATACAGGAGTGAGGGAGGGCTGACATACATTCAGGTGTGAGGGGGCTGACATATATACAGATGTGGGGGGCTAACATATATTCAGCAGTGAGGGGGGCTGACATATATACAGGAGTGAGGAGGGGTGACATATATACAGGAGTGAGGGGGTGCTGAGTGTGTACAGGTGTGAGGGGGAATGAGTGAGAATTTAATGAGATGGCCCATGGGCAGGCCCTGGGGAATGTTGGTGTTCAGGCTCCGGGGGGGGGGGGGGGGGTAGGCCCAGGCCTAAAGCTGCGTAAGAGGCCAAAAATTTCTGATGGCTGCCCTGTACACATGTAACATACTTTAGTAAAAACATTCCAAGATTTCCCTGAAAGATTTGCAGACTGAAAATCTTCTTTAAGGCTGCTGTCAAATCTCTCTATCAGCTTAAGGGGTAATAAACTGAGGCTTTCATGTGCACAATATTTCTCTCTCCCCGAAAGGATTTATACTCAGATAAAACAAATTGTGGTCCATTGTAAGACACTAGTTAATTTGAGTTACTATCCTTGCTGAAAACTGTGGTGAGGAAAGTTCAATTAAAGTACCAGATGTTATATCTGAGACAAATGCAATTTTTAGTCACTTACTGTAACAATACATTTATGTTATAGCAAATTGGCAGTCTACATTACAGGTGTCTCTGTGAAAGAAGCTACAATTAGACATGTGCATTCGTTTTCGTCCGAATGCATTTTCGTCCGAATTTCAGCTATTTTCGTTATCGTTTTAACAAACGAAAACGAAAGCACAGAATCCGAAAACCGAAAGATCCGACATAAACAAATGCTTTATTTTCGTTTTCGTTGCTACAACAGTTCGATATAGATAGGAGATTCGATGTGACACTGACAATAACAATCTGTGTCTATCGAACCTGTGGTCGAATGTGCCTAACCTTAACTCTATTAGTCCAAGATTATTCTACATAGGAGAGAAAAGATTCAACATTATAGAGAGAAAAGATTCGACATAGGAGAGAAAGATTCGACATAGGAGAGAAAAGATTCGACATAGGAGAGAAAAGATTCGACATAGGAGAGAAAAGATTCGACATAGGAGAGAAAAGATTCGACATAGGAGAGAAAAGATTCGACATAGGAGAGAAAAGATTCGACATAGGAGAGAAAAGATTTGTTATTATAGAGAGAAAAGATTTGACATAGAGAGAAAAGATCACTGCTGGAATTGGGTGGGGGAAGTAAAATAAAAACAAAGTTGATGATGAATGTTATTGGCTGATTGTAACCAAAGAGGAGGAGCAGTAAAATAGCTAGAATGACGAAGATTCGACAAAGCATCGAAAGTTAGAAGATTCGACGGTGCAGCAAAACTGTACGACGCTGCAATCGTACATTTCCGGTCAAATGCATCCGCCCATAGGCTATAGAAGAATTCTAATGTTGGTTGACTAGTAATAGTAATGAATAAATATAATTATTACTAGTCATACAACATTAGAATTCTTCTATAGCTTGTGGGCGGAACATTCGACCGGAAATGTACGATTGCGGCGTCGTACAGTTTCACTGCTCCGTCGAATCTTCTTTGAACATTCGACAGACACCATAAGCCTTCAATGACAGATTCGACCTTAATTAATTCAGATTTTCGGAGGAATGCAATTTCTAACGAAAAACTAAATAAATAAAAACGAATTTCGGGAGTAACTAAATAAATTTATTTTTCGGACAAAAACGAAATTCCGAAACGAAATATTTCAGTGTGCACATGTCTAGCTACAATAGTAATAGTAACCTTTTCCCTCTCACAGTAACACACGATTTAATGGTATTTAGTACTTGGGCATCCATATCTGGCCACCAGTATAATACATGTTCTCTTTTGTTCCTACAACTGCTTGGTGTTTCTCATATGCAAGTTGTATAAGGTGCACTCGCAAGATCTCTAGTATGAAATGAGATCCATAGACAGTTTATGTTGATTCCTTTAGAAAGGTTGTAGAACAGGGCTCAAGTTATTTTCTGAGTTTGACCATTTACTGAAGCAACTTCAAAGCTTTCCCTAATGTGGGCTGATTTTGTTTTTCTACTAGTTGTTCTCGTGAAGAGGTTACTCACAATCCAAAAATTTTCGTACAACAGAATACGTCAGAAGTGACGTAATGTGTTGAATAGTTTTGTATGTATTCTTTTGTTTCTGAGCATGTGTAGTCTGCACATCCATCTTTTGTGTGATGAAAAAGAGAAATCGGCTGTTGAAAGGCACCGTACTAACGTTTCGAAAATCGGCAGACAGCTTGTCATACAAATTTTTCCATCCGATTTTCAAATCGTATGCAAGAGGCTTTAGGCTAGCCATACACATATAGTGCTGAACGAGAGAAATCTAATAAGATTGCTCTGTCCACGCTAAACATACAATAGCACAATAAGCTTTTGTTTTCTGACATTCATTATATGTGACTGTCAGAATACCTGAATAGTGACTGCATCTGATTGGATGTAGTAACTGTAAGTCAGCAATTTTTCAAAAGTCAATTGAAAATATACTTTTTCTGTGCTGATTGAAGCCAATGGGGCCTCCCATGGCTTGAGGTTTAAGTAAACTATATCATTGACGTTGACATTTTATCTACTAGAGTACCAAAAACTCAGGTAGCAACCCACTTTCAAAAAGCGGTAACAATTGCACTGTGGATTCACCATATGCCATTCATGTTGCCAAAATTTATATCATTCTGCAACCATGTTTACTTTAGGCACAAAATACTTTAATGCAGTGAGAGATGTATCATAAATGTCATCTGCTATTTGTAGATTATAGAAAATATGCCATTCTACTGCTCCCAGGCACACATTCTAGCAGTAGGTATGTCCTTTTGATTAGCAGAAAGTATGTAATTCTCAAACATATGAATTAAAGCCATAAGAAGCTCACCAGGTTATGGAAGAAAAAGTGAAGGCTGTTGTAGACATAGCAGAGACATCCTCTTCTCCAGTCGTGTTGTGTCCTGTTGTCTGGAAGGAAGAACAGTTAAAGAGTGATCAAAAAAAGGTCGGTAAACAGGGCACTCTATTTGTTTTTATTTATAGTTGGTTTGAGATACAAAATCTTTTTATACTGCTGATATTGTGTATAGTTTTAACACTGGATGTTTTTTTGAGAACACTGGGTATAGCTTAATTATGCATTTATTTTTTTATGAATATATACACAAAAATCATAGTGTCCACCATAAAACTGTGTAAGGCTAGATATTTGAAGCCCAAAGATCAAGGTTTCTTACACCTCTATAATGACACACACACCTTCTATCGACCACCCTTTTTACCAACATTTGTTTGAGCAACAAAGGGTGTATTACACCTTAAAGGGGCAGCTGATATGTTCAAGTGTTGGTATTAACATAATTTTAGATATAAGGCAAAGAGAAGCGCCATCCACTGTTTGGACTATAGTTAAAGAGTGATTTATTACATGTTCAGACATCCATAACACATCTGCACTTTATGGTATCTCATAACAGGAATGGGGACTAAAAAAAAACATGTACAGAGTGCAGAAAGAATTATATAGTTACATATATAGTTAGACTAAAAAAAAGACACATAGCCATCTAATTTAACCAATAGTGAAAAAAATTAATAAAAGGATAATTAAATAGAAAACCTCCCATATACAGAATCCTATACCCACAGTTGATACAGCTATTACATGTAACAACTGTAAACAGTTATACATACACGCTGCATTAAGTGTAGCCTATATATTTATAAATTATATATATATATATATATATATATATATATATATACATACACACACACACACACAGCGCATTCGGTGGTGTACATTTTCTAATACACTTCAGGCAGTGTACACAGTATATAGAACAGTGTATACAGTTTCTAATACACTTCAGGTGATGTACACAGTATATAATACAGTGCAGCTGGTGTACAGTTTCTAATACACTTCAGGCGGTGTGCACAGTATATAATACACTGTGTACAGTTTCTTTTTTTTTTTTTTTTAACATTTTTTTATTAAGATATATGAATATAACAGCAGTTGAAAGACATGTTACAAAGCAATTTTCAAATAGAAAAAATAAAAAAGAAGTAAAATAAAGGTAAAATAAAAGCAGTGTAATCTAGGAATCTTATAAGACAAGTCAGAGTGGAATTACAGTTTCTAATACAGTGCAGGCGGTGTACACAGTATATAATACAGTGTGTACAGTTTCTAATACACTCCAGGCGGTGTACACAGTATATAATACAGTGCAGCCGGTGTACTGTTTCTAATACAGTGCAGGCGGTGTACACAGTATATAATACAGTGTAGTGTGCTGTGAAAAGGGTTCACAACACATGCTCATGGGGCTTAGGTTAAAGCAGTAGACAGACTGGGAGATGTAGAATTACAATAAGACATAAGACCTGGATGTCCAGGGCAATGGTTGTGAAATATGGTAAACCATTATATAGTACCCACTGGACTCTTAAAAGCTGAGTTAGGCAGGAACGGTAAAGCCTTACAATTCACAGCTCATCTCTGATATTCAAACAAAAGTTCCAGAAGATGAATACATTTTATTTTAAAGATATAGAAGAAAATTATCAGCTAATGGACTGGTAACATCACTTAATGTAATTAAAGAAAAGAATATGAAACAAAGAAAATAGAAAAGAGAAAGGAGAGAAAAAAATAAAATAAAATATGCAAAAAATAAAAATACATACAGGTTTAATGCTGCTTCAACCCAGACCGTTAATCACACACAATTCACTTCATGTCAAAGAGCATTGAATCTGTATTCATAAAAACAAACAAACAAACAAATAATATATAACTGTCCTGAGAAATTATTATAAAGTGCCTTGAAAAATAATACATTGCAGCTGTTGCAGCAGCAACTTAGCAAAAAATAAATAAAGAGGAACAAAACAAAAATTAAATAGATAACTCCTCTTCCATATTAGTGATCAACCGGTGAACAGGATCACTGTCACTAAAAATGTACAAGTCAGGTACAAAAAAAATATTAAAAAAAGGAGAGAATAAAACAATTTTGCCAAAAAAACTTTTAGAATTTAGTCAAACCCGACTGCACTTTATTACTCAAATTATTTAGAGGCTTTTCCCCAAAGCAACTAAAAGAAAAATATAGTTCTAGGGTCCTCTTTTAAATGTGCAAAATACTCCACATAGGTCTATTAATAGATACCCACATCAGGACAGCAACAGGGTGGAGTTTAATAAAGCTGTGGCCCTAAGTCTGTACCTGAAAACATTTTTCCCATTAAGAAACCTTAGTTTGAGATATTTGGATTAACCTCTTTCGATCTTGAGATATCACCCAAATCGTTCACTCTGCTCCTCCTAAGACATGATTTCCAGCTCCCTTGTTACCTCCTCCCATGCTCAACATCAGGACCGCTCCAGAACCCCTGGAATTCCCCACCCCAAAATGTCCAGCCAGGTCCTACACTTTTCACACCTAGGTGATCCCTGAAAACGAATTTACTCACCTAAAACATTACCTCAGCCAGCTCCATATCAGATAATTGTCAGCAGCTATTACTTTTATACACTTCCCTCACCTTAGATCATAAACCCCTATGAGCAGGGACCTTCTATTCACACCCTGCACAAACTGGTGGCACTATTTAAATCCCGTTGCCCAAACTACCCAACTTTTAACTCCTCTCCAAATCCCAAAAGAAGTTTCATTAGGTGTAAGGGGGTGTCAGGTTTGCTATGAAACCTTTCTTCAGGGGTACTTGGAGTACAACCCTGTGTTCCTGCTATATCCATGCCAAGGACAAGAAGAGATGTATAATTGACTCCCCTGAGGTAGTGTACCTTGTTGAGTACAATTTAACCTGATGCTTAAGACAGTGCATCAATAGACATGTGATACCAGCACCAGTACCCTGGTCTCAAGTATTTTTAACTTTGCTTAGGACCAGTTGGGACACTATCCTGCAACCATTAGACATGCCCCCTTCCTGTGCCCACAATGCTGTTTCATGATTCTGTCCATTTCCCTAGACATAGCACAACACCTTTCTTTCCCCAGCACTCATCAGTACCAGTCATCAGAGGCTGTCTGGACTCATAAACCATCAGAACAAGATGGACTCCAGGGTGTAACACAGTAGAGTCTGCTAGGATAGTACCCAGATTGTTCAATAGTGCAAGTTAGATTTTGACAACTCTGGAACTGAGTCATCCACAAATCCATACGACTCATAGTCAACTCGGATACTATCCCCACCTGCCTGTCTTTGCAAAGTGGAAATTGTCCCATTGAGAAAGAGTCAGTCACTTCTCTGAGGTCCTGGAACACCTCTCATTGTACCTGGATGCTAGACAGAGCAAGTTGGCTTTCCTAACCCCTTACCTGATATGTAGCACAAGACCTCCCAATGTGTTCCAGGTTATCTCCAGCTCCATAGTGTTTAAGGTACCCAATGCCCTGCCTCCATCTCCAAAGGCAGTCTCTATTAAGCCTCTCTTTATCCTATGTATGGGAAATAGTCTGAATAACCAGATTGAAAACAATCTGCAACCAGGTACACTTGATTCTTTATAAAGGCTGCACACCTTTTACCTCCTTTATCAATCTGGTAATCAGACAATGTTATCCTTCGGACGGAGAAAAAACCCACACATGCTCAGACTAAATTAGGAGACGGGAGCACTCGTTCTGGTAAAACTAGTGTTCGTAATGGAGATAGCACATTTGTCATGCTGCAAATTATGGCATTGTTTAATGTAGCGCATTCCGACAAACTTATATATTTATTGTTTCTTGTGATCTCATGAATATTCATATTTTATTTTAAAGCCAGATCTCAAAAATAGATTTTTTTTTTTTTTTGGCGATTTGAATCAAGACCTCCTTATTTTTTTGGTGGGGTTTTAATATTTTCTTGTGATCTCCATTTTTATTTTCTTGTCAAGTTACCCCAATAACATTATTATCTTGTATTCTTTTCCCTCAAGGAGGTTGGTTGGTGTCCCTTGTTAATTACACATTGTATTTAGGAAATGAACCTTCCTACTCACAAACAAACTGTCCTTTTTATGAAAAACACATAGGCAAGTATTTAAATTAAATAAAATATCCATTTATTTTGGTAACAAAATAAGGGGAAGGGCAACAATGGAGATTTTTTTTTTAATTTACGCAGCCTTAGGACCCCAAACATCAAGTGTGTTGTAACTAAAATTAAATATTTTGAGGAGTCCATAGAATTGGGAGCACAATCTAGTCCCCAAATCACAGAAATCAGGAGCAGCAGCAGATGTCATATATGTCCCCAAGCTGTGGTACTACAACAGCCTGTGTCTTCTGGCAGAGCAGCTTGAAGCCAGGGATTCACTTTCTGATCTTCCTTGTAGCCTTCCCTCCATGGGTCCCCGCCGGGGTTCCCTCCATGCTTCCTTGCAGCGTTCATTCCACGGCTCCCTCCACGCCCCCTTGCAGGCTGTGGCTCTGGTGTTGTGGCAGGAGGAGAAGAAAGAGGAGGAGAAGGATGGCCGAGATCACACAGATGAGTGGTCTCGTTCAGTTGGCCCCTCACCGCCCTCTGAAGGACCCTAGAAAAAAGCTCCTCAGAGAGTCTACGTTGTCCCTCCCCCACTTCCTGGAGCTTATTGGCCACATAGCAGCCATAGGACTCTACAGGGTTGAGGGGGCTCTCATTATCTCGGCTGCGTCCCTTATGATCCTCAGGGATTCCTCCTCCACCTGTGTCATCTTCCTTGGCCTTTTTGGTCTGACGTGGAGGACATGCACCTGTAACTGGGTGCTGCTACTTGGCCTGGGCACCTGCTGTCTGCCACTTGGACCGGCCTCCTCCTGGCTGCCACTCACCTCTGCCTCCTCCTGGCTGCCACACTCCAGAGCCTCGTCCTCCTGGCTGACCTCATCCTGTGTATAAAAAAGGGACATAGTTTTATTTTTTGGTTCATCAATCACACACAATTTTCAGTTCATGACTGTTGCAAATTGAAGGTTAATAAATAGAAAAAGACTATCATTCTGACCCCAGCATTTTTCATTCTTGTCCCAAACAATTCTGTCCACTACTGTCTATTGATATGTAAAAATGTTTTGGTTTAATTCTTAATTTGGGAATACTAAACATCTAGTTCCCAACAATAATTCTAGGACAATAAATATGTTGTAAAATATTCTACCTGGCTATAGATAATCAGATCCGGCTCTTCCAGGTCAGGTAGCTCCTCAACACCCTTTGCAGGGGTTGAGGGAAGGCTGGAGGGAAGGCTGGAGGGAAGGCTGGAAAGTGATTCCCTGGCTTCAATCTGGTCATCCAGAAAATGCAAGTGTTTGTAGTACCATAGCTTGGGGACATGCACTTTGTCTGCTGCTGCTCCTGATGTCCGTGATTTGCGGATTGCTTTGTGCTGCTTATTGTACACGATTCTCACGTTATTGATTTTATTATTCAACATGTTATAGTCTGCCTCTGGGATCCAGGTCTTCATAAATTCAACAAGTTTGTCAATTGTTGCCCTCCTTACATCACGGTTATGGTACAAACTGTGTTTTATGTCCCATAAGTTTCTGATCTCCCTATATTTGTCAATGAATGCTGACATTATTGCAGGATCCTTCAAATTCTGCATATTTTCTGCAAGATAAAACACAAGAAAAAACACTAGGTCAGCCTAAACTGTCCTAATCTTATCCCAATATAGGCCTTTAATCAGGAATCAGTATAGGCCACTGATGCCCCAAGTTTAATTTTTACCTTCGTTTCTGAAGTTCGCCACTTCCGGTCCTCCTTACTCCGCGCAAACAATGTAGTTACGACACATGCGTGTTATCATTATATACCCTGCGCATGCGTGAAACTCCGCCCGCATCGCCCGCCCCTGACGTTCTTTCTAGGATATGCCCCACCCCTTCTTGTTCGGCGCACAGTGGTAGACGACTTGGCAATGACACAGCAGGTGCGTGTTATATTAAGTACCGACGATGAAAGCCCAGAGCTGGAAATGTCCCGATCCAGGAGAAGATACAAGGCCAGTAATATGTCCTTTGCAGAAATGGCGGAGATGTTGGAGATCTTGCGGAGTAGAGATTATGATGGGAAGCATGGGCCGTACAAGACCCCCAATCTCAGAAAGCCCAAAATAATGAGCAAAGTGGTGAGGAGTCTGTACCAGAAATTTGGGGTCCGGAGATCCAAGGAGCAGCTGAGAAAAAGGTGGTCTGACCTGAAGCTGAGGGAGCCGGAGCAGTACAGGAAAATCAAAAAAATGCTAGCAAAAAGTAAGTATTTCTCCTGTGTTATTACTAATTTGATTATTATACTTGCATGTTGTTCCATGTGCTTTGATTGACTGGTTGGACATTTGAAAATGTCAACTTTCAGGTTAGTGGCCAAAGTATAATTGTTCGTAGTAAACATCAGTCATCAAAAATACGCTGTTTTGCGCAGATACAGGTTAAACCACATTTGGTCATGCCTATTTGTATTAAAACAATGTTTATAAACATTGTTGTCTAGATGATGTGTTTGTAAATAGAATTTGAAATACAAACTGGATTCAGTGTAAAGGAGAGGACACTCAGCAGCTGGTTACACATCTGGACTCAGGAGCACTAGTGTGGGATACCAGAACACCCTTTTTAGGGTGTCACACACAGGTGCTAAAGTGGATACTTGGGTTGTCTCCATGTGTGTAACTTGGCCAAAAAAGGTAAGTATTCTAGGTTTTGAAATTTTTTAAAAACATGTCTCCATCTTGGAACTCTGCCAAAACAGACAATTGTACCCCACTTCCAAGCAATGTTTTATATTCCTATTTCTGCCCTCAAATATCTGTGTGCTAAGTATACATTTTGTTTCATTCTCATAGGGGAGCAAAGACTTGGAGGACACCACTCTGAGGAGCCCAGGAACCCCACACCTCGGAAAGAACAGAGAACCCCAATCTCAGAGAGAACCCTTAACCTCAGAGAGAACCCCAACCTCAGGATGTGCAGGAAGATGATGTGGAGGAAGAAGACATGGAGGAAGAAGAGGTGGAGGAAGGAGAGGTGGAGGAATTGTGCAAGACTGTCACCACAACAGATCAGTGTCTGTCACCGCAGATTCAGGGAATAGATGTATGCATGCATATTTATAAGACATGTTTTTTTACTTTTTGTTTTTAGGTGATGTGCTGCTTGTTGATGAACAATCTCCTCCTTTCTCCAGTGGGAGTGCACAAATCATAATCCAGGACCTCATGGTTATGAGTCGTGAAATCGACATTATAAGGCACAAACTCAATTGTTTTGACCAACAAATTAAGAACATGATTGATGTGTTGGGGAGAGTATAAAGATCTTTGTAATGCCACCATTTTTTTTTGGGGGGGGGGGGGCTACTTTCAGTAATTTTAGTGACATTTAACAAGCCAAATTTTGAAGTCTGCTATTTCCCATCAGGGGATATCAATGTACGTGTTTTGTGGATGCAACCCCTTCCTCGCAACTCAAGTAGGTGAGAGGAAGGCGTTGCACCCCCAAAACACGTCCATTGATCCCCCATGATGGCAGATAGCACATGTTGACATTTGGCATGGGATCAGGAGGAAAATACCCATTTTGCCGCACAATTTGTGTGCATCTTCAAAATTTGGCTTGTTTAGGGGTGACATCACCCCATCTGCTGAAGGCAACAGCAACACATTTTTTAAACACTATAAAATGTCTGATATTGCCTTCAGTTTCTCAAAGGTTGAACTTAGTAAGTTCCATCGTTTTATATGTTTTATTGTTTGAAACATGCCTGTTTATGCAAAACCAAAAAAACGAATTTTAATTATTTTTGGTACAAAACTGGTTAGAATGTTCTAAGAAATTTTAAAATGCACATGTGAATGTGCACAGAGTAAAAATTGTTTTCTACTCAACAATGTGTGGCTTCTTCTTTCTATGCTCAATACCAGTTTGAAAATTAAGTTCTTGTTTACAGTGACAATGGTGGTTATTTACAAAAGACAAATCCACTTGGCAGTTAAATTTCACTAGGAGAACCTGGGAGACAGATAAAAGAAACACAAGCAATAATGACAACTCAAGTTTTTAACATAAATTTATTTTTTGTTAATTTTTTACTCAAACAATCAGAGATTGTCTGGCATAGCAATGGCCCCCCTACCCGTAAAGTACTCAACGTATTTATCAAGCACTTCACGGGCGCTTTGGGGGGCCAAGCCAGTATGGCCAGTATCCAGGCCCATCAGGGGATTCACAGAAAGTCCGGCCTCAGGCCCAACTGTTGTAATATAATTTTCTGAATTTCTCCTCAAATAATTATGGAGAATGCAGCAGCTGAATATTATGTGGTTCAGTTTATATTCCGCCATATGTATAGCTGTAAGGAACAGGCGGAAACGGCTGGCCAATATCCAGAAGGCATTCTCAACAACCCTTCGGGCTCTGGCCAGCCGGTAATTAAAAGCCCTCCTCTCCGGGGTGAGGGTCCTCAGGGGAAATGGCCTCATCAGGTGTGGTGCCAGTCCGAAAGCCTCATCAGCAATAAAAACAAACGGAAGGCCCTCAACGTTGTCTTCATCAGGTGGCAGTGCCAGGCCACCAGTCTGGAGACGTCGGGCAAATTCCATCTGTGCGAACACACCACCATCCGACATCCGGCCATTCTTCCCAACGTCCACATACATGAATTCATACTGTGGCAATACCACCACCATCAACACAATACTATTAAATCCTTCATAATTATAATAGTACGACCATGAATGGGGTGGTGGCACTATGCGGACATGTTCTGCAGATCTTGAATTATAGCAGAACAGGTTTCTGCAATAATGATCCCCAGAGCCTGGGGGGAGATGCCTGTCGTGAACTTGAGGTCCTGCAGGCTTCTCCCAGTCGCCAGGTATCGCAACGTGGCAACTAGCCAACTAGCCTTTGCTCGGCAGTGATGGCTTGGCGCATCACAGTGTCCTGCCTCGTGATATAGGGGGGCAGCAAATCCAACAGATGGTGAAAAACAGGGTCCGTAATCCGGAGATAATTCCTGTAGTCATCAGGATTATTCTCCTGGATTTCCTGCAGCAGAGGAATATGAGAGAATTGGTCACGCTGGAGCAACCAATTCTTGGTCCATGAACTCCTCCTCACCCTGTTCATGGATTGAGCTTGGGTCAAAATATTAACCGCAACACCAAGCGCATACGCAGCACAAGCTCTATGATGAGAACGTACTTCCAACATGGCTAGAAACCGGCTGGTCAGAACGAACTTAAACAGAACGCACTGAGGAACAGAAAGTCCTATGAAGAACGACCTGAAAACAGACACGAGCGGACAAGAGCGCACTGAAAAACAGATACGACCTGACTACATGCACTAAAAGACAGATACGAACCCACAAGCACAAACTGAAACACAGAAAATGATCTGGAAAGCACGGAGACTGAAAAGCGCAAATCGGATAACACCAAACTTTTACTAACACGCAGTAACACGAAATCAGCAAATCAGAAAAAGCAGCCTATGGGTGGCGCCGTTGCATTTGAACTTCCCCTTTATACTGCCGTCATACGTGTTGTATGTCACTGCGTTTTGGACGGTCGGAATTTACTCTGACAGTGTGTATGCATTAGTGTCCACATATTAAAAATCAATGCAAACCCATTAAACAGTCCACATTCAGTGAAAGTTTGTGTACTGCAAAGTTTGCATGGATTTCAGCAAGTGCAAAGTGCTCCATGCATGCTGAAATCATTGCAAACTTTGCAGTACATGAACTTTCACTGAATGTTGGCTGTTTAATGAGTTATCAGCACAGGACACTTTATTACAACAAGATCTTTATATTCATTTCCATATTAGGCACGTATATGTGATTGGCTGCTTGGCATACAATACAAAAGAAATAGTGACTTAGTAAATTTTTTCCTGCTGTCCTGGCCGCCACCGTCTGGGTTTTCCCCTACTGCTTCTCTCTCTCTCTCTACAGACCCCGCCAGCAGCTCCGCCCCCCCCCCTCGGCCAAGCACACTGGCATAATATGTACAAGTGCCGTGCAATACCAAACCGGCCACCGACACTGGGGGCTGAATTTATGTGGGAGGCGGCTGCGGGACTTGGCAAGGTCTGGGGGGGGCTTCTTTCTACCCCCCCTGCCTGCAAGGTGTCGCCCTAGGCCTCGGCTTTGTCAGCCTAGGCCGAGAAACAGCACTAGGACACACAGATAGACTGCTAGAACATTAACATACCTTAGCCTGAGGCAATGAGTGGAGCTTGAACAGCCAGGCATGGCTGGGCGTGTAACTAATTACAATAACAGCAGGGGGGTTAAGCAGTCTTAACAGATTATTAACAGTTAAAGCCATGGAACTGCAAGTATCAGCATAGTCACTGATCTTTGGGAATATGAAACAGATATTTAACAGATCTATGACAGATCCAATTCAAAATCTGGACAAAACCAAAACACTCTTACCAATAAATGCAGTAACATTGACAGAGATTTATAATACTTATTGTCCTAATATATGTGTTAGTGTGGCAATTATCCCCTGCAGTCTTAAACAACTTTTCATTTAAAAACTAAGTGAGAACTGGAGATGACCAGTCATATTGTTACTAGTAATAGGGGGTTGCGGACTTCAGCCATGAAACCCAATTATTGAATCTAAGGGATGAAACACCAATAAAATTTAATAATGAACATTCAATTTCTCCTAGAAACAAAATAAATCAATGGTTTAATACTGTAGGTGTAACAAGACATTAGCATATGAAACACACCAATATACATTTCATCACATTCCATAAAGAAAGTCTTTCGTATTCGTTTTGGGACAGTGCACTTTTTTAAAATACCAAAAATTGTTGACCTTAACTTAATTATAACCATGTGGATTTGGTTTTTCTGGTAGTATACCATTAATTTCCCCCCAAAAAATGTATTTGCCATGGTGAGAATTTTTTTTTGCAACTCGTAATAAACCTTTTAGCGGTACCATTTATCTACAAATCATAATACCTCAAAGAACCTCTCCAGAACTGTCTCTCTGGAAAGCAAACACATTTTAGTAAATACACATCTTAATGCACTATTACAGATATTTATCTTGGCTCCAGAGATTTGCATGTCAATACAGTTCGCTTTACACTCTCACCTGGCCAGAAAGAAGTGCTGTCAGCAGTTTGAGACAACAGACATCAGAAAGTTAAATTAGATGACACAACATATATTCCAAATTCCATGCAACAGACACACCCACACAATTAGCTTGGTTAAAGACAAAATCTAGACATCACACATTCGGGATTCCGAATTTCCGAAAAAAGCAAAAAAACTAATAAAACTAAAAAAAACGAATTTCCGAATTTTGGGTATTCGGAAATTCAAAAAATTCGGAAATTCTAAATTTCCCATTTTCGAATTTTAGATTTTCGAATTTTGCAATTGCAAAATTCGAAAATCTAAAATTCGAAAATGGGAGATTTGGAAAGTTGAATTTACAAATTTTTCGAATTTACAAATTTCCGAAATTAGTTTTTTGGGTTTTTTCAGAAATGCGAAAAATTTGTCTTTTTTAGCTTTTTTTGGAAATTCGGAGTCCCGAATTTCCCGAATTCCCAAAAAAAGCAAAAAAACTAAAATAAATTGAAATTGCAAGATTCGAAAATCTAATATTCGAAAATGGGAAATTTGGAAAGTTGAATTTCCGAATTTTTTGAATTTCCAAAATTTGTTTTTTTGCTTTTTTCGGAAATTCGGAAAATTTAGTTTTTTTTCGCTTTGTTTTTTTTTGCTTTTCCGAAAAAAGCAAAAAAAAGACGAGAAAAACAAAAACGAAACGGAAAAAAAGAAAAAAAATCGGAAATTCGAAAATCCGAATTTCGTAAATTGGTAAATTTGGAATTTCGAAAATTCGAATTTACGAAATTCGGAAATTCAAAATTTCGGAAATCCGAAAATTCGGAAATTGAAAAATTCGGAAATTCGGAAATTCGAAATTTCAGAAATTCAACATTTTGGAAATATGAAAATCCTAAAATTCAGAAATTGAAAAACGAATTAGAAACGAAACAAATTGCACATGTCTACTGTTTCGCTAACCACCTGGCTGCAAAGATTATCAGAGTTTTTCCGTGCGCTTACTATAGATTTTTTTAGTGAAATTTAATTTCACATCATCTCCTGTCAGAGGGACCAACAGTGTCCCTTCTGCCTGAAGACTTTCCTCCCTTAATGCCAGATGGCCATTTCCTTTCCATGTCTTGCTGCTCTGCCTTCCTCTTCCTGTTCCTCACAATCCCCCTGTAATTCACATTTTACTGGGGTATCAGACTTGTTATGTTGTGACTTTCCCTTTTTGTCAGCCACTGAAAGGTGACAGTTCATGAGCACTCTGCTGACAAGGACTGGGCAACTGCATAAGGCCCAAGTTCTGACAATTGCTTCTTGTCCCCCTGATCATCACCGCCACAACTTTGTCTCTGCTTGTCCTTACATTCAAGCATTGTTTGGAATGATTTCTCCTTAAATCCTATAGGAAAACATAAATTTCCTCTGCCCTATTCGCTGACTCCAGCATCCATATATTCCAAGCCTCTTTTTCATATGGCCGTGGCATCTTTTGTGGTAAGCACAGTACAGAGCTTCCCATACTTTAAGCTTAAATGTACCTTTGTTAGAAAACTTCTTCCCAGTCCAACATTCCCAATCACGAATATATTTTACCACCCAGGGCCCATATTTATCTATTATATCTTTCCTTGGGGTCAGTTGGTAGGGTTTACCACACGTAGACACCCTCCTTGAGTTGATACTGTTACCCATCCTTTACAGATGCTTGGACCCTGACCTGATTTTCCAACCTTTAAAAATGTTTGTTTCCCCAGAGGTAGCGACCCTCTGGCCAGTGATTGGGTTGACAGGTACTGGCCCTGTCACCGTTGATTCTTTTCACTACTTGTCAGAACAATATTTTCCCTGTTCTTGACTATTAGTCCTCAAAAAACATGGAGATTTTCCCAAACTCGTTAATAGTTCAATCTCCCCCGTGGACTTTTCCGAAGTATTCTAAAAAATGGCTTAAAGTAGGGCTATTACTTTTGTTATCTCAAGAATAATTAGAGAAAACTTGGATAATCAAGAAAATATTTGAGAGGGGGGAGTTTTGGACTTTAAATGAGGCACAATAAATGTACCTCCATCCCGGGTTCAAGTACATAAGAAAAGATTGTGTGACTTTAAATGAGTAAATTGACTTGTGGAGGTAGAGTGGTTTAGTAAAAATGATTTACTGGTACAATGGTATGAAACAAGTAAAAAAGTATTTTCATATATATATATATATATATATATATATATATATATACACATACACATGCACACATGGCATGAACATAATGAATACGTATATGCCAGCTTGGCAGCAAATGAGAGGTATGAATATTGATAAAATGTAATACAAGGTCTTTCCTATTAGCAGGCATTGGTACACCATATGCAACAGAGCTGCTGTAAAAACAGATGGATATACATACACGTTAATAGTTACATAGTACTCAATTAATTTTGATTGTATAAAAGATAAATATGGGCCAGTGAATAGGTAATGAGCCAGACTTGACTGGGCACCCCATGGAAACTCAACGCGTTTCATGGCTATATGCCATTCATCAGGAGTTGGGTACAGAAATAAAAACTGTAAATACAGGATATGTAGTATTAGTTAATATGTTCTACCCCTAAGGGGAGAAAAGACCTCATGGGAAGAGAGAAGTCTATACTCACAGGTCGGCTGAAGCACTGTGCTTGGCTAGCATTGAGGAAGAAGGGACCCCAAATTAGTTGTCTGTTCCGGAGCTGAGGCAAGGAACCCCACCCCAGCCAAGAAAACATCCACATAGCATGCCCGATCGCCACAACACATCCCACATGTGTGGGGATTATTGCAAATATGATGTTATGGAGAAAAATTATAAATATATGTGAACAATATGTATGGATATGTATCTCATGTGCTGCCAAGCTGACATATATGTATTCATTATGTTCATGCCATGTGTACATGTGTATGTATATATATGAAAATACTTTACTTGTTTCATACCATTGTAACAAATAAATAATTTTTACTAAACCACTCTACCTCCACAAATCAATTGCCTCACTTAAAGTCCCACATTCCTTTCTTACATAATCAAGAAAATATATGCATGCTTGGAGTACAGAAGGCAGTCAACTGAGGTAAACTTACGGTATTTGCAATATTATTTGTATCAGTTACAATATAGCCAGTGTTCACAGGTCTAATTAAAAAGCTTACAATCCCCAGTTAGTAATTGCAACAAATAAAGATTCATACACAAGTTACAGTGTGATTTAGTCTCTGTTTCCACTAGTGCAATTTCTCATGCGACTTTGGACACATAATGTTGCATTACAAGTCGCAGCACATTGATTTTAATAGCACCCATTCCAAACTAGGCAAATCAAGCTTGCACCACTCTGATGTGACCCCGGATGCGACTCCGACCCAGAGTTTAAATTTGGATCAAAGTCACATTCAAAGCCACACCGCAGTCGCACTAAAGTCACACTCTAAATCATGTGACTTTGGAGTTGCACCTATAGAAACATAGCTCTAGGCCCACAGGTGCGTTTTAATCACAAAGATTGGCCTAATCTCATTCAAAGGGTCAACTGGAACTGCTTTTTTCAGAAAGGTACTTATCCTTTTCCACTGCCTCCAAGATTCCAAATGGAGCTTTTATCATTCGCACGTACAATTTCAGTTTATATGTACACTATTAAAAATCAGTCTCATCAAAGCATTAGTATGGACAAAGGGTAAAAAGGAAAGTTCTGAGAAGTTTGCTAGTCTGGGTATTCAGACAGGAGACAGGTGAAAATAAAAGACATAAAAAAAAATGCTTAGCGTCTTCCATACAAGAAATAACATTCACCCAAACGTTAAACTTCCTCACACGGGGCACCATCTGATATGCCAATTTTTAGACCTAAATGATTAACAATATATACCATAAGTGATAAAAATGTTTTGCCTATTTAACCACTTAAGCCCTGGACCATTTCGGGCCATTAGGACCAGGCCTGTTTTTGGGATTCGGCACTGCGCTGCTTTAACTGTAAATTGTGCGGACATGCAATGTTGTACCCAAATGAAATTTGCGTCCTTTTCTTCCCACAAATAGAGCTTTCTTTTAATGGTATTTGATTGCCTCTGCGATTTTTATTTTTTGCGATATAAACAGAAAAAGACCGAAAATTTTGAAAAAAAATGATATTTTCTACTTTTTGTTATAAGAAAAATCGAATAAACTCAATTTTAGTCATACATTTAGGCCAAAATGTATTCAGCCACATGTCTTTAGTAAAAAAAATGTCAATAAGCGTATATTTATTGGTTTGCGCAAAAGTTATAGCGTTTACAAACTAGGGTACATTTTCTGAAATTTACACAGCTTTAAATTTATGACTGCCTATCTCATTTCTTGAGGTGCTAAAATGGCAGGGCAGTACAAAACCCCCCCAAATGACCCCATTTTGGAAAGTAGACACCCCAAGGAAATTGCTGAGAGGCATGTTGAGCCCATTGAATATTTTTTTTTTTGCCCCAAGTGATTGAATAATGACAAAAAAAAAAAAATTACAAAAAGTTGTCACTAAATGATATATTGCTCACACATGCCATGGTTATATGTGGAATTGCACCCCAAAATACATTCTGCTGCTTCTCCTGAGTACGGGGATACCACATGTGTGGGACTTTTTAGGAGCCTAGCCACGTACGGGACCCCGGAAACCAAGCACCGCCTTCAGGATTTCTAAGGGCGCAAATTTTTGATTTCACTCCTCACTACCTATCACAGTTTCGAAGGCCATAAAATGCCAAAATAGCACAAAACCCCCCCAAATGACCCCATTTTGGAAAGTAGACACCCCAAGCTATTTACTGAGAGGCATGTTCAGTCCATGGAATATTTTATATTTTGCCACAAGTTGCGGGAATATGACAAACTTTTTTTTTTTTGCACAAAGTTGTCACTAAATGATATATTGCTCACACATGCCATGGTTATATGTGGAATTGCACCCCAAAATACATTCTGCTGCTTTTCCTGAGTACGGGGATACCACATGTGTGGGACTTTTTGGGAGCCTAGCCGCGTACAGGGCCCCAAAAACCAAGCACTGCGAACGCTGCAGTTATGTGTGTTGTGTTTGGTAAGTGACAGTGATCGATCGATACTGCACTTGTGTGGGCTGGGCTGGGCTGGGCTGGGCGGAGGGGCTAAACGCAGGCGCTAGCAGGTATCTGGGCTGATCCCGCTAACACTGCGTTTTTGGGAACCCTAAACCGCTGGGGATGCTAGTATAGATCTGATCAGATCTGATCAGATACTATACCACTAAGGGGGGTGTATGCTTTGCGCGTGGGTGTTAGCGTTACTGTCACTAACCTAACACTGCCTGGGGTGACGCAGACCCTCTCTGGCGCTAAAACCTAATTGATCCCACCCACCGGGCGATCAGGGGGGTTAAACCTTTATTGGGTTATATACGGCGGGTGCCCTGATGCTATAAAAAGCAAACTAATCAACCAGCGTCACCCGTAACCTTTATATGGTGATCACTGGTGAAAGGGTTAACTAGGGGCAATCAGGGGGTTAAAACCTTTATTAGGTTAAATATGGGGGTACCTGACACTATATAAAAACCTGACGGGTAACCTAAATAACTTACTGGCTAACCAGTGACACCAGTGACGCTTATACGGCGATCACTGGTGAAAGGGTTAATTCTAGGGGCAATCAGGGGGTTAAAATAATATATGGGGGTACCTGACACTAATAAAAACCTGCGACGAACCTAAAAAAAAATAACTGCCTATCTAAAACACCAGCGACACGAATACAGCGATCGGAAAAACAATCGCTTAGTGACGCTGAAGTTAGGGGGTGAAAGGGTTACCTGGGGGGTGATCAAGGGGTTAAACCTTTATTAGGGGGGGTTAGGGGGCTACCCTGGACCTAAAGGGGCCTAATCCTAACTGCCCTGCAACTTTTTACAATCACAGATGACACTAAATGCAGTGATCAGTAAAATAAATGATCACTGCAATCAGTGACACTGTGATTGGGGGCTTTGGGGTGACCTGGGGGGTGATCTGGGGGTGACTGGGGGGTGATTTGTGTGCCTATGTGTACCTACGTGTCAGTGGACTGTTGGTGCACTAACCTGCTTCTTCTCTGCTCGGCGCCGGGAACGAAAAGACCGCGGCGAGGGAGATGACATCACTTCCTCCAGCCTTGTTTACATCACATGGCGGAGGAAGCATTTTCATTGGCCGGGAGCGATCGCGAGGAGGGGGCGGAATCGAGCGGCCCCCCCTCATGCCTGATCGCTCCCGAACACTTAACGGCCGCTCACTGCAGTGAAGGGGGGTCCGGATGGACCCCCCAACTGCACAAAGGCGATCACGTAGATCTACGTGATTCTGCCTGTCCGTGCCATTCTGCCGACGTAAATCGGCGGTGGGCGGTCGTTAAGTGGTTAAGAATCAACCAATGCGGTTGCAGCTATTACGGATAAAATTAAAACAAATGATAACTGCGTGAAAAGAATAATAATAATCAAATTTATTTAAACTGAAAAGAAACGTTAGAATGCTCCGATATTATCAAATATAATATAGATTAACAAGATAATACAACCTTGAAAGCAGTGATGTTAAAAATACAGTGGACAAAGACAATTACAGAAAGATGAAGTTACACACAAAGAAATTGTAGCACCCTGCTCCCAATGAGTGGGCGCTATATGTTGAAATTATAGTTGTCTGGGCATTAGTTTAGCCCAGAGAGATTGTATTCAAATTGCGGTGCTGTTTCAGTTCAGCTGGTTGCATAATTCTCCCCCCCCCCAGCGGTGGGTGTCGCTGTCACCGCTGGTCAGGGTTGGAAAGGCAGTAGGCTGGACATGTTGGGTACCTCTTTCCCAGAAGCAGCCCAGGGGGCATGGTGAACCCACTGTGCATTCTGGGAAGGGGTACTTAAGAGGCAGAGACCGCGCTATCGGGGATATAGCCGGGGGTCGTTCTTTGATCCTCACCTGAGGGCCCTCCTGGCCTCAGGGATGTGTTGGCAGTTTCTGCTTCGGAGCCACGTTGGCCCAAGGCCTCGCAACTGAGATGTAGGCCCAGGAGTTACTGGGGCCTACTGATCCAGGGATGATCCTGTGTCGCCTTGCCTGATGAAAGGGACCGAGCAATTGAGGACTGAATTGGCGGATGTATCCGGATCCCAAAAATCTACCTCACAGTGCTGCCGGAGTGGCTGAAAAATCCTGGCACTGAGTGCTGTGTTCTTTCTGAGGGGGCTAACCCAGCGAGGGGTTATACGAGTCTGTGGCAGAGACTATTGAACAAATTCTAATACAGAGTCTGTGGCAGAGACTATCTTTGATCGAGCTTCGCGCCAGTTGCTAGGCCGGTGAGAGTGGGTCTAGCCAGTGGCTGCTGAGTCCATCATGGAGACAGTTGCTCCTCTGGACCTAGGAAAGTTCCGTGATTGACAAGTAAAATACCTGAGTCCTCCCCATTCCTCTATCCCCTCTGTTGGAAAGTTTATTCAATAAAACCCTTGAAAGAGACTTTGTGTTGGTGCAAACATTTCTTCCAGATAAACTCTTCAAGGAGAACCCCTGAGCCGAACATTTGGAACAGTAAGGTAACGTGCAGACCCAAAACTAAACCAGCAGCTCCTACGGGGGTACCGCTACAAAAGTAAAGGAGGTGCATTACAAAAGAGAAATATTATGTCCCCATGCTTCTTAGTCCACAAACCAAATAGACTGAGCCAGGGGTGTGTATTCACACTTGTAAAAACCCACCCCTCCTCACCCCCCTTCCAGGTCGAGACACTACCTCTTCCATATGCTAAAGCTGCTACATTGAGCCAATGGGGGTGGGGGGCTCTCTTAGGCTTGGACATAATCTTAATAAAGGTAATTTTTAAACACACCAGCTGCGGTTTAGAATCAAGTAATTCCTGTTCCCTTCCCACCTTCCACTTCCTTTGAAGTCACAATCCAACTAGTCCATAGATTATGCTACCATATGGATTATGCTTCCATCCAGGTGGAGGAAGGTAGTAATGTGAGCCTAGAGAGAGGGGGTGACACAGAAGGACAAGAAACTGGCAGTCATGTACCCAAGCTGCAGCATACTGCCAAGCTTGCTCCAGTGGCGAGGAGGGAGGGAGGGGATGATGAGGTCACTGACCATACTTGGGTGCCTGAGAGAAGAGAGGAGGAAAGTGAGGAGGAGGAGGCACAATTCCAATGAGTCAGGATGTCCTCCAGAAGTCAGCTTAAGGTCAGCCACCCTATTGCATCAAACCACAGAGCTCCGAAGGTGCAGGGCGCTGCTGACTCCTTGCTGACTTTTAAAAGTTCCTTGGTGTGGGCCTTTTTCGACACGTGTGCAGCAGATTGCACCATTGCTGTTTGCAACCTATGTCTGAAGTGGATCAAGCGTGGCCAGAACAGCAGCCACTTGGGGACCACATGCTTGACCAGACATATGATGACCTGCTATGCAGTCCATTGGCAGCAGCATCTGAATGACCCACATCATAGAAAAAGGCAGAATTCTCCTTGCTCCTCATCTGGCATCACAAACCCTACTATACCTCCAGTCCTCTCAAAAACCTACACTGAGAGGAATGAAGGTATAGCAATAGGTGTCACAAGTACCTGCAGTCAATCTGCTAGCAGTACACCACCAGTTGATTTCAGCATGAAAATTTCCCTACCCCAGATGCTGAACCGTAAAAAGAATTTTGGTCCCAGCCATCCACATGCTCAGCGTCTAAATGCTAGCTTGGCCAAATTGCTAGCACTGCAACTGCTGCCTTTTCAGCTGGTAGACTCAGCCCCCATTCGTGAATTTGTGGAATGTGCTGTACCACAGTGGCAGGTTCCAAAACGCCATTTCTTTTCATGTAAGGCCATTCCGGCTCTCTACTGCCATGTCAAAGGCAATGTTTCCGCCTCGTTGAACAGGGCGGTCAGCAGTAAGGTTCATATTACCACTGACTCATGGTCCAGCAGGCATGGGCAGGGACATTACCTTTCCTTCATGGTGCATTGGGTAACTCTGCTGGTAAGTAGGAATGAGCTTTATGTTCGAGCCGAACATGAGTTTGGCGAACAGCAAACAATTTGGGGGACATGAATCAATGCAAAAAAAACGTTTTAAAAACGGGCGTTTTTCGGGAGCAGTGAATTTAAAAATGCTTAAAGTGAAACAATAAAAGCAAAATATTCCTTTAAATTTCGTACCTGGGGTGTGTGTATAGTATGCCTGTAAAGTAGCGCATGTTTCCCGTGCTTAGAACTGTCCCTGCACAAAATGTAATTTCTAAAGGAAAAAAAGTAATTTAACACTACTCGCGGCAATTCATACATTTTCAGGTCCCGGCAATACAGATCAAAGTCATTGAAAAAAACGGCAAGGGTCCCCCCCCCCTACAGGGCACTTTCACCCCCTTCCTGCCCAAGCCATTTTTCAGCTTTCAGCACTGTCACACTTTGAATGACAATTGCGCAGTCATGCAACACAGTACCAAAACAAAATTTTTATATTTTTTTTCCCACAAATAGAGCTTTCTTTTGGTGGTATTTGATTACCTCTGCGGTTTTTATTTCTTGCGCTATAAACAAAAGAAGAGGGACAAGTTTGAAAAAAACAATATTTTTAAACTTTTTGCTATAAATATCCATTTTTTTTTTAAAGCCAATTTTTTCCTTAGTTTAGGCCGATATGTATTCTACATATTTTTGGTATAAAAAAATCGAAATAAGCGTATATTGATTGGCGCAAAAGTTATAGCAGTTACAAAATAGGGATAGATTTATAGCATTTTTATTATTTATTTATTTTACTAGTAATGGCGACGATCAGCAATTTTTATTGTGACTGCAATATTGCTGCGGACACATCGGACACTTTTGACACATTTTTGGGACCATTCACATTTATACAGCGGTCCCTGCTATAAAAATGCATTGATTACTGTAAAAATATGACTGTCAGGGAAGGGGTTAACACTTGGGGGGCGATCAAGGGGTTAAATGTGTTCCCTAGGGAGTGATTCTTACTGTGGGGGGAGGGGAATGACTGGGGGAGGTGACCGATGGTTGTCCCCATGTACCAGGGACACACCATCGGTCTCCTCTCCCTGACAGGACATGGATCTGTGTGTTTACACACACAGATCCATTGTCCTGCTCAGTTACTGGCCAATCACGGGTGCCCGGCGGCCATTGCGGCCGCCGGGCATGCGCATCGGGTCCCCAGTGACGCAGCGCGTGCGTGCTGCCTAGTGGCTTGGGAAGGCGCAACATCATATGACGTCCGCCCAGAACAAGAGGGTCTTCCTCCCGCCGTCATTTGACGGCGGGCGGTGAACAAGTGGTTAAGGGGATCCCCGAACCAAAATAAAGAGAAAGCGTAGGGGTCCCCCCCAAATTCCATATCAGGCCATTCCGGTCTGGTGTGGATATTAAGGGAAACCCGTGCCATTTAAAAAAAAAATGGTGCAGGGTTCCCCCCAAAAATCCATACCAGACCCTTATGCGAGCACCATGTTGATGGGGACAAGGGCCTCATCCCCACCACCCTTGCCTGGTGGTTTTGTACTGGACCTCCTGGAATTCATTTTTTCGAATAACATTTTTTTGTTTAAGGGGTCCCACTACCTCCAGATACAGGGGGTGGCCATGGGGACCAAATGTGCCCCCTCCTATGCCAACTTGTATCTGGGGGGGTGGGAACGGGAGTTATTTTTCAGTGATGTCTTCCAGACGTTTTTTGAATATATTCCGGTATGGCGTAGATTTATTGATGACGTCTTTTTTGTATGGACCGGCCCTCTAGATGTCCTTAGATCCTTTTTGAAAAAACTTGAGGTTAATACATTTAATCTCAGGTTTACCTCAGAGATGGACCAAGCGAAACTGAACTTCCTGGACATAGAGATCTTTGTCCAGGAGGACGGTACTATTGGCACCTCTCTCTTTCGAAAGCCCTCCGCTTGTAACTCTTTGTCACACGCGAAGAGTTCCCATCCTAAATCACTTATTAAAAGTATACCTTATGGACAATACTTAAGGCTTCGACAGAATTGCAGTAATAATAGTGATTTTGAGAATCAAGCCAAAACTACTGAAGACCAGGTTCCAGGAACGGGGTTATAGTAACAAGTGCCTCAAAAGGGCATATATACGGGCTAAACAATTTGAGAGGAAATCCCTCTTACATGATCCCAAGATCATCAAATCGACCTCGGGGGTCCGACTTATCACTAAGTTCACAGGTCAACATGAACAAATCCGAACTATTTTGAATAAATACTGGTATCTGCTTACAAGCGATGATTCAATATCGAAACATATTAAGTCATACCCCGAAATCACGTACAGAAGGGCCCATTCCCTACGTGATGGCTTGGTGCACAGTCATCATATTTCTCCATCCTCATCCCCTCAATTTATGAGAGGGACGAGTCCATGTCACAGATGTCATTTCTGTAGATATGTCCATTCCGCCCAGTCAGTGGTCCTTCCGAATGGACGTATCTACAGACCACATTTCTCGGTGACATGTCAGTCAATTGGCATTGTTTATATCATGCAGTGCGAGTGCCAGGCCTTTTATATAGGCAAAACCAAAAGGCCATTCTATCACAGAATTCGTGATCATGTTGCCCTTATAAAGAAGAAAAAAATGGAGACACCCATCAGCCCCCACATCGGCCTGTACCATGCATTTGATGCATCCAAAATGCACTTCTTTGCCTTGGAATATTTCCCCCCCCGGTGAAAGGGGAGGGGATTATGACAAGGTCCTTCTCCAAAGGGAGGCTAAGTGGATCCATAACTTATCGGCCTTAAAATCCCCAGGCCTTAATGAGGCCTTTAGTTTCAAACCTTTTCTTTAATTTCATTCTTTTGTCCTGTCTCTAATTCAATTTTTTCATCATTTGTTCTTCTATATTACAACGTGTGAATTTATAGGTTGATCCTGCATGTTTTGAATGTATATCTGTTGTTTGTGATCTGGACCCAACTTGCTGGGGATCTCTCCCTGGGCCCACAAAACCACAATATAATGCTTTTCAACAGGAATTTTCATCTAAAATACACTTTTTGATACAATTTCTATTATTATCTTTCCAAAATTGATTATTCATTGACCATTATTTAAGCATTATTTTATTATTAAAATATTTACTACGTGTCCCTGATTGCTGTCCCCCCACTGTTCAGGTCTTGCCTGTCGGGGGGATGGTTGCATCTAACAGTTCCGGCCATATGGACGCCCGGGGCGCCATCTCTTCCATAGGTGATTATGCCGGTCCCCTGGGAAGCGCTTGCGCCCAATTCCTTGAATGTCAGGGGTCCTTTCATCTTTGGCACTATTTTACAATTGGAGGACATTTACAGGCATCTCTTTGGACTTGCCTTCTGTCCTTCCCTTACTGTTGAATTCCATCTCCACAGCTTTCCCTTATCCAAGATGGCCGTGATGGCTTTGGACGCTGCGGCCCAGTGTGTGTTGTCATTTTTGACACGCATACTGTGCGCCGCTCCTGTGTCAGACGCCGCCCTCGATTTCGTGCTGCCTGGACCTGCGCACTATCAAGGCACTATACGTCCACTGTCCGGCGGTGATGTCAGACGCCGCCGGATATGGAGAGCATAAGAGCGTGGTCTGGTATGACCACTACTGTCAGTGACACACTCCCGCTAATAGGGGAAGGACGCCAGCGGCTTTTGTTTACCGAATGTTATGCAAGGTAACAACTTCTCTCCCCTCTTTCATTAAACCCATTCAAAGTTGCATTGACCTTGTTTCAAGCTTTGAAATGTTGATTATTTTTTCAACACTGAATGAATATGTTTCTTTCTGGTTCCAGCTGGTTTATCTGCCCTTACGCCCGCAGTAACCATTTACAACTTGACTTATTCAACCCCAGTCCAGCACTGTGTGCATTTGGATTCAACTGGGAAACATTGCTTTCTTATAACGATCGGGTCGGCACAATCTACACCATTTTGGCCAAGCAGCTGGTACGTTTGACCTAACGAGCCAATAGTGATCATTGGCTAGATATGCATGACTTGCGCTCTATGACATCATTAATTATTCTATCCACTTAATAGGTTTTTATCATCCTTATGCTCTCTATGGCCCGGACTGTTTTTATGATGTGTCTCTCCTTCCTCGGCGGTCGGTCCTGTTCTAATTGGGGAATTTAATAACATTCATTGCATTTCATATGATCTCTACACGTGTGTGCAACCATGTGGTTCCCGGGTGAGTCCTGCCTTGCAGCTTGGGTTTTTTTTACAATTAAAATTTATCGGTATATGTAATATATACGTTTTGGTACATTATTTTAATACTATATTTGAACTCATATGGTTGTCCAGCAACTTGTGCTCTTAGGCACCAATATTTTATAGATATGTGTTTCTATTGGATTGTTCTTACATTATATGCAATTTTCAACATTATATTTTTCAGCATGACCTACGTGCATTATCAGACTCCTGAAGAAGCTTGCTAAAAGCGAAACTAGTAGAGTGACGTAAAGCACTAGTTTGTCATTATCTGTAACCATTTTGCTTTTCATGAATGTGAATGCCTCCTTTTCAAATAATTTTTGCATATTATTATATTTTGTATGTATCTATTAATAAACTCTTTTCATATGTTATTGAATTCCTCGAATGAGTTATCTTCAACGAACACCGTTAAAAAATCCCTGAGCGAATATATGCTCAATCCCCCAATATTTTCTTTAAAATTAGCACTTTTGATTTTTCATGTTTGTGTCCCATAGACTTTAACAGTGTTTGCGTGTTAGAACAAATTTTTTGCCTGTTCGCATGTTCTGGTGCGAACCGAACCGGGGGGTGTTCGGCTCATCCCTACTGGTAAGGATGCAGGACAGGGTTCAGTGTTTGAGCTTGTTCCACCACCACGCCTCCAAAAAGCTAGTGATGATTCTGCCACAATATCTGTATGCGCCCCTCCCTCCTCTTCTTCTCTTCTGCAGAATTGTCCTCTGAACCAGCAGTGCTCCCTAAACGTTCAAGGGGCTATGCAAGCAGTCAGGAAAAAAGATTTCATGCAGTGCTTGAGTTGGTCTGCCTAGGGGACAGGCACCACACTGGGGAAGAGATTCGGACAGCTCTGCAGGGGCAGGCTCAGAAGTGGTTGGCGCCATACCAGCTTCAGCCAGGAATGGTTGTATGAGAAAATGGCAACAACCTTCTCTTCGCACTCCGACAGGGACACTTGACCCATGTTCCATGTTTGGCACACGTCCTGAATTTGGTGGTGCAGCATTTTTTGACCAGGTACCCAGGCTTACAAGATCTCGTGAGGCAGGCCAGAAAAGTCTGTGGTCATTTCCACTGGTCATAAAATGCCAGTGCTCGGCTGGCTCACAATCAAAGGGAATGCAACCTGCCCATCAACCATCTCATTTGTGACATGCCCACCTGGTGGAACTCAATATTGGCAATGCTGCAGGAGCTTCACACAATATTAAAATATTGAAAACACATAATACTTATTAATGTATTTATTATACTGTGTTATTATAAATGTATTTGTTTTAGCCAGAATAGAGTAATGCCGCGTACACACAACCGTTTTTAATGTCATTGAAAAAACCGGCATTTTTCTCGATGTGATTCTTCTCAAGCCTGCCTTGCCTACACACTATCGTGGAAAAAATGCTTGAGTAAAGCGCGGTGACGTACAACACGTACGACGGCACTATAAAGGGGAAGTTCCATTCGGATGGCGCCACCCTTCATGTTAGTAAAGTTTGTTGAGCGATGATTCGCGCTTTTCAGCCTTGTGCTTTTCAGTCCGTTACAGCGTGACGAATGTGCTATCTCCATTCCGAACGCTAGTTTTACCAGAACGAGCGCTCCCGTCTCATACTTCTGATTCTGAGCATGTGCATATTTTTTCACGTCGTTAAAGCCCACACACGGCCGTTTTTCATGACGAGAAAAACGACGATGTAAAAAACGACGTGAAAAATTAGAGCATGTTCCAATTTTTTCATGCCCGTTTTTCACGTCGTGAAAAATGCTCTGAAGCCCACACACGATCATTTTTAATTACCATTTTAAAAAATTTCATTTTTCTCGTCATTAAAAATGGTCGTGTGTACGCGGCATAACAGTTATTTGTGTAGGCTTATTTTTGCATATGCAACCACAATGATATAAAGCATATTGAGAAAAACCTTTCATTTACAGGCTCAACAACTCAACCCAATTTACACACAGAATACTGGGATAACACATTCCAGTCAAGTGACTCCCTTATAGTATGGAATAATTTGAAGCTTCAGACAGGTAAATTGATCTACAAGGCAGATTGCCACTGCTGTGCTGTCTCTTTTAGTTAATGTACGGTGCTTTGGAAATTCTGTCTCTTTTAGTTAACGTATAGTGCTTTGGAAATCCTGTCTCTTTTAGTTAATTCACAGTGCTTTGGAAATTCTTTGTTAAAAATATTTATTTTTAAACCAAAATTGCATACATTTAATCATAAAAAGATATAAAACTGCAGTTTAAACACCTATACACCTAAAAAAACAAACAAATCAAATTACATAAATTTAGAACACATATAGTATTATTTTACAGGCGTATATTATGCATTAAACATATTTTATTAATATCAATATTTTTTTATGTTTTTGGGATGCCAAAACTGAGGGTGTGAAAGGGGTGGGTGGGACTAAAATTTGAATTTGGTGAATAATGAGGGTTACTTTTGTATCTAATCTAATGAGATATTATTTTTCAGCCTGGTTTATAGGAAACTCAGGCAGCCTGTGAACCTTGTAGAGTCAAGCAAGGTTAACATGACAGGCGTCCTTTATTATCGAGACCTGTTATGTTCATTCATGCAGCACTGACATGTGAGAGGGAAATTAAAATCTTTTGTCTTCTCACTCAACATCTTCAAAACAGTTATTTATTTCTTCAGCCTCTGTCACAATACAAGAAAATAAATGAATGACACTGTCCTACACTACAAAACATACTTAGATCACAAGAAATAAAAAGCCTCCAGCTAAAAAGCATGGAACCCATTTCCAGCCTTCAGCACACCCAACATACTGAACGTTTTAGCCAATAATCCCTATTTTTAGTATTGTATGTAAATTTCTGTTCCTCAAGGACAAACTTTGTAATAATATTTCAACACAATCAGCAGCATAATAAGTTTCATAATCATGCGGTAGCTTGCAGGCACTATTTTATTATGGCGCACTAGTTTACCAGAGATGACAAGAAAGTGTGGATTCTGGAACGCTGATATTGTAGATCAATGATCCATTGTGTCTGTCTGCAGACAGTTATTCATTGCATTGCATATATTGCAGATGATAAAATCACAGCTATACCTCCAGGTTATGTTCACCAGCATTCCTTTCAGACCTCATGAAATGAAAAAAAGCACGAAATAATAAAATCAGAGGCAATTTTAAGATTCATCTTTAAAGAAAAATACAATTGGTTTAAAGAGAAATGAAAGAAGTAAAAGGCATTGGTGTATATGTCATCATTACAATTTTTAAAGCAAACATATCACTTAGCCCCATACTGTGTTTAACCACTTCAATACCATGCACTTATACAGCTTCCTGCCCAAGCCAATTTTGAGCTTTCAGTGCTGTCGCAATTTGAATGACAATTGCGCGGTCATGCTACACTGTACCCAAACAAATTTTTTATCATTTTGTTCCCACAAATAGAGCTCTCTTTTGGTGGTATTTGATCACCTCTGCGTTTTTTTTTTGCGCAACAAATAAAAAAAGAGCGATTTTTTTTAAAAAAACTATGTTTTTCTTTGTTTCTGTTAATTTTTTTTGTAAATAAGTACCTTTTCTACTTCAATGATGGGCACTGATAAGGCGGCACTGATATGTGGCACTGGTATGCGGCACTGATGGGCACTCATAGGCGGCACTGATGGGTGGCACGGACGGGCACTGATAGGTGGGCACTTATGGGCACAGATGGGCACTAGTAGGTGGCACTGGTGACGCTGCTGCCTAGCAATGCCAGCCACCACACATTATTTTCTTGGCATGATAGTGCCAGTCAGTGCCCATTTGTGGGCACTGATTGGCATATTTTTTTATGTTTTTTTTTATATATTTTTTTTTTTTACTACATGTGGATGGCCATGGGGGCCATCCACAAGCTTAGGGCTTCCCTGGTGGTCCAGTGTGGGTATCCGAGGGGGGGGCTGCGCTGATAAACAATCAGCGCGAACCCCCCCTGTCAGGAGAGCCGCTGATCGGCTCTCCTCTACTCGCGTCTGTCAGACGCGAGTGAGGAAGAGCCGATCAACGGCTCTTCCTGTTTACTTCCTGATCAGCCGTGATGCGACATGGCTGATCACATGGTAAAAAGCCTCCGACGGAGGCTTTTTACCGAGATCAGTGTAGCGGTGGGTCAGACTGACCCACCGAGCGCCGCGATGCGCTCCCCCCGGGCGCGCGGCGGCTGTTATCCTGCAGGACGTCATATGACGTCCAGTATGGATAACAGAACCACTTCCCGGATGTCAATTTGCTATTGACTGGGCGGGAAGTGGTTAATGGGGAATTATAGCATTTTAGCATACTGTTAAAAAGTGCTGCAGCCACACTTTGTATATGAGGCTTTAGGGAAATAAAGATATACCGTATTTTTCGCTCTATAAGACTCACCTGACCATAAGACGCACCTAGGTTTTAGAGGAGGAAAACAAGAAAAAATAATTTTTTAACCAAATGATGTACTAAAATATTTACCAGTGCCCATGAAATGCAGCCTGACCATTGCCAAAGAAATGCAGCCTGACCATTGCCAAAGAAATGCAGCCTGACCATTGCCAAAGAAATGCAGCCTGACCATTGCCAAAGAAATGCAGCCTGACCATTGCCAAAGAAATGCAGCCTGACCATTGCCAAAGAAATGCAGCCCGACCATTGCCAAAGAAATGCAGCCCGACCATTGCCAAAGAAATGCAGCCCGACCATTGCCAAAGAAATGCAGCCCGACCATTGTAGCGCTCCTCTTACCTTAACTATGGGTACTGTAGCTGTGGCTGGCTGGCTCCCACGTCCTCTGTGGCTGGCTCCTGTGACTGGCTGGCACCCTGGCCCTGCTGTGGATGGGTCACCATGGCTGACTGGCTCCTGTGTGTGGCTGGCTGGTTTCCTGGTGTGAATGGGTCACCCTGGGTTTCTGGCTGGCACCCAGACCCTGCTGTGGGTATGTTACTCTAGGTGGCTGGCTGGCACCCTGCTGCGGGTGGCTGGCCTGGCTCCCTGCTGCGGGTCAGTGGGAGGCTGCTGTGGGTCAGTGGATGGCTGGCATGGTGCACCCTGCTGTGGGTGGCTGGCCTGGCTCCCTACTGTGAGTCAGTGAGTGGGTGGCTGGCACAATGCACCCTGCTGTGGCTGACAGAGGGGTAGGCTAACAGAGGTGGGCTGACAGAGGTGGGGTGACTGACAGGGGGGGTGGCTGACAGAGAGGGAGTAGCTGACAGAGAGGTGGGCTGGCTGACAGAGGGGGAGGGGGGCTGACAGAGGGGAGGGGATGCTGATAGAGAGGGGGGCTGACAAAGGTGGGCTGACTGACAGAGGGGGAGGGGGCGCTGACAGAGGGGGAGGGGGCGCTGAAAGTGAGGGGGGCTGATAGAGAGGGGGGGCTGACTGACAGTGAGGGAGGGGGCGCTGACAGGGAGGGGTGGGCTGACAGAGGGGGAGGAGGCATAGACATAGGGGGAGGGGCCACTGAAAGAGGGGAGGGGCACTGACAGAGAGGTGGTCTGACTGACAGAGGGGGAGGGGGTGCTGATAGAGAGGGGGGCTGACTGACAGAGGGGGGGTGCTGACAGAGAGGGGGTGCTGACAGAGAGGGGGGCTGATAGAGAGAGGTGGGCTGACTGACAGAGGAGGAGGGGGGCTGACAGATAGGGGGGGCGCTGATAGAGAGTGGGGGCTGACTGACAGAGGGATAGGGGGTTGATAGAGTGGGGGACTGACAGAGGTGGGCTGACTGACAGAGGGGTGGGCTGATAGACAGAGGGGGAGGGGGGCTGACAGAGTGATCAGAAGGAGACCTCAGGAGACACACAGAGTGCCAGGCAGAGAGGCGGGACTCACACGTGCAGCTGTTCCGGTCGCTATATCTGACGGAACACCATGGTCACTCACAGACCAGTCCCGCCTCCACATCCACCACCGGGGCCAATCGCAGACGCCCATGTCGGCAGCCCACACATGACCCCATTCGGCCAATCACAGGGCGCTCTTTGCCCATCGCTAAGCAGCGTTCAGTGTGTGAAATGTGAAACAGCGCAGGTGTTCTGTCGATTCCGGTCAGTCCGCCCCTGCAAGTGCCGCTGCATTTGTGCGGGAGGCGGCCGCGGGAAGACGGGTGAGGGGCTTGGCTTTTTTTCATGCCTAGGTCAAAACACAGCACTGAGAGGGGGGCGTTGCCGGCAGTGGCGGGGGCGTTCCTGGCAGTGGTGGGGGGGCGTTGCCGCCGGCGGCAGGGGGCGATGCCTGATGCACATTCGCTCCATAAAGACGCAGAGACATTTTCACCCATATTTTTTGGGGAAAAAAGTGCGTCTTATGGTCCGAAAAATACGGTATTACGCAAAAAGAACAAATGTTTTATTGCTATCTACAGTCTTAAACATATTGATTCAACATGATATGACCTAAATCTATAGAGGTAACTCACTGATCATCAATAATTACTGCCAAGTGAATTATGTAAAATTCTAGCTGATGAGTATTCCTACCAGTATACTGTGGATCTAAAGCAAAAATGTTCCATTTTATTGAAATATAATTTGATAAAAAAGTTTTTCGAAAAAACAAGAAACACCCTCCCTAAAACTCTATAACCCTTTAGACATGTATAGTTCTGTACAGAAGGATTCAGAGGTTCTATTGTGGCATCCCTAATTAAAGTATTTTTTGTTGCTGTGGTTAAGAGGGTGAAGCCCTGTACACACGATCGGATATCCTATGGATTCTTTTTTTTTTTTTTTTTTTAAACAAATTTTTATTGGAGTAATAAAAGACACTTGTACAGGTGGAAAGATAAGTACAAAAGTACAAAAAAGTACAAAAAAAGTACATAAGGCTGTCCGTCAGGTTTAAAACAATGGTACATAGAAATAACGGAGCAGCTAGTTGGGTACAACAAGTAGGGCATAAACAAGAGATAGCACTTGACACTAGCTCGCTTGAAGACTAACCTTATGGGGTTATGAAGATATGAAGAGAAGGTGCGGTATATACAAAATTCTCACCTAGTGAGGGTACAACAGGTCATCCTAGATAAATACCTATAATGCAATGCAACCAAAAGGTAAAATACTGGATGGATCTGTCTACGCACCCCTATGTTTAGAATCAGGAATAGGGGAAAGAACATAACAGAAAACTAGTAAGTAAGGGGGGGGGGGGGAAGAGCTCCAGAGACAATGGCGTGCTGTTCATTTCAATACATGTATGGTCCCGAGAAGGAACTGCCCCGGAGGGCCATCCAGTATGTATAGACTGTGTAATGTCATCAAGATTTACAGCCTATTTGGGATAGGGTCAGCGTACGAGAAGGAGAGTAGTTCCAGAGCCATCTGATCAGCTGCCGAGAGGGTTGTTGTGATGAAGGATTCCCATCTGTAGTAAAAGCGAGCTTTGGATCTGGGTTCTTTAAAGTCCGTAAGAAGTCTTTCTTTGTAGAAGAGGTTGAGGCAGTCCTTTTCGAGTTGGATGAGAGAAGGGCTTTGGGGAGAGATCCAGTGCCTAAGAATGAGTCTCCTGGCGACAAGCAAACAGAGCAAGATCCAGTCTTTAGAGGAGGGACATTTGGTAGTCCCGGAGGGGATCGATGCAGCCGGGGACAGAGACCAAGGTAGCAATAGAGGGTCCCAATATCCAAATATTAGAAGCAAAGGGTCTTTGGGGAGTTTCAACAAAGTGGTTTTGAATATATAAGATAGGACTTGATCCCAAAATGAGGAAATGAAGGAGCATGGCCAGAAGCGGTGGGAGAGAGAGGGTCTGGGTACCTTGCATAAAGGACAAGAGGCGCCATCTTTATTGGAATTAGGAGAGAGAAATGGGATGTAAGCCCGGTGTGCTATCTTGAGTTGAGTTTCTCTCCAGATTTCGTTGGGTGTCAGTCGAAGGGTCTTCCGCAGACCAGATAGGATTTTTTCAGTTATATCTGGAACTGGGAAATCCCCAGCCCAGTTAGCAATAGGGGAGGAGGATAAGGACGGGGAAGATTCTTGCAGGAGAGGTTTGAAGATGTCCGAGATTTTATAACGTCCACTGTGCAATAGACGTTCAGAAAAGCTGTTTTCGAATCTCCGGAGATTGTCTTTACAAGTGTTAGATAGGAAGCTAATGCATTGGTTGTAATGAAATACGTGAGAGGGGGTCAGAGAAAATGACAAGGATATTGTGGAAAAAGGAAGAGGTTTTCCAGTGTTGCCATCGCACAATGAGGAGAAGTTTGACAGTCCTTGATCCTGCCAGACCGAAAAGGCTTTGTAGTGGAGACCAGGGATGAAGTTAGGATTGCCTTGGATTGGTAGATGTGGAGAGATGAAGGGAGATAGCTTGAGTGTTTTTCTGATTTCTCTCCAAGCTATAGCTGTGTCCCTGAGCAGGAGATTGTGTTGAGAAGAGGGGGGGACAGTTTTCCATCTGCAGTGTAGAAGGGCCACCAGAGAGTGCGGGTGAGCCATTTCGGATTCCAAGACATAATTAGAGTATTGGGATGAATGAGCTATCCAATCTAAGCTGGTCCTGAACAGACATGCTAAATTATACAATCTAATATGAGGTAGACCGATACCCCCGTCACTTCTAGGAAGGTGTAGTTTTTTAAAGGCTATCCGAGGTCTTTTGCCGTGCCAGATGAACTGTGAAATTTTGGTGTTGAGGAGTTTGATATCTTTATGTTTCAAAAGTAAGGGAATGGTTTGCAAAGGGTAAAGCAGTCTGGCGAAGCTAACCATTTTGACAAGGTGACACCTTCCCAGGAGTGAGAGGGGAAGATCCATCCAGTTTGACAGTTCCTGATGGAGTTTTGTGAAGAGGGGGGATAATTAAGGTGGTAGATGGAAGAGGGTAATTTCCCAATCTTTATACCTAGATAGGTGATGTGTAAAGATGCAACCTTAAACAGAGAGTGTTGAGTCCAGGGGCGTGTGGAGTGTGTCCCTATTGGGAGAATTTTGCTCTTGGAATAATTAATACGGAGGCCGGAGCATAGTCGAAATTCGTCAAAGGTGGTTTTAATGGTCAAAATGTCGTCACTGGGGTTGCCCGTGAATATGAGGACGTCGTCGGCGAATAGTGAGGTGCGAAGTTCCGTTTTGCCTATTTTGATGCCTCGTAAAGGGGCTATCTTGGAAAGGTATCTAGACAGAGGTTCTAAGGCTAAGTTGAACAGGAGGGGGGAGAGAGGACAACCCTGTCTGGTCCCTTTATGGAGGCGGAAGTCCTCTGAGAGGAGTCCAGCAGCAACAAGTCTAGCTGAGGGCGCTGTATACATGGCATTGATAAGGTGGCAGAAGGGGCCTGAGAATCCCATTTTAGACAAAGTAAGGGAAAGCCAGTCAAAACTTACATTGTCAAAGGCTTTTTCAGCGTCTAGCGTTATGATGGCATAATCTCCCTTGGGGTCTTGTTTGGCTCGTTCAAGGGCCAGGAGAACCTTTCGTATGTTAAGGGTGGCTGTCCGCCCTTTCATGAATCCTGATTGGGCCGGGTGAATGAGGTCCGGGAGGATGACCGCTAGTCTGGAGGCCACAATCTTCGAGAGAATTTTGACATCCAGGTTGAGTAGTGAAATAGGCCTGTATGAGCCCGGTTCCAGCGGATCTCTGCCCTTTTTAGAAAGTAGTTTAATGATGGCCTGGTTGCCTGTCGGTAGATAGGGACCGCCCGCCCAGATGTTGGAATAGACCGAGTGGAGCATGGGCGTAGTGACATTTTGGAGAGTTTTATAAAATTCACTTGTGAAGCCGTCTGGGCCGGGGGCTTTAGAGGGGCGGAGAGCATGTATAGTGCCTTCTATTTCATCGAGGGAGATAGGGGCATTCAGGAAATCTAGATGGGCAGTGGAGATAGTTGGTAGATTCATTTTTTTAAGGAAGGCTTGGGCTATTTTATGGTCAATGGGATCGGGTGCATAAAGGGCTGTGTAATATTCCAGCATGGTTTTATTTATGTGAAGTGGGGTAGAGTGTGTAGTTCCCGTGCGGTCCCGCAGTGAGGTGATGTGCGTCGGGCGGTAGGCGCCCTTACAGAGTCTGGATAGGAGTTTGCCATTTTATTACCATATTTATGAAGGGAGGCATCCAGATGAGATTTTTTTGTAAGTTCCAGGGTATCCGCCCAGGTGTCAAAAGCATTTTTAGCCGCCGACCACTCCGCCTTGCTAGCCGGTGAAGTCGAGGTGGCTAGATTGCGTTGTGCGAGGTGAAGTCTGTCGCTGGCCAATTTGAATTTCGAAAGTGCGTTTCTTTTAAAGGAAGTGGCATATGAGATGATCCGACCCCTCAAGTAAGCTTTTCCAGCATCCCAGAGAAGGTTCGGGTCCCCTGCATGTGGAGCATTCGCGGAGGAAAACTCCGCCCATGCTCGTTCCATGTATGCGCGAAAATCAGCATTATTGTGGAGAAAGGATGGGAAGCGCCAATTATTAGGGTGGGGGGGGGTCTATTTTGTCTAGAGTGAGGAGTATTGGGGCATGATCTGAAATGGCTATGTCTCCGACCTCTGCGTCTGAGACAAGAGGAATGAGATTATCGGTCCCAAAAAAATAGTCGATCCTGGTGAGGATCTTGTGAGGATTAGAGTAGAAGGTGAATTCTCTGTATACCGGGTGTGTTAAGCGCCAGATGTCTGTGAGATGGAGGGAGTCCATGGTTGAGGCAAATAGGGTGGGAGCTGATGTAGCAGGCGCTGGGGTGGATCGTTTTGGGGAGGACCTATCGTCTGGGGGATGCATGAGGTCATTAAAATCTCCCCCAACTAGGTGAGGTAAGTGAGAAGTGTTGAGGAGCCAAGTGGAGAGCTGAGAGTAAAATGTCTTTGTGGGACTGTTGGGGGCGTATACATTGGAAATTACTAGTTCTTTTGTGCCAATTCTAACCCTGGAGGAGATGAAGCGTCCTTGGTCGTCTGTATGTGTGGATAGAACAGTACATGGGAGGTTTTTATTGAAAAGGAGGAGGACACCAGCCTTCCGTCCAACCGATTCTGACCCCAAGACTGTTCCAACCCAGAGTTTCTGCATTCGACTGAAGTCAGATGCCGAAAGGTGGGATTCCTGAAGCAGTGCTATGTCTGCTTTCAGCCCTTTGAGATGGCGAAGGATCTTCATTCTCTTGTTAGGAGAATGGAGACCCCTCACATTCCATGAGATTACCTTAAGATATCGCGGAAGATAAGGTGTAAAGGCGGCGATTTAGTAGCTGTAAGATTATAGGCTGGGATCAAGAGGTATAGTTTAGGCACGTTAGTGATGTGAGCGTCTGTGTGTGGAGCCCTTGGGTAAGGAGTGTATGCTGGAGTGTGGAATGGGGAGAGGAGGGATGAGGGGGGGTAGAAGATAAGAGAACAAGGTAAAACAAAACAACAAATTAAAGTAAGCATCATAAAGAACTTCGCTTTTTTCCGCATGAGTTCGCTGTGCAAGGTGGCTCCCCATACATGACCCTTCATGGAAAAGGAAGACCAGTTATGCTGCCTGAGCGCCCCAGGAACCTCGATTATGTGCGAGGGACCCCCGGAATGTATTCATGGCTGGGAGCCTGAAAAGTCACACAGCGGAGTCAAGGGTGGCAGTTTAAATGCAAATGACCTTGTGTACAGTGCGGCCAGTACGCATGTGCGCACACTTTACCATCCTGGTGGGGGGAAAAAGAGAAAAAGGAATGGTTTCAGGCGTATCATACTAAACAATATATTAATTAAATAAAATAAAATGGAACGACACATGGATTCAGAGCCTTTGTGGGAAAAATCACTGGGTGATCACTCGGGTGTCAGTGCCTGGTCGTGGATTAATGGAGACCATGAGAATTAGATCTTGCATCTCCAGCACCCAAGATGACAGAAAAAAAAAGGAAAAAAAAAAAAAGATCATATGACCTGTAATGGCGAGGAAGGAAGTTCATGGCGGTGTATGGAAGTTCATCAACGGGAGTTTTGGTAGCGCTGATCTGGAGCAGAATGTCTAAAACATTTTGGAGAGTCCTTGCGGGGGCTTCTCTGTTCCAAAGCTCGGGGGCTGGAATTAGACTTGGAGGGCGTGTGAGGGTTTGCTTCACCCCTTAGGGAGCGGAGAAAAGATTCTGCTTCCACAGGATCCTGGAAAGTATGTTGTTCCCCTTTAGGTGATTTGAGGCGTAGAGTTGCAGGAAATGCCAGAGTAAATTTTATGTGTTGCTTGAAGAGTTCAGAGCATATTGGTTGAAAAGCTTTTCTTTTCTTGGCGACTTCAATCGAGTAGTCTGCAAAAATAAGGATTTTTACCCCCATCTCTCCAAATAGACGGGACTGTCTGAATGTCTGTAGAATGAGGGATTTGTCGGCATAGTTGAGGTACTTGGCAATAATGGGACTGGGTGTTTTGCGTTCGGAATTAAAGGACCCCATACGGTGTGCGCGTTCCACCGTGAACAGGCCTGAAAGGCCCAAAGCCTCCGGGATGCGTTTTGAGCAGAATTCTGCCATAGCTGCCGAGGGTAGCGATTCGGGGACGCCTACAAATCGCAGGTTACTCCTTCTGGATCTATTTTCCAAATCTTCCAATTTTTGAATGATGTATTGATTTGTTTTGTCCTGCGACTGTTCTGTGGCCTGCGCTTGATAGAGTTCATCTTCAACCTCAGAGAGGCGGTGTTCCATCTCATTGAGTCTGGTGGAGTGTTCAGCAATTTGGGCTTTAATTTGTTGCATGCCTGCATTGACTGCCTTTTCCACCGAGGCAGAGATCATGGGGAAGAGAAGAGCTGCTACAGCAGCAGCAATACGGTGCGTGCTATCAGCAGCATCCCCAGGGGGTGGGGAGCTGGAAATGTCCCCTGGTGTGGCTGGCTGAGAGGATAGCAGAGAGGGACCCCGAGATGTACTGGCAGGGGGTGTAATGATCTGCTGGGAGGGATGAGTGCTCACCTCCATGTCGGCCGCCTGTGATTCCGCCGCGGCGTGGGAGTAGGCCGAAGCCGGGGCCTCGATTTGCGGCTTGCCCGGCGGCGCGGCTGCGGCCGGGAACGAGCGAGCGCCGTTTTTTTCCAGAAAACGGTCCATCTGAATGAGGGGGAAGCCCGGGTGCAAAGGATGGCTACGAGGGGCCGCTCTGACTGGCTTTATATGCCGTTTTTGGGTCCTGTTGCGGGAGCAGTGAGGAGGCGCAGTTACCTCATGCGGCGCCGGGACCGGAAGTCCTCCTATGGATTCTAATCCGATGGTTTTGTCCATCGGAAATCCGATGAAGCTGACTTCCATCAGTCTTGCCTACACACCATCAGTCAAAAAACCGACCGTTCCAAACGCGGTGACGTAAAACACCCTGATGCGCCGAGAAAAATGAAGTTCAATGCTTCTGAGCATGCGTCAACTTGATTCTGAGCATGCGTGGGTTTTTTATCTGATGGACTTGCCCATAGACGATCAGAGTTTTCGATCGGTTTTTTATCCATCGGAAAAATTTAAAACATGTTCTATTTTTTAAAACCGATGGAAAAAAGACCGATGGGTCCCATACACGATCGGTTTGTCTGATGAAAACAATCCATCGGACGGTTTTCATCGGTTAAACCGATCGTGTGTACAGGGCTTGATGGAAACACATTTAAAGTAAATATAGCTGCAAATCAATGTAACTGATAAGAGTGCAGCAGAGAGAGAGAGCACATAAAAGTATTAGCTCTGGTAGGATGAACATGTATCTTTAGTACTTACCAAACAAATATAACAAAACACTTTCAATAGAGTACCTAACAGATCAAAAGGGAACAAATAAGAGGGGTCAATTGTTACGATTAAAATACACTAGAGTGCCAGGTTTCAGGTAGCAGCATACTGTATGTATCTCTATAGCTTAAGCACCGGAAAATACACTATATTACCAAAAGTATTGGGATGCCTGCCTTTACACACACATGAACTAATGGCATCCCAGTCTTAGTCTGTAGGGTTCAATATTGAGTTGGCCCACCCTTTGCAGCCATAACAGCTTCAACGATTCTAGAAAGACTGTCCACAAGGTTTAGGAGTGTGTCTATGGGAATGTTTGACCATTCTTCCAGAAGCACATTTGTGAGGTCAGACACTGATGTGTAGTATCTTCACACTGATCCACCTCTGTGCATATACTGTACATAAATCCTTGTGACACCTCCACCAGTTGTGCCCTCACCTTATAGGCTTAATATCTGTGCCTTAGATCATAATCAATCCTCTGATTAGCTTTTTTAATTTTTCCTCCTTCTTTATAGCTCATTCGTTTGCTCAGGCGTCTCACATCATAAGGTGTGCTCCTTCCTTTTTAATTAATCTTAGCCTCCACTCACATCGCCCACATGCAAAGCAACAAAACTTGCAATAGTGCTTTACTGTTTTTATAGACTTATTCGTTTAAAACATATAACAGGTAACACTCACCTTTTCTGATTAAAAACAAGCCTTTATGTGCATATCCACAGGTGCTAGGACAATGGTATCACCTGAAAACTGGCTCTGCAGCCCTGGTTAGCAGTGTTCCTCCATCCGTTACACTGAATTGCCTTTCCTTGGTTACTTCCTGGTTCCACACATGTCAGCCCTGAGGGGTTTAAAAACGGTAATGTACTATTGCAAGCTTTGTTGTTTTGCATGTGGGCAATGTGAGTGGAGGCCAAGGTTAATTAATAAGAAAAGAAGCACACCCTATGATGTGAAACGCCTGAGAAAACGGGTGAGCTATAAAGAAGGAGGAAAATTTAAAGAAGCTAATCAGAGGATTGATTATGATCTAAGGTGCAGATATTAAGCCTATAAAGGAAGGGCACAACTGTTGGAGGTGACACAAGGATTTCTGTATATGCACAGAGGTGGATCAGTGTGAAGATACTACCTTCAGTTATATTGATTTCACAAATCACAAAATTGACTATTTTGTTGTTTTGCACTATTGATTGGAATTCATAAGGACACTGTGTGGAGCATGGAGCACATTGTACTTTATTACTAATTTGTGGCATTCATGGAATAATTTTTTCACATATGAATTTTGATCATTGCATATTATCAGTGAATATTTACAGAAAATTGCACTTTATATTTTATTTATATGCACATGTGTATAATGTTCACATAGTTCCGCACTTATTTTTAATCATTTTGTACTATCACATGTAGCGGGTACCTCAATATGGGGGTCGCTATGTACTAAATGTTGGGGTAGTATGAGCCATAGTTGGCTCAGGTTCTCTAATTTGTTATACTGGACTCTGCTCTGCTGTAAGTGTTGTCTGGTGTACGGTTCCCCTTTGGCCTGTGGGTGGCACTGTTGCCCAGGCCCAGGGTCGAACCTCAGGTGACACAATGGCGTGATTGGGTGTCTTCTCTCGGCTGCCGTGCGGTGGGCGGGGTTTCGCCTGCTGTGCATGCTGGGAGGGGATACATAAGGGGCAGACGCCATGAGGAGAGGTGTGTGTGCCCCTGGAGGAGGGCAAGGGAGTGTGTCCCATGGGGGTGCGTGATCTGGTCGAGGAGTCTCGGGCACCTTTAGCCCGAGACTACAACGTTCTGGGTAAGCCCAGTACCTTCAACTGGGCCTACAATTAGAACACTGGAGTCCCAGGGTACCCAGGTGAGGGTAACCCGCTCTGAGTGAGAGGAAGCCAGGGGAGGATCGGTTCCACGGAGGAGATGAGTGATAGTAGGTCGCTGTCTTGGGAGAGGCCTGGTGACCTGTCAGAGGGAAGGATTCCTTGCTCCGCAAGATAACCCTGTAAAGTGCCCATTGGCATCATCGGTTCTATAAGTTTTACAGAAGTTCAAGTAAAGTTCTGGATTCAGGAATAATAGGATTCTGCTCTATTAGAGGATCTCCTGAACCCGTCCCAGGTGGGGGGACAAAGTTACAGTATTGTTTGAGCTCCACTTCGGCTGCTAGAACTGTGAGAGGTATCTATCCGGGTGAGCTAAACCCACTCGGGATCGAGTGGCGACGAGTAAGCCAAGTGGTATGTGCCTGAATCTACCTCCTAACTTCGCTAGCTTCTTTCTCTCTTCAATTTCCCCGTTAACTGAAGCAAAGGAAAATAAACTCTTTGTTGGAGTTGAAGTTGTGTGGACATTGACTTTCTTTGGGGAAGGAACATAGACTTTCCCCTATTCTATAGGGAAGAGAACCAATGGATGGAGGTAACTCGCTGCAGGACCCAAAATTAAAGAACGCCGCTCGACCTTCTAGACCAGGAGGATCCAGGCATGTGGTACGGTGTGCCTTTATCCCTGCAAGGTGGAGGTAAGCAGGAGAAAAGGGTCAGTGTGCTACACACATATTTAGAAAGTGTGGGGAGTGATGGCAACTTCTAGGTGTAATATAGCAGCTCACAAGGTTTTTCACGAATTCACAGACACTGATGTTGACGAGAAGGCCTGGCTCGCAGTCTTCGCTCTAATTCATCCCAAAGGTGTGCTATTGGCTTGAGGTCAGGACTCTGTGAAGGCCAGTCAAATTTCTCCACCCCAAACTCATTCATCCATGTCTTTACGGACCTTGTTTGTGCACTGGTGCGCAATCATGTTGGAACAGGAAGGGGCCATGTCCAAACTGTTCCCACAAAGTTGGGAGAATGAAATTGTCCAAAATGTCTTGGTGTGCTGATGCCTTAAGAGTTCCCTTCACTGGAACTAAGGGGCCAATCCCAACCCCCGAAAGTCAACTCCAACCCATAATCCCCCCTCCACCAAATGATTTGGACCAGTGCACAAAGCAAGGTCCATAAAGACATGGGTGAGTGAGTTTAGGGTGGAGGGACTTGACTGGTCTGCACCTCAACCCGATAGAACACCTTTGGGATGAATTAAAGTGGAGACTGCGAGCCAGGCTTTCTTGTCCACATCAGTGCCTGACTTCACAAATGCGCTTCTGGAAGAATGGTCAAACATTCCCATAGACACACTCCTAAACCTTGTGGACAGCCTTCCCAGAAGAGTTGAAGCTGTTATAGCTGCAAAGGGGGGGGGGGCAACTCAATATTGAACTCTACGGACTAAGACTGGGGTGTCATTAAAGTTCATGTGCATGTACTGTAAAGGCAGGTGTCCCAATACTTTTGGTAATATAGTTATTTAGTTACTTGTGGTGGTGGTGGAAATTTTGCATATAGTTGTAGTTCTGACAAAAATAGCTTTTAATTTGTATCATTAATAGGTTCTGCCCTGATTCATTTTAATGAAATGACAACTACTGAACACAGTTCTCCTTAAAGTGGTTGTAAACCCTTACAGACCACTTTTACCTAGATTAAGGCTTACCTGTAGGTGCAAGAATTATCTCCTAAACCTACACGGTTTAGGAGATATTTGCAAAAGACAGGCACCAATGTCAACGGTGCATGCGCCGTAGACAACGGCGCGCAGGCGCACTGATCGTGCCGTGACTGGCGGCTCCTGCGCACACGCGCAGGAGTGACGTCCTCACGGCTCCGGACAGTCACAGCGCCGGAGCCGTGATACCTGTAAGTCACTCCGGGAGAGATGGCGGCGACAGAGGAGGGGAACGAGGACCGCTGCGGGGGCTTCGATCTCAGGTAAGTAATTCATAATCGGCTAGTATGCTATGCATACTAGCACATTATGCCTTTGTCTTGCAGGGTGTTTTTATTTTTATTTTTCTCCAGAGGGTTTACTTACTCTTTTTAATTCTCCTTTGATGATGCGATAGGGTGCTGTGTAGTGTGGTGTTTTTTTCCCTAAAAAGACAAATGGATCGAAATTGAATAGATATAATAATATGCTAGTGCTTGGGCAGGGAAGGAAGCCTGGGATGTAGAGAAATCCAGAGAGGACTAGAAAAGACTAAGCAGACAGGTAAGCAACAGCAGTAGTCAGCAGGACCCAGTATGACAAGAGAAATTACAGCAAATTCCATAACAGGACTAATATGCTTGCTGTATTTAAAAATGAATGTATTTATTTTTAATGGATACATTTCAAAACCCACTTCCTTGATTACAACTATGTACTGGCAGCATCATTTCCCAGGTGCATTATCAAGTTCTTCCCAGTGCTAGTTGGCAGCCCCGAGGACATGCTGGAATATTCAATTTACTACACTCCTTATTAAACATTGTTTAGCATTTTCAGTCAGAAAAAAACAGTATATTTTTAGTGAATATACATTTTCATTTGAAACTGTAAAAAATACAACAGAAAGCCAGGCGCAGGAAATGAAAACCAAGGAAGCCTTAGGTGGTGCCACACTAGGCCGCTGCACCCAGACTCAGACTTTCGGGTTAAACCCCCCGAAACATGTAGTTTCCACACCGTTCAAGCTCCTCTCCCTTCACTCCTGGGTCACACGATCCGCTGTGGTCTGCTGGAGCCTGTCTTCGTTCCCCTGGTGTTATCTCCAGCACTGTACCATCTCCCAGATCCTCTGGGTACTAAGACGGCTCCTTTCTTCCTCTCCCTGAGTGTCCTATGGTCTGGAGCCTCGGGATGATGCTCAGTCTTCCTCCTCTGACACACCCTGGAGATCTGGCCACGATTCCTGCATCTACACTCTTTGGTACCCCTGTCTCCTAATGCAGTGGTCATCAATCCTGTCCTCAGGACCCACTAACAGGCCAGGTTTGCAAGATAACTGAAATACATCACAGGTGATATAATTTGCTGCTCAGTGATTACAATATTCTAGTCTGCATCTCCCCAAGGTAATACATAAAATCTGGCCTGTTAGTGGGCCCTGAGGACAGGGTTGATGACCACTGTGCTAGACTATGGATGAGTAAATCACTAAAGATCATGTGCTCTGCTCTGCAGATAGACCAGCAAAATGTATTATTACTGCATTTGGTATTTTTTTCTTGTATGTGCGGGCAGGGTGCTAAGAATCCATTTTCCCAAACATTTTGCACCCTTTCTGCACTTATTCATAGTGGTGTATTCTATGAAATATACACTGTACATTTTTTCCTCAGACAGTAACCTACCTATCTTTTGTCTGTTGCATTTAAGGGCCGCACTGAAGATTATATCCATTGTAGCGCTATAGTTTGCATTTTTTTCTACTGCATCACTGGAGTAGACCCTCCAAGCTCTAGGATGTCTATTCTTAATTGATTCCAGAGCTACCTGCCTTCTTGTTTAAAGAAGAAGTAGGCAGTACATTGGCTTAGTTGTTAGTGTTTCTTCCTTGGGTCCTTGGTTCAAAGCCTGGTTCGAACAATATTTGTTACCATGTGCATGTTCTACGTTTGCTTTCATGGGTTTCCTTTCACACTCTAAAGATATGCTGGTAGGTAATTGACTTTAGAACAATATTCTACTGAGATAAGATAACTGTTTTACCATCTGCCCCAAAAGCATCTAAAGTGATTTGAGTCTCCAGGGAGAAAAGCATTTTAGGAATATCTAATAATAATATAATAATAAGAAGGCACTATATAAGGTAACTTCACGCAAAAGATGACATGCTTGTTAAATGCAAACATACCGGTATTAGGTATAGTTAGTAGCAATTAACTTTTTAGAATAATTATGACAGTTGTTTTGCACGGCAATTTCTGACAATGCTTGCAATTTTCCTTACAATAAAATGGTTTTCTATGTTTGCTTGGGTTGCCCTTAAGTAGAATAATCCCATCCACATTTTTTTTTAAATCATGTTATGTTTTTATTTGTATTTTCAAACGCATGTTTTGGAATTGATGTGGTAGTTGGGCTGTTCACAACAGAGGCTAGGCATCTCTGCAATTCATCTGTTTTGCTAGCATAATCTTTCTTCTTTCAAGCACTCGGAAGTTGTATTTTATTTTTATTTTTTATATATTCATTATAGTCAGGGTACTGGAGCCATAGCAGCAGGGTGTAGCTGCTGAATCCTAAAGAAATCCTCAAATCAGAGTTTGTTTTTTGGGGAGGTATTTACTTTACTTTCTTTTGGTGTGGCTTTTTTTTATTGATGACACAGGAAAGTTGCCCTTTATTTGTAGCATGTCCCCTCATATCTGTGCTATAAAGTAGTGTGCACCATTGTACCACATATTTTTCACCCTTTGCCCATAGCTACTATTAAATTTTGGCAATCCCCTTTATTAAAAATGTCAGACACGACTAAAGTAAGAAGCAGAGGTTCTACATGTGAAGGTAGTAGGGGGTGAGTAGTTTCTGCAGGGCAAAGCAGTGGTCTGACCATACCATCTAGATTTAGGGGTCTACGTTTTATATCTCAGAGTGACTCTGCTACAGTATGAGAAGAGGTAGTAAAGTTGCTGACAAAGCCTTCTCTTCTTATGCCTACCAGAGAAACCATTTGCCTACTTTTTATCTAATGTTAACCTCTCCTAATCCTTCTCCTCTGCTCTTCCCAGGTGCAGAGCAGTCAATTGTTTGCAAGTGCTCCTAGTGTTCCCTTTACCTCTTCCTCCTCTACTCCAAGATGCAGAGCAGCCATTCGCCTGCATGTATTACTAATGCACCCTTTTCCTCTTCTTCCTTCTTTTTTTCTGCTAACGCCATTAATTGCCTTGCAAAACGGCTATATGGAGGTGTCAGAATTAGAGGTCACTGCTATCCCCAGTGCCTGTCCACAGAACAGTGTGAGCAATGTGTGAGTGTTTTTAATGTATTTGCTGTATTTGCTGCTGGATTGGAAAAATAAATTCCCCCAAATCACCTCTATACCCAGCATCCTAATGCCAGTTTATCAAAACTGCAGACCTCATTTTCCATTTTGTGTAATCACCCCTTTCCTCAAGTTTATGGCCTGATGAGTCATGTTGGGGTGTTGGTAGCGAGGAAGGGCAGAATATGGGGAGGCTTCAAGGAGATCATTTAACTGGACAATGTGCAATGGCCTGAGGATTCAGATCTTTAAACTTGAAGCGGACCTTCAGTAATTTTTTCAACTTTCCATCTATTAACTCTTCTGCCCTTGTTGTTTTAACTTTGGATAGTAAAACATTTTTTTTTCTGCCAGTAAATACCTTATACAGCCCACTTTCTGATTGTTGTCTGGTAAAAAGCCTAGGCTTATGACATCATGCACAGTTCTCTCTCACACTCTTGTGAAAGTTTGCCAGGAGGGGGGGGGGGGGGTAATGAGAGGGCCAATCAAAGCTTCAGGGCTGGAGGTGTGCTTCTGTGTGTCTGTGTAAATCCAGTAAGTGAACAGGCAGCAGCTTCAGCTGCCCACAGTTAAAATGGCTTCAGCCAGACTTAGTGGAGGGAGATTTCTGCAGCATATTTGGCAAGTACAGAATCACAGTATATATAAAATAATATACAAAGTGCACCTGCTGTGCCCATTATGAGGGGGTCCCACCACCTCTTTGCTGAGTTCCCTAGACTGTACACCTGCTGGCTGCTGTGCACATGAGGAGTTCCCACCATCCCTGTGCAGAGTTCCTGGGTCTATACACCTGCTGTGCCCCTTATGAGTGGTTACCATCATCCCTGTACTGAGTTCCTGGGTCTGTACACCTGCTGTGCCCATTATGAGGGGTTATCACCATCCCTGTGCTGAATTCCCAGGTCTGTACACCCGCTGGCTGCTGTGCCCATTATGAGGGGTTCCCACCATCACTGTGCTGAGTTTATGGATCTGTACACCTGCTGTGCCCATTATGATGGATTACCATCATCCCTGTGGTTAGTTCCTGGGTCTGTACACCTGCTGTCCCCGTTATGAGGGGTTACCACATCCCTGTGCTGAGTTCCTGTGTCTGTACATCTGCTGGCTGCTGTGCCCATTTTAAGGGGTTCCCACCATCCCTGTGCTGAGTTCCAGGGTCTATACACCTGTTGTGCCCATTATGAAGGGTTTCCAATGATGCGGCGCAGCCAGCAGCAGCAACGCACAGGGACTGGGAGTCTACTGGTGCCCAGTCTGAAGTCCACCACCAGTTAACACATGACATGATATTGAAAACGAAGCCCCAGCAACCACTCTTCCCTTTCCCTGCACAGTGCACAGATATCTAGCAGCAGCCAGCGGTAACTGTGTAATCCAAGACAGCAGTTTAGCAGTGAGTGTCCAGTCTGAACACATGACAATGACATGATCACGAACACTAAGCTAGCTAAGCCCAAGCAACCATTCTTCCCTTTGCTGCACAGTGCACACAGTGCACAGATATCTAGCAGCAGCCAGAAGTAATTATGTAATCCAAGACTGGAGTTAAGCAGTGAGTGCCCAGTTTGAGGTCCACCGCACCAGCCACCAGCTAAGTGATTCACGCCGCCGCTGGTGCTTACTGGTCCAACCGACACTCAGTGAGGCTCAGCTAAAAGCACCGCCCATGTCCTACGTTCACGCCAATCACAAACCCCACACAGGCAGAATAATTCTAGAGTGTGAGTGCTCAGGACTAGGGTTGAGCGGCCCCGAACTGTAAAGTTCGGGTCCATACCGAACTTTTGGGTTTTTGGGTCCCGGACCTGAACCCGAACAATTGACTGTATGTTTGTCGGCTCCCGGCAATACATAGAAAAGTCATTGATAAAAAAAAAAAAGCGTGGGGGTTCCCCCAAATTTAATTACCAGGCCCTTCAGGTCTGGTATGAATATTAAGGGGAACCCTGCCGCAAATTTAAAAAAAAATGCGTGCAGTTCCCCCAAATATCCATACCAGGCCCTTCAGGTCTGGTATGGATTTTAAGGGGAACTCCACCCCAAATTAAAAAAAAAATGTCGTGGAGTACCCCCAAAAATCCAGACCAGACCCTTTATCCGAGCACGCAACCTGGCAGGCCACAGGAAAAGAGGGGGGGGACGAGGGCCTCATCCCCACAACCCTTGCTCGGTGGTTGTGGTGGTCTGCGGGCGGGGGGCTTATCAGAATCTGGAAGACCCCTTTAACAAAGGGGTCCCCCAGATCCCGCCCCCCCTATGTGAATTTGTAATGGGGTACATTGTACCCCTACCATTTCACAAAGAAAGTGTAAAAAATTGTAAAAAAAATACACAGACACCGTTGGGAAAGTTCTTTATTAAACCCCCCCCCCCCCCCCAAAAAAACATTCCAGCGATGAAATCCAGTGTCCCACGGCGATCCGATGTCCAGCGTTGTACACACGAAATGTCATTGGCTGAGACTGAGCAGACCTGATGGGGAACTTCCACCGCAGTGTAATAAATGAATAGACCCGCCCCTTCTAAAGTTCCCCATCAGGTCCGCTCAGCCAATGACGTAGGTGTAAGGCTGAGGATCTGATGCGGAACGTGAGAAGGGGCGGGTCTATTCATTTATTATACTGCGTAGGAAGTTCCCCATCAGGTCCGCTGATCCAATGACGTAGGCGGGGTCTGACATACGAGGGGACGGACCTGATGGGGAACTTCCTCCACAGTTTAATACATGAATAGACCCGCCCCTTCTCACGTTCCGCATCAGGTCCTCAGCCTTACACCCACGTCATTGGCTGAGCGGACCTGCTGGGGAACTTTAGAAGGGGCGGGTGTATTCATTTATTACTATTAGATGAATACACCCGCCCCTCTTAAAGTTCCCCATCAGGTCCGCTGATCCAATGACGTAGGCGGGGTCTGACATACGAGGGGACGGACCTGATGGGGAACTTCCTCCACAGTTTAATACATGAATAGACCCGCCCCTTCTCACGTTCCGCATTAGGTCCTCAGCCTTACACCTACGTCATTGGCTGAGCGGACCTGATGGGAAACTTTAGAATGGGGGTCCAGATTCCGATAAGCCCCCCGCCCACAGACCCCCACAACCACCGGGCAAGGGTTGTGGGGATGAGGCCCTTGTCCCCATCAACATGGGGACATCCTCCCCATGTTGAGGGCATGTGGCCTGGTACGGTTCAGGAGGGGGGGTGCTCTCTCACCCCCCTCTTTTCCTGCGGCCTGCCAGGTTGCGTGCTCGGGTAAAGGGTCTGGTCTGGATTTTTGGGGGTACTTCACACCATTTTTTTTTATTTGGGGTGGAGTTCCCCTTAAAATCCATACCAGACCTGAAGGGCCTGGTATGGATATTTGGGGGAACCGCACACTTTTTTTTTTTGCGGCAGGGTTCCCCTTAATATCCATACCAGACCTGAAGGGCCTGGTAATTGAATTTGGGGGAACCCCCATGCTTTTTTTCTTTTTTTTATCAATGACTTTTTTATGTATTTTTTTTTTTCCTCAATGGATTTTTATTGGCATATTTCAAATGTTACAGAGTCATAAACAAAAAATATAAGAATATAATATAAGAAAGTGCCTACAAATGTAACATGACCGTCCACATAAGATTTGGATTGTACAAAAAGAAAACAATCAATAATATTCTGTCTGTCGTTACATAAGTATTACGGGTTCATCCGCAAACAGATAGTGCATTGGTCAAATTCTAGTACCAAGGTGGAGGTTGGTACAGAGGACAGGTAAAGCTATTCATGTAAGTTAGGGTGGAGAGGGGAGACCCCACTTAAGCACCCCTTATAGGGAGCAAAACTGTGCCAGCGTGTTGACCCCCCTCCCCCCCCCTCGTTAAGTGCCCTCTGTACCCACAGAATAACAGACAAGTTAACAAACCAAGTTAAAGAGTGAACGCTGTTGTGAGACCGGGAGATTTAATCCATTCTTTCCACATTTCCCATAGTTGGGCAATCTTCATTCTACTATTCTGCTTTAGTGCTAGGGAAGTTTTGTGTGTAAAGTGTTCATGAGTGGATTGAACTACATCTTTAATCGTAGGGGGAATTGGGTCTCTCCACTTACGGGTTATACTAAGGCGAGCTGCTAGTAGTATGTGAATTATAATGTGTTTTGATGGATTTGGGATTTTTTCTATTTCCAGGGATAGTAGGGCTAAGGATGGTGAGGCTATGATTGGCAGACGAGTGACCTCAAAAATTAATTGGAAAACGGAGTACCAATAATGTTTAAGTTTGGAACATTTCCAAAATGTATGCAATAGATCACCTTTTTGTCCGCAGTTCCTCCAACATGTGCTAGGGAGTGATGAGTTAAATTTGGATAATCTGTCAGGAGTCAAGTACCACCGGTACGTCAGTTTAAACGCAAGTTCCCACAATGTTGAGCAGCAAGTAGCTTTGTATGTGGATTTACACGCTGTTTCCCATTGTAGAATTGTGAATTGTTGTCCTAAATCATTTTCCCAGCGCAATAGTGCTGTTGAAGTAGTAAAGGTGGATTTTTGTCTTAGTAAAGAATAGAACCGAGAAATTCCCCTCCGATGATGTGCAGGGGATCTAAAAAAAAATCCACGCTATTTGGGGTATTTTCCATGCCCATGCTTTAAGTGAAGTGAGGCAATGATGGGTGCGTGCGTATAAGAACCAATCAGAGTGCGAGAGTTGGTATTCTTTCTGAAGTTTGGTAAAGGATTTGATGCGATTATTATAAAGTAGATCTTAGATATATATAATGCCCTTGTGTTTCCAATGTGTGTAGGAGGCTGTTTCTAGTATGTGGGTCAGGGAGTCTATGGTGACGGGGATGGTCGCTTGATTGGGGTAGAGTGCTGAGAGCTGTGAGAATCTGGACCAAACCTTGCAAGTCGCCTTCATGGTCGGTGAGACGTGGATGTGGGGCCTTGTCCTTAGTGGTGAGATGAATAGCCAAGAAGCTAAATTGCCTCCTGGTACCATAGATGCCTCTATCTTCCCCCACAACGTGGTTGGGGGGGATTCTAGAAACCATTCCTTAGCTTGTGTGAGTATAGATGCCATGTAGTAATCCTGAAAGTCAACAGAACCAGTCCCTCCTGCTAAGCGATGTTTGATTAGTTGAGCATGGCTGCATCTAGCTTTTTTGCCTTTCCAAAGAAATTTGGTCAGGATCGATTGCAATGATTTGAAGTAGTAAAGAGGTATAGGAATTGGTATAGTTCTAAATAGGTACAAGATTTGGGGAAGATGGAACATTTTAAATGCTGCCAATCGACCCATCCACGAGAATTCAAAGGACGCCAGCCTGGTGAGATGCGTTTGAAGAGTGGATCTGATTGGTAAATAGTTAGAAGCAAATAGTGCTTTTGTTGTAGTAGTCAGCTGGATGCCCAAGTAAGTTATGCTATTTTTAGCCCAAGTGTATGGAAATTTCATTTTGAGTTGGTTTTCTGTGGGCGTGTCCAGACCTAAGTTGAGCACGTATGATTTAGTTTCATTGACTTTGTAGTATGATACTTCACTAAACCAGGCTAGCGTCCTCTGGACCTCAGGAAGGGATCTGTCAGGGTCCATGATCATGAGGATCACGTCGTCTGCAAACAAACTTATCTTATGGTCTAAACCAGCAATGGGTATACCTGAGATTTCGCTGTTATTTCTGATATGTTCGGCAAGGGGTTCCATGACTAGGTTGAATATAATGGGTGAGAGTGGGCAACCTTGTCTTGTACCATTGGTAATTTGGAATGGAGAGGAAAGGGTGTCTGCAGAAAATACTTTGGCCGAAGGATTGGAGTATAGGGCCATTATGGCATTGTGTATCGTACCCGTAATACCGAACTTGTATAGAACCTCCGATATATATCCCCAGTGGACCCTATCGAAGGCCTTTTCGGCATCTAGTGATAATAGAAGGGCCGGGATTTTTTGCGTTTCTACATGATGTATGATATTGATTATCCTTCTAGTGGCGTCCGACGCTTGGCGTCCTTTAGTGAATCCTGATTGGTCTATTGATATAAGGAAAGGAAGTATGTCCTCTAGTCTGTTGGCTATCAATTTGGCGTAATTTTTTAAATCAAGGTTGAGCAGTGAAATGGGTCGGAAGTTTTTTGGAGATGTGGGATCTTTGCCAGGTTTAGGGAGGGTTATAATCATGGCATTGAGCATATCAGTAGGGAAAGAGGCTGAAGTTGCTGTTAGGTTGAACAGTTGGCACAGAGTGGGAGCTAATACATGCTTGAACTTCTTATAATATTCCCCAGTGAAGCCGTCAGGGCCAGGGGATTTGGAGTTAGGTAGATTATTTATTATTGCAAGTATTTCCTCAGCTGTGAAGGGAGTATTTAATTTCTCAAGTTGTTGGGGGGACACATTCGGGAGATTCAAACCTCCTAGGAAGGATCCAATCCCCGCCTGGGAGGGTTGGGTAGTGGAGGCATCATCCTTGAGGTTGTATAGATCTTCATAGTAGGTACTAAAGGAGTTCGCTATGTCTTGGGGTTTAAGAAGTTTTTCGTTCGTGTGAGGGTGATGTATGTACGGGATTTTTGTTTTGGTTCTATGACCCTTAACTCGAAGGGACATTGCCTTTCCTGCCTTGTTCCCTGTAGTGTATGAAGTGGCTTTGAGAATTCTGTATGATTTAGCACATTTTTCAAGTAGAAGGGCCCTTAGCTCGTGGCGAAGGGTGAATATTTTAGATTGGAGAAGTGGTGATGGGTTGGATTTATTCAGTGATTCGGATCTGGCTATCTCAGCTGTGAGTTCATCTAACCGTTGGGTCCTTTTTTTTTTTTGGCTCTAGCTCCCATTTGGATGAACACTCCTCGCATGACTGCCTTGTGTGCGTTCCATATCACCAGCGGGTCAGATACCGATGCCTGATTGATTGAAAAGTACTCTTCCAATTGGCGTTCAATATGGGTAGAATAGAGTGCAGGGATGAGCCGAACACCCCCCTGTTCGGTTCGCACCAGAACCTGCGAACAGACAAAATCATCGTGTAAACTTTAGAACCCTATTAAATACAATGGACTCGAACGTTCGAAATCTAAAGTGTTAATTATAAAGGCTAATATGCAAGTTATTGTCCTAAAAAGTGTTTGGGGACCCGGGTCCTGCCCCAGGGGACATGTATCAATGCAAAAATAAGTTTTAAAAACGGCCGTTTTTTTGGGAGCAGTGATTTTAATAATGCTTAAAATGAAAAAATAAAAGTGAAATATTCCTTTAAATTTCATACCTGGGGGGTGTGTATGATATGCATGTGAAGTGGCGCATGTTTCCCGTGCTTAGAACTGTCCCTGCAAAAAATGTCATTTTTGAAAGAAAAAAATGCATTTAAAACTGACTCGCGGCTATTAATGAATTGTCGGCTCCCGGCAATACATACAAAAGTCATTGATAAAAAAAAAAAAAAAAGTGTGGGTGTTCCCCAGAATTCAATTACCAGGCCCTTCAGGTCTGGAATGGATATTAAGGGGAACCCTGGCGCAAATTAAAAAAAAAATTGACGTGGGGTTCCCCCAAATATCCATTCCAGGCCCTTCAGATCTGGCATGGATTTTAAGGGGAACTCCACGCCAAATGTAAAAAAAAAATGGCGTGGAGTCCCCCTAAAAATCCATACCAGACCCCTTATCCGAGCACGCAACCTGGCCGGCCACAGGGGAAAAGGGGGGGACGAGAGAGCGGCCCCCCCTCCCGCCTGAACCGTACCAGGCCACATGCCCTCAACATGGGGAGGATGTCCCCATGTTGATGGGGACAAGGGCCTCATCCCCACAACCCTTGCCCGGTGGTTGTGGGGGTCTGCGGGCGGGGGGCTTATCGGAATCTGGAAGACCCCTTTAACAAAGGGGACCCCCAGATCCCGGCCCCCCCTATGTGAATTGGTAAGGGGTACATTGTACCCCTACCATTTCACGAAGAAAGCGTAAAAAAATGTTTAAAAAAACACACAAACACCTTGAAAAAGTCCTTTTATTTAAAAAAAAAAAAAAAAACATTCCAGCGGTGAAATCCAGTGTCCCGCGGCGATCCCGATGTCCAGCGCTGTCCTTCATTGGTTGTGCCTGAGCGGACCTGATGGGGAACTCCCTCTCAGTATTTTAAATGTATAGACCCGCCCCTTCTAAAGTTCCCCATCAGGGGACCAGATGCGGAACATGAGAAGGGGCGGGTCTATACATGTATTACCAAAGTGAGAGCAGTCCCCCATCAGGTCCGCCCCCTCGGTATGTCAGACCCGCCTACGTCATTGGCTTGAGCGGGGAACTTCCTTCACTATGTAAATTTAAATTACACAGTGAAGGAAGTTCCCCGCTCAAGCCAATGACGTAGGCGGGTCCGACATACCGAGGGAGCGGACCTGATGGGGAACTTTAGAAGGGGCGGGTCTATACATTTAAAATACTGAGAGGGAGTTCCCCATCAGGTCCGCTCCCTCGGTATGTCGGACCCGCCTACGTCATTGGCACTGGATTTCACCGCTGGAATGTTTTTTTTTTTTTTTTTAAATAAAAGGACTTTTTCAAGGTGTTTGTGTGTTTTTATAAACATTTTTTTACGCTTTCTTCGTGAAATGGTAGGGGTACAATGTACCCCTTACCAATTCACATAGGGGGGGGCGGGATCTGGGGGTCCCCTTTGTTAAAGGGGTCTTCCAGATTCCGATAAGCCCCCCGCCCGCAGACCCCCACAACCACCGGAGAAAGCGTAAAAAAATGTTTAAAAAAACACACAAACACCTTGAAAAAGTCCTTTATTTAAAAAAAATAACAAAAAAAAACATTCCAGCGGTGAAATCCAGTGTCCCGCGGCGATCCCGATGTCCAGCGCTGTCCTTCATTGGTTGTGCCTGAGCGGACCTGATGGGGAACTCCCTCTCAGTATTTTAAATGTATAGACCCGCCCCTTCTAAAGTTCCCCATCAGGGGACCAGATGCGGAACATGAGAAGGGGCGGGTCTATACATGTATTACCAAAGTGAGAGCAGTCCCCCATCAGGTCCGCCCCCTTGTCCAGCGCTGTCCTTCATTGGTTGTGCCTGAGCGGACCTGATGGGGAACTTTAGAAGGGGCGGGTCTATACATTTAAAATACTGAGAGGGAGTTCCCCATCAGGTCCGCTCAGGCACAACCAATGAAGGACAGCGCTGGACAATCGGGATCGCCGCGGGACACTGGATTTCACCGCTGGAATGTTTTTTTTTTGTTTTTTTTTTAAATAAAGGACTTTTTCAAGGTGTTTGTGTGTTTTTTTTTAAAAAAAATTTACGCTTTCTTCGTGAAATGGTAGGGGTACAACGTACCCCTTACCAATTCACATAGGGGGGGCCGGGATCTGGGGGTCCCCTTTGTTAAAGGGGTCTTCCAGATTCCGATAAGCCCCCCGCCCGCAGACCCCCACAACCACCGGGCAAGGGTTGTGGGGATGAGGCCCTTGTCCCCATCAACATGGGGACATCCTCCCCATGTTGAGGGCATGTGGCTTGGTACGGTTCAGGAGGGAGGGGGGCCGCTCTCTCGTCCCCCCCTTTTCCCCTGCGGCCGGCCAGGTTGCGTGCTCGGATAAGGGGTCTGGTATGGATTTTTAGGGGGACTCCACGCCATTTTTTTTTTTAAATTTGGGGTGGAGTTCCCCTTAAAATCCATGCTAGATCTGAAGGGCCTGGAATGGATATTTGGGGGAACCCCACGTCAATTTTTTTTTAATTTGCGGCGGGGTTCCCCTTAATATCCATTCCAGACCTGAAGGGCCTGGTAATTGAATTCTGGGGAACCCCCACGCTTTTTTTTTTTTTTTATCAATGACTTTTGTATGTATTGCCGGGAGCCGACAATTCATTAATAGCCGCGAGTCAGTTTTAAAAGACTTTTTTTCTTTCAAAAATGACATTTTTTGCAGGGACAGTTCTAAGCACAGGAAACATGCACCACTTCACATGCATATCATACACACCCCCCAGGTACGAAATTTAAAGGAATATTTCACTTTTATTTTTTCATTTTAAGCATTATTAAAATCACTGCTCCCGAAAAAACGGCCGTTTTTAAAACTTATTTTTGCATTGATACATGTCCCCTGGGGCAGGACCCCGGTCCCCAAACACTTTTTAGGACAATAACTTGCATATTAGCCTTTATAATTAACACTTTAGATTTCTCCCATAGATTTTTCGAATTTGCCGCGAACACCCCAATTTGTTCGCTGTTCGGCGAATGGGCGAACAGGCAATGTTCGAGTCGAACATGAGTTCGACTCGAACTCGAAGCTCATCCCTAATAGAGTGGTGTAGTTAGGAGATAGTTATTGACTCTCCAAATAAAGTTATTGGGTTGACAAGAGCCGTCAGATATGGTAATGCTAATGGGGGCATGGTCTGACCAGGTGGTGGTATGAATGGTAGAGTTTGAAATTTTATGCAGTAACCGACTGTCAGTTAGGAATAAATCAATCCGTGAGTAGGTATTGTGACACGGCGAAAGGAACGTGAAATCCCTCTCGCTCGCATGACAACACCTCCACACGTCAAATAGATCATTGGAACTAATAAACGGATCTAAAGGAGAGGTATTTCTGTGAGTCCCCGCAGTGGAGTCTATTGAGTTGTTCGGGACCATATTAAAGTCCCCACAAATGAGCAAATGACCTTGTTGGATCTTACGGGCAGCCCGAAGTGTCTTCCTGAGAAAAGTCATTTGGCCATGGTTTGGGGCATAAATGGAGACCAGGGTAAAGGAGATATTGTTGATTGTGCAAATCAGGATAATATATCGCCCTCCCGGGTCAATGACACAGTTCTGCAGAGTGAAAGCAACAGTGTTTCTGATCGCTATCATTACTCCGCGTTGTTTTTTATCAAAGGAGGAGCGAAACACATGGGGGAATTGTTTGTGTTGGCAGGCAGGAGAGGAAGTCGCAACAAAGTGCGTCTCCTGTACGCAAAGAATGTCACAGTTCTGGGTAACGGCTGATTTCCATAGGGAGGACCTTTTTGCTGGGTGGTTTAGTCCATTCGCATTGAGTGATAGGATAGTGATCCCCATGCTGAAAGGAGGTGTGGTGAGTCCGTGAAGCAACTACTTACAGTTGTGGAAGAATGAAGGAGGAATAATCAATCCACCGGCCGATGTGGGCGAGAGTACTTCTGTTGGAGATTTGAGAAGGAAGTAGTAAATTCAGTCCTTGGATCTATAGCGGTATAAAACAAGTTAGATTTGAAGATCAACAAACTTCATGCGTGAACGAACTGTAGATGTCTGAAGCAGGTGAAGGCACTTGCAGAAGCGCAATCAAAAAGAAAGAAAAACAACACAAAAACACAAAAAAAACAAAAAAACAACAGGGTCAAGAAGAAAAAAAAATAGACCCCGCTTTTTAGTAAAGACTAAGTGAACAAACTAAGCTCACAGGTGTGTCAGCATGAACCAGCTCCTCAGAGCACCTGACAACTAATGGGGGAAAGTTCAGTAAGCTGGTGTTAAGCACGCGACCAGACCGGACTAAGGTAGTCACATAATGATGCAATTTGAGCTAGTAGATCAACGTTGGTTGTTTCTGCGGTTCTCCCTGTTACTTCCAAAGGTGAACGGGTTTGGTGTACCGTCATCGTCAGTTTGGTTGAGGGGAGGATCTGGTAGGATTCCCCATGCTTTAAGTAGTTTCAAGCCCCCTTCCAGGGTGGAGATGATGTGAGGAATGCCGTTGTAAGTGACCAATATGGTCGCTGGGTGGCGCCATTTGTATATAATTTTGTGATTGTTCATCGCCTTAGTGATAGTTTTAAGTTGCCGACGCATTTGGAGTGTATGTTGAGATAGGTCTGCAAACAGTTGTATATCAGAGTATGGTGCAGGGAGTGGTGACAGTTCTCTAGCTTTCCTAAGTATCTGTTCTTTCGCTTGGAAAAAATGTACTCGCAGAAGTACATCACGGGGTACCTCTGCTTCCAGGTGGCGTGGTTTAGGCAGCCTGTGTATACGATCAAACGAAAGCTCAATCGGGGAGAGTTCCGGGAGCATGCTGGAAAACATAGCGGTGGCGTAATTGCGCAATTCTGTAGGTTGAACGGACTCAGGGATTCCGCGTATTTTAAGGTTATTGCGTCTGGAACGGTCCTCGAGGTCCGCTAATTTCGCTTTGATCCAGAGAGATTCCTCTTTCTGATCATTGTATGCATCCACTAATTCATTAACAGTGTCAGTACATTCCTCCATTTTGTTTTCCACACATTGCACCCTATTGTCCATGTGTTTCATTTCTAGTGAGAAAGTATTAATCAGGGATGAGAAGTTGGACATGAGAGAAGACTGCAGCGATAGGAGCATGTCTTTCATAGTGGTGTCTAGCACCGGTTGTCCTGATGTTGGGAATTGTGCTATGGAGGATTGTAATGATGAAACAGCAGAGTTATTATGCAGGCCTGTACTCACTGTGATTGAGGCCTGGTCCGAGCGATCCATCCGCATCCTCGATTTCGCCGGGCTCTGGGACACCGGGGTTGCAGGAGAGGTATCCAAAGGAAGGGAGGAATGATTTCCAGCTGGTATGTTCTGTGGATGGCCCCCCGGGGGTTCCGAGAACTGCAGAGAGTGGTGCGCTGAGGGTCCGGCGCCGCCATCTTGGTTTCGCCGGCGGGGCTGGAAGGAGAAGGATTCCAGGCGTTTTAAGCCTCTATCCTGGATGCGTTTGCGGGACGACATGACGGCGCAGCCTGGCAGGTACGATCGCTGTGCTGTGGGGCAGAGTAGCGGGTAGTCAGTGCTCGATAGTCGCTGATTGTCCGGTCTGGATGGCGGAGCTCACTGCTTAAGCGGCCATCTCTGTGCACGTGCAAGCCACGCCCCCGACTTTTTTATGTATTGCCGGTAGCCGACAATTCATTATAGGCGCGAGTGAGTTTTAAATTACTTTTTTTCCTTCAGAAATGACACTTTGTGCAGGGACAGTTCTAAGCACGGGAAACAATAGTCCTCAGAAGTTCGGGTCCCTATTGACTTCAATGGGGTTCGGGGTCAAGTTCGGGTCAAGTTCTCAAACTTTTTTCCGAAGTTCGGCCGAACCCGTCGAACCCGAACATCCAGGTGTCCGCTCAACTCTACTCAGGACGCATTGCTCTGTGCCCGGAGGGCAGTCCAAAGTAAGCCAATGAAGCGTCCCAGCCACAAACACGTGATTGCAAAAACGTCATGCTTCCCATATACAGCTGTGTTTCTGGTGCCCGGAACACACATAAAGAACCATTTTTTTTTTTTTTATGACTAGCTGGCGGGTGGGGGCCCCCTATGAATGGGCCACCACTGTTAGATTCCCTATACAAGCATAACATGCCAAAATCCCAGAGGGAGTACAAAAAGTGGCACTTTAAAGAGGATCTGCTTTTTATTATTGCTCTTCCCCATTTTTCTCTATCTCTTTCCTAAGTAACCTAGTCCTGACTGATACACCTAAACTAAGTTGTGCTTCCTGTCTTCATTGTCCCAACTGTTTTTAGTTTTAATAATGTTTTAGCAACGCAAATGCATTGGAAGGGTTTAATTTTTAAAAATCATCCTTTGTCTTGAGGTTTATTGGCATCGGTAAGACTGTCACTTCTGGCATAGTAATACGAAGTATTTTGTGGGTATAAGGACTGCAGCATATGTGTGGTGCTGTGTACCACTGTTAGGTACAATCTTGCAATACTCATCATTCAGTGACACTCTACGCACACCACAGAACCTATTTCTATCCCAGGTCTTTCATAATCCTAACCAGTGGCGGCTGGTGCATTTTAATGTAAGTTTATGAGACTGAAAAGTTGCATTCTGTATGTTATTTTTAAAATTCAGTTCAATTTAAGTGCTTAAATAATTTCTATGAGTCTGTAAAATATTTCTGCCATTTTCTGTGAAATACTGTATAGTGTAATGTGCGTTTGTATCTGAAATGCTGTCCATGTTGTACATGGAATCAATATTGCTGCTTTTTCTCTGGAATGTTTACACTGTAATATGGATATTTTTTTTTTTTATAAAAACCTGCATGCTCTCTGCCCCTTTCAAAATGCAGCCTACTCCAAGTGCTTAAAGCGGAGTTCCACCTGTTTTTTAGTTTATTAAAAGTCAGCAGCTACAAAAAGTGTAGATGCTGACTTTTAATAAACCGACACTCACCTGTCCCACGGTCCAGCGATGCGGCCGCCCGGAGCCTCGCACCTCTCCCCCTCCTCTCCGCTGCGCCATCATAGCAATTGTGGGCACCCGTCCGTGACAGCTTGCGGCTTCACAGCCGGGCGTACACTGCGCATGCGCGAGTCATGCTGCGCTCTGCTTTTTGCCAGGCAATATTCTGGGACCTGTGACGTGTCCCAGAATATTGCAGGGAAGGAGGGGCCGCCTAGGGGGAGAGGAGGCGTCGCCTAAGCGGCCGTGAGACAGAAGCAGGAAGTTGGACAGGAAGTCCCTCTCAAAAGACGGTACCCACCCCCCCTCAAAAAAAAAATGACATTCCAAATGTGGCATGTAAGGGAGTGCTTAAAGCGGAAGTTCCACTTTCTTTTTCGTACATCACGGGACACAGAGCGACTTAGTCATTACTAATGGGTTATATAGATTACCTTCAGGTGTTGGCACTGGCCAATTCCAAACCGGAAGTACCCTCCCCTATATAAGCCCCTCCCACCCGGGAGCACCTCAGTTTTTTGCCAGTGTCTAAGGTGTTGGCCAAAGAGTAACATGTGTTTTCACTGGGCTTGCGTACAGGTTCTTTTGGGCCTTAGTAAGCTGTTCCGGATCCCACCAAAAAAGCTTCATAGCTAAACGGTCGGTACCCGGGCCTTGCAGCAGAAGAGCAAGGTTTTGCCTGTAATGCTTCTCTTAGGAGGGCTGGACCCTGGGATCCAGAGCTCTGGTCATACCCACGACCAAGATGTTGTCTGTGCAGGGTGCTATACAGGTCCAGGGGAGTGGAATCCTTGGGAAGCCTAATTTGTCTTTCTGTCTGTTACCTAACGGTATTCCCGCTAAATATCTGTGTTTGCCTGTAACTACTGAAAATGTAAAATTTTAATAGTAGTCAAGAAAAAAAAAAAGGGGACCGCGGTACCTGTGTTAAACCACTAGAGGCCGCTGTAGTCCATTTTTCTTGTCATGTGGATCTTTGGTTTTCTCAAGTCAAAAGATCCAGGCAGCTGGTAAGTTTCTCTGTGGGAATCCACTTCCTCTGCCCTGTTGCTGCACTCATCCACCGCACAGGCCCTCCGGCAAAAAGGGCCCTGGCTCCTAGTCCCCTGTTTGATTTCGAAAAGGGCGCCAATGGCGCATGGGCGCGTGCGCGGGCGCGTGCACGCGCCTCCTATGAAAAAAAAGGGGCGGGGCGGGTGGATGACGCTCGATGCGCGCCGCGGCGCTTCTGCGCATGTGCGGGCGTCCCAGCATAGTTAAAAGACACAGTACAAGTGTCAGCTGGATGCAAACAGAGCTAGCAACAAACAGTGGCACACAGAGGCGGTTGATGCAGGCATCCCCATAGAAAGGCACTTTAGTGGACACCAGCTGGTATATAGCAGCACCTGTGTTAGACTATTACCAGCAAAATTGGTGTATGACGACGGGAATACCTCAGCTTTTGTGCTTAAAGGATATGTCGTCCAGACGCTCCGGAAATAGATCTTCCAGGAAGCCAAAGGGGTCTCCATCGGGCTCTGAGGATATTGGGCATGCTTGTACTGCACCAATCTCCCCTGAGAATTCAGAGGTCAGTAGCCGTAGAAACCCCGCAGGAATGCCTGGTGCTGCGGCTGTCCCCAGTCCACCTGCTCCTGTATATATAACAGAGGAGGTTTTATCCTCAACTCTGGGAGGATTGGAAGAGAGATTAACAGCATTGATCGCTGCTTCCCTGTCACAGGAAAAGCGCGTCCGATCTCCGTCTCCTCCTTCAGAGTGCCTGTTAGTGGAGGAACAGCCCCACACAGAGATCGACCTACCTGAAGGGGATCAGGATGAGGTTGATTCAGTTATGGAGGAATCAACAGTGGAAGAACCTTTCTCAGCATCTCAGGCTGAAAGATTATGGGTTCAGTCTCTGACTAATATGGTCCGATCAGCATTTAAAATGCCTCTGGCGGAACCACCATCCACTACGGTTTCCTCGCTGGGGTCGCTAAAAGCTCCCCAGGCTGTCTGTTCCTTCCCAATCCACCCTTTATTAGAAGGGCTTATTTACCAGGATTGGGAGCATCCTGATAAAATATTTGCTCCCCCCAAGAGATTTCCTGTGATCTATCCCATGGAGGATAAGTTCATAAAAAAATGGAGGGTCCCTACAGTGGACGCAGCCATCTCTTCTGTTAACAAATCACTGACATGTCCAGTAGATAATGTTCCAATGTTCAAAGACCCAATAGATAAAAAATTGGAGTCTTTACTAAAATCTGCTTTCTCTACAGCAAGCATGGTGACACAACCTGCGGTAGCAGCGATTGGAGTCTGCCAAACAGTGAAAGATCAGTTGAAACAAGTCTTAAGGGACTTACCAGATCAGCAGGCTCTTGCCCTAGCTGACCTGCCTAGAGCCTTGTGTTTTGCGGTGGACGCCATAAAGGATACAATCCAACAGGCCTCCCGCTTTACGCTGTCTATAGTACATATGCGTAGGCTTCTGTGGCTCAAAAACTGGTCTGCTGAAGCTCCCTGTAAAAAACTGCTGGTTAGCTTCCCATTTCATGGAGAACGCTTATTTGGAGAAGATCTGGACAAATATATCCAGAAAATTTCTGCCGGTAAAAGTTCACTCTTACCGGTTAAGAACAAGGGTAGAAATCCTTCTTTTAAGAGGCCTACTTCTCCAGTCCCGGGCACATCGGCTGTGAAGCAGTTCCGACGGCCTCCGCGGTCAAATTCAGGGGGCAGAAATCAGCAATCACAGGGTAACAAAAAGCCCTGGATCAAGAGAGGTACAAAACCTCCCCCCAAGGCATGAAGCGTTGCCCCCACTCAATCGGGTGGGGGGAAGACTTCAGTTGTTCACAGAGACCTGGCGGGACACCATCAGAGACAGATGGGTGCTCTCCGCAGTAAGTCTGGGATACAAGCTGGAGTTAAAAGGCACTCCTCCTGCCCAATTTATGAGGTCAAACGTGCCAAGAGATCCCCAAAAGAGAGGATCCCTCCTTCTGGCACTAGAACAACTATTGCTCCAAGGTGTAATCATGAAGGTTCCCCTGGAAGAAAGCGGATTCGGGTTTTACTCGAACCTTTTCACAGTCCCCAAACCAAATGGGGACGTGAGGCCCATATTAAATCTAAAAGGGCTAAACAAGTTCCTAAATATCAGGACTTTTCGGATGGAGTCGATCCGATCGGTGGCCACCGCCCTACAAGGGCAGGAATGGTTAGCCTCGATCGACATAAAGGATGCTTATCTGCATATTCCCATCTTTCCGGCCCACCAGAAATTTCTACGCTTTGCAGTAGAAGGGCGCCATTTTCAGTTCAGAGCCTTACCTTTCGGTCTGGCCACAGCACCACGAGTGTTCACAAAAATACTGGCCCCATTATTGGCCAATCTAAGAACACAGGGTGTAACGATAATGGCATATCTAGACGACCTGCTACTAATAGACCACTCAGTGGAAAAGCTGGAAGTAGCTATTCACAAGACAATCAAGTATCTGGAATATCACGGTTGGATTATCAACCGGGACAAGTCAGCTCTAAGACCAGTCAAAAGTCTGGAATACTTAGGGCTAAGGCTGGATTCAAATCAGAGAAAGATTTTCTTACCTCCAGAGAAGGTGTCGTCTTTAAAAGATTTGACCCACTTAGTGGGTACAAAAAGAAAACCATCCATACGCCTCTGCATGAGGCTGCTGGGAAAGATGGTGGCTTCATTCGAAGCGGTACCCTACGGTCAATTCCATTCAAGGAATTTGCAAAGGGCCATACTGTCAGCCTGGAACAAAAAAGTTCAGGCTTTAGACTTACCAATGTCCCTGTCCCCTTCCGTTCGCAAGAGCCTCCATTGGTGGTTGGTGCCCCAGAATCTGGAAAGAGGGAAACCCTTCAGTCCGGTTTCTTGGAAGGTGGTCACTACAGATGCCAGCCTCATAGGCTGGGGGGCAGTACTGGAGCAATGGTCTCTCCAGGGCAAGTGGTCAGAAGCAGAAAAGGCCCTGCCCATCAATCTCTTAGAGATACGAGCAGCCCGGTATGCCCTAGTAGCATGGACATCCAAACTCCAAGGGTCCCCTGTCAGAATTCAATCAGACAATGCCACGGCAGTGGCATATATCAATCACCAGGGTGGCACCAAGAGTCGTGCAGCCCAGAGGGAAGCAAATTGCATCCTGGAGTGGGCAGAAAGATATGTCCCAGCCATATCCGCGGTTTTCATCCCAGGAGTGGAAAATTGGAGAGCGGACTTTCTAAGTCGCCAACAATTATGCCCGGGGGAATGGTCTCTTCACCCCGAGGTTTTCCAGGCAATATGCCAGCGGTGGGGAACACCGGATGTAGATCTGCTAGCATCCAGATTCAACGCAAAGGTGGACAGATTTGTGTCTCGCACAAGGGATCCCCTAGCTTGCGGCTGGGATGCCCTAGTGTTCCCTTGGGATCAGTTCAAGCTGATATATGCATTCCCACCGCCACAATTGTTACCGCGATTACTCCGCAGAATCAGGGTAGAAAAGAAACCAGTGATTCTGGTGGCTCCAGCGTGGCCCCGAAGGGCATGGTACGCGGAGATTGTAAAAATGTCAGTGAGGAGTCCTTGGACCCTCCCACATCGTCCGGACCTGCTGTCGCAGGGACCGATATACCACCCTTCCTTACCAGCCCTAGGTTTGACGGCCTGGCTATTGAAGCCCACATTCTGAAAAAGAGAGGGCTCTCTAATTCTGTGGTATCTACCATGATCAATGCCAGGAAGCCGGTATCCAGGCAGATCTATTATAGAATCTGGAAGGCGTACATTACATGGTGTGAGGCCAAGAAATGGCATCCACGTAAGTACGTAAGAGGTAGGATTTTGGACTTCCTACAGTGGGCTGTAGATAGGAAGCTTGCCTTGAGTACTATCAAGGGTCAGATTTCGGCCTTGTCAATATTTTTTCAAAGGCCCTTGGCTTCGCATTCACTAGTCAAAGCCTTTATACAAGGAGTGATGCGTATTAGCCCTCCGGTTAGTATTCCCATATGTCCTTGGGACTTAAACCTGGTTCTGTCGGTTCTACAGAAACAACCGTTTGAACCATTGCAACACATTTCCTTGGTTCTTCTCACCAGGAAATTGATTTTCTTAGTAGCCGTTTGTTCGGCTAAAAGAGTATCGGAACTAGCCGCCTTGTCCTGTAAGGAGCCATATCTGGTTGTCCATAAGGACAGAGTAGTATTACGTCCTCATCCAGCTTTTCTTCCTAAGGTGGTATCGAGGTTTCATTTGAACCAAGATGTGGTTCTTCCTTCTTTTTTCCCCAAACCTAGCTCGGTAGAGGAAAAGTTATTACATTCTTTGGATGTAGTAAGAGCAGTTAAAACTTATCTGAAAGCCACTGCTCAGATTCGCAGAACGGATTCTTTGTTTGTTCTGCCGGAAGGCCCCAGAAAGGGTCAGGCAGCATCAAAATCTACTTTAGCCAAGTGGATTCGACAGGTCATAATACAAGCCTATGGCTTGAGAAAGAGACCGCCTCCGTTCAAAGTTAGGGCGCACTCCACAAGAGCAGTTGGAACTTCATGGGCAGTGCATCACCAGGCCTCCCTGGCTCAAGTATGTAAGGCCGCGACATGGTCTTCGGTACACACGTTTACTAGATTCTACCAGGTAGACGTTAGAAGTCAGGAGGATGTCGCCTTTGGGCGCAGTGTGTTGCAGGCCGCAAAAGATCCTCATGCCTGATGGCGCCCAGCTTATGTATCCCTCCCCTCATTTGGCATTGCTTTGGGACGTCCCATTAGTAATGACTAAGTCGCTCTGTGTCCCGTGATGTACGAAAAAGAAAAAGGGATTTTTATAACAGCTTACCTGTAAAATCCTTTTCTTGGAGTACATCACGGGACACAGAGCTCCCACCCCTCTTTTTGGGACACTTATTGCTTGGCTACAAAACTGAGGTGCTCCCGGGTGGGAGGGGCTTATATAGGGGAGGGTACTTCCGGTTTGGAATTGGCCAGTGCCAACACCTGAAGGTAATCTATATAACCCATTAGTAATGACTAAGTCGCTCTGTGTCCCGTGATGTACTCCAAGAAAAGGATTTTACAGGTAAGCTGTTATAAAAATCCCTTTTTTGGCTTTAAATACTGTTTAGCCCCGTACACACGATCGGTTTGACTGATGAAAACCGTCCGATGGATGGTTTTCATCAGACCAACCGATCGTGTATGGTACCCATCGGTCTTTTTTCCATCGGTTGGAAAAAATAGAACTTGTTTTAAAATTTTCCGATGGATAAAAAACCGATGGGAATTTCCGATCGTCTATGGGCAAGTCCATCTGTTAAAAAACCCACGCATGCTCAGACTGAATTAGGAGACGGGAGCGCTCGTTCTGGTAAAACTAGCGTTCGTAATGGAGAGAGCACATTCGTCATTCTGCAAGTTATTGCTTCGTTTAATGCAGCGCATGTTTTTTTGCTTTAGAACGGTCTTTAAAATGTCATTTTGGCAGCAGATCTTTCTCATGAGTTCTGAGAAACGTATGTCTTTCTTCTTTCTTGTGATCTTAGGAATAATTAGTTTAATTCTTCAAGGCCAACCTCACAAATTACACCTTTTTTTTGTTTTTGTCTTTAAATTTGTTGTGCATTTTTTGGTGTGTCAATTTCTCCTAACAACATATTTTTTTTTATTTTTTACTCATGGAGGTTGGTGTCCCTTGTTATTAATTACACATTGTATTTATGAAATCTTATTGCTACTTCAAAAAAAAACACATCAGGCATGTATGTTGGCTGAAATCAAATTTCCCTTTATTTTGAAAAAAAAACAAAAAAAAAAACCGAAGGGCAACTATTCAGAAATTAGCAGAGAATATCAAGTCATTAGATCCCAAATGCAGACCTGACTATGATCAATAATAAAATCAACAACAGCATGAAATCAGGAGCAGCAGCCAAAGACATACATCATCCCAAGCTGTGGTACTCCATCAACCTTCAATTTCTGGATGAGCAGCTCGAGGCCAGGGAATCACCTCCTGCTCTTCCCTGTAGCCTTCCTTCCACGCCTCTCTGCAGCGTTCTCTCCACGGCCCCGTCCACGCACCCTTGCAGGCTGGGCCACTGTGGGTGGTGATGTGGCAGGAGGAGGAGGAGAAGGAGGAGAGGGATTGGCCTGCTGCGAGATATGGGTGGCCTCAGTCAGCAGCCCCCTCGCCCCCATGTGTACGGCCATATATATGAGGTGCTCACAAAGGGCCTGTTGTCCCGCCTCCATTCTGAGCAACTTATCCACCAGATAGGTGCTAAAGCCCTCCGTAGGGTTGAGGGGGGGCCTCATAATGGCAGCAGCCTCCTGAATCATCTTTAGTGACTCCTCCTCCACTTGTGTCATCCGCCGTTGTTTTGGCGGTCTGACGTGGAGGGGAGCCACTTGGGAGACGGTGCTGCCACTAGGCCTGGGGACCTGCTGAGTCCCACTTGGCCCTGCCTCCTCCTGCCTGCCACACTCCTGACCCTCTTCCTCCTGGCTTGCCTCATCCTGTTTTTAAAATAAAATGAAAAATTGGATTATTTGGGGAATCTATCACACACAATTTTGATCTCATTCCTGTTTTTTTTTTTTTTTTTTTTGCGGGGGGGGATGATATCATTTATGGCTAATCCAAAGAGTTCAACACAATATTACTTAGTGGACAATAATTATGATCAAAAATACTATACCTGGCTGAAGATGCGAAGATCTGGCTCTTCTAGCTCGGGAGGCTCCTCCTCCGCCTCTGCAGGGGTGGAGGAAGGGTGGAAGGAACGCTGGAGGGATGGGTGGAAGGAAGGGTTGAGGGAAGGCTGGAAATAGATTCCCTGGCCTTGATCTGGTCATCCAGAAATTGAAGATGTCTGTAGTACCACAGCTTGGGCTTTACTACATCGTCGGCTGCTGCTCCTGATCTCTTTGACTGGCACACTTCCTTGTATTTTTTTTTATAGGAATTACGCAGGTTGTTGATTTTATTATTGATCATAGTGTAGTCTGCATCTGGGATCCATGGCTTCATATCCTCTGCTAATTTGGTAATAGTTGCCCGACGTACATCACTCTTGTGGTACGCAGGGTGTTTCAGTTCCCACAGGTTGTGCTGTTCCTTATATTTTTCAATAAAAGTCAGCATCACCTCCGGCTCTCGTAGTTTATGCATCTTTTTGGATCAGCAAGTAAAAAAAAAGTAAAAAAAAGAAAAGGATCAGAATTGATTCTCCTCAACTTATCACAATATTGCCCTTTACAATCATGAACCATTATAGGCCACTGCAGGCCCGAGTTCCCTTCTTACCTTAGTTCACTTCGTTGGTTCACTTCCGGTCGTCCTTACTCCGCACATCCCTAATAACTTCTTTCCCCTTTTTATACCCTGCGCATGCGTGTAACTCCGCCCTCGTCTCCCGCCCATGACGGACTTTTTCAGCATTTCCCCGCCCCTTAACGATCGGCGCACAGTGTGAGACGGCGACATGTCGCAGACACAGGTGGCTTCTTTAGTTGAAATTACAGACGAGGAAAGCCCGGAGGCGGAAACGTCCCGATCCAGTAAAAAAAGATACAAGGCGACTAATATGTATTTTTCTGAGATGGCGGAGATGGTGGACATTCTGCGGAGGAAGGATTACGACGGCAAGCATGGCCCATACGACACCCCTAATCTCCGGAAGTCACAAATTATGGACAAAGTGGCGAAGACTCTCTATAAAAAATATGGGGTCAGGAGATCCAAGGAACAACTCCGTAAAAGGTGGTCAGACCTGAAGCTCAGGGAGCCGGAGCAGTATAGGAAGCTTATAAAAAGCATTGAAAAAAGTAAGTATATTTTACTGTGTTCTTTCACATTGTAATATGTATTCTTCCATGTTTTGCAACATGTGCTTGGCTTGACTGGTTTCACATTTTAAAATCTCAACTTTTATGTTAAGTGGAGAGTCCACTTATTTGCTAAATGTGTGGAAAAAATAATTGCTGCTCTTCCCCCAAACATGTTTGGCACATATCCATGTAAACTACATGTGGGCATGCCTCATTTTACTTCAACAATGTTTATCTACACATTGTTGGCTAGATGATGTGTTGTAAGGAAATGTAGAATGTGAATGAAAGGATAAACTGTATTCTGGGTAAAGGAGATGACACTCCAGCAGTTGTGTACTCTTTTTTGTTCTTCATAAAGATACTATACTCTGGGCCACATGACCAAATTTCTTAACGGTGTCACACACAGGTGGTCCAGTGGATACCTTGGTGGTTATCCAAGTGTATTTGTGAGTGTCCTCCAAAATAACATGTTGCTTTGAGTTTGCAAGATCTCATATGTTCATCTTGAAACTCAGGGCCTAATATCAATTGGACCCCACTTTAAAACATTGAGAATCCATTTTCAGGCCTAAAAAGTCTGTGTGCTAAAGGATACATTTTTTTTCTATTCCCATAGGGGAGAGGAGAGTGGGAGGACACCATGCTCAGGAGACGAGGAACCCAACACCACAGAAACTCCCCGAAGATCCCAAAGCAGACCAAGTTCAGCAGGTTCAGGAAGCGGAGGGGGAGAAAGTGGAGGTGGAGGAAGGAGAGGTGGAGCTTATCAGCACAACAGGTCAGCGTCTGTCACCACAACTTCAAGGTAAATCCTGATGTAGGCCTGCATAGTTTAAAAATATTTGTTTCTTTTTAGGGACTGAACGTGGGGGTGTGTCAGGAAGTCCAAATCCTCCATTCTCGAGTGCCAGCGCCAAAATAATCATTCAGGAAATCATGGAATGCAGTAGCGAAATGGACATTATGAGAAAGAGAATGATTGTGATTGAGCAAAAACATGATAGATATTTTGGGGAGAATAGTGTGAACCCCCCCCTTTTATGTGTTTTGTTATGCGTCGGAAATTTTCTATGGGATTTCCACCAGCCCAAATGTGAAGATGCACACACTGAAGACTCAACATGTGCTATCTGCCGTCACAGGATATCTATGTCCCTGTTTTGGGGGTGCAACCTCTTCCTCCCTCCTCAAGTAGGGGAGAGGAAGGGTTTTCACCCCCAAAGCACGTCCATTGATCCCCCATGATGGCAGATAGCACATGTTTACCTTAACCATGGGATCATGTTGAAGATACCCATTTGAGCCCCAAAAATAAAGTGTGGTTCTTCACATTTGGGATGGATCAGGGGTAACATCACCCCATCTCCTGTTTGTATTTTTCACTGTGTTATTTTATTACTTTTTCAGAAAAAAAATTTGGCTTTTGACCCATGCATGTTTCTGCAAAAAAAGCCGCACAAAAAATAAATAAAAATATTTCGAAAAACAACCAAAACTGTGGTGCAATCAATAAAAACATTCGGGAAGTCTAAAAAAGGTGTGCCTTGTTCTTTCTATGCTCAATAGCAGTTCTGAAGATGCAAAAAGAGTGTTTTTACCTCTGAGATTTGAGGCTATTTACTAAGGACAAATACACTTGGCACTACTAGAACCTGGGAGACACATAAACCACAAATACAAGAATGACAACACAAGTTTGTAGTAAATCAAATATTTTATTTTATTTTAAAAAGGGACAATCAAAGGTCAGATGTGGTCTGGCATTGCGATGGCCCCCCTACCCGTTTGGGGGGCCAAGCTAGTATGGGCAGTGCTGAGGCCGGTCAGATTTATCAGTTCAGAGGGACCAGCCTCAGGCCCAACTGATGACACATAATTTGTGGAGAATTTCCGTAAAAAATTGTGCAACAAGCAGCAGCAGTAGACAATGTTGTTGAGTTTATAATCTGCCAAATTTATAGCTGTCTGGAACAGGCGGAACCGGCTGGCCATTATCCCGAAGGCATTCTCCACAACTCTCCGGGCTCTGGCCAGCCGGTAATTAAAAACCCTCCTCTCCGAGGTGAGGGTGCGTTGGGGAAACGGCCGCATGAGGTGTGGTCCTAGTCCAAAAGCTTCATCCGCAATGAAAACGAACGGTAGCCCTTCCACGTTCTCTGCATCTAGAGGCAGTGCAAGACCCCCAGCCTGCAGACGGTGAGCGAACTCCGTCTCTGCGAATGCTCCGCCATCGGACATCCGGCCGTTCTTCCCCACGTCCACATATAGGAACTCGTACCGTGCCGACACCACCGCCATTAACACAATACTATTGAAACCTTTATAGTTAAAATAGTATGACCCCGAATGGGGTGGCGGCACTATGTGGACGTGCTTCCCATCAATTGCCCCTCCGCAGTTGGGGAAATCCCACCGCTGGGCAAATTGGGAGGCCACAGTCAGCCATTCCTGTGGTGTGCTAGGGAACTGTGGAGTCAAACAAAAAGAAGACATTACTACGGTTTATGTTTACAGTGCAAGCAGATTACACACAAAAACATTGTTGACCAACATCATTCTAACATTATTATTTAAGGGAGTATTTCCTACCAATAAACAAAGGCCCACTTAGCAGATGTCTCACCCCCGCTGAGTGGACATTCTAAAATAATCTAAGGGGGGGGCCTAAGGTGATTGTGGGGGATCCAAAAAAAGGCTCAACCACTCTGCTGAGCTTGATTGAGAACTACATTTTTTTTTACATCTTTAGGGGGGGGAGGGAGGGTTGTCAAACTACGCGGGCAATGACCCCAAAAAAATGAAAAGGAAAATAGAAGGCTAGCTGGGTTTGCACCCACGATAGCATGCTGGAGAGGTTAGTGAAGGGAAATAGGCATGTAGGGCCCAAAAAGGCCTTTACAGGTAAAAACATGCATGGGGAAAATGGGGACATTACCAGGATATTACAAACAGGCAAATTTGGGTTAGGAGGGAAAAAATAAGAAGATTCTAAAACAATCAAAACATATAATGTGAGGTTAAAGGAGCAAAATTACCTTCATATAGTCCTTCTGCAGGATCTGAATGATGGCCGAACACGTCTCAGGGATAATGATCCCGAGAGCCTGGGGGGAGATGCCTGTTGAGAACTTGAGGTCCTGCAAGCTTCTCCCAGTCACCAGGTATCTCAACGTGGCAATAAGCCTCTGCTCGGCAGTGATGGCCTGGCGCATCACAGTGTCCTGCCTCGTTATATAGGAGGAGAGCAAATCCAACGGTGAAATACGGGGTCCGTCATCCTGAGATAATTCCTGAAATCATCAGGATTATTCTCATGGATTTCCCACAGCAGAGGCATATGAGAGAATTGGTCCCGCTGGAGCAACCAATTCTTAGTCCATGAACTCCTCCTCACCCTGTTCACGGACTGAACTCGGGTTACAGTGTTAACTGCAACACCAAGCCCAAAGCCAGCACGAGCTCGAGAACGAGAACGCACTTCAAACATGGTTTTAAACCGGTCGGCTGGTCAGAACGCACTCAAACAGAACACACCGTGGAACAGCAAGGCCTGAGAAGAACGACCTGAAAAACAGTAAACGAACGGCCAAGAAGGCACTGCAAGGCAGTAATGACCTGACTGCATGCACTGAATCACAAATACAAACCCACAAGCACAAACTGAACACCAGGAAACGATCTGCAAAGCACGGAGACTGAAAAGCGCAAATCGGCTGGCGGCTCTCACCAAACTTTTACTAACACGCGGTAACACGAAATCAGCAAAAGCAGCCCAAGGGGTGGCGCCATTAGATTTGTTCGGCCCCTTTTATAGCGCGTCGTACGTTTTGTACGTGCCGTCGTTTTCTTGCCATCGGTTTTTTAACTGATGGTGTGTGGCCAAGACTGATGAAAAACAGTTTCATCGGATTTCCGATGGTCAAATCCATCGGACGAAAATCCATAGGTTATCCGATCGTGTGTACAGGGCTTCTCTGTTGCCTCTTTTTTTTTTTTAAACCTGAGAGACCATGTCTCTAAAATTGCAGCCTTGTAAAAAGATGACATAATGTGCATATTATAAACATACATTGACTCTGCACAATATTTTCAGCTGTTGTCTCTCAAATAAAACGCTCTAATTTTCATTTCAATTTTTGCCTCATCTCTCCCACGTGCATTGCAGCCCAATCGAGATTCTTACATACTGTCCATCAACTATGTTATATGTGTGGCTATAGTCTCTAAGACATGGCACATTTTATTTCCAGATAAAAACGGCCTTGTTCCTTGAATTATGGTTTCTGGTTTTAAAGTGTTTTTTGTGCACTGTGTTTTCACATTTTAGTAAACGTTTAACATAATGTAGTGTGGTATTGGCAAAAATAAGTCCAGTTGGTATGGAGTTGATAGCTTTAGCTTTATTTATACTACAGTATTTATTTATTTTTGCAAGAGTTAGCTCTTCTTTAGCTATTCTGTTGTAGCTGCTACTCCTACCTATCAATTTAGGTGTATTACTGCTGTTGTTGTACTGAAGCCAAATGTAAACCTTCTAAAATATGTGTCTCTGATGTTGTCTGTATGAATTGTACTGTCCCATACAACATAAAGGTATTCCTCAAGCATGTATTAAAAAAGTAATGGTGTTTTTCAAGTATCACCTACAGTTGCATAAATACAGAACTCTTTCCCTGTTGTACAGTATTTTATTTATTTATTTATTTATTTTGAATTGTTACATGTCCCTTATGATAATGCTCAGCTCCCTAAGCCCTTTTTTGAAAGTCACTAGCCTTGATAATAGACATAATTATTTTTCAATATCTTCAATAGGGTTTGAATTAAAATTTACAACTTTAATAATTTTTTTGATGCCCACAAACGAAACCCAGGAACTCATGCCTACTCAACACAACCGTGTTCCTATGCTAAAATAATATAAGACCATCTGCACTTACACTTTCCATGCACCTGGTATCGCTACAAAGAATACCACCTTGTAGGAGAAAGTACAGATGTCTCTAATGTCTTCTAAAAGCCATTTCTAAGGCACAGAGAGAACCAGAATAGCTCTTAATTGAGGAGTAAGAGGCCAATAGTCTCTCTAAAAAAAAAGACAAAAAGGCAAAAACTTGACGCTTAATATTTCAAAGAGCCAAAAGCTTGTCTAGACCCAGCCATTTTACCAACCACTTTATCTATTTTTTATTTTTGTAAGCCTTATTTATGGATTTTATTTTTTAACCACTTGCAGACTGCCCACTGCGGCTGGGTGGCTGCTTTGTGCCAGATCATGTACATATTACGTGTTCTAACACTTCCAGGTCTGAGGCACGCAAAAATAAATAAATAAACAAATAAAAAATATCCCATAGTTTGTAGATGCTATACTTTTTGCGCAAAGGATTTTTTCAATTTTGTTATTGAATGTGTTTTATAGCAGAAAGTAAAAAATATATATATTTTTTTTTCAAAATTGACGGTCTTTTTTTGTTTATATCGCAAAAAATATAAACCACATGCATTTAGAGGACATTTTTAACCACTTAACGACCGCTCACTGTATATATACGTCGGCAGAATGGCACCGACAGGCACAATCACGTAGAGTGTACGTGATTGCCTTTGTACAGTTGGGGGGTCCAATCGGACCCCCCTTCTATACAGTGAGCGGTGGCTAAGTGTCCGGGAGCGTTCCGGGATGAGGGGGCAGCCATTCGTTTCTGGCCACCCCCTCGCGATCGCTCCCGGAGAATGGAAATGCCCCCTCTGTCTGTGTCAGACAGAGGGAGCAGGAGGAAGTGATGTCATCTCTGGTGCGGTGCTCACATATACCGAGCGCCGTACAAGAGAAGATATCAGGTCAGTGCACACAACACTACACTGACACCAGGACACATAGGGACATAAATCGCCCCCCAGGCCCCCCCAGACACCCCAGATCACCCCCCAGATCACCCCCCAGCCCCCAGTCACAGTGTCACTGATTGCAGTGACCATTTATTTAGTGATCACTGCAATCAGTGACATTTGTGACTGTAAAAGTGTCACCAAAGTTTAGTCTTAGGTCCAGTGTAGCCCCCTAACCCCCCCTAATAAAGGTTTAACCCCCTGATCACCCCCCAGATAACCCTTTCACCCCCTATCACCACTGTCGCTTAGCGATAATTTTTCTGATCGCTGTCTTAGCGTCAGTGATGCCGATCGGCAGCCAGTAATTTTTTTTAGGTTCGCCGCAGGTTTTTATAGCGTCAGGTACCCCAATATATTATCTAATAAAGGTTTAACCCCCTTGATCGCCCCCCAGGTAACCTATTCACCCCCTATCACCACTATCACTAAGCGATCGTTTTTCTAAACGCTGTCTTAGTGTCTGTGATGCAGATCGGTAGCCGGTAATTTTTTTTAGGTTCGCCGCAGGTTTTTATAGCGTCAGGTACCCCAATATATTATCTAATAAAGGTTTAACCCCCTTGATCGCCCCCCAGGTAACCCTTTCACCCCATCACCACTGTCGCTAAGCAATTGTTTTTCTAAACGCTGTCTTAGTGTCGGTGATGCAGATCGTAGCCAGTATTTTTTTTTAGGTTCGCCGCAGGTTTTTATAGCGTCAGGTACCCCCATATATTATCTAAAAAAGGTTTTAACCCCCTGATTGTCCCTAGTTAACCCTTTCACCAGTGATCACCATATAAGTGTTACGGGTGACGCTGGTTAGTTAGTTTGCTTTTTATAGTGTCAGGGCACCCGCCGTGTATATAACCCAATAAAGGTTTAACCCCCTGATCGCCCGGCGGGTGATATCAATTAGGTTTTAGCGTCAGAGAGGTTCTGAGTCACACCCCAGGCAGCGTCAGGTTAGTGCCAGTAACGCTAACACCCACGCGTGAAGCATACACCCCCCTTAGTGGTATAGTATCTGAACAGATCAATATCTGATCTGATCAGATCTATACTAGCGTCCCCAGCAGTTTAGGGTTCCCAAAAACGCAGTGTTAGCGGGATCAGCCCAGATACCTGCTGGCACCTGCGTTTTGCCCCTCCGTCCAGCCCAGGCCACCCGAGTGCAGAATCGATCGATCACTGTCACTTACAAAACAAAAACACAATATAACTGCAGCGTTCGCAGAGACAGGCCTGATCCCTGCGACTCCAGTGCTGTAGGAGGTGATTTCACCACCACAGTTAAAAAAAAAAAGCAAATATGCCGAAGCATTGGGGCAGCAGGGGCGGAGGAGCGATTTTGCTCCTAATGCCGCGTACATACGGTCGAAATTCCGACGGAGGCTTGCCCGTGGAAAAGTCAGACCATGTGTGTGCGGCATAACTTTTTTGCGGGAGGATGCCCCCATGCTTCGGCATATATAAATGGTGCGTGTATGCCCATCATTGGAAGTGGGTGGATGAAGGGCGGTATTCTAATGGTGGGCATACCCACCGATCAATCTCTTTTTTCGTTCAGCCAACTGGCTGCATGAAATAAAAAGATTACAATACATGTCCAACAAGGACCAGCAACGTACTGGTATGTTGCTGGACTTTGAATGTTTATACCAGAATGATGCCTGCGGGTTTAGGTATCATCTTGGTATCATTCTTTTCAGCCTGCGGCCGGCTTTCATGTAAAAGCAATCCTAGTGGCTAATTAGCCTCTGGACTGCTTTTACAAGCAGTGGGAGGGAATGCCCCCCCCCGGATATAAAAAGCGCCATTGGGAAATTGGGAAAGCATTTTATCACACCGATCTTGGTGTGGTCAGATGCTTTGAGGGCAGAGGAAAAATCTAGGGTCTAGAAGACCCCAGTTTTTTCAAAAAAAGGAGTACCTGTCACTACCTATTGCTATCATAGGGGATATTTACATTCCCTGAGATAACAATAAAAATGATAAAAAAAAAAAAATACTTGGAAGGAACAATTTAAAAATAAAATAAAAAAGCAAAATTAATAATAAAAAAAAAAAAAAAAAAGCACCCCTGTCCTGCCCTGCTCTTGCCCAATGGCCAACGCAAGCGTCGGTCTGGCATCATATGTAAACAGCAATTGCACCATGCATGTGAGGTATCACCGCGAAGGTCAGATCGAGGGCAATCATTTTAGCAGTAGACCTCCTCTGTAAATCTACTGGGGTAAACTGTAAATTCTTTTAAAGGCTTTTAAAAATGTATGTAGTTTGTCGCCAATGCGCGTTTGTGCGAAATTTTAAAGCATGTCGTGTTTGGTATCTATGTACTCGGCCTAAGATCATCTTTTTTATTTCATCAAACATTTGGGCAATATAGTGTGTTTTAGTGCATTAAAATTAAAAAAAAGTGTATTTTTTAACCCAAAAAATGCGTTTGAAAAATCGCTGCGCAAATACTGTGTAGAAAAAAAAAATGCAACACCCACCATTTTAATCTGTAGGGCCTTTGCTTTAAAAATATATATATAATGTTTGGGGGTTCAACATAATTTTCTTGCAAAAAAAAAAAATGTTTTCATGTAAACAAAAAGTGTCAAAAAGGGCTTTGTCTTCAAGTGGTTAGAAGAGTGGATGTAAGCTTCCTAATGTTGTGTATAAAATGCCAGAACAGTTCAAAACCCCCCCAAATGACCCTATTTTGGAAAGTAGACACCCCAAGCTATATACTGAGAGGCATGTCGAGTCCATGGAATATTTTATATATTGACACAAGTTGCGGAAAAACGCCAATTTTTTTTTTTTTTTTGCACAAAGTTGTCACTAAATGATATATTGCTCAAACATGCCATGGGCATATGTGGAATTACACCCCAAAATACATTCTGTTGCTTCTCCTGAGTACGGGGATACCACATGTGTGAGACTTTTTGGGAGCCTAGCCGCGTACGGGACCCCAAAAGCCAAGCACCGCCTTCAGGCTTTCTAAGGGTGTAAATTTTTGATTTCACTTCTCACTGCCTATCACAGTTTCGGAGGCCATGGAATGCCCAGATAGCACAAAACCCCCCCAAATGACCCCATTTTGGAAAGTAGACACCCCAAGCTATTTGCTGAGAGGTATTGTGAGTATTTTGCAGATCTCGCTTTTTGTCACAAAGTTTTGAAAATTGAAAAAAAAATATATATATATATATATATATTTTCTTTCTTCATTTTCAAAAACAAATGAGAGCTGTAAAATACTCGCCATGCCTCTCAGCAAATAGCTTGGGGTGTCTATATTCCAAAATGGGGTCATTTGGGGGGGTTTTGTGCGATTTTGGCATTTTATGGCCTTCGAAACTGTGATAGGTAGTGAGGAGTGAAATCAAAAATTTGTGCCTAGAAATCCTGAAGGCGGTGCTTGGTTTTCGGGGTCCCGTACGCGGCTAGGCTCCTAAAAAGTCCCACACATGTGGTATCCCCGTACTCAAGAGAAGCAGAAAAATGTATTTTGGGGTGTAATTCCACATATAACCATGGCATGTGTGAGCAATATATCATTTAGTGACAACTTTTTGTAATTTTTTTTTTTTTTTTTTGTCATTATTCAATCACTTGGGACAAAAAAAATTATATTCAATGGGCTCAACAGGCCTCTAAGCAATTTCCTTGGGGTGTCTACTTTCTAAAATGGGGTCATTTGGGGGGGGTTTTGTGCTATTTTGGCATTTTATGGCCTTCGAAACTGTGATAGGTAGTGAGGAGTGAAATCAAAAATTTGCGCCCTTAGAAATCCTGAAGGCGGTGCTTGGTTTCCGGGGTCCCGTACGCGGCTAGGCTCCCAAAAAGTCCCACACATGTGGTATCCCCGTACTCAGGAGAAGCAGCAAAATGTATTTTGGGGTGAAATTCCACATATAACCATGGCATGTGTGAGCAATATATCATTTAGTGACAACTTTTTGTAATTTTTTTTTTTTTTTTTTTTTTTTTTAGTCATTATTCAATCACTTGGGACAAAAAATAAAAAATTCAATGGGCTCAACATGCCTCTCAGCAATTTCCTTGGGGTGTCTACTTTCCAAAATGGGGTCATTTGGGGGGGTTTTGTACTGCCCTGTCATTTTAGCACCTCAAGAAATGAGATAGGCAGTCATAAATTTAAAGCTGTGTAAATTTCAGAAAATGTACCCTAGTTTGTAAACTCTATAACTTTTGCGCAAACCAATAAATATACGCTTATTGACATTTTTTTTACTAAAAACATGTGGCTGAATACATTTTGGCCTAAATGTATGACTACAATTGAGTTTATTCGATTTTTCTTATAACAAAAAGTAGAAAATATCATTTTTTTTCAAAATTTTCGGTCTTTTTCCGTTTATATCGCAAAAAATAAAAATCGCAGAGGCAATCAAATACCATTAAAAGAAAGCTCTATTTGTGGGAAGAAAAGGACGCAAATTTCGTTTGGGTACAACATTGTATGTCCGCACAATTTACAGTTAAAGCAGCGCAGTGCAAAATTCTGAATTCACCTCTAGTCCTCTAGCTACCAAATGGTCCGGGGCTTAAGTGGTTAAATGCATTAAAGGTATGTACTGATGTTTCAATGGTTCCATTCACACTGTGTTTTTAACTGCATTTAGCTGCGTTTCAAGAAAATGGAAATCTGTGCTTCAAGGATCTGATTAGAAATTCTAAACACAGTTAAACACTGTAAAAATGTCTAAATGCTCCTAAATTTATATAAACCTGCTTTAAAGCAGTAATAGCTAAGTGTGTGAAAAAGTGATCTGGGAAGCATAGAAGTTAGGTATACTTCCCAGATTACTTTTCCTGTGTTTTAAATGCTAAATGCTTCAGTGTGAATATGCCAAAAATAAAGCTGCGCTATTTTTGTATATTTTTGTCTGGTGCATATCTCACTTTCTAGTTGCAGCTATTTAGGGTTGATATATTAGCGCGGTATCTTTTTTGCTTATCTTCAGTGTGAATGAAGCCTAAACATTATATTTCATTTTCTGAAAGGAGAAACCCATGGAGGATAAAATGGTGGTTTATCCAAGATATTAGCACAATGGTTTATCAGCTGCACATTTGTAGTAAAAAAAATAGGTTACTTTAGTGTACACAAAAGAAAAATAATGCCCAAGATATGTTTTTATTTTTTAATATAAAGGAAGTGGTTGTGTTGAGTAACTAGATACCCAACGTGTTGAACTTTAAAATTGTGCACACCCATGGAATGGCAACAAACTTCAGTACCTGTATTTGGGTGGTCAGTGGTCCCCCTCCCCCTGAGTTTTTATATACATGTCCTGCAAATGACTGATACCAAGACAAATTCAGATACTTTTACTGCTTACACTATGTATTAATGAATACAGAGCTGCCTTAATTTGTATGCTTTGTATTTGTCTGGCGTTTAGTTCGTTTAAATGTGTACAAAAAAGTAGCTCTAATTAATATAATTATTTGTCTTTTTTACATTTCTGAATTGCAGATGCTAATGTACCTGCTGATATACCTGAGTTTTAAAATAAAAATGTAAAATGTATTGGTGCTACTGTATATACAGTACTGAGTACTCTCAATTAAGACCCATTTTGGTTTAGTCATATGATTTAACGGAACAAGCATGATTCATAGTCAGATGATTAAAAAGCAAACCTGGATACTGAAACCCCTTCACTGGTCTCATATATTCATACTCTGACACAAACCATGATTCACATGCTAATTACCCAACCAAGAGTTCAATAGAAAGCATTGGGGGTACCGTCTATGCAGTCTAAGATTTAATTCCAGCTGTATTCTTTACAAGATGTTTTCTATAAAGGTCGCTCCATCGTAAAAGACAACCAGGAATGTACTGAAGATTTTATTAAAAATTGATTTTGACCTTAACAAGGAGTGAATTCACCTTAATGGAAAAAGATACAGTAAAAACCTATTAACTACTATCATTGTGTGCAGTAATTAAAGTTGCCCCACTTTTTAAATACAGCATTCTTGCAGTTTTTAAGCTGCCATCTGACCTTGCACTGCTTTTAATAATTTACTAGAGCTGAGCTGAAGGGTAGAACAAGAAAAGCAACTGTTTAGAATATATTTATAGTTGCGGTAAAACAAAAATGGTATTTTCAATGTAGGTTTTCACATTGCTTCAGTAAGGTCAATGTAAAGAATTTTCATAAAGCACTAACTATATGCAGATGCAGTTTTTTTGGGAAGTAAATTATAATCATTATGCAAGTATCAGTTATTGTTAAATAAGGATAAAAAGGTTAAAGGTGAACAGCATATTCTGTTAAATACATTTGCAATTATTTTAATGGTGCAGACATTAACAACATAATTTTTTTTATTTCTCGTTCAATGAGGGACATACTGTATGAACTCTTACACCTTTGGGCAATACTGCTACATAAAGGATGACTGGACAAAGCCAAAAAAATCAGTAGGCCAGCCCAGGAAAACTGCTGCTTCTACTATCAGCATGCTTCAGTTTTTGCTAGTGTTCTAGGAGAATGGAAGTCTTTTTGCAGCTCTTCTGTTTTAACTCCTTCCCGACACCGTTGGCTTACTTTGCAGGAACGGCGTCTATTGACGTCCTCCCATGATCGCACTTCCTGCGGGCGGCACGCTCTGTGATTCGCTAAGTCCTTCAGACTTAGCTGATTACAGATCAGGGTAAAGGGTCAATCACAGTGGCCCTGTACCATGTGATCATCTGTGTCCAATGACTGTTGATCATGAATGTTAACACAAGCTGGTTGTCTGTGTTTCTTTCCTCATGCTGTCAGTGTGAGGAGAGAAGAAGAGAGCTGATAATCGGGTTTTGTTAAAGGGACATTGACACTGATAATCAGGGCACTGATTATCAGTGCAGTCCAAAAAGTGCCCACCAGTTCTACCAATCAGTGCTCACCAGTGCTGCTAATCAGTTCCCACCAATGCTGCCAATCAGTGTCCACCAGTGCTGCCAATCAGTGCCCATCAGTGCCTCCTCATCAGTGTCACTGATCAGTGCTGCCTATCAGTCTCCATCAGTACCGCTTACCAGTGCCTATCAGTGCCCATTAGTGATGTCTATCAGTGCAGCCTATCAGTGCCACCTATCAGAGCCCATCAGTGGCACCTATCAGTCCATCAGTGCCGCCTATTAGTGTCCATCAGTGCCGACCTATCAGTGCAGCCTCATCAGTGACTCCTCATTAGTGCCCACCAGTGACGCCTCATCAGTGCCCACCAGTGCCACCTATAAGTGCCCATCAGTGCCTATCAGTGCAGCCTATCAATGTCCATCAGGGCATATCAGTGCAGCCTCATCAGTGCACATCAGTGAAGGAGAAAATGTACCTGTTTGCAAAATGTTATAACAAACTATGAAAAAAAAAAAGTTTTTTTCAAAATTTTCAGTCTTATTTAGTTTGTTTAGCGGGAAAAAAAACAGTTGTGATTAAATACTACCAAAAGAAAGCTCTATTTGTGTGAAAATAGTTATAAAACATTAATTTGGATACAATGTTGCATGTGTGGCAATTGTCATTCAAAGTGCAACAGCACTGATAGTTGCAAATTGGCCTGGGCAGGAAGGGGGGAAAGTGTGCAGTAGGCAAGTGGTTAACCCCTTCCCGACCAGCATCTGCAGTTATACTGCAGCAGGTTTGCTCCCCTGTGTGAGCCATCGTAGCTGTACGTCGGCTCTTTAAGACACTTTAGCAGGTGCGCGCCTGCAGCGTGTCCACGGAGCCAATGTGCATGCCCGGTGGGTGCGATGACGATGGGCACCCGCGATCGCTCGTGACAGAGTGAGAACCGGGATCTGTGTGTGTAAACACACAAATCCTGGTTCTCTCAGGGGAGAGGAGACAGATCGTGTGCTCCTACTAAGTAGGAACACCGATCGGTCTCCTCCCCTAGTCAGTCCCATCCCCCCACAGTTACACATCTAGGAAACACAGTTAACCCCTTGATCGCCCCCTAGTGTTAAACTCTTCTCTGCCAATGACATTTATACAGTAATCCGTGGCTATTTTTAGCTCTGATCACTATATAAATGTCACTGGTCCCAAAAAAGTCTCAAAAGTGTCCGATCTGTTCGCCCCAATGTTGCAGTCACGATAAAAATCGCTGATCGCCACCATACCTAGTAAAAAAAAAGAAAAAAATGCCATAAATCTATCCCCTACTTTGTAGAGGCTTTAACGTTTGCGCAAACCAATCAATTGACGCTTATTGCGATTTTTTTTTTTTTTAACCAAAAACATGTAGAATATATATCGGCCTAAATGAATGAAGAAATTTGTTTAGTTTTTTTAAATTTTTGGATATTTAATATAGAAAAAAGTACCTAATATTTTGCTTATTTCAAAATTGATGCTGTTTTTTTGTTTATAGCGCAAAAAATAAATACTACAGAGGTGATCAAATACCACCAAAAGAAAGCTCTATTTGTGGGGGAAAAAGGACATACATTTTGTTTGGGTACACGCAATTGTCAGTTAAAGCGACACAGTGCCATATTGCAAAAAATGGCCTGGTCAGGAAGGGGGCAAATCCTTCCGGGGCTGAAGTGGTTAAAGACTAACTTTGTTGCCAGCAACTTTCTTTCCTCTTAGATTTTTCTTCAATCAAGACTAGAGTTGAGCGGACACCTGGATGTTCGGGTTCGACGGGTTCGGCCAAACTTCGGAAAAAAGTTCGAGTTCGGGACCGAACTTGACCCGAACTTGTCCCCGAACCCGAACCCCATTGAAGTCAATGGCGACCCGAACTTCTGAGGACTATTCGCGCATGTTTCCCGTGCTTAGAACTGTCCCTGTACAAAGTGTAATTTCTGAAGGAAAAAAAGTAATTTAAAACTCACTCGCGGCTATAATGAATTGTCGGCTCCCGGCAATACATAGAAAAGTCATTGATAAAAAAAAAAAAAAAAAACGTGGGGGTTCCCCCAAATTAAATTACCAGGCCCTTCAGGTCTGGTATGGATATTAAGGGGAACCCTGCCGCAAATTTTTTAAAAAAATGTGTGCGGTTCCCCCAAATATCCATACCAGGCCCTTCAGGTCTGGTATGGATTTTAAGGGGAACTCCACCCCAAATTTAAAAAAAATGCCGTGGAGTACCCCCCAAAATCCATACCAGACCCTTTATCCGAGCACGCAACCTGGCAGGCTGCAGGATAAGAAGGGGGGACGATAGAGCGCCCCCCCCTCCTGAACCATACCAGGTCACATGCCCTCAACATGGGGAGGATGTCCCCATGTTGATGGGGACAAGGGCCTCATCCCCACAACCCTTGCCCGGTGGTTGTGGGGGTCTGCGGGCGGGGGGCTTATCGGAATCTTTTCCTGCGGCCTGCAAGATTGCGTGCTCGGATAAGGGTCTGGTGTGGATTATTAGGGGGACTCCACACCATTTTTTTTATTCCGGGAGGAGTTCCCCTTAAAATCCATACCAGACCTGAAGGTCTTGGTATGGATATTTGGGGGAATCGCGTGCATTTTTTTTTAAATTTGCGGCAGGGTTCCCTTTAATATCCATACCGGACCTGAAGGGCCTGGTAATTGAATTTGGGGGAAACCCCACACTTTTTTTTTTTTATCAATGACTTTTCTATGTATTGCCGGGAGCCGACAATTCATTATAGCCACGAGTGAGTTTTAAATTACTTTTTTTCTTTCAGAAATTACACTTTGTGCAGGGACAGTTCTAAGCACGGGAAACAAGCGTGACTTTACATGCATATTGCCGAACACCGGCCCCGAACATACAGTCAATTGTTCGAGTCCGGGACCCAAAAACCCAAAAGTTCGGTACGGACCCGAACTTTACAGTTCGGGTCCGCTCAACCCTAATCAAGACTCTTCTCCACATCATCGCTAGAGTCTTGTCTCCTTGATGGCAGCTATCCAGCTGGCTGTTTTCAATCTGGCTTCTGGACTGCCTTGTTTGGACCTCGGTGGACTGGGAAAATGTTGTGGGATAGTCTGGAAGTGTCCTTTGAGTACTGGGTTCTGCATAGGATGCCTTCCAGACTATGGTCCTGTAAAAAAATAAATGCACAGTGTGTTCCATGTCTAAAGCTGCTGGCATTGCCTCTGTTTTTTCCCTGTCGCTGAAAACTCACCTAATGAGTAGGCCATTTGGACAGAGCACTGGGAGCTACCTTATTTCCTTAGGTCACTGGACGCCTTTAAAATTCACCATTTTGTGCCAATTTTCACCCCAGAAGGAGATAATGCTGTAGTATTGAGTGTTGACATCTGCTGAATGGAGTGTAACATAAGCGTCATGCTTTCTTTCCGGCCATACAGTGTTGAGAAAAAAAGAAGAGAGATTCGCCCTTGGGACTTTGAGTGAGGTGAGCACTGTTAGGCCAATAAAAAAATCGCAAGAATAATTGCAGTGTATATTTATTCAGGTAAAAAGCAGTACATACATTAATGTCATGAACATGGGCCAATTCATACAAAATACAAGACCAATATAAATTAGGTAAAATGATATTGCGAGTATCTGACAGTAATTATGTAAACACATAGGCATCAAAAGTAACCCGACGCGTTTCGCGAGGCTTGGCTCGCTCTTCAGGGGTGGATGCACGTAGTGTACCTAAAATGAGAGTGATATAGTATAAAGCATGATATGAAGGCACAGGGGGGGGGGGCCTTGAATATGGAAAACCCCATACTCACCACTGGACATTGCTAAAGGACAGCGGGGGTGAAGCTCAAACGGCGGCGGCGACTGTCTCACCAGGGAGCTGAGGAGGCGGAGCCAAACAAAGCTCCAAATCGGAGTCAAACGGAAGGAAGGCCCAGCATGGATGGAATAGGTGTAACCCCAAGAGTGTCAGTGAATCCAAGAGGAATGTTGGCTCTAAATATAAATATGTATATGGATAATTAAAATATGGGAGTATACGAGTATATGGTAACATATGTGTCTTTGCATGTATAAAAGACATGAGCCAAGAATGGTTAGAGTATGGAGACTGAGGGGGAGAGTGAAAAAATACCAGATGGACTAGTATGATTAAGGAAAGTTCAGAGAGGAAAGTAATGAGTGAAAGAGAGTGTAAATGGAATGAAATACAGGTGTGTGATGAGGACTGTGATGAGAAAACAAGTTGCATATAAATGCTTGCAGCGAGTAATATATAAACATATAAAAGTATACCTTGGTGAAGTAGGTCTAAGAGTAGTAAATTCCAAGGGAAGGACCTGCACTTGTGTGTCTGTCCTCAGTGAAAGAAAGCAAACAATGAGATCCATGCTGTGCAAACCTCCAATATATACCCCTGAAGGGGCCCGAGAGGCTCCGCCCCCAACACCATGTGCAAATGACCAGCAAACGAGTGCCCAAACCCACCAACCATCAAGAAGGCGGTGTGTGAGCCAAGACACTCCCAGGACCATCTTGATGGTAGTAATGCCTGCAGCCACAGCGATGCTGCAAAATCGCAGACATCGCGCGGCCGACGCATTAACATGGTGCCGATGTGCAAGTGGCCCCGTCCGCTCAAAAAGGGGGCAGGCGGGGACAGCAGGGGACAAAGGTCCCCCTTATAATGCACATCGCAGCTCCCAGGGAGAAATGAAGTAGCACCGCCGCCAACAGAGAACACCACACCAGCTGGATTGGGATAAAAGTCCAATGCGAGATGTTATTGGATATGTTGGAATAACAAATGGCTAGTGCATGATAAAAATGTAAAATCCATACATATCAATCAACTGAATCGATGTTGTGTACTTACTGTATTCTTCAGGAGGCAAGGATTGAGTACATGCAGATAATCAGCGGACCCTAACACCTATTGGTGTCCAGTGTGGACCACTGTTCATAGTTTTTTGCACATTGCACTTTTAGTTAATATTTAAAATCTGCCTGGTTTCTAACTTTGCAAATGGCATACAAAAGCTGCATACATAGCATTCAATGCAATGTAAATTTATATATGTAAATGGCTATACTAGTGATTTAACACTGCACAAATACTGTAGGTACTACAGTATGTGAGCTTTTGCAAATTGTAATGTTGATTTCTAGATTTTAACATTTCTGTTGGGGTCCTGTTAAAACTTCTACCTGTACTTAAAGGGGTTGTAAAGGTTCATGTTTTTTCACCTTAATGCATCCTACAATTTGCGGCCCCCAAGCCCCCCGTTTTACTTACCTGAGCCCTGGAAGTCCAGCGTCGCAAACGCGCTCTTCCTCTGCCCGGTTTTCTCGGCTGTTCATTGGATAGATTGATAGCAGCGCGGCCATTGGCTCGCGCTGCTGTCAATCAAATCCAAATGACGCAGGCGCCGGGGGGTGGGGCCGAGTCCTGCAATTGGTGGCTATGGACGCCGAATACAGGACTCGGGAGCGCGCGCGCAATGTAACCCCCTTGGGAGAGTGCTTCCCAGAGGGGGTTATCGTAAGTGGGGAGGAGCCGAGACAGCCGCCGCGGGACCCCGGACCCCAGAAAACGCCATTCGGGGCCACTCTGTGCAAAACGAGCTGCACAGTGGAGGTAAGTATAACATGTTTGTTATTTAAAAAAAAATTATTAAACCTTTACAACCACTTTAAGGCCTACTACAATACTCAATACTTGTATGAACTGTGCACGAGGCAGAAGTTATGTTGGGAAAAGTGCTACATCTGAAAATTAAAACAATGTGCCTAAACTATATGAGTATCAGATCCCTCAAACCATTGAGTGTCTAGTCTGAACTACTGGCAGTAGCTGGCATAGTAATCTGTAATTTTTATTTCACAATAAAACCTTGCTGGTCTCCTTTTTTAACAATACAGCCCACAAAAGCTGCTCATATAAAATGCAATGGAATATTGATATCTTGATTTTTTTTTATAATGGTGTTTGGAAGTCCTGTTGCAAGAGGGCTTAGTACAAAAGATGAAATACAAAAAAATTTATAAAATGTTTATTTTTTCTGTAAATATAGTCCACTGATATTGATGTCTAGATTTTACAATGAATGATTGTGTTGTTGCTCAAAATGGACCATAGTATAAATGATTACATACTGGGCACGTCGATGCAACAATAATCCCAGGGCTTTTTTTGTGAAAGCACTGATGCCGCGTACACACGACTGTTTTTAATGACGAGAAAAATGCAATTTTTTAAAATGGTCATTAACCACTTAAGCCCTGGTTCACACTGGTGCGATTTGACATGCGATTTGACATGTCAAATCGGCGAAATTTGCCACAAATTGCGGGCAATGGCACCGTCCTAATCGGTGCGACGCCGCATCTGCGGCGCTGCACCGATTTCAAAAAGTAGTTTCTGTACTACTTTTTGCGATTTCAGCCGCGATTTACATTGACATCTGTGTCAGATGTCTCTGTAATCGAGCTGAAATCGGGACTGACAGGCAGGAGTGAAATCGTGCGAGTTTAGCTGAACTCGCACGGCTTCACTCCCGCAGCCCCAGTGTGAACCTGGGCTAAGCCCCGGACCAATACGGGCCATTATGACCAGGCCCCTTTTTGGGATTCGGCACTGCGTCGCTTTAACTGACAATTGCGCGGTCGTGCGACGTGGCTCCCAAACAAAATTGGCGTCCTTTTTTTCCCACAAATAGAGCTTTCTTTTGGTGGTATTTTATCACCTCTGCGGTTACACACACATCTCCCAGCTCCGAGCCTCCGTGAGACGATCGCGGGAATCCCCGCGGCGATCAAGTCCACGGGACCCGCGGTCCCATTCACGGGGACGGCAGGGGGGTCGCGAGCGCGCCGCCGGCGGTGCGCGCGGGACCCCGACGTCGGCAGTTAAAGGGCCACGTACAGGTACGTGATTGTGCCTGTACGAGCCATTCTGCCAACGTATATATATACCGTGAGCGGTTGGCAAGTGGTTAAAAATGATCGTGTGTGGGCTTCAGAGCATTTTTCATAACGTGAAAAAAAATGGGCATGAAAAAATTGGAACATGCTCTAATTTTTCTCGTCGTTTTTCACGTCGTCATTTTTCTCGTCATGACAAACGGCCGTGTGTAGGCTTTAACGACGTGAAAAAAAATGCGCATGCTCAGAATCAAGTATGAGACGGGAGCGCTCATTCTGGTAAAACTAGCGTTCGTAATGGAGATAGCACATTCGTCACGCTGTAACGGACTGAAAAGCACGAGGCTGAAAAGTGCGAATCGTCTCTCAACAAACTTTACTAACACGAGGATCAGCAAAAGCAGCCCAAATGAAACTTCCCCTTTCTTTTTCGTACATCACGGGACACAGAGCGACTTAGTCATTACTAATGGGTTATATAGATACCTTCAGGTGCTGGCACTGGCAACTTCCAAACCGGAAGTACCCTCCCCTATATAAGCCCCTCCCATCCGGGAGCACCTCAGTTTTTTGCCAGTGTCTAAGGTGTTGGCCAAAGAGTAACATGTGTTTTCACTGGGCTTGCGTACAGGTTCTTTTACGGGCCTTAGTAAGCTGTTCCGGATCCCACCAAAAAAGCTTCATAGCTAAACGGTCGGTACCCGGGCCTTGCAGCAGAAGAGCAAGGTTTTGCCTGTAATGCCTCTCTTAGGAGGGCTGGACCCTGGGATCCAGAGCTCTGGTCATACCCACGACCAAGATGTTTTCTGTGCAGGGTGCTATACAGGTCCAGGGGAGTGGAATCCTTGGGAACCCGGTCTCTGAAGGTTTAATTACAATGCCTGCCGTGATAGGTGAAGTTTGGGCTTCTGTGGACCAAACAGAGTCCTGCGGCGGGGAACAGGTAAGTGGGGGCCCCCAGGAACTTGGTTCTATTGGGGGACCCCCAAGCCTAATTTGTCTTTCTGTCTGTTACCTAACGGTATTCCCGCTAATATCTGTGTATGCCTGTAACTACTGGAAAATTTAAAATTTTAATAGTAGTCAAGAAAAAAAAAAAAAAAAGAGGACCACGGTACCTGTGTTAAACCACTAGAGGCCGCTGTGGTCCATTTTTTCTTGTCATGTGGATCTTTGGTTTTCTCAAGTCAAAAGATCCAGGCAGTTGGTAAGTTCTCTGTGGGAATCCACTTCCTCTGCCCTGTTGCTGCACTCATCCACCGCACAGGCCCTCCGGCAAAAAGGGCCCTGGCTCCTAGTCCCTGCTTGGTTTCGAAAAGGGCGCCAATGGTGCACGGGCGCGCACGCGGGCGTGTGCACGCGCCTCCTATGAAAAAAAAGGGGCGGGGCGGGTGGATGACGCTCGATGCGCGCCGCGGCGCTTCTGCGCATGTGCAGGCGTCCCAGCATGTGTAAAAGACACAGTACAAGTGTCAGCTGGATGCAAGCAGAGCTAGCAACAAAACGGTGGCACACAGAGGCGGTTGATGCAGGCATCCCCATAGACACTTTAGTGGACACCAGCTGGTATATAGCAGCAACTGTGTTAGACTATTACCGGCAAAATTGGTGTATGACGACGGGAATACCTCAGCTTTGTGCTTATAGGATATGTCGTCCAGACGCTCTGGAAATAAGTCTTCCAAGAAGCGAAAGGGGTCTCCATCGGGCTCTGAGGATTTTGGGCATGCTTGTACTGCACCAATCTCCCCTGAAATTTCAGAGGTCAGTAGCCGTAGGAACCCCGCAGGAGTACCTGGTACTGCGGCTGTCCCCAGTCCACCTGCTCCTGTATATATAACAGAGGAGGTTTTATCCTCAACTCTGGGAGGATTGGAAGAGAGATTAACAGCATTGATCGCTGCTTCCCTGTCACAGGGAAAGCGCGTCAGATCTCCATCTCCTCCTGCAGAGTGCCTGTTAGTGGAGGAACAGTCCCAGAGATCGACCTACCTGAAGGGGAACAGGTGAGGTTGATTCAGTTATAGAGGAATCAACAGTGGAAGAACCTTTCTCAGCATCTCAGGCTGAAAGATTATGGGTTCAGTCCCTGACTAACATGGTCCGAGCAGCATTTTAATGCCTCTGGCGGAACCATCAACTACTACTGTTTCCTCGCCTGGGGTCGCTGAAAGCTCCCCAGACTGTCTGTTCCTTCCCAATCCACCCTTTATTGGAAGGGCTTATTTACCAGGATTGGGAGCATCCTGTTAAAATATTTACTCCCCCCAAGAGATTTCCAGTGATCTATCCCATGGAGGATAAGTTCATAAAAAAATGGAGGGTCCCTACAGTGGACACAGCCATCTCTTGTGTAAATAAATCACTGACATGTCCAGTAGATAATGTTCCAATGTTCAAAGACCCAATAGATAAAAAATTGGAGTCTTTACTAAAATCTGCTTTCTCTACAGCAAGCATGGTGACACAACCTGCAGTAGCAGCGATTGGAGTCTGCCAAGCAATGAAAGATCAGTTGAAACAAGTCTTAAGGGACTTACCAGATCAGCAGGCTCTTGCCCTAGCTGACCTACCTAGAGCCTTGTGTTGCGGTGGACGCCATAAAGGATACAATCCAACAGGCCTCCCGCTTTACGCTGTCTGTAGACATATGCGTAGGCTTCTATGGCTCAAAAACTGGTCTGCTGAAGCTCCCTGTAAGAAATTGCTGATTAGCTTCCCATTTCATGGAGAACGCTTATCTGGAGAAGATCTGGACAAATATATCCAGAAAACTTCTGCCGGTAAAAGTACAATCTTGCCGGTTAAGAACAAGGGTAGAAGTCCTTCTTTTAAGAGGCCTACTTCTCCAGTCCCTGGCACATCGGCTGTGAAACAGTTCCGACGGCCTCCGCGGTCAAATCCAGGGGGCAGAAATCAGGGACAATCACAGGGTAACAAGAAACCCTGGGTCAAGAGAGGTACAAAACCTCCCCCCAAGTCATGAAGGGTTGCCCCCACTCAATCGGGTGAGGGGAAGACTTCAGTTGTTCACAGAGATCATGGCGGGACACCATCAGAGACAGATGGGTGATCTCCGCAGTAAGTCTGGGATACAGGCTGGAGTTAAAAGACATTCCTCCTGCCCATTTTATGAGGTCAAACGTGCCAAGCGATCCCCAGAAGAGAGGATCCCTCCTTCTGGCACTAGAACAACTATTGCTCCAAGGGTAATCATGAGGTTCCCTTGGAAGAAAGCGGGTTCGGGTTTTACTCGAACCTTGTCACAGTCCCCAAACCAAATGGGGACGTGAGGCCCATATTAAATATAAAAGGGCTAAACAAGTTCCTACATATCAGGACTTTTTCGGATGGAGTCGATCCGATCGGTGGCCACCGCCCTACAAGGGCAGGAATGGTTAGCCTCGATCGACATAAGGGATGCTTATTTGCATATTCCCATCTGTCCGGCCCACCAGAAATTTCTACGCTTTGCAGTAGAAGGGCGCCATTTTCAGTTCAGAGCCTTACCTTTCGGTCTGGCCACAGCACCACGAGTGTTCACAAAAATTCTGGCCCTACGATTGGCCAAACTAGGAACACAAGGTGTAACGATAATGGCATATCTAGACGACTTGTTGCTGATAGACCACTCAGTGGAAAAAACTAGAAGTGGTCATTTACAAGACAATCAAGTATCTGGAATCTCACGGTTGCATTATCAACCGAGACAAGTCAGCCCCAAAAACCAGTCAAAAGTCTGGAATACTTGGGGGCTAAGACTGGATTCAAATCAGAGAAAGATTTTCTTACCTCCAGAGAAGGTGTCGTCTTTGAAAGATTTGACCCACTTAGTGGGTACAAAAAAGAAAACCATCCATACGCCTGTGCATAAGGCTGCTGGGAAAAATGGTGGCTTCATTCGAAGCAGTACCCTATGGTCAATTCCATTCAAGGAACTTGCAGAGGGCCATACTGTCAGCCTGGAACAAAAAAGTTCAGGCTTTAGACTTACCAATGTCCCTGTCCCCTTCCGTTCGCAAGAGCCTCCATTGGTGGTTGGTGCCCCAGAATCTGGAAAAAGGGAAACCCTTCAGTCCGGTTTCTTGGAAGGTGGTCACTACAGATGCCAGCCTCATAGGCTGGGGGGCAGTACTGGAGCAATGGTCTCTCCAGGGCAAGTGGTCAGAAGCAGAGAAGGCCCTGCCCATCAATCTCTTAGAGATACGAGCAGCCCGGTATGCCCTAGTAGCATGGACATCCAAACTCCAAGGGTCCCCTGTCAGAATTCAATCAGACAATGCCACAGCAGTGGCATATATCAATCACCAGGGTGGCACCAGGAGTCGTGCAGCCCAGAGGGAAGCGAATTGCATCCTGGAATGGGCAGAAAGATATGTCCCAGCCATATCCGCGGTTTTCATCCCAGGAGTGGAAAATTGGAGAGCGGACTTTCTTTTTCGTACATCACGGGACACAGAGCGACTTAGTCATTACTAATGGGTTATATAGTTTACCTTCAGGTGCTGGCACTGGCAACTTCCAAACCGGAAGTACCCTCCCCTATATAAGCCCCTCCCATCCGGGAGCACCTCAGTTTTTTGCCAGTGTCTAAGGTGTTGGCCAAAGAGTAACATGTGTTTTCACTGGGCTTGCGTACAGGTTCTTTTGGGCCTTAGTAAGCTGTTCCGGATCCCACCAAAAAAGCTTCATAGCTAAACGGTCGGTACCCGGGCCTTGCAGCAGAAGAGCAAGGTTTTGCCTGTAATGCCTCTCTTAGGAGGGCTGGACCCTGGGATCCAGAGCTCTGGTCATACCCACGACCAAGATGTTGTCTGTGCAGGGTGCTATACAGGTCCAGGGGAGTGGATTCCTTGGGAACCCGGTCCCTGAAGGTTTAATTACAATGCCTGCCGTGATAGGTGAAGTTTGGGCTTCTGTGGACCAAACAGAGTCCTGCGGCGGGGAACAGGTAAGTGGGGGCCCCCAGGAACTTGGTTCTATTGGGGGACCCCCAAGCCTAATTTGTCTTTCTGTCTGTTACCTAACGGTATTCCCGCTAATATCTGTGTATGCCTGTAACTACTGAAAATGTAAAATTTTAATAGTAGTCAAGAAAAAAAAAAAAAGAGGACCGCGGTACCTGTGTTAAACCACTAGAGGCCGCTGTGGTCCATTTTTCTTGTCATGTGGATCTTTGGTTTTCTCAAGTCAAAAGATCCAGGCAGTTGGTATGTTTCTCTGTGGGAATCCACTTCCTCTGCCCTGTTGCTGCGCTCATCCACCGCACAGGCCCTCTGGCAAAAAGGGCCCTGGCTCCTAGTCCCTGTTTGATTTTCGAAAAGGGCGCCAATGGCGCACGGGCGCGCGCGCGGGCGCGTGCACGCGCCTCCTATGAAAAAAAGGGGCGGGGCGGGTGGATGACGCTCGATGCGCGCCACGGCGCTTCTGCGCATGTGCAGGCGTCCCAGCTTGTATAAAGACACAGTACAAGTGTCAGCTGGATGCAAACAGAGCTAGCAACAAACAGTGGCACACAGAGGCGGTTGATGCAGGCATCACCATAGAAAGGCACTTTAGTGGACACCAGCTGGTATATAGCAGCAACTGTGTTAGACTATTACCAGCAAAATTGGTGTATGACGACGGGAATACCTCAGCTTTGTGCTTAAAGGATATGTCGTCCAGACGCTCCGGAAATAAGTCTTCCAGGAAGCCAAAGGGGTCTCCATCGGGCTCTGAGGATATTGGGCATGCTTGTACTGCACCAATCTCCCCTGAGAATTCAGAGGTCAGTAGCCGTAGAAACCCCGCAGGAGTGCCTGGTGCTGCGGCTGTCCCCAGTCCACCTGCTCCTGTATATATAACAGAGGAGGTTTTATCCTCAACTCTGGGAGGATTGGAAGAGAGATTAACAGCATTGATCGCTGCTTCCCTGTCACAGGGAAAGCGCGTCCGATCTCCATCTCCTCCTTCAGAGTGCCTGTTAGTGGAGGAACAGCCCCACACAGAGATCGACCTACCTGAAGGGGATCAGGATGAGGTTGATTCAGTTATGGAGGAATCAACAGTGGAAGAACCTTTCTCAGCATCTCAGGCTGAAAGATTATGGGTTCAGTCTCTGACTAACATGGTCCAATCAGCATTTAAAATGCCTCTAGCGGAACCATCAACCACTACGGTTTCCTCGCTGGGGTCGCTAAAAGCTCCCGAGGCTGTCTGTTCCTTCCCAATCCACCCTTTATTAGAAGGGCTTATTTACCAGGATTGGGAGCATCCTGATAAAATATTTGCTCCCCCCAAGAGATTTCCGGTGATCTATCCCATGGAGGATAAGTTCATAAAAAAATGGAGGGTCCCTACAGTGGACGCAGCTATCTCTTCTGTGAACAAATCACTGACATGTCCAGTAGATAATGTTCCAATGTTCAAAGACCCAATAGATAAAAAATTGGAGTCTTTACTAAAATCTGCTTTCTCTACAGCAAGCATGGTGACACAACCTGCGGTAGCAGCGATTGGAGTCTGCCAAGCAGTGAAAGATCAGTTGAAACAAGTCTTAAGGGACTTACCAGATCAGCAGACTCTTGCCCTAGCTGACCTGCCTAGAGCCTTGTGTTTTGCGGTGGACGCCATAAAGGATACAATCCAACAGGCCTCCCGCTTTACGCTGTCTGTAGTACATATGCGTAGGCTTCTGTGGCTCAAAAACTGGTCTGCTGAAGCTCCCTGTAAAAAACTGCTGGTTAGCTTCCCATTTCATGGAGAACGCTTATTTGGAGAAGATCTGGACAAATATATCCAGAAAATTTCTGCCGGTAAAAGTTCACTCTTACCGGTTAAGAACAAGAGTAGAAGTCCTTCTTTTAAGAGGCCTACTTCTCCAGTCCCGGGCACATCGGCTGTGAAGCAGTTCCGATGGCCTCCGCGGTCAAATTCAGGGGGCAGAAATCAGGGACAATCACAGGGTAACAAGAAGCCCTGGATCAAGAGAGGTACAAAACCTCCCCCCAAGTCATGAAGCGTTGCCCCCACTCAATCGGGTGGGGGGAAGGCTTCAGTTGTTCACAGAGACCTGGCGGGACACCATCAGAGACAGATGGGTGCTCTCCGCAGTAAGTCTGGGATACAAGCTGGAGTTAAAAGGCACTCCTCCTGCCCAATTTATGAGGTCAAACGTGCCAAGAGATCCCCAGAAGAGAGGATCCCTCCTTCTGGCACTAGAACAACTATTGCTCCAAGGTGTAATCATGAAGGTTCCCCTGGAAGAAAGCGGATTCGGGTTTTACTCGAACCTTTTCACAGTCCCCAAACCAAATGGGGACGTGAGGCCCATATTGAATCTAAAAGGGCTAAACAAGTTCCTAAATATCAGGACTTTTCGGATGGAGTCGATCCGATCGGTGGCCACCGCCCTACAAGGGCAGGAATGGTTAGCCTCGATCGACATAAGGGATGCTTATCTGCATATTCCCATCTTTCCGGCCCACCAGAAATTTCTACGCTTTGCAGTAGAAGGGCGCCATTTTCAGTTCAGAGCCTTACCTTTCGGTCTGGCCACAGCACCACGAGTGTTCACAAAGGTTCTGGCCCCACTATTGGCCAATCTAAGAACACAAGGTGTAACGATAAGGGCATATCTAGACGACCTGCTACTAATAGACCACTCAGTGGAAAAGCTGGAAGTAGCTATTCACAAGACAATCAAGTATCTGGAATATCACGGTTGGATTATCAACCGGGACAAGTCAGCCCTAAGACCAGTCAAAAGTCTGGAATACTTAGGGCTAAGGCTGGATTCAAATCAGAGAAAGATTTTCTTACCTCCAGAGAAGGTGTCGTCTTTAAAAGATTTGACCCACTTAGTGGGTACAAAAAGAAAACCATCCATACGCCTGTGCATGAGGCTGCTGGGAAAAATGGTGGCTTCATTCGAAGCAGTACCCTACGGTCAATTCCATTCAAGGAATTTGCAAAGGGCCATACTGTCAGCCTGGAACAAAAAAGTTCAGGCTTTAGACTTACCAAAGTCCCTGTCCCCTTCCGTTCGCAAGAGCCTCCATTGGTGGTTGGTGCCCCAGAATCTGGAAAAAGGGAAACCCTTCAGTCCGGTTTCTTGGAAGGTGGTCACTACAGATGCCAGCCTCATAGGCTGGGGGGCAGTACTGGAGCAATGGTCTCTCCAGGGCAAGTGGTCAGAAGCAGAAAAGGCCCTGCCCATCAATCTCTTAGAGATACGAGCAGCCCGGTATGCCCTAGTAGCATGGACATCCAAACTCCAAGGGTCCCCTGTCAGAATTCAATCAGACAATGCCACAGCAGTGGCATATATCAATCACCAGGGTGGCACCAGGAGTCGTGCAGCCCAGAGGGAAGCAAATTGCATCCTGGAGTGGGCAGAAAGATATGTCCCAGCCATATCCGCGGTTTTCATCCCAGGAGTGGAAAATTGGAGAGCGGACTTTTTAAGTCGCCAACAATTATGCCCGGGGGAATGGTCTCTTCACCCCGAGGTTTTCCAGGCAATATGCCAGCGGTGGGGAACACCGGATGTAGATCTGCTAGCATCCAGATTCAACGCAAAGGTGGACAGATTTGTGTCTCGCACAAGGGATCCCCTAGCTTGCGGCTCGGATGCCCTAGTGTTCCCTTGGGATCAGTTCAAGCTGATATATGCATTCCCACCGCCACAATTGTTACCGCGATTACTCCGCAGAATCAGGGTAGAAAAGAAACCAGTGATTCTGGTGGCTCCAGCGTGGCCCCGAAGGGCATGGTACGCGGAGATTGTAAAAATGTCAGTGAGGAGTCCTTGGACCCTCCCACATCGTCCGGACCTGCTGTCGCAAGGACCGATATACCACCCTTCCTTACCAGCCCTAGGTTTGACGGCCTGGCTATTGAAGCCCACATTCTGAAAAAGAGAGGGCTCTCTAATTCTGTGGTATCTACCATGATCAATGCCAGGAAGCCGGTATCCAGGCAGATCTATTATAGGATCTGGAAGGCGTACATTACGTGGTGTGAGGCCAAGAAATGGCATCCACGTAAGTACGTAATAGGTAGGATTTTGGACTTCCTACAGTGGGCTGTAGATAGGAAGCTGGCCTTGAGTACTATCAAGGGTCAGATTTCGGCCCTGTCAATATTTTTTCAAAGGCCCTTGGCTTCGCATTCACTAGTCAAAGCTTTCATACAAGGAGTGATGCGTATTAGCCCTCCGGTTAGTATTCCCATATGTCCATGGGACTTAAACCTGGTTCTGTCGGTTCTACAGAAACAACCGTTTGAACCATTGCAACACATTTCCTTGGTTCTTCTCACCAGGAAATAGATTTTCTTAGTAGCCATTTGTTCGGCTAAAAGAGTATCGGAATTAGCCGCCTTGTCCAGTAAGGAGCCATATCTGGTTGTCCATAAGGACAGAGTAGTATTACGTCCTCATCCAGCCTTTCTTCCTAAGGTGGTATCGAGGTTTCATTTGAACCAAGATGTGGTTCTTCCTTCTTTTTTCCCCAAACCTAGCTCGGTAGAGGAAAAGTTATTACATTCTTTGGATGTAGTAAGAGCAGTTAAAGCTTATCTAAAAGCCACTGCTCAGATTCGCAGAACGGATACTTTGTTTATTCTGCCGGAAGGCCCTAGAAAGGGTCAGGCAGCATCAAAATCTACTTTAGCCAAGTGGATTCGACAGGTCATAATACAAGCCTATGGCTTGAGAAAGAGACCGCCTCCGTTCAAAGTTAGGGCGCACTCCACAAGAGCAGTTGGAACTTCATGGGCAGTGCATCACCAGGCCTCCCTGGCTCAAGTATGTAAGGCCGCAACATGGTCTTCGGTACACACGTTTACTAGGTTCTACCAGGTAGACGTTAGAAGTCAGGAGGATGTCGCCTTTGGGCGCAGTGTGTTGCAGGCCGCAAAACATCCTCATGCCTGATGGCGCCCAGCTTATGTATCCCTCCCCTCATTTGGCATTGCTTTGGGACGTCCCATTAGTAATGACTAAGTCGCTCTGTGTCCCGTGATGTACGAAAAAGAAAAAGGGATTTTTATAACAGCTTACCTGTAAAATCCTTTTCTTGGAGTACATCACGGGACACAGAGCTCCCACCCCTCTTTTTGGGACACTTATTGCTTTGCTACAAAACTGAGGTGCTCCCGGATGGGAGGGGCTTATATAGGGGAGGGTACTTCCGGTTGGAAGTTGCCAGTGCCAGCACCTGAAGGTAAACTATATAACCCATTAGTAATAACTAAGTCGCTCTGTGTCCCGTGATGTACTCCAAGAAAAGGATTTTACAGGTAAGCTGTTATAAAAATCCCTTTTTTTAAGTCGCCAGCAATTATGCCCGGGGGAATGGTCTCTTCACCCCGAGGTTTTCCAGGCAATATGCCAGCGGTGGGGAACACCGGATGTAGATCTGCTAGCATCCAGATTCAACGCAAAGGTGGACAGATTTGTGTCTCGCACAAGGGATCCCCTAGCTTGCGGTTCGGATGCCCGAGTGTTCCCTTGGGACCAGTTCAAGCTGATATATGTATTCCCACCGCGATTAATCCGCAGAATCAGGGTAGAAAAGAAACCAGTGATTCTGGTGGCTCCAGCGTGGCCCCGAAGGGTATGGTACGCGGAGATTGTAAAAATGTCAGTGGGAAGTCCTGGGACCCTCCCACATCGTCCGGACCTGCTTTCGCAAGGACCGATATACTACCCTTCCTTACCAGCCCTAGGTTTGACGGCCTGGCTATTGAAGCCCACATTCTAAAAAAGAGAGGGCTCTCTAATCCTGTGGTATCTACCATGATCAATGCCAGGAAGCCGGTATCCAGGCAGATCTATTATAGGATCTAGAAGGCGTACATCACGTGGTGTGAGGCCAAGAAATGGCATCCACGTAAGTACGTAATAGGTAGGATTCTGGACTTCCTACAGTGGGCTGTACATAGGAAGCTTGCCTTGAGTACTATCAAGGGTCAGACGGCCTTGTCAATATTTTTCAAAGGCCCTTGGCTTTGCATTCATTAGTCAAAGCTTTCATACAAGGAGTGATGCGTATTAGCCCTCCGGTTAGTATTCCCATATGTCATGGGACTTAAACCTGGTTCTGTCGGTTCTACAGAAACAACCATTTGAACCATTGCGGCACATTTCCTTGGTTCTTCTCACCAGGAAATTGATTTTCTTAGTAGCCATTTGTTCGGCTAAAAGAGTATTGGAATTAGCCGCCTTGTCCTGTAAGGAGCCATATCTGGTTGTCCATAAGGACAGAGTAGTATTACGTCCTCACCCAGCCTTTCTTCCTAAGGTGGTATCGAGGTTCCATTTGAACCAAGATGTGGTTCTTCCTTCCTTTTTCCCCAAACCTAGCTCGGTAGAGAAAAAGTTATTGCATTCTTTGGATGTAGTAAGAGCAGTTAAAGCTTATCTAAAAGCCACTGCTCAGATTTGCAGAACAGATACTTTGGTTGTTCTGCCGGAAGGCCCCAGAAAGGGTCAGGCAGCATCAAAAATCTACTTTAGCCAAGTGGATTCGACAGGTCATAATACAAGCCTATGGCTTGAAAAGGAGACCGCCTCCGTTCAAAGTTAGGGCGCACTCCACAAGAGCAGTTGGAACTTCATGGGCAGTGCATCACCAAGCCTCCCTGGCTCAAGTCTGTAAGGCCACAACATGGTCCTTAGTACACACGTTTACTAGATTCTACCAGGTAGACGTTAGAAGTCAGGAGGATGTCGCCTTTGGGCGCAGTGTGTTGCAGGCCGCAAAAGAGCCTCATGCCTGATGGCGCCCAGCTTATGTATAGTGTATCCCTCCCCTCATTTGGCATTGCTTTGGGACGTCCCATTAGTAATGACTAAGTCGCTCTGTGTCCCGTGATCTACGAAAAAGAAAAAGGGATTTTTATAACAGCTTACCTGTAAAATCCTTTTCTTGGAGTACATCACGGGACACAGAGCTCCCACCCCTCTTTTTGGGACACTTATTGCTTTGCTACAAAACTGAGGTGCTCCCGGATGGGAGGGGCTTATATAGGGGAGGGTACTTCCGGTTTTGGAAGTTGCCAGTGCCAGCACCTGAAGGTATCTATATAACCCATTAGTAATGACTAAGTCGCTCTGTGTCCCGTGATGTACTCCAAGAAAAGGATTTTACAGGTAAGCTGTTATAAAAATCCCTTTTTATAGTGCCGTCATACTTGTTGTATGTCACCGCGTTTTACTCAAGCATTTTTTTCCACGATAGTGTGTAGGCAAGGCAGGCTGGAGAAGAATCACGTCGAGAAAAACGCAGTTTTTTTCAATGACATTAAAAATGGTCGTGTGTACGCGGCATGAGAGTTTTATGTTGATTTCTTCATGAGAAAATGGCTGGTGGGGGTCCTTTTCAAAATATGAAGTAGTAAAAGTGATTTAATAGTGCATTAATAAGCACTGCAGCAGTTTGTGGGCCTTTTTCCAGTGAAATAAATAGTAATTTTTACACTGATTTTTTTATTATAATCTGGTTGCTGTGTCTTCTGATCAAAATGCCACCTAGTGAGGGGCGTGGCTTGGACATGGCGGAGTGAGGAAGCTTTCTGTTTGAGCTCCCGACTCCCGACCTGCAATCGATGGCTGAAATGGACGTTTGGCTAGCAAATTCAACCCTGAAATGACATACAAGAGACGGAGGAAGACCAGGGGATCAAGATCTGCTAACCCAGAAGCATCGATCAGAAGATTTCTTACATCCCCGGCTCCGACAGCTAACTCCCCTGCAGCACCATGTGGCGGGAGAGGACAGGGTGACTTGCCTTCCACATCCATGGCTGTCTCACAGCAGGGTGTCCCGCGCTCGTTAGAGGGGCTGCCCTCCCTCCTGGTGCCTTCTCACGACAGTCAGGGTGGCTCTGTGGCATCTGCAGGATGCTCGCAGACGGACGCGGACATCAGGTCCCTGTTACAGGCGCTTCCGACTAAGGCCTACATGGAAGGCCTCATGGCGCGAATGGAGGAGCAGCACCGCCGTGATTTCCAGGGGCTTCGCTCTGAGGTTCACGCACTGGACGACCGAGTCGGACGGGGTGAGGTGGAGAGGAGCGCTTTGGAGCTCCGGGTCACCGAATTGGAAAAGGGCCAGGAGGCCTTCCAGGAGAGGCTGGCTGAGGTGCAGCTCCAGGCCGAGGACCAGGAAAACAGGAGTCGCCGCAACAACCTCCGGGTTCGGGGGTTGCCAGAGGCAACGGGTCCAGAGAATCTCCTGGACACTGTCCTGGCTATCTTCCGGCAGCTTCTAGGCCCGGAGACTCCAGCCACCCTGGAGTTCGACAGAGTCCACCGCGCACTGGGGCCGAAGCCGCAGGATCCTGACCGCCCTAGAGATGTCATCTGCCGCCTGCACCGCTATGCACACAAGGAGCAAGTTCTCAGGGCGGCATGGACCAAAGACCGGATCGACTTTGATGGAGCGGAGCTGTCGATCTACTCTGATGTGTCCAGAGCAACACTACAAAGACGGGCTATGTTGAAACCCCTTCTGGAGCGGCTGAGGCGAGATGCGGTGCCATATAGATGGGGCTTTCCGCTCCAGCTATCGCTCAGGAAGGGGGGAAATTCCTTCACGCTGAGGCGCCATGCAGATCTCCCGGACCTGTTCCTTTTTCTGGGTATGGAACCCTTCCACCTGGCTGATTGGCTGAAACCGCTTCCAGCTAGAGATCCTCGTCAAGCTCCCAGAGCTCCGGGACCGGGTCTGCCGCGCCGCTCCACCAGACGAAGGAGAGGCGATCAGCTGCCGGCTAGAGCCCAGGATAACGAGGCCTGACCAGCCAGTCCTGCTACTGTAAGTTTTTTCTGATACGGGATGGCACACACTGAGAACTGGGGAAGGAAGAAAGGGAAAGAAAAAGAAAATTATTATTTTTTTTTTTTTACAAGTTCATGCTATGGACTTTTCTTGATCCCGCTCATTGGACAGCTGCCCTGTGCCATTCCCCCTCCCCCCCGTCCCGGGTGTATGCTGAGCTTGGTCGGGTTGGCCCTGTGGGATCACCCCCGCTCTGGCGGGGGCCGCCTGACCGGGTTTGCCCTTCCCCTTCCCCCCCTGGTGATTGCTGCTCACGGCCGAGCCTCGGTGACTGTTTCACCCCATTCCGGTGGAGGCGTCTTCCCTTGGCTCTCCCTCTCACCCTCCGGGCTATGTGTGACTGTGAGCCATTCTTCGGTGGGGCCGCCCCGGGGCCGCCCCCCCTCTCCCCCACCTGCTGACTTTTATTTTTCGCCCCGCTCTCGGAACCCACCTGAGGACAAGCTATGAAGGGGAGCCATAGACTGTCGCTTGATTGAATGGCGGGTGTTTTTGTGTGGGGGTGGTTGTGGGGGGGGGAGGGGAGGGAGGTCTTGCTGTGCCGTTTTGAAATGCCTGGGCTGGGGGTGGATGGGTGGGATGCTATGTGGGCGGGCACCAGGGATATGGGATGCTGTCTACTGATATATGCTCCCTCCCCCCTTGCTCGTTCCCCCCCTTTCCTTGTCTCCCCCCTTCCTCGTTCCCTTATTCCCCCCCACGTCCCTCCTCGCTCCCTTCCCCCCTCCCCATTCCCTCCCATACTCTTTCCTCCTCCTCCCCCCTCTCCCCCCGTCTCTCCCCCTTCTCCCTCACCTCTCCCCCTCCCCTCTCCCCTCTCCCCCTCTCTCTCTCCCCCTCCTCACCCCCCTTTTTCCCTACTCTTCTCTCCCCTCCTCTTCTCTCCCCCGCTTTTCTCTCCCCCCCTCTTCTCTCCCCCCTCTTCTCTCCCCCCCTCTTCCCCTCCCCTTCTCTCCCCCCCTCTTCCCCTCCCTCTCTCCCCCTCATCATCCCCCTCTCTCCCCCCCCCCTCTCTCCTCCCCTCTCTCCCCCCCTCTCTCCTCCCTCCTCCCTTCTCCACCCTCCTCCCTTCTCCACCCTCCTCCCCTCACCCCCTCCCTTCTCCCCTCCCCGCTCTTCACCCCTCCTCTTCTCCCCGTCTCCTCCTACCCTCCCCCTTACCCCTCCCTTACCTCCCCCTTCCTCTGTCCTCCCCTCCCATCCCCCCTGTATACCTTCCTTTTCCTCCTCTGTCCCCCGGATTTTGGCTTTACCCACTGTCTTTATCTTTGGTGCCCTGGGCTGCCCCCTGGACAGATCTGGGATAAGCCACCTGAAGGAGCGGGCGCGTGTTCCCCATGTATACTCTGGTGGCTTCCCTGGCCCATACGCCGGGGCGGGGGGGCTGTTACTACGGCGGCCGGCTTCTTTATCGATTATAGGGGGGGCCGGGGTGGGACCCATGTTGGGGTTGCGGTGGGGGGTTCCTCCTTGGGGGGCCCCCCTCCTGGGCCGGTTTGTTCGTGCGGTCCCCGCTCTCCTGGCCGGGCCTCCCCCGTCCTGGGCATGCGGGGGCGCCAAAGCTGAGCTTTCGGTACCGGTGTGTGCATTTTCCCCTTGACCCCCTTTTTGGGTTTTTGGGTTTTTGTTTTTTTGGTTTTTAGGGCGCTATTTATAAGTTCTCTTGCTAAGCCTCCTGGTTATAATTACTTGGGTTGTGTTCTTTGTTCTGCACTAAGATGTTTAAATGTCCATTTCATGTATTTGGGCCGTGTGATGGGTTACTGTGCTAATGTTTTGTCCTGGTTGGGGTCTGGCCTGGGGGACGGGTTGCGCCGGGGCTCGGGCGCCCCATGTTGGGGCCCGGGGCCGGCGTTGCCGGGCTGCTGGGCCATCCTTGTCAGGCCACTTTGTTCTGAGAACCATCCGGCTCTCTGTAGCATCTGAAGTGGGTCGGGTTAGGGAGCCTCCGACCCCTGCTGTGTTCAAACACTTTCCCCACATAGGGTCGCACCCGTCAAGTGACTCCTGCTTTCAGGGTTACTGGGGTGCACTGAGACTAGGTCTCCCTTACGCTTGAGGCGTACTAGGTTTCTTTGTTTTCTCCTCTTCTGCTCTCTTCTGTCCTTTCCCTCCTAGCCTCCCCCTTCCCCCCCCTTTTTTTTTTTTTGCCTGCCTCTTCTGGCCGCAGTCATGCCCACGGGTAAAACAGAGCCTGTGCGTCTAGTTTCTATAAATGTGAAGGGGCTGAATACCCCTGAGAAACGCTCCATGGTGCTAACCGATCTAAAACATATGAAGGCCCATGTGTGCTTCATGCAGGAGACACATTTCCGTGCTGATAAGCTGCCAAGACTGCATGGCCGCTTCTTCCCGACAGTGTACCACAGTTGCTCCTCGGACTCTAAGTCAAAAGGGGTGAGTATCCTGATTCGGGGTGATACCCCATGGCAACTGAAAGACCAGTGGGGGGATGCAGAGGGGAGAGCTTTATTTGTGAAGGGGACGCTGGGGAGGTCCCTGGTGACTTTGGTCAATCTGTACCTCCCAAATGCCAACCAGATCGCCTTCCTGGAGCCAATTATGACCAAATTGGTTGACTTTGCTGAAGGGATGGTGATTATGGGTGGAGACATGAACTTTGTCATGGACCCGATCCTGGACTCATCTAGGGGTGTTTCCCAGATCTCTTACGCCTCACTTAAACGCCTTAAGAAAAACTTCCATGCTCTCCACTTGGTGGATGTATGGCGTATCCTTCATCCAAGTCACAAAGACTTCACGTTCTATTCGCACCCCCATGACTCGTATACCAGAATTGATATGTTCATGGTGCCTCAGGCGCTTTTGTCCAGGGTTTCCTCAGCCTCGATTGGTTCTATTACCTTTTCAGACCATGCCCCAGTCTTTATAGACATCGATCTGCTTTGCCCCGCAGAGAGACAATGGTCGTGGAAGCTTAACGACTCGTTAATTCAGTTGCCCGAGGTGGAGGAAGAGGTCTCTAGAGAACTGAGACAATACTTTGCCACGAATGCTGACTCGGAGGTGGCCCCGACAATGGTATGGGAAGCCCATAAAAGTTACATTCATGGCCTCTTGATCAGAATGGGATCACGCATCAAGAAGGAGAGAGCGAAACAAATTGTGGACATTTTAGACAAAATCAGGGTTTTGGAATCGGCTCATAAACAATCCCTCGCTTCCCAGATCCTTCTTGAGTTGACAGCCCTGCGAAACCAGCTGCGCTCCTTGGCCCTGTTTAGAGCCAAAGCAGTGATCTCGAAGTGCCGCCGTTCTTTCTACGAGCATAGCAACAAATGTGGTAGGATGCTGGCGAGGGCTCTGAGAGATCAGAGGGCGCGTACATTCATTCCTGAATTGATTAGTGATTCTCACAACAGGGTTCACACCACGGAAGGTATCGCGGAAATGTTCCGGGAATACTATACTACTTTGTATAATCTCCCTAGTCCAACATCTGTGGGGGGAATGTCGAATGCAGGGAGGAAGATCGGGGACTATTTGAGGAGGTCTGGTCTCCCCCGGATTTCGGAGGAGGACCTGATCGAGCTTGACAGGCCTCTCTCAGTGGAGGAGGTGAATGTGGCAATGTCGCGCATGCATTTGGGGAAGGCGCCGGGTCCGGACGGATATTCCCTTCTCTATTACAGGACTTTTGGAGAAGTATTGCTTCCGCATTTTCTCTCTGCGTATAATGCTACAGGGGAGGGGACGCCCCTCCCGGCGGATGCCTTGAGAGCACACATTGCCGTGATCCCGAAGGAGGGAAAAGATCCACTAAGATGCCAAAATTATAGACCGATCTCGCTGCTCAATGTGGATCTCAAGATATTCACGAAAGTGCTTTCCATGCGTTTGATTGACTTAATGCCACAACTAATCCATTCCGACCAGGTTGGTTTTGTTCCTACTAGAGAGGCGCGGGACAACACGACTAAGGCAATCAACATGATCCACGCTGCAAAGACGCGTAAAACCCCTATGCTGCTCCTCTCGACGGACGCCGAAAAGGCGTTCGACAGGGTGAGTTGGCCTTTCCTGTTTGAAACTCTCCGCTGGGTTGGCCTGCAGGAACGCATGATGAATTGGATGTTGGCAATATATTCCTGCCCATCGGCCCAGGTCAAGGTGAATGGCCACCTTTCCTCACCGTTTCAGATTGCGAATGGGACGAGACAGGGGTGCCCTTTGTCGCCTCTGATATTCGTCCTCACACTGGAACCTTTCCTGCGTATCATTAGAGACAACCCGGACATAACGGGACCACGCGTGGACGCCACCCTGTCCCCCAAGATCGCGGCTTTCGCAGACGATTTGCTCTTCTTCCTGACCAACCCCCTTGTGTCCACTCCGAACTTACTCAAGGAACTGAAGCTATACGAAGAGGTGTCAATGTTTCGCATTAACTATCAGAAATCGGAAGCACTTGGGGTCGCCTTACCTCCTCCTTTAACTGACCTGCTCCGGGTTGATTTTCCTTTCAAATGGGCTATGTCCCATATCAAATATCTGGGTATCTTGTTACCCAGCAGGACGGAGGAGATTTTCTCCCTCAACTTTCCTCCCCTTTTGACGGCCGTTAAAAAAGATCTGCAAGAGTGGCAGCATGGCCTGTTTTCCTGGTTTGGCCGTTGTAGCATTGTGAAGATGAATGTCTTACCTAGACTGTTATACCACTTTCAGGCATTACCCATACGGGTGCCGGCGTCCTTCCTGAAGGCGGTTAACAGATCGCTAATTCGGTTTGTGTGGGCCCAGAAGCCCCCGCGGTTGGCGCAGAAAATTCTCCGGCTGCCAAAGGTGAAGGGTGGTGTAGCCCTACCGGACGTTACTCTCTATCACAAGGCTTGTCATTTAACGCGTGCCTTGGATTGGTGCCGTCACGGCCTTCTGAAGCAGTGGGTGCAGATTGAGCGAGCCTTGACTGGGGCTCACCTGGAATCGTTGCCCTGGTGCCAGCCTCCCCTGCCAAAGGAGATTTCTGATCACCCCACAGTAGGGGTGACGATAAGGACAGCTTGGAAGGCCTTCCGTGGTCATTCGATCGCACCGCTCCCGTCCCCGCTTACCCCAATTGTGGGCAACCCGGCTTTTAGTCCGGGTCTCAACGACCCTAGCTTCCTGGCGCTGAAACCGGTGGACAGGTCTCAAGTGCGACACTTTCTCACAAACGACCAATGGCATACTCGACGACAAATCCTGGAGGACCCTGCTCTGACTGGGCTCTCATTCTGGCAAAAGGTCCAGCTGGCCCACTTCATCCACACGTTGCCTTCTCCAGGTGCTCATGCACACCTTTTGAGTTGTTATGCCTGGACCTGTCCCCGTTGAGACATGCAATATCCCTGATATACCAAATCCTAGTTTCTCCCTCTCCGGACTTTAGGCCGCCTTATGTTACCAAGTGGGAACGGGAGCTGGGCCTACAACTTACGGGGAAACAGGTAGACCGAATCCTTCTCTTCGCTCAAACAACTTCTATCAGTGCAAGGCACCAGGAGATGGAATATAAGCTTCTGTCCCGTTGGTACTACACTCCGGAAAAGATACACAAGATGTTCCCTCAGAGCACGGACATGTGCTGGAGGTGCGGGGAGGAGGTTGGTACGCTCCTCCACATCTTTTGGTCATGCCGCATCTTACAATCATTTTGGTCTGCGGTACACCGCATCGTCCAAAAGTTTACGGACAGAGAGTTGCCGTTGTCACCTGAGCTCTTCCTTCTGCACCACCACAATATCCCAACTAAGGGCTATAGAAAGTCCATATTGACGCTTCTGATCAATGCGGCAAAGGGTTGCATCCCGCTGAATTGGAAGCAGACTCAGCCTCCATCGGTGGCGGGCTGGTTGAGCAGAGTGAAGGCTGTCCATGACATGGAGGACTTGTTAGCAACGGAAAGAGGCCTAAGTGAGAAATTCTCCAAAACATGGTACTTCTGGCACGAATTTTACTTCTCGGAGGAATGCGGGCTCCTAATGGCTTGATCCACCTGAGAGGATCGAACATGACTGCTCCCCAGGCGGGGAGGCTGTGGCTGGAGGCACCCTGCTCCCCACCCCCCGGGTGTGGGGGTGGTTGGGGTTGTGTTTTTTTTTTTCTCACCCCCCCCCCCCTTCCCCTCTTGTATTCTTGCACTCCTTGCTTTCTTTTCTCTTACTTTCCTTGCTTTTTCTGTATTACCAACACTAGAGTGTTGGCCTGTGCAAGCCTGTTTCTCACGGGCTTGACGTTTCTATTTTTATCCAAATCGGCTTTTGCCACAAAAATACGGCCGTGCGGGGGGCGGAGAGCTCCTGTAAGCCTGACACTTGTTGTGACCCCCCCCCCTGACAACGGGCTTTATATCTCCAATGTAATATCTATACTCATGAGGGGGTGGGGAATGTTTGCTGTTTTTTTGATAAGCATCTGTGAGCTCTATGTGTATCCGCATGTCCTTTTTCTCTTAAATAAAGAATTTACAAAAAAAATGCCACCTAGTAAAAGTGTTTTTGGGACCATTGACATTAATACAGCGATCAAAAATAGCCACTAATTACTGTATAAATGTCACTGGCAGGGAAGTGGTTAACACTAGGGGGCGATCAAGGGGTTAAATGTGTTCCCTCATGTGTGTTCTAACTGTGGGGGGATGGGACTGCTTGGAGGAAGAGATCAGTCGCTGTTCCTAATCTTTAGGATCAGCAGATCTGTCTCTCCTCCCCTGACAGAACGGAGATCTGTCTGTTTACATTGACAGATCTCCATTCTGTCTCTGTCAGGAGCAATCGCGGGTGGCCGGCGGGCATCACGACCGCCGGCCAAGTGCATCGGCCCTGGTGTCCCCCTGCAGAAGCACACGTTCCCGATGGAGATCTTAAAGCGGCCGATGTACCATGACGGCGATTTGCCCCAGGGGAGCTAACCTGCCACAGTAAGACTGCGGCGGCTGGTCCCTAAGTGAGTAAAGTAGTATGCTCTAATTTCTCAATTAAAACCAGCCTGGTCTCTTCCTTTGGAATTGCAGCCTAGTACAACTGCTCACATACTGTGCATGGAGTCAATGCAATATTTCCAGCTTTTTTTCTCATACTTGAGCATATACCAAACAATGTTTCTTTCTTTTTATTTTAGTAAAATGATACCTTTTAATTTAGATTTTTTTGATTAAATCCTGACAGGTATTACATACTATACAATCTATGCCATAGCTAGAAACAAGACCTTTAGACTGCCACTATCTATATCTAATCAGATACCTAGCGTGTCATGCATTTCCCATGGGACATTGTAGGTGGTAACATGTAAACCAAAATCATATAGAATAAATAATATAACAAATTTTATTTACAACATTGATTAAAAAGACATAAAAAATATATTGGCTGGTGTATTACATATGTATATAGCAATACAACATGTTATAAAGTTACCCAAAAGTCCCTAGTCAGGGGGATATCATAGTGTACCATACTACTTAATTTTTCCTTACTGATGCCAAGACTTGGGCACACCTATCATGTTTCGAAGTACTCTCTATTCCTCTTCTTCATGGGTATATAGTGTATAGCATATGTAGAATAAAGTTAGATACCCTTAAGTATAATGCATGCAAATATCTTTGAGTATCATATCTCCAGAAGACATGATGTACTTGCATAGTTATAAAAGAAAAAATAAACCAGACAAATTAAAAACAATCCAGAGTATTAGGAATGCCTTGCCACTCCTCAGCAACCACTGACCAAAGCAAGGCCCGTCCCCTGAGAGGCATACACCCACTGGAAACACCAGCGCTGTTACTGAGGAGGCATAAAAATAGTAAACAACTGTATATGTATAATAAGTGGATACTGTATGTACAGGTCCTTCTCAAAAAATTAGCATATTGTGATAAAGTTCATTATTTTCTGTAATGTACTGATAAACATTAGACTTTCATATATTTTAGATTCATTACACACAACTGAAGTAGTTCAAGCCTTTTCTTGTTTTAATATTGATGATTTTGGCATACAGCTCATGACAACCCAAAATTCCTATCTCAAAAAAATAGCATATCATGAAAAGGTTCTCTAAACGTGCTATTAACCTAATCATCTGAATCAACTAATTAACTCTAAACACCTGCAAAAGATTCCTGAGGCTTTTAAAAACTCCCAGCCTGGTTCATTACTCAAAACCGCAATCATGGGTAAGACTGCCGACCTGACTGCTGTCCAGAAGGCCATCATTGACACCCTCAAGCAAGAGGGTAAGACACAGAAAGAAATTTCTGAACGAATAGGCTGTTCCCAGAGTGCTGTATCAAGGCACCTCAGTGGGAAGTCTGTGGGAAGGAAAAAGTGTGGCAGAAAACGCTGCACAACGAGAAGAGGTGACCGGACCCTGAAGAAGATTGTGGAGAAGGACCGATTCCAGACCTTGGAGGACCTGCGGAAGCAGTGGACTGAGTCTGGAGTAGAAACATCCAGAGCCACCGTGAACAGGCGTGTGCAGGAAATGGGCTACAGGTGCCGCATTCCCCAGGTCAAGCCACTTTTGAACCAGAAACAGCGGCAGAAGCGCCTGACCTGGGCTACAGAGAAGCAGCACTGGACTGTTGCTCAGTGGTCCAAAGTACTTTTTTCGGATGAAAGCAAATTTTGCATGTCATTCGGAAATCAAGGTGCCAGAGTCTGGAGGAAGACTGGGGAGAGGGAAATGCCAAAATGCCTGAAGTCCAGTGTCAAGTACCCACAGTCAGTGATGGTCTGGGGTGCCATGTCAGCTGCTGGTTTTGGTCCACTGTGTTTTATCAAGGGCAGGGTCAATGCAGCTAGCTATCAGGAGATTTTGGAGCACTTCATGCTTCCATCTGCTGAAAAGCTTTATGGAGATGAAGATTTCATTTTTCAGCACGACCTGGCACCTGCTCACAGTGCCAAAACCACCGGTAAATGGTTTACTGACCATGGTATTACTGTGCTCAATTGGCCTGCCAACTCTCTTGACCTGAACCCCATAGAGAATCTGTGGGATATTGGGAAGAGAAAGTTGAGAGACGCAAGACCCAACACTCTGGATGAGCTTAAGGCCTCTATCGAAGCATCCTGGGCCTCCATAACACCTCAGCAGTGCCACAGGCTGGTTGCCTCCATGCCACGCCGCATTGAAGCAGTCATTTCTGCAAAAGGATTCCCGACCAAGTATTGAGTGCATAACTGAACATAATTATTTGAAGGTTGACTTTTTTTGTATTAAAAACACTTTTCTTTTATTGGTCGGATGAAATATGCTAATTTTTTGAGATAGGAATTTTGGGTTGTCATGAGCTGTATGCCAAAATCATCAATATTAAAACAAGAAAAGGCTTGAACTACTTCAGTTGTGTGTAATGAATCTAAAATATATGAAAGTCTAATGTTTATCAGTACATTACAGAAAATAATGAACTTTATCACAATATGCTAATTTTTTGAGAAGGACCTGTATATTAAAGCAGGGGCTAGCAAATAAACCAGACAGTCCATCAAGGAAACCCTTAAAAAATCCCCTCTAGTGTGGGAAAAATCACACAGGGGTGCCGTGACGTGGTCGCTGCAGCTTACACATGTATTTTGCAGATGTGTGCAAACTAAATGTTTTTAACGTTAACTGTTGGACAGGATAAGTTTGGTTTCTTACAGGCTGGCTGGAAAGTGAGCTGGGAATTTTTATTTGTTGTTTTTTGACATGCAACGCCTTCCATGTGCTCCTGGCTGCAAAGGCCAGTTATAGGTTGGGGTGGTTGCCATCTGTTTGTACTGTTTGAAAAATGAAACATGAATCAGTGTTGTACTATATATACAGTATCTCACAAAAGTGAGTACACCCCTCACATTTTTGTAAATATTTTATTATGGTATATCTTTTCATGTGACAAAACTGAAGAAATTACACTTTGCTACAATGTGGTGAGTGTATAACAGTGTAAATTTTCTGTCCCCTGAAAAGATATTATAAAATATTTCGAAAAATGTTAGGTGTGTACTCACTTTTGTGAGATACTGTATATAATATTCCAATTTCACTGATGAGCACCTGTGGAAAGGAAGGACGGGAGACGGGAAGGAGTGATGAACCACTCACAGTTTAATACTTTTGGAATACAGGTGTCCAACTTGAAGATTCAGTATACTTCTTTCTTGCAAAGAAGACATGCGGTCATCTTGGGACGATTTACTCTCTCAGTAATTTGGAGTCTGAATGATCATAAATCTGAATGATGTTGTGTTCTGAAATGCCTAGCTGTGCTAATGTCTTTGCCAGTATTGACATTAGAGATATGGTTGTGTATCCTACCACAGAGGCGTCTGGTTGTCGTGTCCACACATTGAATGTTACACTGGATGCATGTTATAATGTATACCATGTATTTAGTCTGACAGTTAACTAACTGTCCTATATCGTAGAATCTGCCATTAGAACATGATGTGATGAAGTGAGATTTTCCTATGTATTGACAACTCAAGCACCTAGTGGTGCCACATCTAAAAATTTACTGTCTTCTCTAGCCATGTCAGGCTGAATTTCTCAGATATAAATAAACTAGGAGACCACTTGTTAGCACTGCAAAACATCCAAGATCACTGTGTAAAACAGGAAAATACTGTAACTAGAGATAATGGGTTGGATGTCAAAGAATTGTTGACAGTAGCATGTAGAAAATATCACAGGTCAGTGTTGGGCATTTGGTTGCCCGACATTTGTTCCTTCAAATAAGGCTTTCTTGGAGTACCTCTAGCATGCAAGCATGCCCGTTTTACTTGGATTTTCTATAGAAGCATGCAATGACTTTGTGGTTCTGAGTGGACTCCACAATATTAGTTCCAAATAGTGAATTTCTGAGGGTTGTTCTTCCCCATAACACTACCACACTGCCAGCGGGCCGCATCAGCAGTAAAGTGCTGCTAGTTTTAGCGGTGCCTTACCATTGTTTTAGTTGCGCTTTTCGGCCACTAGCGGGGCACATTTAACCACCCGATAGCAGCCGAAGAAAGGGTTTAATGCACCCAAAAAGCACCGCGGCCGCAGCACTTTGCAGGTGCTTCGGGAGCGATGCCCATTAATTTCAATGGGCAGGGGCGTTGGAGGAACGGTGTATACACCACTCCTAATCCACTCCAAAGATGCTACTTGCAGGACTTTTTCTAATGTCCTGCAAGTGCACCGCTCCAGTGTGAAAGCACTAGGGCTCCCAAACGGGCTGCAGGGAGGCGTTTTTCAGGCACTTTACAGGGGCTATTTTTAGCCCTTTAGCGACTGAAAAACACCTCAGTGTGAAAAAGGTCTTATGCCTTGTACACACGAGCGGAATTTCCGACGGAAAAAGTCAGACGGGAGCTTTTCATCAGATATTCCGTCCGTGTGTATGCCTTCTGTCGGAAATTCCTACAGAATTAGATAGAGAACATGTTCTCAATTTTTCCGTTGGAAAAAATTTGATCGGAAATTACGATCGTCTGTATGCTTTTCCAATGGAATAAACACCACGCATGCTCGGAAACAATTTGACGCATGCTCAGAAGCATAGAACTTAATTTTCTCGGCACGTTGTCGTTTTTTACATCACCGCGTTCTTGACGGCCGGATTTTAGTGTGACCGTGTATATGCAAGACAGCTTGAGCGGAATTCCTTCGGAAAAACCTTCGGAGTTTATTCCGAAGGGAAAACCGGGTGTGTGTACAAGGCATTAAAGTTAGGGAGCTATGATTCAGATATGCCAAAATTTCCATTAGTGGTAGGTCATGATTCACTTAAAAAATGTAATCATTGATGTAGAGAAAAAATGTCCCTATTTGATGTCTATATGATTTGAGGGTGCCATCACTCCAAGTACAAATTAACGTATATAGGAGCAAATTTGTCTCCCATCAAAGCCCCCCGTTTTTACACGTAACAATTTTTATCAAAGAGAAAATAATTATGGTGTAAGAGAAAGGACACACTATCTAAAATAAACCATTTAGATTCCATTGAAAATTTGGTATATAAATCCACAAGGTGTTTTAGTTTTTGTAAGCCTAAAGTATGAAGTATACATGAGTACAGGGACTGGACATCACATGTAAACCACTTGTGGATGTTATTCCATCAAATGTTTCTAATTTTATGTAGTTTGTTTTGTGTCTAGTAGATACAAAGGTAGCCTCACTACTAAAAGGTTGTAACAAAACATCAATAACATTTCCAAATAAAACCTAGAAGTTGATTGGTTTCTATGCAAAATTGCACCACATTTTGCACTCCCCAGGTTTAGCAAATAACCCCAAGGGAGCCAATACTGGCCACTATGGGCCTCCCCTGAAAAGGAATGTCAGACGTATGCACCTTGGGAAGGTTATGGAAAATAGGGGTAACCGGACAAGGGGACTAGCTTTCTAATCAATTATTTTAATCATTTTTTTTTAATTTTTTTTTATTATTTTGGGATAAATATTTGCCATAAATGAATACAAGGAGGACTCAAAAAACAAAGACTGCTTCGGTGTTAACCTCTTCATGATGGAGGGTAAAACAAATCCTGAACACAATTTTGCAACTTTGACATGTGATATATACAGTAAAACTACTTTGTGTATTCAGATGAATTATACCTTATTTTTTTCATAACAAATTGGGATTTCATTTAGGTAATAAATGGAAATGGATACTCCTATTTTTATATGTATATTATCATAGGAAAACTGGCCCAAAAAGTAAAAAAAAAATATCTTGTTTTTAAATTTAGCTGTATTTTTCTTGCTACTACCATTTTTCCCCGGATCACAGTACCGTCGCTAATCTCCGCCGGGACTGATCCTCCCCTGGACTTCTTCCCTAAAAATGGGCCCCCTTCAAGCGGGCAGCCTGGGATCCTTCTCTGAAGCATAGGCCCTAGTCAGCGGAGCTGGGCCTACAATGCAGCAACAGGGCCTCGGGCTGAAGGTGCCCGAGGCCTAAACACACTTGTGTCCCACGTGCCATGCGGGCCACGAGGCACACTCACTGGACCAGAGGTCCCCCCTTCAGGCCTTGGGGTCCCCCTAGAATCGCCCCACGCCAAAAGGCGTCTGCCCCTTGTGTACCCTCTCCCAGCATGCACAGCGGGTAGACCACGCCCACTGCATGGCTACCGAGAGAGAACACCCAAGGTGCTGTGATACCCCCGTAGTCTAGCCCTTGCCGGTGGTGACAGTGCCACCTGCAGGCAAAGGAGAACAACACTGCCGGGCAGTATCACACCCAGAGCAGAACAACAACTGAATCATAATTGGTCTGAGCCCAACTACCGACTCAGACTGCCCTTAAATTTCCACATAGCGCCCCCAAATATTGGGGGGGGTGCTACACTAATTTAACCACTTAACCTCCGGAAGATTTACCCCCCTTCATGACCAGGCCATTTTTCGCTTTTTACCACTGTGTTACTTTAAATGGAAATTGCGTGGTAATGCAACGCTGTAGTCAAATGCCATTTATATTATTTTTTCACACAAATAGAGCTGCCTTTTGGTGGTGTTTTTTCACCACTGGGTTTTTGTTTTTTGTGCTATAAATTAAAACATACCAACAATTTTGAAAAAAAAAACAATATTTTTTTACTTTCTTCCATAAAACATGTCCAATAATTAAAAAAAAAAATGTAATTTCTTCCTAGATTTAGGCCAATATGTATTCTGCTACATATTTTTGGGAAAAATATACCAATAAACATATATAGATTGGTTTACGTAAACGTTATTGTGTCTACAAACTATAGTATAGCATACATAAATTTTTACTTATAATTTTTTTTAATACTACTAATGGAGGTAATTAGCGACTTATAGTGGGACTGCGATAGTATAGCAGGCAGTCTGGATCCAGTGACACTAATGCAGGGATCAGTGCTAAAAATATACACAGTCACTGCACTAATGACACTGGCTGGGTAGGGGTTAACATCTTAAAGTGGTTGTAAACCCACTTATACAACTTGCACCTACAGGTAAGCCTAGATTAAGGCTTACCTGTAGGTGCAAGAAATATCTTCTAACCCTACACGGTTTAGGAGATATTTGCAAAAAATTACATGCACCAATGTCTACGGCGCATGAGCGCCGTAGACAACAGTGTATTCACAGGGTTAATCCCATTCACAAATCCGGCTTTGCTGGATTTGACGGCTCCCGCGTGCATGCGTCTTCGCCGTTCCGGCCAATCACAGTGCCGGAGCGGCGCTGTGATTGGCTGAAGCGGCGATACCCGGAAGTAACCTTCTGGGTATCTGTGGAGCGATGGCTGCGGCTGGAGGGGGAGACGAGGATGGCTTTGAGGGCCCCGATCTAAGGTAAGTGATGCATAATGAGCTAGTATGCTAGTCATACTAGCTCATTATGGCTTTGTCTTGCAGGTGGGGGTTTTAAAAAAAAAAAATTTCAGGGTTTACAACCACTTTAGTTAAGTGTGTGAGTTTAACAAACGTTCTGCGCATCAAACCCTGACACATTCACTCATCCCTAACTAGCACAGATGCTGGCGTGTGCTCCTCACATCCTTACACTTTTTGGAAGAGAAGAGGAATTATCTTCCTAAGCCCACACATGTACTGTTTGTAACAGTACCAGTAAATAAAGTGAAATTAAATCCTCCAACTCTTCTATTTAACAAAAATTTCTTGAACCTGCATTTTTGACGGTGCTATAGTGATGACCAACTATGATAAGGCTTTAAAAATCAGCTGAGAGTGAACATAAGCACACTGGCAACTGTAACAAAATGCACTAAATGTGGAATTTTTGCTGGGCTGCTACCACTTTGATTGTTCAATACTTGTACTAGAATCATTTTATTGATTCCACTCTTATTGAGGTCTTACAGCATCAAAGCATTGATAAAGATAAAATATCTAAACCCTGAAACACATTGGCTATTTAATTTTATTCCAACAAGATTTAAATAAATTTCTCTATGAACTTTAGATTGACACCTTCACTGCTAAGTGTTAAGCAATAACAACTAAACAACTACATTTAAGATATTGAAAGACTGTTTGTGAGTTGAAAATGCTAAATATATATATACTGTATTGCCCCACCCAACCTCTCCCCTGCCCCACCCCTAAGTCCGCCCCTAAACACGCCCTTGTAAATTATCTCATGAAATTACACTGTTAAATGATTTCAGCAGAATTAAGTTCCAAAAATAAATAACAACAACTTTAACAATATTAACATAAAGCAAATCAGTACCCATCAAATGCAGCCTCACTGTGCCCATCAAATGCAGCTTTACGGTGCCCATCAAATGCATACTCACTGTGCCCATCAATGCAGCCTCACTGTGCCCATCAAATTCAGTTTTATGGTGCCAATGATTGCAGCCTCACTATGCCCATCAATGCAGCCTCACTGTGCCCATCAATGCAGCCTCACTGTGCCCATCAAATGCAGCTTTACGGTGCCAATGATTGCAGCCTCACTGTGCCCATCAATGCACTCTCACTGTGCCCATCATTGCAGCCTCACTGCCCATTAATGCAGCCTCACTGCCCGTTAATGGAGCCTCACTGTGCCCATGAACGCAGACTCACTGTGCCCGCAGCCTCTCTGTGCCTGTGCCCGCAGCCTCTCTGTGCCTTTGCCCGCAGCCTCTCTGTGCCTGTGCCCACAGCCTCTCTGTGCCTGTGAACACAGCCTCTCTGTGCCTGTGAACGCAGGCTCACTCTGCCCGCAGCCTCTCTGTGACCCATTAATGCAGCTTGACTGTGTCCCATTAATGCAGCTTTACTGTGCCCCATTAATGCAGCTTTACCGTGCCCCATCAATGCAGCTTTACCGTGCCCCATCAATGCAGCTTTACCATGCCCCATCAATGCAGCTTTACTGTGCCCCATCAATGCAGCTTTACTGTGCCCCATCAATGCAGCTTTACTGTGCCCCATCAATGCAGCTTTACTGTGCCCCATCAATGCAGCTTTACTGTGCCCCATCAATGCAGCTTTACTGTGCCCCATCAATGCAGCTTGACTGTGCCCCATCAATGCAGCTTTACTGTGCCCCATCAATGCAGCTTTATGGTGCCCCATCATCAACAGAGACTCACCTGGAATCCACTGGATGTATCTCACACACAGCGGGGATGTCCCGATGTGTGTCATGAAGCTGGCTTTGTCTGTGTTCGGCGCGCGGTGTAAAAAGGTCCCCAGATGGCTCGTTTCATAGGCGGAACACTGATACTATCACAAAAGCCGGGCTAGGGGGGGGGGGCAGGACCTTGTTACTCCGTGCACCGAGAACAGACACAGTCAGCTTCATGACACAAAGTGGGACATCCCCGCTGTGTGTGCGATACACAACAAGACAGGAGGAGAGAGAGAGAGAGGGAGGGCAGCTCTGCAGCCTCCTCACCTCAGCTCAAATCGGCGCCAGGGCAGTCCGGTCCTGCCACTCTGTGTCCTCCGGCTGACAGTTTCCTGGCTGATCGCTTTAGCCAGGAAACGGTCAGCCTGGTCCACCCCCGCTCCTCACTCGCCCTGCATTCAATTCCACTTGCAAATTGCGAGCAGGCGAGTGGAATTTTTGAGGGCTGCTGTGTATATATATATAAAATTGGACTTGGCGTTGATGTATAATTTTACATCAGATCTTAGATATCTGTATATGTCAAGCTGTATACAGTTTGAATTCCAAGACCACACTAGACATCTGAAAATGGCAGATTTGGCTAAAGGCAAACCTTTGAAAAAACAACATCTCATGTAACCAACATTATGTTAGGCCAGAATAATATGTCAATAAATGCATGATTTTGGTCTGTTTGAAAGACTGCGGCATTATTTCGTTTTTCCAATAACTGCTATGAAATAGCATACTTTTTTGGGATATGCACATATCAATGTTTAAGGCTAAATACACAAATACATATAGGAAAGCTGTTTTACCTGCCAAAAGATTTGTATTTCTGTTGATACAATCTTGAGATGTATACAGCCTTGCCACATACAGTGCCTTGCAAAAGTATTCACCCCCCTTGGCATTTTTCGTGTTTTGTTGCCTCACAACCTGAAATTAACATGGATTGTTTGAGGAATTGCATCATTTAATTTACAGAACATGCCCACAACTTTGAAGATGTTTTATTTATTTTTTATTGTGAAGCAAACAACAAATAGGACAAAATAACATAAAAAGTAAATGTGCATAACTATTCACCCCCCTAAAGTCAATACTTTGTAGAGCCACCTTTTGCGGCTATCACAGCTCCAAGTCACTTTCGATAAGTCTCTATGAGCTTGCCACATCTTACCACTGGGATTTTTGCCCATTCCTCCTTGCAAAACTGCTCCAGCTCCTTCAAGTTGGATGGTTTGCACATTTGAACAGCAATCTTTAAGTGTGACTACAGATTTTTTATTGGATTGAGGTCTGGGCTTTGACTAGGCCATTCCAACACATTTACATGTTTCCCCTTAAACCACATAAGTGTTGCTTTATCAGTGTGTTTGGGGTCATTGTCCTGCTGGAAGGTGAACCTCCGTCCTAGCCTCAAATCACACACAGAGTGGTACAGGTTTTGCTCAAGAATATCCCTGTATTTAGCACCATCCATCTTTCCCTCAACTCTGACCAGTTTCCCAGTCCCAACTGCTGACAAATTGTGTTCTTTGGGTGATGTGTTAGGTTTGCGCCAGACATAGGGTTTTCTTTGATGGCCAAAAAGTAAAATTTTAGTCTCATCAGACCAGAGCACCTTCCTCCATACATTTTGGGAGTCTCTCACATGCCTTTTCACAAACTCAAAACGTGCCATTTTGTTTTTTGCTGAAAGTAATGGATTTCTTCTGGCCACTCTGCCATAAAGCCCAACTCTATGTAGAGCACGGCTTATTGTCGTCCTATGTATACAGATACTCCAGTCTATGCTGTGGAACTCTGCAGCTCCTCCAGGGTTACCATAGAACTCTGTGCTGCCTCTCTGATTAATGCCCTCCTTGCCCGGTCCATGAGTTTTGGTATGCGGCCATCTCTTGGCAGGTTTGTTCTTTCCATTTGGTTATGATAAATTTGATGGTGCTCCTAGGAATTGCATTTGTTTATATTAACTGGGAAGACTAGAGTGCCTATATAGTACCCCTCTCTAAAGTGTTCCTACGCAGGGCAGTGAATCCCTGAAATCAGGTATAAAGTTACACTGTCCCTGGGTGGAACACTTTAGAGAGGGGTACTATATAGGGATTCAGTTATTGTTTTTCTGGGGGGGATTTGGGGATGCTTGTGAGTTTGGGGGAGGGGGGATATGCATGCCGGTACCTTGTCTCAGTTGGGAGGCTTATCCCTCATTTAGTCCATTGCTCACGCAGTCGCTGAATAAACCATGGGATATATTTGGGTTTGATTCCCCATTAGATAGGGGACCAAGGTTTTTTCTATATATGTTTTTTGGTATTGTCTTTTGATACATTTTATAGTATTTAATAAATAGCAGTTAACTCTTTAGGGAGTGTTCTTGTCTGTCTTCTTTTTTATTTTTTATTTTTGTGGCTATACGTATAATTGATTACACCCCCCGATACTATATTGGTGAGTACTGCAACTTACATTTAGGCGGGATTCCCATATCCTTCTATTTTGTATTATTTCTACAGCTGCTTGGTTTTTTCTTTTACATGAAAGCTGAGAGTTGGCTGAAGAATTATATACCAAAATCATGGCTGTAGTAGCAGCCGTGATCTTCATTTAACCTTTTGACTGCCCGGACATTTGTAAGTCTACCTTGGTAGACGAGGGGTTAATAGCATAATGAAATTCATATTTTTAGTTTTGTTAACATCTGACTGGACATAAATACATGAATCCTGTAAAATGATGAATTCTCATGAGATCCTGACCTCAGATTATATTTTAGCATACGGAAGGGACTTCATGCTGAATATGTAATTAAACAAGCTATGTATTTTATTAGAGCATCTTGGGGTTAAATCTGGATTTATGCCCGTGCTCTTAGTTTGCTTTCCGATGATGGCACATGTCCAAATTAAAATTACAACATTACTGGTATTCAGTTCTCCTTAGCTGGCTTGGATATTAAATATATTCCATGTGTGTGTAAAGTGATTGTGTATGCTTTATTACGAGAGATAAAAATGTTCAGGCACTCTAGTCTTCCCAGTTAATATAAACAAATGCAATCAATCTCAGTGAGCTGTGGGACATATTTGTTTGCTTACAATTAATTTTGCCGACAGAGAGGGAGGCAAAGCAAAATCATCTCTATAGAGCGAGGTGGCGTCATGTCCCCTTTATATCATAAACTCTCTTGTTATTAGTTGACAGACAACTATAAATAAAATGAATGTTCCTCATTTAAACCTCTCCTTTAAAAAATGTTTTTAAAAGAAAGGAAGGGTGCCAGCAAAAGAGTTTTGGCGATGTATGAGATGAATGTATAAATCATTTCACTTGGGCTTTATACAATGTTAAAGTAATACAAGAATAGGTAAGCAGGGACTCATATATTAATACTGAAATGTATGCATAGAGGTAGATGTCGTTGTCTAAAGCAGTATGTCAGATGGATAATTTGTATATTGCTGAATGGTGCTCAGGATAGATTTCTGATTTTGTTTAGAACATCAATTTCAGAAGACCTGTAGTGCATTATTTTGATATTTTAAAGAATCTCTAAACAGAAAATACCAATTGGCTGGTATAAAGGAGCTACCAGTGTAGGAGTAAAAAGCACATATACATATGTAAAAGTCTAAGCTGAAAATTATTTATTTGATGTAAATGGCAGTCACATACCAGTTGTGATAAACAAATCTGAAAAAAAAAATATTCACACATTTTATTTGCCTAAATATTGCCAAGTAAATCTATCTGAACTACAAAAATACAGGGATCCAGACAGTAGGGATTAGGGATGAGCTGAACACCCCCCAGTTCGGTCCGCAGCAGAACAGGCAAAAAATCTGTGCGAACACCATTAAAATCGATGGGATGGGAAGGTGAAAAATCAAAAGTGCTAATTTTAAAGGCTTATATGCAAGTTATTGCCATAAAAAGTGTTTGGGGACATGAGTCCTGCCCCAGGTGAAATGTATCAATGCAAAAAAAGTTTTAAAGACTAACGTTTTTTCAGGAGCAGTGATTTTAATAATGCTTAAAGTGAAACAATAAAAATGAAATATTCCTGTAAATATCATGCCTGGGGGTCTCCAAGTCTGCCTGTAAAGTAGTGCATCTTTCCCATGTTTTATAACAGTGCCACAGCAAAATGACATTTCTAAAGGAAAAAATGTAATTTAAAACTGCTCGCGGCTGTAATGTATTGTCGGATCCCAGGAATATAGATAAAAATCATTGAAAATAACTGCCTGGGCCCCCCCCCCCAGTCCATTACCAGGCCCTTTGGGTCTGATATGAATATTAAGGGAAACCCTACAGCAAAAATATTTTAAAAAAATGGCGTGGATGTCCCCCCCAGGGAACCCTGCACCAAAATTTTAAGAAAATGTCATGGGGAACCCCCAGGCACTATATAGTCTGAACAGCAGTATATATACTATACAGCCTGTCCTATATACTCTGCAGAAAAATTGGGCCTTAGATGTTGGGGGTGCCATAACACTGTAACCCAAGCTCCCCTTACCCTGTCCTGGTGCCATACTCGCACAGGTACTCATTGATGGCCCTCTGCTGTGTGTGCAGTGGCTGTAGGACTGCCAACATTGAGTTCCACCTGGTGGGCATGTCACAAATGAGGCGGTTGGTGGGCAGGTTGCATTCCCTTTGAATGTCAGCCAGCCGAGCACTTGCATTGTATGACCGGCGGAAATGACCACAGACTTTTCTGGCCTACCTCAGGAGATCTTGTAAGCCTGGGTACCTGCACCACCAAATTCAGGACGTGTGCCAAACATGGAACATGGGTCAAGTGTCCCTGTAAGCGTCAACCACCTCCTGAGCCTGCCCCTGCAGAGCTGAAAAAATCTCTGCCCCAGTGTAACTCCTGTCCCCTAGGCAGACCAACTCAAGCACCACATGGCATCTTTTAGCCTGACTGCTTGCCTAGCCCCTTGAATGCTTACGGAGCACTGCTGGTTCAGAGGAAAAATCGTCAGAAGAGGCCATAGAGGAAAAAGAATAGGAGGGGTGGAGGAGAGAGCTGTGGCAGAATCACAACTAGCATTTTGGAGGCGTGGTGGCGGAACAAGCTCCAACAACACTGAACCCTGTCCTGCATCCTTCCCAGCTGCTAGCAGAGTTACCCAATGCGCCGTGAAGGAAAGGTAACGTCCCCGCCCATGCCCGCTGGACCATGAGTCAGCGGTAATATGAACCTTACTGCTGACCGCCCTGTCCAACGGGGCCAAAACATTTCCTTTCACATTGCAGTAGAGAGCCGGAATGACCTTATGTGAAAAGAAATGGGTGTTCTGGAAACTGCCACTGAGGTACAGCACATTCCACAAATTCACAAAAGGGGGCAGAGTCTACCAGCTGAAAAGGCAGCAGTTGCAGTGCTAGCAATTTGGCCAAGCTAGCATTTAGATGCTGTGCATGTGAATGGCTGCAACCAAATTTATTTTTATGGTTTAGCAACTGGGGTAGGGAAATTTGCCTGCTAAAATCAATTGGTGGTGTACTGCTAGCAGATTGGCTGCAAGTACTTGGAACACCTATTGCTATACCTTCATTCCTCTCAGTGCAGGTTTTTGAGAGGACTGGAGGTATAGAAGGGTTGGAGATCCTAGATGAGGAGCAAGGAGAAGATCGCCTTTTCTATGATGTGGTTCTTTCAAGTGCTGTTGCCAACGAACTGCATGGCAGGTTGTCATATGTCTGGTCAAGCATGTGGTGCCCAATTGGCTGCTGTTCTGGCCATGCTTCATCTGCTTCAGACATAGGTTGCAAACAGCAACGGTGTGATCTGCTGCACATGTGTCGAAAAAGGCTCACAACATGGAACTTTTAAAAGTCAGCGGGGATTCAGCAGCACCCTGCACCTGCGGAGCTCTGTGGTGTGATGCAATAGGGTAACTGCCCTTTAGCTGCCCTCTAGAGGACATCTTGCCTCATTGGAGTTGTACCTCCTCCTCCTCCTCTCTTCTCTCAGGCACCCAATTACAGTCAGTGACCCCATCTTCCCCTCCCTCCTCGTCACTGGAGCAAACTTGGCAGTATGCTGCAGCTGGGGGAACATGACTGCCAGTTTCCTGTCCTTCTGTGGCACCCCCTCTCTCTAGTCTTACTTTTTTTTTTCCATAAAGAATTTTATTGAAGGATTAAGGAGACATTACAGAAACATCCATACAAAGCGACACAGCTCCAACTGCAGTACAAACAATAGTTACACACCCCTAACACAGTCAAGGCAGTTTAATCTATATAAAATACATATCACAATCTCAACATGAAAGCAATGCAATGTACATCAAGGTATCAGAATGAAATCATGTTCGTGCACAATATGTCAGGTGCCTATAATTATGTCAGAGATCTAGAGGCTTGAAGCTGCAGGGATATTCCCAGCCTGATTCTTGTGTGTCTGCATAATGTGAGAGGAAAGGGAGAAAGGGCCGACTGAGAAGTCAGCCCCCTCTTCCAGACCCCCCACCTATAGACATCTAAACTAGGGGGGGAAAGAAGGAAACGAGAAATGAAGGGGAGAAAGAGGGAGGGGGTGGGGGAGTGCAAAGAGAAGCCAGTGTGAGGAGAGGGGGTGGGATATCCACCATCTACCCTCTCCATCTACTTCTGTGAATATAAAAGTCAGCGTGTAACCCACACTACTTTCAGAACGTATCAGTACAGATACTAAATTTGGGATCTTATCTAACCATTATTTTGTATCAGATCTTGATATCCTTGAGAGTTTCGGTATGTAAACCAGGGTTCCCATGTATTCGAGAAGATAGAAATTCTATCTTGGGTGGTATAGATCAGTTCCTCCATCGCTGCAATGTGATTAATGTGTGACACCCATTCCTTCATTGAAGGGATCAATGTGGATCTCCAATGAACTGGTAAGCACAGTCTAGCTGCATTTTTCATATGTATGGTCAATGATTTATAATATTGTTTCTCGGGAATTTTGGAAAGATGAAGGAGTTATTGTGCTGGCGAAAACTCCAGTGGTAGGAGCGAAATCGCAGTTATTGCGTCATGTACCCTACGCCAGTATGGTTGAATCAGTGGACACGTCCACCATATATGGAGAAATTTGCCCAAGTCATACCCGCATCTCCAGCACCTATCAGAGACTGTCGGGCAGAATTTATGCAGAAGTTCCGGTGTCTTGTACCAGCGTGTTTTCATTTTATACCCATTCTCCTGAGTGAGCACATTCAATGAACCTTTGTGTATATACAAGTGAACTTGATCCCAATTGGCTTCCGTTATCACTGTGTCTAGTTGGGTCTCCCAAAAAGCATGTTCCGTGTGCAAAGTCGTATAGGGTTTCCCAAACATTGAGGCGTATAGGACGGAAATCACATGGTTCTGGGGGGACGAGCTAGAACACAGTGATTCAAAAACCGTAGGGGGTTTATTGAAGCTATCCCTGATCGTTGGGTTGTCAAGATAATATTTCAACTGTATATATGCCCAGAATGGGAAGAACTTGGTCAGAGACCGAGCTGCAAGCTCTCCCCGGCCAAGAAACCTGTCCCTGGAGAAAAAATTCTTAGTTTGCATTTCTGCATATGGCCATTCGGCTGACAAGTAGGCTTTAGCATTCCTGGCAGAAAGTTTGGGTTGCCTTTGATAGGAGTAATCGGACAGTCTTTGGCTGATAACGCATGGGCTTTACATGCCCTTTGGAAGGCGTCGAGGGTTCCCCCGATGAGAGGGTGTGATTGATCACGAGGTGTTATGTGCTTTTTAGAAAACCATGGGACAGAGCAAAGTTCAGCTTCCACAATCAAATGTTCCAGGAGTACCCACCCCTTACAACGGGAATGTATCCTCCAATCGACTACCTGGGCCATATGATCTGCCCAGTAATACCTCTGCAAGTCAGGGAGGCCGATGCCTCCTCCAGATTTTGGCAGAACTAATTTCGCCCATCCAATATGTGCCATTTTATTTCCCCATAGGAAGGTCCTGCACATTTTACACCGCAAAGAAGGAGGGTGGTAAGTGAATTGGGATAGTCTGAAGTTTATATAGAATACGGGGGAGTACCGTCATTTTTAGAATTGAGGCACGTCCAAACCAAGACACAGCAGGCGTATCCCACTTAAGGAGGTCGTGTTGTATATTTTTCAGTTCCAACAAAAAGTTTTTGTCATATAGGTCCGTTAGCTTACCAGGTAGCTGGATACTCAGGTAGGTGATCGCGTCAGTTTTCCAGCTAAAGGGGAAATTTGTTTGGCATAGCTTCACCACCGAAGGGGGTAGAGAAATATTCAGGGCAAATGATTTTGAAAAATTAATTTTCAAGTTTGAAATAATTTGGAAGTTGTCTAAAACTTGCATTAAATTGGGCAGTGTCGTCAATGGGGTTGAGAGGAAAAGCAAGACATCATCTGCAAAGGCCGCCAGCTTATATTCCCATTGGTGAACTTCAATGCCTTATATATTCGGGTTTGCTCTGATGCATCTCAAAAGAGGTTCCAGGGTAAGAATATACAGTAAGGGAGATAGGGGGCAGCCCTGTCTGGTTCCATTGTGGATGGAGAAGGCCTCCGACAAGTGACCATTAACCCGGACTTTAGCTGTTGGGTTGGTGTATAGAGCCCCAATAAAGGCTTGCATACGACTACTCAGGCCCAAGGCTACTAGGACTGCCTCCATATAGTCCCAGGCCACTCGGCCGAAGGCCTTCTTTGCATCTATTGCCAGAAAAAAACCTTCCCGCTGAGTGGAGGTCAGCCAGTGATGTAAGTTTAAGGCTTTAATGGTATTATCCCTGGCTTCCCTGCCAGGGACAAATACAACTTGATCGAGACCCACCCAGGCCGGTACGTGATAAGACAAGCGAGAAGCGATGATCTTGGAAAATTGTTTCACGTCCACATTTAGCAGCGAGATTGGCCGATAATTGGCTACATCAGCTGGGTCTTTGTTTTCTTTTGGGATCACCGTGATATATGCCTCAAGTAATCTACCTGAAGTGCCTTGGGACCCCGATAAGGTATTGAAGGCTTTAAGAAACTTCTGGGCCAGAAGATCTGCAAAGCTTTTATAGTATTGGGCCGTAAAGCCATCTGGGCCTGGACTCTTGCCAGGCTTAGTGGACTTTAAGGCTTCCTCCCATTCTTCTGATAACAGGGGGGCTTCAAAAGCCTGCCAGTCATCCGCTGCCAGCGCATCAGGGCTATACTGACGATGAATATCTTCTATCAGGGCTGATCGTGTATTTGCCGCCGATGAGTTATACTCATTTGATTTAATGTTGTATAGCTTACTGTAAAAAGCATGGAACTGTCAGGCTATCTCTTCATTCTTAGAATGCTTCACTCCAAACCTATCAACTACATGATGGACTGTAGAAGCGAAAGTGCATTTTTGTGTGAATCTTGCTAAAAGTTTCCCAGGCTTATTAACCTGTTCATAGAATACCCTCTGTGAGAGCATTTGCCGTTTTCGTGCCCCTTTAAATAGTTCTTCTAGCAAGAGTGCTCGTGTATCATCTAACTCGGTTGCTACTTTCACAGCTAACGTGCATTTATGTTGTGCCTCTAGTTTGGAGATTTTGTCTGTCAGTGTCCGGATTAAAGATTGGTGTTCTTTCTTTTTCTTGGCCGCAATGGCCAATAGGTGACCTCGCACAACACATTTATGTGCCTCCCATTGTGTCATGGGAGACACATCCGGCGTGCGTCATTATGACGTAAATAGTCATTGATAGTCTCTCTAACATTGGCCAGGTCTCCAGGATCTGTAAGAAGGGAGGCATCCTTTCTCCAGATCTTGGTAAATGTTTCCCTCTGAGGAAAACGAAGAGCTATGATCGGATTTCCCATGGAATAAAATCCGATGGAATTTTCTGTCGGAATTCCGATGACGCTGACTTCCATCAGTCTTGCATACACACTGTCAGACTAAATTCCGACCGTCCAAAACGCGGTGACGTAAAACACTCTGACGAGCCGAGAAAAATGAAGTTCAATGCTTCCGAGCATGCATCGACTTGATTCTGAGCATGCGTGGATTTTTCTCTAATGGAATTCCACACAGACGATCGGAATTTCCCATCGGAAAAATTTAAAACATGTTCTATTTTTTTACTCCGATGGAAAAAAGTCCAATTGGGCCCACACACGATCGGAATTTCCGATGAAATAAGTCCGGATTTTATTCCATCGGAAATCTGATTGTGTGTACAAGTCATTAGGGTGATCGGGTGATGTCATGCTCTCTATGGTCGCTTCATGAAGGTATGTCAGGTCCTTTTGGGAAATTAAGAGGTAGTCGAGCCTCGAGTAGCGGTTATGCGGGGATGAGAAAAACTTGAAATCTTTCCCTCGCGGGTTCAAGGTGCGCCAGGTGTCGTGGAGAGCAAAAGAGGCCAACTGTAGTTTTGCTTGTCTCAGAGTGGAAAATGGGAGTGATGTGGTACCCGTAGATGTGTCAAGGAGTGGGTTTAAGGCCAGGTTAAAGTCACCTCCCATAATTAAAATGCCTGTTTTGAATTTTGTTAGTTTCAGGAGGGTCTCTTTCAAAAATGACACCTGTTTAGAGTTGGGACAATATATATTTGCTAAGGTTACTGGTTTATCTTTCCAGAGTTCCTTGAGAAAAATGAACCTGCCTTCTGGGTCAACCACCTGATCCGTAAGACAGAACGCTAGCGATTTTGCGAGAACTATTGCTACTCCTTTTGTTTTAGTATCAGCACAGGTTGCATGATATACCTCCGGAAACTGTCTGTTGAATAAGCAGGGTATGGAGTTTGATTTGAAGTGTGTTTCTTGCAAAAATATTATTTGGGCTTTATGTCTGCGTGCTTCAGCAAGAACGCTACTAAGCTTTTCTGGAATATTTAGGCCTTTTGCGTTCAAGGAGTACACTTTCAGAGATAGAGGAGCTGAGGAATGGACTGTGGACGGCATATTCAGTTAAAGCGGTAATGTATCAATATCAATTCTTAATCGTAGATGGAGAGGGTCTGTGGGGTAGATAGAAGAGAGAAGAGAGGTGGGTCAGAAGTTGTGAAAAGAATGGGAAAGGTGGGGAACAGTAAAGATTGTACCTGAGGGGTGTGTCCGGATGTAGAGCGAAGAAGACGTGCTGCTGAGGAGCTCCGCACATCCTGATTCCATCTGATGCCATCCTGCCTTCCCACCGCCCTGGTAAGCCCTCAAACTTACCCTGTGGGCTCCTGAACGTCCCCTGCCTCGGCCCCAGCTTGTATTTTCTGCCTGGTCACCCGTTTGTGCCACTACCGGGACCCGCGGCTGGCTCTGTGCTCCTGGGACCCGCCGCCATCTTGCGGCCTGCTGACACTCCCGAATCCTCTGAGCTAAATTGGCGCGATTCGCGGGGCTGAAGGAGCCTCATCCACACACACCAAGGGCGCTAGTGGCGAGGAGGGTGCTCCGGACCTGCGCTGCGGACACCGGGGGGCCTCGGGAGGTTGATTACCCCGGCCCGCGGCCTACAGCCATCTTGCGGCCTACCGCACTTCCCGCAGCCTCCGGCCTCAATTAATTTATGCCGCGGGACGAGCGGCGGACATCCACATCCTCCTGTAGTACCATCCGTGCGGGGAGGGTTGGCAGTGCATCCGAGGTCTTTTAGAGAGCTGCTCCCCCGCACCTACACCTGCGGCCCGTTGCCATCTTGCGGCCTGCAGCGCCAGCCCCGTCCGCCGGACACTGTGGGACAGTCATACCTTCCCTCCTCCTGAACTGAGCCCCCTGCCCACGAACCCCCCCCCAAACTCTCCTTAATCTTGGGGTAAGGCTTGGATGGGCCGCCCTAAGACCCGCTACTCCACAAACAAGGGCCCGAAGGCTCCTCATATCCCCCCATCAGCGGTTGCTTCGTCTGCACTGCGCTCCTCGGCTGGGATGGCGGCCAATACACAGATGGCTGCGGAGTCGGGGGTGGCGGCGCCCCCCACGGGAGTGGAGATCCTGGCGGCCATCACATCCTGTAAGGAAACTCTGACATCTAAGATCGACTTCTTGACAGTGGATGTCGGTCTCATCCGTCAAGATATGGATAAATTTCGCTCTCGCATCACGGAGGTGGAGGACAGGGTCTCCATGGTAGAGGATACGGTCCGGTCGGACTCCAGGGAGGTACGGGCCCTCCAACTTCAAGTGAAAGCGCTGCAGGAGCACGCAATAGATACCGAGAACCGCCTCAGGCGGAACAACATCCGCATAATTGGACTGCCCGAGAGGGCTGAGGGCCCTAGACCTGCTGAATTTACTGAGCAATTACTAACCACCCTGTTCGACCTGGGTGCCACGCCATCTACCTTTGTGGTTGAAAGAGCCCACAGGGTTCCGCCGCTCCCTCCGAGACCTGGGGCCCCTCCACGCCCCTTCCTGCTACGAATGCTGAACTACCGGGACCGGGACCGCATTCTGGCGGCGGCACGCGTCATGCCTGAAATTAAATATGAGAATACCAGACTACTTTTCTTCCCAGACTTCTCTCAGGAGGTACAGCAACGTCGCAAGTCCTTTACTGATGTGAGACGCCGGCTCCGGGAGAAGGGAATACGCTTTGGCCTGTTGTATCCCAGCAGACTGCGAATCACCGATGGTAGCGACACTCACTTCTTTGACACCCCGGAGGCGGCAGCGGCGTGGCTAGACGCCCGTTAACTACACAAAGCCGAGGACCCATGGTGGAATACACCCGGCAGGGAGCAGATGCGCATCAACTATCCCATCAATGGACGTCTCTCCTGTCTCATGGTGAATCCCAGTAATACCCCCTTCTGTGTCCCCAATCCTGTTTATCCCTGCTGACTTCCACCTTTACTCCATCTACATAAGTGTTAACTTCTGCTGGCTAGACTGCCACTTACTCCTGCCTAAGGAGCTCCAACAGCAAATACTGAACTGCCCCGCCCGTGAACCGAGGTGATCCGAGTTGTCCCTTGTTCACACTTTGGACCCCCACCCAGAGTCGAGACGGACTTCCCTGGAGACTTCTCCTTCACCTGCGGTCCTACGGGCCGACTTCTTAAGGTCGCAGTGACCTAAAGATTCTATGTTTTTTTCAGTTATGGGACGAAACCCTGCATCAGTTTTTATGGCTCTTGGGCCCCCTTTTTTTTGGCCCTTGAAGCTAGGTTAGTATGATGTTTGGGTAGGGTGTTCTATGTTCTGGGGGGGAGGGTTTCATTGTTATGACGGTCCAGATTATCACTGTGTTGCTCAATTAACTTATGGGTCTCTGACCCTATTGAATAGGTGTGCCAATGCCGAGTTTAATTATATGTGTTGGGTTAATGGGCTCATCCTGCTTCTATTTCCCCCTGGTGCTCCTTGATGGCTCCCCCGGACGCTGAACTCCTGACCATTCTGTCATGGAATGTTCGGGGGCTCAACTCAAAATTTAAAAGGTCACTATTATTCCAATATTTGAAATTACATAATCCCCACATAGTGTTACTGCAGGAGACACATTTAACCGGTAGCAAGGTTCTGGCTCTGAAGAAGCCCTGGGTGCAGAGGGCGCTTCATGCGACCTACTCTTCGTATTCTCGTGGGGTATCTATCCTGATTAGCAAACGTATATCGTGTGTGATTCATGATGTTCATCTGGACCCCCAGGGAAAATTCGTTATGGTAGTGCTAAGTGTATATAACAAAAAGTATGTTATTGTGAATGTCTATCTGCCTCCCCCGAGTCAGATACAGACTTTGTACACTCTCTATGAGAGGCTGGCTCCGCATTGCCCAGCGCAGGTTCTGTTCATGGGAGATTTTAATGCTACACTGTCCCGTGACCTGGACAGGCCTTCCCCCCAATCCAATTTTAATTCTGATCTCGGAACGTGGGCTCAGGCCACGGAGTTCCAGGAGGCGTGGAAGTGGCTTCATCCCCATGATAGAACGTACTCATGCTTTTCGACCACATTTCGAACCTCCTCCCGCATTGATCTGGCTTTTGCCAATTCCACCATGCTGGCTAACATTCAAGAGGCATGTTACCTTCCCTCTGGCCTCTCTGACCATCACCCACTTAAATTGACCATTAGGACCACCAGGTCGCGGAACAATACCCTTTGGAGGTTACAACCCCATTGGATCAACAATGATGCTGTACATGACAGAGTTCTCTCTCCCCTGGGGGAATATTGGGCACACAATGCGGGGTCGGCTTCTCTGGAGATGACCTGGGACGCCTCCAAGGCTCACAGCAGGGGTCAGTATATCTCGGCTGTGGCGGCGGTAAAGGCGGAACTAGGAGACGGGGTATCTGACCTGCAGCGTAGGGTGGACGAGGCACTGAATCGGTATTCAGCCTCGCCAACGGTCTCCAATTTTGAGCACCTTTCATCGCTTAGGCGAGAACTACATCTCCATGTTTCAGATACCACTAGGCTTGGTATACATTGTAGCAGACAGGAATACTTTGAACATGGAGACAAAAACAGCAAACTGCTAGCGCTGCTAACGCAGCAGGACAGGCCCTCAGTGGTTATACCGGAGATCCTCACGACAGATGGCGCTTTGGTCACCTCTCAGGAGGATATTCTGGCTGCGTTCACCACATTTTACACCTCCTTGTATGTCTCTTCACTTCCTGACGGGTTTGACCCTACACCTATGATCTCCCTACTGGACACGCTAGCCCTGGGATGGCTCTCTGACACGGAGAGGCAACTCCTTGTCTCGGAAATCACTCCAGAAGAGGTCACATTGGCCATTAGGTCTTTTCCGGCAGGTAAAACCCCAGGGCCGGACGGCCTGCCCATTGAGTACTATAGGGCCCACACAGAATTGCTTGCCCCCAAACTAGCTCAGATGTTTCAAGCTTGCTTGAACCAAGACTCCTTACCGCCCTCTATGAGAGAAGCCCACGTAGTTCTCATTCCAAAGCCCCATAGGGACCCTAAGTTATGCGCCTCCTACAGGCCAATTGCACTTCTCAACTGTGACCTTAAAATCTTGACCAAGCTATTGGCCACTAGACTTAACGTAGTAATAAAATCCCTGATTGACTCTGACCAAACGGGCTTTATGCCCAGTAGATCTACAGACATTAACATACGCAGATTATTCACTAATATTCATGCCCCCCATACTAACCAAGGTACTAGAACCATTGCCACCTTAGATATAGAGAAGGCATTCGACACAGTGGAATGGGTCTATTTGTGGGAGGTGCTTAGAAGAATGGGGTTCCCGTTAAAATTCATAGGTTGGATACGCACGCTTTACACTGGTCCCACAGCATGCATTAAGCTGAATGGCTCCTTGTCTCCCCCGTTCCCCCTGCAGAGGGGCACCAGACAGGGATGCCCTCTCTCCCCGGCCCTGTTCGCCCTGGCCGTGGAGCCTATTGCTGAGGCCCTTAGGAGCTTGGCCGAGGTCCGTGGTCTTAGGGTGGGCTGGCTGGAGGAGAGAGTGGCTCTCTACGCGGACGATATGCTCCTGTTCTTGAATGATGCTGGTGACTCTCTGCGGGGCGCACTTAGTATCATGGATGCCTTCGCCGCCTTCACGGGGCTGAGAGTGAACTTGCACAAGTCGCAGTTTTTTCCAGTGGATGCGGGGGCCAGGTCCTCCTCACCCTCCTCTCTCCCGCTTCAATGGGTTGAGCGGTTCACCTACTTGGGAATTGTTGTCTCAAGAGAGAGTGGGGACTTTGTGCGGCTCAATCTCGACCCTGTCTTGGTAGCCATTAAAGCCAAACTTAAGGCGTGGAGTAATCTCCCCCTTTCTCTCATTGGGCGTATTAACTTGCTCAAGATGAAAGTCCTCCCTAAACTCACATACATTTTTCGGAACTCCCCTCACTGGCTGACTAAAGTTTTCTTTAATTCCCTCAGGCAACTCTTCCTCTCCTTTATTTGGGGGTCCAGGCCACCTAGATTCAAATATTCCACCTTGACCAGGCCTGTGGACAGTGGAGGCCTGGCCCTCCCTGATTGTTACAAGTATTATTTGGCCACTCAGCTTGTGACCGCCCATTGGTGGTTACGATCGAACCTGACCAACTCTGCAACGGTGCTGGAGGCAGCCATAGTGGGGTCCTTGGAGGCACTGGAGGGGCTGCTATTCAGGGGGCCTAAAACGCCCCACAATCTCATCCCTTCGATGCGTACCACTATGCGGGCATGGAAGGCGGGTGAGGCGCTGAGGGCACCCCAGCCGAACTCTTGGTCTCCTCACACCCCCTTGTGGCTGAATCCTAACCTATCGCAATTCCACACTATCCCAGATCCGCAGGCCTGGGCCAAATACAAAATACTGACCCTCAAACATATCATCACCAACGAAGATCTCACCCCCTTTCACACTTTATGCGCCAAATTTAACGTGGCTGAACGAGCCCATTTTAGATATCTCCAAATTGCACATGCCTACAGATGCCAATTTTTGAGCAGGCCAGTTGAACTGGCATACTCCGAGCTGGAATCTACCATCCGGGTGAAAGACCTGGAGAAGCCCACATCTCAGATCTATGGATCCCTGCTGGTTGCTGCTATCCCCGAGCTGTTTTCCCTTCGCAGGAAATGGGTGGAGGACATACTGGGGCTGGACGAAGACGACTGGAGGGAGGTTTGGGACTTTCCCTTCTCCCCACTGGTCTCAGCGAGGGATAAATTAGTCCAATATAAAATTGTACACAGAGCTCACTACACACCTCACAGGCTACACCAGATGTCGCCGGAGCATTCTCCGGAGTGCTGGCGTTGCTCCTACCAACCAGGGGGTTTCTTCCACATTTTCTGGGCTTGCCCAGCAATCGTACCCTATTGGAACAAAGTGCTACGGGTGATCACTAAGGCCACTGGGACTTGCGTCCCATATGAACCTATATACTGTTTGCTAGGACTAGTTGATCAACTGCCAATGATCAGAGCCAGAAAAACACTCATATCCCTGCTACTATACTATGCGCGCAAAGCCATTACGATGAACTGGAAACAACCGTCTCCCCCCTCTGTTAAATTCTGGAAAAGATTAGTTAATGCCAGTTTGCCCCTATATAGGGCCACTTATTCGTCCAGAGGTTGTCCGCACAAATTTGAAAAGGTGTGGAGTTGTTGGCTAGAGGACAGAAGCACGGCAAGTGACATAGTGACCAATACCTAAACTTGTAATGTATCATTAGATTATCACTTTATTAACCCAAACAAGTTTTTCAGGCTACCCTCCTCTATTGATATCACTTTGAGCATGACTTATCTTGAATGGACCCTCTCCCCCAGTTTGGGGTTATAGTGTAAGTTAAGTTAAAGTGTATGTGTTATTTGTTGCCCTGTGGCGGTATGTTGCCGAACCAGGGTAACAGCCCCTACGTGGGCAGATGTTGTGCCTATGTGTGGGCAAAATGTGTGTGTCTATAAAACTTCAATAAAAAGATAAAAAAAAAAAAAAAGATTGTACCTAACTTAACTAGTGCCCGAATAATGCCTAAAGATCTAAAAAGGGTCTATTTCCCTAAAGACGGGAATACCCCAGGTATGGGGCTTGTAAGAGATATACCGGAGGTAGCTCTAGTCCTGCCGAACTACCTAAAAGAGCAGGTTTATGTTATAGGGATAAAAGAATGCTATGCCAGTAGTTTTCAAAGGGGAAACCAGCCTCCTTGAGGTGGGTACGAAATCTAGCACCAAGACCGTCATATATACTCTACCATCCAGGATCCAGAATTCAGGTGAAGACATTAAAGGGAAAACCTCATCAAAGAAACATGGGGATACATTGTTCAGGTTCCCCCATAATAAGTGGGAATAACCTTCCTCGATGCATCTCCTGCTTACCGAGCTAAAGCTCTTCCATAGGTCAGCACAAGCAGAAGCAAAAGCTAGCTGGTCTAACTATAGAGCCGCCCAATACATGGCGTAACCACTGCCATGTGCACTATATCGGTCCGCGGCGGTCTCCGAATCCAGACACACCGAGTCCTTTGGCATGTCTAGGACTCAGAGACCCCAACGCACCTCGTATGCCCAGATTGATTTCTTGAAATTATACCAACATGAAGATAGCTCTTAGTTGTAAGATATTAGTGAGCCATTGTTTCAGGCCTCCACTTTAAGTATATATATATTAGGACAGGAATTAGTGTGTTGTACAAAATGTTTTTTCTTGGACAAGCTTGTTTTATGTACGTGCTAAAAGAATGTAAATATTAGCAGATAACGGGATGTAGCCTGCGGTTAAGCCAATTCCTAGAAGATGTAAGACATACTAACCGCATTGACGTGTAATTATATGTGATTATAGATGTTGTACTTTTCCTTCACGAGTTTTACATATGTTGTCTTGTATAAACCACGGGTCTGTCCTAATTGGTTTACACGAAGGAGGTAACTTTTGCCAAAAGTGTATATAAGATCTACACAGACAATAAAGCTTTGTATTCTTGCATATCCACACCTTGTGTATGGTTTCTTGAATATCCGACCGGTCAGAGAGTTACTTCCACAGATCCTGGGTCCAGCTCGAGCAGAGGTCCAACAGCACCAGAACCACCCAGAACCTTTCATTAGTAAATAAAAAAACATGTAACAACAAAACAGAGAACCAAATGGGAGCTTGTATGTCTTACTATAAACCTAATAAACCTAATAAGAGCATCCCCTGACTCAGGCGCTTCTGCTATTATCAGCCTACTTTTCGTGCAACTGAGCAAGAGTTATGAATACATGTTTTCTCCAAATACAGAGTGACAAAACCTTTAGGATTTCTACATCCAAGGATGGGAGCTTCAATCTCCCACCCCACGAACCCTAACGAACCAATCCCAGCTGCCACCCAGGACCGGCAACATGGAGGGCCCGCGTGGGCCCAACATGGAGAGCCCCCAACAAAGAGACAACAAGAGTTATCATTAGGAATTAGTACTTAGCAAGCCAGACCCTCCAACACCAAAGCAAACATGAATCATCAGAGAACTTACTACACGATCCTGAAAATGGGCTTGTGTCACTGGTGCACTCCTGATTCTGTAAGTTCTGGTGGCTTACAAAAATATATAAACATAAACAGAGAATACAAAAATAAAAAAAACAACAACATAGCAACCAGCCAATGGTTGTCTCTTGCCATGTAGGGCACTGATCACCATGGCAACTGGTGTCTCCTGATGAGCTCCTGTCTCTGTCCGAGCGTTCAGGTACTCAGATATGTTACAGTGCACATGAAGAAAAGAGCAGGACATCTGTGGCATAGTTAAGCAACATCCTACTGGCATCATACAGGGATCATCATGTCACAAGGCAGGGAGAAGAGGCATCACCCCGTTAATAGTTTAGATGAGACCCTGTTGGAAAATAGTTCCCTTAGTAGCTGCATGTACGCCGGGTGTATAGCATAGAGAGTGCAGCAGCTTGAGAAGTATAAGCTTACTTCTAGTCCTCATTGCTTCAGGGTCTAAGAATAAGAGCAACCGACATGTGACCAGGGAACCACAGAGCCTGTTCCTGCAAACATGTGTTCCCTTGCCTGAGAAGGTCATCTGAGTCCTCAATCCTTGGTGTTCAAGCTCAGAGGAACGTTGAGCAGGGTAACAAAAACAACATATCTAACTGCCATAGTCTAGCTTATCGTATGCCAAAGTCAGCTTTTTATACCAGAACCCAAAGCTAAATAATCAGTCAGTAGCGACAGTTTGTGTAGAAACTGCAGAGATATTCAAAGGGTCAGCTTACCGCACCAATTTCTGAGGTATCAGCGGCCGGTTCTGCGGCGAACTGACAATGGTGAGATTCGTGGACTCTCGTCTGTTTCCATGTCTCCGCTTGATGGAGTGGCGGAGTGGTCGCAGAGGGTCTGCGACGCCGTTGTCTGCTCCTTTGCGACTTTGGAGTGTCATCAGGTTGTGTTAGAATCCAAGGTTTAGGTTGCATAAATGCGCCATACCATTCAGGGACATCAATCTGCGGAATTCCTAGGATGTCGCAAAACTGCTGTAAGTCTGCTGGCATTCTCAGCGAAGCCGTGTGATTTGCCGCTGTTGCTTGGAGGCAGAAAGGGAACTTCCAACGATAGGGGATATGTCTGTCTCGCAACGCTTATAGAAGAGGGCACAGATCTCTCCTGTGCTGCAACGTAATGGAAGAAAGGTCCTGATATAGCTGTATGCACGCCCCTTGATAATCCAAGTTTGCATGGTTGCGTGCCAGTCTCAATATTTCCTCATTCTGTATAAAGTTTACTAGGCAACAAACAGCATCACGAGGGGGGGTGGGTGTCTCTGCCCCTGGGTCTGAGTGCTCTGTGACATCTTTCCATTTCCACAGGGGCATCAGGTGGTCTACCCAGCAAAGTGTTAAATATTGCCCATACAGCTGCTTGCAAATGTGGGCCTTCCACAGACTCCGGTATCCCCCTAATTTGCAGATTGCGTCTGCGACCCCTATTGTCCAGGTCCTCCATGTGTCTATGCATCTCCATGAGGTGTTGGTTGTGTGCTAAGGTGACTCATTGGACTTGGTGTATGGCCACACTGTGTGTCATGGTGGCCGATTCCACGTGATCCAGCCTGGATTCCACTGCTCGGATCTCACTTTTCAGGTCAGAGATCGCCGCAAACAGGGAGCTTTTAATGTCCATGGCCACCTGCTGGAGGTCGGCTAGGCATAGAGGAGAGGCGGGGTATGAGGCTGCGTTACCTGATATGTTGCCGGCCGACGAGTCTGTGATGGCTGCGGAAGACGCGCACTACGACCCGCGGCTTGAGATGCGGCCTGCAAGTCAGCGTGTTAAGTGGGGAACATCGCCTGTATATTTCTACTTAGCTGCGTAGATGGCTCCAGCATAGACCGGGTAGCTGACTGGCTTTTCCCGGCCATTTGTTTGCCGTGATTTTCCCGCTGATTAAAGGCTGATCTGAGTCTCTGGATGGCGGAGCTCTCCTTCTACGCTGCCATCATGCTCCGGTGCCAGGCCACGCCCCCTCTAGGCTCACATTACTCCCTTCCTCACTCTGTGAACCAACATCAGAGCCTTCAAATTGCTGCACATCTTCCAGCAGCATCTAACCGACACTTTGATTGAATAATTCTGGGGACCCCTCCGTGCATGATGGTGGGGCTACGGAAGGAGTGACTGTGGACAAGGAGCCGGTGGAATAGGCTGCTTTGGCAGCTGTGTTGGAAAGCAAACTACTCTGAGCCTGGGTGACAGAGGATCCACTCCACCAACTCTTCTGCATGTTGTGGCTTAATAACACGGCCAGCAGCAGAAAAAAAGGACAAGCGTGCCCCATGGCCACCTGAAGAGGATGCACCATGTCCATGACCACCACTGTTGACTATAGACACAGAGGCTGCTTGCCCTCTTTTAGTGGCCTGTGGGCATCTGCTTCTCCTTGGTGGCCTTCCGGACATGATGTATTTTTTGTTTTGCAACACCACACTACACTGTATTATATATTGTGTAAACCGCCTGAAGTGTATTAGAAACTATACACCACCAAATGTACTGTATATATAGGCTACACTGAATGCAAAGTGTATACAGTAAAACCTTGGTTTGAGAGTAACTTGGTTTGAGAGCGTTTTGCAAGACAGGAAATTTTTTAAAATAAATTTAGACTTAATATACAAGCGATGTCTTGATATACAAGTAGCGTCATGTCACAACTGAGTATAAAAGAGAAAAGAGGCACCTCTAAGTGTAGCAATATGGTTACATTTAATGAAGGTTCAACCTTTAGCCACATATTGCTACACTTAGAGGCACCTCTCTTCTCTTTTATACTCTGTGGCTCCTGCTGGATTTTACTTCTAATCCCCTTGTGGAGGCTACCATTTGTGGATGGACATTTTATGGTTCACATTGCTATAATCTTTTTATATGGACTATAAACTGAAGGACTTATCAATAAATGGTTGTGGAATGAATCATTTGAGTTTGCATTATTTCTTGTGGGGAAATTTGCTTTGATATACAAGTGCTTTGGACTACAAGCATGTTTCTGGAACGAATTATGCTCATATATAAATACACTGCTAATATATAGTAATACACCGCTATAGAATAAACACTCAATATAAAGTCTTTGCTAAATGCAGAGTATATATATATATATATATATATATATATATATATATATATATATATATATATATATATATATATATTTATGGTCGGAGCCCTCTGTCTGAAGAGATATGGATCACATAAACACGTCACAAGACTAACAACACAAATAAGACCTGAAGTGTGGCCTGGCCTGCTGGACGGTATGCCAAGAGAAGGGGCCATACCTTAAGATAGAAATAATGGATAATTCTGTTGAGAATTGTTTAGAGAGGAGTGCCCTAAAAAAGGGGATATGGGAGGGTGGGTACCGCGCACTAGAGCCGACACTGACTATCGTGGATGGTCTGCTTAAGTACCCCTCGAACTCCTCCCATAATTTCAGGCCAGCATACTGGCCTTCCTATATATATGTACTAGACTGACTGTACCTGTGTATATATACATATCAAATACACTGCCACTAGGGATGAGCCGAACACCCCCCTATTCGGTTCGCACCAGAACCTGTGAGCGGACTGAAAGTTCGCGCAAACTATCGAACCCCGTTAAAGTCTATGGGACTCGAACGTTCGGAATCAAAAGTCCTAATTTTAAAGGCTAATATGCAAGTTATTGTCCTAAAAAGGGCTTGGGGACCCAGGTCCTGCCCCAGGGGACATGTATCAATGCAAAAATAAGTTTAAAAATTGCATTTTTTTGTGAAAAATTCCTTTAAATATCGTACCTGGGGGGTGTCTATAGTATGCCTGTGAAGTGGCACGTGTTTCCCGTGTTTAGAACTGTCCTTGCACAAAATGACATTTCTAAAGGAAAAAAAGTCATTTAAAACTGCTTGCGGCTTTAATGTAATGTCTGGTCCCGGCAATATGGATGAAAATCATTGAGAAAAATGTCAATGGTTACCTCCCCCCCAAGCCCATTACCAGCCCCTTTGGGTATTGTATGGATAATAAGGGGAATCCCGCACCCAAATTAAAAAAAGGAAAGGCGTGGGGCCCCCAGGCCCTATATACTCTGAACAGCAGTATACAGGCGGTGCAACCAAGACAGGTACTGTAGGTTTGTTGTTACGTAGAATATGTTTGTAATTTTGAATTGGTACATTTTTAAAGTGTAGCTCCAGCCCAAAAATCTATTTTTAAGCTTTTTGGAAAACATAGGGAAGGGTCATCACCCCTGTAACATTTGTTTTGCTGTCTGTGTACCTCTTCAGAACATTTCACCTCACTTTCCATCCCAATGACAAATGTTTTTGGAAAATTTGTTTTTTTTAGTGAAATAAGGATTGGTGATGAAGCATCAGTGGAGAGGAGACACCTTTTTCCCATATTAACTCTTACAGGAGAGAATTTCCCTTCCTAGGGGTAGATTTCCTTTAACTTCCTGTTGTCTCCTTCTGTATGCAAGTAGAAGTCATTTGTAAGTTGGATGTTTGAAAGTAGGGGCCTGCCCTATATACTCTGCAGAAATTTGTCCCTTAGGTGTTCTTGTTGCCACACCACTGTAAGCCCTCACAGTTACTCTTGGTGGGCGGTGGAACGCCCTGCTGTGAACTATTATATCAAGAATTGTAATTACATGCCATTGTTGAACACTGGTAGGAAAAAACGGGCTTTTGGTGGTGGTGGTGGTGATGCTGGTGCCACAACACTGTAGGTCCTCACAGTTACTCTTGGTGGGTGCAGGAATGGGCCCAGCTGTGAAATATTAGATCAAGAATTGTAATTACGTGCCCCTGTTGAACAGGGGCAGAAAAAGTGGGCCTTTGGTTGTGGTGGTGGTGGTGGTGTTGCCACAACACTGCAACCCCTCACAGTTACTCTTGGTAGGGGCAGGAATGGGCCCTGTTGTGAAATATTAGATCAAGAATTGTAATTACAGTACATGCCCCTGTTGAACAGGGGCAGAAAAATTGGGCCTTAGGCACTGGTGCCACAACACTGCAACCCCTCACAGATATTCTAGTTGGAGCGCAGGAATGAGCCCTGCTGCAAAGTATTGCATCAAAAACTGTATTTACACACCCCTGTTAAACAGGGGCTGAAAAATTGAGCCTTAGGCACTGGTGCTGGTGCAACAACACTGCAAACCCTCACAGATACTCTAGTTGGAGCACAGGAATGAGCCCTGCTGCAAAAAATTGCATCAAAAATTGTAGAGGAGGGGGTGGAGGAGAGAGGTGCGTCAGAATCACCAGTAGTAGCATTTTGGAGGCGTGGTGGCGGAACAATCTCCAACGTTACTGCACCCTGTCCTGCATCCTTCCCAGCTGCCAGCACAGTCACCCAATGCGCCGTGAAAGATAGGTAGCGTCCCTGTCCATGCCTGCTGGACCATTAGACAGCGGTAATATGCACCTTACCGCTGACCGCCCTGTCCAGCGAGTCCAAGACATTGCCTTCCACATGCCGGTAGAGAGCCAGAATCGCCTTCCGTGAGCAAAAGTGGTGTTTGGGAACCTGCCACTGAGGAACCGCACATTCCACAAACTCACGGAAGGGGGCAGAGTCTACCAACTCAAAAGGCAGCAGTTGAATTGCTAGCAATTTAGCCAAGCTAGCATTCAACCGCTGGGCATGTGGATGGCTGAGAGTGAACTTCTTTCGGCGGTGCAGCAGCTGGGGCAGGGAAATTTGCCTGGTACAATCGGACGTCAGTGCACCGATAGCAGATTGCCCGCAAGTACTTGGCTGTGACACACCTAATTTTACACCTTCATTCCTCTCAGTGCAGGTTTCAGAGAGGACTGAAGGTATAGTGGGGTTGGAGGTCCCAGCTGATGAAGAGCAAGGAGAGGTCCGCTTTGTTCTTTGGTGTGGGTCTTTTAGGTGTGCTTGCCAACGAACTGCATGGCAGGTCGACATATGTCTGATCAAGCATCTGGTGCCAAAGTGGGTGATTTTTTTTGCCACGCGAGATACGCCTGAAATATGTTGCAAATAGCAGCGCTGCGATCTGATGCACTGGTCTCAAAAAAGGCCCACACCAAAGAACTTTTGGAATAACGCGCAGAGATAGAAGTGGCCTGCAAATGCAGAGCTCTGCGGTGTGATGCTGTCGGTGTGCTGCCCTTAAGCTGGACCCTGGAGGGCATCCTGCCTCGTTGGAGATTTGCCTCCTCCTCCTCTCTCCTATCAGGCACCCACGTAGAGTCCGTGACCTCATCATCCCCTCCCTCCTCATCACTGTAGCAAACCTGGCAATATGCTGCAGCTGGGGGAACATGACTGCCAGATTGCTGTCCTTGTTGGGCACCCCCTCTCTCTGGGCTTACGTTACTACCCCCTCTCTCTGGGCTCATGTTACTGCCTTCCTCTAGCTGGGTTCCATCATCGGAGCCTTCAAAACGCTGGGCATCCTCCTGGAGCATGTACCCAACACTGTGGTCAAACAGTTCGGGGGACTCCTCAGGAGGACATGGCTGGGCTAGGGAAGGAGTGACTGATGCCATTGAGCCAAGGGAAGAGGCCGCGTTGGCAGCTGCTTTCCCAGACAAAGTACCCTGTGCCTGGGTGAGAGAGGATGAGGAGGATGAGGACGGCTTGGTCATCCACTCTACCAAGTCTTCGGCATGTTGCGGCTCAACATGGCCAGCTACCGAAAAGAAGGACAAATGTGTCCCATGGCCACGTGCTGCTGAGGATGCACCATGTCCACGACCAGCACTGTTGCCTCTAGACACAGAGCCTGATTGCCCTCTTTTATTGGCTCGTGACTGTCTGCCTCTCCTTGTTTGCCTTCCAGAAATACTAATGGCCTGCAGTGAGATGTGAGATTTAACAGATTCCCTTGACAATTAAGGTTAATATCATGATTTTATCATTATTTGAATATTGGGTTTATATCTTAAATTGCAGAGATGAGGGTACATCCATGCAAAGATGCATTGTCATCTTGCTAGATAGTATTGTGTGTGGTTAAATACCATTTTCCTATATGGATCTGAACATCCGAATTTCCTTACACACATTTTTATGTACCCCCTTGCATGATTTTATTGTATATTATCGTGCATATCTTTGTACATTCTTATACTCATTTATTATACATTTCTTATTTATGTTTATGTTTTTTTTTTTTTTATTCTTTATTTAAAGATGTGTCACAGGTACAATAAGAAGGCAACTTCTCAGAACAAGCAATCAATGCAGAGCTTTTTCAGTAATACCATTACTACGTACTACATTATAAAATATCAGAACATATAATGGCAATAAGAAATACAAAACAGTCTTATCTTCATGTAGGAAACCCCTCAGGCAGGTCATACCAAAGGCAAGCCCGCCTGAGGGGGGGATTCTCTAGATTGCTATGGGAATCTGTCACATCATAGAGGGAAGTCTAAAATGGGGTAGAGAATGCTGTCCTGTACACACCATATTTTCATCTACTTATTTGAAAAGAATTAGAAAAGAAACAGGAGAGAAAGAAAAGTGAAGAAGTTAAAAAAAAAAAAAAAGGGGGGGGGGTTGCCTCCCAGGAGAAGGCACCAGTAGCGTCAGTCAGGCAGCAGAAACCTCTTATAAAGGGTCTTAATCAAGTATATTGGAGGAATTCATCCGAGAAGCGGAAGAGGTCCCAATGTATCCATCTGGACTTGTGTTCCTCAGATTTCTCCTGCAATGCCGCTGTCAGATCTTCCATCTGCCCTATGTCTTTCACTCTCACGAACCACTGAGCTACCGTTGGTGCCGACTGTTGTTTCCACAAAGGCGGAATTCAAGCCCGTGCAGCATTTAGGAGGTGTTTGAGAAGGGATTTGTGGTATCGTTTCCTTGACAATGGGGTGAGGTTAAGCAGGACCGCAGCTGGGTTATCTTGCAGTGAGATGTCTGTGAGCTTATGTATAAGCTTAAGCACTGGTTGCCAGAAAGTAGCAAGTGTAGGACACTCCCAGAAAATATGTAGAAGGGTACCCGAATGGAGGCCACAACGCCAGCAACGGTCTGTCTGCAGAGGGAATATTTTTGCCAAAACTGAAGGGGTTCTGTACCAACGTGTCAGAATTTTGTACGTGGTTTCCTGGTACCTACTGCAAAGGGAGGACTTCTGAGCAAAAAAAAGTATTCTCTCCTTTTGAGGTTCGGTAAAGGTAACTTGTAGGTCTCTCTCCCATTTGGCTAGGAACGGGGGGTCTTCTGTGGCATGGAGATCTAACAAAGATTTGTATGAGGCTGATAAGGATCCCTGGATCGGGCCCTCTCCCAGACAGAGCTCCTCGAAAGAGTGGAGCCTACGCGTAAAGAGCGCCGGGCTAGGCAATGATCTAAAAAAGTGCGATAACTGCAAGGTCCTCCAGTGATCTAGTTTAAGAGGGGCCCGTCCAGAGAGCAATGTCTCCGGAGACATCCAACTGGATGGTCGCAATAGTTGCGAGGCCCTCAGAAGTCCCTTTGAGCTTTGCGATAAGAATGCTGGATCGGTGAGACCGGGCAAAAACCCAGGGTGCCCTACAATCGGCGTCATTGGGGAAGGGAAGCTGCTTAGTGTAGAAAGTTGGAAAAACCTGTCCATTTCCGTTAAAGTGGGGCCAATCAACGGATGAGTAGTTAAGCGTGTAACGTGGGTTTTCCCCACCCAGGGCAGCCCAGGGAGCGGAACCTGGGCTGCCTCTTGTTCCAGCGACACCCAGAGTTTCGAGGCACTGTGTCAGCACCAGTCAACAACCCTGGCCATATGTACTGCAGTATAGTATAGGGCCGGGTCCGGGAAACCCACTCCGCCCTTCAGCTTAAGTCGTAACAGTAACGATCTACCAAGGCGTGGGTGTTTACCTCTCCATATGAATTTGATAAATACCGACCGAACCGCATGAAAAAAGGTCTGAGGTATTCTCACCGGCAGTGCCTGCAATAAGTACAGCAATCTGGGCATCGCGTTCATCTTAAGTACGTTGCAACGGCCAAACCAAGAAAGGGCTAAAGGGTCCCACTTTTTGAGGTCAGCGATTAGCGTTGACAAAAAAGGTTGGTAGTTGAGGGCGAGTATGTCATTTAGGTTTGCTGGGATTTTCGTTCCTAGGTACTGAATCGAGCGGGTAGCCCATTTGAATGGAAAATAGGGGCGTATGCTCGCTCTGGTAGCATCTGTTGAGGAGATATTTAATGCCTCCGATTTTTGTAAATTGACCTTAAACTTAGACAAACTACTATAGCGTTTCAACTCCTGTAGCAAGGAGGGTAAGGAGGTAAGAGGCTCAGAGATATAAAATAAGAGGTCGTCGGCATACGCCGCCACCTTGTGTTGGTAGTTGCCGGCTGTGATGCCTCGTATAGACGGGTTACCTCTAATATGTTGTAAGAAAGGTTCTAGAGAGAGAACGAATAGTAGTGGGGACAGGGGACAACCCTGTCTGGTGCCATTGGATATGGAGAATGGACTGGAATCGTAGCCATTTACTCGTACTGTGGCGGTCGGGTTCTTATAAATGGCTGAAATCCATGACAGGATGGGGTCCGGTATTCCCACAAATTTGAGTGTCTCTGTTGAAGAAAGGTCCAGTCCACCCTGTCAAAGGCCTTCTCGGCATCTGTGGACAGGAGTAAGAGTGGAATATGGGAGCGTTTTGCTGTGTCTATGATGTTCAATGTCCGGATAGTGTTGTCCCTAGCCTCTCTATTTTGAATAAAACCAACTTGATCTGGTGCAATTAAACGTTGCAACAAGACGTTCATCCTGGAAGCCAGGATTTTGGTGAATAGTTTCATGTCACAATTTAGAAGGGAAATAGGCCTATAGCTGGCACAGAGTAACGGGTCTTTACCCGGTTTAGGGATCACTGAAATTGATGCACGTAGCATGTCTGCAGGGAATCCGTGTCCGTCTAAGACTGCGTTGAAAGCCGTGATAAAGTGAGGTGCCAAGGAATCCTGGTACTGCTTATAGTAAAGGAGGGTAAATCCATCGGGGCCGGGAGCCTTACCAGGCTGAGTGTCAGCTATTGCCGCTGCAAGTTCTTCTACTGTAATGGGCTTAGAAAGATCCCCACGCTCTTCCGTAGTCAGTGTAGGGAGATTGGCTTCCCTAAGATAGTCGCAGATGTCCGAGGGGCTCCGGGGTGACAAATCGGAGGGGGAAGGTTGGTCTAAGTTGTACAATTTAGAGTAAAAGTCTCGGAAGCTCTCCGCAAGTTCCGGAGAAGAGTGGACTTTAGACCCAAATGACGAAAGTAAAGCTGGTATATATGTCTGTGATCGCCTAGTACGTAAGGCATTGGCCAGTAAGCGGCCGCATTTATCTCCATATTCGTAAAAAGAGCGGCGGGCCTTCAACAGAACATGTTTTGCTTCGTATAGGGAATGTTCCCTTATGACTTCTCGGAGCCTAGTCAGCTCCGATTCAATCGTACGGTCTGGTCTGGCCTTGTGTTGACATTCTAAGGAGTGAAGTTTAGCTAGAAGGTCGGACAAGATTTTGAGACGACGTTTCTTGGCTGCATGGCCATGTTTAATTATGAATTTATGTTTATGTTTAAAGTTGAAAGTTCAAGGTTCATGTGTGCATACAGGAGAGAAATGTGTCTCCGGTAAATGCATATATTCACACATGATCTTTATTTGAATTTTATTGATTTATCCATGTTTATTTTGTTCTATGGCATATTGTATTATATCCATTGACCCATTACAAGGTGGATTATATTATGTTATAAAGCACATTTATAGACATTCATACATGGACATTTCTTTACACTTTATACACACACATATATCTCCTTCATGATCACTTATCATTTATTTATTCACATTTATCATTCTTCACATTGTAATTGTCACACAGTCTGTTTGGCAGTAGCACGCATTGTGCACATTTTGTGCATTTAAATCTTATCATTTATTATTTATTAATTAATTCATCATTATGGTTTTTTGGAGTACTTGTAAATCACTATTATTATTATTTCAATTCACACAAATATCACATAATAATTATTTTACATACATGAATATATTTACATCTATGGCTTACCATCTCCAAAAAACATTTTCACATTTTTCACTTTTCATTTATTTTTTCATTTAAAAAGATTTTTTCGTTCATTTTTTTAACTTAATTAATTGACATTCATACCTATCACTGTCATATTCATTCACTTCAAATAATATATACACACACTTTGGTGTGTCTATGTTTAAGCATTAAGTGTTTAGTTTATAATTTATACACATTTTGTATTCTTGTGAATGGTCTTCAAAAGAGTGCTATTCCCTTCCCCCCTCTCACTTTCTTGGGAGAGCCGGAATCAAACATAAGCTTATCCCAGTCAGCTGTGTTCTTTCAGTACTGATTGGTGTAAAGTTACTTTATTTTTCATTTATACCTCTATTGATTCCCACACACCCTAGCTATGAGTAAGCGTCAATTCGTGACGTGAAACACGTTAGCCACCCTTCCCTGCATGCACACTATCTGCATTTGTTGTTTTGGATTTATTCTGAATTTGGATTTTTTACTTGAAATTTTGGAATAAATAACTGTCTATACAGAGTGCGGCAGTCCAGGGTTTCTTTTTCTCCCATGCATCAGTGCAGAGCCAGCACCTGTGTGAGTGACTGGGCGGAAGCAGCCATTTGGTGAATTCTCAAGCTTTTGAGCGGTACGTTTTTCCTTTCCTCTGCAGTGAGATGTAGCTATAATCTATACTGATTATACTGCAGCTAGCAGAATCAACTGCCTGCTGTGGTATTAGTATGAGAACACCACCAATTGTCTTCAGTTAGTTTTAGGTGAACACTGTACAGTTTACCATGTACACTAACTGAAAATACTTGCAGCTCCCTGCCTGTGGTATTAGTATGAAAACACCACCAATTGTATTCAGGTACCTTTAGGTGCATGCTGTGCAAAGGACACAGTACACTAAATGAAAATAATGCAGCTCTCTGCCTGTGGTATTAGTATGAGAACAGCAATTGTATTCAGGTACCTTTAGGTGCACGCTGTGCAAAGGACACAGTACACTATGTGAAATTAATGCATCTCCCTGCCTGTGGTATTAGTATGAGAACACCACCAATTGTATTCAGGTACCTTTAGGTGCACGCTGTGCAAAGGACACAGTACACTAAGTTAAAATAATGCAGCTCCCTGCCTGTGGTATTAGTATGAGAACACCACCAGATGTATTCAGGTACCTTTAGGTGCACGCTGTGCAAAGGACACAGTACACTAATTAAAATTAATGCAGCTCCCTGCCTGTGGTATTTGTATGAGAACACCACCAATTGTATTCAGGTACCTTTAGGTGCACGCTGTGCAAAGGACACAGTACACCAAGTGAAATTAATTCAGCTCCCTGCCTGTGATATTAGTATGAGAAAACCACCAGGTGTATTCAGGTACCTTAAGGTGCACCCTGTGCAAAGGACACAGTACACTAAGTGAAAATACTTGCAGCTCCCTGCCTGTGGTATTAGTATGAGAACACCATCAAATGTATTCAGGTACCTTTAGGTGCACCCTGTGCAAAGGACACAGTACACTAAGTGAAAATACTTGCAGCTCCCTGCCTGTGGTATTAGTATGAGAACACCACCAATTGTATTCAGGTACCTTTAGGTGCACGCTGTGCAAAGAACACAGTACACTAAATGAAATTAATGCAGCTCCCTGCCTGTGGTATTAGTATGAGAACACCACCAATTGTATTGAGGTACTGTAACGGCACCCCGGCACCCCAAGCAGGAAAGGGGTTAACGCCGTTTAAGATATTCCCTCTCTGGACACACATCCACTTCCGATCCTCCACAGTCAGGCGACCGCTTCCCATAGGATTAATCCTTCCAAACATACGAGACAAGCGCTCTGTGTTGAAGTTCCAAAAACAGGCAATGAATTTATTACAAGCACATGGTAACACATTTCTCTTCAAAACCCTTCCCTCCCATCCTTGGGGAACAGGGCGGGTTAAACTGTCCAATGACAATGGTCATACAGGTCAGGTGTGTTCAAACTTCTCTTTCAGTAAACAGTCTTAGCAGGAGGGGTGATTCCCCCCCCCCTCCTCACAGAAAGACACTTAAACATCCCATAATAGGCAGCCAGACGGTCTACCAGCTCCAATCCACATCATCACAGTAGCAGACTTAATTACCACAAGCCACAATAGACAATAGAATGCAATCACACCCCATCACAGCAAATATTACACAACAGCCCACACACAATATACACCCAATATATACCATGTATATACAGCATTGAATATGACTATCACAGATCATGGTGGGGTTCTCATTCCCATTGTGCCCCAAGTGACCCCTGTCACACATCTCCCCTTTCGGCAGGAGACTAACACAGGAGGAGACCCCAGACGGGTTGACTCCGAGGTTAGTCCATAGTTCCATTCCTCTAATGCCTGGACAACCCATCAGCATTGCCATTTTGCTTACCGGGTCAGTAGCTGATGGTGCAGTTGTAAGGTTGCAGGACGAATAATGGAATTCAGTTCTGGAACAGTCACTTGCTTTGCTCTCTCAATGGCTCCCAAAACTTGTTGCTGGTGCTCTTGGGAAAGGTAAGGCAAAACCTGGGCACAAATCCCATTTAACCTTTTGACAATTTCAGCCTGTTTGTGCATTTCAATGTTCAAGCCATGGGACATCTCATAATACATGACGTAGTGTCGTTACATCTCTGATTTCTCACTGGCCAACTTGTCATATTCCAATTTTAGACTGTGATATTGTGCCTGATCTAAAGTACATGTCGTGGAAGGTAATCTTACCCTGTTCTCATCCGCAATCAGGCCGGTTTCAGCAGCATGGGTCTGGGCACAGGTAGTCACTGGGTTGGCTTCAGCGGGGCCCATCGGGGCCTAAGCAGAAACGAGGGGGGCCAAATCATTCCCCAGTAGTACATCCGCGGGCAAGTCCTTCATCACCCCCACATTCACGTGTCCTGAACCAACCCCCCAATCCAGGTGAACACGGGCAACGGGTAGCCGGAAGATGGTACCTCCCGCTACTCTTACGGCTACAGTGTCTCCAGTATGTTGGCTCTCTGGGATGAGGTTCTTCTGTAGTAGGGTCATGGTGGCACCAGAATCACGTAGGCCATTGGCTACCTTTCCATTGACCCAGAAGTCTGCCTGTGTTGCTGCCGGTTGTCCTGGTTAGCTGCTTGTGTGGGATCAGCCTCGTGCAAGACGCCCCAATGTTCTTCCTCCTCAACGCAGTGGGCCGCAGGCATGGATGTGCGTGGGTTCCCCCCTGCTGGCTGTCTCCACGACTGGGACTGCCTGGCTGAATTCAATGGACAGTCTGGCTTTTTGTGCCCTAGCTGTTTACATCCGAAACACCTGATGGGTTGTGCGTAGTCCTGGGAGTTGAACCTGGGCTGCTGAGGATAAGTGGCCGCTGGGGTTGGTGCTGAAGTTGGGTTAGAGGCTGATAAACTGGGCCGAGATAGTGGATAGCGCTCGCTTCCGCCTGACCTTTGAGAGTCCAGATATTCATCGGCCAAAGTAGCCACTTGCTGTACAGTCCATGGTCGCTTATCTCGCACCCAATCCCGTAGTACCTGAGGGCTGTGGTTAAAGAACTGTTCTAAGAGTACTAGCTGGGTGATGTCCTCTATGGTATGAGCGTGGCTTCCCTGGAACCAGCCCTTAAGGTTTTGCTGCAGACGATGTGCCTACTCCACGTATGTTATGTGGGTTTGTTTCTGGGATTCTCGAAACTTAATCCGGCTGGCTTCGGGTGTAATGGCAAATCGGGCTAGTAGAACTTCTTTTACCCGGTCATAGTCTTTAGCGTCCTCATCCTCCAGGACCTGATACGCATCCGCCGCTCTGCCCGTTAAATTAGTTGCCAGTAAGGCGACCCAATCTTTGGGCAGTACTTCATGTATCTGGCATAGTCTCTCAAAATCCTGCAGGAACGCTTCAATTTCCTCCTCTCCTTCCTTAAAGCCCACGTTCACACTGGGGCTGCGGGAGTGAAGCCTGCAAGTTCAGCTGAACTCGCACGATTTCACTCCCGCTGGCAGTCCCGATTTCAGCCACGATTTCAAAGACATCTGAAACAGATGACAATGTAAATCGCGGCTGAAATCGCAAAAAGTAGTACAGAAACTACTTTTTGTAATCGGTGTAGCGCCGCAGATGCGACGTCGCACCAATTAGGACGGTGCCATTGCCCGCAATTTGCGGCACATTTCGCAGATTTTACATGCGATTTGACATGTCAAATCGCATTTCAAATCGCACCAGTGTGAACCAGGGCAAATAGTTTGAACGCCCGAAAGGGCAACTTACAGAAAGGCGCTGCATCTTTAGGTGTTGTCTCCGATTGCCGTATTTCTGCCATTCTCCGCTCATGTTGCCGCTCTAGTTCTCTCTCTTGTCGCTCTAGTTCTCTCTCTTGTCGCTCATCCTGCACCTGGATGTCTTTAATGGCTTCCTGTATGGCGGTCTCTGGTGGGTTAGCACCATATAATGCCAACCGCTGTCGAACTCGTTGCTGAAACAAGTCTTCAACTGACCGGGGTCCTGCATCACCATCCCTCTGATCCATCTCGGCTAGCTCCCTGATCAAGGTGGCCTTGTTCTTTGTCCCACCGGTCTCTCCACGGCTCTCAAGTAAGTCTTTCAGCGTGGCTTTCCTGCAGGCTTCATAGCTGGTCATTCACTGTGGTGGTTTAGAGTGTCCCAGTAACTGGAGGGAAAATCCCACCGCTGCCAACCAATGTAACGGCACCCCAAGCAAGAAAGGGGTTAACGCCGTTTAAGATATTCCCTCTCTGGACACACATCCACTGCCGATCCTCCACAGTCAGGCGACCGCTTCCCATAGGATTAATCCTTCCAAACATACGAGACAAGCGCTCTGTGTTGAAGTTCCAAAAACAGGCAATGAATTTATTACAAGCACATGGTAACACATTTCTCTTCAAAACCCTTCCCTCCCATCCTTGGGGAACAGGGCGGGTTAAACTGTCCAATGACAATGGTCATACAGGTCAGGTGTGTTCAAATTTCTCTTTCAGTAAACAGTCTTAGCAGGAGGGGTGAGTCCCCCCCCTCCTCACAGAAAGACACTTAAACATCCCATAATAGGCAGCCAGACGGTCTACCAGCTCCAATCCACATCATCACAGTAGCAGACTTAATTACCACAAGCCACAATAGACAATAGAATGCAATCACACCCCATCACAGCAAATATTACACAACAGCCCACACACAATATACACCCAATATATACCATGTATATACAGCATTGAATATGACTATCACAGATCATGGTGGGGTTCTCATTCCCCCTGTGCCCCAAGTGACCCCTGTCACAGGTACCTTCAGGTGAATGCTGTGCAAAGGACACAGTACACTAAGTGAAAATACTGCAGCTAGCACAATCACCTGCCTGCCTGTCAGTATAGAGAATAACAGGAACGGATCTAGCTAAACTGAGTACAGTGTGTAAATATATATTCACCCTGACTTTGGCCAATTATGGCTCTCCGTTTTTTCCGCGCTGTGATTGGCCAAAGCGTGCGGGTCATAGTGCATGCTTGGCCAATCATTATCCAGCAATGCACTGCGATGCCGCAGTGAATTATGGGCCGTGACGCGCCGCTCGAATTTGGTGCGAATGGCCCATAATGTTCGAAATTCGGCGAACAGCCGAACAGGCGATGTTTGAGTCGAACATTGGTTTGACTCGAACTCGAAGCTCATCCCTAACTGCCACTAATTGAATAACCAGCCTGCTTAATCTAACTCAAGATATCTCTCTGTCCACGCCAACAACACTACACACACCCGCTATGTAAGCAGCTTTATATAGTGTGGGCGTGGACTTAGTCCCCCTGAGCCATGATTGGCCAAAGGCACCCTGGCTCTCTCAGCAGAGCGTGCTGTGATTGGCCAAAGCATGCAGGTTGGGTGCATGCTTTGGCCAATCATCATACAGCAACGCTCTGCGATCTCGCAATGCATTATGGGGCGTTCCGCGAACTTCCCACAAACGCCCCATATATTCAGTTTGTTTTAAATCAAATGAACACCCGATGTTCGAGTCAAACTTACGTTCGTCTCGAACTGCTGGCTCATCCCTGGTAGGGATACATGAGTTTTATGATTCAAGAGAACTTGGGCAAACCTGTATACATATTATCAGGAAAATGAAAACAATCCACCGCTCGCCTGGTTTGACAACACTGAAGAAATTACACTTTTCTACAATGTAAAGTAGCGAGTGTACAGCTTGTATAACAGTGTAAATTTGCTGTCCCCTCAAAATAATTCAACACACAGTGATTAATGTCTAAACCGTTGGCAACAAAAGTGAGTACACCCCTAAGGGAAAATGTCCAAATTGGGCCCAAAGTGTCAATATTTTGTGTGGCCACCATTATTTTACAGTACTGCCTTAACCCTCTTTGACATGGGGTTCACCAGAGCTTCACAGGTTGCCACTGGAGTCCTCTTCCACTCCTCCATCTCAAAATCACAGAGCTAGTGGATGTTGGAGACCTTGCGCTCCTCCACCTTCCGTTTGAGAATGCCCCACAGATACTTAATAGGGTTTAGGTCTGGAGACATGCTTGGCTAGTCCATCACCTTTACCCTCAGCTGCTTTAGCAAGGCAGTGGTCGTCTTGGAGGTGTGTTTGGGGTCGTTATCATGTTGGAATACTGCCCTGCGGCCCAGTCTCCAAAGGGAGGGCATCATGCTCTGCTTCAGTATGTCATAGCACATGTTGGCATTCATGGCTCCCTCAATGAACTGTAGCTCCCCAGTGCTGGCAGCACTCATGCAGCCCCAGACCACGACACTCCCACCACCATGCTTGACCGTAGGCAAGATACACTTGTCTTTGTACTCATCACCTGGTTGCCGCCCCACACGCTTGACAACATCTGACATGGTTCCAGTAATCCATGTCCCTAGTTTGCTTGTTTTCAGCAAACTGTTTGCGGGCATTCTTGTGCATCATCTTTGGAAGAGGCTTCCTTCTGGGAGGACAGCCATACTGACCAATTTGATGCAGGGTGCAGCGTATGGTCTGAGCACTGCAAGGCTGACCCCCCCCACCCCTTGAACCTCTGCAGCAATGCTGGCGGCACTCATACGTCTATTTCCCAAAAAGTACTCAACCTCTTTGGTCGACCATGGCGCGGCCTGTTCTGAGTGGAACCTGTTCTGTTAAACCGCTGTATGGTCTTGGCCACCGTGCTGCAGCTCAGTTTCAGGGTCTTGGCACTGATGTTGGACAAGAAGGCCTAACTCATAGTCTCCGCTCTAGTTCATTCCAAAGTTGTTCTATCAGGTTGAGGTCAGGACTCTGTGCAGGCCGGTCAAGTTCCTCCACCCCAAACTCGCTCATCCATGTCTTCATGGACCTTGCTTTGTGCACTGGTCCAAATCATTTGGTGGAGGGGGGAATTATGGTGTGGGGTTGTTTTTCAGGGGTTGGGCTTGGCCCCTCAGTATCAGTGAAGGAAACCCTTAAGGCATCAGCATACCAAGACATTTTGAACAATTACATGCTCCCAACTTTGTGGAAACAGTTTGGGGATGGTCCCTTCCTGTTTCAACATGACTGCGCACCAGTGCACAAAGCAAGGTCCATAAAGACATGGATGAGAGAGTTTGGGGTGGAGGAACTTGACTGGCCTGCACAGAGTCCTGACCTCTTCAGATAGAACACCTTTGGGATGAATTAGAGTGGAGACTGCGAGTCAGGCCTTCTTGTCCACATCAGTGCCTGACCTCACAAATGTGCTTTTGGAAGAATGGTCAAACAGTCCCATTGACACACTCCATAGACACAGCCTTCCCAGAAGAGTTGAAGCTGTTATAGCTGCAAAGGCCACCTCAATATTAAACCCTACGGACTAAGACTGGGATGCCATTAAATTTCATGTGCGTATAAAGGCAGGCGTCCCAATACGTTTTGTAATATATTGTATTTACAGCCAATTATAAAAATACTCTCTGCTTGCCTTTTGTGTATAGCCATTTTGATGGAAGTACTACTGAAAAATGCCCATGCCAGGTCAGGCTAGTCTGGCTCGAGAGTTTACAAGTATGTGAACATATTCGCCAGCACACCATAGGCACCTATTTCTGTGATGTGATCTTTCTCAATAAAAGAAACCTTTGGACGGAAGTGTTGATCCATGGTGTGCTGGCGAATATGTTCACTTGCTTGATGTTTCCAGGACCCAACTGGTAATCGCTACAGCACCTACAATTTTAAGAGCCATACGTTCCAGGAACGTGTGCGATCGGAATATTGACAAGACAAATTCTGCCAAGAATGTCTACAGAAGAAAACAAGCAACATTTTTGGGTGTTGACAGGTACATAAAATAAAGAGACTGTCACTTTTGGGAAAGGTGACCTGTTTTAACAAGCAAAGCTTTGATGTTCCCTGATAGTGTTGAATCTTGCCCATCCCTTTCTATGTCCTGCACATTCCTATTGTCAAGTGGGACAGATCATCATAACAATTGGCCAGTGGGAGTGTGTGGGGAACACCTGGCTAGCTTCCATCCAGGAGTATCAGCGCTTTATCTGTAAATGTGGGTCAGCATTAGGGTGAAGCAGAAGGTACTGAAAGCTTCTGCAGGTAGTTTTTAAGTGGCAAAATCTTTTAAAACTATGGTCCATGAATTTGAACTGTTACCCAGAGGAAAACAAACCTCTTTAAGAGGGTCCTTGCCAAAGACTAAACGATATATAACATTTTTGCTTGGAAGCAACTCTTGCCTACCACTGGGGTTATGCAGTATTCATGCTAATTTGTGACAAACCACTTTAGAAGTGGAAAGCTGTAGTTGTACTCCACCCCTTATTTCTTCATTGGCATGCAAACAGTAACAGTAGAATAATACTAAACATTCAGACAATGAATCTGATCTCTGTCATCCAAGATGTAAATAAATGTATTTCTTATACACTGCCTTTGACCAAGATCCATATTTTCAGTGCTTAATGAAACTAGCCTTTACATTTCTTTTCTTCCAATACTTTATCTTAAGATAGCACACGGCATAGCACAGAAACCACAGCTGCAGTAATACTGTAGTGAAGCATTGACAATGAAAAGTCAACACATCTTGTCATTGCATACATAAAAAGCAGATAAGTGTGTGAACATGTTAACCGGAATACCGGGTATTAGGGAGTCTCTGCACCCCACGTGACATTTTACACGGTAGACACCAGTATTGTAAAGAAGAAAAAAAATGAGTGACCTAACGGTCGCAAAAAAGAAAGAATAGCATAGAACATAAAGAAGGGTGAGAAGAAAAAAAAAAGGAGGGGGGTGCCAGACATACTGCCAGCACTTCAAAGCTTAGGAACACACTAGCACAGTCTCCAGTGGAGGGATTCAATTCAGAAGCTCCTTGTACTCCTCGGAGTAAACAAATTTGTGCCAAAAAAAAATCATTTTTCAAGAAATTTCTCCCGAAGGCTTTTCTCTGTGGCCATTAGGTCTTCCATCATATTAATTTCAGCTACTTTTTTCAACCACACAGCTATGAAAGGCGGCTGTGTCTGTTTCCAAAAAAGCAGGATACAACTTTTAGCCGCTGTAAGCAGCAGAGGTGAATTTTTGGGTGATGTGATGGATCTCTGTCCAATATGACTGTAGAAGATGGCAAGACCAGAAAATTTTAAGAAGAGTCCCGGAGTCCTCTCCACATCTCCAACAAAGACCTGAGCACTGGGGGAACATCTTTGGGATCTTTAAATTATTTTTACATTATTTTTTAGCTTTCTACTAATCTGTCTGTTATGAGGAAAAATAACAATAATCATAAGCAAGCTTTGCTGCTACGTTGTTTTGGCAGGAAGGAAGAAAGGAACCCAAAGTAAGAAGGCATGCCCAATGTCATGTATTGAAATAGTGTATGGGTAATATAAAACTTGTACAACACATAAAATTATATTTTATTTCCTTTAACTATTCTTTATTTTTAAAGTTCATAGTCTGTAACCATTTTAAAGTATATTGTTTTTCTTCACTATTAGTTTCTATATTGATTCAAACCAAGTTTTTCCATTTTCTGCTACATTTATTCCTGCTATTGCTGAGTAGTACAGTTGTTTCCTTGCCCAGAATCAGGCAGTTCACGCTGTGTCATCATCAATATTTAGTGCAGGGAATAAAAGAAAAATTAAAAATTATTATATCATGCTTCGTTTTTATGGTGAAGACACTACAAAACAATTCTTCATAAAAATGTCAGTGGTTACTGTTTCATCTGTAGCATGTAGGCTGTCCTGTATAATCTTTTAAAGGAATATTTTGCTGAAAAGTTATTAGCATTAAAAACAATATAATTTATCCAGTAACCTCTCATGAGGAGTGGACTAACAATGCACCATATTGAAGGGAAGAATAAAGTAAACCTGTACTTTAATCAAAGAGAAGGCAGCCACATTGACTATTACAACTTCCATTTATTGCTAGAAGCTAATACAGTACTGACAGTAATGAAAGAAAGGCTTACCTAACAGCCTAATTTCGCTTTCATAAAAATAAACCAGTCCTGGATCATCAATAATTACAAAACCCCTGCAGCTTACCATAACACATTTTTATTGGAATCTTGCCCCCACAAAAATGATTTTACCTTACACCTAGGGAAAAGCCCAGTATTTGGTTTGAATGTTAGAGATCAGATCATATCAAACACTAGCTGTTCAGATGTTTGTTTGAAGCTTGAATGTTTACAGCATTTAGCGAGGATGAATGTGACAGCTTCTAGCAGTCAATAGTTGCTAAAAAAGCAACACTGAGGTCATTGTGGCCATATTTGGGAAATTATGGCACCACTATCCCCACCCCTTCCTTTATATAGCTTATGACAGCTCTTAGAAGCTGTCATTCAGCTTTGTAGTGTTGGGATCGGTCATGTGTAGGGGGTGTTAGTTAGGAAACAGAATACCACAGCTGAACTGGGAAAATTCAAACATTGGAAACAATGCAAAATAAAACAACCCCTCTCAACAAAACTTTTAAGACTGTAAGCTCCATGAGCATGGTCCTCCTTTTTTTTTTCTGTATCGAATTGTATATTGTAATTGTACTGTCCCCTTTTTATTGCAAAGCAATTCATAAACTGTGGATGCTATATAAATACTGTATAATAATAATAATAATAATAATAATAATAATAATAGATTTATTACATTCACACACCATTCAAATTCATTATTGATAGAGAAACATGAATCCTCTCTAAAATACCTAAAGATGTCTCACTTCTATAGTGGCAACAGAGCAGGGGTCTACTTGTGAGCACAGTCAAACAATAACAATCTGGGGGGTGTGAGACTTGCGTGCACACGAGATGGCTGCCTAAGCTCTAGACTCCTTACAGCCGAGCGGACAAACACCACTACAGGGCAGGAATTCAGCCCCATCAAACTCCACATAACGCCCCTACACTCTTGCGGCACTCACTGCAATGATGTCCCACAAACGGGCCAGGAGAGAGGCCCGAATAAGCTCACGGCCTTCTTCCCTCAGGCTGGCCGGCATCATGGAAAAGGCCAGGATGGCGGCACTGAACCCGCTGCACAATCGTCCGCGGCATACACAGACCTCCTCTCCCCACAACTCTTTTCCATCATCTCCGGTCTCCCAAAGCTCAACAAAGACGAGGATGCAGATGGATCCTCTTCACCAGGCCACAGACACAGTGATTACAGACCTGCATAATGAACACGCCATTTCCTCACTGCAATCCTCAATAGCTGCATTTCCCACTGGTGCTAGACACTACTATGAAAGATATGCTTATTTGACTACAATCCTCCCCCATGTCCAATCTGTCCTCCCTGATACATACGTTTTCTGCAGATATGCAACATATGAGGGATACAGTGCACTATATGGAAAATAAAACAGAGGAATGCACTGACACAGTGAATGATCTGGTGGATGCATATGCAGAGCATAAAGAGGATTCTATGTGGATCAAAGCAAAGCCGGCGGGACCTAGAGTACCGCTCTAGACGTAATAACATTAAAATACGCGGTATCCCTGAGTCCATTCCACCCGCAGAGCTGTGCAAGTATGCTAGCACTATGTTTTCTGCACTTCTACCAGAATTATCTCCAATAGAGCTCACTATTGACCGTATTCACAGAATACCTAAACCGCTCCACCTAGAACAGTGGTTCTCAACTCCTGTCCTCAGGACCCACTAACAGGCCAGATTTTAAGTATTACCTTGGGGAGATGCAGACTAGAATACTGCAATCACTGAGCAGCAAATTATATCACCTGTGATGAATTTCAGTTATCTTGCAAACCTGGCCTGTTAGTGGGCCCTGAGGACAGGAGTTGAGAACCACTGACCTAGAAGAAGCTAACCCCAGGGATGTGCTCCTGAGGATCCATTTTTATCAGGCCAAAGAACAAATCCTATCAAAAGCAAGAGAAACTCCCACACTCTCAGCACCATATTCAGATATCCAGTTGTTTGCAGATCTCTCACAATTTACACTACAAATGAGAAGGCAACCGAAAACAGTGACAAAAGGTCTTAATAACCACAAGATAACCTACAAGTGGCGCCATCCGGCAACTATACTGGCCACTTACAATGGAGTCCCACATACAATGTCCACAATGGAAGGATGATTGAAACTTCTACACATGTGGGGTATCATCCCAGAACTCCCAAGCAACCCATCCGATTCCAACGGGAAGCCCAACACTTTTTCTTTTGGGAAAAGCCGTGGAAATTTCAAGACCAATCACAAATAATTGATCTTACCCTGCCAACATGGATCAACAGCAATATGTCTGGTCAGGCTTCACGCTCAACCAACCAGTTTTGAACTTTCCCCCAAGTTCGGCAGCACCTCTCAAGAGTTACACGCTGCTGGTGTGTTTATTTGTTGTATTCTGAGCTGTATTCCTTTTTTATTTTTTATTCTTTCTTTATTTCTGTCAAATCCATTTTCAAACTTACCTTTCCAAAACCTTAATCCAGAAGCTAAATGTATAGAGCTCATTCCTAACTTGTTTTATAATCTTCGTAGAATCCTTGACAATCTAATAATTTTGCAGTTTAAGTCTGAACTTCCAAGGACAGACTAGCTCTAGCAACAACAACCGCATTCCTGAGGAACCAACCACCGAACACTTCCAATCGTAAGTCACACCCAACCTTTCTGCATAGCAACACCCACCAACATGCCTTTTAACACACTGTCCCTAAATGCAAAGGGTCTAAACCATCCTGCAAAGCAAACTTTCATGTGGAAAACAGCTTTAGCACTTAAATGTGATATTCTTGGCAACCAAGAGACACATTTTGCTCAAGACGCATCTCCGTGTTGCCAACATAGACAATTCCCACATACGTTTCAAGCCTGCTACTCCAGGAAATAAAGAGGCGTTTTAATAGCCATAAGCTATAAGCTATTGCCTTTCATCTCCAAAAAAGCATTGCAGATCCTGAAGGACGTTACATCATCCTAATCTGTACAATAAACAACGTACAATATACATTAGTCTCCATCTACACCCCGAACCAACGCCAGATGCACTGCCTCAAAAAGACTCTGAACACAGCGAGAAAAGTTCAACAAGTTCAACTGTTGATCTGGGGAGGCTTTAATTTAGATCCCAGATAATGTAATGGACTCGACCACAGGGGCTAAGCGACATACGATTTATTCAACGTGTGGAGGTGTTGTCATGCAAGCGAACGTGACTATACTTGCCTGTCGCCACGCCACAACACCTACTCACGAATAGATCTCTTCTTTTCCGAAAAGTGGTTACTTTAAAATGTATCAGCATCGGACATCCACACTACCACCTGGTCAGACCATGTCCCTATCAGCATTACCATAGCAGCTAAAATCTTCTCAACCTAACTCCTATTTATGGAGAGTTAACAACTACCTTCTCCAAAATGCCTGCTATTCCACCCCCCTCCAACTTCAACTAGAGGAATTTTTCTCAATTAATTCTGAATCAGTATCTGACCCGCTGGTGGTGTGGAATACCCATAAAGCCATCATAAGAGAAGTATTCATCCAAATGGGGGCTAGAGTAAAGAAAAAGAGAATGCAGAGGTTAGATTAAATAACAGCAGACATAGCAGCAACTGACACTGTGAATACTTCCCCTCTACTCCAATCCAAAATCTTCTCACTACAGTATGCCATGAATTGTGCTCTCTACTCTTTGAGTCCTTTGAGAAGATGTATAGCAAGCTTAAAGTGACTACACACACAACAGGGAACAAGGCGGGTCAAGCAATGTCTTTATGTATCAAAGATGATAGAACCAAAACAAAAATACTATTCCTATTCCACCCTCATACTAACGAGAAATTACTTAAACCTAATTCCATCACCAATGCATTCAGTGCATACTATAGAGATCTCTACAATCTTAAAGTGGAGGTCCACCCTAAAATTAAACTTCATTCTAATAGCTTCCAAGTAATCTAAAATAAAAAAAATTCAAAAAATAAATAAATGTTTCTTGCCTGCAAATTGTGGTTACTAGGCAGATTTGCTGATCTGCCTATTTCCCGGACCGCGGTGAGTCTTCTTCCCTTCTTAAGCCGCCTGGCCTCCTGGGAAATGAGTGTCATTATTTCCCAGGAGTCTGTGTGCTTTACTCTGCTGAAAAATTATGTTATTTCCATACAGGAAATGACGCGTTTAAGGGGTCTGGATTCTGTTATCTGTGTTGTTATAACAATGGGGTGGGACGTTCCTCCCTTGGCGCCCGTTGTCATGACAACAAAACAAACTAACAGCGATACGAGCACCGTTCTACTGCACATGCGCGAGATCGAGAGGTGCATGTCGGTTACCCAGCATGCACCTCTCTCTGAATAACCAGGAAGACACAAGAACTGGGCTTCACATGCCCACAGCTATGATGGAAACGTCCACAAGATCGCCAAGAGGATATCCAGGTAAGTGTTTCCACTGATATATGTACCAATGGTGATTTTTGAATATGTTTTAAGCAATATTCACTGTAGCTATTTTTATATTGAAAAAAATAATAATTATGGCTGGAACCCTGCTTTAAAGAAGATATAAGTACCCATCAACCATCTCAGAAGGAAATTTTAGCCCTTCTAGAGCAAACTAATCTCCCCTTTATATCGCCACAACAACTTTCAGATCTACCCCTGAAATACTACAAGCAATCAACAACCTTCCAAATTCTAAATCACCAGGGCCGGATGGCTTCACTGGAGAATACTATAAAAAATGTCAACATATCCTAGCTCTTATACTATGTAAGATCTTTAATTCAGCTGCCGCCTACTCAACATTTCCCTCTGAAATGTTAATCGCATTAGTTGTGACGCTTCCAAAACCGGGAAAAGAACCCACCTCACCGAAAAATTTCCAACCTATATTCTTACTTAACATAGAATTAAAAATGTATGCAAAGCTTATAGCAAATAGATTAGTCAACATATTACCATCCCTTATTCACACAGATCAATTGGGATTTACGAAAAAGGGCGACAGGCATCAGACGCCACCAGAAGAGTAATAAATGCTATCCACCACGTAGAAAAATCAGACACTCCATCTATATTCCTATCTTTATACACAGAAAAAGCATTTGATAGGGTAAATTGGAACTACAGTACCTCTCCTTAACACTGTCCAAATTTGGAATCCAAGGACACATCTACAAAGCCATAATGGCCTTGTACTCTGTCCCATCGGCCCAAGTGTATACAGCAGACTCCCTCTCATTGCCATTACAGATCACGAATGGAACGAGACAATGTTGCCCTCTTTCCCCTCTAATCATTAATCTCATAACGGAACCTCTATCTGAAAGCATCAGATCTAACACAAAAATCTCACGGATACCCATTGCAGATCAAGAACATAAAATCAGCTTATTCGCTGACAACATTTTACTTATGGTCACAAACCCAGTTACTTATCTACCGAAGATTCAGAAGACGCTGGCCAGGTTTAGCAAAGTCTTGTACTACAAAGTGAACAAAACCAAATCATATATCTTGAATATAGGGGTGGATACTACTACTAGCGAAAGCCTAATGCCTTGTACACACGATAGGAATTTCCGATGAAAAAACTCCAACGGAGTCCGACAGCGTTTTTTTATCGGAAATTCCGACCGTGTGTGGGCCCCATCGGAGAAATTTCCGATGAATTCTATCTGAATTTAAATATAGAACCTGTTCTATTTTTTTCCGATAAAATTCCGTCGGAATTCCGATGTGAGTTTGGTCGGAAAAAGGTCAGATCGTGTATACGGGGCATTAGACAACAATTTCCTTATGTCTGGGAAGAAAACAGTATAACCTACCTAGGAGTACAATTAACTAACTCAACTAAATCATTGTTTGACCACAACTATTTACCACTCAGTACCAAACTCCAAGAAAATCTCACTAGGCTGGCGCCATTTGCTTTTTCATAGGTGCGGCGACTGGTGGCTTTAACAATGTTCCATCTTCCACAAATCCCTTATCTATTCAGTATCTCCCAATACCGATTCCAGCTAGCTACTTTAAATCACTTCAAAATATATATGGCAAGGTAAAAAAAACAGATGCGCCCATGCAAAACTATTTAAACAACGCCAGGCAGGGGGAACTGGTTACGTATTTTTCAGGATTATTACTTGGTCTGCTTACACAGACAAAAGAATGTATAAGTTTGTTGTATCCGCGCTATGGAGAAGTGTATTTGGCTGCTGCCTCCCCTGTAAGTCCCTGAACCCAGGGATAGTGTGATTGGAGTCATCACACATGCTAACACGTCACTTCCGGTCACTGGGAGCAGAGTAGTGGAAAGCACGCTGAACCGCTGCTCGCCATACACCATGGACATTGTGTGTAACCTAGCCTTAGGGCTTGTTTTAGATTTTTTTTCTTTGTTTTTAGTTGCTTCTGGCATTATAAGTGCCAACTTTAAGGGGGCTTGGCCTGCGGAGACATGAAGATGGACGCTTAATCTATCTGCTCTGACCACCACAGATCAATACAAGCCTGTAAGGAGGTTCACCAACCCTCAGAACTCACACTGAATATGGGGACTGCTTCCCGGTCATCGTCCACCTCCCGGTCCCGCTCTCCTAGAGAACATACCACCGGACTTAGCCAGAACATCCCTGAAATGTTCCGGGCCCCTCGAGGGACTGCGGCATCTTCCCGCCATGGACGCTCACAAACCATTGCATTGACTGACTCCCCACCGCCGCTACCACCGGCCACAAACCAGGAACTACCTGTGATAGAGCTCTTACCTCAACCTCAAATTAATCGACAGGATCTGCGGTCGGTAGCCGCAGACATCAAGGACACCCTGTCAGCTGCCATCGCTGACCTGAGGCTGGAGATACGCTCGCTGAATGACAGGGTCCAATCTGTGGAGAAGACAACCAGCCGCCATGATGTTACCATCGGCAAAGTCACCTCACGCATTGACAGTCATACCAAGCAGATGAGAGATATGCACCGACATCTTGAAGACCTCGAGAACCGAAACAGACGCCACAACGTTCGAATCCGGAATGTCCCCGAATCGATCAAGGGTGACCAGCTTACCCCCGCAATAGTGAGCATCTTTAATGATTTACTAGGCCGGCCTCCTCAAACAGCAATAAAAATTGACAGGCTACACCGTGCCTTGAGGCCAAAAGGCAGAGAAACTGACCCCCCGAGGGATGTTATATGCCACATTGTTGATTTCACACTTAAGGAGGACATTATGAGAAGCGCGAGGAACAGGCCCCAAATTCTTTACGAGGGACGCACCGTACAAATTTTCCAAGATCTATCCGCAGACACACTCCAGCACCGCCGGGACCTGAAGCCCCTCTTAGATGTCCTCCGCACCAGGAACATTCCTTACAAGTGGAAGTTCCCGTTTTGCCTTTCTGCCTCCACACAGGGCCGCACGGCTCTGCTAAAGGTACCTGAAGACCTGCCGCACTTTTGTGAAATTCTGGGCATACAAGTGGCAGTCCCTGACTGGTACGCTGACTTCCAACCTCTCCTACCGAAGAAAGATGGGCTGCAATCCGAGCCCATGGAGTCCCAGGACAGCGGTGGCAGACGGAGACGCTCTCCTACACCTATTGGTCGCCATCATCCCTCCCGTTACTCACGACGGGACACAAGCCCCTTCAACTACCCTAGGGCTAGAAGAACCCGACGGGATTACTGACTCCAGCCAGTCGGCCTCCTCCGGACAGACTGTAGCCCGTTTTGGCCTTGTTCTGGCCTCTAGTTCTTGTTGCTCAGTTTGTCTATTTTTTTTTTTTTTTTTTTTGGCAATTTACTTTTCATGGCAGTGCGGAAGACTGGACTAATATACACTGTTACCTAGTAACTGTTTTTTTTTTTTCCTTTCTTTTTTGTGATAACTTCACCCGCCGGACATCCACGGGCGCTTCGGGGCCCGCACAAGCCTGGTTCAAACTACATTTCCCACTAGGCTTCGTGGCCTGATTCCGATGCCGCGACAGCATGCTGACGTCACCTGAGCCGCCTCCCCCCCCTGTGACTCGCGGCATCACACTTCTCCGATCTTGACCCGTGCCTGACCTCCTGCCTGACCTCACGCTCACCCCAAGATCGACTTCCACGTATACTTCCATCTACTAAGTGGACCTTCTCTGCCTCCTCAATTTGTACCTTCCTCGGCGGCCCGGCTATTGTCGCTGTCTTCGCCTGTAGGCTCCCTCACTTACAACATAGTCGGCACCGGGGGTCTACTGCCAAGCAAGTATACAATATGGGTGCTATGCTTACGCGCACCAGACTTTTTATAATATTGTACTATTGCACCACAAGTATCCCCCCAGGCTACACATGCTTATTATTGTCTGTTTACTCAGTTTTTAGGTTCTGACCCAGCATGTTTACACATTCTGTTATAACTCAAAACACGTCAGTTTTCACTCAGTGGCTCCCCCTGTTCTCAGCTCAGGGCTATGTTCAGTCCCTCCCCGCAGCTCTGTCTTCCTCAAGTAGGAGGCGCTCGTGCAGGGATCATGCGTATCCCCCCCCTTTTTTTTTGTTTTTTGTTTTTTGTCTGAGGCTCTGTGCTGATCACAGGCGCTCTACTGGCCTGGCCGCAGGTTGATCACTTAGATAATGCTGGCTTCCCCCATCCCGGTTAGTTTACAGCCAGGTATTTACTGTTGCCTTTACGTTCCAATATACTGACTTGCCGTCAAGCAGTCCCCTTTTCCATATAAACACGATGTTACCTCCTAATCTTCCTCCTGACCATCCGTGGTGGCAGCTACTTGTCTGTTGTAAAGTACACCTTCCCAACTCCGCATCGTCAACCCCCACACTGTTGAGGTTCAGAGTAATGTCTCTCTCTTAGAGTGACACGCTCAGTTCTGATACCGCAACTTACCGATTATAGACTCTCCTGAGACTGTTTGGCTAGTTACCGACAGCCTCATCGGTTTTACCCCAGTGATACTCCTCCCCAAATCCGCTGATCTTTCGGGTTCTTTATTCCTCCCTCCTCTCCCACCCCATCTTCCTACTCACCGTCATGACGCACGACTGCACCCCCCGAATCACAGCTCCAGGTCCACAGCCCCACCCTTTCAAATTCAAACTCTACTCAGTCAATATACGAGGACTTAACACTCCTGAAAAACGATCACAGCTACTGCTCTCTCTACACCGATCCAGAGCACACATTGCCCTTGTACAGGAAACACACTTTAAATCAACCAACATCCCCAAACTGACCGATCACCACTTCCCCACTGTATTCCACGCTTCCAACACTGAATCCAAGTCTAAGGGTGTTTCTATCCTCATTTCAAAGACCTGCCCCCTCCAAGTATCTGAGGTCCAGAGGGACCCACAGGGAAGGTTCCTCTTCATTAAAGGGACCTTACATCACCGACCCATCACGATTGCTAATATATATGCCCCAAACACCCAACAAGTTGCTTTCTTTAGAAACACGTTTGCCCAACTAACCTGCTTTCAATCAGGCACCCTACTCGTGGGAGGCGACTTTAATGTGGCATTGACACCTGCCTTGGACGTGTCCAACGGATCGTCCTCCCTTACATACAAAGCCCTCCGGGCAATTAAACTTCAACTCAACAATCTCTTGCTTCATGACTCCTGGCGTACTCTTAACCCCTCCGTGAAGGACTTCACTTACTTTTCTTCCCCACATAATAAGTACACCAGATTAGACTACCTATTTCTCTCCCAAAATGACCTTACATATCTGTCCACAGCAGTGATTGAACCCATGATACTCTCAGATCACAACCCGATATCTATGACTCTCTCCCTCCCACCGACGATTACACGATCGAATATCTGGAGGCTCGACAACTCCCTTCTCACTGATCCCGATGACATTCTAACTACTTCACTCTGCCTCTCCAATTACTTCGCTGACAATGCCGCAGAAGACATGCCCCCCCCCCCCACGCTCTGGGCTGCACATAAGTGTGTTCTCCGTGGACACTTCCTCTCTCTCGCAGCTAAACGATCCCGACTTAAAAAGGCTCAAATTGCTACACTGACAGCTCACATACGCAAACTGGAACAGACGCACAAAGCGTCTCTAGCCACAAACACTCTAATGGAACTAACGCACGCCAGAGAGGAACTCCTTAGAGAACTCAACTATGTCCTGAAACGTAAGTTTGCGATGTCCCAAAAACTTTTCTACGAATTTGGTAATAAATCCGGTAAACTCCTAGCTAGGGCTCTCCAAGCCAAAAAGGCAACACACACCATCCATAACATAACAACCCCCTCCGGGATATCCCTTGTTAAACCTCAAGACATCTCCGACCAATTTGTCAACTACTTTACTGACCTGTACAACCTCCCCCCGACCGTACCTCTGGCACTCCCCAGGACAGACGCTTAGCAATATCTGAGTTTCTGGCACAATACAGCCCTACCCCCCACTCATCGGACGAATCTGCTATCTTAGATCTTCCACTTACTAAGGATGAAATACTGACTGCCTTAAAGCAAATGAAACCATCCAAAAGCCCCGGCCCTGATGGCTACTACAAATCTTTCCCGGACACTTTGCTGCCTCATCTTGTTAAAGCTTTTAACACTCTGTCACCTCACTCCACTACCAGTAAGGAGTTTCTCGAAGCGCACATCACACTCATCCCCAAACCGGGCAAGGACCCTACCCTGGTATCAAACTACCGCCCAATCTCTTTACTTAACGTTGATCTGAAACTATACGCCAAATCCTTAGCAAACCGCATTCTCCCCCTACTCACCAAATTGATTTCCCTAGACCAAGTTGTTTTTGTCCCGGGTAGGGAGGCCAGGGACAACACCACCAAAGCCCTTGACATCCATCACTGGCTGTCCAAGTCATCGACCCAGGGGTTCTTCCTATCTCTGGATGCCGAGAAGGCGTTCGACAGGGTGGCCTGGGACTACATGGAGGCGACACTTCGGATGATGGGCTTCCCTCCACGCTTTATTCAATTGGTAATGGCTCTTTACGCTGACCCATCTGCTAAAATTCGAATCAATGGCCGCCTGTCGGACGCCTTCTCCATCTCTAATGGTACCCGTCAGGGATGTCCACTATCCCCCATAATTTTCATCCTTACCTTGGAGCCCTTGCTCCGCAAATTAAGAGACAACCCAAATGTCAAGGGCATTGATATCCGAGACACCAATTACAAAATTGCCGCTTACGCGGACGATATCCTCCTTTTTCTGCGAGACCCTATCATCACGATCCCGAACCTTCTTGCAGATTTCTCCCTTTTCAAATCATTGTCCAATTTACAAATTAATTTTACTAAATCAAAAGCCTTGAATGTCACCCTACCTCCGGCCTTGGTCTCGCAATGTAAACTCAACTTCCCCTTCCGGTGGGAATCTACAGCACTTACGTATTTAGGCATCAAAATCCCCATGAATTTATCTGCCCTTTATGCCCAAAATTTCCTCCCCGCCCTCCAGGCAATTCAAGGAGATCTGCACAATTGGCACTTCGGCACCTTTTCCTGGTTGGGCAGAATTGCCATATTGAAAATGAATGTCCTGCCCAGACTCCTATACCTTCTCCAAGCCATCCCGATTAAGCTCCCCCCCTCGTTCTTTACTTCTTACAAATGAATGTGCAGAACATTTATCTGGGCATCCAAATCCCCCAGATTAAGCTGGGACAGATTAACACTCCCCAAATTATCGGGGGGTCTCGGTCTCCCCGATATACAAAAATATCACTGGGCATGCCACCTAAATAGGATTGTAGATTGGCATGTCCACACCCACACAAAGGCTTGGGTAGCATTGGAAAATGCATCCACAACTATCCCACTATCACATCTTCCTTGGATCAAGCCTGCATCTTTCCCCACTGATAGCTCTAAACACCCCCTCATTGGAGCCTCTTTGTCCTGCCTCACTAAATCCTGCAGTCACTTAACAGTCACTCCTGCCCCTGGACCGATGACTCCACTGAATCACAATCCCGACTTCTCCCCAGGTTTGGCCTCCCGTGACACCACTACCGTGCCCGTCGCTACCCCACACAGAGCGCATGCATTCTTCCGCAATGGCAACCTCCTGTCCTGCTCGGAGTTGTCTGAAATACTCCCAGAAAGCCGCATAACCTTCTTCAAATACCTGCAGATCAAACACTATTTTAATTCCGCTAAAACACCCACCACTTGGACGAGACCCCTCACACCTCTTGAAAATCTCTGCAACAACGGCGAACCCCAACGCCACCTTATCTCGACCTTGTATGCCCTCCTCTTCTCCACACACACTTCCGACACCGATAAACTAACCCGGCAATGAGAATCAGACCTGTCATTACAACTCTCTGCGACCGATTGGGAACGCATATTCACGCACATGCATAAAGGATCTCTTATAGTAACCACTCAGGAAAATAGATACAAAATCTACTCCAAGTGGTATAGGACCCCTGACAAACTCCACAAGTGCTACCCTCACCTCCCGCCGACTTGTTGGAGATGTAACGCAAGCACTGGCTCACTACTCCACATATGGTGGGAATGCCCCATCATCCAACCCTTCTGGACCGAAGTCCACCGCCTCATCGCTCAGATCACCACATTCACCGCCAAATTCACCCCCGCCCAATTCCTACTTCATCACTCTTCCATGCCCCTCTCTAACTACAAAAACTCTCTTACCATACACCTCATAAACGCAGCCAATTCATGCATTCCAATCCACTGGAGGAGCACCAACCCCCCTACGATTGCGGAGTGGCATCGCAGGGTAGATAGAATAGCAGAAATGGAACAACTCATATTTCAAGCTCGAGACGCACCTACCAAATACACTGACACATGGGCCTGTTGGATACAATACCGGGGAACCACCACATGTCCACCCCCACTTTCACCGGACGGATCCCCCTCCTAGTGGCACTGCCCCTTAGACTTTACCACCCCCCCCTGTAGCTCCTCCTTACCCTTTCGTGCACATGTTCACACATCCATTTGTTTTTAAGTAGGTCTATTCCCTAATCCATAGCCATTATCTGACCTACACCCGATCGAGTACACGACAACCTTTGTTTAATCACTGAGACCCCCTCCCCCTTACTTGAACGATAATAGTTTCCTTATTAGTTGCACCCTGGATACCTTACCAAACCCCTTAGACTCACCATGTGTCCTAACTTTAACGTGGCCCCCGTCCACTCACAGCCAGATCCCGTTAGGGGGTGAGAGGACTGGGGGCTGGCCATCAATGGTAATCGCTGCGCATTCTTAGGGATAGTACCACGGAGACGCTCCCCCCTCTAGTTAAGGCACTCCTTCAACCCCGTCCCATGCCCTATACACATTCCATATATCTCTAGACAGCAGTTGGGCACAGACGACTACATTGTTATCTTCATAGCTGAAGTCATGACTGAACCTATATTGCATTTATTTGTTACTCAAGAATTACTGAAGATTACCTACCATCTGCTATGTTGTTTTTTCCCATCTCTGTTTCCGACACAAGTCATAGTTATTGTTTACAATCTTCTGTAATCCTGTAAAATCCAATAAACATTATTGAAAAAAAAATAAGTGCCAACTTTAATGCGATTGGATCGCTTTTTAAAATGCAACTTTTTTAATAAATCTAAATATTTGGTTTGTGAGGATATCAAACACCAGAAAACAGCACGCTGACATCGGGAGGTGGATTCATCGAACCTGGGCGGTGATTCAGAACACTCAGTGATTGAACGGAGCTGCAGTAGTCGGATAGAGAGAGGAAAAGACACTCACCTTTCGCTTATTACCCCTGCAGGGGTGACTGGATCTGGTGACTGGGGAGCCAAAAGGGGAGCACAGAAGTCACCCTGATTTGTAATAAGTGCATACCAGCTACCAGAGACATTCACTAAAGTCACTTTATTCATCTGATTTTGGTTTCTTGAAGAATATAGAGGAACAGCCTTCATAAAGTTTATAGACCTAACCTGTCACTTTTTAACCTCAAGTTTAAAGACTGCGGTTTAGCAACAGTGACACACTTTGTGTGACAGGGGACAGATTGGAATTGATTTCTTCCCTGAAAGGTTCTGGTTCTGTTTGGTTCTGTTGGACCTTCTTGGCTCGAGCTGGACTCAGAATCTGTGGAAGTCTCTCTGACCGGTCGAATATTCAAGACACCAATAAACACTGAATGGGTATACTGGAATATGTGTTTTAATGGTTACATGTCCTTTTTATACACAGCGAGAAAAGTTGCCTCCCTCCTATGGGCCTATCAGCAATAAGCAAAAACCTCATGATTTAGACAAAAATAAATTCTAACAGGTTTTTTGACTTCTGCAAAAGCGGTCAGTTAACATACGTCAATTTTGGTCAAACTAGACATGTTCTGACATTTGAAACAGGAAGATAAGAAACGCCAGATGTCAGTGTGGTCAATCTGTCAGTTAAAAAGCAGAAGTGAGATAAACTTTTTCCCGGAAAAGGCCTAACCACAAAGTCACATTTCATGCTTGTCAGTTACACAGAAGAAAGATTAGCCTGACCACACATCTTGTTCACACTCATGTCAGAGAAACATTATTGTAAAATATATATATATTTGAGGAGAACTCTAACCATGAATATTGGTTCATGATCTTCTTATACCTTACAACCCCTCCTTATGATCATGGCTTCAAGAATTGAAGCCCATCGATCATTGGATTATTAAGGACGACAGGTGGTGTGCCGTTTAGGAGAGGGGTGAAGTTTAGAGGTACTGCCATTAGGGGGATCCTAGCAGTGCTAGGATGGAGTTTACTACATATCCAACATTTTTCATATTCTGATTTTTGAACATAAGCACACTTAATACTTCTTTTTGGTCTGTTAGAATTATCTGACGAACAGTGTCCTATGATTATGAGCATTAAAATAAACAATGTAATCATTAAGGAAAAAATAAAAAGTTTTGCCGAAGTGACCCCTCATTTTTGACCATTAGTGTCTATGGGTATGGAACTCTGAGTTTCTTGTTTTTTATGGTCCACTAGGGAGTATTTTCTGGATCCTTTTCTGGTATACTCTCCAGAACAGAGGTCTTTGTCTTCTCCTTCACCTTCTTCCAGTTTCCCTTCGGAAATGTCTTTAGTCTGGATGCATGGATCCATTGTGGTCCTTGATCTGTAAGAACGGCTGTTCTGGCAACCTTCAGAATTTCAAATGGTCCTTGGAAGATAGGGCCTGGTTGTTTCCGGACAGCAAGTTGTTTTATCAATACTTTGTCTCCTGGGATATACGGATGTGTAGGCTCTGTGGAGAGAGGAGGGAAAGTGACAGCAACCTTGTCCTCTGTTTCACTAAGGCTACTTACCAGATGTTTCATGTACTCTTCCTGTAAAGAATAAAGATTAACCTCCTCTCCATCAGGTTTCCTCTGTGCTGGCCTACCCATAAGTATCTCAAAAGGAGATATTCCTGTTCTGTGGGGGTAGTCCTGATTTGATATAAGACTGCTGGCAAGTAATCTAACCACTTTTTCATTGTGCCACCTGTTGCTTTTTCTGTTTATGCTTTCCTCTACTCCTGAGCTCTGTCACTAAGGGCTCTTTCACACGGAGGTCCGTTCAGGTCCGCCTGTCAGTTTTTTAGGCGGACCTGAAACGGATCCTCCATGTAGCCCTATGGAAGCACGGATGTCAGCGTAGACATGTCCGCTGACATCCGCTCCGCCAAAGTGTGACGGAGGAAAACCCTATTTTTCCTTCCGTCGGCGGAGCGGATCGGATGACAACGGACTCTACGGTCCGTCGTCATCCGATTCCCCATAGGGGAGAGCGGCGCTCTGACAGGGCGGTCCCTGCACAGTGTGCGGGGACCGCCAGTCATCCGTCGGCTCAGCGGGGATCAACGGAGCGATCCCCGCTGAGCAAGCGGAGCTTCACGGGGCGGATCTGCCCCGTGTGAAAGGACCCTAAGGCCGAGGTAAATGCTGGACCTTGATCTGACCATATAGTGGCCGGAAGGCCAAACCTACAGATCCACTAGTACTCTAGCTGTCTCTCCTGTGGTAGGGATTGCTTCTACCCATCCTGTAAATCTGTTAACTATAACCAAAAGATATTCTAAATTGCCCTTCTGTGTGGGGACTTGTGTGTAATCTAGGGATTCTATCATGTGGTGCACCCCTTTTATTCCCTATTATTCCCTCCTTGGTTGACCAAAGTCCAGTGGGATCTTTTGTCAACCCGTGTACCCATATCTGCTGTTAGTGTAAATGTTTACATCTTTTCCTTCAAAAATCTGACAAACCATAGTTAGCAATGAGTTCTGCAATCTGGACTGAACTAGCATTCAGAGATTTGGCTTCAATCATTACATCTGGCCATTGAACAATGGCATAACCAGTTTGATAAGTTTTGTCATCAGGTCGGGAGCAGCTGCCATCTACATAAACATTTTCCGCATTTGGATACAGAACATCTGTGAGGTCTGGTCTAGGGAGGGTAGTTTCTGCAAGTACCTCAGTGCAATCGTGTTCCTGAGTGTAATAACCTAATGGGCTTTGAGGTTTCTGAACATGATTTTATGGTTAGATTATGTGTTTTTAGCAAGATAATCTCATAGCCGCTGCACCTTTGCATTGTCATGTGTTGTGTGTTCATGTTTGTCATGAGGTGTGTAGTATACAGTGTGAGGTCATGTCCCAGAACCACCTTTGAAGCCTCTTGTACGGCCATTGCACAGGCTGCTACGGCCTGTAAGCAACGTGGCATACCTTGAACTTGATCTGGAAGTTTCTTTGAGATGTATGATACGGGTCTCAGAGAATTCCCATGTGATTGTGCTAGGACCGCTGCAACCGTAGGTCCAGATACCACACAGTACAATGAAAAAGGCCCTGCGCACTCTATAAGTCCCAATGCAGGGGCTTGCCTTAGAGAGCTGATTAATGCTGTGAAAGCCTTAACCCTCTCTGTTGTTCAATCAATAAACTTTGGGGCATCCTGCAGGGTAGCAGACCTTAGGATAGAATCATAATAAGAGCAATCAGGTATCCACTGCCTGCAGTATATTATGGACCCTAGGAAAGAGAGAAGCGCTGACTTGTCTCTTGGTGGACTCCAGGAGGACAGTGCCTTGACTCGAGCTGGTGACACCAAACGTTCGGTTCAGATTATACACCCCAAGTACTCAACCTGCGACCTGCAACACTGGATCTCTTTGCGAGACACCAAGTGACCTTTTGAGGCGAGGTGAGTTAGTAGGTGCTCTGAGTCCTCCGCACAGCTGACCTCATTTTCATTACACAGCAATAGGACATCCACATACTGAAGCAACACTAAGCCTTCTTTTGGTACCCAATCACTCAAAGATCGATTCAAGACCATGGAGCACGCTGCAGGACTGTTCGCAAAGCCTTGCGGGAGCCTGGCCCAGGTTTAAAGTAATTTTGGTCTTCCTCTGCAACAGGTATGGAAGAGAACGCGATACTTAAATCAATGACCATGTAGATCTTGGACGTTGCCGGTATCTCACAAAATATTGTAGCAATATCCGCAACAAAAGGTGGAAGGGGGACAATAGCTTTGTTCAGGGCCCTTTGGTCCTGTGCAAAGCGCCATTCACCACTGGCTTTGACTGGGTGAATGGGGGTGTTCCAGGGACTGATTGTATGTTTCAGTATTCCTTCTGCTAAATATTGCTTTATTTGTGGTGCTATGCCTGCAATTTTTCCTTCTGACAGGGGATATTGTTTTTGGTAATGTACTACTGCTCCTTCCCCAATGATGGGCTTGTATGGTGTACAATGTATGCAGTGCCCATATAGGGTGTGCTTTAAGGTGTGCCGGTAGTAACATAAAGTACCCTCTAAAATCCTGTCTTTTTTGGGTTAGACAAATCACAGATTTCTGATGTAGCTAGCAGGCCCCCATCTTTTGTAAATTTGATGTGAATGTTTAAACTTGACATTAAGTCTCTTCCCAGAGGAAGTGGTCAGTCAGAATGGCAAAACTCATTTAAAAAGATGTTGGTCATGAACTGTACCAACGGGCAATCTGCCTCTTCCCATATTACCCCTGTGGTTAGCTGCCCTACTTGTTCCTCTCCTAAGGGGGCATTCTGACTTCCAATGTCCCATGTCCCTGAATGTGAAACAACCCTGCTGGTTATCCTGGGGATATGCTTGCTATTGTGCTTGTTGGGATTGTTGGGGAACTGGTTTTGTATAAGGGACAACCATTTGTGCAACAGCTAACTGCGGGCTTTCTATCTGTTCGGGGTTAAATGAGGGAAATACCCCTCCTTTTGTAGTGAATAAGCCCGAGGATGCACGCTTTTTTTAATGTCTTTGAGAAAGGCATCAGGTTTTAATGTTGACCAATTGGGGGTAATTAATTTAAGTAACTGTGTTGTTTTGGGATCTCCCCCGGACATGACTGTGCTCACATACAGTTCAGGGTTCTCCATTCCTGTATCTTTGTATAACTGGTGTACCCGTTTACAAAATGAATAAAAGTTTTCTCCCGGTCCCTGCTTTGCAGTGCACATTATCTGCAAAGCGCTCTCTCCTTTGTAACTTTACTGCCAAACAGCTGTCACAAAATGATTCCCATCCCTTTGCATTTTTAAAGGGGTTATTATCAGCAAATAATGTCTTAACTTCTACATCGCAGATGGGATCTGGATCCACTGTCTGTATTATTATTGCACAGTCATCGGCATTCATGCCAGTGCCTGCGCAATGTCTCTGTAAGAACAGAGCTGCCTCTCTGGGGTGTTTGCTTGGCTTTGGGCAAAGATCTTTAATATCCCTTAACGTCCCGAGGGGGAGTGGGATATGGACCGGGGTTTCTCCCATGTGAATAACTGGGAATTTGAGGGCTTCTATCCCCGAGGTCAAGCCACCCACTGCCTCATCATCCTTATCCTCCTCAGCTTTCCTTCTATCACTTTTTTCTTCATCTTCCTCTTTTTTTAATACACTGTTCTTCCTCCTTTACTAATTGACTTAAACGTTCCTGTATCTGTCTTCTATCTTCCCCCTCCCGTAACCAATTAGTTCCCTTTTGTTTAGCTATGGTTAATACTCCTGCTATAACATTTGGATCTAACGAGGGGTATATTTTCTTTGGGACAAGGGATTCATCTTTTACCATAGCATATGGAGGGGGTTTTTCTTGATAAAATTTAGGGGAAGCTGATGGATTTCCTATTGCGTCTTCTAATTGCTCTTTCTTTTCCATTTTTACACTTGTATATTTCTTTCTATATTCCTTCATACCCTTTGCCCAAATCTTACAACATTTAGTCATGTAATCTTTGTCAAGGTCTTTTATGGGATAATTATACTGTTTATGTTGGCCACATATTCTGGTCACTTCCTCCCACTCTTCCTCAGAACATGATCCGTATTCCCCCAAACATGGCACTTCTAACTGATGTGCTCTTTTTAAAACTAGTGACCAAAAAGGATCAGTATAATTTGCCCCATAATTGACTTTAATGTAATCAATCGGAGAGGGTTGGTGCTGCTTACCTTCAGCTTCCTTTCCTGCTTGATTACCCATTATAGCAAATGTGACAGCAGGAAGGTAAAGTCACCTGGTTGCATCCAGGGGGGTAGATATATTTCGCCCAGATTCAGGCTTTACGCCGACTTATACAACTAGGTGGAGAGTTGTATAAGGCTAGTGGGCTCATGGATGACTCATACCTCTAGGGAGAGGGCTGGGCGTCGTGCAGACAGGGAGTTGATGAGACCAGCTGAAGCTTGTCAGCTCATTTAGGCCTCTATAAGAACTCCCAGCTTCATTAGATGTTAGCTCATGCCTGGAACCAGACCTGTGTGGACTGTCTAGGGAGAGTGAACCCCTGTGCGGTGAGACAAAGCCTGTGTGGCTATTTGCTTGGACATTTAAACCAGGGACTTAGGGACTAGGACAGCACTAGGCTGATCCCAGTTGTTAGTTAGGAAACCTGTATGTTTAGTCAGAGGTCAACTTGACCAGGATTTATTTTGGTTATGTTTCTTTTGCTTTGCTGTGTTTTGTCACTGTAAATAGAAAATAAACCGCACCTTTTTGATTTTGAAAACCACAACCTCCGTTTGCTGGGCCTGTTTTGTGTGGGGAGCCCATCCCGGGGGTCACACACACCCGCTGCCGAGCTAACCCCCTCACAGTTGGTGGAGAACCAGTGGCAGTTTTTTTTTAAGCCAGCATGGAGGAGATACTGAAACAGCTGGCTCTAGCAAATGCCAATCAACAGCAGACAAATGCAGGTTTGCAAAGGAGCCTTGCAGCCCAGCAGCAAGCTCATCAACAGAGCCTTGCAGCCCAGCAGCAAGCTCACCAACAGAGTCTGGAAGCTCAGCAACAAGCCCAGCAGCAATCTGAGGCCCGCTTCATAGACCTGTTACAGAAGCAAGAGCAGAGACTACAACAAATGGAAGCAGTAATGCAGCAACGTCCGCAGACCAGTGAGGAAAGCCGTCCCACTAATACCGCGTCCTTTGGGGTGAGTCGTTTATTGACAAAAATGACTGGAGAGGATGATCCAGAGGTATTTTTGACCACATTTGAAAGGACCGCTGAAAGAGAAAAGTGGCCTGAGGAGCAGTGGGCTGGACTGGTGGCTCCTCTGTTAACTGGTGAATCGCAGAAAGCTTACTATGACCTAGAGCCTAACCAAGCAAAAGACTATGTGATGCTAAAAGCTGAAATTTTGGCAAGGCTGGGTGTCACCCAGGCTGTCCGGGCTCAGCGTGTGCATAACTGGACTTTCCAGCTTGGAAAACCCCCCAGGTCTCAAATGTATGATCTCATTCACCTGAGCAGAAAGTGGCTACAGCCAGAGACTTTGTCCGCACCAAAGATTGTGGAACGTGTTGTAATGGATCGGTTTTTGAGAGCTCTTCCTACTGCCATCCAAAAGTGGGTAAGCCATGGAGACCCAGAGACGGCCGATGGTCTTGTGGATCGTGTGGAGAAATACTTGGCTACAGAGAACCTGACGGCCTCTTCCAGAGACACTCGGACTTTCCACCCTAAGACCAGACCATCCCCAGGGGCGGATAAGAGGATTCCAAGGGGTGAGGGTGGAGAGAGTGAGAGGGTGGGAGCTCTACCCCAAGTTTGGCGAGAACAGCCTGGGAAATCAGCGGCTCAAGAGGCGGCAAGAAGGATCGTTTGCTACCGCTGCCGGCAAGCGGGACATATTGCAGCCAATTGCCCGGTTGTGGAGGAACCCATGCAGTGTGACTTTCTGACGAGCAGATGTCAGTCGCTGTGTGCGACAGTCGCATGCACTGCCATTCGAGGAACTGAGAAACATTTATGCAAAATGTGTGTTAATGGTAGAAATGTTGTGGTATTGCTGGATTCAGGTAGCCTTGTGACCCTGATAAAGGCTGAGTTAGTTAAAACAGAGGTCTCTGGGAATAGCAAGGTAGCTGTTATTTGTGTGCATGGGGACACCCGAGAGTATCCAGTGACTACAGTGTGTTTCGAGACCCCCAAAGTTACCCTCTCTCATCCAGTGGGCTTAGTATCTCAGTTACCGCATGACGCCATTGTGGGAAGGGATTTTCCGAAGTTCTGGGAACTGTGGGATGATCCTGAGCCCCTCACTGGTGCCCCTATGTACCAGGAATGTGATAGCCAGAACTCCCCTGAGAGTGGTGAGGACTCTCCGGAATTTCCCTTATCAGTATTGGCAGGGGAGACTCAAGAAACTGGAGAGGAGCCCACCTCCTCAGACAAAAACCTACCGTCTGTGGAGTTTTCTGATCTTGAGGTTCACAGGGAAAACTTTGCCACAGAACAGTTGAAAGACCCCGCCCTAATAAAGGCACGGGAAAACGTAGTGAAAATAGATGGCGAGTTAGTGAACCCAGATAATACCTGCACTTACCCATACTTCAGCGTAGAGAAGGACCTACTGTATCGGGTGGCAAAAAGGGCAGAAGAAACCGTTGAGCAGCTTGTGGTGCCCAAACCTTACAGGAAGTTGGTGTTGGAGTTGGCCCATGGGCACATTCTTGGAGGTCATCTGGGGACAGAGAAAACCCGAGAGAGGGTATTACAGAGATTCTATTGGCCGGGGGTGATGAAGGACGTAGAAAATTATTGTTCCTCCTGCCCTGTGTGTCAGAGGTTGGCCCCGATGCCACATTTCCGTAGCCCGCTGGTCCCTCTACCCATCATTGAGGTCCCGTTTGAGAGGATCGCCATGGATTTGGTAGGTCCTATAATCAAGTCCGCTAGGGGGCACCAGTACATATTAGTTATAATGGACTATGCCACCCGTTATCCAGAAGCGATCCCTCTCCGAAATACCTCGGCCAAAACCATAGCCAAAGAGCTATCTCTTGTTTTTAGCCGGGTGGGTATTTGTAAAGAACTGCTTACGGACCAAGGTACACCCTTTATGTCCCGGGTTATGAAAGAGCTGTGTAAATTGTTCAAAGTGACGCAATTGCGTACGTCTGTGTATCACCCCCAAACCGATGGGCTGGTTGAAAGATTCAACAAAACCCTAAAACAAATGTTGAAGAAAGTGGTGGATAGAGATGGAAAGGATTGGGACTGTTTACTTCCTTATTTGATGTTTGCTATTAGGGAGGTGCCCCAATCCTCTACGGGATTCTCCCCCTTTGAGTTACTGTATGGGAGACACCCAAGAGGGCTGTTGGATATTGCCAAGGAAACTTGGGAAAGTGAGAGTTCTCCCCACAGGAGTGTGATTGAGCATGTCGCCCTGATGCAAGATCGAATTGCACAGGTAATGCCCATCGTGAAGGAACATTTGGCCCAAGCGCAGTTGGCACAGCAGAGAGTGTACAACCGTGGAGCCAAGACCCGTACCTTTTCCCCGGGGGATAGGATATTGGTACTTGTCCCTACGGTTGAAAGTAAATTCCTTGCCAAATGGCAAGGCCCCTACGAGATAATGGAAAAAGTGAGCGAAGTGAATTACAAGGTCAGACAACCAGGAAGGCGAAAGCCCGAACAGATCTATCACGTTAATCTGTTGAAAGCCTGGAGGGATAGAGAGTCCCTAGTCGCAGACACTTGGTCACCAGCTCAAACTGGTTGCGTGATTCCTGAGGTTGGAATAGCAGCCACCTTGTCACAACCCCAACAACAGGAGGTTAAGGAGTTTGTGCTTCGCAACAAGGAGGTATTCTCTGAGCTGCTGGGACAAACATCTGGGGTAGAGCATGACATCATTACCCCGCCCGGTGAAAGGGTGAAGTTAAAACCCTATCGGATCCCAGAGGCTCGACGGGAGGCAATACGGGAGGAAGTACAGAAAATGCTGAACTTAGGGGTGATAGAGGAGTCCCAAAGTGATTGGTCTAGTCCCATCGTGTTGGTGCCTAAACCGGATGGGAGCTGGCGATTTTGTAACGATTTTCGTCAGTTGAACAAAGTTACAAAATTTGACACCTACCCCATGCCACGTATAGATGAGTTGATCGACCGGCTGGGAACAGCCCGATACATGACGACTCTTGACCTCACAAAAGGGTATTGGCAAATCCCCCTGGCCAAGTCGGCCAAAGAGAAAACCGCATTTGTAACCCCAGACGGGGCGTTCCAATATAAAAGAATGCCGTTCGGGTTACAGAATGCGCCGGCCACATTCCAGCGGAAAATGGACCAGATGCTGAGGCCCCATCGGAAGTATGCTGCGGCTTACCTGGATGACGTAATTGTCCATAGCACAGATTGGGCCTCACATCTGCCAAAAGTGCAAGCAGTCCTGGACTCTGTTCGGGAAGCGGGGTTTACGGCTAACCCCAAGAAGTGTACCATTGGGCAGGAGGAGGCCAAATATCTTGGGTACACCATTGGGAGGGGAGTAATAAAACCCCAACTCAACAAAGTCGAGGCCATCCAGAGTTGGCCACGTCCCAACAGCAAGAAGCAGGTACGAGCCTTTCTGGGAATCGCTGGGTATTATCGGCGATTCATTCCCCACTTTGCTTCTAAGGCTGTGCCCCTAACCAACCTGACGAAGGGGAAAGGGTCGGTCATGATTAAATGGACCCCCGAGGCTGAGGCAGCATTCCAATTCTTGAAACAAGCCTTATGTAGCCAGCCAGTGTTGTACTCACCCGACTTCTCTAAAGACTTTGTCGTACAAAGTGATGCGTCAGATGTGGGGTTAGGAGCAGTATTGTCCCAGGTCTGGAACGGGGAAGAGCACCCAGTCATTTACCTCAGCAGGAAGTTGAAGTCCCATGAGGTAAATTACGCCACCGTTGAAAAGGAGTGTTTAGCGGTGAAGTGGGCTCTAGATTCCCTTCGGTACTACCTGCTAGGTAGGCACTTTGACATGGTTACGGATCACGCTCCGTTAAAGTGGATGGCTCAAAACAAGGAAACAAATAGAAGAGTGAAAAGGTGGTTCCTGGCCCTCCAGGAATTCAACTTCACAGTAAAGCATCGCCCTGGCGTTCAAATGGGGAATGTGGATGCTTTGTCTCGAGTACATGAATGCCTGATTGCTGGTGTTCCAACCCCGAGGTTAAAACAAGAGGGGGGGGGTATGTGACAGCAGGAAGGTAAAGTCACCTGGTTGCATCCAGGGGGGTAGATATATTTCGCCCAGATTCAGGCTTTACGCCGACTTATACAACTAGGTGGAGAGTTGTATAAGGCTAGTGGGCTCATGGATGACTCATACCTCTAGGGAGAGGGCTGGGCGTCGTGCAGACAGGGAGTTGATGAGACCAGCTGAAGCTTGTCAGCTCATTTAGGCCTCTATAAGAACTCCCAGCTTCATTAGATGTTAGCTCATGCCTGGAACCAGACCTGTGTGGACTGTCTAGGGAGAGTGAACCCCTGTGCGGTGAGACAAAGCCTGTGTGGCTATTTGCTTGGACATTTAAAACCAGGGACTTAGGGACTAGGACAGCACTAGGCTGATCCCAGTTGTTAGTTAGGAAACCTGTATGTTTAGTCAGAGGTCAACTTGACCAGGATTTATTTTGGTTATGTTTCTTTTGCTTTGCTGTGTTTTGTCACTGTAAATAGAAAATAAACCGCACCTTTTTGATTTTGAAAACCACAACCTCCGTTTGCTGGGCCTGTTTTGTGTGGGGAGCCCATCCCGGGGGTCACACACACCCGCTGCCGAGCTAACCCCCTCACACAAACAATAATACTTATACTTTAAAATTAAAAAAATTCTGTCTTGCTTTCTCTATTTCGTTCCAATGTCCTTAAACTTATGACAATTTATAGATTCATGACAAGGAACCCAGTGTTCTCCTTTTTTTGGTATATAATTAGACACTGGATTTCAGCCACACTTAGGCCCTCGAGTGTCAAACTATATGATAAAGAATTATGTATATTAAATCTTAACATATGTTGTTTTGATCCCTGGAACATAGGACCCTTGCCAATTTTGACATGATACCCCCTGGAACAATTGCCACTAATGACGTGGTCTTCCCTTTATAAGCAAACAATAAACCAGTTTTACATTCAGGACAACAATATACAGTCGACATTTAAAAAGGTAACCCTTTTTGTGTACACCTTTTAGATATTGAGTTTCCACAGATCCGTCCTATGTAGAGAAGAATTTAAGATTCTTCCTCAATCTAATAACCTGGTCTGGCCAACCTAGCGAGACCCTCTGTATCTATTCTAAATCTACCTTTCAATCTTAACAGAGTCCCAGAAAACTTGTAGTTTTCTCGAGAGTCTACTTTATGGTGAACCAATTGACAAGGCAAGACTGTTGTTCCCAATAATAATTAAAGGGGGTCTTACCTGTTCAATTGGATCACCCCACTTCTGGTACCACTGAAAGGTTCTGGTTCTGTTTGGTTCTGTTGGACCTTCTTGGGCTCGAGCTGGACTCAGGATCTGTGGAAGTCTCTCTGACCGGTCGGATATTCAAGACACCAATAAACACTGAATGGGTATACTAGAATATGTGTTTTAATGGTTACATGTCCTTTTTTATACACAGCGAGAAAAGTTGCCTCCCTCCTATGGACCTATCAGCAATAAGCAAAAACCTCATGATTTAGACAAAAATAAATTCTAACAGGTTTTTTGACTTCTGCAAAAGCGGTCAGTTAACATACGTCAATTGTGGTCAAACTAGACATGTTCTGACATTTGAAACAGGAAGATAAGAAACGCCAGATGTCAGTGTGGTCAATCTGTCAGTTAAAAAGCAGAAGTGAGATAAACTTTTTCCCGGAAAAGGCCTAACCACAAAGTCACATTTCATGCTTGTCAGTTACACAGAAGAAAGATTAGCCTGACCACACATCTTGTTCACACTCATGTCAGAGAAACATTATTGTAAAATATATATATATATATTTGAGGAGAACTCTAACCATGAATATTGGTTCATGATCTTCTTATACCTTACATTCCCTGTAACAAAGAACATTGCCTACCTATGGATTAAGGGCTGAATATTTAATTTGCACATTGGTTCATTTATATATATATATTCTGTATTTGCAAAATATGTATTGATTTTTAAATTTTCACGGGTCTCCACGTAAATATGAGACAATGTCTATATACTAAAATGCTGTTCGCTGCAACTTAGCAGTGATCATCACAACTCACATTATAGGACTTATCTGTAAGACGGACCCCTTATAGTAAGTCCCAACTGAGCACGCCATTCTCACTAAAGTTAACACTTCAGTTGGATATATTAAGGACACAAATTTGTTTACACTTAAAGTTGCCCTCACAGTTGATGGGAATCAACGTATAGGGACTTCACATCACATTTATTTGTTGAAACGTTTATTCTTTTAACTTTACTGAGTTTAACTATAAAGTGGTAGGCAGCACCATACACCCCAAAATCTTCACTTATAAACAGACAAAAGAATGGTTTATGTCTCCCCCTCTATGTTATGGGGGAAAACAGAACACTCTGCCATCCCAGGAGGCAATGTATCCACATGGTCATTCTCTGTCACAATTGCAGCTAAAATTTGACCGCATGTCTCCCCAACTATCTTGACAACACTCAAGGCCTGAGACCAATTTATAAAAAGTTTCTCATCATGCCCCCTTATATTTACTCTCCAAATACCCTTAGTGGCATTGCATAATTTAATGCAATCAACATATTATGTGGTGTGGAAATCAAAAGAAATAATGCACATAAATGATCTGATTAGTAAGGAAAACATCAAATCATTCCCCACCCTACAAAAAGAATTTCACTTACCAAACTCCGACCTTTTCCTAAACCTCCGCACCCAACACTGCATCAACACACTCCCAACATGGACCTGCAAAATTCCCAAATTAGCATGGATAATTCTTAGAGCCCCTAAACTTCTTTAAAAAGGGATATCATTGTTCTATAATCTCATTCAACATAAAAGTATCTTTACCAAAACAACCCCACTACTTAGGTGGGAATCGGATCTATGATGTAATTACGCTGTGGATCAGTGGGCTAAAGCCTGCAACTCCACATACAAAGTCACCTGCTGCTCCATCCTCTGGAAGCTATCAATCAAACTGACACAACGTTGGTACCTTACCCCTGACAGATTGTCCAAATTTGACACAAAACTAGAAGATAAATGCTGGAGGCTGTGCGGACAAAGAGGTGATATGCTCCATATCTTTTGGAAATGCCCCAAACTGCTACACTATTGGAAAGCAGTATTCCAGTTACTTTATGAAATTACCCAAATGACAATCCCCATGAGACCTACACTGGTGCCATTATCCCTTGACATTGAAAAATTCCCGATACAGATTAGTCACATCATATCTCATATATTATTTCAGCGAGATTTAACATCACCAGACAGTAGAAAAAATGGACCCGCCCACACTGAGTGATGTGGTAAATACGACCCGTGTACACTTCACTTACAAACAAATACTGACAGTAAGGTACAAAAACAAAAATCAATCCTATGGAATGTGGCAACCATGGTCAAACTGGATTAGTTCTCTGGGAATTGTCAATGCTCTTGGTTGTCGCCACCCTGGACACAGTTTTGCTAATTTTTCCTTTCCCGATGAGCGAGCCAGCTCGGCACTGGCTCCCGCGATGGGGCTCGCAGGTATCAATCTCGCTGATAACAGAGGCGAGATTGACACAATATCGTGGCCACGTACTGTACCTCCACATCACAGCTGAAACCTAAAAGAAAAACTGCATAACAAAACTACTCTTCCATCTTTATACCATTATATTGCCCTGTGCCACAGATGACCTGTGATATATTCTAGCATTACTCGACAGATAATATTTGTCTTTTTTCCTGTCTGTATACTTGTCTGTTTAATTCTGTTATAAATGGAAAATATTAATAAAAAACTATTGAACGAAAAACAAGAAAAATCTCATACCAAACTTCCCTTTCTACTTATTCCAAAAATTTAAGCACACTTCATTAAACCACATGTCATTGCAGACACATCATATGAGTAGTATGGAGAACTTTACTATCTAAGATCAGACAACTCTATGTACCAACCCACAACAATCTAAATTATTATTTTTTTTATATATAAATTGTTGGGGCGTGGCCGGACGCAGGACAGGGAAGACGTGTGAGAGCTGAGCTCCACACAAGCGGGGCGAATCCATTGCCATCCTTGCCCTAGGTCACCCATTGAGGCTTAAAACCGCCACCAACAGCACCTGGGCCTCCCCTGCTACAGCCCAGGCTAGCTATTTGCAGAAACGGTGCCTGATTGGGGCAGACGAGCAGACCCGCATTGCAGGGACACGTCGCCATCTTGAGGCCTGCTGGCCCTCCGGGGTCCTCAGCTCTCTACTTCCGCGATCGGGGGACGAGGAGACTGCCCGGTTCCGACCTACCAGCTGCCGCTGTCACGTCCTGCAGAACAGAATTAACTGAAAATCCCGGCCTCCAGATCCGGCATCCAGCTGCCTGACGCCATCTTGCGGCCTGCCGACCCGGACTTCCCCTTCTCTGGAGCGCAGTAAGTAGCAGGGCAGCAGCCCTACCTTGCCACAACGAGACACCCCCAGAAGTGACTGTCCAAGGGTGCACTGGAGGGGTTCTTAGCGGGGAAACCGTAGGCCTATACCGAGCGAAGCACCCACGATCGGCCTCCATCCCCAGGAAAGACCGCGGCTTCGGCCTACCCTCGGAAGCCAGCGGCCATCTTGCTACTCCCAGCACTCCAATCTTATCCCACTCCATCCCCCCACAGCTACCTCTACACCAGTTTCAGTGCCCCAGAGGGATTAATACCCACCCTATTTAACTGCCAAGGCACAAAACTGACGCTCAACCCGCAAAGTAGCTGCATGGAAGGAGGGACTTGCTCACCGGGCCTCAGCTTGCTACACCTTTAACCTAACAGCAGCAAAGGCCCAATCACCCCGGTCTGCTCCAGCCCAGCCCCTATTTAGCAGCAGCAGCCCGGCATACACACCAGGGGAGACGCACAGATCGCTGCATCTTGGGCCTTTCCTATTGGACTGTAACCAGGTATCTGTGATCTATTGCAGCAATCATTCCTTCCCCAACGCAACTATCACACGCGTCACACCGACGCTCAGACCGTGCACCTACCCAAGCACGACAGATCTACGCTCTACAACCTTCACTCAGGAATCAGGGATAATGGCTTGGCGCGTGGAGCTGATAACAGATATGTGAGTGAATCCTGAGTCGCTGTGAGACCTGGGCCTGAAAACAAACCGTACGCACAGTGAATATGTCCACACAGATTAAAAAAGGGACACATAACCGCGTTCTCCGCTCTCTGACTACCCCCAAAAGACAGTTATCATCATCAAACTTGAACAAGTACAGATATAGTGGGGGAGGGAGAAACTCAAAAATGGAGACACCCCACAGACATAATATGGAAGAAGAATTGGATGAAGACGAAGTATCCCTCCCTCCATCTGAGGATTCTGCAGCGGGTCACAACGATAATGACAGACCTCTGACCTATGCTACCATGACAGACATAGCTGTGGACATCAAAAGATCATTCACCTCCGCCATTACGGACATTAAAACTGAGCTGCTTAGGCTCTCAGAACAAATGGCTGTGACAGAACGTGCAGGGAAAAGAAGAGACAGGGCATTGATCAGACTGGATGACATCACCGCTTCCCACTCCCAACACCTGATTGTAATGAATAGGCACCTGGAAGACTTGGATAATAGAGGGAGGAGACATAACATAAGAATCAGAGGTGTTCCTGAGACAGTCCTTCCAGACCAAATTAAACCAACACTAACTTCCATCTTCAATAGTCTCCTTGACAGACCTGAACAATCTCCCATAGAATTTGACAGGGCTCACAGAGCTCTAAGACCTACAGCACCAGATGGAAACCCACCTAGGGATATCATATGTTGCCTACCCAATTTCGGCCTGAAGGAAGATGTCGTCCAAAAAGCAAGATCCAAAGACCAAATCCTATTCAACGAATCCGCAATTCAACTGTTTCAAGATCTGTCACCAATTACCCTTAAGAACAGAAGAGCATTGCGGCCACTACTGGATGTCTTAAGAGAAAAAGGCATCAATTATAGATGGAAATTTCCGTTTGCTCTTCAAGCCTCTTACATGGGCAAACAACACCTGCTTAAAATCCCAGAGGATTTAAAAAAATTCTGCGAAAACCTACAAATAGCTCCGATTGATCTTCCCGAGTGGTATGCGGAATTTCTGCTGCCGCCGGAAATCAACAACTACCAAACCAGCTCTGGATCAACACCCTCCCGCTCACCTTTCCAACAAGGATCTTATCGCAGAAACGCCAACAGAAGCAATTTTGATCCTCCTTCTTCCGCCAAAGGAACCAAAAGTCCAAAGCTCATGTAAAAAGACCAATATTCACTTCTACAGCTTCCGCCCACAACACGGACAGGGGACATCCACACATCCCCCCTCCATCCCCCCCTTTGTGGGGGGGGGGGGGTTCCCTCTCCAGGAAGCCCAAGACTGTAACCTCTGTTTTGAAGCCCAGTTGGCCTTGCTGTCATTCCATGAAGGTGATAAGTCAACCCTCTTCACTTCGCTCAATTATTTCCCTCTCCTGACCCGATCCGCCGTGCATAAAACTTGCAACCTAAGGACACTGTACCCACAGAGTACGAAGACTTAGGAATAGAACCCAAGGGGAGACTACTTTCATAGGATTTATTAGTACTTGCACGGTCTCTCCCCTCCCAACTGAGGGGTAAGACGAGTGAACAGGCCGGGATCTGACGACTTCGATATTTCTACTCGCCTCTTCTCTTTCTATGCCCCGAAATTCCTGAGACTAGCTCACCAGGGAACCACCTCGGGCTAGATGCCCAGAATACGCAACACCCTCACGAGAACTTCTTTCTCCAATCCGACAGAACAGTGAGTATTCTAACGGGCTACACTTAAGGATATAGTGAGAATATTTCCCCTGGACATCTGAGGGTGCACCAAATTTACATCTGCAAGCATAAGCTATGTCGCACAGACACTGACTGCTTTTACACGCATTGGCGGACCCACTTATATCGGCAGTTACTGGTGGAGACAGACTTTCCCACAAATTTGCTAAGGGTAATCCGCCAACATGCAACCACTATTAGGAAACTACTGTTATTTGAAAGATGTGGGTCTTCTCTTTATGATTACTGTTATCCGTTTTGTGTTATTTTTCAATTGTACAAGCCTCTTTCTGGGCTTCTAAGCTCTCTCTCCTGTCTATCCTGCATGGAGCAACAAGCTGTTTGTACCATGTGAGATAGTGGGACAAGACTTTTTCGTGATACTAACTGTCTAAAGACTCTCACTGTTACCATGCGAAGCATGAACTGTTCCACATAACCTAGTGAGACAGCTTCACTGTTACCATGCGAAGCATGAACGGTTCCACATAATCTAGAAAGACAGCTGGGTCCCCCCCATTCCCCCCCCCTTTATTTTTTTATTTTTTTCTCCCCTTGTCCTCAAATGTTGTTACTATTCTGTCAGTTAACGGTTTAAGATCACAATATGACTTTCCAATGCTCAACTCCCCAGGTCTCCCAGATCTGTCTCACTTTCTAGGAGATACACTCTCATACACAACACACCTTAGTGATACATTTTTAGGAATCACCTCCTCACGGCCACATCTGTTCTGTTGCGCCTCCCATTTACCCCTCAGAGTTGTCACAGACGTCTCGTTTCAAAGACGACTTATCTGCTCCTCACCTTTTAGGTGTGACTCGAGCATCCACTTAACCTCCCCTTCCTGTTCATCCCTTTTTCTTCTTCACTATCCCTATCCCCGTCCTTACTCTCCCCAAACCCTATTAATAACAAGATACAGTACTATCTATTAACTCCCTGTTTTTAGATCATGGCTTACACTCATCTAGGGAAATCTCCAACACTAATATCCCACAATGTTAACGGTCTTAATATCCCAGAGAAGAGATCTAAGCTGCTAAGAGAACTTAAAAAAGCTCGCCCATCAGTAGTTTTCCTGCAGGAAACACATTTCAAGAGCAAACATGTCCCTACATTCACTGATAAAATATTCACAAAAATGTACCATGCCACAAACCCCCTAGCCAAAACTAAAGGAGTTTCTATATTAATTGACAAAGATTCCCCTTTTGTAGTCAAACAACACCTCACGGACCCCGAAGGTCGCTATCTTTTCCTTAAAGGCGAATGGGCAGGTTCCTCCATCACACTCGCTAATGTATACTTCCCAAATACCGCTCACATCTCATTCTGCCACAAGATAATCGATGAGCTTAAATGGTTTGCAGAAGGTTGTATCATTTTGGGAGGAGATTTCAATATCCCCCTCTCTCCCCTCAAGGACACTTCAACAGGACACACAGCAGTAACATATAAGATCCTCAAACGAATTAAGGCACTCTTAAGATCCTTATCTTTAATAGACACCTGGAGATCTATACACACCACTGGGAGAGATTATACCTTTTTCTCCCCACCACACAAACGATACTCGCGAATCGACCTGATTCTGATCTCGCAAAGGGACTTGCACTCCCTACTTCAGGCTGAGATAGGTATAATCTCCCTATCGGACCATGCCCCTACAGCCATCTCATTGAAATTCGACCGTCCGAAACAACCCACCTTTAACTGGAGACTCAATGCTTCACTCCTGACTGACCAGATCATTAAAGATGACATTCATGTAGCAATTAATGAATACTTTAAAACCAATAGCGACGCAGACACTAGCCCACTAAATAACTGGGAGGCTCATAAGAGTGTGATAAGAGGAGAACTTATGAGATGGGGCGCCAGGAAAAAAAAAGAGAGGGAGAAAGAAATAACTAAACTGTCCTCACAGATAGCCACACTGGAGTCACAACACAAACAATCACTCTCAATCAAGGTAGAAGAAGAGCTGACACGCTGTAGGGAAGCCCTCAAATTTATACTTGATCTTAAAATCAGAAAGGCCCTCTTCTTCAGAGGAAGCATTTACTTTGAGCATGGAGATAAAAGCGGGAAATTGTTAGCCAAAGCACTTAAAGACACTACTATGAAAGGACGCATATACGCTATCAGGGACAAAGATGGTACCCCCAAACACAAGCCTACTGAAATAGCTGACCTTTTTCATAAGTTTTATTCAAAACTATATAATCTTCCAGTACAACACAGACCCCCACATATAACAACCACGAAACAAGAAACGATCCATGAATTCCTTAAGGATAGCAAAATGCCCACACTCAATCAGGAGGACACGGCTAAAATAGAAGTACCCATTACCACCGAAGAAATTCTATTGGCAATTAAAGGCCTCAAAACAGGGAAGAGTCCGGGACCAGATGGTTTCACGTCACAGTACTACAAAACGTACACACATCTCCTTGTAAAGCCCCTTAGATCCACCTTCAACTATTTAGCTACGAATGAACATAACTCGAAATCCTTCCTCATGGCAAACATTGCAGTAATACCCAAGCCAGATAAAGACCATTCAGAATGTGCAAATTACAGACCCATTTCCCTACTGAATATTGATCTGAAACTATTGGCCAAAATATTAGCTAACAGACTGAAACCCTTATTATCAAAAATTATAGGCCCAGAACAAGTAGGATTTATGCCTGGTAGAGAAGCACGAGATAATACCACCAAAGCATTAAATTTAATACACTTCTCCCGAAACTCTAAAACAAGAGGTATGCTGCTTTCCACCGACGCTGAGAAGGCTTTTGATAGAGTCTCCTGGGACTATATGATGGCTACATGCGCCCATGTTGGCTTAAATGAACACATGCTCTCATGGATCTCAGCCCTCTATCGAAACCCGTGCGCAAAGATTAAAGTCAACAATATCTTCTCTGACCCCGTTAAGATTAACAACGGTACACGTCAGGGATGCCCCCTCTCCCCCCTTCTCTTCATCATCTCACTGGAGCCCCTGATAAGGAAAATAAACCTGACGACTGATGTATCAGGATTTAAGATAGGAAAGAGGGAGTACAAAGTCGCTGCCTATGCAGATGACTTATTATTTTTTATATCACAACCACACATCTCCATCCCTAATTTAAAAAAAATCTTTGAGACGTTTGGATTCATATCCAACTTTAAGATTAACCAATCTAAATCTGAAGCCCTGAATATTAATTAACCCCCTGACCAACTAAACTTAATAAAAGACAACTACAATTATAGATGGGATCAAAACACACTGAAGTATCTAGGGATAAACCTAACCGACAATTTAGACTCTCTATATCAACATAACTATAAGCCGTTACTTACCTCACTGATTAAAGAGCTACGAGCATGGTCCTCCAAGACCTTCTCGTGGTTCGGCAGGGCTTCAATTTTAAAAATGACAATCCTCCCGAGGTTGCTCTACCTTTTTAATGCACTTCCCATTAAAATCCCAGAGGCTTTTTTCACAAGCCTTCTTAAGGCACAGAGAGATTTCCTATGGGCAGGCAGGAAACCAAGAATCAACTTCAACTTGCTGACACGTCCCAAAAATAGAGGAGGAATAGGTCTACCAGACTTTAAAAAATATCACCAAGCATCCCACATCACTAGAATACTTGATTGGCACTGCCATGGTCAGGACAAGGACTGGATCCAATTGGAACAAAGTTTAACTCCAAACAACCTACTATTCTACCCCTGGACACTACACTCCAAAAGAGGCAAAAATCAGACGCACCCCTTAGTAGCAAACACCCTTCATGTCTGGCACAAAACTTTAGTCAAACACAACATTGCTTCCATACCTGGTCCTCTAACCCCGGTCACCAACAACCCTGATTTTATCCCGGGACACCTCTTGAAGGATGCGACCCCATACACGACTTCCCAATGCCTATCAAACTCAAAGGTTAAATCTTTGGAAGCCCTACGGGCAGACTGGAAGGGACCATTCCCTGGCCTCTGGTTTTACTTACAGCTAAGAGACTTCTTGATTAATAGCAGATGTAGGTCGTTATACTGCTTGCCAATGACTCCACTCGAAAATCTCTGCTTCAAGAGAACCTCAGTAGCACATACCACTTCCCTAGCCTACGCCTGGTTAATTGAGGCTCAGCACACAGATGACTTGAAACATAAGGCTAAATGGGAAAGTGACCTTAAAACTAAAATATCGACGAAACACTGGGAGAAGGCATGTATTATGACACACAAATGTTCCCTAAGCTCCAAATATCAGGAAGTCTCTTACAAAATCCTCACTCAATGGTACATTACACCCCAGAGATCCGGGAGGTGGTCCACCGCAGCCTCGGATACATGTTGGCGCTGTGAACAGGATATTGGCACTTTCCTCCATATTTGGTGGGAGTGTCCATTAATTCTTGAGTACTGGGCTGAGATCAGGAAGTGGATCCAATTCATAACTGAAACCACTGTAAACCTCACAGCGGCTGCCTGCCTGATTAACGTTAACACACTCACTATAGGCAAATATAAGAAATCTCTCACTAGACACCTCCTCCTTGCAGCAAAAACACTCATCCCCCTTCATTGGAAGACCAAACGGATACCAAAAATCAGAGATTGGTTGGATAGAGTAGAACACATACACAAAATGGAAGAAATCGCAGCCATGAAAAGAGAAATCAGCAACAACTTTAATGAAATCTGGCAACCTTGGGTTTTATTCTCGTTCTCCCCCGAATTCCAGCTGCTTATTGCATAACTCCTCACTCCCTACATTAGGTAAATGAGACTGACTGTGAAGTCCACACTTGCTGAGACTAATCTATAATACACTGAATATGTATTCGAGATGATCTGCTAATGTATCTGTATACCGTGTACCTTCATGCTCTACTGATCCTGCTACTACCCCTCATCCCCCACCCTTCCCTTTCTTACCCTCTTTTCTTTACCCTCTCACCCACCCCATTTCTTCCCGCCACATTTTCTTAAACTTTATGTACAGCATATACCTATTTCATATTACGCCTTTATCATTTTCCGGGCTTGATAATGATTAAGCCCTAGATGTTAAAAAAAAATTATTTTGTTGTGATATGATTGCTTCTTTTTTATTACCTGTTATCTGTACCAAGCTTCAATAAAACTTTGATTGTGAAAAAAAAAAAAAAATTGTTACAATTGTTAGATCTTTATAAACTCACACCTATTCAAGTAACCTGTCCTTCACAATTTTTGAAATTAACAATCTGATAGATGCCATCCCTAATAATAAAGCACCAAGAAAACATGGCTTAACCTCACTCCCTTGTTTAACGCAGCTGCTTTCTGTAGAACTTTCCCACTGGAAATGCTCAAAGTCTTAACATTAGCTAAACCAGAAAAGAGACAGTTTTCATAAAAAATTTACACCAATGCTTTCTTAAATATCAATTTGAAACTCTCGATCTCCACTCCAGCGATGTCGGTATCCTGCGATGGATGATTTCTCCAGGCTCCAGCGACGATGTCCAGCTACGAGGAACAGCACACGATCCTCTCTACACCCCAGGAATGACGCGGCTCCAGCCAGTGATAGCTCTTATGTAGCTGAGGGCGGGGCCAACCGTCACGTGACCCCGTCCCCTTGGATGTGATGGGTGACCCCGCCCAGTCTGATGCAAGGGAAACCTGCGTTGCATCAGAGGGGGGCGTGGTCATCTGCACATCACTGGGAAAGCCTGGCTTTCCCCTTGCGTCAGAGGGGGACGGGGTCACGTGACGGGTGGCCCTGTCCTCGGGTACATAAGACCTGTCAGGCTTCATCCGCGTCATTCCCATGGTGTCTCCGCTCCGGTGAAGAGAGGATCGTGTGCTGTTCCTCGTCACTGGAGCCTGGTTAGATCATCCATCGCAGGATACCGACATCTCTGGAGTGGAGATCGAGAGTGGATTACCACCGCTGGAGTCTTTTTTTGTTTTATTATTTTTTTTATTTTTAATAAAGGACTTATCCCAACTGTGTCTGTGTGTTTTTTTACAATTTTTTACACTTTCTTTGTGAAATGGTAGGGGTACAATGTACCCCGTTACCAATTCACATGGGGGGGCGGGATCTGGGGGTCCCCTTTTTTAAAGGGGTCTTCCAGATTCTGATAAGCCCCCCGCCCGCAGACCCCCACAACCACCGGGCAAGGGTTGTAGGGATGAGGCCCTTGTCCCCATCAACATGGGGACATCCTCCCCATGTTGAGGGCATGTGGCCGGGTAGGGTTCAGGAGGGGGGTGCTCTATCATCCCCCCTCTTTTCCTGCAGGCCTGCCAGGTTGCGTGCTCGGATAAGGGTCTGATATGGATTTTTGGGGGGAACCCCACGCCATTTTTTTTTTATTTGGCGCGGAGTACCCTTTAAAATCCATACCAGACCTGAAGAGTCTGGTATGGATATTTGGGGGGAATCGCACGCCATTTTTTTTTTATTTGGCACAGGGTTCCTCTTAATATCCATACCAGACCTGAAGGGCCTGGTAATTGAATTTGGGGGGACCCCACGCATTTTTTATTTTATTTTTATCAATGACTTTTCTCTGTATTGCCGGGACCGGCAATTCATTACAGCCGCGAGTACTTTTAAATTTACTTTTTTTCCTTCAGAAATTACATTTTGTGCAGAGACTGTTCTAAGCACGGGAAACAAGCACTGCTTTACAGGCATACTATATAAACTCCCCAGGTACGAAATTTAAAGGAATATTTCACTTTTATTGTTTCACTTTAAGCATTATTAAAATCACTGCTCCCGAAAAAATGTCAATTTTTAAAACTTTTTTTTGCATTGATACATGTCCCCTGGGGCAGGACCCGGGTCCCCAAACACTTTTTATGACAATAACTTGCATATAAGCCTTTAAAATTAGCACTTTAGATTTCTCCCATAGACTTTTACAGGTTGTTCCTCGGCTTTCCGAATTTGCCGCAAACACCCCAAATTGTTCGCCGAACTCGAAGCTCATCCCTAGTGGTCAGACTTAAAGATTGCTGTTCACAAGCGCAAACCATCCAACTTGAAGGATCTGGAGCAGTTTTGCAAGGTGGAATCTGCAAATATCCCAATGGTAAGACGTGGCAAGCTCATAGAGACTTATCAAAAGCGACTTGGAGCTCTGATAGCCACAAAAGGGTGGCTCTACAAAGTATTGACTTTAGGGGGGGGGAATAGTTATGCATATTGACTTTTTATGTTATTTTGTCCTATTTGTTGTTTTCTTCACAATAAAAATAAAACATCTTCAAAGTTGTGGGCATGTTCTGTAAATTAAATTATGCAAATCCTCAAACAATCAATGTTAATTCCAGGTTGTGAGGCAACAAAACACGAAAAATGCCAAGGGGGTTGAATACTTTTGCAAGGCACTTTAAAACTTACCTTACCTTGTCTGTCCTGAATCTGCCATACGTTATCTGTGTCAGTAGCAGCATTTGTTAAATATTTTGGACTAAAACACTGCTGGAAACACCTTCCAAAATATCTGATCATTTAATCCCAGATACTTCAGTGGAACATTGGAAGGACATTGGTTTAATCACCACTAAACAGATTCCAAAAAGCAATCCTCAGGTGACTTTCCATTCCACCTAAATAACACTTAAAACTCCAATCCGGAATTCTCGAACAGTAACATACCACACATAGCTAAAGAAAAAACAAAAACCTTCTGGTAACTAAATCCCCCCCCCCCAAATACATAATTATATTCTAGAATATTCTCCAAACAAATTTCCATTTGTGAAACTTAAATTCTCAAAATGTGAAAAAGATTTAGCAATCGTGATTACTGATTAGCAGTGGCAAAACAAACTAAAGCAAATTACTATCATTCACACTGCAATAATCACTGGGAGATCTCTTTAAAAATTAACATAGATATGGTACCTGACTCCATACAGATCTAGGAATGTTTGTTCTTTACACGTTTCTGTAACTCTTGCTGGCAATTTGCAAAACTTACAATAACAGGTAACTAGAAAGAACAACAAGCCCCTGTCTCAGCAGTTGCAATAGGTTGGGCACAAAGTTCACCTATGAAAAATGATTGTCCAAAAAGACGACAACTGACAGGGTTTTGTCAATGAAAAGCCTGGTGTCATTTTTGAAAACACCAATTTAAACGTTGCCAGCATTAGGTGATACCTAATATTCTCAATCCTAATCACTCCACCCAGTTTAGCTCAACGTTAAAACATTTTATTTACTGTATGTTGTTCATTTTCCTTTGTTCCATTAAAAATTGGTCTTTCTCTATACTAAGAAAAAACAAAACAATATATAAGCATAGTGTTTAAGTTATTCACTGCATGGAACAACTTTGTAACATGCATGCAAGATGTTTTCATTCTTTCTACTTTTCTTTTCCAATGTGTACAATATAGACAGTAATGTACAGCATGCTTGAATTAAGGTGACAATAAAAAAATAGTATATTTTGCTCTCCTGCTGCTGAAACACCATTCAAGTACCATGGAGGGCCACTGATGGCAGATTCACCTGTAAGGTAATATGTTCTACTGTGCAAGTAAGATTCAAAAGCTGTATGCTAGTTGCTGCATTTGACAGGTGCACATTCATCCTATTGTAAATTGGGTTCATTTATCTATGGCATACCAGGTAAATGCTGCTGATTCTCACTTGGGGGGACTGTCAATTAAGCAAACCCCCCAGTGAATCCTTCATAAATATAACCCCTAAGAGAAATGAAGACAAAATCTGTGAAGAATCATGTTTTTTTTAGTTTAACCAATTGTGCTTGAATGTTTACTTCTTCTGTATACAACTAGGTTATGGCCAACCAGTCATGACAATGATTAAAAAAGTATATATTTTTTGGAGATGGAGAACACATTCAAGAGACAATAGGTGAACCTGCTAAATATGTTACCAGTAGGCAGTGAAAGCTCAAGTCACAGTTGTATTTTTAATTTTTAAGAACAATTTCTTCTTGTTGATACTTTGCATAAAGTTTAATGTCAAATAACGTTAATCAACATGAAGGGAATGACCCATTGTTGTGTCCCTTATTTGTAACACTATGGGGGTTATTTACTAAAGGCAAATCCACTTTGCACTACAAGTGCAAATTGCAGTGAAAGTGCACTTGGAAGTGCAGTCGCTGTAGATATGAGGGGGACATGCAAGGAAAATAAAAAACAGCATTTTAGCTTGCACATGATTGGATGATAAAATCAGCAGAGCTTCCATCGTTTCAGAGCTACCCCTCAGATTTATAGAGACTGCACTTCCAAGTGCACTTTCAGTGCAATTTCAAGTGCACTTTGCACTCGAAGTGCAAAGTGGATTTGCTTTTAGTAAATAACCCCCTATGTGTAAGGCTGCCACTAAGATGCTGATCACAGCAAGGGTCATGTTCATTTGGAAAGCTTATATACTCTTGAAAGAATACATTATTTTTAGCGTGACACAGAAAAACAGCAAGTACAACTTTTCAGGAAATACCTCTACCGTATATTAATGGACATTATAGACATACTGTAGTTTTGATTCAGCATAATTAAATCTAATAATACCTGACACAGTACATCAAAATAAGTTTTATTAGGATCCCAGTAGCATCTGATGTAACAGACTACAACATCAAACTGAATGTTTTTCAATTAGTTCTCTTCCTAAAATTAATTTATTACGGGTTCTGGGATAATGATAATTTCCATTCTTGCAACCAAGTATAGGAAAAAGTTGCAGTTAATTTGGAGTGGATTTTTTATTGTTTGTTAGCTTTTAATAGTCAATATCAGATATTTAAAAGAAAATTAAAAAAAAGCAGAAAATAAAAAAAGGCTATGCATATATGGACTGAGGAGTGGTTTACTATTATTCAGAAAAACTATCCACCGCCTGTATGGTGCACATGCAGAAGTGTGCCTGGATACACTCATGTGCAGTATGAGTTGTGGAGCAGTTTATCAATGAACAATCACAAACCTTTCCACAGCTCTTACGACACATGTGATTTCCCTGGAAGGCACTGGTGATGTGGCCCTCCCAAGGCACACTTATAACGCCAAGGTTATGTCACTAGTGCCTCAAAGAACCAGTGATGTGTTTGTCCACCACCAGCCCAAGCTCCCCCACTGCACCACCACTGAGAGTGGTTCATCTGAAGGCTATCTGCCTGTGTGTCAGTGTCTGCTGTTGCTGCTACTCAGTGTACAGCAGATTCTCCCAGTCCAGCTACTTTTATACTGCCTGAGGAACTTCTGAACACTTCCATGTGCTCTCTGTATATGTATCCAGGGGAGGGGCCTGGGGGGAACATCATGAATAATACAAAATGGGGTTGGGAACTTCCATGTGACAGATGGTACTGTGTGCTGGGGATTGCTGTAAAATTCTAAAATGTGACCACAATACAAAATTAAACATACTGAGCACATATAATGAAGGTTAGCACAATGTATTTATTGTATATTGCCAACAGATACACAGATTGAAGCTGACCCCTGGGACAGACAATTTATAATATTTTATTTCTTTAAAGGGACTCCCATTAATTTATCTGACAGCAGCAATGTAATAATTACACTAAAAGCAATACATGTAGTTATTATTCTTGGACTTCTTTGCGTTGTGCTGCAATTTTTCAAAATATCCTCATTATCATCAACCAGCTTTTTTCTTACCCCAAGGAAGCCCATTGATGATGTCTTGTCTGATGTTGTGCATGCAACATACAAGCTGTGTAGCTGTAGTTGATGTTTCTTAATAAACCATTTCATAGCTTGTACTGTGCATGTGCCAATAGCGGTTGGCTATTAATGAAAAAATAATATTTTATTAATTAAAATGTCAAAAAAATTCAGCTCATATATACATGCACAGAAGTTTGTGTGCCTGGATGCGGTCATGCACAGCGTGAATTGTGGATCACTTTATTAATGAACAATCACAAACCTTTCCACAAGAATTTATTTTATATTAAACTTTAACATATTTTTAGATCAAAAATAGTGGGAAAATAGCTGTGCCATCCTCTATAGTGAAAAAAAATACAAAAATGCAAAAATGTAATACTTAAAGTGCAAACAGTGTTCAAAGTATATTAAAAGGTGCTAAGAAAAGTGCTACTTCTTCTTTTAGACATAGTAAAGTGCTGTGTCTTGTGCAAAAAGCTGCAATCTTTGTGCTTAGTCACCAATCAGGGCCCTGCTAGGACCAAACTCACCAAGTGTTGTTGACCTCCTGAGCTTACACTGAGGACAGGTCAAAACACGCTTAATGCAGCTGGTCAGTTTCTCATGTTGTTCACCGTCCATATCATGATTGTCTATATAAAGAAACCAGAGAGGGTATCATCGCATAACACCGTTTATTAATTTAAATCCCCCATAAAAACAGTAAGATTGTCCACTCACATACAGTGCCTTAAAAAAGTATTCATACCCCTTGACATTTTTTTAATTTTGTCATGTTACAACCAAAAAATTTTAATGTATTTTATGTGATAGACCAACACAAAGTGGCACATAATTATGAAGTGGAAAGAAAATGATAAATGGTTTTCCAAATGTTTTACAAATAAATATTTAGCGCCCTCCCCAATATTTGTGGGTGCTATGTGTAAATTTAAGGGTAGTCTGAGCCCATAGTTGGGCTCAGACATATTGATTGTTCTAAATTTGCTTCTGCTCTGGGTGTGATGCTGCCTGGCAGTAATGTTCCCTGTCCGCCTGTAGGTGGCACTGTCATCACCGGCATAGGTTGAACTACAGGGGGTATCACAACACCTTGGGAGTCCTTTCTCGGCAGCCATGCAGTGGGCGTGGTCTACCCACTGTGCATGCTGGGAGAGGGTACATAAGGGGCAGACGCCATTGATTGGGGGTTTGTTTTGTGCGCCTCGTGGCCCGCATGGCACGGGGTGTGTGTGTGTTCTGGCCCTGGGCACCTTCAGCCTGAGGCTACATTGCTACCTGTTAGGCCCAGCTCTGCTGGCTGGGGCCTACACTTCAGGAAAGGATCCCAGGCTACCCACCTGCGGGAGGCCCACTCTTAGGAAAGGAGGCCAGGGGAGGATCTGCCCCAGAGGAGACTAGCGATGGTACTGTTGTCTCGGGAGGAGGCCTGGAGCTCACCTATGGAGGGATCCATCATCATCATTACAAGCCCTGCAATACGCCAATCCGGCATAAAGGTTCTCTCACTATTGCTTGGCTGGGAGGTTCGGGACTTTTAATAATCCAGTGGCAGAGGATTCCTGATCGTATCCCTAGTTCTAAAAGAAAGATTGATTTGTGCTTCATCCCGGCTGCTAGGACCACTAAACGGGACTATCCGGGTGAGCAATACCCACTCAGGCTTGAGTGGCAACGATTGCAACTTTAGTGCTGCGTACCTGAACCTTCCCCTGTTCTTCTCTCATATCCTACTTTCCTCTCAAGTTTCCCTCAGCAAAAGTAAATAAAGCCTGACTGTTTGGATTTTACATTTGTGTGGACATTGGCCTTTCTGGAGACTTTCTTGCCATACCCTGACAATGGAAGCCTTGGAGGTAGTTCGCAAGACCCAACAAAACCAGCCGGTCCCTTAAATGGGGATAAGTGCTACAAATATATGAAAAGTGTGGCGTGGATTTGTATTTAGCCCCCTTGAGTAAATACTTTGTAGAACTACCTTTCACTGAAATTACAGCTGCAAGTCTTTTTGGGGATGTCACTCTCTACCAGCTTTGCACATCTATAAAGTGAAATTTGTGCCCATCCTTCTTTGCAAAATAGCTCAAGCTCTGTCAGATTGGATGGAAAGTGTCCGTGAACAGCAATTTTTAAGTCTTGGCACAGATTCTCAATTGGATTTAGGACTGGACTTTGACTGGGACCAGAGGCATAACTAGAAACTTCAGGGCCCCTGTGCAAGAAATCATGAAGGCCCCACTGAAAAGCATGATTTTGATACTCTATAATTGGCAGTGGTGGTACGCAAGGGGGGGTGGCTGCTGTGGTACTTGAGGGGAATGGCTGTGGGGGTACTTGAGGGGGCATGGCAGAGGTGGTACTTGAGGGAGGGGGCAGAGGTGGTACTTGATGGGGATGGCTGCGGTGGTACTTAAGGGGGGGTGGTAGCGGTGGTACTTAAGGGGGGTGGTAGCGGTGGAACTCGAGGGGGTGGTAGCAGTGGTACTTGAGGGGGGTAGTAGCGGTGGTACTTAAGTGGGGGTGGTAGCGGTTGTACTTGAGGGGGTGGCAGCAGTGGTACTTGAGGGGGTGGCAGCAGTGGCAGTGGTGGTGCCATCCTCTCCCACCACCAACTCTGCCTCTTACTGATCCCATAACCCCACCACTGATCTCATTTCTACCCCCCATCATCACCTCTGTTGTAGTGGTGATGAGGGATAGGGATGAGATCTGTGGTGGTGGTGGGGGAAGGGATCAGTAAGAGGCAGAGGTGGTGGAGGAGGTTGGTATCAATTGCAGTGCAAAATGTCACTTGACTTACCATCAATCAATCGATTCCCCCTCAGAAATCCATCGCCGTGCCTCCTCCAGGAATGCCTTGCCTCGTGGGTAGACGGGAGAGGTACTCCACGCAATTGCAGAGGGGAGAGCTCCTCCCCCGCCTTCACTCAATTGGTGTCAGCAGGTCTGCTGACTTTTTTTTTCAGTGTCCGCCCTGCCTCCCCACATTCTCTCTATCTCTGGATAGGCGGGGGAGGGGCGGTCCACAGTCTCTCAGCGCTGCCTTTGCCTTCTCTCTCTCCCCTCAGTGGGCAAAAGCCCCCTTTCCTGCGGCCCCCTCTCCACGGCGGAATGAACCACCGACCCATGATGCCCTCACTACAGCAGCCAGAATTGACAGTCAGGTGGGCCTCTCACTCGGGCGGGCAGCGGGCGGGCCCCTCCTACTGGTGAATGGGCGGGCACTGGTGAACGGGCGGGCGGCAGGCCCCCCGAAGTGGCAGAACTACAGGGCCCAGTCACAAGTGTGACTGCTGCAACCCTGATAATTCCACCACTGACTGGGACATTCCAACACATGAATATGCTTTGATCTAAATCATTCCATTGTAGCTATGGCTGTATGTTTAGGGTCGTTGCCCTGCTGAAAGGTGAACTATCGCCCCAGGCTCAAGTCTATAGAAGTTTCTAACAACATGGCCTGGGGAATGCCCAGGGAAAAACCAAGCCTACTTACCGACCAGCTCGCTGACAACCAATTAACCTGTCTAACAGTATGCGTTAAAAACAGGGGTTTGTCCGCACGCATTTGCAAACGCATGCGTGAGCCACAGAGCCACGCCAAGGCTCCCTGGAGTCTGTGGTCCTACACTAACATTGAGTGTCCCCACAATGGAGGCACATGCGTTCTGATGGTTAGATGAGGGCAGGTGGACTGAAGGGGAGCCACCCCTCCTTAAAGGTACAGGAGCACACCAAACACCCAGCGTAGCACAATGGCAGCAAAGGTGTTGGTGCACTGCTGGACCAATACAAGCACCATAGGTGAAAACAAAAACATGTCCACCGCCCCCATCTATAGCTGGCTATCACGGTAAGTAGCATTGGAAGGCTAAAGCAGATAACAACATGGCCTGGGGAATGCCCAGGGAAAAACCAAGCCTACTTACCGACCAGCTCGCTGACAACCAATTAACCTGTCTAACAGTATGCGTTAAAAACAGGGGTTTGTCCGCACGCATTTGCAAACGCATGCGTGAGCCACAGAGCCACGCCAAGGCCCCCTGGAGTCTGTGGTCCTACGCTAACATTGAGTGTCCCCACAATGGAGGCACATGCATTCTGATGGTTAGATGAGGGCAGGTGGACTGAAGGGGAGCCACCCCTCCTTAAAGGTACAGGAGCACACCAAACACCCAGCGTAGCACAATGGCAGCAAAGGTGTTGGTGCACTGCTGGACCAATACAAGCACCATAGGTGAAAACAAAAACATGTCCACCGGCCCCATCTATAGCTGGCTATCACGGTAAGTAGCATTGGAAGGCTAAAGCAGATAACAACATGGCCTGGGGAATGCCCAGGGAAAAACCAAGCCTACTTACTGACCAGCTCGCTGACAACCAATTAACCTGTCTAACAGTATGCGTTAAAAACAGGGGTTTGTCCGCACGCATTTGCAAACGCATGCGTGAGCCACAGAGCCACGCCAAGGCCCCCTAGAAGTTTCTAACAGGTTTTTTTCTAAGATTGCCCTGTATTCGGCTCCATCTATCTTCCCATCAACAGCTTCCATGTCAATGCTGAAGAAAAGCATCCCCACAGCATGATGTTGCCACCACCATGTTTCACGGTGGGGGTGGTGTGTTCAGGATGATGTGCCGTGTTTGTTTTCCGCCACACATAGCGTTTTGCTTTTAGGCTAAAAAGTTACATTCTAGTCTCATCTGACCAGAACACCTTCTTCCACATGTTTGCTGTGTCCCCCACATGGCTTCTCGCAAACTGCAAACAGGATTTCTTATGGTTTTCTTTCAACAATGGCTTTCTTCTTGCCACTCTTCCATAAAGGCAAGATTTGTGGAGTGTACTAATAGTTGTCCTGTGGACAGATTCTCCCTCCTGAGCTGTGGATCTCTGCAGCTCCTCCAGAGTTACCATGGGCCTCTTGGCTGCTTTTCTAATTAATGATCTCCTTGCCCAGCCTGTCTTGGTAGGTTTGCAGTTGTGCCATACTCTTTCCATTTTCGGATGATGGATTGAACAGTGCTCCATTAGATGTTCAAAGCTTGGGATATTTTTTTATAACCTTTATCAATGACCTGTCTGGTATGTTCCTTTTCCTTCATGATGCTGTTAGTTCACTAAGGTTCTCTAAAAAACCTCTGATGGCTTCACAGAACAGCTATATTTATACTGAGATTAAATTACACACAGGTGGACTATTTACTAATTAGGTGATTTCTGAAGGCTATTGGTTCTACCAGATTTTAGTTAGGGGTAGCAGAGTAAAGGGGGCTGAATACAAATGCACACCTCACTTTCCGGATATTTATTTGTAAAAAATGCTGAAAACCATTTATCGTTTTCCTTCCACTTCACAATTATGTGCCATAGATCATAGATCACATAAAATCCCAATAAAATGTATTTATGTTTTTGGAATATACTCTGTATTCCTCCATGTAATTATTTTACTTTAACCTAATATTTTCTGTGCATTAGATAGATTACCATCTATACTCCAATAAATGTTATTATGTTAACGCTTTCACTCCTGGTCAAAAGAACTCTCATTTAACCCACATCATATCTTTGAAATATGAAATCTTAAATATTATTCACTGTTAACAATATGTAGAATTTGACGGCAGGTAATTGTTGCAAAATAATTTTCTAGTTTTCGTATCATTTTAGAACAATTAACACATATGCACCTAATCCAGTCCTCTATACTGCCAGCGTGTGTGTTTCAATTGTAATACCTTACTTACCCTTATTGTAATATATCTTATATGTAAAACCTATCGTGTGTACACGGCTTTAGTGCCTCTAATGTTCACAAGCTGAGGTAATTTCTCTACCCATTAATACTGTACTGTATGTGCCTTGTGGCCAAGGCCTGATCTGGAGCATCTCCATTTTTTATATCAGTGCTATGAGTAGTCATGGTTCAGTTTAAAGCCAAAGGTTTTGTTTTCTATGCCAAGCCATCACTCTACTTTTCTTTTTCTGTTTTTCTTTTTACCAGAGCTAAATGATCTTCAACCCTTGGGACTGCTGATCTTAATGAGGTTGGAATTACTGTTCTTTTTCCTTGTAACAAAATAACATATCCAACAAGGAAAACTCAGTGTTCAGTTAGTTGATATAGCTGATGGTGCCCTAATAAGGAAAGATTTTACCCACAGAATGGATCACCAAAATGCATCATTATTGCTGTCTATGTCATGATAAGGTTATATCTTTTCGCATCTACTTAACCACTTGACAACCGCCGCACGACGATATACGTAGACAGAATGGCACGGCTGGGCTTAAGGGCGTGCAGGTACGTCCCCTTTAAGATGCGACCCGGTCGGGAGCTCCATGACCGTGCCCGCGGGACCCACGGACCCGATCGCCGCCGGTGTCCCGCGATCGAGTCACAGAGCTAAAAAACGGGGAGAGGTAAGTGTAAACAAACATCTCCCCGTTCTTCCTAGTGCCACTGTCAGTGATCGTCTGTTCCCTGTCATCGGGAACAGCGATCAGTGACGTGTCACGCCAAGCCACGCCCCCTAACAGTAAGAAGCAGTCCTTAGGTCACGCTTAACCCCTTCAGCGCCCCCTACAGATTAACCCCTTCACCGCCAGTGTCATTTTTACAGTAATCAGTACATTTTTATAGCACTGATCGCTGTAAAAATGACAATAGTCCCAAAATGGTGTCAAAAGTGTCCGATGTGTCCGCCATAATGTCGCAGTCATGATAAAAATCGCTGATCGCCGCCATTACTAGTAAAAAAAAAATATATTAATAAAAATGCCATAAAACTATCCCCTATTTTGTAGACACTATAACTTTTGCGCAAACCAATCAATAAACGCTTATTGCGATTTTTTTCCAAAAATATGTAGAAGAATACGTATCGGCCTAAACTGAGGAAAAAAAATTATATATTTTTTGGGGATATTTATTATAGCAAAAAGTAAAAAATATTGTATTTTTTTCAAAATTTACGCTCTATTTTTATTTATAGCGCAAAAAATAAAAACCACAGAGGTGATCAAATACCACCAAAAGAAAGCTCTATTTGTGGGAATAAAAGGACATCAATTTTGTTTGGGAGCCACATCGCACAACCGCGCAATTGTCAGTTAAAGCGACGCAATGCCGAATCGCAAAAAGTGGTCTGGTCTTTGACCAGCGAAATGGTCCGGGGCTGAAGTGGTTAAAAGTTAAGCAGGCTTTTTTAAATACCTTTGTAAATTTGCAAACTAGGAAGTTCAAACCAAGTGACAGAATATCTATCCTTTGTGGTCTTCAAAACAGTATTTTTAACCCACTGGACCTCTCTAAGATGAGGTCACTAAGTTTTGTGAAATAACTATGAAGACAGTTGAACCACCTCATCGTACTCATGTCCTTGGGTTAGAAGACTACAAAGCTATTCTGCTTTAATGGCAACTCAAAGGTGAGTGTAATAGTGTGCATTAAATAATACTAATAGTCTTTCTTAAGCCCTGTACACACGATCGGATTTCCTATGGATTTTAAACCAATGGATTTTCCATCGGAAATCCGATGAAGCTGACATCCATCAGTCTTGCCTACACACCATCAGTTAAAAAACCAATCGTCCGAAACGCCGTGACGTAAAACACTCTGACGAGCCAAGAAAAAATAAGTTCTATGCTTCTGAGCATGCGTCGACTTGATTCTGAGCATGCGTGGGTTTTTTATCCGATGGAGTTCCCCACAGACGATAGTAATTTGCTATCGTTTTTTTTTCATCGGATAAATTTAACACTGATGGAAAAAAGACCGATGGGGCCCATACATGATCGGTTTGTCCGATGAAAAAAGTCCATCGGACTGTTTTCATCGATAAAACCGTTCGTGTGTACAGGGCTGAAGTATGTGCATTTGGTATCATAAGTAATCACACCCCATATGAAAGATTTCTTAGTGAATTCAGATTTAAAGGGCTGATATCTGTTTAAACAAATCAATTTAGCAGACTTCCCATATGCCACTACCGTTGCCTGCATTTCTATTGGAAAGCTTTCCCATCACTTTCTATCCTGATCAGAAAAGTACAGAAATCTACCCAATAGGGGCACAGACAGCGAACAAAAAAAAAGAAGACAGAGGTTCTTACCCTTCTCTGCTTTCTCCAAAAGCTAACGATTGGCTGGATCCGGGCTTCAATCTAGATTCTCTTTTAATTTGTTTTTTCCTTAGAGTAATTTCTTTCATGCCACTCCTTGGATCCTTGAGCCCAGATGGTTCCAATGCCATAGCATCTTTAGTTTAACCCCTTCCTTACCAAGTCATTGTACAATGATGTCGGCAAGAACCATCCCTCCATCCGGGTGGACATCATATGATGCCCTGGGCTTCCCGGGTGGCTAGGGGGCGCACGCGCGCCCGCCGCATCGTTCGGGAATGCTGGGCACCCGCGATTGCCAGCGATCACAGTAGGACCGTGGATCTGTGTGTGTAAACACACAGATCCACGTCCTGTCAGAGGAGAGGAGACCGATGTGTGTTCCCAGTACAGAGGAACACAGATCGGTCTCCTCCCCTGTGAGTCCCCTCCCCCTACAGTTAGAATCACTCCCTAGGGAACATATTTAACCCCTTGATCTCCCCCTAGTGTTAACCCCTTCCCTGCCAGTCACATTTACACAGTAATCAGTGCAGTTTTATAGCACTAATCTCTGTATAAATGTGAATGGTCCCAAAAACATGTCAAAAGTGTCCGATATGTCTGTCGCAATGTCACGGTCACAATAAAAATCGCAGATCGCCGGCATTACTAGTAAAAAAATAAAAATAAATATAAATGCCATAAATCTATCCCCTATTTTGTAGATGCTATAACTTTTGTGCAAACCAATCAATATACGCTTATTGCGATTTTTTTTTTTACCAAAATTTTTTTTATATTTATAATAACAAAAGGTAAAAAATATTGTGTTTTTTTTCAAAATTGTCGCTCTTCTTTTGTTTATAGCGCAAAAAATAAAAACCGCAGAGGTGATCAAATACCACCAAACAAAAGCTCTATTTGTGGGGGAAACATTTCGGTACAGTGTTGCAGGACCGCGCAATTGTCATTTAAAGTGTGACAGCAGTGAAAACTAAACATTGGTCTGGGCAAGAAGAGGGTGAAAATGCCCTGTATTGAAGCGGTTAAAGTAAACCTGTCGGGATATAATTAAGAGACCTGGCATCTTGGGCCTGTCCTTATTAAGATTAGAGGTTTGATTTAGATTTGATAAACCCAACCATGCATTTCCGGAGTCCTGGATCAGAATCCAAATAAACAGATGAACTTTTGGGCACATTTTATGACAACCCACAATGCCCTGTGCACTTTTTACCTTGGCTAAAAGATTTACAAGAGCCAATATGGTCAGAAATGGATAATCCACCCCCCTCACAGTAACCAAAGTATTAGTGTATTGAAGCTGCTGTATAGATTAGACATAGTTGATGTCTGTAAATCACAGTGGCAGGGCTCCTTTTATCATATGCCCCTATGTGTTTAAAATCTTTGTGTCATGCTCTCTGTGTCAGCAACAACTTGGTTACTAGCTTTTCAGAAATCACCGCCTTTGCTGCCTTCTTTTCTGTATGTTTTTATAATTTTTTGGTTCATTTTTGTTTGTGTATGATCTAGGGAGGGCAGTGGGCTTTTTGTTGTTGGTCTGTCTTGAAGAGATCTGTTTCATATTGGTTTGGGGTGCTCATAGTGCAGCATTCTCTTGTAGACATGTGCATTCTTTTTCGTCCGAATGCACTTTCATCCGAATTTCGGGTATTTTTGTTATCGCTTTAACAAACGAAAACGAACGTGCAGAATCCAAAATCAGAAAGATCCGACATAAAAAAATGCTTTATTTTAGTTTTAGTTTTCTACAACAGTTTGATATAGATAGGAGATTCGACATGACGCTGACAATAGCAATCTGTGTCTATCGAACCTGTGGTCGAATGTGCCTAACCTTAACTCTTCTAGTCCAAGTTTATTCTACATAGAGAGGAAAGATTTGACATATAGAGAAAATATTCGACATTATAGAGACAGTGTTGGGGTCGACCATTCGACATGAACGACGAAGATTCGACGAAGCTGCAAAAAACATACAAACATTGAATCTGTCATTGAAGGCTTATGGTGTCTGTCGAAAGTTCTAAGATTCGACAAGCAGCTAAACTGTACGACGCCGCAATCGTACATTTCCGGTCAAATGCTCGGCCCATAGGCTATTGAAGAATTTGAATGTTGGTTGACTATTAATAATAATTTATAAATATAAATATTACTAGTCATACAACATTAGAATTCTTCTATAGCTTGTAGGCTGAACATTCGACCGGAAATGTACGATTGCGGCGTTGTACAGTTTAGCTGCTTGTCAAATCTTCTTAGAACTTTTGACAGACACCATGATCCTTCAATGACAGATTCGACCTTAAATAATTTGAATTTTCGGACGATTGCATTTTTAATGAAACAAGATAAATAAAAACAAATTTCGGGAGTAACTAAATAAATTTATTTTTCGGACGAAAGCGAAATTCCGAAACAAAATTGTTCAGTGTGCACATGTCTATTCTCTTGTTGCAACAATCATGTATTTGAAATGCCTCTGCATTGTTTGAAAGAAGAAACACTAATTATTAAAATAATTTTCACCAAAACACTTCTTGTTTAATATTTTTATTAGATTTTACAAGTAAATAGCAAGTATAATGAACATTACATTCTGATCAAGTATAGAATTGTAAATAAATACAGCAATCACTAAAAATACATATTGAAAGAAAAGTAGTGGAGGATAAACCTCATTAACAATTATATCAATACAAATAGAGGTATAAAAGATTAGAACAATGAAAATAAGCAATATTAAGGATAGAATATCTTGCCTCCAGACCATCCGCTCACCCCAAAAGGGAGCAAGCTGTGAGCAGATGGGGGCACGATTAAGTATGAGAGAGTATGCTGGATTATCCAGAAGGATACACCAGAGGAATGTTGTCACACCTCAATTGTTTAGTTAAAGACCTTTCTAACAAATCTTTAACACACAAAGATATTTAGTGATTGATAAAGTTAAACTTAGAAAGTATATATATATAAGTCATGTAATGGACATCGCATGTGTATAAAATCCGTATTACACAAGTAACAAAACTAACCAGAGCAGAAACACAGAAGAAGTATAGAGAGAAGAAGAAGAAATATGGGAGAAAAGTAAAATATATAGAAAAGAAGGTATGGGTATAGAAAAATAGAGATAAAGGTAAAGGTTGTCTCCCTGGGTGGCGGTCCAGTCAGATCAAGGCCCCGTTTAACTATTATATTAATAGATAAACATTAAAGTATTTCAACAAGGCATCAACAATAATTGATCAAAATCTGGGGGTAAGAAGTGTTTAATCCATGGTTTCCATATTTTATTGTATGTAGTAATGTTGTTATCTTCAATAGCAGACATTTTGGAAAAGATAAGGGCTCTGTTAATTCTATGTTTAGTTTCAGCCACAACTAAAGTTTGGGTTTTCCAGGCCTTAGCTATAGATTGTTTAGCCACCGTGGTGAGATGTAGTAGTAATTTGAATTGTGATTTATTCAATTCAGGAGGTTTGAGGTTGAGGAGAGCCAGTGCTGGGTCTGGCGAGATTGGTATTTCCAAGGCCGTAGAGGCCATGTTAAATATCTTACTCCAGAAGGATTGAACGATTGGACATTGCCACCAAATATGGAAATGCGTGCCCGGTTCAGAACAGCCTCTGAAACATAAATTTGGGTACATGGGGGCAAATTTGGCAATCCTGGCTGGAACCAGGTACCATCGAGAAAGGACCTTATAATTTGTTTCCAACGCGAAACAGTTTGGCGAGGAATGCTTAGTAGCTGACCATATATTATCCCATTCACTTTTACTGAATGTTCTATCCATGTCATGTGCCCATTTAGTCGTATAGGATGGTAAAGTATCGTCAGATGTAGAATTGATGCGTTTATACAAAAGTGATATTAATCCTCTAGTATGGGGATCACTGTTACAGATACGTTCAAATTGAGTCATTTGGTTAAGAGGGGATACCGTATCAACGAGGGGTGTATAAAAGTTCTTAATTTGTAGATAGCGGAAGAGCTCCTTCATGGGGAGTTTGTATATATCACATAATGTTGGGAACGTAAGAATATCATTGGAGGAAACTAGATTGTGAAATTGAAGTAGGTTTCTTTTGGACCAAGCTGCAAATGATAGGGGGAATTTCCAGGCGGGGTAAAATGAGGGATTTCTAAGAAAAGAGAGTAGAGGGTTATGAGTGGATTGTAGGCTTTTTGTGGATCTATATTTGTCCCAGATAGCTATAGAATGTTTGGTTACGGGGTTAGATAAGTTTAGTCTATCTTTAGGAGCTAACCAGAGCAAATTATTCACTGAAATGGGGTCAATATCCACTGATTCAATCGCTACCCATAGAGGGGATTCTGTTGTAGAATGGTACTTGGGGAGTTGTGCTAGCTGAGCAGCAAAGTAGTATGAGGAAAAGTTAGGTATTCCCAAACCACCTTTCAATTTATCAAGATAAAGAGTCGATCTGGGTATACGGGGTTTTGTAGAGCCCCATATAAAAGACATCACTCTCTTTTGATTGAGTCTCAAGAAGTAAGGAGGTATATGTATGGGGAGAACTCGGAATAGGTAAAGGAACTTTGGTAAGATTGACATCTTAGTAGCGTAATCCTCCCAATCCAAGATAAAGGGAGAGAAGACCATTGTTTCATCAGATTAGTAGTTGACTTCAATAAGGGTAAGTAGTTAGCTGAAAATAAATCGGGTATAGAAGAAGTGAGTTGGACTCCGAGATATGAAATATGGTGCAATTCCCAATTGAAAGGTAAAGACATTTGAGCTTGTTGTAACTCAGATGGCGAAAGGGAAATATTAAGGGCATTAGATTTGGCATGATTAACACACAATTCAGAAATCTTTGCAAATTTGTCTAAAGTATTTACTAGATTTGGGGCTGACACATGGGGATGGGATAAAAAAATCAGGATGTCATCTGCAAAAAGACTCAATTTGTGGTGATGTCCACCTAATTCTACTCCTTTGATATTAGGATTATCTCTAATAATACATGCTAAGGGTTCAATAAGTAGGGCAAAAAGCAAAGGGGATAGAGGGCAACCCTGTCTAGTACCTCTCCTAATATCTATCATAGCTGATTTGTAACCCATATATTTAATATAAGCTTTCGGAGTGCTGTATAGTGAGGAGACCCAAGTTAAGAAATTTTCCCCAAAACCCCATTTTTGAAGAGTATATTGTAGATATGGCCAGCTGATTGAGTTGAACGCCTTCCTAATGTCTAATGATATAAGGTAAGTTGGGATACGTCTTTTTTTGGCGGCATGAATTAATAAAAGTTCTCTTCTGACATTATCCCCTGCTTGACGCAAGGGCATGAAGCCAGTTTGGTTACGATGGATAAGTTTACCTATAATGCTATTTAATCTAGTTGCCAGGATCTTAGCTAATAACCTAATGTCTAGATTTAAAAGAGATATGGGGCGGTAATTAGACCAAGAGGTAGTGTCAGATTTAGGCTTGGGGATCATTGCTATGATGGAAGTTAGTGTTTCGGTTTTGAACGAATGACCAGCTAACAAAGAATTGAAGGCTCTAGTCAATAGAGGCGTTAAAATGGAATCAAATTGTTTGTAGTATAGTGCAGAAAACCCGTCGGGGCCCGGTCTCTTGTGAGGCTTCAATTCTTTAATAGCAGCTTTAACTTCCAAGGCCGTTATGGGACTCTCCAAATATTCACACTGTTCAGGTGTCATTGTGGGAAGTTTAACATCTGAGAACAACGTGTCTGCTTTGTTTTTATCAAAGATTAAGCCAGGGTCATAAAGCTTAGCTAATTTAGATTGAAAGATTTCCAAGATCTTTAATGGGTTACTGGTGTATGCATCTCTGGAGGTTCTAAGGCGGAATGCAGTCTGTGAACGATCAATAGACTTGAGGCTGCAGGCCATAGGGGTATCGGGCTTATTGGCTTTGCGGTATTGGGTATGTTGCCGCTCGCGTAAGAGTTTGTCTGCCGAATCTGTCAGAAAAAGATCCAACTCAAGCCGGGCCTTTTCCAATTTAGTGTTAGTGTTTGCATTCGGGGCAGCTTGATGAGCCAAATGACAAGCGTTAAAATTTGCTTCAAGTTTGGTGAACAGAATCTTGCGATCTCTTTTAATAGATCTCGCCTTTTGTATCAAGCTGCCCCGAATGACAGATTTATGGGCTTCCCATAGTGTAAGGGCAGAGACATCAGCAGTGTCATTAAATGAGATATAATCATTAAGAGCCAATTCAATATCTAAGCGGTGTGAGGGGTGAGTTAGGATGGAGTCGTTAATACACCAAGTGGTGTCATGTGACCTAGGTATTGGAGAGGTAATTGTAGCGGTAACCGCACCATGGTCTGTCCATGGAAATGGGATTATATTAGAGGATATTACTTCAGGGAGCATACTAGAGGAGAGGAAAATATGGTCTATTCGTGAAAAGGATTTGTGTGGATAAGAATAATGTGTAAAATTTCTGGAAGTTGGGTTAAGTTCCCGCCAGGTATCAACAAAATTAAAAGAAGTAAGTAGAGATTGGAAGGACCATTTATGGGTAGGAGAGTTAGGAGATGACGGGGATTTATCCAAGAAGGGATAGATGGTAGTATTGGAGTCGCCACATAATATTATTGTTCCAAATTTATGTGATTCGATTAGTTGGAAAAGATGTGATAGAAAAGCTTCAGGATGCTTATTTGGGGCGTAATACGAAACTAACTTCAGTATCAGCAATAAAGCCTGTTAATAAAACATATCTACCCTCAGGGTCGCATATTTGTGTATTAGGGGTAAATGGTGTAGAGCAGTGGAACCCAATCAGGGACCCACGTTGCTTAGTTGTAGCTGAAGCTGTGTAGAATTGAGGGTAGGAGGAGGAAAGAAATTTAGGGGAGGCGTTATTGATAAAGTGTGTTTCTTGAAGGAAAATGATGTGAGCTTTTCTAGCTTAAAAGGAACGTAGAGCTTTAGTTCCTTTTTGTGGAACGTTGAAGCCTTGTACATTTAAGGACAAAATGTTTATGGGGGCCATGACATAGTAAGGGTAAGTTTTATGTAAGGGTTAATAAAACCCATTTTAGGAGTTCGAACCGCCACCAAGGGAGACAGAAGAGGAGAAGAAATGAAAGACAGAAAAAAAAGAATAAAGAAGAAACCAAATAAATAGGTAGCCCTAATGACTGCATTTAATGTCATAAAATAATGATGTACTAGTAGGGCGCAGGAACATCTCGGAGAGATAACAAAAAATCTCCGAGGGGTTCCATGGTCACCGGCCGACTCCTGCATAATAATAGCAGGAGTCAGGGGGTATGTAGGGGGCTGCAAGAAGTTCCGGAGGGAAAAACAACGCCGGAGAACACTTAAGTATTATAATAGTAAATTTATATATTTCTCTATCAATAAGACTGAAATTGCAATAAACAAAAGAGAGAGAGAAAGGAAACATACCAACGTCGGGAATTATGTTGAGTCAATATTTAGACAAATGCGTCCACAAGGAGGCTAGAAAATATTGATCTTAACACTTGTGAAGCAAACCGTCTACTCAAGTGAAATAATTAATAAACAAGCTCGCAAATGTAGGGGAAAGAAAAAAAAAAAGGGGGAGGGAGGAGGATAATCTATCTATATCAATGACCATATAAATCAAGGAAATAGACTTTTCTTGTTCATACATCACGGGACACAGAGCAGCATAGTCATTACTATGTGGGTTATATAGAATTACCTTCAGGTGCTGGCACTGGCAACTTCCAAAACAGGAAGTACCCTCCCCTATATAAGCCCCTCCCATCCGGGAGTACCTCAGTTTTTTGCCAGTGTCTAAGGTGTTGGCCAAGGTTAACATGTATTCATCTGGGCTTGTGTACAGGTTCTCTGGGCCTTAGCAAGCTATTCCGGATCCGACCAAAAAAGCTTCATAGCTAAACGGTCGGTACCCGGGCCTTGCAGAGAAGAGCAGGGTTTTGCCTGTAATGCCTCTCTTAGGAGGGCTGGACCCTGGGATCCAGAGCTCTGGTCATACCCAAAACCAAGAGGCTATCTGTGCAGGGTGCTATACAGGTCCAGGGGAGTGGAATCCTTGGGAACCCGGTCCCTGAAGGTCTAGTACAATGCCTGCCGTGAGAGGTGAAGTTTGGGCTTCTGTGGACCAAACAAAGTCCTGCGGCGGGGAAAAGGTAAGTGGGGGCCCCTCAGGAACTTGGTTCTATTGAGGGGACCCCCAAGCCTAATATGTCTTTCTGCCTGTTACCTAAAGGGTATTCCCGCTAATAGCTGTATATGCCTAAGAAATCCTAGAAATGTTTTTTCATAAGGGAAGTTTTAAAAAAACTGTAAACCTGGAAATGTTTTTTCATAAAGGAAGTTTAAAAAAAAAAAAAAAAAAGACAAAGGTGCGGTACCTGTGTTTGTCCACTAGAGGCCGCTGTGGAACGTCTTTTTTCTTGGGACTATTCCTTCCATGGTGAAAGTCCAGGCAGATGAGTGAGCTCTCTATCAGGGAAGCTGCATTCCTCTGTCATGCTGCCAAGTAGTTTCCTTCCATCCCCGAGTCCTGGTGAAACAGGGACCCTGGCTCCTCTCCCTACATGGCGCCAAGAGCGCACACGTGCACGCGCGCGCGCGCACACATGCTTTCCTTTTATAAGGTTTAGCTTCAAAAAAGGGGGCGGAGCCTGGCGGATGACGCGCTCTGTGCGCCCAGCGCTTCTGCGCATGTGCGGGCGTCCCAGCAAGATAAAAGGACTCAGTCCACGCTGCTTGCTATGGACACAGAGCATGAAAAGGAGCTGGTAGCATGGTATAGGGGCTTACAGCGGGCGGTTGATACAGGCATCCCCAGAAAGACGCATTAGTAGACACCCACTGATGTACATAGCAGCAAATTGCATTAGACTATTTCAGTAAGGGGTGTATTGCGGCTGGAATACCTCAGCTTTGAACTAAGGAATATGCCGCCTAAAAAACTCCGAGATATATCTCTCAGGAAGTGTAGGGGGTCTCCATCGGGCTCTGAGGATCTGGAGCAGTCATCTGCACCCTCCTCCCCTGAGAAATCAGAGGTTAATACCCATAAGGAACCCCCGGGAGTGCCAGGTACTGTGGCTGTCCTCAGTCCACCTGCTCCTGCATATATAACAGAGGAGGTTTTTTCCTCAACTCTGGAGGGATTGGAGCAGAGATTGGCTGCATTGATCGCTTCTTCTCTACAGGAAAGAAAGCGCGCCAGATCTCCATCACCTCCATTAGAGTGCCTGTTGGCAGAGCAACAGTCCCAGGAAGGGACCGACCTACCTGAAGGGGATCAGGAGGAGGTTAGCTCTGTTTTTGAGGAATCGACAGTAGATGAACCATTTTCAGCATCACAGACTGAAAGATTGTGGGTCCAGACCCTAACTGACATGGTTCGATCTGCATTTAAAATGCCTCTTGTTGAACCATCAACTACTGCTGTCTCCTCATTGGGGTCGCTAAAAGCTCCCCAGGTTAATTGCTCCTTTCCAATACATCCATTATTGGAAGGACTTATATACCAGGACTGGGAACATCCTGATAAACTATTTGTTCCGCCTAAAAGGTTTCCGGTGATCTATCCCATGGAGGAAAAGTTCACCCAGAGATGGAATGTTCCTACGGTGGATGCAGCCATCTCTTCTGTGAACAAATCACTGACATGTCCAGTAGATAATGTTCAAATGTTCAAAGATCCAGTGGATAAAAAATTGGAATCTTTATTAAAATCTGCTTTTTCCACAGCAGGGGCTGTTACACAGCCAGCAGTGGCAGCTATTGGGGTCTGCCAAGCTTTAAAGGATCAAATGAAAATGGTCCTGAGGGATTTGCCAGACCAGCAGGCCCAGGCTCTGGCTGATCTGCCTAGAGCATTATGCTTTGCGGTTGACGCCATCAAGGATTCCATCCATCAGGCCTCCCGCCTCACGCTGTCTTTGGTACATATGCGTAGGCTTCTGTGGCTCAAAAACTGGTCTGCTGAAGCTCCCTGTAAGAAGCTCTTAGTTAGCTTCCCATTTCATGGGGAACGCCTTTTTGGCGAAGACCTGGATAAGTATATCCAGAAGATTTCCAGTGGTAAAAGTACTCTCTTACCGAGTAAAAAGAGGTCTAGGGGTCCATCTTTTAAGAGGACTACCTCTCCTATCCCTGCGACGTCTGCTACTAAGCAGTTCCGACGGCCTCCTCGGTCAAACTCAGGAGGTAAAAATCAGGGACAGCCACAGGGTAATAAAAAGCCCTGGATCCGAAGAGGTACTAAACCAGCCTCCAAGTCAAGCCTATGAAGGGCTGCCCCCACTCAAACGGGTGGGGGGAAGATTTCAGTTGTTCGCAGAGACCTGGCGGGAGACGATCAAAGACAGATGGGTGCTCTCCGCAGTAACTCTGGGATACAAGTTGGAGTTAAAAGAGTCTCCTCCGTCCCATTTTATGTGGTCAGGCATGCCAAGAGACCCTCTGAAAAGAGGGTCTCTCCTATTGGCGTTAGAACAACTATTGCTCCAAGGAGTAATTATGGAGGTTCCTATGGAAGAGTGGGGGTTGGGTTTCTACTCAAACCTTTTCACAGTCCCGAAGCCAAACGGGGACATAAGACCCATATTGGACCTAAAGAGTCTAAACAAATTTCTAAACGTCCGGTCTTTCCGGATGGAGTCGATCCGATCGGTCACCGCTGCCCTACAAGGGGAGGAATGGTTAGCCTCGATCGACATCAAAGATGCTTACTTGCATGTTCCCATCTTTCCAGGTCATCAAAAATTCCTACGCTTTGCAGTAGAAGGGCGCCATTTTCAGTTCAGAGCCTTACCATTCGGTCTGGCCACAGCACCACGAGTCTTCACAAAAATTCTGGCCCCACTGTTGGCCGATCTAAGAACACGGGGTGTAACGATAATGGCATACCTAGACGACCTGTTGTTGATGGACCACTCAGTTGCCAAGCTAGAAGTGGTAATTGTCGATACAATCAAGTATCTAGAGTCTCACGGTTGGGTCATCAACCTGGACAAGTCAGCCCTACAGCCAGTGAAAAACCTGGTATATCTAGGGCTATGGCTGGATTCAGACCAGAGGAAGATTTTCTTACCTCTAGACAAGGTATCCTCTTTGAGGGCCTTGGTCCGTCTGCTTTGTGCAAAAAGACAGCCGTCCATACGCCTGTGCATGAGGCTGCTAGGAAAGATGGTAGCATCATTCGAAGCTGTGCCATACGCCCAATTCCACTCAAGGAATTTACAAAGGGCCATATTGTCAGCCTGGAACGGAAAAGTTCAGGCTCTAGACTTCCCGATGGCTTTGTCCCCTTCCGTTCGGAAGAGTCTCTGCTGGTGGTTGATCCCCCAGAATCTCCAGAAGGGAAAACCCTTCAGCCCGATATCTTGGAAGGTGGTCACTACAGATGCCAGCCTCATAGGCTGGGGGGCAGTACTGGAGCAATGGTCTCTCCAGGGCAGATGGTCAAATGTAGTAAAAACCCTGCCCATCAATCTCTTAGAGATACGAGCAGCCCGGTACGCCCTAGTAGCCTGGACATCCAGACTCCAAGGGTCCCCTGTCAGAATTCAATCAGACAATGCCACAGCAGTGGCATATATCAATCATCAGGGAGGCACCAGGAGTCGTGCAGCCCAGAGGGAAGTAAGTCACATCCTGGAATGGGCAGAAAAGCATGTCCCATGTATATCAGCTGTCTTCATTCCAGGGGTGGAGAATTGGAAGGCGGACTTTCTGAGTCGCCAACAGTTATGCCCAGGGGAATGGTCCCTTCATCCCGAGGTCTTCCGAGCAATATGTCAGCGGTGGGGAACACCGGATGTAGATCTGCTAGCATCCAGATTCAACGCAAAGGTGGACAGATTTGTCTCCCGGACAAGGGATCCCCTCGCTTGCGGCTCGGATGCTCTGGTGTTCCCTTGGGATCAGTTCAGACTGATATATGCATTCCCTCCGCTACAATTGTTGCCTCGACTCCTTCGCAGAGTCAGGTTGGAGAAGAAGCCGGTGATCCTGGTGGCTCCAGCGTGGCCCCAAAGGGCCTGGTACGCGGAGATCATCAAAATGTCTGTGGGGAGTCCTTGGACCCTTCCACGTCGTCCGGACCTGCTTTCGCAAGGACCGATATACCACCCTTCCTTACTAACTCTAAGTTTAACGGCCTGGCTATTGAATCCCACATCCTAAAGAAGAGAGGTCTCTCTAACTCTGTGGTATCAACTATAATCAATGCCAGGAAGCCTGTATCCAGGCAGATCTACTATAGAGTTTGGAAGGCGTACATCACTTGGTGTGAGGCCAGAAAATGGCATCCACGTAAGTACGTTATAGGCAGAATTCTGGACTTCCTGCAGTGGGCTGTAGACAGGAAGTTTGCCTTAAGTACTATCAAGGGCCAGGTTTCGGCCTTGTCAATACTATTTCAAAGGCCCCTGGCTATGCATTCACTTGTCAAATCCTTTATGCAAGGTGTGACTCGTATTATTACACCGATTAAGGCTCCCATATGCCCATGGGATCTAAATTGGTTCTGTCGGTTCTGCAGAAGCAGCCATTTGAACCTTTGCGGCACATTTCCTTGGTTCTACTCACCTGGAAATTGATATTTTTAGTAGCCATATGCTCGGCTAGAAGAGTGTCGGAATTAGCCGCCATGTCCTGTAAAGAGCCATATCTGGTTATCCATAAGGACAGAGTAGTATTACGTCCTCACCCAGCCTTTCTTCCTAAGGTGGTATCGAGGTTTCACTTGAACCAGGATGTGGTTCTTCCTTCTTTTTTCCCCCAAACCAAGCTCGGTAGAGGAAAAGTTATTGCATTCTTTGGATGTAGTAAGAGCAGTTAAAGCTTATCTAAAAGCCACTGCTCAGATTCGTAGAATGGATTCTTTGTTTGTTCTGCCGGAAGGCCCCAGAAAGGGTCAGGCAGCATCAAAATCTACTTTAGCCAAGTGGATTCGACAGGTCATAATACAAGCCTATGGCTTGAGAAGTAGACCGCCTCCGTTCAAAGTTAGGGCGCACTCCACGAGAGCAGTTGGAACTTCATGGGCAGTGCATCACCAGGCCTCCCTGGCGCAAATTTGTAAGGCCGCAACATGGTCTTCAGTACACACGTTTACTAGGTTCTACCAGGTGGACGTTAGAAGTCAGGAGGATGTCGCCTTTGGGCGCAGTGTGTTGCAGGCCGCAAAAGATCCTCATGCCTGATGGCGCCCAGCTTATGTATGGTGTATCCCCCCCCTCATGTGGCATTGCTTTGGGACGTCCCACATAGTAATGACTATGCTGCTCTGTGTCCCGTGATGTATGAACAAGAAAGTAGGATTTTTAAAACAGCTTACCTGTAAAATCCTTTTCTTGGAGTACATCACGGGACACAGAGCTCCCACCCCTCTTTTGGGGACACGTATTGCTTTGCTACAAAACTGAGGTACTCCCGGATGGGAGGGGCTTATATAGGGGAGGGTACTTCCTGTTTTGGAAGTTGCCAGTGCCAGCACCTGAAGGTAATTCTATATAACCCACATAGTAATGACTATGCTGCTCTGTGTCCCGTGATGTACTCCAAGAAAAGGATTTTACAGGTAAGCTGTTTTAAAAATCCTACTATTTGTCTATAAGGAGACAAACAAAGAAAACAAGAAACACTTGTCTCAAGAAGTATCAATGAAGTTTAAGCCTTCTGGCTGACAAAAACATAAATTAAATACCTAAATTTATATTTCATAAGTACAATATAATATGCATATAAATTAAATAAATAGACATATTTGTCAGTAAGGAGACAAACAAAAAAAAATAAAAATAGAAACACTTGTCTCAAAAATGTAAATGAAATATAGACCTTCTGGTTGACTAAAACAATAAATAAATACCTAAATTTATATTTCATAAGTACAATATAATATGCATATAAATTAATAAATAGACATATTTGTCAGTAAGGAGACGAGACAAAAAAAAAATTAAAAAAAATAAATACAATTAACTAGAAACACTTGTCTCAAAAATGTAAATGAAATATAAACCTTCTGGCTGACTAAAACAATAAATAAATACCTAAATTTATATTTCATAAGTACAATTTAATATGCATATATAATATGCATATGAATTAAAGAAATAGACATATTTGTCAGTAACGAGACACAAAAAAAAAAAACACTTGTCACAAGAAATATAAGTGAAATACAAACCTTCTGGTTGACCTGTTTACTAAAACATTAAATTAATACCTAGATTAATATATCATTAATGGGAAAGCGTATTAAAAAAAAAAAAAAAAAAGAAATAATAATAATGGAGAACAGGATTCTAACTCTTCAATCAGAGATAGTGTAATGCTTTTCAGAATAAAGCATTGGGGCTAGTACCCTATAAAAAAGGGAGAAACGTGGATAAGATTAATGAAAGTTGAACAATCAATCCATTGAGTCGACATTTATCGGTGCCTGACTATCAAAACGTCCTCGTTTATGAAGATTCTGTCTGGTATAACCAGAGGGGTTTGGGTCCAAGTCGGTTTCATTTGGAGGTGATCTAGAAGCCATTCGTCTACGAGGTTGCTCCTTAGAATTGGTGTGATCCATCAGGCCTAGATCATTTAAGGCTGACCGTAGTTCATCGGACGTGCGACAGGTATATCTAGTTTCCAAGTGTGTAAAGCGGAGAGAAAATGGAAACCCCCAGTGGTATATGATTTGATGCTTTTGAAGTACTTGCAGCAGGGGTTTCATAGAACGCCTCTTAGTCACAGTTAGAGGGGAGAGGTCTGTAAAGAGCTGATAGATATTGCCCTGGAACTCAAGAGTGTTTTTACCTCTAGCAGCAGCAAGTATTTGCTCCTTTGTTTTATAGTAATGAAATTTAACTATAATATCCCTAGGGGGTCCATTGGGTTTGCGTTGAGTTAGGGCACTGTGGACTCTGTCCATTTCCAATCTCTCAGGTGAAATACCTGGTAACAGTTCCTGAAACAGTGCACATATAGTTCCCTGTAAGTCTATGATTGATTCAGGGAGACCTCTGATTCTTAGGTTGGAGCGACGGTCCCTATTCTCCTGGTCTTCCAAACGGTTTTGTAATAAAGAGTTCTCATCCTTAAGCTGTTCAATAGTAGTATTATAATGCTGTGTGGTAGTTTCTATATCATCTACCCGCATTTCCAATTCAGCTGTTCTATGCCCCAGCTCCCTAATCTCCATTGTCAGCTTCTCAGTTATCTGGTCTGAAGTTTGTTTCAAAGCTTTCTGAAGCATTTTCTCAAATTGACTAAACATATTAGACTGAATAACATTTTCAGGTGTTTCATAGTCAGAGTCAATCTCACCAGCTGTGTCCAGAGTTTTGACACTGTGTGACAGGGATTTAGGAACCCGCTGTGTGCGAGTCTGTGAGGTACCAGGCGCCGCCATCTTGGATGTCTGCCAGGACAGTGTATCTTTAGAGGTACCAATCTTATATTTCGTTTTTGGGCCCCTCGTGACCATCCTCAATACGCCGAAGTGTACCTGGTGTGAATTTGCGGGAGCTGGTGCCGTTTGCGGTAAAAGGTAGCGGTCGGTTCTCCGGTTTTTTTAACCCGGGAGCGGAGCTCTAAGGGGATGCGACTTCTCCCTCAGGCATCCGCGCATGTGCCCCCCTCACCAAAACACTTCACATTTAGACCTGTTCTTGCTGATGCAGAATTGTCCTGCTGCTGGCAAATTTCTATCACAATCTCAGATACAGGTGTATAAAAGTTGGGTAGTGGCAGAACAGTTTTCTATCAGTAAGAACAGGCCAAAGTGCAGGGATACAAGGTTATCTAGAAAGAGGAAGGTTTGGCATCAGTGAGAAGAGGTCCAAATGTTCAAATGTGGTTTTTTTTAAATAATAATTAGAGCACCAGCTCATTTATAGGTGTGTAAAAACAGGCTAGTGGTAGGACAGTTTTCCATTAACAAGAAAGGGACAGCATAAGCAAACATGTCAAATAATAGTGCACTGGGGTGATGCCAGGGTGCTGCTGCTGTCTGTAAGCAAAGCTAAATGTAAAAGTAGGCTGTGGCTGAGGTTATTCCTAAATATCATGTATAGCTTTAATTAATCTCCCAAACCTGTAATTCAAAGGATTTGTATTTCCCATGTTGTCCTTAAGGCTGGGTTCACACTGCAGTACAAAGCGGCTCACAGCAGGGGTCTGGTGTGTCCCTGTTCACCATTACAGGTATGATTTCCGTCTGAATTTTTGGCTGAATTCGGACATGAAACGCACCAAAAGACACACAGGACTCCTATGCAATTCCCTTCAGAGCCACTCCGAAAAAAGTATGTGAACCAGCTCCATTGAGAGCCGGTCACAATCTCCTGACATGCAAATTGGATACAGGAAAACCTGCATCCAATTTGCAATAGTGTGAACCCAGTCTAAAGCTGCATGAAAAGAACCCTCCCCTGCTGTACTCATTTTTGTTTTAGGTTGGATTGGCACAGGTTCTCCATTACTTACATATGCCCCCCTAGCAATCTTCAATAAAATTCTCCCAGCTGGGCAGATTTACTACATTTTCTGCTGGATTCTCACCCCCAGCAGATTACATTTTTTGTAGGATTAATCACTAGTTTTGATGCTAATTTATTTACATATTTGCTTGGAATCAATTACCAAGAGAATTAAAGCCTAACTTAGACTCCCACCCCCAAAATAACATACCTTCCCACCTCAAGAGCTCCTGGTGGTTTTGTATGGTTTTTATTTTTTATACTTGCCTTATCCAGATATCTAAAGGCCTCTTGTGTTTGTGTTCAACATCCTCTTGATTATTGGATCTTCTCCCATGGCCATCAATGATGCAGAGTGAGGTGGTATTATGATGGCTCTATCACTGCTCTCTGCATCATTACATTGTAAGGGAAGAACCATGTGATGCAATTTCCTCAAACAGCTGAACCACAAAGCACTGTACTCACAGTATGTCTTTCACCTTCAGGGTTGACTGATTCTGAACCAGAGGACATCAAATGGCAAAAGGAGATTATTGTGTGGGGGGCACTAGAAATCAGAGGAGCAATGCGGAATGGAATGCACTTTTTTTCTTTTTCATTTAAACATCTGGGACATCTGACAAAATTAACCAGGTGTTTGTCTTTAAAGCAAGAGAGTCAGCATGGAAGTCAGGCAACTACAACGTAGCCTCTTTCAGTTTTTTTTTTTTTTTTATGGAAAAGCCAGCTACATATTTGTTCTGTATATTTGCTCTTTTTTTATGCTGGCCCACATTACTGCAAATCTAGCTCAAGTTGGACCTTTCTTCAGTTACAATTTAAAGAAAAAACTCAAGAGCCAGCATTCTAAAATGAGCTTTAGGTCTAACACAGACTAAGGTTCATGTAAGCTGATTCATATCACTTTTTTTTCTTAAAATAAATAAATTACTAAAGATAAATATCCCTTTCAGTGAATTTCAGTATCAGCATTAATATGTTCTCCCACATCATTAAACTTCAAAATCCTTCGGCTCCCAGCACTTCTCCTCTGCAGCAATTTACCAGGTCCGCATTCACCAGTTCACTTCTTCACAGCAAAGAAGGGAATTTATAGACGAGATAAACTCAATCCTAGCCAGCTGTACAAGGCCTATTCACTGAGTCCAAAACTGCTGATCGCAAATCCATAAGCGGATTGAAGCTCCATCAGCTAAAGTACCACTGTATGTTCAAAAAAGCTGATAATTCATTAATTAAAATAAGTGAGTAGCACAAAAGGCATCCACACTCCAAAATGTATGTGTGCAGTATTCTAGCTTTTTCTGAATTTACATTCCGCAAAAAATTCAGTCTAATAATTGCATTTATAATAACATAAGTGATACTTGCAATTCTGTGCGAGGAGATTGGTGATTCCAGTGATTTGAATGAGTCTATCTCTATCTCACATGACAGATTTAGATGCGTACAACAAATCAGAGATGTACTCTCTGATTCCTACTGTATTAAATTGTATTGTAATTGTACTGTCTGCCCTTATGTTGTAAAGTGCTGCGTAAACTGTCAACGCTATATAAATTCTTTATAATAATTAATAATAACAAACAGTATATTTTATACCTATGACAGTCTCTTTTTTTTTGCCTTGATTGTTTTTGAGTCTTCCAACCCAAAATATTAATTTTACGTTTTGATAGCTTGACTATGCAGAATAGTCACCAAATAGCAGTGTCTCCCTTTGAAACATACAGTAGGGTACAAATCCATGTATATAGGCTTGATTGATTGAAAAAAGTCATAGGGCATGTTCACTGTCATAAGGGATTCACCCTTTACTCAGTAAACAAGCTGTGCTGATGTCAGACATTCAATCATAGGTAAATACATTTAATTTTTTTTTAACATTTTCCTTGTTTTTAGATTGGGTGTTCTTTGCAAAGCTAATATTTACTTAGCTTCACCTCATTCACCCTAAGGTAAGCAAAATTCACTGTGAAAAGTTTAACATTTTTTTTCTTTAATACATCAAAATAATTGTTATTAAAGATGAGCTGAGTGTTCAGTCTCACACATTCATCCAAACTCTAAACATATAGAAAATTCAGCATAGACAAATATTACAGCTCCCTGCTATCTATGGTTGCTAAGAAAGGAGAGACTGCTTGCACCCATCATGTCTCTAGCAACCTCTGACAAAATTTAGCCCATTCTCTTACATGGGCAGGGATTGGACCATGTGGCATTAGTGGTTGCTAAGGACACACTAGGTGGAGGAACCCACTGCATCCTCAGCAACCACTGATGGCCCCATTTACTTACATGAGTGGAAATCTTCAACCATGTAAGTAAACCAGTGGGGATAGGGAATTATATATTTGACTAAATATTGCCACATGGCCATATATGGGCACTAATATTGACAAATAAGACCATGGCCATATTTGGGCATGGACAATGATGTCACCACTCTCTCTTCCTTTATATTGCTGATGACAGCTGTAGGACATTTATTTTTGTGAGTTGCTGTATTTACACTTGGGCTATTGAGTTTTTTCTCTAGGCATGCTTCGATTATATGATTGATGATGGATTTACACCATTAAACTTTTTGGGAGATTTTTTTTAAGGACTTCTCAATGGCCTGAGGTGTTCTTGCACTATTGCATGTAACCCTTACTCATTCACATAGGGGGGCAGTATATGGGGGGTTCCTATTTTAAAGGGGACTTCCAGATACAGACAAGCCCCTACTCACAAACTCAACAACCACCAGGTGAGGGTTGTAGCAGAGAGGCCTTTATACTCATTATCATGGGGTTAACATTAACAAGGTACCCCATTAAATAGGTACTAATTGAATGAAAAGTGGACGTTGTGTCCACATACAATTAAAATTTTATAGCCTTCACATTCACTTTTTGTTGTATGAAAATTCGGAATCAGCTGTTGAAAGCACCATACTTACGATCCGAAAATCGGCAGATCGTTCGTCGGAAGAAGTTTAACTTCCGATTTCCTTAAGGGTCTAGTGTAGATTTTAGAAAATAACTAATATTGAATTTACAGATTTGGCTCCTATTGATTTAAATGTGTTTCAGATTCAATATCAGAACTTACCTAATGTTTGCTGAACCCCGCTTGAACCAAACTCAGGTGTGATTAGCTTATCCCTAATTGTCATAAGTTCAACTCTTCCTCACTCTTCTAAAAATTTGATTTTGTTTTTGATAGAGATTTTCCATCCCTTAATAGTGAGTAAGAAAAAAACTCCCAAACAAGAATAGAAGCAGCAAGGAGTCCCAATCTCCTTGTAACTCTTTTTTAAACACTTGCAAACAGGCTGGTCCACTCTCCTATTTTTCCAGAAGTACATACCCCTGCATGCTCACTTTTTACAACAGTGCACCTGTCTGGTGATTAGAATGCCAGTGTTACTGTTCTCATTAGACAGCGGAAAGCTTTGGCTGAAGGAGAGAACTGTTAGGAATGGATCTGTGCCCTGTGATTCTTGTGATGTGCCAATCACAGTGGAGAAAAGATATACCTGTGCTCGAATCCCAATAGCTTGTACATGTATTTAAACTATCAGGTGCTAAAGGGGTATTTATGCCCCATGTTGGCATGGTGTCCACCGTAGTATTTGCAGTGGCAAGGCAGTGTAGGACTGGCCAGAAGAGAGATTACTTTGACGCATTTGGTCAGCTTAAACATGCATTGCAATATATGTGAACTATATATCCCTGTTTTTTAGTGAATAGTTTGCTGGAAAGGGTGTAGCAGTGTGCAGTGGGTCCATCCAAAATTTGTAGTGCCAATCACAGTGAACACAAATGTAAACTAAAGGAAAAAGGGAGGATTTAAAGAATTAATCCATTCATCAAATTCGCCAGGCACATGAAGTCATATGGTGATTGGACAGTGCAGATTGCATAGAAAAAGGTTAAGAGACAATTAAAGGGGCTCTGTACCATTTGATCACTCTGACTAATCACAGCAATCACAGTTGTAAACACAAGGTGCACTGAACAGCTATCTGTCCTGTTATTATTACACACATACAGCCATTGTGGGAGGAAAGACAGAGATGGCTGCCAGTGTTACAGTGTACAAAGCACAGTGCCCATACCTAATCCCTAATCACAGTGCCCCCTACAGTATCTGGTGGAAACACTAGCACTGGCTGCGATCAGCAATGCTTAAAACACTGGCACTGGTAGAGATCAAGAATGCTGGAAACACTGGCACTGGCTGCAATCAACAACACTAAAAACACTGGTGTTGGCTGCAATTAACAAAGCTGAAAACACCAGTGCTGGCTGTGATCAACACTGCTGCAAATACTCAAAAATGCAGAAAAAACTGTCACTTAGACAGGTGCAGAACGGAAAATTGCTCCTCCCTCCTGAACCATACCAAGCCACATGCCCTCAACATGGGGGGGGGGGTGCTTTGGGGCAAGGGGGGCTATGCCCCCCCCTAAGCACCTTGTGCCCATGTTGATGGGGACAAGGGCTTCTTCCCCACAACCTTGGCCCAGTGGTTGTGGGGGTCTGCGGGAAGGAGGCTTATCGGAAGCTGAAAGCCCCTTTCACAAGGGGGCACCCAGATATCGCTTCCCATGTAAATGAGTATGAGGTAACTTGTACCCCTATACATTCACCAAAAAAGTGTAAAAAAGTAAATAAATACACAGCTTTTAACAATTCCTTTATAAAAAAGAAAAAAAACTACGAAGGCTCCAGCCATCTGCCAGCTCCGCCGTCTGACAGTTCTTAAATAGCTATGGGTGGGGCCACCCACTGATGTCACTGGGTGGCCCTGCCCTCTTGTCAAGTTATCGACCCATCATGCACTGGTAGATGACCTCACAAAAGGGGGGACCACCTGATGAAGTAATTCCGATAATTCCAGATTCCGATAAGCCCCCTTCCCATGGACCCCCACAACCAACAGGCCAGGGTTTTGGGGAAGAAGCCCTAGTCCCCATCAACATGGGTACAAGGTGCTTGGGGTGAGGGGTACTTTTTTGACCGAATCGACAATACAAATCGTTACAAAAATTTGGAATTCATTAGAAAACAAATATAAGAAACAAAATTAAACAAATTTCAACAAAATTCATTACTTTTTCATTCGAAGATTAAGATACAACCGAATCTCCAAATAACCCCAAAATTGTCTGAATTTATATTCGGACCAAAATGAATTGCACATGTCTACTGTCACTAGTTGTAATCCATGCTTGAAATAAGAGCGCAGCTACCATAAGATTTGTAGCATGCACACTCAGAAACGCATCACATTCTTGTGACATCACCGCCCTGTGCCACGCTGTTCTATGCTATCCAAGTCTCGCTTTGGGATTCACACCACATGGCCGACTTCCATCACAGCAGTCACCAGCTAGGACCTTTGGAGCTGCAGCACTGAGAACTAAAGCCCTGTACACACGATCGGATTTCCTATGGATTCTAATCCGATGGATTTTTACATCGGAAATCCGATGAAGCTGACTTCCATCAGTCTTGCCTATACACTATCAGTCAAAAATCTGACTGTCCAAAACGCCGTGACGTAAAACACTCCGACAAGCCGAGAAAAATTAAGTTCAATGCTTCTGAGCATGCGTCGACTTGATTCTGAGCATGCGTGGGTTTTTTGTCCGATGGAGTTCCACACAGATGATCGGAATTTTCTATTGGTTTTTTGCCCATCGGATAAATTTAAAACATGTTCTATTTTTTCTCACCGATGGAAAAAAGACCGATGGGGCCCATACACGATCAGTTTGTCCGATGAAAAAAGTCCATCGGACTGTTTTCATCGGTAAAACCAATTGTTTGTACACGGCTTAACAGGCTCTGACAGTTCACCGCCCCATCCTTTCCTGGGATTTGATGTGCTGCACATCACCAGCGAGAAGTGGACTTACTGTGACTCAGTCAACCATCTTGCTCCTGGATGATATTTAGCCCAGAGATGTACTCAACTATGCCTTCTCCCATGTGAGTGGATATTGTTTTTACTGTTAACGTGTTTTGAAATATACACTCAGAGGCGCCCGTCTCCTTGTTTTCTCTCAGTTTCACTGGAATTGGCTTCTGGTCTCCACTGGTGGCAGCCCTGACATAACTACCTACTCCTCATCATACCTGTTTGGACTATTATGGTTTTTATATGGTCAGGGCAGGACAGTGGTGTAGTGGTTAGCACTTTCACCTAGCAGCAAAAGAATCAATGGTTTGAATCCTGACCATGACACCATCTGCCTGGAGTTTGCATGTTCTCCCTGTGTCTGCATGGGTTTCCTCTGGGTACTCTGGTTTCCTCCCACACTCCAAAGATATGCTGGTAAGTTAATTGGATATTGTCCAAATTGGCCCAGTATATGTGTGTCCCAAGCGTGTCCAGATCCTACGGGGTAAATGACCGCACTAGCCAGGCAGACACTGGCTGCAAAAAGAGCCTTGAGGCAGTTCAGTTCGCATTTGTAGTGCTATACAAGTTATGCATTCATTCATTATTGAGGTACTAGAGTATTGCACCTTCTACTGATTGAAGCAAGCACCCATGTTTCCGTCAGTGCCGGTGTTTTCAGCGTTGCTCATTACTGCCAGTGCCAGCAGTTCCAGCTTTGCTGATTGCAGCCAGCACCCATTTTTCTAGCACATTTTTTTGCAGCCAACACCAGTGTTTCCAGTGCAGCTGATCGCAGCCAGCATTGTTCCTGATTTCAGCCAGCATTCATGTTTACCTTTTTCACCTAGGTAATCATTTTACAGGTATTTCCACTGTCTTGCTACTTCAGGGCCTCTGAACATTTGATAATTAGTCAGGAAATCTGAATAATGTGGCTAGGCTGCAAAAAGTCTCACATACAGTATGTGGTATCTTTATACTTGGAAGGGGTAGCAGAATGTGTTTTGGGGTGTATTTGTAAACATGTCCATGCTGAGTGTGTGGAATATACATTTTTAATTTATTTCTCCATTTTCAAAAATAAAAGTGTCAAAATTAAATCTCAAATGGCTCAACATTCTTAGAAGATAACTTGATGTCTGCTTTACAAAGTGTGACCTTTTTTGGGCGTTTCTACTGTCCTGGACTCCATTAAATGTAGTGTAAATGTAAATCCATCTTCATTCACGCCACCTGCCGCACCGCTGACCCCAAAAAGAAAACGCTCCGCCTTCTGGGCCAGCCGCATGCCTCCTCCAAGCTTTGACAGTTCTTATATAGGTAGGGGAGGGGCCACCTGACAATGTCACCTGGTGGCCCTGCCCCCTTGTAACATCACAGATACCTATATAAGAACTGTCAAAGCGCGCTAGGCAGCCATCCCATAAGGCAGAGTGTTTTGTTTTTGTTCAGGTGCTGTGGGCTGAATGATTCAGGGTGGATTTACATTGAGGGACACTGTTTTTCTATTTTTTAATAAAGGATTTATCAAAAACTTGTCTCCTGTTTTTAGTTTTTTTGTAACATTTTTTGTGAATGAATAGGGGTACTATGTACCCTATACCCATTCACATGGGGGGCGGGATCTGGGGGCCCCTTTCTTAAAGAAGGTATCCAAATTCTGATAAACCCCCACCTGCAGACCCTGACAACCACATCCCAGGGTTGTCGGGAAGAGACCCTTGTCCCCAAAGCACCCCCCATGTTGAGGGCATGTGGCTGGGTATAGTTTAGGAGGGGGCGCTTGTTCACCCCCCTTTTCCTGAGCTGCCAGGCTGCATGCCTGAATAAGGGTCTGGTATGGACTTTGGCATGGGGTTACCCTAAAATCCAATCCAGACCTGAAGGGTCTAGTATGGACCGGGGGTGGGATTACATGCTGTTTTTTTCTTTAATTTTTTTAATAGCCGGGTACCAGCAATTGCAAGCGCAAGTCATTTTAATGTGATACATTTTTTGCTGCAGCATGTTCTATATACAGTGGGGAGAACAAGTATTTGATACACTGCCGATTTTGCCGGTTTTCCTACTTACAAAGCATGTAGAGGTCTGTAATTTTTATCATAGGTACTCTGAGCAAAGGGTCTGAATACTTAGGACCATGTGATATTTCAGTTTTTCTTTTTTAATAAATCTGCAAAAATTTCAACAATTCTGTGTTTTTCTGTCAATATGGGGTGCTGTGTGTACATTAATGAGGAAAAAAAAATAACTTAAATGATTTTAGCAAATGGCTGCAATGTAACAAAGAGTGAAACATTTAAGGGGGTCTGAATACTTTCCGTACCCACTGTATATGTATATATATATATATATATATATATACAGGGCTCAAAATTTCAAGTCCTGAGCCACTAGCCAGGCCTTAGGAGTTACTCGCCACCAGTTTCCCCACCCAACCTCTCCCCTGCCCCACCCCTAAGTCCGCCCCTAAACACGCCCTTGTAAATTATCTCATGAAATTACACTGTTAAATGTTTTCAGCAGAATTAAGTTCCAAAAATAAATAACAACAACTTTAACAATATTAACATAAAGCATATCAGTACCCATCAAATGCAGCCTCACTGTGCCCATCAAATGCAGCTTTACGATGCCCATGAATGCACACTCACTGCACCCATCAATGCAGCCTCACTGTGCCCATCAAATGCATCTTTATGGTGCCCATGATTGCAGCCTCACTATGCCCATCAATGCAGCCTCACTGTGCCCATCAATGCAGCCTCACTGTGCCCATCAATGCAGCCTCACTATGCCCATCAATGCAGCCTCACTATGTCCATCAATGCAGCCTCACTGTGCCCATCAATGCAGCCTCACTGTGCCCATCATTGCAGCCTCACTGCCCGTTAATGCAGACTCACTGCACGTTATTGCAGTCTCACTGCCCGTTAATGCAGCCTCACTGCCCGTTAATGAAGCCTCACTGTGCCTGCAGCCTCTCTGTGCCTGTGAACGCAGCCTCTCGATGCCTGTGAACGCAGCCTCTCTATGCCTGTGCCCACAGCCTCTCTGTGCCTGTGCCCGCAGCCTCTATGTGCCCACAGCCTCTCTGTGCTTGTGCCCGCAGCCTCTATGTGCCTGTGCCCACAGCCCCTTTGTGCCTGTGAATGCAGCCCCTCTGTGCCTGTGAACGCAGCCCCTCTGTGTCTGTGAACGCAGATTCTTTGTGCCTGTAAACACAGCCTCTCTGTGCCTGTGAACGCAGCCTCACTCTGCCCGCAGCCTCTATGTGCCTGTGAATGCAGCCTCACTGTTCCTGAAGCCTCACTGTGCCTGTGAATGCAGCCTCACTATGCCCGCAGCCTCTCTGTGCCTGTGCCCGCAGTCTCACTGTGCCCCATTAATGCAGCTTGACTGTGACCCATTAATGCAGCTTTACTGTGCCCCATCAATGCAGCTTTTCTGTGTCCCATCAATGTAGTTTTTTGGTGCCCCATTATTGCAGCTTTACTATGCCCCATCATCAACAGAGACTCGTCTGGAATCCCCTGGATGTATCTCACACACAACGGGGATGTCCCGCTGTGTGTCATGGAGCTGGCTGTGTCTATGTTCGGCGCACGGTGTAACAAGGTCCCGTCCCCCTAGATGGCTCGTTTCATAGGCGGAACACTGATACTATCACACAAGCCGGGCTAGGTGGGTGGGACCTTGTTACACCGCGCGCCGAGCACAGACACAGCCAGCTCCATGACACACAGTGGGACATCCCCGCTGTGTGTGCGATACACAAGACAGGAGGAAGAAAAAGAGAGAGGGAGGGGAACGCTGCAGCCTCCTCACCTCAGCTCAAAGTGGCGCCAGGGCAGTCCGGTCCTGCCACTCTGTGTCCTCCGGCTGACAGTTTCCTGGCTGGTCGCTTCAGCCAGGAAACGGTCAGCCAGGTCCACCCCCCGCTCCTCACTCGCCCTGCATTAAATTCCACTCACAGCCGAGTGGAATTTTTGAGGGCTGATATATATTTATATACACACACATTTGTATGGGCGCTTTAATCACTGTTTCCCATTTTTATCCTTGTATCTTTATATTGTCCTTATGGCTCCTCATTTTTTCAGATCTGCCTAGTTGCAATAGGTGATCTGTGCCCACCCTGATACAGTACATCACACTTACATCACCCAAGATAAAGGATGGTTCAGCTCCAGCAGTGGGGTTGACAGTTTGGAAACTGAAAGTAATAATTTTAATTGTTATACTTTTTACATATAGAGAAAATTAATTTTCCATGTTGCTGTGTTACTCAGTCAAGAATGTCCCTTTACTTTAATTACAGCAGGTTTTTACAAATAGAATAAATGTACTGAATAAAATGATTATAGAAATGCAATTGGTGACACATCAGCTTTTATTTTAAATAGTTTCAAATATATTTTTCTCCCTTGGGCTATATTTGAGGTGTTTCCCTGCTCAAGGATTTGTGTCAACAAGTTGCAGCACTTGCCCAAGCAGTGAAGAGCCTACAAGATGGATCCTTTCAGTTTAAAGGTCGTCTACAGAACCTAACAGTTTCCTCTGCTAAAGTAATTCCTAACCCACCTACAGCAGCCACTTCATCCAACTCAACATTTCAAGAACGTTCAATGTCTGCTCCTACTGTGGTGGTCTCACTTCCTGAAGCAAGGGTACCCACTCCAGAATGTTTCTCAGAATTTATTGCCTGCTATACCTGGCCCTTCAGCCAAGGAATTTTTCTTTGGAGACTGTTAAGGTGGGATTTATTATCTCCCTGTTGTCTGATGAATCTGCCCTGCATATCTTGCAGCAAGGGTGGCACCCTGTAGAGGACTACACAGTGGACTTTCGTAAATGGTCTTCAGATACAGGGTGGAATAAGGCCACCCTTAGATATCAATACTGGCTTGGACTGTCAGAAATTCTCAAAGATGAGCTGGCATGAGTGCAGACCCCCCGCTGCAATAAAGTGGCTCATTCAGCTGGTCATCCAACTCGAAAGACGCTTGCGGGAGCGGTGAACAGAACATTCACAATCCTTCTGACCTTCATGGATGCTACCTAAGGTTCCATCTGCTCCTGCACCTGTGCCTGTATCTTCTACTTCAGCTGCTTCCGAAGGAGAGCCTATACAGATTGGCTTGGTTTGCTCTGCTCTGACCCCAGATAAAAGACTTTGCCATCAACAGGTTAATCTTTGCTTCTACTGTGGAGGAGCTGGGCACTTCTGTTGTAATATTATATATAATAATATATATGTAATATTATATAGGTGTATGTATTATATATTGTGTTATATGTATGGCACAATATATTATATATGAGTTTTAAATGACTTTTTTTCCTTCAAAAATGACACTTTGTGCAGGGACAGTTCTAAGCACGGGAAACATGCGCAACTTTACATGCATATCATACACACCTCCCAGGTACGAAATTTAAAGGAATATTTCACTTTTATTTTTTCATTTTAAGCATTATTAAAATCACTGCTCCTAAAAAAACGGCAGTTTTTAAAACTTTTTTTGCATTGATACATGTCCCCTGGGGCAGGACCCAGGTCCCCAAACACTTTTTAGGACAATAAATTGCATATTAGCCTTTATAATTAGCACTTTAGATTTCGAACGTTCGAGTCCATTGTATTTAATAGGGTTCTAAAGTTCACACGAACATTCTGTCTGTTCGCAGGTTCTGGTGCGAACCGAACAGGGGGGTGTTCGGCTCATCCCTGGTTCTGATGTTACTATTCATGGGAAGATCAAACAAATGCAAAGTGAATCTCCCTATGAATTGTCACACAGGATAGCAACTATTATGGAGTTATTGGTCAGTAATAATCTTGCATTTGAGCGTGGAGGCTTGGTACATATGAGTATGTTTCTAGATGCTTTGCATGAAGATATCAAACAAAATATTTTATTAGTTATCCCAAATCCCCATGATTTAAAAGACGTATTGTTGAGGGCAGATCATTTATGGAGAAAGTCAAATGAGAAAGCTGTCAAAATTGATGTAGCCATATTGTTTAGGCAAAATAATAATAAGAAAAGGACCTGGATACCATTTTCTCAATTAAAACAGAAATATGACTACCTGAAAATTGAGTATGACAAGATGAGAAAAGAACGTGACACATTATTGGAACAGTTGTACAGGGTGTCATAAATGCAAATGTACATTCTCCAGATCTGTTTTTGAATGCAAATGACGCTTCTCTAGCAGTGGGGGTGAATTAGCTTTAGACTGTAAACTGTGAATGGTACTTTGTTTTAACTTCAAAAAAAATACTAAGGACTTTGCTAATGAGTTTTTGTCTGAGAATTTTTTTCTTTCATATCCCCAAAGGAACTCGTTTGAATGTGAACAGAAGTTGGCTACTGGGGGAGAAATGCTAAATAGACAATATACAAGGATGGACACTCTCTCAATATTCATCAAGCAATGGGACTTTTTCTTGAACATTCAAATTTCTTTTTTTCCATTTTTTTTTTCAATGGACTTCCCCAACACCCTATTTTTTAATTTTCTCCCTTTCCCTGATATATTTTATGTTTTCATTTTTTTTTATGTTTTATTTCGTGAACTTTATTTTAAAATCAAAGCGAAGCATTTAAACCTAAAATAATTTTATAACATCTGTACATATGATATAATGCATATTGATATCAATAGATTTAACATCTGAGGTGATGCTGCACAATGGCTTGGCAAAGCATAAATTATAGTATGTTGGGTGGTTTTCCTAAATTTATAAGAGGGGTGAGTGAAATTCATCACTCTAGTCATGATTTGAATTTTCTTGAATCAGTTGTTTATAATATGCTGAATGCTACGACATATATGGATGACAAAGACCTTTCTACCTTTCATGAAAAGATACTGACAAGAATTTCCACTGCCGCTTTGTCGGGATAGAAGATCTAATAGACACTGATGTCAAGCTGATTCTACTTGAACCATTGCGTGGGGGTATATATATATATATATATATATGTTGGTATACCACTCTGGTGGAATTATGGACTGAATGATACAAGTAACTGCTCTATTAAAGGCAATGAGGGGTGGCCTACAGCAAATTCAAATTGTGGCTGTCAATCAGCAAATTACTTGACAGGTACACAAAAGGTCATCATTGCTCAAATAGGGAATGGAAAGAAGCAGATGTTAATTGTGAAATGCTTGCAAGATGGACTACAGCTTTGTTGTCAGAGAATATTGAGGGTTCGATGTTAAAAGAACCCAGTGTCCTGATTGGTGGATTGATGATTGAAGGTGAAGCTCATGAATGTGCAAGGAAATAGTTTGCAGCACAGAGTTTTACTGCTGTATCCAAACCTTTTTGACCTTGGAAGGGACTGCTGGTATATTGATGGTTCTTCTTACTATAAAGATGGAAGCAGAATTTCAGGATTTCCTGGTGGTTGTGTAAAAGCATCTTTAAAAATGAAAACTTTGAGCCTGGAGATGAGAGAATCCTGGACTTATGTGGATTGGAGCTCCCAAAGCATACCAAGCTTTACTTTCAGTGAGATGGTGAGAGATGTGATGAAGTCAGAATGGACTGTGACATTAGCTAATATTTGCGCAATATTCAAGATCGTGATGTGATTTACTCAAGAGCAAGCTTTGAAATAAGGTCTAACAGCCATACAGGCCACGGATGTTTACCGAATCCTTTTCCAGTCATGGTCTAAAGTTCTATTATCTAATAACTGTTTCATGGGAATATTTTAGCTGCTGGTGAAGAGAGATGTAACCAGTCTCAACTTCATATTTCATATGAGCCATTGTAAAGCATCCCGTACCTCAAATCATAATGATGTTTGTTGCTTGATTTATGGGTCAGTTCTAGTAGTTAGAACCGACCCAAGTGGGGGTATATGTTGTAATATTATATATAATAATATATATGTAATATTATATAGGTGTATGTATTATATATTGTGTTATATGTATGGCACAATATATTTGTGTTACATACAGGCATTCTAGTTAAACACATCAAAGAATGTTTGTTGACGAAAAGGGGTGCGTGGCCAAACAAGGTTTATCAGAGGGGACAGATAATGACTCTGATGTGCTAATCTTATGCGAGCCTACCTAGGTGTGTGAGGTGGCCTGTTAACTTAATTGAACAGTTCAAAGGGGACATTGTTTAGTTGGTAATTAGACTTGAGGGGGTGTTCATTCATGGGAACATTTGGTTGACCTGGCAGAACACCCCCCCCCCCAGTGTCAGACCAGTATTTGAGACATTCAAGCTGGCATTCAGTCTACTCCAGTCTTGTCACTCTGCATGGATAGGAAAGCACAGGTCTAGAATATGATCTAGGAGACATGTAACTTTGAAATATATATATATACTCTGATTGGATTCATTGTCATCTGTGCAAGCATTGGACTTTGTTCTGTATTGGAAGTCAATAAAGTGCACTCTCTGGAGAACTTGGGTGATGCTGCGGAAACATAACTTATATCATCATACTAATACTTAAACATCAATTATCTACTGGACACTATATACGAGATCACTACAACTTCTTTCTCAACTGTCCTGTGAGACCCAGTAAGTCCTCTCCCCATAGTCCTACATACTTCCAAATCTCTGGATGTTCCCCAGCTCACCTTACATGTGTTGATTCTGGGGCATGCAGCTGCCTCTTGGACATTACTATAGTGAGGGAACTTCAGATTCCCACTTCAAACCGAAAAACAAAGACTTGAAGTTCACTTGGCTGATGACACTACCCCTAGATATGGGTGTGGCTGCGGGCACACATCCCACAAATTGACTGGATTAAGGGTGAGATCTTCTTGAAGTCAACTTACTGTATTGAGTCTTGTTTTGTTCCTGAATCCATGTCACCTGGCAAGACATTACTGCAATCTACCACGATTTTCTGGACTGCCTGGTGCAGACATTCCCTTTGGACAATATCCCCACTTTCAGAGACTAAGCTTGAGGCATTAATTTAATATATTGACGAGAATCTAGAAAAGGGGATCATTTGTTCTTCATCTTCCCCAGCTAGTGTCGGCATCTTCTTTGTGGAAAAAAAAAAGATCATACTCTGAGACCGTGTATGGATTATAGGGAGCTCAACAAGATTACAATCAAAAACTTTTATCCTCTTTCTCTCGTCCCTGAGCTTTCGTGATGGCTGAATCTTTATCAGACTGGACTTATGGGGCACTTACAACCTTGTGCACATCCATGAGTAAGATGAGTGGAAAACGGCTTTTTGAACTTGCTTTGGGCACTTTGAATATCTTGTTATGCCATTTTATTTTCCTTGCATGTCCCCCTCAGATCTACAGCGACTGTAGATCTGTTAAGTGCACTTTCAAGTGCACTTTGCACTTGTAGTTTGCATTTGTAGTGCAAAGTGGATTTGCCTTTTGTAAATAACACCCATACTGTTGTAATTCCTACACCGTTCACCTGATTTGGATGTAAATACCCTTAAATTAAAGCTGAAAGTCTGCAGTTAAAGTACATCTTGTTTGTTTCATTTCAAATCCATTGTGGTGGTGTATAGAGCCAAAAATATTAGAATTGTGTTGATGTCCCAATATTTATGGACCTGACTATATATATATATATATATGTATGTGTAGCGGGTATTTAAATTTGGGGGGGGGAGCATCTGGGTTATTTAACCCAGATGTACTAATTGTTAGGGAATCTGAGAATCCCTTTTGTGGTTCTTGGAGGACTCTGGTGGTGCTAGGTTCCCTGTGGCCTGCAGGTGGCGTTGTCGCCCTGGGTCGGAGTTGAACCTGCACCGCAAGACTGTACCTTTTTGGTCCTTTCCTGGTGCCGGTACAGCAGGGCGGGGAACCCGCTGTGACGCAAAGGGAGAGGAGATAAAAGGGGCGGACGCCCTGACCTCGGTGTTCAGAGTTGGAGGATGCAGCCGCACCCAGGCACCTTCGGCCTGGGTGCCGGAGTTCCGGGCCCAGGTGCCCTTGACCTGGCCGGAGCGAGGGATGGAGTCCATCCCAGGCACCTTAAGCCTGGGGTGAGGTACTACGGCCAAGGCCTGGGACCCAGTAACTTCGACTGATTTCCGCGAGGGTGGAGGAGTCCAAGGGGCCCTAAGGTGTTGGGACCCGTATCTGAGGCGAGGAGGCCGGGGAGTGTAACCCTTCCGAATAGCCCGGTACAGCATTAATCCGGTGACGGCGGGGCCTCTGGTAACTCCCTTGGAGGGATGTCTTCCCCCTGACAGGGGCTGCAACGTAGCGAAGGTAACTCCAGTTCCTGTTCACTAGAGTCGCTGGAAGAGACTCTGTACCAAAAGTCCATTTAACAGCCACTGTGCTTAGCAACCATTGGTGAAACCTCAACGGTTTAGTTTCTTTGAGGATTGTGCCTTGACCTACTCCCCACCAATACTGAACTGTTCTATGGGTCTTAAACTGTCTGCTCGCAAAGGACTATTTGTTTGCCGTTATGGAATAAATACGTGTTGGACCTTTTTCAGTGTGTGGTACTCCAATTACTGGGAGCAAAGGGGGGGTATCAGCAGAACAGACCTGGCTCTGAGCGTATACACAGCCTGAATATAATCTGATACTGGCCTTCACCTCTACATGCTGTAATCTAGAGGACATGGGCCGTGGCACACCTCGCTCTCCCCTTCAAGGTACCCCTAGACCGAAGCCAAAGTAAGTGTTAAAGAAGAGAGAGAAGGTGAGGCCGCTACACGTGGGGGCTCGTAAGTCCGGGATGTGTGTTTCGTGTATGGAGCTGGGAACGTCTGTGTTTGGACTTTGCTGCCCGGTGGAGTTCCAAGTAGGTCGGTCATGTTGGCAGGCGCGCCACGAGGCACACCATAGCTGCGCAGTTCGTGGGCGGGGAGAGGGTAAAGCCTGCGAACAAGTGCAGACTGTGGGAGGAGTCTGGCCATGTGGAAGTAGTCACGTGGGGATTCTGGCACGTGTTGATCAGTGCGCAATGGAGCAGCAGACAGTCGGGATGACCTCAAGTACCCCGTGGATTTCGGTTCCTTACCCCACGAAGATGACTTTCTTTGCTGCTTCCATAATGGATACAGGAATAAGACTCAGGCCCCAAGGTCATTTGGCTCTGTATGTATGCAGAGACATAGAGGCCCTCGGTGTGATCTGTCCCGGCTGCTCGGGACTGGTGGTCAGCTTGAAGCCATTCGGGCGATGTGAGGCCTGCAAGGAGTTTCTTTTTGAGGTGGAACCATTCGCAAAAAGCCCCCGGGCCTTCCACCTCAACTGCCTCACAGGTACCGCCACTCCGGAAGTGGAGATCCAGGCCTTTGCAGAGATTTCTGTGCGCGCTGACCAGGGCAAAGAGAGTGCCCAAACAAAGACTGAGATTGAAAAATCCGAGGATGCTGCTTCGGTCACCACAAGCTCTGTGCTCCCACCTCCGAAGAGGAAAGTCGGCCTTGTACAGGCATCCTATGGTCGTGGAAGAGCTTCGCCCCGCCGCTTGCCTGGCCTGGATGGATCCGGAGGGAAGAGCCCTGGACATCCCTGTTCTACTGAAGGCCCAGGTGAGCCAGGGATTGGGACTGTGAGTGTGGTTGGAGGTGTCGGGAGTCCATTGTCGGTGGAGCCTGTGAGGGATGGTGATTCTCCATCTACTGGGAATTACCTGCCCGCGGAAATATACGACACCTCCGACCTAGAGTCGCTATCAGATGCCGGCGATGATGGCGAGATTGACGAGGTCTTTCACCGCAAGGGTTGGGACAGGATGGCATTACCCGCGCTCCGCGCACCAAGGGATCTGCCCATGTCTACAGGGGATAGTACACCCCGGGTGGAGGTCCCGGAGGCGGGGAGGAATCTGGTCTCTTGCCTACCCTTCCATCCTGTGAATTGCCTACTGTTTCATCCGTTCCGGTGACGGGAACGCGACGTTCATTGCTGCGGGCTCCTAGGTCCAAGCCAACGGAGGTAGTTAAAGTACCTCGGCATCCGGAGTCCATTGTCCAGCCTGGAGAAGGAGACTGTGCCACAATGCCACCTCTGGCCCGGCTACAGCGGCTCTTCTGTCAGAGAGTTGCCTGTGAATATGGGTGGGAGTACCCATACCTACCCCGGGACTTGCTTTTTGAAGTGGAGGTCCTGCAACAGCGATGGTATGATGAGTTTGTCTGGGAAAAGCTCAAAGTGCCCCATGCTCGCCGATATCTTTCATGCTCATCCCCCGTGTCCAAGAAGTTCAAGGACTGTAAAGCGGAGTGGATGTTGGGTCGGCACATCCATGCGGACAAGGTGCTTGTTTGTCGCAAAGATGGAGGGAACATTGAATATAATGTGGAGACTTTCGATAAGCACCTGAAGCCCCTGTTCCTGCCGCACCCAAAGTTCTACCTTTAGGAGGAAAAGACTCCTGTGTGCTCTATTATTGTTCATTGCTGAACTTGCCGGAACATAAGGACTGTGCCCTAGTTTTTTTTTTGATTTGGGCGTTTTACTCTTTTAGAGAAATGGGAGCTGTTACTGTTTGTTCTCCCTTTTTCTCCCTGCATTGCAAAGAAGATAATGACTTTGGGGTGTAGTTAGTGTAAACACAGTGAAAGAAGAAGGAAAGTTGTCTGGAGGATTTGGCCAAGTGTCATTACCGTGGCACTGTCACCAGGTGGCAGTGCTGCGCAACGACTGTTTTTTTTTTTTTTTTTACACTTGCACCACCATACTCATTGGAGCGAATGGGCCTTTTCAAGGAGAGGCCCGTTCATTCCAAGAAAACACACATTGTGGTAGGATGTTTGTTTTTTTCCCCTTCTGCAGGAGATTCATCTGTCAAGGCTGCTGAGAATGGGTGGTCCTTAGATAGCCAGAGGGAGGATGGTGCATGTGTAAATGTCAGAAGTGTTATATTGAAAGTTTTATAGTTCTACTGTTTTATATTTTCCCTTTCCCATTCTAGGTCTTGGCACAATTCAGGGCTAATTTGTATGGTTTAGTCTCTGGGCGGAGCTTATGCACCACCTTTGTGGGGTGTGAGTTTGGACCAGACACTGGGTACCAATGTCAAATTACAGGGGGGAGATTGTAGCGGGTATTTAAATTTGGGGGGGAGCATCTGGCTTATTTAACCCAGATGTACTAATTGTTAGGGAATCTGAGAATCCCTTTTGTGGTTCTTGGAGGACTCTGGTGGTGCAAGGTTCCCTGTGGCCTGCAGGTGGCGTTGTCACCCTGGGTCGGAGTTGAACCTGCACCGCAAGACTGTACCTTTTTGTCCTTTCCTGGCGCCGGTATAGCGGGGCGGGGAACCCGCTGTGACGCAAAGGGAGAGGAGATAAAAGGGGCGGATGCCCTGACCTCGGGGTTCAGAGATGAAGGACGCAGCCGCACCCAGGCACCTTCGGCCTGGGTGCCGGCGTGCCGGAGTTCCGGGCCCAGGTGCCCTTGACCTGGCCGGAGCGAGGGATGGAGTCCATCCCAGGCACCTTAATCCTGGGTTGAGGTACTACGGCCAAGGCCTGGGATCCAGTAACTTCGACTGGGTTCCGCGAGGGTGGAGGAGTCCGAGGGGCCCTAAGGTGTTGGGACCCGTATCTGAGGCGAGGAGGCCGGGGAGTGTAACCCTTCCGAATAGCCCGGTACAGCATTAATCCGGTGACGGCGGGGCCTCTGGTAACTCCCTTGGAGGGATGTCTTTTCCCCTGACAGGGGCTGCAACATAGCGAAGGTAACTCCAGTTCCTGTTCACTAGAGTCGCTGGAAGAGACTCTGTACCAAAAGTCCATTTAACAGCCACTGTGCTTAGCAACCATTGGTGAAACCTCAATGGTTTAGTTTCTTTGAGGATTGTGCCTTGACCTACTCCCCACCAATACTGAACTGTTCTATGGGTCTCAAACTGTCTGCTCGCAAAGGACTATTTGTTTGCCGTTATGGAATAAATACGTGTTGGACCTTTTTCAGTGTGTGGTACTCCAATTACTGGGAGCAAAAGGGGGTTATCAGCAGAACAGACCTGGCTCTGAGCGTATACACAGCCCGAATATAATCTGATACTGGCCTTCACCTCTACATGCTGTAATATAGAGGACATGGGCCGTGGCGCACCTCGCTCTCCCCTTCAAGGTACCCCTAGACTGAAGCCAAAGTAACCGTTAAAGAAGAGAGAGAGGGTGAGGCCGCTACATATAAAATTACCATCCTGTGGCATATTTATTTATATATTACACTTGAACTTCTCTCTATGGGTGGAAGGCTGGGGGGGGTTGGAAAACGTCTCTCTCTGGTGGGGAGGGGGGACATGGAACTTAGTCTTTTCCCATTGGTGAAAGAATGTCTAACTTTGTCATCTATCTAAATGTTAAGGCTGCATGCACACTGGTGTAAACAAACTTTGCTTCTACAGGAGTTTTGTGTTCTGTCTGTAGAAGCAACTCAATGTTATCCTATATGTCCATGCACATTAGGAGGTTTACAGGCATATTTTGAGATCAACGTTTAGAGGCAGGAAAAAAAAACCTTCTCATTCGTATTTCTGATTGGAGCTCACTGGCAGAAAAATGTAAAACTCTCCTAAACTCGTCTAAACTTTGTACAAAAAAGAACAGCCTTTTTTTAAGCCCAGTGTGCATGGAGCCTTAATGTAAGAGGATGACAATCAACTGTAATGTTGTTTTGTTTCTCAGAAAAAAAGGTGTTTACATTTATAACACATCTGATTATTAGGATCACTTCAGACACCTACGTTTATCAAAAGTTACTATTAAATATAAAGTCCTTGCTTAACAACTAAAACAATTCTTAAAGATTTTCCTTGTTCAGAGCTTCCAAAAAGCAGTACAAGCATTTCCACTTCTCTATTTTCAACCTGTGAAACTATTTTACATGTTCTCTTGCTATGTTTTGTCACTTTTCTTGATAGATAAATATATTTTAATAGAAATGATAAGAAAGCATTTGCATATTCTGACTTCTATCTGACATCAGCTGAAAGATTTTGACAAAAAGCTTTACGCTTGATGTTTTTTATTAACATAATGTAATGTCTGGTGTTTAATCCAAAAATTACTGCAGTGACATTGAGGCTTCTATGTTCAACTTTTTTAGTTTTTTTGTTTTTGTTTCTGTTTTTCTTTTACAGTTGGGTTCTTTTTAGGGTTGTTTGTAGTGCAATCCTATCATACTTCATATTGGGGGTTATTTACTAAAGGCAAACCGAATTTGCACTACAAGTGCAAACTACAAGTGCAAAATGCACTCGAAATTGCACTGAAAGTGCACTTAGAAGTGCAGTCGCTGTAGATCCGAGGGGGACATGCAAGGAAAATAAAAAACTGCATTTTAGCTTCCACATGATTGGATAATAAAATCAGCAGAGCTTCCCCTCATTTCAGATCTACCCCTCAGATTTACAGGGACTGCACTTCCAAGTGCACTTTCAGGGCAATTTCAAGTGCACTTTGCACTTGTTGTTTGCACTTGTAGTGCAAAGTGGATTTGCCTTTCGTAAATAATCCCCATTGTCTTCCTTTTCTTGCAATATTACACAAAAAAAGGGATAAGGGATAAAAAGGAATTGGATTTATTAAAAGCAAATAGACTGTGAACATGTAAAATGTCCATCATCCAATCATTTGCAAGCAAACATGCAGTTGTTGTATTTTCCTTGATTGTATTTTCTTTAGAAAGTGAAGCTTTATCACAAATAATAAGCTCTGGGGTAAAATGAGTGTAACTGCACTTGCAAAGTGCACAGTGTATTTTCCTTATAAAAATATGTTCAGTACATCTCTGTAATACAACCCCATTTTTTATCACTAGAATTGCTTCAAGTACAGAGAAATGCCCGTTGAACCTAGCAGAAATGCAGTGTGCCCCTAAGTTCCTGTAGTCAGCTGACAACATTGCCACTGGGACACTGAAATCCCAAGCAGTGTTGGCAGCCCTGCCCTAGTTCTCCCTAGCTGGACTACAGAATGTCATTCTCTCTCCTCCTCTCCATAACATAAGGGAAGATGTTCTGTAATGCAGAGGGGAGAACCCAGGCAGGGGTGACAACACTGTTTGGGATTTCAGTGCACTAAAATAAGTGTTGTTCACTGACTACAGGAAGTTGGGGGCACACTTTGTTTCTGCTAGGGTTACTGTAATTTTTCTGTACCAGAAAATGGTGTGACCTGGCACAACCTATATGTAGAGTAGCAAACCTCCATCCCTGATACATACTATGAGATAAGGAAAGAGAAAATGGGACTTTAACCACTTAAGCCCTGGACCATTTTGTTGCTAAAGGACCAGGCCCCTTTTTGAGATTCGGCACTGCGTCGCTTTAATTGACAATTGCGCGGTCGTGCGACGTGGCTCCCAAACAAAATTGACATCCTTTTTTTCCCACAAATAGAGCTTTTTTTTGGTGGTATTTGATCACCTCTGTGGTTTTTATTTTTTGCGCTATAAACAAAAATAGAGCGACAATTTTGAAAAAAAAAACGTATTTTTTACTTTTTGCTATAATAAATATCCACAAAAAATATATAAAAAAACATTTTTTTTCCTCAGTTTAGGCCGATACATATTCTTCTACATATTTTTGGTAAAAAAAATAGCAATAAACATTTATTGATTGGTTTGCGCAAAAGTTATAGCATCTACAAAATAGGGGATAGTTTTATGGCATTTTTATTAATATTTTTTTTTACTAGTAATGGCGGAGATCAGCGATTTTTATTGTGACTGCGACATTATGGCGGACACATCGGACACTTTTGACACTATTTTGGGACCATTGTCATTTTTACAGCGATCAGTGCTATAGAAATGCACTGATACTGTGAAAATGACACTGGCAGTTTAGGGGTTAGCCTGTAGGGGGCGCTAAAGGGGTTAAGTGTGACCTAATGTGTGATTCTTACTGTAGGGGGGCGTGGCTTGGCGTGTGACGTCACTGATCATCGTTCCCTATGACAGGGAACAGACGATCAGTGACAAGCTCACTAGGAAGCACGGGGAGAGGTTTGTTTACACTTACCTCTCCCCGTTCTTCAGCTCTGTGACCCAATCGCGGGACACCGGCGGTGATCGGGTCCATGGGTCCCGCGGGCGCGGTCACGGAGTACCCGACCGGGTCACGAGCGCCCACGGCTGTGCATATTAAAGGGGACGTATCTGTATGCCAATATGCCCAGCCGTGCCATTCTGCCGACGTACATCGGCGTGACCTATCACTGAGTTAATGATATTACCTTATTTGTAAAAATCATTTAATTATTTATTTGTTACAACCAAATTAATAATGTCAATAAATTTTATTAAAAAAAAACATAATATATTGTAAATAACAATCCAATCACATGTAGAGACAATTATTATACACAATTAAAATACAGAATTCAGTAAAACATAATTAATGATACAAATTAATAAATCACTCATCCATGATTAATAAGTATATATATATATATATATATATATATATATATATATATATATATATTAGGGCTGTTACTGATTAAAATTTTCGTGTTCGATTAATCGATTTTTTTTTAAACGATTAATCGACTAATTTCGATTAATTATAACGCACATAGATATCCAACTACTTTTAGCTGATCTCCTTGCAGGTGGATTCCCAGTGCAGCTACCAACCACTGGAAAAATCGATAGCAGGATACAAAAAACACACAAAGGCAGCACTCGATGGGAATAGCATTAAAACTTGTATAGTCTTCAAGTAGGTAACAAAATAAATATTGCACTGGAGATAAAATCTATGGTAGCAAAAGCAGTCATAAAAACATGTATCTAAGTATGATACTGGTATAAAAATGTGTACAACGATACCACTGCTGAATCCAGATGAGAAGGGGCTAACATCAGTCCGTCGGCATGTAGATGTCCTGTGAAGGGAACTATCACAACTCCCAGTGGGTGGCTGTAGAATCCCAGGTTGATAGAGGGAAATGTAACAGCCCTTGCGTGTGGCAGATAGTAAGGTCCTGCCGGCATGCAGATATGAAGGCACAGCAAAGGAGCCATTCAGATGGACATGGCAAGCCCAAAGAATTTTGATCGAATTTTGATCGATCAAAATAATTTTGATCGATCAAAGCAATTAATCGATTAATCGAGGAATTAATAGTTAATTTCCACAGCCCTAATATATATATATATATATATATAATGCACTTTGTGAGCCAAACTTGTCTTGGCATCTTTGTAAACTCTACGCGTTTCATGGCTCACAGCCATTCGTCAGGAGTAAGATGCAGTAAAAACACTCTAAAAATAAATAAACAACATGTCTGTAAATAAATGCACATGACATTTTTCTGTAATTACAACATTTTTAGAGATGACACATGGGGAGATGTGTGTGTAAGAACAAGCGTTTAGTTAGAAGCACATTGGATTTCTGGCAGAAATAACAATCACCTGCTTTGATGATCTTCTAATTTTCTCATTGTATATTGTACAACCCAGTTACTGAAGTCATAACGAAGGACACCCTCCATCAGCACCGGATCCCTGGACTGGAAAGTGTGTGTTTATTAAAAGTAAGCAGCCATAGTATTTGTAGCTGCTTTTTATTTCTTTTTTACAAATTCCCAAAGTTCCTCTTTAAGTTGAGTTCTGATTTAATTGTAAATGTAATTATCTGTAAACAGGAGAATGGCCTGATAGGGATAGGAAAATAAAAAACAACCTACAGATTTATTTATTAATTTTTTTACTTTTTTATTTGGGGAGTAGCTTTTACTTCATTTAAAAATAATAGTTTCATTGATTTAATAATTTATTGATGTCCCATTAGATCATCACAAGGAAGTCAATGATGGAAGTACCTCTGCCAGATGCTGGGTCTGAAATTCTTATTAGTGAATAGATAGCTATATTATCAAACGTTTATAGATTGGGGGCCTGTTTTGAGCGAGGTCTGAATGTTGACAAATCTCCACTCAGGGTTACCAGCCCAGCATATTTTAGTTGTATTGGCCCTTAGGGCAAATGTGCCTCTGACCCTCACCCCAGTCCTCCTTTGAGACAATATTCTATAAAAAAAAAAGTTTTTGGAAATGGTGGACTAGGCCTGAAAAATCATCCAGTGAATTATCTTATGTTTGTGAATATCTGTTATCTGGGAATAAGTCCAGTTCATGTAGATCAGTTCTCTTATCGTCAGTAGGAAGCTGTTCTTCTGTAGTGCAATCACTGTTTATATTGCTATGTTTCAAAAATATTTGTTAATAAATGTGCAGACAGCATATTATTACAGCATATATTTCACTCCCAGCATGCCATGGTCTCTAAGGGTGTTATGTTTGGCAGCAATAGTGCTTTTTAGTACTACATTAAACACTTCAGCAGTTCTGTCCAAGACCCCATCTGTGATAGTTCCCAGGGTTTTCCTAATTAAGATTACTGTATATTTCTACTATAAAATAATTATTTTTAAGGCACCACAGAGAGATAAAATCTCAGGAATTTTTGTTCATTGTAGCCTATTCAAATTGTTATAAAAATTGTAGATACACCTATAAAAAGTTAAAAACCATGTCTTGTGATAAAATATTATAGTACTTCTCACTGTCTCAGCCCAATGTCATGGTCTTACAGATGATACAAAGGACCGATGCTGAGGTAAGACAAAAAGTCCTCAAATGTAGAATCCTGAGTGACTCAAAGGGGCATAAACTCTACGTGTTTCACAGTCAACAATGTTGCTTCATCAGGTATGCAGTACATGAAACTCTACAACCAACATAAATAATGTTGGTTGTAGATTTTCTTGACTCCCTCGAGAGCTGGTTCTGGCCAGCTCAGTAGATTGTTTAAAAAAAAGGCCTTGATTTTTTTCCTAAATGCACATAATATAGCTGAATACCAATATTTATAGGTAAAGTTGATCCAGGGAATATTCGATTGCCTGTGGGGGATCAGGAAGGATTTTTTTCCCCTCGCTGGAGCAAATTGGATCAGGCTTTATTTTTATTTTTTTTGCCTTCCTCTTGATCAACTGTGGGTATAGGATAGTGTATATGGAGGTTTTCTATTTTGGTTGAAATAGATTAACTTTTTTCAATGATATTAACTATGTAACTTTGTAACTATGTATTGAGAAATCCACAATCCTACATACCCTATATACTCGAGTATAAGCCGACCCGAATATAAGCCGAGGCACCTAATTTTACCCCAAAAAACTGGGGAAACTTATTGACTTGAGTATAAGCCTAGGGTGTCCATCTGCATGCCTCACTGTGCCTCACTTTGCCTCACTGTGTCCATGTGCATACCTCACTGTGCCTCACTGTGTCCATGCCTCACTGTGCCCATGCCTCACTGTGCTCATGACTAGACTGACGTTTAACATGAGAGTCTATGGAAGGAGTGCCCAGCTTTGAAAAATCAGTGCTCCCCGGACGTAGGTCCTCCAGACACCAAACTTTGGAAACTTGTAGAGAAGAAATGGGGCTACATGTGTGCCAAGTTTCGGGTCCAGAGGATCTACGACCGGCCGGTACCGGGTCCCCAAAGTCACCAGAGAAATTACCGTTTAACATAGGAGTCTCTGGAAGGAGTTCCCGGCTTTGAAAAATAGGTGCTCCCCGGCCATAGGTCCCCCAGACAACAAACTTTGCACACTTATAGAGGAAGAGTGGGGCTACATGTGTACCAAATATGGGGTCCAGGGATCCGTCCGGTACCGGGTCCCCAAAGTTTGGGAGATCAGGCGCAAAAAGGTAACTCGAGTATAAGCCGAGGGGGGCATTTTCAGCACAAAAAAATGTGCTGAAAAACTCAGCTTATACTCAAGTATATACGGTATACAGGGTAAGTACTGGTACATAAAAATCAGAGTATACAACATATAACATTTGGCATTGCAGCACCTAGGTGGTGATACAACTCCCTTCCAGACAAAAGACCACCAGAGCAACCAGGGGATGCTGGTGTCACCCCACAAGCAGAACAAGTAGCGTGGCATCTTATGGATATTATGTAGTTATAGATGTCTATCAATAGAAAGAAATATGGCTACCCCCGGAAGTGACGAATCCCCGCCCCAACACGTAAGTTTCACTGTGATTGGTGTCTTCAACTATATACACATGAACAAGCACAACACAGTAGAATTAAAACAAAACAAGAAAATAAATCCTCGGCACTTGGGGTCTTACTAATAGAGTGGGTCCCTGGCTAACCTACTGAGGCCCAGGTGCACAACTTTCTCTAAATGTCTTTGGCACAGAAGTTGTGTCCCACTAAACATGAGCTGTCTTTCATTACACAGGTGGTTTGGTGCTCTTTAGTCTGACATGCACAGAAGCTGGTTTGACATTGGAGCAAAATCCTTAACGGTTCCCGCCTGACCTATGAGCGAATGATGCCAGGGCCGACCTCTCGTTGGTCCAGGTGATCTAGCATACTAGCTCATTATGCCTTTGTCTTGCAGGTTTTTTTTTCAGGGGTTTACAACCTCTTTAACAGCTTGCTGGGACTGGTCTCAGTGTCCTGGTTGCTTTTTGTATACTGTGGACTCTGATATGTTTTTACCACTGAGTTGTTTGAGAGTATACTTCTTTTTACTATATTATTAAAGATACTACTTGGGTAATGTACAAGTCTGGTGCATCCTCTTTTGTTTGTGAAGGAATAATTCCGGACGGCTGCACTTCCAAAAATCCTTTTATTGAAGCTTCATATGACAAGTGGTTGACAGATGGAGCAGGGGACTGGTACTTGGTACCTACCTGGTAGGTAATGACTAAGCGCTGATATTTGCTCGAAACGCGTCTACCTCTTTGTCCCCTGTTCCATCTGTCAACCACTTGTCATATGAAGCTTCAATAAAAGGATTTTTGGAATTGCAGCCGTTCTGAATTATTTCTTCACGTTACACAGCATGCGAGCTGGGCTGGCACCTGACTGGTGTGTGTGGGGATTGACCAGAGACTCACTCACCTGGAGCAGCTTTTCTTGTGTCATCCTCTTTTCTTTGTTTAACAGTTTTCATGTCCCAAGGTCTGTGTCAGGAAAGGGTTCACCCGCTGGTGGCGCTGTTGGTCCTATGGATTGCAGTACTAGTGTCCACCAGCAGGTGTCTTCTTGCAGCCAGTATCTATGGTGGAGGATCTCACCTGCTGGTGGTACTGTCTGATCCATGGGCCATATTACCGGCGTCCACCAGCGGGTGTAATCTGGCAGTGTGGGGCAGGCAGCACTTCTTCCGCTCAGCTATTACATGAGGACAATCACTGCAGTCCTATAAATACCCGACGAGCCCTCACATGCTCGCCTTGGTATCTCTCTCTCCCTGACCTTGAGCCTGCGATCCTGACTTTGAGCCTGTATCTTACCTGACCTGATCCGATCTGATCCCTATCCCTTCCTGGACCTGTCCCTCCTGTTTCCTGATTACCTTGGATCCCTGCCCTGCAGCCTGTCCACCCATCCTCTCCCTGTCCTGTTGTTTCCCCGTCCTTAGCCATCTGCTGATATCCCCTTGTGTATGACCTTCGGCCTGGCTTGTTTACGATTCCGGTATCTCCCCTTTATTTGTATATACTATTTGTTGTTAGTTGTGCACTGGTTTCACTTGTTTGTCGCCTTTTAAATAAACACATTTTTTTCACTTACATGCGTTTTTGGTCTCCTCTGTGTCACACAGTCTGGTCTACTAGATTCCCTGACAGTCTGTCCAGGACATAATGGAGAAGTTTTTTTTTTTTCATACAACACGCTGAACACTAAGGATAAATAAAATGCTTTTCTATTTCTGCAAAAGGAGTACATTAATGCAATGTTGGTATATTGGGACTGGAGCTGGAATTTAGAAAACAGAAAGGGGAACTTATCCCAGGCCGATAATTTTATAGAGCCCAGATGAACCAGACCTCCTTCAGTTGGGATTGTTATCTAATCAGCCAGCCTAACAAGCTCAGCTCCTTCGCTAAGCCCAGGTTGACACTGAGCTGTGAAAATGGAGCTGTGTGAGTTTAGCTAAACTCACACAATTTCACTCCTGCATGTCAGTCCAGATTTCGGCCGCTAGTTCTGAGACATCTGTGTGGGTTTCTGCACAGATGTCAATAAAAATCGCACCCCAAAATCGCAAAACGTAGTACAGAAACCACTTCTTGAAATTGGTGCAGTGCCGCAAATGCAGCACCGCATCGATTAGGATGGTGACATGTCAAATTGCATGTCAAAACGGACCAGTGTGAACCAAATGTGAACCAAAGTAAATTATGCAAATCAAGTAAATTATGCAGCAAATTGACTTTTCTGAGACAAATATTACTTCCCATCTTGGACACAAAAAGTTGTTTTTCCAGGCCTGCCTGCACAGTAATTTGTTTGTCAATTAGAGATCTTAAAATTGTACTGTTTCTTTTACTGTACACTAGGGATGAGCCGAACACCCCCCGGTTCGGTTCGCACCAGAACCTGCGAACGGACCGAAAGTTTTCACGAACTTTCGAACCCCATTAAAGTCTATGGGACTCGAACGTCAGAAATCAAAAGTGCGAATTTTAAAGGCTAATATGCAAGTTATTCTCCTAAATATTGTTTGGGGACCCGGGTCCTGCCCCAGGGGACATGTATCAATGCAAAAAAAAGTTTTAAAAACTAACGTTTTTTCGGGAGCAGTGATTTTAATGATACTTAAAGTGAAAAAATAAAAGTGAAATATTCCTTTAAATATCGTACCTGGGGGGTGTCTATAGTATGCCTGTGAAGTGGCACGTGTTTCCCGTGTTTAGAACAGTCCCTGCACAAAATAACATTTCTAAAGGAATAAAAGTCATTTAAAACTGCTTGCGGCTTTAACCACTTAACGACCGCTCACTGTATATATACGTCGGCAGAATGGCACCGACAGGCACAATCACGTAGAGTGTACGTGATTGCCTTTGTATAGTTGGGGGGTCCAATCGGACCCCCCTTCTGCACAGTGAGCGGTGGCTAAGTGTCCGGGAGCATTCCGGGATGAGGGGGCAGCCATTCGTTTCTGGCCACCCCCTCGCGATCGCTCCCGGCGAATGGAAATGCCCCCTCTGTCTGTGTCAGACAGAGGGAGCAGGAGGAAGTGATGTCATCTCTGGTGCGGCGCTCACATATACCGAGCGCCGTACAAGAGAAGACATCAGGTCAGTGCACACAACACTACACTGACACCAGGACACATAGGGACATAAATCGCCCCCCCAGGCCCCCCCAGACACCCCAGATCACCCCCTAGATCACCCCGCCAGCCCCCAGTCACAGTGTCACTGATTGCAGTGACCATTTATTTAGTGATCACTGCAATCAGTGACATTTGTGACTGTAAAAGTGTCACCAAAGTTTAGTCTTAGGTCCAGTGTAGCCCCCTAACCCCCCCTAATAAAGGTTTAACCCCCTGATCACCCCCCAGATAACCCTTTCACCGCCTATCACCACTGTCGCTTAGCGATCAATTTTCTGATCGCTGTCTTAGCGTCAGTGATGCCGATCGGCAGCCAGTAATTTTTTTTAGGTTCGCCGCATGTTTTTATAGCGTCAGGTACCCCAATATATTATCTAATAAAGGTTTAACCCCCTTGATCGCCCCCCAGGTAACCCTTTCACCCCCTATCACCACTGTCACTAAGCGATCATTTTTCTAAACGCTGTCTTAGTGTCTGTGATGCAGATCGGTAGCCGGTAATTTTTTTTTAGGTTCGCCGCAGGTTTTTATAGCGTCGGGTACCCCAATATATTATCTAATAAAGGTTTAACCCCCTTGATCGCCCCCAGGTAACCCTTTCACCCCCTATCACCACTGTCGCTAAGCAATTGTTTTTCTAAACGCTGTCTTAGTGTCGGTGATGCAGATCGTAGCCAGTAATTTTTTTTAGGTTCGCCGCATGTTTTTATAGCGTCAGGTACCCCAATATATTATCTAATAAAGGTTTAACCCCCTTGATCGCCCCCCAGGTAACCCTTTCACCCCCATCACCACTGTCGCTAAGCGATCGTTTTTCTAAACGCTGTCTTAGTGTCGGTGATGCAGATCGGTAGCTGGTAATTTTTTTTATGTTCGCCGCAGGTTTTTATAGCGTCAGGTACCCCCATATATTATCTAATAAAGGTTTTAACCCCCTGATTGCCCCTAGTTAACCCTTTCACCAGTGATCACCATATAAGTGTTACGGGTGACGCTGGTTAGTTAGTTTGCTTTTTATAGTGTCAGGGCACCCGCCGTGTATATAACCCAATAAAGGTTTAACCCCCTGATCGCCCGGCGGGTGATATCAATTAGGTTTTAGCGTCAGAGAGGGTCTGAGTCACACCCCAGGCAGCGTCAGGTTAGTGCCAGTAACGCTAACACCCACGCGTGAAGCATACACCCCCCTTAGTGGTATAGTATCTGAACAGATCAATATCTGATCTGATCAGATCTATACTAGCGTCCCCAGCAGTTTAGGGTTCCCAAAAACGCAGTGTTAGCAGGATCAGCCCAGATACCTGCTGGCACCTGCGTTTTGCCCCTCCGTCCAGCCCAGGCCACCCAAGTGCAGTATCGATCGATCACTGTCACTTACAAAACAAAAACACACATAACTGCAGCGTTCGCAGAGACAGGCCTGATCCCTGCGACTCCAGTGCTGTAGGAGGTGATTTCACCACCACAGTTAAAAAAAAAAAGCAAATATGCCGAAGCATTGGGGCAGCAGGGGCGGAGGAGCGATTTTGCTCCTAATGCCGCGTACATACGGTCGAAATTCCGACGGAGGCTTGCCCGTGGCAAAAGTCCGACCATGTGTGTGCGGCATAACTTTTTTGCGGGAGGATGCCCCCATGCTTCGGCATATATAAATGGTGCGTGTATGCCCATCATTGGAAGTGGGTGGATGAAGGGCGGTATTCTAATGGTGGGCATACCCACCGATCAATCTCTTTTTTCGTTCAGCCAACTGGCTGCATGAAATAAAAAGATTACAATACATGTCCAACAAGGACCAGCAACGTACTGGTATGTTGCTGGACTTTGAATGTTTATACAAGAATGATGCCTGCGGGTTTAGGTATCATCTTGGTATCATTCTTTTCAGCCTGCGGCCGGCTTTCATGTAAAAGCAATCCTAGCGGCTAATTAGCCTCTGGACTGCTTTTACAAGCAGTGGGAGGGAATGACCCCCCCCCGGATATAAAAAGCGTCATTGGGAAATTGGGAAAGCATTTTATCACACCGATCTTGGTGTGGTCAGATGCTTTGAGGGCAGAGGAAAAATCTAGGGTCTAGAAGACCCCAGTTTTTTCAAAAAAAGAGTACCTGTCACTACCTATTGCTATCATAGGGGATATTTACATTCCCTGAGATAACAATAAAAATGATTAAAAAAAAAATACTTGGAAGGAACAATTTAAAAATAAAATAAAAAAGCAAAATTAATAATAAAAAAAAAAGAAAAAAAAAAGCACCCCTGTCCTGCCCTGCTCTTGCCCAATGGCGAACGCAAGCGTCGGTCTGGCGTCATATGTAAACAGCAATTGCACCATGCATGTGAGGTATCACCGCGAAGGTCAGATCGAGGGCAATCATTTTAGCAGTAGACCTCCTCTGTAAATCTACTGGGGTAACCTGTAAAGGCTTTTAAAGGCTTTTAAAAATGTATGTAGTTTGTCGCCAATGCGCGTTTGTGCGAAATTTTAAAGCATGTCGTGTTTGGTATCTATGTACTCGGCCTAAGATCATCTTTTTTATTTCATCAAACATTTGGGAAATATAGTGTGTTTTAGTGCATTAAAATTAAAAAAAGTGTATTTTTTAACCCAAAAAATGCGTTTGAAAAATCGCTGCGCAAATACTGTGTAGAAAAAAAATGCAACACCCACCATTTTATTCTGTAGGGCCTTTGCTTTAAAAATATATATAATGTTTGGGGGTTCAACATAATTTTCTTGCAAAAAAAAAAAATGTTTTCATGTAAACAAAAAGTGTCAAAAAGGGCTTTGTCTTCAAGTGGTTAGAAGAGTGGATGTAAGCTTCCTAATGTTGTGTATAAAATGCCAGAACAGTTCAAAACCCCCCCAAATGACCCCATTTTGGAAAGTAGACACCCCAAGCTATATACTGAGAGGCATGTCGAGTCCATGGAATATTTTATATGTTGACACAAGTTGCGGAAAAACAACAATTTTTTTTTTATTTTTTTTTTGCACAAAGTTGTCACTAAATGATATATTGCTCAAACATGCCATGGGCATATGTGGAATTACACCCCAAAATACATTCTGTTGCTTCTCCTGAGTACGGGGATACCACATGTGTGAGACTTTTTGGGAGCCTAGCCACGTACGGGACCCCAAAAACCAAGCACCGCCTTCAGGCTTTCTAAGGGTGTTAATTTTTGATTTCACTTCTCACTGCCTATCACAGTTTCGGAGGCCATGGAATGCCCAGATAGCACAAAACCCCCCCAAATGACCCCATTTTGGAAAGTAGACACCCCAAGCTATTTGCTGAGAGGTATTGTGAGTATTTTGCAGATCTCGCTTTTTGTCACAAAGTTTTGAAAATTGAAAAAAAATAAAAATATATATATATATTTTCTTTCTTCATTTTCAAAAACAAATGAGAGCTGTAAAATACTCGCCATTCCTCTCAGCAAATAGCTTGGGGTGTCTATATTCCAAAATGGGGTCATTTGGGGGGGTTTTGTGCGATTTTGGCATTTTATGGCCTTCGAAACTGTGATAGGTAGTGAGGAGTGAAATCAAAAATTTGTGCCTAGAAATCCTGAAGGCGGTGCTTGGTTTTCGGGGTCCCGTACGCAGCTAGGCTCCTAAAAAGTCCCACACATGTGGTATCCCTGTACTCAGGAGAAGCAGAAAAATGTATTTTGGGGTGTAATTCCACATATAACCATGGCATGTGTGAGCAATATATCATTTAGTGACAACTTTTTGTAATTTTTTATTTTTTTTTGTCATTATTCAATCACTTGGGACAAAAAAATATATATTCAATGGGCTCAACAGGCCTCTCAGAAATTTCCTTGGGGTGTCTACTTTCTAAAATGGGGTCATTTGGGGGGGTTTTGTGCTATTTTGGCATTTTATGGCCTTCGAAACTGCGATAGGTAGTGAGGAGTGAAATCAAAAATTTGCGCCCTTAGAAATCCTGAAGGCGGTGCTTCGTTTCCGGGGTCCCTTACGCGGCTAGGCTCCCAAAAAGTCCCACACATGTGGTATCCCCGTACTCAGGAGAAGCAGCAAAATGTATTTTGGGGTGAAATTCCACATATAACCATGGCATGTGTGAGCAATATATCATTTAGTGACAACTTTTTGTAATTTTTTTTTTTTTTTTGTCATTATTCAATCACTTGGGACAAAAAAATAAAAAATTCAATGGGCTCAACATGCCTCTCAGCAATTTCCTTGGGGTGTCTACTTTCCAAAATGGGGTCATTTGGGGGGTTTTTGTACTGCCCTGTCATTTTAGCACCTCAAGAAATGAGATAGGCAGTCATAAATTTAAAGCTGTGTAAATTTCAGAAAATGTACCCTAGTTTGTAAACTCTATAACTTTTGCGCAAACCAATAAATATACGCTTATTGACATTTTTTTTACTAAAAACATGTGGCTGAATACATTTTGGCCTAAATGTATGACTACAATTGAGTTTATTCGATTTTTCTTATAACAAAAAGTAGAAAATATCATTTTTTTTCAAAATTTTCGGTCTTTTTCCGTTTATATCGCAAAAAATAAAAATCGCAGAGGCAATCAAATACCATTAAAAGAAAGCTCTATTTGTGGGAAGAAAAGGACGCAAATTTTGTTTGGGTACAACATTGCATGTCTGCACAATTTACAGTTAAAGCAGCGCAGTGCAAAATTCTGAATTCACCTCTGGTCCTTTAGCTACCAAATGGTCCGGGGCTTAAGTGGTTAATGTAATGTCGGGTCCCGGCAATATGGATGAAAATCATTGAGAAAAACGGCATGGGTACCCCCCCAGCCCGTTAACAGCCCCTTTGGGTCTTGTATGGATATTAAGGGGAACCCCGCACCCAAATAAAAAAAAGGAAAGGCGTGGGGCCCCCAGGCCCTATATACTCTGAACAGCAGTATACAGGCGGTGCAAACAAGACAGGGACGGTAGGTTTGTTCTTAAGTAGAATCTGTTTGTAATTTTGAACTGGTACATTTTTAAAGTGTAGCTCCAGCCAAAAAAATCTATGTTTAAGCTTTTTGGAAAACATAGGGAAGGGTTTTCACCCCTGTAACATTTGTTTTGCTGTCTGTGCACCTGTTCAGAAGATTTCACCTCACTTTCTGTCCCAATGACAATTGGATTTTGAAAATTTGTTTTTTTTAGGGAAACAAGGATTGGTGATAAAGCATCAGTGGAGAGGATATATTTCCACTCACTTCCTGTTGTCTCCCTCCGTTTGTAAGTAGGAGTCGTTTGAAACTCGGATGTTTGAAAGTAGGGGCCTGCCCTATGTACTCTGCAGAAATTTGGGCCTTAGTTGTTGGTGTTGCCACAACACTGTAAGCCCTCACAGTTACTCTTGGTGGGCGCTGGAACGCCCTGCTGTGAACTATTATATCAAGAATTGTAATTACATGCCATTGTTGAACAGTGGCAGAAAAATTGGGCCTTTGGTGGTGGTGGTGGTGTCACAACACTGTAAGTCCTCACAGTTACTCTTGGTGGTCACTGGAATGGGCCCTGCTGTGAAATATTATGTCAAGAATTGTAATTACATGCACCTGTTGAACAGGGGAAGAAAAATTGGGCCTTTGGTGGTGGTGGTGGTGTTGCCACATCACTGTAAGCCCTCATAGTTACTCTTGGTGGGCGCTGGGATGGGCCCTGCTGTGAAATATTAGATCAAGAATTGTAATTACATGCCCCTGTTGAACAAGAGCAGAAAAATTGGGCCTTAGGCACTGGTGCCACAACACTGCAACCCCTCACAGATACTCTAGTTGGAGCGTAGGAATGAGCCCTGCTGCAAAGTATTACAGCAAAAATTGTAATTACACACCCCTGTTAAACAGGGGCAGAAAAATTGGGTCTTAGCCACTGGTGGCGGTGCCCAGAACCAAAAATTTTCTTACAAGCTATCAGCATGATCATTGAGGAGGAAGAGGATAGTCACTCAGCATAACAGGATAGTCACTCAGCATCAGCATAGACAGTCTTGAAGAGATCTGACATTCAAAAAAAAATATTTGTTTACATCAGCATCAGGTGCTTGGTAGCTGGTGGTGATCCAAGACTGATTCATTTTTATGAAGGTCAGCCGATCGACCGAGTCGGTGGACAGGCGCAGCCTGTGATCAGTTACAAAGCCTCCAGCAGCACTGAAGGTGCGTTCCGAAAGAACACTGGATGCAGGACAGGCCAGTAGCTCAATTGCATACTGTGCAAGCTCTGGCCAGTGATCCATCCTCAAGACCCAGTAACCCAGAGGATTTTCGGTGGGAAAGGTGTCCAAGTCTGATCTTGCCCCTAGGTATTCCTGCACCATGTAAACCAGATGCTGGCGATGGTTGCTGGAACCGATCATACCTTGGGGCTGCGGACTAAAAAATTGTCTGAACGCATCAGTCAGATGGCCACCTTCTCCACCGCTCCTTCTGTGACTGACCGAAGCCTCTGCAACACGTTGTCGGGGACCAGGAATTTGTAACCTCCCAGGCTCTGGGAACACGTTGCACAAACCTTTCTGCAAGGCCTCCCGAAGATTTTTCATCCTCTGATCCCTCTGCGACGGCAAGATAAGGTCCTCAACCTTACCCTTGTAATGTGGATCAAGGAGGGTTGCTAGCCAGTAATGATCCATCTCCTTGATACCACGAATACGAGGATCCTTCCGCAGGCTTTGCAGGATCAGAGAGGCCATGCAGCGTAGGTTTTCTGAGGCATTCGGTCTGGAGTCCTCTGGGTCACTAAGGACGACATGATCTGCAGCCACCTCCTCCCAGCCACGTACAAGTGCATGGGTTTCTTGGGACTGTAATTTTTCCCTTGAAGACTGCTGCTGAGGCTGAGTGCTAGGCTCCACCTCCATGCTGACACAATCCTCGTCCTCTTCCTGTGTGATAGGCGGGCCAGCAGGAACACTGTCTGGATAAAGGGGGCCTTGAGAGGTAAGGAAGTCCTCCTCTTCCTGCCTCTGTTCTGCCTCAAGTGCCCTGTCAATTATTCCATGCAGCATGTGCTCCAACAGGTGGACAAGAGGGACAGTGTCACTGATGCATGCACTGTCACTGCTCACCATCCTCGTGGCCTCCTCAAATGGTGACAGGAAAAAAACAAGCTCCCCTGACCCTGTCCTCATGCCATATTGGCACAGATATTGATGGCCCTCTGCTGCTTGTGCAGCCGCTGCAGTGTGGCCAACGTTGAGTTCCACCTGGTGGGCATGTCACAGATTAGGCAGTTCTTGGGCAGGTTGTATTCCTTTTGGAGGTCAGCCAGCCGAGCACTGGCATTATATGACCGGCTGAAATGCACACAGAGTTTCCTGGCCTGCCTCAGGACATCCTGTAAGCCTGCCCAAGAAAACTTGCACCACCAAGTTAAGGACGTGAGCCAAACAGGGCACATGGGTCAGTCGTCCCTGTCGGTGAGCGGAGAGAAGGTTGGTGCCATTGTCACAAACCACCATTCCTGGCTTAAGCTGGCGTGGCATCAACCACCTCTGAGCCTGCCAGTGCAGAGCTGACAGAATCTCTGCCCCAGTGTGGCTCCTGTCCCCCAAGCACACCAGCTCAAGCACCGCGTGGCATCTTTTTGCCTGCGTACTTGCATAGACCCTTGAACGCCTACGGAGCACCGCTGGTTCCGAGAACAAATCTGCAGAGGAAGAGGCCATGGAGGAAGAAGAAGAGGAGGGGGTGGAGGAGAGAGGTGTGTCAGAATCACCACTAGTAGCATTTTGCAGGCGTGGTGGCGGAACAACCTCCAACACTACTGCACCTTGTCCTGCATCCTTCCCAGCTGCCAGTAGAGTCACCCAATGCGCCGTGAAAGATAGGTAACGTCCCTGTCCATGCCTGCTCGACCATGAGTCAGTGGTAATATGCACCTTACCGCTGACCGCCCTGTCCAGCAAGGCCAAGACAATGCCTTCCACGTGCCCGTAGAGAGCCGTAATCGCCTTCCGTTTGGGAACCTGCCACTGAGGAACCGCACATTCCACAAACTCACGGAAGGGGGCAGAGTCTACCAACTGAAAAGGCAGCAGTTGAAGTGCTAGCAATTTAACCAAGCTAGCATTCAACCGCTGGGCATGTGGATGGCTGGGAGCAAACTTTTTTCGGCGGTGCAGCAGCTGGGGCAGGGAAATTTGCCTGGTATAATCTGACGTTGGTGTACCGATAGCAGATTGCCCGTAAGTACTTGGCAGCAGTGTTGGTCATCTTACTTTAAAAAAAGTAATTAGTTACAGTTACAAATTACATCTCCCAAAAAGTTACTACATTAAAAAAGTTATTAGTTACTCAGCAAAGTAACTGACTTTTTTTGTTAATATTCTATAATGCAATTACGTTCTATAACATCTTTAATACATCAGGTGTTCCCAGCGGAGTCCCCCTTACACCAGGCATTCCCAGTAGAGTCCCTTCTTACACCAGGCATTCCCAGCAGAGTCCCTCCTTACACCAGGCATTCCCAGCAGAGTCCCCCTTACACCAGGCATTCCCAGCGGAGTCCCCCCTTACACCAGGGATTCCCAGCGGAGTCCCCCCTTACATCAGGCATACCCAGTGGAGTCCCCCTTACACCAGGCATTCCCAGCAGAGTCCCCCTTACACCAGGCATTCCCAGCAGAGTCCCCGCTTACACCAGGCATTCCCAGCGGAGTCCCCACTTACATCAGGCATTCCCGGCGGAGTCCCCCTTACACCAGGCATTTCCAGCGGAGTCCCACTTACACCAGGCATTCCCAGCAGAGTCCCCCCTTACACCAGGCATTCCCAGCGGAGTCCCCCCTTACATCAGACATTCCCAGCGGAGTCCCCCTTACACCAGGCATGCCCAGCAGAGTCCCCCTTACACCAGACATTCCCAGCAGAGTCCCCGCTTACACCAGGCATTCACAGCGGAGTCCCCACTTACATCAGGCATTCCCGGCGGAGTCCCCCTTACACCAGGCATTTCCAGCGGAGTCCCCCCTTACACCAGGCATTCTCAACGGAGTCCCCCTTACACCAGGCATTCCCAGCGAAGTTCCCCTTACACCAGGCATTCCCAGCGGAGTCCCCCCTTACACCAGGCATTCCCCCCAGGCATGGGAAAATGGCGGCCGGCGGAGACATTATCTCCATCCGGCCGCGGACCTCTAGCGGCGGTGAAAAACCGTGGGCCCGAGTAATTACTCAGGGCCCTACACAGCTTGCATAGATGTAATTGCGGTAACACCACCCAAGTAATGGGAACAGAGTTACCATGAGGGGAAGAGTAATTAGTTAGATTACTCGTTACCCTCTAAAGTAACTGCATTAAGTAACGCCGTTTACTTTAATGCAGTTACTACCATCACTGATTGGCAGTGACACACTTAATTCTACACCTTCATTCCTCTCAGTGCAGGTTTCTGAGAGGAATGAAGGTATAGTGGGGTTGGAGATCCCAGCTGATGAGGAGTAAGGAGAGGTCTGCTTTGTTCTTTGGTGTGGGTCTTTTCTGTACACTTGCCAACGAACTGCATGGCAGGTCGACATATGTCTGGTCAAGCATGTGGTGCCCAAGCGGCTGCTGTTTTGGCCACGCAAGATACGCTTCAGACATATGTTGCAAATAGGAAAGGTGCGATCTGCTGCACACGTCTCAAAAAAGGCCCACACCAAAGAACTTTTGGAATAACGCACAGAGACAGCAGCGCCCTGCACATGCGGAGCTCTGCAGTGTGATGCAATCGGTGTGCTGCCCTTAATCTGGCCCCTGAAGGGCATCCTGCCTCATTGGAGATTTGCTTCCTCCTCTCTCCTATCAGGCACCCACGTAGAGTCAGTGACCTCATCATCCCCTCCCTCCTCATCACTGGAGCAAACCTGGCAGTATGCTGCAGCTGGGGGAACATGACTGCCAGTTTGCTGTCCTTCTTGGGCACCCCCTCTCTCTGGGCTCACGTTACTGCCTTCCTCAAGCTGGGTACCATCATCGGAGCCTTCAAAATGCTGTGCATCCTCCTGCAGCATGTACCCAACACTGTGGTCAAACAGTTCGGGGGACTCCTCAGGAGGACATGGTGGGGCTAGGGAAGGAGTGACTGATGCCATTGAGCCGAGGAAAGAGGCCGCTTTGGCTGACAAAGTACCCTGAGGCTGGGTGAGAGAGGATGAGGAGGATGAGGACGGCTTGGTCATCCACTCTACCAACTCTTCAGCATGTTGCAGCTCAATACGACCAGCTGCCGAAAAAAAGGACAAGCGTGCCCCACGGCCACGTTATGATGAAGATGCACTGTGTCCACGACCAGCACTGTTGCCTCTAGACACAGAGCCTGCTTGCCCTCTTTTATTGGCCTGTGTGTGTCTGCCTCTCCTTGTTGGCCTTCCAGACATACTTTATTTGATGTATTGGAATAGGTAGGTACACAAGGAATTGTCTGCAGTCAGCTTTAGCTGCACACTGTGGGCAGTATATAGTACACTGACTGAAAATACTGCAGCTGCCTGCCTGTGGTATTATTAGGAAGAGAACACCAGCAATTGTCTGCAGTTAGCTTTAGTTGCACACTGTGCACGGGATACAGTACACTGACTGAAAATACTGCAGCTGCCTGCCTGCCTCTGGTATTATTAGGAAGAGAACACCAGCAATTGTATGCAGTTAGCTTTAGTTGCACACTGTGCACAGGATAAAGTACACTGATTGAAAATACTGCAGCTGCCTGCCTGTGGTATTATTAGGAAGAGAACACCAGCAATTGTCTGCAGTTAGCTTTAGTTGCACACTGTGCACAGGATACAGTACACTGACTGAAAATACTGCAGCTGCCTGCCTGTGGTATTATCGGGAAGAAGAAACCAGCAAATGTCTGCAGTTAGCTTTAGTTGCAAACTGTGCACAGGATAAAGTAAACTGACTGAAAATACTGCAGCTGCCTGCCTGTGGTATTATTAGGAAGAGAACACCAGCAATTGTCTACAGTTAGCTTTAGTTGCACACTGTGCACGGGATACAGTACACTGACTGAAAATACTGCAGCTGCCTGACTGCCTGTGGTATTATTAGGAAGAGAACACCAGCAATTGTCTACAGTTAGCTTTAGCTGCAAACTGCACAGGATAAAGTAAACTGACTGAAAATACTGCAGCTGCCTGCCTGTGGTATTATTAGGAAGAGAACACCAGCAATTGTCTGCAGTTAGCTTTAGTTGCACACTGTGCACAGGATACAGTACACTGACTGAAAATACTGCAGCTGCCTGACTGCCTGTGGTATTATTAGGAAGAGAACACCAGCAATTGTCTGCAGTTATCTTTAGTTGCACACTGTGCACAGGATAAAGTACACTGACTGAAAATATTGCAGCTGCCTGCCTGTGGTATTATTAGGAAGAGAACACCAGCAATTGTCTGCAGTTATCATGTGCACAATGTGCAACTAAAGCTATTTTCTTTCTATGTCGAATCTTTCCTCTCTACAGAATAATCTTGGACTAATAGAGTTAAGGTTAGGCACATTCGACCACAGGTTTGATAGACACAGATTGCTATTGTCAGTGTCATGTCGAATCTCCTATCTATATCGAACTGTTGTAGCAACGAAAATTAACACCTTCCTTACTGGGCACATATACCCCTTTCCTGCCCAGGCGACATTTCAGCTTTCGGCACTGCGTCGCTTTATCTGACAATTGCGCGGTCGTGCGACGTGGCTCCCAAACAAAATTGACGTCCTTTTTTTCCCACAAATAGAGATTTCTTTTGGTGGTATTTGATCATCTCTGCGGTTTTTATTTTTTGCGCTATAAACCAAAAAAGAGCGACAATTTTGAAAAAAAACACAGTATTTTTTGAGTTTTGCTATAATAAATATCCAATTTTTAAAAAAAAAAAAACAATTTTTTTTTTATCAGTTTAGGCCGATACGTATTCTTCTACATATTTTTGGTTAAAAAAATCGCAATAAGCGTATAGTGATTGGTTTGTGCAAAAGTTATAGCGCCTACAAAATAGGGGATAGAATTCTGACATTTTTTTTATTATTTTTTTTTTTACTAGTAATGGCGGCGATCAGCGATTTTTATCATGACTGCGATATTGCGGCGGACACATCGGACACTTTTGACACATTTTTGGGACCATTCACATTTATACAGCGATTAGTGCTATAAAAATGCACTGATTACTGTATAAATGTGACTGGCAGGGAAGGGGTTAACACTAGGGGGCGAGGAAGGGGTTAAATGTATGCCCTATGAGTGATTGATACTGGGTGGGGGAGGGGACTGACTGGGGGAGGTGACCGATCTGTGTCCCTATGTACAAGGGACACAGCATCGGTCTCCTCCCCTGACAGGACATGGATCTGTGTGTGTTTACACACACATATCCATGTCCTTGTCTGTGTACAGGCCGATCGCGGGTGCCTGGCGGACATCGCGGCCGCCAGGCACGCGCATCGGCATCTCAGTGATGCGCCCCCCAGCGGCCGAAGGAGCGGAGGCCGTATAATGACGGCCTCCCGGCATTTAAGAACCACTTTGCGGCCGTCATTAGTCGTATGACGGGCGCAAAGTGGTTAAAAGCATTTTTTTATGTCGGATCTTTTGGATTTCGGATTCTGCGCGTTCGTTTTAGTTTGTTAGATAAAGAAAATACCCGAAATTCGGACGAAAATGCATTCGAACGAAAACGAATGCACATGTCTACTGCACACTAATAAATGTCCAGATAACAAAACACTAATACAAACATAAATACAAAGATTAGGTGTGCGATCACCTTAAATCTTAGCACACAATTTGAAATAATAATTATGGAAAAAGTACAAAAATTTGACAAATGTAATTAACATAAATGAAAATTGATAATATAAACTGTCCATTGTAATCTTAACCACAAGTCCAGTGCTCCACCACTATAAACACACTCTACCTGCTTACCGAAGAGATTGACCCCAGATTCAAGTGGTCAATAGCGCTTGAATACAGGACCCTGTCAACTGCCAGATAGTTTTCGATTAGGAGCTATCAGATCCCCCATTCACCATCTTCCAGCACTATAGCAGTAGATCCAAATGCTTCATGCCCCAGGATAACATCCAGCTTGCACCAATATTGGTTCCAATCAAGGTACTTTTTATTAATCCCCTGAACCTCAGACTGCTATTGCAAAACATCAAATATGTATTCAATAAAAGTAATAAAGTAAATTTTTAAAGGCAGCTATTGTAAATACTTAAATTTGGCTTGGTATTAGGACTTTGCAATCCCTTTTACTGCAGCGCTTAACTGGGAGAGGGAGGGGCAGTCCTAGGAGCCAGTCAGTACCCAGCGCAGTATGCATGCTTTTACAAAGAACATGCTGACAAGAGGGAGCAGAATGAACACAGGGATTGACTGCTGCTGCCATTCAACTGTCCAGTCAGAAGCTAGTGGTTGGTAGGTGCCCTTGCTCTATTGTTTAGCTAGATTAGAGAAAAGTCAGGTAACTGGCCTGGCTGTATAGTTTCAGGCAGGTAAAACAGCTCCCATGCATGTAATTAAACTACGGTATGTATTTATCTGTGGAGATTAGCATTGAGATCAGCTTCAAGGTAAAAGCAAAGAACATACACTGGACTATGGCCAAATCATAGTCATACATTTTTTGTCATCATTATAGTTATAGTTTGATTGAATCAAAACACAGAATCAATACTTTAAAAAAAATATATTTTAAAGCAATATCTTGATTTTCTAATGTAATTGTGTGGCTTATATTCTCTTGTTCTGATGCAGAAAGTCCCTCTAAATCAGGGGTAGGCAACCTGGGGACGAACTGCAAGTCCCATAATGCTTCTGGGAGTAATTGTAACTGCCAGCCTTGCAATGCCTCATGGGAAATATAGTTCCACAACAGCTGGAAGGCCCCAAGTTGCCTACCCCTGCTCTAAATAATGTCCAAAGGAATACATCTAGGAGGTGCTGAGACTTCAATATTTATTCATACAGAGCAGTAAAAGGAAAGGAGACAGTTGTAGAGCTAGCTGGCTAGGGTTAGGTGGCTCACATGCAATCCAGATTGCTTGTCAATGGGAACATAAACCAACAGCAGAAAAGCCAGATGGAGAGGAATTACAACACCTATTAGTTTTTTTTTTTTGTCTGTACCCCCATTAGGGAGATTCCCCCTCTCTATGTGTCCTGTTTAATATTATCATTGAAAGTGAAAGTAAAAGAATATCCCACATTTTTGGTTGTCCTCAGAAAAGTAATAGAGGGGAAACCTTTGAATGAGGACACTTGTTCAGCTAACCTGATCCTCTTAAAGTGTGTGTTAGCCCCGAAAAAAAAAATGGATCCTGTTCCTTTAACCACTTAACGACCGCTCACTGTATATATACGTCGGCAGAATGGCACCGACAGGCACAATCACGTAGAATGTACGTGATTGCCTTTGTACAGTTGGGGGGTCCAATCGGACCCCCCTCCTATACAGTGAGCGGTGGCTAAGTGTCCGGGAGCGTTCCGGGATGAGGGGGCAGCCATTCGTTTCTGGCCACCCCCTCGCGATCGCTCCCGGCGAATAGAAATGCCCCCTCTGTCTGTGTCAGACAGAGGGAGCAGGAGGAAGTGATGTCATCTCTGGTGCGGCGCTCACATATACCGAGCGCCGTACAAGAGAAGATATCAGGTCAGTGCACACAACACTACACTGACACCAGGACACATAGGGACATAAATCGCCCCCCCAGGCCCCCCCAGACACCCCAGATCACCCCCAGATCACCCCCCCAGCCCCCAGTCACAGTGTCACTGATTGCAGTGACCATTTATTTAGTGATCACTGCAATCAGTGACATTTGTGACTGTAAAAGTGTCACCAAAGTTTAGTCTTAGGTCCAGTGTAGCCCCCTAACCCCCCCTAATAAAGGTTTAACCCCCTGATCACCCCCCAGATAACCCTTTCACCCCCTATCACCACTGTCGCTTAGCGATCATTTTTCTGATCGCTGTCTTAGCGTCAGTGATGCCGATCGGCAGCCAGTAATTTTTTTTAGGTTCGCCACAGGTTTTTATAGCGTCAGGTATCCCAATATATTATCTAATAAAGGTTTAACCCCCTTGATCGCCCCCCAGGTAACCCTTTCACCCCCTATCACCACTATCACTAAGCGATCGTTTTTCTAAACGCTGTCTTAGTGTCTGTGATGCAGATCGGTAGCCGGTAATTTTTTTTAGGTTCGCCGCAGGTTTTTATAGCGTCAGGTACCCCAATATATTATCTAATAAAGGTTTAACCCCCTTGATCGCCCCCCAGGTAACCCTTTCACCCCCTATCACCACTGTCGCTAAGCAATTGTTTTTCTAAACGCTGTCTTAGTGTCGGTGATGCAGATCGTAGCCAGTAATTTTTTTTAGGTTCGCCGCATGTTTTTATAACGTCAGGTACCCCAATATATTATCTAATAAAGGTTTAACCCCCTTGATCGCCCCACAGGTAACCCTTTCACCCCCTATCACCACTGTCACTAAGCGATCGTTTTTCTAAACGCTGTCTTAGTGTCTGTGATGCAGATCGGTAGCCGGTAATTTTTTTTAGGTTCGCCGCAGGTTTTTATAGCGTCAGGTACCCCAATATATTATCTAATAAAGGTTTAACCCCCTTGATCGCCCCCCAGGTAACCCTTTCACCCCCTATCACCACTGTCGCTAAGCAATTGTTTTTCTAAACGCTGTCTTAGTGTCGGTGATGCAGATCGTAGCCAGTAATTTTTTTTAGGTTCGCCGCAGGTTTTTATAGCGTCAGGTACCCCAATATATTATCTAATAAAGGTTTAACCCCCTTGATCGCCCCCCCAGGTAACCCTTTCACCCCATCACCACTGTCGCTAAGCAATCGTTTTTCTAAACGCTGTCTTAGTGTCGGTGATGCAGATCGGTAGCTGGTAATTTTTTTTAGGTTCGCCGCAGGTTTTTATAGCGTCAGGTACCCCCATATATTATCTAATAAAGGTTTTAACCCCCTGATTGCCCCTAGTTAACCCTTTCACCAGTGATCACCATATAAGTGTTACGGGTGACACTGGTTAGTTAGTTTGCTTTTTATAGTGTCAGGGCACTCGCCGTGTATATAACCCAATAAAGGTTTAACCCCCTGATCGCCCGGTGATATCAATTAGGTTTTAGCGTCAGAGAGGGTCTGAGTCACACCCCAGGCAGCGTCAGGTTAGTGCCAGTAACGCTAACACCCACGCGTGAAGCATACACCCCCTTAGTGGTATAGTATCTGAACAGATCAATATCTGATCTGATCAGATCTATACTAGCGTCCCCAGCAGTTTAGGGTTCCCAAAAACGCAGTGTTAGCAGGATCAGCCCAGATACCTGCTGGCACCTGCGTTTTGCCCCTCCGTCCAGCCCAGGCCACCCAAGTGCAGTATCGATCGATCACTGTCACTTACAAAACAAAAACACACATAACTGCAGCGTTCGCAGAGACAGGCCTGATCCCTGCGACTCCAGTGCAGTTAAAAAAAAAAGCAAATATGCCGAAGCATTGGGGCAGCAGGGGCGGAGGAGCGATTTTGCTCCTAATGCCGCGTACATACGGTCGAAATTCCGACGGAGGCTTGCCCGTGGAAAAGTCCGACCATGTGTGTGCGGCATAACTTTTTTGCGGGAGGATGCCCCCATGCTTCGGCATATATAAATGGTGCGTGTATGCCCATCATTGGAAGTGGGTGGATGAAGGGCGGTATTCTAATGGTGGGCATACCCACCGATCAATCTCTTTTTTCGTTCAGCCAACTGGCTGCATGAAATAAAAAGATTACAATACATGTCCAACAAGGACCAGCAACGTACTGGTATGTTGCTGGACTTTGAATGTTTATACCAGAATGATGCCTGCGGGTTTAGGTATCATCTTGGTATCATTCTTTTCAGCCTGCGGCCGGCTTTCATGTAAAAGCAATCCTAGTGGCTAATTAGCCTCTGGACTGCTTTTACAAGCAGTGGGAGGGAATGCCCCCCCGGATATAAAAAGCGCCATTGGGAAATTGGGAAAGCATTTTATCACACCGATCTTGGTGTGGTCAGATGCTTTGGGGGCAGAGGAAAAATCTAGGGTCTAGAAGACCCCAGTTTTTTCAAAAAAAGAGTACCTGTCACTACCTATTGCTATCATAGGGGATATTTACATTCCCTGAGATAACAATAAAAATGATAAAAAAAAAAAAATACTTGGAAGGAACAATTTAAAAATAAAATAAAAAAGCAAAATTAATAATAAAAAAAAAAAAAAAAAAAAAAAAAAAAAGCACCCCTGTCCTGCCCTGCTCTTGCCCAATGGCGAACGCAAGCGTCGGTCTGGCGTCATATGTAAACAGCAATTGCACCATGCATGTGAGGTATCACCGCGAAGGTCAGATCGAGGGCAATCATTTTAGCAGTAGACCTCCTCTGTAAATCTACTGGGGTAACCTGTAAAGGCTTTTAAAGGCTTTTAAAAATGTATGTAGTTTGTCGCCAATGCGCGTTTGTGCGAAATTTTAAAGCATGTCGTTTTTGGTATCTATGTACTCGGCCTAAGATCATCTTTTTTATTTCATCAAACATTTGGGCAATATAGTGTGTTTTAGTGCATTAAAATTAAAAAAAGTGTATTTTTTAACCCAAAAAATGCGTTTGAAAAATCGCTGCGCAAATACTGTGTAGAAAAAAAAATGCAACACCCACCATTTTAATCTGTAGGGCCTTTGCTTTAAAAATATATATATATATATAATGTTTGGGGGTTCAACATAATTTTCTTGCAAAAAAAAAAATGTTTTCATGTAAACAAAAAGTGTCAAAAAGGGCTTTGTCTTCAAGTGGTTAGAAGAGTGGATGTAAGCTTCCTAATGTTGTGTATAAAATGCCAGAACAGTTCAAAACCCCCCCCAAATGACCCCATTTTGGAAAGTAGACACCCCAAGCTATATACTGAGAGGCATGTCGAGTCCATGGAATATTTTATATGTTGACACAAGTTGCGGAAAAACGACAATTTTTTTTTTTTTTTTTTTTGCACAAAGTTGTCACTAAATGATATATTGCTCAAACATGCCATGGGCATATGTGGAATTACACCCCAAAATACATTCTGTTGCTTCTCCTGAGTACGGGGATACCACATGTGTGAGACTTTTTGGGAGCCTAGCCATGTACGGGACCCCAAAAACCAAGCACCGCCTTCAGGCTTTCTAAGGGTGTAAATTTTTGATTTCACTTCTCACTGCCTATCACAGTTTCGGAGGCCATGGAATGCCCAGATAGCACAAAACCCCCCCAAATGACCCAATTTTGGAAAGTAGACACCCCAAGCTATTTGCTGAGAGGTATTGTGAGTATTTTGCAGATCTCGCTTTTTGTCACAAAGTTTTGAAATTTGAAAAAAAAAAATATATATATATATATATATATATTTTCTTTCTTCATTTTCAAAAACAAATGAGAGCTGTAAAATACTCGCCATTCCTCTCAGCAAATAGCTTGGGGTGTCTATATTCCAAAATGGGGTCATTTGGGGGGGGTTTTGTGCGATTTTGGCATTTTATGGCCTTCAAAACTGTGATAGGTAGTGAGGAGTGAAATCAAAAATTTGTGGCTAGAAATCCTGAAGGCGGTGCTTGGTTTTCGGGGTCCCGTACGCGGCTAGGCTCCTAAAAAGTCCCACACATGTGGTATCCCCGTACTCAGGAGAAGCAGAAAAATGTATTTTGGGGTGTAATTCCACATATACCCATGGCATGTGTGAGCAATATATCATTTAGTGACAACTTTTTGTAATTTTTTTTTTTGTCATTATTCAATCACTTGGGACAAAAAAATTATATTCAATGGGCTCAACAGGCCTCTCAGCAATTTCCTTGGGGTGTCTACTTTCTAAAATGGGGTCATTTGGGGGGTTTTGTGCTATTTTGGCATTTTATGGCCTTCGAAACTGTGATAGGTAGTGAGGAGTGAAATCAAAAATTTGCGCCCTTACAAATCCTGAAGGCGGTGCTTGGTTTCCAGGGTCCCGTACGCGGCTAGGCTCCCAAAAAGTCCCACACATGTGGTATCCCCCTACTCAGGAGAAGCAGCAAAATGTATTTTGGGGTGAAATTCCACATATAACCATGGCATGTGTGAGCAATATATCATTTAGTGACAACTTTTTGTAATTTTTTTTTTTTTTTTTTTTTAGTCATTATTCAATCACTTGGGACAAAAAAATAAAAATTTCAATGGGCTCAACATGCCTCTCAGCAATTTCCTTGGGGTGTCTACTTTCCAAAATGGGGTCATTTGGGGGGGTTTTGTACTGCCCTGTCATTTTAGCACCTCAAGAAATGAGATAGGCAGTCATAAATTTAAAGCTGTGTAAATTTCAGAAAATGTACCCTAGTTTGTAAACACTATAACTTTTGCGCAAACCAATAAATATACGCTTATTGACATTTTTTTTACTAAAAACATGTGGCTGAATACATTTTGGCCTAAATGTATGACTACAATTGAGTTTATTCGATTTTTCTTATAACAAAAAGTAGAAAATATCATTTTTTTTCAAAATTTTCGGTCTTTTTCCGTTTATATCGCAAAAAATAAAAATCGCAGAGGCAATCAAATACCATTAAAAGAAAGCTCTATTTGTGGGAAGAAAAGGACGCAAATTTTGTTTGGGTACAACATTGCATGTCCGCACAATTTACAGTTAAAGCAGCGCAGTGCAAAATTCTGAATTCACCTCTGGTCCTCTAGCTACCAAATGGTCCGGGGCTTAAGTGGTTAACCACTTGCCGACCAGCCGCTGTCATTATACAGAGGCAGTATACTCGTAGCTGTACGCTCCTTTAATCTAGAAACAACGATCTGTCATCTCTTCTAGTCACTCCCATCCCCCTAGGGTTAGAACACACACGAGGGAACACAGTTAACCCTTTGATCGCCCCCTAGTGTTAACCCGTTCCCTGCCAGTGACATTTATAGCACTGATCGCTGTATAATTGTCAATGGTCCCAAAAATGTGTCAAAAGTGTCCGATATGTCTGCCATAATGTTGCAGTCCTGCTAAAAATCCCTGATCACCGCCATTACTAGTAAAAAAAATAATAATAATAAAAATGTCATAAATCTTTCCCCCATAGCTATGACTAAGCACTGTTGAGAGTGTGAAACGCGGCAGCTTTTTTATCCTGTACTCTGCTGTGGTTTGTACTTTTGTTATTTTGCACAATAAAGGCGTTTTTATTGGAGTGCGGCTGTCCAGACCTTCCCTCTACTAATTGCTATATGCTTAGCCTGCATCTGATGCTTCCACCTTGAGGAGAGTGCCATTTCCACATATCCACCTGGAGCAGTGATCCCTTCCCCAAATATTCATTTACCTGTTGGGAACAGAAACAGGATTTTAACATAGAAGGCAGCCAGCCCTGGGGTCTGTGCCCATACGATACCATACCATCTGAGGCTCAGTGTTTGTGACTTCTCTCCCTGGCTACTGCACCCTTCACACAGACAGGCGCAGCAGTCAAAGAGTTTTGTTGTGGGGTGGGTGGAGCCTAATTGGGGACTCCGAGATTAGGTCCCCATCAGGTCCACCCCCTTGTAATTGGAAATGGATGCCAATGCTTGTATTGCATAGGCACTCTTCAGTTCATAAGCAGTTAAGAAATGTGCCCAGCGACTTTTATTGTTAATCTCAAGGAATGTGAAGCCTGATGGGGAACTCTGGGATATTATTTACCCATCAGGTCAATCTGCTCTGTGACTGAAAGTCAGTTTTTTTCTGGTGTGTCTATAACAGACAGAACCAAAGTATTGAAAGTCACCTTATCTTACTATAGAAGCCCAGGTGATCAATAATATAAACCAGTGGTGCATTAGATGCATAATATGCATGAATACCATTGCAAATCAACATAGTGAGTGAAAAACTATGTACTTTGCATGCATCAATAAAGAGTTGTGCATATAAAACAATTATTACTAATAATAACATCACTAAATTTATCTCATAATAGACTTTTGTTAGTTGCTGTGAAGAGAATATAATTAAATGTATCAGAGTAATATTTTGTATTTATATGAATCAATATGGATATGAATAGATGCTATAATGCGACTTCTTTCCCGCTTAACTCCCATGAAATAGATACACTTTAAAATGGTTTCATTAGGAAAGTGCAGAAGATACATATTATGTACGATAACTAGGTCGGGAACACTGAATGTAATCGATTGATTCTTGGATTGTGAAAATTAATATCCACAGTTTCTTATCTCTTTCACTCTCCTTGTCCTATTAATTGTGTAAATTGTATTCTGCTTTAGGGGAAATTGATGTTATGATCATACATTGCAAGCTAAACTAATTTCACTAATCTGTTTTATGTGTATTGGACAATTTATCTGTTTGAGAACATTGCAAGCAATCATTGATAAGGAATTCTAATCTCAATTTTGCTGATAAATATTCTTTCCTTTTAATTATTTTAATCCAGAAGTTTGTAAGGCTCATTTATAATTGTAATTAGTTGTGTTAAAAAAAACTCCCCTGAACATACCTGCTTGGTGGCCCATTTCAAGAATTTCCCTACAGAAGGGCGGACAGCCCTTTGTCACACAAGGCCTTTTCTGGCAGAAGATGGTGTGAAGTTAGTTACCTCTGGACCTGGCCCGGTAGTGCTGACAGAATATCTGCCTCTAGGTGGCTCCAGAACTCTAGTCATACCAACTGCAAAACTGCATGGCAGCATTTTTCCTTGCAAAGGCTCTTTTTCACTTAGAGCAAACTGGTGGTTCTAAGGATGAATCCACATAAGAGGGCATTGAAGAGGCAGAAGTAGTCTGTTACAATCACCAGGACTCCAGGTGCGATCTGCATCCTTACCAGTAACCAGCAAATTCATGCAGTGGCCCCTGAACGAGATATAAAATCCCTGCCCATATTTAATGGATCACATGTCTGTGGTTAGGTGGACCCTGCAGCTCACTGTGTAGTTCACTGATGTGGAAACATTACCTTGCACATCATGGTGTAGGATAGGAATGGCCTTACAGGCGAAAAAAAATGGTGACTATACACCTGCCACTGTGGTACAACACAACCCACACATTCACAAAAGGGGACTGAATTTCTGTAAAGCCAGCTGATTTACCAAGCTGGCATTAAAACTCTGGACTTGGGGTGGCTGGGAAAATACTTTTTCTTACATTCCAGCTGCGGCACAAAAAGTTGCCTGCCCAGTGGAAAAGCTGGAGATGACGAGGTGGGGTGGGAAGGATCAAAAGTAGTCTGGACCTACAATGGTATTTTTTCCAGTGAAGATTCAAAGCACAACTGGAAAAAATACCATTGTAGGTCCAGTCTACTTCTGGTCTGTTCACTTTGTTACCAGTCAAGCCCCGATGAAGGGAGCACTTAGACCCCTGAAGCGCATTGCTACCTTTTAAATTCTACCCCTGACCTTTAATGGAATAATGTTGTATCTGGACTTCTTAACAGTGGTGTGGCTCTTCAATGACAACCCTTTCTACTACAAGTTTACTACAAGCCAAGGAGACTGTGGAGATCATCTGGGGTGTAGAAGCCACCTGCCCAGGTACTAGATCATATACACCAACAGTAATACCTTAAGATAACAATACAAGTAAAGTAATCCTACAGGCCAAGCAGTGTTATCTTTCTACTTTCCTCAACACATTAAATACTGTCAGCTTTATTGCTTGAGGCTTCTGGAAATTATATAGTGGGGAAGAAACAGTGCAACCCTTTTGGTGTTGACCCCTAGAATGCAAGTGCTGCTCCCACTGAGCAGCTGAGCAGGACCGGGGGAACACAGTGGCCTGCACCTGTGGAGCTCTGTGGGAATAGGGTAACTGCTCCTGGAAATATCTTGTCTTGCTGATGTTGTGCTTCTCCTTCACTTCCTCTCCTCCTAAAAGGAACATACATATAAACCCCTCCAAAGGTCCCCCAAAATACATATCAGACCCTCGAAGGGGTCTTTTTCCTTTCTTTTTATAAAGAATCTGTCAATGACAGTCTATTCCTGGCAATTTCAAACACTTTTTTCCTTTGTAAATGTCAGTGCAGCTGCAGCATATTCTGTACATCACAGAGATGCATGCCTTAACATGCACCCTCCCTTACATCAGATGTCAAGAGCCCCCCCCCCCACTATCAGAAATTAATAATCCCCCACCCTCCCTTACATCATGGTACACTTGCCTTAGCTTGTGCCGCTACTGGGAAGAGGCTGGGGGGCAGAGTTGGGAAGCAGAAAGTGCAGGGTCTGCAGGAGGGTCAGCTTCCAGCGTCTGATGAATGCTTGGACCAGGGGATGCATAAACAAATGGTTGCTGCAGCTGCAGAGAGAGGCTCAGGATCTGTAGAAGGAGTTCTGTCCTTCTACAGAAGGAGGGGAGGGGAGCATAGACGAACCTCTCCACAGCCTGCATGAAGAAGTGCTTGATTTGGTGGAGGAATTCTGTCCTCCTCTCTGCTGCTGACTGCTGAGATAAGGTGGGGACAAAGAGGAGGGGGTTGCCGCAGTTGCAGTAGAGGTGTGAGGGCAACATAAAATGGCCTGGTGGCCTGCTAGCCTTGTGTTTGACACATGTTCTTTAAGCATTTAAAAAAATGACTGCTCTAGGCCGAATTGTATTTTTGCATTAATACATGTTCCCCAGGGCACTGTCTACCCCTTGCCTATATGCCAGAAATAGGGCATTTTTAATTTGACAGATTTGGCTCCTATTAATTTCAGTGGGGGTTCACTTCACTACCATCTCTACATGTGAACTAGTTAGTCCACAGCGCTGTTCCAAAACAATATCACTCCAATATCCCCATCAATACAAAAAATATGTATATAAGTGATCAAACAATATGAATATAACTGATGTATAATTAAAGTGCAAGTATAATTAGTCCTGTTTTTATAAAAAGTCCATATTAAAGTGCTTCATAAAAATGCTTCTTAAAAACCACATGCTCTGGTTAAATAGCACGCACACCACCTAAAAGGAAAGGCACATGCGCCCTGCCTCTTTATATTGCACCCCAACCATCCTTTGGTCTGCAGATTCAGATGCTGCTCACCTGGTTATTTACTACTTTTACTGAAGCCCTGTACACACAATCGGATTTCCTATGGATTCTAATCCGATGGATTTTTCCATCGGAAATCCGATGAAGCTGACTTCCATCAGTCTTGCCTACACACCAAAATCCGACCGTCCAAAAGGCTGTGACGTAAAACACTCTGACAAGCCGAGAAAAATTAAGTTCAATGCTTCTGAGCATGCGTCGACTTGATTCTGAGCATGTGTGGGGTTTTTTGTCCGATGGAGTTCCACACAGACGATCGGAATTTGCTATCGTTTTTTTGCCCATCGGATAAATTTAAAACATGTTCTATTTTTTCTCACCGATGGAAAAAAGACTGATGGGGCCCATACACGATCGGTTTGTCCGATGAAAAAAGTCCATCGGACTGTATTCATCGGTAAAACCGATCGTGTGTACACGGCTTGATAGTTACAGTAAGGGATGTACGGGGATGTGGCACTTTGGTGCAAAATAAACGGTGGGGCTTTAGAACACTAAACTGCACCACAAGTAAGCAGTATTGTATACACTATTGTAATCAGCACCACAGCAGCAGAAATTGTTACTGACACACATGAAAAAGGTAGGGGTGAATGTGAGCCTGTCACTGTACCTCAGTTGTAAATAATTATCGTTTTAAAAATGTTCTTTTGTAACATAATGCATAAATAAGGCCATAAAAAGCTTGATTTGAGCCTATCCTGTAACAATGATACCTCCTTCTGTATGCCTTGGGTGTGTTTAATTGAAGTATATAATCTTGTGTAGCCCAGTATCTAACTGGCAGGGGAGGAGAAGATGCAGATGTACTGTGCTTTTGCTGCTCTGTGTGTTTATCCACAAAAAGACTTCTATACAGATACAGCCAGTGTTGTTTCTGCCTACATCCACTAGAGGGTACCCATGGGGCCCAATAGTACAAGAGACTTTGATGAAAAATTGTGGTGGAATTTAGGGAAGTGTAGTTTACAGGAGAGACTGAACTATACTACAGGCTGGCTGGAAAAAAACACAATTCCCAAGCCAGAGACATTAAAGGGGAGGCACTGGAATGATTTTCCCAAGATAAAGGAGCACAAAAGCCCTTTTCTGCAGAAATACCAGTGCTATACAGACCACCGGGACCTATCAGTTTGCAGTGAGGGCAGTAAGCAGGACATTTTTATCTGAAAGCAGAGAATGCAGAGCAGACTCTTTGAGCCTTGGATTGTGACCTGGACTGTGGGGCACCTACTGTGCAGTAAAAAGCCACATAAGGATACAGCTAGAAAGAAAGAAAGAAGCCTTGTGTGCCTGGTGCTGGGAAAAACATCCTCTGCCTATATAGGACTGGTGAGCAGCCACTGGCCAACCATACACTGCAACCTAACAGAGAGACAGATTTGACTGCTAGGAACATTTGACTTTTGCATGCACCAACTCTTACAGGGACACTATAAAGACCCCTCCAACTAAAGGTTTCGGGCCCCAACAAGCTGGTCGGCAGAAGGTTTAATACATGTGGACTACTAACTTTTGCTGCAGTAGCTACCTGTAGATCCTCTCCACCCCTTTAGCTAGGCCACTCTGTGTAGTTTAAAGAAAGAGGTAGATTGGTAAGTGTTCATTGCTTGCAGCTTGATGATTATCTCATGTAATTACTACAATATTTCTGTTTGTTAAAGCGGATTCCTCCACCCGCGATTTTTTTTTTTTAAAGTCAGCAGCTACTAACACTGTAGCTGCTGACTTTTAATAAGGACACTTACCTGTCCTACTCGCCCGCGATGGCGATCAATCGGTGCTGGCATGTCCCGGCTCCTCCATCCTGACTAAGGGAAACAGGCAGTGAAGCCTCACGGCTTCGCTGCCCGTTTCCTACTGCGCATGCGCGACTCGCACGGTGCTTTGTGAATGGGCGGCTGCCTCCTGGGATACACACAGTTCCCAGAAGGCAGCGCACCCCATTCACAAGAAGAGGAAGTGGAAGGACATACACCAAGGCAAAGGAAGAGGCAGATTAGGGGACTTCCGCATAGCAACGGGCATTTTGGGTAAGTATAATTTGTTTTATTTCTATTAATTTTTTTCTTTTTTTATAGGAATTTTAGTGTTAATTTTTTTCTGGGTGGACCTCTGCTTTAATGTTTACTTGTTAATTGCTATGTTGCAATCTTTGACAGTGAGCAATATCTTTGACAGTTACATTTGCTTTGAGTGTTGTATTAATGATTTTTTTTATCTGACAATGAAGTTTATCCGCTTGCTTACCGCCTCACATAAGAGTATGGTGGCAGAGCGGCTCTCCTGGTACATGATCCAGCACTTCTGGGTAGGAGGAATACGTTCAGCCATCGCTCTGGCTGTGCTGTGATTAGTCACAGCATAAGCCAATCAGCAGGTGTCAAACATTGATTGACCATCGGCACCTGCTGATCAGCAAGGAGGATAACATGACAGAGCTCTGTAAATGTAAACAATATAGAGCTCTGCGCTGTCAGCGGGGATGTGCTGTTTTTTGATTTCCTGCAGAACAGGGAATACAAATTGACACATCCCTTAGTAAAAGCACCTCACAGTGAATGCAAGCACTGTTAGGCACACAGTTATCCCTTCGATCACTCTAGATGTTAACCCCTTCCCAGCCAATGTCATTAGTACAGTGACAGTGCATATTTTTAGCACTGATCTCTGTATTAGTGTCACTGGTTTATACAAAGTGTCAAAAATGTCAGTTAGTGTCAGATTTCCCGCCATACTATAACAGTCTCGCTATAAGTTGCTGATCACTGCCATTACTATATAAAAAATAAAAAAAAATTCCAGTATATATACTATAGTTTGTAGATGCTATAACTTTTCCGCAAAACCAATCAATATACACTTATTGGAATTTTTACCAAAAATATGTAGCAGAATACATATTGGTCTAAATTTATGAAGAAATTTGCTTTTTTATATACAATATATATATTGGACGTGTTTTATAGCAGAAAGTAAAAAAATATTGTTTTTTTGCAACATTTTCGGTCTTTTTCGTTTATAGCACAACAAATAAAAAACCCCACTGGTGACCAAATACCACTAAAAGAAAGCTCTATTTGTGTGGAAAAAATTATATACATTTAATTTGGATAAAGTGTTGCATGACTGTTTGTCAGCTAAAGTAATGCAGTGGCAAAAAAGCAAAAAGTGGCCTAGTCATGAAGGGGGGAGGGGGTACATCTTCTGGATATAGCAAGTTAACCCCTAACCTTACATTAGAGGTGTTCATATACAGTGGGAATTGAAAAGAATCACCCACCTTTAAAATAATCACATTTTGTTGCTTTGGAGCCTGAAATGAAGACAGACATAGTTTTTGTTTTATACAGCTATATTCACTTACAGCTAAAACACCAACATACCTGGAAAAAAAATCAAAAACAGGATCACTAAGTTGGAAAAAGGATCACCCCCTCTTAAAAATGACTTGCAGTGTATTAACACCTATTTCTCTCCTACATTTTTTATTCTCTTAGCTAGTTTTCTGCAGACTATTAGCACCTATTTCTCTCCTACTTTTTTTTTTCCCATTGACGTTCATTCAAAACTATGCACATACTTTATGAATATGCCAGTATCGGTCCTCATGATGTTTTAAAACTTTAATTTTAAAATCATCTGTTCTTAACATCAACTTCATTGTGTGTATACATATATACATGTTTTCTATTATTTTGTGTATGTTGTTGTAATGATACAATGATTTTGACTGATGTGTCAAGTTTGCTCAGAGTTCAATTGGTGTATCAGATTTTTTCTGACAGTGGATTTGAACCAAACTCTTTACATCAGGTTTGAGTGTAAGTATCGTGTATTCTAGCCGTGTTTTCTTTGTAACACCAGCTGACTACTAATTTTAATTGATTGGTTCACCTGTAACCTAATGATGACACATTAGAGTAGTATATAGGTGATTGTGGTGACTAGTTCCAATAGGTAATGACTAAGCGCTAATATTTGCGTAAAACGCATCTACCTTTTTTTCCCCTGCTCCATCTGTCAACCACTTGTCATATGAAGCTTCAATAAAAGGATTTTTGGAAGTGCAGCCGTCCAGAATAATTTCCTTATAAATCTTCCTTTAGATGCTCGGATCACTTGTTCCTCCTATACTCCGGGAGAAACAAGGGAAAACGTGCTTCATCCGGGACGATTGTGACCTGGATCATCCAGACTATCCAGCAGGCCTATAAGGCTAAGGACTTGGCTCCTTCGGAGGCGGTGACGGCACACTCAACCTGGGGTATGGCGACTTCCTGGGCAGCGGTCCGACACATGGCTCCAGACGTCATCTGCAGGGTGGCCTTGTGGGCCTCCATCAACACTTTCATGATGCATTTTTGTGTGGGACCTGCTTCCCTATCTTCTGTAAACTTTAGTTTAAGTATCCTGTCGGTTGACGGGGCAAGTTAAAGTTTTTTTTTTTGATCAGCATGCCTGCCCGTGTGGTTTGGCTAGTTATTTCCCACATGTAGGCTGCCATGTAGTCTGTCAGGAAAAAATAAAATAAAACTGAACATTTCCTATCAAATACTTACTGTAATTTTCCTTTCCTGATGAACTCAATGGTAGGCGGAGTTCCGACCCATTAGTTTAGAGTTTGCTAGTTACGAAACACAGTCTCTGGCTGTGAGCTCAAACTTATGGGAATGGGGTCCTATAGCATTGGAGAGGAGGTGGGGTTAACCCACACGTAGGCTGCCAAAGAGTCCAATAGGAAAGGAAAATTACAGTAAGTACCGTATTTATCGGCGTATAACACGCTTTTTCCCCCCTGAAAATAGGGAGCAAATTGTGGGTGCGTGTTATACGCTGATATAGGCTGCCTCAGAGGGAAGGAGGGGGCGAGCACCACAGGTTAGACAGAAGCGGATCTACTGTGTACTCGGCTAAGCTCGGCTCGCAGTCATGCCCAGTCCCGCCTCCTAGACTGCGAGTCAAACCAAGTACACAGTAGATCCGGCTCTGTCTAATCTGGCACTGAGCCGGCTGCATTATTGGGAACTGGTGAGGCTGCAAATGGGAACTGGTGAGGCTGCAGATGGGCACCGGTGAGGCTGCAAATATGGGCAATGGCGAAGCTGCAGATGGGCACTGGTGAGGCTACAGATGGGCACTGATAAGGGGCTGTATTGATGGGCAATAGAAAGGCTGCAGATGGGCATGGCGAGGCTGCAATGATGGGCAATGGCGAGGCTGCAGATGGGCACGGATCAGGCTGCAATGATGAGCAATGGCGGAAATGCATTGATGGGCACTGGTGAGGCTGCAGATGGGCACTGATAAGGCTGAATTGATGGGCAATGGCGAGGCTGTAGATGGGCACTGATCAGGCTGCAATGATGGGCAATGGCGAGGCTGCAGATGGGCAATTGTGAGGCTGTAGATGGGCACTGATCAAGCTTCATTAATGGGCAATGGTGAGGCTGCAGATGGGCACTAATAAGGCTGAATTGATGGGCACTGACCCTTATTTTGCTTTAAATTTCCAGAAATTTCCTTCTTAAAATTAAGGTGCATGTTATACGCCAAAAAATACGGTATTTGATAGGAAATTTTCAGTTTTTCATACAAACCTATTTCCTTTTGTGTCTTTGTGACCTGCTGTATTTTCATGCCATAGCTTATCCTAATTCTGTGGAGAAAATGCTGTAGGGTAAGGACAATAATTAGGGGTGATAATGGATAACCCTGCTGATTGTAGAAGGAAAGTGAGAAACATCTATTTATCAAAGCTATGCATTATGGAATCCCACTCTCTTTTTGAGCTGAACACATATCTAGACAGGTGTCCAGATCTAAATTTCAGAAGATGAACACACGTTTTGCTCAGGAAATTAGGGTAGATTATTTTGCCATATCAACTCCTTAAAGTGATGGTAAACCCACTCTGACAACTTGCACCTACAGGTAAGCCTAGATTAAGGCTTACCTGTAGGTGCAAGAAATATCTCCTTAACCTACACGGCTAAGGAGATATTTGCAGAAAACACTGCACCGATGTCTACGGCGTATGCGAGCCGTAGACAACGGTGCAGGCGCACAGAGCGTGCCGGTTTTCTGAATGGAATAATGCCGAACCTCGTGCATGCGCGGGGATCTGCCGGTCCCGCGTGCATGCGCGGGAGTGACGTCATCGCCGCTCCGGCCAGTCACATCGCCGGAGCGGCGATACATGGAAGACGCTCGGAGGGGACATAGCGGCGGCAGCGGAGGGGAACGAGGAGCGCTTCAGGGGCTTCGATCTCAGGTAAGTGCCACATAATGAGCTAGTATGCTATGCATACTAGCTCATTATGCCTTTCTCTTGCAGGGTTTTTTTTTGCAGGAAAAACAAAAACGGGTTTACTTCCTCTTTAATCAACTTAGACTAAGCAGAGCAGTTGACAATAACATTTAATTTTCTTGAAAACAAGATACATTAAAAGAGACAGTAAAGAATCTTGTATTTAAATCTTTGAGACCAGGCAAGGACCAATTTTTGACACATATTTGGCCTCATGCACACGTTATAAAAACGCCAGTAGCTTTAGCTGTAGAATCGGGTGTTAAAAACGCAAGTTTTTAAGCGTTTGCCGTGTTTTTGCATTAGTGTTTGTGCTTTTTAGCTTTTTTTTTTTAGCAAAACTATTCTCCCACAAAAGCTTATGGCTCAAAAACAGTTGTAAATGCCAAATAACCATGTTTTTCAGCTGTTTAGTGTTTTCGTCTTTTTTCAGCGTTTTTCAGATTTAGAGGGTTTTTACAGCCAAAAAGCTCCTCTTCAAATCCACTAGTTCTGAGGAGGGTTTCCAGTCATGAAACACCCTTGCCAAAAACTACTGATAAAAGCCTATATGTGCATGGACACATAGGATACCATGCTGGAGAATTGTCACGTACCTGGTGGAAGAGTCTGGTATGCAGAGGGAGGCCTCTCTTACACCTCTCACTTGAGGCCCCTGGTAGTAAAGACAGGAGGCGCAGGAGTGCAGAGTCACATGAGAGCCTGGCAAGGTTGCTGGTAGACGAGCTGGACCGGAACTGGAGCAGGAACTGGAACGGACCCGGGAACAGCTGTCAGATTGGAAACGGGAGCTCAGGCAGGTGCGGTCAGATGGACTGGCAGAGTGGGTACACCGGTCCAAGGCAGGTGAACACTGGAGCAGGATCAGGTACAAGCAGGTTTAGGCACTGGCTGGCAGCAGGATAGCAGACGGGGCAGGCAGCAACGTGGTCTCAGGTACAGGCAGGTTCGGCAACAGGCTGACAGCAAGGTAGCAGACGGGGTTGACAGTAACGTGGTCTCAGGTACAGGCAGGTTCGGCAACAGGCTGACAGCGAGGTAGCAGACGGGGTAGACGAGAACGTGGTCTCAGTACAGGCAGGTTCGGCAACAGGCTGACAGCAAGGTGGCAGGAGGAGCAGGCAGGGACGTAGTCAACACAGGCCGAGGTCAGATGCAGGCAGATAAGCAGGGATGGTCAAAGCAAGCCAGGTAGGGTCAGCTGGAGCAGGATACAGGTAAACAGGGATCAGAGGTCTCAGGTAACGCTGTAGACCGGACAGCAAGGAGCCCAGGCATCAGTCCCTTTAAATAGCCCCGTTTGGCGCCAAGAGCCGTCACCGCGCGCTCCAGCGCACGCCCGTGCATCGCTAGTGCGCATGCGCGCACCAGCGCCCGCCGACGCGCCGCTATCGCCATCTTGACTGCTGGCATGCCTTTCCTGACAGGAGTTTACTGGCTGTAGAAAAAACTGAAAATTATATCATACTTACCAGTAATTTTCCTTTCCTGGTGCCTATCCATGGCAGCATGCCTGTGATAGAGCTCCGCCTCGACTCCTCCTTCATGACTAGTGAATAGCATAAATTAAAGGCATAGTCCCTCCCCCAACATTCTCCGTAATATAGAATACCGAGGGTGGGAGCGTATGCTGCCATGGATAAGCACCAGGAAAGGAAAATTACTGGTAAGTATGATACAATTTTCCGTTTTCCTGGTGCCTCCATGGCAGCATACCTGTGATAAATAACAGGCTAACACGGGTGGGATAATGTTTGACAATAAATGTTTAATTAGGAAAGGACATAGCAGCCTGAACTGCCCTTCTTCCAAACTCAACAGTCGTGAGAGCTCCTGGATCAATATGGTATTGTCGAAGGAACGTATGGTGAGAAGACCAGGTGGCTGCCCTGCACACCGTCTCCAACGAAACATTAGCCCTTGCTGCCCAGGAAGCTGAGACTGCCCTTGTAGAATGAGCATTCACTCAGGATGGAGGCTCCATATTCTTCACCCTGTAGGCCTTCTGGATTAACTTTACAACCCAAGATGCCAGAGTTCTGATGAAAGCTTCTTTGCCCCTGTATCTACCAAAGGGTACGATGAAAAGTCTCTCAGAATTTCTGAAGGGGCCAGTGGCTTTTAGGTAGGCCCTGAGCACTCTGGATACGTCCAGCTCGTGGCAAGACTCTGAATCCATGTCTGTAAACACTGGTAGTGCCCAGGGTTCCAACAGGTGGCTTGGAGTAGCAACCTTTGGTGTGAACCCCCGAAGGGGGCGAAGTTCCACTCTGTCGGGGAAGAAGGACATTTAGTCGTCACCTATCCCTAAAGAGTGAAGATGTAATAGCTAGCAGAAAAGCTGTCTTTAGTGTCTGGGGAACACCCTAGGGATTCGAACCTTCGCCTCTCAACTTCCAGATTCGAAGATTCAACTTCTGAGGGTTTGGATGAACTAGACTGCACTGCGACAGATGTTGAGGGAAAGGAGGGATCCTGATTGGAGAGCTCACACTGAGACACATGGCTAGAGGAAACCAGGGTCTCTTCGGCCAATACGGAAGTACTTCCACCACCTGGACTGACTCCCTGAGGAGCCTCAGGAGGAAGATGAATACTAATGGCCTGGGAGGAAAGGCATATGCAGTGGTAAACCTCCAGGGGCATGACAGGGCATCCACTGCCTCGGCTTGTGGATGCAGCATCCAAGAGAAGAATCTCTCCAGCTTGGCGTTCTTCGGGGAGGGGAACAGGTCTACCTGAGGGGGATCCCAAATGCTGGCAATCTGATGGAATACGTGGGGGTGGAGAGCCCACTCGTTGTTGTCCAGGAAGTTTCTTGACAACATGTCTGCTTCCATGTTCAACCTGCCCGGCAGATACATTGCTCTGAGGTCCAGGAGGTTCTTCTCTGCCCAGAGCATGATCGGCTCTACCTCCTTGAGGAGTGACCTGCTGCGAGTGCCTCCCTGCCTCTGCAGATAAGCGACAGCTGCCCTGTTGTCTAGGTGTAGGAGTATTTTCTGGCCTCTGATTTGGGGTGCCAAAGAGTTCAGTGCCAAGAAGGCTGCCCTCATCTCCAAGATGTTGGATACCACTCCATGGGTGGAACATGACCATCTCCCCTGTATTCTGGTTTCCCCGCAATGGGCTCCCCAGTCCTGCCCGCTTGCATCGGGAGTAATTGTGATCCAAGGCAGGGAGCCCAGGTGATGAGGCTTGGAGAGGTTTTCCGGAACTGTCCACCAGTGAAGACTCCTGCGCATTACTCCCATCAGCAGGATCGTCTGAGATATCCTCAAGCCCCTCTCCCGCAGGGGAACCAAAGAAGATATTAGTATCTCGGTGAACAGCCTGGGAGAGGTGCACAGACCAAAAAGCAGGGCTTGAAACTGTAGGTGGGTCCGTCCCACTGCAAATTTCAGATATTTTTGAAATGCAGGTAGAATTGGAACATGTAGATACGCATCCTGCAGATCGACTGAAATCATCCAATCTGATGGCTGGATTGCCTAAACAATCATCTACAGGGACTCCATTTTGAAGCTTTCGGGGCAAATATCCCCGCTGAGCCTCTTTAGGTCTATCACAGACCTCCACCCACCTGTACTTGTCATGAAGATCCTGCCAGAAACAGGCGCCTCAGACTCCCTGGTTCCCGATCGCGACCGCGCGCGCCCCACGGTTGGCGCCAGAAGGGCTATTTAAACTTGTCATTCACAGACAGTCCCTGCTGTCTGCTCTACAGCGTTGTGTATCTGAAACCCGATCTGAGACTTACCTGTGATAGACCCGGCTTGCCTGTGACCCTTCCAGCCTTCTGCCTGCACCTGACCTATGGCCTGTTGTGACGTCTCCTCTGCCTGTTCCCTCTGTACCTTGCTGCCAGCCTGTTAACCGACCCGGCTTGTCTGACTATTCCTACTGTTCCTGGTTCCAGTCAAGTCTGCTGAAGCTGTTCTAGTCTGCTGAGCCATCCAGCCTGCTGAAGCTTCCTGTTTTTCCTAGTTCCAGTCCAGTTTGCCAAACTACTCCAGTCTGCTGAAACTTCCTGTTGTTCCTGGTTCCAGTCCAGTTTGCCCAACTACTCCAGTCTGCTGAAGCTTCCTGTTGTTCCTGGTTCCTATCCAGTCTGCTGAACTTCCTGTTGTTCCTGGTTCCAGTACTTCCTGTTGTTCCTGGTTCCTGTTCAGTCTGCTGAGTTTCCTGTTGTTCCTGGTTCCAGTCCAGTCTCCAAGTTGCTCCGGCTCCTGTCTTCCAGTTCCTGCAGAGACGTTGAACTACCACCACCTTTGTTGATCCTGCCAGGCACTCGTACCACTCCTCATTTCCGCGCCTTCTCTTGCCTTACCAGGGGCTGCAAGTGGGAGCTGTAAGGGAGGCCTTCCTCTGCATAATCGGTCTCATCACCGCTAGGTACGTGACAGTAGCAGACAGCCATGTCTGAGCCCAAGCAGGGAACCTCTCCTATGGAAGAACTATGTCGACACCTGGCAGGATTGGCTGAAGCAGTCAAGAACCTTCAGCAAGGCTATACCCACCTGGAAGAACGGGTGCGGGTCCTCTCCAACCCCACTGGAACCCAAGGGGGGCCACATGCCTCTACCTCTACAGCTGGGGCGGGATCTACACCAACAGTCATTATGCTTCCTCCAGAACCCAGGGTCCCTACACCTGAAAAATTCTCCGGGGATCGAAGCAGGTTTAGGGCCTTCCGTAATTCCTGTGAGCTATTCTTCGCCCTTCAGCCACGCACTTTCTCCCTAGAAGCCACCAAGGTGGGCTTTGTGGTTTCCTTGCTTACCGGAGACCCTCAGAGCTGGGCTCACCGTCTCTTAGAACAAAAAGATGCAGTACTGAACAACCTTACCACCTTCTTCGACGCCATGGCCCTGCTATATGAAGACCCCCAGCTTTCAGCAACCGCAGAAACTGCCTTGCGTACCCTTCAGCAGGGGCGCAGAGCAGCAGAGGACTATGTAGCGGAATTTAGGCGGTGGAGCGCAGATACCAACTGGAACGATGCCGCCCTCCGCCATCAGTTCCGCATAGGACTCTCCGATCCTCTGAAGGATGATCTCGCTAGAGTTGGTATACCACAGACACTGAACTTACTGATCGACTTAACTATACAGATCGATCGACGCCTAAGGGCACGAAGGGCTGAGAGGGCCACGGGTTTCTCTCGCCCGACCTGGATGCTTCCACGGGCTCTAAGCCATCTATACCCAGCACCAGCTGCACCCTCAGCCCCCACACCCGACGCACCTGAGCCCATGCAGCTTGGAGTTCTTCGTCCTTCTCTTACCCAGGAGGAACGCCAAAGTCGCCGGATGAATAATCTATGCCTGTACTGCGGAGAACCCGGACACTACGTCAGAAATTGCCCTCTGAAGCTCCGTAAGTGTTTTTCTGTGTCTCCCGACCATACCAACCCTCTGGCCAAGACCTCATCTCATCTTGCTCTCTCTGTCTCATTACAGCTTCCAGGAAACACTCTGCAAATACCCGCCATTATTGATTCCGGAGCTTGCAGCTGCTTTATGGATTCATCCTTTGCCACTAAACACCAGATTCCCCTTCTTGCCAAGACCCACGGACTGTCCGTTCATCTGGCTGATGGGTCTGCCATTAAATCTGAACCTGTGGTCCAAGAGACTGCCCATATACCGGTTACCATCTCCGGAACCCATCAAGAATTTCTACGTTTGGACATAATGTCCTCCCCCTTGTTTCCTGTGATCCTTGGTATGCCTTAGTTACAAGCCCACAATCCCACCATCAACTGGGCCACAGGGGTGGTTACCTTCTCTTCACCCTACTGCTAGCAATTCTGTGGCTCACATGATTTCCATGGGCCTTCCTCCCTATTGTGTCTAGATACAGAAACCGGAATACGTCAATCCATCCCAGAGACTTACCATGACTTTCTTGACATGTTCAGCAAACAAGGGGCAGAGACTTTACCACCCCATCGGGCCTATGATTGCCCCATTGACCTGCTTCCCGTAGCGGAAATCCCGTTTGGCAGAATTTTCCCTTTAACAGAGGTGGAACAGGGGGCATTGAAGGAATATATCGATGAGAACTTAAAAAAAGGGTTTATTCGCCCATCTACATCCCCAGCATGCGCAAGCATCTTTTTTGTAGAAAAGAAAGACAATACCCTTCGACCCTGTGTGGACTATCGCGAATTAAACAAAATCACAGTAAAAAATCGTTATCCTCTTCCCTTGGTACCAGAGTTATTTCAGAGGCTGGGGGCCGCTATCATCTTCACCAAACTCGATCTCCGCGGAGCCTACAATCTGGTCCGTATCAAAAATGAGGATGAGTGGAAGACTGCTTTCCGTACCCGATTTGGACACTTTGAGTACCTGGTAATGCCCTTCGGGTTGTGTAATGCCCCTGCCACATTTCAGTACTTTATCAACAATGTACTTCGGGACTTTTTAGACCTATTCGTCATTGTCTACCTAGACGATATTCTAATTTTCTCTTCTTCCCTTGAATCTCACCGCAGGCACATCAGAAGTGTGTTGGCCTGGCTCTGCCAGGATGGCCTGTATGCGAAGGCTGAAAAGTGTGAATTTGAGCAGGAAAGTATATCATTTTTGGGGTTAATTATCTCCAGTGAGGGCATCAAGATGGACCCTAATGCCGCGTACACACGATCATTTTTCCCGTCGGGAAAAATGAAATTTTTTTCGCCGAGAAAAACGATCGTCTGTGGGCTTTATGCCGTTTTTCTCGTTGAGAAAAACGTCAGGAAAAACGATGAGAAAAATTAGAACATGTTCTAAATTTTCTCATCGTTTTTTCCATCATTTTTTTCTGCGGCAGTTTTCCCATAAGGAGACACTGCCGCGGAGCCCACAGACGGTCGTTTTTCTCGACAAAAAAAAAAATGACGGGAAAAACGGTCGTGTGTGGGGGAAAATGCCGTTCCCTCGTTTTTCATTTAATTTCATGTCGTGATTCACGGCGGTGTTTTCACCGCCGTGAATCACGATCGTGTGTACGCGGCATCAGAAGATTGCTGCAATCCTGGACTGGCCGGTCCCGGCAGACAAGAAGGGAATCCAACGTTTCGTTGGATTCACCAACTTTTACCGCAAATTTATTAGAGGATTTTTGGCTATTATTGCACCAATCACCCAGCTAACCAAACAAGGGATTCGCTTCCATTGGTCCCCTGAGGCCCAAAAAGCCTTTGAGGTCCTTAAGGGTCTCTTTACCTCTGCTTCCGTTTTAAAACATCCAGATTTCTCCTTGCCATTTGTACTTGAGGTGAATGCCTCCGAAATTGCAGTAGGAGCAATACTGTCCCAAAGACAAGGAACCAGGGCTTTGCTTCACCCAGTAGCCTTCTTCTCCCGCAAGCTATCAGCAGCAGAGAAGAACTACGTTGTGGGAGATCGGAAGTTGATGGCGATTAAGTCTGCACTGGAAGAGTGGCGTTATCTGCTAGAAGGAGCTGCCCATCCAATCCTGATATTTACCGACCACAAGAACCTGGAATACCTGAAAGCTGCAAAAATATTAAAACCACGACTGGCCAGGTGGGCACTCTTCTTCTCCAGATTCTCCTTTCATGTCACATATCGCCCTGGTTCCAAAAACGTTAAACCCGATGCCCTGTCTCGGATGTTCCACAAGTCCAAGGAAGTCTCTCCTCCAGATACCATCCTCGCTCCTGGAAATGTTCTTTTACTTCAAGAAGATCTGCTTTCTCGAATCAAACAAGCTTCCACAGGGCAGGCGCCCCCTTCTGAGCCAGAATTACAGGCTAAAGATGGGCTGCTTTGGTACCAGGACAAGAGCTACATACCCGGAGACCTAAGAATATTCGTGCTGGAACTTTGTCACGACCATGCACTAGCATAGCCAAGACCACCGATCTAGTACAGCGCACCTTCTGGTGGCCTCGGTTACGTGAGGACTGTAAGAGATTTGTGGACTCTTGCACAACTTGCACCTGAAACAAGGGCTATAGAACCAAGGCCTGGGGGCTGCTAAGACCCTTGCCCGTCCCAGACAGACCGTGGAAGATGTTGTCCATTGACTTCATCGTTGAATTACCCCCGGCAGAGAATCATACCACTATCTTCATGGTAGTTGATCGTCTGTCAAAGATGGCACAATTTGTTCCAATGAAGGGTACTCCCTCAGCCCCTGAAACAGCACAGGTATTCATCAAAGAAATCATCAGACTCCACGGGGTTCCAGCCAACATTGTCTCAGATCGGGTGGTACAATTTACCTCCCGGTTCTGGAGGTCCCTCTTCAAGGCTCTGGATATAGAATTATAATTTTCCTCTGCTTATCATCCCCAGACCAATGGGCAAAACGAGAGGACTAACCAGACCCTCGAGCAGTATCTGCGCTGTTTCTCCTCGTTTGCCCAAAATGACTGGATCTCCCTACTCCCATTGGCCGAATTTGCCTACAATAATTCCATTCACTCCGCCACCAAGCAGACTCCATTCTTCGCCAACTATGGTTTTCATCCTGCATTTTTGCCCCATTCCCTTCCCGAATGTACGGTGGCAGCAGTCCAGTAAAAAATGAACTTTTTCTCTTCCAACAACCAACTCTTACAGGAAACTAGGACTCAGGAGGACAATAAAATAACCTACGACAAGAAAAGATGGGGTGAATTAGTGCTGGTACCTGGCGACCTGGTATGGCTATCCACTCTGAACTTGAGGATGGCATGTCCTTCTAAAAAGCTGGGCCCCACGTTATTAGGGCCATTTCCTGTTAGAAGGAAGATCAACAAAGTGGCTTATGAACTGAAGCTTCCTAATTCTCTAAAGATCCATCCGGTTTTCCATGTCTCTCTGTTGAAACCTTCTGTTCCCAATCCAATTCCCAGGTCGAAGCCCGGCTCTCCCTGATCCTGTCATTGTAGACGGGGAGGAGGAATTTGATGTGGAGGCTATTCTGGGTTTCAGGAGGAGAAATAACCAGAACCAATTCCTGATTAAATGGAAGGGGTATGGACCCGAAGAAAATTCTTGGGAACCTGAGGGAAACATCCATGCTAAGAGTCTCGTGCAGTCCTTTAAAAGGTCTCACCTTGAAAAGTTCACCCGGATGGGCATCTGGAGGCTGCCTCTTGGGGGGCAATGTCATGAAGATCCTGCAAGAAACAGGCGCCTCAGACTCCCTGGTTCCCGATCGCGGATGCAGCATCCGAGGGAAGAATCTGTCCAGCTTGGCGTTCTTCGGGGAGGGGAACAGGTCTACCTGAGGGGGATCCCAAATGCTGGCAATCTGATGGAATATGTGGGGGTGGAGAGCCCACTCGTTGTTGTCTAGAAAGTTTCTTGACAACATGTCTGCTTCCATGTTCAACCCTCCGGCAGATACATCGCTCTGGGGTCCAGGAGGTTCTTCTCTGCCCAGAGCATGATCGGCTCTACCTCCTTGAGGAGTGACCTGCTGCGAGTGCCTCCCTGCCTCTGCAGATAAGCGACAGCTGCCCTGTTGTCTAGGCGTAGGAGTATTTTCTGGCCTCTGATTTGGGGTGCCAAAGAGTTCAGTGCCAAGAAGGCTGCCCTCATCTCCAAGATGTTGGATACCACTCCCTGAGTGGAACATGACCATCTCCCCTGCATTCTGGTTTCCCCGTAATGGGCTCCCCAGTCCTGCCCGCTTGCATCGGGAGTAATTGTGATCCAAGGCAGGGAGCCCAAGTGATGAGGCTTGGAGAGGTTTTCCGGAACTGTCCACCAGTGAGGACTCCTGCGCATTACTCCCATCAGCAGGATCATCTGGGATATCTTCAAGCCCCTCTCCCGCAGGGGAACCAAAGCAGATATTAGTATCTTGGTGAACACCCTGAGAGAGGTGCACGGACCGAGAGGCAGGGCTTGAAACTGTAGGTGGGTCCGTCCCACTGCAAATCTCAGATATTTTTGAAATGCAGGTAGAATTGGAACGTGTAGATACGCATGCTGCAGATCGACTGAAATCATCCAATCTGATGGCTGGATTGCCTGAACAATCGTCTGCAGGGACTCCATTTTGAAGTTTTCGGGGCGGATATCCCCGCTGAGCCTCTTTAGGTCTATCACAGGCCTCCACCCACCTGTCCTTGTCATGAAGATCCTGCCAGAAACAGGCGCCTCAGACTCCCTGGTTCCCGATCGCGGCCACGACTGCGCGTGCACGCGCCCGCGTCCCGCGGTTGGCGCCAGAAGGGCTATTTAAACTTGTCATTCACAGACAGTCCCTCCTGTCTGCTCTACAGCATTGTGTATCTGAAACACGATCTGAGACTTACATGTGATAGACCCGGCTTGCCTGTGACCCTTCCAGCCTTCTGCCTGCACCTGACCTATGGCCTGTTGTAACGTCTCCTCTGCCTGTTCCCTCTGTACCTTGCTGCCAGCCTGTTAACCGACCCGGCTTGTCTGACTATTCCTACTGTTCCTGGTTACAGTCAAGTCTGCTGAAGCTGTTCTAGTCTGCTGAGCCATCCAGCCTGCTGAAGCTTCCTGTTGTTCCTAGTTCCAGTCCAGTTTGCCAAACTACTCCAGTCTGCTGAAACTTCCTGTTGTTCCTGGTTCCAGTCCAGTTTGCCCAACTACTCCAGTCTGCTGAAACTTCCTGTTGTTCCTGGTTCCTATCCAGTCTGCTGAGCTTCCTGTTGTTCCTGGTTCCAGTACTTCCTGTTGTTCCTGGTTCCTGTTCAGTCTGCTGAGTTTCCTGTTGTTCCTGGTTCCAGTCCAGTCTCCAAGTTGCTCCGGCTCCTGTCTTCCAGTTCCTGCAGAGACGTTGAACTACCACCACCTTTGTTGATCCTGCCAGGCACTCGTACCACTCCTCACTTCCGTGCCTTCTCTTGCCTTACCAGGGGCCGCAAGTGGGAGCCGTAAGGGAGGCCTTCCTCTGCAATATCGGGCTCATCACCGCCAGGTATGTGACAGTCCTCTTTGGGACCAGAAATAGGGTGGAGTAGAAAATTTTCAGAGCTTGAGCCTTCAGCGGAGAGGATGGAATCTCAGTTTGTTTTAAAGAATTCCGAGATGGGGGATGAGAGAAATTCCAAAAGTGCCCCCATTGAATTGTTGACAGAATCCAGGGATCCTGGCAGTGGGTGGCCCAGACTGGGACGAAGAACTTCAGCCTGGCTCCCACCGGGAGTGCCTGGGCTAATCTGGCGACAAAAGGACTGCTTCTGCTCCTGTGGAGCCGGAAGGATCTTCATCTTCCTGTTCAAAAAGGATGCCTGAGTACCTCTCCAAGGTCTTTTGTTGTCTCTGGGTTGCCTTGATTGCCTAAAATCCCTTGAATTCGACTGGCAGAATCTAGAGGAACCGCCTCTGAACCTTTGCATCCTTCTGTCCTGTGGAAGCATACCAGACTTCCCTCCTGACAGCCTGGAGATAGCTTTATCCATTTTGTTTCCGAATGGTGCTTTCCCATCAAATGGGATTTTGCACCAATTTTGTTTGGAGGATAAGTCAGCCGTCCAGGGTCTCAGCCACAAGGCCCTCATCGTCATTACTGAATGCAACATGGATCTTGCCGAGCACCTAATCGTGTCAATGGCCGCTACCCCGACAAAGTCTGCCGACAATCTAAGCTCTTCCAAGGCTTTAATTATATCCTCCATGGGGACATCCTGACGCAAAGCCTTCTCAATATTATCTGTCCAAGATCTTATGGCATTTGATACTGATGTGAGGGCGATAGCTGGTTTACACGCTGCTCCCACGGCTAAGTAGCTCCTCTTCAGCTCCAGGTTGATTCGCCTGTCTAGAAGGTCTTTGAAGGAAGCGGAATCCTCCATTGGTAAAGTTATATTTTTTGCGAGTCGCACCACCCACGCGTCTACCACTGGCATGGAGTTTAGTGACTGCGTTCCCAACTCTGGTAAGGGGTATCGTTTATTGAACCGGGCCAATGAAAGTTTTTTTATCAGTCTTTGACCATTCATTCTGAATGACTTGACTAATCTCGCCCATCAACGGGAAGAGAACCTGCTTCCTTTTGAGGAATGGGAAGTAGCTCGTAGACTCTTGGGGAGGCTCTTCTGCGTCTTTCCAGGTGATTGCAGTTTTGACTGCCTGGATGAACGGCTTTACCAAGAAGAGACTGAAACCAGAAGGTTCTAACTCCTCTGAAGAGTCCCCTGAAGAGTCTTCAGGTGGTGACTCTCTAGCTGGTCGGCCTGACGGTGGCAGAGGTGTACTGACTGCTGACGGACCAGGGAGATTAGGTTGTGTATCCTGAACCTGGGATATCTGCTGAACTGGTTGAGCGGGGACCAAAAGCCACAAGCTCAGAGAAGGAGTCCTTCATTATTCGCTTGAGAAGATCTACAGTGAGCTGATTTTTTAGCTTGCGGTTGGACGCATAGTCCGTAAAACAGTCCTTACAGACCACTCTATCTGATAGCGGTGTAGCCCCACATGTCCAGCATTTTTTCTTTCTATAGGTCCTAGGAGAGGGGGACCGATCACGTCCTCTGGATCTTGACCTCCCTGATCTATGACGTGAGGAATGAGACCTCCGACCTGATGAGCGAGACCGGTGGCATGAAGAATGAGACCTGCGGCCCGGGCTGTCGTCATCACGGTGTCTTGAAGATTTTCTGGACCTCTTGGAGTAAGCAGGGCTACGATGTAAGGAACTCACATTAGACCAGTGAGCGCACTTTTTTTTATACTCACGTATAGTTGGTCACATACCGAATAGAACTGTGAGGATCTTTGCTGCGAGATGAATGACTCATTGCGGAGTTGGGCACAAGGATAATTTTTTATATACACATACATACTTTATATATATATACACACACATACACATACATATACATATTAGGGCTGTGGAAATTAACTATTAATTCCTTGATTAATCGATTAATTTTTTTGATTGATCAAAATTCTTTTGATCGGTACTCACCTCTCCGCCGACTTCCAGGTCTTCAGGGAGTTCCGTCGGAGATCCGGTGATGTCACGTACACCGGCGGGGCTTGCCGTGTCCATCTGAAGGGCCCCTTTTGCTGTGCCTTCATATCTGCATGCCGGCGGGACCTTACTATCTGCCACACGCAAGGGCTGTTACACTTCCCTCTATCACTTCCCTCTATCAACCTGGGATTCTACAGCCATCCACTGGGAGTTGTGCTAGTTCCCTTCACGGGACATCTACATGCCGACAGACTGATGTTAACCCCTCCTCATCTGCATTCAGCAGTGGTATCGTTGTACACATTTTTATACCAGTATCATACTTAGCTACATGTTTTTATGACCGCTTTTGCTACCGTTTGGTATTACTCGCACCATTTTTACAGTTTATGTAGCTACATCGATTTTATCTCCAGTGCAATATTTATTTTGTTCCCTTTTCGAAGACTATAAAAGTTTTAATGCTATTGCCATTGAGCGCTGCCTTTGTGTGTTTTTTGTATCCTGCTATCCATTTTTCCAGTGGTTGGTAGCTGCACTGGGAATCAGCCTGCAAGGAGATCAGCTAAAAGTAATTGGATATGTATGTGCGTTATAATTAATCGAAATTAGTTGATTAATTGATTTAAAAAAAAAAACGATTAATCGAACACAAAATTTTTAATCAGTAACAGCCCTAATACATATACATATATATATATATATATATATATATATATATATATATATATATACACACACACACACATACATATATATATATATATATATATATATATATATATACATACATACATACATATATATATATATATATATATATATATATATATATATATATACATACATACATACATACATACATACACGCACACATGTCTTTTTTTATTTTTTTTAAATAATGTACCACAGGGCAGCGTCAGAGAAACCTAGCACGGCACAACTGAGGAGACTCTGACAGCTAACCCTGCTTCTGATCTTAAATCGTTTCAAAAGTGGGTGGGCTAATCCCATAACCACAAACCGCAAATCTAGCCCTTTTTCCAAAATCCAAGATGACCACCGTTGAACCCAGTGACCGCGCATGCGCCCACGCATGCACAGAAGACCCGGAGTCGCCCAGTACAGAGAGCCGAAAAAATACGGCTCTGTATCGCTCCTGAATCGCGCATGCGCAGTAGGGTGGCGAGGACGCCGCGCCGTGACACTCTCCTACCTTGCGGGATGTACAGAGTACCTGTAGCCCCCCCCCAACCCGAAAAATGAGCACATCGATGTTGCTGCACAGAGAGGCACCTGCCCTATCCAGCTGCTCAGTTTCAAAGGAACAAAAACAAAAGTAAGACACAGTAATTTTAAAGGAACCTAATAAGCAAAGGAAAAGGGGAGGGGAGGGGGAAAGAGGAAAAGAAAGGGGAGAACAACAAATGCCTGTAATAAAAATGGAAACCACCAGCCTGGAAAGATGGAGCTGATCATTTTGCGACTCCTACTGCATTCATCATGTGTACATTAGCAGACTGCGTTCCTGTGAGGAAACTCTACGAAATGACCCCAACAGATCCACAGAGGGGTTCCCAGTCTTATCAGCGCTGTGAGCGGCCCAAAAACAGGGACTGCGCACGGGAAAGGCTAAACCCGGCGGATGCTGCCGACTGCAGAGGTATGGACGTACTGCTACTCTTCACCAGCACAAGAAGGTATGAGGGAAAAAAAGGAGAATGTTGGGGGAGGGACTATGCCTTTAATTTATGCTATTCACTAGTCCTGAAGGAGGAGTCGAGGCGGAGCTCTATCACAGGGATGCTGCCATGGAGGCACCAGGAAAAATGCCTGAAGCTAAAAACAGCAGCTGTAAAAATGTCCAGTGTGCATGAGGCCTTTAACAGGGTAAATATAGTGCAGATAAAGAGACATCCAGCAATTAATCTCCGTATGTAAATCTTCTTAATGTATGTGTTTAAATTACTGAGATTGATTTCCTTGCAGTGAATGTTTGGTAAATTAACCATTTTATAAATGGGTTATTAATGTTTTTTCCTGGTAAAATAAGAAAACATCAATATTTCCTACAGTCTGCTGCTTCTGTTTTTTACATAGTGCTGAGGATGAACAAACTGCCATGATATTTATAACATGAATGAAATTCAGAATCCATGTAACCATTATTAGTAAGTTTATAAAATGTTTCTAAGTAAATCCTTCTTCACGGATATTAGGAATAAAAAAAAAAAATAACTCTGAAAACAAAAAGCTATAAACTAGGTTGGAAAACTGCTAGTCTTGCACTATACATTCATTTCTGGGTCCAGCTGCTACAAAAGCATTAATCATGAGAGAATTATTTTGAGAAAAATAACTTTAGGCATAAGATGGTATCTTGCTTTTTTTCTTGTGTGTGGTACAAACATTTTTTTCTTGTTATTTGAAAATAAATGACTACATGGTTTCGAAGATAAATGTTACAATGCTGGTCACGAGTATTTTTATACACAAGATGCTTAAAGCAAATGAATAATTGTTTTTTTTTTTAGAGAACTATTTTTTTGTTATTTAATACTGCTCAGGCTAAGAATGGAATTTTTTTTTTTTTTTTAAAACAGTAGATTTTTATTGCGTTTCACATTGTACACAAAATATCATGCATTGTTTACATCGCGAAGATTGTACAAAGTGAGCGACAAATGAAGACCTTACTATATTAACAGTACTATGGACGTTTGAGCTACAAAGATAGATGCGGAGTCTGACCTCAACAGGAGGTATGGCCTGTCACCCCACTTGGGTTCACACTGTGAGTAGGCTCTGTGCTAGACCATCAGAAGATAGCCCGCCCTGGACCTTGGTGAGGGTCTCTGGAGGTACAATGCATAGTAAGCTCTTTTAGAGCATTGTCATTAACCAATAAACAAACATAGAACTTCTTTTTTATTACAAAGTAGTGCACATATAACAAACATACTGAGGTTAAAGTCTCCTATTGTCATATCAAATGCTCTGTGAATGACCAGACCTAATGTTAGGTTATAACACTGGATGGTAGTTCATCTTTATATAAGTATCAGTAAATACCAGTCATGCGTCATAAATGTGAGGAGGCATACTGAGATGTTCTTCAAATCTCCCAATGTTTATGGAAAATTAGAGTTCTTCTTTCTGTATAGGCAAGCAGTTTTCCATTGTATATTGACTTTTTCCAAGTCCTTAAAGTGGATGTAAAACCACTCTCATCCTTTCTAAACTTTCTAAACTACTGCCATAGTGCTGATCTATAAGGATATACATGCCTCCTGCATGTATCCTTACCTGTCAAATGTCTCCCCTCTGTCTGTTAAGAGACCTGAAAAACTTCATATTCTGTGGGTGGATCTGTTGTCTGGAGCTCGGTGGGTGGAGTCGTGATGTCAGTAGACTCCCCGCCCACCTCTACACTCCCCTTGTTAACATGCATTTTCTCATGTGTATTCCTTACACTGAACTTCTGCTATGATCAATAACATCCAGTCAAAATCCAGAAAATTAACCACATGACTTCAGAAAAGGAGTGGGGGTGGGAATTAAAAAATAATGCCTGTCTCAGGCTTAGTACATGAGATATGTAAATAACCTGTCATTCACAGCAAGGGGGCGGAACGGACAAAAGTTGTCTCCTGTTTGTCCGTTTATCTCAATGAAAAAAGAAAAGAGGATTACTCAGAGCTGGATTAACTCTTTGTGGCAAGACTGGGCACAGATGATAGGAAATCTTATACACTACATTGTGATAGCAAAAAAAAAAACATTTCGGGTTTACATTCACTTTAAAGGACTTGGAAAAAATTGTGCCCAAACAAAATACGAATCCAAGATATATACAAGAAGGTATTAGTGCTTTGGAAAAAAGAAAGGACATTGTGGTCCGCCCGGTGAACAAAGGGGGAGGGGTAGTGATTTTGACTAAAGAATTTTATCATTCACAATTGACAGAAATGTTATTAGATGAAAATACATACACACGTCTGAAGGGTGATCCTACCAGAAATTATACATAGGATTTAATAAATCTTGTCGATTATGGTTTTGATAATAGGGTACTTACAAAAAAGGAAAAGAGATATTTGCACCAAGTTTTAGTCGTATACCAACACCCTACTAAAGGTCCATAAAAATATGTCTACTCCCCAGCTCAGCCTATTGTGAATAATATAGGTTCTGTCTCAGCTAGACTGGGGCAGTATCTGGATTGCTTTTTACAACCCAGTGTAATCAGCACCAAATCTTACCTTAAGGATACTAAACATTTTCTGTTATGTCTTAGTAAGATCAAATTGCCAGAACAAGTAGAGATCTATATGGTAACAGCAGACGTATCGTCGCTGTATACCATTATGCAGCACAACAATGCACTGCTAGCCCTTAATTGGGCTTTTAGCCAGAGGGAAGATCCCATACATCCAGAAGAAATTCTTGAGGTTGCTTGAGTACTGCTTGACACATAACTACTTCTGGTATGGTGGGCACTTCTATACACAAATGAAGGGGGTTGCAATGGCCGCAAAATTTGCGCCCAGCTTAGCCAACCTCTTCATGAGCGAATGGGAGGACAAGTTCATCTATGCCCAGAGGAGGATAGAACTGTTGTTCTTCAAGAGGTATATAGATGACCTGTTTTTTATCTGGGCAGGCACTAAAGAGTCCTTAAAGGACTTTATGAGCTTTCTAAATTGCAATCCAAACAATATACAATTGGATTACCAGTACAGTAAAGAACAGGTGAACTATTTGGACGTCCCTGTCTTAAAACACTCTGAACAACTTATCACCAAGGTATACTTTAAGTCCTTAGACCGTAACAGTTATTTATCCATACATAGTGGGCCCCACCCAACCTGGCTGCGAAATATACCAAAAGGTCAATTCACGCGAGTCAGAAGGAATTGCACTTTTGACTCAGATTACCATGCTCAATTAGAAATACAAAAAAATAGATTAATGGAGAAAGGTTATCAAGCAGAGATCTTGGATTCAATTATACAATACAGACATTCCTCACAGGCTATGTGTTTAGAAGACAGAGAGAAAATGAAAGATTTCAGACAAGAATGGGGGTTCATCAGTAGCTTCCATTCCCAAATTAGGGAAGTAGAAGAGATAATTAAAAAACACTGGGAGATTCTTAGTATGGACAAAATCCTGAAGCAAGTATTACCAAAAGAACCAATGTTCATCTATAGAAAAACTTCATATTTTCTTGACAGGATTGTCAAAAAAGTGCTTGACCCTCCACAACAACCAAAGATGTTTTGGGATAGGAATGGCTTTTATGCATGCAGGAGATGTAAGGCTTGCCAACAGACCAACACTCACATTAGAGGATTATCGTCCTTTAATTCGACTGCAAATGGCAGGGATTTTGACATTAAAGAATTTATATCATGCAATTCTACTAGGGGTGCAACGAATCGGTGGTGATCTGGGATCCGAACGGGCCACCTTGTTCGGATCGGATCACCACGCGATCCTCGGAGCGCTCCGGAGCCTCGGCCATAGGAAAGGCTGCGGCTTCGGCCTAGCTCCGGAGTGGCGGCCATCTTTGTACACTCGGCGGCGGCGCTGTAATGACGTTTTGCCGCCGCCATCTTGCTCCACCCCACACTCCTCACTCTCATTACTGTGAAGGGGCCAAGCGGACATCTTGTTACACCCAACAGATTTCAGGTATTTTATATGCTTATCTGCTTAAATACAGTATTTGTAAATCCAACGGACTGTTTACATTTTAAAAGCAGCAGCAAACCTTACATGCTTGCTAATGTGACGGAACACCTCTGATTTTCACATTTAACATTTAGTTAAATGTGAAAATCAGAGGTGTTCCGTCACATTAGCAAGCATGTAAGGTCAGCAGGTTTGCTGCCGCTTTTAAAATTTAACATGTAAAGAGTCCGTTGGATTTACAAATACTGTAATTAAGCATATAAGCTCCGTTTGTGTTGAAAATAACTGTGAAATCGAAAACTCCGGTGGGTGTAACATTATTATTATCTTTTTTTTTTACGATCCGAAAATGATCCGATCCGTGGCTCTGATCCGAGGATCAATCCAATCCGTGAGTTTTTTGATCCGTTGCACCCCTAAATTCTACGCATGTTATCTACACTTTACAGTGCCCGTGCGGCCTGATGTATATAGGTCGCACAAAACGAACTCTGGCCATACGAGTTTCAGAACACATTTATAATATCTCAATTGGTTTCAAAGAGCATAGTGTTTCACTCCATTTTAGACGAATACATAACAGAGACCCGTCAGGACTTTTGTTTTGGGGAATTGAATTTGGGGAATCTCCATTATGGTGAGAGAAACATCTAAATGCGAAACAAAATGGATATACCTCGCCAATACTCTTCAGCCCTCTGGTTTAAACGTTGAACTCGATCTCAACTGCTTTATTAGTGATTATTGATCGATTTCATGTTACAAAATATAGTAAGGTGATTTGGGAAAAGACCTCTATGAGAGTGATGATAACGTGATTGGTGTACATTTAAGAATTTGTTAAGTACCACGTTTATAGACTTGTGATGCAGTGGCTTTATAATTATCATATTTTAATATATCGTTTTTTATTTATACTGGTAGATATATGTATGTGTACACATATCTGTATGTATATATATATAAATATATATAGCGCTACCCCCAGTTAAGAGAGCCGCTGGTTTGATTTCGGGCCCTGTATATAGCACCGCCAACCCCCAGCAATCTTACTCGACCCACTCTGGCACAGTTAGTCTAGGGATTATACCTATCACAATCAACAGTATTGCTAGGAGTAATCTCGTTGCAGTAAGACAACACACTGAGGCGAGAGATCAAATATAATAGTTTTACTTTTATATCAGAAGGCATAGGCAGAACAGAACACATGCAACTTGCTTACAGAGCCCTGTAGCAATAGGTGTAGCACACAACAATGACCCAGCGCGGTAACACACCGCGCGCAGCTATTATGGTGTACGCGCCTTGTGGCGCACTAAACAATATTCTATCTCCCCTCCCTGGTCAGGCCCGACATAGAAGAAATCTCAATCTTTTCACTTAGTATTTCTTTGCATGCAAACTTTCGGTGGTGCACTTGATGAAACAGTATTTGTAATCCACAAGTAGGCAGTCTCGAGGAACACTATACTGGAGACCCTTTAACTCTGTCCCGCTACTGGTCTCTTAATGGAACAACAAACAAACGATAGGTGGGCCAAGGCAGTCTATAGGCCTAAACAAGGTACAGTCTATTGGCTTGAGCAAGTGCTCGCTCACCACTCCGGACGCGATCCCAGTCCGGGACTTCCACCTGCTGTGTCTCTGCACACAGCGTTTGCAACGATCGGGTCCCTGATCCAACTGATGTCCTCACTCGACAAGTCTGGTGCCACCCAGGCTCCACAGTGGGGTGGAAGGCTCTTCGGAAGTTGCGCAAGGCCCCAGGCTTCAGGCCTTTCACTGCAGCAGATCCGCACAGGAAGAAACTGTTGCTTGCAGCGCGGTGTCCAAAGAGGCCGAGCTCCGCCTCGCCTCCTTCTTAAATAGCCCCTCCCATGAGTCTCTGCGGTGGCCAATTGCACTCTGGGTGCCGAACGGGGTTCTGGGTAACGTAGTTCCAGGGCCTTAAAGGAGACCCCGCTACACACTCCCCCCACTTAAACTCTTTGGTCCCCAAAGATAACATAACATTACACTACAGAACGTACAACATCAACCAAAGTTGCGTATGATGTTGGCAGAGGAAATTCACACCAAAAACGAGGCAGGGAACTTCCCTGCCCACAGGTCACACTATCACTAGTGTCCTGCCTAACTGTGCCAGAGAGTGAGTTGGGGTTGCCCCCCACTAAATGAACAGTGGGAGGATCAGGGTCTTCCATACTTCTCCTGGCAGTAACCACAGTGTCTTCCACACTCCTCCCCAGCTGTGGGTAAGTTAATCTTCTGGGAGGCTTTATGGCTCTTCGCTTCCTCTGTCCTCTTGGGCTTTCTTTTAAAACAGGCTCCTCTTCTGGAACCGACTTAGGAATTTTCTCTGGTTCAGGAGCACTGGACTCCAGAGCAGGGAGGTACAGGGATTCCCTTGGATCTTCTTCTGGGAGTAAGTCACAGGCACTCTCCCAAGAATCTGACCAAGGACTGGACGGAATGAACTCAGTAGCTTCTGCATTCAGCGTTCGATCTATGGTGTCTTCTTCAGGTGGAAGTTCCTGGGGCCTGTGAAGGCCAAAGCCAATCAAGTTCTTCTCCCTCATCTTCACTTATCTCCGAGGTCTCTGTATCCCCAATCTGAGGGGTCTGGGACCGAGTGTTTGGTCTGGGAGTATCCAGGATGGAAGTCGGCTCAGGGGAATTCATCACAGGGGGTATCCGAACTGCCTCAGCTAGTGGGAGTAGGTGGTTCCGATTGCCAGGTCTTCAAAGGTCCCACCTTCCCTTCTGGTTTAAGTCTGTAAACGGGCAGGCCCGGTAGCCTTTTGCAAACAACATAAGGTTCAGGTCTCCATCTGTCTGCAAGCTTGTGTTTTCCAGGGACCCCCAAGTTCCGCACAACACTCTGTCTCCGGGTTGTAAATCTTGAATCCTAACTTTCAGATCAAATTTTTTCTTGTTGCGGGCCCCCCTTTGCTCCGAGGCCGTCTGGGCCTGTTCATAGGCCAATTTCAAATTACGTCTGAGTCTATCGACATATCCCTTGTGGGAAGCAGCAGAACAATGGTCTATGGAAGTGCCAAAGGCCAGATCTACTGGTAGCCTTGCTTCTCTTCCGAACATAAGTCAATAGGGTGAGTACCCTGTAGCATCACTGGTGGTGCTGTTGTATGCATGCACAACTGCCGCTATGTGGTTGCTCCAATGCTGCTTCTTTTCACTGCTTAGGGTCCCCAGCATGTTGATCAGGGTGCGGTTGAACCTCTCCGGTTGAGCATCACCTTGTGGATGATAGGGGGTAGTTCTTGTCTTCTTGATCCCCAAAGAATCCAGGAGCTTCCGGATCAACCGACTTTCAAAATCCCTTCCCTGGTCTGAATGGAGTCGTTGTGGTAGCCCATAGTGTACAAAGTATTTCTCCATCAGCACTTTGGCCACAGTGGAAGCCTTCTGGTCCTTGGTTGGGAAGGCCTGGGCATACCGGGTGAAATGGTCGGTTACTACCAGAACATTTCCTAGTCCACTCAGGTCGGGTTTGAGGCAGAGAAAATCAATGCATACCAGATCAAGTGGGCTTTGACTTTGCAGATGGCCCATTGGGGCAGCTTGATGAGGTAAAGTCTTTCTCTGGATGCATCGTGCACATGAGTGGCAGTATTCTTCAACTTCAGCCCTCATGCAGGGCCAATAGAAACGGTCCCTAACGAGTTGGAAGGTCCTTTCTGCCCCTAGGTGGCCATGGTTGTCGTGCAGAGCAACCAGGACAGTCTCTCTGTGTTTTTCGGGCAGGAACAATTGCCATTTGTCTTCCAGGTCATCAGAGGGGCCCCTTCGGTAGACCACTCCCTGATGCACCTGCAACCTGTCCCACTCCTTCCTCAACAGGCGAGCCTCCTTTGAAGGGTGACGTAAGAGTCTATTCGGATCCTGATTCTCTAGGGCCTCCAAGACCAATCTCCCCATGGGGTCTTTCAATTGGTCAGATCTCAACTCCTTTTTTGACAATTTTGGCAAGTTATCTTCCCCCAGTTGGGTTACCCCACAGTACTGCTTGGGGACTCCGACTATGGTAACCCCTATCTCTTCTGCTCTTGAGCCGCCACTGGCTTGGAGTTCAGCCCCTTGACAGAGGGCCCGCACCCCGTCGGGTGCCACTTGGATCCACTCTTCTGTACTGAAAGTGGAGACATGAGATCTTCTAGACAAGGCGTCTGCGTCTCGGTTTCCAGCCCCAGGTCTGTACTTTAAGCTGAAATTGAAAGCAGACAGTGCCGCCAGCCATCTATGTCCTGTGGCATCCAACTTTGCTGTGGTGAAGAGATAGGTGAGGGGGTTGTTGTCGGTTTTCACTGTGAACTCCGCCCCATACAAATAGTCTCTGAGTTTGTCAACTACCGCCCACTTAAGAGCCAGGAACTCCAACTTATGGGTGGGGTAGTTCTTTTCGGAGGGAGTCAGACTTCTGCTCACATACGCAATGGCCCTCAGTTGCTCTTCATGCTCCTGGTATAGTACTCCTCCCAAACCATCATGACTGGCATCTACATGAAGTTCATAAGGCTTCTTAGGGTCTGCGTAGGCCAGGACAGGGGCAGTGGTTAAGGTTTTCTTCAATATCTGGAAGGCATCCTCACACTTCTCGTTCCACTGGTCCTTGACTGACTCCCCTGGCTTTCTGGGGCTCAAGTCATCCTCTTCCCACTCCGTCTTGAGCAGTTCGTTCAGAGGCCTGGCTATCCGAGCAAACCCCTCCACGAACCTCCTGTAAGAGGAACAGAACCACAGGAAGGATCTGAGCTCTGTCACAGTGGTGGGCCTTGGCCAGGAGGTGACTGCCTCCAATTTCTCGTGGTCTGTGGCTACCCCATCTTCAGACACTATGTGCCCCAGATAGTTGACTGATGACTGATAGAATTGGCATTTTTCAGGTGAGAGTTTGAGTCCTTTCTCACTCAGTCTCTTCAAAACTTTCTCCAGCCTATCTTCATGTTATTCCAAGGTTCTTCTGAAGACAATGATGTCATCCAAGTATACTAAGACTTCAATGAGGTTCATGTCTCCTACAGTCTTCTCCATAAGACGTTGGAAGGTAGCTGGGGCTCCAGACAGACCTTGAGGCATCCGATCAAATTCAAAGAACCCTACTGGGGTTATGAAAGCCGTCTTCTCTTTGTCTTCTGGATGCATCGGGATTTGATAGTACCCGCTCTTTAGGTCCATAACACTGAACCACTTGGCTCCAGACAAGCTTTGCAGGGCATCCTCTATCCTCAGAGTGGTATACTGGTCGGGTATGGTTCTCCTGTTGAGGGTCCTGTAGTCTATGCACAGCCTCAATGATCCATTCTTCTTTCTGACCACCACTATTGGGGAGGCATAGGGGCTTCTAGATTCTCGAATCACACCGGTTCGTTTTAGCTCGGCAAGCTGTTCCCTTAAGTCCTCGAGGTCTGCTAACAGAACTCGCCTGACTCTTTCCCTAAAGGGCTTGTCCTCCTGGAGGCGGATTCGATGGGTGGCACTCCTTGCACACCCCACATCTAACTCATCTTGGGAGAAGATCTTTTCCCACCTGGTCAACTGAGCCTTGGCTCTCTCTTTCCAAGCCCTGGGTAGGTTTGGGTTCTCCATGGAAAGTTTCTCCCACACAGTGCTTTCTCCATCTGTCTTCTCCACATCCGACAAAGCAACTGGGGTGGCAGGACTCACCTGGCCCAGCAGCATCCTGGCTGGGATCTCCATGGGGCCACCTGTAGTATTCCTGACACTCACAGGTACCTTACAGTGGGCCTTCTTCAGGGCCCTTTAACAGGACCACTTCTGGGACTACTTCTAAGCCCGAATGTTCTCCCCTTGGGTCGGGTTCCAACATGACAAAGGGCCCAGGCTGCTCCCAAGTGAGTTTCACAGTGGCTTTCAAACAGGCCACTTCACCGGGCTGTAGCACTATTCCTCTTCTTCCCAGCCTCCAAACCTTCCCTACCCCCTCTTCTGGGGCCTTCTGTTCTAAGATCAGTCGTTGATAGGCTGTCTTCAACATTGGGTGGATCCCAGTGACTGTGGGGTCTTTCCCTTTTGTTAGAGGGGCCAAGAGTCTTCGGACCAGATCCACGTTGGTCCCTATTATTAAGGAACTCTTGTTAGCTCCAGGCGGGCGGGGGCATACCACAGCTAAGGTATCAAACACTTCAGCCTTCCCGGCTATGGACAGGTCAAAAGCCAGTTTTATTGGCAGATAGCCATCATTAGGGAAACTCTCTGTCCCAATTCCCCATATCTCCAACTCTTCAATCTTCTGGATGGGTAGGTGACTTAGATGCTTGTCATAAAAGTCCCGGTACAACAGGGTCACTTGCGCCCCAATATCCAATATGGCTCTTGTGTAGACTCCCTCCACTTGAACAGGTACTATCGGGGAGGGACCCACCAACTTTTCTGGATATCGCTTCGAAGGGGTCTCTTTCCTTTGATCTTTGCATTTTCCTTTTGGACTTTCTTTCTTCCATTTCTCTTTGGACTTAAGTCTCTCTTGGGCCTGGCATGCATTGATCTCCCTCCTTTTGATGGGTGTACCTACCTGCTGAGGGACATTACTCTCTTTCTTTGGGGTGCGTTCCCACTGAGGAACCCTGTGTTTCTTCTGAGGGGTCTTGTCCACTCTTTTCATGTGCTTCTCATTCAGTTTGGAGCTCACTGGAGATAATGGGCACCCGGTTGACTCCTTCACCGAGGCCCGCTGAAGTTTCCCGCCGGCTTGCGGTTATTCAGTTTTTTTTTCTTGGGACTGGAACACACTTTGGCCGCATGGCCAACCCCTCTGCAGTTGAAACAAGTCATGTCCCCCCAATCTTGTAGGGATGCGGGCGCTGAGGTGTTAGGGAACAGTTCCTTCCTTGGTCCTTCCCTCTCTGGTATCTCTGGATCCTTTTCCATCAGGGAGGTCAGCATCTTCAATACCTGGGACATCTGTGACTTCAAGGAATCCACCTCTGAGTCTCTTTCCAGGGTCATGGCCGTCCTGACCATCACCGTAGGAGGATTTACCGACTCAATCGATTGGCTCCTCTTCTTCTCCTCCAGCATAGCTTCTTCCTCTCTGACTACTCGGATCAAGTCAGGGTACTCCAGGCTCTTCCCGTTCTGTCTGGTGCGTAACGCCAATGCGATGGGGTCCAGGGGCTGAGATCCTCTCATCACCTGCTGAACACGGGCCTCATCTACCTTCTGCGGGTCAATCCCCTTCTTAAGGATCACCTTATGCAGGATCTTATCCAGGCGCCTCATGAACTCTGACAGTTTCTCTCCCGTCTTTTGGTAGCAGTGCTCCAGCTGGTAAGTGAGCTCAGTGATTTTCTCTGTTCCACCGAACACATTCTGCAGAATGTCCAGATAGTCCTGCGCATCACAGTCTGTCTTGCTTATCTTGAGGTTGCATATGGCATCTAGAGCAGACCCCCTCAAGCTCTCAGCAATTCTCTGCTTCTTTTTGTGGTCTGGGACTTCCCATTCTTCTAAGGCCTGAGTGGCACCGTCTAACCACTTCTCAAACCCCTCTTCACCCGAAGGTACAGGTTTCCTTCCTGAGAATATTCAGAGTTTTCTGTATCCTGACATTTGGTAATCTGTAGGATCTTTCTTACACTGGGCTACTATCTCCCCTAGGACCGCGCACAACTCTGCGCTGAGGGTGGCCGGTGGTGACCCGGGACTCTCTTTCTTCTCCCGTTTTTTCTGCTTTTGGGGTGGGTGGTGGAGACTGTCACTGGCCGGGCAGGCGACTATAGAGGAGGCAGGAGGTGGATCCACTGTACCAGAGAGGGGATGGTACGAATCGCACCGAGGGACCGGTTCTAAGCAGCTACCGGTTTTCACCAGAGCCCGCCGCAAGGCAGGATGGACTTGCTGCGGCGGTAGCAACCAGGTCGTGTCCCCCAGTAGCGACTCCACCTCTCTGGCGGCTGAGGCTGGTGCGGTACAAAAGGACTAGGCAGAGGCAAGGTCAGACGTAGCAAAGGTCAGGGCAGGCGGCAATGGTTCGTGGTCAGAGACAAAGGCAGAAGGTCAGGTACACAGGCAAGGTAAACTCAAAATACTTCCGCAAGGTACTAGGACAACAAGATCCGGCAAGGACAGGAAGGGGAAGTGGGTTTAAATAGGTTTTGGGTAGTGGAACCGTAATTGGACCGGGCACCAATCAATGGTGCACTGGCCCTTAAAATTTTAGAAGACCGGCGCGTGCGCGCCCTAGAACACAGCGGGGCCGCGCGCGCCGGGAGGAAGCAGGAAGAGGAAGGTAAGTGGAGAGGAGAGTGGAGCAGCGCCCACGGCCAGGGGGGCTGGCCGGAGCGCCGCAGAGGGGACGACGCCGTGAGTGCTCCGGGCTGGATGGGACACCCGGAGCACTCGGCGTTACAGTACCCCCCCTTAGGTCTCCCCCTTTTCTTGGAGCCCAAGAATCTACGGATGAGCTCTTTGTCTAAAATGTTGGTCTCAGGCTCCCAGGATCTCTCTTCAGGACCACAGTTCTCCCAATCAATTAAAAAGAATTTTTTACCTCGGACGACCTTGGAGGCGAGGATATCTTTCACCGAAAAGACATCGGAGGAACCAGAGACCGGAGCAGGAGCGGTGACCTTGGGGGAAAATCGGTTAAGAATGAGGGGTTTAAGGAGAGACACGTGAAAAGAGTTGGGGATGCGAAGAGAAGGAGGAAGATGGAGTTTGTAAGAGACAGAATTGATTTGGTTTTTGATTTTATAAGGTCCGAGGTAACGAGGGCCCAGCTTGTAGCTAGGTACCCGAAACCGAACATATTTGGAGGAGAGCCACACTTTGTCACCAGGGAGATAGACAGGGGGAATTCTTCTCTTTTTATCTGCATGTCTCTTCATGCGGGCAGAGGCCAGTGATAGCGAGTTTTGAGTCTCTTTCCAGATAGAGGAAAAGTCCCGGGTTAATTCATCCACGGCAGGAACTCCAGAAGAAGTGGGAATGGGGAGGGGGGGGCAAAGGGTGGCGGCCGTAGACCACAAAGAAAGGTGATTTGGAGGACGATTCAGAGTTCTTGAAATTGTATGAGAATTCCGCCCAGGGCAATAGGTTGACCCAATCGTCTTGACGGGCGGAGACAAAATGTCGTAAGTAGTCACCAAGGACCTGGTTAACTCTCTCCACCTGTCCATTGGATTGCGGGTGATAAGCAGAAGAAAAATTCAATTTAATCTTAAGTTGAGTACAGAGAGCTCTCCAAAATTTTGAGATAAATTGAACGCCTCTATCCGAGACGATATGTGAGGGAAGGCCATGGAGACGGAAAATTTGAAGAAAAAAGTGCTTCGCCAACTGAGGTGCAGTAGGCAGACCAGGATGAGGGACAAAATGAGCCATTTTCGAAAAGCGGTCAACGACCACCCAGATGACAGTGTTACCATGAGACAACGGAAGGTCCGTGATTAAATCCATGGCAATGTGGGACCATGGTAGTTCAGGCACCGGTAGAGGAAGGAGAAGACCTGCAGGCTTCAGGCGTGGAGTTGTCACGTGCACAGATAGTGCAGGCTCGTACAAAGTCAGTCATATCTCTTTCCTGGGTAGGCCACCAATAGTGTCTGGCCAACAATTGTAAGGATTTTTTGATCCCAGCATGGCCGGCTAGATGGGAGGAATGGCCCCACCTAAGTATCTGGAGACGAAGGCCTGGAGGAACGAAAGTTTTTCCTGGAGGGACTGGCACCAGAGCAGCGGGAGCAGAGGAAATCAGGCACTCAGGGGGTACGATGTGTTGTGGGGGGTTCCCGGTTTCGGAGGCATCAGAGGAACGGGACAAGGCATCTGCCCTGACATTCTTGTCTGCGGGACGAAAATGGATCTGAAAATTGAACCGGGCAAAGAACAATGACCACCTGGCCTGGCGAGGATTCAAGCGCTGAGCGGACTGAAGGTAGGACAAATTCTTATGGTCAGTGTAGATGGAGATGGGGTGAAGAGAACCTTCCAGGAGATGTCTCCACTCTTCTAATGCCAACTTGATGGCCAACAGTTCACGGTCACCTATGGAATAGTTCTTTTCAGGAGGGGAGAAGGTTTTAGAGAAAAAAACACACGTGACGTTTCCTCCTTTAGCATTTCTTTGAAGAAGAACGGCTCCGGCTCCTACCGAGGAGGCGTCAACTTCAAGGAAGAACGGCTTAGTGGGGTCTGGTCGAGATAGAACAGGTGCCGAAGAGAAGGCGGTTTTTAGGTGAGTAAAGGCTTCTTCCGCCTGAGGTGGCCAGGACCTTGGATTCGCGTTTTTCTTAGTCAGCGCCACTATCGGTGCAACGATGGTGGAGAAGTGGGGTATGAACTGGCGATAGTAGTTGGCGAATCCAAGGAAGCGCTGGATAGCACCGAGTCCAGAGGGACGTGGCCAATCTAAGACTGCGGAAAGCTTGTCAGGATCCATTTGAAGACCTTGTCCTGAAACCAGATAACCTAGGAAAGGAAGGCTGCTACACTCAAAAAGGCATTTTTCAAATTTAGCGTAAAGATGATTTACACGGAGGCGCTGGAGTACTTGACGGACATGGAGCCGATGTTCCTCAAGGTTGGTAGAGAAAATTAGGATGTCGTCAAGATAGACAACCACACAGGTATATAGTATGTCCCGAAAGATTTCATTGACAAAATCCTGAAAGACTGCAGGGGCGTTGCAAAGTCCAAAAGGCATGACGAGATATTCGAAGTGGCCGTCTCTGGTGTTAAATGCGGTTTTCCATTCATCTCCTTTACGGATTCTGATGAGGTTATAAGCGCCCCTGAGGTCTAATTTTGAAAAAACCTTTGCTCCGCGCAGACGGTCAAAGAGCTCCGAGATGAGAGGCAGAGGGTAGCGATTTTTAACAGTGATCTTATTAAGACCACGATAGTCTATGCAAGGGCGTAGTGAACCATCCTTCTTGGTAACGAAGAAGAACCCCGCTCCGGCTGGAGAGGATGATTTCCTAATAAACCCTCTCTTGAGGTTCTCCTGTATGTAATCGGACATGGCCTTGGTTTCGGGAGAGGAGAGAGGGTAAATTCTGCCACGGGGTGGTGTAGTACCTGGGAGCAAGTCAATGGGGCAGTCGTAAGGGTCTATGTGGAGGTAAGACCTCCGCCTGTTTTTTGCAAAAAACATCGGAAAAGTCCTGATAGGCCTTGGGAAGGCCAGGCAAAGGAGTAGAAATGGGAATTCGACTGGTGGGTATAGACTTAAGACAATGCTTGTGGCAGGAATAGCCCCAGGATTTGATGTCTCCCGTGGTCCAGTCGAGGGTAGGAGAATGACGCTGGAGCCAGGGTAGGCCAAGAAGGATGTCAGAAGTACAGTTCGGCAAAACAAAGAATTCAATCTTTTCTTGGTGAAGGACCCCAACGGACATGAGCAGGGGTTCGGTGCGGTAACGCACGGTACAATCCAGATTCTCTCCATTTACGGAGGAAATGAAGAAGGGTCTGATGAGACGGATAACAGGAATGTTGAACCTGTTGATGAAGGAGGCTTCAATAAAGTTTCCTGCAGAACCGGAGTCCAGGAAGGCCACCGCAGAGAAGGGGGAGCCGGCAGAAGGAGAGATCCGCACAGGAATAGTCAGACGTGGAGAGGAAGAATTCACACCTAGTAACGCCTCTCCCACGCTCACTAGGTGCGAGCGTTTCCCAGACGTGGAGGACGAATGGGGCAGTCCTTTAGGAAATGTTCAGAGCTCGCACAATAGAGGCATAAGTTCTCATTCCTACGGCGAGACCTTTCTTGCAGGGTCAGACGAGATCGGTCGACTTGCATGGCCTCCTCGACAGGAGGCATGGTATCAGGATGCGTAGGATTCAGGAAGAGAGGAGCCAGGCGCGGATAACGCCTGGTACGAACAAGATCTTTCTCCAGGCGAAGCTCTTGGCGTCTTTCAACGTAGCGGATGTCAATGCGGGTAGCTAAGTGGATAAGCTCTGTCAGGGTGGAGGGTATGTCTCGTGCGGCCAGAGAGTCCTTGATGTGGCTGGATAAGCCTTTCCTGAAGGATGCGCAGAGAGCCTCATTATTCCAGGCTAGCTCTGAGGCCAGTGTGCGGAACTGTATGGCATATTCGCCCACAGAGGAGTTTCCTTGGACCAGGTTAAGCAGGGCGGTTTCAGCGGATGATGCTCGGGCTGGTTCCTCAAAAACGCTACGAACCTCAGCAAAGAGGGACTGAACGGTGGCCGTAGCAGGGTCATTGCGGTCCTAGAGTGGCGTGGCCCAGGCCAAGGCCTTCCCAGACAACAGACAGACCACAAATGCCACCTTAGAGCGTTCTGTGGAAAACTGGTCCGACATCATTTCAAGATGCAGGGCACATTGAGACAAGAATCCCTGGCACATCTTAGAATCCCCGTCAAATTTCTCCGGAAGAGACAAGCGGATCTTTGAACTAGACGCGGCTGCTCGGAGAGGAGGAGATGCTGGAGCTTGTCGCGGCAGACGCTGCTGGACCATGGCGGTCAACTGCGCCAGCTGCTGTCCTTGTTGGGCAATCAATTGCGACTGCTGGGCAACCACGGTAGTGAGATCAGCGAGATTGGGCAGCGGCACCTCAGCGGCATCCATGGCCGGATCTACTGTCACGGGCCGGGCAGGCGACTATAGAGGAGGCAGGAGGTGGATCCACTGTACCAGAGAGGGGATGGTACGAATCGCACCGAGGGACCGGTTCTAAGCAGCTACCGGTTTTCACCAGAGCCCGCCGCAAGGCAGGATGGACTTGCTGCGGCGGTAGCAACCAGGTCGTGTCCCCCAGTAGCGACTCCACCTCTCTGGCGGCTGAGGCTGGTGCGGTACAAAAGGACTAGGCAGAGGCAAGGTCAGACGTAGCAAAGGTCAGGGCAGGCGGCAATGGTTCGTGGTCAGAGACAAAGGCAGAAGGTCAGGTACACAGGCAAGGTAAAATCAAAATACTTCCGCAAGGTACTAGGACAACAAGATCCGGCAAGGACAGGAAGGGGAAGTGGGTTTAAATAGGTTTTGGGTAGTGGAACCAATCAATGGTGCACTGGCCCTTTAAATTTTAGAAGACCGGCGCGCGCGCGCCCTAGAACACAGCGGGGCCGCGCGCGCCGGGAGGAAGCAGGAAGAGGAAGGTAAGTGGAGAGGAGAGCGGAGCAGCGCCCACGGCCAGGGGGGCTGGCCGGAGCGCCGCAGAGGGGACGATGCTGTGAGTGCTCCGGGCTGGATGGGACACCCGTTACAGAGACAGTTTTGGTGTCTGACACCGTCCTCCTGGCTTGAGCGGCAGCACGTGTATTAGGCTATAAGTCTGATCATCTATTGTTTCTACACTTGGATTCTTGAAATGCTCTGGGACTCCATTCTTCCACTCTATTAGTGCGTGGGTCAGTGCAGAATTCGACCTGACATCCACCACCCATACCTTCTGATACGGGGACAGTGACATCACTAGCTGCTTCACCGCTTCTTCTTGCCAGATCCCTAGGAGTTCTATGACTACTACCCCGACTGGATCTGTGCCGACCGCCATGCACCACTGTCCTACTTCTAGTGGGTCCATGCTGGTACTTTTGGCGTGTTACTTGCTGTATCAGGATCCCGGACTCGAGAGCCCCCACGTGTAGCGCTACCCCCAGTTAAGACAGCCGCTGGTTTGATTTCGGGCCCTGTATACAGCACCGCCAACCCCCGGCAATCTTACTCGACCCACTCTGGCACAGTTAGACTAGGGATTATACCTATCACAATCAACAGTATTGCTAGGAGTAATCTCGTTGCAGTAAGACAACACACTGAGGCGAGAGATCAAATATAATAGTTTTACTTTTATATCAGAAGGCATAGGCAGAACAGAACACATGCAACTTGCTTACAGAGCCCTGTAGCAATAGGTGTAGCACACAACAATGGCCCAGCGCGGTAACACACCGTGTGCAGCTATTATGGTGTACGCGCCTTGTGGCGCACTAAACAATATTCTATCTCCCCTCCCTGGTCAGGCCCGACATAGAAGAAATCTTAGTCTTTTCACTTAGTATTTCTTTGCATGCAAACTTTCGGTGGTGCACTTGATGAAACAGTATTTGTAATCCACAAGTAGGCAGTCCCGAGGAACACTATACTGGAGACCCTTTATCTCTGTCCCGCTACTAGTCTCTTAATGGAACAACAAACAAACGATAGGTGGGCCAAGGCAGTCTATAGGCCTAAACACGGTACAGTCTATTGGCTTGAGCAAGTGCTCGCTCACCACTCCGGACGCGATCCCAGTCCGGGACTTCCACCTGCTGTGTCTCTGCACACAGCGTCTGCAACGATCGAGTCCCCGATCCAACTGATATCCTCACTCGACAAGTCTGGTGCCACCCAGGCTCCGCAGTGGGGTGGAAAGCTCTTCGGAAGTTGCACAAGGCCCCAGGCTTCAGGCCTTTCACTGCAGCAGATCCGCACAGGAAGAAACTGTTGCTTGCAGCGCGGTGTCCAAATAGGCCGGGCTCCGCCTCGCCTCCTTCTTAAATAGCCCCTCCCATGAGTCTCTGCGGTGGCCAATTGCACTCTGGGTGCCGAACGGAGTTCTGGGTACCGTAGTCCCGGGGCCTTAAAGGAGACCTACATATATATATATATATATATATCTTAAAAAAGGGGAAAAAAAAGAAGGGTTTTTTGGGACTTTAAATGAGGTTCAGGGGCCGTTCAGATCCCCTCCTCCATCCCGGGTTTAGTATTCAAAGAAGAAAGTAGAGGGCGGGACTTTGTATGAGGCACACGGACACAAAGAGATAACTTTGATGGAGGACAGCTTTTAATTGGTTCAAATCGCAATACAATTTCATATTTAAATTTTATGCATTTTGCTATATATCAATACTTTTTTATATTTCATCCGAACCAAATATTGCACAATAGTAAATAGTTAATAAATATTCCATCAAGGATATTTCATATATTTGCAGATACACAGTACATATCTTCCAGACATTGCAGTCGCTACCTATGCAACTTGGTAATCCACTAAAACATTTTTTTTTTTTTTTTAAAAAGGAGACATAAGCAGGGGGGGATTTGGTATATATTGGAAGGAACGTCCATAAAGGTTGATGGGTATATACACTTATCGGTAGATATTAGCTCTATGCATTTCGGGCCTTGCGGGCCGCTCATCAGGAGCAAAAACCGAAGTGATCATCTGGGGATGAAAAAGACAGATACATTTTAATGATCTAAAAGAATGCTACAGAGCTGGTGGGCAAACATAGAATAGGAGAAAAATCCCCCACCCATACATTTAACCCACAGAACTTACGGATGCGTCTGCATGGGGGCGGTGCGTCCACGAGAGTCACGGACCAGCCAGAGGGCGTCACAACCGGGAGCTGGGGAGGCATGGCAGGGCGACAACGACCCACACTGACAACGCCCCGTGAGGGTGGAAAAATAAAATTCAAAGTGGTTGTAAGATATGTAGGGTAACCCCAAATGTGGGGACCTCTGTGAAAAAAAGAAAAAAATTAAAAACTGTCACACTGAAAAAATGTTGTAACACTAAAAGCTGTGTGTATCTGTATGTGAAAAAGTGGTGTGTATCAGGGTGTGGGGGAGGGTAGTGTGAGGTGAGAGGACATTAATTAGGCAGGGAAAGAAAAGAAAAAGGGAGAAAAAGAAACAGAGAAAAGGCTGAGAAAAAATAAAAATAAAAAAAGGGAGCAATAAAAGGGATTAAAGATAGGAAAGCCAAATAGAGAGTGAATATTGGGAAGAGAAGAAGATACCTGTTGCAAAGTGGAAAAGGCATACAGATAAAAAAGCCAGATAGTGTGTGAATATTGAGGAGAAAAGAAAATACCTGTTGCAAAGTGAAGAGAGCAAGTTATGCAGTGTGAGTGCTGTTCCAAACTGAGAAGTGATGTGTGTGATCCTGAGTGTAGGGCCCAGCAAAGGGAGAGACTTATATGGGAAGTGCCGCCATAACCACACCCCCAACGTCACACTGACACATGCAAGTGGGGGAGAGAGGAGGGAAGGCGCCATCAACCAGGCCGTAAGACCAGGCGAGATGCGCCCAACCCACCAATCATTCCCCCCTGCGCGCCAGCTATGGAACACACTAACATCGGTGGTGCAGTGCCCGAAGGACACCGCACGCCCGGTGTGCTATGCGTGACGTCGACGTGCAGTGGCGGAACCCCCACTCACCCCAGGCCACAACAAGGCGAAGGGAGAGGGGGGACCCCAGTGCACGTCGCAGCTCCCCGAAGCGAAGGCGACGGCAAAGTCCAATGCATAAAATTTAAATATGAAATTGTATTGCGATTTGAACCAATTAAAAGCTGTCCTCCATCAAAGTTATCTCTTTGTGTCCGTGTGCCTCATACAAAGTCCCGCCCTCTACTTTCTTCTTTGAATACTAAACCCGGGATGGAGGAGGGGATCTGAACGGCCCCTGAACCTCATTTAAAGTCCCAAAAAAACCCTTCTTTTTTTCCCCTTTTTTATCAATCAATTAGGGATGGAGGCACACGGTCGCACTAATATATTTTTTGCATTTTCCACACATGGCTCCTTCGTTAGCTAAACTCGATGTCCAGCTCGCGTATATTTTACTTTACAACTAGTTCCTCCCAAAAAACGGTAAAAATTCTTTCCAACATCCTACCCTGCTCCATTTTTTCATTTTTTATAATGCTAATGCGTATGCATGTGGGTGGTCCTGTGCATGTCCTTCATTGGACTTTGCCGTCGCCTTCGCTTCGGGGAGCTGCGACGTGCACTGGGGTCCCCCCCTCTCCCTTCGCCTTGTTGTGGCCTGGGGTGAGTGGGGGTTCCGCCACTGCACGTCGACGTCACGCATAGCACACCGGGCGTGCGGTGTCCTTCGGGCACTGCACCACCGATGTTAGTGTGTTCCATAGCTGGCGCGCAGGGGGGAATGATTGGTGGGTTGGGCGCATCTCGCCTGGTCTTACGGCCTGGTTGATGGCGCCTTCCCTCCTCTCTCCCCCACTTGCATGTGTCAGTGTGACGTTGGGGGCGTGGTTATGGCGGCACTTCCCATATAAGCCTCTCCCTTTGCTGGGCCCTACACTCAGGATCACACACATCACTTCTCAGTTTGGAACAGCACTCACACTGCATAACTTGCTCTCTTCACTTTGCAACAGGTATTTTCTTTTCTCCTCAATATTCACACACTATCTGGCTTTTTTATCTGTATGCCTTTTCCACTTTGCAACAGGTATCTTCTTCTCTTCCCAATATTCACTCTCTATTTGGCTTTCCTATCTTTAATCCCTTTTATTGCTCCCTTTTTTAATTTTTATTTTTTCTCAGCCTTTTCTCTGTTTCTTTTTCTCCCTTTTTCTTTTCTTTCCCTGCCTAATTAATGTCCTCTCACCTCACACTACCCTCCCCCACACCCTGATACACACCACTTTTTCACATACAGATACACACAGCTTTTAGTGTTACAACATTTTTTCAGTGTGACAGTTTTTAATTTTTTTTCTTTTTTTCACAGAGGTCCCCACATTTGGGGTTACCCTACATATCTTACAACCACTTTGAATTTTATTTTTCCACCCTCACGGGGCGTTGTCAGTGTGGGTCGTTGTCGCCCTGCCATGCCTCCCCAGCTCCCGGTTGTGACGCCCTCTGGCTGGTCCGTGACTCTCGTGGACGCACCGCCCCCATGCAGACGCATCCGTAAGTTCTGTGGGTTAAATGTATGGGTGGGGGATTTTTCTCCTATTCTATGTTTGCCCACCAGCTCTGTAGCATTCTTTTAGATCATTAAAATGTATCTGTCTTTTTCATCCCCAGATGATCACTTCGGTTTTTGCTCCTGATGAGCGGCCCGCAAGGCCCGAAATGCATAGAGCTAATATCTACCGATAAGTGTATATACCCATCAACCTTTATGGACGTTCCTTCCAATATATACCAAATCCCCCCCTGCTTATGTCTCCTTTTTAAAAAAAAAAAAAAAAATGTTTTAGTGGATTACCAAGTTGCATAGGTAGCGACTGCAATGTCTGGAAGATATGTACTGTGTATCTGCAAATATATGAAATATCCTTGATGGTATATTTATTAACTATTTACTATTGTGCAATATTTGGTTCGGATGAAATATAAAAAAGTATTGATATATAGCAAAATGCATAAAATTTAAATATGAAATTGTATTGCGATTTGAACCAATTAAAAGCTGTCCTCCATCAAAGTTATCTCTTTGTGTCCGTGTGCCTCATACAAAGTCCCGCCCTCTACTTTCTTCTTTGAATATATATATCTTAGTTCCCACCCTCATTAGTCCATTCAGGGTTGGACTGGATGATGTTTCTATTTTTATTTTTATTTTCATTTTTATTGTATTTTTATTTCATTTTTTTTCCATTTTAGGTTTAATGCTCGGGTTTGGCATTTTTTGATGCATTGAAATTATTAACAATTCCATTATGCCTCAGTGCATTCAGAAGACTTTATCTCTTTCTCCGCTGAATGGCACGCATTTGTTAAACAATTTATGAGGTTGATTGGAATTTTTGAAGTGTCATATTCATCTTTAAATAGTCGAGTTTGATACTGTAGTTTATGTGCCATTTCAATATATCATGATTGAATATTGAAAAGCATTTGGATCTGGGTAAACAGAGCCTTAAGTGCGGTCACATGCACATACTATTCTATCACACCGGCCCCGTAATTAGGTTGTCACTTTCTGTTAATAGGTGTTTCTTTTGAAGTTACCTATGAAGGTGACATCTCAGTCCGAGTGTCTATGAGAACGTGCATTCCAAATATGAATGGATTCCATCTTGCTTACATTGCCATGGGATCATTGCAATGTTTTGTGCCATTCTGATTGAGCCGTTGCCCACTAACATATTAAGTACATTTTGCACATGTACCGGTATTTTAGAATGAACACAGTATAAGATTAATGGCGACTGGGTACTGGTGTCTCACTTTTATCCCTGGACGGACATATGGGAGGACATCATTTTGATTCAGGATGTATAGCGTTGCAGCATTACACCACACTTATCACCATTATTATTTTGTTATTGTGTGTATATATATTTTTCTATTTTCATTTTAACGGTTAGGATGTAATAGTTACATAGTTAGCCAGGTTGAAAAAAAACACAAGTTCAACCATAAAAAATAAAATAAAAAAAATAATATCATACAATCCCATATACCTAATTCTATACCCACAGTGGATCCAGAGGAAGGCGAAAAACCCCAGCAGAGCATGATCCAATTTGCTACAGCAGGGGAACAAATTCCTTCCTGATCCCCCGAGAGGCAATCAGGTATTCCCCGGATTAACTTTACCTATAAATGTTAGTACCCAGTTATATTATGTACATTTAAGAAATAATTCAGGCCTTTCTTAAAGCAATCTACTGAGCTGGCCAGAACCACCTCTGCAGGGAGTCTATTCCACATTTTCACAGCTCTTACTGTGAAGAAACCTTTCCATATTTGGAGGTGAAATCCCTTTTCCTCTAGACGTAAAGTGTGCCCCCTTGTCCTTTGTGTTGACCGTAAAGTGAATAACTCAACACCAAGTTCACTATATGGACCCCTTATATATTTGTACATGTTGATCATATCCCCCCATAATCTCCTCTTCTCAAGAGTGAATAAATTCAGTTCCTCTAATCTTTCCTCATAGCTGAGGTCCTCCATGCCTCTTATCAGTTTGGTTGCCCTTCTCTGCACTTTCTCCAGTTCCCCAATATCCTTTTTGAGAACTGGGGCCCAAAACTGAACTGCATATTCCAGATGAGGTCTTACTAATGATTTGTACAGGGGCAAAATTATCTCTCTCTCTCTCTGGAGTCCATACCTCTCTTAATGCAAGAAAGGACTTTGCTCGCTTTGGAAACCGCAGCTTGGCATTGCATGCCATTATTGAGCTTATGACCTACCAAAACCCCCAGATCCTTCTCCACTACGGATCCCCCCAGTTGTACTCCCCCTAGTATGTATGATGCATTCATATTCTTAGCCCCCAAGTGCATAACATTACATTACATTTATCAACATTAAACCTCATCTGCCATCTAGTCGCCCAATTAGACAGTGCGTTGAGGTCGGCTTGTAAATTGGCGACATCCTGTAAGGACATTATTCCACTGCATAGCTTAGTGTCATCTGCAAAGACAGAAATGTTACTTTTGATCTGAGACCCAATATCATTTATTAAGATATTAAAAAGTAAGGGTCCCAACACTGAACCTTGGGGTACACCACTGATAACCGTAGACCATTCAGAGTAAGAATCATTAACCACGACTCTCTGAATTCTGTCTTTTAGCCAGCTTTCTATCCATTTACAAACTGATATTTCCAAGCCTGTAGACTTTACCTTGCACATGAGCCGTGTGTGGGGAACTGTATCGAACGCTTTTGCAAAATCCAAGTATTGGATCCACCGCCACCCCTCTGTCCAAGGTTTTACTTACCTCTTCATAAAAATAAATCAGGTTTGTCTGACAACTTCTGTCTTTCATGAATCCATGCTGTCTGTTGCTTAAAATATTTTTTTCCAGCAAGAACTCATCTATGTGGTCTTTTATTAATCTCTCCAGTATCTTCATAACTATAGAAGTTAAACTAACAGGTCTATAGTTACTTGGTAAAGACTTTGTTCCCTTTTTAAATATAGGCACCACATTGGCCCTGCGCCAATCCAGTGGTACTATTCCTGTCATTAATGAGTCCCTAAAAATTAGATACAATGGCTTTGAAATTACAGAGCTCAATTCTTTTAGGATCCGTGGGTGTATGCCATCTGGTCCAGGTGCTTTATCCACCTTTATTCTGTCTAAATATTTCTGGACCATATCACTTTTGAGCCATTGTGGATTTGGGGCTGTGTCAATACCACCCACATTTTGGACATGAGCTTCCCCATGCTCCTTTGTATACACAGAGCTGAAGAAAGTATTTAATAAATTAGCCTTCTCTTTGTCCCCAGTCACCCACTCTAGATTATTTTGTAAAGGGCCTACATGCTCAGACTTGACCTTTTTACCTGTTAATATATTTGAATATAATATCTATCATGGTGTCTTATAAAGTGATATATTTACTGTTTTTGTATCGATATTTGGAAGTTTTAATTTGTAAGTGTGTGTCAACATTCCGTTAAATACTGTGTGAGTGGTGACAACGACTTCCATTTGAGCATGCAATTTTGATTGAATTTGCGGGTTCAGGCAGCCGGTGTTCACACAGTGTACGGATATGTTCTTTTTACCCCAGTTAAGACGTACTAATAGGCTTATACGGTTGAGAGATTGACCGTTCTCTGGTGGGAACCACTGGTGATTGAACATTGAGCATAGAAGGGGTTAACACACAACTTTTGAGAGGTTATAAATTAGCAAGTCCTGCCTTGTCGGTCACGCCTATTGATCAATACGGATTCACAAAACACATCTAGGTGTACTACATGGCTTGCTGCATTGGTCATTGGCTCTGGTTTCTTCCCGGGAACCACCACGGACGATCACAGCTCTCCGACAGGTGGTAAGACTAACAGAACCGACTGTACCATGCAATTACTATATTGAATGCATTTTCCAAACAGTTGTTTGTAAGTGTAATGTATTAAGGGAAGATTTTTTTTAGGTTAAATAAAAGCTTTACAGTTTTACACTATGAGGCTTCCTTTCCCTTCCTTTGCCCGAGTATTATGAAAAACTCTCAGCTGGTTGTATCCTGGTGTATCAGAGGACGAAAGTGTGAGATCCCCCTCTGGCTGATCGTGTTCTGAGGGTCAGACGGATGTTCGTTTGGCAGTGATCCCAGCCATCTCACATATATACAGAGGCTATTGTTTATTGAGGATCTGGTGAGTGCAATTCCTATAGGGAGTGGAATCACTAGGTGTGGTGATGGTCGAACGTCTAAAACAGCTGATGTGTCACACATGAACTGCCACATGCATTTTTTGAACTTTGGTCCCACTCGGATGCATAGATCACTACCCTTTTATGCAACATTTTAATGCTCATAGCGCTGCTGAAGTTTGAAGGACTAATTATTAGTTTTGGTTGCTTCCCTTTTTAAAAATATTGAGCATTTACTCTAGAGATTACCTCTTTGTGAGCGCCATTCCCTTGCTATTGATATGCGTGCAGCGAATAGGATTGGAATTTCTATTGGTCAGATCAAGTTGGAAGTTGAGTAGTGTTTTATCTGATAGATTCTGTATCTATCCACTGCACTCTGTACAGTCAGAGCAGATGTAGAGAAGTGTGCGCCTTGTTTCTTCCAAAATTGGGCCGAAAAGTTAGGGATTAAGTATTCATATGTTGCTAGTGGGATATTTAGTTTGCACATTGGTGTGTCAGCAAAATGATAGCTTACCAAAGAGGACCATGCGGCAGTAGTGGCTTGTATGGTTGGGTAACGGGGGTCTTTGGTTTGTGGTGAATGCAGGCAGCTAGTGCCAGTGCTGGGAGATTATGACCTGGTGTGACTGCGCATTCTATCTCTGACCATCGGTTGTCCGTTTGACAGGAGAACCAGTAACGCATTTGATCCAGTACCGCAGCTTTATAGTATATTTGTGCATTGGGAAGGCCCACGCCACCTAGGTGTTTGGGTTTGTATCGTTGTGCTAGAGCTATTCTTGTTTTTTCCCCCCCATATGTATTTTTTTAAATTCATCTCTAGTTGTGTAAAGAATTTCAGGGAGACAGGGATGGGTAAAGTCCTGAAGTAGTATAGAAGTTTAGGCAACACTTGCATTTGGTATGCAGCTATCCTCCCCAACCACGTGAGGTGCAGTTTACTGATTTGGTTTAGTTTTTCTTCTATTTTAGTTAACATGGTAGTTGCATGAGCATATTTTTTGTGGAAGAGGAGGTCAGCTGCACTCCAAGGTATGTAATTGAGGGAGGATCCCAATTACAGGGGGAGATTTTCCTTAGCCTTGGTTTTTCCTTGTTTGGTATATTGAGTGTCAAGGCATAACATTTGTTTGTGTTGACTTTGTAAAAGGAGACCTGTCCAAATTTGTGTAGCAGGGTCTTTACAGCAGGTAAGGAAGATTCTGGTTTAGATTTAGTGAGAATGATGTCATCATCAAAAAGTCCTATTTTATGGCTTTCAGAGCCTACATTGATACCCTTTATTGTGTCGTTAGATCTGATATATTCCACTAGTGGTTCTATGACCAGTAAAAATATAATTGGGGGGAGGGAGTGTCACAACAAAGGCAATCTCCTCTATATGTGGCAATGCAGCATATTAAAAAACTTTTGGAGAGACGTATTTTTGCTTATTTCAAATATTTCTAAAATAAGGTGTACCCCCACCCCTGGACTAGCATTACTTACGCTAGGGAAAGAATCCTTTCCATATACTTACAGGAAAGTGGTGGTACATATCCTGCATGCTGCCCGTATATCTATAGCAGCCAAATGGAGAACTACAACTCCTCCGACTGTGTCAGAAGTCATAAACAGGGTAAATGCTCAGAGTTTAATGTTAAAAATGTTAGCATACAAAGTAGACCGAATACATGTCTATCAGAAATGTTGGGATATTTGGCCCTCGCTACACAATACCCCCTAGCATTGACTACTATGTATATTATGCGAAAATGTGGAAAGAGATTCTTGGACAGCTGCACTCCAAAAAAAGGTTCCTTTATTGAAAAATCACAAAAGTCCACACCACAGCAAAATAAAAGCAGACAGGCTGATGCGTTTCACACTGTAAAATCAGTGCTTACTCATAGCACTGTATGTATATTATGTTGAATAGAATAATCTGGCTACTTGTGGTGCAGTAGTAGCACTTTTAGGCTGCATTCACACCTGAGCGTTTTGTAGCCTGAAGCCTGAAGCTACAAAACGCTAGAGGGGGAAAAAAACATTATTCTCTATGGAGATGGTTCACATCTCCACTCCAAAACGCCTGAAGCCGAACGCCTGACGCTCAAACAAGTTCCGGACCCTTTTTTGTCGTGCGAATCGGGCAGATTTGGGCGTTTTAGGAGTCATATAATGTAATGGAAACGCTCGATTCAAGCGTTTAGCGCAACAATGAGCGTTTCGACGGGCGCAAATTCGCGCGACAAAACGCCGGTAAAAACGTCGGTAAAAATGCTCGAAGCGCTACGCTCAGGTGTGAATGCAGTCTCGGAGCAGTGGAGTAGGACTCAGCATTGATATCTCTGTATGTTTGAACACAGGTACTTTTGTTATGTATGACTAGCTAATGTTTATACAAAGCTCAAATATCTTCTTTACTTTACGTTGTGCTAGTATTATTCTCCATACTATTCTGTTCTAGTACTATAGATCTGTTATACTTTATTATCCAATTTAGGACGGCCATATGCTGGGCCGCATTCTCTGTACCTGGAAATTGATACAGTTAGCCTGCTCACAGTATGATTCCGAAAGGGGTGACGGGCTCTCCGACTTAAATTTGTCCTCATTATTGTATCCAGGACCTGTAACTGGGAGTCAAGACTCCAACGACATTATAAAGTTCCAAAAGGAACAGAGTGGTTTTATGTTTGTTCTTTTCTTCTGTAGTATTTGATGATGTATGTATTTACATTACTGTACAACTGAAATATTTGAACCTGTACAATACTTTCCTTCAATAAAAAAATTTTTAAGTAAAAAAAATATATATTTATATATAATTGGGGATAATGGGCATCCTTGGCAGGTGCCATTACATAATGAAAAGGGGTCAGAAAGAAGGCTAGAGGAATAAACTCTAGCTGTGGGATTTGAATACAGGGACATGATTGCTGAGTGGATCAGGCCAGAGATTCCAAACTTGTGTAAAGTTTTGGATAGATAACCCCAATGGACCCTATCAAAGGCCTTTTCTGCATCTAAGACTAGTAATGTACTAGGTTCCCGGGTGACCTTTGCCAGTCGCAGAAAGTTCAGCATCCTTCTGGTCCCATCTGGTGCTTGCCTGCTTTTTACAAAGCCAACCTGATCAAGACCTATGAGAGAGGGGGAAATTCCCATTAACATATTTGCTAGTCAAAGTCATTTTTGAGAATTGTTAGGGCTACCTTCCAATGTCCAAAATGCTGTCCAAAGGAATTCCTTTAATTTTGGGTGAAATTTTATGGATTCAAAGCGTAACTCCACTTTTGTTGAGAAAAAAAAAAACATCCTCCTCGGGGTGATCTAGGTACATTGCAAGGATTTTAACAAACTTTGTTGCAGATTCCTACTTTTTGTAATTCTGAAGAAATCACTGTTTTTTTTTGTCTGTGCCTCTAATGGGAGTGGTTTCATAATTATCAACCAGCTGCTGCAGCTGCAGGGCACTAATGAGGAAAGCTGCTGGGCCTGCATCCCTTTATATGTGTTTCTATTGGGAATATCTCACCAAAAATGGCATTTTGTTGCAGGGGATGCCTGAAATCTGACTTGCAGATAGGTGCAGCCTGCTGGGAAAATCAGTGAGCCAATCAAACAAGCAGGACATTATGTTTCTGGGGGGCATTCTGTGCACATTCTATGTACAGAACACCTCCAGGTTGCCATATTGCATTTTCAGAAAATTACAGCAGCTACAGATTAAAAAGGAAAGGTGTTTTTTTTTTCACAAACAGTTTTTTATTGATAATTTTCATATGTGTTACATCAAGTACAATAACAAACATGTGTATACAAATATACGTGGTTTCAAGGAAGTATCCGAGTTCAATCAATTGTAAACAAAAACAAACCAACAGTGAGTACCAAATAATCCTATATCATAATAGGTCTTGACAGAAGAATCCTAGAATTCCCAGAGGATGTTGCCAAGGCATAATTAAGTAGAGAAGGATTGCAACAGTGCATTATAAACCTATTAGTGCTATTAAGGGATAGGGCCAGTGCAAAAAAGCATAAGGTAGTATATAGTTGTACTGTAGGTCATGTAAAGAACAACTGGGGTAGTGTCCGACCCCAGTTCGGCTCACTACACCAACTCTTTTCTTATATAAAATCAGTATAGAAAGACAGGGGGGGGGGGGGGGAGAGGGAAGCCCCAAGCGAGGGGGGGGGAGAGAGAAGAAGAAGAAAAAAAAAAGGAGGGGGGGAGCGGGAGGTGGATCCCCAGGGGGATACGTGAGGAGGGGGTGGGAAAACCACCAGCTACCCTCCCCAGCCGCCCCTGGGCATTGCACGGGATGTATAAGATATATTGCTCCCTTCAGTCTGATGTATCCAAGGGGCCTAGACCTGAAAGGTGTTTTTTTTAATAACATTCAATTACAATATGACTTGTGTCACCAAGTGTATACAATATAATATTTTTTCTTTATTGGCAAATTTTTACCCAAGGAAAGTGAAGTTACCCTTTAAGCACCCCCCAGCTTTAGAACATTAATTTATTTTTATTAGATTTTTTTTGCCTCAAGAGTCCCTTTACCACCCTTACTACAATGAACATTAAAGTTTCTTACCTTTATGCCACTAGTGGCATTACACTTTTAAAAAAGTACTTATTTAAATGAAATAATATGCGTAAAAATGTTCTGCAGTTAATAATTTCTGTAGAAAAGTATGTATTGCCACTGAGATTTTAATTTTATAAAGGTCAAAAGAGAAGTATAGGTTACAGTCTAAAACTGGAGAATAAAATAATGCATTCATATTATCAATAGCTAGTTGACACCTGTTGATTAGTGATGAGCCGAACACCCCCGGGTTCGGTTCGCACCAGAACCCGCGAACGGACCGAAAGTTCGTACGAACATTAGAACCCTATTAAATACAATGGATGCGAACGTTCGAATTCTAAAGTGCTAATTATAACAACTATTATGCATGTTATTGTCCTAAAAAGGGTTTGGGAACCCGGGTTCTGCACCAGGGGACATGTATCAATGCAAAAAGAAGTTTTAAAAACGGTCGTTTTTCGGGAGCAGTCATTTTAATGATGCATAAAGTGAAAAAAAAAAGTCAAATATTCATTTAAATATCGTACCTGGGGGGTGTCTAAAGTATGCCTGTGAAGTGCCACGTGTTTCCCGTGTTTAGAACTGTCCCTGCACAAAATGACACTTCTAAAGGAAAAAAAAGCCATTTAAAACTGCTTGCGGCTTTAATGTAATGTCTGGTCCCGGTAATATGGATGAAAATCTTTAAGAAAAATGGCATAGCTACCCCATGACCCCCCCCCTACCCCAGCCCATTACCAGCCCCTTTGGGTCTTGTATGGATATTAAGGGGAACCCCGCACATAAAATAAAAAAGGCCCTATATACTCTGAACAGCCGTATACAGGCGGTGCATACAAGACAGGGACTGTAGGTTTGTTCTTATGTAGAATCTGTTTGTAATTTTGAACAGGTACATTGTTGAAGTGTAGCTCCAGCCCAAAAATCTATTTTTAAACTTTTTGGAAAACATAGGTAAGGGTTATCACCCCTGTAACATTTGTTTTGCTGTCTGTGCCCCTGTTCAGAACATTTCACCTCACTTTCCGTCCCAATGACAACTGTTTTTGAAATGTGGTGTTTTTCTTGAAACAAGGATTGCTGATAAAGCATCAGTACAGAGGAGACACCTTTCTCCCATATTTATTCTTACAGGAGAGAATTTTCCTTCCTAGTGGTAGATTTCCTCTCACTTCCTGTTGTCTTCTTGCGTTTGCAAGTAGGAGTCGTTTGTAAGTTGGATGTTTGAAAGTAGGGACCTGCCGTATATACTCTGCAGAAATAGGCCCCTTAGTTGTTGGTGTTGGCACAACACTGTAAGCACTCACAGTTACTCTTGGTTGGTGCTGGAACGCCCTGCTGTCAACTATTATATCAGGAATTTTAATTACATATAATTGTTGAACAGTGGTAGTAAAAATTGGGCCTTTGATGGTGGTGCTGGTGCCACAACACTGTAAGCCCTCAGAGTTACTCTTGGTGGGTGCAGCAATGGGCCCTGCTGTGAATTATTAGATCAAGAATTGTAATTGCATGCCCCTGTTGAACAGGGGCTGAAAAAATGGGCCTTTCGTGGTGGTGGTGGTGGTGGTGGTGGTGGTGGTGTTGCCACAACACTGTAAGCCCTCAGAGTTACTCTTGGTGGGTGCAGGAATGGGCCCTGCTGTGAATTATTAGATCAAGAATTGTAATTACATGCCCCTTTTGAACAGGGGCTGAAAAATTGGGCCTTTCGTGGTGGTGGTGGTGGTGGTGGCGTTGCCACAACACTGTAAGCCCTCAGAGTTACTCTTGGTGGGTGCAGCAATGGGCCCTGCTGTGAATTATTAGATCAAGAATTGTAATTGCATGCCCCTGTTGAACAGGGGCTGAAAAATTGGGCCTTAGGCACTGGTGGCACAACACTACAACCCCTCACAGATACGTTACTTGGAGCACAGCAATGAGCCCTGTTGCAAAGTATTGCTTCAAAAATTGTAATGACACGCCCCTGTTAAACAGGGGCTGAAAAATTGGGCCTTAGGCACTGGTGCCACAACACTCCAACCCCTCACAGATACTGTACTTGGAGCACAGCAATGAGCCCTATGGCAAATTATTGCTAAAAAAATTGTAATTACACGCCCCTGTAAAACAGGGGCTGAAAAATTGGGCCTTAGCCACTGGTGGCGGCACCCATAAACAAAAATGATCTTCCAAGCTATCATCATCAATCGTATCATTGAGGACTCGGAGGAGGAGGATAGCCAGTCAACATAACAGCACAGGCACTCAGCATCAGCATCAGTCTTGAAGGGATGTGACATGTTAAAATCAATTAGTCTGTTATATCAGCATCAGGTGTGTGGTAGCTGGTGGTGATCCAAGACTGGTTCATCTTGATGAAAGTCAGTCGATCAACCGAGTCGGTGGACAGGTGCACCCTGTGATCCGTGACAAATCCTCCAGCAGCACTGAATGTGCGTTCCGAAAGAACGCTGGATGCAGGACAGGCCAGTAGCTCAATTGCATACTGTGCAAGCTCTGGCCAGTGATCCATCCTCAAGACCCAGTAAGCCAGAGGATTTTCGGTGGGGAAGGTGTCCAAGTCTGACCTTGCCCCTAGATATTCCTGCACCATGTTTATCAGACGCTGGCGATGGTTGCTGGAACCGATCATACTTTGGGGCTGCGGACTAAAGAATTGTCTGAACGCATCGGTCAGACGGCCACCTTCCCCACCGCTCCTTCTTTGACTGGCCGAAGCCTCAGCAACTCGTTGTCCAGGACCAGGAGTTTGTAACCTCCCAGTCTCTGGGAACGCGTTGCACAGACCTTTCTGCAAGGCCTCCCGGAGTTGTCTCATCCTCTGCTCCCTCTGCGAAGGTAACATAAGGTCCGCAACCTTACCCTTGTACCGTGGATCAAGGAGAGTGGCCAGCCAGTAATGGTCCCTCTCCTTGATCCGAAGAATACGAGGATCCTTCCGCAGACTTTGCAGGATCAGGGAGGCCATGCAGCGTAGGTTTGCTGAGGCATTCGCTCCGGAGTCCTCTGGGTCACTAAGGACGACATGATCCGCAGCCACCTCCTCCCAGCCACGTACAAGTCCACTGGTTTCTTGGGACTGTAAATCATCCCTAAAAGACTGCTGCTGATGATGCTGAGTGCCAGCCTCCACCTCCATGCTGACACAATCCTCCTCCTCCTCCTCCTCCTCTTCCTCTTCCTGTGCGATGGGTGGGACAGAAGGAACACTGTCTGGGTAAAGGGGGCCTTGAGAGGCAAGGAAGTCCTCCTCTTCCTGCCTCTGTTCTGCCTCAAGTGCCCTGTCCATTATTCCACGCAGCGTGTGCTCCAACAGGTGGACAAGAGGTACAGTGTCACTGATGCATGCACTGTCACTGCTCACCATCCTCATGGCCTCCTCAAATGGTGCCAGGACAGTGCATGCATCCCTGATCATGCCCCACTGGCGTGGAGAAAAAAAAACAAGCTCCCCTGACCCTGTCCTGGTGCCGTAGTCGCACAGGTACTCATTGATGGCCCTCTGCTGCGTGTGCAGCCGCTGCAGCATGGCCAACGTTGAGTTCCACCTGGTGGGCATGCCACATATAAGGCGGTTCTTGGGCAGGTTCAACTCCTTTTGCAGCTCAGCCAGGCGAGCACTGGCATTATAAGATCTGCGGAAATGCACACAGACTTTCCTGGCCTGCCTCAGGACATCCTGTAAGCCCGGGTACCTGCCCAAGAACCGCTGCACCACCAGGTTAAGGACGTGAGCCACACAGGGCACATGGGTCAGTTGTCCCTGTCGGAGGGCGGAGAGGAGGTTGGTGCCATTGTCGCAAACCACCATTCCTGGCTTAAGCTGGCGTGGCGTCAACCACCTCTCGGCCTGGCCCTGCAGAGCAGACAGGACCTCTGCCCCAGTGTGGCTTCTGTCCCCCAAACACACCAGCGCAAGCACGGCATGGCATCTTTTTGCCTGCGTACTTGCGTAGCCCCGTGAACGGCTACGGAGCACCGCTGGTTCATAGGACAAACCACAGGAAGAGGCCATGGAGGAAGAAGAAGAGGAGGGGGTGGAGGAGAGAGGTGTGTCACAACCAGTAGTAGCATTTTGGAGGCGTGGCAGTGGAACAACCTCCAACACTACTGCACCTTGTCCTGCATCCTTTCTAGCTGCCAAAAGAGTGACCCAATGGGCCGTGAAAGAAAGGTAACGTCCCTGTCCATGCCTGCTGGACCATGAGTCAGCGGTAATATGCACCTTACCGCTGACCGCCCTGTCCAGCGAGGCCAAGACATTGCCTTCCACATGCCGGTAGAGAGCCGGAATAGCCTTCCGTGAGAAAAAGTGGCGTTTGGGAACCTGCCACTGAGGAACCGCACATTGCACAAACTCACGGAAGGGGGCCGAGTCTACCAACTGAAAAGGCAGCAGTTGAAGCGCTAGCAATTTAGCCAAGCTAGCATTCAACCGCTGGGCATGTGGATGGCTGGGAGTGAACTTCTTTCGATGGTCCAGCAGCTGGGGCAGGGAAATTTGCCTACTAGAATCAGACGTCGGTGTACTGCTAGCAGAGTGGCCGCAAGTACTTGGCTGTGACACACCTAATTCTACACCTTCATTCCTCTCAGTGCATGTTTCAGAGAGGACTGAAGTTATAGTGGGGTTGGAGATCCCAGCTGATGCGGTGCAAGGAGAGGTCCGCTTTGTTCTTTGGTGTGGGTCTTTGAGGTAGGCTTGCCAACGAGCTGCATGGCAGGTCAACATATGTCTGGTCAGGCATGTGGTACCCAAGCGGCTGATGTTTTGGCCACGCGATATACGCTTGAGACATATGTTGCAAACAGCAGCTGTGCGATCTGATGCACTAGCCTCAAAAAAGGCCCACACCAAGGAACTTTTTGAATGACGGGCAGAGGCTGCGCCCTGCACAGGCGGAGCTCTGCGGTGTGATTCCGTCGGTGTACTGCCCTTACGCTGGCCACCAAAGGGCATCCTGCCTCGTTGGAGATGTGCCTCCTCCTCATCCTCCTCCTCCTCCTCTCTCCTATTAGGCACCCACGTGGAGTCAGTGACCTCATCATCCCCTCCCTCCTCATCACTGGAGCCAATCTGGCAGTATGCTGCAGCTGCTGGAACATGACTGCCAGATTGGTGTCCTTCTTGAGCATCCCCTCTGTCTGCTCTCACGCTACTGCCTTCCTGTAGCTGGGTTTCATCATCAGACCCTTCGAAACGCTGGGCATCCTCCTGGAGCATGTACCCAACACTGTGCTCAAACAGTTCGGGGGACTCCTCAGGAGGAGGACATGGTGGGTCTAGGGAAGGAGTGACTGATGATGAGTCTGACATTGATACCAGGGAAGAGGACGCTTTGGCAGCTGCTTTGCCAGTACCCTGAGCCTGGGTGAGAGAGGATGAGGAGGAGGAGGAGGGCTTGGTCATCCACTCTACCAAGTCTTCGGCATGATGTGGCTCAACATGTCCAGCTGCCGAAAAGAAGGACAAGCGTGTCCCATGGCCATGTGCTGATGACAATGCACCGCGTCCACGACCAGCACTGTTGCCCCCAGACACAGAGCCTGCTTGCCCTCTTTTATTGACTCCTGACTGTCTGCCTCTCCTTGTTTGCCTTCCAGACATTCTAATAGATGGCCTGCAGGGAGATGGGAAAAAAGCAATAAGGGCTACCTTCAGGTGTCCTTCTCTGTCCCTTTACTTAAGGATTTCTAAATATGGTTGAGGATTATTGCTTTTGCACAGAATAGCACAACGACAATTTCCCTGACTGTCCAAAAAACAAGGATTTCAAAGATGGTTGATGAGGAATGCTTTGGCACACTATAGCACAAGGAGAATTCCCCTCACTTTCCTTCTTTGTCCCTAGAAACAAGGACTGGCACAGTGAAAGAAACTGACACTCTCCCTACCTACAGTTTTCTGTCCCTAGAAAAAATGTTTTTTTAAAGCACACTATAGCACAAGGAGAATTCCCCTCACTTTCCTTCTTTGTCCCTAGAAACAAGGACTGGCACAGTGAAAGAAACTGACACTCTCCCTACCTACAGTTTTCTGTCCCTAGAAAAAATGTTTTTTTAAAGCACACTATAGCACAAGGAGAATTCCCCTCACTTTCCTTCTTTGTCCCTAGAAACAAGGACTGGCACAGTGAAAGAAACTGACACTCTCCCTGCCTACAGTTTTCTGTCCCTAGAAAAAATGTTTTTTTAAAGCACACTATAGCACAAGGAGAATTCCCCTCACTTTCCTTCTTTGTCCCTAGAAACAAGGACTGGCACAGTGAAAGAAACTGACACTCTCCCTACCTACAGTTTTCTGTCCCTAAACTAAAGGAATCCAGGTTAAGCAAGAAAGAAATAAATGTCACTGTCCCTGCCTATGCTTGTCTTTCCCTGCTCCGGAACACACTACACTAGGCCGCCGTGCTGGCGGCCTTTTATAGTGTGGGGCGTGTACTAAACACCCTCAGCAATAATTGGCCACAGGCATCCTGCCTGTGGCCAATCATTGCTCTCCTCGCTGCCGGCGCTGTGATTGGCCAAGCATGCGGGGTCACAGTGCATGCTTGGCCAATCACAGCGCCTGGATGACACTGCGATGGCGTAGTGCATTGTGGGCTGTTCGCGTCACTCGAATTTGGCGTGAACGGCCCAAATCGTTCGATCTTCGTCGAACTATCGAACAGCCGATGTTCGAGTCGAACGTATGTTCGACTCGAACACGAAGCTCATCCCTACTGTTGATACATTCAATTAGACTCAAAGTTGGAGGTAAAGCATACTGTATAAGAATAAGAATTCAGCATTAATTTAATATAGCATTTATTAAAGTATATTTAAGACTAATATAAAGAACAAATGCAGTCATATTATTTTTTGCTGAGGGCCAGAAGAAAGGATTAGAATACGATCAGGGGCGGACTGACAACTCATGCGGCCCCTGGGCAATAGAAGATCATGGGGCCCCCTGTGTCCCCGCTCACACTCAAGCCACACCTGCACAGGGAGACACAGGGGGGGAGGCACACAAGGGACACTGGGGAGGGAGAGCACAACGGGGGACACTGGAGGGAGAGCACACACACATACAGGGGAACACTGGGGAGGGAGAGCACACACAGGGGGACACTGGAGGGAGAGCACACACAGGGGGACACACACAGGAGGACACTGGAGGGAGAGTGCACACACACAGGGGGACACTGGAGGAAAAGCGCACACACACACACACACAGGGGGACACTGGAGGGAGAGTGCACACACACACAGGGGGACACTGGAGGGAGAGTGCACACACACAGGGGGACACTGGAGGGAGAGCACACACACAGGGGGACACTGGAGGGAGAGCACACACACACAGGGGGACACTGGAGGGAGAGCACACACACACACACACAGGGGGACATTGGAGGGAGAGCACACACACACAGGGGGACACTGGAGAGAGAGCACACACACACAGGGGGACACTGGAGGGAGAGCGCACACACACACACACACAGGGGGACACTGGAGGGAGAGTACGCACACACAGGGGAACACTGGGGAGGGAGAGCACACAGAGGGGGACACTGGAGGGAGAGCACACACAGGGGGACACTGGAGGAAGAGCGCGCACACACAGGGGGACACTGCAGGGAGAGTGCACACACAGGGGGACACTGGAGGGAGAGCGCACACACAGGGGGACACTGGAGGGAGAGCGCACACACAGGGGGACACTGGAGGGAGAGCGCACACACAGGGGGAACCTGGAAGAAGAGCACACACAGGGGGACACTGGAGGGAGAGCACACACAGGGGGGCACTGGAGGGAGAGTGCACACACACACACAGGGGACACTGGGGGGAGAGCGCACACACACACAGGGGGACACTGGATGGAGAGCGCACACACACGGGGACACTGGAGGGAGAGCGCACAAACACACAGGGGGACACTGGAGGGAGAGCGCACACACACACAGGGGGACACTGGAGGGAGAGCGCACACACACATACACACAGGGGGACACTGGGGGGAGAGCGCACACACACACAGGGGGACACTGGAGGGAGAGAGCACACACACACAGGGGGACACTGGAGGGAGAGTGCATACACGGGGACACTGGAGGGAGAGCGCACACACATACAGGGGGACACTGGAGGGAGAGCGCACACACAGGGGGACACTGGAGGGAGAGTGTACACACACACACATACACACAGGGGGACACTGGAGGGAGAGTGCACACACACACAGGGGGACACTGGAGGGAGAGCGCACACACACACAGGGGGACACTGGAAGCAGAGCGCACACACACAGGGGGACACTGGAGGAAGAGCGCACACACACACACAGGGGGACACTGGAGGGAGAGCACACACACACAGGGGGACACTGTGGGGGTGGGGGGACCAAGAGAGTATCATGGCTGGGCTTTCCTGTGGTCAAGGTGGGGCCTAGGCCCCATGCATCTGTACTCGCCCCCCCCATGATGGCCCTGGTGTCTCAGCTTCACTCACCCCACCAATGCCGATAATAATACTGCTAACGGCCGGCGTGCTGCTCCCCGCCGGTGTTCCTCCTCTCTTCTCGTCCGTCCCAGGTAATGTCACGACGCATACAGTACAAGCACCTGGGACAGACGCGAGGGAAGAGCAGGGGCCGGTGGGGAGCAGCGCGCCGTTAGCAGTATTATTCTCGACATAATCAACAATGGCATTACTACAGCTGCTTCAAGTGGCCTCTCATGGGGCCGAGTCCGGGCCCCTAATGGCCTCGGGCCCTCAGTTTGTGCCCGAGTGCCTGACTGGTCTGTCCGCCCCTGAATGCGATTGAAATATGCTCCTCACCTACACACACACACAAAAAACCCAGCTTTGTTGTGGTTTTAACTATTAATCATAACATTGCATCTTATGCATGTTCATGTCTTGTGTCCTATATATTCTGCAACTTCACTTTACTGCTTTACATATAAAAATCACTTAAGGAAGACTGAAATGTTGTACTATTCAATTATAGAAAGCAAAGTTTATAAACAAAAACAAAACAAGGAGAAATCATTGTAAAATGTCAATGATACAATTTAACCACTTGACAACTGGGCACTAAACCCCCTTCGTGCCCGGAACAATTTTCAGCTTTCAGCGCTGACACACTTTGAATGACAATTGCGCGGTCATACAACGCTGTACCCAAATGATATTTTTATCATTTTTTCCCCACAAATAGAGCTTTCTTTTGGTGGTATTTGATCACCTCTGCGGTTTTTATTTTTTGTGCTATAAACAAAAAAAGACAGAAAATTTTGAAAAAAAAACAAAATTTTTTTACTTTTTGCTATAATAATATCCCAATTTTTTTAAATTTTTTTTTTTCTCAGTTTAGGCCGATACGTATTCTACTATATTTTTTTGGTAATAAAAATTGCAATTAGCGTATAGCGATTGGTTTGCGAAAATGTTATAGCGCCTACAAAATAGGGGATAGAATTATGACATTTTTATTATATATTTTTTTTACTAGTAATGGCGGCGATCTGCGATTTTTGTCAGGCCTGCAATATTGCGGCGGACATATCGAACACTTTTGACACTATTTTGGGACCATTCACATTTATACAGCGAACAGTGCTATAAATATGCACTGATTACTGTATAAATGTGACTGGCAGGGAAGGGGTTAACACTAGGGGCGAGGAAGGGGTTAACTATGTTCCCTATTTGTGATTCTTACTGTGTGGGGGAGGGGACTAACAGGGGGAGGTGACCGATCTGTGTCCCTGTACAAGGGACACAGCATCGGTCTCCTCTCTCCCTGACAGGACATGGATCTCTGTGTTTACACACAGAGATCCACGTCCTGCCTCTGTCACAGCCGATCGCGGATGCCTGGCGGACATCGCGGCCGCCAGGCACGCGCATCGGCATCACGTGACCACGGCGGGCACAGCTGTTCCCCGCCGCGCGCCCTCGGCGGCGCGCAGGGGGGAGAGAAACAGGAGGACATCCATAGACGTCCACTCAGCACTTGAGAGCCGCGCTGCAGACGTCTTTTGTCTAAAGCGCGGGTCTCAAGTGGTTAAAGCTGAACTCCAGGCAAACCATTAAGCACATGATGAAATGCACATGGATCAGTTTAACCTGTAAAATTATTACAATTTTTTTTCAAATTTGTTGGTCTTTTTTTGTTTATAGCACAAAAAATAAAACCAGCGATTGATTGAGGCTGGGTCCACAACTATGCAAATTGGATGCGGGTTTACCCGCATCCAATTCGCATAGCAGGAGAATGTGACCGGCTCTCTTTGAAATCGGTTCACATATATTCACACTGCACAGAAACGCTGTGCATCCTTAGCTCCGTTTCAGAGCCAAATTCAGGCACAGATTCGGCCCTGATTCGGCCCTGAAACGAAGATCAGGGACGCACATCGTTCTTGTGCAATCAGCAGCTGGTTCCAGTGTGAACCGAGCCTAAATAACAGTGGTGATTAAATACAACCAAAAGAAAGCTCTAGTTGTGTGAACAAAATGATAAATATTTAGTTTGGGTACAGTGTTGCATGACCGCGCAATTGTCATTCAAAGTGCGATAGCGCTTAAAGCGGAAAATTCGCCTGGGCAGGAATGGGATGAAAGTGCCCTGTATTAAAGTTGTTAAGCATAGCGAACTATCCCAATACCTATAATTTTTTTTTAGGTATACCAAACTATAGAAGAGAATGTTTAGCCTTGTGTGTTAATAAGGGGTTCTGGCAGAATTATTGGCCTGTGGGATGGCCAGAAAGAAAAAGGAGTGTATTTATGAGAAAATTGCATAGCAATTAAAGTGCAGTAAAGAGCGTTCTTTCTGTGCAAGTTGGGCAAACAAGAAATTATATTAGGTTATTTCCTGTGTTGGTCTAATGTTTATCATTGATTTAAAACAGAAAATATTGCATTTTGGTACTAGATGGAGCTAAGTGTTTTTAGAAATTCTTATGATACTTACCACCAACTAGTGACCATACATGATATTTTCTGTTTTAAACAAATCAAAAATATTTTTTGCAGGACAGGAAATTACCTTATAACATACTTTTTGCACCATTTGCATAGAATGAGTGTAAAGGCACTTTCACTGGTCAAACTGCTATGGAACATTTTTAATAATACACCCCCCCCCCCCCCCCCAGTGTTAGCTGGTTGAGTCAAAAGCCCAAAGGTGAAATAGCTCAAAGTGGAAAGTTAGGAGGTATAGGGAAAAAAAGGAGAACAAAATAAATACAACTGAAAATGCTGCCAGAAATTGGGAGTTGCTAATATCAAAGTACAATATTTCAGATTCAATTGATAACATGTTCACAATTTATATTTTAGACCTATCTATAACAAATAAAGAAAATACATAGAAAATCACTGTACGACCCCTCAAGCATATTTATGAAATTTTAAAAAAATGAATCGCTATTATCAACACATTTTCTAAGGCCTCAACAGAAATAATATTATGCTAGTACTATAACTGTTGATTTGATTCCACTTTTCAAGGTAAGCTTTGTTAATTTTTCATAAAATATTTTAAACACAAAGACATAATCCATCGGGACCCTTTTAACCTTGAATGACTCTAGCAAAGTCAAGTTGTGTGATGATACAGCAGGGGGTTAGAAATATTGCTTATTTATAAAGTGCCACTACTGTAAGTGACTTATAACTGAGTCATAAAGAAGAGGATCTCTAGAGGATTAAGTATCTATTATGCACACCAAACAGTTTATGCACCTCCAGATATTACTGCTTTTCTGTAACTTAACCGTACATCATCTAAAACTAGTATATGAATATGTGAACATTAGTGAGACAGTCTGTCTTATCAGTTTAGTTATGATGTTTATTAATATTATTTTTTTTATCATTATTTCAATACATTTTTTTTGGAGTTTTCACATAAAAAACAGCTATACAAGGTATAAAAAACAGAGTAAAATAATATAAGCGTACAACAGATACAGATAAATGTATGGTTTGCATTACTCAGTCATGAAGGACTATGGGAGAATATGAACAGACATAGCAAACTAAGGTGTCTATAACAACAACAGCATTAAAAGTTAACCCATGCTACCCATGGTTTCCACATGCAGTTAAACTTTTTGAGTCCTGAATATTAGTATTATTAATAATAATAATAATGATAATAAATTTGTTGATGCCATTATTTTCTTAAATAAGGACAGGGGCGTTAACATTTTTTTGAAGAAATACATAAGCATTAGTACAATCTTGAAGGAGAAGACATAGCTACATTAGGTAAATGAGATTTATCTACAGTACAATAGTTGTCCAAAAAACAAAACAAGAATACTATAAGTGGTATAGTAATGTTGATCAAGATATATGTCTTTCTAAAAAAAATTTTTGAAGAAGATCTGATACTATCCAAAAAAACACAAACAGTGTAGAAAATGTTCCCAGTTCAGTGTATATCTCAAGACCCAAGGTAATATAAGAAACGACCAGATATTTGGGATTTCTATCTTACAATATTTTTTGTGTTTTACACATTGTGGAAACCCAGTACAAAGAATAATTGTAAAGTTGACAATAGGGAATTTCTAGCCTTGAACCAGAATCCCTCTCCCCACCCACACAGACACATCTTCACAACTACCCTCTGTACCTATCTGTCTCTAACATATACTACAGTATACAGTTGCAATAAAAAGGATGTGAACCCTTTTGGAATGATATGGATTTCTGCACAAATTGGTCATAAAATGTGATCCGATCTTCATCTAAGTCACAACAATAAACAATCACAGTCTGCTTAAACTAATAACACACAAAGAATTAAATGTTACCATGTTTTTATTGAACACACCATGTAAACATTCACAGTGCAGGTGGAAAAAGTATGTGAACCCTTGGATTTAATAACTGGTTGACCATTCTTTGGCAGCAATAACGTCAACCAAACGTTTCCTGTAGTTGCAGATCAGACGTGCACAACGGTCAGGAGAAATTCTTGACCATTCCTCTTTACAGAACTGTTTCAGTTCAGCAATATTCTTGGGATGTCTGGTGTGAATCGCTTTCTTGAGGTCATGCCACAGCATCTCAATCGGGTTGAGGTCAGGACTCTGACTGGGCCACTCCAGAAGGCGTATTTTCTTCTGTTTAAGCCATTCTGTTGTTGATTTACTTTTATGCTTTAGGCCGTTGTCCTGTTGCAACACCCATCTTCTGTTGAGCTTCAGCTGGTGGATAGATGGCCTTAAGTTCTCCTGCAAAATGTCTTGATAAACTTGGGAATTAATTTTTCCTTCGATGATAGCAATCCGTCCAGGCCCTGACACAGCCAAGCAGTCCCAAACCATGATGCCCCCACCACCATACTTCACAGTTGGGATGAGGTTTTGATGTTGGTGTGCTGTGCCTCTTTTTCTCCACACATAGTGTTGTGTGTTTCTTCCAAACAACTCAACTTTGGTTTCATCTGTCCACAGAATATTTTGCCAGTACTGCTGTGGAACATCCAGGTGCTCTTGTGCAAACTGTAAATGTGCAGCAATGTTTTGTTTTTTTTTGTTAGCATATGCCAGAGACTTTTGTAAGTCTTTAGCTGACACTCTAGATTCTTCTTTACCTCATTGAGCAGTCTGCGCTGTGCTCTTGCAGTCATCTTTACAGAACGCCCACTCCTAGGGCGAGTAGCAGCAGTGCTGAACTTTCTCCATTTATAGACAATTTGCCTTACCGTGGACTGATGAATAGGGATGAGCTTCGAGTTCGAGTCAAACTCATGTTCGACTCGAACATTGCCTGTTCGCCCGTTCGCCAAACAGCGAACAAATTGGGGTGTTCGCGGCAAATTTGAAAAGTCTATGGGAGAAATCTAAAGTGCTAATTATAAAGGCTTATATGCAAGTTATTGTCATAAAAAGTGTTTGGGGACCCGGGTCCTGCCCCAGGGGACAGGTATCAATGCAAAAAAAAGTTTTGAAAACGTCTGTTTTTTCGGGAGCAGTGGTTTTAATAATGCTTAAGGTGAAACAATAAAAGTGAAATATTCCTTTAAATTTCATACCTGGGGGGTGTGTATAATATGCATGTAAAGTGGCGCTTGTTTCCTGTGCTTAGAACTGTCCTTGCACAAAATGTCATTTCTGAAGGAAAAAAAAGTAATTTAAAACTCGCGGCTATTAATGAATTGTCGGCTCCCGGCAATACATAGAAAAGTCATTGATAAAAAAGAAAAAAAAAGTGTGGGGGTCCCCCCAAATTCAATTACCAGACCCTTCAGGTCCGGTACAGATATTAAGGGGAACCCCACCGCAATTTTTTTTTTAAAATGTGTGCGGTTCCCCCAAAATATCCATACCAGGCCCTTCAGGTCTGGCATGGATTTTAAGGAGAACTCCACCCCAAATTAAAAAAAAAATGTTGTGGAGTCCCCCCAAAAATCCATACCAGACCCTTATCCGAGCACGCAACCTGGCAGGCCGCAGGAAAAGAGGGGGGGACGAGAGAGCGCCCCCCCCCCCCTCCTGAACCGTACCAGGCCACATGCCCTCAACATGGGGAGGATGGCCCCATGTTGATGGGGACAAGGGCCTCATCCCCACAACCCTTGCCCGGTGGTTGTGGGGGTCTGCGGGTGGGGGGCTTATCGGAATCTGGAAGACCCTTTTAACAAAGGGGACCCCCAGATCTCGCCCCCCCCATGTGAATTCGTAAGGGGTACATTCATTTCACGAAGAAAGTGTAAAAAAAAAAAAAATACACACACACCTTGGAAAAGTCCTTTATTAAAAAAAAAAAAAAATAAAAAAAAATAAAACATTCCAGCGATGAAATCCAGTGTCCCGTGGCGATCCGATGTCCAGCGCTGTCCGTCATTGGCGGAGCCTGAGCGGACCTGATGGTGAACTTCCTTCACTGTGTAATACATGAATAGACCCACCCCTTCTAAAGTTCCCCATCAGGTCCGCTCAGCCAATGAATAGGTGTAAGGCTAAGCGGACCAGATGCGGAACGTGAGAAGGGGCGGGTCTATTCATGTATTACACAGTGAAAGAAGTTCCCCATCAGGTCCGCCCCCTCATATGTCAGACCCCGCCTACGTCATTGGCCTGAGCGGACCTGATGGGGAACTTCCTTCACTGTGTAATACATGAATAGACCCGCCCCTTCTCACGTTCCGCATCTGGTCCGCTTAGCCTTACACCTATTCATTGGCTGAGCGGACCTGATGGGGAACTTTAGAAGGGGCGGGTCTATACATTTAATAGACTGCGGAGGAAGTTCCACATCAGGTCCGCTCAGGCTCAGCCAATGACGGACAGCACTGGACATCGGATCGCCGCGGGACACTGGATTTCATCGCTGGAATGTTTTTTTTTTATTTATTTTTTATTTTTCAAAAAAAGACTTTTCCAAGGTGTTTGTGTGTTTTTTTGTTTTTTTTTTACACTTTCTTTGTGAAATCGTAGGGGTACAATGTACCCCTTAACAATTCACATAGGGGGGCAGCTGTAACCAACAACCAACCGACAATTCATTATAGCCGTGAGTGAGTTTTAAATGACTTTTTTTGCTTCAGAAATTACACTTTGTGCAGGGACAGTTCTAAGCACGGGAAAAAAACGTGACTTTACATGCATACTATACACACACCCTAGGTACGAAATTTAAAGGAATAGTTCACTTTTATTGTTTCACTTTAAGCATTATTAAAATCACTGCTCCCGAAAAAACGGCAGTTTTAAAAACTTTTTTTTGCATTGATACATGTCCCCTGGGGCAGGACCCGGGTCCCCAAACACTTTTTAGGACAATAACTTGCATATAAGCCTTTAAAATTAGCACTTTAGATTTCTCCCATAGACTTTTCGAATTTGCCGCGAACACCCCAAATTGTTCACTGTTCGGCGAACGGGCGAACAGGCAATGTTCGAGTCGAACTCGAAGTTCATCCCTATTTCTGAGATGATTATTTGGAAATGATAAGCCCGCATGCCATTCTCCTTACAGCTGTAAAGAAAATGCCATGGTTTACTGCTTTCCCAGCCTATGAGCATATATATGACAATCAGGTGCCACAAAGACATTCTGCCATGGTTAGAAAATGTTGATTTTTATAGTCCCAGTTTATCCTGAACTCTTTGACCTTAATGTCACATTTCATTTTTAAACATTGAGTTTCTGTGGCTGTAGCATTTATGGAATCTTAATTTTTCATATTATCCACCCTATTTAAGGTACTACTCTTAAACAGTTCTGCCCCCCTACTCCATTGCACCTTTCCCCCATGCCAGATAAGCCCCCTGCCTGACAACCACAGTCCCGGGTTGTCGAGAAGAGGCCCTTGTCCCCATCAACATGGGGACAAGGTACTTTGGGGTGGGGACTGAGCCCCCCCTGCCTCAAAGCACCCATTCCCCCATGTTGAGGGCATGTGGCTTGGTATGATTCAGGAGGGGGGGCTCGCTCGTCCCCACCCCTTTACTGCCCTGCCAGGCTGCATGTTTGGATAAGGGTCTGGTATGGATTTTGGGGGGACCACTAGCTGTTTTTAAATAAAAATTTGCCCATTTTTTTCTTTCTTTTTTTCAATAGCCATGTGTTGGCAATTGTAACTAAGAGCCATTTTAAATGGGATTTGACACATTTTCTTTAGAAATGTAATTTTTGCTGTAGCATTTTTTATGCATGCTACAGATGTGCCGCTTTACAGCCACATTAAGGAGACCCCACCAGGCACTATTTTTAAAGGATTTTTTCATTTTCATTGTTGCACTTTAAGCATCATTTAAATCACTGCTCCTGAAAAGAAATATTATTTACAAAAATAAATTAAAAATATTGGCACATGTCCCCTAGGGTAATACCCAGGCCCCATACCTCTTTCATGGTCAATTACTTGCATATAAGCCTTTAAAATGGGCCATTTTGATTTTTTCTGTTCGGCTCCTATAGACTTCAATAGGGTTTGCCGTTCAGGTCAGAACGTTTCCCCTGTTTGGGAGTTGTGCTGCGAATTGAACAGGGGGGTGTTTAGTCCATCCCACTTTATTATGTTGTTACATATACTTTTTTTTCAGTTCAGTTAATTTTTCATCAGTCTTCCTAGCTACTCATCATCATATCAGATCAGATCAGATCATCAGATCATCAGAGATCACCACCGGCGTAGCTAAAGGTGTTGCAGGGGTCACAATAGCAATCTTCCCCATGCTTTGACATTTGGTTCTATACCTGGATGGGAGGGGCGGCATATAGAGGAAGTGATGCCCTCTATTTTCCTTCTGCAGCCGCTGAAGGCTAGCTTCTCCTCCTCTCCCTTCTGCCGGAATTCAGCAGCTACAGGAGGAAAATGGAGGGCATCAGTTCCACTGTATCCCCCCCTCCTATCCAGGTTACTTGCCTGCTGCCTCCAGGCCCCTGTGTGCTCCCCTGGTCCCTTCCTCCCCATGCCGCACTTCCAGCTTCCCTTCTCCTCTCTCCCGCTGCTTGCAGCAGTGGATGCTTTCAGATTGTAAAGTGGGGGAAGGGGTTGGAAAATATGAATTTTCCTGGCCCCTTCCTTTTCTGAATGAACACAGTAAGTGATCTGTACTGATCACTCATGTGTCCATTCATAACTGAAGCATGGTAATCTGTAATAATCATTATTAATGAACGAGAAGCTCTGTTTATAGCTATTCTTGTCCATTCATTATGTGCAGCTGAGGCTGCAGAGATGGAGATTTTGGGCTGTGTTCTCAATCTCCTGTCTTTGTCTCAAAGGTAAAACATCTGAAACCTTCCACTTACTATTCACTGTCCTACTGACACCAACCTCTGGCCTACTGACACCATTCACTGCTCTACTTACTGACACTGTCCACTGCCATACTGCAACCATCCACTGCTCTACTGGTTTACACCGTCCACTACTGGCCAATTTACATGTCCACTGCTTTATTGTACAGGGTGAGACAGAGAAATCAAATAAAACACCACATCCCAATAGATTATAAAACAAGAAGGGGAAAAGAGGTAACAAACCTTGGGACATGTAAGGTTTTAGGTATGGAAAATGTAATAGACAATTACAAATAGATAAAATTAGATTTTTATTACAAAGATAAAAAACATGAGGACAAAGTTCCATCCATATCAAAAATCTATTGTTCTATAAGAAGGCATATAAACACACACTACCACTCAACATGTTTTGCTTTACAGAGCTTCTTCAGGAGTTTCAGATATGATGTATTATATGCTATAGACAACAAAAAGATAAGAATGAATGCTCATGTTGGTTTGTTTTAACAGGCAAAACATATTTGTTAACTATATTGGCATACATTAAATATGCAGATATTTGAAAAATAAAGTCAATATCGTTATAGGGCAGTGGAAATGTATAGGTATATAGAGAAAGATGAACCTTACCCAGACTGCTTAAACCACTATAGAACTTAAAATTTAGATAAAAAAAGTACATGTCCCATGTATGCACAAGGGGACCCATTTCAAAAATGTCCTCTGGTGTTTGCAGAAGGAACATGAACTAATAGAAAAGTTCCTAAAAAAAAAGAAAGCAAAAAAGGGAATATAAAAGATGTATAGAACATCAATTTGTAATGTTAAGGTAAAAAAAAAACAATCCAACAATGATTCATGAAGAGTTTGTGGCGGTGAGTTACCTCGATAAGACTTGAAATAATTGAATCAATTTATATCTTGTTTTTCCTGCTGGTCAGAGTTAATGTCCAGCATAGCATACAGATCCAGAAAGAGTTGATATCCAGCTGGCATGCAATTCATACATACACAGCAAGATGGACTCAGACAGGGTAGGATAGTTCAAAACTGATGCTCCCAAAAAGGAACCTAAAAGGTAATAAAACATCATGAGGTATAAAGCCTCATGGATGTCTGAGGGCTAATACAATTTCTTCTTTTTAAAGAAGTGCAATGTCGCTAAAGGAAAAAGCAGCTTACCAACGTGAGGAGGACAAATCAGATGGAGAGAAATGGGAGAAATGTTTACTCTCCCTCTCTGACAGATTGTAGCGGCGTGATGCCGCATTCATAAACACATTTTGACCCGGCGGCATCTGACGTCACCGCCGGGTCGCGGACGTGATGTAGGGATGCCTGTGCGCATGCTCCAAGGCTTCCAGTGGCACATATAGTATGACGCTGTGACGCGTCACATATACAGCCGCCATTTTAGAAAATCGAATGCCCTTAGTTGCTGGATAGTTAGGGACAAAGACCGATGTAGGCAAAGGAGAGTAGCAACAACCAGTTGCAAACCCAGAGCTGCAATACAAAGGAAAAAAAGGGTGGTAAAAATGTGAAGTCTGTTGGGCAGGACCGGGATTAATACCCTTCGGGCTCGAATCAGTCAGGTCATTGATTTGGGAGCCGGCTGATGGGTGCCCAGGGCATCCATGCAAACACCAGGATTAAGACAAAGGTGAATGGGAATAAATAAAGTGCACAATGGGTAGTTAAGCAAAAATTAGCTGAATAAATATGATATAATATTGATGTACTGTATTATGATCTACCAAAGATATTTAGCATGATCAATAAGTTAGCAGCTTCAAATAAAGTTCATCTATACTCACATCTATATATGAAATATACAAATTGTCCACTGCTTTACTGACACCATCCACTGCCCTACTGAAACCATCTACTGCTCTATTACCATCATCCACTACCCTACTGACACAGGCCCCTGCCCTACTAAAACCGTCTTCTGAGTTTTCATTACTATTTAGTTAGGCCTTAATTTCTCTTAAAAAAAAAAAAAAAGCCACATCACAGTGATTTTGTATGTTGTTTAAGGTAGATCTTCAAAGGTTGCCTACCCCTGCTCCACGGTATTCAAAAGAATTGGAAAGGTATATCAAAATATGGACATTCTCCAAAATCTTTTGAATTGCCCTCTAAATATGCAAATAAAGTTCTGAAATTACTTTTTAGGCTCTTGGAGTAGCTTAGCACAGGGTGGGAGTATTTTGGTGGAAGATGGACATGTCAGGTGGCAGGGGGGGGGGGGGGGGCCCAGATCAACTTTTGAATCAAGGCCCACAAGCTTCAAGCTACACCTCTGGAGATCACCATACACAAAGCAATGGCAATTTGTTGATAGCATTATGAAAACAGTTAAGAAAAGCATGCACCTGTTTTAAAGCGGATATCCTAAAAAAACATGACAGTTGGGTGAAAAAAAACGTAAAAATTATATTACTTCTGCTGTTCTTTTTTAAACTCTCAGTGTAACTATAGAGAAAGCAGTATAAAGAGATTTAAAGCGGAGGTCCACCCAAAAATTGAACTCCTGCTCTTCGGATTCCTGTCTAATACAGGTATTTGCTCCCACTTCTGGGTATAGATCGCCACAGTATCTGCGGTGACCTACGCCATGTCTGGCCCCTCCTCCATCCCCCCGCTGTCTTCTGGGAGACACACAGGTCCCAGAAGACAGCAGGGACCAGTGAGAATGCGCAGGGTGACTCGCGCATGCACAGTAGTGAACTAGGCTGTGAAACCGCAAAGGGTTCACTTCCTGATTCCCTTACAGAAGATGCCGGCGCCTGCACCCGGGAGACGAGGGACAGATTGGCGTCAGGTGAGGACATCGCGGGCGCCCTGGACAGGTAAGTGTCCTAATATTAAAAGTCAGGAGGTTTGGGACTTTATATGAGGTGTATGTGGTGGAACCAAAACATGATGATAAGGGTATAAATAACATTTATTGATACATCAATGGTTGACATTTCATGACACAATGTAATTAAAAAGTTCATTATACCAATAACATTGTATAACAGTACATTGCATGGTACAAAAGATTTTTGCATATATGGTTCCCCATAATGGATAAATAAGTCAGTCTGGAATAAAGCAACATGGTAAAACCATTGAATTGAAATAATGTTAGATGCATCAGAAATAATCCCAACACGTTTCGTGAGCTTATACCCACTCGTCAGGACCACGATGCATCACATTCTAAAAGAAAGGGAATGAAATGAACCCATGATATGAGATGACTGGCCATCTGGGGAAAATAAAGATGAATAAAAATGATGACTAATACCTACTCAATACTCACATATGAATCAATATGAGGGACTGTGCAAAACCATGTGCCAAGGGTCGGCCAGGGGAAGTCCCGTCCGAGAGCTGTAGAGGAGAACCAGTGGGAAACAGGGAAACAAACACCCGATACCCCCAAAGTGTCCTGAGTGTGAAGTCTTTGTACCGTGATTGGGATTCTATGGGATAAAAATTTACTTGTATGAATCAAGTGTAACCATAAAAGTATATGGTGATAGAAAATGAGGTATTACCCATAACCATAGTGAAGAAGTGATATGAGCCCTCTAGCCAAAAGGACAAGGGGACAGGAGAAATACAAAAGCAATCAAACCAAAGAAAAAAAGAGAAAAGGAAGAGTGTGGCACATGGTTTTGCACAGTCCCTCATATTGATTCATATGTGAGTATTGAGTAGGCATTAGTCATCATTTTTATTCTTCTTCATTTTCCCCAGATGGCCAGTCATCTCATATCATGGGTTCTTTTCATTCCCTTTCTTTTAGAATTTGATGCATCGTGCTCCTGATGAGTGGGTATAAGCTCATGAAACGCGTTGAGATTACTTCTGATGCATCTAACATTATTTCAATTCAATGGATTTACCATGTTGTTTTATTCCAGACTGACTTCTTTATCAATTATGGGGAACCATATATGCACAAATCTTTTGTACCATGCAATGTACTGTTATACAATGTTATTGGTAAAATGAACTTTTTAATTACATTGTGTCATGAAATGTCAACCATTTATGTATCAATAAATGCTATTTATACCCTTATCATCATGTTTTGGTTCCACCACATACACCTCATATAAAGTCCCAAACCTCTCCCCCCTTATGTCTACAGACAGGGATGGGAGCGTGAACCTTCCCTCACGTCCCATTTAAAGTCCCGACATTTGTCCCCCCCTTTATTCCCACCAATAGGGATGGAGGTCTGTTATGTGGTTTGGTCTATACCATTATTCATGGCTGACCTCTTAATGGTCAAAAAGGATAGAAGGCCCCAAGGGATAGTCTGGGTGGGAAAAGGATTCAGGATAACACAAGGAAGTCATGTAAAATTGTATTTATTAAGAAAATTGAAAAAGGTTAGCTAAAAACAGTAATTGAATACAGAACAAAAAACAGCTGCTCAAGGACGCATTGTATAATGTACTGATACAAATCAGAAACAAAAATTGTTGTTATTACATACGACCAACCCTACATGTTTCGGAAAAACATAAAGGCATATGTTGCAAAATGAAAAGAAAGGAAGGAAGAAAGAGAGGCTAAGAGGAAAAAAAAAAAAGGCAGAAGGAGAGCAGCACAATCACATGTGTTTAGACAATATTTTCCAAAGTACTCACAGGTTTGATATTCCTTACACATATGAGATGCACAGCGTTGATGCAGATGGATGGTATCACGGATCCGGGCAGGGAAAGACGAAAGAGGGGTTTCACACAATGTGTCTAACACGGGGGAGTGCAGGGTATGCACTAAATTTTTCTCCCAGTGACACAATTGGGCCTATTAGGATACTTAAATGCTGATATCTCTTATAGCACCCTGAGAGAACTCTTACAGGGGCTGGATTATTGGCTGAGAATGATATAGATCCCAAGGTTCCACGGCAGCAATGTCAGGGCTCACGGGAGCAAATCACATAGGCGAAATGGGGGATCTGTTAACCAAAAAATAAATAATAACAAAAAGTTTTAACAATTTCAGGATATGCAGTGATAGTTCGAAACTGCCAAATAATTTTACCTAAGGTATGTCCATGGGAGAAAAGAAAGGTGATGTAGCCTTACCTCATCAGAGAGTTCGTTTTGGATACCGGATATCTTGATATCAAGAAACCACTTGGCTGTGCAGCACCTGTAAGCTGCACCTGCCCTAGTTAAATACCTATCAGACTGGGAGGGGTTGGGTTTTCTACCCAATCCAAAATAGTGGCATCTCATCCGGATCCTCCTGATCCTGAGGTTCAATGCACCTGTGAACGATTGGTTAATCCGTAAGAACGGCACCAGATTTCCATGCGCCCTAGTGCTTGCGCTCCCCGGCCTACTGCGATGTGCGGCGTCGCCACGTCGCAGTGTGCGGCAACGTCAGACATCGACAAGGGCCGCCGACACAGGAGGGAGTGCGGCCATTGTGTTGGTAGATGGAAAAAGACAACACGCATGCGCTGGATCTGGGAAGGAGCAGGCGCATGCAGACAGAACCGCGATCCACATAAAACCGCCTCCAGCTATGGGTAAGCATGGAGGCTTACCTGTACCGGGGAGATCCAACATACCACCGCAGCCCGGGATCGAAACATTCATAGCTAGATGTAAAACAAAGGAGAAAAGAAAAATCGCATTATAGAAGAAGACTAAAGCCCCGTACACACGATCGGTTTAACTGATGAAAACCATCCGATGGATTGTTTTCATCAGACAAACCGATCGTGTATGGGACCCATCGGTCTTTTTTCCATCGGTTTTAAAAAATAGAACATGTTTTAAAATTATCCGATGGATAAAAAACCGATAGCAAATTCCGATCGTCTGTGGGCAAGTCCATCGGATAAAAAACCCACGCATGCTCAGAATCAAGTCGACGTATGCTCAGAAGCATTGAACTTCCTTTTTCTCGGCTCATCGGCGTGTTTTACGTCACCGCGTTTGGGACGGTCGGTTTTTTGACTGATGGTGTGTAGGCAAGACTGATGGAAGTCAGCTTCATCGGATTTTTGATGGACAAAACCATCGGATTAGAATCCATAGGATATCTGATCGTGTGTACAGGGCTTAAGTCTTCAACATTTAAAGTGCCCGATCCAGGACCACCATCCAAATGCATCGGAAATTTTGTTCTAAAAGACAAAAAGGAACCCATTTTTGCTCCCAAAAAGGCCATAAAATCTGGTGAAAATTCCAGAATAATTACTACTTTTTCCAATGATCACAATCAGATTTTACAAATCTGTAAAAAGTACTGGCACCTGTTAACGTCCGATCCTGCGATTGGACCCTTTGTACCTCCCAACCCAATGGTCACCTACAGACGAGCCACCTCTGTTGATGACCTGTTGGTTCAAAGCGAATATAGGGGTTCCAACAGAGGTGATCCATGCAAAATAGCAGGAACTTTTCCATGCGGATCATGCGCATATTGTAAATATATGGACACCAGGAAAGATATTTACCTACCTAATGGTGTACACTTCCTCGCAAGACATTATTCCAACTGTCAAACAACTCATGTAGTATATTTACTTCTTTGCAGCTGCAAATGCTTTTACATAGGCAAAACTGTACAGAAACTCTGGCAGAGACTGTACCGCCATGTAAAGGCCATGCAAACTGCAAATCCAGATCTACCACTAGGCAGACATGTCGCACAGACACATGCTGGAATCTGCCCCAAAATATCTGTACTAGTTCTGGGCCTTATCCACCCAGGCACCATGGGGGGAGACCTTAACAAAAGTCTCCTCCAACGGGAGCTTCGGTGGATATCAAATCTTAATGCCACCCATCTGCCAGGCCTCAATGAGGCATTCAATCTCAAACCATTCTTGCCTGGATTCTTGACTGGAGGCTTTGATAAAGATCAATAAGCAATTTTTTTCCCCCTTCCCCTCTCTCCCCCCCCTGTCCCCTCCCTTTCCCTTCCCTTCCTTCCATGCCCCATACCACTATTTGTCGATCTCTGTAAATGTGTAAATAGTTATGTCAATATTGATTTGTTCATAGGTTTCCATATGCATGTGTATAGTTAATCATCATTACCATGTGTACAATCAATACATACTCATCCCTTTATTTAGGGTTTAATTTATAATTATTTATCATATTTTGTCTGTCAATGTTTTTCTTAATCCATTTATTATAACTATGTCTATTTTATCATTATTTTGCTATCGATCTGATGATTTTTGTTTATCAATCTCAAAGTGTAACAATATGATCTTTGAATATAAACATATTCCTTTTTGTCTTTTAGAACAAAATTTGCGATGCATTTGGATGGTGGTCCTGGATCAGGCACTTTAAATGTTGAAGACTTATGCCCCATACACACGATCATTTTTCATGCCGTTAAGAATGCCATTAAAAAAAATGGCCATTAAAAATGATCGTGTGTAGGCTCCAGAGCATTTTTAACGACGTGAAAAACGGCCATTAAAAATTTCGAACATGCTCTCTTTTTTCACGTCGTTTTTCATGTCGTTTTTTTTAACGACGTGAAAAACGATAGTGTGTATGCTTTAACGACGTGAAAAAAACGCGCATGCTCAGAATCAAGTATGAGACAGGAGCGCTCGTTCTGGTAAAACTAGCGTTCGTAATGGAGATAGCACATTCGTCACGCAGTCACGGACTGAAAAGCACGAGACTGAAAAGAGCGAATCGTCGCTCAACAAACTTTACTAACATGAAGGGTGGCGCCATTCGAACGGAACTTCCCCTTTATAGTGCCGTCGTACGTGTTGTACGTCACTGCGCTTTGCTTGATCGTTTTTTTAAATGATCGTGTGTACACAAGACAGGCTTGAGAGGAAACATGAAAAAACGACGTGAAAAACGGCAAGAAAAAAAATGGCAAGAAAAACGATCGTGTGTATGGGGCATTAGTCTTCTTCTATAATGCGATTTTTCTTTTCTCCTTTGTTTTACATCTGGTTGTGGATGTTTCGATCCCGGGCTGCGGTGGTATGTCGGATCTCCCCGGCACAGGTAAGCCTCCATGCTTACCCATAGCTGGAGGCGGTTTTATGTGGATCGCGGTTCTGTCTGCATGCGCCTGCTCCTTCCCAGATCCGGCGCATGCGTGTTGTCTTTTTCCATCTACCAACACAATGGCCGCGCTCCCTCTTGTCGATGTCTGACGTCGCCGCGCACTGCGACGCAGTAGGCCGGGGAGCGCGAGCAGTAGGGCGCTTGGAAATCTGGTGCCGTTCTTACGGATTAACTGATTGTTCACAGGTGCATTGAACCTCAGGATCAGGAGGATCCGGATGAGATGCCACTATTTTGGATTGGCTAGAAAACCCAACCCCTCCCAGTCTGATAGGTATTTAACTAGGGCAGGTGCAGCTTACATGTGCTGCACAGCCAAGTGGTTCTTCTCAAGATATCCGGTATCCAAAACAAACTCTCTGATGAGGTAAGGCTACATCACCTTTCTTTTCTCCCATGGACATACCTTAGGTAAAATTCTTTGGCAGTTTTGAACTATCACTGCATATCCAGAAATTGTTAAAACTTTTTGTTATTATTTATTTTTTGGTTAACAGATCCCCCATTCCGCCTATGTGATTTGCTCCCGTGAGCCCTGACATTGCTGCCATGGAACCTTGGGATCTATATCATTCTCAGCCAATAATCCAGCCCCTGTAAGAGTTCTCTCAGGGTGCTATAAGAGATATCAGCATTTAAGTATCCTAATAGGCCCAATTGTGTCACCGGGAGAAAAAGTTAGTGCATACCCTGCACTCCCCCGTGTTAGACACATTGTGTGAAACCCCTTTTTGGTCTTTCCCTGCCTGGATCCGTGATACCATCCATCTCCATCAACGCTATGCATCTCATATGTGTAAGGAATATCAAACCTGTGAGTACTTTGGAAAATATTGTCAAAACACATGTGATTGTGCTGCTCTCCTTCTGCTTTTTTTTTTTTCCTCTTAGCCTCTCTTTCTTTCTTCCTTTCTTTTCATTTTGGTTGGGGATAACAAGTATTACCCTACTTTGTTACTTACTTCTACACCCCTCTTTCTATAGAAACATATCAGCAAGCTCGATTCAAACCCCTGAAGAAGGAATGTACCCATCATAATAGCAACATATGCCTTTATATTTTTCTGAAACATGTAGGGTTGGTCGTATGTAATAACAACAATTTTTGTTTCTGATTTGTATCAGTACATTATACAATGCGTCCTTGAGCAGCTGTTTTTTGTTCTGTATTCCATTACTGTTTTTAGCTAACCTTTTTCAATTTTCTTAATAAATACAATTTTACATGACTTCCTTGTGTTATCCTGAATCCTTTCCCCACCCAGACTATCCCTTGGGGCCTTCTATCCTTTTTGTCTATAAAACTGGGATGTGGTGGGAATTTTCAGGATTAACGTTCATCTCAATATAGTTTCTCACACATATTTTTGACCTCTTAATGGTCAGACTACAAACAATTGTTATGTACACAACACAGTATTGCATTGTTAGATATGCTTCCATTCAGTCCCTCTTTCCCATTGAATCAATTTGTGTCTGTGTGCTCTGTGGCCTCTGGGTCGGCCTTTGTCTCTTCCCGGAAGCTGAGACGCTTGTTGGATGCCCGCCCTTAACCCTCCTCTCCAATTCCATTGGATGTGCGGATTTGGCGGGCATTCCACCACGCGTCAGCATCACGCAATCTGTGCGCAGTGCGTGTGACCTCCTCCTTGGGCGCCTAGCCACACGTGCATATATTCCATCTCAGCGGACTGTCTCCAACCGTTGCCATGCTGGCGTGACGCTAGGGGGTAACAGATGGTCATCCTGGGTTCATCCACTGATCCTCACTCTTTGACAAACCACTTTCAGCGTGGCATCGCCATGCATATCCAGACGAGCACTTTTCGGCCTGGCTTCTCACATCTAGTGTTGTTTCAATGTATAAGCACAGTGAACAGTCCTGTGCATGTTTTCCTTCATATATTCAACTACCTTTTCACATGCTTTCCCAATCTTTTTATTTTCCACGTCACACGCTTCCTTATATCTTTTTTTATTTGGTTTGATTGCTTTTGTATTTCTCCTGTCCCCTTGTCCTTTTGGATAGAGGGCTCATATCACTTCTTCACTATGGTTATGGGTAATATCTCATTTTCTATCACCATATACTTTTATGGTTACACTTGATTCATACAAGTACATTTTTATCCCATAGAATCCCAATCACGGTACAAAGACTTCACACTCAGGACACTTTGGGGGTATCGGGTGTTTGTTTCCCGGTTTCCCGCTGGTTCCCCTCTACAGCTCCCGGACGGGACTTCCCCTGGCCGACCCTTGGCACATGGTTTTTCACAGTCCCTCATATTGATTCATATGTGAGTATTGAGTTGGCATTAGTCATCATTTTTATTCATCTTTATTTTCCCCAGATGGCCAGTCATCTCATATCATGTTTTTTTTCATTCCCTTTCTTTTAGAATTTGATGCATCGTGCTCCTGACGAGTTGGTATAAACTCACGAAATGCGTCAAGATTATTTCTGATGCATCTAACATTATTTCAATTCAATGGTTTTACCATGTTGTTTTATTGGAGACTGACTTATTTATCCATTATGGGGAACCATGTATGCACAAATCTTTTGTACCATGCAATGTACTGTTATACAATGTTATTTAATATAATGAACTTTTTAATTACATTGTGTCATGAAATGTCAACCATTGATGTATCAATAAATGTTATTTATACCCTTATCATCATGTTTTGTTTCCACCACATACACCTCATATAAAGTCCCAAACCTCTCCCCCCTTATGTCTACAGACAGGGATGGGGGCGTGAACCTTCCCTCACGTCCCATATAAAGTCCCAACATTTGTCCCCCCTTTATTCATAATATTAAAAGTCAGCAGCTGCAGTATTTGTAGCTGCTGCCTTTCAATTTTTTTTTTTTTTCCGTCAGTACTCCTCTTTAAGTCTAAGGTAAATGTACCTGTATACAGAGAAATACAGTGATGTTGTCAAATTCCAGAACACTTAAAGAAAAATGCATAAATATTTTAATGCAAATGCAAATGCATTGTGATGTTTAAATTAGTCTAGATGTTGGATATTGTGATAACAGTGAATTATATGAAACAGTATAAGTGGTCCTGTAGCCCTGAATACATTTCCAGTCCTCTGCAGTACTTATTCAGGCTGTTCTGGCACATACAACTTGGCAGTGGTTCTAGTCTATAATCAAAAATCCAATGTAAAGAAATTGTCACAATGCTTTCAGGAAATTAAAGCTATTTCAAAATTGCTAATTATTTATTAAGCTGCATGAAATTATGGGTAGGCAGAAATATATATATATATATATATATATATATATATATATATATATATATATATATATATATATGTATAGCAAATGGCAAAGCAAGCAAAAATATCAATATGGTAAGCAAATAAATTGGTGTCATTCATTGACATTAAAGCTGTCTGCTTCTGAACTCTGACTGCTAAGCCCAAGGCTTGAAACAAGGAAACGATGAGGTTGGCAAAAGAGAATGCATATATATTGATGCTAATGTGCCATGCCTATTGCAAAGTTAAAAATAAGCCTGCTGATACACACTGTATAGAGTAAGACATTTCTTAACAAAGGCTGGAAACTTGCAAATTGGACACCAGAAGTATTGTATTACATCAGAAAACATGATTTTGTTTTTAATGGAAGAGAAATCCAGCATGAATTCAGCAATAAACTGTATTGTTCATACTTTATATTGTACCTTGGATATATGCCAAATATAACTAACAATTATTAAACTGTAATTTGGATAGTATATTGTAACTTTTGTGTATACAGTACAAGAGGTACTGTTATAGCAGCACATGCATCTGGTACATGGACACAGTACTGACAATGCTATTTTAAAATAAAACACAGGGGTTAAATCTACTTTGACAACCCTCTGTGCATGTCATCATCTCTGTACAAGGTTCTGTTATTGCAATGCTTCTCTATGCAGTAGCAACAGGTTACAAAACTGTAACGGGTGGTCAGAAAGTATGAGCCAGAAAATAATGGACATTGAGAATATGTCTTGGATTGCTTTAAAATGGGTCTGTAATAGTAATCCACAATATTCCCCAGGATATCTGTAAATGACTATTTACTGGTTGTTTGATTCTGAACTCAACAGGTTAATTGAGAGATGCTGATGTTTTCAACTTCAACCACCTGGCTGCCTGTGTAATGTAGATTAAATCCAGACTAGCTTCCAAAGACCTTTTCATTGTTGTTTGTGATGATGTGGATTGGAGCTTGATAGACAGTCTGGCTGCCTATTATGGGATGTTTAAGTGTCTTGCTGTGAGGAAAGGGGGGGGGGGAATCACTCCAGCAACCCCTCCTGCTAAGACTGTTTACTGAAGGAGACGTTTGAAAGACCTTTTCATTGTTGTTTGTGATGATGTGGATTGGAGCTTGATAGACAGTCTGTCGTTACATTGGTGGCAAGCAGCGGATTGATTTCCACAGCCAGAAGGACAGCTACAAGAGGACACAGGCCAATGGAGGCACAGTATGAACGGCTAAAGCGCTCTACCCTCAAGGACTTACTGGAGAACCGGGGAAGACCGGCCAACAACCGTAAGAAGAGGGACATTATCAGAGAACTAGTCGAAATGGATGGAACCGAAAGGCCCAGCGTAACAGACAGGACACCCAAAGAGGCAAGTTTTGATCGGGCTGTTAACATAAGACTGGCACATTATGGTCCTAACCCTACAGCAGAGATCATAGACCAAGTTATAGTGGCTGTGGACGTAAATTTGCTACCTCAAAGAGGTGCTGCAGTAGCAGAAGTCAGAGCAGCATCAACTGAAAGGAGAAAGATACATTTTACTGCTTTTAAAAATGTCATTGAAACTGAAGGAGAGATTGATGGGTACCTTGCTGATTTTGAATGGCAATGTGCCCTATACCGGGTGCCCACAGAGGAATGGGTTACCATTTTGTCTGGGAAACTCTCCAGCCGGGCCAGTGAAGCATTCAGGGCCATCCCAGACGTGGATATTATGAACTATGGACTGGTAAAAGAAGCACTGTTGGCCAGGTATGCCGTCACACCGGAGGCATACCGGAGGCGGTTCCGAGAGATGAGCAAGCAGACTGGAGACTCGTATACCAAGTGGGCATGCCGTCTACACCGCACTGCATCCCACTGGGTTACTGGATGCCAAGCAGAATCCAGGGAAGAGGTGCTCCTGCTGGAGCACTTCTTTGACAAACTGTCCCTGGAAGTCAGAGAGTGGGTCCGGGACCGAAAACCTTTCACCTTGCCTGAAGCAGCTCGCTTGGCGGACGAATACACAGACGCCCGCAAACTGGATAACCCTGTGGTCAAGACAACAGCTCGGGTGGATTATCGATCAGCGGCCACTTATTCTCAGCAGCCCAGATTCAACACCCAGGGCTACTCACAACCCATCAGGTGTTTCGGGAGTAAACAGCTAGGGCACAAAAAGCCAGACTGTCTGTTGAATTCAGCCAGGTAGTCCCAGTCATGGAGACAGCCAGCAAGGGGGAACCCCCACACATCCATGCCTGTGGCCCCCTGCGTTGAGGAGGAAGAACATTGGGGCTACCTGCACGAGGCTGATCCAATACAAGCAGCTAACCTGGACAACCGGCAGCAACACAGGCAGACTGTCTGGGTCAATGGAAAGGTAGCCAATGGCCTACGTGATACTGGTGCCACCATGACCCTACTACAGAAGAACCTCATCCCAGAGAGCCAACATACCGGAGACACTGTAGCCGTAAGAGTAGCGGGAGGCACCGTCTTCCGGCTACCCGTTGCCTGTGTTCATCTGGATTGGGGGGTTGGTTCGGGACACGTGAATGTGGGGGGATGAAGGATTTGCCAGCGGATGTACTACTGGGGAATGATTTGGCCCCCCTCGTTTCTGCTTATGCCGTGATGGGCCCCGCTGAAGCCAACCCAGTGACTACCTGTGCCCAGACCCTTGCTGCTGGAACCGACCCGCTTGCTGCCGAGACCCGGGTAAGACTATCTTCCCCAACATGTACCTTAGATCAGGCACAATATCACAGTCTAAAATTGGAATGTTACAAGTTGGCCAGTGAGAAATCGGAGATGCAACGACACTACGTCATGTATTATAAGATGTCCCATGGCTTGAACATTGAAATGCACAAACAGGCTGAAATTGTCAAAAGGTTAAATGGGATTTGCGCCCAGGTTTTGCCTTACCTCTCCCAAGAGCGTCAGCAACAAGTTTTGGGAGCCATTGAGAGAGCAAAGCAAGTGACTGTTCCAGAACTGAATTCCATTATTCGCCCTGCAATCTTACAACTTCACCATCAGCTACTGACCCGGTAAGCAAAATGGCAATGCTGATGGGTTGTCCAGGCATTAGAGGAATGGAACTATGGACTAACTTCTGAGTCAACCCGTCTGGGGTCTCCTCCTGTGTTAGTCTCCTGCCGAAAGGGGAGAGATGTAACGGGTGGGCCCACGGAACCCAGAAGTTCTTAGAAAGTAAAATAATGGACATTGAGAATATGTCTTGGATTGCTTTAAAATGGGTCTGTAATTGTAATCCACAATATTCCCCAGCATATCTGTAAAGGACTATTTACTGGTTGTTTGATTCTGAACTCAACAGGTTAATTGAGAGATGCTGATGTTTTCAACTTCAACCACCTGGCTGCCTGTGTAATGTAGATTAAATCCAGACTAGCTTCCAAAGACCTTTTCATTGTTGTTTGTGATGATGTGGATTGGAGCTTGATAGACAGTCTGGCTGCCTATTATGGGATGTTTAAGTGTCTTGCTGTGAGGAAAGGGGGGGGGGGGAATCACTCCAGCAACCCCTCCTGCTAAGACTGTTTACTGAAGGAGACGTTTGAACACACCTGACCTGTATCGCAATTGTCATTGGACAGTTTAACCCGCCCTGTTCCCCAAGGATGGGAGGGAAGTGTTTTGAAGAGAAGTGTGTTACCATGTGCTTGTAATAAAGATTCCTTCCCTGTTTTGGAACTTCAACACAGAGCGTTGTCTCGTTTGTGTGGGGAGAATTATTTGTATGGGGTCTAATTCGGCTGGTTGGAGCGTCTGGTAGCTGCTGTGTGTTCGGGAATGGAATATATTTAAGCGGCGTTAACCCCTGTCATTACAAAAACTATCATTCATCATCACTATTTGACAAAGTACATGTAGTACTTTGCCCCATGTTACTAGGTGCCTGCTAATCGGAACCAAGCAAATGTAACTTCATTATTAAGAAATTACTTGTAAATGTATTGTTGAATACCAGTTCTGTAATTTTAACTTATGGTAACTTATTTTTGAGATTTTATTTGAATAACCCGAAAAAATATTGGAATAGATCTAATTGATAACAATCTATTTTATTTTTTTATTTTGTTCAACAATTTGTTATTGGTTTTCCAGAAGTCATTTAAGTTTCCAAAAATGATAAACAGAAAATATGTTGTTAGTCATTTTACAAAGCATGAGAGGGGGAGAAGGGGATAGAGGGAGAGGGGGGGGGGGTTATGAGGGGAGGGAAGCATAATTCTGGGCCTTCTAGACCCCAGGAGAGCATAAAAGTAAAGAGAATGGCAGATGAAAAGGTAAAAGGAGGGGAAGGGAGAAGAGTGGAATGGGAGAGGGGGAACCCAAGTGGATAAATCCATTAGTATTCAAAGAGTCATTAAATCCGGGTAAAATGTAAGTGGGAAATAGGACTTGATCCATGTTTCTCATACTTTCTGGAATTTTCCCATCATATGATATTACCCAGCAGTGAGCTTTGCAAAGATTATCTTGTGAGACTCAGTGCTTGAACTCCATGGGAGGAATGGTCTGAGTTTTCCACCCATGAGCAATTATTCATGTTGTTGCGGTAAAAATGTGTGTCACAAGTTTTAATTTGTTGCTAGGCTAGATTCACATTTGTGCATTAGGGAAAAGTATGCAAATATATGAAGGTTCTATTGCAAGAGCAAACAGGATCAAAGGCAAGGGATAACCCTGCCTTATTCCTTGTATGGCAAAAAAACTAAATATATGATGTAAGCCAGTAGGGAACAATACAGAACCTTGATCCAAAAAAAGAACGAGGGGCTGAGCCTCTAAGTTTGAAACACAAGATACAGTTAAAGGGATGTAAAGTCTTGTTTTTTTTGCTAATAAAATAACAATCATGTCATACTTACCTGTGTTTTTCTGTGCTAGGGGGCTTCCTGCTCATTCACAAACAGAAGTATAGTATACACTGTTTATTATGCTTCAGTTATGAAACGACACAGTGAGCGAGTGTGTTCATTTTGAAAAGGAAGGGGCTGGTAATTTACATATTTACTAGCCCCTTCCCGCACTCTCCATCCTGAAACATTCCCCACATCAGCCAGGGGAGAGGAGAGGAGGGATGCCAACAGCACTTTGGGGCGGGGTCCAATATGTGGAAAGACCTGGACAGTAGGTGGAATCGTCACTGCACATATAGATTAGGCTGTGCCTAGGCACACCCAGCACACCCCCTGTGCACGCCTATGGTTCAGAGTGAGGAGGTAAGAGAACTTTTGGTAATAGGTGGCCATAAAACTACCAGAACCTGGCTTCTTTTCAAATTTTACCATATCTACTACCTGTTAAACTTTAAGCAGGGACATTTCTGCATCTTTGGATGTTCTCAAAGGATTCCAGAAGTTTCAGAAGGACAATGATGGTCCATAGGGATTGTACAAAATTATTTAAAGTGCTCCTGAAAGATGTGCAGGATATGAATGGGGTTTTCTGTAAGGTCAACATTGCTAGTACATAATTGTTAAGGTTTGCTAGTAAGCCAAATGTCATAGACCTATTCACCAATAGATAGGCCAATACTACCTATGACTAGGGATGAGCTTCGAGTTCGAGTTGAACCCATGTTCAACTCGAACATCACCTTTTCGGTTGTTTGCCGAATTGCGAACATTATGGGCCGTTTGCGCCAAATTCGAGTGGCTCGTCACGGCCCATAAATCACAGCGCGGAAAAAATGGAGAGCTATAATTGGCCAAAGCCAGGGTGGCAATTATGCCTCAGGGGATTTAGTACACGCCCCACACTATATAAGGCGGCCTGGAAATCGGCCTTGTGTAGTGTGTTGCGGTGTTGGTTCAAATACAGACGGAGAGAGAGAGACAGTGTATTTTGATTTGAGTTAGATAGAGCAGGCAGGCGAGTCAGTTAGCTGCAGTTACAGTGTGTAGAGGATAAATATGCATCCTAGGTGTTGTATATATATTTATACACTGTATTCAGTTTAGCTAGATCCGTTCCTGTTATTCTCTATACTGTGACAGGCAGTCAGGTGATTGTGCTATCTGCAGTGTTTCACTTAGTGTACTGTGTCCTTTGCATAGCGTTCACCTAAAGCTTACCTGAATACAATTAGTGGTGTTCTCATACAAATACAGGCAGGGAGCTGCAGTATTTTGTTTTAGTGTCCTTTGCACAGTGTGCACCTAAAGCTTACCTGAATACAATTGCTGATGTTCTCATACAAATACAGGCAGGGAGCTGCAGTATTTTGCTTTAGTGTCCTTTGCACAGTGTGCACCTAAAGCTTACCTCAATACAATTGCTGGTGTTCTGATACAAATACAGGCAGGGAGCTGCAGTATTTTGCTTTAGTGTCCTTTGCACAGTGTGCACCTAAAGCTTACCTGAATACAATTGCTGGTGTTCTCATGCTAATACCACAGGCAGGGAGTTCAAAATTACAAACAGATTCTACGTAACAACAAACCTACAGTCCCTGTCTTGTTTGCACCGCCTGTATACTGCTGTTCAGAGTATATCCATACAAGACCCAAAGGGGATGATAATGGGCTGGGGGGTACCCTTGCAATTTTTCTCAATGATTTTCATCCATATTGCCGGGACCAGACATTACATTAAAGCTGGAAGCAGTTTTAAATGACTTTTTTTCCTTTAGAAATGTCATTTTGTGCAGGGACAGTTCTAAACACGGGAAACACGTGCCACTTCACTGGCATACTATAGACACCCCCCAGGTACGATATTTAAAGGAATATTTCACCTTTTTTTTTCACTTCATGCATCATTAAAATCACTGCGCCCGAAAAAACGTCAGTTTTTAAAACTTCTGTTTGCATTGATACATGTCCCCTGGGGCAAGACCCGGGTCCGCAAACCCTTTTTAGGACAATAACTTGCATATTAGCCGTTATAATTAGCACTTTTGATTTCGAACGTTCGAGTCTATTGTATTTAATAGGGTTCCAAATTTCGCGCAAACTTTCGGCCTGTTCGCAGGTTCTGGTGCGAACCGAACCGGGGGGTGTTCGGCTCATCCCTACCTATGACTATTGAAGGTCCCTGAGAAAGAAACTATAGGCACAATTCATAAGGTTTACCACAAAAAAATGGCCTTATTTTAAGGCTCGTGGCCAATTTTTCAAAGCATATTGGACTTATCTAAACATGTCTGTCATTTTTAAAACAAAGCTCCTTTTTCTCGTGTTAGCTTTGTGGATTGAGCCATATTTATAGAATTTGGGGGAAGCTATATTATTATTATTATTATTATTTAGGATTTACCGTATATAGCGCCAACCGTTTGCACGGCGCTTTACAACATGAAGGCAGACACTGGAATTTCTAGTTTTGTGCCATTTGGCTGTGTGCTAATCTTAGTGCAGGTTTACTGAAGTGGTTTCATGATGACATAGGAAAATGATTACCATACAAAGATTCTGAATATATTCCTAGGCACCTGGAAGGAAAATACTTTTAACCACTTGCCCACTTGCACTTAAACCCCCTTCCTGATCAGACCAATTTTCAGCTTTCAGCGCTCTCACATTTTGAATGACAATTACTCAGTCATGCAAAACTGTACCCATATGAAATTTTTGTCCATTTTTTCACAAAAATAGAGATTTCTTTTGGTGGTATTTAGTCACCACTGGGTTTTTTAATTTTTTGCGCTATAAACAAAAAAAGACAGAACATTTTGTAAAAAAAATGCATTTTTCTTTGTTTCTGTTATATAATTTAGCAAATTATTAATTTTTCTTCCTAAATTTTGGCCAAAATTTATACTGCTACATATCTTTGATAAAATAACCAAAATCAGTGTATTCTATTTGGTCTTTGTGAAAGTTATAGTCTACAAGCTGTGGTGTCAATCAATTTGCCAATCAAATTGATCACACCTGTACTGACGGCCTATCTAATTTCTTGAGAAACTAACAAGCCAGGAAAGTATAAATACCCCACAAGTTGAATTTTTTGCCCACAATTCTTTGCAAAATAAAGATATATATATATATTTTTTTTTAAATTGTCATATTAACAGGTGATTTCTCACACACAGCATATGTATACTTGCAACTACAGACCAAAACACATTCTACTACTACTGGGTATGGGGATAACACATCTAATTTCTTGAATTTCGGATTAGCACTGATGTGGCATCGATGTGGCACGGTTGAGAACTGATGTGGCATGGATGAACACTGATGTGGCACGATGGATGTGGCATGGATGAGCACTGATGTGGCATGGATGTGGTGTGGATGTGGCATGGGTGAGCACTGATGTGGCATGGATGTGGTGTGGATGTGGCATGGGTGAGCACTGATGTGGCATGGATGTGGCATGGATGAGAACTGATGTGACATGGATGTGGCACAGATGAGCACTGATGTGGCATGGATAAGCACTGATGTGGCACAAATGAGCACTGATGTAGCATGGATTAGGCACAGATGAGCTCAGATTTGGCATGGATGAGCACTGATGTGACATGGGTGGTCACTGATGTGGCATTAATGGGCATGGATGAGCACTGATGTGGCATGGATGTGGCATGGATGAGTACTGATGCGGCATGGATGTGGCATGGTGAGCACTGATGTGGCACGGATGAGCACTGATGTGGCTCGGATGAGCCCTGATGTGGCATGGATGATCACTGATGTGGCATGTATGAGCACTGATGTGGCATGGATGAGGCATGGATGAGCACTGATGTGGCATGGATGAGCACTGATGTAGCATGGATGTGCACGGATGAGCACTGATGTGGCATGGATGAGCTGTCATTGGCCCTTTACCCAGTTCAATGACACGCTGGGTCCGGAGGACCCGATGGTCACGGAATTCCCAGGTGCATGCCTCAGGGGGCACACGGGAAGCTTAATTCTGGGAGAACGTCATTGTACACCCTCCCAGAATTAGCCGACCGTGCTGTAGCCGCCATTCGGCTATGGTCCAGTCGGCAAGTGGTTAATATACGGTATGTGCCTTATTTTCTTTATTTTTTTACACCTTGCATTTTCCCCTTAAAACTGTACTCCAGGCAAACAGTGTACAATTAAAATGCAGACAAATGGGAGTTGCCACATCCATCAATTAATTTTTATCCATGCAATCCAAAAATGTACATAACTCTCCCACACAGTACATCCAGTCTGTGCTGTTAAGCATCTCTCAACCTGTGATAGGATGGTGAAGGAGTGGAGTTAAGCAGTGTATGTCAATTTTTACAGGAAATCTACAAGGGTTTTCTTTTAATATTTGATTTTTTTTTTAATTCAGGGATAAAAGATAAAAACAAACATAAAATCATACAAATATTTTATAGGTCACTTGTAGTCACTTGTAGCCAATAAATACACACTACAGATGAATCTTCTGTTTTTCACCAAGCTGACTTACTGCTACACTGTGAATAGCCTGAATAATCTGTATACTTTGATATCAACGCCAGCCTGCTCTGCCAACAAACTGTCATGGAAGAATCCTATACTAAATATTTATTTATAAATGTTTTAAAACTTCTCTAGACCCCTCTAAAAATATATTTCACTGTTTATAACATGATACACACATATGTCCTTAATTAATATGGAAATGTTTCCACCAAACACATCAGGCCTAATTTACTACGGCTTTTACTCATACACCCATACAGCCATCATGCATTGATGAGGAAATCATATGCCCACAGTATCATGTGCTTGCAGTGTACGTAGATATGTGCACACAGGCCCCAACATACATACAACACATTTACTAAAATGTGTGGTTTGCTAAGGAGGGTACATTTCGGCATCTGACCATGGCATGCATCTAACTCCAAGAACCAAAATATAACAATGTAATATAGTATAGTTTGCAAGTCCTTATACATGGGAGGTGTGGGTCCATTAGTGTTCTTTTCTCATCATATTCCTATTCACCGGGTGATTCTGTCAGTAGCACACTTCCTGTTCTAAGGTGACATTACCTCACTTACTGTACGGTATCTGTGAAGCAGCAGCATTGTCACCCTAGGACAGGAATGATATAGGACTACCCCATTATGATCTCCATAACATAAAGGGGTGGTATTCTGTAGTTGTACCACCCTTCCCTTATCAGTATATGAGATAACAGTGTGCAGAGAACAGCACTGAATTTATTGCTGAGTTTATTCGCTTCTCTGCCTTTTGGCTAAGATCAAGTGTAGTATAAACTGCCTGATTCTTGGTCAAGAGGTGCCTGGGGTACCCAAGGGTCGGCCTTGGAGGGAGTGTCCCTTTTCGGAGGGTCCCCCTTGCTGCTATTGGCCTATGGCTTAGGCAACGAGTTGCAATCCCCTCTACTAACATCTCCCTTGTGGAATGTGGGGTAGACTATAGGTCAACATGGTGTTAGCACCTGATGCGCCTAATACAGTTCGGCTGTCTGTTGTGGAAGAGAGAAGGGATGATGTTGGCCTGCACTTTGTGCAGAAACGCATAATCAAGGATTTATTGGGCATGGCTCGAGAGACTATTTTTTGCGTTCAGTGCTTTCCTTCCACTGGTGTTTATGATGTCACCTTTTGGAATAAGGCTAATATGCAGACATGTTGGTTATGGCAGGCGGAGAAAGCGGGCGATCCGTTACATGAGGGCATTACTATTCATTGCTCCAAAAGCAAGCAGCGCTTGCCGGTCGTGGTCCATATGTACAACCCTTTTGTGAAGGACGAAGAAATCAGGGTCTTTTTGTCCCTTTATTGTGATTTTGTTCCTGGCTCAAAACAGACCAATGTTTTTGGGACTTTTAATAGTAAGAGAAAGTTTTGGGTTCAGAAGAAACGGGATCAGGATGGTATTGGAGGAGTGAGGCACCCACCTCAGACTTTTTCAATTGGGTCCAATCGTGGGTATCTGTGGTACCCAGGGCAGCCTGCTTTTTGCCGCCACTGCTTTTCATTTGGGCATACTAAAGAGGAGTGTGAAACTGGGCAGGTATGTCGCAATTGTTTCCAGCCTGGTCATAAAACCACAGACTGTGGGGAAGGGAGGAGGTACCACTTTTGCGGCAGCAGAACTCACCTGGCAAGGAATTGTCCGAAGGTGTCCCGGGGGAGTCAGCCAGGCCCACAGGAGCAGGAAGCTGGAGGAGGAGTGAAGTGCTTGGAGAGTGCGGGAGTTAAAGCCTCCTATGCGGACACCGTAAAAGGTGGTAAAGCCGCCGGAGTTCCCCCCGTAGCAGAACCAGTTCCTGCCAAGGATCTTCCTGGTGAACCTTTTGATGCTGCTGTGGGGGACATGCACTCCGGTGGTGCTAAGTGTGTGCCTGCGGCCCTGGCAGCGGAGGGTAAGCAGGAAAGGGAGGTAGTGGAAGCTGATAGGGATGGTGCAGGTTCGAGTGCTGAGGTACCAGTGCAGGAGGAGATGGATTTGAGCCAGAATTCTTTGAAGAGAAAAAAGGAATCTGCTTTGTCTCCTTCACAGGTTATCAATGAATGCTCCAGCGAGATGGGCTCTCCGAAAGAGAATATGGCCGCTGACTCAGATGACTCTGGACAATCTTACATCAGTGCTGACAAGGTTGAGAATCTGCAGGACGTAACTGGGTACCACAGGCTACGGAAGGCCAAAAAAAAAGACAGAGGTAAAAAGGGTGGGAGGTGGTTCTCTGAAAACCCATAGTTCCAGGTCGGGTAAGAAGAGGTGACGTTCTGTTTTATTTTTTATTTTGGATCGTTGTACCATCTAACCTTTTTTAGATGAATTTAAGGGTCTCCTCGCTCAATGTTCGCAGTATGAAGTCTGTGTATAGGAGGGCGGCTGTTTTCAAACTTTTTTCTGCATTGCCCTGCGACATCCTATGTTTGCAGGAGTGCAACTTGACCGAGGAGCCCAAGGTTGCTGGTTGGACCCAGGGACCGGCTGTTTGGTCCTTAAATAATAAAAAAAATTGAGGGGTGTGTGTCCTCTTTAAGAATAAAAATTTTAAGATCAGAAGGCTTGTACATGTGGACCAGGGCCGCTGTGTGCTGTTTTTTTTTTTGTTTGGGGGTGTGGTTTTTCGTATTTTTTGTATTTATGGGGCTGCTGATAAGCACGAAAGACTTGGTTTATTTGCTAAGTTGAAGTTATTTTTGGGGGGGAGGGAGCCTACCTTTTTGGTAGGGGATTTTAATTGTATTATTAGGGATGGGGATAGAGTGGGTAGTGGCGGGGTTGGTTTTGGTGGTAGCACCATGGATAAGTTTGGGAAGGAGCTTGGGGATATTGTTAGATTGTTTAATTTTGAGGATGCTGGGAGAGATGGGGGACCAACTTTTTTTTAGTTCTAGTGGGAGAGTGTGCTCACGCATTGATTTTTGTTTTATATCCAGGAACCTGAAGAAGGAGTCTTTTTCTATACAGAGATTGCCTTTCACGGATCATGGTAGAAATGATTGTAGACTAAGTATACGTGTTGGAGGTGTGTATGGGAAGGGGGTGTGGAAGTTGAATGTGAGTTTGTTGGAGGATGTGAAAATAAGAGAAAAGTATGTTAGGTTTTTTTGTAAGCTGAAAGGGAGAAAGAATGATTTTGGAAGTATGACGGAGTGGTGAGAATGGGTGAAAGTTAGGACAAAAATGTTTTTTGTTAGAAAGGGGTGTGAGAGAGTACGGAATGAAAGGTTTATGTATGAAATGTGGCAAAAGAGGTTTGATTATTTGGAGGAGATGAGGGAGCTTGGAGAGGATATGTCTGTGGAGATTGGGGAAGTGAGAGTAAAGTTGAATGAATTTTTGGAGGCAAAAGGGAGGAAGATTGTGTCACAGGCTAAAATGGAAGTTAAGGAGAAGGATGAGAAGTGCACAACATTTTTCTTTAAGAAAGTGTTTGGAGGAAGGATGGGAATGAAGAATGTGTTGGATGAGAGTGGGTTGGAAGTGGATGAGAATAATGCCCCATACACACGATCATTTTTCATGCCGTTAAAAATGCCATTAAAAAAAATGGCCATTAAAAATGATCGTGTGTATGCTCCAGAGCATTTTTAACGACGTGAAAAACGGGCATTAAAAATTTCGAACATGCTCTCTTTTTTCACGTCGTTTTTCATGTCGTTTTTTTTTACGACGTGAAAAACGATAGTGTGTATGCTTTAACGACGTGAAAAAAAATGCGCATGCTCAGAATCAAGTATGAGACGGGAGCGCTCGTTCTGGTAAAACTAGCGTTCGTAATGGAGATAGCACATTCGTCATGCTGTAACAGACTGAAAAGCACTAGACTGAAAAGAGCGAATCGTCTCTCAACAAACTTTACTAACATGAAGGGTGGCGCCATTCGAACGGAACTTCCCCTTTATAGTGCCGTCGTACGTGGTGTAAGTCACTGCGCTTTTCTTGAACATTTTTTAAAATGATGGTGTGTACGCAAGACAGGCTTGAGAGGAAACAAGAAAAAAAATGACAAGAAAAACGTCAGTTTTAAAAATGACATTAAAAATGATCGTGTGTATGGGGCATAAGAGTATAAGTGAGGTGGTGAGGAATTTTTATTCCGGGTTATATACGTCAGGTAAAATTGATTCGACTGTAGAGAAAGAAGTTTTAGGTGAGATTGAGGAGTGTTTGAGTATGGAGGATAGAGAAGTATTGATGGCGGATATAACAAAAGAGGAGGTTGAGAAATGCATAAAGAGTATAAAAAAAGAGAAATCACCTGGAAGTGATGGGTTACCGGTGGATTTTTACTGTGTTTTTTGGTATGTAATAGGTGGGTGTGTTTTTGATGTTTGTAAGGAAGTGTTGGCGAGTGGAAGGCTGTCAAAGTCTATGTGTGAAAGTGTTATTGTTTTGTTGTATAAGAAGGGGGATAGAAGAGATTTGAAAAATTGGAGGCCTTTTTCATTATTAAATGTGGATTATATGATCATTGCAAAATTTATGGCTGATAGAATAAGAGAGGTGATAGGGAAAATGGTGTGTGAGGAGCAAGTGTGTGCAGTTCCTGGAAGAAAGATTGCTGAAAGTTTGGTGAGTCTAAGGGATGTGTTGTGGTGGTTTAAGAGTAGGGGACAGGGGATAGCTGTGTTAGCGATTGATTTTGAGAAGGCATAATATCGGTTTGTGCATGATTTTATGTTTAAGGTATTGAGTAGGATGGGTGTGCAAGAGAGGATGATTGGATTGATCAGAGGTATGTATAAGGGTATGGTTAGTAGGGTGCTTGTGAATGGATGGTTAACAGGGTGGGTGCAAATCAAGGCAGGTTTGAGGCAGGGGTGTCCGTTGTCTCCGGTGTTGTTTGTTGGCGTGATTGAGACGTTGTTGCGCATGTTGAAAAAAGATAAAATAGTGAGGGGAGTGGAAGTGCCTGGAGGGGATGGTAAGTGTTTGAGTGTGATTGGGTATTTGGACGATGTTATGCAGGAATGTGGCGGGTTTGAAAAGGGTGAAACTGTTAGTTGATGTGTTTTGTATGGCAAATGGTTTTAGAGGGAATATGGAGAAGAGCGAGTGTAAAGTGTTCGGTGTGTGGAGTGATTTGACGGCTTGTGGTTGGAAAGAATGTGTTGGAGGTCTGAGGGTGCTTGGTGTAAAGTTTGATTGGGATTTGTATGGTAGGGAGAGTTGGGAGGATGTGAGGGGGAAGCTGGAGAAAAAAATCAAATTTTGGTCCTTGAGATCTTTGTCTCTGGAGGGTAAGGCTTTAGTGATAAAGTCTGTTTTTTTGCCAATCTTATTGTTTTTGTATTATATTTTTCCACCGCCAGATAGGGTTTTCAAAAAAATTATAAAGTTATGTTTTACTTTTTTTTGGTCTTCCAAAATGGAGAAACTCTAGAGAGAAAATGTGGTGAAAGGTAAGCTGAATGGGGGGAAAGGGGTAGTGTGCATTGAAAGATTTTTGGTTGTGAGATATATAAGTATGTGTGTGAGGCTTTGTAAAGTGGAGAATTTGTCTGGGTGTTTTTTGAGGTATGTGGGAGGTGGTGTGTTGAGGAAATATAAGTTGTGGGAGCATGATTTAAGGAAGCCTGTTTGCTTTAACCCACCGTGGTTTTATGTGAGAGTTTAGAGAGGAATTAGGAGGTACGGGTTGGAGGGTCTAAGTAAGGAACTTTGGTGTGATTGTAAAAAAGTATTAAGGTTGGTGGAAGGGAAGGAGAAATTGGAAATAATTGGGGGTTTGAATAAGATTAAAAGTGAGAAGGTGTGGTGGAATGTATGTGTTAGTGATCTGACAAATAGACAGAAGGATGTGGTTTGGATGACTGTGCATGGGTGTTTGCCTACGAGGGCGTTTCAGTGTAGAAGGAGATTAGTGGACAGTGAAGTGTGTCCGAGGGAAGGGTGTAGAGGGCGTGAGGATGTGGTTCATTTATTATGGAGGTGTGAGTTTGCAAAAAAGTATGGAGGAGAATGGCTGGTTTGATTAAAGGTTTGACTGGGGTAGATGGGATAACGTATGAGATGATTGTGTATGGGTTGTGTAACTTAGGGGAAGAAAAAATTAGAGTATTATGGTTAACTGTGTGAAGGAGTGTTTATGGAATGTAAGAAATATTTTGGTTTTTCGGAATTAAATTGTGAGCGTGAAGGAGTGTGCTGCCATGGTCCATGGGAGGTTATACCTCTATGGGCTTTGTGATGTTAAAAATCTTGGTTCTGTTAAAGCACAGGAGATTTGGTGTTTTAGACACTGGAGGTACAGGGTTTAATTGAATGTTGTGTTTTGTGTTAAAATTGGCGTATATAATGTGAATATTGGGATTATGTTGTTGATGTCGTTCTTTGATGATTAACCTTTTTATCTTTGTTTTTCAGGGTGAGTGCAGGTGGTGATAAAGGGACAGTGTGGAGAAAGTGTATAGGAGTGATTTTTTTTGTGTAGGGATAGGGTGGAGGGACAGTATATAATAGGGATAGTTTTTGATGTTTTTTCGCTATGAAGGGTGGGAATGTTTTTTTTTTTTTCTTGTTATCTTTATTATTAATGTTTTGAAATGTTCTTGGTATACTGTTTGTTGTTGTTGTGAAATGTTATGGTTATGTACCTTTTGGGGTTGGGTTTTTGTGGGTGGGTGGGTCTTTGGGAGGGATGTGGGTGGGTTATGTAAATATTGTAAAACTTTGTTTTTTGAAAATGTACTTCTGAAATATATTTTGTACAAATGTTATGTTATTTTATTTTGTACATATCTTTTTGGATTTATATTTTCTTTGTATTTTGCCTCCTCCTCCCGCTCCCGGGCCTCTCTGCAGCTTTCCTCCTTGGCTCTGGTGCTGAATTGGGCCCCAGCAGACTCCTCGCTCTCGGCATTGGAGAGGGAAGGTCCATCAACATTAGCAGGAGCAGTGAGTCTCTCTCATCTGGCGGCTTCCACTACGGCTGGGCCAGGCCCCCCTGTTCTACACGCAGTGCACTAATGCCTTCCTGTGACTCCTGCAGATGGTGTGAAGACCCCTGCATCCATGGAGAAAGCCGTGGATCCCCTGCACCCTTGGAGTGACCTACAAACTTCCCTGCTCTTTCAGGCCTCACGCAACCCCGGGCCCACCACGTGCCAATGACCGAGCCTGCATGGAGTCATACAGCTCACTATTCTTACACCTCTGCACCAGAGAGCACCAATATGCCCATATTGTTCACTCCCCTGCTCCTCTCCAAATAAGGGGACCTACAATGCCTGCTCCATTACCTCCACATACCCTTGCCTGGTATGAACTGTTGGACCTCCATTATTGCCTGAATCCCATGCTCAAGGCACTGCTATGGCGGAGCCTCAAATGCTGCTTTCTATCTCTCACCTGCTTCCATATCAAGTGGCAATTGCCAAATTCCTCCCTTTTGGGAATCCTATCTCCAAGCTATACCAACCAAGGAGGATTTTAAGCAGCTGATAGAGGATGTTAAATCTACGTGCCACACAGAAATCCAGGCAATTCATATGGATCTTAAGCATCTTGCAGATAGAGTGGAGATGCCTGAGGAGAATATACAGGAAACCAAACCGGCAATCCATCACACTCAAATCCAAGGGACTGACCACTGTATCCCCCTGAGAGATATGCAACATCATGTTGAGGACTTAGATAACAGGGGGCACAGGAATAACTTTGGTGTGCAGGACCTACAATAATTGTAGGGCTCTGAAGACCTACAGTCAATCTACTGGGAGAGCCCCACACCAAGCATATCAAGATGGACATAGGCCACTGTGCCTTGCAACCTAAGGGTCCTTCTCCTAAGCCACGAGATGTTATTTGCAAAGTTCATTCTTACCCTTTGAAAGAAGATATAATGTGAAAAGCCCGCTCTATTCGTAAAGTGGTATTTGAAGACACTCAGGTACAGCTACACTGTATATCCAGATATCTCCTGGATTACCCTCCAAAAAGCAGACTTCTTCAACCCCTTCTATGTACACTACAGGAAGAGGAAATTATCTATCATTGGTTATTTTCCTTCAGCCTTACAGCAAAGCGTCAAGGTAAATCTGCTATACAGCGTTACCCACGGGATATGGATACCTTTTGTGATGCCCTGGACATTGCTGTCCCTCAGCTCCCTGATTGGGACCTCTTTGAGGTGCCTGTCCCTATGACACCAAAACTCTTCTTGCTGGCCTTTTCCCACCGAAAATTGCCAAACCCTATAAGAAGCTGCTCTGACATATCCTCATGGCTGCACGCTGTCTTGTCACCCTTAACCTGAAGCGGCGTTCCCCACCCTCTTCAGATGCCCTGTATGATAGGGTTAAAGATGTGGAGTTGATGGAGAAAATGACTGCTAAAATTCAGGACAGAATGGAAGCCTACAATAATGTCTGGGAATTATAGCATCTCCAGGAGGACTCGTCCTGAGCCCATAAGTGAGCTGTTAGGATGACCCTCTATTCGTCTTTTTCCTTCCTTTTCTTCTTTCTTTTTTATCTTCCATAATTTATTGTATGTCATATTAGTTTTTATATATTGCTCTTTAGCGCTTTAATGTTTAAGCAGTACTATTGCTTCAGTTGAAACCATGCTATTTGTGGTCGTTATCTCCATGGTTATTTCACAATGTCTTTACAGTTTAAAAAGTGCTTATTGTGAACATTGCACTTATTTTATTTTTTCTGAATGTTTATACTTTCTATTTTTTGCTGTAAAAATCAATAAAAATTGTTATTTAACCACTTCAGCCCGGACCATTTTGGCTGGTTAAAGATCAGGCCACTTTTTGCGATTCGGCACTGCATCGCGTTAACTGACAATTGTGCGGTCGTGCAAAGTGGCTCCCAAACAAAATTGACTTTTTTTTCCCCACAAATATGGCTTTCTTTTGGTGGTATTTTATCACTTCTGCGGTTTTTACTTTTTGCGCTATAAACAAAAATAGAGCGACAATTTTGAAAAAAATTCAATATTTTTACCTTTTGCTACAATAAATTTCCCAAAAAAATATATAAAAAAACATTATTTTTTTTAAGTTTAGTCCGATACGTATTCTTCTACATATTTTTGGTAAAAAAAACCGCAATCAGTGTTTATTGATTGGTTTGCGCAAAAGTTATAGCGTTTACAAAATAGGGGATAGTTTTATGGCATTTTTATACATTTTTTTTTTACTAGTAATGGCAGCAATCAGTGATTTTTTTCATGACTGTGACATTATGGCGGACACATCGGACACTTTTGACACATTTTTGGGACCATTGTCATTTTCACAGCGATCGTGCTATAAAAATGCACTGATTACTGTGAAAATGACACTGGCAGTGAAGGGGTTAACCACTAGGTGGCACTGTAGGGGTTAATTGTTCCCTAAATAGTGTTTCTTACTGTAGGGGGGATGGGCTCTATGTCACATGACACCGATCTCCGCTCCAAGTACACGGAGCCGAGATCAGTGTCATTGTCACTAGGCAGAGCCGGGAGATGCTTGTTTACACACTAGCATCTCCCCGCTCTATACCTCCATGAGACGATCACAGGGATCCCCGCGGTGATTGAGTCCGCGGAACATGCGGTCCGACTCACGGGGATGGCGGCAGTGTCACGAGCGCGCCACCGGCGGCGTGCGCGACCACGTGGACAAGCACTTAAAGGGGACGTACAGGTACGTTGATGTGCCTGTCCGTGCCATTCTGCCAACGTAAATGTACAGGAGGCGGTCGGCAAATGGTTAAAAAAAAAGCAAATTTCTCTGTTTCTTTGACCAATGTAGGAGATTTACAGTATATGTGCACATCTTATGTAGGAAAAGAAAACACATGAAGTGTTTACTGATAAAATTACTGATAATGGTAAAAGCCACCAGAAGTATTAAGATGCATGTTGTGCTAGGAGTATCATGGTACACATGTAAATACTGTAAATGACAACTGTGGCCAGGGCCATTGTCTCATACACTGCTGCCCCTGAAGCAGTTTCTAGCATAAATGCCCATTCATAAAGTGCCTAATTGTGTAAGTAGCACTCACCTGATGTAAAGAAGGCTGCTAGGTAAATTTAGTTTAGTTCCTCTGTAATCAGTGGAGCAGGGGCTAATTGTTTAGGTCTGATCAGTGTCTCACAGGCTGCTGCTCTTTTACTTCCCCATGTCTTCTATAGATTTCTAGAATCATAGTGGGAGGAAGGGCATGCAGCCTGAATATTTATGGGACTTAAGCCAATCCCTGGGGGAGGGGGTGCCCAGAAGGTGGAGAAAGAGCTCATAAATAGTCTAAAGCATGAGCAGCAGGTTCAGAGTTCCTGAGTACAATCCTGATGGAGGAGATCCCTGTGAGGGGGCTCTGCACCTAGTGCAGCTTTTTGGAAGTATCTGTGAGGAAAATACCAAGGTCCCAGCTAGGCTTAGCAAGCTGAAGCTGAAAAACAAGGATCAAGTTGGGTCTGGAGAATATCACTGGATAGAGCCAGGAGGAAGTTGGTTGGAAAGTCCAGCTGTCCTATGGTGGTGTGAGTCTACATCTCCCTCACTAGGAAGATTCTGGCAGATATTGGCAGGAGACAACTGATGATCCTGTTGCTAAGTGAGTAAGCAAATCTACCGTTGAGGAGTTAGTGACTGTGTGTAGCTTTTAAAATCTGGCAGGAGTACAGGTCACCGTTAGCATAGAGATCCTGTGGAACATTCAACAGTTGCGCAGTGCTGCCAGCAGTTTGTGAAGTGTAGCCAGAAATCGAGGAGTCTTCAAATTATACAGTTGTACAGTTTTTGGGGTATCCTATGCTCCCTATCCCAGTTCATGGTTCTCAATGAAAACCCAAAAAGAAACCCCTAGACTGTTCTTTGGAGCCAGTGGAAGAATGCAGCAAAGGCCTTTCTGGCTGTGTGCCCAGATCAGCCCAAGGAGGTTGGTCCCTGCTGTTGCTGCCTACTCCGAGTACTCCGAGATCTCTAATGTTAGTGGTGGGGAAGGTGATGTCGATGATGACGTGTCTATGGACGTCACGTGGGTGCCCACAAAAGATGAAGAGGAGGGGAGTTCAGAGGGAGAGATGGACCAGCAGATAGGGAGGAGAAGCAGGCCGAACTTACATTGCACAGGAGGGACAAACCAGACTGCTAATGTATCAGGAGCGAGCCATCAACCATGTACGGTCACATCTGGCACCACATCAATGGGTCTGTAAACGTTCCGATAAATTGTGGAACGGATGCGGACCCATTTTAAAGACATGTGAATGGACCCTATATGTATTTGACATGTATTTACCGGCTGCTGTCAGTTCTGGCTGATTTAGGCCGAGCTATTACACTAAAACCGAGCAATATTACAAAATACACGTTATAACTGTATAAACAAATTATGGCAACTTTTCCAATAGCAGGATCATCTCCTGCACCCCCTTCATAGCCTGGCCTTGCCTCTCCTCCATGGCCTTCATGCGCTCCTGAATTGACGAAATTTCGCAGATAAAAAAGAATGCTTGTCAATCGCAGATTCGCTTAATACTTCTGGTATGTCAGTGTCCATGTTGTGGGACTATGTGTGCACAGCTAGTAAGTATTTTGTGGCTGCAAATATGACCTGGAGGTTTTTCATGTTTGCCTGCCATTAAAATGAATGGGACCCGCCGCGAACCTGCGGTTCGCAAACATTTGCGCGCGTTCGCAAACCGTCCCATCAGATGTTCGTCCATCACTAATCCTAAACGCCAAATAAAAGCCTAAAAAATAGAAATGTTACAATCACTCAGTGATTACACACTCATTGGCCAATCAGGGGAAAGGAAACAGGCTCTTTTAAATTAGGATGTGAACTAGGCAGACAGGACCATTGACCCAGTAGTGGTTTCTATGGTGGTAATCAGGCTTTGTTTTCTCTGCAAATATAAAAATTTGCTAAATTTTGCAATACAACAGTAGTAAAAAAGCTTTAATTTTCCAGCACATCTAGCCAAGAAATACTGATTGCATTGTTTCTATGTTTTACTATAGAAAAAAAAATAATCTAAGGCACAATGTGCAATTTTCTAACCATGCAACACAAAAGACTCTTCAGCAAAGCAGACACTTCAACATTAAATCTAGCAATAATTATTATTAAGTTAAATGAGCTCCTGGTTTAAAGAATGTCTTGGTGCAAATTACATATAACTATGTGATAAGTGAACTACATTAATAAAATATTCGGTCAAAATTTGCATTTGAAAATCATGGCAGTTTGGGAAAATGAAATGAACACATTATGTAAAATAACAAGGGCAATGATTCCAAATGTTCCACTTAACACAGAGATGTTTGCATGACAAAAACATCTTAATGCTCTTATCATTGCTAAGTTTCACTCAACAGACATTATATACAGCTGTTCATGTCTTACATTCTGACAGAGATTTTTCATTCTCTAATATACATAAAATATTTTTTAAATTGGATTACACCATAACTTTGTTTAGCTACCAAGTCATTATAGTTCAGGTTTTCTCTTGTACCTCTTATCCTTATGTATTAAAGGAAAAAAAGAATGGAATATCATTAGGAAAAAAAAAAAAAGACAGCTGCCAACGTTACAGCTGACACCATCTGATTGACTGGTAGCACTGATCAAATATTCACTAAAATAAGTAATTATAAGAGTCATCTTCCGATTTGAGTTAGAAACTCAATGAATAGTTTATATTCATTGGAATTTAATGTAGAGCTACTCAAAGATAATACTGAGGATAAAATAGTGAGTTATGATGAATTAAAACTAAATTAATATGTATGGAAAAGTTTCCAGCATATTTTAGTAAGTGCTCTTTTTGTTAAATATAGTCACTGTGCTAAGACATATAAAGGGTAATTTAAGGTACATTATGTTACATTCATTTATATTGCTGTTATTATTATATCTTAATATTGTTATTATGCAATGCTTATATTTCTTAATCTCTCTTTAGGAACAGTATCACCAGGAAATGAATATCCATGATGGCACTACCTCTCATTTGAGTGTAAAAGAACAAATGTGTCAGCCTTACAGGATGATAAGTCACAATGCCATTTTTTCCAAGTAGGTAATCCTTCTCCAATGAAAAACTTCCAAGAGGGAGGCGCATGCGCAGAGGCTAGCAGGACGGTTATGCCTGACTAGAGCTCCGCTCCGTGAGGGGGAAAACCACTGGATAACTACCGCCCACCATCACGAAATTTACAGAAAAGCTGTAGCAACTATCAGAGAGGTGAGGGGGATAAACTAAATGCAAAATGGTATTTGGAGGAGCCCGCGGCAGAACGAAAATGAACCCCAATAGCAGCTCACAAGCGCGGAATACCTCACAGAAAAAAGCGCCAGTCACCTCAGACACACTCACCACAAAGCAGAAAAGCAAACCTAAAAAAACACAAACTTTCTCCTCAGGAGATTCAGATTCAGAAGCTGAGGCTTTTTTACCACAACTATTGTCACAAGAAACAACTACTCCCTCAAATATTTTAAAACAATTTGAAAAAATGCTTCACAAAGCGCTGAAACATACCTCAGAACAAATCACCACTAATTTAACAAAGGAAATCAGAGAACTGGGACACCGCACATCTGCACTAGAAATTAAAGTGGAGGAAATAGAAAATACCACACAAGAGCACCTGTCAGAATTAGAAAACATGAAAGAGGAAAATATAATACTTCAAAATAGACTTGAAGATTTTGAGAATCGGGCAAGACGTGCTAACCTACGCTTCAGAGGTATACCAGAATCTATAATAGACCTGCAAGCAACAATATTAGCACTGTGCCAAGAACTAGCACCAGGTATACCGGTAGAAAGAATGGAGATGGACAGAGTACACAGGGCTCTAATGCCCAAAAAAACAGAAGGACCACCTCGCGATATCATAGCAAAGTTCCACTTCTATCGGACAAAAGAACAACTTTTAAATGCAGCAAGAGAACAAAATAACCTAATTTTTCAAGGGCATGAATATCAGATCTTTGCAGACTTATCACAATCAACAATCTCCAAAAGAAGGGCAATGAAACCGCAATTATTGGAACTCCAACGCCATAATATCAAATACCAATGGGGTTTCCCTTTCGCTCTACGTTTCACCTACCAGGGTACCAAAATGTCATGTAGAACATCAGAAGAACTACAACAAGCCCTCCAGGATCTCAATCTGACAGAAGGGAGCTCTGCACCAAGTACTTCACGAAGAAGATCATCCCCAGCCTCTTTCAAACAAAAAGCAACCCATTCTGAGAACAGTAATGGTGATATCCAGGCACATAAAAGAGGACGATTCACATCCTCACCCCAAGGCCAAGAAGATTCTATGGACTGAAGAAATGATAGACATTTTATGGGACGAATTTACTGCTGAATATACTTCAGTAGAAGCATTTAGGGAATCTTTACCCCAGCTTCAAGTCAGTCTTAGTGACACATAACTTAGGAAAAAACCAAAATACACGCCAAACAAACTACAGTGGCTTCTTCTCCTATCCCTATCTGAAATGTTTTCTTTCCTTTTTATATTTATATTTGGTCCTATGATTCTTACTATTATTATTTTTTAATATTTCTATATTTCTTATTTTAAAATTCTTATTTTTTCTATTTCAGCTTTATCTATTATTTTTTTTTTATATATATTTTTTTCTCTCTTTTTTATTTTTTTATTTTTTTTTTTTATTTATCTTTTTTTACTTTTCATTAGAAGCATATTATTTTGTCTCTGATATTTTCAATAGAAACACAGTGACATAACTGTCAGGATAACAAAATCCTTTCTTTGTTTTTAGTTATTTATTTATTCTTATATTATTCACTCACTCATTTTTTTTTTTTTTTTGTACTTTCCCGAAATAGGTGATTTTGTCACCTACGGATGACAAGGTTTTGTATATTGGACTTTAATATCCCTGTTTCAATCTGCACTAAGTAATTTGCAACATAGGAGATCTTTGAAAAACCCTCACAAAGCACAAAATAGTGGTTTCTCTCCTACCCCAATTCGAAAGCCCATTTTTTCATTTTTATTTTTTACATTTTTATATTTTCATTCTTTCAGCTGACGTATATTATTATTAAACCACTAAAACTCATACTGAAATACAGGGATGCAACAGTTTTGTTACCGAAGTTTGCTCTTTTTTACCTTTTCATATGTTAATTAATGGTTAATTTTTTTTTTTGCAGCAGACCCTTTCATCTGTAAAGGACGAGCCATTTACATTGTACCTTTTAGTCTCTGCGGTGCATTAAATAACATAGTAACTTACTTTTAACAATAGTAGATGACTTAAAGATGAGTATCATATATGCAGTTCTTAAGCAGTTTGGTTCTTATGACTTTGTTTCTCATTAATATCCTATAGTATCCTTTCGAGTTGACAAGATTTGATACATTTAAGTTAATCCCCTAGGCTCATCGCCTAGTGACTATTCTTTCCCCACTCTCTCTGAAAGCTAAATTACTAATTTGTAAGTAACATTTATAAACACAATTAGGGCTAATACGCATACATCCACAGGATGTACATCCCATCTTTCAGAGCGGCACCCCATTGCGCGGAAACCCCATGCGCCCCACCAGACTTTCCTCGGACTCCCACAGTAATAAATGGGAGTTCAACGAAAGTCCCCTGACCCCTGATGGGGGGTTTCGCCCCCCATCACGGGTAAACTTCAAGTATCACTATATCTTTACAATAATTGTATGTTGTATAGTCTCATTTGTTTTTTACTTCTTCCTTAAGACTGATCGCACTGGATCCTATTCTTCCTTATCTTCTTTCTTGTCCGAGTGGAAGGGCCCGGGAATCCACTGCACTAAAGTAACGGGTAAGAATGGCTTTTTGTTTCATCTACCATGGCCCCTCTAAACATACTCTCATTAAATGTCCAAGGTATTAATGTGCCACAAAAACGCACAAAAGCCTTCCGGTCATTCCAAACTAAGAAAGCACATATTGTATGCTTACAAGAAACACACTTTACACCAAATCAAACCCCCAAATTCTTTAGTAAATCCTACCCTCAAGTATATACGGCTTCAGCCACCACAAAAAAAATGAGGTACGCTTATCGCATTCCACCGTACAGCTCCGTTCACATTGCATTCAGAAATAAAAGATCCTGAAGGCCGCTACATAATTCTAACAGGATACATCATGGACACAGCTGTAACGGTAGTCTCATATTATGCACCAAACACACAACCCCTTCCTTTCCTATCTCATCTTTTTCAAGTAATAAACTCACATAAGAAAGGAACTCTTCTTGTATGCGGAGACTCTAATCAGGTCCTCCTCCCATTTTTGGATAGATCCCCTTACACCCCGGCGAAACATCAATCTAAATGGTCTCTCTCTCAGCTTCTTTCCAAACACAATATGGTAGACTCTTGGAGAGAATCCAATCCTACTAAAAAACACTACACATACTTTTCTAATCCTCATCAAACATTTAGTCGAATAGATCACATATTTACAACAATAGGTATGGTCCCAGAAATTATGTCTTCAACCATAATCCCCATCCCCTGGTCAGACCATGATGCGGTATGTACCACTATTGCCTCCATCCTGCCCAAAGCACATGACCCAACCTGGTACCTACCAGACATATTACTCAAGCATCCATCCTACCGCATATTAATAGAACAAGAATTAAAAAATTATCTAAAGAGTAATACTAGCCCTGAAATCTCCTCACTCACGTTATGGGAAGCGCATAAACCAGTACTAAGGGGGGTTTTTCAACAACAAATAGGGATTCTGAAACGAGAGCGTAAAACACTCTCACAAAAATTAGAAAAATTATTTAACACAGCATTTATGAGCTTTCAAAATAATCCTACCTCCACAACCAAATCACGTCTAGAGAAATCACGTATAGAATATGACCTTTTTCTCACTGATTCGGCAGATAAATTATTACGCAAAACCAAACATGCATTCTACATGAAATCTAATAAGCCCGGCACATATCTAGCAAAAGCATTAAAATCGTTTAACAAATCCTTCAAACCTATCAAACTCAAATTGGCTAGCAATATCTACACCAGCAATCCACAAAAAATAGTACAAAAATTCAGTACCTACTTGAAAACTCAATACAAAGAGACAAATATATTTAACACTACTGCAGCTGATGCATTTTTCTCAAAAATCAACCTTCCCCAAATGACCGATACCCAAAAAACAATACTAGAAAAACCAGTTACAAGTACTGAGGTAGATGCAGCTATTAAAGAATTAAAAATAAACAAAAGGCCTGGCCCAGATGGCTACTCAGCACTGTATTATCGTACATATAAGGACACTCTTTCTCCCGCACTCGCAGAAGCATTCAATGATCTATTAAACAATAAAACATTTAGGCAAGAATCCCTGATGGCAATCATATGTATGATCCCAAAACCACAAACAGATGATACGCTTAGCAGTAACTACCGTCCCATTTCCATGCTAAATATAGACATAAAATTATTAGCGAAAATCATAGCAACCCGTTTAAACACAGTAATAGGTACACTCGTGCATCGTGACCAAGTAGGATTCAAGCCCTCTCGTCAAGCAGGAGATAATGTTCGCAGAGCAGTTCTCTTGGCACAAATTGCGAAAAAAAGAGGCATACCAGCCAGTTTTCTCTCTCTCGATGTTAGAAGGGCTTTTGACTCAGTATCCTGGCCTTACATGACATACACTTTACAAAAATGGGGCTTTGGCCCAAACTTCATGAACTGGATCAAGGCACTTTATGATAAACCGAGAGCGTATGTAAGATATGCGGGATACAGGTCTGAATCTTTTGATATAGAGAGAGGTACAAGACAAGGTTGTCCACTTTCACCCTTATTATTCGCCCTTCTTATAGAACCGCTTGCTCATAAAATCAGATCAGAACCCACTATAACAGGAATAGAAATAGGAGGTTATCAACATACGATCTGCTTATTTGCAGATGATATCCTCCTATTTCTATCATCCCCCCAAATATCGGGCCCTAATCTTATCCCAATTCTTAAGAACTTTGCCACATTCTCAGGTTTATATATTAATCCCAAAAAAAGTTCCGCCCTAAACATATCTCTCTCAAACATTGAATTGTCAGCCGCTAAAGTGGGCCTCCCCTACACATGGGCAGAAGGGGCACTTCCATATCTAGGTATTAAACTTACAGCATCTCTCTCAGATTTATTCTCTTATAATTACCCACCGATTCTGAAACAAATAACAAAATTGATGAATTCTTGGGACCACATGCCGATATCATGGTTAGGAAGAATCAATGCTGTAAAAATGACGATATTGCCAAAAATATTATACTTGTTTAGAGTTCTGCCTATCCCGATACCGGCATACTACCTAAGAATTTTACAAAAGAAATCATCATCACTTATTTGGGGTTCAGCTAAACCAAGAATACAACAACACACACTTTATCTGCCAAAAGTAAAGGGGTAGGATGTCCAAACTTTGCATGTTACTATAGGGCAGCACATATAGCCAGTCTCAGTAAACTACATGCTCAAAATGAAATCCCACTATGGGTATCCATAGAAGCGTCTGAGTGTGATCCAATTTCAGTCTCAAATTTACTTTGGATCCCTTCAAAATATCGCAAAAATTTACAAAACCCAATTACGAAGCATTTTATCTCCTTATGGGATAGATATAAAAATAAACACCAACTACAATCCATACACAACCCTCTACTCTCCTTTTATAAAAACCCTGCTTTTTACCCGGCATGGGTCCTTCCTAATTCCTTTAGAGAATGGACTTCTCGGGATGTCATATACAAGTACAAATTTATAAACTCAACATCATTTATCCCCTTCCCGACCCTTTGCGAAACTTATGGTTTGCCGCAATCAGAACTATTTAGATACCTCCAAATAAAATATTTTTTCTCTCCAATACAAAACACTTCAACCCCAATAACTCAACTGACAAACTTTGAAGCAATCTGCAAAAAATATCCGCACATCAAGGGAGCAATATCCACTCTGTATTCTCAGCTATTGACTCAAGCAGATACAGGTAAGCCACATTATGTTCTGAAATGGGAGGAAGACTTACAAAGAAACTTAGATGACATAGAATGGAACCAGATATGGTTAACTGCAAAATCTGCCTCCCCTAACATACTGGCGGTCGAAGCCAATTACAAAGTACTAACACGCTGGTACCTTGTACCAGCTAGGATAGCAAAGTATGTTACAAATTATTCAGGACACTGTTTTAGAGGGTGCACAGAGATAGGAACACAATTTCATATTTGGTGGTCGTGTCCAGTTGCTCTAAAATTTTGGAATAAAATCTTTAAAATTGCCTCTGAAATATTGGGTAAGATAATTCCTCTAGACCCGGCAACAGCAATACTTAACTTGAAACCGGAAAATATAACACACATGCAATTTAAACTATTAGTACAATTCTTTACGGCAGCAAAACAAGCTTTAGCAAAGGCCTGGAAATCCCCTAAACTAAGCATAACCGAAATATTAGCAAGAATGAATAGTGCTATGACTCATGCTAAGATGACTGCCATAGAAACGGACACGATACCCAAATTTGAAAAACTTTGGCAGCCCTGGATTGACTATACCATGTTATCAACCTTTGACAACACAGTTCTTTTACCATGGTAGATGTGACAGACAACCCAAAACATTATTTTTTCAGTTGCAGCGGTGGATCCGGACCTGACCACGTGGACTTCTCTTCTCTTTTCTCTTTTTCTTCCCTCATTTCTCTCTCATTTCCATTTCCTAATTTCCTTATTTTTTAAGAACAAAATTCAATTTTGCCTCACACATTCCTTTATTTTGCTTCAATTGTTTTATAAAAATATACTTCCTGAGTTACACATCCATATTTTTTATTATTTAAGCATTACTCTAACAGGTTGTATAAAATCACAAACAAGTTGAATGTCTATATGGAACATATAAAGTTCTAGTATGTTATAAATGTAGTATTATCATCACTATATCACATATTCAGATAAGTGAATAATAACTTTCTGATGAATATCAACATGTTCTCAAATAAGCTCATCTGTATAGTATCACTTGTTAAAATATAAGTATTTAAGACTATTTGTACACTGCAACATTAAACTTTAATAATATATTTTGACAAGGAAAAACTTCCAAGAGGATAGATATTTAAACAGAGGAGCAGTGTCCTCACATGCCGCATACTATCCTCACCTATCTGCCAGGAACATGTTGACCAACTTACCAGGCAGGACGGCTGGCAATGGATAAAAAAACATAAGCAACTGTTTGATGAACCATATGAAATGTTCTGTCAGTAAATACATGCTGCCAGAGACATGCTGAGTTCTGAAAACACATAGCTAGGAATATGATGAGGACAAGGGACATTTTTTCAGGAACCTGCTCACCATAATAAACTGTCTGCCTTAGGCATGCTAAACACAATGGGGTTGGTTTATTAAAACTGGAGAGTGCAAAATCTGGTGCAGCTGTGCATGGTAGCCAATAAGCTTTCAACTTCAGCTTGTTCAATTAAGCTTTGACAAAAATAAACTGGAAGCTGATTGGTTTCTTTGTATCCGATTTTGCACTCCTCAGTTATAGGAAATTGGGCAGTTTTCTTTAGACATTCTAGGAACATTCTAAGTACATGGAGTACTCTAAAATTAAGATGACGTGATCTAATTAGCCTTGAAATAAAACAATTCACTATAGATCTTAACCACTTCAAGTCCGGACACTTTTACCCCCTCTAGTCCAAGCCAATTTTCAGCTTTCAACTCTGTCACACTTTGAGTGACAGTTACTCTGGCAACACTGTACCCAAATAAAATTATTATCTTTTGTTTGAGACAGATTCTTTTGGTGGTATTTAATCACCACTGGATTTACTGTACAGGTATGTTAACCCGCATCGGTGCTGTTTCCCATTTGCTGTTTATAGGGTGTGGGCAGACGGGAAGCGGTTCAATTCCTGCAATAGATTAGGTAGGGAATTTCGCACTGTGCAATATAATGTTGATGTAATGATCTGCCTAGGTTGCTAGTTTGTGTTGACAGCAACCGGAGGGGCAGCCAGAACCCTACACATATATAAGGCTGGGCTATGAGGAAGAAGGTTCACCTTCGAAACGCGTCAGCCGGCAGTGACCCCGTCAATTCCTCTGTGACCCTTTAGAGTGGGTTCGGTTCGGACGCATTGCTGCTATTTGTGGAAATCTTTTATTGTGAATTACGCACGTTTGTAAGTAGTTTTCCTTTTATCTATTTTTAATAAAATCCACCCAAGGATAATGCACTAGGCTGGAGTGCCCTTTTTTCTCTTTGTCGTTTATCGTTAGGACACCCCTATCCCTGAGGGCAGCAAGGCCAGTGACATATACCATTGCGACATACAGACTGTCTAGTAATCCACTCATGCGCAGGAGTTTTTGTTTTCTGCTATCAGACATAAAAAATGACCCCTATTAACCACTTCAGCCCGGAAGAATTTACCCCCTTCCTTACCAGAGCACTTTTTGCGATTCGGCACTGCGTCACTTTAACTGACAGTTGCACGGTCGCGCGACGTGGCTCCCAAACAAAATTGACGTCCTTTTTTTCCCACAAAAAGAGCTTTCTTTTGATGGTATTTGATCACCTCTGCGTTTTTTTTTTGCGCTATAAATAAAAATAGAGCGACAATTTTGAAAAAAATTCAATATTTTTTACTTTTTGCTATAATAAATATCCCCAAAAAATCTATCAAAAAAATTTTTTTCCTCAGTTTAGGCCGATACGTATTCTTCTACATATTTTTGGTAAAAAAGTCGCAATAAGCGTATATTTATTGGTTTGCACAAAAGTTATAGTGTCTACAAAATAGGGGATAGATTTATTGCATTATTTTTTTTATTTATATTTTTTTACTAGTAATGGCGGCGATCTGCGATTTTTATTGTGACCGTGACATTGCGACGGACATATCGGACACTTTTGACACATTTTTGGGACCATTCACATTTCTATAGCGATTAGTGCTATAAAACTGCACTGATGACTGTATACTGTAAATGTGACTGGCAGGGAAGGGGTTAACACTAGGGGGTGCTGTAGGGGTTAAATATGTTCCCTAGTGAGTGATTCTAACTGTGGGGGACTCACAAGGGGAGGAGACCGATGTGTGTTCCTCTGTACTGGGAACAGACATCGGTCTCCAAACCTCTGACAGGATGTGGATCTGTGTGTTTACACACACAGATCCACGATCCTGCTGTGACTGTGGGCAATCGCGGGTGCCTGGCGGACATCGCGGCTGCTGGGCACGTGCACCGGGTCCCGAGCAATGCCACAGGTCCCCTAGACAGTCGGGAAGCCCAGGACGTCATATGACATCCACCCAGGATGGGAGATCCCATCTGTGGATGTCATATTACTATGGGCGGGTAGGGAAGTGGTTAAATTAAGGATAGCTGGGCTTTATGTGGGAAGAAGATAAATTACAGTAAGGGTGATCACAAGGTGCACCAATAAGATTTTGGATAAGAGAGGACAATGTAATAAGGGGAAGGTAGAGAATAAAAAAGCAGAGAATTTCCTTAATAGTTGATTTAGCCAATACATTTAACTTTTACATTTAAAAGGCATTGCAAGATAGTGTCTCTTTGCAAATTCTCTCTGCAAAAGCCACATTCCAGGTCAGGTTGCCTCTAAGGTAATCGCTAGGGTTCTGAGGACCAGGGATGAGCCGAACACCCCCCTGTTGGGTTCGCACCAGAACCTGCGAACAGACAAAATGTTTGTGTGAACTTTAGAACCCTATTAAATACAATGGACTCGAACGTTCGAAATCTAAAGTGCTAATTATAAAGGCTTATATGCAAGTTATTGTCCTAAAAAGTGTTTGGGGACCCGGGTCCTGCCCCAGGGGACATGTATCAATTCAAAAATAAGTTTTAAAAACGGACGTTTTTTCGGGAGCAGTGATTTTAATAATGCTCAAAATTAAAAAATAAAAGTGAAATATTCCTTTAAATTTCGTACCTGGGGGGTGTGTATGATATGCATGTAAAGTCGCGCATGTGTGCTTAGAACTGTCCCTGCACAAAGTGTCATTTTTGAAGGAAAAAAAGTCATTTAAAACTCACTCGCGGCTAATAATGAATTGTCGGCTTTTATCAATACATACAAAAGTCATTGATAAAAAGAAAAAAAAAGCGTGGGGGTCCCCCAGAATTCAATTAGCAGGCCCTTCAGGTCTGGAATGGATATTAAGGGGAACCCCGCCACAAATAAAAAAAAATGGCGTGGGGTTCCCCCTAAATATCCATACCAGGCCCTTCAGATCTGGCATGGATTTTAAGGGGAACTCCACCCCAAATAAAAAAAAAATGGCATGGAGTCCCCCCAAAAATCCATACCAGACCCTTATCCGAGCACGCAACCTGGCCGGCCGCAGGGGAAAAGGGGGGGACGAGAGAGCGCCCCCCCCCCTCCCTCCTGAACCGTACCAGGCCACATGCCCTCAACATGGGGAGGATGTTCCCATGTTGATGGGGACAAGGGCCTCATCCCCACAACCCTTGCCCGATGGTTGTGGGGGTCTGCGGGCGGGGGGCTTATCGGAATCTGGAAGACCCCTTTAACAAAGGGGACCCCCAGATCCCGGCCCCCCCTATGTGAATTGGTAAGGGGTACATTGTACCCCTACCATTTCACGAAGAAAGTGTGAAAAAAAAAAACACACAAACACCTTGAAAAAGTCCTTTATTTAAAAAAAAAAAAAAAACATTCCAGCGGTGAAATCCAGTGTCCCGCGGCGATCCGATGTCCAGCGCTGTCCGTCACTGGTTTTGCCTGAGCGGACCTGATGGGGAACTTCCTCCTCAGTGTTTTAAATGTATAGACCCGCCCCTTCTAAAGTTCCCCATCAGGTCCGCTCAGCGGACCAGATGCGGAACATGACAAGGGGCGGGTCTATACATGTATTACCACAGTGAGAGAAGTTCCCCATCAGGTCCGCCCCCTCGGTATGTCGGACCCCGCCTACGTCATTGGCCTGAGCGGGAAACTTCCTTCACTGTGTAAATTTAAATTACACAGTGAAGGAAGTTCCCCGCTCAGGCCAATGACGTAGGCGGGTCCGACATACCGAGGGGGCGGACCTGATGGGGAACTTCTCTCACTGTGGTAATACATGTATAGACCCGCCCCTTGTCATGTTCCGCATCTGGTCTGCTGAGCGGACCTGATAGGGAACTTTAGAAGGGGCGGGTCTATACATTTAAAACACTGAGGAGGAAGTTCCCCATCAGGTCCGCTCAGGCAAAACCAGTGACGAACAGCGCTGGACATCGGATCGCCGCGGGACACTGGATTTCACCGCTGGAATGTTTTTTTTTTTTTTTTTAATAAAGGACTTTTTCAAGGTGTTTGTGTGTTTTTTTTACATTTTTTTACGCTTTCTTCGTGAAATGGTAGGGGTACAATGTACCCCTTACCAATTCACATGGGGGGGCGGGATCTGGGGGTCCCCTTTGTTAAAGGGGTCTTCCAGATTCCGATAAGCCCCCCGCCTGCAGACCCCCACAACCACCGGGCAAGGGTTGTGGGGATGAGGCCCTTGTCCCCATCAACATGGGGACATCCTCCCCATGTTGAGGGCATGTGGCCTGGTACGGTTCAGGAGGGAGGGGGGCCGCTCTCTCATCCCCCCCTCTTCCCCTGCGGCCGGCCAGGTTGTGTGCTCGGATAAGGGTCTGGTATGGATTTTTGGGGGTACTCCACGCCATTTTTTTTTAAATTTGGGGTGGAGTTCCCCTTAAAATCCATGCCAGATCTGAAGGGCCTGAACAGGCGAACAGGCAATGTTCGAGTCGAACATGAGTCGAACTCGAAGCTCATCCCTACTGAGGACTAGACTCCATGTTTTATATGTAATAGGGACACCAATGGAAGTCAATAAGAGCCAAAACTTATGGAGCGTACACACGACCGTTTTTAATGACGAGAAAAATGCAATTTTTTAAAATGGTCATTAAAAATGATCGTGTGTGGGCTTCAGAGCATTTTTCACGACGTAAAAAATGGCCATGAAAAAATTGGAACATGCTCTAATTTTTCTCGTCGTTTTTCACGTGAAAAAAATGCGCATGCTCAGAATCAAGTATGAGACGGGAGCGCTCGTTCTGGTAAAACTAGCGTTTGTAATGGAGATAGCACATTCGTCATGCTGTAACAGACTGAAAAGCACAAGGCTGAAAAGCGCGAATCGTCTCTCAACAAACTTTACTAACACGAGGATCAGCAAAAGCAGCCCAAAGGGTGGCGCCATCCAAATGGAACTTCCCCTTTATAGTGCCATCGTACGTGTTGTACGTCACTGCGCTTTACTCAAGCATTTTTTCCACGATAGTGTGTAGGCAAGGCAGGCTTGAGAAGAATCACGTCGAGAAAAATGCCGTTTTTTTCAATGACATTAAAAACGGTCGTGTATACGCGGCATTAGACATCAGTAATGGGCATTTTCTAAACTAATAGGCAAGGAATTTAAAACAAATGGCATGGTGGGCTGGGCACTGTCTTGGGGTATATGAAACAAAGCAAAAAAGATGTAAAACATTTTGTTTGTGAGGGAGCAGCAATTTTAACAATGCTTAAAGTGAAACATTAAAATACTAATTTACTTTTAAAAATGTGCCTGGGGATGTGCTTAATCTGTCTGTGAAGTAATTGTTTCTTAACAAATGGATGTGTATTCACTTCATGGGGGACTGTACACAAACAATACAGTTTGGGTCACCCTAAAACCTCCTACCAGACCATTGGGCCAGATATAAATATTAAGTGGGATTGCCATGAAAAAAGAAAAAAAAAACAAGAAAAAAATCCATCCAAATTATCTGAGCATGCAGCCTGGCAGGCAGGAAAAGGAAGGGGGTGAGTGTGTGCCCAGGGGAAATAAGCATGCAATATGTGTGCCAGGGGGACCAGGACACTGGATCAGGGCCGGACTGGCCTACCGGAATAACGTGAGATTTCCCAATAGGCTGCCTGTCCTGGGGCCGGTTTCATTTGCGGCTGCAGCAGTGCTCCCTGTCTCTGGCTGGATCTGTGTTCGGCAGTGACGCTGTAACACAGTCCCACCCCCTAGACCAGCTCGTGTGATAGTAGATAGAGTCAGCGTTCAGCCTATCACAGGAGCCGGTCTAGGGGGGCGGGACCGGACCGTGTTACAGCGTCACCGCCGAACACAGATCCAACCAGGAAGCTCCGTGATAAACAGGAGCAGGAGAGAGGAGAGGGGAGCACTACAGGAGATGCCCGCCGTACAGCCCGCAGTGTGCCTGGATAGGAGGATCGGCAGGGGGGGCCGCATATAGAGGAAATTAGCTTTCTATATTCCTCCATACAGCCGCTGAATGCTTGCAGGAGGGGGAGGGGGAGGAGGAGGAGAATCAAGCATTCCGCGGCTGTATGGAGGAATATAGAAAGCTAATTTCTTCTATATGCGGCCCCCCTGCTTCTCCTCCTAGCCAACTTCTTTTGCTGGCCCCTCCCAGTTTTCCTTGTGGCTCCCCCCCAGTGCTCTCCTCCCCCAACACACTCTCCAGCCCCCCCACAGTTCTCTCCACCTCTGTTCTTTCTGCCCCCCTGCTCTCCAGCTCTCCAGCCACCATTCCAGTGCTCTCCACCCCTGTTCTCCCCCCAGTACTCTCCACTCCCCCCAGTGCTCTCCACCCCTGTTCTTTCTCCCCCCCAGTGCTCTCCACATCACTCCCCAGCCCCCACCCCAGTGCTCTCTGCCCCCCACAGTGCTCCCCCAGCTCCCCCACCCCTGTTCTTTCTGGCCCCTCAGTGCTCTCAAACTCCACCCATCGCACTCCAGCCCCCTGTGCTCTCAATCCCTGTTCTTTTTGGCTCCCCCTCCAGCGCTTTCAAGCTCCCCCCCAGTACTCTCTGCTCCCCCTGCATTTTGCCCCCACCCATGTGCTCTCCAACCCCGGCAGTGCTCTCCACCCTCCATAGTGCTCTCCAGCACCCCATGCTCCCCACCCCTGTTCTTTCCCCCCCAGTGCTCTCCAGCTCTCCCAATCACTCTCCAGCCCCCACCCAGTGCTATCCAGCCCCCCGTGCTCCCCACCCTTATTCTTTTTGCCCTACCCATGTGCTCTCCAACCCCGCTAGTGCTCTCCGCCCCCAATAGTGCTCTCCAGCCCCCGTACTTTCCACCCGTGTTTTTTCTGGCCCCCACTGGTGCTCTCAAGCTCCCCCCATTGCTCTCCCCCCCCAGTGCTCTCAAGATCCCCGCCCCCCAGTGCTCTTTACCTCCCACACTGTTAGCCCCCTCAGTGCTCTCCAGCCCCCCCTCTCAGCCTCCCGTTCTCTCCACCCCTGTTCTTTTTGGCTCCCCCCAGTGCTCTCAAGCCCCCCCCCCAGCGCTCTCCGCTCCCCACCCCTGTGATCTCCACTCCCCCTGCTCTTTGCCCCCACCCATGTGCTCTCCAACCCTGCCAGTGCTCTCCGCTCCCCCTTCTCTCCAGCTCACCCCCCAGTGCTCTCGTTTCCCCAGGACCAGAGGACAGGCTGACTGGGGCCAGAAAATGAGGACGGCTGAAGGTGCAGGTGGCCAGGGACCACTCCATCTCACAGCAAACAGATCCTCTGGAAGGAGCACTGTCCCCATCCAAAACGAGAACAGACCCTGCCTGCTGATGGCGATCATGGATATCCTGCTGGCATGGAAGGTACCGTACCGAGCATCAACAACACACCTTCCCACAGACAGGGACTGCAGACTGGGACATGGGGCATAGGAAAGACTGCATTCACAGACACAGTAAAGCTGCATTTGATGAGCATAGTGAGGCTGCAATGACGGGCACAGTGAGGCTGCAATGATGGGCACAGTAAAGCTGCATTTGATGAGCACAGTAAAGCTGCATTTGATGAGCACAGTGAGGCTGCATTGATGGGCACAGTGAGGCTGCATTGATGGGCACAGTGAGGCTGCAATGGTGGGCACAGTGAGGCTGCAATGGTGGGCACAGTGAGGCTGCAATGGTGGGCACAGTGAGGCTGTATTGATGGGCACAGGGAGGCTGCATTGATGGGCACAGGGAGGCTGCATTGATGGGCACAGTGAGGCTGCATTTGATGGGCACGGTGAGGCTGCATTTGATGGGCACAGTGAGGCTGCATTTGATGGGCACTGATGAGGATGCATTTGATGGGTACTGGTGGGGCTGCATTGAGCTCTTGCATCATGTCTGCAGCCTCTGACCATCTCCTGTATCATGTCTGCAGTCTCTGAGGGAGTCTGGAGAGGAGTCAAGGGTGGGAGCACCGCCGGGATGGGGGTCATGGGAGAAGTCAGATGTGTGGGGACTGTGGAGAGGAGACTATTGGATAAAACCAGAGCCACCGAGCTGGAGCCGACTGACTGATCCCTGCACGGTGTACCTGAGAGGAGGTCAGTGACAGCCCCACTAGGCCAGTCTGAGGGGGAGTCACTGATGTAAGGGGGAGTGAATACGATAATTTAAGGGGGCATTGATATAAAGGTTTCCCCCTATATCAGTAACCCACCCCCCTTACCTTAGTGTATTCTTTCTGCGGAAGGTGGTCCCCCCCACGTTCTGAGTTTCTGGGGTCCCCCTTGATGATTGACCACTTTTACCACTTTTAACTGGAATTTGCGTTTTATATATATAAAGCCCTATGTGCTTTCATATCTGTCTTATCTATATATAATAAACTCTTCAAATGTGCTTTAAAATGTATGGTTTTCCCTTTCATGAACAAGAAAATAATGACATTATGCTAGTATAATAATGCTGTGGGGCTGGTATGAAATTTTTTCCAGGGCTGGATTTTATTCCCAGTCCGGCCCTGCACTGGATCATAAGGTACTGAAGCCAGAGACTGCCAGGAAACTAGCATTGTCCAAAAAGGTCTAAAGCCAGTTCCTCGAACAGGTGTGGACTATAAAATTTTTTATATCTCTGAGCAAATCATAGAAGCTCAGTAGGAAAGGACTGCAGGTAAACAGCAGTCCAAGAGAAGTTTCAGGGAAGCAGATCATGGTTGCTCATCAGCAACAAGGAGAAATTGTGTGTGTCATTTACTGAGACAAAGGAGGATAGGAAAAAAAAAAGTCTACGGAAGAGTTTTTGGGGAGTTTATCAATATAGTAGTCAGGTGTCAGATCTCTTTGTTTCAGGGAGATCAATCCAACAGTAGAAGTAGAGGTGGTCATCAGATAGGGAGGATTTGTGCCTGCAACATTATAGAAAGTCTACTGTGTTAGAAGGCTTCCCGATTGAGGAAGAAGAGATGATCCTGTTGCAACATACTGGCCTTTGTTAAGCCACCATACTTTATTAACCACTTAATACCCGGACAGCTTAAAGACCTGGCCACTTTTTGCGAATCGGCACTGCATCGATTTAACTGACAATTGCGTGGTCGTGCGACATGGCTCCCAAACAAAATTGCCGTCCTTTTTTTCCCACAAATAGAGATTTCTTTTGGTGGTATATGATCACCTCAGCTATTTATTTATTTTTTTGTGCTATAAACAAAAATAGAGCGACAATTTTGAAAAAAATGCAATATTTGTAACTTTTTGCTATAATAAATATCCCCCAAAAATATATATAATTTTTTTTTTTCCCTCAGTTTAGGCCGATACGTATTCTTCTACATATTTTTGGTAAAAAAAATTGCAATAAGCGTTTATTGATTGGTTTGCGCAAAATGTACAGCGTCTTCCAAATAGGGGATAGTTTTATTGCATTTTTATTAATATTTTTTTTTCTAGTAATGGCGGCGATCAGCGATTTTTATCGTGACTGTGAAATTATGACAGACACATCGGACACTTTTGACACTATTTTGGGACCATTGTCCTTTTTACAGCGAACAGTGCTATAAAAATGCACTGATTACTGTAAAAATGACACTGGCAGTGAAGGGGTTAACCAGGAGGGGGCGCTGTAGGGGTTAAGTGTGTCCTGATGTGTGTTTCTTACTGTGGGGGGCGTGGCTAAGCGTGTGACGTCACTGATCGTCGTCCCCTATGGCAGGGAACAGACGATCAGTGACAGGCTCACTAGGAAGCACAGGGAGAGGTTTGTTTACACTTACCTCTCCCCGTTCTTCCTCTCTGTGACCTGATCGCGGGACACAGGCAGCGATCGGGTCTGCTGTTCCCGTGGGGACGGTCACGGAGAAGAGGACCGGGTCGCGTGCCGCCGCTGGCACGCACGTGACCCACGGCTGGGATCTTAAAGGGGACGTACCTGTACGCCCTTGTGCCCAGCCGTGCCATTCTTCCGACGTACATCGGCATGCGGAGGTCCTTAAGTGGTTAAAGACGACTTTGGTACAGAGAGTTTTTCATTGAGGAGACTGCCAAAGGGAAGAGACTGTCATATCAGAGACTGTCGAGCAACAGATTGCCTTGCTAAACTGAGACTGTCATGTGAGAGGTTTTCCTGTTAGTGGACTAACCTGGTGGAAAGTGACAGCACTCTAAAGCCCCGTACACACGATCGATTTTACCGATGAAAACAGTCCGATGGACTGTTTTCATCGGACAAACCGATCGTGTATGGGCCCCATCTGTCTTTTTTCCATCGGTGATTAAAAATAGAACATGTTTTAAATTTATCCGATGGAGAAAAAAAACAATAGCAAATTCCGATCGTCTGTGTGGAACTCCATCGGAGAAAAAACCCACGCATGCTCAGAATCAAGTCGACGCATGCTCAGAAGCATTGAACTTAATTTTTCTCGGCTCCTTGGAGTGTTTTATGTCACGGCGTTTGGGACGGTCGGATTTTCGACTGATGGTGTGTAGGCAAGACTGATGGAAGTCAGCTTCATCGGAAATCCGATGGAAAAATCCATCGGATTTTATTCCATCGGAAGGCCGATCGTGTGTACAGGGCTTTAGTGACAATCTACATTATGTGAGAGAGTCTTCCATGCAAAAATCTAAGCTGTTTTAAAGATCACTATTTTAGAAAGGAACTGCCATATCAGAAACTTTCCTTTAGTGAAAGACTGTCATGTGAGAAACTGCTCTATTGGAAAGAAACCACATTGTTATAAAGAGACTGCTTTTTAAAGAGAGACTTGAACTAATGGCATTGATGGTGCATTTAGTGACATTAGTAATGGCCTAGAACATGATAACATACAATGGTATTATGTTATGCTATCAAAAGTGTGCCAGTTTCTTGAACAGCAAAAGTATACAAATGATAATAGTCTTTCAAGGAATCATATGTGCTCAGTATATCCATGTAAAAATATATCACCCAGCATAGATCTCCGTGGTATAGAATTTCCATATAGGAATGTCCCTTGTGCTCAGCTTGTTCTTGAAAAGTGAGTGAATGCTTACCATTTGTGCTTCTTGAGTGCTTATCATGCTCAACATACATCTGGTAGTGTGTTGCTTGTGCGAAGTATGTCTCTAAAAGACATCTGAAGCTGTACTGTACTCAGTATACCCCTGTCAAAGTGTTTCATAACATTTTTTTTCCTCAGTTTAGGCCGATACGTATTCTTCTACATATTTTTTGTAAAAAAAAAATCGCAATAAGCGTTTATTGATTGGTTTGTGCAAAAGTTATAGCGTCTACAAAATAGGGGATAGTTTTATGGTATTTCTATTATTATTTTTTTTTTACTAGTAATGGCGGCGATCAGCAATTTTTATCGTGACTGCGACATTATGGCGGACACATCGGACACTTTTGACACCATTTTGGGACCATTGTCATTTTTACACTGATCATTGCTATAAAAATGCACTGATTACTGTGAAAATGACACTGGCAGTGAAGGTGTTAACCGGAAGTGGTTAAGTGTGACCTAATGAGTGATTCTTACTGTGTGGGGGCGTGGTTTGGTGTGTGACGTCACTGATCATTGTTTCCTATGACAGGGAACAGACGATCAGTGACACTCTCACTAGGAAGAACGGGGAAAGGTTTGTTTACACTTACCTCTCCCCGTTCTTCAGCTCTGTGAGCCGATCGCGAGACACCAGCGGCGATCGGGTCCGCGGGTCCCACTGCTCAGGACCGGGTCGCTGTCACAATTCATGTGACACTAGAATGGTTATACCATATGAAAATAGTTTGTTGAGCGAACATGCAAATAAGGGAATTGATCAGCCATGACACTACAAGGTAAGTCAAACAAAACATCAAAGGGAATATAACTATACTAATACCTACAGTAGTTGAAGCAACAGAAAAATTTGGAAGTGTACAATGCTCTTAAGGATTCTTGCTATATACTCTATGTGTAAATTTATATAGAGTAGAGAGGCGGCCACTGCACACTCCAAAAAGGGCAAAGACGTGGGTGCAGTCTATATAAAGTAATCACAAACATAATCCGTAAATACAGTGCATCCAGAAAGTATTTGCAGTGCTTCACGTTTTCCACATATTGTTATTAGGGATGAGCCGAACACCCCCGGGTTCGGTTCGCACCAGAACCTGCGAACGGACCGAAAGTTCGTACGTACGTTAGAACCCTATTAAATACAATGGATGCGAACGTTCGAAATCTAAATTGCTAATTATAACGACTAATATGCATGTTATTGTCCTAAAAAGGGTTTGGGAACCCGGGTTCTGCCCCAGGGGACATGTATCAATGCAAAACGAAGTTTTAAAAACGGCCGTTTTTCGGCAGCAGTCATTTTAATGATGCATAAAGTGAAAAAAAAAAGTCAAATATTCCTTTAAATATCGTACATGGGGGTGTCTAAAGTATGCCTGTGAAGTGCCACGTGTTTCCCGTGTTTAGAACTGTCCCTGCACAAAATGACATTTCTAAAGGAAAAAAAGCTATTTAAAACTGCTTGAGGCTTTAATGTCATGTCTGGTCCCGGTAATATGGATGAAAATCTTTGAGAAAAATGTCATGGGTACCCCCTACCCCACTACCAGCCCCTTTGGGTCTTGTATGGATATTAAGGGGAACCCCGCACCCAAAATTAAAAAAAGGCCCTATATACTCTGAACAGCAGTATACAGGCAGTGCAAACAAGACAGGGACTGTAGGTTTGTTCTTAAGTAGAATCTGTTTGTAATTTTGAACACGTACTATACATTGTTTAAGTGTAGCTCCAGACAAAAAATCTATTTTTAAGCTTTTTGGAAAACATAGGGAAGGGTTATCACCCCTGTAACATTTGTTTTGCTGTCTGTGCCTCTGTTCAGAACATTTCACCTCACTTTCCGTCCCAATGACAACTGTTTTTGAAAAGTGGGGTTTTTATTGAAACAAGGATTGGTGATAAAGCATCAGTAGAGAGGAGACACCTTTTTCCCATATTAACCCTTACAGGAGAGAATTTCCCTTCCTAGGGGTAGATTCCCTCTCACTTCCTGTTGTCTCCTTCCGTTTGCAAGCAGGAGTCGTTTGTAAGTTGGATGTTTGAAAGTAGGGGCCTGCCGTATATACTCTGCAGAAATTGGCCCCTTAGGTGTTGGTGTTGGCACAACACTGTTATCACTCACAGTTACTCTTGGTGGGCGCTGGAACACCCTGCTGTCAACTATTATATCAAGAATTGTAATTACATGCCCCTGTAGAACAGGGGCTGAAAAATTGGGCCTTAGCCACTGGTGCCACAACACTGCAACCCCTCACAGATACTGTATTTGGAGCACAGCAATGAGCCCTGTTGCAAAGTATTGCATCAAAAATTGTAATTACACGCCCCTGTTAAACAGGGGCTGAAAAATTGGGCCTTAGGCACTGGTGCTGGTGCCACGACACTGCAACCTCTCACAGATACTCTAGTTGGAGTGCAGGAATGAGCCCTGCTGCAAAGCATTGCATCAAAAATTGTAATTACATGCCCCTGTTAAACAGGGGCTGAAAAATTGGGCCTTAGCCACTGGTGGCGGCACCCAGAAACAAAAATGTTTTTCCAAGATATCATCATGAATCAGATCATTGAGGAGGAGGAGGAGAATAGTCAGTCAACATAACAGGACAGTCACTCAGCATCAGCATCAGTCTTGAAGGGATGTGACATTTGAAAATAAATTATTCTGTTATATCAGCTTCAGGTGCTTGGTAGCTGGTGGTGATCCAAGACTGGTTCATCTTTATGAAGGTCAGGCGGACAGGCGCACCCTGTGATCCGTGACAAATCCTCCAGGAGCACTGAATGTGCGTTCCGAAAGAACGCTGGATGCAGGACAGGCCAGTATCTCAATTGCATACTGTGCAAGCTCTGGCCAGTGATCCATCCTCAAGACCCAGTAAGCCAGAGGATTTTCGGTGGGAAAGGTGTCCAAATCTGACCTTGCCCCTAGGTATTCCTGCACCATGTATATCAGACGCTGGCGATGGTTGCTGGAACCGATCATACCTTGGGGCTGCAGACTAAAGAATTGTCTGAATGCATCTGTCAGACGGCCACCTTCCCCACCGCTCCTTCTTTGACTGACCGAAGCCTCAGCAACTCATTGTCCTGGACCAGGAGTTTGTAACCTCCCAGTTTCTGGGAACGCGTTGCACGGACCTTTCTGCAAGGCCTCCCGGAGTTGTCTCATCCTCTGCTCCCTCTGCGACGGTAAGATAAGGTCCGCAACCTTAGCCTTGTACCGTGGATCAAGGAGAGTGGCCAGCCAGTAATGGTCCCTCTCCTTGATCCGAAGAATACGAGGATTCTTCCGCAGACTTTGCAGGATCAGGGAGGCCATGCAGCGTAGGTTAGCTGAGGCATTCGGTCCAGAGTCCTCTGGGTCACTAAGGACGACATGATCCGCAGCCACCTCCTCCCAGCCACGTACAAGTCCACGTGTTTCTTGGGACTGTAAATCATCCCTAAAAGACTGCTGCTGTTGATGCTGAGTGCCAGGCTCCACCTCCATGCTGACACAATCCTCCTCCTCCTTCTCCTCCTCGTCCGCTTCCTGTGGGATGGGTGGGACAGAAGGAACACTGTCTGGGTAAAGGGGGCCTTGAGAGGCAAGGAAGTCCTCCTCTTCCTGCCTCTGTTCTGCCTCAAGTGCCCTGTCCATTATTCCACGCAGTGTATGCTCCAACATGTGGACAAGAGGTACAGTGTCACTGATGCATGCACTGTCACTGCTCACCATCCTTGTGGCCTCCTCAAATGGTGCCAGGACAGTGCATGCATCCCTGATCATGCCCCACTGGTGTGGTGAAAAAAATCAGAGCTCCCCTGACCCTGTCCTGGTGCCGTAGTCGCACAGGTACTCATTGATGGCCCTCTGCTGCGTGTGCAGCCACTGCAGCATGGCCAACGTTGAGTTCCACCTGGTGGGCATGTCACATATAAGGCGGTTCTTGGGCAGGTTCAAGTCCTTTTGCAGCTCAGCCAGCCGAGCACTGGCATTATATGATCTGCGGAAATGCACACAGACTTTCCTGGCCTGCCTCAGGACATCCTGTAAGCCCGGGTACCTGCCCAAGAACCGCTGCACCACCAGGTTGAGGACGTGAGCCACACAGGGCACATGGGTCAGTTGTCCCTGTTGGAGGGCGGAGAGGAGGTTGGTGCCATTGTCGCAAACCACCATTCCTGCCTTAAGCTGGCGTGGCGTCAACCACCTCTCGGCCTGCCCCTACAAAGCTGACAGAACCTCTGCCCCAGTCTGGCTCCTGTCCCCCAAACACACCAGCGCAAGCACGGCATGGCATCTTTTTGCCTGCGTACTTGCGTAGCCCCTTGAACGCCTATGGAGCACCGCTGGTTCCGAGGCCAAAGCACAGGAAGAGGCCATGAAGGAAGAAGAAGAGGAGGGGGTGGAGGAGAGAGGTGTGTCACAACCAGTAGTAGCATTTTGTAGGCGTGGCGGCGGAACAACCTCCAACACTACTGCACCTTGTCCTGCATCCTTTCCAGCTGCCAAAAAAGTGACCCAATGGGCCGTGAAAGAAAGGTAATGTCCCTGTCCATGCCTGCTGGACCATGAGTCAGCGGTAATATGAACCTTATCGCTGACCGCCCTGTCCAGCGAGGCATGGACATTGCCTTCCACATGCCGGTAGAGAGCCGGAATCGCCTTCCGTGAGAAAAAGTGGCGTTTGGGAACCTGCCACTGAGGAACCGCACATTGCACAAACTCACGGAAGGGGGCCGAGTCTACCAACTGAAAAGGCAGCAGTTGAAGTGCTAGCAATTTAGCCAAGCTAGCATTCAACCGCTGGGCATGTGGATGGCTGTGAGTGAACTTCTTTCGACGGTCCAGCAGCTGGGGCAGGGAAATTTGCCTGCTAGAATCGGACGTCGGTGTACTGCTAGCAGAGTGCCCGCAAATACTTGGCTGTGACACACCTAATTCTACACCTTCATTCCTCTCAGTGCAGGTTTCAGAGAGAACTGAAGGTATAGTGGGGTTGGAGATCCCAGCTGATGTGGAGCAAGGAGAGGTCCGCTTTGTTCTTTGGTGTGGGTCTTTAAGGTAGGCTTGCCAACGAGCTGCATGGCAGGTCAACATATGTGGTGCCCAAGCGGCTGATGTTTTGGCCACGCGAGATACGCTTGAGACATACGTTGCAAACAGCAGCGGTGCGATCTGATGCTCTCGACTCAAAAAAGGCCCACACCAAAGAACTTTTGGAATAACGGGCAGAGGCAGCGCCCTGCACAGGCGGAGCTCTGCGGTGTGATTCAGTCGGTGTGCTGCCCTTACGCTGGCCCCCGGAGGGCATCCTGCCTCATTGGAGATGTGCCTCCTCCTCATCCTCCTCCTCCTCCTCCTCTCTCCTATCAGGCACCCACGTGGAGTCAGTGACCTCATCATCCCCTCCCTCCTCATCACTGGAACCAATCTGGCAGTATGCTGCAGCTGCTGGAACATGACTGCCAGATTGGTGTCCTTCCTGAGCATCCCCTCTCTCTGCTCTCACGCTACTGCCTTCCTCTAGCTGGGTATCATCTTCAGACCCTTCGAAACGCTGGGCATCCTCCATCCAACACTGTGCTCAAACAGTTCGGGGGACTCCTCAGGAGGACACGGTGGGTCTAGGGAAGGAGTGACTGATGATGACATTGAGGACGCTTTGGCAGCTGCTTTGCCAGTACCCTGAGCCTGGGGGAGAGAGGATGAGGAGGATGAGGAGGGCTTGGTCTTCCACTCTACCAAGTCTTCGGCATGATGCGGCTCAACACGTCCAGCTGCCGAAAATAAGGACAAGCATGTCCCATGGCCACGTGCTGATGACGATGCACCGCGTCCACGACCAGCACTGTTGTCTCTAGACACAGAACCTGCTTGCCCTCTTTTATTGGCTCCTGACTGTCTGCCTCTCCTTATTTGCCTTCCAGACATTCTAAAGGCCTGCAGGGAGATGGGAAAACCAGCAATAAGGGGTAGCTTCAGGTGTATATTTTGCAAGAAGCACACTGTAAGTGCTGCAGATGCCTGCCTGTGTTACACAACAGGAAAACACAGCAATAAGGGCTAGCTTCTGGTGTATATTTTGCAAGAAGCACACTACGCTCGCTGTAAGTGCTGCAGATGCCTGTTAGTGTAACACAAAAGAAAAAAAACTACGAGTAATAAGGGGTAGCTTCAGGTGTATAATGTGCAGGAGGCACACTATGCCCGCTGTAAGTGCTGCAGAGGCCTGCCTGTGTTACACAACAGGAAAACACAGCAATAAGGCCTAGCTTCAGGTGTATATTTTTCAGGAATCACACTACGCCTGCTTTAAGTGCTGCAGATGCCTGCCTGTGTTACACAACAGGAAAACACAGCAATAAGGCCTAGCTTCAGGTGTATATTTTTCAGGAATCACACTACGCCTGCTTTAAGTGCTGCAGATTCCTGCCTATGTTACACAACAGGAAAACACATCAATAAGGGCTAGCTTCAGCTGTATATTTTGCAGGAATCACACTACGCCTGCTTTAAGTGTTGCAGATGCCTGCCTGTGTTACACAACAGGAAAACACAGCAATAAGGGCTAGCTTCAGGTGTATACTGTGCAGGAGGCTTAGCAAAAATATCACTGACACTGTCCCTGCCTATCCTTCTCTCTCCCTGCACACAAGGTTTAGCATAATATCACTGACACTGTCCCTGCCTATCCTTCTCTCTCCCTACACACAGGGTAAATGAACAAATATCACTAACACTGTCCCTGCCTATCCTTCTCTCTCCCTGAACCGGAACACACTACACAAGGCCGCCGCACTGGCGGCCTTTTATAGTGTGGGGCGTGTACTAAACCCCCCTGAGCTATAATTGCCTGTGGCCAATTATGGCTCTCCTCGCTGCCGGCGCTGCGATTGGCCAAGCATGCGGGGTCACAGTGCATGCTTGGCCAATCACAGCACCGGGATTGCACTGCGATGGCGCAGTGTATTGTGGGCCATTCGCATCACTCGAATTTGGCGTGAACGGCCCAAAACGTTCGATCTTCGTCGAACAATCGAACAGCCGATGTTCGAGTCGAACGTATGTTCGACTTGAACACCGAGCTCATCCCTAATTGTTATGTTACAGCCTTATTCCAAAATGGATTCAATTCATTATTTTCCTCAAAATTCTACAAACAATACCCCATAACGGCAATGTGAAAGGAGTTTTTTGAAATATTTGCAAATTTATTAAAAAGAAAAAACAAAAAAATTCACATGTACATAAGTATTCACAGCCTTTGCTCAATACTTTGTTAAAGCACCTTTGGCACCAATTACAGCCTCAAGTATTCTTGAGTATGATGCTACAAGCTTGGCACACCTACTTTTTGTCAGTTTTTCCCATTCTTATTTGCAGGACCTCTCAAGCTCCATCAGGTTGGATGGGGAGCGTCTGTGCACAGCCATTTTCAGATCTCCACAGAAATGTTCAATCGGGTTCAACTCTGGGCTCTGGCTGGGCCACTCAAGGACATTCACAGAGTTGTCCCGTAGCCACTCCTTTGTTATCATGGCTGTGTGCTTAGGGTCGTTGCTCTGTTGGAAGATGAACCTTCACCCCAGTCTGAGGTCCAGAGTGCTCTGGAGCAGGTTTTCATCAAGGATGTCTCTGTACATTGCTGCATTCATCTTTCCCTCGATTCTAACTAGTCTCCCAGTGCTGAAAAACATCCCCACAGCAAAATGCTGCCACCACCTAGCTTCACTGTAGGGATGGTATTGGCCAGGGGATATGCGGTGCCTGGTTTCCTCCAAACATGACACTTGCCATTCAGGCCAAAGATTTCAATCTTTGTTTCATCAGACCAGATAATTTTGTTTCTCATGGTTTGAGAGTCCTTCAGGTGCCTGTTATCAAACTCCAGGTGAGCTGTAATGTGCCTTTTAATTAGAAGTGACTTCTGTCTGGCCACTCTGCCATACAGGCCTGATTGGTGAAGTGCTGAAGAGATGGTTGTTCGTATGGAAGGTTCTCCTCTCTCCACAGAGAAATTCTGGAGCTCTATCAGAGTGACCATGGGTTTCTTGGTCACCTCCCTGACTAGGGCCCTTCTCCCAAATTGCTCAGTTTTGCCAGGCGACCCACTCTAGGAAGAGTTCTGGTGGTTACAAACTTCTTCCATTTACAGATGATAGAGGGCACTGTGCTCATTGAGACCTTCAATGCTGCAGAAATTTTTATGTACCCTTCCCCAGATCTGTGCCTCAATACCATCCTGTCTCGAAGGTCTACAGACAATTCCTTGGACTTCATGGCTTTGTTTGTGCTCTGACACGCATTGTTAACTGTGGGACCTTATATAGACAGGTGTGTGTCTTTCCAAATCATGTCCAATCAACTGAATTTACCACAGGTGGACTCCAATCAAATTGTAGAAACATCTCAAGGATGATTAGTGTAAACGGGATGCACCTGAGCTCAATTTTGAGTGTCATGGCAAAGGCTGTAAATACTTATGTACATGTGATCATTGATTAAGTACCTGTAATAAATACTGGTAAATAAATAATCCACCTCTGTCATTGCTGGGATGCTGATCTCTCAAAACCAAGATGGACACGTGAGCGAGGTGAGGCTGGGCTGACTTCAATCATCCAATTCTGTGCGTGTGAAAAAAATCAAGTTTTTGTTTTTAATTTTCATTGCACACAATTGGATATTCTTTGCAAACTGAATTTCCACTTAGCTTCACCTTATTCAATAAGCTAAGTGAAAATTCACGTTGCAGAGTGAACATGCTCTGTTATTGTCAGGAACCATGAAACAAATGGAGACAGAAAATGCTGTAAAAATCAATTTTTTTAATAAAATGGTAAAAAATGGTACAACTGATAAATGTAGTCAAAACATAGCCAGGGTTTGGTAGCCAAATTGGGTAGTCAGAACAAGCCAGGAAATCAGGGAGCCAGAGATCAGCATAGTCAGAGGCAGCAGGCAGGATCAGGAACCAGAAGAGACGTCAGCGAGGCAAGTCTTTAACAGGAACACAGCAGAGAGTCTCTAGATATATTTAATCAAGGCAAAGGCAATTGAACCAGGCAGTTTAAAAAGCCAGGAGGGGTTTGCTGTGGGCTTGACTGATGAGCAGGAGATGATCAGGTGAACAGGTGAGCCACTGTGGAACGATGAGTTATGGCAATTAACCTACAGCTGAGCAACCTGAGCACAGAGAAGGAAGGGCTGAGCCCTGACAGTTACTCTAATAAATCAACTCCACTGTGTATCCTGACAGTTCTCTTCTTATACACAGATGTCCTCGGGCTGTCCTGTTGCTAGAACATTTTATCAATCAGTAGCACGCCTTTCTCTTCTATTTATAAATAAGGCCACTAAAGGAGAGGTAGGAGCACTAATGAAATATACTCACATAACATATCTGATGCTTTTTGATTTTTGTTTGAGGTAAGAGTTTTGACTAGTATGTTTGCTCCTCCTTTCTCCTTGATTTATGTCCCCCCAATATGCTGATTTTGTACTACCTTCCGCATACTCCAGGTCCCCAACACATCGTTCCTCCTCCCACTTCTCTCCCCCCCTTTTTTGTTTTTTCTACCAACTCCACAATTATTGCAATTTTATAAGCAATGCAGTGTTGTTTTGCCCTTCTTTTTGTTTGTCTTTGTTTATTTTTTTCTCTTTTTGATGATATGATATGTTCAAATATAATATTTGTATGGCATGCTGACATTGTATGTATTTCTGTCATTCATATCCTGTTTGTATTAATTACTAACTATAAACTCTATTACTATTACAAGGAGATCCTGAAGAAGCCTGGGTGAAACACGTCAATCCATACACCTTCCATTATTTATCCAAGCACAGATGGTTGTAATTAGACATGTGCAGCTTGTTTCATTCTAAATTAAAATTCAGACAAATTTTCGTTATTCGGAAATTCGGATGTATCCAAATTTCCGAATTAGAATAGTACAGAATTTAAACGAATCCGAAATAATAATATTTTTCAAATTCGAAAACTTTTCGAATTAGAATAGTTTTCCAATTTCCAAAGAGAATAAAATAGAATAGAAAATAAAGGAATAGAATTGAAAATATATATATTTTTTCTATTCTATTCCTTTATTTTCTATTTTATTTTATTCTTTTTGGAAATTGGAAAACTATTTGAATTGGAAAGCTATTTGAATTCGAAGACTTTTCAAATTCGAAAACTATTAGAAATTGATTAGAAAAAATGTAAAATTCAAAAACTATTCAAAATTGATTTGAAAACCTTTTGAAGCAATTCCAAAACGAATAAACAAAACAAATCCCAAAAATGAATTAAACAAATGAAACAGATTCAACTAAACAAATTTATGTAAATATGAATCAAAACAAAATATTTTTTTTCATTCTGCACATGTCTAGTTGTAATATATGTCTATGTCTAGAACATTTGCACAGAGTCTATAATCCTTTTTTTTTTAAATAATCTTTCTATAAATAAAATATTCTGTGATTTTACTTATTTTATTATAGTGACTTATTATTTCTGGGCACTTTAAAATCCTAATCTCCCATAGTCTCCCCCTCGGGATAGGCATGGTATATGCCCTTTTTGTAGCTTTAATCACAAACATAATCCATAAATGCTGTAAATAAAAAAGGAAAACCCCTGGCCTTAGGCTAAAGATAATGTGATACTATGAATTACCGGTATATCAAATATGTAAATAAGGTGCAGCAGTAGGTGATTAATTGTATAATGTATAAATCAAAAATGTGAATTGTGTCAACAGATAAAAATATAAAGCAAAACTTCAAATAAAAAATAAACAGACTCCAAAAAATGAAGAAACAAATAATATAAAACGTCCACAGAAGACAATATAATAAATGCAGGATGAAAGAGGATCTCATTAAGCTTGATAAATAAGACAAAAGTGTATATCTTTCCTGTCACTAGTATGGCCACTAGGGGTTTCTGGTGCGCACTCTTGGTTGCTTGCTCCTTTGAAGACAATTGTCTGTCTCTCCCTTTTGGTGACCTACCTTTTTTCTTTCTGCAAGTTTACCCTTTCTCTTGGGATAATCTTTCACCCTTGCCCTTTATTTTTGTGTTCCTGTCTGTATCTCAGCGATCCCATGTGGGTTGAGCGCTGCCTGCATTTTGTTTTCTAGCATTGTCTTTGATTTGTTAGCAGATTATAGGTGGCATGTTTACTTGTGGCATATAGTTTTTTATGTTTTAATTTTTAATTTTGCTGTACTTTGTTTTACTTAAACTTAAATGTATTTTATGGCAAACATTGTATAATATCATCATTGGGGGTGGTGGTGGGAGGTATTTGTGTAGTTTTAAGCTTGCTTTGTCACTAGGGATTAATGCTGTGTACACACGATCGTTTTTCATGACGTTAAAAATGCCACTTTTAAAAATGGGCATTAAAACCGATCGTGTGTAGGCTCCAGAGCATTTTTAACAACGTGAAAAATGGGCAATAAAATTTCGAACATGCTCTATTTTTTCACGTAGTTTTTCATGTCGTTTTTTTTTAACGTTGTGAAAAACGGTAGTGTGTATGCTTTTACGAGGGGAAAAAAAACGCACATGCTCAGAATCAAGTATGAGAGGGGACGCTCGTTCTGGTAAAACTAGCGTTCGTAATGGAGATAGCACATTCGTCGCGCTGTAACAGACTGAAAAGCACGAGGCTGAAAAGCGCGAATCGCTGCTCAGCAAACTTTACTAACATGAAGGGTGGCGCCATTCGAATGGATCTTCCCCTTTATAGTGCCGTTGTACGTCACTGCACTTTGCTTGAGCGTTTTTTTTCATGATCGTGTGTACGCAAGACATGGCGGAGAGGAAACAAAAAAAAAACGACGAGAAAAACATTGGTTTAAAAAATGACATTAAAAACGGACGTGTGTACGCGGCATAAGTCTTCATAATGGGATCTTGTGCCTTCCAAAGCATTGCCCTTTATAGACTACACTTTTAACTTTCAATCATTTTTATTATTTTTGAAAAAGGTAGACATGTTACAGTATACAAAACGCTGATGAGAAACGCATAAGCATACAGACAAGAAGTACATATGACAGCAGGATAATTGAAGCCTGGTTTCGTAAATCACAACAGGTCATTAATCACTAAACAGATAATTCCCAAGAATCAGAACATCCAGGTGCACAAACAGAAAGCTGGAGCTAAAGGAAATGTGACAAAAGGAAAAAAAAAAGTCCCCCAAGAGGGAGAATAAAAATAGTCCAGGATTCAAACAACAGTCTCTTGGAAGACAACCTAGGGTATTTGAATCTACATAGCGAGTGGGCCAGAGGTATAACAGGGAGTATCACTCACCTACTCCCTATTATATGTGGAGGAGGGGGTGAACAGAAGCACCCCCCACCGCCCCGTAAGGGATCTAGCTGCGGAAGGGGAAACCCCCCCACCCCCCACCTCCCAGACGTCAGCCCAGACCATTAACATGAAAGGTACCGTTTGAGAACCTCATACTTAGCAGACTAAAAACTTACAAAACAAAAAACAAAAGTAACATAGAACCTTCAGTGTAGATTTAACGGTGAAAAGGTCACAGACCTCTAGAGCCTAGTAAGTATGGAGACCCCTAGTTCCATCGGCACATAAAAGAGGTGTCAGTGAAATCGCTCCTGCTTTTCAGGAGCTGGCTCCAAAAATATAGACAGAAAAACCATCATACGAAAGAAACAAGACGAAGAGAGATCCAGGATCAGTCGGTCTTTGCATAAAGTTGCAACATGCAGGGGGAAAAGGAGGTGAAAAGTAATAAAGAATGGAGGGGGAAAGAAGGGAAGAGAAGGGAGAGACACAGGGAAGAAGACTGGGGAGAGGAGTGTGGTCATCCAGCGGGGGTCCTGTAAAGCGGGCTTAGAGTCCCGGGATAAGGGATATGTTATGGAATGTGGCCCAGAGTTCCCAGATATTCTCAAATGTGCGGGATTTATCCTGAATGATACCAACAATTTTCTCTTGTGCCATTATCCAAGAGATTTTGCGTCTTACCGCAGCAAATGGGACCAAAGCTTTTTTCCAATGAGCCGCTATGGTGATTTTAGTGCCTAGTAAGATAAAGAAAATTAGCGCCTGGGAAAATCTATCTACCTTGTCCACTTTAAGATTAAGTAGAGCCACCTCTGGAGATTGGGGTACCTGAACAGACAATAACTTGCGAATAAAAGCAAAAACCTTATTCCAGAGGCCCCTTATGCGGGGGCAAGACCACCAGACGTGGAGTAGAGAGCATACGTGACCACAGCCACGAAAACAGGGCGGAGACGCGTCAGGATAAATCTTGGCCAAGACAGCGGGAACCCTGTACCAGCGGATAAGTATTTTAAGCCTCGCTTCAATCAGGGAAACATTAAGAATTCCTTTAAAGGAGCGTAGAAAGCAGGAGAACCACTTATCCCGGTCCCATGATATGCCAAGGTTGTTTTCCCAGGAGAGGGCATAGGGAGGTTTAGATAATGTTGTGGCCAGGGAGGAATAGATGAGAGATATCCCGCCCCTCTGATCCGTGACATCAGCACACCAAGACTCATATAGTGATACTACAGGGTGGTCGGGTTTATTAGGCCAAATGGAATGGAGGAAATGTAGTAGTTGGGAATATCTGAACTTTTCCTGATTGGGGCATCTCCAATTTGCTAGTGCAAAAAGCAATCGGGATGGGGCATGAAGAGTTAAAAAAAATCCAATTCTGAATAGTCCTATAGACTACACTTTTAAATGTTATCTCTGTTGCCAGTAGAGTGCACCTATTTACAGATTATGTTTATGTATGTATATACCCCTTCCCAACAGTAAACAAAGTGTTACATAACAATCATGCTTTTCCATACATGGAAATAAACCTCCATACTTCATTGTTGAACCAGTCTAAAAATTCACGTAAGACATTCAGTCACACTGGCTATGACCCTTGAGAAACATATGATAGAAAGTTGCTTGTTAGCAGAAAGATTGTTCACGTAGATATAGTTGTTAAGCCTGTAAAACTATTTTAAAGACACCAGACATGGGACTAACAATGCATTTAAGGTATCCATGGACACAACGTTCTAAAGATAGTGCCAGGGTGATTTCTCGACAATAAGCTCTTGCAAATGCATCTTGAGTAAGAATATGTTTCAGGTTCCAAACATAAGCATTACCTTTTGACAAAGTTTTTACAAAGTTAACAAACTTCAGTTTAGGAACAAGTTAACTTTTAAATAATGTCACATCATATGTTTTGTTAATAAATATACTATCTGATAGAAAGATCTGGGGCATTGGTATACAGTACAATTGTAAACCAAAACTCTTTCTTCTGCACTGTGTATGCTGAATACTTTTATGATACCTCTACAAAATCATATCTGAAGTAATTCCCCACATAGTGGTCCCATGACTATACGTCTTTCCTGAAGTATTGAAGTGTTTATGGGATTTTTAAGGGGCGTAGACTAGTAAGTAGATCCAAAGAGATGCATTTTAAAGAAAAACATTTTATTTTAACATTGGTTAAAAAAAAAATGAAAAACAGTTTTACAGCAAGTACATGTAACACAGTCCTTATGGATACAGCAAAATTGATGTGGTTCCCAAGATGTTTTGCCCTAAACCTGGGGTTCCTCAGGGGATGCTATCCACTTGGAAACAAAAGCCTTCTAATAGAAAAAGATATATACACTAGTATCAATATAAAGCATTTTAGCAAAACAAAAAACAACAAAATCAATAAAGTATACAGATAATTAGATAAATAAACATACATGTGCATATTCAGCTTAGAGATGTCTCTACTCACCCCAGGATCTAAAATAGATATATAAAGGGCTTTTTTTCAGCTGGAACCCGGGGGAACGCAGTTCCGGCACATCCTGGACTGACTGTATGTAATGGCAAGGGGTGCTGGGGTTGTGCTGCAGGGTATTGATGCTCACTGCTGGGGATCTATTTTTGTAGGGGGGTCTATTGTTGCTGGGGAGGTCTATTGTTGCTGGCGGGGGACCTATTGTTGCTGGGCGGGTCTTATGTTGCTGGGGGGTCAGTTGTTGCTGAAAGAGATCTTTTGTTGGGGGAGGGGTCTAATGTTGATGGCAGCCAGAGAGACTATTAATGCTGGCTGTGCGGAGATCTGTTGATGCTGGCGGGGACATTTTGTTGTGGGTGGTCCATTGTTGTTAGGGGGGATATATTGTTGCTGGCTGTAGGCGATCTATTTGACCAGTTTTCTTGATATCATTACCAAATTCCATACAAATTACTTAGCACCACAAAATGATACTTGGTTCTATATTGTCTAAAAGTGACGGTACTAGGAGGTGGGTAGGGGCGGAGAAAAGGGGTGACTCGGAATGGGGGAGTTCCTGCACCTATTGTCTGAGAAAAAAAGCCCTGGATATATCAAACTGAAATCAATGGAGATTTGGGGATTGTACAAATTCCACAGTAAGCCAAGGACTGCAGGTGACTATAGGAGGCATTTAACCACTTCAGCCCTGGAAGAATTTATCCCCTTAATGAGCAGAGCATTTTTTGTTATACGGCTCTGTGTCGCTATAACTGACAATTTCACGGTTGTGCGACGTTGTACCCAAACAAAATTTATGTTTTTTTCCCCATAAATAGATTTTTCTTTTGGTGGTCTTTGATCACCTCTGCGTTTTTTCTTGTTTGTGCTATAAACAAAAGAAGACCAACAATTTTGAAAAATATATATATATATTTTTTACTTTTTGCTATAATAAATATCCCAAAAAAGATGTAAAAAAAAATAATTTCTTCATCAGTTTTGGCCCATATGTATTCTTCTAAAATCGCAATAAGCGCATATTGATTGGTTAGCATCTACAAAATAGGGCATAGATTTATGGCATTTTTATAAAAAATTTTTTTACTAGTAATGGCGGTGATCAGCGATTTTTAGTGGGACTGCGACATTGCGGCACACAGGCACTTTGACACTTTTTTGGGATCAGTGACATTTATACAGCAATCAGTGCTTAAAAAAATTGCACTGATTACTATATAAATGACACTGACAGGGAAGGGGTTAACAGTAAGGGGCGAAAGACAAACATCTCCAAAGAGAGAGACTTACAAAATATGGTTTGCAGAAACACGAAACACCCAGGGACACAGAATTTCCAAAGCAGGATACTCATATATGGAGCTAAACAGTTAGATAGAAAATTACCTCATTTGTATATGCCGGTAAAATAAACCAACATCCAAACATTCAAAACAGATGTTTCATACTGAAACAAATGAATCCCCAAACAACAAGGGATAGCAGTAAAAGAGTACTATATCATTAACATGCAATACATAAAGAGTCTTTATTGAAAAGCTAATACCTTAAGTCCTGAGATGTGTGATCGTGTCCCTGTGGTTTCGGAAGTTGTAATGGCCGAAACAAACGCCCTTAAATACCCCCATCCGACCAGCAACCAGCGCGGCCGGATGCGGATGAAAAGACCGCAACACGCATGCACCACTTGTGTCATTTTCCTTGTCCTCAAAGCTGACGCTGGGTCCCAAAGCTCAAGCTGCGGGAGGGCAGGATGGACTCCCTTTAATGGCTGGAGGGGAAACATTCACCCCAGACATAACAGCGGTTGAACGTGTGGGGAGCAGGGCTAAGGAGCTACCAGGTAAAAGCCTAAGGTGGTGACAGGATATGGACAAAGTAGCGCACAGCGGCACGATAGGAGTGGACCCTATCTTGGGGGAAAGAGAGAAAATTCCCCCAGATAAGATGCCCTGGGCGTCCATATGGACACCCAATTGGTCCAAAGTGAACGGACGTGAATGCAGAACCCTTAAATATGTACAATCAATCAAAATAAAAAATAAATCAATAAAAAATATTTTTCAAAATGACAGGGAAAACAAAAAAAAGACAAAAGAGGCATGAGAGGGGAGCCAACGAGATTAGCATGCACATAAATTTACATATTTTTCTGCAAAACAAAACACAAAAATTTGAGTAAAATTATAAATGTCATGAAAAATCAATTATGCCAGTTTGAAAACAATTATGATATTTATAACTTATATATCAATTATCATGGCCTAGGGATCAAATGTATGTATCAAGAAGGACATTTTTGGGGGTTAATAAATAAAATGGGGTGATTGGAAAGGGAAGGTAAGGGGAAGAAAAAGTGGGGGGGGGAGTAGGGAAAGATTGGGACGGGGGTAAGGGGAACGATGAGGAGTAGCAGAAGCAAATATATACAGAAAGTTTTACAAAAAAGATTTATAGCTCAAGGTTACATTTTGGCCAGGAAAAGTAGTGGCTTTAAGAGAATGAATCCAACGGGATTCCAATTGTAAAAGTCTTTGATCATTACTCCCTCCTTTAACCACTTTGCGCCCGGGCAATGCTCAAAAGACGTCTGCATTGCGGCGCCGAAGTGCTGACTGGACGTCCATGGACGTCCTCCTCTTTCCCCCCCCCCCCGCGCGCCCCCGCGAGCGCGCATCGGGGAAAATCTGTGTTGGCCGTGTCCCTTGGACACAGCCAATCACAGATCGTGCTGAATGGCCAATCACAGAGGCCATTCAGCACTCGATCTCACTATCCAATGAGAGATGATCTCAAATGTAAACATATGAGATCATCTCTCATTGCCGGCTTTCTCTCCTCACACAGAGACAGCGTGTGAGGAGAGAGAGAGATCTGTACTGCAGCTACAGTCAGTGAGTGAAAAAACACACACAAGTGAAAAACACTGCCCACAGTCCCTGCCAGTGCCATCTGCTGCCAGTGCCACCTGCCAGGGCCATCTGCCACCTGCCAGGGCCATCTGCCAGTGCCATCTGCCAGTGCCATCTGCCAGTGCCATCTGCTGCCAGTGCCACCTGCCAGTGCCATCTGCCACCGCCATCTGCCACCAGTCCCATCTGCCACCAGTCCCATCTGCCACCAGTGCCACCAGTCAGTGCCATCTGTGCCACCTGCCAGTGCCACCTGCCAGTGCCACCTGCCAGTGCCATCTGTGCCACCTGCCAGTGCCATCTGTGCCACCAGTCCCATCTGCCACCAGTCCCATCTGCCACCAGTCCCACCTGCCAGTGCCACCTGCCAGTGCCATCTGCCATCAGTGCCACCTGTCAGTGCCATCTCATCAAACGGCTAAAAGAGTATTCTCAGCCGAGGAGGCGTACGAAATTCTTGCGGCCGACGGGAGCAACGGGGAGCGCTCCGATTCGGATTCCTCCGCATATTCAGATGAGTCTGACGTGGACTACGAGCCTGTCATAAGCAGTGGATCAGTGACGGAGGAGACGGAGACGGCGGAGGAGGAGGAGGAAGAAGAAGAAGAAGAAGAGGAGGAGGGCCAGCCCGCCAGACGAAGGCGTTCTGCTGAGGAGGCAGTGCCATCCACCAGCACCGCAGTGCCATCCACCACCACCACTGCAGTGCCATCCACCAGCACCGCAGTACCTCGGGAAGCAAGGCCACGTACCAGTGGGGTGTCACCTCAGCCCCAAAGGGTTAGGTCCCATGCCAGCCTTCCCTATTCCCTTCAGTACCCCTTGTGGCTTCCTCCTAATTCAGGAGAAGCCAACATTCCCCCTTTCACTGCCCAGCCAGGAGTCCAGGTGGATACAGAAAACTTTTCCCCAATAGATTTTTTTAATTAAATTTTTACTGACGACATGCTGGCAACAATTGTGGCCCAGTGCAACTTATATGCCCAACAGTTTATAACCAGCAACCCAACGTCCTCTTATGCCTGTCCCTACGTGTGGAAAGCCCTTACAGTGGAGGAGTTTAGGATTTTTTTGGGCCTCACATTCTGCATAGGACTAAATGGAAAAAATCAATTACGTTCATATTGGTCCTCCCGCCCCATATATCACATGCCCATCTTTTCCTCAGTAATGCCCAGGTCCAGATATCTAATGATTATGAGATTCCTACACTTCAATGATAATACCCAGTGCCCTCCCCGAAATGACCCAAATTTTGATAAACTTTATAAAATTCGGCCGCTACTAAAATTATTTTTCTGAAACCTCCCCCCAGTTGTTTACCCCAGACCAACATATATGCATAGATGAGTCCCTTATCAAATTTTCTGGCAGGCTGGGCATAAAACAATTTATACCCAGCAAAAGGGCCCGCTATGGGGGGAAGCTGTATAAATTGTGCGACAGAGAAACTGGGTATGTGTATGGCTTCATCATATATGAAGGGAAGGACACCGAACTGAACCCCCCTAATTGCCCAATCTACATTGGAACCAGTGGGAAAGTAGTTTGGGAACTCATAAACCCACTCCTAGAGAAAGGTTACCACTTGTATGTGGACAATTTTTATACAAGTTTGCTCCTGTTCCAAAACTTGCACAGAATGAAGACTCCAGCATGCGGCACCGTACGGACGAACCGGAAGGGCTCTCCTCAAAGCCTGGTCACCAAAAAATTGAGAAGAGGGGAGACGGCGAGTTTGCGTAATGAGGAGATTTTGGCTGTGAAGTGGAGGGACAGAAGGGACGTGTACTTGCTTTCTTCCATCCACAACAATGAATTTGTTGAAGTCACCAGGAGGAATGGCCGGATCCAAAAACCCAAATGCATCTACGATTACAATAAGTTCATGGGGGGTGTCGACTTCAACGACCAGATGCTCGAACCCTATCTTTCCACAAGAAGATCATACCAGTGGTATAAGAAAGTTTCAATTTATTTGTTCAATTTGGCCATGTACAACTCATATGTAATATATCGAAAATCCACTATAAGACCCAAATCCTTCCTTTTCTTCCAGGAGGAAATCACCACTGCCCTTTTATACCCGAACAGCCAACCAGCAAACATTAGATCCGATATCGTTAGCCGACTCTCCGAGCGCCACTTCCCAGATAAAATCCCTCCCAGACCAATAGGCCAAAAACGCCAGAAAAAATGCTGGGTGTGCTCCAAAAGAGGAGAGAGAAGAGACACCATTTATCATTGTGCCCAATGTCCTTCAGAACCAGGCCTCTGCATAGGCAACTGCTTCCGCCATTACCATACCAAAATAAATTATTAGTTCACTTCCTGCCATTTATGTTCACACCCCTTATGCCTCTGCTTTCTCTGTAACTGACCCTGGACTGTTATTTGACCACGCTTCTGCCTAACAATTCTGTTTATACCTCTGCCTGATCTGGAACTGACCCTGGACTGTTATTTGACCACGCTTCTGCCTAACGATTCTGTTTATACCTCTGCCTGATCTGGAACTGACCCTGGACTGTTATTTGACCACGCTTCTGCCTACCGATTCTGTACATACCTCTGCCTGATCTGGAACTGACCCTGGACTGTTTGACCATGCTTTTTGCCTGCCTCTTGGACTGATCTTGTACCCTGCCAGTGGACTAGTGGGATTCATAACACAGGGGTCTCACATATGTGAGGGGCTCCAGAATTGTTTTTCTGGATGAAGAAAACAATTGTTTTTGTTTTTCTCATTCCCAGATTAGGGTCTGGAGACTCAGAGGTTTCAAAGAGATTTGGGTGGAAGAAGCCTCTACCCCTGTCCCCATTCAGTCCTGAACGAGGCCCTACTTCTGCCAACTGCCTGTAGGACCTATGCCATCATGCCTCTGCCTGTCGGATGAACTGACCACACCGCTTTTGCTGACCAAGTCCCTGCCTCCTGCCTGGACCAGTGCTATCCTCCTGTGGAAAACTGCGCTACTAAAACCACAGGTAATCTTTTGTTTACCATTTGCTCAGCAGAATGTATTTTGGGGTGTAATTCTTGGTATGTTCATGCTATGTGTCCCTAGAACACCTGATGGTGTACCTTGCATGTTGGGCCTCTGTATGTGGCCAGGTTGTATAAAAGTCTCACACATTTGGTATCGCCATACTCAGGAGGAGTAGCAGAATGTATTTTGGGGTGTCATTTTTGCTATGTACATGCTATGTGTTGGCAATATCTTATAAATGGAAAACTTTGCGTAAAAAAAATGCGTTTTCATTTTTTTCCCTTATTTTCCAAAAACTTCAGGAAAAAAATGAACCGTTCAAAAGACTCATTATGCCTCATAGATTATATGTTGAGGTGTTAGCTTTCCAAAATGGGGTCACTTTGTGGGCGTTTCCATTGTCCTGGTGCTCCAGGGCCTTCAAAAGTGTAATAGGTGGTTGAGAAATGAGATGTGTAATTTATGCTCCTAGAATGCCTGAAGGTGCCATTTCAATATTGGGCCTCTGTATGTGGGCAGGCTGTATAAAAGTCTCACACATTTGGTATCGCCATACTCAGGAGGAGTAGCAGAATGTATTTTGAGGTGTCATTTTTGCTATGTACATGCTATGTGTTGGCAATATCTTATAAATGGACAACTTTGCGTAAAATAAATTGTGTTTTCATTTTTTTCCCGCATTTTCCAAAAACTTCAGGAAAAAAATGAACCGTTCAAAAGACTCATTATGCCTCATAGATTATACGTTGGGGTGTTAGCTTTCCAAAATGGGGTCACTTTGTGGGCGTTTCCATTGTCCTGGTGCTCTAGGGCCTTCAAAAGTGTAATAGGTGGTTGAGAAATGAGATGTGTAATTTATGCTCCTAGAATGCCTGAAGGTGCCATTTCAATATTGGGCCTCTGTATGTGGGCAGGCTGTATAAAAGTCTCACACATTTGGTATCGCCATACTCAGGAGGAGTAGCATAATGTATTTTGAGGTGTCATTTTTGCTATGTACATGCTATGTGTTGGCAATATCTTATAAATGGACAACTTTGCGTAAAAAAATTGCGTTTTCATTTTTTTCCCGCATTTTCCAAAAACTTCAGGAAAAAAATTAACCGTTCAAAAGACTCATTATGCCTCATACATTATACGTTGGGGTGTTAGCTTTCCAAGATGGGGTCACTTTGTGGGTGTTTCCATTGTCCTGGTGCTCCAGGGTCTTCAAAATTGTAATAGGTGGTTGAGAAATGAGATGTGTAATTTATGCTCCTAGAATGCCTGAAGGTGCCATTTCAATATTGGCCTCTGTATGTGGGCAGGCTGTATAAAAGTCTCACACATTTGGTATTGCCATACTCATGAGGAGTAGCAGAATGTATTTTGAGGTGTCATTTTTGCTATGTACATGCTATGTGTTGGCAATATCTTATAAATGGACAACTTTGCGTAACAAAATAGTGTTTTCATTTTTTTCCCGCATTTTCCAAAAACTTCAGGAAAAAAATGAACCGTTCAAAAGACTCATTATGCCTCATAGATTATACGTTGGGGTGTTAGCTTTCCAAAATGGGGTCACTTTGCGGGCGTTTCAATTGTCCTGGTGCTCCAGGGCCTTCAAAAATGTAATAGGTGGTTGAGAAATGAGATGTGTAATTTATGCTCTTAGAATGCCTGAAGGTGCCATTTCAATATTGGGCCTCTGTATGTGGGCAGGCTGTATAAAAGTCTCACAAATTTGGTATCGCCATACTCAGGAGGAGTAGCAGAATGTATTTTGAGGTGTCATTTTTGCTATGTACATGCTATGTGTTGGCAATATCTTATAAATGGACAACTTTGCGTAAAAAAATTGTGTTTTCATTTTTTTCCCGCATTTTCCAAAAACTTCAGGAAAAAAATGAACCGTTCAAAAGACTCATTATGCCTCATAGATTATACGTTGGGGTGTTAGCTTTCCAAAATGGGGTCACTTTGTGGGCGTTTCAATTGTCCTGGTGCTCCAGGGCCTTCAAAAATGTAATAGGTGGTTGAGAAATGAGATGTGTAATTTATGCTCCTAGAATGCCTGAAGGTGCCATTTCAATATTGGGCCTCTGTATGTGGGCAGGCTGTATAAAAGTCTCACAAATTTGGTATCGCCATACTCAGGAGGAGTAGCAGAATGTATTTTGAGGTGTCATTTTTGCTATGTACATGCTATGTGTTGGCAATATCTTATAAATGGACAACTTTGCGTAAAAAAATTGTGTTTTCATTTTTTTCCCGCATTTTCCAAAAACTTCAGGAAAAAAATGAACCGTTCAAAAGACTCATTATGCCTCATAGATTATACGTTGGGGTGTTAGCTTTCCAAAATGGGGTCACTTTGTGGGCGTTTCAATTGTCCTGGTGCTCCAGGGCCTTCAAAAATGTAATAGGTGGTTGAGAAATGAGATGTGTAATTTATGCTCCTAGAATGCCTGAAGGTGCCATTTCAATATTGGGCCTCTGTATGTGGGCAGGCTGTATAAAAGTCTCACACATTTGGTATCGCCATACTCATGAGGAGTAGCAGAATGTATTTTGAGGTGTCATTTTTGCTATGTACATGCTATGTGTTGGCAATATCTTATAAATGGACAACTTTGCGTAAAAAAATTGTGTTTTCATTTTTTTCCCGCATTTTACAAAAACTTCAGGAAAAAAATGAACCGTTCAAAAGACTCATTATGCCTCATAGATTATACGTTGGGGTGTTAGCTTTCCAAAATGGGGTCACTTTGTGGGCGTTTCAATTGTCCTGGTGCTCCAGGGCCTTCAAAAATTTAATAGGTGGTTGAGAAATGAGATGTGTAATTTATGCTCTTAGAATGCCTGAAGGTGCCATTTCAATATTGGGCCTCTGTATGTGGGCAGGCTGTATAAAAGTCTCACAAATTTGGTATCGCCATACTCAGGAGGAGTAGCAGAATGTATTTTGAGGTGTCATTTTTGCTATGTACATGCTATGTGTTGGCAATATCTTATAAATGGACAACTTTGCGTAAAAAAAGTAGGATTTTTAAAACAGCTTACCTGTAAAATCCTTTTCTTGGAGTACATCACGGGACACAGAGCAGCATAGTCATTACTATGTGGGTTATATAGAATTACCTTCAGGTGCTGGCACTGGCAACTTCCAAAACAGGAAGTACCCTCCCCTATGTAAGCCCCTCCCATCCGGGAGTACCTCAGTTTTGTAGCAAAGCATTACGTGTCCCCAAAAGAGGGGTGGGAGCTCTGTGTCCCGTGATGTACTCCAAGAAAAGGATTTTACAGGTAAGCTGTTTTAAAAATCCTACTTTCTTGTTCATACATCACGGGACACAGAGCAGCATAGTCATTACTATGTGGGACGTCCCAAAGCAATGCCACATGAGGGGGGGATACACCATACATAAGCTGGGCGCCATCAGGCATGAGGATCTTTTGCGGCCTGCAACACACTGCGCCCAAAGGCGACATCCTCCTGACTTCTAACGTCCACCTGGTAGAACCTAGTAAACGTGTGTACTGAAGACCATGTTGCGGCCTTACAAATTTGCGCCAGGGAGGCCTGGTGATGCACTGCCCATGAAGTTCCAACTGCTCTCGTGGAGTGCGCCCTAACTTTGAACGGAGGCGGTCTACTTCTCAAGCCATAGGCTTGTATTATGACCTGTCGAATCCACTTGGCTAAAGTAGATTTTGATGCTGCCTGACCCTTTCTGGGGCCTTCCGGCAGAACAAACAAAGAATCCGTTCTACGAATCTGAGCAGTGGCTTTTAGATAAGCTTTAACTGCTCTTACTACATCCAAAGAATGCAATAACTTTTCCTCTACCGAGCTTGGTTTGGGGAAAAAAGAAGGAAGAACCACATCCTGGTTCAAGTGAAACCTCGATACCACCTTAGGAAGAAAGGCTGGGTGAGGACGTAATACTACTCTGTCCTTATGGATAACCAGATATGGCTCTTTACAGGACATGGCGGCTAATTCCGACACTCTTCTAGCCGAGCATATGGCTACTAAAAATATCAATTTCCTGGTGAGTAGAACCAAGGAAATGTGCCGCAAAGGTTCAAATGGCTGCTTCTGCAGAACCGACAGAACCAAATTTAGATCCCATGGGCATATGGGAGCCTTAATCGGTGGAATAATACGAGTCACACCTTGCATAAAGGATTTGACAAGTGAATGCATAGCCAGGGGCCTTTGAAATAGTATTGACAAGGCCGAAACCTGGCCCTTGATAGTACTTAAGGCAAACTTCCTGTCTACAGCCCACTGCAGGAAGTCCAGAATTCTGCCTATAACGTACTTACGTGGATGCCATTTTCTGGCCTCGCACCAAGTGATGTACGCCTTCCAAACTCTATAGTAGATCTGCCTTGATACAGGCTTCCTGGCATTGATTATAGTTGATACCACAGAGTTAGAGAGACCTCTCTTCTTTAGGATGTGGGATTCAATAGCCAGGCCGTTAAACTTAGAGTTAGTAAGGAAGGGTGGTATATCGGTCCTTGCGAAAGCAGGTCCGGTCGACGTGGAAGGGTCCAAGGACTCCCCACAGACATTTTGATGATCTCCGCGTACCAGGCCCTTCGGGGCCACGCTGGAGCCACCAGGATCACCGGCTTCTTTCCCAACCTGACTCTGCGAAGGAGTCGAGGCAACAATTGTAGCGGAGGGAATGCATATATCAGTCTGAACTGATCCCAAGGGAACACCAGAGCATCCGCGCCGCAAGCGAGGGGATCCCTTGTCCGGGAGACAAATCTGTCCACCTTTGCGTTGAATCTGGATGCTAGCAGATCTACATCCGGTGTTCCCCACCGCTGACATATTGCTCGGAAGACCTCGGGATGAAGGGACCATTCCCCTGGGCATAACTGTTGGCGACTCAGAAAGTCCGCCTTCCAATTCTCCACCCCTGGAATGAAGACAGCTGATATACATGGGACATGCTTTTCTGCCCATTCCAGGATGTGACTTACTTCCCTCTGGGCTGCACGACTCCTGGTGCCTCCCTGATGATTGATATATGCCACTGCTGTGGCATTGTCTGATTGATTCTGACAGGGGACCCTTGGAGTCTGGATGTCCAGGCTACTAGGGCATACCGGGCTGCTCGTATCTCTAAGAGATTGATGGGCAGGGTTCTTACTACATTTGACCATCTGCCCTGGAGAGACCATTGCTCCAGTACTGCCCCCCCCAGCCTATAAGGCTGGCATCTGTAGTGACCACCTTCCAGGATATCGGACTGAAGGGTTTTCCCTTCTGGAGATTCTGGGGGATCAACCACCAGCAGAGACTCTTCCGAACGGAAGGGGACAAAGCCATCGGGAAGTCTAGAGCCTGAATCTTTCCGTTCCAGGCTGACAATATGGCCCTCTGTAAATTCCTTGAGTGGAATTGGGCGTATGGCACAGCTTCGAATGATGCTACCATCTTTCCTAGCAGCCTCATGCACAGGCGTATGGACGGCTGTCTTTTTGCACAAAGCAGACGGACCAAGCCCCTCAGAGAGGATACCTTGTCTAGAGGTAAGAAAATCTTCCTCTGGTCTGAATCCAGCCGTAGCCCTAGATATACCAGGTTTTTCACTGGCTGTAGGGCTGACTTGTCCAGGTTGATGACCCAACCGTGAGATTCTAGATACTTGATTGTATCGACAATTACCACTTCTAGCTTGGCAACTGAGTGGTCCATCAACAACAGGTCGTGTAGGTATGCCATTATCGTTACACCTCGTGTACTTAGATCGGCCAACAGTGGGGCCAGAATTTTTGTGAACACTCGTGGTGCTGTGGCCAGACCGAATGGTAAGGCTCTGAACTGAAAATGGCGCCCTTCTACTGCAAAGCGTAGAAATTTTTGATGACCTGGAAAGATGGGAACATGCAAGTAAGCATCTTTGATGTCGATCGAGGCTAACCATTCCTCCCCCTGTAGGGCAGCGGTGACCGATCGGATCGACTCCATCCGGAAGGACCGGACGTTTAGAAATTTGTTTAGACTCTTTAGGTCCAATATGGGTCTTATGTCCCCGTTTGGTTTCGGGACTGTGAAAAGATTTGAGTAGAAACTCAACCCCCACTCTTCCATAGGAACCTCCATAATTACTCCTTGGAGCAATAGTTGTTCTAACGCCACTAGGAGACACCTTCTTTTCAGAGGGTCTTTTGGCATGCCTGACCACATAAAATGGGAAGGAGGAGACTCTTTTAACTCCAACTTGTATCCCCGAGTTACTGCGGAGAGCACCCATCTGTCTTTGATCGTCTCCCGCCAGGTCTCTGCGAACAACTGAAGTCTTCCCCCCACCCGTTTGAGTGGGGGCAGCCCTTCATAGGCTTGACTTGGAGGCTGGTTTAGTACCTCTTCGGATCCAGGGCTTTTTATTACCCTGTGGCTGTCCCTGATTTTTACCTCCTGAGTTTGACCGAGGAGGCCGTCGGAACTGCTTAGTAGCAGACGTCGCAGGGATAGGAGAGGTAGTCCTCTTAAAAGATGGACCCCTAGACCTCTTTTTACTCGGTAAGAGAGTACTTTTACCACTGGAAATCTTCTGGATATACTTATCCAGGTCTTCGCCAAAAAGGCGTTCCCCATGAAATGGGAAGCTAACTAAGAGCTTCTTACAGGGAGCTTCAGCAGACCAGTTTTTGAGCCACAGAAGCCTACGCATATGTACCAAAGACAGCGTGAGGCGGGAGGCCTGATGGATAGAATCCTTGATGGCGTCAACCGCAAAGCATAATGCTCTAGGCAGATCAGCCAGAGCCTGGGCCTGCTGGTCTGGCAAATCCCTCAGGACCATTTTCATTTGATCCTTTAAAGCTTGGCAGACCCCAATAGCTGCCACTGCTGGCTGTGTAACAGCCCCTGCTGTGGAAAAAGCAGATTTTAATAAAGATTCCAATTTTTTATCCACTGGATCTTTGAACATTTGAACATTATCTACTGGACATGTCAGTGATTTGTTCACAGAAGAGATGGCTGCATCCACCGTAGGAACATTCCATCTCTGGGTGAACTTTTCCTCCATGGGATAGATCACCGGAAACCTTTTAGGCGGAACAAATAGTTTATCAGGATGTTCCCAGTCCTGGTATATAAGTCCTTCCAATAATGGATGTATTGGAAAGGAGCAATTAACCTGGGGAGCTTTTAGCGACCCCAATGAGGAGACAGCAGTAGTTGATGGTTCAACAAGAGGCATTTTAAATGCAGATCGAACCATGTCAGTTAGGGTCTGGACCCACAATCTTTCAGTCTGTGATGCTGAAAATGGTTCATCTACTGTCGATTCCTCAAAAACAGAGCTAACCTCCTCCTGATCCCCTTCAGGTAGGTCGGTCCCTTCCTGGGACTGTTGCTCTGCCAACAGGCACTCTAATGGAGGTGATAGAGATCTGGCGCGCTTTCTTTCCTGTAGAGAAGAAGCGATCAATGCAGCCAATCTCTGCTCCAATCCCTCCAGAGTTGAGGAAAAAACCTCCTCTGTTATATATGCAGGAGCAGGTGGACTGAGGACAGCCGCAGTACCTGGCACTCCCGGGGGTTCCTTATGGGTATTAACCTCTGATTTCTCAGGGGAGGAGGGTGCAGATGACTGCTCCAGATCCTCAGAGCCCGATGGAGACCCCCTACACTTCCTGAGAGGTATATCTCGGAGTTTTTTAGGCGGCATATTCCTTAGTTCAAAGCTGAGGTATTCCAGCCGCAATACACCCCTTACTGAAATAGTCTAATGCAATTTGCTGCTATGTACATCAGTGGGTGTCTACTAATGCGTCTTTCTGGGGATGCCTGTATCAACCGCCCGCTGTAAGCCCCTATACCATGCTACCAGCTCCTTTTCATGCTCTGTGTCCATAGCAAGCAGCGTGGACTGAGTCCTTTTATCTTGCTGGGACGCCCGCACATGCGCAGAAGCGCTGGGCGCACAGAGAGCGTCATCCGCCAGGCTCCGCCCCCTTTTTTGAAGCTAAACCTTATAAAAGGAAAGCATGTGTGCGCGCGCGCGCGTGCACGTGTGCGCTCTTGGCGCCATGTAGGGAGAGGAGCCAGGGTCCCTGTTTCACCAGGACTCGGGGATGGAAGGAAACTACTTGGCAGCATGACAGAGGAATGCAGCTTCCCTGATAGAGAGCTCACTCATCTGCCTGGACTTTCACCATGGGAGGAATAGTCCCAAGAAAAAAGACGTTCCACAGCGGCCTCTAGTGGACAAACACAGTTCCCCACTTTTGTCTTTTTTTTTTTTTTTAAAACCTCCTTTAAGAAAAAACATTTCCAGGTTTACAGTTTTTTTAAAACTTCCCTTATGAAAAAACATTTCTAGGATTTCTTAGGCATATACAGCTATTAGCGGGAATACCCTTTAGGTAACAGGCAGAAAGACATATTAGGCTTGGGGGTCCCCTCAATAGAACCAAGTTCCTGAGGGGCCCCCACTTACCTTTTCCCCGCCGCAGGACTTTGTTTGGTCCACAGAAGCCCAAACTTCACCTCTCACGGCAGGCATTGTACTAGACCTTCAGGGACCGGGTTCCCAAGGATTCCACTCCCCTGGACCTGTATAGCACCCTGCACAGATAGCCTCTTGGTTTTGGGTATGACCAGAGCTCTGGATCCCAGGGTCCAGCCCTCCTAAGAGAGGCATTACAGGCAAAACCCTGCTCTTCTCTGCAAGGCCCGGGTACCGACCGTTTAGCTATGAAGCTTTTTTGGTCGGATCCGGAATAGCTTGCTAAGGCCCAGAGAACCTGTACACAAGCCCAGATGAATACATTTTAACCTTGGCCAACACCTTAGACACTGGCAAAAAACTGAGGTACTCCCGGATGGGAGGGGCTTATATAGGGGAGGGTACTTCCTGTTTTGGAAGTTGCCAGTGCCAGCACCTGAAGGTAATTCTATATAACCCACATAGTAATGACTATGCTGCTCTGTGTCCCGTGATGTATGAACAAGAAATTGAGTTTTCATTTTTTTCCTGCATTTTCCAAAAACTTCAGGAAAAAAATGAACCGTTCAAAAGACTCATTATGCCTCATACATTATACGTTGGTGTGTTAGCTTTCCAAAATGGGGTCACTTTGTGGGCGTTTCCATTGTCCTGGTGCTCCAGGGCCTTCAAAAGTGTAATAGGTGGTTGAGAAATGAGATGTGTAATTTATGCTCCTAGAATGCCTGAAGGTGCTATTTCAATATTGGGCCTCTGTATGTGGGCAGGCTGTATAAAAGTCTCACACATTTGGTATCGCCATACTCAGGAGGAGTAGCAGAATGTATTTTGGGGCGTCATTTGTGGTATACACATGCCATGTGAGAGAAATAACCTATTACAATGACAATTTTGTGGAAAAAATTAAAAAATAAAAATAAATCTTCATTTTGCAAAGAATTGTGGGAAAAAATTACAACATCAAAAACCTCACAATGCATCTTACTAAATACCTTTGAATGTCTAGATTAAAAAAAGGGGTCATTTGGGGGGTATTTGTGCTTTGCTGGCTTGTTCGGGTCGTAAGAAATGAGATAGGCCACCAGTACATTAGGTGTGATCAATTGTTTATGATCCGCACCACAGCTTGTAGACTCTATAACTTTCACAAAGACCAAATAATATCCACTAATTTGGGTTATTTTTAACAAAGATATGTAGCAGTATAAATTGTGGCCAAATTTTATAAAGAAAAATTAATAATTTGCAAAATTTTATCACATAAACTAAAAAAAAGTGTTTTTTTTTCAAAATTTGCCGTATTTTTTCATTTATAGTGCAAAATAAAAAACACAGAGGTTATCAAATACCACCAAAAGAAAGCTCTATTTGTATGAAAAAAAGGACAAAAAAATCATTAGGTTACAGTATTACATGACTGAGAAATTGTCATTCAAAGTGTGAGAGCACTGAAAGCTGAAAATTGCTCCGGGCACGAAGGGGATTTAGTGCCCAGTTGTCAAGTGGTTAATATCAGTAGAAATATGTTCTAATGCCATACATTTTATTGTATGTAAACTAAAGCCATGGAATAAGCCAACATGACAACTAATAGGAGTCTCCATTTTGCGCTTTTTAATGAGAGAGACACACGGTCTTTAATTTGTTTAAAGAATGGGTGTTTGGTTTTCCAACATAAAAGAAGTTACATGTACATTTTATTAAGTATACAATTCCAGGAATTACTCTATGCCTAATTCTGTGAATTTGATAGTTAGGTAACAATACCTCTTCACTATTAGATATAAATTGGCAATGGTCACACTTTCTACAGGAAAATGAGCCAGGAGTCATGATAGATGGTTTAGAAATGGTATAATGGCTTTGGACCAGGCGATCCTTCAAGGATTTTCATCATCTATAGGTGATTTGTGGTTGTTTCTCAACGTATTTACTCACTATGGGGTCAGCCAATAGCAATGGGCAATATTTATTAATAACTTGTCTCACTTGTTTATGTTGTTTTGTGTAAGAGGTGATAATCTTTACTGACTGGGATGTTTATTTTGTTTCAGTCTTAAAGCGGAGTTCCGCCAAAAAAAAAATATATTAAAAGTCAGCAGCTACAAATACTGCAGCTTCTGACTTTTAATATATGGCCGCTGAAATTCAGTATTTACACTGCTCATTTTTTAATACAACTTACCGTATATACTCAAATATAAGCCAAATTTTCAGCCCTTTTTTTAGGGCTGAAAAAAGCCCCCTCGGCTTATACTCAAGTCAGTGTACCTGTCGGGTCACGGGCATCCATTTTTCAAAAGTCGCGGCTTCCTCCTGGTCCGTGATAGGCGTTTGACACTGTGTTCCGCTAACACCTATCACAAAGCTCCTCTCATCCTCTGACTTTCCCAGCAGACACTGTGTTCAGCGTTTCCGCCTATCATGGACGTCCTCTTGTCCGAGGATGAAAGAAGGTCCATTATTGGCGGAACACTGAACACAGTGTCTGCTGGGAAACTGAGTCCAAGGATGAGAGGAGCTCCGTGATAGGCGGTAGCGGAACACAGTGTCAAACGCCTATCAAGGACCAGGAGGAAGCCGCGACTTTTGAAAAATGGATGCCCGCGACCCGACAGGTACACTGACTATCACGGAATGGAACAGGACCAGGAGGAAGCCGCGACTTTTGAAAAATGGATGCCCGCAGCCGGTCAAGAATACAGGTACACTGAGGCTGCAATAGGCACAGTGAGAATGGGCACAGTAAGGCTACAATGGGCACAGTAAGGCTACAATGGGCACAGTGAGAATGGGCACAGTAAGGCTGCAATGGGCACAGTGAGAATGGGCACAGTAAGGCTACAATGGGCACAGTGAGAATGGACACAGTAAGGCTACAATGGGCACAGTAAGGCTGCAATGGGCACAGTGAGAATGGGCACAGTAAGGCTGCAAGGGGCACAGTAAGGCTACAATGGGCACAGTCAGAATGGGCACAGTAAGGCTACAATGGGCACAGTAAGGCTGCAATGGGCACAGTGAGAATGGGCACAGTAAGGCTGCAATGGGCACAGTGAGGTTACAATGGGCACAGTGAGGTTGCAAATGGGCACAGTAAGGCATGCAAATGGGCACAGTGAAGCTGCAAATGGGCATTGTTGACCCTCTTTTCCGCTTACAGTAACTGCGACATTCTCACCCAGGCTTATACTCGAGTCAATACGTTTTCCCAGTTTTTCGTGGTAAAATTAGGGCCTTGGCTTATACTCGGGTCGGCTTATACTCGAGTATATACGGTACACATTGTGCTATGCCAGCCTCTAATAGAGAGACTGGCAGTGACAAATTTAAGATTTTATTAATATTAAAATAACAGCGGCAGGGGCGAGGAAGGAGGCGGTGAGGGGGAGAGAAGAGAGCAGAGAGCAGCCTATCACAGGGTGAGGCACTTTGACCACAATGATCAGGGCGGAGCTGCCCTGGTTACAGTGGTCTGTTTAGAGAGGGCATACAGAAAGTGGTAGGTTTAGTTTTGTTTTTTTACAGTTTAGAGGGGGGAAGATTACATAGCACAAGCACTGTGCTTTGCAATCTGCTTTAAGGGACCAGAATATATATATATATTTTGTGGTTAACAAACGCTTTAACTTTTTTATTGCAGTGAACAGATTTTTAAGGTATAGAAGATTATTTGCGAAGTTTATGCAAACAACTAATGTTTATATCAATGTAACCAAAATATTAGCAAAATTATATAGATGTGACATTGATTGAAGTAGCAGGCAAGCTCCCCCCCCCATCATTAACACCCTAATGCATTTTTTAAATGAAATGTTTTTGTTTGTTACATACCTTATATTAATCCCTGTGATGTTATATCTGGGTCTCTGTGCTTCTCTATGCATTACAGGCAGATCATGACTGGTGGAAGGGACTAGCAGAGTGCATTACATAGCTCCTCTTCAGAGCCCTCAACCCTGATGCAAGTAGTAAACTTGCTTTTGTCAGGAGGAGTCTGGAGGAGTGGGTATTACTAGGCAGACTTGTTACTTCATTTTTGTATTATACAGTGCTTTGAAAAAGTATTCACCCCCTTGGATTTTTACCTATTTTGTTACATTACAGCCTTTAGTTTAATTTTTTTTTTTTTTTATCTAAATTATATGTGATGGATCAGAACACAATAGTCTAAGTTGGTGAAGTACAATTAGAAAAATATATACATAAAACTATTTTTCAGAAATAAAAAAATGATAATTGGCATGTGCGTATGTATTCGCCCCCTTTGTTATGAAGCCCATAAAAAGCTCTGGTGCAACAAATTACCTTAAGAAGTCACATAATTAGTGAAATGATGTCCACCTGTGTGCAATCTAAGAGTCACATGATCTGTCATTACATATACACACCTTTTTGAAAGGCCCCAGAGGCTGCAACACCTAAGCAAGAGGCATCACTAACCAAACGCTGCCATGAAGACCAAGGAACTCTCCAAACAAGTAAGGGACAATGTTGTTGAGAAGTACAAGTCAGGGTTAGGTTATAAAAAATATCCAAATCTTTGATGATCCCTAGGAGCACCATCATATCTATTATAACCAAATGGAAAGAACATGGCACAACAGCAAACCTGCCAAGAGACGGCCGCACACCAAAACTCATGGACCGGGCAAGGAGGGCATTAATCAGAGAGGCAGCACAGAGACCTAAGATAACCCTGGAGGAGCTGCAGAGTTCCACAGCAGATACTGGAGTATCTGTACATAGGACAACATTAAGCCATACGCTCCATAGAGTTGGGCTTTATGGCAGAGTGGCCAGGAGAAAGACATTACTTTCAGCAAAAAACATAATGGCACGTTTTGAGTTTGCAAAAAGGCATGTGGGAGACTCCCAAAATGTACGGAGGAAGGTGCTCTGGTCTGATGAGCCTAAAATTAAACTTTTTGGCCATCAAAGAAAACGTTATGTCTGGAGCAAACCCAACACATCACCCAAAGAACACCATCCATTTTTTTAAGCAGTTGGGACTGGGAAACTGGTCAGAGTTGAGGGAAATATGGATGGTGCTAAATACAGGGATATTCTTGAGCAAAACCTGTACCACTCTGTGTGTGTGATTTGAGGCTAGGACGGAGGTTCACCTTCCAGCAGGACAATGACCCCAAACACACTGCTAAAGTAACAGTTGAGTGGTTTAAGGGGAAACATGTAAATGTGTTGGAAGGGCCTAGTCAAAGCTCAGACCTCAATCCAATAGAAAATCTGTGGTCAGACTTAAAAATTGTTGTTCACAAGCGCAAACCATCCAACTTGAAGGAGCTGGAGCAGTTTTACAAGAAGGAATAGGCAAAAATCCCAGTGGTAAGATGTGGCAAGCTCATAGAGACTTATCCAAAGCGACTTGGAGCTGTGATAGCCACAAAAGGTGGCTCTACAAAGTATTGAATTTAGGGGGGTGAATAGTTATACACATTGACTTTTTCTGTAATTTTGTCCTATTTGTTGTTTGCTTCACAATAAAAAAAAACATCTTCAAGGTTGTGGGCATGATCTGTAAATTAAATGATGCAAATCCTATAACAATCCATGTTAATTCCAAGTTGTGAGGCAACAAAACATGAAAAATGCCAAGGGGGTGAATACTTTTGCAAGGCACTGTAGGTGAAGCTATCCTGTTATTTCTCTAAGGGCACCATCCCTTTAAACTGAAAACATTTTTTTTCCCACCAACCCCAAGAGAACTGGTGGTGGGGGTGATAAATTGAGGACTTTGAATGTGCCACAAAGAGAACTAAAGTCACTAAAATATCCAATATATATACACACACAGTACAGTATATATACACATAACCATATATGAAAATAGTTCCATATGTGTAGCGGGGTGTTCAATTTGTAATTAGGCTCAGACACACTGATTGTTAGGGTTTATGGACCATTTCTGTTCACAGGGATAGCATTGGTGTACAGTTCCCTGTGGCCTACAGGTGGCGCTGTCGCCGTGGGCCAGGGTTGAACCATCGATAGAGGGCTGTGCCTTTTGTATCCCCTCTCGGCAGTAGTACGGCGGGGTGGGGAACCTGCTGTGCCTGTCGGGAGAGGGTATAAAAGGGGCGGACATCTTCCGTTCGAGGTCCACGCCCAGGCACCTTCGGCCTCGGGGGTGAGTGAGGGTCGTCTCCGGGTGCCCTAGGCCCGGAGGTGTAATTCCTGTTCCATCTCAGACACCTTCAGTCTGGGTTGAGGTACGATTTTGAAGGCCCGGGGCCCAGCACCTTCGGCTGGGATCCGCTAGGGATCGAGGACTCCCAGGGTGCCGCCTTGCGAGGGGACCCGTGTCTGGGACGAGGAGGCCAGGGAGGTAACCCTTTCCGAAGACCCAGCGCAGAGTCGTGGTGACAGTGGGGGGCCTCTGGTAAACTCTCCGGAGGAATGTTTTCTCCTTGACATGGGCCAGATACCCTAAGAAGGAAGTTTACGTTCAAGGTCAGTGGCAGTGGCCTCATAGGGCAATGCCCTATTCATCCGGACAGTGGCAGTGACCCTGTTCTCCAAGTCAGTGGCAGTGACTTTATTCACCCGGTCTGTGGCAGAGACCAACCTCACGGTCTGTGGCAGATATCGTGCGCCAAAGCTGTTTGAGAAACCTAAACAGTCTAAAGAGTTGAGCTACGTTTGTGCCTGGACCTTCTCCACATCTAAGCTGTCCTGTATCTTCGCTCCAACCTGTCTGCTATCAAAGAGGCTGTTTATTATCCTGTGAGAAATAAATATTGAGTTGGACTTTCAGCTAGTGTGGACATTCACATTCCTGGGGAAAACAAAGACTTGCATCTATCCAAGGTAGAGGTGAGATCATTCTCTGGAGGACTTTGACTCTGGCCGCAGACAAGGCCCAAAACTAACACTGCTCAACCTCTTTACACAGGAGGGTACAGGCTTGTGGTGCGGTGTGCCTCTACCTTCCTGCGAGGAGCTGAAATTAATGCAGGTAAAGAGAGGGGTGTGTGCGCTACATTTGTTTTTAATGATGGCTTTAATTGTATAATAAAGTATTGGATATTTTAGTGACTTTTTGATGTATTTTCCCTTTGTGGCACATTCAAAGTCCAAAATTTATTTCCCCCTCCCCTGGGGTTCTCTGGCCCTAGTTGGTGGACAAAAATTTTGTATGATACTAAGCAGATTACATTTCTTTTCCAATCATTTTTATTGAATATTGATATATCAAATTACAAGACAAAATATTGTTTACATAGGATAGGTGTTTCAGTATACCAAAAGATACTAGAAGTATGGACATAATGATACATTCCAACAAATATACTTGTTATATTTCCTAGCTCTATGAGCTATATCGTGATAAACTACAAGAAAAATACAAAAGTTGGCCTATTCTTTTTTATTTTTTATTGTTTATTTATAACAATTTTTAAGACATTGTACAATGTGGTACAGAAGATAAGGCATTTCAACTTATAAAGATACAAAGCAGTAAAAGTATAAGCATGTGAAGCATATCGAGAATACGGTATAATTAGGTAAAAGAGTTTTCCATTGTTGGATCAACTAAGCAATGTTACTATACCATATTAGATAGCAAAAAGAGTAAGTAGAGCAAGTAGAGCAATTGTAAGTCTGAAAAAAACAACATATTTAGTAGTTGGCACCAGGAGAGTCAAGAGGTTTGAATGATATTAGATTCAAGGGGATATTCAGAGTCATCCCAAATTTTCCATATTTTATGAAAGAGTGGAAATCTCCGCCACAGATCCGTCATTCTGTTGAAAAAATTCAGACAACTTTTGTTGTAGTTGGGGTTGAATCTCAGTTTTTTTTTTATCAGAGACTCATTAAGGAGCAAGTGACAAGTTTTGGGCATTATGGCGGCTAGAACAATGTCAAGTTCAATGGGTGCATGATCCGACCAAGTGATAGGATTTATCTCTGAGGAAACTACATACGATAACAGAGGGGCCGTTACAAAAAAATCATCTAGTCTAGAATATAGCTTGTGAGGGGGAGAGTAGAATGTGTAACTCTTCTGAGTAGGATGTTTCACTCTCCATGTATCAAAAAGGGTATGTGATCTATTTAATTTACGGAATGAGGCAGACAGTTTATGGGTAGAAGTCAGTGGATTGTCTTGAAATAGAGCCTGTCTATCTCTGGTCGAGGACATGCACACATTAAAATATCCTCATATGATAATAAAAGGCTGTGAAAATGAATGTAATTTCTCAAACACTTTCGTAAGAAAACTAATCTGTCCCACATTTGGGATGTTAATATTAGCCAGGGTAATTTGAGTATTCATATGACTACAATTCAGGAGCACAAACCGACCATGGGGGTCCTGGTAGGAAGAAAGGACACGTTTCGGGCAGGTACGTTTATAATGAGAATTGCAACTCCAGCTTTCCCAGAGGGATCAGAAGCCATATAGGCTGTAGGAAAATGTTTGGAGGCAAATTTACAGGATCCACCAGGTCTGAAGTGAGTCTCCTGAATCAAAATCACCTCTGCCTAGGAGGACCTAAATTCCTTCAAAGCCTGCCATCTCTTCCGGATGGAATTTAGGCTCTTTACATTACATAAGTAGATCTTAAGAGCCATAATAAGTCAAATATGCATACAGCTAATGGTATATAAACTTTAAACAAACAGATACTTATCCGTGGTGCAAGAGATAAAAAAGTGTGTAAGCATATAAGCTGAAATGGTGGCAAAAGAACAGCACCGAGAACCAAAAAAAGGTAAAAAAAAAAGACCTATAAAATGAGGTACACAAAACCAACAAAAAATAATAAAATTTAAAAAATATGTATAAACATTTTTTGAGAAGCCTGAAGATAAAAAAAATTTCAGCAGACCCAGGCAAGTGCCTGGGGTTTTGGTGAGGGGCATGGCTGCCTGCAAGATCCGATGGTGGGTTCCCATCTCTTCTGAGATAGTAATCAACAACGTTCAGGGGAAGGCAAACGGCATAACAACAGGAATAGTAGTAACTTCAAAACTCTTAGGAGTAGTAATTGCTTCAAAACAGTGAAGATAAAGTTCCTCTAAGTAGAGGAGTACGACCCATTTCTGTAGGGTCACTGACATAGCCAGACTATACATCATCTGGCCATGGTAAAAAGGAGAGAAATTGCTGATGAAGATGGGTTTTCATGTTGGGAATCTGGAGGGGTTATCCTGTTGAGGAGTGGAAAAGGCTTTCTGCGATCTCCGGCGAACTGGGGTCCAGATCTTGGCCGGGGTCACAAGCGGTTTAGGATGCAGAGCAGGATGCTGGAGTTTATCCTCTAGGATGGGAGGGAGTCCTAGGTTGCGAATGAAGGCTTCACTTTTGTAAAGGTCTCTCAACGAAAACTGGACCCCATCTTTAGAGGCAGATAGACGAAAGGGGAACCCCCAGCGATAGGGTACTTGATGGTTCTGTAGGTGGATGGTAACAGGGCGGAAACCCCGACTTTTCACCAAAGTGATCGGTAAGAGGTCACTGAATATTTGGATGTTACAGTAGCATGTTTAAAATCAATGCAGGAATTATTGCGAGTTGCGACAGTGAGAGTTTCCTTACTTTCATAGTAGTGGAAACGGACAATAATGTCTCTGGGGTTGGAGCCAGGGGGAGGTTTAGGAGCCAGGGATCTGTGGGCCCTGTCAAGGTGCCAATCAATGTCTGGGATGTGGGACGCCAGGGTGACAAATAGGCCCAAAAGGTATGGACGCAGCTCCTTATCACTGACAGATTCAGGCACCCCTCAAATCCCCAGGTTCTGCTGTCTATTGTCCAAATCCTCCTGTTGTAATTGGAGTTGGGAAACTGTGTGCTTCATGGCAGCATTATCCTCTTCTAGGACATGGACATATTGTGTTAGCTTATCAAATTTGTTCTCCAAAGTGTCTGTGCGTTCCCCAAGTTGATCTATCTCCCCCTGAGCTCATGTGCTATTTTACCCACCTCCTTGGCTATATTGTGGGTCAGGTCCAGTGATTGCAGCCTTAAATCCAACACAGCTACTGTCACCACTGCTTTAGAGTCAGATGATTGGGATTGCTGGGACCCATGGTCCACCGAAGGCGTATTTTCAGTCGCTAGGTGGAGCTCAGTGTGTTCCGGCGGACTGGCCGTGTTACTCGAGGCCGGGGATTGCGGCCTATACAGGAAGTGCTCCACGAGGTGACTGGGCCGTGTCGTTGACGGCGGAACAAATGCACAATAGATCTCCTTTCGGAAGTAAATTTTTCCCATAAGGTACCTGGGAGCCACTGGTTGTCGGCGGTGTTGCTCCTGGGGCTGATGGTGCTGTGGAAGCGGTGCAGCGTGGACAGAGAGACAGGGACCAGAGCTTGTCTCTCACACGTCCGCCATCTTACATACCGCACATGCGCCTCCCAGAGTTGGCCTATTCTAGGGTCCCTGTCGCTCCTTTAGACTCCATGAGGAGGAAGAGGCGAGAACCACAACTGTGTGACCATGTGGTTAATGTCAATAACGGCATGTGATATTAGATGAGTGGGGGGCGAAAGGACTAAGCAAGGAATCCAAGTTGTAATTAGGATCTGTTTGAGTCCCCACAATGCTTCACACACAACGATACACTATGTAACTCATGGTCGGAAGACTACATTTGAATGCAGACTGCCCTAGGTAACATCCACATGTGATGCTGAGCATCCTTGTATGAAAGAGATGAAATCCAGCTAATGAAAGAGGTGGGAAAGGGGCAGTAAGGCTTGAGAGGAAAGGATTAGATAATGCTGGAAGTCCTCCAGGCAGAAAATGAGGTAGGCACTTCCTGACTTGATACAACTTCTAATACACACTGTGAGAACAAGCTCAGAGCAAGAAAATTCATTACATAAAGGGAGCCTGTACAACTGTATGAGGCAGGAAGGCTGTAATATTCTAAGCACTGGGATAAATTACAGTTTTATAGACCTGCTTTATTGAATTTAACAATTTTATTCAATAATGCTGGAATCCCTTTTTTAAGTTATGTATTACATGGACACCAATGTCAACTGATTACTACAGTCATGCCACTTGCCGACTGCCTAACTGGGAATTTACGTCATTACTTTGACATCAAATACCAGGGTTATGGCTGCAGGTAGATTCCATAATCTTGGTATTTTCTCCTTTCAATCATTTTTATTACATTTTCAATGAAAATACGTTAACACAGGTACAGGTGAACATGTTACATCAGAAACACAATAACATGCCGTTACAAACAAGGCTTTAGTATACAACAAGATGTAGCATACCCTCAGTGTGATGTTTATAACATCTTAATGTACTGTAGGAGGGGAAGACACCCCACTCCCGACACCCCTCAAGGAATCTAACTGTGTCGGAGAGTGGAGGGTAGCCTCCCGAGGATAGAAAATCATACAAAAATATATGTTATAAATTAGATTGATGACAATAACAGGATATACCAAGATCTGTCGCAACAATTTCAAAAGGTGGTTGCATGGATGGTCAACCATAAGTTGGCTTGAAAGACCCAACCAACTGTGGGTGGAGGACTCATGTTAACCTTCTTGTGGACCACAGGTGTGACAACCGACATGCCTTTATAAAAATAGAAGGTAGTAACATCCTGTGCTGCGGCAGTGCCTAGATACTCTTACTGTCAGTAGAGAGCTAGAGGGAGACATATAAGTAGGTGTCTAATGGCAAGGAGAAGTTAGGCTGAGAGTCAAGGTGTCAATCGGACTGCAATCACAGTGGGCTACAAAACCGTAATGCCACTCCATCTCAGGGCTGAAAAAGGGTATAGTTGTGTCCTTATGGGAGAGTCCTGTGTCCTAAAATTTAGAATACCATGGGAAAACATAACAGGGGAAAAGAAAGGGTCAGAAAAGAGACCCAAGTCAAGGAAAGAATAGAAAGAAGGAAACAAGGAAAGAAAAGAGAAAAGAAAAAGAGGCAAGTAGAGAAAACTTAGTGACAGTGTGATACTCGCTCCCCTACACGGATCCAGAAGGGGAGGAGATGGTAGGTGTCAGAGACAAGTATTGAATCCAGGGTGTCCAGATGGCGTCATGTTTGTCAACAGTATCTAAAAGGATGCTCACTGTCTTTTTCCTGGGCCATTATCCATGAGATTTTCTTTTTGACCAAGGTAAAGGAAACAGAAGGTTGCTTCCAAGCACGGGCAATTGTCAACTTGGTCCCAAGGAGGATAAACATAATGAGGCGTTGGGTTAATTTTGGTGTCCCAGGGTTAGGAAAGTTAAGGAGAGCTATTTGAGGAGTTTTAAGAATGGGTCTTTCCATAATTTTCCTAATGACTTGGAATACTTTATTCCAGAGTCCTCTGATTCTGGGGCAATCCCACCATGTGTGCAGCATGGACCCAATGTGTCCGCAATTACGAAAGCACAAGGGGGAGGCGCTCAGGTAGATTTTGGCGATTTTTAGTGGGACAAGATACCACCTCATCAGGACCTTTAGGTTAGCCTCAATTAGTGTTGTGTTCAATATGCCCTTGAAGGCCGCATCCGAGGCTCTATGCGATTCCTTTAGGTTCCAGTGCTGACCTAGGTCTTTCTTCCATTCCGTCATATAGAGAGATTTGGATTCTGCCTTAACAAGTGATCGGTATATCTCTGTTATCCCTCCCCTCTGCTCTAGTGACTGACCACACCACATTTCATATGCCGTGATCGAGAGTGGTTTGGATTTAGAAGGCCATAGAGAGTGAATAAAGTGGGAGATTTGGTGAAGTCTGAATCTTTCGGACTTTGGCATGTCAAGCTTGCTAGTACAGTGGGCAGAAGTGAGAGGTCCCACAGAACCGACAAAGTGTCCAATTCTATAGAGCCCCTTGTCTAACCACCACTGGAATGCCTTGATGTCCATGCCCGGGGGTAATAGAGGGTTCCAAAAAATATGCGCAAGTGGGCGCCAATTAGAGATCAGGAGTGGGTTATTTTTTAGGGAATCCCAAAGGACTAAGGAGTGGGATAGTGTAGGAGCCATAATGGCCGGTCTAGATTTGGGAGGACACCAGAGAAGATAGTCTAGTGTGTGGTGGGGGATTGCTTGCCATTCCATATGTATCCAGTCTGGGTGTGCTGTTTTAGAGTAAATGACCGAGATTTGGGATAACTGGGCTGCTTGTTGGTACCAAATAAGGTTTGGTAGGCCAAGTCCTCCCTGGTCCCTGGTTCGAAAAAGGGTCCCCTTCGCAACTCTGTGTCCTTTAGCTCCCTAGGAATTGGGATAGGTAGTGATCTAAATAGATATAGAATGCGTGGTAATAGGGTCATTTTAACAGAATTGACTCTGCCTAGCCAGGAGAGTCCCAAGGTGTCCCAACGAGCGAGATCGTTTTCCAAGTTACGGAACATTGGGGGGAAATTGGCGGAATATAGGCGGTCAACAGAGGCCGTCAGGTTGATCCCCAGATAAGGAATCGCTGTTTCGTTCCAACTAAATTGGAAGTTATCTTTATCTTTGAGTTGTGTAATCAAACTTGCAGGTAGGTTGACGTTTAGCGCTATTGATTTAGAGTAATTCACCCTGAGGCCAGAGACATTACCGAAGTCACTGAGCACCTTGCAGGTATTTGGTAAAGAGGTTAATGGTGAAGTGATGAAGAGCAGGACATCATCGGCAAAAAGGGCACATTTGTGGGTTTTGGGCCCACAGTTCACCCCATGTATATCAGAGTTATCTCTAATAGTGATGGCTAGGGTCCCAATGACAATGGAAAAAATCAGTGGCGACAGGGGGCATCCCTGCCTCGTGCCGTTACGGATTGGGAAGGGTTCAGAGTAATATCCCTGCAGTTTAATTTTTGCCTCTGGATTGGAATAGAGGGCCCCTATTATATTCAGAAAGGAATGACCAAATCCCCATCTTTGCAAGACTGGAACCAGATAAGACCAAGAAACTGAGTCAAACGCTTTTATAAGATCTAAGGAGAGCAAAACCCCTGTTTGAGGTGATCCCCTGTCCCATCCTGACCTTAGGAGAGAAACTATGTCAATTGCCCTCCTGATTTGATCCGGGCCCTGTCTCCCAGGTATAAAAGCGACCTGGTCCTTGTGGATGTATAGACAGATAAAATTTGATATTCTATCCGCTAAAATTTTTGTCAAGATTTTGAGGTCGTTATTTATTAATGAGATAGGTCGGTAATTAGCAGGACAACTAGGATCCTTGCCAGGTTTGGGAATAACTGTAATGAAAGCAGAGTTTAATGCCTTATCGAGCTGTGCTCCTGTTCTGAGTTGGTTAAAGAATCAAGCTAAATACAGGGATAAGATGGAGGAGAAATGTTTGTAATATGGGATTGAGAATCCATCAGGGCCGGGGGCTGAGTTTTTTCTGAGATTCTTAATGACCTGTGACACTTCTTCAGCTGAGATTGGAGACTCTAAGTCTGCTAGAGGAAGGGACACATAAGGGAGAGATGCGCTGCAAACCCCGAAATAATGTGAAAAAGAAAATGTTCCCCAGTGGGGCTTTTAACAGCAGTATAGTATGGTTTAAAGTAATAGCAAATGGATAGCAAAAGAAATACATTTATTATAATTGTACAGATGTCAGGATGCGTTACAACATATAAAAGAACTGGCCAACAGATACAATGCATTTTCCACAATACAGCCTGTATTAAAATTACACAAAGGGTGTACACAATGTTGATTATCAGATTGATGAAAATTTTGGAGTCCCCGACGCATTTTGACCTCTGTAGCGGTCATCATCAGGGGGAAGGTAGACTCTATAAAACACATAGCATGATTTCAGAAATTTGAAAACATCATCATAAGTCCCATTAAGGGTCTAAAATGGTGAAGTATTTACAGCTGAAGTGGAATGGATAGTCCCATGGCCAGATGAGTTGGAGATCGCTGGGCGGTGAGGTGGACCCCACAAATGCGCCCGTCCCCCCAGACGGGGAAGAGCCCAACCCGAGGGGCTTGCAAGGATCCACATGGTAGACATCCTCCAGTGGACAAGGGAGCAGGCATCTGCAATGAATACCCAATCAATGACCATATGTACAATACAAAATAGTAGGTGAATTAACTCTAAACAGAGTAGCAAAATTCTAGGGGTGTATGGACTAACCACTAACACTCCTCAGGTACCACAAAATCCCAGAATTAAGGCGGTACATGCCTATAAATGTTATATAGAGGTAATGGGGTTGGATAAAAAAATTGGATGGAAGTGGGGTGAAATTTTCATCAATCTGATAATCAACATTGTGTACACCCTTTGTGTAATTTTAATACAGGCTGTATTGTGGAAAATGCATTGTATCTGTTGGCCAGTTCTTTTATATGTTGTAACGCATCCTGACATCTGTACAATTATAATAAATGTATTTCTTTTGCTATCCATTTGCTATTACTTTAAACCATACTATACTGCTGTTAAAAGCCCCACTGGGGAACATTTTCTTTTTGTTTTTCGGAGACTCTAAGTCATCCCTGTGATGATCTTTGATCTTAGGGATATTTAGTGATTCAAGAAAGGAGTCAATCAAGCTAGGGGAGGAGACTTTCCCTTCCCTACTATACAGGGTGCAATAAAAGTCATGAAAGACTTCCATAATTTTCTGCAGGTTTTGCGATAGGGTGCCGCTGCGAAGTTTAATTTTGGGTAAGGCATAAGTCCTTATTTTGGGGGTCAGCCTATTCGCCAGGAGGGTGCCTGTCTTGTCTTTCTGATGGTAAAACCTGCCGCCCTCCCAGCGCAAACTCTTTTCAGCTATGGCTGTGAGAGCAAGGTTCAGGGCTGTGCTGGCTGCTTCTAGTCTTGCCGCAGAACCTGGGGAGGGGTTACATTTGTGTAGTTTGCTTAGAAGTGAGAATTCCTTCTCTAACCTTTCAATCTCTACTTTGCAAGCTTTACGGAGCCTGGCGGCTATTTGGATAAGTTTTCCCCTAATACAAGCTTTATGTGCTGCCCACAGTGTAGTTGGGGAAATTTTATTTACATTGTTTAATAGAAAATATTCTTGTATGTCTTTTTCTATTTCACGAACATGAGTGGGGTTGCTAAGGATTAAAGCGTTAAGTCTCCAGTTGTACCCCTTTCGTTGCTCTGTTGGTCTTTTCATGATAAGGAGGAGCAAGGAGTGGTCCAACCAGGCAGAGTCTTTAATAATGGATTTAGTTACCAGCGGAATGTGAGTTGATAGTAGGAAGAAGTGATCTATCCTAGCGAAGGTGTTGTGGGGGCTAGAAAAGTGTGTGTAGTCCCGTGTATGTGGGTTCATTTCCCTCCACACATCCACCATCCCCTGATGGTAAATTTGTCTAGCCACATTAAGGCTTTGCCTGGTGGGACAGATACGGTCCTTGCCCGGAGGGCGGGTTTTATCTAGCCCTGCATCGGAAGCCAAGTTAGAGTCTCCCCCATATATGACCAGACCTTCAGTAAATGGGTTTAAGGTGTGAAAGAGGGCTTTGAAAAATTTAGCTTGTTCCCTATTCGGTGCATAATAGGATATACGTGAGTAAAGCTGGTTGTCTATAAGACCTTTAACAAGTAGAAACCTACCTTCAGGGTCTTTAAACTCTGAGATGTAAGAGAATTGGGAATTACGGGAGAAAAATATGCCGACTCCTTTAGATTTATGGTCAGAATTTGCCAGGTAAAACTTGGGAAATTTAGGATGTATAAAGGAGGGGGAATATGATTTTGGGAAGTGTGTTTCTTGAAGAAACAGAATGTCTATTTTTTGATCATGGTAATATTGGAAAATTTTACGGTGTTTAACGGGCGAGTTAATCCCCTGAACATTATGTGACACTATACGTAACGTGGGTTTAGGTGTGGTGTGGTCAGCCAAAGGGCAGTCCAGAGAGCAATGCCAATGACCCCCAATCACTTACCTTCCATCTGGTGAGGTAGCCGTAATCCGGAAGTTACGGTGGCATCCTTGGAAACATCCTCTGGGATCCTACAGGGTCGTGAGATCACACATGTCACTAAGAGAAGGATATCGTTAGGACAAAAAAAAAGAGAGAGATAGGAGAAAAGTAAGAGGAAGGGAAGAAAAGGACCCTCAGGGTAGGTGTGTAGCAGGATCACGATACCCTGAGGGATAAAATTGGTACCCCCCAACCGGTGGGGGGGTATCCCGACCAGGAGAGCAAAAATTCTGCAGCTCCAAGTACAGGAGGAGGTGCATTAATACCGCTCCGTCCACGGCACTCCCCTATATATATAAAAAAAGGGGAGAGAAAGCTGACGATAACCAGAGAGCAACACCCTCATCAACCAAAACATATAAAAACATACATTAAACTCAAACTGAAGTAGTTACAACAATTGCTGAGGGCTCAGGGCAGAAGGGGTAGAATGTTGCTGGGGAGGAGTTGGCCTTTTCAAATGGGGAAGGAGACTTTAAGCTGCCAGGGGGGGACATGAGGTGGTAATAGAGGGAGTTCCAGAGTTCAAGAATTTATGTGGTCCAACAGTCTAACAATTGCCTGGCTACCGTTAGGGGGAGAGAGAGTGGCAAGAGTCCCTTGGCCAATCGTGCATAAATTTAATAAAATTAGGGGCAAGTTGGATAAAAAAAAAGGGGGGGAGTGTGATTGGTCCGAGGAAAAATTCAGGAAGTCCCGGTGGGCCTTGACGATATCCAAGTCCAATGCAGGAGAATTCTGGTAGAGGGGAAGGTTGTAACCAGTCAGCTAATGAGCAGTAGAATAGGTTGTGGTGGACCAACTTGTACAAATGATGAAACCAGAGCTCCATGGGATTAATAGGTTAAAAAATCCAGGTGGGCATTAACGCCAAAAGGGGCCGGATGGACCCTGTCCCAAAAAATGGGATTTAAAAAGAAAAATGATGAGTGAGGAAGTCCATCAGATCAGGGAGGTATGCCTTCCTTGGCCTTTTTGGGTTTAGGCTTCTGCCACACCGAGGTAAGTGGGCTAGAGGGGGGTGGTCGCTTGGACAGGTGTGAGGATGAGGTCTGCATTGGAGAAGGTGGGTCCTTGGAGATTATGCCCAGTTTTTGTAGCAAGAGCTCTCCTTCCTGAAGTGTAGAGAATCTGAAGGGCTTGCCATTGAACTCAAACTTCAAACTAAAAGGGAAAATCCACCAATATTTAATGTTCTTCTGCGTCAGCAGTGTCAGGAGGGGTTTGAGTGCACGTCGTCTCTGAATAGTGTATGGGGAGATATCTGCATAGAGTTGAATTGGATGGCCCATAATTTGGAGTTGCGGGGTGGAGCGAGCTATTCTCATGACTTCCTCTTTAACATTATAGTAGTGTGGCTTGACCACAATGTCACGAGTTAGGCCATCAGATCGGGGGGACCTAGAGCCCTGTGGGCGCGATCAAGCTCCATTTTGTGGGCTCGGATGTCAGGAATTAGGCTCTTAATGAGGGAGTGCACTGCTTCCGGTATGTCCACAATGGTCTCAGGCAGATCCCTGATTCTGAAATTGAGCCTTCTGGACCTGTTTTCAAGGTCGTCAATTTTGGCCATGGCTCCATCTAGCTGGTTATATAAATCTTGGGCGCGATCAGTATTCTGGTTAACTCGATCTATGGTGGCATCTAATTTGTTTTCAGTAATCTCAATACGGGAACCCAGAAGCTGGAGATCCATTTTGATATCTGCAGTAATTTTGCCTGCAGTCTGGGCTAATCCCCTGTCCAGCATTTCTGCAAACTTAGTGAACATGAGGGAGATATCATGTGGCTGTGAGGTGAAGGGCCCTCCATCATGATATGCCATATTGTGCCTAGGAGATGCTACAGCTGAGGGGGACATTAGGATCTCGTCCAGTGTCTGATCAAGGAGAGACACTGTGGTGGCTGGTGACAATGGGCCTCCTATAGCTGCAGTGGTGGGGGTTCTTCCACATACCTCCTCAGATTGAGAGTCCCGCCAGGGAGATGAGACAGGGATCCCTGCGTTAGCTGCCTCATGAGGCGATCGTTCCGCCGGCATTTTAGGTAGTGCCGCCTAATAATTGTGCTTGTAGCCTCTGTTTGGCTGCCCCCTCCGGTATAAAAAGTCCCCCACGGGCTTCCCGTATGTCCCGGCCCTAAGATGGATACTGCCGGGTGCCGCCGCTCGGTGCTGGGAAAACCGGAGCGGGTCGGAGCTCCGAGATTAAGCGGCCGTCTCACGGAGCTCCGTGCATGCGCCTTCTTGGTATTTTCTTTTCCCTAAAGTGGCTGGCTTTCTGATAAAAGTGGTCCCAGTGGCAGATTCACCACGGAATCACTTTTAGAAGGGTCCGGAGAGGTGCCTCCCCTCCTGCCGCTTCCCAGTTGTTCCCGGGCTTACATTACCGATCGGTGAGCCCAGGAACCATCCAGCATCGGCAGTGTCTCCCCATGGAGATGAGCGATGGCAAGATGCCACTGCTCATCTCTATGCCCTTGAAGGACCGGAGAGACGTCATGACGTCACTTTCGGTTCTCATGTAAACATGTTTTTTTTGTTTCTTAAAGCAAAAGATCACACCCACATATGTAAACGGTGTTTGCACCAACATGTAAGGTATCGCCGTAAACGTTTGAGCAAGAGCAATAGTTCTAGCACTAGATCCCCTCTGTAACTGTAAACTGGTAACCTGTAGAAATTTTTAAATCATCGCCTATGGAGATTTTTAAGGACCATAGTTTGGTGCCATTCCATGAGCGGGTGAAATTTTAAGGCTTGATATGTTAGGTATCTATTTACTCAGCATAACATCATCTTTCTTATTATACAAAAAAATGGGGTATATATCATGATTTTTTTTTTACTAATTTTTATTAATTTTCCCAAAAAATGACTCTTGAAAAACCACTGTGCAAAAAATGTGTGACATAAAAAATTGCAATGACTACCATTTTATACTCTAGGGTCTCTGCTAAAAATATATATATATATATAGTGTTTGGGGGTTTTAAGTTATTTTCTAGAAAAAAATACTGATTGTTTAGCCCCGTACACATGATCGGATAACCTATGGATTTTCGTCCGATGGATTTGTCCATCGGAAATCCGATGAAACTGTTTTTCATCAGTCTTGGCCACACACCATCAGTCAAAAAACCGACGGCAAGAAAACGACGGCACGTACAAAACGTACGACGCGCTATAAAAGGGCCGAACAAATCTAATGGCGCCACCCCTTGGGCTGCTTTTGCTGATTTCGTGTTACCGCGTGTTAGTAAAAGTTTGGTGAGAGCCAATTTGCGCTTTTCAGTCTCCGTGCTTTGCAGATCGTTTCCTGGTGTTCAGTTTGTGCTTGTGGGTTCGTATTTGTGATTCAGTGCGTGCAGTCAGGTCGTTACTGCCTTGCAGTGCCTTCTTGGCCATTCGTTTTCTGTTTTTCAGGTCGTTCTTCTCAGGCCTTGCTGTTCCACGGTGCGTTCTGTTTGAGTGCGTTCTGACCAGCTGACCGGTTTAAGACCATGTTTGAAGTGCGTTCTCGTTCTCGAGCTCGTGCTGGCTTTGGACTTGGTGTTGCAGTTAACACTGTAACCCGAGTTCAGTCTGTGAACAGGGTGAGGAGGAGTTCATGGACTAAGAAATGGTTGCTAAAGCGGGACCAATTCTCTCATATGCCTCTGCTGCGGGAAATCCATGAGAATAATCCTGATGATTTCAGGAATTATCTCAGGATGACGGACCCCGTATTTCACCGTCTGTTGGATTTGCTGTCCCCCTATATCACGAGGCAGGACACTGTGATGCGCCAGGCCATCACTGCCGAGCAGAGGCTCATTGCCACGTTGAGATACCTGGCGACTGGGAGAAGCTTGCAGGACCTCAAGTTCTCAACAGGCATCTCCCCCCAGGCTCTCGGGATCATTATCTCTGAGACGTGTTCGGCCATTATTCAGGTCCTGCAGACGGACTATATGAAGGTATTTTTGCTCCTTTAACCTCACATTATATGTTTTTATTGTTTTAGAATCTTCTCTTTTTTTTTCCTCCTAACCCAAATTTGCCTGTTTGTAATATCCTGGTAATGTCCCCATTTTCCCCATGCATGTTTTTACCTGTAAAGGCCTTTTTGGGCCCTACATGCCTATTTACCTTCACTAACCTCTCCAGCATGCTATCCTGGGCGCAAACCCAGCTAGCCTTCTATTTTCCTTTTCAAATTTTTGGGGTCAGTGCCCTCGTAGTTTGACAACCCTCCCTCCCCCCTTAAAGATGTTAAAATATTTTTAGTTCTCAATCAAGCTCAGCAGAGTGGTAGAGCCTTTTTTTGTATCCCCCACAATCACCTCAAGCCCCCCCCCTTAGATTAGTTTAGAATGTCCACTCAGCGGGGGTGAGGCATCTGCTAAGTGGGCCTTTGTTTATTGGTAGGAAATACTCCCATAAATAATAATGTTAGAATGATGTTTGTCAACAATGTTTTTGTGTGTAATCTGCTTGCACTGTAAACATAAACCGTACTAATGTCTTCTTTTTGTTTGACTCCACAGTTCCCTAGCACACCACAGGAATGGCTGACTGTGGCCTCCCAATTTGCCCAGCGGTGGGATTTCCCCAACTGCGGAGGGGCAATTGATGGGAAGCACATCCACATAGTGCCGCCACCCCGTTTGGGGTCATACTATTTTAACTATAAAGGTTTCAATAGTATTGTGTTAATGGCGGTGGTGTCGGCACAGTACGAGTTCCTGTATGTGGACATGGGGAAGAATGGCCGGATGTCCGATGGGGGAGTATTCGCTGAGACGGAGTTCGCTCACCGTCTGCAGGCTGGGGGTCTTGCACTGCCTCCAGATGCAGAGAACATGGAAGGGCTACCATTCGTTTTCATCGCGGATGAAGCTTTTGGACTTGGACCACACCTCATGCAGCCATTTCCCCAACGCACCCTCACCCCGGAGAGGAGGGTTTTTAATTACCAGCTGGCCAGAGTCCGGAGAGTTGTGGAGAATGCCTTCGGGATAATGGCCAGCCGGTTCCGCCTGTTTCAGACAGCTATCAATTTGGCGGAATATAAACTGAACAACATTGTGTACTGCTGCTGCTTATTGCACAACTTTTTACAAAAATTCTAATTATGTGTCATCAGTTGGGCCTGAGGCCGGTCCATCTGAACTGACAAATCTGACCGTCCTCAACACTGCCCGTACTGGCTTGGCCCCCCAAAGTGCCCGTGAAGTACGTCAGAAATACGTAGAGTACTTCACGGGTAGGGGGGCCATCGCAATGCCAGACTACATCTGACATTTTATTACCTTTTTCAAATGAAAAAAAAAATTTAGATTTACTACAAACTTGTGTTGTCATTCTTGTATTTGGGGTTTATGTGTCTCCCAGGTTCTAGTAGTGCCAAGTGTATTTGTCCTTAGTAAATAGCCTCAAATCTCAGAGGTAAAAACACTGTTTTTGCATCTTCAGAACTGCTATTGAGCATAGAAAGAACAAGGCACACCTTTTTTAGACTTCCCGAATGTTTTATTGATTGCACCACATTTTTGGTTGGTTTTCGAAATTCAAGCCTTTTTTTTGTTTGTGCGGCTTTTTTTGCAGAAACATGCATGGGTCAAAAGCCAAAATTTTTGGGCTGAAAAAGTAACAAAATAACACAGTGAAAAATACAAACATGAGATGGGGTGATGTTACCCCTGATCCAGCCCAAATGTGAAGAACCACACTTTATTTTTGGGGCTCAAATGGGTATCTTCAACATGATCCCATGGCTAAGGTAAACATGTGCTATCTGCCATCATGGGGGATCAATGGACATGCTTTAGGGGTGAAAACACTTCCTCTCAGCTACTTGAGGAGGGAGGAAGATGTTGCACCCCCAAAACAGGGACATAGATATCCTGTGACGGCAGATAGCACATGTTGAGTCAGTGTGTGCATTTTCACATTTGGGCTGGTGGAAATCCCATTTGAAATTTCTGACGCATAACAAAACACAAAAACAGGGGGGGGTTCACACTATTCTCCCCAAAATATCTATCATGTTTTTATATTTTTGCTCAATCACAATAATTCTCTTTCTCATAATGTCCATTTTGCTACTGCATTCCATGATTTCCTGAATGATTATTTTGGCGCTGGCACTCGAGAATGGAGGATTTGGACTTCCTGACACACCCCCACGTTCAGTCCCTAAAAAACCCAAATTTTTTTTGAACTATGCAGGCCTACATCTGTATTTACCTTGAAGTTGTGGTGACAGACACTGACCTGTTGTGCTGATAAGCTCCACCTCTCCTTCCTCCACCTCCCCTTCCTCCACCTCCGCTTTCTCCCCCTCCGCTTCCTGAACCTGCTGATCTTGGTCTGCTTTGTGATCTTCGGGGAGTTTCTGTGGTGTTTGGTTCCTCGTCTCCTGAGCATGGTGTCCTCCCAGTCTCCTTTTATAGAAAAATATAAGGAACGGCGCAACCTGTGGGAACTGAAACACCCAGCGTACCACAAGAGTGATGTACGTCTGGCAACTATTTGCAAATTAGCAGAGGATATGAAGCCATGGATCCCAGATGCAGACTACACTATGATCAATAATAAAATCAACAACCTGCGTAATTCCTATAAAAAAAAAATACAAGGAAGTGCGCCAGTCAAAGAGATCAGGAGCAGCAGCCGACGATGTAGTAAAGCCCAAGCTGTGGTACTACAGACATCTTCAACTTCTGGATGACCAGATCGAGGCCAGGGAATCTATTTGAAGCCTTCCATCAACCCTTCCTTACACCCTTCCCTCCAGCGTTCCTTCCACCCTTCCCTCCACCCCTGCAGAGGAGGAGCCACCTGAACTTGAAGAGCCAGATCTTCGCATCTTCAGACAGGTATAGTATTTATGCTGATAATTATTGTCCACTAAGTAATATTGTGTTGAAATGTTTGGATTAGCCATAAATGATATCACCCCCCCAAAAAAAACAATATGCACCAGTAATGATATCCAAATTGTGGGTGATAAATTCCCCAAATAATACAATTTTTCTTTTTATTTTATAAACAGGATGAGGCAAGCCAGGAGGAAGAGGCTCAGGAGTGTGGCAGGCAGGAGGAGGCAGGGCCAAGTGGGACTCAGCAGGTCCCCAGGCCTAGTGGCAGCACCGTCTCCCAAGTGCCTCCCCTCCACGTCAGACCGCCAAAACAACGGCGGATGACACAAGTGGAGGAGGAGTCACTAAAGATGATTCGGGAGGCTGCTACCATCATGAGGGCCCCCCTCAACCCTACGGAGGGGTTTAGCAGCTATCTGGCGGATAAGTTGCTCCAAATGGAGGCGGGACAACGGGCCCTTTGTGAGCACCTCATATACATGGCCGTACACATGGGGCAAGGGGGCTGCTGACTGAGGCCACCCATCTGTCACATCAGGCCAATCCCTCTCCTCCTTCTCCTCCTCCTCCTGCCACATCACCACCCACAGTGGCCCAGCCTGCAAGGGTGCGAGGACGGGGCCGTGGAGGGAACACTGCAGGGAAGCGTGGAGGGAAGGCTACAGGGAAGAGCAGGAGGTGATTCTCTGGCCTCGAGCTGCTCATCCAGAAGTTGCAGGTTGATGGAGTACCACAGCTTGGGATGATGTATGTCTTTGGCTGCTGCTCCTGATTTCATGCTGTTGTTGATTTTATTATTCATCATAGTCAGGTCTGCATTTGGGATCTAATGACTTGATATTTTCTGCTAATTTCTGAATAGTTGCCCTTCCTTTTTTGTTTGCTTTTTTTCCAAAATAAATGGAAATTTGATTTTAGCCAACATACATGCCTGATGTGTTTTTTTTTTTGGAGTAGCAATAACATTTCATAAATACAATGTGTAATTAATAACAAGGGACACCAACCTCCATGAGGAAACGATAAAAAAAAATATGTTGTTCTGAGAAATTGACACACCAAAAAATGCACAACAAATTAAAATACAAAAAAAAAAAAAGGTGTAATTTGTGAGGTCGGCCTTGAAGAATTAAACTAATTATTCCTAAGATCACAAGAAAGAAGAAAGACATATGTTTGTCAGAACTCGTGATAAAGATCTGCAGCCAAAATGACATTTTAAACACCATTCTAAAGCAACAAAACATGCGCTGCATTAAACAAAGCAATAACTTGCAGAATGACGAATGTGCTCTCTCCATTAGGAACGCTAGTTTTACCAGAACGAGCTCTCCCGTCTCCTAATTCAGTCTGAGCATGCGTGGGTTTTTTAACCGATGGACTTGCCCATAGACGATCGGAAATTCCCATCGGTTTTTTATCCATCGGAAAATTTTAAAACAAGTTCTATTTTTTACAACCGATGGAAAAAAGACTGATGTGTACCATACACGATTGGTTGGTCTGATGAAAACCATCCATCGGACGGTTTTCATCAGTCAAACCGATCGTGTGTACGGGGCTTTACTTGTAAGTAACAAATGTCAGAAAAAGGCTGGGTCCTTATGGGGTTAAAGTGGATATCTGAAATAAAGCTAACTAAAAGTGTTCCCACAGTTGGGCTTTAAAACAATTATGCCGCGTACACACGGCCGTTTTTCCCGTCTAAAAAAACGAAATTTTTCCCATTCGACGAGAAAAACAATAGTCTGTGGGCTTTCTGTCGTTTTTTTCGACGAGAAAAACGGCATTAAAAACGACGAGAAAAATTAGAACATGTTCTAATTTTTCTCGTCGTTTTTTTCGACATGTTTTCCGCGCCAGTGTTTCCCATAGGGAAACACTGCCGCGGAGCCCACACACGGTCTTTTTTTCGACCAAAAAAAAAATGACATTTAAAACGGCCGTGTGTGAGGGGAACAAGCTGTTCCTCGTTTTTAACGTCGATTTTCTCGACTGTGTTTTCACCGTCGAAAAAATCGATCGTGTGTACGCGGCATTATAGTTTTTCCGGAAGTGGAATTCCTAACTAATTTTAAAAGTGCTCCCACCTCCCTTCTAACGCCTATATTAATTACCCTGTGGAAGAAATATCTGTATACTTACCTATTTTCAAGCAGCTTTTTTTTACAAAGAAGTCTTTGATTCATACCTTCAGAATAGCAACAGAGTCCAGTTTAGCTTATGCAGCAATAGCACATTTTCTTTAACCCATTTGGGTATTTGAATTGGACATACTGTACACTAGGGTGAAAATGACTCCATTAGTATATCTGTCGTTTAGTTTGTAACACCATCTGAATTTTCATGTGAAGCCTTATTAATTCTATAAAAAAAAAAATTTGCACAAAACATAAAATGTGTTTTATTCACTTTATAAAAAACTGATTGATAGCATTGCCACCATAGAGTAATAGAAGACAGGAAACATTAACTGAATTTTAGTGTCTCTAAAACAGCACACATTTAAGTAATTTCCATATCATGGCCAAGCTATAAATATCACACCCATAATAACTAGATAATATATGCAATATTAATGATCCTAAGACTTACAATAAGAAGAACCCAATTAATGGTGGGATCTTGCTTAGCTCCTTGTCTTTTATGCCTCCACAGCACAAATACTTTATCAGTAATTAACAGCAAGACTGGGAACTTCCAGGATGAATTTTCAGAAAGCAACCGGAGTTTTACTGGAAAAATAACATTATTCATTTATAAGGATTTCTGGGTTCTGGCAACTTGTTACATACCCATGCTGTGCTTGCTGTCTGCTCTCCTCATGGGTATAATTTATCTCGCAGACAGTGGCAGATTCTCATGCCCTTCCTTGATAGCGTTGCAATTTATGACATCTTTTCACAGAGAAAGACATGCTGTCTCCACATTTTAACAACCCATCATGAGGATTTTAAAAGACAACTGAATATTCTAATTGTGGTAATTTAAGAATAATTATGTGTATATATATATATATATATATATATATATATATATATATGTTCCTTTCATGTTCGTGTTTTACTACTTGTCATTAAAAATGGAGGGCAGCACCCCTCATTAACTGTTAGTTTTTGATGTCAAGAGGGGGTAGCCTGATCATAATCATAATAATAATCATCATAATGACTGCTTTCAATGGCTGCTGCTTTGTACTTTTAGAAGTGAGCAAACGACCATTTTAAAATGTATCTAAAGTCTAAATGTTGGTAAAGTTATAAATAGAATGGTTAAGGTTTAGACCCCCTGTCAGGTTTTCACTTTTGTTTCTGTTACCCCTACTTGTTCTTGTGACAAGTGTCTAAGAGGGAATGTCCCTCACTTTGGAGATTTCCTTTTACTTTCTGTCTACAGAACAGGAAGTGAGGGTAAAATCAAAAACACAAATATGGCAAAAAATTACAGGCATTTTTATCATTTCCTGCTCTATCCAATTAAAAAAATTATATTTTCACTATATTTAAAGCAAGCTCACTTCTGTGTGTAAAGTTCCAAAGCACAAAATCTATTTCCTAAATAAAAAGGGTATATACACAATTTAAAAAAGTAAACATTCAAATCACTAGTTGACTAACTTGTACTCTACCCTGGGTCATAGTGTGGTTGGGAGGGATTCTACTACTACTTTTACAGTGGAAAAGTGGGGCATTAAACAGTTTTAAAATGTAATTTCATATCTACCAAAAATAACATCAATAACATGAGGCTGTATTCAACTCATTAATGGAAAGTGTGTTTTTAATGAATTATAGTGCTTCTAAACTCCAAAATGGAAAATGTTATACTTACCTGATGGTAATTTTGCTTTCCTGATGCATAAGCATGAGAGCATACATGTATGGGTTAGGCTCTGCTCCCCGCCCAATCAGGACTGGTTATACTATATTTAAATAAGTCACCTCCTCCTAGGCGGCATTCTCGTAACTATACTGTTATGGTTTTCCTTAATAATAATCATAATACATTTAAAAATATACTGCCAGAAAATTGAAAGTCCAGTAGGCCTCAAGGGTAAAGCGAACTATTGAACTTATAAACCTATCAGAGCAAAAACACATGTTTTTCCAATGTTCAATGGATCACCTATCTGTAATTTTTACAAGCAGATGTTGTGACAGGGATTTGCCTGGACAATAGGGTCCCTTGTCACAGAAACCGGAAAATTTCTATATGCCATTGTTGAATGGGCTCAGAAAAGCAATGCAAATAAATGGATAAGCCTGAGAAGTTACCTGTGACTAACAGTTAAAACTAGAGCAAAGATTCCCATTGTTTCAGAGGGTAAGATTGCCCCTTAAAGTAAAGCAACCAGTTTACTCAGCTTGCTCCCCAAACAATGGCATCATAAACGCTGGTTAATTCTACAACCAAAATCCGATTTTAACAACCAGAGAAACATACAAACATCCAAGTTTTGTATACATTTTTCTTATATATCTGTATATATAGATATATGACCATAAGTGAGGCCTATGCCATGTTCTCAGACATTTTAAGAAAACACCTGGATACATGTTACATTATAAATACGCATGATATTCAAAGTAAGAACATATATTGATATGTAATAAATAAGAATGATGTTTGGATTATCAATGACATTTTAGGTCATAGGGAAAAATATGATTTTAGTATCTGTTGACCTAGGGACTGTGTTAGAAGAATAAATATAGCTACCAATGTGATATTATAAATAGAAGTGTTTTAAAGAGTTAATTAGCAGCATGAAATACGTCAAATTGTGATTATAGAAAATAAAGGAACCTACGTTTAGAGATTAACACGTATTTAAAATATATAGATAAATATTTTTGTGTTATATTGATTGACATATAATCTGTACCCTGTTTAGAAAAACCAGCTTATAGATATATTTTTAGACAGGAATATAAAACAAATTATGTTATGTGAATGAATCAAAAGTATATTAGAAGTATGTTATATATACCGGATTACCAGAAGATAAATATCCATATATAGTCTTCCCAACAATATATAAATTATACACATTCTGAAAAAATAATATATAAACTTAAAGAATCGATGCCCCAGTGGTTGAAAGTGGTATTGCTGGAGGATCCTAAAGTCCAGAAAACATTTAATCATTAAGTTGTCAACCTATAGAGTCCAGACACTTTTGGACAGTAACTCCCACATCTGCAGCCACCAATGAATTGAAGACACCCGTCCCTGGGCAGAACTTAGTATAATTTTTATAACCTTATTGTCCAGAGACAATATTTAAGGGAAGAAAAAAGAGAACACACACAGAGAGACAGACGGACCCCCACAGGGAGGTCGGAGGGGCACACTGGGAGATCCACACTCTCAGACAGACTGACACACATGCACCATGCATGAAGACATATTTTTACACTCATGAAGATTCCTAGACACCCGATACCTGAAAGCCACGGCAGCCATCTTAACTCTGGTCACTTGCCCGTAGGAAATTCAAATTGTAGAATGGGTAATTATGCCATTTTTGATTTTATCTTGAATTCATTGTTGTTCTCAAAAATATTGAAGTATTGAATATTCTGCAATTATGATTTATTCTCATTAACCATCAACTGGTAGATGTTTTTTGTAAAGATTACATTTTTCATTATATTTTTCTTTTTGCATAGTTCCAATCTTAGTGACAAAACAAACGTCCAATTTATTTCACATTGTTAACCACTTACTTACCTGCAGTATAGTAACGGTTGGATGTGTGAAATACAGACGTTCTGTTTCATTGTCAATTATACAAGGTTGTTGAACCTATTGAGAATTTATCATGACAGCATTATGTCTAAGGGACTGTATGCCCATTTTGCGGGTAATTTTATTGATTTTGAAGTCGTTCATGTAACGCAATTGGTATTTTAATTTCATGTAAATATTTGCTTTTTGTCAACCAATAAATGTAGCTATTTTGTATGATCACTCGTCTCCGTGAATAAGTTTCACATTATAGACTATGTCATATAGGTTGTCTTGTATTCAAAAATATCTTTTGTTAAAAAGAACTTAAAATTAATATTGTGCGGGCAAACTGTCCCTTGATAAGCACAACAATACTCAAATGCAAAACCCACAAGGAAGGGACCTGTATGCTGCCATGCTTATGCATCAGGAAAGGAAAATTACTGTCAGGTAAGTATAAAATGATCTGTTTTCCTAACACAAGCATGACAGCATACACGTATGGGATGTAGCACACCTATAAAACCACAAGGGAGGGCCATGCTGAAGAACTGTTTTAACCAACATATCATTAGATTAATTTAGAACTGAAGTCAATTCCCCTTCTTCCAAAGCTGATTGATTAACTTTGCAATAGGCAAAAAAATGGTTTGTAGTATATGAACCTGGTTGGTATCCTGTAAAATTCTGGACCTCTGAATTTTTTTCCATTAGTATGCTACCCGTCTGGTAAAGTGAGCTCTGTACTAGATTGATGCATTAATCTTCATTCTATAAGTCCCTCAGGCTACTTTGACCCGAGATATTGCCGATGTTCTAATGGACAGTGAAAAGTCTTCTTCTGATCCTGTCAGGCCTGAAGAGGCCACTGTCTGACCTTCTAGAGAAGGGCCACTTCCATGTATTTCTTCCACATTTTCCCAGCTTGTGGTGATGCAGTCATTTCAGTTTTGACGTTCTGGAAGGGTGATGTCTTGACCCAGAATCAAGGATGCAGACCTTCGTCTGGTGCTGGAGAAGAAGAAACCAGAGCTATTTTGTTTGATTACGGTAGCAAAAAGGTAGTTTACCGCTTTATGCTCAGATATCTGAACGCCTTCTCCGAGACATGATCGGCTAAAGAAATGCTGCCTTAATGTCACATGATCGGCTTACGAAATGCTGCTTTAGTGTCACTGAACCTATTGAGGAAGTCTTGTTTAGAAGAATGGAAGAGTGGGACAACCTTTCCAACACTAGTTGCACTGCAAGTTCTAAAGGGGAAAGAACAAACTGTACCGGCCTTTCGGAATTGGTTTCCCAAAGATGTGCAGCAGTCACTGGACCTCAACAAGTGAGGACCTGACCAAGACTTGACTACCGCTCAATCCCTTATCTTGGCTTACTTGCAGATATCTTAATCTTTACAGCCGGGAGAAGAGGATTCCATCCTTAAAATCTGCCAGATTTCCCACGTTTTAGTATACCTGGAGTTTTCCGCAGGTGCCCTGGCTTCCAAATACTAAAGGTGAGAGCCTTAGATGAGCCTTCCTAACTTGGTCTCCCAATTGCTAGATATACGGTGGCTGAATTTGGATACACTTGGCTCCGTTGTATAAGGTCTGAGATCTCAGAAAGAATAGGAGGTTTTTGGACCAAAGACTGTACTTGGAGGACACCATGGCCTGCAAGGCCATCTGATCATTATTACCCTTATCACAGCTGTATGACTACGGATCCTGATGAGGAGCTTGGAGATCACAGAGTCTGGTGGCTATATAGGCTAACCTGCTGACACAGCTGGATGTTAGTAGATCCATTGATTCCACTTCTGGGAAGCTCCTCTTGCAGGAATAACTTCCATTCCTGACCATTGAGTTTACTGCCAAGTTGAGTTTAATTGAACTGCTTGTTGGTCTAGGGACTCACCCCCATCCAAGGCTTTGTATTTTACCATGTCTGACAGGAAGTTCTAGGAAGCCAGAACACAGAGTGATGAGATGAGCCAGGTTTTACTGTTGGAAAACCCGAATGGGAGATACCCCTGGCATGAGTTGAATAATCTTGTATTCCTTCTTGTCATGACAATAGGAGATTACCAATTGCCATCTGGAGCATAACTGAGGCCTCCTGGGCTGTGTTGCCCAAACACTTTCCCACTTAGGAATCACTGTACCTCTGATGTTAAACACTTTGTCCTCCACTGGCCTATGTCATTGACCTTGAGCTAGGAGGTCACTGAGGTGAATACCAATAAAGTGAATAGACTTTGATGATTGGTATGCCTAAAAGCTGACAAGATTAACTATCCTTAGCCACCATCAATGGGACTTGTCTCATATGTGGGGTAATCTTCCCTGGAATAGGAAGAAAATCTTCCATTACCATAGAAGGCCAGATTATGATGTTCTCAATCTTCCAGTGCGTCCAATCGACTACATGGATTACTTCAGACTACTTCTTGACCATTTAAAACCATGGGATACAAACAGATGGGATAGAGCTAGGACTTGACTCCACATAAAAACCTAATACTGTCCTCCTCCGTGAGGACAACTCTACAGTATTCTCCTGAATGTCTAAAATGTCATTATAATAATGAGATTAGTTGGCCTTCCCCAGTTGATAATCTTTCCAAATTTGATCCAAGTTTAAATCAGGGTTTGCCAGGACCTGGAGGATGTTCAGCCACCCACAGCTGTTGTCCACATAGGGAACCTGCAGCCCTTGCTTCTGCAAAATGGCCACTACTGGAAGCAAGAAAAACAGCAAATGCTAGCGCTCAGAATGCCTGCATAGTAAATCACAAGTTCTATTAAAAGCAATAACAAAAGTCTATGAACAAAGTCCAAATAACAAGGCGGATGTCCAATCAAATAAAAAAAAGAAAAAAAAAAGTTTAATGATGATCAATCTTCAAAGGAGATAATATAGATGAACGGTATATTTGGGATGAACAGACACTCAGGGCAGCTATTCTCAAGAGTGAAGCCAGCTCAGGAAACCATGGAAAAAAATGAATAGAAAAGCGCCTCTGAGTAAACTGTTTAATATAATAGCACTAATATGTATCCAACACTTACATAAAGGTAAATGAAGAGGTGCTCATATGGAGTGGGATCAATGCCATGTCAGATGTATAATCCAGGGTCTGTTATAGTGTCCAGAGATGTCCCAATTCCCGGCTATGAGAGCCGCAAGGTACCGGAGAGGAAGCCGGCTGTATCCATGAATGGAGATGGCGACTGTGTGCTCATGGAACAGCGTGCGACGTCAGCTGGATCAGATGAATAGGAGAAACAATACCAGTGTTTCTCCTATTCATCTGATCCATTCCATATGAGCACCTCTTCATTTTACCTTTATGTAAGTGTAGGATACATATTAGTGCTATTTTATTAAACAGTTTACTCAGAGGCGCTTTTCTATTTGTTTTTGCTACTGGAAGCAATGTTCTGGAAAATGTCTTGAGTATGTGGAAAGGTCAAAAGGTTGTTGAATGAACCCAAAGTGAAACTCTCAGAAGCCTGGATGTACCGAACTGGGTATGTACACATCAGCTAGATCTAGAGAAACTGTAGCTGCTTTATCTGATGGTTTGAGTGATTGTTCTCAATGACTCCATATGACGCTTTTTGCATCTTGATCCTTCATTCCATATCTTGCCTAAATCTGCTTTCTGACTAAGAACAATGGACCAATGGTTCCTGTTGGACGAGATTTGGTAACATTTGCTTAAAGCCTTGATTGCTCTAAAGAACCATAGTGGTAATTAGAGGAGTTGGAAGAGTGGAAAGAAATTCTATTGACTTTCTTACTGCACAAAGTACAACTCGTCAGCACACCAGGAATCTTCCGTTGTTGTCCCAAGGTTTTGTTGCAGACAGATCACATCAGAAAGACAAGTGTTGCACAGGCCCCACTGATCCTGAGCCTCCTGCCTACAATTTCATTAATTTCTGCAATATAACACCTACTGGGCACATTTGAGTGAAAAGGAACTTTGCTGCTCCTCGAGAGGAACAGACTTGGGCTTAGGCAATCAAAGACGATTATGGATCTTCCAATTTCTTCTCTAGCTCTTCTCAGGCCCTGTCACCAACTCTTTGTTCTGGGCCTAGGTGACTAGCCTATGGGATTAGTCCCTGATCTGGACATCACTGATTGCATCTTAAATCACATTCCATTCGACTTAGAAGAGGTATACACAATCAGTGGGTTAAGCCATAGGGCTTGACTAACCTCACAGAATAGTAGGAGGAGCAGCCTGCTGCATCCATAGTAGTTGTACTGCCTCGCTGGTCACTCTAATTTCACTCATGGATCAAACACTACAGAGGCGTATTACTGGCCAAGTTTGTCTTCAACTCGTCTGCTGAGAACCAAATAGCCTTGGCTACTGAAGTGAACTCCAACGCAGGCCACACCATACTCCCTAATGGTAGTATAAACCTTAATTTCCAAATCCATATTGCTGTTCCCATGCCTCAGCGATGGCTATTGCATCATCCGCTGGCAGACTGGCACTTCTGGCTATTCTAATGATATATTTCTTTGTAAATATGAAGATATTATGGAATTTTCATGTATTACATTATCACTTATTCACTTATACACACACTTATAATAATTTTTTTTGTTTGTACATTGTTGTTTACTTTGGTTATTATCTTATTATAAATGATTTTCATTATATGCATGCTTCTTCGCCACCCGGGTACAGCTATTGGTGCCAAGCCTCTCTCTTCACCCATCGGACTGCTCGGGGTGGCGTTGTCCCTGGTGGATGCCCCGGACTCTGCTTAGCACTTTTTCAAGATCATATGGACACCCAAGGGCATTACAGTTGCGACTGGACGCCCATTTTGCTGACTGGCATGCAGGCTTTCCACTGTAACATTCATTCCTTGAAAAGCCCCTTCGGGGTGTCTTCTCTAATTCCACCACAAGAGTGCTCCACTGCTTCCTGTCTCTTTGCTGTCCTCAACTCTGGTTCAGAGTGGCGATGCGGAATGACATCATATAATGGCGCCGATGCATGTGCAGTACAGCCTGTGTCCACTTCCGGTCCATGTGACCGGATGGGGGGTATATATAGACCAGGGATTTCAGTGCAGAGATGCTGCTGAGCCCCTGGGACCATATGATCGCTTTATGTTCACAAGGTAAATTGTTTCTCATTGCTATAGTATGCAGGCTTATTCTTCTTCTGTTCCTTTCTGCTTCATCTAAGTATGTTTGCTGTAGTACTCTCTTTTTGAGAAATCTGATTTGGAGGCATGGTTTGCCCCTGTTCAAATCCCGTCTAGTGACAAAATCTATTTCTTTCCGAGTCTGCTCTCACATCTGTGTTGGAGCTTCATTAACTCTTTTCTTACCATATATCACAAATTACTTTTACAGCACTTGGGAACTACTGCTTATACATATGTGAATCGTTTGTCCTTGCCGTCCCAGGAATCAAGTCAATTACCCCTGTAGCTTGTGTAAGTTACCATCATCAACAATAATTTATTCTATTTTTGGGTAATACTATTGCCGGGAGACGCATTGCTTAGGCAATGTGTTTTCTGGGGCCACATATATATGGATTTATGGGGATCTGTGTGTCCATGTGTATTTCCTTCTCACTGGACGTATCTTTAATTTTCAACTTTAGATATTACTCAGGCCACGGGTCGTTTTTTTCTCCCCTTGTGTTTTTTTTTTCTGCCCCCTGTGATCCTTGGATGTGCCCTGGGCGGGGTTTCGGTGCTACCGTTGGGGACGCGACCATCTGGGCTGGCTGGAGTGTATAGAGAGGTAAGGGGCTTGACCCTAGGGGGGTGAATTGTGCATGCATAGACCTTTTTATCACTAATATTATAATACATGTTTTTGGTTATCACTATTAATGGATTGTATATGTATTTGTGTGTGTCTTTTTCTGTATTTTGTAGAAGGTGTGTGTCACCTATTGGACAGTGCTTCCCCTTTGAAGAAGCCCGATTTAGGGGCGAAACATGTCAGGAGTTAGGCCATCCCACTGTCCAATTCAACTGTACTGTTTGTAACAATTACTCTCTACACCGTTTTTTACCATTGTTTTTATTTTGGTGTCAAAATAAAAATATTTTATTATAATCTGCTTGATACTTTGTCATTTCTGCACCATTAAAAATCCCATTTTCTTTGCTCCCATCTATTTACCAATTTAGGGATTTGGTGCTATATCTTATTAGTTGGTTATCCACAACGAAAACAAACGAACCACTCTCAGGTGTTGTATCACACCATCCTCCTGATTGTAGATTCCCGACTTCTTTCTTAAGGACTGTGTATCAAGCATATTATATGATCATGGGTCTTTGTACAACCCCTTTTTTTCTCTCTCCTTTATCTTAAGGGAGGAAAAATATCAAATGTATTAATTGTGTTGATAATATGTGTTTTTTTTCTTTTTGTTTTCTTTATTAGAGATCACTTTATTATATTGTTGATCCCTGATTATCCAAATAGGAAAAAAATGAAGGAATTATAAATCAATTAGAATTTGGTCTAGAGGCCAAATAAAGAAGGTAGCCTTATGTATAGATTTATAGACATTTTATAAATTGCTCTTTATATATTCCTTTGGAATTGTATATTCAGTTGTTCACGATTAAAATTGGTGCTTGATAAGATAGGCTCCACATAGACTTTCACCATGGCCATGTTCTGTGGGGATAACTGGGAGGGATTTATGACCAAAATTCACCTCTCTCAAAGCTCAGTAGGAGTACGGGAGGCCAATCTAGACAAATCCTTCATTAAATTGCAAAGATTTGTTGAAAAAAAGGTCAGAATCTTCTGGCACAAAAAATACTTTGAGAAATATGTTGAAAACAAGATTACCCCTTGGGGGCTGCGGATTCAAATATTTCCTAACTTGAAAAAAATAGATGACAGGCTAAAATTAAATTGGGAGTCTAATCTCCAATCATGTTCTTTTGAGATGATGTCTCAATTGTGTCTACAATATGATATTGAGCTTAACGAGGTTGATGAGCAGATTAACAAATGGCATGCGGAACACTCTTCTATGATGGCTTTGCCTACCTTTATAAATAAGGAAGGTGAGCTTAAGGAACATATTGAACAATACACCATAGAAATAATTAATAATAAAGAAACTCAATTCTTGAGGGATCAATTCTCATATGAGATGGGGTTCGCATATAAATGGAATCCACCTGCCCAACAGAGGCAATCAACTAAATCTGCAAATCAAACTGTGCAGAATCATGTTACATATGTATCTGACATCTCTGTCTCTCCAGCATCATCTAGTCAATCAACGGTATACCAGGACATTGCTCCTGAAAGGATGTCTAAGAAACGTAAGGGGGACTCTAATGTATCATTTACGGAAAATTTAAGAATTGCACCTGCTTTAACACATGTTCGTGAATCACCTACCGTTAGACCTAGAAATTCACAACAACGCTCTAATACACCGCACAATTCGGCCAAGAGTTCGCGAGTCTCCCATGGGGCAACAAATTCTGACCCCAGGGGTACACCATCTTCATCCCTCTCTTCTTCATTGTTGGTTTCTACTCAGCCTTTGAATAAGGCTAATGTTTCGGCCCAGTCTGTTACTGCTAAGAATGATCCCAAGATGGCTCCCATTTTTTTAGCTTTGGGAACACTGGAAAACCCAAATCCGGTTAATCAGTAAGATTCTGTGAGACAATACCAATGGAAGTTAATGACAAACAATTTCAGATTCTAAACCTTTCTTCATGTCAATTTAGCCCCGAAGAACTTGAGGTACTACAGCTGGGATTAACTTTTTGCCCTGAAGCAAAGGTGGATGCCTTTGACGTCATCAAGGACATTCACCTATTTGCACGTCGTCTAATGTTTAAGACAATTTACCACAAACCACACAGTATTGATCATGTCACTACCTCTAGTGGGACCAACGATCTTACTATTAGAGATATTCAAGCAATACAGGACCTGATGGAATTATGGGAGGATGATGGTGGGTCCATTGACTCACCATTTAATCCTCCCCTTTCATCAGAAACTGATCCTGCGATTAGATGTTTTCCTCCCCCACAACTTTTTAAGCCCAAATCAAGGAATTTTCAAACTTTGGGCAATAATCCCAATATTTGGGCATTTGTACAACAAATATCAAGAGAAATCGAAGGAATGACATGGTCTCGGACTTATTCTAGTAATTTACCGTCTCGGTCTGCACGGGCTTTGTCGTCATTACAAAAAAACAAACAAATCGTAATCAAGCAGGCTGACAAAGGTGGAAACCTTGTAATTATGGATCGTGACAAATATGAATGTATGTGCCTATGCTTTCTTTGCAACAAGGAATGGTATAGGCCCATTTCACAAACTATTATTGACCACTATTGCATTGAATTCAGGAATATCATTTCTAGGGCATTATCTAAAAATCTGATTGACAAACCGACATGGACGTTTCTTAACGTCTTGGAACCTAGGGTTCCCACAATGTACGCACTGCCCAAAGGCCATAAATCTTTGGACAGTCCTCCAGGCCGACCTATTATTTCAGGATTTGGCTGTCTGAGTGAGAATGCCAGCAGCCTTATCGACAGCTATTTGAACCCACATGTCAAAGCCCTGTTTTCTTTTGTACAGGACACGATAGATTTGATCAAAATATTGGAGGGTATCACCATTCCCGACAATGCATGGTTGGTCACAGTCGACGTGGAAAGCCTCTATAACGCAATCCCCCATGATCTGGGATTATCAGTTGTGGCGGAACATTTGCGCGAACGTTGCCAATCAAGTGATCCATAAAATGATTTTATTCTGGAACTATTGAAATTCGTATTGACTAGGAATGTGTTCATGTTCGGCCTCTCCCACTACCTCCAGATACAGGGCGTGGCAATGGGGACACGGTGTGCCCCATCCTACGCCAATCTGTATCTGGGGGGATGGGAGAGGGACCTATTTTCCAGAGATGACATTCAGAACTACTTAGAATGTGTGCTTACATTCCATCGATATATCGATGATATCTTGATGGTCTGGACCGGCACGCATGATGAATTACTTGAGTTTATGGAGATACTTGGCAACAATCAGTTCAATCTTAAGTTTACAATGTCTTGTAATCAAAAATCTGTGAATTTTTTGGATATTGAGATTTTTGTAGAAAGTGATGGATCTTTGGGCACTTCACTATTTCGAAAACCGTCTGCAACTAATGCTATACTACATGCCTCCAGTTCTCATCCGAAACCCCTGATTAGCAGCATCCCCCACAGTCAACATCTACAGCTGCGGTGAAACTGCAGCAGGGATGAGGATTTTTTGAAAGAAGCAAATCTTTTGTATTCTCGTCTTCGAGATAGGGGGTACAATCATAGTACCCTGAAAAAAGCCTCCAATAGAGCCAAAGCACATGTTAGGGACACTTTGATTCATCAGAAAAAAATCAAATGTACAAATCAACCTGTTAGAATTATAACATCTTATAATAAGCAGCACAAACAGGTGAGACAGATCATCAACAAATATTGGCCACTCTTACTGGCAGATCCCATAGCATGTAAGTACATTGAGAAGGAACCTCAAATTACTTACAGACAAGCCAAATCCCTTAGGGATCGGCTGACACAGAGTCATTATAAAACTCAATCGATAGCTGTCACATGTCCTGGGTCTTTCCCATGTAGGAGGTGTGACAACTGTCGTTTCTTCCTAAACAGTAATGAAGTCATGCTGCCCAATGGATGTACCCATAGGATAAAACACAGAGTAACATGCCAGACCACAGGCATTGTTTACATGATGCAATGTAACTGCAGTTCCTTCTATATAGGGAAAACAAAACGTCCCTTTTTCAAACAAATAAATGATCATATATCTTTGATAAAAAAACGAAGAATGGAAACTCCGATCAGTCGCCATGTTGGTCTATTTCATGACTTCAGATTGGACACCATCAAATTCATGGCCTTGGAACATATTCCTCCGGATGTTAGGGGAGGCAGCAACGATCAGAAACTTTTGCAATTGGAATCCCGATGGATTTTTTTTGCTGAAAGCAACAATTTATCCTGGATTGAATGAAATGTTGAGTTATAAACCTTTTTTATGAACATTGCATATTGTTTCCCTTGCTGCCTCCCCCATCCTCGCTATAGCTTTGCTTGTTTTTCTTTTTTTCCTTCTCTTTTTTCAAAAAATATTTTTTCCCCCTATTTCCTTCCTGCTCTTCCCCCTTTTCCCTTTCCCTTTCTTCTTTTTCTTTCCCCTCTTTTCCTCTCCATTACCCCTTCCTCTTATCATTTTTTCACCCTCCATCCCCATTTTCTTTCTCTCTTCGCCCTTGTTCTAATATTTTGGTCAATACTGAATTGGGACAACATCTCTTCCCTACCTTTCTATTATCCCCCATGAGCTTTAGGGCTAATTTAACAACTCAGTCCTTCCTTTGGCCCACAAGTCTATGTGAAATCTATGGTCCATTGTTTCATTGGTCGCATTAGTCGACCAATCATATGGACTATATTTCATTTAGTGATCTATATATGAAGACAACAAATCTGTAGGTAAAAAAATATAGACGCTCTCCTTCTCCTTATAAAATAATGTTTTTCTTATATACAAACCATATATATCTTTTTTTATATACCGTATATACTCGAGTATAAGCCAAGATTTTCAGCCCTTTTTTTGTGCTGAAAGTCCCCCCTCAGCTTATACTCGAGTCAGCAAAATTTTACATTGTAAATAGTACCTGAAAAAAAGTTGAGAGGCTGCGGCGTCCATCGTTTAAATCCCGCGGTCTCTTCCTGGTCCCTTTCGTGATAGGCGATTCTCAGCAGACACTCTCCGCCTATCACGAACGTTCTCTCATCCTCAGTTTCCCAGCAGACGTCTGTGATTGGCGGAACACCGAACACAGTGTCTGCTGGGATGGGTGAGGATGAGAGAACGTTCGTGATAGGCGGAGAGTGTCTGCTGAGAATCGCCTATCACAGAAGGGACCAGGAAGAGACCGCGGGATTTAAACGATGGACGCCGCAGCCTCTCAACTTTTTTTCAGGTACTATTTACAATGTTAAATTTAAACAGTGAGCTAGGGAACAGTGAGGATAGGAACAGTGAGGATAGGAACAGTGAGGATGGGAACAGTGAGGAACAGTGAGGATGGGCACAGTAAGGATGGGAACAGTGAGGCATTGTTGACCCTCGGCTTATATTCGAGTCAGTAAGTTTTCCCAGTTTTTTGTGGTAACATTAGGTACCTCGGCTTATACTCGGGTCGGCTTATACTCGAGTATATACGGTATGTAATCAAGAGTCTTTGTGTAATGTGTATTTTTTTGTAAATATGAAGATATTATGGAATTTTCATGTATTACATTATCACTTATACACACACTTATAATGATTTTTTTTTTGTTTGTACATTGTTGTTTACTTTGGTTATTATCTTATTATAAATGTTTTTCATTATATGCATGCTTCTTCGCCACCCGGGTACAGCTATTGGTGCCAAGCCTCTCTCTTCACCCATCGGACTGCTCGGGGTGGCGTTGTCCCTGGTGGATGCCCCGGACTCTGCTTAGCACTTTTTCAAGATCATATGGACACCCAAGGGCGTTACAGTTGCGACTGGACGCCCATTTTGCTGACTGGCATGCAGGCTTTCCACTGTAACATTCATTCCTTGAAAAGCCCCTTCGGGGTGTCTTCTCTAATTCCACCACAAGAGTGCTCCACTGCTTCCTGTCTCTTTGCTCTCCTCAACTCTGGTTCAGAGTGGCGATGCGGAATGACATCATACAATGGCGCCGGTGCATGTGCAGTACAGCCTGTGTCCACTTCTGGTCCATGTGACCGGATGGGGGGTATATATAGACCAGGGATTTCAGTGCAGAGATGCTGCTGAGCCCCTGGGACCATACGATCGCTTTATGTTCACAAGGTAAATCATTTCTTATTGCTATAGTATGCAGGCTTATTCTTCTTCTGTTCCTTTCTGCTTCATCTAAGTATGTTTGCTGTAGTACTCTCTTTTTGAGAAATCTGATTTGGAGGCATGGTTTGCCCCTGTTCAAATCCTGTCTAGTGACTAAATCTATTTCTTTCCGAGTCTGCTCTCACATCTGTGTTGGAGCTTCATTAACTCTTTTCTTACCATATATCACAAATTACTTTTTCAGCACTTGGGAACTGCTGCTTATACATATGTGAATCGTTTGTCCTTGCCATCCCAGGAATCAAGTCAATTACCCCTGTAGCTTGTGTAAGTTACCATCATCAACAATAATTTATTCTATTTTTGGGTAATACTATTGCCGGGAGACACATTGCTTAGGCAATGTGTTTTCTGGGGCCACATATATATGGATTTATGGGGATTTGTCTGTCCATGTGTATTTCCTTCTCACTGGACGTATCTTTAATTTTCAACTTTAGATATTACCCAGGCCACGGGTCATTTTTTCTCCCCTTGCAGGTATTTTTGCTGCCCCCTGTGATCCTTGGATGTGCCCTGGGCGGAGTTCCGGTGCTACCATTGGGGACGCGACCATCTGGGCTGGCTGGAGTGTATAGAGAGGTAAGGGGCTTGACCCTAGGGGGGTGAATTGTGCATGCATAGACCTTTTTATCACTAATATTTTAATACATTTTTTTGGTTATCATTATTAATGGTTGTATATGTATTTGTGTGTGTCTTTTTCTGTATTTTGTAGAAGGTGTGTGTCACCTATTGGACAGAAGCCCGATTTAGGGGCGAAACATGTCGGGAGTTAGGCCATTCAACTGTCCAATTCAACTGTACTGCTTGTAACAATCACTCTCTACACCGTTTTTTACCATTGTTTTTATTTTGGTGTCAAAATAAAAATATTTTATTATAATCTGGTTGATACTTTGTCATTTCTGCACCATTAAAAATCCCATTTTCTTTGCTCCCATCTATTCTAATGAAGGTTACTTGGCTTGGCTAACCGCCTCTGCAGTAAAAGTTGGGCTTTACAGAGGAGATCTTGCATCCTTTGCTAGCATGAAGACACATCTGGCCAATCTGATGAACGCTCTTTGGCCTGCTGCTTTTGAGGCAGAGGTACCCTTTAAACAAACTCAGCTGTTTGATCAGCTTAGTACCTGAGCGTTAGTGACTAGAAATCCACCCAGTCAGTTTGCACTTGAGTCAACACATCTGCCTTTGTGTTTACTGCCGCCTGATATGGAACTTGGCATAGCATCTTTGCAGGCACGTCAGCTAACCACACTCCCCAAACTGCCCAGGATGGTCCTTATTGTGATTTCCTTTAGTCTGCCCCTACTGGCAGTACTTTGAATGTATAGCAGTTTTCCTTTAGTGTCAAACAGGACCTGTCACTGTTGGAACAACAAGTTGCCACTTTTCCTTTGGTGAGTGATGCTGGTATTTAAGGGCTAGAGAGTTTTACTATCGATACTGCCCGCGCACTCTTTAATTATTTTTTTTTAGGATAGCATACCTACCTGACCCTCACCTTATTGATCGTGGCTGGTCTCTGGGTAAGCTTTTGGCTCAATATATGAGCTGCAGGTTTGTGGTCATAATACATACAGTACCTGAAAGTACTGGCTAGGCCTTAATACAATATCAGTGGCCATCCACACACCCATTTGCAGACATTGAAGCAGCAAATAGACCTATATGCTGTGAGCAAGAGTTAAACCCTTAGACAGAAGCAATTACAGATAGTAGTGTAATAAACCAATTACTTAAGGCACTGTAACTTAGGCAGAACACTGAATTTTTTCACACTGGCATTTAGACATAATAGGTTAATGCATAGCAATCATTAAACACATTGCACCCAAAAGCAGACCTTAAACCCATAGCAGCAACACAATGCATAGCAGTTGCATCCATGCTGAAGCAACACTCTGTCATAAGCAGCGCAATGAAGGGTAAATATACCTGGCAGGATCACCTACATTAGACAACTGCCATGTAAAGGTTAAAAACAGAAAATCCAAGCATTAGAGCATTGACACAGTGAGCCCAAATCTGTAAGCCAGGCATTGCTGAGTTAATAGGAAAGACTCAACTTTGCAGCAAACACCTGCTATATCAGTTCATGCATTAGTAGTCCTACAGACAAACAAAACCTGTGAGGCAAATGAAACAGACAGAACTATACACAGCAGTTTAACTTACTTTGGCAGCTTGTATATTAACAGCATAATACAGACACACCATGACAGCCCATGCAAAGCTTACCCCCCCCCGATTGTGCAACACCCCCCCCCCCCGATTGGCTCTAAAAGGGGATGGGAGAGGCTCCATTCCTGAACAGGTGGCCACCAATCCATTCCCAGGCAGCCGCCTAGGGCTCCCGGCAGCTACTATAGCAGGCCAGCAGTTACCCCAACATCATCTTGCTGCTCCCTGCCGACTGAAAGCCCACAATCCAGCCACAGGAAGCAGACAAGGAGTCATCTTGGAAGGAGGCAGCCCAGACAAAATTTCCAGCATCTTTGCAAGGAAAACCAACATACCCAAAGCCAGACTAACAAAATGTGTGTGTGGGGCCACGACTCACCAGGGAGGAGAGACGGGGACAGTCCCAACCAACCAAAAGGCAGAACTGTTTTACCTGCATCCAAAGACCATTATCCCAGCCCCCCCAGTATCTGGGCCTGGGGGGGTCTCCCTCGTATGGAAGTTTTACAACCGAACGGAGGGGCTTTGTCACAGGAAAGAGGCTTAACCTGTATGGCTGGCCAGATGAATCCGACAAGGTGAGGGCAAAAAAATAAAATAAATTTGAGACACAGCCATAACCAGTTGAGCATGCCGCCTAGGGGGAGGCAACTTATTTAAATATAGCATAACCAGTACTGATTGGGTGAGGGGCTGAGCGTATGCTGTCATGCTTGTGTCAGGAAGGTTTTTTTATTAATTCCCTTCAGTAAGGTAAAAAATGCCCCTCTACCTGTCTCCCTCATCACTTACCTGATTCCTCTCACTGATCCAGTGCTCTTTCTGGTCCTACAGAAGACATTGAGAGAAGTTGTAGCTGTAGACTCCTGCTGCTGTCAGTCAAATTGCTGTGTGAATGGAGGGGGGTCATGGCCTAACCATGCTGTGCTTGTCTACAGATGCACACTGCCTGGCTTTGGAGCACGCCTGCACGATTATCCCCATAGCACATAGCTTGTCAAGGAAGCACCCGTAGCAGGGAGAAGTGGACAGTGCCAGCAGGGGACTTCCAGAAGAGGAGGTAAGGGACGATATTGCACAGAGGAGGCAAGTATATATATTTTATTTTATTTTTATTTTTTATTTAGAAATAGCCTTTAATATCACTTTAACAATCACACTGTTTTCTTGTTTACCATTTTCAACTTTTACTATTACACAATGTATAGTATTCCAGTCACGGAAACGTCATATTCCTTACTCTAAGCTCTAATCAAAAAGCGTTCAATGCTTGAAGCATAAACTAACTACTTTAAAATGTATACATAACAATATATATATATTATACAAAAAACACATATTTTCATCAGACATAAAACGCTCAAACTAAATTCAAGTGCAGTTTTCTAAGGAATATGTAGTTTCAGTGACAAGGATGGTCTGTCCTTCTAAAAATGCCAGCTGCTTGACTGCCATGCTTGACCCTCTTTATTTTAATACTTTGTGTCACAAACCTGAAACAACTATGCAATTAGGAGAATATGTGTTTATATTAGGTACAGTATATGATAAGCATTTAAAAAGTGCATGGATTAAGTTTTAAAGTGAAAGGGTCTAATTGTAAATAATTTCTTTCAAGATTCACACAACTTTCACCCATTCGCAGATTTCTCTAACTGAATTCAATAAATTAACGTTCTGTGAGTGTAAATGTTTTTAGTGTACATGTGGGGGAAAAAAAACATATTCAGTATTTCCCTGCAATGCTTGCACATTTTCAATGGACGGCATTGTCCCTGAAGGCCAAAGCAGCATTGTTTATTTGACGTTTGCATTTTGGAGATTTGGAGATTTTTTATATTTACAAATTGTAATTTATATTTATATATGGGTTGAATTAACATTAATATTTAGGGATTTTAGTGTATGTTTTGTTAAGTACAAGATAATATAAATCTGTTTAAAATACTATTTTAAAAGATAATATATTTTTTCGGAATATTTGCATGTAGATTAAAATTTTAATATTGGAACCAAGTTATAATGTGTATCACAAATATTTATTTACACCTAATAAGGTAAGCTGGCTAATATTAATAGAGTTTATATCTTGCTGTTTCAATTCACTTGCTTATATGCACCTCTAACTATAATGTGCTTCTTCAAGGACTATGCCAGACATACCAATTATAAATAACCTTTATGGCTGTTCCCGAACAAGGTTGTATTACTCTCGTGGGACTATAATGTTATTACTGCATATATTTCTGTTCTCTTACCTCTTATAAAAACCTTGCATAATATGTTCCAGATGTATACATGTGGATAAAATAAAATAAATAAATATTTCATAAATGTTTAAAAGTATTTGACAGCCAAGAAAATAAACTGTGTTTATGGATATTATAAAATGTTATTGTGTTTTATTTAGCAAGATTTTATGTGCTTTGCAAGTTTGCAAAAAAAAATCCACTGACAGGTAAATGGCTTCATGTAGGAAGTATGCAGGAAAATATTTAAAAGGGAGCTTTAATTGTTTTTAAACATTGGCAATTTAAAAAATTAGCTGAGCATAACAGTGTTTTAGAAATATGGTATTTCCTGTGCTCTATGGATATATATATATATATATATATATATATATATATATATATATATATATATATATTATATGTCCACAGAGTAAACCATTTAATCCAGGTTAATTCGTTTAAAGGTTAATGTAAACTCAATCAGATCAAACCCTACAAACTTTCAATTTGTAGTTTGCTCAAAATTTGTTTTGCTTTTAGTTGTGTTTTGGTGTGGTTAGCCCTATTGCAGATAGAACCTAATTTTATCACAAATCTCTGGAAGGGGTTTACAAAACACTATGTTATACTCCCTGAACTCTGTCCTGGGATTTGCTACATTGCAGGCAAATAGCTTATAGACAGACAAAGAACAGATGATCTTTAAAGTACAACTAAAGGCAAAACTTTTGTCTTTAGTTTTGGACAGAGTGGAGATGGATTAGAACACCTGTCAGTTTGTATTGCTGTCTTCACCCCCTTAGGGAGAGTCACCCTCTCTATTAGTCTTGTTTACCATTCTCATTGAAACTAAAAGTAAAAGAAAATCCCAAATTTCGAATTGTCCCCAGAAAAGTAATAAAGGGCAAATCTTCGAATGAGGACACTAGTTCTGGTGACCTGGGGGTCACCAAGAGATTCCCTTAATTTGCAGGGATTTCCTCTCACTTCTTGTGCTGGCTATGGGACAGGAAGTGAAAGGAAATCTCCCCAATGGAACACAGTTGGCAAAAAAACAAACAGATAGGGGATATAACCCTCCCTTAGTCTATCCAAAATTAAAAAAAATATATATATTTGTCTATAGATCTACTTTACCTAGAATTATTATTAGAGACGGTTGAGGCAAGTGGCAGACAGACCAACAGCACACCATATACATTTTGGATCTCCTGATTTATGATCACTTGCCAGCATATTAAAAAAATCATCAGATCTTCACCAATGAGATACTGGTTTTAGTTTAAAATCCCTTTAACACACAGTATACAGCTTTCTAGTGAAATGAACTTTATAAACTCTTTACTGTGATAGTCAGGATACAAAGTGAATATATATGCACAAAGTGCACAGTGTTTACATATGCCCCATATTATGCCCATGGTTTTATCATGTATAATATTTCAAACAGAGTAGTGGTTTGGTTGAAGAAACATAGACCAGAAGGCTAGTAAAGGTCCCTCAATGGAGGTGGTAGTGGCTCTGAATTTTAATTATAAAATATGTTATTGGGAAAAATTAGGTAGGGCTTCTGGTGACATTGTCCCAATGGTAAATAGGCAATAAAGTGTATACTGAGAAGTGTTCTCTGTGAATCCATCTTCTCCTATCACAAGGAACATTTTTGTATTTAGATCCAATACTTTAAAGGTTGTGTTAATGAAAGGTTGTGACATTTAGGTAGAATTCCCCCCGTACCAACTTTTTTTTTTTTTTATCAATTTCATCAATTTTTTTTTTAAAACACTATTTATTTATTTAATTTTAGTGTGTGTGTGTGTTGGGGGTGGTGTTATATTCATATACATTTAGATTAAATAAATTATATATATATATATATATATATATATATATATATATATATATACATACATATAGATAGAGATAGATAGATTTTTTTTTTTATATCTTTATTTAGGGTATGCGGTTTGTACAACATGACATCATAACACACATGTCGACCTACGTAATTCAGTAATAGGCAATAATAATGACTTGTCCAAGAAGTCTACATACATTAGAGAACTAACAGGCAAGGTTCCCTAACATAATTGTAACAAATCAGGAGACTGTGGTCTAAAGACTCCATGGATCATTGTGTCAGCTAAGCATTCATACCATGTTCCAATACTAATTCAGATGAATATTTGTTTATTTATCCACCTGGGCAAGACCAAATGCTCTATATGAGCAATATGGCTATCATACTGCCACGTTTGTGACATACTGTAAGCTTGACAATGTATACTTGACAAAGTTGCTAGTCACTATCAACAAATGAACTGGGCATAGTTCAGTTCTTGGGAGGTACACAACATTATATCAGAGAAGCCCAAACATAGCTCTGAAACCTACTGAAGTCTATGGGAGCTGAATGTCTCTGTTTTTTCACAGCTAATATGCAAACTAATGCTAAAAAAGACATAGGTGGCTGGGCACTGCCATGAGGCACGCGTACCAATGCAAAGAAAAAAATTACAAAAATACAATTTATCAAGGGGATAGTAATTTTATGCAGATTAACCACTTCAGTCCCAGAAAATTTGGCTGCTCAATGACCAGGCCATTTTTTGCGATACGGCACTGCGTTGCTTTAACTGACAATTGCGTGGTCGTGTGGCGCTGTACCCAAACATTATTATTATTTTTATCGGGACTGCGATATTGCGGTGGACAAATCGGACACTTTTGACACATTTTTGGAACCAGTGAAAATCATACAGTGATCAGTGATATAAAAATGCACTGATTACTGTATAAATGTCACTGTCAGGGAAGGGGTTAACACTAGGGGGGGATCAAGGGGTTAACTGTGTTCCCTAGGTGTGTTCTAACTGTGGGGGGGGGGTGGGACTGACTAGGAGGAGAGAGATCGGTATGAACACACAATCTGTCTCCTCTCCCCTGAGAAAATCGGGATCTGTGCCCCCTAGTGGTCAAAAGGTGAACCGACCTAAGGTAACGTTGTTTCACCCAGGGGAGCCAACCTGCTGCAGTACAACTGTGGCGGCTGGTCGGGAAGGGGTTAAAGGGCAATTGTGAAAATACACGTTTTTATTAAACCCAAAAGCAAACATTTATTATATTTCATCTTACCAATTCTTAGATGTGATGGCCACATTAATTTTCTTTTTTAGGCTTTCCTTCTTCTATGTTGAATTTCAAAAGCACAAGCTCTCCAGCAGAATGTATCTCTGGATGAGACAAACTATTTAACGCTGTGTCAGGGTGTATAAAATGATCAGCTTTTATTTATTCATGTAAAACCTGTATCTCAAAAGGAAAACAATGGTTTGCTATAACTAATTAAAAAGTGTGAGCTGATGTTTGGTTTCAGTTTGTTAGAGTATTTAACCACTTCCCGCCCAAGGCCGTCATATGAATTTTGAGTGGAGATATCTGAATGATGCCTGCAGGCATCATTGAGATATCATTCTTTTCTGCCGGTCTTTTAGACCTCACATCTCTCCATAAAGAGCACCTGTCATGCCCTATTCCTATTACAAGGGATGTTTACAAGGGATGGTTAAGTGCACCCGTTCCTGCGTGCTCAAACACAGAAGTGAACGCATACATATATCGCGCCCACATATGTAAACAGCATTTAAATGTGAGGTATCACCACGAACGTTAGAGTGAGAGCAACAATTCTAGCTCAAGACCTCCTCTGTAACTCTAAACTAGTAACCTGTAAAATCTTTTAAAACATCACCTATGGAAATTTTTAAGTATCAAAGTTTGGCGCCATTCCACGAGTGTGCGCAATTTTAAATCATGACATGATAGGTATCTATTTACTTGGCGTAACATCATCTTTCACATTATACAAAAAATTGGGCTAACTTTAGTGTTTTTTTTTTAATTCATGCAACAGTTTTCTTTCCAATAAAACATGTTTAAAAAATTGCTGCGCAAATATCGCGTGATATAAAAAGTTGCAACGACCGCCATTTTATTCCCTAGGGTCTCTGATAAAAAACATATATAATGTTTGGGGTTCTAAGTAAGTCTCTTGCAAAAAAAATATGATATTTACATGTAGGAGAGGAGTTCCAGAATAGGCCCAGAAGTGAAATGGTTAAATTGGCCAATGCATTTAAAGCGGAGTTAACCCAAAAGTGGAAGTTCCGCTTTAAGCACTCCAAACCCTCTGACATGGAAGGGAATGGGTGCTTAGTTTTGACAGGTACCCAGATCCCACTTCTGCTCAGGCATTGAGGAGGCGCAGCACAATTCGTGCATGCGCAGTGCGCACCCGGATGTGAAGCCACAAGCAAGGGAAAGAACAGAGGGTTCGGGCGGCAGCATCGCTGGATCATGGGACAGGTAAGTGTGTGTTTATCAAAAATGACTGGAACTCCACTTTACCACTCTGCCCCCCCCAGACTGACAATGCAGCTGTCTTTTAGGCCCCCTATGCACATTCATCCAGACTGGGTGACCTCTAATACCGAAGGTGTGTTACTAGCCAGATCACTAGTAGGGATGAGCCGAACACCTCCCAGTTCGGTTCGCACCACAACATGTGAACAGGAAAAAAGTTTGAGCGAACATGCAAACCCTATTAAAGTCTATGGGACTTTACAAACATGAAAAATCAAAGTGCTAATTTTTAGGGCTTATATGCGAGTTATTGCCAAAAAAAGTGTATGGGGACCCGGGTACTGCCATTGGTGGGCATGTATCAATGCAAAAAAAAGTTTTTAAACAACAGTTTTTTCAGGAGCAGTGATTTTAATAATGCTTAAAGTGAAACAATAAAAATTTTAATATTCCTTTAAATATTGTGCCTGGGGGGTCCCCTTAGTCTGCATGTAAAGTGGCGCATATGTGCAATGTGTAGAACAGTGCCGCAACAAAATGAAATTTCTAAAGGAAAAAACTTGCTGTAATATATTGCCGACTCTCGGCAATATAGATGAAAAATCAAAGAAAAATTGGCGTGGGTTCCCTCCTTAGTCTATACCAGGCCCTTTGGGTCTGGCATAGATTTTAAGGGGAAATCCACGCCAAAATTTAAAAAACATTTGGCGTGGGTCCCCCCCAAAATCCATACCAGACAGCAGCCAGGAAAGGGGGGAACGAGCGTGCGCCCCCCCTGGACCATACCAGGCCGCTTGCCCTCAACATGGGGAGGGTGCTTTGGGGGTGGGGAGCTTATAAGAATCTGGAAGCCCCCTTTAACAAAGGAACCCCCAGATCCCGCCCCCCCAAGTGAATGAGTATCAGGTACATTTTACCCCTACCCATTCACCCAAAAATGTGTCAAAAAGTAAAAACCACAATAGACAGTTTTTGACATTTTCTTTATTAAAAAAGAAAAAAAAGTGTCCTGCGATGTACATCCATTGTCAATCCCGCCGCCAGACGGACCTAAAAAATAGAAAAAAACGGAAAAACTCCAGCTCAATGGCGATTGCTGTCTTTTGGTTTTGACAGATGTTGTAAATGCAAAGGCGGGGTCACCCGCTTATGTAACCGTATGATCCCGCCCCCATCTCCCCACATCACATGATGTCACATGACATCAGGAGGGGACGGGTCACTCAGTTACGTCACTGGGTGGCCCCGCCCTTGCCTATATAACAGCTGTCACAGCCAAGAGACAGTAGTCGCCGGGAGGCCTCCCATCGAGGCGGAGCTTTTTTATTCTATTTTTCTGTCTGATCTGGAAAACCGCATGTCAGACCTAGAGGATAAAATCCAATTCTCACATACAAAATAGCAACGTTGCTATCAAAGAAAATCATTCCTATCCGTACAGTTCCTCTTAAAGTGGAGGTCCACCCGATTTTTTTTTTTAAAAGCTAGCAGCTACAAATACTGCAGCTGCTGACTTTTAAAAAATTGACACTTACCTGTCCAGCACACCCGCGATGTCAGCAGACGAGGCTGAGCAATCGCTCAGTCCTCGGATTCTTCCGCCACCATCCTCGGTGAGGGAATCAGGAAGTGAAGCCCTACTGCGCATGCGCGAGTATCGTGGCGCGCCATCACTGGTCCCCGCTCTCTCCTTGGAACAGTGTACTTCCCAGAAGACAGCGGGGGGGGACGCGAAGGGGCGGGACTCCCGCGGGAGTCAGAACCCGGAAGTTGTGCAAATACCTGTTTTATACAGGTATCTGCACCCCCCTCCCCCCTGAAAGGTGCCAAATGTGACACCAGAGGGGGGGGGGGGGGGTTCGAAAAGCGGATGTTCACTTTTTTTGTGAACCTCCGCTTTAAGTCTTAGGAACTTACTTTTAGGCACTGGTCAGTTTCTTTGAAGAAAGTAGATGTACTAATCAGTCCATCTACAATAAAAATTTTCAAGTCTAAAAAAATTATTTCAGATTTGCTGGTCTCATATTTCAGAACTATACCCCTATCATTGCAGTTAAGTTCAGTCATAAAAGACACTAATGACTCAAGATCGGCTTCCCAGAGGAGGAGGATTTTGTTAATATACCTTTTCCACAAGACCAACTCGGGTCTGGGTCTTTGGTAGACGACATCCTCCTCCCATTTGGCCATAAACAAATTGGCCATAGACAGAGCGAACTTGGCCCCATTGCCACTCCCCTGTTCTGTAAATAATATATACTGTCAAACCAAAAATAATTATGGCCCATTGCATAGTCAAGGAGCTTCAGCACAAAACGTCTCTGAGGCCGCTTAAGTATACCCTGATGTAAATAATTATCAACTGCTTTTCAGTAGTGATGAGCCGAACACCCCCGGGTTCGGTTCGCACCAGAACCCGCGAACGGACCGAAAGTTCGTACGAACATTAGAACCCTATTAAATACAATGGATGCGAACGTTCGAATTCTAAAGTGCTAATTATAACAACTATTATGCATGTTATTGTCCTAAAAAGGGTTTGGGAACCCGGGTTCTGCACCAGGGGACATGTATCAATGCAAAAAGAAGTTTTAAAAACGGTCGTTTTTCGGGAGCAGTCATTTTAATGATGCATAAAGTGAAAAAAAAAAGGCAAATATTCCTTTAAATATCGTACCTGGGGGGTGTCTAAAGTATGCCTGTGAAGTGCCACGTGTTTCCCGTGTTTAGAACTGTCCCTGCACAAAATGACACTTCTAAAGGAAAAAAAAGCCATTTAAAACTGCTTGCGGCTTTAATGTAATGTCTGGTCCCGGTAATATGGATGAAAATCTTTAAGAAAAATGGCATAGCTACCCCATGACCCCCCCCCCCTACCCCAGCCCATTACCAGCCCCTTTGGGTCTTGTATGGATATTAAGGGGAACCCCGCACATAAAATAAAAAAGGCCCTATATACTCTGAACAGCCGTATACAGGCGGTGCATACAAGACAGGGACTGTATGTTTGTTCTTATGTAGAATGTGTTTGTAATTTTGAACAGGTACATTGTTTAAGTGTAGCTCCAGCCCAAAAATCTATTTTTAAACTTTTTGGAAAACATAGGTAAGGGTTATCACCCCTGTAACATTTGTTTTGCTGTCTGTGCCCCTGTTCAGAACATTTCACCTCACTTTCCGTCCCAATGACAACTGTTTTTGAAATGTGGTGTTTTTCTTGAAACAAGGATTGCTGATAAAGCATCAGTACAGAGGAGACACCTTTCTCCCATATTAATTCTTACAGGAGAGAATTTTCCTTCCTAGGGGTAGATTTCCTCTCACTTCCTGTTGTCTTCTTGCGTTTGCAAGTAGGAGTCGTTTGTAAGTTGGATGTTTGAAAGTAGGGACCTGCCGTATATAATCTGCAGAAATAGGCCCCTTAGTTGGTGTTGGCACAACACTGTAAGCACTCACAGTTACTCTTGGTTGGTGCTGGAACGCCCTGCTGTCAACTATTATATCAGGAATTGTAATTACATATAATTGTTGAACAGTGGTAGTAAAAATTGGGCCTTTGATGGTGGTGCTGGTGCCACAACACTGTAAGCCCTGACAGTTACTCTTGGTGGGTGCAGCAATGGGCCCTGCTGTGAATTATTAGATCAAGAATTGTAATTGCATGCCCCTGTTGAACAGGGGCTGAAAAATTGGGCCTTTCGTGGTGGTGGTGGTGGTGGTGGTGGTGTTGCCACAACACTGTAAGCCCTCAGAGTTACTCTTGCTTGGTGGGTGAAGGAATGGGCCCTGCTGTGAATTATTAGATCAATAATTGTAATTACATGCCCCTGTTGAACAGGGGCTGAAAAATTGGGCCTTAGGCACTGGTGGCACAACACTGCAACCCCTCACAGATACTGTACTTGGAGCACAGCAATGAGCCCTGTTGCAAAGTATTGCTTCAAAAATTGTAATGACACGCCCCTGTTAAACAGGGGCTGAAAAATTGGGCCTTAGGCACTGGTGGCACAACACTCCAACCCCTCACACATACTGTACTTGGAGCACAGCAATGAGCCCTGTTGCAAAGTATTGCTTCAAAAATTGTAATTACACGCCCCTGTTAAACAGGGGCTGAAAAATTGGGCCTTAGCCACTGGTGGCGGCACCCATAAACAAAAATGATCTTCCAAGCTATCATCATCAATCGTATCATTGAGGACTCGGAGGAGGAGGATAGCCAGTCAACATAACAGCACAGGCACTCAGCATCAGCATCAGTCTTGAAGGGATGTGACATGTTAAAATCAATTAGTCTGTTATATCAGCATCAGGTGTGTGGTAGCTGGTGGTGATCCAAGACTGGTTCATCTTGATGAAAGTCAGTCGATCAACCGAGTCGGTGGACAGGCGCACCCTGTGATCCGTGACAAATCCTCCAGCAGCACTGAATGTGCGTTCCGAAAGAACGCTGGATGCAGGACAGGCCAGTAGCTCAATTGCATACTGTGCAAGCTCTGGCCAGTGATCCATCCTCAAGACCCAGTAAGCCAGAGGATTTTCGGTGGGGAAGGTGTCCAAGTCTGACCTTGCCCCTAGATATTCCTGCACCATGTTTATCAGACGCTGGCGATGGTTGCTGGAACCGATCATACTTTGGGGCTGCGGACTAAAGAATTGTCTGAACGCATCGGTCAGACGGCCACCTTCCCCACCGCTCCTTCTTTGACTGGCCGAAGCCTCAGCAACTCGTTGTCCAGGACCAGGAGTTTGTAACCTCCCAGTCTCTGGGAACGCGTTGCACAGACCTTTCTGCAAGGCCTCCCGGAGTTGTCTCATCCTCTGCTCCCTCTGCGACGGTAACATAAGGTCCGCAACCTTACCCTTGTACCGTGGATCAAGGAGAGTGGCCAGCCAGTAATGGTCCCTCTCCTTGATCCGAAGAATACGAGGATCCTTCCGCAGACTTTGCAGGATCAGGGAGGCCATGCAGCGTAGGTTTGCTGAGGCATTCGCTCCGGAGTCCTCTGGGTCACTAAGGACGACATGATCCGCAGTCACCTCCTCCCAGCCACGTACAAGTCCACTGGTTTCTTGGGACTGTAAATCATCCCTAAAAGACTGCTGCTGATGATGCTGAGTGCCAGCCTCCACCTCCATGCTGACACAATCCTCCTCCTCCTCCTCCTCCTCCTCCTCTTCCTGTGCGATGGGTGGGACAGAAGGAACACTGTCTGGGTAAAGGGGGCCTTGAGAGGCAAGGAAGTCCTCCTCTTCCTGCCTCTGTTCTGCCTCAAGTGCCCTGTCCATTATTCCACGCAGCGTGTGCTCCAACAGGTGGACAAGAGGTACAGTGTCACTGATGCATGCACTGTCACTGCTCACCATCCTCGTGGCCTCCTCAAACGGTGCCAGGACAGTGCATGCATCCCTGATCATGCCCCACTGGCGTGGAGAAAAAAAACCAAGCTCCCCTGACCCTGTCCTGGTGCCGTAGTCGCACAGGTACTCATTGATGGCCCTCTGCTGCGTGTGCAGCCGCTGCAGCATGGCCAACGTTGAGTTCCACCTGGTGGGCATGTCACATATAAGGCGGTTCTTGGGCAGGTTCAACTCCTTTTGCAGCTCAGCCAGGCGAGCACTGGCATTATAAGATCTGCGGAAATGCACACAGACTTTCCTGGCCTGCCTCAGGACATCCTGTAAGCCCGGGTACCTGCCCAAGAAACGCTGCACCACCAGGTTAAGGACGTGAGCCACACAGGGCACATGGGTCAGTTGTCCCTGTCGAAGGGCGGAGAGGAGGTTGGTGCCATTGTCGCAAACCACCATTCCTGGCTTAAGCTGGCGTGGCGTCAACCACCTCTCGGCCTGGCCCTGCAGAGCAGACAGGACCTCTGCCCCAGTGTGGCTTCTGTCCCCCAAACACACCAGCGCAAGCACGGCATGGCATCTTTTTGCCTGCGTACTTGCGTAGCCCCGTGAACGGCTACGGAGCACCGCTGGTTCATAGGACAAACCACAGGAAGAGGCCATGGAGGAAGAAGAAGAGGAGGGGGTGGAGGAGAGAGGTGTGTCACAACCAGTAGTAGCATTTTGGAGGCGTGGCGGTGGGACAACCTCCAACACTACTGCACCTTGTCCTGCATCCTTCCCAGCTGCCAAAAGAGTGACCCAATGGGCCGTGAAAGAAAGGTAACGTCCCTGTCCATGCCTGCTGGACCATGAGTCAGCGGTAATATGCACCTTACCGCTGACCGCCCTGTCCAGCGAGGCCAAGACATTGCCTTCCACATGCCGGTAGAGAGCCGGAATAGCCTTCCGTGAGAAAAAGTGGCGTTTGGGAACCTGCCACTGAGGAACCGCACATTGCACAAACTCACGGAAGGGGGCCGAGTCTACCAACTGAAAAGGCAGCAGTTGAAGCGTTAGCAATTTAGCCAAGCTAGCATTCAACCGCTGGGCATGTGGATGGCTGGGAGTGAACTTCTTTCGACGGTCCAGCAGCTGGGGCAGGGAAATTTGCCTGCTAGAATCGGACGTCGGTGTACTGCTAGCAGAGTGGGCGCAAGTACTTGGCTGTGACACACCTAATTCTACACCTTCATTCCTCTCAGTGCATGTTTCAGAGAGGACTGAAGTTATAGTGGGGTTGGAGATCCCAGCTGATGCGGTGCAAGGAGAGGTCCGCTTTGTTCTTTGGTGTGGGTCTTTGAGGTAGGCTTGCCAACGAGCTGCATGGCAGGTCAACATATGTCTGGTCAGGCATGTGGTACCCAAGCGGCTGATGTTTTGGCCACGCGATATACGCTTGAGACATATGTTGCAAACAGCAGCTGTGCGATCTGATGCACTAGCCTCAAAAAAGGCCCACACCAAGGAACTTTTTGAATGACGGGCAGAGGCAGCGCCCTGCACAGGCGGAGCTCTGCGGTGTGATTCCGTCAGAGTACTGCCCTTACGCTGGCCACCAAAGGGCATCCTGCCTCGTTGGAGATGTGCCTCCTCCTCATCCTCCTCCTCCTCCTCTCTCCTATTAGGCACCCATGTGGAGTCAGTGACCTCATCATCCCCTCCCTCCTTATCACTGGAGCCAATCTGGCAGTATGCTGCAGCTGCTGGAACATGACTGCCAGATTGGTGTCCTTCTTGAGCATCCCCTCTGTCTGCTCTCACCCTACTGCCTTCCTGTAGCTGGGTTTCATCATCAGACCCTTCGAAACGCTGGGCATCCTCCTGGAGCATGTACCCAACACTGCTCAAACAGTTCGGGGGACTCCTCAGGAGAAGGACATGGTGGGTCTAGGGAAGGAGTGACTGATGATGAGTCTGACATTGATACCAGGGAAGAGGACGCTTTGGCAGCTGCTTTGCCAGTACCCTGAGCCTGGGTGAGAGAGGATGAGGAGGAGGAGGAGGGCTTGGTCATCCACTCTACCAAGTCTTCGGCATGATGTGGCTCAACATGTCCAGCTGCCGAAAAGAAGGACAAGCGTGTCCCATGGCCATGTGCTGATGACAATGCACCGCGTCCACGACCAGCACTGTTGCCCCCAGACACAGAGCCTGCTTGCCCTCTTTTATTGCCTCCTGACTGTCTGCCTCTCCTTGTTTGCCTTCCAGACATTCTAATAGATGGCCTGCAGGGAGATGGGAAAAAAGCAATAAGGGCTACCTTCAGGTGTCCTTCTCTGTCCCTTTACTTAAGGATTTCTAAATATGGTTCAGGATGATTGCTTTTGCACAGAATAGCACAACGACAATTTCCCTGACTGTCCAAAAAACAAGGATTTCAAAGATGGTTGATGAGGAATGCTTTAGCACACTATAGCACAAGGAGAATTCACTCACTGTCCTTCCCAGTCCCTAGAAACAAGGACTTGCACAGTGAAAGAAACTGACACTCTCCCTACCTACAGTTTTCTGTCCCTAGAAAAAATGTTTTTTTTAAGCACACTATAGCACAAGGAGAATTCACTCACTGTCCTTCCCAGTCCCTAGAAACAAGGACTTGCACAGTGAAAGAAACTGACACTCTCCCTACCTAGAGTTTTCTGTCCCTAGAAAAAATGATTTTTTTAAGCACACTATAGCACAAGGAGAATTCACTCACTGTCCTTCCCAGTCCCTAGAAACAAGGACTTGCACAGTGAAAGAAACTGACACTCTCCCTACCTACAGTTTTCTGTCCCTAGAAAAAATGTTTTTTTTAAGCACACTATAGCACAAGGAGAATTCACTCACTGTCCTTCCCAGTCCCTAGAAACAAGGACTTGCACAGTGAAAGAAACTGACACTCTCCCTACCTAGAGTTTTCTGTCCCTAGAAAAAATGTTTTTTTTAAGCACACTATAGCACAAGGAGAATTCACTCACTGTCCTTCCCAGTCCCTAGAAACAAGGACTTGCACAGTGAAAGAAACTGACACTCTCCCTACCTACAGTTTTCTGTCCCTAGAAAAAATGTTTTTTTTAAGCACACTATAGCACAAGGAGAATTCACTCACTGTCCTTCCCAGTCCCTAGAAACAAGGACTTGCACAGTGAAAGAAACTGACACTCTCCCTACCTACAGTTTTCTGTCCCTAGAAAAAATGTTTTTTTTAAGCACACTATAGCACAAGGAGAATTCACTCACTGTCCTTCCCAGTCCCTAGAAACAAGGACTTGCACAGTGAAAGAAACTGACACTCTCCCTACCTACAGTTTTCTGTCCCTAGAAAAAATGTTTTTTTTAAGCACACTATAGCACAAGGAGAATTCACTCACTGTCCTTCCCAGTCCCTAGAAACAAGGACTTGCACAGTGAAAGAAACTGACACTCTCCCTACCTACAGTTTTCTGTCCCTAGAAAAATTTTTTTTTTAAGCACACTATAGCACAAGGAGAATTCACTCACTGTCCTTCCCAGTCCCTAGAAACAAGGACTTGCACAGTGAAAGAAACTGACACTCTCCCTACCTACAGTTTTCTGTCCCTAGAAAAAATGTTTTTTTTTAAGCACACTATAGCACAAGGAGAATTCACTCACTGTCCTTCCCAGTCCCTAGAAACAAGGACTTGCACAGTGAAAGAAACTGACACTCTCCCTACCTACAGTTTTCTGTCCCTAGAAAAAATGTTTTTTTTAAGCACACTATAGCACAAGGAGAATTCACTCACTGTCCTTCCCAGTCCCTAGAAACAAGGACTTGCACAGTGAAAGAAACTGACACTCTCCCTACCTACAGTTTTCTGTCCCTAGAAAAAATGTTTTTTTTAAGCACACTATAGCACAAGGAGAATTCACTCACTGTCCTTCCCAGTCCCTAGAAACAAGGACTTGCACAGTGAAAGAAACTGACACTCTCCCTACCTACAGTTTTCTGTCCCTAGAAAAAATGTTTTTTTTAAGCACACTATAGCACAAGGAGAATTCACTCACTGTCCTTCCCAGTCCCTAGAAACAAGGACTTGCACAGTGAAAGAAACTGACACTCTCCCTACCTACAGTTTTCTGTCCCTAGAAAAAATGTTTTTTTTAAGCACACTATAGCACAAGGAGAATTCACTCACTGTCCTTCCCAGTCCCTAGAAACAAGGACTTGCACAGTGAAAGAAACTGACACTCTCCCTACCTACAGTTTTCTGTCCCTAGAAAAAATGTTTTTTTTAAGCACACTATAGCACAAGGAGAATTCACTCACTGTCCTTCCCAGTCCCTAGAAACAAGGACTTGCACAGTGAAAGAAACTGACACTCTCCCTACCTACAGTTTTCTGTCCCTAGAAAAAATGTTTTTTTTAAGCACACTATAGCACAAGGAGAATTCACTCACTGTCCTTCCCAGTCCCTAGAAACAAGGACTTGCACAGTGAAAGAAACTGACACTCTCCCTACCTACAGTTTTCTGTCCCTAGAAAAAATGTTTTTTTTAAGCACACTATAGCACAAGGAGAATTCACTCACTGTCCTTCCCAGTCCCTAGAAACAAGGACTTGCACAGTGAAAGAAACTGACACTCTCCCTACCTACAGTTTTCTGTCCCTAGAAAAAATGTTTTTTTTAAGCACACTATAGCACAAGGAGAATTCACTCACTGTCCTTCCCAGTCCCTAGAAACAAGGACTTGCACAGTGAAAGAAACTGACACTCTCCCTACCTACAGTTTTCTGTCCCTAGAAAAAATGTTTTTTTAAGCACACTATAGCACAAGGAGAATTCACTCACTGTCCTTCCCAGTCCCTAGAAACAAGGACTTGCACAGTGAAAGAAACTGACACTCTCCTACCTACAGTTTTCTGTCCCTAGAAAAAATGTTTTTTTTTAAGCACACTATAGCACAAGGAGAATTCACTCACTGTCCTTCCCAGTCCCTAGAAACAAGGACTTGCACAGTGAAAGAAACTGACACTCTCCCTACCTACAGTTTTCTGTCCCTAGAAAAAATGTTTTTTTTAAGCACACTATAGCACAAGGAGAATTCACTCACTGTCCTTCCCAGTCCCTAGAAACAAGGACTTGCACAGTGAAAGAAACTGACACTCTCCCTACCTACAGTTTTCTGTCCCTAGAAAAAATGTTTTTTTTAAGCACACTATAGCACAAGGAGAATTCACTCACTGTCCTTCCCAGTCCCTAGAAACAAGGACTTGCACAGTGAAAGAAACTGACACTCTCCCTACCTACAGTTTTCTGTCCCTAGAAAAAATGTTTTTTTTTAAGCACACTATAGCACAAGGAGAATTCACTCACTGTCCTTCCCAGTCCCTAGAAACAAGGACTTGCACAGTGAAAGAAACTGACACTCTCCCTACCTACAGTTTTCTGTCCCTAGAAAAAATGTTTTTTTTAAGCACACTATAGCACAAGGAGAATTCACTCACTGTCCTTCCCAGTCCCTAGAAACAAGGACTTGCACAGTGAAAGAAACTGACACTCTCCCTACCTACAGTTTTCTGTCCCTAGAAAAAATGTTTTTTTTAAGCACACTATAGCACAAGGAGAATTCACTCACTGTCCTTCCCAGTCCCTAGAAACAAGGACTTGCACAGTGAAAGAAACTGACACTCTCCCTACCTACAGTTTTCTGTCCCTAGAAAAAATGTTTTTTTAAGCACACTATAGCACAAGGAGAATTCACTCACTGTCCTTCCCAGTCCCTAGAAACAAGGACTTGCACAGTGAAAGAAACTGACACTCTCCCTACCTACAGTTTTCTGTCCCTAGAAAAAATGTTTTTTTTTAAGCACACTATAGCACAAGGAGAATTCACTCACTGTCCTTCCCAGTCCCTAGAAACAAGGACTTGCACAGTGAAAGAAACTGACACTCTCCCTACCTACAGTTTTCTGTCCCTAGAAAAAATGTTTTTTTTAAGCACACTATAGCACAAGGAGAATTCACTCACTGTCCTTCCCAGTCCCTAGAAACAAGGACTTGCACAGTGAAAGAAACTGACACTCTCCCTACCTACAGTTTTCTGTCCCTAGAAAAAATGTTTTTTTAAGCACACTATAGCACAAGGAGAATTCACTCACTGTCCTTCCCAGTCCCTAGAAACAAGGACTTGCACAGTGAAAGAAACTGACACTCTCCCTACCTACAGTTTTCTGTCCCTAGAAAAAATGTTTTTTTTAAGCACACTATAGCACAAGGAGAATTCACTCACTGTCCTTCCCAGTCCCTAGAAACAAGGACTTGCACAGTGAAAGAAACTGACACTCTCCCTACCTACAGTTTTCTGTCCCTAGAAAAAATGTTTTTTTTAAGCACACTATAGCACAAGGAGAATTCACTCACTGTCCTTCCCAGTCCCTAGAAACAAGGACTTGCACAGTGAAAGAAACTGACACTCTCCCTACCTACAGTTTTCTGTCCCTAGAAAAAATGTTTTTTTTAAGCACACTATAGCACAAGGAGAATTCACTCACTGTCCTTCCCAGTCCCTAGAAACAAGGACTTGCACAGTGAAAGAAACTGACACTCTCCCTACCTACAGTTTTCTGTCCCTAGAAAAAATGTTTTTTTTAAGCACACTATAGCACAAGGAGAATTCACTCACTGTCCTTCCCAGTCCCTAGAAACAAGGACTTGCACAGTGAAAGAAACTGACACTCTCCCTACCTACAGTTTTCTGTCCCTAGAAAAAATGTTTTTTTTAAGCACACTATAGCACAAGGAGAATTCACTCACTGTCCTTCCCAGTCCCTAGAAACAAGGACTTGCACAGTGAAAGAAACTGACACTCTCCCTACCTACAGTTTTCTGTCCCTAGAAAAAATGTTTTTTTTAAGCACACTATAGCACAAGGAGAATTCACTCACTGTCCTTCCCAGTCCCTAAAAACAAGGACTTGCACAGTGAAAGAAACTGACACTCTCCCTACCTACAGTTTTCTGTCCCTAGAAAAAATGTTTTTTTAAGCACACAATTGCACAAGGAGAATTCACTCACTGTCCTTCCCAGTCCCTAGAAACAAGGACTTGCACAGTGAAAGAAACTGACACTCTCCCTACCTACAGTTTTCTGTCCCTAGAAAAAATGTTTTTTTTAAGCACACTATAGCACAAGGAGAATTCACTCACTGTCCTTCCCTGTCCCTAGAAACAAGGACTTGCACAGTGAAAGAAACTGACACTCTCCCTACCTACAGTTTTCTGTCCCTAGAAAAAATGTTTTTTTTAAGCACACTATAGCACAAGGAGAATTCACTCACTGTCCTTCCCAGTCCCTAGAAACAAGGACTTGCACAGTGAAAGAAACTGACACTCTCCCTACCTACAGTTTTCTGTCCCTAGAAAAAATGTTTTTTTTAAGCACACTATAGCACAAGGAGAATTCACTCACTGTCCTTCCCAGTCCCTAGAAACAAGGACTTGCACAGTGAAAGAAACTGACACTCTCCCTACCTACAGTTTTCTGTCCCTAGAAATTTTTTTTTTTTTAAGCACACTATAGCACAAGGAGAATTCACTCACTGTCCTTCCCAGTCCCTAGAAACAAGGACTTGCACAGTGAAAGAAACTGACACTCTCCCTACCTACAGTTTTCTGTCCCTAGAAAAAATGTTTTTTTTTAAGCACACTATAGCACAAGGAGAATTCACTCACTGTCCTTCCCAGTCCCTAGAAACAAGAACTTACACAGTGAAAGAAACTGACACTCTCCCTACCTACAGTTTTCTGTCCCTAGAAATTTTTTTTTTTTAAGCACACTATAGCACAAGGAGAATTCACTCACTGTCCTTCCCAGTCCCTAGAAACAAGGACTTGCACAGTGAAAGAAACTGACACTCTCCCTACCTACAGTTTTCTGTCCCTAGAAAAAATGTTTTTTTTAAGCACACTATAGCACAAGGAGAATTCACTCACTGTCCTTCCCAGTCCCTAGAAACAAGGACTTGCACAGTGAAAGAAACTGACACTCTCCCTACCTACAGTTTTCTGTCCCTAGAAAAAATGTTTTTTTAAGCACACTATAGCACAAGGAGAATTCACTCACTGTCCTTCCCAGTCCCTAGAAACAAGGACTTGCACAGTGAAAGAAACTGACACTCTCCCTACCTACAGTTTTCTGTCCCTAGAAAAAATGTTTTTTTTAAGCACACTATAGCACAAGGAGAATTCACTCACTGTCCTTCCCAGTCCCTAGAAACAAGGACTTGCACAGTGAAAGAAACTGACACTCTCCCTACCTACAGTTTTCTGTCCCTAGAAAAAATGTTTTTTTTAAGCACACTATAGCACAAGGAGAATTCACTCACTGTCCTTCCCAGTCCCTAGAAACAAGGACTTGCACAGTGAAAGAAACTGACACTCTCCCTACCTACAGTTTTCTGTCCCTAGAAAAAATGTTTTTTTTAAGCACACTATAGCACAAGGAGAATTCACTCACTGTCCTTCCCAGTCCCTAGAAACAAGGACTTGCACAGTGAAAGAAACTGACACTCTCCCTACCTACAGTTTTCTGTCCCTAGAAAAAATGTTTTTTTTAAGCACACTATAGCACAAGGAGAATTCACTCACTGTCCTTCCCAGTCCCTAGAAACAAGGACTTGCACAGTGAAAGAAACTGACACTCTCCCTACCTACAGTTTTCTGTCCCTAGAAAAAATGTTTTTTTTAAGCACACTATAGCACAAGGAGAATTCACTCACTGTCCTTCCCAGTCCCTAGAAACAAGGACTTGCACAGTGAAAGAAACTGACACTCTCCCTACCTACAGTTTTCTGTCCCTAGAAAAAATGTTTTTTTTAAGCACACTATAGCACAAGGAGAATTCACTCACTGTCCTTCCCAGTCCCTAGAAACAAGGACTTGCACAGTGAAAGAAACTGACACTCTCCCTACCTACAGTTTTCTGTCCCTAGAAAAAATGTTTTTTTTAAGCACACTATAGCACAAGGAGAATTCACTCACTGTCCTTCCCAGTCCCTAGAAACAAGGACTTGAACAGTGAAAGAAACTGACACTCTCCCTACCTAGAGTTTTCTGTCCCTAGAAAAAATGTTTTTTTTAAGCACACTATAGCACAAGGAGAATTCACTCGCTGTCCTTCCCAGTCCCTAGAAACAAGGACTTGCACAGTGAAAGAAACTGACACTCTCCCTACCTACAGTTTTCTGTCCCTAGAAAAAATGTTTTTTTTAAGCACACTATAGCACAAGGAGAATTCACTCACTGTCCTTCCCAGTCCCTAGAAACAAGCACTTGCACAGTGAAAGAAACTGACACTCTCCCTACCTACAGTTTTCTGTCCCTAGAAAAAATGTTTTTTTTAAGCACACTATAGCACAAGGAGAATTCACTCACTGTCCTTCCCAGTCCCTAAAAACAAGGACTTGCACAGTGAAAGAAACTGACACTCTCCCTACCTACAGTTTTCTGTCCCTAGAAAAAATGTTTTTTTTAAGCACACTATAGCACAAGGAGAATTCACTCACTGTCCTTCCCAGTCCCTAGAAACAAGGACTTGCACAGTGAAAGAAACTGACACTCTCCCTACCTACAGTTTTCTGTCCCTAGAAAAAATGTTTTTTTTAAGCACACTATAGCACAAGGAGAATTCACTCACTGTCCTTCCCTGTCCCTAGAAACAAGGACTTGCACAGTGAAAGAAACTGACACTCTCCCTACCTACAGTTTTCTGTCCCTAGAAAAAATGTTTTTTTTAAGCACACTATAGCACAAGGAGAATTCACTCACTGTCCTTCCCAGTCCCTAGAAACAAGGACTTGCACAGTGAAAGAAACTGACACTCTCCCTACCTACAGTTTTCTGTCCCTAGAAAAAATGTTTTTTTAAGCACACTATAGCACAAGGAGAATTCACTCACTGTCCTTCCCAGTCCCTAGAAACAAGGACTTGCACAGTGAAAGAAACTGACACTCTCCCTACCTACAGTTTTCTGTCCCTAGAAAAAATGTTTTTTTTTAAGCACACTATAGCACAAGGAGAATTCACTCACTGTCCTTCCCAGTCCCTAGAAACAAGGACTTGCACAGTGAAAGAAACTGACACTCTCCCTACCTACAGTTTTCTGTCCCTAGAAAAAATGTTTTTTTTAAGCACACTATAGCACAAGGAGAATTCACTCACTGTCCTTCCCAGTCCCTAGAAACAAGAACTTACACAGTGAAAGAAACTGACACTCTCCCTACCTACAGTTTTCTGTCCCTAGAAAAAATGTTTTTTTTAAGCACACTATAGCACAAGGAGAATTCACTCACTGTCCTTCCCAGTCCCTAGAAACAAGGACTTGCACAGTGAAAGAAACTGACACTCTCCCTACCTACAGTTTTCTGTCCCTAGAAAAAATGTTTTTTTTAAGCACACTATAGCACAAGGAGAATTCACTCACTGTCCTTCCCAGTCCCTAGGAACAAGGACTTGCACAGTGAAAGAAACTGACACTCTCCCTACCTACAGTTTTCTGTCCCTAGAAAAAATGTTTTTTTTAAGCACACTATAGCACAAGGAGAATTCACTCACTGTCCTTCCCAGTCCCTAGAAACAAGGACTTGCACAGTGAAAGAAACTGACACTCTCCCTACCTACAGTTTTCTGTCCGTAGAAAAAATGTTTTTTTTAAGCACGCTATAGCACAAGGAGAATTCACTCACTGTCCTTCCCAGTCCCTAGAAACAAGGACTTGCACAGTGAAAGAAACTGACACTCTCCCTACCTACAGTTTTCTGTCCCTAGAAAAAATGTTTTTTTTTAAGCACACTATAGCACAAGGAGAATTCACTCACTGTCCTTCCCAGTCCCTAGAAACAAGGACTTGCACAGTGAAAGAAACTGACACTCTCCCTACCTACAGTTTTCTGTCCCTAGAAAAAATGTTTTTTTTAAGCACACTATAGCACAAGGAGAATTCACTCACTGTCCTTCCCAGTCCCTAGAAACAAGGACTTGCACAGTGAAAGAAACTGACACTCTCCCTACCTACAGTTTTCTGTCCCTAGAAAAAATGTTTTTTTTAAGCACACTATAGCACAAGGAGAATTCACTCACTGTCCTTCCCAGTCCCTAGAAACAAGGACTTGCACAGTGAAAGAAACTGACACTCTCCCTACCTACAGTTTTCTGTCCCTAGAAAAAATGTTTTTTTTAAGCACACTATAGCACAAGGAGAATTCACTCACTGTCCTTCCCAGTCCCTAGAAACAAGGACTTGCACAGTGAAAGAAACTGACACTCTCCCTACCTAGAGTTTTCTGTCCCTAGAAAAAATGTTTTTTTTAAGCACACTATAGCACAAGGAGAATTCACTCGCTGTCCTTCCCAGTCCCTAGAAACAAGGACTTGCACAGTGAAAGAAACTGACACTCTCCCTACCTACAGTTTTCTGTCCCTAGAAAAAATGTTTTTTTTAAGCACACTATAGCACAAGGAGAATTCACTCACTGTCCTTCCCAGTCCCTAGAAACAAGGACTTGCACAGTGAAAGAAACTGACACTCTCCCTACCTACAGTTTTCTGTCCCTAGAAAAAATGTTTTTTTTAAGCACACTATAGCACAAGGAGAATTCACTCACTGTCCTTCCCAGTCCCTAGAAACAAGGACTTGCACAGTGAAAGAAACTGACACTCTCCCTACCTACAGTTTTCTGTCCCTAGAAAAAATGTTTTTTTTAAGCACACTATAGCACAAGGAGAATTCACTCACTGTCCTTCCCAGTCCCTAGAAACAAGGACTTGCACAGTGAAAGAAACTGACACTCTCCCTACCTACAGTTTTCTGTCCCTAGAAAAAATGTTTTTTTTTAAGCACACTATAGCACAAGGAGAATTCACTCACTGTCCTTCCCAGTCCCTAGAAACAAGGACTTGCACAGTGAAAGAAACTGACACTCTCCCTACCTACAGTTTTCTGTCCCTAGAAAAAATGTTTTTTTTAAGCACACTATAGCACAAGGAGAATTCACTCACTGTCCTTCCCAGTCCCTAGAAACAAGGACTTGCACAGTGAAAGAAACTGACACTCTCCCTACCTACAGTTTTCTGTCCCTAGAAAAAATGTTTTTTTTAAGCACACTATAGCACAAGGAGAATTCACTCACTGTCCTTCCCAGTCCCTAGAAACAAGGACTTGCACAGTGAAAGAAACTGACACTCTCCCTACCTACAGTTTTCTGTCCCTAGAAAAAATGTTTTTTTTAAGCACACTATAGCACAAGGAGAATTCACTCACTGTCCTTCCCAGTCCCTAGAAACAAGGACTTGCACAGTGAAAGAAACTGACACTCTCCCTACCTACAGTTTTCTGTCCCTAGAAAAAATGTTTTTTTTAAGCACACTATAGCACAAGGAGAATTCACTCACTGTCCTTCCCAGTCCCTAGAAACAAGGACTTGCACAGTGAAAGAAACTGACACTCTCCCTACCTACAGTTTTCTGTCCCTAGAAAAAATGTTTTTTTTAAGCACACTATAGCACAAGGAGAATTCACTCGCTGTCCTTCCCAGTCCCTAGAAACAAGGACTTGCACAGTGAAAGAAACTGACACTCTCCCTACCTACAGTTTTCTGTCCCTAGAAAAAATGTTTTTTTTAAGCACACTATAGCACAAGGAGAATTCACTCACTGTCCTTCCCAGTCCCTAGAAACAAGGACTTGCACAGTGAAAGAAACTGACACTCTCCCTACCTACAGTTTTCTGTCCCTAGAAAAAATGTTTTTTTTAAGCACACTATAGCACAAGGAGAATTCACTCACTGTCCTTCCCAGTCCCTAGAAACAAGGACTTGCACAGTGAAAGAAACTGACACTCTCCCTACCTAGAGTTTTCTGTCCCTAGAAAAAATGTTTTTTTTAAGCACACTATAGCACAAGGAGAATTCACTCACTGTCCTTCCCAGTCCCTAGAAACAAGGACTTGCACAGTGAAAGAAACTGACACTCTCCCTACCTACAGTTTTCTGTCCCTAGAAAAAATGTTTTTTTTAAGCACACTATAGCACAAGGAGAATTCACTCACTGTCCTTCCCAGTCCCTAGAAACAAGGACTTGCACAGTGAAAGAAACTGACACTCTCCCTACCTACAGTTTTCTGTCCCTAGAAAAAATGTTTTTTTTAAGCACACTATAGCACAAGGAGAATTCACTCACTGTCCTTCCCAGTCCCTAGAAACAAGGACTTGCACAGTGAAAGAAACTGACACTCTCCCTACCTACAGTTTTCTGTCCCTAGAAAAAATGTTTTTTTTAAGCACACTATAGCACAAGGAGAATTCACTCACTGTCCTTCCCAGTCCCTAGAAACAAGGACTTGCACAGTGAAAGAAACTGACACTCTCCCTACCTACAGTTTTCTGTCCCTAGAAAAAATGTTTTTTTTAAGCACACTATAGCACAAGGAGAATTCACTCACTGTCCTTCCCAGTCCCTAGAAACAAGGACTTGCACAGTGAAAGAAACTGACACTCTCCCTACCTACAGTTTTCTGTCCCTAGAAAAAATGTTTTTTTTAAGCACACTATAGCACAAGGAGAATTCACTCACTGTCCTTCCCAGTCCCTAAAAACAAGGACTTGCACAGTGAAAGAAACTGACACTCTCCCTACCTACAGTTTTCTGTCCCTAGAAAAAATGTTTTTTTTAAGCACACTATAGCACAAGGAGAATTCACTCACTGTCCTTCCCAGTCCCTAGAAACAAGGACTTGCACAGTGAAAGAAACTGACACTCTCCCTACCTACAGTTTTCTGTCCCTAGAAAAAATGTTTTTTTTAAGCACACTATAGCACAAGGAGAATTCACTCACTGTCCTTCCCTGTCCCTAGAAACAAGGACTTGCACAGTGAAAGAAACTGACACTCTCCCTACCTACAGTTTTCTGTCCCTAGAAAAAATGTTTTTTTTAAGCACACTATAGCACAAGGAGAATTCACTCACTGTCCTTCCCAGTCCCTAGAAACAAGGACTTGCACAGTGAAAGAAACTGACACTCTCCCTACCTACAGTTTTCTGTCCCTAGAAAAAATGTTTTTTTTAAGCACACTATAGCACAAGGAGAATTCACTCACTGTCCTTCCCAGTCCCTAGAAACAAGGACTTGCACAGTGAAAGAAACTGACACTCTCCCTACCTACAGTTTTCTGTCCCTAGAAAAAATGTTTTTTTTTAAGCACACTATAGCACAAGGAGAATTCACTCACTGTCCTTCCCAGTCCCTAGAAATAAGGACTTGCACAGTGAAAGAAACTGACACTCTCCCTACCTACAGTTTTCTGTCCCTAGAAAAAATGTTTTTTTTAAGCACACTATAGCACAAGGAGAATCCACTCACTGTCCTTCCCAGTCCCTAGAAACAAGAACTTACACAGTGAAAGAAACTGACACTCTCCCTACCTACAGTTTTCTGTCCCTAGAAAAATGTTTTTTTTAAGCACACTATAGCACAAGGAGAATTCACTCACTGTCCTTCCCAGTCCCTAGAAACAAGGACTTGCACAGTGAAAGAAACTGACACTCTCCCTACCTACAGTTTTCTGTCCCTAGAAAAAATGTTTTTTTTAAGCACACTATAGCACAAGGAGAATTCACTCACTGTCCTTCCCAGTCCCTAGAAACAAGGACTTGCACAGTGAAAGAAACTGACACTCTCCCTACCTACAGTTTTCTGTCCCTAGAAAAAATGTTTTTTTTAAGCACACTATAGCACAAGGAGAATTCACTCACTGTCCTTCCCAGTGCCTAGAAACAAGGACTTGCACAGTGAAAGAAACTGACACTCTCCCTACCTACAGTTTTCTGTCCCTAGAAAAAATGTTTTTTTTAAGCACACTATAGCACAAGGAGAATTCACTCACTGGACTTCCCAGTCCCTAGAAACAAGGACTTGCACAGTGAAAGAAACTGACACTCTCCCTACCTACAGTTTTCTGTCCCTAGAAAAAATGTTTTTTTTAAGCACACTATAGCACAAGGAGAATTCACTCACTGTCCTTCCCAGTCCCTAGAAACAAGGACTTGCACAGTGAAAGAAACTGACACTCTCCCTACCTACAGTTTTCTGTCCCTAGAAAAAATGTTTTTTTTAAGCACACTATAGCACAAGGAGAATTCACTCACTGTCCTTCCCAGTCCCTAGAAACAAGGACTTGCACAGTGAAAGAAACTGACACTCTCCCTACCTAGAGTTTTCTGTCCCTAGAAAAAATGTTTTTTTTTAAGCACACTATAGCACAAGGAGAATTCACTCACTGTCCTTCCCAGTCCCTAGAAACAAGGACTTGCACAGTGAAAGAAACTGACACTCTCCCTACCTACAGTTTTCTGTCCCTAGAAAAAATGTTTTTTTTAAGCACACTATAGCACAAGGAGAATTCACTCACTGTCCTTCCCAGTCCCTAGAAACAAGGACTTGCACAGTGAAAGAAACTGACACTCTCCCTACCTAGAGTTTTCTGTCCCTAGAAAAAATGTTTTTTTTAAGCACACTATAGCACAAGGAGAATTCACTCACTGTCCTTCCCAGTCCCTAGAAACAAGGACTTGCACAGTGAAAGAAACTGACACTCTCCCTACCTACAGTTTTCTGTCCCTAGAAAAAATGTTTTTTTTAAGCACACTATAGCACAAGGAGAATTCACTCACTGTCCTTCCCAGTCCCTAGAAACAAGGACTTGCACAGTGAAAGAAACTGACACTCTCCCTACCTACAGTTTTCTGTCCCTAGAAAAAATGTTTTTTTTAAGCACACTATAGCACAAGGAGAATTCACTCACTGTCCTTCCCAGTCCCTAGAAACAAGGACTTGCACAGTGAAAGAAACTGACACTCTCCCTACCTACAGTTTTCTGTCCCTAGAAAAAATGTTTTTTTTAAGCACACTATAGCACAAGGAGAATTCACTCACTGTCCTTCCCAGTCCCTAGAAACAAGGACTTGCACAGTGAAAGAAACTGACACTCTCCCTACCTACAGTTTTCTGTCCCTAGAAAAAATGTTTTTTTTTAAGCACACTATAGCACAAGCACAAAACACACTGACACTCTCCCTACCTATCCTTCTATTTCCCTAAACTAAAGGAATCCAGGTTAAGCAAGAAAGAAATAAAAGTCACTGTCCCTGCCTATGCTGCTCTTTCCCTGCTCCGGAACACACTACACTAGGCCGCCATGCTGGCGGCCTTTTATAGTGTGGGGCGTGTACTAAACACCCTCAGCAATAATTGGCCACAGGCATCCTGCCTGTGGCCAATCATTGCTCTCCTCGCTGCCGGCGCTGTGATTGGCCAAGCATGCGGGGTCACAGTGCATGCTTGGCCAATCACAGCGCCTGGATGACACTGCGATGGCGTAGTGCATTGTGGGCCGTTCGCGTCACTCGAATTTGGCGCGAACGGCCCAAATCGTTCGATCTTCGTCGAACGATCGAACAGCCGATGTTTGAGTCGAACGTATGTTCGACTCGAACACGAAGCTCATCCCTACTTTTCAGCCTTGTTGGTGAGAAATTATGTTATATAAGGACGAAACGTCCGCAGTGGCCAGTATATCATTCTCTTTCCACTCTAGCAACTTAAGGGTATTCAACACCTGAGTGGAATCTCAAAAGAGGGGGTTTGAATGACTAAAGGCTGCAAAAAATGATCCACATAACATCCAACCCTCAAAGTTATGGAATCAATCCCACTTATAATGGGCCTCCCAGGTGGGTGAAGGGGATCTTTATGTACCTTCAGCAAATAGTAAATCACTAGGACTCTCTGGGCTACAGGGCCAAGTAAAGTTTTTTTTTCTTAGAGATCAAATTCTTAACAAAACCCTGCTCCACCAGACTCAATAAATCTTTTTTATATTGAATAATCGGATTACCTCTCAAAGGGATGTAGGTATCATTGTCAGACAACAGCCTCAACATCTCCTCTTGATATGCCTCCTTATCCAAGATTACCACACCCCCACCTTTATCGGCGGGGCGTACAACTATATAATTTCGCTTTTTAAGGCTATCAAGTCCTTTTCTAAACATCTGGTCACTTCTACTATTACGAATCTGCAGCTGTTCAATATCCTTACTGACTATATCTGACTAGATCTCTAAAAACAGTAAGAGATGGAGCCAGAGTACCGGGTGGATTGAACAAGGAGGTTAGATAGAATAGTGTGTTTAATCTCAGTGGAGGCCATTCTAGTTGATCTAAATGGGTTGGTAATCATATACCTTTTAATATAAATTTTTCAAATATACCTATGAAGGTCTATAAAGGTCTGGAATTTGTTCAAAGGTTTAGAGGGAGCAAACTTAAGCCCATGGTTCAAAACATGTTTTTCTTCAATTGAGATGGAATTAGTACTCAAATCAAAGAGACCAGCATCCCTTAAACTCGCCTCCTTTTTTGCGCTTGTGTTCCTAGGGATTGGCCTTTTTAAAAATAATTTGGAGAGGTAGCAATACTGTTAGAGAAATATGACGTTTAGAGACCAAACAAGTTAAATGCTATGCTCCCCATGGCATGAATATTGAGTGGGATGTTAACTCATTTATAAACAATAGTTGATTAACCACTTCCCTACCGCTTCATAGTCATATGATGGTGGCAGAAACCCTTTGTCCCTCCGGGCCGCCGTCATATGACGTCTTTGGCTTCCCGAGCCTCTAGGGAGTGCGCGCACACCACTGCGTCACTCAGAAGTTGATGCGTGTGCCCGGCGGTCGCGATGTCCAACGGGCACCCACAATTGCCTGTCACACAGCAGGACAGTGGATCTGTGTGTGTAAACACACAGATCCACGTACTGTCAGGTGAGAGGAGACTGATCAGTGTGTTCCCAGTTCAGAGGAACACCGATCTGTCTCCTCCCCTTGTGATTCCCCTCCCCCACAGTTAGAATCACTCCCTAGGATACACATTTAACCCCTTGATCGCCCCCTAGTGTTAACCCCTTCCCTGCCAGTCACATTTACACAGTAATCAGTGCATTTTTATAGCTCTGATCGCTGTATAAATGTGAATGGTCCCAAAATAGTGTCAAAAGTGTTCAAAGTGTCCGCCGCAATGTCAAAGTCATGATAAAAATCACAGATCGCCACCATTACTAAAAAACAAATAACAATAAAAATGCCATAAATGTATCCCCTATTTTGTAGGCGCTATAACTTTTGCACAAACCAATCAATATACGCTTATTGCAAATTTTTTTACCAAAAATATGTAGAAAAATACACATCGGCCTAAACTGAGGAAAAAATGATTTTTTTATAAATTTTTTGGGGATATTTATTGTAGCAAAGAGTAAAAAATATTGCTTTTTTTTCAAAATTGGTGCTATTTTTTTCCAAATTTGCGCTATTTTTTTGTTTATAGCGCAAAAAATAAAAACCACAGAGGTGATCAAATACCACCAAAAGAAAGCTCTATTTGTGGGGGAAAAAATTATCAAAATTTCATATGGGTACAGTGTTGCATGACCACACAATTGTCATTCAAAGTGAGACAGCGCTTAAAGCTGAAAATTGGCCTGGGCAGGAAGGGGGTGAAAATGCCCTGTATTGAATTGGTTAAGGGTTAATAATCATTGTTCCTCAAGACTATCTCCTCCAGTTTTTTATGGTGTAAGAATTTTTATTCTGACCTTTTTAAAAAAAGTTATTCTAATTACCATTATGTAATTATCTTATGTTCTGGTTTTGCTATGTTTAATGGTGTTGATTATAACGTTTTTGTTGTTATTCTAGCCATATTCATAAACCACAAGATGGTGATGTTTCCTAGTGCGGTCGCTATTTTTTATTCTTATTATTTGCACTCTAATTTAACATTATTCTATCCACTTTCTAAGATTAGTGTTTGTGTTCTGCTCTAAATGCTAGAATAACGATTTTTTTTTAGTTTCTATCATTTAAACGGAACTGTAAATCACCCATGACAGTTTCCTGTCTTTGGAGCGCAATTTCCCTTCCGGTTTCCTTTCATTTGGAACGCAATGAGTGATCCACCTATTTCCTGCCGTCCCCTATTTATATTCATCGCACTGCACGTCAGGCCACGCCCCTGAAGACATCAGTGATGACAAAACGCGTAGGGTGGAGCCTGTAACATGTGACACAACGTTTGTACTAGGATGCGGCGGTCATCTTTATGGTTAGAAACGCTGGACGTTTCTTTTGTTTTTTACTTGCCTGCTATTAACGTTGCAAATGTGAGTGTATCTATTTGTTTACCTAACGTGAATTTAACTATAGCGCTAGCAAAAACACACAAGAAAAAAACAGGGAATGTCCAATAATATCTCAATGTGAAAAACAAATAGTCAATGTATAAATCTTCTTACAAATTGTGAAAAAATATAGGTGCAAAATATATAGGCAGCAAATGATCACAAATAGTCCTGCAGATGTCACAAGCTCAGATGGATTATAGTCAAACGATCCACTCACCATTAGTAGAAGGTGCTTACTTCCAAGGACAAGAATGATGAGTTCAAATAAACACAAAATCCAAATAAAAATGACTTACTGGAAACTAGTAGAGTGAGGTTCAAATGCACGGGAGAACGAATGAGAAGTTACTTGCCAGGTCTAGCCCGTTGGCTAGATTTACAAAGCACAGGATGGTAGAAGCAGGCACTCAGTATCAACTTCCACGAGCGCCGCTGAATAGCGTGCGCTCCACAAGAAGCAGGAAATGGTGTCAATGGTTTGGCCGTAAACCGGACGTGCGTCAACGCGTTTCGCTCCTCCCACAGCGCGTCATCAAAGGACATGTCCATTGACACCATTTCCTGCTTCTTGTGGAGCGCACGCTATTCAGCGGCGCTCGTGGAAGTTGATACTGAGTGCCTGCTTCTACCATCCTGTGCTTTGTAAGTCTAGCCAATGGGCTAGACCTGGCAAGTAACTTCTCATTCGTTCTCCCGTGCATTTGAACCTCACTCTACTAGTTTCCAGTAAGTCATTTTTATTTGGATTTTGTGTTTATTTGAACTCATCATTCTTGTCCTTGGAAGTAAGCACCTTCTACTAATGGTGAGTGGATCGTTTGACTATAATCCATCTGAGCTTGTGACATCTGCAGCTATATTTTTTCACAATTTGTAAGAAGATTTATACATTGACTATTTGTTTTTCACATTGAGATATTATTGGACATTCCCTGTTTTTTTCTTGTGTGTTTTTGCTAGCGCTATAGTTAAATTCACGTTTTCACATTATTCAAGTTTTAGCACTTGCTGTTTAGCTGCTGCACATCTACTTCACACATCCATTTATATAATTTATTCCAGCGCCTTTTTTGTGTGTTTTATATGTTCTAAACAGTTGATTATTGATTTGTGTCATATTGTACCTATTGCACTTTTATTCTTTATACCCTGTGAAAAGTGTAATGTTGGGCTTGCGTTTTTGGGGAGAGGTATGTAGGCATGTAGAGTTGTATGCTGCCCCAGCTGGGAGAGAAACGGTTAACCTGTTTCCTGCACTTTTTGCTGAGCTCTCCCTATCTCCCTGTGCTATGAATAAAAGGAGAGAGAGCTCTGCCCAGACACTCATACAGTCGTCATGGGAAGGAAAGACCCCAGCTTTTCCACTTGGAGGGAGAGAGGGAGAATTGCTCATTGTCACTGCTGTAGTCTGAAGAGGAAGCGTTAAGTTAAGTACACAAATGGAGTCAGCGCTAGGTGCACAGTGGGGCTCCATACTATTACTAGGTGTGAGGAAGCAGTGATACGCTGGACAGGTGGGGAGGGCAAGGGCTCTGCGTGTCCCTTCTAAATGCATCAGAGACTGCTGTGGTGTATAATACATTGAGAAAGTTTACTACAGTTCAGTCATCTGTTCAAATAAAGGTACCCCATGTGTAGAAGAGTGACCTGTATTAAGTGCCTAGAGTTGTTTAAAAGAACCCGCCCTGGCGTGACCTTTGCTTGGCACCCAATGAGGAGGGAAACATGGAGGATGTGCCGACTACCCCATCACGCTAGCCCCTTACAAGCTGTTTTGTTTACATTCTATGAAATATGGCCAGTATGTTCTGTGGTTCTCCTAGCAGACTGGGTTTGGGTCAAACTCACGGTCAATCTGAACTCAAAGCTCATCCCTACTATGTACCCAGTCTCTGCTAAAGAGCCGAAGAAATATGCAAAGTGTGACACTGCTGCTGGAAAAAAAAGACAGAAAGGTCCATTATGATCACAATAGGGGAAGGTGGTTCAAATAGAGATTAGAGAATATAGATGTCTCTTTCATGATCTAGCACAAAATTAAAGTATATATAAAGCTCACACTTCCTTTTAAGTTTTTGATACAGTAGGCAGTGGTTAAAACCCCTGTCAGTTTTGTGTCTGTTGTCTATCTTTGTCCCTTTGAGACATTTACCTTCACTTTTTTCCTTAAACAAAGCAAAACTAAATTAATAAAAAAAAGTTCTGGAGTTCAATATATTTTAAGTGATTGTCCGAAGCTGAAATATTCCATTTCCATTATTTTCAATTTCCTTTGTTGCTTAACTGCTTGCCAGCTGCTCACTGTACAATTACTGCAGATGAGCGATACAGCCAGGCTAGGCAATGCACTGGTACCTCGCCTAGCACATGCGCACTAGCGTGCCCCCTGGGGCATGCGGCGGTGCAATCCTGTGACTACTGTGGACATAGTGGATCACGTCGCTTGATACCCGGCTGCTGTTAGCGGCCGGGTATCATGTGATATCTATGACTAATCATAACAATCACATGAACACAATGTCAACAAAACAGTCACAAATGACTCCTATTCATGACTGCATTGTGATGCTGTGATTGGCCTACAGCTATCACATGGTATCTAGTCAAATCACAGCATCCTGTACCATGTGATTAGCTGTAGCCAATCAAAGCATGTCAACAGTAAGAAAGCTGTCATGAATGGAAAGCCATTGACGACAGTTAACTATTCCTTGTTACAGTGATCATCACTCTTATAAGCAATACTCAGGGCCGTCTTTAACATGGGGCAAGAGGGACAGCTGCACTGCAGAGCGCACAGGTACATCTGTGTATTCCCTAACTAGCAGAGAGGGCAGGGCTGGGAGCTTCACTGCCACTCTGACCTTGCCCCATGTAACCTGTAATTAGGGCCAAGATTGAAGTGGAAGTGCTGAGAGACCCACCTCTGGACCTTTGAGTGCCCTGCCTTCAGACCTCTGACAGTACCATCCCCTGGCCCTCTGAAAGCCCCACCCCCAGACCTCTTAGAGTTCAGCCCCTGAACCTCTGAGAGCGGGTGGTGAGCCCGGCTGGCTAGGTCCTTTGCCCCATAAACTGCTTGTGGGCTGTTATCCTAACCCTGACCTGTTGTTTACCAACACTATAGCTGTATATTGCTGATAGGTAGAAATGTATGGCTGTTTAGTTGATTACCTCCTGTGTAAGATCCGCAATTTCTGGTTATCTCTTGTACTAGATCCACAGTCCCTGGTTATCTCCTGTATTAAATCCGCAGTCTCTGGTTATCTTCTATATTAGATCCGCAATCTCTGGTTATCTCCTGTACTAAATCCACAGTCTCTGGTTATCTCCCGTAGTAGATCTGCAGCCTCTGCTTATCCCCTGGTAGTAGAGCCACAGTCTCTGGTTATCTCCTGCAGTAGAGCCGCAGTCTCTGGTTATCTCCTGTACTAAGTCCGCAGCCTCTGGTTATCTGCTCTAGTAGATACGCAGTCCCTGGTTATCTCCTGTAATAGATATGCAGTCTCTGGTTATCTCCTGTAGTAGATCTGCAGTCTCTGGTTATCTCCTGTACTAGATCCGCAGTCTCTGGTTATCTCCTCTGTTGTGGAGATTTTTATGGAGATGTATTTAATATGTATTGTCATAGTGTCACCCAGTGTTAGTACTTCCGCAACCCGCTCTAAAAGAACTGATTGGGGTAGTCTGAGGCTGGTTGAATCCCGTCTGATAGGGGAAAACGTCTTGAGGTTGGAGTGTGATGTTTGCAGGGTGCGGATATGTCCACCGACGGGGGGCCCTCTGTGCATTAGCACGGACGATCGTTGAGGAGGGGATGTCCTCACTCTGCAACAACAACATCATTGGTTATGAGCAGATGCGTGCTCTTGTCTCTGCGGTGTCTGATCAACATTGATTGGGATTCGTAGTGCGCGTCTGCAGATAGCCTCCCTCCCCCATTCAATAATAGTATAATCTTAATATGCGTTATTCTATGGAATAGCGCAGAACAAGAATTCCTATCAACGGTAACTTTAGCCATCATACATTATTGTATTCATTGTATGTATTATTGTATTGAATCCTTTAAACCAGTGGTTCTCAACTCCTGTCCTCAGGACCCCCTAACAGGCCAGATTTTAAGTATTACCTTGGTGAGATGCAGACTAGAATACTGCAATCTCTGAGCAGCAAATTATATCACCTGTGATGCATTTCAGTTATCTTGCAAACCTGGCCTGTTGGTGGGCCCTGAGGACTGGAGTTGAGAACCACTGCTTTAAACTATATTTCTTGAGAGGGATTCATGTATGGCATCTCCTGTTGGAAGGGATGTCCTTGTCATTTTCCCTGTGTGAAGGTCACATGCTGTGACCTCACTTCCTGTTGGTAACTTCTTTAGTGAGGATCACATGCTGTGACATCACTTCCTGTTGGGATTTTAATCCTGTGGGGATTTCAATAAAAGGAGAGACACACAGCTCCCAGACACACTATGCTGGTATGCTGAGATGAGAACATAGCTTTTGTGGTGCTGCCTTCTTGGGATGAATGGGAATGAACGGTGAGTGGATCTTAGCAAACTTAACCTAAAGATAGCATTATTGCAAAGAGATGAAATCTGATGTGTGCTTAGATAGCACAGGAATTATAGGCTGTGTGCTCTGCATAGAACCTGTATTTCTACGACAAAATGGCGACTCTGATTGGACCAATTGCGGCCTCTTTGAGCATCACATCAGCAGAGGGGGGAGAGTGGACCTGCGATGTGATGCGTGAAGAGGCTGTACTTTGTAAAAGAACAAACATTTTTCGTCTTTTTGAAATAATGCTGTTTGCAGTACGAGAGATGTGTGTGTGATTTTGTCATGGATCGTATGCCTGTGAATTTGATTGTGTGTGCCTGTGTGGGTATGCCTGGGTGTGCCTGGATGTTTGTGTGAGAGAAGCTGAAAATGGCTGCCCCCATGAGGTTTAGCGGGGGTGGGGCAGGCAGCATGGCCATCAGTGACCAGCATGTTTGAAAGTTGTGTATATCTGACTTTCCAATTTTCAGAACAAAGTTGTGTGCAGTGTTTGAGCCTGTGTGAATGCTGATGGAAACTGTATATTGTGTATGAAATGAAGGTATAGCTGTGATTATTTAGTGCAGCCTGCACTGAGAAGTTTGTAAATGGATGATTGTTTGTGAGCCATGTGCTTGAATGGGGGAAGGGCTTGCCCACTGCTTTGTATTGCTGGGGCTATGCCCTGAGGGAAGGAATCTCTGAGCAGACATGTAGGACAACAATATACTGTATGTGTGTAGTGTTTGTGATTTCTATGAAAAATAGAAATGGATAGATTGTGATTTTTGCCTTTATAGGGGACAAAGACACATGTCTCCATAAGCGTAAAAATATTTTAAGTAAAGAGTTTGGTTTTTGAGTTGAAAGTTCCCGCCGCATATCCAAGTGGCCAGGCATTGCTAGAAGGCAGACAATAGTATGTCTCTGTGATGGCTTGTTATGGAAGCTGAGGCCACTGTGTGTGTGAACTTTAGGTAGAGAAAAGTGGTGAATATCTCAGAGTATATTAACTTAGAGAAATGAATATGTTTTTAATATTGTCATGTAACTAAAAAATTTTTTAAATGTGTTGTTTAGTGGCCAAAGGGTTTTTAAAATGTTTAAGTGTACATGTGGTCCTTGTGGAGTGTAGGTGACTCAAGACACACATTTTTCAGTGGATTTTGATGATCATTTAGAAAAATCTCAATTGTGTAGTCTGTCTTTGTGGAGAAAAACATCTTTGATTTTCTTTTAAAGAGATGTTGGTTTTGGCGGGGAAAAATTGCATGCGTTAATGGCGCCATTGTTGTCCATGAGGTGTGCGGTGTTCATCCACCATTTTGCTGTCCTGGCTTGTCGGCCATTTTGAGAGACGTTTACAGTTTGAGATAGGTTAAGAAAAACTTCACTTTACACTGAATTTTGATAGATTGTAAGACTAACAGAGTTTTTGTACAATGATGTGTTTTTATGTTTAAATATTTGGGAGTTTCCCAGAGGGCAATTCATTTTTTGGAACTTGTACTGTATAGCCATCTCTTGGTAGGAGTTTGTATTTTGAGTCCCAACTTATGGTCTGACTTCCAGGGAATGTGGGTCAGGGGGGATTCCCTCCCATTTGCAAAGGGGGGTTTATTCCATCATTTCCTTGACAAGGTTTCAAATGGTTGAAATATATAATGTGTAGCCATGGATTTTTTTGAAGTCTTGATAGACAAGGCGATTAGGGCTAAGGCCTCCCCTCCCCCTCCCTCTTCCTGAACAATTGATATGTAAATAAACCAGTTTGGTTTTTTTAAGTAGCTGAGCATAACCGGAAGTTTCTTTTCAGCATTTTATTTATCAGAGGAAAGTTGGTGGGAGGAGCTTGGGGTTGTCTGAAAGGTTGGCAAATGAGATTTGTGTTTGGAAGGAAAATGGAAAGCATTTTTGCATTTAAAAGTGTTTTATATTTTGTTCCAGTTTTGTGAAGTTTTGTACTGTAATACAGTTTTGGGTAGAAAGCAAAACAGGGGGGGCATCACCATTGTTTTATCATCTAGATACAGAGAGAAGCCACATTGTTCTGCAGGTGGTAAACTGGCATAAGTGTTCTGTGAGGTTTAGTCTGACAACGCAGTGTATGGGTGTATAGCGGAAAATGCTTGTGTATGCATGCACTGTGAGGGGTAGAGGCCTAATTCGGGGGTTGATCTGTGGTTGTTGCTGTAGTTCCAAAAGTGTTGGGACAACAAGCTATAGAGTTGATGCCTCGGTTAGGGTTTCTAGTTGGAGGACTTGACCATATAGTGGTTGTAGTTCTTCAATTCACCGTATAAGAAGACACCGGGCGGTGATCTCCGAAAATGGGTGCAACGGTTTAACCTGGACGCAGGTTTAAGACGATAAGCCGATTCGAATCGCCATGGACACAAGGAGGTCTGTGCAAAGGGAAGGAATGGAGGCTTCCCATAGTCAGACGGTCACACAGTGCACGAAGCCTAGTTTTGGGGCAAAGGCCTTTGAACCCCAAAAAGATTAACATAGGTGGTCCAAGGATACTATTTTCGGTATCCCCCTGGAATGGATGTAGTTCAGCTGCGGCTTCAGAAATCTGTAATGAGGAGGAACGGTGGCTCATGCCCGTTTGTTTGAACTTTGTATGGCTGGTCCATGAAGGTTCTCAAGCTGCTCTCATGTTTGTCCCATTGTATTTTTTTCTATTGCTGAAAGAGTGAAGGGAGAATTCTGTCTGTTTTTGTTTTTTTCATTTGTGGTTTTGGAAACTGGGAAGTATTTCCCCCACGTTTGTATCGGAATGTTTGTATGTAGTAACGTGAATATGTTCGAACTTACCGTGGCGATCCTCCGATGCGTCACGGCTGTTGTATGTTTGTAGGAACGGGAAAAGTAAGGGTTACAGAGGGTTTTGTTTGAATCGGTTTTGAAAGAATGTCATTGACAATTTACCATTCTTTGCAGGTTAAATATGAAGGATAGAGTAATGATTTTGCTTATAAGTATTTTTCAGGTCCAAGGAGTTTGTACATAGAGAACAGGTGTATGTAGACAGCTGTACATATGGATAAATATGAGTCTAAGGGAGGTAAAAGTATCATAGGCTATTTCATTGTTTCTTTTTTCCTGCACCACGCATTTCTTCCTTCAGTCCTAATGAGGAAGAAAAGGGGGGAGAAGTGATAAATGTAAGAGTGACAGTTTTTTTTTTGTCAAACGAATAATGTTAACCTCTGTAATTCTAACCAAGTTTGTGCCAAGACTGTCTTTCTTTGATAGAATTTGAATCAGCAAGCAGCAGTCTGGTGAAGTAGTTTCCCATCCCAGAGGCTAAGAACCTTTTGTCAATGGTTCCAGGTATTGTAAGCCACACACAGGTTATGCAGTGACCACAGTCCCGATGTCTGGGTTATTGTCATATGAGGGTTGTTTGGAGGTCAATCAAAACCAGGGTCGTACTCTCCTCATTAGCTGTCACTTATATTCTCGGCTGATGGGGGAGGTGCGATCGTTGTGACATGAACTTCAAAATGTCCACCACAGGGTTCACGAGTCCCTCCTGGACCCTGACTTAATAATCAGTTTACATTCTTTCCAACCAGGTGACTGGGTCATTGTAAAGAAGCTTGAGGGATGAGACCACGCCAGCCACTGCAAGAAGCGGCTCAACCACACCAAAGAATGAGGAGTATCTTTGTTTATTTATATTTTTGTTGTTTAGTAAATTTTAGCGAGGGTAACGGTGAAAAGCATCCCAAGTTATTATTTAAAGTGCATTTCTGACTAGCTCAGAAAGCGAACAGGACCGATGGTCTGTTCTGAGTCTTCACCAAGTTTTAGTCCCCAGCGATGACAGCGGTACATGCCATTTATGATGTTATTATGGGTATGAGGAGTTTTGACAAACTGGTGAAGACTCCAAACAGACACTTGTCAATGGAATCTAACGATGCATTTTTAGAGGGTAAAATTGGTTAGTTTTAATGGTTCTGCCTCTTGTCGGTTTGGGTATCTAGGCAGCCCACAAGTGTGTTTGAACTTTAGTTTGGTGTTTATGCGGATCTGCAGCTTATAAAGGTAATTCCCCCAAAGCAAGAGGTTCATGCGCGATGGTGAAGCTGTCCCAGCATCTTATGTCGCGGCCGATCGCGAGGATCTGATGGCGCAGGAAATTAAGAATGGCAGGGACAGCTAGAAGAGATTTGTTCACCAACCCCGACCAGGTCTGGGCATGGTGTCCTGCATGTGGGGGGGGCTCGGGCTTGGGATATGATTGAACAATTCTCATCCGTTAAGGATAGGGTTCTTCATGTCATTGTTGAAGCCAGAGCTGTAGCTATGTGAAGGTTGGGAGTCTATTTTAAGGGTCTGGGAATCTTTGGGGATCTAACTTTTATTTTACAGCAGATCGTGGTTAAAGGAAGTGGGAATATATATACTCATGTTGTTTTTATCTCTATTCTTTCTATGTCGTGACGGGGTGCTCCTGTTGCCTGATTTGACGCGTGACCAGAGTTTCCTTGATGAGATTCCCCGAAGCCGGACCCACATACAAGACACAGAGGATCACAGACCGATCAGCGATTACTACAGCTCACCATGTCGTGTCCTCCTTTATAAGTCATGCCCCTGAAGAGTAGAGTCTACATGTCAAGCCGTGTTTTCCTTTTTATGGACTAAGGACTGATTCATTTCCGGGTGTAAGAAGCAGATCAACTTTCATCGAGGGACACATGGGGTGCATATGACAAAAAAAGGGAGGACTGTTGTGGAGATTTTTATGGAGATGTATTTAATATGTATTGTCATAGTGTCACCCAGTGTTAGTACTTCCGCAACCCGCTCTAAAAGAACTGATTGGGGTAGTCTGAGGCTGGTTGAATCCCGTCTGATAGGGGAAAATGTCTTGAGGTTGGAGTGTGATGTTTGCAGGGTGTGGATATGTCCACCGACGGGGGGCCCTCTGTGCATTAGCACGGACGATCGTTGAGGAGGAGATGTCCTCGCTCTGCAACAACATCATTGGTTATGAGCATATGCGTGCTCTTGTCTCTGCTGTGTCTGATCAACATTGATTGGGATTCGTAGTGCGCGTCTGCAGATAGCCTCCCTCCCCCATTCAATAATAGTATAATCTTAATATGCGTTATTCTATGGAATAGCGCAGAACAAGAATTCCTATCAACGGTAACTTTAGCCATCATACGTTATTGTATTCATTGTATGTATTATTGTATTGAATCCTTTAAACTATATTTCTTGAGTGGGATTCATGTATGGCATCTCCTGTTGGAAGGGATGTCCTTGTCATTTTCCCTGTGTGAAGGTCACATGCTGTGACCTCACTTCCTGTTGGTAACTTCTTTAGTGAGGATCACATGCTGTGACATCACTTCCTGTTGGGATTTTAATCCTGTGGGGATTTCAATAAAAGGAGAGACACACAGCTCCCAGACACACTATGCTGGTATGCTGAGATGAGAACATAGCTTTTGTGGTGCTGCCTTCTTGGGATGAATGGGATTGAACGGTGAGTGGATCTTAGCAAACTTAACCTAAAGATAGCATTATTGCAAAGAGATGAAATCTGATGTGTGCTTAGATAGCACAGGAATTATAGGCTGTGTGCTCTGCATAGAACCTGTATTTCTACGACACCTCTATGGATCCGCAGTCTCTAGTTATCTTCCCAACTACATTCACAGTCTCTGGTTATCTCCTGTATTAGATTTGCAGTCTCTGGTTATCTCCTGTATTAGATCTGCAGTCTCTGGTTATCTCCTATACTAGATCTGCAGTCTCTGGTTGATCCACAGTCTCTGGTTATCTCCTGTAGTAGATCCGCAGCCTCTGCATATCCCTTGTAATATATATGCAGTCTCTGGTTATCTCCTGTAGTAGATCTGCAGTCTCTGGTTATCTCCTGTACTAGATCCGCAGTCTCTGGTTAACTCCTGTAGTAGATCCGCAGTCTCTGGTTATCTCATGTAGTAGATCTGCAGTCTCTGGTTATCTCTTGTAGTAGATCCGCAGTCTGTGGTTACCTACTGTAGTTGATCCGCAGTCTCTGGTTATCCCCTCTAGATCCGCAGTCTCTGGTTAGCTCCTGTACTAGAACAGTAGTCTCTGGTTAACTCCTGTAGTAGATCCGCAGTCTCTGGTTATCTCCTGTACTAGATCCGCAGTCTCTGGTTAACTCCTGTAGTAGATTTGCAGTCTCTGGTTTTCTCCTGTAGTAGAGCTGCAGTCTCTGGTTATCTTCTGTACTAGATTTACAGTTTCTGGTTATCTCCTGTAGTAGATCCGCAGTCTCTGGTCTCTGATCATCTCCTGCACTAGATCTACAGTTTCTAGTTATCTCCTGTACTACATTCACAACCTCTGGTCATCTCCTGTACTAGATCCACAGTCACAGGTTATCTCCTGTAGTAGATATGCAGCCTCTGGTTATCTCCTGTAGTAGATCCACAGTCTCTGGTCATCTCCTGTAGTAGATCTGCAGTCTCTGGTCATCTCCTGTGGTAGATCCGCAGTCTCTGGTCATCTCCTGTAGTAGATCCGCAGTCTCTGGTCATCTCCTGTAGTAGATCTGCAGTTGCTGGTTATCTCCTGTAGTAGATCTGAAGGCTCTTGCTATTTCTTGTAGTAGATCCGCAGTATCTAAATTATCATCCGCAGTCTCTCCATATCTCCTGTAGTATGTCTACAGTCTCTGACCATTCCCTGTATTATTCCTGCATTCTCTGACCATCTCCTGTATTATGTCTACAGTCTCAGATCATCTTTTGTAGTATGTCTGCAGTCTCTGACCAACTCCTGTAGTACGCCTATCAATGAGCAGTAATGATGTGCAGTAACCTCTTGCAATGAATCCGCAAGCAGAAATTATGTGCTGTAACCTCTAGCAACCAGCCAGTGAATGTTAATAATATGCTGTAACCTCTGACAACCAATCACAATCGCTGCCTGATCTGTTGCAGTAAACAGATTTTGAGTCTTCTTGCTATTTGTTATATGTCTAAGAGCGGTGGGGGCCCAAGAAAATGTTTGCCCAGGGTCCAATCAATAAAGAAGGCCCTGGCGATACCAGTGTAAAGAAATCCCTGATCATCACCTACTCCCCCCCCCCCCAATTCCGCATAGTGAACTACTCTGATGAAAGTATGAAAAATATTGTTAAAGAAAAAAAAAAATGTAAAAATTATGTAGCACACCCCCGTAGGAGCTGCTGGTTTAGATTTTGGGCCTTGCACGTTACCTCAATATTTGTTGTCTAGGGGTTGAGAGTCTACAGTAACTTCAATGTCCACACAAGTTATGAATCCTTTTATTCAGGCTTTATTTTCCAAACAAACTTGCATAGGAAGAGGGATGGAGGGTTAGGGGAAGGTTCAGGCACACACAGCAGATCACTGGGGAAAACTCCTAATATACAAAGTCTCATTCACTACTCTGCTTCGAGTGGGGTACTGCTCACCCGGATATGCCCCTCTCACTTGGCCCAGCAGCCGGAATGATGCACGAACAGGTAAGAGATAACAGTCTCTGCCACAGACCTTTTTGATGGTTATGTTGAACCGTTCAGTTATCCTCTGCCACAGGATTTTAGTACCCGGATATCCAGCCTTACAGTCTAAGAGCCTTTAAGCCAACCCAGCAGATTGTAAGGTTACTTTAGTTACGGTGCATCCCTCAATAAGGTCCCCAGGCCTTCCGCAAGATACCGGCCTTCCGCTCGGTCCTCTCCTGGACAGGTCCTCCCCTGGTTTCCTCCATTGAGTGGCTTCCTCCCTCAGGACGGACAGCACAGGGTCACCTTCAAGCGTAGGCCCCAGTTAAGCCAACTGGGCCTACCTGGCATAGTTACAGCCTCGGACCAACGTGGCTCTGGGGCTGAATTTTCAGTAACACATGCCTCGAGCCAGGAGGGCCACGAGGTGAAGAATAGCCCAGAACAATGGCGTCTGACCCCTTAAGTACCCTTCCCCAGCATGCTCAGTGGGGAGACCACTCCCACTGAACTGTTCGCGGGGAAAGACACTCAATGCACTTTGGCCTGTTTGTCTTCCACATTGGCCTGGGGTGGTACCGCCATCTACAGGCAAACAGTGGGAAGTCTTCCAACACAGCCATAGCCGGAACAGAGGCTGATTTAGCCTTAATTATTTACAGAGTCTGAGCTAACTACCAGCTCAGACACCCACTAAATTTAACATAACGCCCGGTCATCAGGAGCAGGGTGCTACAATTATAACTTCAAAAACTTGCCATGCCTCTTAATAATTACCCTGGACTGCTTGTAGACTCTATACCATTCACACAGACTAAATAATATACACTAATTTATGTTATTTTTACCAAAGATATGTAGCAGTTAGGGATGAGCTTCGAGTTCGACTCGAACATTGCCTGTTCGCCCGTTCGCCGAACAGTGAACAATTTGGGGTGTTCGCGGCAAATTCAAAAAGCCGCGGAACACCCTGTAAAAGTCTATGGTTGAAATATAAAGTGCTAATTTTAAAGGCTTTAATGAAAGTTATTGGCATAAAAAGTGTTTGGGGACCCGGGTCCTGCCCCAGGGGACATGTATCAATGCAAAAAAAAGTTTTAAAAACTACAGTTTTTTCGGGAGCAGTGATTTTAATAATGCATAAAGTGAAACAATAAAAGTGAAATATTCCTTTAAATATTGTACCTGGGGGGTGTCTAAAGTATGCCTGTGAAGTGGCACTTGTTTCCCGTGCTTAGAACTGCCCCTGCACAAAGTGTAATTTCTGAAGGAAAAAAAGTAATTTAAAAGCACTCACGGCTATAATGAATTTTCGGCTCCTGGCAGTACAGAGAACAGTCATTGAAAGTCATTGATAAAAAAAAATGCGTGGGGGTCCCCCTAAATTCAATAATCAGGCCCTTCAGGTCTGGTATGGATATTAAGGGGAACCCTGCATCAAATTTAAAAAAAATATGTCGTGGGGTTCCCCCCAAAAATCCATGCCAGACCCTTTATCCGAGCACGCAACCTGGCAGGCCGCAGGAAAAGAGGGGGGCGAGAGAGCGCCCCCCTCCTGAACTGTACCAGACCACATGCCCTCAACATGGGGAGGATGTCCATATGTTGATAGAGACAAGGGCCTCATCCCCACAACCCTTGCCCGGTGGTTGTGGGGGTCTGCGGGCAGGGGGCTTATAGGAATCTGGAAGCCCCTTTAACAAAGGGGACCCCCAGATTCCTCCCCCCCTATGTGAATTGGTAACGGGTACATTGTACCCCTACCATTTCACAAAGAAAGTGTAAAAAATTGTAAAAAAAACACACAGACACAGTTGGGAAAGTCCTTTATTAAAAAAAATAAAACAATAAAAAAAAACATTCCAGCAATGTAATCCAGTCTGTCCAGCGTTGTTTTCTATGTCCCGTGGTGATCCGATGTCCACGCTGCAGTCTCCTCCAGTCTCCACTCCACACAAAACCCCCATGACGTACGAGGGGGCGGGGTCACCCGTCACATCATAGGGTGTTAAAGGGGCTTCCAGATTCTGATAAGCCCCCCGCCCGCAGACCCCCACAACCACTGGGCAAGCAGGGAAACCTGGGCTTTCCCAGTGACGTGCGGGTGACCCTGCTGCCCTCTGATGCAACGGGAAACCTCCTCTCTGGATAGAGGAGGGGCGGTGCTGCAGCTCGGGGCTCCAGGCTGCCAACAAATACTCCAAGAAGCCACAACAAATCCATCATCCGGGTTTCTTCTAACAAACATCACATCCGGGGGTTATGCCTTCATCAGAGCTACTCTTTCCCTCCCCCAGCATTGGAACTCTGCCGAAACCATTGCTGAAATTAGACTATTTGCTATAAACTGCCCAGGAAGGATCATCGTGGGCGGGGTCACCTTCACTGGGGAAAGACAGGGTAAAAAGGAAGGGTGGAGGGGTCTGTCTCTATGTGAGAAGTGATCTCAAAGCGAGTGTGAAAGAGGACCTGGTGGATGGAGAGTGTGATGAGTCTGAAGCATTATGGGTGGAACTGCATACAGATGTGCGTAGTTCAAAGCTAATCATTGGAGTTTGTTATAGACCACCCAATGTTAATGAGGAGTTAGAGAGTCAGCTCCTTGCACAGATGGAAAGGGCTGCAAGGGCTGGGACGGTGATAATAATGGGGGATTTTAACTACCCAGAAATTGACTGGAGTAATGGAACTGCTGGGACAGTTAAAGGGCAAAAATTTATAAACCTATTGCAGGACAATTTTATGGTCCAGTTTATTGAGGCCCCAACTAGGAATGATGCTCTGTTGGACCTGGTAATCTCAAACCATGCAGAGCGTATTACTAATGTTCAGATAAAGGAACACCTGGGTAGCAGTGACCATAACATGATTTCATTTGATGTTAGTTGTAAGCAAAAATCACATACAGGAAAGATAAAAACACTTAATTTCAAGAGAGCAAATTTTCCAAGGATGAGTGCTGCTCTCCAGGACTTAGACTGGGAAGGAATATTGGCATCAATGGGCACAGAACAGAAATGGGAATTCTTCAAAAAGACTGTTTGTGAACTCACTGCAAAGTATATTCCCATGGGCAATAAGTTTAAAAGGCTAAAAATAAAACCTATGTGGCTCACTGCCAAAGTTAAAAAAGCTATAAACTATAAGAAAAGAGCTTTTAAAAAATATAAAAATGAGGGAACACTAGTGTCATTTAAATGTTACAAAGAATATAACAGGATATGTAAAAAGGAAATCAAGGATGCAAAAATTCAAAATGAACGACAGATTGCAAAAGATAGTAGGACAAACCCCAAAAAATTCTTCAAATATATTAATAGTAAAAATGTCAAGTCTGAGCATGTAGGCCCTTTACAAAATAATCTAGAGTGGGTGACTGGGGACAAAGAGAAGGCTAATTTATTAAATACTTTCTTCAGTTCTGTGTATACAAAGGAGCATGGGGGAGCTCATGTCCAAAATGGGGGTGGTAGTGACACAGCCCCAAATCCACAATGGCTCAAAAGTGATATGGTCCAGAAATATTTAGATGGAATAAAGGTGGATAAAGCACCTGGACCAGATGGCATACACCCACGGATCCTAAAAGAATTGAGCTCTGTAATTTCAAAGTCATTGTATTTAATTTTTAGGGACTCATTAATGACAGGAATAGTACCACTGGATTGGCGCAGGACCAATGTGGTGCCTATATTTAAAAAGGAAATTAAGTGTTTACCAAGTAACTATAGACCTGTTAGTTTAACTTCTATAGTTGGGAAAATACTGGAGAGATTAATAAAAGACCACATAGATGAGTTCTTGCTGGAAAAAAACTATTTAAGCAACAGACAGCATGGATTCATGAAAGACAGAAGTTGTCAAACAAACCTGATTTCTTTTTATGAAGAGGTAAGTAAGACCTTGGACAGAGGGGTGGCAGTGGACGTGGTATACTTGGATTTTGCAAAAGCGTTCGATACAGTTCCCCACACACGGCTCATGTGTAAGGTAAAGTCTACAGGATTGGAAATATCAGTTTGTAAATGGATAGAAAACTGGCTAAAAGACAGAATTCAGAGAGTAGTGGTTAATGATTCTTACTCTGAATGGTCCAAGGTTATCAGTGGTGTACCCCAAGGTTCAGTGCTGGGACCCTTACTTTTTAATATGTTTATAAATGATATTGGGTCTGAGATCAAAAGTAACATTTCTGTCTTTGCAGATGACACCAAGCTATGCAGTGGAATAACGTCCTTACAGGATGTCGCCAATTTACAAGCCGACCTCAATGCTCTGTCTAATTGGGCGACTATGTGGCAGATGAGGTTTAATGTTGATAAATGTAAAGTTATGCACTTGGGGGCTAATAATATGAATGCATCATACATACTAGGGGGAGTACAACTGGGGGGATCCGTAGTGGAGAAGGATCTGGGGTTTTTGGTAGATCATAAGCTCAATAATGGCATGCAATGCCAAGCTGCGGTTTCCAAAGCGAGCAAGGTCCTTTCTTGTATTAAGAGAGGTATGGTCTCCAGAGAGAGAGATATCATTTTGCCCCTGTTCAAATCATTAGTAAGACCTCATCTGGAATATGCAGTTCAGTTTTGGGCCCCAGTTCTCAAAAAGGATATTGGGGAACTGGAGAAAGTGCAGAGAAGGGCAACCAAACTGATAAGAGGCATGGAGGAGCTCAGCTATGAGGAGAGATTAGAGGAACTGAATTTATTCTCTCTTGAGAAGAGGAGATTAAGGGGGGATATGATCAACATGTACAAATACATAAGGGGTCCATATAGTGAACTTGGTGTTCAGTTATTCACTTTACGGTCAACACAAAGGACAAGGGGGCACTCTTTGCGTCTAGAGGAAAAGAGATTTCACCTCCAAATACGGAAAGGTTTTTTCACAGTAAGAGCTGTGAAAATGTGGAATAGACTCCCTGCAGAGGTGGTTCTGGCCAGCTCAGTAGATTGCTTTAAGAAGGGCCTGGATTCTTTCTTAAATGTACATAATATAACTGGGTACTGACATTTATAGGTAAAGTTGATCCAGGGAATATCCGATTGCCTCTCGGGGGATCAGGAAGGAATTTTTTCCCCTGCTGTAGCAAATTGGATCATGCTCTTCTGGTTTTTTTTTGCCTTCCTCTGGATCAACTGTGGGTATAGAATTGGGTATATGGGATTGTACGATATATGTTTATTTATTTATTTTTTTTTTTATTTTTTTTTTTACGGTTGAACTGGATGGACTTGTGTCTTTTTTCAACCTGACTAACTATGTAACTATATGTAACTATGTAACTATGTAAGGCTGAGCGGACCTGATAGGGAACGTGATTTGATTCCTCTGCAGTGTAATAAATGAATAGACCCCGCCCCTTCTCACGTTCCCCATCAGGTGATTTGATTCCTCTGGGTGTAAGGCTGAGCAGACCTGATGGGGAAAGTGATTTGATTCCTCTGCAGTGTAATAAATGAATAGACCCCGCCCCTTCTCACGTTCCCCATCAGGTCCACTCAGCCTTACACCCAGTGAAGGTGACCCCGCCCCCTCTGATTCAGAGGGGGGCAGGGTCACCTTCACTGGGTGTAAGGCTGAGCGGACCTGATGGGGAACGTGAGAAGGGGCAGGGTCTATTCATTACTTACATTGCAGAGGAATCAAATTGATGCACATATTTTGTTCTTCCTGTGTCATTATCAGAATATTCACATAAATATTACATCTTTGATAGAAATAGGAAATTATCTACCTTTCTATATTATGGTAATAAAGTATTACACGTTTCATATCAACTTCAATTAGGAATTGTACCCGAAAATCAGATCTAAACACTGACACCTTACTGGTCAATAAGAGAAGACAACTTTATAAAGCCAGAAATACTTTCCGGTTCAATAAAATGTAGCGGGGTGCCACTTTGCAGTGTGTTATATGACTATTGTTATCTTGAGAACAACTCCAGCTCCCTCCGGAGTTTTTGGAACGAGAGAAGGGGTTAAGGGGTACGAGAACTGTTCTTTTTCTAAATGCGTAGTTCGTGGCCGGATCCAAAAGAAGAAAAGCCCGCGAGTTACGTGCAGGACGAGAAAAAGGGGAGGAGTTCCCGCCACCTGCGTGCTACACGTGGGTGTATTGGCGCCGAGGAGCAGAGAGAGATTGGATCAAGTGAGAGGAGCAACATGTCTACATTTCCATGGACCTCAACCTTATCGAGACCCCGGATGTTCCCAGTGCCTACTACCATGGACATTGGCCTTCCTGAACACTCTCCTCACACCCTGACAGTGGAAGCAATGGAGGTAATTCGCAGAACCAAAAATATAACCAGCAGCTCCTGCGGGGGTAGTGCTACATGTGGTAGTGCTACACAAATTTGTAGCTTACCCCCGCAGGAGCTGCTGGTTATATTTTTGGGTCTGCGAATTACCTCCATGGCTTTCGTTGTCAGGGTGTGAGAAGAGTGTTCAGAAAGGCCAATGTCCACACAATGTAAAACCCAAACAGTTAGTCTTTATTTTTCTTTTGCTGAGGAAACTTTAGAGGAAGAGTAGGACACGAGAGGAAAAAACACACAGGGGAAGGTTCAGGCACGCAACCCTAAAATAGCACTCGTCACCACTCAAGCCTGAGTGGGTATTGCTCACCCGGATAGTCCCGTTTAGTGGTCCTAGCAGCTGGAATGCAGCACAAATCAATCTTTCCTTTTTGTATTATGGATACGATCAGGTAATCCCCTGCCACAGGATTAAAGTCCCGATCCTCCCAGCCAGACAATAATGAAGAGAACCGTTAGGCCAGATTGGCGTATTGCAGGCTTCTGATTATGAATCCCTCTTTAGGCGAGTTTCCAGGCCTCTTCCCGAGACAGCAGTACCGATGCTAGTCTCCTCTGGGACTGATCCTCCCCTGGTCTCCTTTCCTAACAGTGGGATTCCCGTAGGTGGGTAGCTTGGGATCCTTTTCTTGAAACATAGGTCTGCTGCCGGAGCGTCTAGGCCAAAAGCCTGGGCCTACAGTTGTGAGGAGATCACTCAGCCTAAAGAGGGATCCTTTCCTAAGTGTCCAGCGCTCGCTTGCTACAGAGAGACCGGAGTCGTCCATCAACCGGCATCCAGCGCGGCTGTGTGGGGGACCGGAGCCTGCGAGTTGTGGGGAGACTGTGGACCGGAACGCTGACAGCAGAACATACTAGAGGGACAAGGCCTGGTTTGGTGAGAGGGCACCTGCCCAGAATTCATTAACTGTTGTGTAGGCCTGAGACTTTTACAGGTCTGGCATTATTAAAGTAGTGTGCCACACGCAAGGACATATCGCATCTTGCAGTGCCGCGTGTTTGAATATTGGCGTTTGCACTATCAGTGAGTTTCTACATCTTCACAGACATTGAGGATATTCAGTTTTCTGCTGTTATACAACCTTGTGGATTACAAATGTTTATGTGCACCAACAATTGCTAGCAAAGACTCCTACTACTGGAAGGGACTTTACACTGAACTTAGTCAGGCCTGACTAGAGCAGATAGTTCCGGAACACTTGTATAATATTGCCCATTAGGGGGAGCTCGCGAGCATAGGCTTTATACATATTGAAGGTGTGCATTGGAACTGTGTTTTATTATTTCAAACAAAATTTTCTGCTTTGCCATTGACTCTTACAGGGCCCTGTGAGAGTCAACTGTAATCTGTATAACGTGTTACTTTTTTTCTTACCAAGTAAACTTAATCCTTGGTTGAGCAGAATACTGTGTGAATTTGTCTGTTGCCCTGTTGGACAGGTGGTCATTACCAGGTAAATTCTTTATTTACAAGGTTTAATATTGAGTTACTCAATTACCAGTAGGTTCCACAATCTCTTGTTGTCCAGTTGTGCCAAGGGAGGGTTTGAGCCAACTTCTGGGGTTGATAGGCAGAGCGTAGACCCAAAAAAATAACCAGCAGCTCCTACGGGGGTAGTGCTACAAAAACATTTCACAATGATCCTTCCTGGGCAGTTTATAGAAAATAGTCTCATTTCAGCAATGGTTTCGGCAGAGTTCCAATGCTGGGGGATGGGAAGAGTAGCTCTGATGAAGACATAACCCCCGGATGTGATGTTTGTTAGAAGAAGCCCGGATGATGGATTTGTTGTGGCTTCTCAGAGTGTTTGCTGGCAGACAGGAGCCCCGAGCTGCAGCACCGCCTCTCCTCCAGCCAGAGAGGAGGTTTCCCATTGCATCAGAGGGGAAAGTCACTGGGAAAGTCCGGGTTTCCCCGCTTGCAGGGGAATAGTCAATGACGTAGGCGGGGTCTGACGTACGAGGGGGGGGTCACCCGTCAGATTATATGGTAAGCCACGGCTTTCCCTGCTTGCCGGGGAATAGCAAATGATGTAGGCGGCGTCCCGCCTACGTCATTGGCTATTCCCCGGCAAGCGGGGAAAGCCGGGGCTTACCCTATGATCTAACGGGTGACCCCGCCCCCTCGTACGTCATGGGGGTTTCATGTGGAGTGGAGACTGGAGGAGACTGCAGCACTGGACATCGGATCACCGCGGGACATAGAGAACGATGCTGGACAGACTGGATTACATCGCTGGAATGGGTTTTTTATTTTTTTATTTTTAATAAAGGACTTTCTCAACTGTGTCTGTGTGTTTTTTTACAATTTTTTACACTTTCTTTGTGAAATGGTGGGGTACAATGTATCTGTTACCAATGCACATAGGGGGGCCGGAATCTGGGGGTCCCCTTTGTTAAAGGGGACTTCCATATTCCGATAAGCCCCCCACCCGTAGACCCCCACAACCACCGGGCAAGGGTTGTGGGGATGAGGCCCTTGTCCCCATGTTGAGGGCATGTGGCCTGGTACATTTCAGGAGGGGGGGGGCGCTCTCTCGTCCCCCCTCTTTTCCTGCGGCCTGCCAGGTTGCAAGCTCGGATAAAGGGTCTGGTATGGATTTTTGGGGGGAACTCCACGCCATTTTTTTTTATTTGACTCAGGGTTCCCCTTAATATCCATACCAGACCTGAAGGGCCTGGTAATTGAATTTGGGGGGAACCCACGCATTTTTTTTTTTTATCAATGACTTTCAATGACTGTTCTCTGTATTGCCGGGAGCCGACAATTCATTATAGCCGCGAGTGCTTTTAAATGACTTTTTTTCCTTCAGAAATGACACTTTGTGCAGGGACAGTTCTAAGCACGGGAAACATGCACTACTTTACAGGCATACTATACACACACCCCAGGTACGAAATTTAAAGGAATATTTCACTTTTATTGTTTCACTTTAAGCATTATTAAAATCACTGCTCCCGAAAAAACGACAGTTTTTAAAACTTTTTTTGCATTGATACATGTCCCCTGGGGCAGGACCTGGGTCCCCAAACACTTTTTATGACAATAACTTGGATATAAGCCTTTAAAATTAGCACTTTAGATTTTTTATGTTTGAGTCCCATAGACTTTAACGGTGTTCGGATGTTCAAACAAATGTATTGCCTGTTCGCATGTTCTGATGCGAACTGAACTGGGGGTTTTTCCGCTCATCCCTAGTAGCAGTATACATTTTGGCTCAAATTTATGAACAAAAAATACTTATTTGCAAAAACTAATAATGAAAACAAAAAAAAGTGTTTAGTTTTTTTCAACATTTCCGCTCTTTTTCCGCTTATATTGCAAAAAAATGAAAATACCCCGTGGTGATTAAATACCACCAAAAGAAAGCTCTATTTGTGTGAAAAAATTATATAAATGTAGGGTCTCAGGAAATGAGAGGGCTGTCAGTACATCAGGATTGCTTAATTTTCAAACATACACTGTATATCATAGATTGTAGGCACAAAAACTTTCACACAAACCAAGTAATATACACTTATTGGTTTGTAGTTTTTTTTTTTTTTTTTAAATATATGAGGGTTCTTCAAAAAGTTTCTGCACTTTTTTAACTTCATTAAATATAAAAAAGCGCAGAAACTTTTTGAAGACCCCCTTGGGTATACCGTAGTTTGTAGATGCTGTAACTTTCACACAGACTAAATAATATACACTGATTTGGGGTATTTTTACCAAAGAAAATTAGCAGACTACATGTTGGCCTAAATGTATGAAGAAATATTTTTTTTGCCAAATTTTATCACAGGAACTCAACTAAAAAAACAGTAGTGAACAAATGCCACCAGAAAAAAGCTCTATTTGTGTGATGAAAATCATATATATTTAAATGGCATACAGTGTTGCATGATTGCGGAATCGGCAGTTAAAGTAGAACAATGCTGAATAGCAAAAAAAAAAAAGCCCCGGTCATGAAGGATAAAAACTCCAAAGGTCAAGTGGTTAATTCTTACTAGCCTAACAAACAAAGAAAAATGAAAAGAGGAACAATCTTCATTTAGCATTCCTGTAAGGGCTTTTAGCCCAGGTTCACACTGGGCTGCGGGAGTGAAGCAGTGCGAGTTCAGCTGAACTCGCACGATTTCGCTCTCGCTGGCAGTCCCGATTTCAGCCGCGATTACAAAGACATCTGTGCAGGTTTCTGCACAGATGTCAATGTAAATCGCGGCCGAAATCGCAAAAAGTAGTACAGAAACTACTTTTTGAAATCGGTGCAGCTCCGCAGATGCGGCGTCGCACCGATTAGGACGGTGCCATTGCCGGCAATTTGCGGCAAATATCGCCGTTTTGACATGCGATTTGACATGCCAAAGCGCATGTCAAAACGCACCAGTGTGAACCAGGGCTTATTTTGAGAATCTAATTTTGCCAAAAGAAAAAAAAATCACAGCTTAAGTATAGTTAGCTGTGAAAAGGCGGGATAATCATCATATGAAATGACAATATAGTAATATGTTATTCAGTTGTGGTCATAGCTAGTATTGTTATTCAGTGATCCCTGCTGGAGCATCTGAGTTGTTGATTTAAGCAGCAAATTCCATGTGCAGATATCCTACTAAAGCCCTGTACACACGATCGAATTTCCTATGGATTCTAATCCGATGGACTTTCATCAGTCTTGCCTACACACCATCAGTCAAAAATCCGACCGTCCCAAACGCCGTGACGTAAAACCCTCCGACAAGCCGAGAAAAATGAAGTTCAGTGCTTCTGAGCATGCGTCAACTTGATTCTGAGCATGCGTGGGTTTTTTGTCCGATGGAGTTCCACACAGACGCAGGCGATCGGAATTTTCTAACTTTTTTTCCCATCGGATAAATTTAAAACATGTTTTATTTTTTCTCACCGATGGAAAAAAGACGGATGGGGCCATACACGATCGGTTTGTGTCCGATGAGAAAAGTTAATTGGACTATTCATCGGTAAAACCGATCGTGTGTACACGGCATTAGAGTTTTCTGTTGAATTCTAATAACTGAAATTATTCTCCTTGTCTTTCTATAATACATTGACTGGAGTACACTGTTATTGGGTCACTAGATTTGGCACTTAGAGCAATATAATCAACTGAATCAAAACACAAATTACACTGTCCTGAATATAAATATACAGGGTATTACAGCCCTAAACTAAGGTTAAGGATTGCATTTTCTTGTGAACTGCAGAATTCACGTAAATTATTCATGAAAAATCCATAGTCACCTTGAAGCATATATTAGGACTTTATTTAATACTAATAACAACAAACGGGAAATACAAATCCTGTGAACCATTCCATATCAACCGATATATTAGGTGTCAGCAATCCAGTATCTGTATATTATAAAATGCTTCACAGAGAGCAATGTATCTTTTACCATACCCTGCTTTGCATAACTTACAGCTGAATTGTTCTATTATAGGCATACAAGCATCATAGCAATAGAAAATTAAAAGAATCCTAGAATCCACACTTCCCACAAAGAAAAAATCTTAATGAATAGAGTACCAGCCGATTCGTCAGTGCTAGACGGGATACCTGCCCAGTGAAGCAAAAGAAGCTATGTGAAAAAAATGTGTGGAAGGGACAAGGGAGTCCCCGGAAAGCAAAATATGGGCGGGTCAACAACGGCTTATGGTGCAAAAATATGAAAGGCTTTATTAGGGGTGGGGGTGACACATACATTAAATGTAAAGCATATGTGAGGAAAACAATGGGGCTGATTTACTAAACGTTTGCACCATGAGTATCGGTGCATCTGCGTGCACAACAGCTGTTTTGGTATTTACAAAACATCAGCGGCGGTAGTGCAGCGCTATTTCCCATTTACTATAGTGTTCTCGGCGGACGGGAGGAGGCGCTCAGGGCGCCACTATGGACCTGGCGCACTGCATCTTAAAATGTAAATATAAAGAAGCTGTAAGTGCCGATATAATGGGGGTGACATGGGGTGATGTGAGGAAGTGTAGTGACACCTGCCCAAATAACAAATATGCCCAAAATAGAGTGAGAAAGTAACTTTTTCAGAACCAGTCCGCTGCGCCGCAAGTACGTTTAGAACTGCGAGAGGTTTTTTTGAGCTCAGTGCGGGAATTTTACTTGTTCAAACGCGCCGGGACACTGCGCCGGCAAAGTCTTAGTAAATGTCAAGTCACGTAACTTGCATAAGTTGAACAGGCGCAGCTCTGAACTTGCCAGTGCGCCAGCAAAATGACATTTCTAAAGGAAAAAAAAAGCATTTAAAAGCACCCGCGGCAAAAGAGCTGGAAGAAGATAGCGGGGCGCCCGGCAGAAAACCCCCAAAGTCGGAAGAAGACGTCGATGAAGACTGGGACCTCGCTAGCAAAAGAGCTGGAAGAAGATAGCGGGGCGCCCGGCAAAAAGACCGGAAGAAGACCCCCGGAGCTGCCTAATAAACTACTTTAAAAACCTGTGTTGTGTTTTTTATTGACTTTTTTTGCCACCAGGTGAATGGGTAGGGGTACGATGTACCCCATACTCATTCACATAGGGTGGGGGGGCCAGGATCTGGGGGCCCCCTTATTAAAGGCGGCTCCCGGATTCCGAAAAGCCCGCCGCCCGCAGACCCCGACAACCAACGGCCAGGGTTGTCGGGAAGAGGCCCTTGTCCCCATCAACATGGGGACAGGGTGCTTTGGGGTGGCATGCAGCCTGGTACGGTTCAGGAGGGGGGGCGCGCTCGCCCCCCCCTTTCCTGACCTGCTGGGCTGCATGCTCGGATAAGGGTCTGGTATGGATTTTGGGGGGTACCCCCACGCCGTTTTTCGGCGTAGGGGGTTTCCCTTAAAATCCATACCAGACCTAAGGGCCTGGTATGCTCCTGGAGGGGAACCCATGCCGTTTTTTTTATTAAAATTTGGCGTGGAGTTCCCCTTCATGATTCATACCAAACAAGGGAGAGCGAGCGCGAGGCTGCCGAGAACCAGTGCGATGGCATCGCGCTGGAGACATTCTCGGCCAGGTAGTCGCCTCTAGGACACGACTTGAGTGGCTGCTTCACGCTCAAGTCGTGTCCAAGTTGCCTCCCAAATTCGCGCTGTCCCTGTGTCAGCTGGCACACGAGTCGCCCCGCGAGTCAGATCGTCTTCATCTGACTTCCCGGGCGACCTCTATTCAAATCAATGGGCTCCCATAGGGAACCATTCATTTTGAATAGAGCGCCGCTCAAATTTTTATTTACTATAGCAATGGGCCGCCGGTGCCTGCGCTCAATGAAGGATTTATCCAGCGCACCTATTAAGGTATGTACCGGCGCAGCGCACTGTTTATAGTAAATCACCCCCAATGTGTTCTAATCAGCACAGTATATCTCACTATACCTAACCATTTAAGTAAAAAACATGCTGCAGCAAATAGAAATTAAAAATGCAGAGCTCTCTGGCAGGCACCAAAAAATGCAATCTCCATTTTCCCAGAAAAAGATGGCACCACAAAACAGTCTATAATGTGGTATTTTATTAGTGTAGGGTCTGGTGGTATTTCCTGTTGAAAGAAACACATCCAAAGTTTTTGATGCAATGCAATGATAAGATGGGTCCGCGTTGGACAAAGTCCTCATGTGAATGATCAGTCAGTGAGTCCAAGATTCAAACACACAGATCCGCAAACCTCTATGGGTGATCAACAGCCTCCATACACTTAAGAAAATTTAGCCACTCATATACTGAAATGCAAAGTTCCATATATTAGATATATCCCAATCAAGAAGCATACAGGTACCTTGTCAGACTCCTTATAATGAATGACACACCGCCCCACCAATCGCCGCAATGTCATATGACGTCCAGTCAGGATAACTGAACCACCGCCCGGCTGTCATTCTGCTATAGGCCCGGGCGGGAAGTGGTTAAGTGTCCACTCAAACATATATATATAGATATATATATATATCTATATATTGTGAGGGGGTTAGCTCGGCAGCGGGTGTGTGTGACCCCCGGGATGGGCTCCCCACACAAAACAGGCCCAGCAAACGGAGGTTGTGGTTTTCAAAATCAAAAAGGTGCGGTTTATTTTCTATTTACAGTGACAAAACACAGCAAAGCAAAAGAAACATAACCAAAATAAATCCTGGTCAAGTTGACCTCTGACTAAACATACAGGTTTCCTAACTAACAACTGGGATCAGCCTAGTGCTGTCCTAGTCCCTAAGTCCCTGGTTTTAAATGTCCAAGCAAATAGCCACACAGGCTTTGTCTCACCGCACAGGGGTTCACTCTCCCTAGACAGTCCACACAGGTCTGGTTCCAGGCATGAGCTAACATCTAATGAAGCTGGGAGTTCTAATAGAGGCCTAAATGAGCTGACAAGCTTCAGCTGGTCTCATCAACTCCCTGTCTGCACGACGCCCCACACTCTCCCTAGAGGTATGAGTCATCCATGAGCCCACTAGCCTTATACAACTCTCCACCTAGTTGTATAAGTCGGCGTAAAGCCTGAATCTGGGCGAAATATATCTACCCCCCTGGATGCAACCAGGTGACTTTACCTTCCTGCTGTCACATACCCCCCCCTCTTGTTTTAACCTCGGGGTTGGAACACCAGCAATCAGGCATTCATGTACTCGAGACAAAGCATCCACATTCCCCATTTGAACGCCAGGGCGATGCTTTACTGTGAAGTTGAATTCCTGGAGGGCCAGGAACCACCTATTCACTCTTCTATTTGTTTCCTTGTTTTGAGCCATCCACTTTAACGGAGCGTGATCCGTAACCATGTCAAAGTGCCTACCTAGCAGGTAGTACCGAAGGGAATCTAGAGCCCACTTCACCGCTAAACACTCCTTTTCAACGGTGGCGTAATTTACCTCATGGGACTTCAACTTCCTGCTGAGGTAAATGACTGGGTGCTCTTCCCCGTTCCAGACCTGGGACAATACTGCTCCTAACCCCACATCTGACGCATCACTTTGTACGACAAAGTCTTTAGAGAAGTCGGGTGAGTACAACACTGGCTGGCTACATAAGGCTTGTTTCAAGAATTGGAATGCTGCCTCAGCCTCGGGGGTCCATTTAATCATGACCGACCCTTTCCCCTTCGTCAGGTTGGTTAGGGGCACAGCCTTAGAAGCAAAGTGGGGAATGAATCGCCGATAATACCCAGCGATTCCCAGAAAGGCTCGTACCTGCTTCTTGCTGTTGGGACGTGGCCAACTCTGGATGGCCTAGACTTTGTTGAGTTGGGGTTTTATTACTCCCCTCCCAATGGTGTACCCAAGATATTTGGCCTCCTCCTGCCCAATGGTACACTTCTTGGGGTTAGCCGTAAACCCCGCTTCCCGAACAGAGTCCAGGACTGCTTGCACTTTTGGCAGATGTGAGGCCCAATCTGTGCTATGGACAATTACGTCATCCAGGTAAGCCGCAGCATACTTCCGATGGGGCCTCAGCATTTGGTCCATTTTCCGCTGGAATGTGGCCGGCGCATTCTGTAACCCGAACGGCATTCTTTTATATTGGAACGCCCCGTCTGGGGTTACAAATGCGGTTTTCTCTTTGGCCGACTTGGCCAGGGGGATTTGCCAATACCCTTTTGTGAGGTCAAGAGTCGTCATGTATCGGGCTGTTCCCAGCCGGTCGATCAACTCATCTATACGTGGCATGGGGTAGGTGTCAAATTTTGTAACTTTGTTCAACTGACGAAAATCGTTACAAAATCGCCAGCTCCCATCCGGTTTAGGCACCAACACGATGGGACTAGACCAATCACTTTGGGACTCCTCTATCACCCCTAAGTTCAGCATTTTCTGTACTTCCTCCCGTATTGCCTCCCGTCGAGCCTCTGGGATCCGATAGGGTTTTAACTTCACCCTTTCACCGGGCGGGGTAATGATGTCATGCTCTACCCCAGATGTTTGTCCCGGCAGCTCAGAGAATACCTCCTTGTTGCGAAGCACAAACTCCTTAACCTCCTGTTGTTGGGGTTGTGACAAGGTGGCTGCTATTCCAACCTCAGGAATCACGCAACCAGTTTGAGCTGGTGACCAAGTGTCTGCGACTAGGGATTCTCTATCCCTCCAGGCTTTCAACAGATTAACGTGATAGATCTGTTCGGGCTTTCGCCTTCCTGGTTGTCTGACCTTGTAATTCACTTCGCTCACTTTTTCCATTATCTCGTAGGGGCCTTGCCATTTGGCAAGGAATTTACTTTCAACCGTAGGGACAAGTACCAATATCCTATCCCCCGGGGAAAAGGTACGGGTCTTGGCTCCACGGTTGTACACTCTCTGCTGTGCCAACTGCGCTTGGGCCAAATGTTCCTTCACGATGGGCATTACCTGTGCAATTCGATCTTGCATCAGGGCGACATGCTCAATCACACTCCTGTGGGGAGAACTCTCACTTTCCCAAGTTTCCTTGGCAATATCCAACAGCCCTCTTGGGTGTCTCCCATACAGTAACTCAAAGGGGGAGAATCCCGTAGAGGATTGGGGCACCTCCCTAATAGCAAACATCAAATAAGGAAGTAAACAGTCCCAATCCTTTCCATCTCTATCCACCACTTTCTTCAACATTTGTTTTAGGGTTTTGTTGAATCTTTCAACCAGCCCATCGGTTTGGGGGTGATACACAGACGTACGCAATTGCGTCACTTTGAACAATTTACACAGCTCTTTCATAACCCGGGACATAAAGGGTGTACCTTGGTCCATAAGCAGTTCTTTACAAATACCCACCCGGCTAAAAACAAGAGATAGCTCTTTGGCTATGGTTTTGGCCGAGGTATTTCGGAGAGGGATCGCTTCTGGATAACGGGTGGCATAGTCCATTATAACTAATATGTACTGGTGCCCCCTAGCGGACTTGATTATAGGACCTACCAAATCCATGGCGATCCTCTCAAACGGGACCTCAATGATGGGTAGAGGGACCAGCGGGCTACGGAAATGTGGCATCGGGGCCAACCTCTGACACACAGGGCAGGAGGAACAATAATTTTCTACGTCCTTCATCACCCCCGGCCAATAGAATCTCTGTAATACCCTCTCTCGGGTTTTCTCTGTCCCCAGATGACCTCCAAGAATGTGCCCATGGGCCAACTCCAACACCAACTTCCTGTAAGGTTTGGGCACCACAAGCTGCTCAACGGTTTCTTCTGCCCTTTTTGCCACCCGATACAGTAGGTCCTTCTCTACGCTGAAGTATGGGTAAGTGCAGGTATTATCTGGGTTCACTAACTCGCCATCTATTTTCACTACGTTTTCCCGTGCCTTTATTAGGGCGGGGTCTTTCAACTGTTCTGTGGCAAAGTTTTCCCTGTGAACCTCAAGATCAGAAAACTCCACAGACGGTAGGTTTTCGTCTGAGGAGGTGGGCTCCTCTCCAGTTTCTTGAGTCTCCCCTGCCAATACTGATAAGGGAAATTCCGGAGAGTCCTCACCACTCTCAGGGGAGTTCTGGCTATCACATTCCTGGTACATAGGGGCACCAGTGAGGGGCTCAGGATCATCCCACAGTTCCCAGAACTTCGGAAAATCCCTTCCCACAATGGCGTCATGCGGTAACTGAGATACTAAGCCCACTGGATGAGAGAGGGTACCTTTGGGGGTCTCGAAACACACTGTAGTCACTGGATACTCTCGGGTGTCCCCATGCACACAAATAACAGCTACCTTGCTATTCCCAGAGACCTCTGTTTTAACTAACTCAGCCTTTATCAGGGTCACAAGGCTACCTGAATCCAGCAATACCACAACATTTCTACCATTAACACACATTTTGCATAAATGTTTCTCAGTTCCTCGAATGGCAGTGCATGCGACTGTCGCACACAGCGACTGACGTCTGCCCGTCAGAAAGTCACACTGCATGGGTTCCTCCACAACCGGGCAATTGGCTGCAATATGTCCCGCTTGCCGGCAGCGGTAGCAAACGATCCTTCTTGCAGCCTCTTGAGCCGCTGATTTCCCAGGCTGTTCTCGCCAAACTTGGGGTAGAGCTCCCACCCTCTCACTCTCTCCACCCTCACCCCTTGGAATCCTCTTATCCGCCCCTGGGGATGGTCTGGTCTTAGGGTGGAAAGTCCGAGTGTCTCTGGAAGAGGCCGTCAGGTTCTCTGTAGCCAAGTATTTCTCCACACGATCCACAAGACCATCGGCCGTCTCTGGGTCTCCATGGCTTACCCACTTTTGGATGGCAGTAGGAAGAGCTCTCAAAAACCGATCCATTACAACACGTTCCACAATCTTTGGTGCGGACAAAGTCTCTGGCTGTAGCCACTTTCTGCTCAGGTGAATGAGATCATACATTTGAGACCTGGGGGGTTTTCCAAGCTGGAAAGTCCAGTTATGCACACGCTGAGCCCGGACAGCCTGGGTGACACCCAGCCTTGCCAATATTTCAGCTTTTAGCATCACATAGTCTTTTGCTTGGTTAGGCTCTAGGTCATAGTAAGCTTTCTGCGATTCACCAGTTAACAGAGGAGCCACCAGTCCAGCCCACTGCTCCTCAGGCCACTTTTCTCTTTCAGCGGTCCTTTCAAATGTGGTCAAAAATACCTCTGGATCATCCTCTCCAGTCATTTTTGTCAATAAACGACTCACCCCAAAGGACGCGGTATTAGTGGGACGGCTTTCCTCACTGGTCTGCGGACGTTGCTGCATTACTGCTTCCATCTGTTGTTGTAGTCTCTGCTCTTGCTTCTGCAACAGGTCTATGAAGCGGGCCTCAGATTGCTGCTGGGCTCGTTGCTGAGCCTCCAGACTCTGTTGCAAAGTTGCGTTTGTCTGCTGCTGGGCTGCAAGGCTCTGTTGATGAGCTTGCTGCTGGGCTGCGAAGTTCTGTTGTTGAGCTGCAAGGCTCTTTTGCAAACCTGCATTTGTCTGCTGTTGATTGGCATTTGCTAGAGCCAGCTGCTTCAGTATCTCCTCCATGCTGGCTTAAAAAAAACTGCCCGCATTCTCCACCAACTGTGAGGGGGTTAGCTCGGCAGCGGGTGTGTGTGACCCCCGGGATGGGCTCCCCACACAAAACAGGCCCAGCAAACGGAGGTTGTGGTTTTCAAAATCAAAAAGGTGCGGTTTATTTTCTATTTACAGTGACAAAACACAGCAAAGCAAAAGAAACATAACCAAAATAAATCCTGGTCAAGTTGACCTCTGACTAAACATACAGGTTTCCTAACTAACAACTGGGATCAGCCTAGTGCTGTCCTAGTCCCTAAGTCCCTGGTTTTAAATGTCCAAGCAAATAGCCACACAGGCTTTGTCTCACCGCACAGGGGTTCACTCTCCCTAGACAGTCCACACAGGTCTGGTTCCAGGCATGAGCTAACATCTAATGAAGCTGGGAGTTCTTATAGAGGCCTAAATGAGCTGACAAGCTTCAGCTGGTCTCATCAACTCCCTGTCTGCACGACGCCCCACACTCTCCCTAGAGGTATGAGTCATCCATGAGCCCACTAGCCTTATACAACTCTCCACCTAGTTGTATAAGTCGGCGTAAAGCCTGAATCTGGGCGAAATATATCTACCCCCCTGGATGCAACCAGGTGACTTTACCTTCCTGCTGTCACAATATCTATATATAAAGTATACACTATATATATAGATATCTATCTATCTATCTATCTATCTATCTATATATATATATATATATATATATATATATATATATTATATATATATATATATTGTGACAGCAGGCAGGTAAAATCACCAGGTTGCATCCAGGATGGAAGGTATATATGTCCTAGATTCAGGCTTTATGCCGATTTATACCACTAGGGAGAGTGCTGGGAGTCTTGCAGGGGAAGAGTTAATGAGCCCAGCTGAAGTAAGTGGGCTCATTAGGGCCTCTACAAGAACTCCCAGCATGCTAAGGGAGATGCTCCAACCTGGAACCAGATCTGTGTGGATAGTCTGGGGAGTGTGATCTCTGTGCGGTGAGCCAAAGCCTGTGTGGTTATTGCTAGGAACTTCAAAAAAGCAGGGAGCTAGGAACTGGGACAGCACAAGGCTGTACCCAGTTGTTAGTTAGGGACACCAACGTGTGTAGTGAGCGGTCAAGTTGACCAGGATTTCTTTTCATGTTTCTTTTGTTTTTGCTGTATTTTTTTGTCTGTATATAGTTCAAATAAAACCACACCCTTTTGTTTTCTCCTTACACTGTCTGCTGTGCCTGTTTTTGTGTGGTGAACCCATCCAGGGGGTCACACACACCCGCTGCTGAGCTAACCCCCTCACAATATATACAGTATATATATAGATATGTGTGCTGAATGCTCTATCTACTTGCCTTTAAAAACTAGCTGGGTTTTTCACAGGTCATTGGTGTTCTGCCCTATTTGTGGCTTTGATGACATGAAGTTTGGTAAAGAACTGAGTATCACAACCAGCTGCCATTTTTTTCTTTTAGAAAAAGAGCAGGCTTCCTATTAAAGTTATATTTAACCAGTTCCGGACCAGCCGCCGCAGCTGAGCTAATCAACGTTACCTTACGTCGGACGAGCCCCCCAGGTGGCCGCGACGATCGGATTTGCTTAAGAACCGATCAGTCTCCAGGCCACTGATTTCTGGCCTGGACCTGGTGATCGGTTCTGGCAAATGAAATCCTCCCCTGCCTGTGTAAGTGTAAACACAGAACAAAAAAAGAACAAACAGTCTGGGGGCTTCTAGCGACCCCAACGAGGATACAGTAGTGGTTGATGGTTCCGCAAGGTGCATTTTTAAATGCTGATCGGACCATGTTAGTCAGAGACTGAACCCATAATCTTTCAGTTTGAGATGCTGAGAAAAGGTTCCCCCACTGTTGATTCCTCTATAACCGAATCAACCTTATCCTGATCCCCTTCAGGCAGGTCGATCCCTGTATGGGACTGTTGCTCTGCTAACAGGCACTCTGAAGGAGGAGACGGAGATCGGCGTGCTTTCCCTGACAGGGAGGCAGCGATAAATTTTGACAATCTCTCTCTAATCCTCCCAGAGCTGAGGAAAAAACCTCCTCTGTTACATACACAGGAGCAGGTGACTGAGGACAGCCACAGTACCAAGTACCCCTGCGGGGTCTCTACGGTCACTTACCTCTGAACTTCAGGGGAGACTGGTGCAGCAGGAGTATGCCCAAGATCCTCAGAGCCCGATGAGACCCCCTTCGCTTCCTGGAAGATTCAGTTCCGGAGCTACTGGACGGCATATTCCTAAGCCTAAAGCTGAGGTATTCCAGCCGTAATACACCACTTTTACTGAGAATAGTCTAGCACAATTGCTGCTATATCACAGTTGGTGTCTACTAATGTGCCTTTCTAGGGGATGCCTGTATCAACCGCTATGCTGTATGCCTTTAAATGTTGCCAGCTCTGTCTCTGTACTTCATAACCAGCTTATCTGCAATAATGTGGCTTTTTAAAAACCTGCTGGGACGCCCGCACATGCGCAGAAGCGCTGCGGCGCGCACAGAGCGTCATCCCCCAGGCCCCGCCCCTTTTTCCGGCCACCTCTATATATAGAGGCGCGTGCACGCGCACGCGCGCGGCCACGTGCGCCTCGGCGCTAATTTTCAAACATGGAAACCAGGGACAGGAGCCAGGGCCCCCTTTGCCGCAGGCCGGGGGATAGACGAACACTGCAACATGGCAGAGGAAACAGTTTCCTGTAGGAGAACTCACCAGCTGCCTGGACTTTGCTCTCTGAGAAGAAACTAGTCCATATGACAAGAAAAACATTGCACAGCGGCCTCTAGTGGACAAACACAGGTACCGCAGCTTAATATACTAAACATATATAAAAAAACATTTTTTTTTTTTTTTTTTTCTTGACCACCATTAAAAATTATTACATTTTTTTTTTAGTAGTTACAGGCATGCACAGATATTAGCGGGAATACCGTTAGGTAACAGACAGAAAGACAAATTAGGCTTGGGGGTCCCCCAATAGAACCAAGTTCCTGGGGGCCCCCACTTACCTGTTCCCCGCCGCAGGACTTTGTTTGGTCCACAAAAGCCCAAACTTCACCTATCACGGCAGGCATTGTAATCAAACCTTCAGGGACCGGGTTCCCAAGGATTCCACTCCCCTGGACCTGTATAGCACCCTGCACAGAAAACATCTTGGTCGTGGGTATGACCAGAGCTCTGGATCCCAGGGTCCAGCTCTCCTAAGAGAAGCATTACAGGCAGAACCTTGCTCTTCTCTGCAAGGCCCGGGTACCGACCGTTTAGCTATGAAGCTTTTTTGGTCGGATCCGGAATAGCTTACTGAGGCCCAAAAGAACCTGTACGCAAGCTCAGTGAAAAACACATGTTTCTTCTTGGCCAACACCTTAGACACTGGCAAAAAACTGAGGTGCTCCCGGATGGGAGGGGCTTATATAGGGGAGGGTACTTCCGGTTTTGGAAGTTGCCAGTGCCAGCACCTGACGGTAACTATATAACCCATTAGTAATGATTATGTCGCTCTGTGTCCCGTGATGTACTCCAAGAAAAGGATTTTACAGGTAAGCTGTTATAAAAATCCTATTATCTACTTGCCTTTAAAAACTAGCTGGGTTTTTCACAGGTCATTGGTGTTCTGCCCTATTTGTGGCTTTGATGACATGAAGTTTGGTAAAGAACTGAGTATCACAACCAGCTGCCATTTTTTTCTTTTAGAAAAAGAGCAGGCTTCCTATTAAAGTTATATTTAACCAGTTCCGGACCAGCCGCCGCAGCTGAGCTAATCAACGTTACCTTACGTCGGACGAGCCCCCCAGGTGGCCGCGACGATCGGATTTGCTTAAGAACCGATCAGTCTCCAGGCCACTGATTTCTGGCCTGGACCTGGTGATCGGTTCTGGCAAATGAAATCCTCCCCTGCCTGTGTAAGTGTAAACACAGGCAGGGGAAGTGATATCATCTCCCCTTGTGGAACTCGTTTCCATTCCAGAGAGAGGAGAGAAGACATCTCAGAGTAAGTTGCACCAACACTACACTGACACAGTACACATAGGCACACAATTTACCCCCCGATCACCCCCCCCGTTAACCCCTTCACCCCCTGCCATTGTGTCACCAAGTGCAGTGTTCATATTTTTCTTTGATCACTGTACTGGTGTCATTTGTGACATTAATCAGTGTTAGGATACTTAGCAGTAGTTCCAAGGTAGCTTTAGGGTACCCCCTAACCCCCCAAAAAAGGTTTAACCCCTTGATCACCCCCTGGTACCAGTGATCAACGTATTAGTGTCACGGGTGACAATGGTTATTTCGATATTTTTTATAGCGTTTATAGCGTTATTTTATCTAAATAAAGGTTTAACCCCCTGATCACTCGGTGGGTGATATCAGTTAGGTTCTAGCGTCAGATAAGGTCTGCATCACCCCAGGCAGCGTCAAATTAGTGCCAGTAGCGCTAACACCCATGCACGCACCATACACCTCCCTTAGTAGTATAGTGTTTGAACTGATCAATATCTGATTTGATCAGATCTATACTAGCATCCCCAGCAGTTTAGGGTTCCCAAAAAGCATTAGCGGATCAGCCCAGATACCTGCTAGCACCTGTGTTTAGCCCCTCTGAGTCCAGCCCAACCAAGTGCAATGTCAATCGATCACTGTCACGTACAAAACACAACACACATAACTGCAGAATTTGAGTCAGGCCTGATCCCTGCGAACGCTAACAGTTTTTTGGGTTGCGTTTGCAGCAGTCGCTGACAGTCAGGTGCTCTTTTTCCTGTGAGTCTCACTACTGTACCAGTAAATTTAGAGGCCAAAATGTCCAATCGAAGGTACAGTAATGAAGAGGCCTACACGTTTCTGAGCATGACAGATAGTGAAGAGGAAGTCACCCATCCGTCAGATTCTGGCTCAGAATACGAACCAGTAGACAGCAGCGGCACCCTGACAGATAGCTCTGACAACGGAGTATTGGTCCCTGCCAAGGTCAGGCGTACCCGACCCCGTTCTTCTGCTGTTTTTGAGGCGCAAGAACTGCTGGGCTATCGTATGGAGCAGAGAGCCAGTACTAGTGCTGCTCATCCTTCTGGTAAACTGGCAAGCACCAGCGGCCTAGTACATCCTGGTCATACATCCAGCACTGCATTAACACTTGGTGACGTGGCAAGTCCCATAAGTGCAGTTCAAGCTGGTGTGGTGGCTAGCACAAGTAGTGTCCCGCTGCCACCAAGAAGACAAAGACAGGCCCGTCTAGATCATAGTGCCCTTCCTGCTGCTATTCCCAATCTGAATTTCCCCCATTCACTGGCAAACTTGGAATTCAGGTGGAAACTGTTTTTTACGTCGCTTGATTTTTATTCGCTGTTTTTCATGGAAGATCTCTATAGATCTGTTGTGGACCAAAGCAATTTGTATGCTGGTCAATTCATCACTGCTAATCCCCAGTTGGCCCTTGCCAGAGATTGGATACCTATTACGGTTTCTGAATTTAAGACCTTCCTGGGCCTATCCCTCCTCATGGACATAGTTAAAAAAAGTGAGTTGCGGTCATATTGGTCCACTGACCCAATTCACCATATGCCCGTGTTCTCTGCCTCCATGACCAGGACACGATACAAGCGGATCTTGCGGTTCATGCACTTCAATGATAATGAACTCTGCCGTTTCAGGGTGACCCTGGATACAATCGGCTACACAAAATTCAGCCCCTCGTAAACTACTTTAACCAGCAGTTTTCAGCCTTGTTTACTCCCAATCAAGTTGTCTGCACTGATGAGTCCCTGATTAAGTTTTCTGGCCGCTTCTCTATCAAACATTATCTTCCCAGCAAGCGTGCCAGATATGGGGACAAGATGTATAAGCTCTGTGATAGGGCAACAGGCCATACATATAGTTTTATGGTTTATGAGAGAAGAGATAGTCATGTGGAGCCGTGACTGTATAACAGTAAAAGCTAAAATTGCGTTTGAAAAATCGCTTACGCAAATACTGTGTGAATTTTTTTTAGCAACACCCACCATTTTAATCTGTAGGGCCTTTGCTTTAAAAAATATATAATGTTTGGGGGTTCAAAGTAATTTTTTAGCAAAAAAAATATTTTTTCATGTAAACAAAAAGTGTCAGAAAGGGCTTTGTCTTCAAGTGGTTAGAAGAGTGGGTGGTGTGTGACATAAACTTCCAATGTTGGGCATAAAATGCCAGGACAGTTCAACCCCCCCTCACCAAAATTGCCCCTTTTTTGAAAAGTAGACACCCCATGCTATTTGCTGATAGGCATGTTGAGTCCATGGAATATTTTATATTTTGCCACAAGTTTCGGGAATATTAGAAACTTTTTTTTTTTTTTTTTGCACAAAGTTGTCACTAAATTATATATTGCTCAAACATGCCATAGGCATATGTGGAATTTCACTTAAAAATATATTCTGCTGCTAATCCTGAGTACGGGGATACCACATGTGTGAGACTTTTTGGGAGCCTAGCTGTGTACAGGACCCCGGGAACCAATCACCAATCATCTTTCTGTCACAATGTTTTGAAATTGAAAAAAGAAAATATTTTTTTATTTTCTTTCTTCATTTTCAAAAACAAATGAGAGCTGAAAAATACTCACCATGCCTCTTAGCAAATACCTTGGGGTGTCTATTTTCCAAAATGGGGTCATTTGGGGGGGTTTTGTACTATCAGGACATTTCAGGGCCTCCGTAGCTGTGATAGATAGTGAGGAGTAAAATCACAATTTAGCTTGAAGTGTCTTCTTTCCAAAATTAGGTCATTTTGGGGAAACTGTTATAGGTAATGAGGAAGTGAAATTGCCATTTTACGCCCTTAGAAAGCCTGAAGGCGATGCTTGGTTTTCGGGGGCCTGTATACGGCTAGGCTCCCAAAAAGTCTCACACATGTGGTACTCAGGAGAAGCAGCAGAATGTATTTTGGGGTGAAATTTCACATATGACCATGGCATGTTTGAGCAATATATCATTTAGTGACAACTAAAATAAAAAATGTTTGTCGTTTTCCCGCAACTTGTGGCAAAATATAAAATATTCCATGGATTCAACATGCCTCTCAGTAAATAGCTTGGGGCGTCTACTTTCCAAAATGGGGTCATTTGGGGGGTTGTGCTATCTTGGCATTTTATTGCCTTCGAAACTGTGATAGGTAGTGAGGAGCGAAATCAAAAATGTACGCCCTTAGAAATCGTGAAGAGGGTGTTTGGTTTTTCGGGGTCCAGAACGCAGCTAAACTCCCAAAAAGTCTGACACATGTGGTATCCCTATACTCAGGAGAAGCAGCAGAATGTATTTTGGGGTGTAATTCCACATATAACCATAGCATGTGTGAGCAACATATCATTTAGTGACAACTTTGTGTAATTTATTTTTTTGGCATTTTTCAATCACTTGTGACAAACAAATTAAATATTCAATGGGCTCAACATGCCTCTCAGCAACTTCCTTGGGGTGTCTACTTTCCAAAATAGGGTCATTTGGGGGGGGGGGGTTACTGCCTGCCATTTTAGCACCTCAAGAAATGAGATAAACTGTCATAAACTAAAATCTTCGTAAATTCCAGAAAATGTACCTTAGTTTGTAGACGCTATAACTTTTGTGCAAACCAATAAATGTGCGCTTATTGACATTTTTTTACCAAAGACATGTGGCCGAATATATTTTGGCCTAAGTATATGACTGAAATTGAGTTTATTGATTTTTTTTAATAACAAAAAAAGGAAAAGATTGCAGAGGCAATCAAATACCATCAAAAGAAAGCTCTATTTGTAGGAAAAAAATGATGTAAATTTCATTTGGATACAGCATTGCATGACCGCGCAGTTACCAGTTAAAGCAGCGCAGTGCCAAATTGTAAAAAGTGCTCTGGTCATTGAGCAGCCAAATCTTCCGGGGCTGAATTTGTTAAAAAAATTTAATAACTGGATATATATTTATTTTTGCCACCTGTGTCCCTATTGAGTGACCTCCCTTCCCTTCCCTTAGACACAACAGGAAGTGAGGAGAAATCTCCAATCTCTCAGAATGAGAAAAATCTTCTCTTTAGGCAGTGGTTATGGCAACGAGTCTCCCCATTGGAAGAAACCTTTCTATTCTTTTTCTTTTGACAACTGAAAATGTTACATTCTCTTTTGCCTCGTACACACAACCGTTTTTTCCGACAGGAAAACTGCTATGAGAGTTTTTTGTCGGGAATCCCGGCCGTGTGTATGCTCCATCGCAGTTTTTTTCCGACGGGAAAACTGCCGGACAGAAAAAGAGAGCAGGATCTTTTTTTTTCCGTCAGGAAAAAATCCTGGTGGGAAAACCGTTCATCTGTATAGTTTTACGATGGGCAAAAAAACGTGCATGCTCAGAATCAAGTATGAGACGGGAGCGCTCTTTCTGGTAAAACTAGCGTTCGTAATGGAGATAGCACATTCGCCACGCTGCAAATTATTGCATCGTTTAATCAGGGTTTAAAATTTCAAGTCCTGAGCTACTAGCCAGGCCTCAAAGGTTACTCGCCACCAGTGCCCCACTCAATCCCTACCCTGCCCCTCCCCTAATTCCGTCCCTAGACACGCTCTCATAAATTATCTCATGAAATGACACTTAAATGTTTTATGCAAAAATAAGTTACAAAAATAAATATTAACAACAACTTTATCAGTGCAGCCTCACCTGTGCCCCTCAATGCAGCCTCACCTGTGTCCACCATTGCAGCCACACTGTGCCCACCATTGCAGCCACACTGTGCCTGCCATTGCAGAAACACTGTGCCCGTTGCAGCCACACTGTGCCCGTTGCAGCCATACTGTGCCCGTTGCAGCCATACTGTGCTCATTGCAGCCATACTGTGCCCGTTGCAGCCAAACTGTGCCCGTTGCAGCCACACTGTGCCCGTTGCAGCCACACTGTGCCCGTTGCAGCCATACTGTGCCCGTTGTATCCATACTGTGCCCGTTGCAGCCTCATTGTGCCTATTGCAGCCATACTGTGCCCGTTGCAGCCATACTGTGCCCATTGCAGCCATACTGTGCCCATTGCAGCCATACTGTGCCTGTTTCAGCCATACTGTGCCCGTTGCAGCCATACTGTGCCCATTGCAGCCAAACTGTGCCCATTGCAGCTATACTGTGCCCGTTGCAGCCATACTGTGCTCATTGCAGCCATACTGTGCTCATTGCAGCCTTACTGTGTTTGTTGCAGCCTCGCCTGGGCTGAGGAATGCATGGCTGGAGGAAGAGGAGAGCTGCGGGATAGCACGCTGTTTCCGGCTCTTAAATTATGATTGTCTCCGCTCTGCTCGACACAGCCCCACCTCCACCTGACCTGCGCCTGTGATAGATAGAACGCCGGTCCACTGCTGGGATGCGTTCTATCTATCACAGGCACAGGTCAGGAGGAGGCGGGGCTGTGTCGAGCAGAGCGGAGACAATCATAATGTAAGCACCGCTAACAGCGTGCTATACCCCGGCTCTCCTCTTCCTCCATGCTCTCTTCCCCCGGGGCGATCTATGGGAGAACAGCTCCCGATCAACCCCGCCGGCGGTGCTCTCCCCCCCTCTCCCAGGCAGGCAGCCCAGCTCACAAGACCGAATTGTCCACTCGCAAAATGTGAGTATGCGAATGGAAAATTTGAGGGCTGGTTTAATGCAGCGCATTCTTTTCTTCTTTATAATGCTACAATAATGAACTTGTTTTGCTGCTGATATTCACACAGAGTGCTGACAAACTTGTTTATTTATTATTTCTCGTGATCTCATGAATATTTATTTATAGTTTTTTGTTTTTTTGAGCAAAATCTGCATTTTTTGTGATTATTTTTTAATTATTTTCTAGTGATCTCCATATATTTGTTTTATTTATTTTGGTGTGTCAAGTTACCACAATAACATTATTATCTTGTATTTTGTAACCTCAAGGTGGTTGGTTGGTGTCCCATGTTAATTACACATTGTATTTTTGAAATGTACCTGCTTACTCACAAACAAACTGTCCTTTTTTAATCAAAACACATAGGCAAGTTTTTACTGTAAAAATAAATTCCATTTATTCTGGCTCATAACAAATTAAAGAGGATGGCAACGCTGGAGAACCTGCTGCAATTTGCGAAGCCTTTGGACCCCAGGGCAGACATCAAGTATTTGAAAAATAAAATTGGGAGCTTGAGGAGTCCATACAATAAGGAGCACAATCTGGTCCTGGACTCCCACAGATCAGGAACAGCAGCAGATGACATATATGTCCCCAGTCTGTGGTACTACAACAGCCTGCGTCTTCTGTCAGACCAGACTGAAGCCAGGTCATCACTTTCTTGTCTTCTTTGTAGCCTTCCCTGCACCCTTCCTTGCAGCCTTCCCTGCAGCCTTCTCTGCAGCCTTCCTTGTACGCTTCCTTGGAGCCTGTTGCACTGGAGGTAGACTTGTGGCAGGAGGAGGAGAAGGAGGAGGAGGAGAAGGAGGTGGAGGAGAAGGAGGAGGTGGAGAAGGATGGGCAACCTCACAAATGTCTGTATTTCTGGTGATTTCACCCATCAACCCCATATTTAGGGCCTTGAAGATTAGTGTCTCACAGAGAAGCGTTGGCCCGTCTCCATCGCCTGCATTTTTGCAGCAACTATGCAGGCATAGCCCTCTTGAGTGGTGGGGGGTTCTTGTAGTGTGGCATGAGCCTCCCTAATGAGGGCCATTGCTGCCTCATCCAGGTTCTTACCCCACTTGGCCCTTCTTGTTTGAAGGCGGAGGGGAGGCACCTGGGATTGGGTGCTGCCACTGGGCCCAGCCACCTGCTGGCTGCCACTGGGCCCGGCCACCTCCTGGCTGCCACTGGGCTCGGCCACCTCCTGGCTAACACTGACCCCTGCCTCCTCCTGCCTGCCACTTTCCACACCCTCATCCTGGCTGATGTCCTCCTGTGTATAAAAAAGGGACAAGTTTTAGTTTTTGTTTCATCAAACACACACAATTTTCAGCTCATGTCTATTGTAAATTGAATGTTAATAAATAGAAAAGACTCTCATTCTGACCCCAGCAGTTTTCATTCTTGTCCCAATCATTTTTGGCCACTACTGTCTATTGATATGTAAAACACTTTTTATTCAAACATAAATTTCTTATCAATATTAACATCTATTTTACATCATTAATTTTACGACAATAAATCATTCGAAAAATACTATACCAGGCTCCAGCTGGGCGCATCCACTTCTTCCAGGATGGAAGGCTCAGGTTGCTCCTCAGAAGGCTCAGCTATGCTGGAGGGAAGGCTGCAGGGAAGGGTAGAAAGTGATGGCCTCCCTTCCAGCTGGTCGTCCAGAAAGTGCAATTTGTTGTAGTACCACAGAGTAGGCACATAAACATCCGCTGCTGCTGCTCCTGATTTCTGTGACTCCAGGACCTTATTGCGCTCCCTCCTGTATGTGCCCCTCAAGTTCCCAATTTTATTGTCCACATCCTGGATGGTTGCAGTGGGGACCCATGTCTGCACAAATTGCAGCAGGTTCTCCAGCGCTGCCGTCTTTGATGCTCGTTTCTTGTGGATGGGGTTTTTTGTTTCCCACAAAGCAGTCAGCTCCCTGTACCTGTCCAAGAACTCGCTCATAATTTTTTTTTCTTAAATGCATTCATTCTTTCTGCAAGACAAAACACCAGCCAAAAAGAAAAATGTCAATCTATAAACTCTACTAATCTTTATCCCCATATAGGCCACAATCTCGAAGCAGTATAAGCCACTGATGACCCAAGTTAAAATGTTACCTTCGGTCTCATGTTCGTTGCTTACTCCTTCCTCCGCACACAGAACGCAGGTACGACACATGCATGTTAGCTTTATATACACTGCGCATGCGTGAAACTCCGACGCCCCTGACGTTCATTCTAGAATATTCCCCGCCCCTTCTCTTTCTGCGCGCAGTGGGAGAGTCATGGCGGAGACACAGCAGGTGCATGATAATTCCAGTAACGAGGAGGAAAGCCCGGAACCAGAAACGTCACGATTCAGGAGGAGATACAAAGCCTCAAATATGTCCTTTGCAGAGATGGCAGAGATGGTGGACATCTTGAAGTGGACCGACTATGATGGGAAGCATGGCCCATACACCAACCCAAATGTGAGAAAGGCCAAGATCATGAATAAAGTTGTGAGGAGTCTGCACAGGAATTTTGGGGTACGACGATCCAAGGAGAAATTGAGGAAACACTGGTCAGACCTGAAACTGAGGGAGCACGACCAGTACAGAAGGATCAAGAAAATGCTTAAAAAATGTAATTATTTGTCCTGTGTTCAGATTATTATTATTACTTGCATGTTTCTTCATGTACTTTTCTTTACTGTTGGACAGTTTAAATTTGAAACTTTCAGGTTAGTGGGCACAGTAATCGGTCGTAGTAAACATCGTTCCCCCACTACATACGATGTTTTTGTTAGATACAGGGTTAACTAAATTTGGTCATGCCTATTTGTATTAACCACTTCCCTACTGTGCACGAAAACCCCCTTCCTGCCCAAGCCATTTTTCAGCTTTCAGCGCTGTCACACTTTGAATGACAATTGCGCGGTCGTGCGACGTGGCTCCCAAACTAAATTTGCGTCCTTTTTTTCCCACAAATAGAGCTTTCTTTTGGTGGTATTTTATCACCTCTGCGGTTTTTATTTTTTGCGCTATAAACAAAAGAAGAGTGTCCAGTTTGGAAAAAAACACTATTTTTTACTTTTTGCTATAATAAATACCCATTTTTTTTTTTCAAAAAAAATTTTCCTCAGTTTAGGCCGATACGTATTCTTCTACATATTTTTGGTAAAAAAAAAAATATCAATGAGCGCGTATTGATTGGTTTGCGCAAAAGTTATAGCGTCTACAAAATAGGGGATAGATTTATAGCATTTTTATTTATTTTTATTTTTTATTAGTAATGGTGGCGATCTGCGATTTTTATTGTGACTGCGATATTCGGACACTTTTGACACTTTTTTGGGACCATGCACATTTATACAGCGATCCCTGCTATAAAAATGCATTGATTACTGTATAAATGTGATTGGCAGGGAAGGGGTTAACCACTAGGGGGCGGGAAGGGGTTAAATATGTTCCCTCAATGTGTTCTAACCTTGGGGGGAGGTGACTGACTGGGGGAGGTGACCAATGGTTGTCCCTATGTACAAGGGACACATCCCTCACAGGACGTGGATCTCTGTGTTTACACACAGAGATCCACTTTCCTGCTCGTTTCCTGGGCAATCGCGGGTGCCCGGCGGCAATCGCGGCCGCCGGGCACACGCATCAGGGCCTTGGGAACGCGTCGGGCGCGCGCGCGCCCCCTAGCTCGTTTTAAAGGGAGGACGTCATATGACGTCCTCCCAGAACGAGAGTGTCCTCCGCCCACCGTCAATTGACAGTGGACGGGGGACAAGTGGTTAAAATAAGTTTAGTACATTGCTGTCTAGATGTATTTGTAACTAGAATGAAATGCAAGCTTGATTCCGTGTAAAGGAGAGGACACTCAGCAGCTGTTTACTAGGGATGAGCTTCGTGTTCGACTCGAACATCGGCTGTTCGCCGAATTGCGAACATTATGGGCCGTTTGCGCCAAATTCGAGTGGCGCGTCACGGCCCATAATTCACTGCGGCATCGCAGTGCATTGCTGGCTGATGATTGGCCAAGCATGCACTATGACCCGCATGCTTTGGCCAATCACAGCGCGCAAAAAACAGAGAGCCATAATTGGCCAAAGCCAGGGTGGTTTAGTACACGCCCCACCCTATATAAGGCCGCCTCCGTGGTGGTCTTGTGTAGTGTGTTGTGGTGGTTAAAGAGAGAGAGCTTACAGAGAGAGAGAGACAGTGTCATTTATATTAAGTTAGATAGAGCAGGCAGGCGAGTCAGTTAGCTGCAGTTACAGTGTGTAGAGGATATATATGTATCCTAGGTGTTGTATATATATATATATTTATACACTGTATTCAGTTTAGCTAGATCTATTCCTGTTATTCTCTATACTGTGACAGGCAGGCAGGTGATTGTGCTAGCTGCAGTGTTTCACTTAGTGTACTGTGTGCTTTGCATAGCGTTCACCTAAAGCTTACCTGAATACAATTAGTGGTGTTCTCATAATAAAACCACAGGCAGGGAGCTGCATTCATTTCATTTAGTGTACTGCAGTACTTCTGTCCTTTGCACAGTGTTCACTTAAAGGAACCTGAATACAATTTGTTGTGTTCTCATAATAAAACCACAGGCAGAGAGCTGCAAGTATTTTCAGTTAGTGTACTATGTCCTCTGCACAGTGTTCACCTAAAACTAACTGAAGATAATTGCTGCTTTTCTCATACTAATACCACAGCAGTCAGTTGATTCTGGTAGCTGCATTATAATCAGTACAGAGAAATATATATATATATATATATATATATATATATATATATATATATATATAAATATAAATATATATACATCCCACCTTTGTGCAGCTACATCTCACTGCAGGCCATTAGTATGTCTGGAAGGCAAACAAGGAGAGGCAGACAGTCACGAGGCATTAAAAGAGGGCAAGCAGGCTCTGTGTCTAGAGGCAACAGTGCTGGTTGTGGACACGGTGCATCCTCATCAGCACGTGGCCGTGGGACACGCTTGTCCTTCTTTTTGGCAGCTGGCCATGTTTAGCCGCAACATGCCCAAGACTTGGTAGAGTGGGTGACCAAGCCGTCCTCATCCTCCTCATCCTCTCTCACCCAGGCTGAGGGTACTTTGTCTGGCAAAGCAGCTTCCAAAGCGGCCTCTTCTCTCGGCTCAATGGCATCAGTCACTCCTTCCCTAGCCCCACCATGTCCTCCTGAGTAGTCCCCCGAGCTGTTTGACCACAGTGTTGGGTACATGCTCCAGGAGGAAGCCCATCGTTTTGAAGGCTCCGATGATGGAACCCAGCTAGAGGAAGGCAGTATCGTGAGCCCAGAGAGAGGGGGTAGTAACGTGAGCCCAGAGAGAGGGGGTGCTACAACAAGGACAGCTATCTGGCAGTCATGTTCCCCCAGCTGCAGCATACTGCCAGATTTGCTCCAGTGATGAGGTGGGAGGGAATGATGAGGTCACTGACTCCACGTGGGTGCCTGATAGGAGAGAGGAGGAGGAGGCACATCTCCAACGAGGCAGGATTCCCTCCAGGGGCCAGCTTAAGGGCAACACACCGACTGCATCACACCGCAGAGCTCCGCATGTGCAGGGCGCTGCTGCCTCTGCGCGTTATTCCAAAAGTTCTTTAGTGTGGTCCTTTTTTCAGACGTGTGCAGCAGATCGCACCGTTGCCATTTGCAACATATGTCTGAAGCGTATCTCTCGTGGCCAAAACATCAGCCGCTTGGGCACCACGTGCTTGACCAGACATATGTCGACCTGCCATGCAGTTCGTTGGCAAGCGTACCTAAGAGACCCACACCGAAGAACAAACCGGACCTCTCCTTGCTCCTCATCAGCTGGGATCTCCAACCCCACTATACCTTCAGTCCTCTGTGAAACCTGCACTGAGAGGAATGAAGCTGTAGAATTAGGTGTGTCACAGCCAAGTACTTGCGGGCAATCTGCTATCAGTACACCGACTTCCAATTGTACCAGGCAAATTTCCCTGCCCCAGCTGCTGCACCGCCAAAAGAAGTTCGATCCCAGCCATCCACATGCCCAGCGGTTGAATGTTAGTTTGGCTAAATTGCTAGTACTTCAACTGCTGCCTTTTCAGTTGGTAGACTCTGCCCCCTTCCGTGAGTTTGTGGAATGTGCGGTTCCTCAGTGGCAGGTTCACAAATGCCACTTTTTCTCATGGAAGGCGATTCCGTCTCTCTACCGGCATGTGGAAGGCAATGTCTTGGCCTCGCTGGACAGGGCGGTCAGTGGTAAGGTGCATATTAGCGCTGACTCATGGTCCAGCAGGCATGGACAGGGATGTTACCTATCTTTCACAGCGCACAGGGTGACTCTTCTGGCAGCTGGGAAGGATGCAGGACAAGGTGCAGTAGTGTTGGAGGTTGTTCTGCCACCATGCCTCCAAAATGTTACTACTGGTGATTCTGACACACCTCTTTCCTCCACCCCCTCCACTTCTTCTTCCTCCATGGCCTCTACCTGTGATTTGTCCTTGGAACCAGCGGTGCTCCGTAGGCGTTCAAGGGGCTACACAAGTACGCAGTCAAAAAGATGCCATGCGGTGCTTGAGCTGGTGTGCTTGGGGGACAGGAGCCACACTGGGGCAGAGATTCTATCAGCTCTGCAGGGGCAGGCTCATAAGTGGTTGACGCCACACCAGTTTAAGCCAGGAAAGGTGGTTTGGGACAATGGCACCAACCTCCTCTCCACCCTCCGACAGGGACAACTGACCCATGTGCCCTGTTTGGCTCACGTCCTTAACTTGGTGGTGCAGCGGTTCTTGGGCAGGTACCCGGGCTTACAGGAGGTCCTGAAGCAGGCCAGGAAACTCTGTGGACATTTCCGCTGGTCATATAATGCCAGTGCTCGGCTGGCTGACCTGCAAAAGGAATCCAACCTGCCCAAGAACCGCCTAATCTGTGACATGCCCACCAGGTGGAACTCTACGTTGGCCATGCTGCAGCGGCTGCACAAGCAGCAGAAGGCCATCAATGAGTATCTGTTGAAATATGGCACCAGGACAGGGTCAGTGGAGCTTGGATTTTTTCCCCACGCCATGATCAGGGATGCATGCACTGTCCTGGCACCATTTGAGGAGGCCACGAGGATGGTGAGCAGTGACAGTGCATGCATCAGTGACACTGTCCCTCTTGTCCACCGGTTGGAGCACACGCTGCGTGGAATAATGGACAGGGCACTTGAGGCAGAACAGGGGCAGGAAGAGGAGGACTTCCTTACCTCTCAAGCCCCCTTTATCCAGACAGCGTTCCTGCTGGCCCGGCTATCACACAGGAAGAGGAAGAGGAGGAGGAGGATTGTGTCAGCATGGAGGTGGAGCCTAGCACTCAGCATCAGCATCAGTCTTCAAGGGATCAATTACAGTCCCTAGACACCCATGAACTTGTACTTGGCTGGGAGGAGGTGGCTGCGGATCATGTTGTCCTGAGTGACCCAGAGGACTCCGGACCAAATGCCTCAGCAAACCTACGCTGCATGGCCTCCCTGATCCTGCAAAGCCTGCGGAGGGATCCTTATATTCGTGCAATCAAGGAGAGGGATCATTACTGGCTGGCAACCCTCCTCGATCCACGTTACAAGGGTAAGGTTGCGGACCTTATCTTGCCGTCGCAGAGGGAGCAGAGGATGAAGCATCTTCGGGAGGCCTTGCAGAAAGGTCTGTGCAATGCGTTCCCAGAGACTGGGAGGTTACAAATTCCTGGTCCTGGACAAGGTGTTGCTGAGGCTTCGGTCAGTCAAAGAAGGAGCGGTGGAGAAGGTGAGCGTCTGACCGATGCGTTCAGATTTTTTTTTTAGTACGCAGCCCCAAGGTATGATCGGTTCCAGCAACCATTGCCAGCGTCTGTTTTACATGGTGCAGGAATACCTAGGGGCAACATCAGACTTGGACACCTTTCCCACCGAAAATCCTCTGGGTTACTGGGGCTTGAGGATGGATCACTGGCCAGAGCTTGCACGGTATACAATTGTGCTACAGGCCTGTCCTGCATCCAGCGTTCTTTCAGAATGTACATTCAGTGCTGCTGGAGGCTTTGTAACTGAGCACAGGGTGCGCCTGTCCACCGACTCGGTCGATCGACTGACCTTCATAAAAATGAATCAGTCTTGGATCACCACCAGTTACCAAGCACCTGATGCTGATGTAACAGAATAATTTTCTTTGAAATGTCAGATCCCTTCAAGACTGCCTATGCTTATGCAGAGTGACTATCCTGTTATGCTGAGTGACTATCCTCTTCCTCCTCAATGATCATGCCGATAGCATGTAAGAACATTTTTGTTTCTGGGCACCGCCACCAGTGGCTAATTCTCAATTTTTCAGCCCCTGTTTAACAGGGGCGTGTAATTACAATTTTTAATGCAATACTTTGCAGCAGGGCTCATTCCTGCGCTCCAACTAGAGTATCTCTGAAGGGTTGCAGTGTTGTGGTACCAGCACCAGTGCCTAAGGCCCAATTTGTCTCCCCCTGTTTAACAGGGGTGTGTAATTACAGTTTTTGATGCAATACTTTGCAGCAGGGCTCATTGCTGCGCTCCAACTACAGTATCTGTGAGGGGTTGCAGTGTTTTGGCACCAGCATCAGTGCCTAAGGCCCAATTTCTCTGCCCCTATTTAACAGGGGCGTGTAATTACAATTTTTGATGCAATACTTTGCAGCAGGGCTCATTGCTGCGCTCCAAGTACAGTATCTGTGAGGGGTTGCAGTGTTGTGGCACCAGTGCCTAAGGCCCAATTTTTCTGCCCCTGTTAAACAGGGGCGTGTAATTACAATTTTGATGCAGTACTTTGCAGCAGGGCTCATTGCTGCGCTCCAAGTACAGTATCTGTGAGGGGTTGCAGTGTTGTGGCACCAGTGCCTAAGGCCCAATTTTTATGCCCCTGTTTAACAGGGGCATGTAATTACAATTCTTGATCTAATATTTCACAGTTGGGCCCGTTCCTGCGCCCACCAAGAGTAACTGTGAGGACTTACAGTGTTGTGGCACCAGCACCACCACCAAAGGCCCAATTTTTCCTACCACTGTTCAACAATGGCATGTAATTACAATTCTTGATATAATAGTTCACAGCAGGGCGTTCCAGCTCCCACCAAGAGTAACTGTGAGGGCTTACAGTGTCAACACCAACACCTAAGGGACAAATTTCTGCAGAGTATATACGGGAGGCCCCTACTTTCAAACATCCAACAACGGAAGGAGACAACAGGAAGTGAGAGGAAATCTACCCCAGGAAGGGATATTCTCTCCTGTAAGAGTTAATATGGGAAAAAAGTGTCTCCCCTTCACTGATGCTTTATCACCAATCCTTGTTTCAATAAAAAAAACAAATTTTCAAAAAACATTTGTCATTGGGGTGGAAAGTGAGGTGAAATGTTCTGAACAGATGCACACTGCACAGACAGCAAAACAAATGTTACAGGGGTGATAACCCTTACCTATGTTTTCCAAAAAGCTTAAAAATAGATTTTTTTGGCTGGAGCTACACTTAAAAAATGTACCTGTTCCAAATTACAAACAGATTCTACTTAAGAACAAACCTACACTCCTTGTCTTGTTTGCACCGCCTGTATACTGCTGTTCAGAGTATATAGGGCCTTTTTTTAATTTGGGTGCAGGGTTCCCCTTAATATCCATACAAGACACAAGACCCAAAGGGGCTGGTAGTGGTCTGGGGGGGTGGGTGGGGTACCCATGCCATTTTTCTCAATGATTTTCATCCATATTGCCGGGACCAGACATTACATTAAAGCCGCAAGCAGTTTTAATTTTTTTTCCTTTAGAAATGTCATTTTGTGCAGGGACAGTTCTAAACATGGGAAACACGTGCCACTTCACATGCATACTTTAGACACCCCCCAGGTACGATATTTAAAGGAATATTTCAGTTTTTTTTTTCACTTTAAGCATCATTAAAATCACTGCTCCCGAAAAAAATTATGTTTTTAAAACTTTTTTTTGCATTGATACATGTCCCCAGCGTGAGATGTGTATAACAACAAGCCGCCACCCACAGACTCTGGAAAAATGGCGGCGCCCATACTGTTTACATTGCAACCAATCAGGCTCCCCTGAAAAAGTCACGAGGTACGTGACGTAACGCCGTAGGGAAAGGATTGCGGCATCACATCCAGGATCAGAAACAGCAGAACAACAGTAAGACGGTGCTTTGCACGCCGCGATTCTCTGTAACACTTTTATCTTTCAGTTGTGATGTAAGAGTCCAGCTTTATACTCTTAATAAACCCTTATATATTTTTACCACAATACTACACCATTGGAGGTTTCTTGTCTGTTCCCCGGCCGGACCCTGGGTTGGAGGTCTGCCTCCCCCCTTCCATTTGCAGGTAACGTGAGTGGTGGTGGCCGGATTTTGTTTGTCCAAGTCGAGATGATTCAAAGAGAAAGATAAGACCCCAGGTTAAGCCAGTTTATCCCTCAATGAGGTGAGCATATTGGGAGACAGGTGGAGGATATACCAGTGGTTCAATACTCCAATTGGATATTTAATCTAGAAGACCTTGACTCCAAATAAGGACTATATCTATTTGTTTACCTTTATCATTAACCCATGGACTTTATGACCTCATTTATCATTGCACCATTGCAATATTGAACCCACACTTTATTGTGTTTATTTGTTCACGCTCACTGATTTGCATGTGATTCTTTCACTGGTGTTTAATTATCATTACTTATTGACCTACCAGATTAGTTTTACTTTTACTATTATTAGAGACATTGTGTTATTGTGATATGCACATTATTATTTTTTGTCACTTTGTCACTTAGTGTGTGGGTTTTAGTATTATTACACATTAGCGCAAAATCCCCCCCTCATTTTTTTCTGATATTTTTTATGTGTAGAGTGAACACAGGTTGATTTTGCAGCCACTGTTTTTACCTCAGTTCCATTCATTTACTTTTATTAGCGCGAAAGACACATATTTGTAAATATAAGAACATGATTGATGTTTTGGGGCAAATCTAAAGAAACACAAAATTCATCCCCTTTTGTTTTTTTATGCACTCTTTTAAAAAAAAATACTACTTTCTTCAAGCCAAATTTTGGAGATGCACACAGTGTGGCAACATGTGCTATCTCCCATCAGGGGATATCAGTGTACGTGTTTTGGGGGTGCAACCCCTTCCTCGCAACTCGTAGGTGAGAGGAAGGGGTTGCACCCCCAAAACACGTCCATTGATCCCCCATGACGGGAGATAGCACATGTTGACGTTAGGCATGGGATCATAAGGAAATCCCCATTTTGAATCTGTATTTGTGTGCATCTTCTAAATTTGGCTTGTACAGGGGTGACATCACCCCCCATCTAATGAAGGCAACAGCAACACATTATTGACATATTATAATGTCTGATACTGCCTTCACATTTTATACGTTGAACTTTGTAAGTTCCAGAGTTTTGTATGTTATGTTTTGAAATATGCTTGTTAAAGCAAAAAAAAAAAAAAAAAGGTAATTAAAGCCAGATATAAATATTTGGAAATAATGTTTTATAACGCACATGTGAATGTGCACGGAGTAACATTTTGGAACATTTACAATGTGTGGCTTATTCTTTCTATGCTAAATACCATTTTTAAACATAATTTGGTGTTTACAGTGACAATGGGGGTTATTTACTAAAGGCAAATTCACACTTGGCACTACAAGTGCACTAGGAGAACCTAGGACAGTGATGGCGAACCTTGGCACCCCAGATGTTTTGGAACTACATTTCCCATGATGCTCATGCACTCTGCAGTGTAGTTAAGCATCATGGGAAATGTAGTTCCAAAACATCTGGGGTGCCAAGGTTCCCCATCACTGACCTAGGAGACAGCTAAATAAAACACAAGCAGTAATTCAAATTCAAGATGATTACAGGTCAATTTTTTTTATTATTTTTCAATGAAATCAAGAATCTTCTGGCATAGCACTGGCCCCCCTACCTGTGAAATAGTCAACCCATTTTTGGCGCACATCACAGGTGATTTGGGGGGGCAAGCCAGTACGGCCAGCATCCAGGGCCGGAATTGCATTGAGGTCCTGAATTGCGGCCTCATGCCTAACTGAGGGCATATAATTCAGAGCAGTTTTCTGGAGAAAGTTGTGCAGAACACAGCATGCCATGATAATGTGATTTAGTTTGTACTCCGCCATATTGATGGATGTGTGAAATAGGCGGAACCGGCTTGCCATTATGCCAAACGCATTCTCGACCACTCTTCTGGCTCTGGCCAGCCGGTAATTAAACACCCTCCTCTCAGGGGTGAGGGTACTCTGGGGAAATGGCCTCATGAGATAATTTCCAAGCGCAAATGCTTCATCAGCGACAAACACAAATGGGAGTCCTTCCACATTGTCTTCAGCAGGTAGCATAGCCAGACCACCCCTCTGGAGACATCGGGAGAACTCGGTCTGGGCGAAGACTCAACCATCGGACATCCGGCCATTCTTCCCCATGTCCACATATAGAAAGTCATATGTCGCCGACACCACCGCCATTATCACTATACTATGGAAACCTTTGTAGTTATAGTAGTAAGACCCCGAATGGGGTGGTGGGACAATGCAGACGTGCTTCCCGTCTATTGCCCCTCCGCAGTTGGGAAAGTCCCACCGCTGGGCAAACTGGGAGGCCACGGTCTGCCATTCCTGTGGCCTAGAAGGAAACTGTGGCGTCAAACAATAAAACAATATATTAGTACTTTTGCACAAAACATTGCAAGCAGATTATACAAAAACATTCTTGGCCAACATCAGTATAACATGTATTTAAAGCCAAAATTAAAAGGCACAATTATCAGATTCCTCACTCCCTCTGATGGCCCATTGTAAAACTTTTAGGGGGGTTCTAGCTGAGTTTGGGACCCCAAAAAAAGACTCTGCCACTGTGCCTGAATTTAATGAGAACAAAAACATTTGTACACATTTTAGGGGGTTTTAGGGAAAAGCGCTACAATGGAGCTGACAAAATACATTGGGAAGTGACTAGGCTAGGTGTGTATGGGCCCAGGATAGCATGAAGGGAAATATGCATGTATGCCAAAAAAGGAGCATTAAAAGCTTACAGCATGCATGGGGACAAAGGGGACATTCACAGCATATTACAATCATGATAATTAGGGAATGATGAAAAAAATACCATACATTAGCATACATTAAATACATAGAATGTGATGTTAAAGGAGAAAACTTACCTTAATATAGTCCTTCTGCAGGACTTGAATTATGGCAGAACAGGTCTCTGGGATAATGATCCCCAGAGCCTGGGGGGAGAACTTGAGGTCCTGCAGACTTCTCCCAGTTGCCAGGTATCTCAACGTGGCAACTAGCCTCTGCTTGGCAGTGATGGCTTCCCGCATGATGGTGTCCTGCCTCGTGATATAGGGGGACAGCAAAGCCAACAGATGGTGAAAAACGGGGTCCGTCATCCGGAGAAAATTCCTGAAATCATCAGGGTTATTCTCATGGATCTCTCGCAGCAAAGGCATGTGACAGAATTGGTCCCGCTGGAGCAACCAATTCTTCGTCCATGAACTCCTCCTCAACCTGTTCATGGACTGAGCTTGGGTCAAAGCAGGAACCCCAACACCAAGCCCCTGCAAAGCACGAACTCTACAACGAGTACGTAGCCGCAACATAGATAGATAATGGTCGGCTGGTCAGAGCGAACTAACAGAGCGCACTGAAGAACAGCAAGGCCTATGAAGAATGACCTGAAAATCAGAAATGAGTGGACAAGAACGCACTGAAAAACAGATACACACTGACTACATGCCCTGAAAGACAGATACGAACCCACAAGCACCTACTGAACAGCAGAAAACGATCTGAAAAGCACAAACACTGAAAAGCGTTAATCGTCTTTCACAAATTTTTACTAACACAAGGATCAGCAAAAGCAGCCCAAAGGGTGGCGCCGTTGGAATGGAACTTCCCCTTTATAGTACCGTCGTACGTGTTGTACGTCACCGCGCTTTGGGCAGGCGGAATTTTGTCTGAGCGTGTGTATGCAAGGCAGGCTGAGAGGAATTCTGTTGGGAAAACCGTTGGTTTATTATCCGACAGAAAAAACGGTCGTGTGTACTAGGCATTTCACTTTCAGCCCAGGGCTCATGATGACTAGGAGAATTAGAGGGGATGAATCTAACTGAAGGAAACAGACAAAAATCTAAGAGGTTTTTTAAGCAAGTTTGCAATTGATTTCTGTTTTTCAAATGACTCCATTCTGTGCATCACAAGTGAGCAGATATACAATAGAAGCTTAGTTGAGGAATTTTATTCATGGTAATAAAATGTAATAACAGTGAAGTAGATCTCATCCTTTTTACTCATCTTGTGTTAGTGTAGGGTAGCAAATTAAAAACCAACAAGTGCACAAGATTGAACATATTTATGGTCAGCAGTGACTGATTAATTGCAACTGTTACATTCAGGGGCTCAGAGCCACCAGCAATCTAAATATTTCATCTCACAGAGAGGTGCAATAAGTCTTTCTACATCTGTATGCTTTTCAGCTAAAACTTGCTCTTAATTATAAAATATATTTATCACAGACAGCAGATGTTTCCGGTACTAGAAGGAACTTTTACATTTATTTACCAAACTATCTTAGAAACACGTAAGACTGCAATAATCTTTGCAGATATTTTACAACAATATGAATGGTTTTAAGTGCTCCTGTAGAGCATGACGGAAATGCTGACAGATAACCCTCAGGCCACCCACTAGGCACAACAGCTTTTACCGTGTGCAGTTTTAATTCACGAATAGCTGTCATGATATTGAAATAGAAAGAGAAAAAAAAGGATATATACTGTATATATTAGAAATAGAAACACCCTCACAGCATATAACTTGTAAATAATGTATCAGATATATTCATGCTATATTTAGGTTAATTTTCTTAAAGTTTGTATGCTTCACCCTTCTGATGTTTTTGAAAATTGCTTTTGTTACTGCATAAACCACATAATGCTAATATGATAATAATTTACTATACTTTTTGAATGTCTAAAAATAGCAAAAGTTAAATTGAGTCGCATGGACTGTGGATATGTTGCTTTATTGGATACAATTGTGTGAATATATCCTGTCATGTACAGTGCCTTGCAAAAGTATTCACCCCCCTTGGCTTTTTAACTATTTTGTTACATTACAGCCCTTAGTTCAATGTTTTTTTAATCTGAATTATATGTGATGGTTAGTGAATAGGGATGAGCTTTATGTTCGGGTCGAACATGAGTTCGACTCGAACATTGGCCGTTCGCCGAATAGCAAACAATTTGGGATGTTTGCGACAAATTCGAAAGCCGCGGAACACCCTTTACAAGTCTATGGGAGAAATAAAAAGTGCTAATTTTAAAGGTTAATATACAAGTTATTGTCATAAAAAGTGTTTGGGGACCTGGGTCCTGCCCCAGGGGACATGTATCAATGCAAAAAAAAGTTTTAAAAACTGCATTTTTTTCGGGAGCAGTGATTTTAATAATGCTTAAAGTGAAACAATAAAAGTGAAATAATCCTTTAAATGTTGTACCTGGGGGGTGTCTATAGTATACCTGTAAAGTAGCGCATGTTTCCTGTGCTTAGAAAAGTCCCTGCACAAAATGACATTTCTAAAGAAAAAAAAGTAATTTAAAACTACTTGCAGCTATAATGAATTGTCAGGTCCCGGCAAAACAGATAAAAGTCATTGAAAAAACCGACATGCCCTCCCCCCCAGTCCATTACCAGGCCCTTTGGGTCTGGTATGAATATTAAGGGGAATCCCAAACCAAAAAATAAATAAAAAATTGCGTGGGGGTCCCCCCAAATTCCATTACCAGGTCCTTCAGGTCTGGTATGGATACTAAGGGGAACCCTGCACCAAATTTATAAAAAAATGGTGTAGGGGTCCCCCTCAAAATCCATACCAGACATTTATCCGAGCACGCAACCTGGCAAGCCGTGGGAAAAGAGGGGGAACCATACCAGGCCACATGCCCTCAACATGGGGAGGATGTCCCCATGTTGATGGAGACAATGGCCTCATCCCCACAACACTTGCCCAGTGGTTGTGGGGGTCTGCGGGTGGAGGGCTTATCGGAATCTGGAAGCCCCCTTTAACAAAGGGGACTCCCAGATCCCGCTCCCCTATGTGAATTGGTAATGGGGTACATTGTACCCCTACCATTTCACCCAAAAAAGTGACAAAAAAGGTAAAAAAAACACACACACAGCTTGGGACACACAGCTTGGGATCCTTCTACGATCTGGGATCATGGGTGACCCTGCCCCCCTCTGATGCATCATGGGAAACCCCCGTTGAGTCATAGGGGGCGCGGTCACCCGTGACACCACGAGGAAACCGTCGGAAACCCCATTGTGTCAGAGGGGGCGGAGTCACCCGTCCACGTAACGGGTGGCCCCGCCCTCTGTTATTTAAGAGCTGTCAGACAGGTTGTGTGTCATTCGGCCGGGCGCCTCCTATGGAGGAGGCTGTATCGTTCATGGCGATGGGTCGTAGTAGGATTACAACGCTGGATTTTTTTTATTTTATTAAAGGCCTTTTCCCAAGCTGTGTGTGTTTTTTTTACCTTTTTTTTTACTTTCTTGGGTGAAATGGTAGGTGTACTGTCAGGGACCTGCTGGAATGGGAAGAAGGTTCTTGTGTGCGCGCATGCGCACACATGCTCCTGTGCAGAATAGGCAACAGCATCCATCCGTGCCTGTGCGCCGGCGCACGCCAATTGAACGCGCACGTGTGCGGCGGGTGCATGCGCATGCACGTTAGCGCTATTTGGCGCCATTATGCCTTTAAAAGGTCAGCAACTGCAATGATGCATTGCTGTCTGATCTGCAGCTCTGTACAAGTAATCTACATACCTGTTCACCTGTTACCTGTACCGACCCGGCTCTGCTTGACCACCCAATATCTCCAATCCTGACCTTGGCTTGCCTTGACCTTGCTCAGTCTTCTATTGCCTAACTGCTGCCAGACCTTGCCTGTACCTCTGACCACGCTTCAGTCTCCTGTATCCAACTGTCTGATTACCTGCTCCGACCCGGCCTGTCTGACCCTGCTATTGCCTGCTGCTCTGTGTGCACCTAACGCGGCTTGTATCACCCTGCTCCAGCTACCTGCTGTTCCTGTACCTGCCAGCTCCTGGGTCGCTGACCTGCAACCGTCCTTACTGCTGCCTACAGTTCCAGCCATCCCTGGAGGATCATCACCCTGCCACTGTGCCAGGCTACTACAACTACCTCAGGCACTCCTACCTCGCTGCGCTCTCGAGTTCACTGTCCTCACTCCAGTGACTCCCGAGCCAGGGCTGTAAGAGAGGTCTCCTCCTACAAGTCAGGCTCTACTACCAGGTACGTTCTGTACTTAACAGGTACAATGTATCCCGTTACCAATTCACATAGGGGGGGCAGGATCTGGGAGTCCCCTTTGTTAAAGGGGGCTTCCAGATTCTTATAAGCCCCTGCCCGCAGACCCCCACAATCTCCGGGCAAGGGTTGTGGGGATGAAGCCCTTGTCCCCGTCAACATGGGGACATCCTCCCTATGTTGAGGGCATGTGGCCTGGTACAGTTCAGGAGGGGGGATGCTCTCTTGTCCCCCCTCTTTTCCTGTGGCCTGCCAGGTTGCATGCTCGGATAAGGTTCTGGTATGGATTTTTGGGGGGAACCCCACGTCATTTTTTTTAAATTGTGGCGTGGGGTTCCCCTTAAAATCCATACCAGACCTAAGGGTCTGGTATGGATTTTGAGGGGGACCCCTCGCCATTTTTTTAAATTTGGCACAGGGTTCCCCTTAATATCAATACCAGACCTGAAGGGCCTGGTAATGGACTGGGGGGGGACCCATGTCATTTTTTTCAATGACTTTTATTTGTATTGCCGGGACTCATTATAGCCGCGAGTAGTTTTAAATTACTTTTTTTTCTTTAGAAATGTCATTTTGTGCAGGAACTTTTCTAAGCACGGGAAACATGCGCTACTTTACAGGCATACTATAGACACCCCCAGGTACAACATTTTAAGGAACATTTCACTTTTATTGTTTTACGTTAAGCATTATTAAAATCGCTGCTCCCAAAAAAACTGACGTTTTTTTGTATTGATACATGTCCCCTGGGGCAGGTCCTCAAACACTTTATATGGCAATAACTTGCATATTAACCTTTAAAATTAGCTTTTGATTTTTCATGTTCGTGTCCCATAGACTTTAACGGTGTTCACGTCTTCAAACAAATTTTTTGCCTGTTCGCATGTTCTGCTGTGAACCGAACCGGAGGGTGTTCGGCCCATCCCTATTGGTGAAGTAAAATTACAAAAATATATACATAAAACTACTTTTCAGAAATAAAAAACTGATAATTGTCATGTGCGTATGTATTCACCCCCTTTGTTATGAAGCCCAATTACAACCAATTACCTTCAGAAGTCACATAATTAGTGAAATTATGTCCTACTGTGTGCAATCTGATTGTCACATGATCTGTCATTACATATACACACCTTTTTGAAAGGCCCCAGAGGCTGCAACACCTAAGCAAGAGGCACCACTAACCAAACACTGCCACAAAGACCAAGTAAGGGACAATGTTGTTGAGAAGTACAAGTCAGGGTTAGGTTATAAAAAAATATCCAAATCTTTGATGATCTCTAGGAGCACCATCAAATCTATCATAACCAAATGGATTGAACATGGCACAACAGCAAACCTGCCAAGAGACCCCCGCACACCAAAACTCATGGACCGGGCAAGGAGGGCATTAATCAAAGAGGGAGCACAGAGACCTACACTTTTTGTAGCTTCTGACTACACCACTTTAAGGACCAGGCATTTGTTGTTTACAAGTTAAAATCAGTATTTTGTGCTAGAAATTACTTACACCTCCAAACATTATATTTATTATTATTTTTAAGCAGAGACCCAAGAGAATAAAATGGAGATCATTGCAATACATTATGTCTCATCGCATTTGCGCAGCAGTATTACAAATGCATTTTTTGGGGGAAAAAATACACTTTTTTGAATAAAAAAATAATAAAACAGTAAAGTTAGCCTGATTTTTTTTGTATAATGTGAAGGGTGATGTTACGCTGAGTCAAAAAGTCCTCAGATCTCAAATATACACTTAAAAGAAAAAAATGAGAAAAAATGTAAGGCCGGTGGGCGGAAGTGACATTTGATATTGCTTCAGTCCTCCAAGGGCATAGAGTTGAGTGGGGGCCATCTTACCCTCACTTCCTGCCCATCAGTCCAGAAGGTTGGTTTGTTTTTACTGTTACCGACTGCTCCAGTAAGCAGGAAAAACGACTGGGAAGCGGCGGGAGGGGGACAACTCTCCCGCTGCCCATAATAGTGATCCGTTAATGAATCTGCCACTGGGCCAACTTTTATCTGAAAGAGGATTGCCTTCTGTATAAAAATATACCGGGGTTATTGTTGGAAAATAATAACAGCATGTAATGTAAAGTTGTTAATAAACTGACAATACTGTATGCATTGTACCTATCTATGCAGCAGGTGGTGCTGTGGTATTATAGTGTATAGTACTATGTTCAATGCACTAATTTGTGTTCTCTTCCTGTATGTCTCCATGATGATAAAAGGCATGTAATACTATATATTTCTCCATAAAATTAAAGCCGTTTACTATATCCAAGGAGTTTCCAAAGCATCATTTCAATACTCAGCTAATAGGTTATGGGTCCCAGGCACCCAGGCAATGGGAAGAATACTCAGTGAGTACAGCATGTCAGTGAATATTGTATACAAGCTGATGAAACATGGCAAGTGGTTCAGGTGAAGTTTACAATTGCAAAGCTGAACAATGGCAATTACCAGCTCTAGAAGTTTAAACTAGAAATGTTTCTAAGCAAGGATGACTTGTGGCAAGTGCTGAATACAGACAGACCAACAAATGGAGAGTTGGAGGACTGGGATAGGAAAAATAGGCAGGCAAAAGCGATTATAAGCTTGCTAGTGGAAGATGACCAGCTTATCCACATAAAAACAGAGTAACCGGCCAAAGGTATGTGGACTTCATAACAAAAACTGCATGTCTAGACAGCAAGCTATTTTTACTACGAAAGATGTATAAGATGAGACTAGAAGAAGGCTAGCAAATGTGTAACCACGTGAAATCTATGCTAGAGATCATAGAGCAGCTATGTGCCATCGGAGAGGACATCAAAGATAACCATATAGTTGCCCTGCTCCTCTGCAGCTTTCCAGAGACATATACTGCTCTTATTAACGCTTTAGAAACCAGACCGGAGCAGGAGCTGATGCTAGCATATGTCAAGGGGAAATTAATCGATGAATATGACAGAAGGAAAAAAAATACGCACAGTGATGACAAAGCTCTTAAGATGTACAAAGGCACAAAGCACAACAAAGAAAACAGAGCCTGTTTTCGCTGTAAAAAGACTGGTCACTTAAAAAAGACTGTTCTATCTGAAAATCCGAGCAGCGAAAGCTAGAGCTATTCACAAAAGAGTCAAAGCAATCCCAAAGGAAACTGCAGACACATCATGGAGTGACACCTTTAAAGTGACACAGAGCGGCAAGCCACGTGGCTGGTGCATAGATTTAGGAGCGACAAGCCACATGACGAGCGATGAGACCTTCTTCACATACATTGATTACAGTGCAAAAGAATTTTCCTAGCAAACAGGAGATGGATACCTGGCAAAACTTTTTATTACTAAAGATGACCAATATTTCACGATCACTTCCCTTGCTGACAGCATCCGCCTGCTACGGGACTGGCAAATCCTAGATCCTGAAACTTCCATCGTGGACCGGCCTGCATCACCTCATCTGGAAGCACCAGAACAAAGGGCTTCCTATACCAAACAAAGACCTGTATAATTTACTTTACAATCAAGCTAACATAGCTCCGGCGAGCTTGTATAGGGCACATTTTGGTTACTAATTTTTACAGTTGCACTCCTAACATTTGCCATCTACATTCGCTCAGATTGTTCTTTTTCCCTTGTTAAACATTTTACTAACTACCCAACTATTCAGCCTCATTACCTTGCTGATTTTTGCTCTACAAACACGCTCCAGGATTTGAATTTCATATCTTGACATTTCTTACACAGACGGATTACCTATCATGACTGTAATAGTGTATAAAAAGAAATCAACTGCCCTCTTCTTCCCTTATACACTACACTGCACTTTGGGAGCAGGTCTGCTAAATGCAGACCAAAAAACCTTACTAGCTGCTACTATACAAAAAACATATAATAAAAAAGTATTTTGAATAAACAAAAATAGTAGCGCTTCTGTGTATCACACCACAAATCTAGATACTATAGAAAATATATATATGTCCCGTAAAGAAATACATATAAGTGAAAAACTGCAAAACATATACTCTAAAAATATATGTGCACATACAATAAATTAATAAGTGTTCATAGCATTCAAATATTGTTTTCAAACCAGTTGTGAAAAAACATTTAAAGAAAGTCCATCAGTGAAAGAAGTGTTCCAATAATAATAATATCCTATTGGTGAGTGCAAGTCCTTAGGGAGTGGAGTCACTAATCACGCTGGTGTGGTGAAGGTTTATTCAAGAGAACACAGGAAGATTTTTATGCAAATTTTTGTTGAAGTCACTATTATTGGAACACTTCTTTCACTGATGGACTTTCTTTAAATGTTTTTTCACAACTGGTTTGAAAACAATATTTGAATGCTATGAACACGTATTAATTTATTGTATGTGCACATATATTTTTAGAGTATATGTTTTGCAGTTTTTCACTTATATGTATTTCTTTACGGGACATATATATATTTTCTATAGTATCTACATTTGTGGTGTGATACACAGAAGCGCTACTATTTTTGTTTATTCAAAATACTTTTTTATTGGATTACCTATCATACCTGCACTTCAAGTTACCCGCCAAACACTCTCCTAGCATTTTCAAGGACACTATTCATCAAGATGCAGTTTAAACTTCCCTCCTTGAATGTTAAAGGCCTAAATAGTCCAACTGAAAGGCAAATGGCATGGAAAAAGGTGCAATGGCTCAACTGTGACATTTTCTGTTTACAGGAAACACATTTTGCCTCACAAAAGCCTCCTGTATTCCAACATAAAAAGTTTCCTCATATATACCAAGCAAATGCTCCCTCCAAGAAAAGAGTAGTTCTCATAGCGGTTAAGGACTCAGTTGCATTTACATTGATCTCGCAAGAATCAGACCCGCAGGGTTGATATCTAGCTCTAGTGTGTACTCCATCATAAATATCTACCTATCCAATGCCAGACCGATCTCTTCACGGAGAAAAATTTGGAAAAAGGTTCAACCTCTCTGCCAGGGCCATGTCGTACTATATGGTGACTTTAATGCAATAGTAGACCGCAAGATGGACACTTCTATCTCTTCAACAAACCGCTCCCAAAGAGCTACCCTGTCAAGCTTCCTAGACTCTTCCTCTATGTTTGATGTATGGCGCTGCCACCACGCCACAGAAAAGGATTTGACTTTTTTTTTCTCATGCCCACAAGACTTATACATGTATTGACCTTTTTTAACAGATACGTTTCTTTTGCAGAATATGTGCGGGTCGGAAATAGGTATCATTACATGGTCGGACCATGCACCTTGTGTCCATCATGGCGGGGGACGACAACTGGGGACGAGAGTAAACAGATGGCGCAATAATGCTGTTCTGATGTCCCACCCTGAGCACAAGCATCAGATACAACAAGCTCTGCAAGGATTTTTTGATCTGAATGCTCTGTCCACAGGAGACCCCTTCACACTGTGGTATTCGCATAAGGCCTTTATCCGAGGTGTTGTGATAAAACAAAGCTCTATTGCTAAGAAGCTTAGGAAACAGTGGCTGAATGGCATCCTAGCCTCTATAATAAATTTAGACAATCAGGGGAAAAGACAGCGCTGAACAACAGACTTATACAAAATCCTCAGGTATGAAGCAAAGACTCTTTATTTTATAAATAGTGAAGGTAATCACCAAGGTTTACAGCAGTCTATAGATAGACATGCATAGACTTGGATAAAGAGCTTGCAATACCTGGAGGCTGGAGCCACATGGATGTCACAGAGGCTCAGGGAAATCTACACAGAGCCAAGGAGCAGAAAGTACAGGAGCGCCTCTGGCAAGGGGCCCGACCAGAACCGTACGGCCAGGGGTCCAGTGGAGGGGGGCCGCAACTGTAGCTACGGGAACTGTAGGGGCCAGTGTCCAACGGCCGATCGGACTGTGTCTAGTGCCCGGAAGTGACGTTACAGCCTGGCGGAAGCCAGCCAAGGAGATCCTACGACTATGGGCAAATCCTGCTGCTGGGACCGATCAAAAGCTACTGGTACCAGAGGAGCAAAAAGATCACACATCGCCGACTGGAGATACTACATGTTTTGGGACCACGCCCCTTCTTCAGGTTTTCTGTTAGTCGGCAATGTCTGAAGATTTAAAGAGAGCAAAAATGGGAAATGAGGAAGCAGGTAGGGGATCCATGAGGCACAGGGGTGATCAGCCCCTTCCCTACCTGCTTCCTCATTTCCCATTTTGACATATTATCACATATTATCACATATTATCAATTATTTCACTCTATTCTATCCCCACACATGGAGGAGATGTTCAACACTTCTGTGTCCAAGGCCTCTTTCTTGGCAGAAATGCTAACTGCAAATATCATTACTTAACTGAAATCAGGAAAGGACCCAGCATATGTACAGACTAGGGATGAGCTGAACACCCCCCAGTTCGGTTTGCACCAGAACTTGCGATCAGGCAATAAATTTGTTCGAACATCCGAACACCGTTAAAGTCTATGGGACTCGAACATAAAAAATCAAAAGTGCTAATTTTAAAGGCTTATATGCAATCTATTGTCATAAAAAGTGTTTGGGGACCTGGGTCCTGCCCCAGGGGACATGTATCAATGCAAAAAAAAGTTTTAAAAACTGCAGTTTTTTCGGGAGCAGTGATTTTAATAATGCTTAAAGTGAAACAATAAAAGTGAAATATTCCTTTAAATTTCGGACCGGGGGGGGGGGGTATAGTATGCCTGTAAAGTAGTGCTTTTTTCCCATGCTTAGAACTGTCCCTGCACAAAGTGTCATTTCTGAAGGAAAAAAAGTCATTTAAAAGCACTCGCGGCTATAATGAATTGTCGGCTCCCGGCAATACAGAGAAAAGTCATTGCTAAAAAAAAATGGGTCCCCCCAAATTCAATTACAAGGCCCTTCAGGTCTGGTATGGATTTTAAGGGGAACTCCACGCCAAATTGAAAAAAAAAATGGCGTGGAGTAGGCATTGTGCACAACGGAAACATTTGTTTAGTTTTGGTTCGTTTCTTTTCGGTCCTGTTGATTCGTAATCGTTCGTAATTTTGCTAGACGGGATTTTTTGTGTTCGGACTAATTCGTATTTTTGCAAGCGACATTTTTCGTTGAATCGGAATGATTCGTATTAATGTAAGCCTTATTTTTAGTTGATTTATAATTCGTACTTTCGGTAGAGTACATTTTTTTTCGTTGATTCTTGACACAACTCATACTTTCGTAACTTTTTTTGGGTTTGTTGATTTGTAATTTTCCGTGTCTCTCTCACAACGACGCTGCCTATTATGCCTAATGTGCTTTGAATGGATTTGTACTTTTCTAAATACATAGCGGTTATTTGTAACGATTCGAAATCTCGTACTTTACTTTTGTTTTTTACATGCGGCTATAGCCTCCGCCCCTGTACACCATTTTGAGAGGGAGTTCAGCACAGTGAGGGAGAAGCAGAGAGCAGAGCAGAGTGTTATTGTGCTTCAAATGGATTCGTACATTCGTAACTTTTTTCATAACGAATTATGCCGAAGACATTCAGGCATTCGCTATTTGCGATATAATTTATTTCGGATTCGGTTTTATTCGTAATTGCTTTGTTCGGAAATTCGAATGCTTCCGAATGTCCAAAAGTTGCTAAATTCGGACAAATTTTGTTTTGTTACGAAATGAATTGCACAAGCCTAGCGTGGAGTTCCCCCCAAAAATCCATACCAGACCCTTTATCCGAGCACGCAACCTGGCAGGCCGCAGGAAAAGAGGGGGGATGAGAGAGCGCCCCCCCTCCTGAACCGTACCAGGCCACATGCCCTCAACATGGGGAGGATGCTTTGGGGGTCTGTGACCCCTCAAAGCACCATGTCCCCATGTTGATGGGGACAAGGGCCTCATCCCCACAACCCTTGCCCGGTGGTTGTGGGGGTCTGCGGGCGGGGGGCTTATCGGAATCTGGAAGACCCCTTTAACAAAGGGGACCCCCAGATCCCGCCCCCCTATGTGAATTGGTAAGGGGTACTTTGTACCCCTACCATTTCACAAAGAAAGTGTAAAAAAAAAAAACACACAGACACCATTGGAAAAAGTCCTTTATTAAAAAGAAAAAAAAGAAAAAAAAGATTCCAGCGGTGATAATCCACTCTCGGTATCCTGCGATCGATGCTCTCCTCTCCGGGGTCCAGCAGTGGATGATCTCCTCTCCATGCAGGTCCATGCTCCAGTGATGAGATGTCCAGCGCAGCGCATCCTGTCTCCACCGGAGACACCCCGGGAATCCCGGCAGCCTGACAGGTCTCTTCTGTAGTTAAGAGCGGGGCCACCCGTCACGGTGACCCCATCCCCCTCTGACGCAAGGGGAAACCCGGGCTTCCCCAGTGACGTGCGGGTGACCCCGCCCCCCTCTAATGCAATGGAAACCTGCATTACATCAGAGGGGGCAGGGTCACCCGCACGTCACTGGGGAAGCCGGGTTTCCTCTTGCGTCAGAGGGGGACAGGGTCACGTGATGGGTGGCCCCGCTCTCAGCTACAGAAGAGACCTGTCAGGCTGCCGGGATTCCCAGGGTGTCTCCGGTGAACGGGCGAACAGGCAATGTTTGATTTGAACTCGAAGCTCATCCCTAGTACAGACCTTTAGGCCTATCTCGCTCCTCAATGTAGACTTAAAGATATATGAAAAACTAATTTCCATTAGACATCAGTTCTTTCTACCTGCTCTTGTAAAATCAGACCAGGTGGGATTTGTGCCTTTGCTACTTCTGTATCTCCTCCTCGATTTCTACCATGTAATTCACAAACCCACTCAACCCTCCAATCATATTTTTTTAAACCCTCTAACATATATGCTACTAACTTTCACTGTCACTCACCACGGCACCTCTTTTAAGAAACACCAGACCTGTGAGCCCTTCTGATGGACAGCCAATGGTAAGCTTCAATGTCATTACCCAGTGACATCGACACCTTAAGGCTGCCCCCACCCCACAGTCAGCAGTCCAGAAAAAAAGGTGGCTTAGTATCCATTGTGTCACATGATCACATGCTTCTGTAAGTATTTGGTCCAATTAGATTTTTTCAGCTGCAGCAAATAGTTGAGGAAAGTGGGATTATTGTTTGTGTGGGGAAGATCCCTTGCCAAATTTTAAGTTTAAAAGCGAAAATTCTGATTCTTACATTAGTGCATTTTTGTCCCATTCCTTTTGAAAAATAAAGAATAAAATGAACAACATTTTCATTGGCATAATTGTGTTTTTCTGCAGTGTCTATTAATCTCATTTAATTCTTAATTTACAAACAAAATTTATAAAGGCATATTCTTATATGATATATATATTCTTACATGATTTATACTATATGATCTAAAATGCTTCCCAAATGGATTGTTACTATAATAATCCACCCTACAGCTGGAAGCTCATTAGAGATGCAGTATACAAGCTATTTATTTTTATATACTTGTTCGCACATTTTTGTTTATTATGAATTTAATATCAATACTATTTGCCATATTTTCAACACATACAGCTGCCATATATTTATTAAGTATAAGGAAAAGCAGAGTAGCTTTATTAGATTCACACAAAACATTGTATACTAAATACCTGCTAAATATAAGGAACATTTAAGAACTAAAAGTGATCAACTTGCTATTTATTTATGTAGCGGGGTCTCCTTTAAGGCCCCGGGACTACGTTACCCAGAACCCCGTTCGGCACCCAGGGTGCATTTAGCGACCGCAGAGACTCATGGGAGGGGCTATATAAGAAGAGGGGAGGCGGAGCTCGGCCTCTTTGGGACACCGCGCTGCAATCAACAGTTCTTCCTGTGCGGATCTGCTGCAGTATAGGGCCTGAAGCCAGGGGCCCCTGCACAAACTTCCAGAGAGCCTTCCACCCCACTGCGGAGCCTGGGTGGCACCTAACATGTTGAGTTTGGACATCAGTTGGACCGGGGACCCGGCCGTTGCGGACACTGTGTGCGGAGACACAGTAGGTGGAAGTCTCGGACTGGGATCGCGTCCGGAGTGGTGAGCGAGCACCTGCTCATTCATATAAACTGTACTTTAACTAGGCCTAGAGACTGTCTTGGCCCTCCTGGTTCTATTTACTGTCCCACAGGAGACTAGTGGCGGAACTGAGTTGAGTAGTCTTCTGTGAGTGGTTCATTCTCCCTTTTAATTTTCCTACCCTTTGGATTACAACTTACTGTTCCTGTTGTGCACCACCAGTCAAGTTGCATGCAAAGAAATTGATCTTCCAGAGACTGAGTCTAAAGCTGGGTCAGGCCTGATCCGTAGGTAGAACTTTTGTTGCTGCACCATAAGTGCGCATAGATAGAGATAGCTGCACTTGGCGGGTAATCGCCTGTATTATACTTTCTGTCTGCAGGGCTCTGCCGACATATATGTGTTATGTGTTAACCTTGTGCCTTTTATCCAAAGTAAAGAAACGTTATATTTTATCACTTGCTATCAGTGTGTTATCTTCATGCAAAGAGGTTATCCTTACAGATAGATTGTGTGCATATACTGTTAGATTGTGATACGAGAACAATCCCTAGACTAGCTGTGCCAGAGTGGATCGAGTAGATTGCCGGGGGTTGGCGGTGCTGGAAAGAAGGGGAAGAAAAAATAACTTTGAAAGATGTAATCAAGGGGAAGGATGATGGTGTAAGGAGATAAGTCCCAAAGAATCCACAGATGTCGAAGAAGACCACATCCACCGCGGTGAGTAAATATGTAAGAGATGGGTACGTTACCAGAAATGATGGACCTCCACTATGGCAAGGTCTAGCAGGCATGCAGATATCACCCTCTGCGGGGTACAGGAGTTAGTCCTCCTGATTTCGCGGAATGATGATACCAGTGTAGGTTCTTAACATCTGTTATACTGATCCTTTTACTGCAGGTGCTGCGATTGATCACTCCAAACCAGGAAAAAAACAAACTTCCAAGTTGGTGTAGGAACCATGAAAGAAAAGGGGAAAGGACTCCAGTAGTGTAATACCTCAAGGTATGTTTATTCCCAATAGGTAGAGGTATACAGATAAAACAGCAGTACAAAATAAAAATAAAAAACAAACAAGGTTTAAAATTGCCGGCATAAAAAGTGGCGTTCGCCCGTGCTAGCGGGGTCACGTGGTAGTGACGTCAGTGCGTTGCCCCGCCCTGACTAGTTTCATTTAATAAAAACGTTCTCAAAGGGCACGGGCGACGCACTGAAGTGTCACTCTATAAATAATAGCGAGGCGCGTTCCACGCCTCACTTTCGTGTCAGTCGTAATGACGTTGAGGTCATGACGCATCCACGCCTCACTCCCGTATCTGTCGTCATGGCAATATAGCCACGACGCCTTCTCGCCTCATTCCGGGATCTGTCGCCATGACGATAAAGTCATGGCGCATCCACGCCTCGTTTCCGTGTCAGAGTCCGGAAGGTGAAACATAAACAAAACCCAGTAGCCTCACACTCATGGTAGAGGGAGGGGTCACAACCCACAATCTTATTCCCATGAAGCGAAAGGATAACAGATTCAACACTTAAAAGTAAATTACATTCTAACCTCACTATACATCATGACTAAAAAGTTATGATAAAAAGGTAGAGACGTATCTCCGGTGCCAGGGGAGGGAAAGAATTCAACCATCCCCCAATAGCAACAAGGAAACATCCCAATCTCGACAAGAGATATAAAAATAATATAAAAATAATTTGGGAAAAATTGGTGGGGTTCCAAATCATGCGTTATCTATAAATGCATTGATTTCGATATCGACATTCAACCCAAATGGTCTAAGGCATTTTATCCTGTATATCCAACTCATTTCGAGTTTGGATATCGCACGCCTCTTAGGGCCCCCCCCTCCAGTGGCTTTTCAACTTGTCTATGGCCACAAAGGACGTCCCACTAGGGTCCCTATTATGGACATCCCTATAGTGTCTAGATACAGAGTGCCCCTTGAACCCTCTTCTGATGTTTCCAATATGCTCATTGAGCCTAACTTGAAACGCCCTAACAGTCCTCCCTATATACTGTAACCCGCAGGGGCAGGTGAGGAGGTACACAACATGGGTAGTTGAACATGTGATAAAAGTTTTAATATCATATTGTTTAGAGGTACTATTGGAAACAAAGGTGGTAGTTTTCCGTTCCTTAATGTGATTAATATTGCAAACAGCACATTTTTTACATTTATGATAACCCACTAGATTTTGGAAAAACATAGGTTTATTAATGGGGGGATCACATACATTTGGAGCCAGTGAGTCTCTCAAAGAAGGTACACCCCTGAATACCACCTGTGATTTATCGGGTAATATAGGTCCCAACACCACATCATCCTTAATAATGTGCCAGTGTTTGTGAATCAGCTTTTTCACCAAAAAATGCTGGTTGGAGAAGCCAGTAATGAATGGTAAGGTGAAGAGAGTCTGATCAACGGGATTAACACTTCTGTCACTCAAAAGTGACTCCCTATCAAGTAATTCCACTTCCAAACGTTTGTGTTCAAGGTCACCGGCATGATACCCCTTTTCAAGGAACCTCCTAGTCAGGATATCAGCCTGTTCTCTATAGTCACTGAGTTTGGTACAATTTCACCTGAGTCGCAAGTATTGGCTTTTGGGAACTGCATTAAGCCATGAACGATGGTGACAGCTATCTTGGGGTATAAACGCGTTCCTGTCCGTAGTTTTAAAATATGTGGATGTAATGAAACGTCCCTCCTCTACCTTAATCTGGAGATCCAAAAAATGTATTGACTTCTGGTCTGCTTCGTATTTGAACTCAATACCCCTGTCGTTTAAGTTCAAAGACTCCATGAACAGATCCAGAGACTCCTTGGATCCCCTCCATAGGAGGAGGACGTCATCGATGTACCTGGCCCAAAGAGCAAGTTGGGGTCTCTCAACAGCATAGATGACGTCCTCCTCACATTTCCCCATAAAAAGGTTAGCCAGGCTGGGGGCAAATTTAGCCCCCATGGCAACCCCCCTATGTTGCAAGAAAAATTTTCCACTATACCAAAAAAAATTATCAGTAGTAGCAAAGTTAAGAAGTTCCATGATGAACTTCCTATGTTTGCGTTGTAGTCCTGAGTTCTTATCTAAAAAATATTTTACTGAGGAGATTCCCCGCTCATGGGGTATGATCGTGTATAAGGATGTCACATCCGCAGTGACCATCCAGATGTCATCCTCATACGGGATTTCACCCAATAAATTGATAACTTGTTTACTGTCCCTGAGGTAAGCTGGTAGTGTTTTGACTAAGGGTTGTAAATACCCATCAATGTATTTGCCGGCTCTAGAAGTGATAGAGTCTATTCCACTTATAATGGGACGACCTGGTGGATTTGTTGGGTTCTTGTGTATTTTAGGCAAATAGTAGATGATGAGCAATCTGGACGAGCTAGGGACTAAAAAAGCTTTTTCTTTTTTATTCAAGATTCCTGTACTAAAGCCTTCCTCAACTAAGTTGATAAGGGTTCTTCTATACGCGGGACGTGGGTCCCTGGATAATGGAATATAAGTGTCCGTATCTTCAACCAGGGAATTTAACTCCTCTAAGTAGTCGGTTTTGTTCAAAATAACAATTCCACCCCCCTTATCCGCGGGGCGGATAATGATCTGCTTGTTCTCACATAGCTGATCCAGACCTGTCTGAAGAGACTTATTTAATTTTAAATTTTTGATTTTAATTTTTTCCAAATCCCTAAGAAGAACGTCCCTGAACACTCTAACAGAAGGAGTCAATCCTCCTGGAGGGTTAAACAGGGACGCATTAGCTAAACTTGAATGTAATATACCGTCGGACCTTATTGAACTAGGTCCGATGGGATAAGACATAATGTGTCTCTTTACACTGAGTTTTCTGCTATACTTGTGTATATCCATGTAGGTCTGAAATTTATTCAGCCTACATGGAGGAGCGAATTTTAGTCCTTTATCTAGTATAGACATTTCATCTGTTGAGAGGGTGACAGAGCTCAGGTTATAAATACCCTGGCCTATTACACCCTTTTTCTTTTGTTGCCTCGATCTCCTTCCTCCTCTGGTTCCTCTCTTCTTTCTCTGGGTCTCTGATTTTGGTCTACCCTGGGAAAATCCCCATTTTGAGGGTAAGATCGGTATCGCCATGGTTTCTGTTGGTACCCAAAATCACGAGAATAATCCCCTCTAGAGGGACGAGGAGGAAGGGGAGGTGGATAATATCTAGAAGACCCATCATTCCATGTATCCCTATTGGGGGTACGGTTATCATGGTAATGATCCCAATCACCATATGGATATTGGCCATCGTGGAAGGGTTGGAATCGATTATAGACCGGTACTGAGTGACCCCCATAGGGTTCTCTCCCAAAGGGGGTCCCAAATGAACCACCATACCCTCTATCATCATTCCGAGCGGGTTGTGGTCTATGTGTTTTATTTTTATTCCTCCACATAGGGGATTTAGGGGGGGGGACTCCTTTAGGGTGAGCTCCCCCAGATTTCGGTTTGGTAAATGGGGGAGGGGCTCTAGGGTCTCTAATAGGTGACCTATAAGAGACTCTTCTAGATGTACGGTTCACATCAGTAGGGGCCTGTGTTTGAACAAGCGATCTAAGGGGTTGGCCCACTATCTGTCCCGTCACTAATCCTTGACTTGCCTCCATGGGTTCACCCTCGTTGTTCAGCAGTTTGCTTTGCCAACCAAAGACGGTCCCCGCATTATAGTCCCCCACATCCCGACTGAATTTATTTTTCTTTTTGTTTTTTTGTTCTATTTCTTCTTTCTCTAGAGACTTTTTCAAGTTAGTGGATCATTCTTTATACTCTTCACTATTAATATGGGGCATTAATTTGTCTTTGATGATTTTAATTTCGGTGTCTAAGCGAGCAAGTTTGCATTTCTTCCTTTGAGCTAGGAATTCCAGAAATTTAACCCCTGCATCATTAAAGTATTTAAACCATTCTAATACTTCAAGTTCACCCTTCTGGGGACCCACTTCCCAACGTAAACTTCTGGGAACCATATTATCACTAACATATTGATCTAAGAATGCTATATCCCATTGGGTATGGACTTCTGAAATCATGAGATTTTTAAGTCGCATGAAGAGACCTCCAAGGTCACCTTCTATTTCCCCATTAATTTCAAATACCCCTTCCTTCCTGATCACCCTCTTAGAGCGATATTCAAAAACATCCATATTAAATTGAAAAAATTAGGATAAATAAATACAATTGGCACCAAATTGAAGACTGAGGTACGCTAATAAACAAAAGCCGCAGGTAAATAGTGTCAAAGAATAAATATGGATAAAAAAGTGTTTTACTGCGCTAATGTGGAAAGTGAAGTGATGGAAAAATGTTAGTGCTAGTCACACCAGGGCTGCAACAATATAATATGTGAAACCATATACAAGCAATATAAATATAAAAAATGTCGCGCCCCTAAAAATATTACAAACTTGATAGACTACACAGGTGACACTAAATGAAAAGTATCAAATAATACCTGTAAAAATAGTCCCACCATATATATTGCTCAGTGAAGTGTAAATATATAATGAAGAAGTGCAAACATGGAATAAACACTGATTGCTGAAGGCCAATCAGACCATCAGGTTATATAATTAGCTACCAGAGGCTGAGCAACAATAATGTGCAAATGAATATGAGTATTGAAAAAAAGTCCTTAAATAACTTAAAAGAACACAAAATTGCAAAAAATAATGTCCACCACATATAGAGATGTTTCCTTCACGCTGGAAAGAAGGGGAAGAAAAAATAACTTTGAAAGATGTAATCAAGGGGAAGGATGATGGTGTAAGGAGATAAGTCCCAAAGAATCCACAGATGTCGAAGAAGACCACATCCACCGCGGTGAGTAAATATGTAAGAGATGGGTACGTTACCAGAAATGATGGACCTCCACTATGGCAAGGTCTAGCAGGCATGCAGATATCACCCTCTGCGGGGTACAGGAGTTAGTCCACCTGATTTCGCGGAATGATGATACCAGTGTAGGTTCTTAGCATCTGTTATACTGATCCTTTTACTGCAGGTGCTGCGATTGATCACTCCAAACCAGGAAAAAACCAAACTTCCAAGTTGGTGTAGGAACCATTATATATTTACACTTCACTGAGCAATATATATGGTGGGACTATTTTTACAGGTATTATTTGATACTTTTCATTTAGTGTCACCTGTGTAGTCTATCAAGTTTGTAATATTTTTAGGGGCGCGACATTTTTTATATTTATATTGCTTGTATATGGTTTCACATATTATATTGTTGCAGCCCTGGTGTGACTAGCACTAACATTTTTCCATCACTTCACTTTCCACATTAGCGCAGTAAAACACTTTTTTATCCATATTTATTCTTTGACACTATTTACCTGCGGCTTTTGTTTATTAGCGTACCTCAGTCTTCAATTTGGTGCCAATTGTATTTATTTATCCTAATTTTTTCAATTTAATATGGATGTTTTTGAATATCGCTCTAAGAGGGTGATCAGGAAGGAAGGGGTACTTGAAATTAATGGGGAAATAGAAGGTGACCTTGGAGGTCTCTTCATGCGACTTAAAAATCTCATGATTTCAGAAGTCCATACCCAATGGGATATAGCATTCTTAGATCAATATGTTAGTGATAATATGGTTCCCAGAAGTTTACGTTGGGGTGTGGGTCCCCAGAAGGGTGAACTTGAAGTATTAGAATGGTTTAAATACTTTAATGATGCAGGGGTTACATTTCTGGAATTCCTAGCTCAAAGGAAGAAATGCAAACTTGCTCGCTTAGACACAATTAAAATCATCAAAGACAAATTAATGCCCCATATTAATAGTGAAGAGTATAAAGAACGATCCACTAACTTGAAAAAGTCTCTAGAGAAAGAAGAAATAGAACAAAAAAACAAAAAGAAAAAGAAATTCAGTCGGGATGTGGGGGACTATAATGCGGGGACCGTCTTTGGTTGGCAAAGCAAACTGCTGAACAATGAGGGTGAACCCATGGAGGCAAGTCAAGGATTAGTGACGGGACAGATAGTGGGCCAACCCCTTAGATCGCTTGTTCAAACACAGGCCCCTACTGATGTGAACCGTACATCTAGAAGAGTCTCTTATAGGTCACCTATTAGAGACCCTAGAGCCCCTCCCCCATTTACCAAACCGAAATCTGGGGGAGCTCACCCTAAAGGAGTCCCCCCCTAAATCCCCTATGTGGAGGAATAAAAATAAAACACATAGACCACAACCCGCTCGGAATGATGATAGAGGGTACGGTGGTTCATTTGGGACCCCCTTTGGGAGAGAACCCTATGGGGGTCACTCAGTACCGGTCTATAATCGATTCCAACCCTTCCACGATGGCCAATATCCATATGGTGATTGGGATCATTACCATGATAACCGTACCCCCAATAGGGATACGTGGAATGATGGGTCTTCTAGACATTATCCACCTCCCCTTCCTCCTCGTCCCTCTAGAGGGGATTATTCTCGTGATTTTGGGTACCAACAGGAACCATGGCGATACCGATCTTACCCTCAATATGGGGATTTTCCCAGGGTAGACCAAAATCAGAGACCCAGAGAAAGAAGAGAGGAACCAGAGGAGGAAGGAGATCGAGGCAACAAAAGAAAAAGGGTGTAATAGGCCAGGGTATTTATAACCTGAGCTCTGTCACCCTCTCAACAGATGAAATGTCTATACTAGATAAAGGACTAAAATTCGCTCCTCCATGTAGGCTGAATAAATTTCAGACCTACATGGATATACACAAGTATAGCAGAAAACTCAGTGTAAAGAGACACATTATGTCTAATCCCATCGGACCTAGTTCAATAAGGTCCGACGGTATATTACATTCAAGTTTGGCTAATGCGTCCCTGTTTAACCCTCCAGGAGGATTGACTCCTTCTGTTAGAGAGTTCAGGGACGTTCTTCTTAGGGATTTGGAAAAAATTAAAATCAAAAATTTAAAATTAAATAAGTCTCTTCAGACAGGTCTGGATCAGCTATGTGAGAACAAGCAGATCATTATCCGCCCCGCAGATAAGGGGGGTGGAATTGTTATTTTGAACAAAACCGACTACTTAGAGGAGTTAAATTCCCTGGTTGAAGATACGGACACTTATATTCCATTATCCAGGGACCCACGTCCCGCGTATAGAAGAACCCTTATCAACTTAGTTGAGGAAGGCTTTAGTACAGGAATCTTGAATAAAAAAGAAAAAGCTTTTTTAGTCCCTAGCTCGTCCAGATTGCCCATCATCTACTATTTGCCTAAAATACACAAGAACCCAACAAATCCACCAGGTCGTCCCATTATAAGTGGAATAGACTCTATCACTTCTAGAGCCGGCAAATACATTGATGGGTATTTACAACCCTTAGTCAAAACACTACCAGCTTACCTCAGGGACAGTAAACAAGTTATCAATTTATTGGGTGAAATCCCGTATGAGGATGACATCTGGATGGTCACTGCGGATGTGACATCCTTATACACGATCATACCCCATGAGCGGGGAATCTCCTCAGTAAAATATTTTTTAGATAAGAACTCAGGACTACAACGCAAACATAGGAAGTTCATCATGGAACTTCTTAACTTTGCTACTACTCATATTTTTTTTTGGTATAGTGGAAAATTTTTCTTGCAACATAGGGGGGTTGCCATGGGGGCTAAATTTGCCCCCAGCCTGGCTAACCTTTTTATGGGGAAATGGGAGGAGGACGTCATCTATGCTGTTGAGAGACCCCAACTTGCTCTTTGGGCCAGGTACATCGATGACGTCCTCCTCCTATGGAGGGGATCCAAGGAGTCTCTGGATCTGTTCATGGAGTCTTTGAACTTAAACGACAGGGGTATTGAGTTCAAATACGAAGCAGACCAGAAGTCAATACATTTTTTGGATCTCCAGATTAAGGTAGAGGAGGGACGTTTCATTACATCCACATATTTTAAAACTACGGACAGGAACGCGTTTATACCCCAAGATAGCTGTCACCATCGTTCATGGCTTAATGCAGTTCCCAAAAGCCAATACTTGCGACTCAGGCGAAATTGTACCAAACTCAGTGACTATAGAGAACAGGCTGATATCCTGACTAGGAGGTTCCTTGAAAAGGGGTATCATGCCGGTGACCTTGAACACAAACGTTTGGAAGTGGAATTACTTGATAGGGAATCACTTTTGAGTGACAGAAGTGTTAATCCAGTTGATCAGACTCTCTTCACCTTACCATTCATTACTGGCTTCTCCAACCAGCATTTTTTGGTGAAAAAGCTGATTCACAAACACTGGCACATTATTAAGGATGATGTGGTGTTGGGACCTATATTACCCGATAAATCACAGGTGGTATTCAGGGGTGTACCTTCTTTGAGAGACTCACTGGCTCCAAATGTATGTGATCCCCCCATTAATAAACCTATGTTTTTCCAAAATCTAGTGGGTTATCATAAATGTAAAAAATGTGCTGTTTGCAATATTAATCACATTAAGGAACGGAAAACTACCACCTTTGTTTCCAATAGTACCTCTAAACAATATGATATTAAAACTTTTATCACATGTTCAACTACCCATGTTGTGTACCTCCTCACCTGCCCCTGCGGGTTACAGTATATAGGGAGGACTGTTAGGGTGTTTCAAGTTAGGCTCAATGAGCATATTGGAAACATCAGAAGAGGGTTCAAGGGGCACTCTGTATCTAGACACTATAGGGATGTCCATAATAGGGACCCTAGTGGGACGTCCTTTGTGGCCATAGACAAGTTGAAAAGCCACTGGAGGGGGGGCCCTAAGAGGCGTGCGATATCCAAACTCGAAATGAGTTGGATATACAGGATAAAATGCCTTAGACCATTTGGGTTGAATGTCGATATCGAAATCAATGCATTTATTGGAACCCCACCAATTTTTCCCAAATTATTTTTATATTATTTTTATATCTCTTGTCGAGATTGGGATGTTTCCTTGTTGCTATTGGGGGATGGTTGAATTCTTTCCCTCCCCTGGCACCGGAGATACGTCTCTACCTTTTTATCATAACTTTTTAGTCATGATGTATAGTGAGGTTAGAATGTAATTTACTTTTAAGTGTTGAATCTGTTATCCTTTCGCTTCATGGGAATAAGATTGTGGGTTGTGACCCCTCCCTCTACCATGAGTGTGAGGCTACTGGGTTTTGTTTATGTTTCACCTTCCGGACTCTGACACGGAAACGAGGCGTGGATGCGCCATGACTTTATCGTCATGGCGACAGATCCCGGAATGAGGCGAGGAGGCGTTGTGGCTATATTGCCATGACGACAGATACGGGAGTGAGGCGTGGATGCGTCATGACCTCAACGTCATTACGACAGACACGAAAGCGAGGCGTGGAATGCGCCTCGCTATTATTTATAGAGTGACACTTCAGTGCGTCGCCCGTGCCCTTTGAGAACGTTTTTATTAAACGAAACTAGTCAGGGCGGTGCAACGCACTGACGTCACTACCACGTGACCCCGCTAGCACGGGCGAACGTCACATTTTATGCCGGCAATTTTAAACCTTGTTTGTTTGTTTTTTTAATTTTGTACTGCTGTTTTATCTGTATACCTCTACCTATTGGGAATAAACATACCTTGAGGTATTACACTACTGGAGTCCTTTCCCCTTTTCTTTCATGGTTCCTACACCAACTTGGAAGTTTGGTTTTTTCCTGGTTTGGAGTGATCAATCGCAGCACCTGCAGTAAAAGGATCAGTATAACAGATGCTAAGAACCTACACTGGTATCATCATTCCGCGAAATCAGGTGGACTAACTCCTGTACCCCGCAGAGGGTGATATCTGCATGCCTGCTAGACCTTACCATAGTGGAGGTCCATCATTTCTGGTAACGTACCCATCTCTTACATATTTACTCACCGCGGTGGATGTGGTCTTCTTCGACATCTGTGGATTCTTTGGGACTTATCTCCTTACACCATCATCCTTCCCCTTGATTACATCTTTCAAAGTTCTTTTTTCTTCCCCTTCTTTCCAGCGTGAAGGAAACATCTCTATATGTGGTGGACATTATTTTTTGCAATTTTGTGTTCTTTTAAGTTATTTAAGGACTTTTTTTCAATATTCATATTCATTTGCACATTATTGTTGCTCAGCCTCTGGTAGCTAATTATCTAACCTGATGGTCTGATTGGCCTTCAGCAATCAGTGTTTATTCCATGTTTGCACTTCTTCATTATATATTTACACTTCACTGAGCAATATATATGGTGGGACTATTTTTACAGGTATTATTTGATACTTTTCATTTAGTGTCACCTGTGTAGTCTATCAAGTTTGTAATATTTTTAGGGGCGCGACATTTTTTATATTTATATTGCTTGTATATGGTTTCACATATTATATTGTTGCAGCCCTGGTGTGACTAGCACTAACATTTTTCCATCACTTGGACCTTGGAGGTCTGTTCATGCGGCTTAAAAATCTCATGATTTCAGAAGTCCATACCCAATGGGATATAGCATTCTTAGATCAATATGTTAGTGATAATATGGTTCCCAGAAGTTTACATTGGGAAGTGGGTCCCCAGAAGGGTGAACTTGAAGTATTAGAATGGTTTAAATACTTTAATGATGCAGGGGTTAAATTTCTGGAATTCCTAGCTCAAAGGAAGAAATGCAAACTTGCTCGCTTAGACACCGAAATTAAAATCATCAAAGACAAATTAATGCCCCATATTAATAGTGAAGAGTATAAAGAACGATCCACTAACTTGAAAAAGTCTCTAGAGAAAGAAGAAATAGAACAAAAAACAAAAAGAAAAAGAAATTCAGTCGGGATGTGGGGGACTATAATGCGGGGACCGTCTTTGGTTGGCAAAGCAAACTGCTGAACAACGAGGGTGAACCCATGGAGGCAAGTCAAGGATTAGTGACGGGACAGATAGTGGGCCAACCCCTTAGATCGCTTGTTCAAACACAGGCCCCTACTGATGTGAACCGTACATCTAGAAGAGTCTCTTATAGGTCACCTATTAGAGACCCTAGAGACCCTCCCCCATTTACCAAACCGAAATCTGGGGGAGCTCACCCTAAAGGAGTCCCCCCCCCTAAATCCCCTATGTGGAGGAATAAAAATAAAACACATAGACCACAACCCGCTCGGAATGATGATAGAGGGTACGGTGGTTCATTTGGGACCCCCTTTGGGAGAGAACCCTATGGGGGTCACTCAGTACCGGTCTATAATCGATTCCAACCCTTCCACGATGGCCAATATCCATATGGTGATTGGGATCATTACCATGATAACCGTACCCCCAATAGGGATACGTGGAATGATGGGTCTTCTAGACATTATCCACCTCCCCTTCCTCCTCGTCCCTCTAGAGGGGATTATTCTCGTGATTTTGGGTACCAACAGGAACCATGGCGATACCGATCTTACCCTCAATATGGGGATTTTCCCAGGGTAGACCAAAATCAGAGACCCAGAGAAAGAAGAGAGGAACCAGAGGAGGAAGGAGATCGAGGCAACAAAAGAAAAAGGGTGTAATAGGCCAGGGTATTTATAACCTGAGCTCTGTCACCCTCTCAACAGATGAAATGTCTATACTAGATAAAGGACTAAAATTCGCTCCTCCATGTAGGCTGAATAAATTTAAGACCTACATGGATATACACAAGTATAGCAGAAAACTCAGTGTAAAGAGACACATTATGTCTAATCCCATCGGACCTAGTTCAATAAGGTCCGACGGTATATTACATTCAAGTTTGGCTAATGCGTCCCTGTTTAACCCTCCAGGAGGATTGACTCCTTCTGTTAGAGTGTTCAGGGACATTCTTCTTAGGGATTTGGAAAAAATTAAAATCAAAAATTTAAAATTAAATAAGTCTCTTCAGACAGGTCTGGATCAGCTATGTGAGAACAAGCAGATCATTATCCGCCCCGTGGATAAGGGGGGTGGAATTGTTATTTTGAACAAAACCGACTACTTAGAGGAGTTAAATTCCCTGGTTGAAGATACGGACACTTATATTCCATTATCCAGGGACCCACGTCCCGCGTATAGAAGAACCCTTATCAACTTAGTTGAGGAAGGCTTTAGTACAGGAATCTTGAATAAAAAAAGAAAAAGCTTTTTTAGTCCCTAGCTCGTCCAGATTGCCCATCATCTACTATTTGCCTAAAATACACAAGAACCCAACAAATCCACCAGGTCGTCCCATTATAAGTGGAATAGACTCTATCACTTCTAGAGCCGGCAAATACATTGATGGGTATTTACAACCCTTAGTCAAAACACTACCAGCTTACATCAGGGACAGTAAACAAGTTATCAATTTATTGGGTGAAATCCCGTATGAGGATGACATCTGGATGGTCACTGCGGATGTGACATCCTTATACACGATCATACCCCATGAGCGGGGAATCTCCTCAGTAAAATATTTTTTAGATAAGAACTCAGGACTACAACGCAAACATAGGAAGTTCATCATGGAACTTCTTAACTTTGCTACTACTCATAATTTTTTTTGGTATAGTGGAAAATTTTTCTTGCAACATAGGGGGGTTGCCATGGGGGCTAAATTTGCCCCCAGCCTGGCTAACCTTTTTATGGGGAAATGGGAGGAGGACGTCATCTATGCTGTTGAGAGACCCCAACTTGCTCTTTGGGCCAGGTACATCGATGACGTCCTCCTCCTATGGAGGGGATCCAAGGAGTCTCTGGATCTGTTCATGGAGTCTTTGAACTTAAACGACAGGGGTATTGAGTTCAAATACGAAGCAGACCAGAAGTCAATACATTTTTTGGATCTCCAGATTAAGGTAGAGGAGGGACGTTTCATTACATCCACATATTTTAAAACTACGGACAGGAACGCGTTTATACCCCAAGATAGCTGTCACCATCGTTCATGGCTTAATGCAGTTCCCAAAAGCCAATACTTGCGACTCAGGCGAAATTGTACCAAACTCAGTGACTATAGAGAACAGGCTGATATCCTGACTAGGAGGTTCCTTGAAAAGGGGTATCATGCCGGTGACCTTGAACACAAACGTTTGGAAGTGGAATTACTTGATAGGGAATCACTTTTGAGTGACAGAAGTGTTAATCCAGTTGATCAGACTCTCTTCACCTTACCATTCATTACTGGCTTCTCCAACCAGCATTTTTTGGTGAAAAAGCTGATTCACAAACACTGGCACATTATTAAGGATGATGTGGTGTTGGGACCTATATTACCCGATAAACCACAGGTGGTATTCAGGGGTGTACCTTCTTTGAGAGACTCACTGGCTCCAAATGTATGTGATCCCCCCATTAATAAACCTATGTTTTTCCAAAATCTAGTGGGTTATCATAAATGTAAAAAATGTGCTGTTTGCAATATTAATCACATTAAGGAACGGAAAACTACCACCTTTGTTTCCAATAGTACCTCTAAACAATATGATATTAAAACTTTTATCACATGTTCAACTACCCATGTTGTGTACCTCCTCACCTGCCCCTGCGGGTTACAGTATATAGGGAGGACTGTTAGGGCGTTTCAAGTTAGGCTCAATGAGCATATTGGAAACATCAGAAGAGGGTTCAAGGGGCACTCTGTATCTAGACACTATAGGGATGTCCATAATAGGGACCCTAGTGGGACGTCCTTTGTGGCCATAGACAAGTTGAAAAGCCACTGGAGGGGGGGCCCTAAGAGGCGTGCGATATCCAAACTCGAAATGAGTTGGATATACAGGATAAAATGCCTTAGACCATTTGGGTTGAATGTCGATATCGAAATCAATGCATTTATAGATAACGCATGATTTGGAACCCCACCAATTTTTCCCAAATTATTTTTATATTATTTTTATATCTCTTGTCGAGATTGGGATGTTTCCTTGTTGCTATTGGGGGATGGTTGAATTCTTTCCCTCCCCTGGCACCGGAGATACGTCTCTACCTTTTTATCATAACTTTTTAGTCATGATGTATAGTGAGGTTAGAATGTAATTTACTTTTAAGTGTTGAATCTGTTATCCTTTCGCTTCATGGGAATAAGATTGTGGGTTGTGACCCCTCCCTCTACCATGAGTGTGAGGCTACTGGGTTTTGTTTATGTTTCACCTTCCGGACTCTGACACGGAAACGAGGCGTGGATGTGCCATGACTTTATCGTCATGGCGACAGATCCCGGAATGAGGCGAGGAGGCGTCGTGGCTATATTGCCATGACGACAGATACGGGAGTGAGGCGTGGATGCGTCATGACCTCAACGTCATTACGACTGACACGAAAGCGAGGCGTGGAACGCGCCTCGCTATTATTTATAGAGTGACACTTCAGTGCGTCGCCCGTGCCCTTTGAGAACGTTTTTATTAAACGAAACTAGTCAGGGCGGTGCAACGCACTGACGTCACTACCACGTGACCCCGCTAGCACGGGCGAACGCCACATTTTATGCCGGCAATTTTAAACCTTGTTTGTTTTTTATTTTTATTTTGTACTGCTGTTTTATCTGTATACCTCTACCTATTGGGAATAAACATACCTTGAGGTATTACACTACTGGAGTCCTTTCCCCTTTTCTTTCATGGTTCCTACACCAACTTGGAAGTTTGGTTTTTTCCTGGTTTGGAGTGATCAATCGCAGCACCTGCAGTAAAAGGATCAGTATAACAGATGCTAAGAACCTACACTGGTATCATCATTCCGCGAAATCAGGTGGACTAACTCCTGTACCCCGCAGAGGGTGATATCTGCATGCCTGCTAGACCTTGCCATAGTGGAGGTCCATCATTTCTGGTAACGTACCCATCTCTTACATATTTACTCACCGCGGTGGATGTGGCCTTCTTCGACATCTGTGGATTCTTTGGGACTTATCTCCTTACACCATCATCCTTCCCCTTGATTACATCTTTCAAAGTTCTTTTTTCTTCCCCTTCTTTCCAGCGTGAAGGAAACATCTCTATATGTGGTGGACATTATTTTTTGCAATTTTGTGTTCTTTTAAGTTATTTAAGGACTTTTTTTCAATACTCATATCCATTTGCACATTATTGTTGCTCAGCCTCTGGTAGCTAATTATATAACCTGATGGTCTGATTGGCCTTCAGCAATCAGTGTTTATTCCATTTTGTCCAATGGATCAGACAGGTGCTGTCCAGAATTACAGGTAGCTCAGTGATAAGAGTCCTCGCCAGACACAGCAAAGGTCCCAGGTTTAAGTCCAGGCCCTGATAATCACCTATGGAGGCTTTTAGGTACCATAGCTTGGTGCCAATCCACGAGCGTACACAATTTGAAAGCATAACATGTTAGCTATCTATTTATTTTCTGTGACATCATCTTTTAGGGCTAAGTTTGCCATATGTATCAATACAGTATAGAATTAATATACTTCTTTTGCAGGAATAAAAAGCTTTATTTTTATCCTACACAACTCTTACCTCAGTGTTCAGCTTGTTGTATGAGAAAAAAAACTTCTTCCTTACTTCCTAAATGGACCTTAGGATGTGAAAACTGTTAAGACACAGAAAAGTGTTCACCAGCTGACCTCATTAACATATACCCTGCATCTGCATGCCTCCCTTCGATGAGACTACTTCCACCTATTTCTGCAGGAACACATTTTTCCAATGCAACCTGTGATCACTGTTTTTATTAAATACACAGCCATAGATCATTCACTTGGCAGAGTTTGCAGGAGCTGAGCGATCAGATAACATCCTATGTGGATCAGAGCTGTAGTATTGACAACAGGAGACATATGTCCTGGTTTATGTAAAGCTCACTATACACTACAGTCTCCTATAGATCTACAATCAACAATGCAGTGCAAGGGCTGGCCTGATTGGATACAGAAGTATTGGAGAGATAGTGTGTCCTCTTATTATATAGTTTTGGTAAATCTAAAGGGGAGATAATACAGAGATTGTACAATCAGATTATATAGTGTATGGCCACCTTTATACACCTAAAATTAACTAGTTGCGCTTTTGGTGTTATTAATTGTTAACGGTACATCAAACATAGAAGCAAACACACATTTTACATGTGCAAAGCGAGTGACAAAAGCAGAAAAACACACAGTAACAAACGTGCGCATTGAAACTTGCCAAAATGTCCCATGAGCTAATTTGCCACGTGTACAGTAGGTGACCGCGATATTATGTCAATCTCGCCGCTGTTATCGGTGAGATTGACACCTGCGAGTCCCGTCGCGGAAGCCATCGCCGAGCTGGCTCACTCATCGGGAAAGTAAAAGTGTGTTTTTCCTTTCCCAATGAGCGACAAGCATTGCTGACATTGAGATCGGGTTCACACTGGTGCGACACGACACTCGTCCTACTTTGGATCCGACTTTGCCCTGTGACTTGAAGCTAACATACGTCCAACTTTCAATGAACGGGGACCCAACTTGGATCCCGCCAATACCAGGCACTGTGTTTGGTATGAATCATCAAGCCAAAATTTAAATAAAAACCGGCATGAGTTCCCCTGCAAGAGCATACCAGGTCCTTAGGTCTGGTATGGATTTTAAGGGGAACCCCCTAAGTCAAAAAAACGGCGTGAGGGTCCCCCCAAAATCCATGCCAGACCCTTATCTGAGCACGCAGCCCGGCTTGTCAGGAAAGGGGGTGGGGACGAGCGCCCCCCCACCACAATGCACCTTGTCCCCATGTTGATGAAGACAAGGGCCTCTTCCCGACAACCCTGGCCATTGGTTGTCGGGGTCTGCGGGTGGGGGGCTTATCGAAATCTGGGAGCCCCTTTAATAAGTGAATGATTATGGGGTAAATCGAACCCCTACCCATTCACCTGGGGGGAAAAAAGTGTCAATAAAAAAACACACTAGACAGGTTTTTAAAGTAATTTATTAGGCAGCTCCAGGGGTCTCTTCTGACTTAGGAGGTCTCTTCCAACTCCTCCGCTCGCTCCGGCCTCTTCTCCTGCTCTCCAGCCTCTTCTCCCGGTCTTCGGTTCTTCTCCCGCTCTTCGGTTCTTCTGCTGGGCTCCTCAGCTATCTTCTGCTATTTTTCCGCTCTTTTGCTAGCGTTGGCCCGGTCTTCTCCGTCGTCTTCTTCCCTGTTCTCTTCTTCTGATGTTGACATGATGCTCTTTCCTGCTGTAATGCCGTATGTGCGGTGCGCAATGACTTATATAGGCATGGGGCGTGGTCACCGAGTGATGTCACCCAGTGACCCCGCCCCTTATGGCTTCACAGTCCCATCATGGCCCGGGACTGTGACGCCATAAGGGGTGGGGATAAGTCATTGCGCACAGCGCACACGGCATTACAGTGGGAGGGAGCGTTGTGTCAATGCTAGAAAATAAGCGGCAAAAGAGCAAAAGATAGCGGAGGAGCCCGGCAGAAGAACCGTAGAGCGGGAGAAGAACCGGAGACCGGGAGAAGAGGCCGGAGAGAGCGGAGGAGTTGGAAGAGACCTCTGAAGTCAGAAGAGACCCCGGAGCTGCCTGATAAATTACTTTAAAAACCTGTCTAGTGTATTTTTATTGACACTTTTTTTCCCCAGGTGAATGGGTAGGGGTACGATGTACCCCAAACTCATTCACATAGGGTGGGGGGCCACATTATTAAAGGGGGCTCCCGGATTCCGATAAGCCCCCCGCCCGCAGACCCCGACAACTGACGGCCAGGGTTGTCGGGAAGAGGCCCTTGTCTTCATCAACATGGGGACAAGGTGCTTTGGGGTGGGGGGGCGCAGGGCGCCCCCCCTGCCCCAAAGCACACACCCCCTATGTTGAGGGCATGCGGCCTGGTACGGTTCAGGAGGGGGGCGCTCGCTCGTCCCCACCCCCTTTCCTGACCAGCCGGGCTGCGTGCTCGGATAAGGGTCTGGTATGGATTTTGGGGGAACCCCCGTGCCATTTTTTTGACATAGGGGTTCCCCTTAAAATCCATACCAGACCAAAGGGCCTGGTATGCTCTTGGAGGGGAACCCATGCCCGTTTTTTATTTAAAATTTGGCGTGGAGTTCCCCCTCATGATTCATACCAAACACAGTGCCTGGTATTGGCGGGGATCCAAGTCAGATCCCTGACAATGTCCCCTCCATAGAGAGGGGCCATTGTTGCTTCTTTCTCGCTGCAATAGGAAAATTTGTTTTTCCTATTGCAGCGAGCGCGAGATGTACAATACCCTGTCACTGGAAACACATTCTCGCGGGCAGGTACTGTAGCGCAGCCCATTGAAATCAATGAGTTTCCCTATGCGTGTCACAGTACAAAACAAACAAATACCAAAAGCCCAAATGCTAAATGTGAATGGGGTCTGAAAGTGAAATTGGTTTGTTTATACAAGAACAATGAGGCTCCATTCACATCTGTCTATTTCTAAATGCATGGCAAACTGCACAGTAAATGCATGCTTTGAAGAAGAAAGTTTCCTGGACTGCCGCACTCTGTTCAAACATTTATTTAAAGAAAAGAAATCCAAAAAATGCAATCAAACATAAAAAGTGGACATACAGGTGATAAGGCTAATGCGTTTCACATCAAGGCATGATGCTTACTCATGAGCTATGTCCAGGAAACTTTCTTTCTTGATGGATCAGAGCAGAGCCAGCACCTGTGAATGAAGCAGGGTGGGAGCAATTAGAGGAATTTGGAACCTTAGAGCGGTACACCTTCTTTAAATGCATGCTTTGCCATGTGATTTAGAAAAATTCTGCACACGCACAAAAAAGCATGTTCTGTAGCTTCTTTGGGATGTGTGTTGCATGTAAGGCAGCCCATTCAAGTGAATAGGTGTTCTATTTGTGACAAGCAAAAACGATCCAAAAAAACACAAAAAATGCATGCAGAAATGTGAGTTTCTGCTATGCAGAGATGTGAATGAGGCTTGCAATCTGAGTGTCTCCATCCACTCCCTCCTATGTACTTGTATAAAGCTGGCCATACACAATACAATCTGATTGTAAATCTCCTTTGGATCTACCATCAATTATGTAATTCAAGGGCCTGCCTGATTGGATACAGAGTGAATGGATTAATACTGTAGGTAGGTCCTCCTATTTCATAGTTCTGGTAAATCTAAAGGAAATTGTACAGAGTTTGAACAATTTATTTTACCAAAATGGGGCCCTTATATTTCACCAAAATATTGGGTATTATATTTTTTGTGTTCACTAAAATTCATTAAAGTGTAGTTTATTCCAAAAACAATTGTGGGTTCTAAGTAATTTTCTAGCAAAAAAATTATGATTTTTACATGTAGGAGAGAAATGTCAGAACTGGCCTGGGTGTAAGCTGGTAATAATGCCCCTGAAAAATAAGATGATGAAGTTCAACTGATTGCAAGATATACCATGTAACATCATAGGGTTAGATAAGTGATAAACAAATATTGGCATTTACTGACAGTGAATCCTCAGGTAGCCAGATTTGTCCAGTCTAAGCTAGAAATGGTGAGCTACATCTATGAAGGATAGACTGGTTAAACGTTTTTACACAGGAAACACACATGAGGACCCTTGTAGACAAAAGGGAACATTTATTTGTTAGGCTTGCAAATACAAATCTTACTATTGTTTTACCTAATGAGACACAATTCATCCCCAAGCATGTTGATTGATGAACCATTGGTGTGATTTCCATGCTACAATGGCAAATTTGAAGTTTTTACATTGAAAATATGTGCCCATTTTGGTACAGAAAGTATGATCACATCTATTCTTTTTGAATTGGTGTTCAATCTAAGTAAATACTGTAGCTAGACACAGGGCTTGTGTGTACCAGTTAGACTTCCTGCTTTTCCTTTTAATGCCCTTAATAGGGTTCACCAGAGCCTGGGGGGAGGGGGGGGGGCTGACTTTGACAAATTATTGCTTCAAACAGCATTAATAATTGATTTATAATTTTAAATATACTTGTAAACCCAGTCTATATGACTGAATAAATGTCTAACCATTTTTGTAAATAATTAGGTTATGTCATGGGAATGTTTAGTATTTTTGTCATTTTCTATGTACTCTATACAGTATCTGAGATGTATGACATGTTTACAGATTTCATTGTTTCTGTAAACAGGGACCCCTGCTGGTACGGGGGACTGCATCTGTGCAGGGGAGAACTATTAAAAACTAGGGATTTCACTTGGCAGAGGACATGGAAAAGCAATATTTTTTTTTCTCTGTTTATATGTTCATCCATTTCTCCGACCCTCTCCTCCTATGGGATCACTAGGACGGTCATCCAGGGGATGGCTTATAAGTTGGGGAATGAAGAGCTATTACGTCCTCCATGTCAAGATGGATGCTGTGTTGTTGCCTGTTGTTGCACGTGACATTGTTGCATCATGCCAGAAGACAGTTTACCAGTGTGGCATGATGATGTCTTAGCAGACGCATTGGCCTCAGTTGTGGCTGCACATGGATATGGTCCTTTTGGGGAACATAAAAGGAAGATGGTTCACTCCCTGGGTACTGACCTGTATGTGACAGGAGGGTAGGACTATATTGGTCAAAGTCTTTATAGGTAGTTATTATAGGCAGAGGGATAATGAATTGTGGATGGAAGTGGAAAAAAGCTGGGGTATGAGATAGAGTTTTTGGTGATGGATTTACTGTAGATATGTATGTCTTTTTTTTCTAGACATATCTTGGGGGAGACAATCTGGATTTAGTATGTTGCAGTATGGATTTTCTATATTCTGACATAATAGAATACTCAGAGAGGCTAATTCAAGCAGTGGGATTTGGGATTTGTTTATGATAGCATGTATATTTTCTCTATCTCTCACCCCTGTTAAATGTGTTAAACTACATACAGGTAATCTTTGTTGTGCTAGGAGTGAACCAGTTCTTTAGTACTATGCAGTCCTTCTCTAACATCCTCTAACACTTGAGGGGTGCAATACCCCATTTCAGCATAGCAAAGTCAGCACATCCCCCTATCCTCATGACAATAATGAGGCCTCTCCCTGCCCAAATATAAATATAAAATAGAGCCGGGCGCCCCTGTTGGAGACTGCAGCCTATGTGAGGGGGATTCTATGCCTGGGAAAGGCAGGCCAGCTACTAGAGTTGGGAGGACTGAGGAAGCGGAGGAGGCCAGTGAGCCCAGGGGGCTGGAGAGAAGTCTCTGGTGGGTGCAAGCTGGAGATACTGGGAAAACCCTGTCAAGAGGCCTTGTGGGCCTGAACAACAAGGGTCTGTCACCTAGGCTAAGAGAGAGCCTGAATAATAAGTGGTCTGGGATATGAAAACAAGCTGACCAAAACTGCTGACTAGAGAGCCAGGTGGCTCTTTATTTTTCATTTCTGTTTACTGACTGAAGTTGAAACCCCTGTGTGGGAATCCTGGATGGACTTTTAAAACAGGGAGATACCAATGCGTTACCAATTTATAAAGATAAATAAATAAAATAAAAGCTTCAGCAGCTGCTCACATTTGTGTCATGTGTCCCAACATAGAATTACATAAATTTACCAAATGATGTGGCGCTTTGCTAATGAATATATATAAACTGTATAAAATTAGGTGAAAAAGTGTCTAAGCATTAAATGTGTCAATGGTCAAAGATAGTAACAAAATGTTATTGAATCAATATAAACTAGACATGTGCACTGCCAAAAAATGTGTTCATTTTCGTTTTAATTGTTTTTTAGCTTTTTTCGGATATTCGGATAATTAGAAAATTCGGAATTCGGAGATTTGGAAAATTGGAAATTCGAAAATTCAGAATTCTGAGATTTGGAAATTCGAAAACTCGGAATTCGGAAATTCGGAAATTCGAAGATTCGGAAATTTTAAAATTCAAAATTCGGAAATTCGAAGATTCGGAAATTCGAAAATTCTGATTTCTAAAATGCAGAAATTCGGAAATTTTAAAATTCGGAAATTTGTACATTTTCTAATTCTGAATTTTCGAATTTCCGATTTTCGAATTGCCGAATTTTCGAATTTCCTATTTTTGAATTTTCGAATTTCCGAATTTCCGATTTTCGAATTCAGAATTCATTGATTTTCCGATTTTCAAATTTCCAAATTTAGAATTTTCGATTTTCGAATTTCCTAAATTTAGAATTTCCGAAATTCAAATTTTCGAATTTCCGAAATGTAAATTTTCAAATTTTCGAAATTTTTAATTTCCGAATTTTCGAAATCTCGAATTTTCACATTTCCAAATTTCCGAATTTCTGAAATTCTGAATTTCCGAATTTCGAAATTTCAGAAATTCGAAGTTTCGAAATCCGAAAATCCAAAAATTCGGAAATTAAAAAATTCGGAAATGTCGACATTTCGGAATTAACGAATTTGTCAAAATTCGTTAAAAAACTAATTTGGAACTAAACAAATTGCACATGTATAATATAAACAAAGACATTTCCAATTGTTCTAAAGTGCTCTCAGTGCTATATCGTTTATCAACATAGGATTACCTCAGATTACAAAATAAAGTGCATCAAACTAGCAAATGTGCAAATCACTACAAGCTAAAAAGCAAGCAAACCAATTGGTTTAAAAATGTTGGTTTAAAAATGTGCAAATTATCCCAAAAACTTGGTGCAAAATAGTCTCAAAAGTTATAGTATAATCAACCAGTAAAGGTGGTTTATAGATATCCGCGGCATATATTGTAGAAAATTTTGTTTGAATATCTATTATACCACGCTCCAATTTCCTTTTCTTTTTCTCCCATTCTTGCTGATTATTTTATGTACCTGTTTTTTTATAGCACTTGATATAGTTTTATACTTGTAAATGTAATGCTTAGACACTTTTTCACCTAATTTTATACAGTTTTATATACAGTATATTTGTTTATTAGCAAAGTGCCACATCATTTGGTAAATTTCTGGATGGACTTTTTCTTTGTTTTTTCCCTTCTAATAAAAGTGGACTACCAGTACCTTAACTATAATGCCTATGTGACATGGACTAACTGTACAAAAAATAGCATCTACCATTTAGCTAAAAATCCCCCATATCACAATACTGTATATAAATAAAAAAATATATATTTACTATCAACTAAATGTCACTGCTGCTACCTGTACATTTTCTTCCACCACAACCACTTCCACCAATATGCTTGCAGTGATTACATCCAGCCTCCCCCAATGTGAACTCACTCACCAAAAAATATGCCTCACATATTTTCAGATTGGCACATTAGGCATGTAAAGACAAGTTGCTCCAACCCAAAGGGATCCAGTGATTAGCTCATGTAAAGGAGGTTATACCATGTAAAAGTAAGGAAGACTCCATTGGATCTTGTTTTGGCAATTTCTACTTACCTCACTTGTTTGCTTTATGGTAAATAAAATAAGTGATTACAACCCTTTGTCTATATAAGAATTCAGCCAATGCTTTTGCAGCTATTACCAATAAAATCAATAACCAATGACAACTGTCCTTATTCTATGACACACCAGCTGCCATTTATGTTTAAGTAATTGCTGTTCCATTCCCACCTCCCCCCTACTTTGAAGTGACATTCCACATTGTCCATGCATTATGCTACCAAATGGCCAGAGAAAAGGCTTTTGTAAGATAGCTACTCCAGATAAAATTCCACAGCTGTGTATGGTGTCCCTGTTGTTTCTCAGCATGTCCAAGCAGTATTCTGAAACTCTAGAGTCATCGAAAGTTCACTGTAAGTCACAGTAATAATAAAGTCTATAATTTTCAGGGTCTTAAATTTCCATTACAATCTTAACCCTCCTATCTTACTATCTGCCTGGGACTGTGCCATGTTACCTCTGTTTGAATCTGCAGTTATCTTAGTGCTGCATATGTGACCAACTTGCCACCATCCATTTGTTAGTTCAAAGAATTGGCTGAGAGCAAATTTAATTATACTCGGGTAGCGACCTCACCCCTCTCACCCCTTCTCATTCTCGACTTGTTGGTCTTGTCTAGGGGTTTAGTACTGGGGGGGAGGGATGTGATACACCACGGCCCATGTCCTCCAGAGAGACTGGAGGTGAAAGCCAGAACTATCGGGTTTTGTGTGTGTGTCCCAGAGTCAAATCCTTTCTTCGAAATGACTCCCTTTGCTCCTAGTAACCAGAGTTCCACACACTGAAAAGGTCCAACTCGTATTTATTTCTCTTCCAGCAATAAATAGTCATACAGCACAGACAGGTTGGGACCCATGGAACACTTCAGTATTTGTGGGGAGTAGGTCAAGGCACAATTCTTTAAGTAGAGCTAACCACTGTGGTGTCACCAATGGTTATGATGTATAGTCACTGCCACCGACTATATAGAACAAGAGCATGAATTACCTTCGCTATCACAGCCCCTGTCAGAGGGAAGACATCCGTCCAAGAGAGTTACCGGAGGCCTCTCCGTCACCGGCAAATGCTGCGCCAGACTTTCCAGAGAAGTTCCGCTCACCAGCCTCCTCAATCTCAGACACGGGCACCCAAGGCGTTAGGGCCCCCTCGGATTCCTCCACCCTCGCGGAACTCAGTCGAAGGTACTGAGTCCCAGGACTCCGCATTAGTACCTCACGCTAGGCTAAAGGTTCCTGGAATGGACTCCATCTCCCACTCCGGCCAGGTCAAGGGCACCTGGGCCCGGAACTCCGGAACGCCAGCACCCAGGCTGAAGGTGCCTGGGCATGGCTGCGTCCTCCGACTCTCTACCCCAAGGTCAGGGCGTCCACCCCTTTTATCTCCTCTCCCTTTGCGTCACAGCAGGTTCCCCGCCCCGCTGTACCAGCGCCAGGAAAGGACAAAAAGGGATGCAGTCCTGCGGTGAGTGTTCAGCTCCGGCCCTCCAAGAACCACAAAAGGGTCTCAGATTCCCTAACAATCAGTGCATCTGGGTTACACTACCACCCAGGTGCCTCCCCTAAATTCACATACCCGCTACACTGGCAACGGTTACGGTTGTAGCAATAGCTGCATATTCACTATTAAGCACAATGTTAATGAAAAGACTGCAAAAAAAATTGTATGTTTTCTTAAGGATTTTAATAACATTTATTGACTGTTAGTAACCTAAGATTATGGCTTGTAGTCCTGGCTTGTAGTTCTCAATGAACTGTAAGGGCGCTGATGAGCGCCCTCATAGTCCACTGACACTTACACTAGGTTCACACTGATGCGATGCGGTAACCTGCAAAAATATGTGCATTTTTTTATTTTCCAGAAAGGTGAACTGTCCTTCTGTGAGCACAGAAGACATGGATCCTGTGTTCCTGTGAAGCAGGAAGACCGATCCATGTCTTCAAGTACTAAAAGCACCTCCCCCACAGTAAACACTCCCTAGGCACACATGTAACCCTTTTATCGCCCCAGATGTTAACACCTTTCCTGCCAATGTCATTAGTACAGTGACAATGCATATTTTTAAGGACTGATCACTGTAATATTGTCACTGGTCCCCAAAAAAGTGTCAAAAGTTTCAGTTAGGTGTCCGATTTGTCCGCTGCAATTAGGGTTGCCACCTCATCCCTTTAAAACCGAACACATATTAATTACATAGGTTCTGTGGCTGATTAAGGTGGTAATTAAACTCACTTATTGCCTTATCTGCAATAAATCATCCTCAGAACCTGTGTAATTCATATGTGTTTGGGTTTAAAGGGAGCCACAGCAGTCCCACTATAAGTCGCTGATCGTCTCCATTACTAGTTAAAAAATATAAATAAAAATATCCCATAGTTTGTAGACGCTATAACTTTTGCGCAAACCAATCAATATATGCTTATTGGGATTTTCTTTTTACCAAAAATATGTAGCAGAATACATATTGGTATAAATTATTTAAGAAATTAGATTTTAAATGTTTTTATTGGATGTGTTTTAAAGCAGAAAGTAAAAAAAAAATTGTTTTTGTTTTTTCAGAATTGTCTGTCGTTCTTTGTTTTTAGTGCAAAAAAAAACAAAAACGCAGAGGTGATCAAAAACCATCAAAAAAAGCTCTAATCGTGGTAAAAAAAACATAATTTTTTTTTGGGTACAGTGTCCCACGACCGCTCAATTGTGAGTTAAAGTAACACAGTGCCGTATAGCATAAAATGGCCTGGTCAGGAAGGGGGGTAAACCATCCGGAGATGAAGTGGTTAATATACTAGTGGTGGTAAGTGTTCCTATAGAAAAAGTTTATATTTATTCTATGCATAAATTTAATGGAACTACTGGTGCTAAAACTTTAATTACAGAACAAGTCCATAGATCCATAGAAAAATGGGAAATATTTTATGTAAACATAAGATGCTGGTCTGAGATGCCAGCAGATAAAGACACTAAACGGCTCATATCACTGACTATCCTGCACAATACAACACAATGTTTTATGGCATTTTATGGCCCATTCATGAATAATATGCTGCAGTGTGGTATTTTTGTTGTTCCTGCTTTGTGCAGGAGAGAGCGCTGTGACTGAAGGAGAGGTCACATGACAAAAGTACATCACTGTGATTTTTAAATGTATATGTTTTTAAAAATCGTTTTTAATTTCTACCCCCCTGCACCCAGATAATCCCCACTATCACTGTATGTAGCGTTGGATAATACATTGATTTTCAGCACCCCCATAGTTCTCTCAACATCAGACATGGATACTTGCATTGAGCCAAGCTGAAAGCAATGTACGTTTTCAGAAAAAAATATTCCTGGAGTTCTGCTTTAAGCATGGGTATGGCTACAGTAAGGCCATACTGCAGCATATAAATGGATCCCATAAATGTGTTTAAAAGCCTGTTCCACAAAAGCTCTTGCTATTTAAAGTGGATGTAAACCCTCCCATATACCCTGTGAAGTGAACAGCCTCAGATGATACACAGAGATTAAACAAACCTCCCTATATAAGTTTTACATGTATTTCTGTTGTCTTCATCTGTATATATCCTTTAGAAAGTGCTCTTTGTGTTAAAGTTTTTCTCTTCCTGGTTAGCACTGGGAGTGGATTATTGGCATACAGCCAAGACAGCTGATTGGAGGAAAGGCACACACCCCCTCTCCTCATAGGCCGAGGAAGAAGAGAATGTGCAGAGCTCTGCTCTAAGACGGCAAGCTGACTGCTAATGCTAATCTATTTATAGCAACCTCCCCTGACACACAGGAATGTGTGAGAAGTTATCAGGCTGATAACAGAGCTATGGAGCAAGAGACAGCTATGGGACATAGTGCTTTGGAGAGAGAGATAAGAAAACACTACAGATATATGTGCCCAGCTCAAATTTCATTAATCAGGTTTACAATTAACTCTAAAGCCCTTTACACATGATTGGATTTCCTATGGATTCAAATCCGATGGATTTTTCCATCGGAATTCCAATGAAGCTGACTTCCATCAGTCTTGCCTACACACCATCAGTCAAAAATCCGACCGTCCCAAACGCCGTGACGTAAAACACTCCGACAAGCCGAGAAAAATGAAGTTCAATGCTTCTGAGCATGCGTCGACTTGATTCTGAGCATGAGTGGGTTTTTTCTCCGATGGAGTTCCACACAGACGATCGGAATTTGCTATAGTTTTTTTTCCATCAGATGTATTTAAAACATGTTCTATTTTTTCTCACCGATAGAAAAAAGACCGATGGGGCCCATACACAATCGGTTTGTCCGATTAAAAAAGTCCATCGGACTGTTTTCATCTGTAAAACCGATCGTGTGTACAGGGCATAAGAAGCTAAAATGTTCTTGAAAGAATCAGTATATCTGCTGTGTCATTGTTCATAGAAAAAGTAGGCCCTATGTCTACAAACTTTTTTTTTCAGTTTTTGACCAAGAAGCATACCTTTTTTTGAGAAACTCAGTTTACTAACAGCGGCATTATTTGTAGACAAAGATAAAGCTGCTTTCACAAAAACAGTTGGCGTTTTAGTTTAAAAAGCTGACAATTTTGTGCAAAACTCAGTATACTCCGACTGCTCCTAATTGTAGGGAAAAAACTCTTTCCTGACAGACTCCATGGCAGCCTACGTGTGGGTTAATCCCGCCCCTCATACCTCATAGGACCCTTCTCCCATAAATCTTTGCTCTGGGCCAGAGGCTGTGTTCCTTTTTTTGTCCTCCTCCTAGGACCAAGATATAGTCTTACCTTTTCATGAAGTTTTTCTGTAATCCAGGCCTGGCGGTGTGCACGGCGATACGTTGGTGGTTAGCGGTGATCCTCTCTGCAGTCCAGCAATCCTAGCTATTAGCAGGTGGACATGGGCGATATGATGTGATACCATGAAGAGCTTACTAACCTGGCCATTGGCAGGCAAGCGGCAATATGGCCAAACGTCCCAGCTATTAGCGGGAGGCTTTGTAAACGCCCGATCGTGCGGTGGGTCGAGCGAACAGCTCCCCAGTCCCAGGTTCTGGTCCGGATCGTGCCGTGGTGGTGGTAATGTACAAAGATATTCCTTTTATATGGCAGCCGTATCTCTGTGTTTTGTGTGTCTCCTTATTTTCTATCAAGCTCCAGTGAGTGGCCACGGCGGCTGGAGCGCAGCTGCGTTCCAGCTTGCCGTTTCAGGAAGTCGCTGCGCATCCGCAAGCCGCGAACGAAGATTCTGTGCTTAGTTCGTGCAGGCGCAGTTTCGCCAAAATGGCGGCGGCGGTCGCGAATGCGATTGGCCGCCACCGGATGGCAACCGCTATGGGGCGGTGACATCGTTAACGGTGGCAGATTTAAATAGCTGTCAAAGCAGCTATTACTTGGGATGACTTGAAGGCTTATTTTGTATTTTCCCAGGCACTGAGCTCTGGTTTACAAGGTAAATTGTTTGCTGCAGGCTCCCTGGGTGCTGGCTATGTTTTGTTATGTGCAGTCTCATGCCTGTTGTCACTCCTGTTTCTTATAAGGCTGTAATGATTCATTTCACTTTCAAACTGCCTTGCCATGGATCCGTCACCGCCCTCTTGTGGCCAACCCTTGCGCTGCAGGTAGGATTTATTTATTTTCTACCTGTGATGCTTGGGTTCACTCATTCAGGAGCTGTTAACCCTTTCTTTTTCACTCAGCTCTTCTAGGTCTGAACACCAAAGCACGACAAAGACCGTCCTAGGTCTCAACGTTGTCACTCCTCTTCAAGGTCCAGGCGTCAGATCTTCCTTTAGATCTAGGTACCACAGATAGGAGTCTAAAACCACCTCTGGGCGTCACTCTCACCGCCACTCCAGCCGCTCTGTGAGGAAAGCCTGCTGGGTATGCGGGGCCCAGGTTCCTGAAGGCAAATCGCTCTGCAAGCGATGCTTTTCTAAAGTCGCATAAGAAAGAGAGGGTGGAGACCAACAAGTGGAAGCACTGGTCAAAAAGGTGGTCCATGAGTCCCTGAGTAAAGGGGATTCTGGTCATACCCACAACCCTGCTGGCGACACTATGTCAGTCCCTATTAGGGATGATCTCAAGGCTCCAGGCCCTTCACATCCGAGCTATTCCTCAATTGAAGCCTCAGACAGTGAGGTGGAGGTAGATGACCCTGGTGCAGGTTTTGAATTTGCCCTAGTACCACAGCTGGTCAAAAGCTGTCAAAGAAGCTTTGAGATGGAAGAGCCAGTGGAGGCACCCTCCAAACAGAGGAAATATTTTAAACACCTCAAAAAAGAACACCCTAATTTCTCCTTTTTGGGTGAACTCCGCGCAATAATTACCGACAAATGGGGTGGTGTTGAAAGGAAGAATTGCCTGTTAATGAAGGTATCAAAAATGTACCCATTTAAAAGCAAGGATGTAAAACACCTGGAGTCGGCTCCTCTCATTGACTAATGAGGATGGTGAGGCACGTCACACTCCCATTGGAGGATACTGTTTCCTTTAGGGATTGCCTGGAGTGGAAAATTTATACCGACCTCAAGCAGATCTACATTACAGCGGGTATGACCTGCAAACCAGCTCTAGCTCTCGCAGCCCTTTCTAAAGCGATGGAAGTCTGGGCAGACGACGTAGATGCTTCTCTGAGGAGCATCTCGAAGAACTGGCCAGGAGCTCACCTATTCATGGGCTAAGGTTGACGTTGGCTTTTCTCGTGGGGCTTCCCTAGACATAATTCGCCTGGTGGCTCGGATCATGCTGACATCTGTCACGGCTAAGCGTGCCTTGTGGCTGCACCCACGGGTAGCTGACCCTGCCTCCAAGCAGGCATGGTGCAGGATTCTATTTGGGGGTTCGTCCCTCTTTGGGAACATATCGGACAGTGCCATCACCCGTGCCACAGGGGGCAAGTCGGGGTTCCTTCCCCAGGATCGCCGTCTGCTAAACCAGAAGAGAACACAGCCCAGGCAAAGTTCAGATCGAGCAAGGAATGCTTGCTACTTTAGGCCTGGCCGTGAGTTCAAGAAGACCTGGAAGAAAAAAAACAGCCTTCAGGCCAGAAGTTTTCAAAAGGGGCATCTTCCGGTGGACAAGAATCCCCTAAGTCTTTATGATATTGCACCTGCCTAAAACAGAGCGAGTCGGCATCCTTGCCTCTCTCGGAAGAGAAAAAGCAAATTCTCCTGTCTCTTGTGGCTCAGGGCGCGGCAATTCCAGTTCCAGATGACAAAAGGTTTTAAGGGGTCTACTCGCCCCTCTTCATGGTGTTGAAGAAAAACGTCTCCTGGAGGCCAGTTATAGACCTAACCCACTTGAATTCTTTTATCTAGAAGGAGAAGTTCAAGATGGAGACACTACTCATGATCAGTCAAGCAATCCAACCAGGCGATTGGCTTGTCTCTATAGACCTGAAGGACGCCTACTTCCATGTTCCGATAGCGTCAGAATTCCAGAAATACCTTCACTTTGCTGTCGATCAAATCCGTCTGCAGTTCACCTGTCTCCCCTTCGGGCTTACAACATCGCCTCGTGTGTTTTCAAAACTTGTTGGCTGTCGTGGCTCTGATCAGGACCAGAGGTATCCATCTGTATCAGTATCTAGACGACCTGCTGTTGTCTCGGGACAAGGAGCAGTTGCTAATCCACAGATCCCAGGTCATCTCCACTCTACTCGAGTTTGGTTGGCTTCTGAATCTGGAAAAGAGCCATCTGGATCCTACGCAGTCCCTGGTATTCCTCGGGGCACACTTCAACGCTATCAAGAGCACCATCTTGTTACCCCTGGAAAAATCCCAGTGATCCGGGACAGAGTTTGGCTTGCAATGTCGTCCTCATCTCCAAGCCTCTCAATGCCTAAAGATCATTGGCACCATGGTGGCAACAACACCCATGGTAAAGTGGGCTCAGTGGAAAATGCGGCCCTTCCAGAAGGGTTTTCTCCAGCAGTATAATCCAGGGCTTCGGGATCACTTTATCCAAATAACCTCATCCATGCGGGAGAGCTTTCCTTGGTGGCTACAATAGAGGAACCTCCTCAATTGTCACTCCATCGCACCTGTGTCTTGGGTCACCATCACTACAGATGCCAGCAACAGGGGCTGACAGAAGTAGCCCAAGGCATATGGAATTTTCCCTCTCACAGGATAGTCTCCAATGTTCTGGAACTCCGGGCAGCGTTCTGCGCTCTGCAGGCCTTTCACCACTTAACAGCAGGAGACTCAGTCCTCCTAAGACTGGACAACACAACGGCAGTCGCATACATCAAGAGACAGGGGGGTACTCGCAGACTCTCCCTGTCAAAGAAAATAGAGCCCATCATGATCTGGGCCCAGAAAAACCTGGGCAACCTGACAGCTGTCTATCTCCCTGGAGTCCCGAACGTTCAGGCAGATTTTCTGTTGAGAGTTTCTCTGGACAACGAGTGGACTTCCCCCCCCCGAAGTCTTCAGGTGGGTCCTGTCCCTGGGAGTCATTCCGGAAGTAGACTTGTTTGCCTCCCCATGCAACTTCAGACTAGAGAGATACTACACGAGGTCTTGGTATCCCCAGGCTTTTGGGTAGATGCTCTGACAGACCATTGGCGGTTCCACAGGGCCTATGCCTTTCCCCCGGTTCCTGTCATTCTCCGTTTTTTGTCGAGGCTCAGGATGGAAGAAGCAGAGATAGTGGCAATAGTCCCGTACTGGCCAAACAAGCCATGGTTTGTACTGCTGATGCAACTCAGCTTCCGGGACCCAGTTCCTCTACCCTCCAGACCAGATCTCCTATCACAAGGGGCATTTCTACATCCATGCCCGGCCCATCTACATCTGATGATCTGGTTCTTGAGAGGGGAAGGTTGGAGGCCCTAGGCTGTCCAAGTAGGGCCATCTCCACAATATTAAATGCCAGAAGAACAGGCACCAACAGGGTCTACCAGAGGATTTGGAAAAAGTTTTCAGACTACACCTCTTCCACTGCAGGTTCTTGCAATAACCCAAAGATACATGATATCCTGGGCTTCTTACAATCAGGATTGGATCTCTCATTGTCAGTCAGCTCGCTGCGAGTCCAAATCGCTGTAATCTCTGCCTTTACGGGTGTTTCCTGGGCTAGACACCCTCTTACTCAGTAGTTTTTCAGAGGAGCAATAAGGCTCAGACCTCAGAGCCAAGTTTTTCTAATTGGGATCTTCCCCTTGTCCTGGATTTTTTCTTGGGTAGAGAGTTGGAACATGAAGATCAATCTTCTGTCAAATGACTCTCTCTAATAGTTGTCTTCTTGGTGGCTATAACCTCGGCCAAGAGGGTCTCTGAAATCAGCTCTCATGGATGCAAGGAGCCATTTCTAAACCTTTTAATTCCTATGTTGGGTTCAAACCCCAAAGTGGCATCTGTGTTTCATGACAATCAGGAGATTGCTCTTCCAACGTTCAGATCTACCGAGGATTCCAGTGTTTATCCCTTAGATGTTGGAAAAGCTCTGAGTCAGTATCTTGAAGCTACAGCTTCTTTCCGTCATACCGACCACCTGCTAGTTCTTTTCACAGTAAGTATAAGGGAATGCGTGCCTCTTCCAGATCTATCGGAGCATGGATTGTTCAGGCCATTCAGTGGGCCTATAAAGCCAAGGGCTTGGCGCCTCCAGAAGCGGTGACTGCTCACTCAACTAGAAGTGTCTTCATCATGGGCGGCATCACGTCACGTGCCTCCAGAAGTTATTTGCAAGGTGGCCTTGTGGTCTTCAATTAACACGTTCATGGCACACTACTGCGTAGTGGTTTACGTATCTTGTCTGTGATGGTGCCAATTAAACCTTTTTTCTTTTGTCCAGCACTCTGCCCACCCGGGTGTGTATGGCTAGTTATTTCCCACACGTAGGCTGCCATGGAGTCTGTCAGGAAAACTGAAAATTTATATCAAATACTTACCGTAATTTTCCTTTCCTGATGGACTCCATGGCAGCAGGAGTTCCCTCCCAGTGGCTGGAGTAGGCTAAATTATGGAACACAGCTTCTGGCCCAGAGCAAAGATTTATGGGAGAAGGGTCCTATGAGGTATGAGGGGCGGGATTAACCCACACGTAGGCTGCCATGGAGTCCATCAGGAAAGGAAAATTACGGTAAGTATTTGATATAAATTTTCCGTTTTGGTGTATTTGTAGAAAAATAAATAGGCCTGTTTTCACAAGTGCTCTTGCTGTTATAGTCCAAAGAGTTGGCAATTTCTAGCAAAACTCTAAATGTTATTAGTGGCACAATTTGTAAACAAATATTTGGAAATTTTCACAGAAAGTTCTGCCCTATCTGATCTAAGCAGCTAACACTGTCTTGCAAACCTTAGAGTACTACCAGTGCTATTTGAGATTAAAAAAGTACGGTAAGTCTTTTTCACAAAATCTCTTCCTATTTTATTCTTAGCCGCTAACAATTTTTTCAACACCTAATGTTCTTTTGGTGGTGTTATCTGTATTCTGTGTGGAACATCTAAATCCTTTTGTTTAGGTCAGCTAATTAAAGGGACTATTTTGATTAACCACTTAGCAACCACCTGCTGACAAATAACGTCGACAAGGTGGTTGCTTAACTCTGGGAGGACGTTATATAGCGTCCTCCCAGATTCGCGCTCCCGCGCGCCCCCTGGGGCGCGCACACGGGAAACTCCTTGACCGCCGGGGATCCAGAGGACCCGGCGGATCACGAATCGCGGTAAATCGCCGCTGATAGCGGCCGTTTACCACGTGATCGCTCCGTCAAATGACGGAGCAATCACTTGTAAACAGACCGGCGTCATTTGATGACGCCGGTTCCTCCCTCCCCTCTCTGTACCGATCGGTACAGTGTGAGAGGGGAGGGGGAGGGAGCGGATGGCAGCAGCAGCACTGTGGGCTGGATCTGTGACAATTGCAGTCACAGATCCAGCCATCCATCCATCCCTGCTCAGCCATCCCTGTGCAATACCCTGCCAATACTCTGCAATACACCCTGCCAATACTCTGCAATACACCCTGCCAATACTCTGCAAAATACCCTGCAATACCCTGGTGCAATACTCTGCAATACCCTGGTGCAATACTCTGCAATACCCTGGTGCAATACTCTGCAATACCCTGGTGCAATACTCTGCAATACTCTGCAATACCCTGCGCAATACTCTGCAATACCCTGGTGCAATACTCTGCAATACCCTGCGCAATACTCTGCAATACCCTGCACAATACCCTGCAATACCCTGCGCAATACTCTGCAATACCCTGCGCAATACCCTGCAAAATACTCTGCAATACCCTGCGCAATACCCTGCACAATACTCTGCAATACTCTGCAATACCCTGCACAATACTCTGCATCACCCTGCGCAATACTCTGCAAAATACTCTGCAAAATACTCTGCAATACCCTGTGCAATACTCTGCAATACCCTGCGCAATACTCTGCAATACCCTGCGCAATACTCTGCAATACCCTGTGCAATACCCCCTGTGCAATACCCCATGCAATACCCTGCCATACTCCGCAATGCCCTGCCATACTCCGCAATGCCCGGCAATACTCTGCAATAACCACTTTCCGCCCGCCGGCCGTCATATGACGTCCTTGACTTTGTGCGGGGATATCTGAATGATGCTTGCAGCTACAGGCATCATTCAGATATCAGCTTTTTCAGCCGGCGATTCCCTACACCATAACAACAATCATAGTGGCTGTTCCGCCACTTGATCATTCTTACGGGAGGCGAGAGGTTATGTCCCCCCCCCCCGCCGCCCTCCGGTGCTCCTACCGACTCACCGCTACGATCAAAGACAGGATTGTTGTTTTTTTTTTGTTTTTTTTTCAGGCTTCCCAGCCTAGAGGTGAGATGTGGGGTCTTATTGACCCCATATCTCACTGTAAAGAGGACCTGTCATGCCATATTCCTATTACAAGGGATGTTTACGTTCCTTGTAATAGGTATAAAAGTGATCAAAAAAAATTTTGGGGCGGAAAAACATGTCAAACTAAAATAAATAAAGTAAAATGAACAATAAAAAAATATATATTTTTTTAAAGTGCCCCTGTCTCCGTGAGCTCGCATACAGAAGCGAACGCATATGTAAGTCCCGCCCACATATGAAAACGGTTTTCAAACCACACATGTGAGGTATCGCCGCGAACGTTAGAGCGAGAGCAATAATTTTGTCCCTAGACCTCCTCTGTAACTCAAAACATGTAACCAGTAAAAATATTTAAAGCGTCGCCTATGGGGATTTTTAAGTAGCGAAGTTTGGCGCCATTCCACAAGCGTGTGCAATTTTGAAGGGTGACATGTTAGGTTTCTATTTACTCGGCGTGACTTCATCTTTCACATTATGCAAAAACATTGGGCTAACTTTACTGTTTTTTTTTTAAGCACAAAACATTTTTTTACGTAAAAAACGTGTTAAAAAAATTGCTGCGCAAATATCATGTGAGATAAAAAGTTGCAACAACCACCATTATATTCTCTAAGGTCTTTGCTAAAAAAACATATATAATGTTTTGGGGTTCTATGTAATTTTATAGCAAATAAATGATGATTTTTACATGTAGGAGAGAAATGTCAGAATTGGCCTCGGTGCTCCAGAACGCCTGAAGGGGCTCCCTGCATGTTGGGCCTCTGTATGTGGCCACGCTGTGTAAAAGTCTCACACATGTGGTATCGCCATACTCGGGAGTAATAGCAGAATGTGTTTTGGGGTGTAATTTGTGGTATGCATATGCTGTGTGTGAGAAATAACCTGCTAATATGACAATTTTGTGAAAAAAAAAAGAGAAAAAAAAATCTTGATTTTGCAAAGAATTGTGGGAAAAAATTACAACTTCAAAAAACTCACAATGCCTCTTTCTGAATACCTTGGAATGTCTTCTTTCCAAAAAGGGGTCATTTGGGGGGTATTTGTACTTTTCTCGCATGTTAGGGTCTCAAGAAATGAGATCGGCCGTCAGTACTTCAGGTGTGATCAATTTTCAGATATTGGCACCATAGCTTGTGGACTCTATAACTTTCACAAAGACCAAATAATATCCACCAATTTGTACTTATTTTTACCAAAGACATGTAGCAGTATAAATTTTGGCCAAAATTTATGAAGAAAAAATAGTAATTTGCAAAATTTTATAACGGAAACGAAAAAAAAAACATTTTTTTTACAGAATTTTCAGTCTTTTTTCTCTTATAGCGCAAAAAATAAAAAACCCAACAGTGATTAAATACCACCAAAAGAAAGCTCTATTTGTGTGAAAAAAAGGACAAAAAATTCATATGGGTACAGTGTTGTATGACTGAGTAATTGTCATTCAAAATGTGAGAGCACCGAAAGCTGAAAATTGGTCTGGTTATTAAGGGGGTTTAAGTGCCCAGTGGTCAAGTGGTTAAATTGTATGGCAACTACAGACTCCATACAATTTTATATAATGGGAGTTGCTCCTAGATCCACAATTGAAAGATGTCACTGAAACTTTCTTAGTCAGAAACCAAGTCAACAAGAACCAATAAATTAGGACTTTTAATGCCACATTTTTCTACAAAGCCCTACTAAGGTGGTGTGACAGCAGGAAGGTAAAGTCACCTGGTTGCATCCAGGGGGGTAGATATATTTCTCCCAGATTCAGGCTTTATGCCGACTTATACAACTAGGGAGTTGATGAAGCCCAGCTGAGGCTAGTGGGCTCATGAATGACTCATACCTCTAGGGAGAGTGCTGGGCGTCGTGAGGCAGGGAGTTGATGAGACCAGCTGAAGCCTGTCAGTTCGTTTAAGGCCTCTATAAAAACTCCCAGATTCATTAGGTGTTAGCTCATGCCTGGAAGCAGACCTGTGTGGACTGTCTAGGGAGAGTGAACCCCTGTGCGGTGAGAGAAAGCCTGTGTGGCTATATATTTGCTTGGACATTTAAAACCAGGGACTTAGGGACTGGGACAGCACTAGGCTGATCCCAGTTGTTAGTTAGGAAACCTGTATGTTTAGTCAGAGGTCAAGTTGACCAGGATTTATTTTGTTTATGTTTTTTTTTGCCTTGCTGTGTTTTTGTCACTGTAAATAGAAAATAAACCGCACCTTTTTGATTTTGAAAACCACAACCTCCGTCTGCTGGGCCTGTTTTTGGGTGGGGAGCCCATCCCGGGGGTCACACACACCCGCTGCCGAGCTAACCCCCTCACAGTTGGTGGAGAACCAGTGGCAGTTTTTTTTTTAAGCCAGCATGGAGGAGATACTGAAACAGCTGGCTCTAGCAAATGCCAATCAACAGCAGACAAATGCAGGTTTGCAAAGGAGCCTTGCAGCCCAGCAGCAAGCTCATCAACAGAGCCTTGCAACTTTACAACAGAGTCTGGAGGCTCAGCAACAAGCCCAACAGCAATCTGAGGCCCGCTTCATAGACCTGTTGCAGAAGCAAGAGCAGAGACTACAACAACAGATGGAAGCAGTAATGCAGCAACGTCCGCAGACCAGTGAGGAAAGCCGTCCCACTAATACCGCGTCCTTTGGGGTGAGTCGTTTATTGACAAAAATGACTGGAGAGGATGATCCAGAGGTATTTTTGACCACATTTGAAAGGACCGCTGAAAGAGAAAAGTGGCCTGAGGAGCAGTGGGCTGGACTGGTGGCTCCTCTGTTAACGGGTGAATCGCAGAAGGCTTACTATGACCTAGAGCCTGACCAAGCAAAAGACTATGTGATGCTAAAAGCTGAAATATTGGCAAGGCTGGGTGTCACCCTGGCTGTCCGGGCTCAGCGTGTGCATAACTGGACTTTCCAGCTTGGAAAACCCCCCAGGTCTCAAATGTATGATCTCATTCACCTGAGCAGAAAGTGGCTACAGCCAGAGACTTTGTCCGCACCAAAGATTGTGGAACGTGGTGTAATGGATCGGTTTTTGAGAGCTCTTCCTACTGCCATCCAAAAGTGGGTAAGCCATGGAGACCCAGAGACGGCCGATGGTCTTGTGGATCGTGTGGAGAAATACTTGGCTACAGAGAACCTGACGGCCTCTTCCAGAGACACTCGGACTTTCCACCCTAAGACCAGACCATCCCCAGGGGCGGATAAGAGGATTCCAAGGGGTGAGGGTGGAGAGAGTGAGAGGGTGGGAGCTCTACCCCAAGTTTGGCGAGAACAGCCTGGGAAATCAGCGGCTCAAGAGGCCGCAAGAAGGATCGTTTGCTACCGCTGCCGGCAAGCGGGACATATTGCAGCAAATTGCCCGGTTGTGGAGGAACCCATGCAGTGTGACTTTCTGACGGGCAGACGTCAGTCGCTGTGTGCGACAGTCGCATGCACTGCCATTCGGGGAACTGAGAAACATTTATGCAAAATGTGTATTAATGGTAGAAATGTTGTGGTATTGCTGGATTCAGGTAGCCTTGTGACCCTGATAAAGGCTGAGTTAGTTAAAACAGAGGTCTCTGGGAATAGCAAGGTAGCCGTTATTTGTGTGCATGGGGACACCCGAGAGTATCCAGTGACTACAGTGTGTTTCGAGACCCCCAAAGGTACCCTCTCTCATCCAGTGGGCTTAGTATCTCAGTTACCGCATGACGCCATTGTGGGAAGGGATTTTCCGAAGTTCTGGGAACTGTGGGATGATCCTGAGCCCCCCACTGGTGCCCCTATGTACCAGGAATGTGATAGCCAGAACTCCCCTGAGAGTGGTGAGGACTCTCCGGAATTTCCCTTGTCAGTATTGGCAGGGGAGACTCAAGAAACTGGAGAGGAGCCCACCTCCTCAGACGAAAACCTACCGTCTGTGGAGTTTTCTGATCTTGAGGTTCACAGGGAAAACTTTGCCACAGAACAGTTGAAAGACCCCGCCCTAATAAAGGCACGGGAAAACGTAGTGAAAATAGATGGCGAGTTAGTGAACCCAGATAATACCGGCACTTACCCATACTTCAGCGTAGAGAAGGACCTACTGTATCGGGTGGCAAAAAGGGCAGAAGAAACCGTTGAGCAGCTTGTGGTGCCCAAACCTTACAGGAAGTTGGTGTTGGAGTTGGCCCATGGGCACATTCTTGGAGGTCATCTGGGGACAGAGAAAACCCGAGAGAGGGTATTACAGAGATTCTATTGGCCTGGGGTGATGAAGGACATAGAAAATTATTGTTCCTCCTGCCCTGTGTGTCAGAGGTCGGCCCCGATGCCACATTTCCGTAGCCCGCTGGTCCCTCTACCCATCATTGAGGTCCCGTTTGAGAGAATCGCAATGGATTTGGTAGGTCCTATAATCAAGTCCGCTAGGGGGCACCAGTACATATTGGTTATAATGGACTATGCCACCCGTTATCCAGAAGCGATCCCTCTCAGAAATACCTCGGCCAAAACCATAGCCAAAGAGCTATCTCTTGTTTTTAGCCGGGTGGGTATTTGTAAAGAACTGCTTACGGACCAAGGTACACCCTTTATGTCCCGGGTTATGAAAGAGCTGTGTAAATTGTTCAAAGTGACGCAATTGCGTACATCTGTGTATCACCCCCAAACCGATGGGCTGGTTGAAAGATTCAACAAAACCCTAAAACAAATGTTGAAGAAAGTGGTGGATAGAGATGGAAGGGATTGGGACTGTCTACTTCCTTATTTGATGTTTGCTATTAGGGAGGTGCCCCAATCCTCTACGGGATTCTCCCCCTTTGAGTTACTGTATGGGAGACACCCAAGAGGGCTGTTGGATATTGCCAAGGAAACTTGGGAAAGTGAGAGTTCTCCCCACAGGAGTGTGATTGAGCATGTCGCCCTGATGCAAGATCGAATTGCACAGGTAATGCCCATCGTGAAGGAACATTTGGCCCAAGCGCAGTTGGCACAGCAGAGAGTGTACAACCGTGGAGCCAAGACCCGTACCTTTTCCCCGGGGGATAGGATATTGGTACTTGTCCCTACGGTTGAAAGTAAATTCCTTGCCAAATGGCAAGGCCCCTACGAGATAATGGAAAAAGTGAGCGAAGTGAATTACAAGGTCAGACAACCAGGAAGGCGAAAGCCCGAACAGATCTATCACGTTAATCTGTTGAAAGCCTGGAGGGATAGAGAGTCCCTAGTCGCAGACACTTGGTCACCAGCTCAAACTGGTTGCGTGATTCCTGAGGTTGGAATCGCAGCCACCTTGTCACAACCCCAACAACAGGAGGTTAAGGAGTTTGTGCTTCGCAACAAGGAGGTATTCTCTGAGCTGCCGGGACAAACATCTGGGGTAGAGCATGACATTATTACCCCGCCCGGTGAAAGGGTGAAGTTAAAACCCTATCGGATCCCAGAGGCCCGACGGGAGGCAATACGGGAGGAAGTACAGAAAATGCTGAACTTAGGGGTGATAGAGGAGTCCCAAAGTGATTTGTCTAGTCCCATTGTGTTGGTGCCTAAACCGGATGGGAGCTGGCGATTTTGTAACGATTTTCGTCAGTTGAACAAAGTTACAAAATTTGACACCTACCCCATGCCACGTATAGATGAGTTGATCGACCGGCTGGGAACAGCCCGATACATGACGACTCTTGACCTCACAAAAGGGTATTGGCAAATCCCCCTGGCCAAGTCGGCCAAAGAGAAAACCGCATTTGTAACCCCAGACGGGGCGTTCCAATATAAAAGAATGCCGTTCGGGTTACAGAATGCGCCGGCCACATTCCAGCGGAAAATGGACCAGATGCTGAGGCCCCATCGGAAGTATGCTGCGGCTTACCTGGATGACATAATTGTCCATAGCACAGATTGGGCCTCACATCTGCCAAAAGTGCAAGCAGTCCTGGACTCTGTTCGGGAAGCAGGGTTTACGGCTAACCCCAAGAAGTGTACCATTGGGCAGGAGGAGGCCAAATATCTTGGGTACACCATTGGGAGGGGAGTAATAAAACCCCAACTCAACAAAGTCGAGGCCATCCAGAGTTGGCCACGTCCCAACAGCAAGAAGCAGGTACGAGCCTTTCTGGGAATCGCTGGGTATTATCGGCGATTCATTCCCCACTTTGCTTCTAAGGCTGTGCCCCTAACCAACCTGACGAAGGGGAAAGGGTCGGTCATGATTAAATGGACCCCCGAGGCTGAGGCAGCATTCCAATTCTTGAAACAAGCCTTATGTAGCCAGCCAGTGTTGTACTCACCCGACTTCTCTAAAGACTTTGTCGTACAAAGTGATGCGTCAGATGTGGGGTTAGGAGCAGTATTGTCCCAGGTCTGGAACGGGGAAGAGCACCCAGTCATTTACCTCAGCAGGAAGTTGAAGTCCCATGAGGTAAATTACGCCACCGTTGAAAAGGAGTGTTTAGCGGTGAAGTGGGCTCTAGATTCCCTTCGGTACTACCTGCTAGGTAGGCACTTTGACATGGTTACGGATCACGCTCCGTTAAAGTGGATGGCTCAAAACAAGGAAACAAATAGAAGAGTGAATAGGTGGTTCCTGGCCCTCCAGGAATTCAACTTCACAGTAAAGCATCGCCCTGGCATTCAAATGGGGAATGTGGATGCTTTGTCTCGAGTACATGAATGCCTGATTGCTGGTGTTCCAACCCCGAGGTTAAAACAAGAGGGGGGGGTATGTGACAGCAGGAAGGTAAAGTCACCTGGTTGCATCCAGGGGGGTAGATATATTTCTCCCAGATTCAGGCTTTATGCCGACTTATACAACTAGGGAGTTGATGAAGCCCAGCTGAGGCTAGTGGGCTCATGAATGACTCATACCTCTAGGGAGAGTGCTGGGCGTCGTGAGGCAGGGAGTTGATGAGACCAGCTGAAGCCTGTCAGTTCGTTTAAGGCCTCTATAAAAACTCCCAGATTCATTAGGTGTTAGCTCATGCCTGGAAGCAGACCTGTGTGGACTGTCTAGGGAGAGTGAACCCCTGTGCGGTGAGAGAAAGCCTGTGTGGCTATATATTTGCTTGGACATTTAAAACCAGGGACTTAGGGACTGGGACAGCACTAGGCTGATCCCAGTTGTTAGTTAGGAAACCTGTATGTTTAGTCAGAGGTCAAGTTGACCAGGATTTATTTTGTTTATGTTTTTTTTTGCCTTGCTGTGTTTTTGTCACTGTAAATAGAAAATAAACCGCACCTTTTTGATTTTGAAAACCACAACCTCCGTCTGCTGGGCCTGTTTTTGGGTGGGGAGCCCATCCCGGGGGTCACACACACCCGCTGCCGAGCTAACCCCCTCACAGTGGGTATAGCCATAAAAATGGTCCCATATCCTCCCTGCACTGGATATAAAAACCTTACAGAAAGCTTAATGGCTTGAGTCAATTTTGTTTTGAAAGCTTTTAAACTGTTGTTTTATGTATTTGATATACTGGTATTTTATATATGTATAAATAGTATATGTGTTGTTTTCATATTTTATTTTTTTGTTTCATTTTGATTAATAATAAACATTATTATTAAACATGAAAAGTTGCTCTCCGTCTGTTGTCAATATATAAAAAAGGCAAGATACTTATATTCTCTATTACATATTTACTTAATATATATATATATATATATTTTTTTCCTATCCTCCCACCCAAGAAAATATAAAAATGGAAGCTCTGGAAGCTCTTTACTATGCTCTCGGGCTTTTATTTACTACAAGTAATGTTGGATATACAAGTGAAAATTTGAATATTGTGCAAAAGTTTATTTATTTCACTAACGCAACTTAAAATGTGAAACTAATATATGAGATAGACTCATTACATGCAAAGCAAGATAGTTCAAGCCGTCATAATTGTGATGATTATGGCTTACAGCTCATGAAAACCCCAAATCCGCAATCTCAGAAAATTTGAATATTACATGCAATCAAAAAAACAAGGATTGTACATAAAACAATATCGGACCTCTGAAAAGTAAAAACATACATATGTACTCAGTACTTGGTTTGGGCCCCTTTTCAACAATTACTGCCTCAATGCGGTGTGGCACTGAAGCTATCAGCCTGTGGCACTGCTGAGGTGTTATGGAAGACCAGGATGCTTCAATAGCAGCCTTCAGCTATTCTGCATTGTTCGGTCTCATGTCTCTCATCTTTCTCTTGGCAATGCCCCATAGATTCTCTATGGGGTTCAGATCAGGCGAGTTTGCTGGCCAATCAAGCACATTAATCCCACGGTCATTGAACCAGGTTTTGGTGCTTTTGGCAGTGTGGGTAGGTGCCAAGTCCTGCTGGAAAATGAAGTCAGCATCCCTATAGAGCTCGTCTGTGGAAGGAAGCATGAAGTGCTCCAAAATCTCCTGGTAGATGGCTGCGTTGACCCTGGACTTACTGAAGCACAGTGGACCAACACCAGAAGATGACATGGCTCCCCAAATGAACACAGACTGTGGAAACTTCACACTGGACTTCAAGCATCTTGCAGTGTGTGCCTCTCCATTCTTCCTCCATACTCTGGGTCCTTGGTTTCCAAATGAGATGCAAAATTTGCTCTCATCAGAAAAGAGGACTTTGGATTACTGAGCAACAGACAAGGTCTGTTTTTTCTTTAACCCATGTAAGACGCTTCTGATTAGGGATGAGCTTTATGTTCGAGTCAAACTCATGTTCGACTCGAACATTGGCTGTTCGGCGAACAGCGAACAATTTGGGGTGTTTGCGCAAATTCGAAAAACCGCGGAACACCCTTTAAATGCCTATGGTAGAAATCTAAAGTGCTCATTTTAAAGGTTTATATGCAAGTTATTGTCAAAAAAAAGTGTTTGGGGACCTGGGTCCTGCCCCAGGGGACATGTATCAATGCAAAAAAAAGTTTTAAAAACTGCCGTTTTTTCTGGAGCAGTGATTTTAATAATGCTTAAAGTGAAATAATACAAGTGAAATATTCCTTAAAATTTCGTACCTGGGGGGTGTCTAAAGTATGCCTTTAACCACTTAAGCCCCGGACCATTTGGTAGCTAGAGGACCAGAGGTGAATTCAGAATTTTGCACTGCGCTGCTTTAACTGTAAATTGTGCGGACATGCAATGTTGTACCCAAACGAAATTTACGTCCTTTTCTTCCCACAAATAGAGCTTTCTTTTAATGGTATTTGATTGCCTCTGCGATTTTAATTTTTTGCGATATAAATGGAAAAAGACCGAAAATTTTGAAAAAAAATGATATTTTCTACTTTTTGTTATAAGAAAAATCGAATAAACTCAATTGTAGTCATACATTTAGGCCAAAATGTATTCAGCCACATGTTTTTAGTAAAAAAATGTCAATAAGCGTATATTTATTGGTTTGCGCAAAAGTTATAGAGTTTACAAACTAGGGTACATTTTCTGAAATTTACACAGCTTTAAATTTATGACTGCCTATCTCATTTCTTGAGGTGCTAAAATGACAGGGCAGTACAAACCCCCCCAAATGACCCCATTTTGGAAAGTAGACACCCCAAGGAAATAGCTGAGAGGCATGTTGAGCCCATTGAATTTTTTATTTTTTTGTCCCAAGTGATTGAATAATGACTAAAAAAAAATAAAAATAAAAAATTACTAAAAGTTGGCACTAAATGATATATTGCTCACACATGCCATGGTTATATGTGGAATTTCACCCCAAAATACATTTTGCTGCTTCTCCTGAGTACGGGGATACCACATGTGTGGGACTTTTTGGGAGCCTAGCCGCGTACGGGACCCCGGAAACCAAGCACCGCCTTCAGGATTTCTAAGGGCGCAAATTTTTGATTTCACTCCTCACTACCTATCACAGTTTCGAAGGCCATAAAATGCCAAAATAGCACAAAACCCCCCCAAATGACCCCATTTTAGAAAGTAGACACCCCAAGGAAATTGCTGAGAGGCCCGTTGAGCCCATTGAATATAATTTTTTTGTCCCAAGTGATTGAATAATGACAAAAAAAAAAAAATACAAAAAGTTGTCACTAAATGATATATTGCTCACACATGCCATGGTTATATGTGGAATTACACCCCAAAATACATTTTTCTGCTTCTCCTGAGTACAGGGATACCACATGTGTGGGACTTTTTAGGAGCCAAGCCGCGTACGGGACCCCGAAAACCAAGCACCGCCTTCAGGATTTCTAGGCACAAATTTTTGATTTCACTCCTCACTACCTATCACAGTTTCGAAGGCCATAAAATGCCAAAATCGCACAAAACCCCCCCAAATGACCCCATTTTGGAATATAGACACCCCAAGCTATTTGCTGAGAGTAATGGCGAGTATTTTACAGCTCTCATTTGTTTTTGAAAATGAAGAAAGAAAATATATATATATATTTTTTTTTTTTCAATTTTCAAAACTTTGTGACAAAAAGCGAGATCTGCAAAATACTCACAATACCTCTCAGCAAATAGCTTGGGGTGTCTACTTTCCAAAATGGGGTCATTTGGAGGGGTTTTGTGCTATCTGGGCATTCCATGGCCTCCGAAACTGTGATAGGCAGTGAGAAGTGAAATCAAAAATTTACACCCTTAGAAAGCCTGAAGGCGGTGCTTGGTTTTTGGGGTCCCGTACATGGCTAGGCTCCCAAAAAGTCTCACACATGTGGTATCCCCGTACTCAGGAGAAGCAACAGAATGTATTTTGGGGTGTAATTCCACATATGCCCATGGCATGTTTGAGCAATATATCATTTAGTGACAACTTTGTGCAAAAAAAAAAAAAAAAATTGTCGTTTTTCCGCAACTTGTGTCAACATATAAAATATTCCATGGACTCGACATGCCTCTCAGTATATAGCTTGGGGTGCCTACTTTCCAAAATGGGGTCATTTGGGGGGGTTTTGAACTGTTCTGGCATTTTATACACAACATTAGGAAGCTTACATCCACTCTTCTAACCACTTGAAGACAAAGCCCTTTTTGACACTTTTTGTTTACATGAAAACATTTTTTTTTTGCAAGAAAATTATGTTGAACCCCCAAACATTATATATATTTTTAAAGCAAAGGCCCTACAGATTAAAATGGTGGGTGTTGCATTTTTTTTTTCTACACAGTATTTGCGCAGCGATTTTTCAAACGCATTTTTTGGGTTAAAAAATACACTTTTTTAATTTTAATGCACTAAAACACACTATATTGCCCAAATGTTTGATGAAATAAAAAAGATGATCTTAGGCCGAGTACATAGATACCAAACACGACATGCTTTAAAATTTCGCACAAACGCGCATTGGCGACAAACTACATACATTTTTAAAAGCCTTTAAAAGCCTTTACAGGTTACCCCAGTAGATTTACAGAGGAGGTCTACTGCTAAAATGATTGCCCTCGATCTGACCTTCGCGGTGATACCTCACATGCATGGTGCAATTGCTGTTTACATATGACGCCAGACCGACGCTTGTGTTTGCCATTGGGCAAGAGCAGGGCAGGACAGGGGTGCTTTTTTTTTTTTTTTTTTATTATTAATTTTGCTTTTTTATTTTATTTTTAAATTGTTCCTTCCAAGTATTTTTTTTTTTATCATTTTTATTGTTATCTCAGGGAATGTAAATATCCCCTATGATAGCAATAGGTAGTGACAGGTACTCTTTTTTTGAAAAAACTGGGGTCTTCTAGACCCTAGATTTTTCCTCTGCCCTCAAAGCATCTGACCACACCAAGATCGGTGTGATAAAATGCTTTCCCAATTTCCCAATGGCGCTTTTTATATCCGGGGGGGGGCATTCCCTCCCACTGCTTGTAAAAGCAGTCCAGAGGCTAATTAGCCACTAGGATTGCTTTTACATGAAAGCCGGCCGCAGGCTGAAAAGAATGATACCAAGATGATACCTAAACCCGCAGGCATCATTCTGGTATAAACATTCAAAGTCCAGCAACATACCAGTACGTTGCTGGTCCTTGTTGGACATGTATTGTAATCTTTTTATTTCATGCAGCCAGTTGGCTGAACGAAAAAAGAGATTGATCGGTGGGTATGCCCACCATTAGAATACCGCCCTTCATCCACCCACTTCCAATGATGGGCATACACGCACCATTTATATATGCCGAAGCATGGGGGCATCCTCCCGCAAAAAAGTTATGCCGCACACACATGGTCGGACTTTTCCACGGGCAAGCCTCCGTCGGAACTTCGACCATATGTACGCGGCATTAGGAGCAAAATCGCTCCTCCGCCCCTGCTGCCCCAATGCTTCGGCATATTTGCTTTTTTTTTTAACTGTGGTGGTGAAATCACCTCCTACAGCACTGGAGTCCCAGGGATCAGGCCTGTCTCTTTGAACGCTGCAGTTATGTGTGTTTTTGTTTTGTAAGTGACAGTGATCGATCGATACTGCACTTGGGTGGCCTGGGCTGGACGGAGGGGCAAAACGCAGGTGCCAGCAGGTATCTAGGCTGATCCCGCTAACACTGCGTTTTTGGGAACCCTAAACTATTGGGGACGCTAGTATAGATCTGATCAGATCAGATATTGATCTGTTCAGATACTATACCACTAAGGGGGGTGTATGCTTCACGCGTGGGTGTTAGCATTACTGGCACTAACCTGACGCTCCCTGGGGTGTGACTCAGACCCTCTCTGACGCTAAAACCTAATTGATATCACACGCCGGGCGATCAGGGGGTTAAACCTTTATTGGGTTATATACACGGCGGGTGCCCTGACACTATAAAAAGCAAACTAACTAACCAGCGTCACCCGTAACACTTATATGGTGATCACTGGTGAAAGGGTTAACTAGGGGCAATCAGGGGGTTAAAACCTTTATTAGATAATATATGGGGGTACCTGACGCTATAAAAACCTGCGGCGAACCTAAAAAAAATTACCAGCTACCGATCTGCATCACCGACACTAAGACAGCGTTTAGAAAAACGATTGCTTAGCGACAGTGGTGATGGGGGTGAAAGGGTTACCTGGGGGGGCGATCAAGGGGGTTAAACCTTTATTAGATAATATATTGGGGTACCTGACGCTATAAAAACATGCGGCGAACCTAAAAAAAAATACTGGCTACGATCTGCATCACCGACACTAAGACAGCGTTTAGAAAAACAATTGCTTAGCGACAGTGGTGATAGGGGGTGAAAGGGTTACCTGGGGGGCGATCAAGGGGGTTAAACCTTTATTAGATAATATATTGGGGTACCTGACGCTATAAAAACCTGCGGCGAACCTAAAAAAAATTACCGGCTACCGATCTGCATCACAGACACTAAGACAGCGTTTAGAAAAACGATTGCTTAGTGACAGTGGTGATAGGGGGTGAAAGGGTTACCTGGGGGGCGATCAAGGGGGTTAAACCTTTATTAGATAATATATTGGGGTACCTGACGCTATAAAAACATGCGGCGAACCTAAAAAAAATTACTGGCTACGATCTGCATCACCGACACTAAGACAGTGTTTAGAAAAACAATTGCTTAGCGACAGTGGTGATAGGGGGTGAAAGGGTTACCTGGGGGGCGATCAAGGGGGTTAAACCTTTATTAGATAATATATTGGGGTACCTGACGCTATAAAAACCTGTGGCAAACCTAAAAAAAATTACCGGCTACCGATCTGCATCACAGACACTAAGACAGCGTTTAGAAAAACGATCGCTTAGTGATAGTGGTGATAGGGGGTGAAAGGGTTACCTGGGGGGCGATCAAGGGGGTTAAACCTTAATTAGATAATATATTGGGGTACCTGACGCTATAAAAACCTGCGGCAAACCTAAAAAAATTACTGGCTGCCGATCGGCATCACTGACGCTAAGACAGTGATCAGAAAAATGATCGCTAAGCGACAGTGGTGATAGGGGGTGAAAGGGTTATCTGGGGGGTGATCAGGGGGTTAAACCTTTATTAGGGGGGGTTAGGGGGCTACACTGGACCTAAGACTAAACTTTGGTGACACTTTTACAGTCACAAATGTCACTGATTGCAGTGATCACTAAATAAATGGTCACTGCAATCAGTGACACTGTGACTGGGGGCTGGGGGGGTGATCTGGGGGGTGATCTGGGGTGTCTGGGGGGGCCTGGGGGGGCGATTTATGTCCCTATGTGTCCTGGTGTCAGTGTAGTGTTGTGTGCACTGACCTGATATCTTCTCTTGTACGGCGCTCGGTATATGTGAGCGCCGCACCAGAGATGACATCACTTCCTCCTGCTCCCTCTGTCTGACACAGACAGAGGGGGCATTTCCATTCGCCGGGAGCGATCGCGAGGGGGTGGCCAGAAACGAATGGCTGCCCCCTCATCCCGGAACGCTCCCGGACACTTAGCCACCGCTCACTGTACAGAAGGGGGGTCCGATTGGACCCCCAACTGTACAAAGGCAATCACGTACACTCTACGTGATTGTGCCTGTCGGTGCCATTCTGCCGACGTATATATACAGTGAGCGGTCGTTAAGTGGTTAAAGTAGCGCATGTTTCCCGTGTTTATAACAGTCTCTGCACAAAAAGTAATTTCTGAAGGAAAAAAAGTAATTTAAAACTACTCGCGGCTATAATGAATTGTCGGTCCCGGCAATACAAAGAAAAGTCATTGAAAGTCATTGAAAAAAAAAAATGCGTGGGGGTCCCTTCAGGTCTGGTATGGATATTAAGGGGAACTCTGCACCAAAATAAAAAAAAATGGTGTGGGGTTCCCCCAAAAAATCCATACCAGACCCTTCAGGTCTGGTATGGATTTTAAGAGGAACCCCGCACCAGAATAAAAAAAAATGACGTGGGGTCCCTCCAAAATCAATACCAGACCCTTATCCGAGCACGCAACCTGGCAGGCCGCAGGAAAAGATGGGGACGAGAGAGCGCCCCCCCCTCCTGAACCGTACCAGGCCACAAGCCCTCAACATGGGAGGGATGTCCCCATGTTGATGGGGACAAGGACCTCATCCCCACAACCGTTGCCCGGTGGTTGTAGGGGTCTGCGGGCAGGGGGCTTATCAGAATCTGGAAGCCCCCTTTATCAAAGTGGACCCACAGATTCCGCCCCCCACTATGTGAATTGGTAATGGGGTACGTTGTACCCCTACCATTTCACAAAAGATAGTGTCAAAAATTTTAAAAACCACACAGACACCGTTGTGAAAAGTCCTTTATTAAAAATAAAAAAAGCCCTTCCAGCATTGTAATGCAGTCTGTCCAGCAACAATCCATGAATCTCCAGCGATGCGGTGAGTCTCCAGCGATGAACGACGCACATCTTCCCTGAACCGGAGCCTCCCGGCTAATGACGCGCAAGCAGTGTTGACAGTTCTTTTATAACCGAGGTCGGAAACCCCCATGACGCGTTAGAGGGGGCGGGGTTACCTGTCCCACCCCCTCTAATGCGTCAAGAGGTTTCCGACCTCGGTTATAAAAGAACTGTCAACACTGCTTGCGTGTCATTATGCCATTAAGTGAGGACCCTTAGTCAACACAAATCCAAATGGACTTTTTCCATGGATAACTTTGCACCCAAGGGATTGAACATCGAGTTTGACTTGAATTGTTTTTTTTTTTAAACATTAACTTTTTTATTGAATTTTTTATATAAAGCATTATACAAATCAAGAAAGGTAAGAAAGGTAATTCGATATACACGATATACATTCAGAGGTAAGGTTTGGTCAAGTGACAAGTACACATTAAATCTCCAAAAGAATAAGAACAGAATATCAATGTAGTTGTACAGGAAAGTAAAGAAAGAACGGAAGTATATACTGTATAGCACAGAGGTCACATGAGACGTTAGGAAAGCACTATCATTTTTTAGGCCATATAGACCAACGTTTATCAAACTTAGTACATCGTAGAGAGTTAATTGCTATCAGTCGTTCGAACGTATCATTTCTGTGGACTGCTCTGGTTACATCAGAGAGGTTTATGGTGGTGTTTGTCTTCCAAGTGCGTAGTATTAGTGCTCGTGTTTTTAGTAGGATATGGCTTATTACAGGTCTATAGTCTGGAGGGAACCTTTCTATACCTAGATGGAGAATTGCCAATGCTGGGGAGGGTGGAATCAGTATTCCCGTTAGGGAGGAAATTAGGTAGAATATTTGGTTCCACAAACTCCTTATATCTGGGCAATGCCAAAACATGTGAATAAGGTTTCCTATTTGCCCACATTCTCTCCAGCATTGTGGTGATGATCCTAGAAAGTAGTTTGATAACCTATATGGGGTGTAGTGCCATCTATTTGCTATTTTTATTGTCATTTCCCAGTGTTTAACACAATGTGAGGCCTTATGTATTTCTTTGAATGAATCCTGCCACTGATCATTAGAGAAAGAAATATTGAGATCAGTTTCCCATTTACTCATTGCTATAGTTTTCCTAAAAGTTTGTTTGTCTTGGAGTAGGTTGTAAACTATTGAAATGCCTTTTGTTTTTTTTTGTCAGAGTTTGAGTAGAAGTTCCATATTTTGGGTGGGATAAGTATCTCTGAGTTGGGATAAGACTTGAGCAAGTGCGAGATGCGTAGGCAGGTGAACAACTTGTCACTAGGTAGATTATATTGTGTCATTGTTTGTGCTGGGGATTTGGGCTGGGGTCCATTATATTGGTCCGATATGTGTGAAATACCGTGACTCATCAAGTCTTTTACTGACAGCAATGGAATTTTTGCTTCTAGTAATGCTATCAGTAATCTGTAGGTTATTTTCTGGGCGTCAGTACCATTTAATATAAGGCAAAGTCTCCATGCTCTTAAAGAGGTCTGTGTGGGCAGAGGGAGGATTGATATGTCCTATGTAGACCACTCATCACTCAGAAGTAGCAGTGTTAAATCTGTTGTGGGTGATGTTATCCTTTCTATGTCTACCCATAGTGGCGTTTCCTGATTACCTAGCCAGTATTTTATGTGGTCCAGTATAACTGCTGTGACAGCAGGAAGGTAAAGTCACCTGGTTGCATCCAGGGGGGTAGATATATTTCTCCCAGATTCAGGCTTTATGCTGACTTGTACAACTAGGGTGGAGAGTTGTATAAGCCCAGCTGAGGCTAGTAGGCTCATGGATGACTCATACCTCTAGGGAGAGGGCTGGGCGTCGTGCAGGCAGGGAGTTGATGAGACCAGCTGAAGCCTGTCAGTTCGTTTAAGGCCTCTATAAAAACTCCCAGATTCATTAGATGTTAGCTCATGCCTGGAACAAGACCTGTGTGGACTGTCTAGGGAGAGTGAACCCCTGTGCGGTGAGGCAAAGCCTGTGTGGCTATTTGTTTGGACTTTTACTAAACCAGGGACTTAGGGACTAGGACAGCACCAGGCTGATCCCAGTTGTTAGTTTAGGAAACCTGCATGTTTAGTCAGAGGTCAAACTGACCAGGATTTATTTTGTTTATGTTTCTTTTTGGCTTTGCTGTGTTTTTGTCACTGTACATAGAGAAATAAACCGCACCTTTTGATTTTGAAAACCACAACCTCAGTCTGCTGGCCCTGTTTTTGTGTGGGGAGCCCAACCAGGGGGTCACACACACCCGCTACCGAGTTAACCCCCTCACAGTTGGTGGAGAACCAGTGGCAGTTTTTTTTAAGCCAGCATGGAGGAGATACTGAAACAGCTGGCTCTAGCAAATGCCAATCAACAGCAGACAAATGCAGGTTTGCAAAGGAGCCTTGCAGCCCAGCAGCAAGCTCATCAACAAGCCCAGCAGCAATCTGAGGCCCGCTTCATAGACCTGTTACAGAAGCAAGAGCAGAGACTACAACAAATGGAAGCAGTAATGCAGCAACGTCCGCAGACCAGTGAGGAAAGCCGTCCCACTAATACCGCGTCCTTTGGGGTGAGTCGTTTATTGACAAAAATGACTGGAGAGGATGATCCAGAGGTATTTTTGACCACATTTGAAAGGACTGCTGAAAGAGAAAAGTGGCCTGAGGAGCAGTGGGCTGGACTGGTGGCTCCTCTGTTAACTGGTGAATCGCAGAAGGCTTACTATGACCTAGAGCCTAACCAAGCAAAAGACTATGTGATGCTAAAAGCTGAAATTTTGGCAAGGCTGGGTGTCACCCAGGCTGTCCGGGCTCAGCGTGTGCATAACTGGACTTTCCAGCTTGGAAAACCCCCCAGGTCTCAAATGTATGATCTCATTCACCTGAGCAGGAAGTGGCTACAGCCAGAGACTTTGTCCGCACCAGAGATTGTGGAACGTGTTGTAATGGATCGGTTTTTGAGAGCTCTTCCTACTGCCATCCAAAAGTGGGTAAGCCATGGAGACCCAGAGACGGCCAGTGGTCTTGTGGATCGTGTAGAGAAATACTTGGCTACAGAGAACCTGACAGCCTCTTCCAGAGACTCTCAGACTTTCCACCCTAAGACCAGACCATCCCCAGGGGCGGATAAGAGGATTCCAAGGGGTGAGGGTGGAGAGAGTGAGAGGGTGGGAGCTCTACCCAAAGTTTGGCGAGAACAGCCTGGGAAGTCAGGGGCTCAAGAGGCAGCCAAAAGGATTGTTTGCTACCGCTGCCGGCAAGCGGGACATATTGCAGCAAATTGCCCGGTTGTGGAGGAACCCATGCAATGTGACTTTCTGACGGACAGACGTCAGTCGCTGTGTGCGACAGTCGCATGCACTGCCATTCGGGGAACTGAGAAACATTTATGCAAAATGTGTATTAATGGTAGAAATGTTGTGGTATTACTGGATTCAGGTAGCCTTGTGACCCTGATAAAGGCTGAATTAGTTAAAACAGAGGTCTCTGGGAATAGCAAGGTAGCTGTTATTTGTGTGCATGGGGACACCCGAGAGTATCCAGTGACTACAGTGTGTTTCGAGACCCCCAAAGGTACCCTCTCTCATCCAGTGGGGTTAGTATCTCAATTACCGCATGATGCCATTGTGGGAAGAGATTTTCCGAAGTTCTGGGAACTGTGGGATGATCCTGAGCCCCCCACTGGTGCCCCTATGTACCAGGAATGTGATAGCCAGAACTCCTCTGAGAGTGGTGAGGACTCTCCAGAATTTCCCTTGTCAGTATTGGCAGGGGAGACTCAAGAAACTGGAGAGGAGCCCACCTCCTCAGACGAAAACCTACCGTCTGTGGAGTTTTCTGATCTGGAGGTTCACAGGGAAAATTTTGCCACAGAACAGTTAAAAGACCCCGCCCTAATAAAGGCACGGGAAAACGTAGTGGAAATAGATGGCGAGTTAGTGAACCCAGATAATACCTGCACTTACCCATACTTCAGCGTAGAGAAGGACCTACTGTATCGGGTGGCAAAAAGGGCAGAAGAAACCGTTGAGCAGCTTGTGGTGCCCAAACCTTACAGGAAGTTGGTGTTGGAGTTGGCCCATGGGCACATTCTTGGAGGTCATCTGGGGACAGAGAAAACCCGAGAGAGGGTATTACAGAGATTCTATTGGCCTGGGGTGATGAAGGACATAGAAAATTATTGTTCCTCCTGCCCTGTGTGTCAGAGGTCGGCCCCGATGCCACATTTCCGTAGCCCGCTGGTCCCTCTACCCATCATTGAGGTCCCGTTTGAGAGAATCGCAATGGATTTGGTAGGTCCTATAATCAAGTCCGCTAGGGGGCACCAGTACATATTGGTTATAATGGACTATGCCACCCGTTATCCAGAAGCGATCCCTCTCAGAAATACCTCGGCCAAAACCATAGCCAAAGAGCTATCTCTTGTTTTTAGCCGGGTGGGTATTTGTAAAGAACTGCTTACGGACCAAGGTACACCCTTTATGTCCCGGGTTATGAAAGAGCTGTGTAAATTGTTCAAAGTGACGCAATTGCGTACATCTGTGTATCACCCCCAAACCGATGGGCTGGTTGAAAGATTCAACAAAACCCTAAAACAAATGTTGAAGAAAGTGGTGGATAGAGATGGAAAGGATTGGGACTGTCTACTTCCTTATTTGATGTTTGCTATTAGGGAGGTGCCCCAATCCTCTACGGGATTCTCCCCCTTTGAGTTACTGTATGGGAGACACCCAAGAGGGCTGTTGGATATTGCCAAGGAAACTTGGGAAAGTGAGAGTTCTCCCCACAGGAGTGTGATTGAGCATGTCGCCCTGATGCAAGATCGAATTGCACAGGTAATGCCCATCGTGAAGGAACATTTGGCCCAAGCGCAGTTGGCACAGCAGAGAGTGTACAACCGTGGAGCAAAGACCCGTACCTTTTCCCCGGGGGATAGGATATTGGTACTTGTCCCTACGGTTGAAAGTAAATTCCTTGCCAAATGGCAAGGCCCCTACGAGATAATGGAAAAAGTGAGCGAAGTGAATTACAAGGTCAGACAACCAGGAAGGCGAAAGCCCGAACAGATATATCACGTTAATCTGTTGAAAGCCTGGAGGGATAGAGAGTCCCTAGTCGCAGAAACTTGGTCACCAGCTCAAACTGGTTGCGTGATTCCGGAGGTTGGAATAGCAGCCACCTTGTCACAACCCCAACAACAGGAGGTTAAGGAGTTTGTGCTTCGCAACAAGGAGGTGTTCTCTGAGCTGCCGGGACAAACATCTGGGGTAGAGCATGATATTATTACCCCGCCCGGTGAAAGGGTGAAGTTAAAACCCTATCGGATCCCAGAGGCCCGACGGGAGGCAATACGGGAGGAAGTACAGAAAATGCTGAACTTAGGGGTGATAGAGGAGTCCCAAAGTGATTGGTCTAGTCCCATTGTGTTGGTGCCTAAACCGGATGGGAGCTGGCGATTTTGTAACGATTTCCGTCAGTTGAACAAAGTTACAAAATTTGACACCTACCCCATGCCACGTATAGATGAGTTGATCGACCGGCTGGGAACAGCCCGATACATGACGACTCTTGACCTCACAAAAGGGTATTGGCAAATTCCCCTGGCCAAGTCGGCCAAAGAGAAAACCGCATTTGTAACCCCAGACGGGGCGTTCCAATATAAGAGAATGCCGTTCGGGTTACAGAATGCGCCGGCCACATTCCAGCGGAAAATGGACCAGATACTGAGGCCCCATCGGAAGTATGCTGCGGCTTACCTGGATGACGTAATTGTCCATAGCACAGATTGGGCCTCACATCTGCCAAAAGTGCAAGCAGTCCTAGACTCTATCCGGGAAGCGGGGTTTACGGCTAACCCCAAGAAGTGTACCATTGGGCAGGAGGAGGCCAAATATCTTGGGTACACCATTGGCAGGGGAGTGATAAAACCCCAACTCAACAAAGTCGAGGCCATCCAGAGTTGGCCACGTCCCAACAGCAAGAAGCAGGTACGGGCCTTTCTGGGAATCGCGGGTTATTATCGGCGCTTCATTCCCCACTTTGCTTCTAAGGCTGTGCCCCTAACCAACCTGACGAAAGGGAAAGGGTCGGTCATGATTAAATGGACCCCCGAGGCTGAGGCAGCATTCCAATTCTTGAAACAAGCCTTATGTAGCCAGCCAGTGTTGTACTCACCCGACTTCTCTAAAGACTTTGTCGTACAAAGTGATGCGTCAGATGTGGGGTTAGGAGCAGTATTGTCCCAGGTCTGGAACGGGGAAGAGCACCCAGTCATTTACCTCAGCAGGAAGTTGAAGTCCCATGAGGTAAATTACGCCACGGTTGAAAAGGAGTGTTTAGCGGTGAAGTGGGCTCTAGATTCCCTTCGGTACTATCTGCTAGGTAGGCACTTTGACATGGTTACGGATCACGCTCCGTTAAAGTGGATGGCTCAAAACAAGGAGACAAATAGAAGAGTGAATAGGTGGTTCCTGGCCCTACAGGAATTCAACTTCACAGTAAAGCATCGCCCTGGCGTTCAAATGGGGAATGTGGATGCTTTGTCTCGAGTACATGAATGCCTGATTGCTGGTGTTCCAACCCCAAGGTTAAAACAAGAGGGGGGGGTATGTGACAGCAGGAAGGTAAAGTCACCTGGTTGCATCCAGGGGGGTAGATATATTTCTCCCAGATTCAGGCTTTATGCTGACTTGTACAACTAGGGTGGAGAGTTGTATAAGCCCAGCTGAGGCTAGTAGGCTCATGGATGACTCATACCTCTAGGGAGAGGGCTGGGCGTCGTGCAGGCAGGGAGTTGATGAGACCAGCTGAAGCCTGTCAGTTCGTTTAAGGCCTCTATAAAAACTCCCAGATTCATTAGATGTTAGCTCATGCCTGGAACAAGACCTGTGTGGACTGTCTAGGGAGAGTGAACCCCTGTGCGGTGAGGCAAAGCCTGTGTGGCTATTTGTTTGGACTTTTACTAAACCAGGGACTTAGGGACTAGGACAGCACCAGGCTGATCCCAGTTGTTAGTTTAGGAAACCTGCATGTTTAGTCAGAGGTCAAACTGACCAGGATTTATTTTGTTTATGTTTCTTTTTGGCTTTGCTGTGTTTTTGTCACTGTACATAGAGAAATAAACCGCACCTTTTGATTTTGAAAACCACAACCTCAGTCTGCTGGCCCTGTTTTTGTGTGGGGAGCCCAACCAGGGGGTCACACACACCCGCTACCGAGTTAACCCCCTCACACTGCCCATAGATAGTCGTGTAGATCCACTAGGCCTGCCCTTTCCACTTTTCTATGGGAAATAAGATTGTTACGTGAGCGCCTAGCTTTTTTTTTACCCCATATGTATTTCCAGCTGATGCCCGACAGTTGATTAAGGTAGCTTTTAGGTATGTGAACTGGTAGAGTGCGGAAGACATACAAGATTTGTGACAGTATCATAATTTTGTAGGCTGTTATTCTCCCCATCCATGAAATTTCTTTAGTCGACATGTCCCTTAGCTGGGATTCCAGTTTGGCAATTAGTTTGGTCATATTAGCTTTAACTAGGACTGAAATTGTATTAGTTATGGTGATACCCAAATAAGTGATACCTTTATCACTACAAGTGTACAGCAGTTGGTTCTGCAATAGGTTTTGTGTCTTGGAAGGTACTCCAAGATCCAGGATTAGGGATTTACTGAAATTCACTTTGCAGTAGGAGATCTCTCCAAATTCCGTTAGAATTGTATGTGCCTGATGTAGGGATTTTAGTGGGTTGGTCAGGAGCAGGATGACATCATCCACAAAAAGATTAATAGTGTGTGTACTAGAGCCAAACTGGAATCCCGTGATCAGAGGGTGAGTTCTAATTGTTTCAGCTAGTTGTTCAATCATGAGATTGAAGATGGTTGGCGATAAGGGGCAACCTTGCCTGGTCCCATTAGTTCTAGTGAAGATTTTGGATAGAAAACCATTTGAATATACCTGTGCCGATGGACATGAATAGAGCACTAACATAGCTGTTAAAATATGACCCCTAAAACCAAACTTCGATAAGACCAATTGCATATACATCCATTACTCCAGCAGAGTGCAATACGTTTATAATTCTTCTGGTAGCATCGGAAGTTTGTCTCCCCTTCACAAACCCCATTTGGTCGCATTGAATAATCGTTGGAATGACAGTCATTAGTCGCTTGGCCAGCAGTTTTACATTGACTTTGATATCTGAGTTTAGTAGGGATATTGGTCTAAAGTTAGCTGGTGTAGTAGGGTCTTTTCCTGGTTTGGGTAGTGTAACTATGTGGGCTCTCAACATTTCCTGGGGGCAGGATGCGGACTCTGCTGCTTTGGTAAAGACTGGTTGCATGTGCTGTGCTAGGATGTGTTTAAATGTTTTGAGGTATTCATTAGAGAAGCCATCCGGCCCTGGTGATTTACCGTTTGGAAGTGTGTCTATGACTTGTTCTATTTCTTGGTTCGAGATGGTGGCGTTAAGGTTGGCTAATTGTTGCTCTGATAGGGATGGGAGATTTAATCTTTGTAAGAATGATTGGATTTTATCTACGGATGGTTGAGGCGTATTGGGATCTGCGTTTAAGTTGTATAGTGAGCTATAATAATCAGCAAATTGATTTGCTATAGCTTGTGGGTCCGCTATTTTGTGTGGCATTGTGGGATGTTGGAGAAATGGTATTCTGGATTTTGTGCGTGCTGCTTTCAGCCTATTTGCTAAGTATTTACCTGCTCTGTTGGCGTTGGCGTGGGAGTTTAGTTGTAAGCGCCGCAGATGTTTGTCATATTGCTGGGAGAGGTGTTCCCTCAGTGATTCCCTGTGTGGCTAGTTTACTTATTAGGTTATGTGTGGGAACCTGTTTGTTTAAAGTCTCTGTGTTGTGAATCTCCTTGAGAAGTGTATTAATTTTTTGCGTGTGACGTCATTTTTCCTGAGCCCCTATTTGGATAAGTATGCCTCTCATATAGGCCTTGTGAGAGTTCCAAAGTATGTAAGGATCTTGGACCGACTCTTTGTTTTCTAGGAAAAAATGCTGAATATGCTGCAATATTTTTGTGTGACTGCGAGATTCTGGTAACAATCTTACGTTGCAACGCCAGATGGGGGTTGAAGAGGAGACACCCTTTTCTAGAATAGACAAAGATATTGCAGCGTGGTCTGACCACGTTATATCGTGTATTTTAGCGGTTTCTATATGTTGTAGGAGCCACTTGTCCATCAAGAACATGTCTATCCGCGAGTATTTGCAATGTCTTTGCGAAAAGAAGGTGTAGTCCTTTTCGTTGGCGTGGTGGCATCTCCACGCATCGAACAGTTCCTCATTGTGAAGTAGTGCTTGGAGAGACACCGTACCGCTAGGCCTTTTCGTGGTAGTGTCCATTGCCAGATCTGATACCAAATTAAAGTCCCCACATATTAAGATGTTACCATGTTTCATAGAGTTAGCTTTTTTGAGCACCCTTTTTATAAAACGAAGTTGGTGAGAGTTTGAGAAGTAAAGTGTGACCAATGTGTAAGGTTTGGAGTTGATAGCACCGGTGACTATTATATATCTCCCTCCATCGTCCAGAAATGTCTCCTTTTGTTGGAAGGATACGGAGTTACTTATGGCCAGTAGGACTCCTCCTTTCTTACGGTTGGGTGTACAGGCCATGAAAATATGCAGACAGTTAAGATAGTTTTTGTGTGAGCAGTGTGGGGCTTTATTCAGTTGAAAGTGGGTTTCCTGGACGCAGAGTATGTATGCTCTATGTTTGCAAGCTTCAGTCCATAGGGAAAATCTCTTAGCGGGGTGATTTAGACCCTGTGCATTAATAGACAAACAGGTAACTGTCATTGATTGGGAAGTGCATGTTGTTGTATGGTTGTGCAGTGTAGGTACTTACTGCGCGCACAGGGATCTTGATAGTAGGTTTAGACCTTATTGTGCAATGGGTCTCAGACCAGACGGACTCAGTAAATGAGGTCCAGAAGCTTCCGAAAGATCTATGTGTATCGAGGGAAGAACAAAAAAAACAAAGGGTAACAAGAACAAAAAACACAGTCAACATGGGAATTATAAGAAAAGGATCTTTAAACTGAACCGCGTGCAGGTTTATCTGCTATTTGTTACTGGGAGGGGTAGAGGAGAAAACAGGTACAGATCTCCTGTCCCGGAGAATTGCTTATGCGTATTAGTGGTTGTTTCACGAGTTTCCACAAGCTGTTTTTTTATGTGAGCGCTTGTGAGATACCACTTGCCATTCGCTGTGCATGTATTGTGGACTTTCTGTTGGCACGTGGGTAGCGGTTTGATCTGGTAAGATGTTCCACTTTCTTAAGGCAGCAATCCCATCCTCCAGTGTGGAAATCATAACAGTGACTCCTTTGTGGGTGATTGAAAGTGTTGCTGGATAATTCCACTTGTGGAGGATGCTGTGGTTCCTCAGTGCTTTAGTGATGGTCGCCAGGTTTCGGCACCTTTGTAGTGTATGCCTGGAGAGGTCTGGCAGCAGCTTTATGTCAGCGTATTGCGGGGGTATTTTGTCCGGTTTATGGGACGCCAGCAATATTTTCTCTTTTACATGATAGTAATGAACTCTCAAAAGGACATCCCTTGGTGTTTCGTCAGGGAGGAAAGATGGTTTAGGGACCCTGTGAATCCTGTCCACAATGAGGTCCTGTGCTCTTAGTTCTGGTACCAGTGTGGAGAACATAGCCTGGGCATATTGCTGGAGTTGGTTAGGAGGGATAGACTCTGGGATGCTGTGCATTTTGAGATTGTTCCTCCTGAACCTATCCTCAAGGTCTGCGATTTTATCCTTCATCCATTGTATGTCCTTTCCCTGTGCTGTATGTGCTTCTACCATCACATTGTAAGATGAGGTATATTCCTTCATCTTGTGTTACACTCTATCTACCCTGGTGCCCAGAGCTTGTACTTCCTTATGACAGTTGTTGATCCCCCTTACCATGTCAGCATGCAGCGATGCCCGCAGTGACAACAGCATTTCTTTTAGCGTTGTGTCAGAGATGGGTTTATCTGTAGTTGGGAAGTCAGTTATAGGGTCTCCCTCAGGCATCCCCTGTGCTGTAGTGGAGCGTTGTGGCCCGCTTACCTCCATTAGTGGATCGTCTTGCGGCCTAGCTGGGGAGTTCCTCCGCAGCTTGGATTTCAACGGGCTTCTCGTGGAGGGGCTTGAGGTCCCAGAGGATGGTTCACTGTGAAGGAAGGCAGTGCTGGGTGGTCCAGATGGCATTCTGCGGCGCTCTGTATACATTCCGGCCTTGTGATCTAGCCGTTGTGACCGCGCGCCGCCGCCATTTTGGCGTAGCCTGCCTTGCTCTGAGGTAAAGTAGCTGTCCAGCTTGCGCGGCTGTTGCGGGGCCTTTCGCCGTCTCGTCATACTCGTTGAGTGCCTCGGGAGGTAGGCTATCCGATGGTGTCTTTTGTGACCGTGGATGGGGCCGGTAGACTCGGATGCAGATGGATTTCTCTGGCGGACGAGCGGAGCTCAAAGGCTATGCGGCCATCACGGTGCTAGATCACCACCCCCCCCATCGACTTGAATTGTTTTTTGAGTGATTTCTAGTACATCTATGCACCACCAGTCCCCCCCTTTATAACATCCTTTTTTAACATATTCCTTTATATAAGTATTTCTGTCACCATGATATTTTATTGAATGTGTATATTGCATGTAGTCGTTCCTGCAATTTTAAGTAATCTGTGTTGTTCCTGGGGCTCCACCCCCTTTTTATGTCACATTTTTACCCATTTTTACTTCTATTTTAACCTACGGGCATTCCAGACCTATTCTCCCTGTCTGTTATGCCTCACATTTTTAATTTGATTATTTTTCATAATTTTTTTGAGTACAGCATTATTCATTCACCGACTGTGCTATGTGTTACTGTAAGGTGTCTATTATTTGCTATCCCCAGTTTCTGTGCGGTTTGCATTTATTTAACATACATTTATTTAGACTGTCGGTTTGCACCTTATAGTTCAAGCCTGCATTGCCCTGCGTTTACTATATCGTTAAATCATATATGACCCAGCCTTCAGGCATTTGGATGTACACGCAACATTGTGAGGTTTCTATCATGTACTTTAAATAGCGGGCTTCTAGAAAATGGCCGTGAACACTCTTTCAAAGTTACCATGTATTACAATAGGGGGCCTTTAGAAAATGGCCGACATCATCCATTTCAATAGCGGGCTTCTAGAAAATGGCCGACGGGCGTCCAATTTAGAAGACTATATAAACTAATGCACTTTACCCTGTGTTATCCCCTGTTGAAGTCACGTGGTGTGACAATACACGTCGGGATTGGAGCATTGGGTACAGACACAGCCTGACGGCAGGAGACGAGCTCGGCGCTCGTGGATGTTTACACCTTTTTTACCATATGGAGTTATGCTATGAGTTTCCTCTTTCCCATTGTCATTGCCATCCATCGAGTTCCGATCGGCTGATATCTGGGAACAAGGGTGAATCCAAGCTTATACAAGGCTGACACTGCAAAGGGGATACAAGTTCGGTGCTTGTGGATTGATGCCCTAGTTTATTATCCTTGAAGTGAGTGCATCACCCTGAGACCTACTCTTGCCTATTGCGGCTTTTCCCACAGTGTCACGCTATATGCATTGTTTGTGTTTTGTCTCTTTCCATGGCATACATCTGCTATTGAAATTACTTCAGCAATAGAAGGGAGACTACCTGCTGTCACTACTTTCATCCAGATCTGGGATCTACTTTAGCTGTTTGTTTCAAACAGCAGTGAGGTGAGCTGCTAGTATACACAGAGGTGTTCACCACTGAAGAATTGGTCCAGCACTCTGCATTTTGGTTTGGTGGATGTCTTCCATTTACACACAGACTTTTCATCATTTATGCTGTTTTTGTTCCTTTTGGATCATTTCACACAGCACAGGAATCATCTATGTTTGGGATTTTCACTATGTGTTTAATTATGTTTACACATTGACATTTTGTTTGGATGTTCATTTGAGATTTTATATGCACTAGGTATTTACTGTATATTCAGCAGTATCATAGTCATTTTCCCCCACCCTGCTTCACTTTGTCTACCAGCCACATTCCACCACCCCGTTCTTCACTCCCTTTTTCCTCACACCCCTTTCCCATTGCCCCTCCCCCACAGCACAGTCACCACCATTTATATAAGTGAAATAAATTAACTTTTGCACAATATTCATATTTTTCGAGTTTCACCTGTAGTGTCTTAGACGCAACTAGCTAATTTTTTATTATTTGATCATCTATTTACTAAAACTCCACCTTTACCAATAGAATGTTTTAAACAGGACCAGATATGGCAACCAGGAAGAGATACAATAAAACAATAAGGTTGGTTGAGCAGATTGGACAGAACATAAGTTTGGCCTGAATATCGGCCGTTCGCCTACCGTGCACCCCACAATGCTGCACAATTCATTCTAAGCCCTGATTGGCTGAAGCAATTCACCTGACTGCTGGCCAGGTGCAAGGGTTTGCCCAGTCAGGGAAGGAGCCCACAGCGTTCTTAAGAAAGGATGAGTCGTCAGCTGTCAATGGGCTTCCCCGCTGACAGCTGAATGAAAAAAAAAAACATTACTAGCAATAGAAAAATGGGACAAAAATGGCGTGGGGGTTCTGCCCCAATCTATACCTGACCCTTACCCGAGCATGCCACCTGGCAGACCAGGAAAGGGGGTGACTGAGTGCCCTCCCTGAACCATACCAGGCCACATGCCCTCCATATTTTATTTTTTTTAATGACATGGGGTCCCCACTAAAATCCATACCATACCCTTATCTGGGCATGGAGCCTGGCAGGTCTGGAAAGGGGGGGCAAGTGAGGCCCCCAGATCCAGCCCCCCCATGGGGATGAGTGTGGGGTACATAGAACCCCTAGCCATTCACCAAAAAAGTGTCAAAAAGAAATAAACACACATCCACAATTTTTAAGAATTATTTTATAAAAAAAAACAATGTCCCCACCCGATGTGAATCCATTGTCAATCACGACATCCGCCGCACTGATGGACCCAAATAGTTTTTTTTAAAAAGCTCTGCCCTCGACGAAGACTAACCGCCAATCTGCCATCATCTTTAGATCTCCAAGCTACAGATATCTTCCTCACTTTACACTCCTTGTCCTACTGCACAATCAATACTTCCCTTGTTTAACCCAGCTGCTATAGAGGAAGTCACTAAACTTTTTTCTAACGCCCACTTAACCTCCTGCCCCCTGGACCCTGTTGCATCTCAAATACTATGGTCACCCTCTGGCTCTATCCTACACTCTCTAACTCATATCTTCAACCTCTCCTTCTCTACTGGCATCTTCCCCAACTCTCTTGTGCTAATTACCATACCATTACCATACCAAAAATCAGCACTCACTGGACCCCACCAATCTTAACAACCTAAGGCCCATCTCCTTACTCCCTTTTGCCTCCAAACTCCTTGAACGTTTAGTCTACAACCGACTGAGTGACCATCTCATTGAAAAAAACCTTCTTGATCCCCTTCAATCTAGATTTCGCCCACAGAAACTGCTTTCCTAAAACTCACAAATGACTTACTAACAGCCAAAAGCAATGGTCATTATTCCGTACTCTTACTCTTGGATCTCTCCGCTGCCTTTGATACAGCAGGTTTTAATCCGTTGATCAGAGTTATATAGTTATAGAGTCTGCTGAACAATTTTAATATAAGCTTATGGTCATTGATGTGACCATAAGCTTCCAAGAGAGGGAAAATGTAGGTCCGTACGCCATACTGACTTGGCCACCTGCAGGCACTTCTGTAGGTCCATACCGCGCACGGACTTGGAAGTGAAAGGGTTAAATATAGTGCCTGGGGGGTCCCCTTAGTCTGCCTGTAAAAAGGTGCATCTGTACCATGTAAATAACCTGCTGCAGCAAAGCTGACATATATAAAGAAAAAAAATGACATTTACCGTATATACTCGAGTATAAGCCGACCCGAGTATAAGCCGAGGCACCTAATTTTACCACAAAAAACTGGGAACACGTATTGACTCGAGTATAAGCCTAGGGTGGGAAATGCAGCAGCTACTGGTACAGTAAATTTCTTTAGTGTTCTAAGCAACCAGCATCCAGTAGGAGAGATGGGGGTCCTGGTGTTTAGTGAGGGGAGATGGGGGTTCTGGTGTTTAGTGAGGGAAGATGGGGGTCCTGGTGTTTAGTGAGGGGAGATGGGGGTCCTGGTGTTTAGTATGGGGATATGGGGGTTCTGGTGCCTAATGGGGGCAGTTTGGGGCACTGCCAGTCAGTGGGGGAGCGGGGCACTGGTGCTTCTTACCTGGCTGCTTGATTCATATGGAATCCTTTAGAAGAATCATCCCCTCTGACTTTGTCATTCATTTTAGTATGTCCCCTTTTCTTGTCTGATTTTTCTCATCTGAAGGGATGCCGGGGATGCCAGTGTAGTGATAGCTCAGATGATCTCACTAAAGAAAACTTCCCCTGCTCAGGCTCTGACTGATGACATCATCTTATCTCCCTCACCTCCGTCGGCAAATGCAGTTAGCTCAGGAGCTTAATTAAAAGCCTCTTCATCCACCGAGAACACCCGCACACACCGGAGCGGCCCCGGAGACACAAGAGAACAGTAAGTGGGGACACTGACTCGAGTATAAGCCGAGGGGGGCATTTTCAGCCTAAAGAAAAGGGCTGAAAAACTCGGCTTATACTCGAGTATATACGGTAAATAGATTTTCCCTGCTGCAAGCCAATGCCAGCAATACAAAAATGTTTTAAAAAATGGCGCGGGGGGTCCCCCAATCCATACCAGGCCCTTTTGTCATTTTCTGAATCAATGGAATATCCATACAGATTCCTCATTCATTCAAGTAAAGTGCTGCAGAGAAAAGGGACTATATTCAGTCGCTTTTTCTGTCTCAAAAAAAAGATATATGGGGGTCTGTTTAGACCTCTGATATATCACCAAAGACCCCCCCAAAAAAACGAAAATGACTGTAAAAAAAAAAAACCTAGTATGACCCCCCAGGTCTGCCTGCACCAGTGCCGGCCCAAGACATTGTGCTGCCTGGTACCAAGAATTAAATGCTGCCCCCCCACCCCCCCCAAAAAAATCACGCCCACCAAATACCCCACATTCATTATTTTATATCATGATAACTAAAGTGGACCTGTCATGGCTCTATACATGTAAAGGAGTATAAAAGGACCTGTGCGTGGCTGGTGGCCGCGATCGCTCCAGAGAGCCAGAACGGGGATCTGTTAATGTAAACAGACAGATCCCTATTCTGACAGGGGAGGAGAGACAGATCTTCTCTTCCTAGTGATTAGGAACAGAGATCTCTCTCCTCCTACAGTCAGTCCCACCCCCCCCCCAGTTAGAAATACCTCCCAGGGAACACATTTAACCCCTTTCCTGCCAGTGACATTTACACAGTAATCAGTGCATTTTTATAGCACAGATCGCTGTATAAATGTCACTGATCACAAAAAAGTGTCAAAAGTGTCTGATCTCTCCACCGCAATGTCACAGTCTAGCTAAAAATCGCAGATCACCAGATCCCGCTACACTAGTAAAAAAATAATAATAATAATAAAAATGCCATAAATCTATCCTCTATTTTGTAGACGGTATAACTTTTACGCAAACTAATCAATATACACATTGCATTTTTTTTACCAAACATATGTAGAAGAATACATATCGACCTAAACTGATCAAGAAATGTTTATTTTTATTTTATTATTCTCCACTAGACCCTAGTCTCTTTATTGGCTACAGCCCTTAACCCTTCACGGATTTGCTTTTGGAATTAACTCTTCACGGACTATGTTGTGTTCTTTTTGGACTCTGCATTAGTTTTCTTTTTAATTAATTTTTCATGTATTCATTTTTCACATTTCAAGGTTTAACATTTATTTCACACATGGTTTTAACCACATAGCGCTGCACATTTTTTGAACACATGTGACCTATCTGACCCCTACACTGACCCCCTGACACACCTACGTGACACATGCACTGATCCACCTGACTCCTACTTCCTGCACTACTCACATAACACTGACCTACCTGACCTACATGACCATTACCCTGACCCCTACACTGACCCCTACCTCACTCCTACTTCCTGCACTACTCACATTACACTGGCCTACATGACCATTACCCTGACCCCTACACTGACCCCTACACTGACCCTTACACTGACCTACCTGACACCTACCTGACACCTACACTGACCTACCTGACACCTACCTCACTCCTACTTCCTGCACTACTCACATTACACTGACCTGACAGCAACACTGACTATTACACTGACTGACACATACACTGACCCACCGACCTTACACCTACACTGACCTACTACACAGACCCACCTGACTCCTACAGTAGGAGTCCTACTTCCTGCACTACTCACACCCGACCCCCGACCCACAGCTCGGTGCGAATCCATCCTTTGAGTCCTCCTTACCTTTGTCTGCTCTTCACCAGGACTCTCCTCAGGACCTCAGCACTGGATGTGCAGAACTGCTTCGGCGTCCCAACTTCCCGCCAGCGCCATCCACCCGCAGCCCGCTCCATGGTGTCAGACGCTGCACGCCTGCACCTCCATGATCCCATCTCCACCGCGCCGTAACAAAGCAGAGGAACAGGCGGAGGGGAAGACAGCTCACACTTCCAGTGCTTATCTGCCGCCACCATGTTCGTGTTTCCCGGCGCACTGTGATTGGGCGTATGGCGGTCATGTGCGGAGGCGGGACTTCTAGAGCGATCGCTGACAGGCCAGCCCCACGCCGCACATGACCCCCATTCGTCCAATCACAGGGCGCCGGACACTAAACATGGTGGGGACACAGGAAAGGAAAATTAGTAGGAGACACGGAATGTCGCTGGCTGACGGGCGGCAATTTGCCGCCCCCCTTAAAGTGCCGCCTGGGACCGGGGTACCATCGGGTCCCATGGTAGGGCCGGCCCTGGCCTGCACTCACCCCTCCACAGTGACGCCCCCCGTACTCACCCCTCCACGGATACCTCAGCTTCTCTTCCTAGCCAACCCCATTCATCCTGATTGGCCAGGAGGAGAAGCCAGAAGACAATTGCAAATTCTAATTTGCTATTGTCACAAGTGGGTGGGTTTGCTCTGCGCCTCGAGTACAACCTTTTTCTGCGCCCTGCAGGGGGGGCACCCCAGCGCCTTCAATGGACCGGCCACTCCTGGTAAGACCCTTTTCACATAAAGCGGACTCTGTCGAGCAGATCCGCCTGCTCAGCGGGGGATCTGTCTGCTGATCCCTGCTGAGCAGGCGGATTACAGGTCCATGTTGTGAACCGTATTTTAAGTAAAAAATAGTGGCGCTAAACCATATACGATGAGTATATAACTAAACAAATGTATATATCTCAAACCCACACCACGTGATAGTGTGCAAAAATAATATACATAAATATCATACATAAGTGATATATTGGTAGTAAAAAGAACCAGACAGCGCAAAACCAACCTATCACAATGCTGCTGAACACTGAAGGTCAATATAAAAAAATCCTTAAATGAAACGTATATGAAAAAAGCAGTGCGATTTTAGCGCTGCACTGCTTTTTTCATATAAGTGATATATTAAACATATAACATCCTTTAGTGAGTCCCAAAGTAAAATGTGAGCTAAACTTTGACAAAAGAATATAAGAAAAAAAGGGGGGTAAAAATAAGTCCAAAAGCAAAAAGATATTTTCTTATATGTGCATCCAAGTGTTTCAACTTAAATCAGAAATCAAAGTCCATAAATCTTGAACAGAAAAATCCTTCCACCAACACCGCTGTGACTGTGATTCCTCTCCCAAAGGTATTGCACTCACCAGACTTAATCCCAATGATTAAGTCTGGATGATGAAACATGTCTGGGCGTGGCTTATGCGGTTAGCGTGAAGTGAGGAATAACGTTTGCAAGCACCGGCTGTTGAGGTAGCTACAGATCCAGGAGAGGAGGCGGACGTGCGAAGGGTGAGAGTGCTGGTTTTTGCTCTGTGTCCCCCGTGGCCGTGATATAATATAGTACACTGCAACAACCCTCCTGTTGAAGATTCTACTTGAAGTTTTGCTGTGATATATCTTCTATGTTGAGGAGTATTTTTTATTCTTTGAAGTGATGTGAGTGTAATGTTTGAAGATTACGAGTGCTTTTTAATAAAGTGTTTTTTAACAGTATTTCACTATTGGAAGCACTATTTATTCTTTTACATATTCACATCGAGTATTGAGTGGACACCGTCGGAAGAGCTGCAATCACTGTGTGTGATGTGTTTAAGCTTGATTGCCTATGCATGAGAGTGCTAGGTCATTTTTTCTGGTGAGTGCAATACCTTTGGGAGAGGAATCACAGTCACAGCGGTGTTGGTGGAAGGATTTTTCTGTTCAAGATTTATGGACTTTGATTTCTGATTTAAGTTGAAACACTTGGATGCACATATAAGAAAATATCTTTTTGCTTTTGGACTTATTTTTACCCCCCTTTTTTTCTTATATTCTTTTGTCAAAGTTTAGCTCACATTTTACTTTGGGACTCGCTAAAGGATGTTATATGTTTAATATATCACTTATGTATGATATTTATGTATATTATTTTTGCACACTATCACGTGGTGTGGGTTTGAGATATATACATTTGTTTAGTTATATACTCATCGTATATGGTTTAGCGACACTATTTTTTACTTAAAATACGGTTCACAATATTACTTTGTTTAAGTTGGCAGCTGTTAGCTTCATTCATTTCACCTTTTCATGTGCGCAGTGGTGGTTTGATTAATCAGGGTTCGCGTGATTTTTTTGACCTACTTCTGGATTACAGGTCCATGTCTGCTCCACTGATGCAGAGCGGACACGGACACAGCTTGCTAATATCTATGGGACGGTCGGATAAAAACCGACCGCCTATCCATTTCCATCGGATGCCATCCGATCCAATCTGTTAGATGGATGGGAATGGAATCCCCATCCGTCTGTTTTTAGCGGACTGGATCGGATGCAGGCGGGTGTAAATGGACACATGTATATTTACATCAGTCTCTCCATAGAGAACAATGGGTGGTCCGATTGGGCCCGCCTGAAAAACGGACAGGCAGACCTGATCGGGGTGCTTGTGTGAAAGGGGTCTAAGGCCTTCTTCACACAGGGCATACACAACGTACCTTTACAGGGATGCACAGGTGTTCCGTGCATCTCTGTGCAGGCATTCCCATTGATGTCATTTGAAGTCACGTGACCGTGACGAACACGCGTCGAGACACCAGAGGCACCGGAGGTGACATTTGCGAGCTCGCTGCTCGTTTCTATATGCGTTCTTCCATGCAACTTTTGTGAGTACCTTTTGTGATGTTTTTATTGCCAATAAATTTATATTAAAAACATACTACACTATTGGCGCATCCATTTCCCTTTTCTCTGTGAGGGTTATTATTACACCAAGCGGATGTTCAGTGAGTTACCCCATTAAAGATAGAGGCCATACAGTGCTAGGAGGTGCCATACCAGGGAATGACCGGAGCACACGCCGGATTCACCAACTAAGATCTTTATATGCTGTTACCTTACAGCAGTAAGGTAAGGGGACATCCAAACTAATCACAAGGGAAATAGGAAATTTCCCTCTTCCCTTCAACAACGACATTTCACTTTGGATTATCTGGCACCAGCACTGTCACCAATTGTTTTCTAAACCAGTCACAGTTTTCTGCACAAGAACACAGATCAGCGTTTTCTTTTTATTTCCGCTATTGGAATGACTTTTTATTACAGCTAATATGTTTTTTGATACTCCAGCATCAGTCTGAGGACTTGTTTGGTGCATGTTCACAGCTGCACTCAGCACCTATTATCATTATCACCTTGGATCCATTCACCTTTGTTTATATACTATTCCTGATGTTATGTTTTGATATCGATCATCACCTGTTTGTTTATCAGGTGCACCTATTATTATCTGTCTTCTCCCCATCCCCCACTCAGCGCAGCATTATTTCTCTCTTTTACATTTGGGATGTAGCACCTGGCTGAACAGAGCCGTTGCTCCCAATTTTACATCCATGTAGGTCCGTATGCATGTCCGTGAGCTCACACTGTCTGCTTTCGGGGTCATGTACCCACACCGACACTGATGTCAGATTGGGAACAGCAGCTATGCCTGTGCAGCCGTTGCATCATAATTGACATAAATGGGACTGCCTGTACGGGGATGCACGGAACACCTGTGCATCCCTGTGCGGGTAAACAGGGCCCCCTCATGGGCGTACACTTTAGTTTGCTACATGTGAACGATGCTTTAGTACTCATTTAGCAGGCATTTTGTAAGTTATGTTGTGTTTATGTGCAATATTAATACATTTTGTGTATTTTTAGTGAATAGCGATATGATGAACATTTGCGCAATTATTACGGGGCCCAAAGAATCAGTAGCACTTTTTTTGTTCTACAGGTCATGTGCTTTTAGAAAATGTCTACTTTGAGGGGTCTTTTCAAATTCTGAAAGCTGTAACTGAAAAATGAAAACCTCCATATCTTTTGAGAAATTTTTGGGTACGTTTGATTTTCACCATTTTGCAAAAAGGCACAATGTAAAAATTAAAACTCCATACAGGTTAAGATTTTATATTTAGTAGGGATTTAGCAGGAATTTTGTCAAATTAGCTGTGTTTTTATCTACTAGAAATGGTTTTAGTGTATTTTTTACCGATATATTGGTTCAATAAACATTTGCGCAAATACTGCAGGGTCTAAAAAATCAGTAGCACGTTATTTTTATTCTAGAGGGCATATGCTTTCAGAAAATATATGGTTTTGTGGGTCTTTCACAAAGTCTGAAAGCTGTAAGGGAAAAATGAAAACCTTCAGATTTTTTGAGAAATTTGGATATTTACACGTTTGCGTCTATTTAATTTCCACCATTTTGCAAAAAGGGACAATTTAAAAGTTAGAAATATTTGTTATTTATTAACTCAATACAGGTTACGCTTTTATATTTAGTAGGAATTTTGTAAAATTTGCTGTGTTTTTAACTGCTAAAATTGGTTTTAGTGTATTTTTTGCAAATATATTGGTTCGATAAACATTTGCTCAAATACCGCAGGGTCTAAAAAATCTGTTGCACCTTATTTTTATTCTAGAGGGAATATGCTTTCAGAAAATATAAGGTTTTGTGGGTCTTTCACAAAGTCTGAAAGCTGTAAGGGAAAAATGAAAACCTTCAGATTTTTTGAGAAATTTGGATATTTACACGTTTGCGTCTATTTAATTTCCACCATTTTGCAAAAAGGGACAATTTTAAAGTTAGAAATATTTGTTATTTATTAACTCAATACAGGTTACGCTTTTATATTTAGTAGGAATTTTGTAAAATTTTCTGTGTTTTTAACTGCTAATAATGGTTTTAGTGTATTTTTTGCAAATATATTGATTTGATAAACATTTGCGCAAATCCCGTAGCGTCTAAAAAATTTGTAGCACCTTATTTTTATTCTACCAATCATGTGCTTTCAGAAAATATATGGTTTGGGGGTCTTTCACAAATCATGAAAGCTATAAGTGAAAAATAAAAAAGCAAAGGAAAAATTGCAAAAATGGTCTGGCCACCTGAGTGTACAAAATGAAGCACAGGGCCTGGTAGCAAAAGGATTAAAAGATTTTTTCATTTCTATTGTTTCACTTTAAGCATCAATAAAATCACTGCTCAGGTCAAGATGATCTTTTAAAAAATATATTTTTGCATTAGTACATGTCCCCTAGGGCAGTACCTGGGCCCCCATACCCTTTTTATGGCCAATAACTTGCATATAAGCCTTCAAAATGGGGACTTTTGATTTTTCAAGTTCGTGTCCCATAGACTTTAATAGAGTTTGTGGCTTAGGTCTGAACTTTTTCCATATCCGGGAGTTCTGGTGTGAACCGAACCAGGAGGTGTTTGGCCCATCCCTACAAAACAGCTGTTTATAAGCATACAAGAACTAATTTATTGTTACATAGTGAACAGGATGTCAGGGATGGGTCCTGAATGGTAGATATGTGTCACCATTTTTTGGGTTGTGGTAATTTTAAGGGGGATATGAAAGGATTAAACACACCTGGGGGGAAATGCCTGAAAAGGGCAGGAAGCAGCCAGAATGTTGATGAGGTGTTGTGTGGACACAGTGTGAAGGGACTGTAGGCGGTTTGTCTGACTGAGACACTACTGAACCTCTGTGACCCTTTTAAAGGGGTTGTAAAGGTTCATGTTTTTTCACCTTAATGCATTCTAATGCATTCAGCCCCCCTGTTTTACTTACCTGAGCCCTGGAAAGTCCTGCGTCGCGAACACATTCGATTGTTGCCCGGGCTTCTCGGCTCTTCATTGGATAGATTGATAGCAGTGCAGCCATTGGCTCGCACTGCTGTCAATCAAATCCACTGATGCGGGCGCCGGTGGGTGGGGCCGAGTCCTGCAATTGGTGGCTATGGACGCTGAATGCAGGACTCGAGTGCGCACCCGCAAGGTAACCCCCTTGAGAGAGAGCTTCCCAGGGGGGTTTTCTGAAGTGGGGAGGAGCCGAGAGAGACGTCATGAGACCCCAGAACAGAAGGATCGGGGCCACTCTGCAAAACGAACTGCACAGTGGAGGTAAGTATGACATGTTTGTTATTTAAAAAAAAAAAATCGAACCTTTACAACCCCTTTAAGTAACAGACACAACCCTGTTGTTAGACAGTTTAGTTTATGTTTGCTGTAACCTGAAGCTTTGTTTTCATTCCAGATCTTATTGACTGTTTTTCTTTATCTTTTTCATGCTGAAGATAAACTGCTTTGTAAGGCTTTGGAGTAACAAAGAATGTTTGCTTTTACAACTATACAGCTGGCTAGCTTTCCAAATGCCCAAATATCACAATAGATAGACATACAGTGACAGCAACAAATAAAAATCCCCAGGTACAAAACAAATATAGATTTTGCTTATTAGACCACTTCTACCTAAAGGATACATATCAGTGCAAAACTGCCCATGTCACAAAGAGAAGGTCATCATGTTTAATAAAATAAATCCACTTCTTCATGGGTAAAAAAAGTAATCATGATATTTAACCATGTAGAAGTAGTTTAGTGGTCTGTACATCAATATATTGTAACAAAATGAAAGAAAATGTCCACCAAAGAAAAAAAAACTGATAAAAGAAGTCCCTCTTTGCTCACAAATATCTGAAAAGTGTTTCAGTCATATGATGTAATTCACTGCTGGGTCTGTACAGCCCACTGGCATGAGCTGACCAGCCCTCAACTAACACATCTGCAGTGAGATCCCTAATGCCGCGTACACACGATCGTTTTTTTTCGACGGTGAAAACACCGTCGAGAAAATAGACGTTAAAAACGAGGAACAGCTTGTTCCCCCACACACGGCCGTGTTAAATGTCATTTTTTTTTGGTCGAAAAAAACGACCACGTGTGGGCTCCGCGGCAGTGTTTCCCTATGGGAAACACTGCCGCGGAAAACATGTCGAAAAAAACGACGAGAAAAATTAGAACATGTTCTAATTTTTCTCGTCGTTTTTAATGCCGTTTTTCTCGTCGAAAAAAACGACAGAAAGCCCACAGACTATTGTTTTTCTCGTCGAATGGGAAAAATTTAGTTTTTTTCTACGGGAAAAACGGCCGTGTGTACGCGGCATTATACTTCACAGTCTTGCCTATTTTAATATATATATATATATATATATATATATATATTTATATATATATCTTTTTTTTTTTATTGAGTAGCATTGTTTTCTTGGTTTTAGAAAAGTTAACAGGTAGACTACTATCGAGCGCCATTTTGAAAATAAACACATAGGTTGGAAAAATATGCCTCATTATATTCCCCCACTTTATCTCCAGATATAACCTTACTGTAACTTTGCTAATTATGTGCAGAGGTGCAAGTTGTACATGTTGACTCAATACAAATTTTACAACATTTTAGGTTAATTACCATGGTGCTAATAACACTCTCATTAAGATACTAACAAGACTTTGAGAGGCTCTTAAATCAAATAAATGTGTAGTATTCTTTGTAATTGTCCTGATAATGAACAATTTAAGTTCTCTAAAGTTAACTTATTCTGTAAGGTTACTGAGCACTCACTAAAATATTCATTAGGGGAAGTTATTATAGATGTATTCTAAGAGCTTATCATTATTATCTTAAGAATTCTGTGAAAAACTAAGCAGTTTTGCCTCACAGGGATTCATCTCATAAAGTAGGTTAAAGGGCTACACTTTCATGAATTCAACATTAAGGAAAATAACAGACAAGATTTTGGTAAACACTAGCATTACAATATCCCTAACTATATATTGTTTAAAAGAAAATTACCGTAATATCTCATGTGTGAAACATTATTGTTGTTATATACGTTTTGAAAAGGAATATTTCAGAATTTGTAAAGTGGATAACAAAACTATTGCTTAAAAAAATATAATTAAAAAAAAATATACATGGACATGATTAATGCATATTCAATTCTGCTGGATTACCGTACCTGTTTTCTCAGTTTCTTCTGCTTATATACTTAGTTAAAGTGGTGTTCCGGACGAAATTACACTTTTTAAATGAAAATACCCCTAGAATACACAATTTTAATGTATTCTAGTAAAGTTAGTCTGTAAACTAAGGTCCTTTTTGTTAGGTTATTACAGCATTTAGATAGTTTATAAACTAGAAATAGACCGTGGCCATTTTAAGTGTGGGCATCTGAAGCCAGACTGTATCTCTTCCTGGATATCAGGCTTGCAAATCTCGCACAAGCAGTGTAATCGGTTTCAGTTTCATGTTATAATTTCTCTCCAGTTTCATAGCAAGTTGCCGCCCCCTATTTATGTAAACATCTCCTCCCCTCCTTCCCTCCAGTATGTACAAGCAATATTATTCTAGAAATACAGAAATCTGCTGCTAAAGGTAAGAGCTTTAAAAATTTCCTAATTGTAAACTAAATCATTTGTTTCTGTGCAGATATATCTACAATATATATATATATATATATATATATATATATATAATCTTATCATGTAGATATATCTGCACAGAAACAAATGATTTAGTTTACAATTAGGATATTTTTAAAGCTCTTACCTTTAGCAGCAGATTTCTGTATTTAAAGATGAGGGATGAGGGACGAGAATGCCGAAGGTGAGGGATGAGGGACGAGAAGGCCGAAGGTGAGGGATGAGGGACGAGAAGGCCGAAGGTGAGGGATGAGGGATGAGAAGGCCGAAGGTGAGGGATGAGAAGGCCGAAGGTGAGGGATGAGGGATGAGAAGGCCGAAGTTGAGGGATGGGAAGGCCGAAGGTGAGGGATGAGAAGGCCGAAGGTGAGGGATGAGAAGGCCCTGGGATGGGATGGGGTGGGGAGTGGTAGGACAGGGATGAGATGGGGTGGGGTAGGATGGGGATGGGGTGGGGAGGGGTAGGATGGGATGGGGATGGGGTAGGATGGGATGGGGTGGGGTAGGATGGGATGGAGTGGGATAGGATGGGGTGGGGTAGGATAGGGATGGGGTGGGGAGGGGTAGGATGGGATGGGGTAGGATGGGATGGGGTGGGTTAGGATGGGGATGGGGTGGGGAGGGGTAGGATGGGATGGGGTGGGGTAGGATGGGGATGGGGTGGGGTAGGATGGGGTGGGATGGGATGGGGTGGGGAGGGGTAGGATGGGGTGGGGTAGGATGGGATGGGATGGGGTAGGATGGGGATGGGGTGGGGAGGGGTAGGATGGGGATGGGATGGGATGGGGTAGGATGGGGGTGGGAGGGGTAGGATGGGGTGGGGTGGGATGGGGTGGGGATGGGATAGGGTTTGCAGTGTGTGGAAGTCCTGCAGATCTCATCATGACCAAAAGAACACACAGTAAGTGTCCATGCCCCCAACCCCTGTGTGTGTTGTAACTTGCAGACTTTCTCTGTGCCACTGCTGCACGATATCTGCTTCCTCCACCGGCTCTCTGCTGCTAGAGATTAACCTCCCCCACCTCCTGTGCACTGCACTCACCACTCACTGCCGCTGCCTCTTTATAAACTGTGATGTACGAGGGGAGCTTGTATAGGGTTGGCAACTTTTCATTAAGCCAAACCCGAACACTTTAGCGGCGCACTGCAATTTTTTTAATTTTTTTTACAGTATACCCTATAGGTTTGTAAAATAATTGGGGCATCTTTGGGTGCCCCAAGAAGAGCTGTAAAGCTGTGTCCAAAAGGTTAGTCTGTCACCCAGTACATCCCCTCAAGTCAGTCCGCCCCCAGTGTAATCCCCCCAGGTCATTGTGTCCCCCAGTGTAATCCCCCAGGTCAGTCCATCCCCCAGTGTAATCCCCCCAGGTCAGTGTGTCCCCCAGTGTAATCCCCCCAGGTCAATGCGTCCCCCAGTGTAATCCCCCCAGGTCAGTCCGTCCCCCAGTGTAATCCCCCAGGTCAGTCCGTCCCCCAGTGTAATCCCCCCAGGTCAGTCCGTCCCCCCAGTGTAATCCCCCCAGGTCAGTCCGTCCCCCAGTGTAATCCCCCAGGTCAGTCCGTCCCCCAGTGTAATCCCCCAGGTCAGTCCGTCCCCCAGTGTAATCCCCCCAGGTCAGTCCGTCCCCCCAGTGTAATCCCTAAGGGTCAGTCCGTGCCCCAGTGTAATCCCCCAAGGTCAGTTCGTCCCCCCAGTGTAATCCCCCAGGTCAGTCACCCAGGGTGGTGATGATATGGGTCCCCCATCCAGGTATACAGGAACCCCTCTCCCTCCAGTTAAAGGGACCCCTGGATAATATGACTGCAGGGGGGTGATCAGAAGGTAACCTCCATCCAGGAATACAGGAACTCCCCTCTAGATAAGGAAGACTTGCAGCTAGGAGTAATACAGGGGGTGATCAAATAGGACCCTCATCCAGGAATTCTCCTCTCTCCCCCCTCCAGATAAAGATGACCCCCCAGCTAAGAGGACTGCAGGGGGTGAAAAGAGGGGACCCCCATCCAGGAAGATAGGAAGTCCCCTCCCTCCCCCACCAGTTAAAGACCCCCAGCTGGGAGGACTGAAGGGGGGTTGATAAGAGGGGACCTACCTGCAGTTAAATAAGACCTGCAGCTAGGAGGAATGAATGGGATGGTAAGGGGGACCAACATTCAGGAACAGACTCTCCTTCATCCCCCTCCAGTAAAAAAAAAAAAAAAACAGCTGTGAGGACTAAGGGGGGTTGATAAGAGGGGACTTTGCTCGCCCCCATCTAGTAGAAAGAAACCACTGGGTAGGAACACTGCAGACAGCTTCCCCCCTCCTCCCTCTTAGGTGAATGGTGTGTAGTGACTGAGTGAATACATCCAGAGAGCCGTACACAGCAGCTCGGGTCACAGTGCAGAGAGGGAGGGGGTGACTCAGAGTAGCAGAGGAGGAAGAAATCCCCATACAGCTCCGATGTCTGTGAAGGAGCTCTGGTGTGCTGAATGTCACTTCTGCTTCTACTCCTCGCTCTGTCCTCCACTCAGCTGAAACTTGCTTGCAGCGGTGTCGGCGGGGGATGGGTGGTTTCCAGGACGGCACAGGCTTCATTACAGGATTCGTACCTGCAAGAGTCTGTACGCTGGCTCGCTGGGTAGGGAGGGAGGAGCGGAGGATGAAGGACACACACACCAGGCGGACCAAGGGAGGGCAGGATGGGCATGCCTGGATGACAATAGGAACGCGATGCTACATCCAGGGCCTCCTGGGATTGGTGACAAAGATCTCCCAGGAGGCATAGCGGTCACTGGATGACGCAAGCAGGCTTCAGTGCCGCGGCCGGAGAAACAAATAAAGATCAATAAAACAGTGAGTATAAAAAAAAAATCAATAATATGCCATTTATTCTTAAGGGGACAGTAACAAAGAGGATCCAACAAAGTTGAAAAAGAGGGTGGAACTCCACTTTAATTTTATAGCTAAAACTTAATTTTTATTGAAATCTTCAGCCTTCTAAAAACTCTTATGAGCTTTTATATTTCACACTGAATCATGCTATATCTATATTTAATAATCACGTCCTACAATAAGTAAAAACAATCATGTTGTTTAATGTTCATGTACCGATCAAGTGTTGTATTTTATTATTCCTTATTTTCTAATACTGATTAAATTATCATACTTTTGAGTTTTCTCTGTTGGTGTTCTTACTTTCAACTTTAAGAAAATTAAAGTCCAAATTCAGGAAATGATAACACCTCTCCCATCCTTCCCTCCCACGAATTCTAATGAAAAAAAAAAAACACTTTTCACTTTTCAGAGTTCATCTTCTCTGTCTCCTGTTTTATGTCAGTACACCAATACTAGAGACTTTAGGACCATCAAATGGGCCTCCAATAGGATTTTACAAAATCTCCCATGCAGTAATGTGGGGATCCAAAAATGTAAAAAAATAAATAAAATAAAACTGATCGTGGCTCGAATTGGCTACATATATGTTGAAATAATTTGCTCTGTAATCTTAGATGGAGTCTGTAAAATATCCATCAGTCCTGGGTTCACAGTTAAAAAACAAACATAAAAGGATGGTTTGTCTTTCTACACCCACCATCCTTAAATAAATGGTAAACTGCATGTGTTTTAGATTTGGCTTGAAAATAATTGTGATTTGTTATCTTACACCTTACAATAAGCTGAATAGTCATCTATTTCAATAAAGCCCCGTACACACGATCGGTTTTACCGATGAAAACCGTCCAATGGATTGTTTTCATCAGACAAACCGATTGTGTATGGGACCCATCGGTCTTTTTTCCATCGGTTTTAAAAAATAGAACTTGTTTTAAATTTTTCCGATGGATCAAAAACCGATGGAAAATTCCGATCGTCTATGGGCAAGTCCATCGGTTAAAAAACCCACGCATGCTCAGACTGAATTAGGAGACGGGAGCGCTCGTTCTGGTAAAACTAGCGTTCCTAATGGAGAGAGCACATTCGTCATTCTGCAAGTTATTGCCTCGTTTAATGCACCGCATTGTTTTTTGCTTTAGAATGGTGTTTAAAATGTTGTTTTTGCAGCAGATCTTTATCACGAGTTCTGACAAACTTATGTCTTTCTTCTTTCTTGTGATCTTCTGAATAATTTGTTTTATTCTTAAAGGCCGACCTCACAAATTACCCAAAACCTTTTTTTTTTTGTGTTATTTATTTGTTTCGCATTTTTTGGTGTGTCAATTTCTCACAACAACATTTATTTTTTTACTTTTCCTCATGGAGGTTGGTGACCCTTGTTATTAATTACACATTGTATTTATGAAATGTTGTTGCTACTCATAATAAAAACACATCAGGCAAGTATGTTGGCTGAAATCAAATCTCCATTAATTCTGGCAAAAAAGCAAACAAAAAACGAAGGGCAACAATTCAGAAATGAGCAGAAAATATGAAGTCATTGGACCCCAAAGGCAGACATGACTATGATGAACAATAAGATAAACAACAGCATGAAATCAGGAGCAGCAGCCAAAGACATACATCATCCCAAGCTGTGGTACTCCATCAAACTGCAACTTCTGGAAGAGCAGCACGAGGCCAGAGAATCACCTCCTGCTCTTCCCTGTAGCCTTCCTTCCATGCTTCCCTGCAGCGTTCTCTCCACGGCCCCGTCCACGCACCCTTGCAGGCCGGGCCACTGTGGGTGGTAATGTGGCAGGAGGAGGAGGAGAAGGAGGAGAAGGATTGGCCTGATGAGAGATATGGGTGGCCTCAGTCAGCTGCCCCCCCACCCCCATGTGTACGGCCATGTAGATAATGTGCTCACAGAGGGCACGTTGTCCCGCCTCCATTTGGAGCAACTTATCGGCAAGATAGCTACTAAACCCCTCCGCAGGGTTGAGGGGGGCCCTCATGATGGCAGCAGCCTCACGGATCATCTTTAGTGACTCCTCCTCCACCTGTGTCATCCGACGATGTTTTGGCGGTCTGACGTGGAGGGGAGCCACTTGTGAGACTGTGCTGCCACTAGGCCTGGGGACCTGCTGAGTCCCACTTGGCCCTGCCTCCTCCTGGCTGACGCTCACCTCTGCCTCCTCCTGCCTGCCATATTCCTGAGCCTCTTCCTCCTGGCTGGCACCATACTGTGTTGTAAAAAAACACATAGTTAGATTTTTGGTGGAATCTATCACACACATTTTGGATATCATGACTGATGCTTTTATTTTTATTTTTTTTGGGGGGGGGTGTTATCATTTTGGGAGAATAAATCAATTTCATCACAATATTACTTTGAGGGCAATAATTATGTTCCAAAATACTATACCTGGCTGAAGATGCAAAGATCAGGCTCTTCAAGCTCAGGTGGCTCCTCCTCCCCCTCTGCAGGGGTGGAGGGAAGGGTGGAAGGAACGCTGGAGGGAAGGGTGGAAGGAAGGGTTGAGGGAAGGCTGGAAATTGATTCCCTGGCCTCAATCTGGTCATCCAGAAATTGCAGATGTTTGTAGTACCACAGCTTGGGCTGTACTACATCCTCTGCTGCTGCTCCTGATCTCTTCGAAGCGTGCACTTCTTTGTATTTTTTTAATATGAATTGCGCAGGTTGTTTATCTCATTATTCATCATAGTGTAGTCTGCATCTGGGATCCAGGGCTTCATATCCTCTGCTAATTTTTGAATTGTTGCCCGACGTACATCACTCTTGTGGTACGCTGGATGTTTCAGTTCCCACAGGTTGCGTAATTGTTTATATTTGTCAATAAAAACCAACATGATCTCTGGCTCCCTTAACTTATTCATTTTGGAGTGTCTGCAAGTAAAAAACACAGAAAAAAACATGAGAGGCCAAATGACATTCTACTCAACCTCTCACAATATTGGCCTATACAATCATGAACAATTATAGGCCACTGCAGGCCCCAGTTCCCTTCTTACCTTAGTTGTGTTCTTTACCGCACTTCCGGTCGTCCTTACTCCGCGCATCCCTAATAACTTCTTTCCCCTTTTTATACCTTGCGCATGCGTGTAACTCTGCCCTCGTCGCCCGCCCATGACGGTCTTTTCCTGCATTTCCCCGCCCCTTAACGTTCAGCGCACAGTGTGAGACGGCGACATGTCGCAGACACAGGTGGATTCTTTATTTGAAATTACTGACGAGGAAAGCCCGGAGGCGGCAACGTCCCGATCCAGGACTAAAAGATACAAGGCGACTAATATGTCATTTGCTGAGATGGCGGAGATGGTGGACATTCTGCAGAGGAAGGATTACGATGGGAAGCATGGGCCATACGACACCCCTAATCTCCGGAAGTCGCAAATAATGGAAAAAGTGGCGAGGACTCTCTATGAGAAATTTGGGGTCAGGAGATCCAAGGAGCAGCTCCGTAAAAGGTGTTCTGACCTGAAGCTGAGGGAGCCGGAGCAGTATAGGAAGCTTAAAAAAAGCATTGAAAAAAGTAAGCTTTTATTTTTACTATTTTCTTTCACATTGTAATATGTATTCTTCCATGTTTTGCTCCATGTGCTTGGCTTGACTGGTTTCACATTTTCAAATGACAGCTTTTATGTTAAGTTGAGGGTCCACTTATTTGGTAAATGTGTCGTTAAAAAAACTTGATCGTCTTCCCCCAAACATGCTTGCCACATATCCACGTAAACTACATGTGGGCATGCCTCATTTTAATTAAACAATGTTTAACTACACATTGTTGGCTAGATGATGTGTTATAAGTAAAGTAGAATGTGAATGAAAGGCTAAACTGGATTCTGGGTAAAGGAGATGACACTCCAGCAGTTGTGTACTCAGCTTTTTGTTCTAGAGCAATATACTATAGTATAGTATAGCCACATGACAACATTTTTTAGCGGGGTCACACACAGGTGGTCCAGTGGATACCTTGGTGGTTATCCAAGTGTATTTTTGAGTGCCCTAAAAAAAAAAACATGCTGCTTTGTAGAGTTCGCAAGATCTCATATGTTCACCTTGTAACTCTGGCCCAAATATCAATTGTACCACACTTCAAAACAATGTCTAGATTTTCGGGCCTAAAATCTCTGTGTGCTAAAGGATACATTATTTTTGCCATTCCCATAGGGGAGAGGAGACTGGGAGGACACCAATCTGAGGAGACGAGGAAGCAAAGACCACAGACACTCCCCGTAGATCACAAACCACACCAGGATCAGCATGTTCAGGAAGCGGAGGTGGAGGAAGGGGAGGTGGAGGAAGGAGAGGTGGAGCTTATCACCACAACAGGTCAGTGTCTGTCACCACAACTTCCAGGTAAATACAGATGTAGGCCTGCATATTTCTAAATTTCTATTTTTTTGTAGGGGCTGAACGTGGTGGTGTGTCAGGAACTCCAAATCCTCCATTCTCGAGTGCTAGTGCCAAAATAATAATTCAAGAAATAATGGAATGTCGTAGCGAAATGGACATTATGAGAACTCGAATGAATGTGATTGAGCAAAAATATAAAAATATTATAGATATTTTGGGGCGAATAGTCTGACCCCCCCCCCTGTTTTAGTGTGCTTTTTTGCATACAAAATTTGCAATGGTATTTCAACCAGCCCAAATGTGAAGATGCACACAGTGACTCCACATGTGCTATCTTCCGTCACAGGATATCTATGTCCCTGTTTGGGGGGTGCAACCTCTTCCTACCTACTAAAGTAGGTGAGAGGAAGGCTTTGCACCCCCAAAGCACGTCCATTGATCCCCCATGATGGCAGATAACACGTTTACCCTAGCCATGGGATCAGGTTGAAAATACCCATTTCAGCCCCAAAAAGAAAGTGGGGTTCTTCACATTTGGAATGGATCAGGGGTGACATCACCCCATCTCATGTTTGTATTTTTCACTTTGTTATTTTTGTAATATTTAAAAAAAATTGTTTGTGATTTTAACCCATGCATGTTTCTGCAAAACAATCCTCCAAAAAAAAAAAAAAGATAAGATGACCAAAAACTGTCTAAATTGTAATTCTGGACTATGTCGGCACCTTATGTTAACTGATGACCAGTTGGGAATAGATAGTAGAAAAAGTTTTTATTACAAAAAGTACAAATATAAAAAACAATTATTTTGACATTTCATAGAGAGCAACAATCATTCTATGGCATAACACTGTGTTATCCCATTGTAATAACAATAACATGAAAGAATACCACCATATATACATCATAGGTTTTGCTCTACATGTTTCACGTTTATGATTCAAAAGTAGAATCCGCTTCTTCAGGAGCTATGTGTATATGTGTAGATTTCAAATGGATAAAGGTGGAGAAATTGGATTGTCGCAAAACTATTATAAAGTATATAATATAAGACATAATAATAAACCCATTTTTCATGGATATAGAATAGCCTCTCCCCTTCCTTTCTGTACAATACCCGACAGGACGAAGGCACCATATATTATATATATTTTTTACCTATAGCATTTTTCAACATAAATTGTAATTCTATAAAACCTCAAAAATATGTGGTGCACAGAGTAAAAAGTTTCTGGAAGTCTCAAAAAGGTGTGGCTTGTTCTTTCTATGCTCAATAGCAGTTCTGAAAATGCCAAATCAATGTTTTTTAGAGTGAGAATTGAGGCTGTTTACTAAAGCCAAATACACTTGACACTACTAGAACCTGGGAGACACATAAAGCCAAAATACAAGAATGACAAAACAAGTTTGTAGAAAACAGAATAAAAATTTATTTCACAAAGCAAAAGGTCAGATGTGGTCTGGCATTGCGATGGCCCCCCTACCCGTGAAGTACTCAACGTATTTTTCACGTACTTCACGGGCACTTTGGGGGGCCAAGCCAGTACGGTCAGTGTTGAGGCCGGTCAGAATGGTCATCGCGGATGGACCGGCCTCAGGCCCAACTGTTGACACATATGTATGGGAATAATGTCTTAGAAAATTGTGCATTATGCAGCAGCAGTACACAATGGAGTTCAGCTTGTATTCCGCCAAATGGATAGCTGTCATAAACAGGCGGAACCGGCTGGCCATTATCCCGAAGGCATTCTCCACAACTCTCCGGGCTCTGGCCAGCCGGTAATTAAAAACCCTCCTCTCCGGGGTGAGGGTGCGTTGGGGAAACGGCCGCATCAGGTGTGGTCCCAGTCCAAAGGCTTCATCCGCGATGAAAACAAACGGTAGTCCATCCACGTTGTCTGCATCTAGAGGCAGTGCAAGACCCCCAGACTGCAGACGGTGAGCGAACTCTGTCTGCGCGAATACTCCGCCATCGGACATCCGGCCGTTCTTCCCCACGTCCACATACAGGAACTCGTACCGTGCCGACACCACCGCCATTAACACAATACTATTGAAACCTTTATAGTTAAAATAGTATGACCCCGAACGGGGTGGCGGCACTATGTGGACGTGCTTGCCATCAATTGCCCCTCCACAGTTGGGGAAGTCCCACCGCTGGGCAAATTGATCAGCCACAGTCAGCCATTCCTGTGGTGTGCAAGGAAACTGTGGAGTCAAACAAAAAGAAGACATTAGTACGTTTTCAGGTTAAAGTGCAAACAGATTACACAAAAAGACATTGTTGACCAACATCAGGCTACCATGATTAGTGAAGGGAGTATTTGATAGCCAAAAATAAGGCACACTTAGCAGATGCCTCACCCTCGCTGAGTGGACATTAGAAAATATTCTAAGGGGGGGGTGTTTTATGTGATTTTGGGGGCTCAAAATAAAAGGCTCTACCACTCTGCTGATCTGGATTGAGAATTAAAAAAGTTTTTCACATTTTAGTGGGGGGGGAGGGTTGTAAAACTACGAGGGTAATGACCCAAAAAAAAAATAGGAAAAAAGAAGGCTAGCTGTGTTTGGGCCCAGGATAGCATGCTGGAGAGGTTAGTGAAGGGAAAAAGGCATGTAGGCCCCAAAAAAGACCATTACAGGTAAAAACATGCATGGTGAAAATGGGGACATTACCAGGATATTACAAACAGGCAAATTTGGGAAGGAGGATAAAAAAAAATAACATTAACAAACAATCAAAACATATAATGTGATGTTACAGGAGCAAACTTACCTTCATATAGTCCTTCTGCAGGACCTGAATAATGGCCGAACACGTTTCAGGGATAATGATCCCGAGAGCCTGGGGGGAGATGCCTGTTGTGAACTTGAGGTCCTGCAAGCTTCTCCCAGACGCCATGTATCTCAACGTGGCAATAAGCCTCTGCTCGGCAGTGATGGCCTGGCGCATCACAGTGTCCTGCCTCGTGATATAGGGGACAGCAAATCCAACAGACGGTGAAAAACGGGGTCTGTCATCCTGAGATAATTCCTGAAATCATCAGGATTATTCTCATGGATTTCCCGCAGCAGAGACATATGAGAGAATTGGTCCCGCTGGAGCAACCAATTCTTGGTCCATGAACTCCTCCTCACCCTGTTCACCCTGTTCACGGACTGAACTCGGGTTACAGTGTTAACCGCAACACCAAGTCCATAGCCAGTACGAGCTCGAGAACGAGAACGCACTTCAAACATGGTCTTAAACCGGTCGCCTGGTCAGAACAAACTCAAACAGAACGCACCGTGGAACAGCAAGGCCTGAGAAGAACGACCTGAAAAACAGTAAACGAACGGCCAAGAAAGCACTGCAAAGCAGTAACGACCTGACTGCACGCACTGAATAACAAATACGAACCCACAAGCACAAACTGAACACCAGGAAACGATCTGCAAAGCACGGAGACTGAAAAGCGCGAATCGGCTCTCACCAAACTTTTACTAACACGCGGTAACACAAAATCAGCAAAAGCAGCCCAAGGGGTGGCGCCATTAGATTTGTTCTTCCCTTTTATAGCGCCGTCGTACGTGTTGTACGTGCCCTAGTTTTGTTGCCGTCGGTTTTTGGACTGATGGTGTGTGGCCAAGACTGATGAAAAACAGTTTCATCGGATTTCCGATGGACAAATCCATCGGACGAAAATCCATAGGATATCCTATCGTGTGTACAGGGCTTTAAAGTTGTTTTCACTTTGTAAGTAACAGAATGCTGGTAGCAACACATTTGACATAAATTTCCATCATATAAAGCATGATCTGAACGTTTAACACTTTACTGCCAGAACCATTTTTGCGTTTTTCTGCGCACATGGTTAAAATAATAATTTTAGGTCTAAAGACTGCATAAACCCCCCAAACATTACATATTTTCTGAAGCAGGGAATAAAATGGTGGTAGTTTCAATTTGTTATAGTACATAATATTAGCTCAATTCAAATTTTTTGTTAAAAAAAACACTAAAGTTCATTTTAGGCATGCAAACGCAATAAATTACCCAATAGTTGGTAAAATATAAAAGCTGAGGTTGTACCGAGTAAATAAATACCTGACATGTCAAACCTTAAAATTGCTTATACTTTACCTGTGAAATGGAAACACACTTCATAATCCCATATTTTCCTGATGTGGCACTTTAAAAGCCCCTGAGAGTCAAAAGTTTAGAACACAGGTGTCAAACTGGCAGCCATCCAGATGTTGCCGAACTACAATTCCCATGAAGCATTTCAAGGCTGACAGTTACAAGCATGACTCCCACAGGCAGAGGCACGATGGGACTTGTAGTTTCGCCACAGCTGAAGGGCTGCCAATTCGGCACCCCTGGTTTAGAGGTACTCAGGAACTCTGCTGCTAGAATTATTGCTATTGCTCCAGTATATGTGGCGATATGTAACATATGTAGCACAATCAACATTTTTCATGCATACACTGTAGGTGCCCCTGACATGCGCATTTATGTTTGTATGTGCATGTATGGGGGGGTGGGGGGCCGCAACAAATTTTTTTGGGGAAGGATTTAAAGTGCTTGGGTGTAACTTAAATTTTTTACACTTGTTTAATTTTTTTTTTTATTAAACTTTTTTTTTCACCCCTAAGGGGACAAATAGTCATGTGATATCTCTTTAATGGGGACACAGACAAAAGAAAAAAAAATCTTATGACAGCGCTTTTTCTACTGTATGTACTTAACTAGCAACTGCAGCCCCCCGCCTTGTTTTTGTACACGAGTCACAAGAACAAGAAAGGAAAATCTCCTTAATGGAGTCACAGACAGAAAAAAAAAAACACTCTATCCAAAGCAATGCAAAAAAAAAAAGGTGATGAGATTTAAGTAAACCTGCAAAGATAGTTATATTGGAACATCCATTAGTGACATTGTTTTTAAAGGTGCAGGCTCTGAGACATCTGGAACATATTTTTGTTGCAGGTCAGTGACTCACAGGTGAAGACACAATGAGGCCACAATGACCTTCTGAACTTCCATTTGCTTAGATTTCTTTTAAAGGGAACCTCAGTAGTAAATTACAGTTTCAAATTGAATTAGCCATTTTCATATCCACAGACAACATGTAAACTCTTGAACAGTGACCTCACTCACGGGAAAGCTGAATAATTTTAGTTTATCTGCCCTGAAGCTGATTTGTACGACTCAAAGTAAAACACGAGTGATATAAAAATTTAGAACAAGTTATACATTTATTCATGTTTTAATTTATTTGCATCTTGTATTAGCTAGATTGGCATTTGAAGGTCAAGCTGGAAAAAGTTTCAGTATTAATGTCATTTTAGAAAGATTTTTATGATCAACATATTAATTGACTATAATAAAAGTATATTTTTTACTAGAAATAAAAAAATTGTCCCACCTTTTAGATATTGTTTTGAAGTATTTATGAAATGTAGAATATTTTCTGCATTTTGGATGGAATGATCTGTAGGATGCTATACAAATTTACTGCAGAAATGTAATGTTTGTCTTCACATCATACCAATGCAACATGATTTTTTATAGTTTTTAGTATAAATAATCTCAGGGATAGAGGTACAATAAAGTATAGAACAACATTACCTGCAAATTTCAGGTAACGGCACATACATAGTCATTTGGAGGGTATATTTTAAGACAAATAGGCTATCACCTAAAAAAGTCTATGTGACAAAATGCACTGTGGGCATGCGTGCACATGACGTCAGACGCCGTTAAAGCGGTTGTATACACGCTGACTTTTTTTTTTACACCTGTAAGAGAAAAGGCATAATGAGCTAGTATGCAACGCATACTAGCTCATTATGAAATACTTACCTTAGAACGAGGCGTCAGTGTCCCTCCAGGTCCACGCCGAGGCAGCCGGCATTTTGCCTCGGCGTGTCTTCCGGGTATCGCGGCTCCAGCGCTGTGAGTGGCTTGAGCGGCGATGTTGTCACTCCCGCGCATGCGCGTGGGAGACTTATTTCCAGCAAGGTCCGGCGTCTGCAGTCACCGGCTCATTGCAAGGGGAATATCTCCTAAACCGTAAAGGTTTAGGAGATATTTTTTTACCTACAGGTAAGCCTTAGTATAGGCTTACCTGTAGGTAAAAGTAAAAAAAAAGGCTATACAACCGCTTTAAGAAATTTGGAAGCACTAGGATATTATGAACAGCAGTCAGTACATGTGCATATTGAACATATTATACAAGTCTTTTTGAATGTGAGTTGAACCATTAAATTGTTTTAGTAACGGTGCTTTAGATTTTACACTATTGTGATTTTTTTTGTTTATTGCGATTGGAGTGGAGGAAAGAACAGTGGTACTCAAATATAAAGAAAGAAGATGAGAGGGGAAAGGTGCTAAGCTGTGTTCTAACCTGCTGATTTAGCATTTTATGACTCATTTACAGATAAAGAGTCATAAATATCTGGTCAGTTTTTTGGAACTTGGACAATGTTTGCCATGAAGTTGGATGGTGTAGTGAAGAAGGGAGGTAGGCACTGTGTGATACAACTTGGGAGGAGAAAATTTCACTTCTAGAGAGGATTTTGTTTAATAATAACGATTATGGTTACTTTTTATATACACTATATTACCAAAAGTATTAGGACACCTGCCTTTACACGCACGTAAAATTTAATGGCATCCTAGTCTTAGTCCGCAGGGTTAAATATTGAGTTGGCCCACCCTTTGCAGCTATACCAGTTTCAACTCTTTTGGGAAGGCTGCCCACAAGGTTTAGGAGTGTGTCTATGGGAATGTTTTACCATTCTTTCAGAAGCGCACATGTGAGATCAAGAGTTGATGTGGACATGGTGGCTTGGCTCGCAGTCTCCACTCTTATTCATCCCAAAAGTGTTCTATCGGGTTTAGTTTAGGGCTCTGTGCTGGTCAGTCAAGTTCCTCCACCCCAAAATCGTACATCATTGTCTTTATGGACCTTGCTTTGTGCACTAGTCCAAATCATTTGGTGGAGGGGTGATAATTGTGTGGGGTTGTTTTTCAGGGGTTGGGCTTGCCTCTTAGTTTCAGTGAAGGTAACTCTTAAGGCGTCAGCATACCAAGACATTTTGGACAATTTCATGCTTCCAACTTTGTGGGAAAAGTTTGGGGATGGCCACTTTTTGTTCCAACATGACTGCACACCAGTGCACAAACAAGGTCTATAAAGACATGGATGAGCGAGTTTGGGGGGGAGGAGGTTGACTGGCCTGCACAGAGTCCTGACCTCAACCCTATAGAACACCTTTAGGATAAATTAGAGCGGAGACTGCGAGCCAGGCCTTCTTGTCCACATTAGTGCCTGACCTTACAAATGCGCTTCTGGAAAAATGGTCAAACATTCCCATAGACACACTCCTAAACCTTGTGGACAGCCTTCCCAGAAGAGTTGAAGCTGTTATAGCTGCAAAGGATGGGCCAACTCAATATTTAACCCAAGGTCTAAGACTGAGTTGCCATGAACGTTCATGTGCATGTAAAGGCAGATGTCCCAATACTTTTGGTGATATAATGTATAACTGATAGACTTTTTAAATCATTTTTGTGAGATTACACATTTGGTTTGTGATTGTGCAGATTTATTACTTACACTGTTGCAAATTATTTTATATATATTGCTTTAAGAATTAAGTTATTGATTTTGTTTATATGCACACTGTAGTAACTGTGCATAGCACTGGTTTAATATTGGTTTAACCATTGGAGAGTACATCAGAAGTGGCTTGGTCAACAATGGAAATTAAGGGGATGTTGTGTTGTAATGTGTCCGATATGTAATCATTCTATGATGTAGTTGTTTGTCTTTCTGAACTCTGGATATTCTTGTTTTAAAATGGAGAGAATTTTAACAGCAGAGAAGAATGGAAAAAGGGGCATATTCTGGGGGGGGGGGAAGAAAAAAAGGTGGAAAGGACAAGAGGGAAAGGAGAGAGGGTGTTGAAAGTAGGAAAGTGATTGTAAAGTCCAGAAAAGCCTGCAGTGAAAGAGAAGGGGGGAGGTGGGGCAGTAACCATATGTTTATGGCATCAGAAGGAGGCACATTAGGGTCAATGTAGGAGGGTAGGGTAGAATTTAATTTAATTGTTACGAAGTTATTTAGGTTGAAAAAAGACACAAATCAATTTAGTTCAACAAAAAAAAGAACACACACTTAAGCACCATACACACGGGGCGAATGTTGGGCGGCATCGGCCAGTTCAATAGAAACATTCGGCATTTGTCCTGTGTGTACTTCAGCCCGTCTGACAGAAGACAGACATTTGACTGGCTTCTGTCAAAGGGGCATGACAAAAAAAGGTCTGCTAAATGGCTGCCGATCAGCGCTCTCAGCCAATGGGGGGGCCTCCTGTCAGGACACAATAGAACAGCAGGAGAGATTGATGTACTATACGCTGGGTTGAACGTAAAAAAAAAAAAACTAGCAGTGTGTACTAGGCTTTAGTATTGTGTGAGCAAAATGGATCTGTATTCAGGTGTAAAGCACTAGTAACTAACCAGTAATACCAGATTTTTCTAAATATTTTTCTTGATGGTAAAGAAACACTTTAATGTCTTCCATTTTCTGTGTATTGCTAATAAAGTGAACCATTGTGGCATGGTGGGGGTGAAGTTTGTTCCATTTATGACCAGGATGCAGGCTCTGACAGCATTAGTGAGGTGGATTAATAGTGGCTGATATAGAATACGAAAGACAGAGGATCAAAATTGAGTGGAATGTCTGTTTAAAGCAGGGGTCTTCAAACTTTATAAACAAAGGGCCAGTTTACTGTGCTTTAGACTGACAGGGACTTAAACCGGACAGCTGGCTAGCCCCCACTCAGAATTCTGGGAACACAGAATGACACCCACGCAAGATTATATCAAAATATGTTAATTTATTAAGGGAGAGATCTCTTGACGTTATACAAAATAAAAGAAGGATGCATTTGAATACATTAGGGTTTAGTTACAGAGAAAAGTGCAATTCTAAAAAAAGGAGTTTATCTCCATATAACGTGCAGTCTCATAATATTTTCGGTAAAAAAATACAAATCGGAATGTTCTCATAATAAACAAGCCACACTAATCTATTAGCCTAAACATTTCTAGCAAGTAAACACATTCCAAATCAAACTAATACAAATGATATGGAAATTTACAGATTAGAAATAGCATAGAAACATAATTAACCTTTCAATCCCCTCTTTTATCATGAATATGATCATTTTCTCCACATTATTTTGGTAATAAGCTTGCCCAGGCTTTATCATCAGCCTTGTTGATCATTTCGTTAATTTTCCTCTTTATAGTACAAACCAAATAGCAATTGTACAGGACAAGTATGACCAAAATAATAACACAGACAGTAGGTGGGTAAAAGAAAATTCTTACTACCTCACTTCCTGTGGGTGACCAACCTGTGAATGGTAGTCTGGCTTAGGGGCAAGGGGAGTAAAAGCATTTGCACATAGTGATTCCATAATCTTTAGGGACAAACACCTTATAATGTCCCATACAATTTACCTTTTGTATCAATTGACCCTCCCTTTTTAGATTGTAAGCTCTAATGAGCAGGGCCCTCTGATTCCTCTTGTACCAATTTGTAATTTAACTATAATGTCTGCCTTTATTTTGTTAAGCGCTGCACAAACTGTTGGCGCTATATACATTTGTTATAATAATAATACAATGAAAACACAGTACAATAAAAACTAAATATGTTGCTAAATATCTTGGTGTGACACACTGTATCTTGAGAAATAGACAATACCAAATAGTCAATAGGAATCTTGAAAAGGGACCTAAGCTGTCTGGAACCTGAGGATGTAAACCTGTTGACAGTTTCCACATCAATACCATTCAGGACTCCAAGAGTGGAGGGTGTCACACCAGGCTCCTTTCTTTCTGTTATGTGAACTAGGATTTTGGGTAAATTCATTGGGTGTAGTGATGTTGAAAGTTACTTGGACTTCTTAGGGGCAGCACAGTGGTGTAGTGGATAGCACTTTCGCCTAGCAGCAAAAAAAAGGGTTACTGGTTTGAATCCCAACCACGACACTACCTACCTGGAGTTTGCATGTTCTCCCTGTGCTTACATGGATTTCCTCCGGTACTCCAGTTTCCTCCCACATTCCAAAGGCATGTCATTCTTATTTCTGATAGTATTGCTGGCAGCACAATTTCCCATTTGGCAAATGTGCCTCCAGGAGCCTTTCTAATCTTGTCTTTGATTGTCCTATTCATCCTTTCCACTATACCAGAACTCTGTGGGTGGTAAGGAATGGGGCACTTCCAGTCAATCTGTAATTGTCTTACAAGTTCCTGACATACTTTAGAAATTAAAGCTGGTCCATTGTCTGCATTGATCTGCAATGGACAGCCCCATCTTGCTATGATTTCTCTTACCAATATTTTTACCACTGTTTTAGCATCTTCCCTATTACAGGTGAAGACCTCCAGCCACTTCGAGAAAGCGTCTACGATTACTAGCAAATATTTTGCGTTTTGCCTAACTTAGGCATGTGTGTTAAGTCAATCTTAAAATGTGTAAAATGAGCACTAGGTGGCGGTAGATGCTCATGTTGTACATGATGCTGAGTATTGGGGTCATTCCTGATACATGTAATACATCTTTGTACATATTCTTTGCACAGATTGAATATGTTTTGTATACAAAAATCTGCAGTTAGGATGTTTGCTGTTTCCTTATAGCCTCTGTGTCCTATTCCATGGTACTGGGAAATAAAAAGTGGGGCACTACTTTAAGGGAATGCCTACCCTTCCCTCTTTGGCAATGACCCCTTCTGGAGTAATTTCCAAAGCTTGTGAATACCAATACAGAAGATCTTCCTTTGTCGCACAAGTCTGCAGTGTCTGTAACATATGCTCTTGTGGTAGAATGGGAGGGGACAGGGCAACCATGTCTACTGTTCTAAGGACAGATAACAGCACACCTCTTTTGCAGCCTGGTCTGCCAGTGCATTTCCCAGAGATACAGGATCTCTCTTTTTTGTGTGTGCTCTACAGTGAATGATGGCTTACTGTGAGGGGAGCTGAATGACTTCTAAGACATCATTTATAAGAGCAGAATGGGAAATTGATTTGCCATCCGCTGCTACAAAGCCTCTCTGCTGCCAGATTCTACCAAAATCGTGGACAGTTCCACGAGCATATTTGGAATCTGTGTAAATATTGACTTCTTGTCCATCAAAAATTTGGTGAGCTCTTGTCAATGCTACCAACTCTGCAGCCTGTGCAGACAGGAAATTAAGTGGTTTGTTTTCCAAAATAATATCAGGGAGCATAACCACAGAGTAGCCTACATGATACAAGTTGTCATAGGGCCTGGAACATGAACTATTCGCAAAAACATCAAGTGCATTGGGAATGCGTGTAGGCATTAGATCAAGCCTCGGTGAGGTCACAGAATTTTTAACTTCTATGTAGTCATGTTGTTCTACCACCTCATCTCCGTTCAAACCAAGCATGGCATTCAGAATAGGAGCCGATCCTGAGGTGGGTGAAGCAAAACTGATGTTCCGAGCTGCAGTGGAGAGGAGAATAGCCTCCTATTCAGTGACCCTCTGAGCGGACATGTGTTGAGTGTTCAGATTTTTAAGTAAAAGTAATACCTGGTGTGAGGTATGTATATGTGTAGTATGTCCCTGAGTTACCATGGCCAACATCTAAATACCCATGGCGGAGGCCTCTAGGGTGCGTAGGCACGCCAGCATGCCTTGTACCAGAACTGCAACTACTTTGGAAAAAAGGGCTACAGGTCTTACATAATCCCGTGGTTTTGGGCCAGGTCGGTTGCCATGGTTTTACAGTTTTCACTTGTGTACAAATGAAAAGATTTCCAATACACAGGGAGTCCCAACCCTGGAGCAGTATCAATTTCAGTTTTTAACCTTGTGTAAACATGTATTTTCTCATCATCCCAAGTCACCAGGTCCAGGGCTTCTGTCAAAGTGCTTTGTCTGAGTATGTTGTCAAAATAGGAACAGTCAGGTATCCATTGGCGGCAGTAACCAATCATACTTAAAAAGGACAGCATGTCTTTCTTTGTTATTGGGCGTGCCATACCCACGACAGCTGTAACCCTTGCAGAGCTTATTTTGCATTCCCTGGGGGGGATTGTGAACCCCAAATACTCAACCTGTTAGAGACAAAGCTGGACCTTGGACTGGGAGACCTTATGACCCTCTTTACACATTTAATTAAACAAACTAACAGTGTCTAACTAAGAAGCCATTAGGGAGGGACTGCAAAACAGTAAGTCGTCAACTTACTGAAGGAGGACTGAACCATTTTCAGATGACCGTGAGCGTAGGGTCTCACGGAGCACTATTGAGTAGACTGCAGGTGAGTCAACATAGCCTCGAAGCAAACGGGCCCAGGTATACTGGATTTTTTCAAAACAGAAAGCCTAAGTAGTTGTGTCTCTTCGTCCACAGGGATGGAAAAAAAGGTGTGACCTAAATCTATGACTGAAAAGATCTTAGAATCATGAGGAATGGATGTTATCAGTGACCGTACATCTGGGACAGTAGGAGCTATTGGTATTACAAGATTGTTTATTGCTCTTAAATCCTACACAAACCTATAGGTACCATCTGCCTTGGGCACTGAATTGATAGCAGTGTTGTAAGGTGAGACTATTCCTTTAATTATTCCTTGTTCCAAAAAATTATTTATGAGTGTTTTGAGTCCATCTATCTTTTCCTGACTAAAACAGGGGGTACTGTTTGTAAAAAAATGGACTTGCCCCTGCCTTGTGTCTGACTTTGTAAAGAGTACAATCAATGTATGCTACATCAAATTTACTCCGTGCCCACACATTGGGGTCAATCTGAACTGACAAATCAGTACTCAAAAAACAAAAAGGGGAATCTACATATAAGCCACCGATTTCATGAGATAAAATACATAGTTGTAATTTACCAATAAGTTCTCTTCCTAGCAAATTACCATGACATCCAGATATCAACCTGAAATAGTGGTAAAACATGAGATTTCCTGTAGCTGCATAATATACAGGTAGGGGCGGTGTTTTGTATGTTTTGGTCACTTCCATTGAAGGCTCAGCATTCTCCCTCAGTCCAGTATACATCTCCATGGAGATAGTCAGCTGAGTCACTCCCGTATGGACGAGGAAAGGCATAATATCCTTCCCCACATGAAGGTATATATGGAAACCCCTATCATTGCTAACCTTGATGTGGCCACTGCAGAGGGTATCTCACTCCTTGTGTATTCTAAAAAGGTGTTAAGGCTTGGGACTGGGCAATGGGAACTGATTGGACATTGCCCTGGGGGTTGTATTCCAAATTTATTCCTCCAGTATCCCTCCTCCCCGCAATTAAAACAGTGTGTTTTGTGAACACTCGGAGGCACTCCCCACCTGCCTCTACCCTTTCCTCCCTATGGAAACTGTTTCTGCATTCCTGTGTTATCTCTAGCCCTTGCCTGTCTAGGTTCACAATGTTGGCAACCCTTTTGGTAATACATTTTAGCATTGCTAACTTTGCTTTCAAAACAGCCTGCCATTTCCTTTTCTAACATGTTTTCATTGAAACCTTTCATATCCAGACCAGGCCATTCTGAAATCCATTGCTTTACCAAAAGTCCCTGTTCTGGCTTTAAACCTGAGATAAATGATTGTATCATCATCTTTCCCATATTGGGTTTTGTAGTCAAACCTGCTTCTTCCTTCCAGATCTTAACAAACCTCTTCCAAAATTCAAGAATGCTTTCATTAGACTTTTGCTTACATGCCACTGCTGTGGGAAGGGAAGTTTGTCCCTTTCTAAGCAATTCAGCCTCCTTAGTAATTTATTCCCATAACTTTGTTTAACACCCAGCTGTAGCCAGAGTATATGCATCAACTTGAGCACCGGCTACTATGGGAGTGTTAATAGAAGGGACATTAGCCCACTTCCATCCTCTTTCCATATCATATCCTAAAATTACATCTATAATCAATCTGTAATCCTCTTGTGTCATCTGTCTTCCTTCTGTACACCTTATTAAATATGCCACAAAGGCAGCAGGGTTGCACTGGGGGCGGGGGGGCACCTTTCACAATCAAATTATACTCCTCAATGTCTAAGGGCTTTAAAACTATTTATTTTCCCACTATAATATAAGGAGCTTCTAAGTTCACGTCCTCACCAGCTTCCCCTACAGGACCCTGTGATCTAAGTCCAGTGTGAGAAGCCAGTATTTTAGGAGCAAGAGCAACAGTGCTTCTCCCCCTCCCGGGACCCACTGCTATCGCTACCTGGTCAGTTTCTTCTTCTGGCTCACTATCTTTAGTAATTTCACTTGCTACTTTCTCCTGAATTACTTCTACCTTCTCTTTTAACTGTTTAACTACCTTCATCAATCCCTTTATCTGCTCTTGTTTTTGCTGCTGCTGTTGTAGTGACAGCTGTGCATCACTGTCCATGCCATCTGCTTGAGCCGTTTCTTGTGCTGGGACATCTTGATGAGCAGGGGCAGTGTGGTGCATATGCCTCGCCATAAGGGCATCAAGGTCATATTTACTTAAACTAGGATAGATCTGACTATATCCAGTAGGATATACCCAATTTGTTTCCCAATTTGTCTCCACCTTGTTGGGACATAGACTCTTTGTCCTCCCTTATTCTAATCACATTATCATTACCCCTGTCCATTTTCCTTTCCAGTTTATTACTTCATAACACTCCTGATGAATGCAAAGAGGATTGGGTTTAATGTATATCCTCACAGGGTGATACTGTGGATATACTGATAGCAATGTGCCAACGTCCCGATAATATATTGATTTTTACTAGAAACTAACGGGTTTGGACTTTTAAAGGCACACAGATAGATATAGTTAAACACTAAGGGTTTTTATTATAGAAGTGTCATACAAAAACAGTTATACAAATAAAATCAAGATTTTCAATAATATAACTGGTCCACGTGGGTTATCACAATATTTGTGGTAAAATAAATTTTTATACAAACTCGATGAGTACAGTAAAGATATAACTGTAAGGTAGATAACCAAGACGTGGGTTCAGAGGAAAAGGAGGACTTGCTCTACATGTTATGCGTTATTGAAACGCTTCCTCAGGAGCATAGACATATGAATAGATTGGCCGTGTTAAGTAGAACAACAATCAGACTTAATGCCGAGACAAAGGCAATGTTTAAAACATATAGCCAGTCAGCGGTGTGTAATCATGTAAAGATAAAAGATGATAGTATTAAGGCAATCTGTGCTGGTAAGCAGGGGGTATAAGTAGGAGACTCAGCCGATACGGTACAATATTGTGTACGTTAATATACTGAAGCAGTATTGGGCACAGCAAGCTGAGTCCGCTTGGTAAAGAGGCCAGGGTCCTCTGAGTCAAGGTTATGGTGTATCTATAGCGAGTGCTCCTAGGTTCCTCGTGATCGCCTGTGGCTGAGACGTATATTCAGAAATATCTAATTTTCCAAAGCTGTTATGATCTCTGTAATAGGGATCATCTCCATCTGGTGAGTAGGCCGAGTGCTTGGTGTTGGTGGAGGATTTCTACAGTCACCCATTCATTGGATTAATGAAATCACCTCTTCACTGGAAAATGCTTGATGAGATTCATTAGACCTAAATTAATTATTTTCTTGTCCTTGGTTATTTGGACATTATCGTTTTTTTTTTTTATTCTTTTTTTATTCTTATTGAGTTGATGGAATTCATATGTTTGATCACAGTTTATGTATATTTATGTTTATTATTTAGTGTTTGATTAATTCTCCCATTGGAGTGAATCCGGTGTTTGTACATTTTGCACTGTATGCACTTATACGTCGACAAAATGGCATGGCTGGGCAGATGGGCGTACAGGTACAGGTACAGGTACCCCTTTAAAATTCGGCATTGTGGGCGCGCTGTAAAAATGACAATGGTCCCAACTATGTGTCAAAAGTGTCCGATGTGTCCGCCATAATGTCACAATCGTGATAAAAAACGCTGATCGCCACCATCGCAATTGTCAGTTAAAGCGACGCAAAAAGTGCTCTGGTCTTTGGCCAGCCAAATGGTCCGGGGCTTAAGTGGTTAAATTAAGGTAGGGAGCGCAGTTCATCACACATTTACTTCTCACTCACTAGTTTATCACAAACTTCAGAATGGGCAGCTCCATTCGATTATATATATTTTTTATCACACATTTTCTATTATAATTCTTCATCCAACTGTTCAGGTAGGAAACAATATTAATTATAACAGATCCTGCCCCTAACTCAACCAACCTCTTCCCTTTTTTTGCAAATGGATCAGAGCTAAGGTGATAGAATGTGCCAAAAATAACAAACAATTCACTCACCTTAGATGATCTTGAATCCCACTTCTGATGCCAGTCTGACGGGGACTTGAACCGGACAGCTGGATAGCCCCCCACTCGGAGTTCAGGGAATGACACATACGCAAGATGAGATCAAAATATGTTCATTTATTAAGGGAGAGATCCCTTGACTTTATACAAAACAAAAGAAGGATGGATTTCAATACATTAGGGTTTAGTTACAGAGAAAAGGGATGGCAATTCTAAGAAAAGGAGTTTATCTCCATTCGACGTGCAGTCTCATAATATTTTTGGTAAATAATACAGATCGGAATGTTCTCATAATAAACCAGCCACACTAATCTATTAGCCTAAACACTGCAAATCAAACTCAGATGATACAATTGAGATGGAAATATACAGAATAGGAACAGCATAGAAACATCATTAACCCTTCACATACTTTAGTAAGGTCAGACCATGATGGACAGTGGGAGTGGGAAATGTCCCATCTTTGGTATTAGGGGAATTATTAGTACCTCATCATTGGTGTCAGTGGGAATAATAGTGCCCCATCATTGGTGTCAATGAGAGGAATAATGCCCTATTGTTGGTGTCAGTGGGAGGAATAGTGCCCCATAATTGGTGTTCGTGGGAGAAATAGTGCCCCGTCGCTAGTGTCAGTGGGAGGAAGTGTCCCTTCATTGGTGTCATTGAGAGGAATAGTGCCCCATCATTGGTGTCAGTGGGGAGAATAGTGTCCCATTGTTGAGGCCAGTAAATTAATTATTGCCCTATTGTTGGTGTCAGTAGAAGGAATATTACCCCAAGGACCAGATAAAGGCAAGCAAAGGGCCACAGTTTGGAGACCACTGGTTTAAAGCATTTTCTCTTCACTGAGCTCCAGTAGAGTATAAGGAGAAGAAAGTCTCAGAATATATTGAGAAGTGTACCTGTCTGGGATTGACATCACCAACAGAATGAGGAGCTCTGGGGATAAATCTTGTGTAGTATATCTTGTATCAGCGACTAAGTCATTTAAATCCCAATTCCTATACCTTACTGGAAGTTGAAGATTTATGTTCTAGTAGGAGGACTTAGCCTATTTGGTTCTGTGCTAAGGAATTTTTAGATTATTTAGATTTTTTTTTCTCAATCCTCGATGTAAGAGGGGAGAATGGGTATATGTTTTTACTATCATGGAGTGAGCAACAGAGAGTGAATGACAGTAGAGGAATGATTCTAAGTAGAATTTTTTCAAAGTTTAAAAAATTGTGCATCTGATGGTATAGAATAAAGGTAGTGGAAACGTTGGAAAAGTAGGAGTAGATTCCATTCAGTGAGACAAACTGACTCTTAAGATAGGAGTAGGAGTGGAAGCCTCCATCTTTATCAAACTGGAGAATCCAGGGAGGGCTAGGTAAATAAAACAACATGATTTAGCACATGTGTTTCTGTGTGACCTTCAATCTTCTCTTGAAATAAAACTGGGGCTGCATTGGTGTACTATCTTGATACCTGCAGACATGTTAGACCTAATGCCCAAAGTGAGAACTACAGCTTAAGGAAGTAAATAAATGGATAAAATAGCTGACTGTAACCAGCCATTGTTTCCAAATTTGCAGAGGACTTTTTTGAGGAATCCCCAGTGGACTCTGTCAAATACCTTTTCCACATCCAAAGAAAGGAGCAGAGAAGGTGTTCGCGTGAGATCAGCTTTCGCAATAAGCTTCAGAAGTTATCTAGATCCATCAGGTGCTTGATGACCTGAAACAAATGCCACTTGATCTGGGTGAATAAGGAGGGATATGACACTTTGCAACCTGAAAAGCCAATAGTTTTGCAAGCAGTTTGTCAGTGTTAGGAAGGGAGCTCGGCCTATAGTTTGTTTAGGAATTATCACAATAATGGCAGTAGCATTTTGGGTGGTAGGGAACCAAAGGAGGTGGCAAGATTAAAAACTTACAGTAGACGTGGGGCAACGAGATAAGAAATTTTCTTAGAGAATTTGATGTAAAATCTATCTGCTCCAAGGGACTTATGACAGGACAGCAGTTTAATTGTAAAGCATATCTTTGTAAAGGGCGGGGATATGGAAGACAACTGTTCTTTCGAAAGAGCAGGTAAATTGACTGCTTGGAGAAAGGCAGCAATGGAGGAGGGTGTAGGATGAGGGGTTGTAGGGTCTGATTTTAGATCAAAAAAAGGATTGGTAGTAAACGCTAAAGGCATTGGCTATGTCTCGTGGGTTTTGAAAGCTTACTCTGGATACAGGATGTATGATATGGGAATTTTTTTGTTTAAGCTGTCTCGCTTTAACTTTGTTATCTAACCATGCTCCAACTCCATTGCTAAGGCCATACGAATTAGCTTTTAGATATTTCAGATGGTTATTATATTTATAAAGAAGCAGGCTTTGCAACTGTTGTCTAGCTTTGTTAAGTGCTAGTGTGCATTGAGGATCAGAACTGGATTTATTCTACATTTCATACTCCATTATAGAGTAAACCAGGTTATCTATCTGCTGCATTAGTCTGTTTCTTAACAGTAGAACCACTTAAAAGTTTTATTAATTTATAAATAAAAAGCAATGGTCCTACTCACAGACGGAGCTTAAGTACAAGCTTATCGGACAATTTAGGCTGGAAATTCTTGGCACCCACCGACCGATCCATGGATCATCTTAGCTCTGAGGAAAGGGGTGCGCCCCTGAAACGCGTCAGCTATATAGATGTTTGAGGTGCTGCCGGACCCTCTCTGTCATCAAGTTCGGTCGGTGGGTGCCAAGAATTTCCAGCCTAAATTGTCCGATAAGCTTGTACTTAAGCTCTGTCTGTGAGTAGGACCATTGCTTTTTATTTATAAATTAATAAAACTTTTAAGTGGTAATGCACGAGGTTGGTGCGCCCTCCTTTCTCTTTTCTTTTTTCTAGCCATGTGAACACCCATTGTTCTGAGGAGGGCTGCAAGACTTTTGACTTTGCTTTTAGACGGAACCACACTACCCGTACCCTGACTGTACACTGAGAGCGCAGGAGATTGTTGTTTTTCTTAACAGTAGAAGTCAGTTTAATCAAAACACCTCGCATGTAGGCCTTGTACGTTCCATAAAGTGAAACAACTGGTTTCAAGGGTATCCTTAGACTAAATAAATATTCAATGTGCGTGCACTATTTGTTAGTATAATCTCTGGTCTTCCAAAAGGGATGTCCGACCATGAGATTATACCAATATCTGAACACAACACATTCTGCAAAGACCTCTTATCCATGAAAAAGAAATTAACTCTAGAATATGAAACGTGGGGTGTAGACATAAAAGTGAAGACAACGTCATATATCATCAAGATTGTATTTGTGTAACAAGGGAAGAATGGACTGGGTTGGTCTTCTCTTATCCAAGGATGATTCCAAGGTTGGTGATAGAGTTGAAATCTCCACCTAGGATCAAGGTTTCCTGTCGTACCTGCATGACTTGAGTAGAGAGGCTAGGATTTGCTTTTGTTTCCTGTTCGGAGCATAGAGGTTCACTAAGGTATACTCTGAGTGGTTAAGTTCACAAATTAGAATAATAAAACGGCCTTGTGGGTCAGCAATATTACAGATATGGTGTTATACAATGGATTCCTTGACAGTAATGAGAGCTCTGCAATATTTTTGAGGGCCAGTAGCCATATACTGTATACATGAGGGTAGTGTTTAAACTGGAATCGGGGACATTTTGAGGATACAAAATGTCTCTTGAGCAAAGAGAATGTCCCCTTTGAGAGAGCAGGCTTCTTTTAAAAAGGTGGCACATTTGAATGGGCTATTAAGGCCTTTGACATTGAGTGAGACAAATTTCAATTGCATTCCTGATATAAGATATATGCTGAAGTAGGAGGGAACTCATCGACATGCAGTGATGGTGGATATTCATTCTTTTTATGTTATCTCCCACATACAGTATGTAGGGTTAGGCTTCCAAGAGGAAGTTCTTGGCTTAAGATATCGGACAGCTCGTCCCCATGAAATTGACGACAAGAGTGATGCAGATGGAGATCTTCTGCAATGTGATTGGCCTACTGTGAGGAACTTTAGTAGAAAGCCAAAATAGAAGGACAAAAAAAGGAAAAAAGGACCTGCAAAAAAGTGCAGGCATAATGGGGACCCCGAGCTGCTGTCGTAAATCTGAGGGTACACACACAGAAAAGGGAGTCCAAAAAAAAAAACTCAGGAAACCTGGTGTTGGGGCAACCAAAGAAAAAAGGGAAACCAGGGAAAACAACAGAAGTGAGCTCCATGCGTTCCATAAAAAGGTATTAGGAAGTAGTGAGGAGACAATCTATGCCCTTTAGGCCCGAAGGACTCAAGTCCATTTCCGTGTCCAGGCGAGCCAGGAGTTGTGGATGTGGCGGCTTGTTTTACATTGGAATCAGTTCCCATTGTTTGAGGATTAGTAGATAGGGACTTTTTTGCTGTTCCAAGATTAAATGTGGGGAAGATCATTGCACCAAATTCCACCCAAAAAAATTTGAATAAAGGGAAAAAACCAACAACAATAAAAGGACTTCAGTGGCTACTAGTAAGGCAGTTGATCAAACTAGGGAGTGAATGTCAAGTTTTCAGTAGGTTGTAAATATTTTCACTTATTTGCTCATATCTGCTCATATCTAGTTACCATTTTTTGCTGAAATTATTCACTATGAAAAAATGGAAAATAAAGAAAAAGTATGTCAATGAAGATCTTTCATTAATTGGTAGCACTTTTCACTCAAAGAATATTAATATTCATTACAACTGCTATATAACTGCAACACAAATAAGGATTATAATGTTATAGTACATATATTTGTTTTTATTATCTATCTACGCCTGTTATATATTTTTATTTTACTTATTGAACATGACTAAAATAAATCAAAGGATGATTCATTGAAAGAAATATGTCACAAACTTAAGTTAAGCTGAGAATTTTTTAATAGATTTAAGCCTATAAAAGAAGTGATTAACTGCAAATGAGTCGTACAAGTGAATGGATGTCATAAAGGTCAGTCCTGAGCCTTTTTCCAGGAATGCCAAAGGCTAATACAGTAAAACACACATATAAGAAAGTAATATATACATCCCATTTCATTAAGACAGTTTTAATAAATGCAAAAAGTCATATTAAAATGAATTATACACTTGCAAACATGGTGGCCTGTCAGTGCAACCACATCTATTACAGTTGAGATCCAGATGCCCTCCATTATAGGTAGGGATGAGTGAAATGGGAAATGTTTGGGTTGCAGTGATTTGACAAAAAATCTGGTAAAGATTTCTGAGCCTTTTTCAAGACCAATTTGCAAGCTTTTTTTAAAAAAAGTACATGGGTAGCTGAGCACTGTCATAAGGGACATGTACCAATGCATAAAGAGTTCCCACACTTTGAATGACAATTACTCCATCATGCAATAAAGTACGGTATCAAAAATACATTATTATCAGTTGTTTCAAGAAAGATAGAGCTTTCATTTTTTTTATATTTAATCACCACAGTTTTTTTTATTATTTTTGCTATATACGGTAGATGAAAATACACCAACAATTTTGAAAAAAACTGTTTTCTTAGTTTTTGTTATAAGATTTTGCAAATATAAAATCTTTCTTTGGTCAAAATGTATCTTGCATAAATTCTGCATCTAAATTCCTGATTATCTATCACATTTTGGAGGCCCTGTGGCACCAGGACAGTGAAAACACAGATAAAATGATCACATTTTAGAAAGCAAACACTCCAATGTATTTTCTTAGAGGCATAATACGTTTTTGAAAACTTAATTTTTTCCCACAAGTTTTTGAAAAATATGGAATATAAATGAAAATTATATATTTTTGTACACAAAGTTGTCAATTTAATAAGACATTTCTAACATTCAGTATAGGCACACTTAAAATTACAACCCAAAAAACATTATTCTACTCCTTCTAAGTATGGTGATACCACATATGTGAGACTTTTTCAATGTTTGGATTGATTATATAAAGGACATTTTATCTTGTGTATCACACAAATCAACCAATTGTATCAAAACCATTGTTCTGTAGTGGTCACCTCTATATAAGTGGTCAGGCTATATAGCTTATTGTAGCATCACATATAGCAGGCCCTGTTACTATAAGCCAAGCAAGCCTACTGGTAAGTGACTGCCCCCAGCAATGCCATGTTTACTGGTCAGGAAGGACAGGAGGCTAAAGAAAGGAAGAACAAACAAGTTCATGTGGTTCCAGAAGTGCAGTTGTCTGCAGGGGATGGATGGGACTGGTGTCTCGCAGGAAGATAGTCAGCCAAATGTGCAGATGGGTCAGTTTAGGCAGCAGGTAGAGACATGATCAGCAAACAGGCAACAGATCGATTCAGGCAACAGGCAGAAACAAGGTCAATAAACAGGTCAGGGCTAGTACAGGTGTTAGGCAAAGACAACACTGCACTGATGTGGCGGTGATCAAGAACACTGTTGTTGGCTGCACAGTGGAACTTGTGTAGCGGCAATCAGAAACACTATTGCTGGCTTACACTGGTGTGGTGACACTGCGGCTGGTGTGGTGGTGAAAAGGAACACTGTTGCTGGCATAAACCCATCTGGTTACACTGGCACTAACGTGGTGGTAGTGGTAAGGAAAACTTGCTTGCTCCACTGGTCTGGTGTGGTGGCAATCATGAACACTGATTCTAGCTTCACTGGTCTGGCGACACTGTGGCTTGTGTGATGGTGATCAGAGAACAGTGACTGGCTGCACTACTTGGACTCAATTACAAGTGAGGTTGGGGGACAGTAAAACTGTGTGGTTGAGCTGAGGTTTTACCACCCCTCAATCGCTACCCCCTGTAGCTGCTGTGGATGGGGTGTGCGCATGCTGCGGCTGTAATGCTTCGCTTAGTAGCTGTAGTAGGAATTAAACACCAGTACACCTGCCGATCATGACCCATTCAAGTAAAAAGGTTTACTTGTGTGGGATTTAGGGGGTTAAAGCAGGTGGTTAGGAGGCAATGCAATACTCACTGTCTATCAAAGGCTCTCTAAAGTGCTATCTGAACATGGATGGTTCTTCAGAGAGCATTGCGCATGTGAATAAATCATTAAGGTGAGAGTTTGACTGCTGTGGCGATGACCTAGAACAATGTAAATAGTCTGGTGGTGATCAGGGACACTTTAACTGATGTGATGGTGATCAGAAACACTGTAACTTGTTTTGTGTCGAATAGGGACACTGTAACTGGTTTGACAGTGATCAGGGACATCGTAACTCATAAAACGGTGATCAGGGACACTATGATTGCTGTGGCAATGATCAGGGATGTAACTGGTGTGGGGGGGAATTAAGGACTCAGGGACTGGTGTGGCGGTGATCAGAGACACTGCAATTGGTGTGGCAGTGATTAGGGCCAACTGGTGTGATGGTGATCAGGGAGCTGTGCTGGTGCAGCTGTGATTAGGGAAACTGCGAGTGACTGGTGGTGATTAGGGACAGTGATTGTGAAAGAATGTAAGGAAAAACAAGTTTCAGGATTATTTGATGGCCACTGTGAAAACTGATCACAGTTCTTGGTACCTGGCAGCTGTGATTGGCTCAGGTATCATGTGATCTCTGTGATCAATCACAAGTGGTAAATTAAATATGATCATGACTATATTTGGTCAATGATGTCACCTGGAATTCCTGTCATTGTGTTTACATTTTATTCTGTCTGGGCTGGCTCCTGCTACTTAACAAGCAGCTCTTTTCTTTCAGAGCTCAGAATCTGCTCAGCTGTCGGTTAATTAACAGCCACTCTTTGGTATTTTTGCCATTTCATTAAAGCTGTGATTTTAACTGCACTTACTTTCTCCATCTGGTTTATGGTTCCTAACATTGCGCAAGGGCCATAAATTCAGAAGATGCAGGCAATCCACCTAGTCAGGGTGGGTGGGAGGGGAACCTGCCCTGGGCAGAGTCTTTTGTGGTTGGGGGGGGGCGCCAGATCTTCCAGTGGCACTTACATGCACAAAACTCTTCACCGCATTAGCCGTTGTCACAGCATTCAGTGCCCCGCTTACAGAGACAGTAATGACTTTCTGGTGGGTGTTTCCCCTGTGCGTCCTGCACAAATACTAGATAGTATCCCTGCTGCCGTGACCATGCTGAGCACAGTGATCAGAGGTGACAGACAGCATCCACTCTCCTCCCACCGCTGCCACTCATTGCCTGTCATTACTAGTGGTTGGTTGGTTGGTTGGTTGGACCACAGTCATCTGAACAACCAATCACGTGCTTGTCCTGCCCCCAGGCTCTGACATTTAAAGAAGAAGGTAAACAGAGCTTCCTACTGCTGACCTGCAGGGTCCCTCCGGCTTCATCTGTCTGTCCTGTAGCTGTTTGCTGCAGTAATGGAAGTGGAATCTCTGGGGACCATGATATAAAGGGAGGGAGACTTTTGAAACTTTGATGTGATCTGGGGAATCTGGGAGCCTTAATGTAAGGGATGATGACACTGGGGACCCTTCTGTAAAAAGGGGGGGTCTGGGATCCTGATTTAAGGAGGAAGGGCTCTAGGGGCCCTGATGTAAAGAGGAATATTTGGGGACCCTATTGAAAGGGGGAGCTCTGCTGTAACTGGGGAACTCTGGTGACCCTGATGTAAGGGGGGGCTCTGGAGACTCTAATGAAAAGGGGGACACTGATGCAAGGGGGAGGAACTCTAAGAACCATGATGCAGGGGGGGGATGGGACCCTTATCTAAGAAATAAGGGGGACTCTAGACTCACACCACTGATGTTGGAACATTTTTCCTACTAATGTCATAACAGACACATTTTTCCTTCCAGTGACACCACCAATGGGAGCATCTTTTACTTACACTGATACAGGGACATTTCCCCATATTTTATGTGAGATAGAATGTGTACTGCTGTTAAACCTATATGTTATATGTTTTGGTTAGGTGCGCTGTGTGCATCCTTATTGACCCCCATGCCTCCTGCTGCTCCACCTGGGGGGGGCGCTGTTTGACATCTTTGCCCTGGGCACTGGATGACCTTGTCCCAGCACTGCACCTAGACCACTGCATGGATCAGTTTGCCATAGCAATGATTCAAAATGCTCATCTGGATCCTCCTACTCTGGCTGCTAAGGTAAAACCAGTGTTGTAAGCCATCCCTGCTGCTCTGTTTAGGCAGCCGCCCCTAACACTACCACTGTAAGAGGTATGACTGCTTCTGCTTTGCTCCCCCAGCATTTTGGGGGTGATCCAGCTCACTGCAGAGGGTTTCTCAACCAGGTTGGAATATATTTAGAGATGTTTCCCCGGGCATTCCCTACAGACAGAAGCAAAGTAGGCGTCATTATTTCTTTGCGTTATGACAAGGCCCTGGCTTGGGAAAACCCACTATGGGAGACACAAAAACCCATAGTCCAGAATTACCTTGAGTTTGTGACCTCCTTTGATTTTTATTTCATATTCCCGCTCACTCTTCCTCTGCAGTCAAAAGGCTCATGTCCATTAAACAAAGTATGAGAACTGTTACTAACTACCCTATTGAATTCTGTACTCTGGCAGCAGAGGTTGGTTGGAACAATGAGGCTCTAGTGGCTGCCTTTTTCCATGGTCTCTCTGATAACATTAAATATGAGATTGCGGCTTGAGATATACCTGGGAGCCTTAAGGAGCTCATCTTGTTTGCCATTCTTATTAATACCAGACTCAGAGAGTAACCATCCTTTAGGCCAGATTCACACTGGGCTGCGGGAGTGAAGCCGTGCGAGTTCAGCTGAACTCGCACGATTTCACTCTCGCTGGCAGTCCCGATTTCAGCCGCAATTACAAAGACATCTGACACAGATGTCAATGTAAATCGCGGCCGAAATCGCAAAAAGTAGTACAGAAACTAGATTAGGACGTGCCATTGCCCGCAATTTGCGGCAAATATCGCAGATTTGACATGCGATTTGACATGTCAAATCGCACCAGTGTGAACCAGGGCTTAAGGATGGCTTGTGGAAGCATCCTATACGTTTGGCTCTGAGCATTGCATTCCTACCCATGACTCCCTCACCTCCCATGCCTCCTGGGCCCAAGTCCTCTAGTGAAGTAGAACCCATGCATCTGGGCTTCAAACATCTTTCTGCTGAAGAAAGGGCCTTTAGGAGAAGTGAGAGATTTTGCCTTTACTGTGGCCAAGTAGGTCACTTACTGAAGTCTTGTGCAACCCATCCGTGAAATCTCTGCACCTGAGGTCCTGTAGGGGACAGACTTTAGGTGGCATCTTTGCATCCCCAGCTATCCTGCAAGATAAGCCTCTAGTTCCAGTCATCCTTTCCTGGTCTAAATTTTCTATCTCTACACAGGCAATTATCGATTCTGGGCTGCAGGCTTGTTCAAAGATGTGCTTTTGTCTTGAAGCACTCGATACCACTGCAACCATTGAGGCTATCGATGGGAGATCTCTACAGCCTTCCCATGTGACCCATGAAACCACTCCGTTGACCATGGTTGTAGGGGCTCTTCACCATGAGGTAATCCAATTCCATGTCATTGGCTATCCTTGGTTACAGAGGTACAATCCTTAATTTGATGGGCACAGAGGTGAGGTTCTCTCATGGTTGCCACAATGCACTAATGCATGTTTTCAGAAAAGAATTAAGATCATGTGCACGCCTTCAGTCTCTTCATTGCCAGAGGAGTACCGTGAATCCTCTAAAGTCTTTGACAAAGGTCAGGTCTGTATATTGCGGCCACATAGGCCTTATGACTGCACAATTGACCATCAACCTGGTGCCATTCCTCCTTGTGGCCGAGGTTACCCACTCTCTGTCTCAGAATATAAGGCTATGGAGGAGTATGTTGTGGAATCATTATTGCCGGGGGTTCATCTGCATCCTCGTTCATATTCTCCTGCAAGTGCTGGCTTTTTCTTTGTGAAAAAGAAGAGTGTCCAACTGAGACCCTGTATCAATTATAGGGTTCTCAATCGCATTACTGTTACAAATGCTTATTCAATCCAAATAAATTTTTCCAAGTCGCCCCGATCTCAACATCACAGTGGAGTGGGCATTAATCAGTTGTCTCCGTCCCTCTTTTCTCTTTTATTTGGCGACTGACTCTATTCGTTATCTGGGAGTGCATATCACGTCAGACCCTGCTACCCTTTATATGGCCAATTTTGAACCACTGCTCCTGAGCATGAGAGTTTACTTACTCCACTGGCATTCACTCATGTTGACCTGGTTTGGCCATTGCAACGCCCTCAAGATGACATTAGGGCCTGGGGTTCTTTATCTCGTACAAGTCCTTTCCATTAGACTAACTCTCTTGTTTTTTAAACAAGTGCATTTCCTCTTTTGGGAATTTGAGTGGTCCCATCGAAAACCCTGTCTCCAACTCCAACTTCTCTATCTCTTTAAATGCCAGGGTGGAGTCAGCCCTCCTGATGTGCAGGCTTACTATAGGGTGGCACAACTCACCAGGTTGGTGAACTGGCATTACCATGCCAAGGCGAAACATTGGGTGGCTATGGAGCTGGAGGACTTTTGCGGCACGATGAAGAGTTGGCACTGGATCACCTCCCAGTTACCCAAAGTCCTCAGTACCCATCCTACCCTTGGTAGCACTTTGATATTTTCTAGGGACACTTTTCAGAGCTTCTCAATTTTCCCACTGCCGTCACCCATGGTTCCTATTCTAGGGAATCCGGAGTTCCAGCCTGGTATCCACAACCCGCAGTTTCAATGTTTGTTGTGCAGTGGTCGTCTCCATTTCTGGGATTTCCTGGGGTCCGATGGCAAGCTCTCCTCTCCTGCTCTTATGAGCAATTTGGCACCCTCTGTAGATTTTTTAGGTAGATTCCAGCTTAGGCACTTTCTCCGCCAGTGTGCTCGTTCTCCGGGTGTCTCCCGTCAACTCACGGAATTAGAGAGCATTTGCCATAGATGGGAACTTATTTGCCACTGCCTTTCCACTATCTACGCTGCCTTGATCCAACCAAAAGAAGGATTTAACCCCGTATTTCCTCTCCTAAGTGGGAATCAGATCTCACTATGCATTTTACCGATTCACAAAAGGAGACAATTCTTCATTTCGGTCAGAAGTCCTCAATTGCCACCAAGGTCCAAAAGACCAGTTATAAGATTTTGACTAGGTGGTATAGGGTGCCCTCAAACTTACACCATATTTTTCCACAGGTACCAGATACGTGTTGGCGGTGTGGTGCTGACCAGGGCACGATGTTCCACATTTTCTGGGACTATCCAAAAATAAAACCGTTTTGGCAGGGGGTGGCCTGTACCATCAAAGATCTACGAAATAGGTGTATCAAAATATCTTTTGTTTTTGTCTTATGTTTTTATTTTGTATACTCTGTTACAACTTGAAAACAAATAAACATATTGAAAAAAAAAGATCTGACCAATGTTAATCTAGCAGGAAACCGTGCCTGCTGCGCCTCACAAAACGGCCCATCAAAAAATGTAAGGCCTCTCTCACGATCCAGCTGTTGAATGCTGCAAATGCTTAAATTCCTGTGACTCCGCCCTCGGGGTCTCTTTGGTATTCCAAAATTAATGAACTCAGGGACATGGAGGATCTTACGGCAATCTTATACAATTGGGAGGAGACCTTTTGGGACACTTGGAGGCAGTGGGAACACTTTGTATACACTGATGCCTATTTATGGGAGGCTTTGCAACCTTGTTGAACTCCTGGGGCTCGTTAGATTATGGCCCTGGGCGAGCGATCCTGCTTCTCTGGTTTTACATTTCTTTATTTCCTCTTTTTCTCTTCCCCCACCCTCTCTTTGTCACCCTTTCTTTACCATTTTCTTTCTCTTATATAACTATGTGACACATCATTTCCAGCTCTAAGCTGTTACCTTATTGGTACATTTGATCTCTTTGGTGATTCATCCTCGAAGATACTTTTCTGGCCCTTGGGGTTCTTTAAAGTGGTTGTAAACCCTTTATAACCACTTTAACCTACAGGTAAGCCTAGCTTAAGGCAATTATTAGCCATCATTTTAGCTCTTAAAGTATGGAGGCAGCTCCTTATTTTGACTGACTATAAGAATCTCACATTTTTGTCTGAGGCTAAATGTTTATCTCCTAGAAGGGCTTGGCCCTTTTTCTGTCAAGCTTCAATTACTTAGTCATATTCTTACCCGGTACAAAGAATATAAGGGCAGATGCACTATCAGGGCGATTTTCCACCTCTTCCAAAACGGAGTCAGTTCATACTCCTGTTATACCTCCGGATTGCATTTTGTTCACTATTCACACTAGTCTCACTTCACCTTTCAGATCTATTCTCCTCCTGGAAAACCTCAAGACCCCTGCTTTGTCCTTGAGAATCTCAACACTGCTTTGCTCCAGACCTACCATTCTCCTAAAGCAGCTGGGCACCCAGGGAAAAATCAAATCATATGGTCTATGTCTCGAAAATTCTGGTGGCCTAGTGTCTGCGCTGGTGTAACCACTTTTTTAGCCACTTGTTCTGTGTCTTCTCAGAATAAAACACCTTTCAGTGGGCATCTTACAACCCATACCCAGTGGAGAGAGGCCTTGTACCCACTTTCCTAGTGGGTTCCAGCCATCCATTTTGCCTGATACATTTGTTCCACAAGGAATTCTTGCAGTAGAGAAACATCTTCAGGAACTCCATTCCACTTGGGTGCATGTCCAAGAATCTTTTCAATGCTCCAGGGAGAGGTACAAACTTGCCGACACCTACCTGAGCCCTAGTTCCAAGTTGTGGAGAGGGTCTGGCTGTCTTCCTGTAACCTCCCACTCCACGTTACCTCACTAAAACTGGTTCCTTGGTATATTGGACCTTTCCACATACTCCTTAAGGTTAACCCAGTGGCCTACGCATTCGATCTTTCTTTCAACATACATATTTCCAAAATATTCCCCTATTTCCATACCATGTCCTCACCCAGTTCAGGTTGACAACCATGAGGAATATGAGATTCAATCTATCACTGACTGCCATAGGTTTTGTGGATGTATACAATATTTAGTTCACTGGAGGGGTTACAATCAGGAGGAACGCTCCTAGGAGGGGGTACTGTCAGGACTGGCTTCTGCTACTTAATGAATTTCTTTCAGTGCATAGAAGATGCTCATCTGTTAGTTAATTACCAGCCACTCATTGTTACCACAGTGACTCACCTGGTTACCATTAACCCGCCTCATTAGTCCAGCCTACAGCTAGCCCCTTTTTGCTATTTAAACAGCTTAGCTCATTTCATCCTTGCCTTTGCATGGTCTATGATCTTTAATTGCATTCAATCCTGTGTTCCTGTGTATGACTTGACCTTGCTGACTTCCCTTTGATTCCTGTTTATGATTTTTGCTCCACACTATGCTGAATTTCCTGACCCGGCTTGTCTGATTTTCTTCTCTGGCATCCAAACCTTGGCTTCTGTTTTTGACTACATTCCTGAACTCTGTTATTTTTGCCAATTCATTAAAGCTGTGATTTTAACTGTACGGTCTCGCCGTTCATTATGGGGCGCTCCGCGACCACTCAAATTTCAAATACCACCAAAAGAAAGCTCTATTTGTGTGAAAATGTTGCTCTAAATTTCATTAGTGTACAGTGTTGCATGATGGCGCAATTGCAAGTTTAAGTGGCACACTGCTGAATAAAAAAAATTGGCCTGGTCATGAAGGGGTAAAACCTTCCGGAGCTCAAGTAGTTAAAGGGAAGTCACAAAAAATATTTGGTGACCTCAAATAAACCACCTAATAAAATGAAAATGTAAATTGTGCCGGTGTGAAACTTCGATTTACACTGTATAGGGAAGTCAGTGAAAGGTGGTAAGAAGTATAGATCAACTGCAAGTTTATAGTGGAGAAAAGCACTACTGAACAATTTACACCTCAAAGGTGGAGAAAACTGTAAGGAGAAAGTCCAGGGAGCTGTATCAGAATCACACTGGAATGGATGAGATCTGTGTATAGGACAAGGGCTTGTCAAAGCACCTGAGAACTGGTGATGTGGTATCACCCAGAGAGTCTTAAAGCCATTTGGCATACAGCAAGGACCCTCTGAAGGACTTTGAGCTGTGTGCTGACTCTCGGTCATGTCCCCTGGGCTTATCCTGCTCTAAACATCAAAGACCACAGAGCATGAACCTGGAAATAAATCAGCAAGTAAGTCCCAGATCAAATAAACAAAGTACAGGTAACTGGTGGAAGTGGAACAGTTCTCCAACATATGGACCAGAGGTTAGAGCTGGCTGTGGACAAGTAAATCCAGGATACAATCCAGAGATCAGGGCAGGCAATGAATGTGGAAATCAAGTATACACGCCTGGGGTCAGGGCGGGCAGCAGACATTAATAACAAGGATACGAGAAAGAGCACAGGAATCAATAGGATAAAGGTGCAAGCTTGAAAGCAGAATGTCTCACCAGGGGTATGTTTAAATAGTCTGGGTAGAGGAAGAAAACTGTTGTAATTGAATGTTGCAGTGACAGGGCAAACAGCAGAAAGCAGCTGTGCCACTCTAGTTTGATGTGGCAATGACAATAACGACATCAGGCAGATACTGTGCCACTCTGGTTGGATGCAATGGTTGGTGTGTCTCCAGGAGGCAGGGCTATGATGATAAACTGTGGGTGCAACATTTCAGGTAAGACCTGGATGTGCTCACAGCTAGGTGTCATAGAGGAAGATGTGGCACTGGATCAAGGAAGGTGAATAACACTGACAGAAGAACAAAACAGCCCCCAATAATAACCAACAAGGCAGCAAAGGGGTTGATTTTCCAAAGAGCCAGCAATCAGAAGTACAGTTTCAAATTGACCCTAATCTCTCCCTGTGCAAATTTCATCCTTGCCTATACTTTCTCTGCAACAGATTTTGATTTATTGATACTTTGCCTGCTCTATGCTCACCATTGTGCAGTGAAAAGGCTGGTTTAACCAAGTTTGCAGGCTTATATTTCATAAGCACTTCAATTCAATATAGTTTCAAACAATTCCCCTTAATGAATCTGCACATACATTTTCCAAAACCACAAACCTTGAACCCACAGTAAACACTAAAAGCCCACATTAACGGCAAACCTGAAGCTCATCTCTACCAGCCACTTTGTGTAGCTGAATATTCCATGAGGAGGGGTTGTAGATGCTAGTCATATTTTTGTAAAAGGGAAGGATTAGGAACTTTATTACTTTTTTTTTTTTTGTTTGCAATTTATGCATATTGTGCTTCATTTCAAAGCCAAGTGGTTCCATCAGCAACTGGGAATAGCCATGGGGACTTCTGTTACCCCCAACATATGCTACATTTATATTGTTGACAACCCTCTTGTGCAGCATATTAGAATGTAGTTGAGATATGTGGATGATGTTCGTATATTCTGGTCAAGACTGTGGTGAAATGTTGAGCCTTTCTTGAATACCTTAAAGCGGAGGTTCACCAAAAACACAAGACTGTCTCCACCGCATCAGTGGACATGTAGGATATAAAATCGGCAGTTTTTTTTTTTAATATGTAAATACCTTTTGTAATTTGCATTTTCATTAATCCCTCTCCCGCGGGAGTAGGCGTCTCCCCATCGCCGTAGTGTTCTCTAGGAGCTAGCCGCAGTGTGTACTGGGAGCCGGTCACGTGACGGGGGAGTAGCTGTAATCTCCTTGATGCTCTGTCCCCGTTCTGAGCTGTGAGAGTTTTGAATTACAACGGGGTGTATACTTTCTATGACGCCGCCCGTTGTGATGGCAACCAAGAAGTGTTGACGGCGCTGCTCATACGTGAGCAGGAGCAGTGAATGCCGGGAGGCATTCCAGGAAGTCAGTGCTTGTGGGCTTCACAATGCCCACAAGCAAAATGGTAAATCAATAAAACGATTTTTAAAAGTTAATCTTGTAAACCAAAACGGACGGGGGATGGTTGTATTCGCCAAACAAGTGAGTACTAACTTGTGATGTTAACCCACATTGAATGCACAAAAAAAAAATGATTTAATGAAAATCCAGTGAATATGACTGACTTTTTTGTAGACAAATGTATTATGTTTTGCACATGATTAGCATTTAGCTTGCAATCAACTTTGTATTTCTTTAAAGTACAAAGATACCTCCTCATGTTATGGAATCCATGCCTACAGTACATTTCCTAGGTTACACAGGATAAATGATTTATTAAACAGGCAGTTAATCTAATTGAATGTTTTGACTCTAGCGGATACAATTTTTGTTTTATAAAACAAGAATGGTTATAGTGTATGCTGACTACACATCCTAGGAAGAAGTCCATTGTACGAAACACATCAGAAGTAACGTCAGACACCACAAGTGACTTCATCACATACACGCTAGAAGTGTCGAAGCAGCCATCTTCAGTAAGGTTTACAGGCTTTCTTACATTGTGTATTTGTAAGTGAATTGGCAATTAATAAATGGTATGATTTTATGAAAACTTGCTGCACTATGGGCCCTTTTGATATCTTTACATTGGGGAATCCCAATATGTGATGAGTTGAAGACCTGGTGGACCATTGGTGTGAAGAAAGAAGCATTTATATTTGAAGAATTTGGTAAGGTGCATGGAGTGACTATGTGGTGAAAAGGGGGATTTTTTGAGAGGCGCATGCGCGAGGCTGCTGAGCAGACATGGCTGCTTAGAGCTCCGTTCTCACCGGGACAAATATAGCCTCATTGACCCGAGTCACGTTCAAATACAGCATCTCCACGGTAACCTGTTTGTTACTAAGACTACTGGGCACACAGACATAGTATGTATACAGGGGTCCCTGAGTTACGAACATCCGAGTTGCGAACGACTCCTACTTACGAACGGGGTCCTGAACTCCATCCTTGGCCATCCATGTACATAAACACTTAAAAACAACCTAATTACATGCCTACCTGTTCCTCTCCATACCCTGCTGTGTCCTGTGCATGTATTGCGGCTGCGGCCTGGTCCGGCCTAGTGCGGCCCAGTGAAGCCTGCAGATCACCGGTCTTTCCTGTGCTGCTACCCCGCGGAGGTGCACCGCGGCTGGCCTGGCCTGGACTCGGATGTGCAGAAACTGCTGCTCTCACCTGCCTCACCAGCCATCCATCTCCCTGCTGTGATCTGGTGAGCTGCCCAGCGGAGACTGCCTGTGTGGGCTGGTTGAGGTGTCCTGGAGCCCAGCATCTTTACATCCTTCTGCCTGTCTTGCAGCGCTCTGGGCCTTCCCTGCCTGGTACTCCCAGCCAGCCACCCTCACTGGACTGCAGATGTTCTCCACACCCCACATACAGTACAGGACTGCACCAGAAGCACCATGAAAGCTGGTGAGATTACATACTGTACTGTTCTTTGCCCACTACTACCATATATGCCCTGTACAGTACTGTACTTGTACCACACATGATTGAATGAGAGCTCCACATAGGCAGATAATATAAGCTCATGCTGGAACACAGGGATAGAATGTACAGTACATTCTATCCCTGTGTCCCAGCATGAGCTCATGTCATCTGCCTATGTGGAGCACTTAAAAAAGGTACTGTCCCGACTTACAAACAAATTCGACTTAAGAACAAACCTATAGTCCCTATCTTGTTTGTAACCAGGGGACCCCCTGTACTGGGAGAAAAGCTAAACTAAAGAAAATTAAATGCTTAGAAGTACAGGTAAAAAACGCATCTAAAATGGCAGCAGCATCACCCTCCCGCTCTGCATTACCTCAGAAACAGAAGCAGATGAGGAACACTTCTAACTGTTCTAATTCTGCTCCATCTCGGCTTATTGACCCAGATTATGACTTTGGGCTAACACCTATTACTCTACAGAATATCCCTTAGTCAGTTTGAGAGAGTTTTACAAAAAGCCCTCCCAAATACCTCAGATACAATAACTGAGAAACTCACAAGGGAAATTTGTGAGGTGGAACGCCGCACTTCAGTGCTGGAACATAAAATGGAGGAAATAAATGACATAACTATTACTCATACAGATGAATTAGAAGCCCTTAGGGAAGAAAATTGTTCCCTTTATACAGGCCTGGAAGAATTTGAGAACAGAACAAGGAGATCCATTTTACATATCCGTGGTATTCCTGAGGTGATAATAGATCTACAATCTACAGTAACTGCGCTATTTCAGGAGCTTTCCCCATCAATGCCTATTGAGCGCCTGGAGATGGACAGAATCCACAGAACATTACCTCCCAAAAAAGAAGATGGCCCCCCCAGAGATGTAGTAATAAAGCTACATTATTTCCACACCAAGGAACAACTGATGGAAGCTCCTCGCAATAAGGATACATTGACATTTCAAGGACATGGCTATCAAATTTTCCAGGACCTTTCACAACAAACTCTTCTCAAGCGAAAAGCGATGAAACCACATCTTCTAATACTCGAACACCACCACATCCCATATCGCTGGAGTTTTCCTTTTGCACTATGTTTTTCTTGCAAAGGTACCACATACACTTGCAAAACAGTTGATGACCTCCTAACTGCAATTCATGATCTTCACCTGACAATTCCAGAAAATACTGCTGAAGGTGCCAAATGCCAAGAGACTCCTACTCAACAAGCCAACTCCAGTCCCCATAAACAGAGTCGCTTTGCATCACCACAACCAGATCCTGAAGATAAAATGGACTAAAAGTTCTCCTATGGGGATATAGCATATGTTATACTTACACCTTGTTGTCACTACATACCTAATATAAAGGAATCAACCAGCGCAAATAAAACCTGAAACAGCAGCTAGGACACTGAGGGTCAACTTATCAAATCCCAAAAATAGTAATATAAAAACAGCAGTGCAGCGCAAAAACATATATGACAATTCTAAAGTAAAAATAATGACAGAAAGAAGTCCATAAAAGGAAAATCTTGAAAGGGTAGATGAACAAGCACCACCAAGTGTTCGAAGTGAAGTAGATATTCAGGTGACTCTGTGACAACCTCCACCTCTGGTAGCAATGGCAGCTCACCTTATATAATGAACCCCTGAATAAATCAGTCAGGTCAATCAGACGGTTCCCCGCTGGGGAGATTGCAGCCAAATGCTCCGGATCAGTAATAGCCGGTGACTTGTTTAAGATGAACCTCATCAATCATCTCCCATACGATGTATACATGAAAAAGTAAAGCAAAATCTAGTGCTCTCCATATGTGTAAAATTTCTTTAGAAAAATGCAGAAATCCACTTACAATTTCAAGCACTGTTCCACAGTGCAAGGGATCCACAGCATATAACAAGCATAAACTGCACAAGACAATGTGTATGGATGCGGGTGACATCACGATCCTCGATCACGTTCCGTACGCGTTACGTCCCAAAGTGGGCGGGACTTCATCACCGCTGATGAAGTCCCGCCTCCTTTGGGACGTAACGCGTGGAACAGTGCTTGAAATTGTAAGTGGATTTCTGCATTTTCTAAATAAATTTTACACATACGGAGAGCACTAGATTTTGCTTTACTTTTTCATGTATACATCGTATGGGAGATGATTGATGAGGTTCATCTTAGACAAGTCACCGGCTATTACTGATCCGGAGCATTTGGCTGCAATCTCCCCAGCGGGGAACCGTCTGATTGACCTGACTGATTTATTCAGGGGTCCATTATATAAGGTGAGCTGCCATTGCTACCAGAGGTGGAGGTTGTCACAGAGTCACCTGAATATCTACTTCACTTCGGACACTTGGTGGTGCTTGTTCATCTACCCTTTGAAGATTTTCCTTTTATGGACTTCTTTCTGTCACTACATACCTGATGACTAAAAAGATAAATAATTATTGGAGATAGATCATATTCTCGATTCTTTGATGGCTTTCCATCATTAAATGATCTATGAATAAGTTTATAAAGCGTGATGTATTTTTCCACACAGAAACCAAAATGTAATACTCCTAGACAATCCACTAGGATTATGTAAATTTTATAAAAATGTTACTTTACTGTTTTTGCTTATCATTCTTAAGTTAATAAGGAGTAGCAGAAACATACTCCTGTTAGCTTAATCCAACCTGATTAATCTCTTGCAGATAAAATGGTATGCTTTCCTCCTTCCTCGAGTAAGTTGAGAAAGTGTGCTTGTATAACTGCACTAGCCCCATACCAACCTGATTTTTCCAACATAATGCAAGTTAATGATTTATTTTCACTGTTACTTTAAGTCTGATAATTATACGTTTTTTCAAGTTTCTACTGATACCTTGTCAGTTTCTCTTATTGATAGTATATAGCTATTGTTTTAATATGTGACTCGTTAAGTTTGAGAAATTGATTGTATAATTCTTTAACAGAGGCTGTTATTGTCCCGGAGATAAATCACTGCCCCTCTCACTTGATCCTCGAGTAGCCAGAATTTTTTACCGGACACTCTTTGGACTAGTTGTACCCACAGGTTGATGAAATTTTGCCACCCTCTGGATACTAGCTCCATTTAGGAGCCACATTCCTCCTTATTTAATATAGCTTCTATTTTTCTGTCCAAATACAAGTTACCCCCCTTATTCTTTTATTTTTTTACTTTATATATATATATATATATATATATATATATATATATATATATATATATAAAATATATTTTTTAATTACTTACTTAGTCCATTTAAAACTTCTCAAAATTTACCTCTCCTCTCCTTCCCTATCCCCTTCTTCTCCAGAGAACCGCCTCATTGCATAGTAACCACATAGAAGACCTTATATTCCCAATCATATCTTATAATGATGCCATTGAATGTACTAACACTCAGTGTTCAGGGCCTCAACTCCCCCCCAAATTAAAAAAAAGCTTTTCATTCATTCTCTTCACTCTCTACACATGTGGTATGCTTGCAGGAAACACACTTTTCCACACAGTCTTCAACTAGATTTATTAGCCGCCAATATCCCCAGGTCTATATGGCCTCGACCTCTACAAAACAAAGAGGAGTGTTGATCGCATTTCACCAAGACTCCCTTTACCCTACATAAAGAAATTAAGGATCCAGAAGGACAATATATATTACTCACTGGTCTTCTGCTAGACAATGAAATAACCGTTGTTTCATATTACGCCCCCAATAGAAGCCCTCTTTCATTTCTCTCACATTTGTTCTCTGCAATAGAATCACATACAGTGGGTACCCTTATAGTACGTAGAGACTCGAATCAAGTAATATAACCAATCCTAGATAAGTCCCCCACTCCATCACAACCTCAACGCTTTAATTTCCGACAGCTTCTTGACCAACATTCCCTTCTTGACAGTTGGCGTGAACTAAACCCTAAAAGGAGACAATATACATTATTCTAATCCTCATAAGTTGTTTTCCCGTATAGACCACCTATTTGTGAAAGTCAGTACTTCCCCACAAATACAAAATTCTTTAATAATCCCTTGTTCTTGGTCAGACCATGATGCAGTCATGACAACTTTCTCTTCTTTTAACACCAAAACCTAACCACAGAACATGGTATATAAATGACAGTTTATTGGTTTATTGGTTAACCCAACATATCGGCTAGAAATAGAAAATGCAATTAAAGATGACATTACTAATAACACATCCACTGATACGAACTCCCTTACATTATGGGAAGCTCTAAAACCATGTATTAGAGGAGTCTGTATTAGCCAAGCGTCTTACCACCGTAAATTAAAACAACAACATCACAACACTTTAGATGAAGCTTTCTATAAAGCCTCTGAAGAATTTCAAAATACGCCTTCTCCATTAACTAAACTTGCTTATGATAAAGCAAAATTAGAACTTGATCTCTTTTTGACGGACTCAGCGGTACAGACTCTTCACAAATCAAAACATACGCTATATATGAAAGCAAACAAGCCTACCACATTCCTAGCCTTAACACTACGTAGAGAAGATCACACACCAAAACCAATACGACTTCAAATAACTAAAAGCACCTACTCCAATAATCCTCTGAAAATTCTAAATGAATTCCGCAGAAAACTCACAGATTTGTATCAAAATACACATAAATTTGACCAAACACGCTTAGACGGTCTACTATCCTCAATCCATCTCCCCTCACTTACCAACTCAACAAGAAACTCTAGATACGCGTATAACTAACTTGGAGATCCAAACCACAATAAAATCCTTAAAATTACACAAACGTCCAGGCCCTGATGGTTTTTCAGCCACTTACTACAAGCACTTTGCTACCTTACTATCCCCACTCATGGTAGACGCTTTTAATTCTCTCCTAGAAGGATGTTCCTTTCGCACAGAATCCCTATTAGCATCAATATCCATGATTCCTAAACCACAAACTGACGACACCTCCTGGTCTAATTATAGACCAATCTCCATATTCAACATGGATATAAAAATATTAGCCAAAATCCTCTCTTACCATCTTAGCCCAATCATAGGAACCCTGATCCACAAGAATCAAACTGGATTAATTCCATCCAGACAAACAGGTGACAATATTCGTTGTGCCACCCTCCTAGCCCATATAGCTCGAACTCACCGCATCCCTGCCTGCTTCCTCCCAATCGACATACAGAAAGCATTACATTTTTTGTCATGGTCTTATCTTAACGCTATTCTTTATAAATGGGGATTGGGAGCGCAGTTCCTGACATGGATTTATTTACTCTCTCTATCAAAATCCAAAAGCATATGTATCATATTCGGGATTCCGTTTCGACCCTTTTAAGATTGAAAGAGGAACCAGGCAGGGATGCCCATTATCCCCTCTACTATTCGCCTTAGCAATTGAACCCCTAGCCCAACTTATACGATCCAATACCAATATAAAAGGCCTTGAATTAGGTGGTCATCAGCACAAGTTATGTATGTTTGTCGATGATGTACTAATATTCTTAACCTCACCCTTAATATCAGCCCCAAACCTCATCGACATCCTTACAAAATTTGGTACAATATCTGGCCTCTTAATAAATTCACATAAATCAAAAGCCTGAAATATTTCACTATCTCCTGATTTACAGAAACAATTACAAGACTTTCTCCCATTTTCCTGGTCAACAACGTATATATCTTATTTAGGGATCTCATTTACGGCAAACCCTGCAGACCTATACACTGCTAATTATTCACTCAGATAACTGCTCTAATGAAAAAATGGTCTTCCTTACCTTTAGCTTGGATGGGTAGAATTACAGTGGTTAAGATTGCGACCCACTTTCCATTTCAAACCTATTATGGCTCTCACCAGTGCAGCGTAGAACAATCACAAATCCAGTCACTAAGCATAGCCTATCAATTTGGGATAGGCTCAAAACACATTTTGGTCTTCAATCTCCTTTCTTTTCTAAATAATCCCTCCTTCTACCCGGCTTGGACTTCTCCATCATCTTTCTCTGCCTGGTTAAAAGTAGGACTTACACAAGCTCACCATTTCTATGAATCTGACAAACTCATTTCCTTCCCTACACTTTGCAAGACCCACAACATACCACAAACTGAAACTTTTCGATATCTACATATAAAAAACCTTTTTACACAAAATAGTCCCATAAATTCGACAACACAAAACTACACAACATTTGAACGAATGTGTACATCAGATCCCCACAGACGTGGAATTATCTCAGGCTTGTATGCCCAACTACTTTCCCATACAACCCCCCCCCATCTTATACAGCTAAATGGGAAAAAAGATTTGAACCTCCTCCCGATTCGTTAGATTGGTCTCAGATCTGGCAAGCCACAAACTCAGCTACTCCAAATATAGTAGCACTTGAAACTAATTACAAAGTTCTTACCAGATGGTATCTAGTTCCCGCAAGAATATCAAAATTTCTCCCCCAATATTCCCCTAATTGCTTCCAAGGTTGTAGTGACCCAGGTACACATCTTCACGTTTGGTGGACTTGTCCCAAGGCTCAGACCTTTTGGTTAAAAGTATATATATATTTTTTTAATCAAAAAGGTGTTTATTGTACAAAAGCAAAAGGGCACACACAAAACAGATATGTAGCCGAAAAGGCTGTATAGATTACAGTAACAGTTGCAAAAATACAAGGAACTCAATACCATAAATGAAATAGGAGTCTATTACAACTTCCATCTTGCCCCTTGCTATAGCTTCCAGAAGGAGGAACAGAAGCACAAAACAAAAGTTTGAAAAAAACAAACAAACATAGACCAGTATATCATTTCTCATGCCACATGACCCGTATGTCCCTTAACACTAAGGTCATTTCGAATCCGTACAGTCCTCCCATTCGGGTAATCAACATTGTAGTAATCTGTTCAGAACCAATTGTGGAGGAGCTACTTCTGGGGCACCCAACCAACATTGCCAAATTTTTTCGAACTTCTGTGGTGATTTTCTATGGAAATATGTATTTTTTTCCCTTATAAGAATGTCGTTAACTGCCTGGATCCACTGTTTGCTCGTCGGAGTCCGGGTGGACAGCCAATATCTCACTATGAGCTTTCTTGCCAAGTAGAGTAATGTAATAAGGGCAATGTAGGTAGGAGGAGAATACAAGTCCTCGTTGAGACCTCCAAGCAAGCACACCAGCGGATCCATGGGCAACTGAACATGAAAGATAGAATTGATTATTGTGACCACTGTGTTCCAATATCTCACAAGTTTGGGGCACTTCCACAACATGTGTAGAAGGTTTCCTGGATGAACCTGACACTTGGGACATATGGGTGTATCTCGACTTCCCCAATGGTGCAATTGCACCGGAGTCCTATACACTCTGTGTAATATGAACAAGTGCGACAGCTTTTGTGCCGCTGATACTGACATCAAGGGTCCAGCTTGCAATATTTGTTCCCATTGCTCCCCGTCAATGGGGCCAATATCCCTTTCCCACTTCTCCATGCAGGGCAGAATATCAGGTGCCTGTATATGGGTGAACAGTAGTATTTAGGTTATGGAGATGATACCCTTTTTCTCAGTTTCATCAAACACAGACTCTAAAAAGGTTGACTCTACCAGGCGCAGGGACGAGCAATTGCTCTGGGCTCTAACTGCATGACTCAGCCTAATATACGGATAGTGGAAATCACCCAATAATGGGAAGTCCTCTCTCAGCTTCTAGTAAGTTTTAAGACCCATCTCATCAAATATTTGGAACAAATATTCAACCCCTGCTGCCTCCCACCGTGTGCAACCACTGAGTTTAGCTAGCTCAGTGTAAAACCTGTTTCGCCAAATTGGTGTGCTAGGTAGGAAGCCAGATATTCATAATCTCCGTTTGATACTGCTCCAAAGTTTTTTAAGAAGGCAGACTGTAGGGCATAGTGAAGGGGCAGCAGGGAAGCCCATCTCCATATGAGATAATGCAGAATACGTTGTGTCAGGGCCTATGAGCAAGGATTTAGAGGGGTCCGCTGAATTAGGCTGATTCCATCCTGTGAAGTATTGTATCTGTGCTGCATAAAAATATGTCTGAGCATAAGGGACAGCCATTCCGCCTTGATCCTTAGGGTACTGTAGGGTGGTAAGTTTTATTCTGGCTACCTTGTTGTTCCATATTAGGGACATAAATTGGGAAACAATACGTTGGAACCAGTACTTTGGAATCCACACCGAGGCATTGTGCAAGTTATATAACAGTCGCGGGGCCCAAATCATCTTAGTCAAATTTACTCTTCCTGTAACTGATAAGGGCAATTTACACCAGGCAGCACACTTAGTTTTAAACTTCTGTAATAGAGGTTTTAGATTAAGGGATATATAATCTGTAGGATCCCTTGTCACTACTATTCCTAAATACTTAAAGGAGTCTACCACCTGTATCCGGGACACACTGTCTGGTAATGCCGAGGGGAGATCATCCAGCGGAAAGAAGCACTGATTTATGCCAATTAATGGCAAAACCAGAAAACTCCCTAAACCGTTCAATGAGTTGCATGGCTGCAATCAGGGATCCATCAGTATCCCCCATGTACAATAAGGCGTCGTCAGCGTATAACGATAGTTTATCTTCTCTATGGTTCCGTCTAAAGCCCACAATATCTGGCGATTCTCTTATCTTAGTAACCAAGGGTTCCAGTGCAAGGGCAAAGAGCAGGGGTGACAGTGGGCACCCCTGTCTAGTACCCCAGAACAATGGAAAGGCCTCCAATAACATATCATTTATTCTAATCCTCGCTGTTGGTGCTGCATATAAAAGTTTAATCCAGGATATGAACCCCTCCCCTAGTCCGAACTTGATTAGCACTGCCCAAAGATAATTCCACTCCATGCTGTCAAATGCTTTGGCAGCGTCGAGGGAAAGGATTGCTCTATTTCTTGAATTCTCTATTGGGAGCTGAACATTCAAGAAAAGCCTCCTGATATTCAATGCCGTGGACCGTGCTGGGATAAATCCAGACTGATCCACATGGACCAGCCTAGAAATAACCGTAGACAATCTAGTTGCCAACACCCTTGCCAATATCTTGACATCTGAATTTAGCAATGATATGGGCCTGTAAGAGTCTGGCTGCAGAGGGTCCTTACCTGGTTTAGGAAGCACCACCACCACAGCCTGCCCCATCGAGTCCAGAAGGCGACCAGTCTTAAAAGACTAATATAATACCTCCAACAGGCCCGGTAGTAAGGTTTCACTGTATTGTTTATAAGTTTCTATTGGCAGCCCGTCAGTGCCAGGGGCCTTACTATTCGCCATTTGTGACACAGCCAGTGAGAGTTCCTCCAATTTATTCGGCGCATTCAGCATCTCCACTTCCTGTTTTGTAGCCTTAGGTATATTACATTGATTCAGAAATTGGGAAAGTGCCTCCTCTGTAGGATTCACCTTAGAGGTATACACATCTTTAAAGAAGTCTGTGAACACCGAGGCAATTTGAGCCTGCACACGACTGTGTCCCCAAGTGGGGTTTGAATGGTGTCTATATGCGTAATGCCCTGTTGTGCTTTTGCGATCACTGCCAATAGATGCCCCATATTTTCCCCCTCATTGAAGTAGTTTTGTTGAATAAAGAATCTCTTATTTTCAGCTGTATTTAAAGAGACCTGTTGATACAGGGCTTGGGCTTCCAACCATCTACTCTCAGGATTATCTGTGGGGTCCTGTATATATTGTGCTTCCGCTTCACTAGCTTCTTGCATAACAGTGTTTCCCCATTATTTAGTCTTAGTTTTGATTTTAGAGATCTGTCTAATTATAAGTCCCCTCATATGGGCCTTCAAGGCATCCCATACCACCATGGAATCGGCAGTACCCCGGTAAAATACAAAAACTCAGTGATCGCCCCAGGAATGGGATCAGGCAGTGGGAATAACTCAAACCAGAAAGGGTTTGCCTTCCACAGTCTATTCTGCTTCTGCTGGGAGAAATTAATGCCTAAGACAAGGGGGTAATGGTCTGATATATTCCTAGGGGCGTAAGTTACTGAAACCGTCCTATCCTGCGCCCCCACGTTTCCCAGGCACATATCTATGCGTGACAAGCAGCGATATGTAGCTGAATAGCACAAATAGCTATGTACCCCTTGTTATATTCTTAATATCTAAAATTTAATTTGGCCATAAAACATTGCATTGAGAATAAGAATTCCTCTAAATAAATTGGATGAATGATGGTCTTTGAGCTAATTATCTCCCGATGTGACATTTGAACCCAGATATTAATTTCTAGAAGCTGTCAAGACATATTTATTGATATTCTAAGTTTTATGTTTTTAAAAGGTATTTCATATATATTAACTATGTTCTGTTTGAAAGATGCATTCTAAGGCAGTCTGTTCACCTTCCCCCCCATATCCTGTGTTTGTATTTAATTAGATACGCTGTTAGTAGCTCGGCCACTTCCTATGCAACTTGATAAGTCTAAACAGATGTTGAATCTCAAGTTTCTTACTATTGAGGGAGTGATGTGGGAGTGGTTTACTTTCGGTGCGAAGTCTGAGAATTATTAGATTTAAGAAGAGCACATGGCACCACATATATTGAACTTTCTTTTATATTTGAACTAGACTTGAAGCCTTTTTGAAGCTATTGAATTAATGTACTGTAATTGTACTTATTATCCTTTATTAGTGTGTATAATAAAACACACGGTTTTATTCAAGCTGATTCACGAGTTTTGTCTCATGCAAATACATTAAGAAGGTTAAGAAATGCCTTATAATGGAAAACCATACTTCTACACCCCTGGATTCCTTTCCCTCCATACATCTCATAACCCCAGTTCACTGATCAGTTTGGCAAAGGGAGTCGGGCCACCCACGCCCACCCCACCTCTGGAATGGGACGAGAATCTATCCAGTTTCTTGTCATGCACATTGTTAAAGTCTCCCATTACCCATAAAGGTATGTTAGAGTGTGGGGCCATGAACTTGGCCAATTTAGTCAGGCTATCAGGGGTGTATGGTGGAGGGATATATATATTATCAATAATGCAGGAAACCCCTGCCACTTTGCATAGTAAAACAATATACCGACCTTGGTCATCAATTAGTGATTGTAATAATGTAAAAGGTGTTGTATTATTAAAATACTAACTCCTCCGGAATATGCAGTGTGAGTGGAGTGAAACTGGGTTAGATAGCTGCCCCGCTTAAGGGAGGACAGCGTATCAGGCTGCAAATGGGTTTCCTGCAGGCACACTACTGCCGCAGCATTCTTTTTCAGGGTGGAAAATAAGGCCACTCATTTCACTCCATCACTCAGCCCTCTCACATTCCAGGAAACAAAATTAAGTACAGTAGTCATAACTCACAGGTATAAAATCAATGATCACTATATAGCATACTATTGTTCGTTTCACCATTGTGGCATTATTAATTAAGAAAAGTCCCCTCTATAGGCAGAAAATTACTTCTAGAACCCCGGTGTCTGAAAATTAGGACAATGGGGATTGTCAGCAATGCCATCCCACTTGCACATATCACACACAGGCATCTCTTAATTTGGCAGCTGTTAGGTAAACAGATATTTGGTAGATCAGGTCTCTCCCTGCAACAGGCAGGGGTTAGAAAAAATTGAAGACAGATCAAACAAAAAAGAAAAAAATATAGAAAAATTTAATCATGGTCTTGTTTTACAAAAAAGACCCTGCCTCTCCAAACAGTTGTGGAAGCAGAGGTCAACAGAAACGCGTCCTCGTAGGACAAGTGGGTAACAGGGGGGGGCCCAACATCTTGACTGAAACAACAAGTCGAAGGAACTTCCATGTTTATGCTTCACATTAGGACACTGCTTAGCGTTGTCTTCTAGAGTCTCATCCATCCGCCTTAACAGGAGTATAAACAGACAGTAAGCAGAAAGTTGACATAACCACAGCCCCTGTCTGAAAAATTCTAGACAGCCACAAAAGAAATAGCAACTTCTAGTCCGTAGGGGATGGCGCCCTCCGCAAGGAGTGTTACATTCTGTCCAGCCAGGCAGAGGCAGTAGCAGGATTTTCAAAAAAGTGTGTCTCATCATTAGCCGCGACACAAAGTTTAGTTGGGTATAGCATGGCATAAGTAACAGTATATTTTCTGAGGCGATTTTTCACCTCAGTGAATTTAGCCCGCCGGTGTTGCACATCCGCAGAAAAATCCGGATAAAAGGATATTCTGGCATTGTCAATTTTCATGAGGTCTCCCTTGGTTCTGGCGTGGTACGATATTGCATCTCTATCCTTAAAGTTAAGCATTTAAAAAAGGAATAGGTGTGGGGGTTCACCAGGCCTGGACGGTTTAGCTGGGACTCTATGAGCCCTCTCCACGGCAAACATTTTGGAAAAGGATTGCTCCCCAAAGGTGTCGGTCAGCCAATTTTCTATTAAAGCCACTGGGTTCTACCCCTCTGCTTTTTCTGGGATCCCCACTGCTCTCACGTTGTTTCGTCTTAGTCTATTTTCCATGTCCTCTAAACGAGCAGTGTGGCCAGAGGAGTGAGACTGCAGGTGATGTACTTCCCTTAGCAATGGCGCCACTTCATCCTCCACATTGCTCAATCTCCCCTCTAGTGCAGTTGTACGGTCATGAAGCTTCTGCATGTCATGCTGGACTAGGTTAATCTCCACGTAGGACCATTCAGTTCTTGATTTGCCCATTTATACAATCTATGGGCACCAGATACTGACATGTCCCCCAAATTTTCGTTATCTCCTATTGTGCTTTATTCCATCATTTGAGGTTAGGGGCATGACCTATGGGTGGGGGGAGAAAGGGTATCACATCATCCGGGAGCGGATTTCACAAACCATTTGCCAATATTGCTTCCTTCATTAATTTTGAAGGTTGAAATATATAATAGGTTTTCACTTATTAATTTATGTTGCTTTATACTTTATAATGTCATTTTGTATTTTTATTATGTTCAGGCAAGATGTATGTAATTGCCGACATAATGTATTGATGTAATTATTTTATATATTTTTTGTTTTCTTGGATTCATTTAGGCGTGGTGCACGTATGCATTAAAACACACTTTTTTCCATCTTTTTTGTTGTCTCATGGGTGCACGTTGGAGCAGACAATCGGGGAGGGCGTCTATGCCTTGGTTTCTCCCTCTCTCCTCTTTCTATCTGGTTCCCTTTGCCTACGTTTGTCTATGGATTGGTCATTGGTTTGGTTAGCTTTGTCCCGGCCGGCTTTCACCCCATACGGACACTCGAGGGTGTGGGCTGGACTGGATGAGTCCGGCCCGGCCTCCGCCCATATTGAATGCTCTCTGTTACATGGCATTCTTAGCGATTCACCATCTTGAGATCCTTTAGATCTGACATGCCCATCAGCTTCGGTGAGGATGTGCAGTGTCAGCACAGAATGTATCTGTGCTCGATCTCTCACAGGAAGTGATGTCACTTCCTGTCAAGCGGATGTCAGTCCATGCATCTGCGTGTTCTTCTTTGTTGCCCGTGAGCCGATCATTCGCGGCGGGGCGTCGCACACCATGCGGTGTGACGTCACACGCCACGTTTTGGCTGGTCGGGGGAGGATATAAAAATTCCAGACAGTTTTATTTAGCTGTCTGGAATATTGGTGGAAGCTGAGGTTGGCGGCATAAGATATGGAAGGTAAATTCTTTGGCTTTCTTGCCATTCATGGTATGTAAGGAGAGGTGCTACATCGAACTTACGGTTATTACTTTATTCATACAGTTTCTGGCGGTTTACTCCTGTTTGGAAGATACTTTACCAATGTGGAATGTTCACTTCAGATTTCTCTACATTAATGCAAGAGGTGACCCTGCCTCCATGTTCAACTAGGAGGTTTTGGATTTGTAACTCTGCAATTTTTTGGAAACTCTTATTCAATTTCACTTTTATTGTTGGTGAGTAATTTTGGATACTGTAAAACACAAATTTTTATTATTTTTGATTTTTGATTTTCAATTTATGGGTTCCTGTAGATAATACCAGTTGCTCTCTTTTTTCTCTTAGACGGGTCTCTATTTTGAAACTTGTCTTCTTGAGAGCCAGTCACTTCTATTGCCGCCATATATGAGCTGCCACAGTTTGGTTAGTTGGTTAATGGACAGTGGTGAGGTGAGTGTGGCCCTTTTGGTAATAGGACCACGGTATACTCTTACCACTGTCTATACCATGTACTAAAGTATGATTTTTTTCTCTTAATATTTATAGATACCTACTGAAAATACATGATATTTTGAAATTTTAAAATCTGTCCTCCCTTATGGGATTGTGATCGCTGGAGTCGGGATTGGTTGGCTCTTCCCTTTGGCAATCCATGACGGTGGTCTGGACCATTCTTTGACTAAACATAGGTATGAAGGGTTGTGGGGATCCCCTGGCTGTCTGCTCCATATGTGACCTATATTGGGGAATGCATTGGTGTGCCATTTTTGAATGTTTTCAAGTGTTCATTTTGTTTTTGTATTTTATTAATATGTTTTTCTTTTCTTATACCTAATAGCCTGTTTCAAGTTTGTTAAAATTGTTTGGGCGTCTATTCCTGATGAAGCCTAGTAGGCGAAACTGTAGAAAATCTATGGACGGTTCATTTCAACTGTATATATCTGCATGACCATCTTGAAATTGGTATTAGGTGTATACCTGTGATGGTCACAGGCGTGTATATGTATCAGTTTTTTTATGTATATTGTAATAAACATTTTTCTATTTTTATAAATATCCTTCCTTCTTTGGAATTTATTTTTCAATTGTTGCAAGCACCTTCAAAGTCCCATATTCTACCACTTTGTTATAGGTTAATCTCCAGTTTAACCCCTTGATTTCAGTGCTCAGGGCAGAGATAGCAGTATTGTAAGAAGTGACTGCTGACATTATATCTCTCAGGGTGGGTTCCTCGGTAGGCCCTGCAGGGCCTGCTGCATCTGTGACTGCAGGGAGGGGGGCCTGTATACTCACTGTGTCCCACACAGCTGTATCAGGGTGATCCTACATCCAGGCCGCCCCCGGGACCTCCATGTCCTCCTGCTCATCCCGATCCATAGGTAGAGAGTCAGTCCTGGGCAGAATGTCTTTAGTTCCCGGCTTGGTGAAAAGTCTAATAGCTGCCTCTTTCGCCGAGTGCATGGAGCGGGCGACATCTTGCCCAGCATGGTCCGTTGCAGATAAGGATTCCTTTCCTCACCGGGACATGTCTGAGGATGTTCACAGGGCACCGTATTGTAAAGCGGGCTGTCAGGGTCCCATGCAGCCGTTAGGCACTCGTTGTAGCGGGCTCAGGAGTGTTAGATCAGAATGTGTAGTCGGATGTTTGGCAGAGCTAGAGCTCTGTGCGTCCTACTCCATGAGCTGCAAGCCACGACCCCGGTAAAAAGTATTTAACGTCCTCTCTACCATGTTCAACACCACCTTGCAATCTGATCCAACGGTGGCTCTTCTAAACAACAAACCACATAACATAACCAGACACCAATTCAAACTCCTACTCGATGTCACAACGGCAACAAAGCAATCCATCGCAAAAGCCTGGAAATCAACCACACTTTGTGTAGTGTCGGTAAAACAACGTGTTACACAAGCAATGATTCATGCCAAAATGGAGGCAATCATACTTGATAAATTTTCCAAATTTGAAACTATGGCTTCCATGGATAACAAACCATCTTCCACCAGACCTAGATTGCTCACTTCTTTTACCCTGAAGAAATTTACCACCTTCCCAGACATTACTGCTATATGATTTTAAGTATATTGAAACATAATTCCCCTCTGGAAACCGGACTCCCTTCCTTCCCTCCAACCTTCTTTCAAGACCCATTCCTCCCTCCCCATATGTTATAATTCTTTTTTTATTAATATTGTTGGGAATCCATTAATTCATACTTTTACTAAATGGTTTTATTGACAGACCATTATCCATAGTTTACAGATAAACTAACCTAAGGAGCACTTGGGGTGCTTGGAGATGCTGCCCATTTGCCCAAGATACACTGGGCCACTTAGCCGGATCCCGGCCTTGGTCGAATGGATGACTCTCTCGGCTATCCCATAAATAACTTAGTTAATCAACTTTACATTTTCTCAATTCTATACACAAATATGTTCTTATTTTCCTGTGTTCATTAAACACTTGTAACAATAATAGTTGCAAAAATATCTAATGGATTACATGTTTTCTCAGCTAGTTCAACATATAGAAATTAAGCTTTTGTTACACCTAGATTTTATGTTGAGAAGTGTTCTTACTCATATTTGTTAATTTTCTATTTATTTAAAAACTTTTAATAATAACACGTACTGTATTATTTTCAATAAAATATTTGACAAATAAAAGGGGGATTTTAAGCACACTTCACAATGATAATAAGGAAACATATGGTTTGCATGTGAATGTGAATGTATAGGGCACTATAGAGAAAATCGTTTAAAGCAGTATTACACTATATTTGCGTTTTTGTTTTTATGGGAATTTTTTCACATATATTCTTTCCAAAGGAGAGGAATATTCTTCAGAGAGGATTAATTGAATATGCATATGAAATTTGGGAGGTTTGGTAAGTGAGCGGTGGAGCACAACACACGTGTTGGAATTGAGATTGGGCTTAAAGGGAAACGCATGTTTTAGGCTTATCTAATGTGAGTAAATACAAAAGATTTGTTTTTGGAAGAAGTGTTTATTGTATTATATACATATGCTCAAGTGCGCTCTGTCAGCTCAATAAAGAGAATGGCAAATTAAACAGCTCTCTATAGCAGGGAGTCCATGTATGAAAGTTGCAGCTGAGCAGATTCTGAGAACCAGGAAGCGCTGGGAGCCACCAGCACAGCCGGGAACATGAGCTGTCTCTTCGCCTACCGCCTTCCCCCAGGAGTGGATAAACCTCTTATACCTTTTATACCTTCCTACATGCGCTGTGATCTCTAGGATCTTGTGAGTTCCAAATTGTCTGTCCTATATTAAAAATGTTTTAACATTGCTGCACTTAGATGGCGCTGCTCTCTTTTGTGTTTTACTATTTATAGTATTACACTATGGAGTTGATTTACTAAAGGTAAAAAGTCTGTGCACTGCAAGTGCACCCGCAAGTGCACTGCAAGTTCAGTTTCTGCAAGTTCAGTTTCTCTAGATCCAAGGGGAACATGCAAGGAAAATCAAAATAAATGCATTTTTGCTTGCACATGATTGGATGATGGAAATCAGCAGAACTTCCCCTAATTTCAGAGCTTCCCCTCAGATCTAGAGCAACTGCACTTATATATATATATACACAGTATATTTGCCTTTAGTAAATCAACCTCCCTGTGTATGATTTTCCTTTTTGGGAGCTCCTAATTCTGATACTCCAAGAAGGACGCAATATACAGTAATTGAAGAGGAATACTCAACAGTGGTGTATGGAAGGCTCATTTTAAGTTAGAGGGTAAGAGTACTGTATATACACAGGAGCACATGAGTGTAACATGGGAATGTGTTATTCCATGTTTTAATGTGAGAACAATATATGATTGTTGTGTATTGCACATGTGGAGTGGGGCATACTACACTATATGCTGTAGTCGCGGCACTCACAAATTCCCTAATCATTGCCACACAAGTCATATTGTCCCTGATTGCTGCCACACCAGTCATATTGTCCCTGAGCATTGCCTCACAAATTATAGAGTCCTTGTTTATTGCCACACCAGTCCCCGTGTCCCTGATCATCGCTACACCACTCATATTGTCCCTGATCCCCACCACAACAGTAATTTTATCCCTGATCACCGCCACACCAGTTACAGTGTCCGTGATCCCTGCCACACTAGTTACTTTCTCCTTTATCACTACCACATCAGTTACATTGTAACTGATTACTGCCACACCAGTGCAGTGTTGCCTCTGCTTGTACCAATTTTGGCCTGTTTATTGACCACATTTCTGCCTGTTGCCAGGACCAATCCTTTGCTTGCTTGCTGACCATGTCTCTGCCTGTGCCCGAACTGACCCATCTGCACATCCTGCTGACTATGTTTCTGTGAGGAACCAGTTTCAGCCATTCCCTGTGGACAACCGAAAAACAAATGACAAAAAACAATAGGGACAATGTGCTGGTGTGGAAAGAAAATAAACTTGAAAAGATACTGTCCAAAAAATAAATAAAAAAAAACATATCACAAATGAATGCAACGATCAGTGAAAACAGTACATCAAGTAAATAAAGTGATGACAAAATGACCAAAAAGAGTAATTCCGAGTCAATCAAAAAAAGTAGCTGAGCATCATAGTGATTTAAACTGAAAAGATGTGCTGAGAACTTGCTGATAGATGATCCACCACCAAAAAAACTAAAGGCTTACCAGAACGATAGAACTCAAACATGAGTCAATCAAACTTGTGGTGTGTTACACCAGGGAAAGGACTGCCTCAGCAGACATGACCTCCAGTTAGATGACGGATTCCAACGGTGGACCTCAGTGGGATTTGGTTTAAAGCAGGAAACCGGATAAATGGTTTCCAAAATATAATGTTGTTTATAAAAGAAGAAGGAAAAGGAGGCACATAGTGTAATTCCGTTTTGAAACAGGAAGTGTTTAATATAAAAAGAGGGAGATACACTCACATTTTAGTAGATAAAAAATGTGCTTGTAATAAAATTCAGTGGCTTCAGCAGAGCATCTTACCCTCCCTCATCATCCTTGAGCCCTGTGAAGAGCAAACAAAGGAAGGGTGATATTACAGCTACTAATCTGGAGGTAAGCAGTATTAACACTTCCCTAGAAGACACCAGGGAGCTGCAAGACTCCATTTCGGAATTCCCCACAGCAAACATGCCAGTCCTTGACACCACTTTAAAGGACATGCTAATATCACTGAGATATACCCTACATGCAGATATATTAGCACTGGCTTATCAATTTATGTCTGAACTTTCAGAAGTCAACCACAGAGTAACCCATATTGAGTCAAAAATTCAAGAATTTGCATCCACATTTAATGATCTGGTGGATGCCCATAATGACAGAGATGACGAGATATGGTGGATGAAGATGAAACTTGCAGATTTAGAGGATAGATCGAGATGTAATAACATAAAGAATGGGGAATCCCAGAGTCATGTAAACCTCCTGACCTGCACAAATACTTCACAAATATATTAAAAGTTGCAATTCCAGAGGCAACACTAGAAGACCTAATCATAGACTTTAAACACAGAATCCCAAGACCCAAACATATTCCCTCTCACCTGCCAAGAGATACCATTGTGGGAATACATTTTTACCACACAAAGGAATGGCTAATGAGGGTCACAAGAAATTGTGATAACCTACCACAGAGTCTACTAGATCTGTCATTTGTTGCTGATCTTTCTGCTTTCACTCTACAGCAACGCAGACAACTCGCAACCATCACAAAACCTCAAACTAATTAGGCATCACCTATCACTGGCTATACCCAGTCAAATTGCTCATAACGAAAAATTATGCTAACTATGTGACCACTACTGTAAAATAAGGAATACGCCTATAGCAGAAATGGAACATCCTAGATCCATAAGGTCCAACAGACAAAGTTCCCCCTAACTCTACTTTTTCTACCAGTCTGACGCTGAGGTGGGCTAATCCTTGTGCTTTATCCACTAGAATATAACTCACCAATTCTCTGGCAACCCAGGAGAATGCTACTCTGTTTCATTCTTTTGGACCCCACTAATTGAGAGAGTGTAATTCTGCACAGATTCAAGTTCTGAATCATTACCTTCCTAATACCAAACAAATTTCCTTTTAAAACAAAATCTGGAAAAAAGTCTCCTTCCTGCGGAAAGGACATCTAGTCTTATATGGAGATTTCAATGCCATCCCGAACATTGACCTGGACCTTTCTGGCGAAAAGTGCCATGGGAAATGGCTCATTTCATCTCTTCTTCTGATCTATTTGACATCTGGAGATGTCAACATTTATCCAAAAATAATTTTACTATTTTTTCCAATGCATATCCCACATATTCTTGGATAGACTTATTCCTAGTAGACAAATTTCTGCTTCAAAAGGTCACCAAATCAGACATTCACTTCATCACCTGGTCTAACCACGCTCCAGTTTCCATAACTGTGGGGGATCTTCGTACTGAAACAAGGGCAAACCGGTGGCGCAACGACATTTATACTTTGTCTCAACAAGAATAAGCAAAACAAATTCTGACAGCACTAAAAGAATTCTTCGAACTTAATGCCCCTTTGGTTAGAGATCCATTCATGTTATGGAACTCCCATAAGGTGTATATTAGAGTTCTACTTATACAGCTAACTGCTAAACTTAAACCGCAATGGACAAATTGGCTTAAAGACCTTCTATCCACCATAACCCACTTGGAAGATAGCAATAAAAACTCTACAAACCATTCATGAACAACTTTTTCAGGCCAGACAGGACTTATGGTCCCTTTTACGGTCCCAACACGATAAGTCGATTCAAGCTTTAAAAGCTCAATCTTATCGGTATGGCAATAGAGCTGGAAAATTACTAGCTACCCAGCTAAAAGAAAAAGCTTATAAACAAAAAAATAACTATATTCATAATCCCAAAACAGGCAACAAATTGCTGATGCCTTCAGTGATTATTACAAATAACTTTACAATTTAGAAAACAATGTTGATACCCCCCCAACCCTCGGATAAAATTATTTCTGAATTTTTAGCGTCAGTATCCTTACCTACACACCCTCAAACAGCTCTACCCCAACTAAATCAATCATTTTCAGTTCCAGAAATGAAAAAAAAAAATATCAAAAGTTTACCCAAAAACAAATCTCCAGAACCCGATGGTTACTCCTCAGAGTATTATCAATTATTTAGTGCCATACTATCACCTCATTTACTTCAGGTCTTTAACACTGCTATGTCCAGAGCCAACTTTCCTCCCGAAATGTTAACAGCTACTATTATTACTCTACCTAAACCAGGTAAAGAACCTAACACGCCACAGAATTTTAGACCTAACTCTTTGTTAAACGTAGATGTGAAGGTCTATGCCAAACTTATAGCTAATAGATTGGTGACAATTCTACTGAGATTTATCAATCCAGATCAGGTGGGTTTTGTATCTGGTCACCAGGCCCCTGATGCAAAGAGAAGGAGGGTTAATCTTTTGCACATAATGGAAAAATCCAAAGAACCTTTTCTGTTACTAGCATTGAATGCAGAGATGGCTTTTGACAGAGACCATTGGGGTTACCTTTATAGAGTTCTTGAAAAATTTGTTATAAGAGGTTGAATACATATATATTCCTTTCCTTCACAAAATTCTTACCATGTCATCTCACTGTTCGAAGATGTTATAATATTGACTCTGACTGACCCAGTCCGCTCCCTCCCAAAAGTACATAATGTCCTACAACTTTTTAGCAAAGTTGCTTACTACAAAGTGAATGCTTCCAAGTCCAACATTTTAAGTATAGCCATTGATGACACTCTAAAATCATCTTTACAAAAGACAATTCCATACTGTTGGTCCGATAAACCATTGCACTATCTTGGAATCCAACTAACTTTTCCCTCTACAGTTTTATACAAAGTAAACTACATCCCACTTATCTCACATATTCAACAAGAGATATCTAAACTCAAAAAACACCTTTTATCATGGTCAGGCCAATTAGCAGCATATAAAATGGTAACGCTTCCTAAAATATTATATATTTTTAGGACACTCCCAATTCCTATGCCAACATCCTTTTTCACGGTCATTCAAAAACAACTATCACAATTTATTTGGGCAGGCAGCAAAATGAGATTCTCCCCACAAATCAACAGAAACATAGATTGATGGGAGGTATGGGCATTCACGTCCTAATAGACTACTACATGGCATCATTATTAGACCAACTCAAATATTGGTTAAGTTGCCCTCCACTAAAACCTTGGTGTCAATTGGAGAGGGCATGGATGGATAATAAATCTCCCTTATACCTACTCTAAGGTCCTTAAATTTCAAGGAAAAATTATCTTACACCCTACTATTCTAGCCTCCGTTCAGGCCTGGTCATACCTGCAAAAAATGAGTGACACCAACCTATCCTAGTCAGAAATTCCTATCCCCTTGGAAACGCTTAAATAGATTATACCAGATATCTCTTTGGGTTCTTGGCATGGTGGGGGTATTTGTAAATTACAAGACTTGTTTTCCAGTGGCAAATTATTGTCATTTGAAGACTTAACCCACAAATTTCTGTTACCAGAAACAGATTTTTTCTCATATTTGCGGGTATCCTTACTATGTCATACCCTGGGAGGTAAATTCTGCCTCGTTACGGACAAATATGGAAATTCTGGCACTCTCAAGATTTCAGGCAAAATGGCATTTTATTCATTTATAACACTTTAAACTAAAAAAACAACGTTCAACAAATTAACTCCCTTACAAAAATGGGAAAAATAACTAGGGAAAGTATACTCCGATAACTAATGGCTTGGAGCAATCAAGTGCAACTACCAATATTCTTGCTGCTCTAACTATTGGGAATTGACACAAAAATTCCTTCAGAGATGGCACTACACTCCATATATTGTAACAAAATGTTCTGATACTAACTCAAAGCTCTGTTGGAGAGGATGCAGTCAGGTAGGCACTCTAACCCATACAGTGTGGTCTTGTCTGCGTATTCTTAGCTTTTGGGCAGACATTTTTAGGCTAATCTCCAAGGTTACCGGCTTCTTTTAAAACAACAAACATTGAATAAGCCATTCTAGGTATTAACATGACGCTATTCCATGTATCAGTTAGACCAATAGCAATGCAGATAATTATGTCCGCTCGTTCAGCTATAATGCTGAAATGGAAATTGAATTACGTGCCTAATGCCAGGGAGATTATCAGACAGGTCAATGTAATAGCTGAATATGAAAAAATACTCGCAAATGTAGCTTAATTGGTCTCTTTGGAAAATGTGAACAGTTTTAATAGTTGTTTAGTATGATTACTATATGGTAATATATATGTTACAAACTCTCTTGTTAGAATTAGAAATGACAGTTTACTTTAGAAATCAACAATTCCTTTTATTGTTATGTACACAATATAGAAAATATTGTTACTCATTGAAAAATATACACTATTCTTCTTTAGTTTTGTATGTTTAAACCCAAATAAAAACCATTTGAATAATAAAAAATAAAAAAATAGGGATTGGCAAATTATAGTAGGTTACACCTGTCTATCAGATGTCAGTTTACAATTGCCCATGTAATAAATCATATCTGAATTAATAATAATAACCCTTTTTTGTCATTTAAGAAAAAACATTGACTGACCCTTCAAGAAACAGATATTACATTAATCCTAATTTGTGTTGGAAGGACAGCTAAATAATGGCATTTAGAAATTATTAGGAAAATCTTGTGTAAAGAATCATAAGAATAAAAGTCAATATTCCATGCCACAAAAGATTATTTTCCCACCCTGTACTGCATGAAGTTCACTCAATCTGAAACAAAAAAGGTACAGAGCAGATTACAAAGTAAGATGTAGGACAACATATGTACTTAAAGTGCCCTGAAGATTGATAGTAACCAAGGGAGTTGCCAGGGACTTGCAGTTTTATTCTGAAGCTGACTCTCATGTTACAGTTTTGGTCCTCACAAAATCAATTTCTGTCCAGAGAATCAGTCAGTAAAATTGAATTAAAAGGATGAACTGTACTTTTTTGGCAAGTCCGTATAACTAAAATAACTTAAACTTCAAATTACTTCACTTATTTGCAGAACTGATGATCTGAAAAACAGGCAGAGGAAAAGCAATGGCCACTTCAAATGCATTTCAGAGGGGATAGAAAGTAATAAACTGCAACTTTCTTTTTGAAAAGAGAAATTCTAGTAGGCCCTAATTATGACAAACCAACCTATGTTCGAAAATGGGAGGAGGACCTGGGACGCACCCTAGATGACACCGAATGGACTAAGATTTGGTCAACCATAAAATCATCCTCGCCCAATGTCATCGCGATGGAAACAAATTAGAAGGTCCTGACACGGTGGTACCTGATACCAACAAGAGTAGCCAAGTTTGCACCTACACATTCAGCTCTTTGCTTTAGGGGCTGTTCAGACTTGGGCACTCACTTGCATGTATGGTGGACGTGCCCGATAACACAACTTTTTTGGAAAGAAATCTTTGCAATGGCGTCTAAAATGTTCTGACAGCAGATACAGCCTGACCCGTTTATGGCACTACTTAACCTAAAACCGGAAAGCTTAACATTTTTTCAATTTAAACTCTTTACTCCACTTTTAACTGCAGCAAAACAAACGATAGCCAAAGCATGGAAATCCCCAACGTTAGGGTTGGCAGAAACAATTCACAGAATGAACACCACAATGTCACACGCCAAAATGATAGCCACTGACGGAGACCATATCCCAAAATTCAAAAAACTTTGACTCCCATGGATAAAACACCATTTACCTCTGGATTTTAACGATGAGGTCCTTTTGCCATGGTAGCGGATTAATAGCTTTAATGTGAAACCCATGTATATTAAGGATTGATAAACCATACGCATCGTACTTGTTCATGGACCGACCTTGTGGACTTTCTCTCTCTCTCTCACCATTGTCTTTCTCTCTTTACTCTCCTTTATTTTTATTATAAGTATTATTGTTCTACACTACAATTAACATAAGTTATTATACCACAATCTTTGTGCATAACGTAATGGCAATTTGTTACACGTTAAGACACGGTGGGAATGAATACAATGTTACCCGCCGACTATCTAGTTAGTGAAGATCTAATTAATTTAATTTAAATATTTTATGTTATGTATTATTTACTTATAGAATATTTTTATGTAAAAAAAATGTATCTGTATCCTTGCATAAATAACCAAAGTATGTATTTATTATTATGAAACCAATAAATATTATTGACAAGAAAAATAGCTAAAGAGGGTCATAGACCCAAAGAGAGAAAATATTTTGTAACAATATAGGCACAACTATAATAGTTAATTAATATTATTATTATTATTATTATTATTATTATAATTATTGCAATGCCCTGCAAAGTCAGTGTCATGGGCTCCAAAAGCCATGTTGATTTTAATCTTATTGACCATAATTCTCAAATTTCCAAATGATTTTAAAGGTATCTTCTAATGCTAGAATGGTTTTATTGGGAAAATAAAGGTGGTTCTTTTTTCTTAGCCTGCCTTTCATGTGGACAGTAACAGAAGTAGCTTCCTAAGAGTCACAGTAAAGCAAAATAAGCAAGCAAAGAATGTTGCAGTTTATGAGGAATTTGGTTGAATTAAAACATGCAAATGTAGTTTGAAAAACTACCTGCAAAGGTTGTTTCAGAGGAAAATATAGGGTAATATTTGGTGTAGTAGCTGGCATCTACAGCAGCAGTGTGATGAGTGAAGGTGGATTTGGTCAGAGAGTTTAAACTCTTCATCCGTTCCTCAACTGTGGTCTGCCAGGACATTAACATTGTACAGCTACAATCCTCTTCCCTCCTCCTTTATAGTTTTTAGACATGTGCAATTCATTTAGTTTCTAATTCGTTTTTCACGAATTTAGAGAAATTAGTTAATTCCGAAATTTCGAATTTATGAATTTTTCAATTTACGAATTTTCGGTTTTACGACTTTTTCAATCTATGAATTTTCGGATTTTCGGATTTACGCAATTTCGAATTTCTGAATTTCCAAAATTCTGAATTTCGGAAATTCGGATTTTCGAAATTTAGAAATTCCGAATTTCCGAAATTCTGAATTTCGAATTTTTGAATTTCCGAAGTTCAGAATTTCGGAAATTTGGATTTTCAAATTTTCGAATTTCCGAATTTCCAATATTCGGAATTTCCGAATATCAGAAATTCCGAATTTCGAAAATTGGAAAACAATATTTATAGAATTTTCTTTTTTCAAAGAGATAAAGACAATACACAGCCACAAATAAATAAGGTAGAATTGAGGAGGAAGGATACTTGCAATTAAATGTCCTAGGGTTGATGAGAGTTCAGTCGATGAGCTGGGTAATGGGTTCTCAAACTTGGCAGATGTTCTTGCTTTGATGATAAAAGGAAAAAAAGGAGAGTTCCTTTCCTGTACTACGGGACTTTATGGGTAAACTTTTATATAGAGAAAATATATGATAAATATAAGAAAAATATATTTTTATTATTTAGATATTAAAAACCAATAGGTGCAGAACAAAACCATAACAGTATACATATAACAAAGAGGTAGAATATGGGACTTTGAAGGTGCTTACGACAATTGAAAAACAAATTCCAAAACAGGAAAGATTTTTATAAAAAATAGAAAAAATATTTATTACAATATACATAAAAAACTGATACATATACACGCCTGTGACCATCACAGGTATACACCTAATACCAATATAAAGATGGTCACACAGATATATACAGTTGAAGTGAAGCATCCATAGATTTTCTACAGTTTCGCCTATTAGGCTTCATCAGGAATAGACGCCCAAACAATTTTAACAGACTTGAAACAGGCTATTAGGTATAAGAAAATAAAAACATATTAATAAAATGCAAAAAACAAAATAAACACTTGAGAACATTCAAAGGTAGCACACCGATGCATTCCCCAATATGACAAATGCAGGTCACATATGGAGCAGACAGCCAGGGGATCCCCACAACCCTTCATACCTCCGCTTGAATTGGTCAAAGAATGGTCCAGACCACCGTCATGGATTGCCAAAAAAAAAGCCAACCAATCCCGCCTCCAACGATCACAATCCCGTAAGGGAGGACAAATTTTGAAATTTCAAAATATCATATATTTTCAGTAGGTATCTATAGACATTGAGGGAAAAATCATACTTTAATATATGGTATAGACAGTAGTGAAAGTATACCGTGGTCCTGTTACCAAAAGAGCCACACTCACCTCCCCACTGTCTATTAACCAACTAACCAAGCTGTGGAAGCTCATATATGGCGGCAATAGAAGTAACTGGCTCTCAAGAAGACAAGTTTCAAATAGAGACCCGTCTAAAAGGAAAAAGAGAGCAACTGATATTATCTACAGGGACCCATAAAATCAAAATGAAAGATAAATACAATATCCAAAATTACTCACCAACAATGAAACTAAAGTTAAAGAAGGGTTTCCAAAAGATTGCAGAGTTACAGATCAAAAACCTCCCAGTTGAACGTAGAGGCGCAGAATCCACTCTTGCATTAATGTAGAGAGATCTGAGATGAACATTCCACATTGGTAAAGTTTCTTCCAAACCAGAATAAACTGCCAGATACTATATGAATAGAATAGTAACTATAAGTTCAATGTAACAATGTAACACCTCTCCTTATATGCCATAAATGGCGTGAAAACGAAAGAGTTTACCTTCCATATCCTATGCCGCCAGCCTGAGCCTCCACCAATGTTCCAGACAGCTCAATGAGGACATGTGTTATGATATCATCCGCAACCGCGAATGGTATCGTCCGGTCCCTGGGTCCCACGTCCAGTACTATTCCAGAAAATATAAGGATATCATCCTTAGGGCACAACATACTGGCACCATAGATCAGAACACCTACAAATATCTGGATATGGAAAACTTCACAGTACCTACCTTTTATGCACTTCCAAAAGTGCACAAAAGCCTAATAAAACCTCCAGGCAGACCGATTATTTTGGGATGTGGATCACTAACGGAATGTGCTAGTGAATTAATTGACGAAAATCTATATCCTCATGTTAAGGATCTTTATTCTCATGTGAGGGATACAATAGAACTATTGAAAGTCATTGATGGTCTACAAATACCCCCTGGGGCATGGCTTGTAGCCAATGATATTGAGGCCCTGTACAACTCTATACCCCACGCCAGGGGGGTAGAGGTTGTACGGGGATTCCTTGGAGAACGGGAATTAGATTCCCACAAATATAAGGACTTTGTTGTTGAACTATTAAATTTTGTATTGACACATAACATCTTTGTGTTTGGAGGTTCCCACTACCTCCAGATGCAGGGGGTCGCTATGGGTGCCAAGTGCGCACCATCATATGCAAACCTGTATCTGGGGGGGTGGGAACGTGACCTCTTCGCCGATGATTCCAAACAAATTGACATAGGCAACATAATATCTTGGCATCATTACATTGACAATGTGTTTATGGTTTGGGCGGGATCTAGAAGCAATTTGATTAGTTTTCTGGAAGGTTTGCAAGTGAACAAATATAATTTGAAATTCACGTACACGTTTGATCTGTCTAAAATTACCTTTCTGGACGTGGACATTTTCACTAATGAAAAGGGAGAACTATGTTCCACTCTTTACAGGAAACCATCGGCGGGCAATAGTTAATTGCACGCTGTTAGTTCTCATCCTGAACCATTAAAGCGAAGCATACCATATAGTAAATTCCTAAGAATCAAACGGAATTGCACTTTGGATGCAGACTTTCAACGAGAATCTGACTCTCTAAATACGCGTCTTCAAGCCAGAGGCTATAGCAAAACTTGCTTAAGAAAAGCATTTAACAGAGTTAAATGTCTTAACATAAAACAAGTAATAAAGGCGCATTGTACCAGTACCTCAGTTTATGATGTAGAGTACCAATAGTCTGTGGTTAATATATTGAGCGATAACTCTCAGGTGTATACATAAAGAAAGGACAGCCAGGGCAGCCACCAGCAGGACCAGAAGCTACTTTCCAGTGAGCTAAAACAGAAAAAACAAGGAGAGGGGCGCCTCTGAGATAGATATCAAAACAACATTTATTGGTAGCAATATTCACTCACATTGAAGATGAACCAGTTGCATTCAGCTGGGCAGAGGAGTAGATGAACTACAGGTCAGCACAGCGCTGCCAGCCATCCGGCTTAGATGTCTCCCCTCCTGTCCACTGTGCTTGGAACCTTAGACTGAATGAAAACCACTCTGTTTTTACTCACTCTGCCTTTTTAATAAACTCTGTTTTTGCTGTGGCAATATAAAGATCTGTCCAGAAGGAAATCCTCCTGCTTGCTTACCATCACCAGCTTCCCTGACAGGATTCTCTGTGATGACAGCTCCATGGACCCTCTGTGACCTGTAGTTCATCTACTCCTCTGCCCAGTAGTGATGAGCCGAACACCCCCGGGTTCGGTTCGCACCAGAACCCGCGAACGGACCGAAAGTTCGAACGAACATTAGAACCCTATTAAATACAATGGATGCGAACGTTCGAATTCTAAAGTTCTAATTATAACAACTATTATGCATGTTATTGTCATAAATAGGGTTTGGGAACCCGGGTTCTGCACCAGGGGACATGTATCAATGCAAAAAGAAGTTTTAAAAACGGTCGTTTTTCGGGAGCAGTCATTTTAATGATGCATAAAGTGAAAAAAAAAAAGTCAAATATTCCTTTAAATATCGTACCTGGGGGGTGTCTAAAGTATGCCTGTGAAGTGCCACGTGTTTCCCGTGTTTAGAACTGTCCCTGCACAAAATGACACTTCTAAAGGAAAAAAAAGCCATTTAAAACTGCTTGCGGCTTTAATGTAATGTCTGGTCCCGGTAATATGGATGAAATTCTTTAAGAAAAATGGCATAGCTACCCCATGACCCCCCCCCCTACCCCAGCCCATTACCAGCCCCTTTGGGTCTTGTATGGATATTAAGGGGAACCCCGCACATAAAATAAAAAAGGCCCTATATACTCTGAACAGCCGTATACAGGCGGTGCATACAAGACAGGGACTGTAGGTTTGTTCTTATGTAGAATCTGTTTGTAATTTTGAACAGGTACATTGTTGAAGTGTAGCTCCAGCCCAAAAATCTATTTTTAAACTTTTTGGGAAACATAGGTAAGGGTTATCACCCCTGTAACATTTGTTTTGCTGTCTGTGCCCCTGTTCAGAACATTTCACCTCACTTTCCGTCCCAATGACAACTGTTTTTGAAATGTGGTGTTTTTCTTGAAACAAGGATTGCTGATAAAGCATCAGTACAGATGAGACCCCTTTCTCCCATATTTATTCTTACAGGAGAGAATTTTCCTTTCTAGGGGTAGATTTCCTCTCACTTCCTGTTGTCTTCTTTCGTTTGCAAGTAGGAGTCGTTTGTAAGTTGGATGTTTGAAAGTAGGGACCTGCCGTATATACTCTGCAGAAATAGGCCCCTTAGTTGTTGGTGTTGGCACAACACTGTAAGCACTCAGTTACTCTTGGTTGGTGCTGGAACGCCCTGCTGTCAACTATTATATCAGGAATTTTAATTACATATAATTGTTGAACAGTGGTAGTAAAAATTGGGGCTTTGATGGTGGTGCTGGTGCCACAACACTGTAAGCCCTGACAGTTACTCTTGGTGGGTGCAGCAATGGGCCCTGCTGTGAATTATTAGATCAAGAATTGTAATTACATGCCCCTTTTGAACAGGGGCTGAAAAATTGGGCCTTTTGTGGTGGTGGTGGTGGTGGCGTTGCCACAAGACTGTAAGCCCTCAGAGTTACTCTTGGTGGGTGCAGCAATGGACCCTGCTGTGAATTATTAGATCAAGAATTGCAATTGCATGCCCCTGTTGAACAGGGGCTGAAAAATTGGGCCTTAGGCACTGGTGGCACAACACTACAACCCCTCACAGATACTGTACTTGGAGCACAGCAATGAGCCCTGTTGCAAAGTATTGCTTTAAAAATTGTAATGACACGCCCCTGTTAAACAGGGGCTGAAAAATTGGGCCTTAGGCACTGGTGCCACAACACTCCAACCCCTCACAGATACTGTACTTGGAGCACAGCAATGAGCCCTATGGCAAATTATTGCTAAAAAAAATTGTAATTACACGCCCCTGTAAAACAGGGGCTGAAAAATTGGGCCTTAGCCACTGGTGGCGGCACCCATAAACAAAAATGATCTTCCAAGCTATCATCATCAATCGTATCATTGAGGACTCGGAGGAGGAGGATAGCCAGTCAACATAACAGCACAGGCACTCAGCATCAGCATCAGTCTTGAAGGGATGTGACATGTTAAAATCAATTAGTCTGTTATATCAGCATCAGGTGTGTGGTAGCTGGTGGTGATCCAAGACTGGTTCATCTTGATGAAAGTCAGTCGATCAACCGAGTCGGTGGACAGGCGCACCCTGTGATCCGTGACAAATCCTCCAGCAGCACTGAATGTGCGTTCCGAAAGAACGCTGGATGCAGGACAGGCCAGTAGCTCAATTGCATACTGTGCAAGCTCTGGCCAGTGATCCATCCTCAAGACCCAGTAATCCAGAGGATTTTCGGTGGGGAAGGTGTCCAAGTCTGACCTTGCCCCTAGATATTCCTGCACCATGTTTATCAGACGCTGGCGATGGTTGCTGGAACCGATCATACTTTGGGGCTGCGGACTAAAGAATTGTCTGAACGCATCGGTCAGACGGCCACCTTCCCCACCGCTCCTTCTTTGACTGGCCGAAGCCTCAGCAACTCGTTGTCCAGGACCAGGAGTTTGTAACCTCCCAGTCTCTGGGAACGCGTTGCACAGACCTTTCTGCAAGGCCTCCCGGAGTTGTCTCATCCTCTGCTCCCTCTGCGACGGTAACATAAGGTCCGCAACCTTACCCTTGTACCGTGGATCAAGGAGAGTGGCCAGCCAGTAATGGTCCCTCTCCTTGATCCGAAGAATACGAGGATCCTTCCGCAGACTTTGCAGGATCAGGGAGGCCATGCAGCGTAGGTTTGCTGAGGCATTTGGTCCGGAGTCCTCTGGGTCACTAAGGACGACATGATCCGCAGCCACCTCCTCCCAGCCACGTACAAGTCCACTGGTTTCTTGGGACTGTAAATCATCCCTAAAAGACTGCTGCTGATGATGCTGAGTGCCAGCCTCCACCTCCAAGCTGACACAATCCTCCTCCTCCTCCTCCTCCTCCTCCTCTTCCTGTGCGATGGGTGGGACAGAAGGAACACTGTCTGGGTAAAGGGGGCCTTGAGAGGCAAGGAAGTCCTCCTCTTCCTGCCTCTGTTCTGCCTCAAGTGCCCTGTCCATTATTCCACGCAGCGTGTGCTCCAACAGGTGGACAAGAGGTACAGTGTCACTGATGCATGCACTGTCACTGCTCACCATCCTCGTGGCCTCCTCAAATGGTGCCAGGACAGTGCATGCATCCCTGATCATGCCCCACTGGCGTGGAGAAAAAAAACCAAGCTCCCCTGACCCTGTCCTGGTGCCGTAGTCGCACAGGTACTCATTGATGGCCCTCTGCTGCGTGTGCAGCCGCTGCAGCATGGCCAACGTTGAGTTCCACCTGGTGGGCATGTCACATATAAGGCGGTTCTTGGGCAGGTTCAACTCCTTTTGCAGCTCAGCCAGGCGAGCACTGGCATTATAAGATCTGCGGAAATGCACACAGACTTTCCTGGCCTGCCTCAGGACATCCTGTAAGCCCGGGTACCTGCCCAAGAACCGCTGCACCACCAGGTTAAGGACGTGAGCCACACAGGGCACATGGGTCAGTTGTCCCTGTCGGAGGGCGGAGAGGAGGTTGGTGCCATTGTCGCAAACCACCATTCCTGGCTTAAGCTGGCGTGGCGTCAACCACCTCTCGGCCTGGCCCTGCAGAGCAGACAGGACCTCTGCCCCAGTGTGGCTTCTGTCCCCCAAACACACCAGCGCAAGCACGGCATGGCATCTTTTTGCCTGCGTACTTGCGTAGCCCCGTGAACGGCTACGGAGCACCGCTGGTTCATAGGACAAACCACAGGAAGAGGCCATGGAGGAAGAAGAAGAGGAGGGGGTGGAGGAGAGAGGTGTGTCACAACCAGTAGTAGCATTTTGGAGGCGTGGCGGTGGGACAACCTCCAACACTACTGCACCTTGTCCTGCATCCTTCCCAGCTGCCAAAAGAGTGACCCAATGGGCCGTGAAAGAAAGGTAACGTCCCTGTCCATGCCTGCTGGACCATGAGTCAGCGGTAATATGCACCTTACCGCTGACCGCCCTGTCCAGCGAGGCCAAGACATTGCCTTCCACATGCCGGTAGAGAGCCGGAATAGCCTTCCGTGAGAAAAAGTGGCGTTTGGGAACCTGCCACTGAGGAACCGCACATTGCACAAACTCACGGAAGGGGGCCGAGTCTACCAACTGAAAAGGCAGCAGTTGAAGCGCTAGCAATTTAGCCAAGCTAGCATTCAACCGCTGGGCATGTGGATGGCTGGGAGTGAACTTCTTTCGACGGTCCAGCAGCTGGGGCAGGGAAATTTGCCTGCTAGAATCGGACGTCGGTGTACTGCTAGCAGAGTGGCCGCAAGTACTTGGCTGTGACACACCTAATTCTACACCTTCATTCCTCTCAGTGCATGTTTCAGAGAGGACTGAAGTTATAGTGGGGTTGGAGATCCCAGCTGATGCGGTGCAAGGAGAGGTCCGCTTTGTTCTTTGGTGTGGGTCTTTCAGGTAGGCTTGCCAACGAGCTGCATGGCAGGTCAACATATGTCTGGTCAGGCATGTGGTACCCAAGCGGCTGATGTTTTGGCCACGCGATATACGCTTGAGACATATGTTGCAAACAGCAGCTGTGCGATCTGATGCACTAGCCTCAAAAAAGGCCCACACCAAAGAACTTTTTGAATGACGGGCAGAGGCAGCGCCCTGCACAGGCGAGCTCTGCGGTGTGATTCCATCGGTGTACTGCCCTTACGCTGGCCACCAAAGGGCATCCTGCCTCGTTGGAGATGTGCCTCCTCCTCATCCTCCTCCTCCTCCTCTCTCCTATTAGGCACCCACGTGGAGTCAGTGACCTCATCATCACCTCCCTCCTCATCACTGGAGCCAATCTGGCAGTATGCTGCAGCTGCTGGAACATGACTGCCAGATTGGTGTCCTTCTTGAGCATCCCCTCTGTCTGCTCTCACGCTACTGCCTTCCTCTAGCTGGGTTTCATCATCAGACCCTTCGAAACGCTGGGCATCCTCCTGGAGCATGTACCCAACACTGTGCTGAAACAGTTCGGGGGACTCCTCAGGAGGAGGACATGGTGGGTCTAGGGAAGGAGTGACTGATGATGAGTCTGACATTGGCAGCTGCTTTTCCAGTACCCTGAGCCTGGGTGAGAGAGGATGAGGAGGAGGAGGAGGGCTTGGTCATCCACTCTACCAAGTCTTCGGCATGATGTGGCTCAACATGTCCAGCTGCCGAAAAGAAGGACAAGCGTGTCCCATGGCCATGTGCTGATGACAATGCACCGCGTCCACGACCAGCACTGTTGCCCCCAGACACAGAGCCTGCTTGCCCTCTTTTATTGCCTCCTGACTGTCTGCCTCTCCTTGTTTGCCTTCCAGACATTCTAATAGATGGCCTGCAGGGAGATGGGAAAAAAGCAATAAGGGCTACCTTCAGGTGTCCTTCTCTGTCCCTGGAAACAAGGACTTTGACAGTGAAAGAAACTGACACACTCTCCCTACCTACAGTTTTCTGTCCCTAGAAAAAATGTTTTTTTTAAGCACAATTTAGCACAAGGAGAATTCACTCACTGTCCTTCCAGGTCCCTGGAAACAAGGACTTTGACAGTGAAAGAAACTGACACACTCTCCCTACCTACAGTTTTCTGTCCCTAGAAAAAATGTTTTTTTTAAGCACAATTTAGCACAAGGAGAATTCACTCACTGTCCTTCCAGGTCCCTGGAAACAAGGACTTTGACAGTGAAAGAAACTGACACACTCTCCCTACCTACAGTTTTCTGTCCCTAGAAAAAATGTTTTTTTTAAGCACAATTTAGCACAAGGACAATTCACTCACTGTCCTTCCAGGTCCCTGGAAACAAGGACTTTGACAGTGAAAGAAACTGACACACTCTCCCTACCTACAGTTTTCTGTCCCTAGAAAAAATGTTTTTTTTTAAGCACAATTTAGCACAAGGACAATTCACTCACTGTCCTTCCAGGTCCCTGGAAACAAGGACTTTGACAGTGAAAGAAACTGACACACTCTCCCTACCTACAGTTTTCTGTCCCTAGAAAAAATGTTTTTTTTAAGCACAATTTAGCACAAGGAGAATTCACTCACTGTCCTTCCAGGTCCCTGGAAACAAGGACTTTGACAGTGAAAGAAACTGACACACTCTCCCTACCTACAGTTTTCTGTCCCTAGAAAAAATGTTTTTTTTTAAGCACAATTTAGCACAAGGACAATTCACTCACTGTCCTTCCAGGTCCCTGGAAACAAGGACTTTGACAGTGAAAGAAACTGACACACTCTCCCTACCTACAGTTTTCTGTCCCTAGAAAAAATGTTTTTTTTAAGCACAATTTAGCACAAGGACAATTCACTCACTGTCCTTCCAGGTCCCTGGAAACAAGGACTTTGACAGTGAAAGAAACTGACACACTCTCCCTACCTACAGTTTTCTGTCCCTAGAAAAAAAGTTTTTTTTAAGCACAATTTAGCACAAGGACAATTCACTCACTGTCCTTCCAGGTCCCTGGAAACAAGGACTTTGACAGTGAAAGAAACTGACACACTCTCCCTACCTACAGTTTTCTGTCCCTAGAAAAAATGTTTTTTTTAAGCACAATTTAGCACAAGGAGAATTCACTCACTGTCCTTCCAGGTCCCTGGAAACAAGGACTTTGACAGTGAAAGAAACTGACACACTCTCCCTACCTACAGTTTTCTGTCCCTAGAAAAAATGTTTTTTTTAAGCACAATTTAGCACAAGGACAATTCACTCACTGTCCTTCCAGGTCCCTGGAAACAAGGACTTTGACAGTGAAAGAAACTGACACACTCTCCCTACCTACAGTTTTCTGTCCCTAGAAAAAATGTTTTTTTTAAGCACAATTTAGCACAAGGACAATTCACTCACTGTCCTTCCAGGTCCCTGGAAACAAGGACTTTGACAGTGAAAGAAACTGACACACTCTCCCTACCTACAGTTTTCTGTCCCTAGAAAAAATGTTTTTTTTAAGCACAATTTAGCACAAGGACAATTCACTCACTGTCCTTCCAGGTCCCTGGAAACAAGGACTTTGACAGTGAAAGAAACTGACACACTCTCCCTACCTACAGTTTTCTGTCCCTAGAAAAAATGTTTTTTTTAAGCACAATTTAGCACAAGGAGAATTCACTCACTGTCCTTCCAGGTCCCTGGAAACAAGGACTTTGACAGTGAAAGAAACTGACACACTCTCCCTACCTACAGTTTTCTGTCCCTAGAAAAAATGTTTTTTTTAAGCACAATTTAGCACAAGGACAATTCACTCACTGTCCTTCCAGGTCCCTGGAAACAAGGACTTTGACAGTGAAAGAAACTGACACACTCTCCCTACCTACAGTTTTCTGTCCCTAGAAAAAATGTTTTTTTTAAGCACAATTTAGCACAAGGACAATTCACTCACTGTCCTTCCAGGTCCCTGGAAACAAGGACTTTGACAGTGAAAGAAACTGACACACTCTCCCTACCTACAGTTTTCTGTCCCTAGAAAAAATGTTTTTTTTAAGCACAATTTAGCACAAGGACAATTCACTCACTGTCCTTCCAGGTCCCTGGAAACAAGGACTTTGACAGTGAAAGAAACTAACACACTCTCCCTACCTACAGTTTTCTGTCCCTAGAAAAAATGTTTTTTTTAAGCACAATTTAGCACAAGGAGAATTCACTCACTGTCCTTCCAGGTCCCTGGAAACAAGGACTTTGACAGTGAAAGAAACTGACACACTCTCCCTACCTACAGTTTTCTGTCCCTAGAAAAAATGTTTTTTTTAAGCACAATTTAGCACAAGGAGAATTCACTCACTGTCCTTCCAGGTCCCTGGAAACAAGGACTTTGACAGTGAAAGAAACTGACACACTCTCCCTACCTACAGTTTTCTGTCCCTAGAAAAAATGTTTTTTTTAAGCACAATTTAGCACAAGGACAATTCACTCACTGTCCTTCCAGGTCCCTGGAAACAAGGACTTTGACAGTGAAAGAAACTGACACACTCTCCCTACCTACAGTTTTCTGTCCCTAGAAAAAATGTTTTTTTTAAGCACAATTTAGCACAAGGAGAATTCACTCACTGTCCTTCCAGGTCCCTGGAAACAAGGACTTTGACAGTGAAAGAAACTGACACACTCTCCCTACCTACAGTTTTCTGTCCCTAGAAAAAATGTTTTTTTTAAGCACAATTTAGCACAAGGACAATTCACTCACTGTCCTTCCAGGTCCCTGGAAACAAGGACTTGCACAGTGAAAGAAACTGACACTCTCCCTACCTACAGTTTTCTGTCCCTAGAAAAAATGTTTTTTTTAAGCACACTATAGCACAAGGAGAATTCACTCACTGTCCTTCCCAGTCCCTAGAAACAAGGACTTGCACAGTGAAAGAAACTGACACTCTCCCTACCTACAGTTTTCTGTCCCTAGAAAAAATGTTTTTTTTAAGCACACTATAGCACAAGCACAAAACACACTGACACTCTCCCTACCTATCCTTCTCTTTCCCTAAACTAAAGGAATCCAGGTTAAGCAAGAAAGAAATAAAAGTCACTGTCCCTGCCTATGCTGCTCTTTCCCTGCTCCGGAACACACTACACTAGGCCGCCGTGCTGGCGGCCTTTTATAGTGTGGGGCGTGTACTAAACACCCTCAGCAATAATTGGCCACAGGCATCCTGCCTGTGGCCAATCATTGCTCTCCTCGCTGCCGGCGCTGTGATTGGCCAAGCATGCGGGGTCACAGTGCATGCTTGGCCAATCACAGCGCCTGGATGACACTGCGATGGCGTAGTGCATTGTGGGCCGTTCGCGTCACTCGAATTTGGCGCGAACGGCCCAAATCGTTCGATCTTCGTCGAACGATCGAACAGCCGATGTTCGAGTCGAACGTATGTTCGACTCGAACACGAAGCTCATCCCTACTGCCCAGCTGAATGCAACTGGTTCATCTTCAATGTGAGTGAATATTGCTACCAATAAATGTTGTTTTGATATCTATCTCAGAGGCGCCCCTCTCCTTGTTTTAAATGTCTTAACAGACAATCATTAATTTACAAATCTAGACAGATCAAGTCGTGTTCGTCAACTAGAATTATTACAAAATTTAATTGACAGCATTTGAAGGTCCGGAATGTTTACAACAAATTCTGGTACCTACTTACGGCAGATCAGAGAATAGCGAGATTCATTAAACCTTTCCTGGAAATCACTTATAGGAGATCACAATCACTAAGGGATATTTTGGTTTCTAGTCACGATACCCAAAATGTTATAGCTAAAAAATCAGTCCCAGGTACATATCCCTGTGGGAAATGCAATTACTGTACTTTCATATTGACGGGTAAAACCGTAGTTCTTCCCAATGACACTATTTGGACACCGAAACACAGGTGTAACTGCCAATCAATTGGGGCTGTTTACATCATGAAATGTCTATGCAGCGCCTTTTATGTGGGCAAAACGAAGCAACCATTCTTTTGTCGCATTAGGGACCATGTGTCCCTTATTGTCAAACATAAAATGGAGACACCAATCAGCCGCCATGTTGGCTTATACCATAATTTTGATTTAAAATTTATAAAGTTCTTTGCTTTAGAACATATACCACAACCTTAAAGAGGGGGAGAAATTGACCAAAAGCTTCTCCAGCTTGAGAGTAGGTGGATTTATCTCTTACAAGCCACCCGACTTCCTGGCCTGAATGAAGGAATCAGCTTTAAACCATTCTTATGATGACCTTTGTTCAGACGCAGGGCTATTCAGTTCCTATTCTGATTTGTTCTGATTTGCCTATTTACTTAATCTATGGGTACCAGGTACTGACATGCCCCCGAAATTTTCGTTATCCCCTATTGTGCTTTATTCCATCGTTTGAGGTTAGGGGTATCTCCTATGGGTGGGGGGAGGATGGGTATCACATTACCCAGGAGCGGACTCCACAAACCATTTGCCAACATCATTTCCTTCATTTATTTTTGAAGGTTTAAATATATAATAGGTTTTTATTTATTAATTTATGTTGTTTTATACTTCACAGTGTTATTTTGTATCTTCATTATGTTTAGGCAAAATGTATGTAATTGCCTACATAATTTATAGATGTAATTATCTTACATATATTTTTTGTTTTCTTGGATTCATTTGGGCGTGGCGCACGGATGCATTAAAACATACTTTTTTCTATCTTTTTTTGTTGTCCCATAGGTGCACGTCAGAGCAGACAATCAGGGAGGGTGTTCAGCCTCAGGATTTTTCTTTTTCCTCTCTTCTCCCTTCTCTTTGGTTCCCTTCACCTGCTTCTGTCCATGGATTTGTCATTTGTTTGGTTAACTTTGTCCCGGCCGGCTTTCACCCCGTACGGACACTCAAGGGTGTAAACCAGGCTGGATGAGTCCTGCCTGGCTTCCGCCCACACTGAACAGTTTGTTAAAATTGTTTGGGCGTCTATTCCTGATGAAGCCTAATAGGCGAAACTGTAGAAAATCTATGGACGCTTCACTTCAACTGTATATATCTGCGTGACCATCTTGATATTGGTATTAGGTGTATACCTGTGATGGTCACAGGCGTGTATATGTATCAGTTTTTTATGTATATTGTAATAAATATTTTTTCTATTTTTTATAAAAATCTTTCCTGTTTTGGAATTTGTTTTTCAATTGTCATAAGCACCTTCAAAGTCCCATATTCTACCTCTTTATTATATGTTTACACAGGGATGGTGGTGCCTTTAGATTTATATTTCACATGCTGACATCTGCTCATGTTCCATACATAACAGTATACAGTACATCATACATTAAGTATCATGCTCATCAAGATCTGAAAAACATTGAAGAAAAGACTTCTCATATAGTCCGACGCGTTTTGGGAGTCTTGAAGTGTATGCCTTCTTCAGGGTCATAGAGAAGACACAATAATAAAAGAAGTAGTCTGAAAGAGAGAAAAGACACAGTATGCCGTTTAGAGCGTGAACAGGGTAGCATTGTGTCTACACTTGGAAGCACAGCAGCCATAAAAACACATACAGTACATACTAGTACTGTATCATAGAATAAAACAATCCTTAAGTAGAATCGAATGAAGCCAAAACTTACAGAAAATGTAACTTTCCTGTCAGAGACGACAACCAAAGGAAGATGGAAAATAAAGCCCCCCAGAGGCCCAAAATGTCCCACACAAGGATACCCAAAGGGGGATTTTTTCTCCACAACCGACCACCGAGCCCGGTATCAGAGGAGTATCTGTGGTCTAATGAGGTGACCAACAAACACAGTGATGGGATGATTGGGGCTAAAATAGGAAAAGATAAATACATAATAATAACAGCAAAAAGAGGAGGAAACCAATCAATAAAATATCAGTATTCCAAAATTGGACCATACTGACCCAAAGGTCAAAAAAGGTCCATATAATGTAAAATCACTGTGTAAATGTAACTACAAATGTATACATGGTAGCATAGTGAGATGGCTGTTGATTAAATTAACATGTATGCACAGGGCTTTTTTTCTCAGAGAATAGGTGAAGGAACTCCTCCCTTCTGAGTCACCCCAGCTGTATGGAATTTGTTAATGATAACAAGAAAGGCAGTAAAATAGATCTAGCAACAAAGGACACTCCAGCGACAATAGATCCACCCCAGCGACAATGGACTCCCAACAGCCAGCATCAATAGGCCCTCCAGCAGCCAGAAATATTAGACCCCTCCCTCAACAGTTGATTCCTCCCAGCAATGATTGACCCCCTGCAACATAAGACCCACACAAGCAACAATAGACCTCTCTAGCAATAATTGACCACCCTGCAAAAATATATCTCCTCCAGCAACAATAGATTCTCCAGTAGCCAGCATCAATAGAACCTTCAGCAGCCAGCAATAAAAATCCCTCCTCAACAGTAAATCCCCCCCTCAACAGTAAATCCCTCTCAGAAATAGGGATGAGCTTTATGTTCGGGTCGAACATGAGTTCGACTCAAACATGAGTTCAACTCGAACATTGGCTGTTCGCCCGTTCGCGGAATAGCGAACAATTTGGGGTGTTCCCGGCAAATTTGAAAGCCGCGGGACACCCTTTAAAAGTCTATGGGAGAAATCAAAAGTGCTAATTCTAAAGGTTAATATGCAAGTTATTGTCATAAAAAGTGTTTAGCGACCTGGGTCCTGCCCCAGGGGACATGTATCAATGCAATTTGTTTTTTTTTAAACTGACGTTTTTTTGGGAGCAGTGATTTTAATATTGCTTTAAGTGAAACAATAAAAGTGAAATATTCCTTTAAATTTTGTACCTGGGGGTGTCTATAGTATGCCTGTGAAGTGGCACATGTTTTGCGTGTTTAGAACAGTCCCTGCACAAAATGACATTTCTAAAGGAAAAAAAGTAATTTAAAACTACTCGCAGCTATGAATTGTCGGGTCCCGGCAATACAGATAAAAGTCATTGAAAAAATGGCATGGGTTCCCCCCCAGTCCATTACCAGGCCCTTTGGGTCTGGTATGAATATTAAGGGGGACCCCGAACCAATTTTTTTTTTTTAAATGCGTGGGGGTCCCCCCAAATTTCATACCAGGCCCTTCAGGTCTGGTATGGATATTAAGGGGAACCCTGCACCAATTTTTTTTTAAATGGCGTATGGGCCCCCCTCAAAATCCATACTAGACGATTCAGGTCTGGTATGGATTTTAAGGGGAACCCTGTGCCAAAAAAAATGGCATGGGGTTTCCCCAAAAATCCATACCAGACCCTTATCAGAGCACGCAACCTGGCAGGCCGCAGAAAAAGAGGGGGGGACGAGAGAGCACCCCCCTCCTGAACTGTACCAGGCCACATGCCCTCAACATGGGGAGGATGTCCCCGGTGGTTGTGGGGTCTGAGGGCGGGGGGCTTATCGGAATTGGGAAACCCCCTTTAACAAAGGGGACCCCCAGTTTCCGGCTCCCATTATGTGAATTGGTAATGGGGTACATTGTACACCTACCATTTCACCCAAAAAAGTGACAAAATAGTAAAAAAAAAACACATACACACAGCTTGGGACAAGTCCTTTAAAAAAAAATTATATTTCAGCGATGTTATTCTTCAACGACCCGACGATACACGCCGCCACAATCGATTCCGCCTCCATGGGATGCGGCCACCGAATGACGCAAGATCCGCTTGACCGCTCTTAAATAGCCGAGGGCAAGACCACCCATGATGTACGCGGTGACCCCGCCCCCCTCTGATGCAACAGGGGTTTCCCGTGGTTTCCCCGTGGCGTCACGGGTGACCCCGCCCCCCTCTGACGCAATGGGAAACCCCCGTTGCATCAGAGGGGGGCAGGGTCACCCACGTACGTCACGGGTGGCCCCGCCCTTAGCTATTCAAGAGCTGTCAAGCGGGTCTTGCGCCATTCGGCGGCTGCCTCCCATGGTGGCAGAATCGATCGTGGCGGTGTGTATCATCAAGTCGTAGAAGGATTACATCGCTGGATTTTTTTTTTATTAAAGTACTTGTCCCAAGCTGTGTGTGTTTTTTTTTTACCATTTTTTTTTGGGGTGAAATGGTAGGGATACAATGTACCCCATTACCAATTCACATAGGGGGCGGGATCTGGGGGTCTCCTTTGTTAAAGGGGGCTTCCAGATTCCGATAAGCCCCCCGCCCGCAGACCCCCACAACCACCGGGCAAGGGTTGTGGGGATGAGGCCTTGTCCCCATCAACATGGGGACATTCTCCCCATGTTGAGGGCATGTGGCCTGGTACGGTTCAGGAAGAGGGGCGCTCTCTCATCCCCCCTTCTTTTCCTGCGGCCTGCCAGGTTGCGTGCTCAGATAAGGGTCTGGTATGGATTTTTGGGAGGAACCCTACGCCATTTTTTTTTATTTTGGTGCGGGGTTCCCCTTAAAATCAATACTAGACCTGAAGGGTCTGGTATGGATTTTGAGGGGGGCCCCTACACCATTTTTTTTTAATTGGTGCAGGGTTCCCCTTAGAGCCTGGTATGAAATTTGGGGGGACCCCCAGGCCATTTTTTTTTTAATTTTGGTTCGGGTTCCCCTTAATATTCATACCAGACCCAAGGGGCCTGGTAATGGGCTGGGGGGGAACCCATGCTGTTTTTTTCAATAACTTTGATCTGTATTGCCTGGACCCGACAATTCATTATAGCCGCGAGTAGTTTTAAATTACTTTTTTTCCATTAGAAATGTCATTTTGTGCTGGGACTTTTCTAAACATGGGAAACAAGCACCACTTTACAGGCATACTGTAGACACCCCCCAGGTACGAAATTTAAAGGAATATTTCACTTTTACTGTTTCACTTTAAGCATTATTAAAATCACTGCTCCCGAAATAACGGGCATTTAAAAAAAAAAATTGCATTGATACATGTCTCCTGGGGCAGGACCCGGGTCCCCAAACATTTTTTTATGACAATAACTTGCATATTAACCTTTACAATTAGCACTTTTGATTTTTCACGTTCGTGTCCCATAGACTTTAACAGTGTTTGCGTGTTAGAACAAATTTTTTGCCTGTTCTGCTGCAAACTGAACTGGGGAGGTGTTCGACTCATCCCTACTCAGAAACAACTGACCCCCCGCAACATAAGACCCACCCCAGCAATAATAGACCCCACATGAGCAACAGAAGACCTCTCCAGCAACAATAGACCCCCTTCCTCTACAAAATTAGCCCTCTAGCAACAATAGATTCCCAAGCAGCCAGCATCAATAGACCCTCCAACACACCCCAGCACCCCTTGCCATTACATTCATTCAGTGCTGGAGGTACCGGAACTGCGTTCCCCCACGTTCCTGCTGAAAAAAAGCCCTCTGTATGCGGCAAAACAGCATACATTAAATCATTTCAAGTAGTCTAGAATATATTAGCTGCACCAAAACAGCATCACAAGGACTGAGGTCATAATAAATTTGAAAAAAAGGGCCATGCTGATTCATAAGGGGGAATATCCCTAGCAATGCCTACCTTGGTGGTACACTTAGTAAGGTACGTCGGATGGAACTCCACAAGATATCCAAAGCAGCGACATCTGCACTAGGCAGACGCGCCGCTTCAGAATATAAGCAGACGCCGGCACATGCGCAGTGCTCGCTGCAAGGACGCCCTGACGGACCGTGTCATCACGCATGATCGATGACGCAGATGCGTCACTTGTCATTGCAGGGCCGCGCTGTATAATTTTCACAGTAATCAGTGCATATTTATAGCACTGATCGCTGCAAAAATGACAATGGTCCCAAAAATGTGTCAAAAGTGTCCGATGTGTCCGCCATAATGTCACAGTCATGATAAAAATCGCCGCCATTACTAGTAAAGAAAAAAATATTAATAAAAATGCCATAAAACTATCCCTTAATTTGTAGACACTATAACTTTTGCGCAAACCAATCAATAAATGCTTATTGTGATTTTTTTACCAAAAATATGTAGAAGAATACGTATTAAACTGAGGAAAAAATTATTTTTTTTATATATTTTTTGGGGATATTTATTAGAGCAAAAAGTAATAAATATTGCATTTTTTTAAAAATTGTCGCTCTTTTTTTGTTTATAGCGCAAAAAATTAAAACCGCAGAGGTGATCAAATACCACCAAAAGAAAGCTCTATTTGTGGTAAAAAAAGGACGTCAATTTTGTTTTGGAGCCACGTCGCAAGAGCGTGCAATTGTCAGTTAAAGCGACGCAGTGCCGAATCGCAAAAAGTGGCCCGGTCTTTAACCAGCCAAAATGGTTAGGGGCTGAAGTGGTTAGAGAATCTTAATCCATGAAAGAAATATGATCTAGAAAATGTATGTGAATTTTTTGTCAAATTTAAATTACATATTATATATATTACAGAAAAACATTACAAATGTAACTAAAAATACATTCCCAATGATATTGCTTATTAGAAATAATTTCAAATATATTTAATTAATACAAGTATAGGAAAAAGTATCTAAAATGTAAATCTTCTGTTTGACTTTACATTGAAAGCTATATTATTTTTGGAAGGATTTCACTTTACTTCAATCTTGACGATATATAAAAGTGATTCAAAATGCTGGAGCAGCAATTCACTTCCTGACTGGTCAGACAATCACACTAAAGCCATGTACACATGATCGGTTTTACCGATGAACACAGTCCGATGGACTTTTTTCATCGGACAAACCGATCGTGTATGGGCCCCATAATTTATAAATGGGTTAATGATCCATTGACTTGTATCAAAATGTAGCAATTTAAAACACCTCCTACCTAAAATTTAAAATAAGTAAAAAAATATTCTAAACATTCTACAATTAAGCAACATGGTTGAAACACAGAAAGTATATTGACATGTTTGATGCAATTTGAATATTCTTGTAAAATAAAAGGGAATAAAAAAGAATGCATGTTTAAACATTTTTTAAATGTACCATCACTTCTAAGCTCTGTTACTTCTAAGTAAATTACCTTACAGCATTCCTTATGCCCTACCTTTCAAATAATCCCACAAAACATATGTAGTAACAACACTCACATTAAGTATTTGCAGCTGGGCACACCTATAAAAAAATAAAATCTGTTCCAATTTTGCCAGGGAAAAGTAGCCCTGATAAGTAGAAGTCCTGGCTTGTGTTTGTGTCCATTGACAAACTTTGCAAAGTCTGTTGGTTCATTAATGTCTACCAAACAGTGCCATTATTGTCTTAGTAAAATTATGGAACTGGAGCAGCTTTCATGAGCTTGTATATGTGTAGCGGGGTCCTCAAATTGATGGGATACACCTGGGCAATAGTGTAACCCAGGTGTATAATTGTGTTAGGATTCAGACCCCTTTTTGTTTCGTGGAGGATTGGAGGATGTAATATTCTCCTTTGCCTGTGGGTGGCGTAGTACCCACAGGCTTCAGGTAGAATCATCCCCTGTAGTGCTCCCTGTTTGATCTCTTCCCGGAGATGGTATGGCTGGGGCGGGGAACCCGCCGGGCCGTTGAAGGGAGGAGATAAAAGGGGGAGACGCCCTGACCACGAGGTCGTCGTCTTGCGGAGAAGGAGGTCCTCGGAGGAGGAGGGTTGCGGTCCGCACCCAGGGCCCTTAGGCCTGGGTGCGGGAGATCCAGGAGTCTGGTCCAGGTGCCCATGGCCTGGTCCGGAGTCATGTTGGCGTCCATCCCAGGCACCTTTAGCCTGGGGTGAGGTACTATCTAGGAGGCCTGGGGTCCAGTACCTTCGACTGGGTCCCGCTAGGGTGGACTGTCCGAGGGTCCCTGAGCGGAGGGACTCGTACCTGAGGTGAGGAGGCCGGGGAGGTTACCCACTGGAGACCCGGAGCAGCACCAACCCGGTGACAGTGGGCCTCTGGGAACTCTCTTGGGAGGACACATCCCCCTGATAGGGGCCACAGTGTATCGAAGAGGGCTCCATTGCTGTTCATAGGGGTTGCTGGAAGAGACCCCATCCTTCCTGTTCTGTAACAGCCGGATTGGCTTAGGCGCCGCTGGTCATAGTACAGTGGCATAGAACTCAAACTTTAGGAAGTGCCTCGATCTGCTCGCCCCACCGTTGGCAAGGTTATAGGTCCCAACCAGTTTGCTGCAAAAGAACTGTTTATTGTGCTTTGCGTATTGGAGTGTCAAATAAACAAGTGTTGGACCTTTCTCCGGTGTGTGAACTCCAGTTACTGGAAGCAAAGGGGAGGCTGGTGAGCTTGCAATTACAGACTCAGTGCATTCACAGAACACACCGGCCCGAGGAAACATCAGTAAGTGGCCTTCACCTCCCTACTACAATGGGGAGGACATGGGCCGTGGCGCATCTCACTCTCACAACCCAGGAACCCCTAGACATGAGTTGGTGTGTAACCGATAAAGATGGAGAGAGGGTGAGGCCGCTACATATGCTACAGAGATTCCTAGAAATACAAGGTTTTCTAGCCTCTGGTAGATATACAAGGCTCTTAGTCTGGAACTGAACTAATAAAGTGAATTTTTGCTATGCTATAGGGAGCATCTGGAAATATTAATTGTACCAAGAAAATAAATGTTTTGCCTTTATTCCTTCATTTTAAAAAATAAGTGTATTTCCTTTATATGTTTGGCACTCCTATTTGGTAGCCTAATAACTGTATATCAGCAGTGTTAGATATAAGTCATTGCTGCCTCTCTTTTACTGTGCTGCTCACTGTTCTCTCTGCTGAAGACTTTTTCAGTTTCTGCTTAAAGTTGTGTGCAACACATTACTGGGTATGTTTTTCAATTATATAATTTGTCACAGGAGTCTTGTACACCAATAATACCTCTACTTGGATGAAGAGGGTTTCTACAAATGTATTGTAAACCATGTAGTAACTTTAGTTTTGTATAAACATTCAATCTCACCATCCAAAATGCCCAGCATTGCCTCTAAATGGCATTGTAAAATAACTTTTAGTTTGTGAATATACATTAATCACCATTCCAATGGCTATATGTTAGGGTTCTTTTTAAACTGAAGAGATTGTGTGATTCAGTGTCATAAAGAGCTAAGTCTAAGCAATGAAAGTGAGACAAGAGCATATGCTAAGTGAAATAATTTACTAAGAAGTAGGGACAAGGGTCTAATCAGTTTCTCTGCTGATATCAGCTAATTTGATCATTTTTCATGCTTCATTCAATCTTTTCTAAGGTTATTTTGAAGATTAACTTTTCCCATGGGAGGAATTCCAGGGTTTTATGACAGGATTTGCTGATAAAATGATATCTATTAAGGGCTACAGGCATCGCTATCTCTAATAAGGAAAACGTGATGGATACAGAAATAATTAAAACTCTAGCCAGCTTTGTTGTTTAAGTCTCTATTTATTTCTGTGCATTTGCCAAATGTCAATAAAACTTGCCATTTGATCTACAGCAGGGAATTGAAAGTTAATTCACATAGAAGTAAGCACTTTTTAGTTCTCATCGAACTGCGTTAAAATGCAATACAAAGATGAAGTAGTATTGAGCATATTTATTGGAATGCTGGCTTAGTATCACACATCAATATGTGAATTAGAAGCAGTCAATGATTTTCATTAAAATGGACTGTTCTTTTAAATGTATTGAAATGTTGTCGGCTAATATACAGTACACAATATCATACCAAGCCATATCTAATTAGCTAAAAAGGAAACATACCTTCATATTTAAAAAACATGTGCTTGATTTACAGTTTGTAATTATCCATATATAGATTATATCTATATTTACTTATTGCATATGAATGCTTGTGTAGCGGCCTCCACTCTCCCCTCTATCTCATCAGCTCGTCTCACTCTTGTCTAGAGGTACCTTATGAGGAGAGAGTGCGGGGTCACCACGCCAAGCCTCCACCACAGGTGTTTGTGTGGTGTAAGCAAAGTTCTTATTTTACCTTCAGGTTGGTGTTCTGCAACTGGAACCTCCAAAGAGAGTTACCTTGAACAATGTCTGCCAGAAAACGAGCCCCACACCATTACAGTCCAACACTCCTTTATTCTTCTCAATGCAAAAGTGAACACCATCAGTTGGACCCCTTAAAGAACAGAACAGACAAGGAGGTGTGGATGCGAGTAGGCCCAGACACAATGAACTCTCCACTTTCCTTCCTGAAAGTGGGTTGCGGCCTCCCAGAGAAGGGGGATTTCCTTCCAGGCGGTCTCCAATGGAAGGCTCACCTGTCACCGGCAATATGCTGCACCGGGTCTTCAAGCAAGTGTCTCCCACCGGTCCATTACGCCCTCCGGATTCGGGTACCCTCTCCCAGGGTCCCCTAAGATCTCCTTCCCTCGTGGAACTCAGTGTTGGGCACTGAGCTCCAGATCTCCATCCGGGTACCTCACCCCAGGCTAAAGGTGCCTGGGATGGAACACGACCTCCGAACGTCCTCTAGGCCTAGGCCACCTAGAGGACCGACACGAACCACACGCCCACAGGCTTAAGGTGCCTGGGCCTCGACCCCGTGACAAAGATGGCCGACCCCTTTATACCCTCTCCCAGCAAGCACGGCGTGTTCCCTGCCCCACCATACCGCTGCCGAGGGAGGACAAAAAGGGAGCACAGCACACAGCAATGGTTCAACCCCAGCCCAAGGCAACAGTGCCACCCGTGGGGCTGCAGGGAACTGCACATTACTGGTGTCTCTGCCAGTTTTAAATACACAGAAAGTGTATACCCGCTACACTTGGTTTCATAGTTAGGACATACTGTACATCAAATGGTTGTGCTTGACATTTTCTTTTCACCTAAAATATATTGATAACCCAGTTTGTAGTGATTTAATGCAAATATGGTAGTGACAGTGAACAAAAATTTCACTAAGGATACCTGATTTGAAAAATATCCATAGTGCTGTCTGTAATTACACTGCTATTTTTATTTTTTTTAAAAACACCAATAGTTTAAAAACTACTCTTAATGAAAAGTGCACTGTATCTGGTGCACTGCAGTATTTACATGTATTGTAAAGGCAGAAAAACAGGCAGATACGTATCCATCATGCCAAACCATCAGGGAGGCATTTGATCGACCCCACATTTTTTCTGCAGCAGGACAATGACCCCAAACATAAAGCCAATGTCATTAATAATGATTTTGTTTCAATCGTTTTTATTGATATTTTAAAGATAACAATAAGGTAGTGTGGCGGTGGGATCCTGTGTGTTCTTAAAGTGTGTTGGTTTACACCAGATTTGGTAGAGAAAGACATGCTGATTGAACAGCTGTGTGTTCGGCTATTTAGGTCTGACATGACTATGGATCAGGGCCCCACCCAACAGACAGGAAGTCTGTGCTTGGAGAGTCAGGTGGACTCTCCCATCCCTCTGAAGTGGAGTCAGAGGCTATCTACGCTGCATGGGTGCAGCCAGAGTATGCATGTCTGCAGGAGGCAGATGTCATTGGTGAATTAAGCAACCAGGTGCTGACCGGGAGTAAGCGAGGAGTGAGCTTATCTCTTGGAAACTGTTTGTTCTGAGGAGCAGACCTAAGGCCTAGGCTAAAGGCCTGAATAGCCAGGTCGCAAGAGGGGAAGCCAGGAGGTAAACTGTTGAGTATGCAAGACACAGTAATGGTGGAACCCCCTGCAAGGGCAACTGATGTATTTATGAACTTTTTGTGCTTTTAAATAAAAGTGGGCTACCATGCCCTTAAATGGAGTTCCTGACTGGCTGGAATCACTGGAAAAAAGCATCTACTACGAGAGCTAACAACCCCCAATCTTACAGTAGATATGAACATAGCTGTTACACGGTATGGTAGAATGATATGATATCAATGGATATACAAAACAGTACAAGGTGGTGTCAAAGAGATTATTATGCATGGAAAACCATAAGTTTGTACTGAGAAAGATTGTCGGAGGTCTAGCTCTCCCCAGGCACCCCAATGGGTGCACACTGTGTCTGTGGGAGCTCGGCCTCCCCAACGTGAAACATTAAAGATATATGCATACTCAAGGTAGAGGGATTTACCCATATTTTGCGTACCAAGATTGCCAAGGTGACCATTGAAGAAGGGAGGTTTTCAGTTGTCCTGAGCAGGGCGCCATCATCTGTTCATAGGAGCAGTGTAAATGTGTTAAGTCTATTACTTCTGTTGGGGAGGGAGGTAAGGCATCTTCTGAGGGGCCTGTTGTTGGGTAATGTCAGATATAATGGTAAAAATAACAGTCCAGTATGTTGAGAGTGTAGGACTCCAGAGGATATGTAGTATGTCTCCTTTCAAATCGCAGTAACTCCAGCATCTATTAGATAGTTGGGGATTGTATCATGATATTTTGTCTGAGGTCAGGTACCATCTTAGTGTTATTTTAACCATTAATTCCCATAATGTGGAGCAACATGAAGCCTTTTGTGTGGTTTTGCACGCTTTTGTGTGTGTCGTGAAAGACTGCCTTAAGTCGTCTTCCCATTGTGTGTAGGGGGCGGATTTAACGAAGGTGCATTTCTGTTAGAAAGTGTTGTAAAACAATGTGATTCCTTTCTGGATTGGTGTAGGGGATGTCAGGAAGGACCACGCCGAGGCTTGGATGGTTTGGTAGTTGTAGGGGATACTTAGTAGGCAGTATCCAATTTGTAGGTATTGATATATGTCATTTTGAGGGATATTGAACTCTTTGTGGAGTGAAGAAAAGGTTTTGAGAGAGTTTCTAGTGTACAGGTTGTGGAGGTGTGTTATTCCTTTTTTGATCCAGGTTGTGAGGGCTAGTTGGGCTATGAGTGGATTCAGTGCTGTTAGAGGGATTTTTAGGGTGGTGTTCGTTGGGTGAGTTTGAGCATGTTTGAGCAGTCGTATTCAAGTTTTGAGTGTTACCGTCATAGTCGGAGGCATGAAGGATGGGATACATGCTCCTAGTTGAGCGCTGAATAACCATGACGTTAGTGGGTAGTGAGGGCTGTATGTGGATTCTATTGAGCCCCAAATTGTTGTCGGGGAGGGTAGAAACCATTCTTTTAGTTAAGTCAATATAGGTGCCGAGTAGTAGTCGTGGAAGTCAATATATCCTACTCTCCCACTTATGCCGTGTACACACGCTTGGTTTTACCAATGAAAACAGTCCGATGGACTTTTCTCATCGGACAAACCGATCGTGTATGGGCCCCATCAGTCTTCTTTCCATCGGTGAGAAAAAATAGAACATGTTTTAAATTTATCCGATGGGAAAAAAAACTATAGAAAATTCCGATCGTCTGTGTGGAACTCCACCGGTCAAAAAACCCACGCATGCTCAGAATCAAGTTGACGCATGCTCAGAAGCAACAAAGATCACAAGCGCTTTGACATGTGATTTGACATGTCAAATCGCATGTCAAATCGGCTGCATTTTCTGGCAATTGCCAGCAATGGCACCGTCCTAATCGGTGCGAGGCCGCAGCTACGGCGCTGCACCGATTTAAAAAAGTAGTTTCTGTACTACTTTTTGCAATTTCGGGCTGCGATTTACATTGACATCTGTGCAGAAACCCGCACAGATGTCTCCGAAATTGCAGCCGAAATCGGGACTGACAAGCGGGAGTGAAATCGTGCGAGTTCAGCTGAACTCACACAGCTTCACTCTCGCAGCCCAGTGTGAACCTGGGCTTAGGAAAAGAGACTCAAGGAAATAAATCAAATATTTAAAATGTATCAAAGCTAAAACCTTTTTTTGTTTTGGATAGTTTAGGAAAGAGTTGAAACCCAGGCACGTTTTCTCTTTTGCCATCCATGTACCATTGGGGAGATTTCCCTTCAGGTCTTGTCCCGAAGACAAAATAGGAAATTAAAAGACATCTCTCCAGAGTGTGGAGAGGCACTATCCCCTTCTCTTTTCAAGATATTACATCTTTCATATACTTCTATTATTCAGGAATGGCTCTGCATTGAAATCTCCCTGGCTATTGTGCTCATGTGCTGATTTGAACAATTTTTATTTCCTGAAGTGGTCATTCCTCTATTACTCCACTAGAAAGCAGTGACTCTGAGAGCATAGCAGAGAGCAGTGACGCTGATATACCCATAGGAGAGGAACTTGCAGGACAGCCTTCTGGCTCACCACACTGCCTGCTCCCTGACACATCAGCTGGTGTCGCAGCCGGGTGACGTTATAGATCTGGAGGAACACAGTGAGTGATTCCTCTTGTCCCAGCTGCACTACGAACCTGGATCTGTATCCCTCGCTGGAGGGTCCTCCACACGCCGCTCGGTCAGATCATATCATCCAAGGTACTGTACCCACAGAGGGATCAGATTGCAGGCTTTGCGCTGATTTTTTATATTTTTTAACCCCTCCTTGTTCCACGGATTTTTTTGCAAGTTTAACAAGGGGCATATCAATGGCGGCTAGAGAGTAAAGTTTTACCTGCTTTCTGTACATTTGGGAGTGGATTCCCCCTTTTTATTGTTACTAATAAACAGACTAAGCTTTTTTCATCATTATTCCCAAAGTCTTCACTAGTTATTGGGACTTTCCATGAGCGCTGGATAATAGTGTGTGTATGGCATGCTCAGAAGCATTGAACTTCATTTTTCTTGGCTTGTTAGAGTGTTTTACGTCACAGCGTTTGGGACGGTCGGATTTTTGACTGATGGTGTGTAGGCAAGACTGATGGAAGTCAGCTTCATCGGATTTCCGATGGAAAAATCCATCGGATTAGAATCCATAGGAAATCCGATCGTGTGTACAGGGCTTAAGTCTATGTTTGATTCATTTGGAGTGTGAGCATATGGGATTTCTTCCCATTCTAAACAAATCTCGACCGTAGGGATTGTAGGGATTTCAAGTAGATTACAGGGATCGGGATTGGGAGTGTTCTAAATAGATAGAGGACTTGAGGAAGTTGTATCCTTTTGAACGCAGCTAGTCTGCCCATCCATGAAAATTCGCATTTAGCCATATTTTGAAGATCATGTTGTAGTTTAGTGCGGAGGGGGAGGTACATATGTTGATAGAGTGTTTTTATGGATTGTGTGAGTTGTTTTCCTAGGTAGGATATACTGGTATGTACCCAAGTGTATGGGAGTTGTTGTTGCAGGAGGTTTCTTATGACAGCGTCAATTCCCAGGTCGAGGATGTGCATTTGGAGTTCGGTCATTTTTCAATCGTTTTTTGAACTTCGTCCATAGTGAAAGGTGTGTTTAGATACAAGATTTGATCGGGCGATAGTGAGGGAAGGTTAATGTGGTTGAGGAAGGATTGAATCTTTTCCTGAGTTGGTTGGTGTGTGTTTTTATCTGCGTTGAGATTGTACAGGTTGCTGTAATAGGTGCTGAATGCATTGGCTATTGCCTGAGGGTTTAGTAGTTTGTCGTGGGAAGTTGGGTGGTAAAGGTGTGCTATTTTGGATTTTAAACGGTGCCCTTTGATGCGAGTGGACATTGCCTTCCCTGCTTTGTTATTCATTACATACGATCTAGCCTTTAGTTTCCTCTGCTTAATTTCGAACTTTTAAGTAACAAAGAGCGAAGTTCGTGGCGTAATTTGAATATTTGGTTTTGCAGGGATTGAGAGGGGTGTGATTTGTTTTGAAGATCTGCGGTGGCGCTAGATGCCGTCAGTTCTTCTAAATGCTGCATCCTCCTTTTCTTAAGTTTTGATCCTAGTTGTATAAAGAAACCTCTAATGTAGGATTTATGAGCGTTCCACAAAACAGCTGGGTCAGCCACTGAGCCTGTATTTGTAGTGAAGAATTCTTCTAATTTGAAGAAGAAAGTTGTTTACACGCCATATGTAGGAGTGTGGTCTTGATGGTTTATTATTTAATGCTTACAGGTGCATGGTTTGAGCAGGTGATGGTGTGGATTTGGGAAGCATGAATATTTAGCAGTAGCCATTTATCAGAGAGAAATAGGTCTATACTGGAATATGTGTTGTGACGTGGGGAAAGGTACGTGTAGTCCCTTTCATCCGCGTGGCAACACCTCCATATATCATATAAATCATTGATTCAGTTAGTTGCAGTATATTCAGTCAGTATACTGTAACCTGTGCAGCTATATCTCACTGCAGACTGTTCCTGTTGTGCTCCTCCTAATATACTACAGGCAGGCAGTTGATTCAGCTAGCTGCAGTATATTCAGTCAGTATACTGTATCCTGTGCAGCTATATCTAACTGCAGACTGTTCCTGTTGTGCTCTTCCTAATTTACTACATTCAGGCAGTTTTTTTTTTATTACTTTTTATTGCCGTTTCAAACACAAATACAAAATAAAAAGAACTATATATATATATATATATATATATATATATATATATATATATACTGTGAGGGGGTTAACTCGGTAGCGGGTGTGTGTGACCCCCTGGTTGGGCTCCCCACACAAAAACAGGGCCAGCAGACGGAGGTTGTGGTTTTCAAAATCAAAAGGTGCGGTTTATTTCTCTATGTACAGTGACAAAAACACAGCAAAGCCAAAAAAGAAACAAACAAAATAAATCCTGGTCAGTTTGACCTCTGACTAAACATGCAGGTTTCCTAAACTAACAACTGGGATCAGCCTAGTGCTGTCCTAGTCCCTAAGTCCCTGGTTTAGTAAAAGTCCAAACAAATAGCCACACAGGCTTTGCCTCACCGCACAGGGGTTCACTCTCCCTAGACAGTCCACACGGGTCTGGTTCCAGGCATGAGCTAACATCTAATGAATCTGGGAGTTTTTTATAGAGGCCTAAATGAGCTGACAAGCTTCAGCTGGCCTCATCAACTCTGTCTGCACGACGCCCCACACTCTCCCTAGAGGTAAGAGTCATCCATGAGCCTACTAGCCTCAGCTGGGCTTATACAACTCTCCACCCTAGTTGTATAAGTCAGCATAAAGCCTGAATCTGGGAGAAATATATCTACCCCCCTGGATGCAACCAGGTGACTTTACCTTCCTGCTGTCACATACCCCCCCCTCTTGTTTTAACCTTGGGGTTGGAACACCAGCAATCAGGCATTCATGTACTCGAGACAAAGCATCCACATTCCCCATTTGAACGCCAGGGCGATGCTTTACTGTGAAGTTGAATTCCTGTAGGGCCAGGAACCACCTATTCACTCTTCTATTTGTCTCCTTGTTTTGAGCCATCCACTTTAACGGAGCGTGATCCGTAACCATGTCAAAGTGCCTACCTAGCAGATAGTACCGAAGGGAATCTAGAGCCCACTTCACCGCTAAACACTCCTTTTCAACCGTGGCGTAATTTACCTCATGGGACTTCAACTTCCTGCTGAGGTAAATGACTGGGTGCTCTTCCCCGTTCCAGACCTGGGACAATACTGCTCCTAATCCCACATCTGACGCATCACTTTGTACGACAAAGTCTTTAGAGAAGTCGGGTGAGTACAACACTGGCTGGCTACATAAGGCTTGTTTCAAGAATTGGAATGCTGCCTCAGCCTCGGGGGTCCATTTAATCATGACCGACCCTTTCCCTTTCGTCAGGTTGGTTAGGGGCACAGCCTTAGAAGCAAAGTGGGGAATGAAGCGCCGATAATAACCCGCGATTCCCAGAAAGGCCCGTACCTGCTTCTTGCTGTTGGGACGTGGCCAACTCTGGATGGCCTCGACTTTGTTGAGTTGGGGTTTTATCACTCCCCTGCCAATGGTGTACCCAAGATATTTGGCCTCCTCCTGCCCAATGGTACACTTCTTGGGGTTAGCCGTAAACCCCGCTTCCCGGATAGAGTCTAGGACTGCTTGCACTTTTGGCAGATGTGAGGCCCAATCTGTGCTATGGACAATTACGTCATCCAGGTAAGCCGCAGCATACTTCCGATGGGGCCTCAGTATCTGGTCCATTTTCCGCTGGAATGTGGCCGGCGCATTCTGTAACCCGAACGGCATTCTCTTATATTGGAACGCCCCGTCTGGGGTTACAAATGCGGTTTTCTCTTTGGCCGACTTGGCCAGGGGAATTTGCCAATACCCTTTTGTGAGGTCAAGAGTCGTCATGTATCGGGCTGTTCCCAGCCGGTCGATCAACTCATCTATACGTGGCATGGGGTAGGTGTCAAATTTTGTAACTTTGTTCAACTGACGAAAATCGTTACAAAATCGCCAGCTCCCATCCGGTTTAGGCACCAACACAATGGGACTAGACCAATCACTTTGGGACTCCTCTATCACCCCTAAGTTCAGCATTTTCTGTACTTCCTCCCGTATTGCCTCCCGTCGGGCCTCTGGGATCCGATAGGGTTTTAACTTCACCCTTTCACCGGGCGGGGTAATAATATCATGCTCTACCCCAGATGTTTGTCCCGGCAGCTCAGAGAACACCTCCTTGTTGCGAAGCACAAACTCCTTAACCTCCTGTTGTTGGGGTTGTGACAAGGTGGCTGCTATTCCAACCTCCGGAATCACGCAACCAGTTTGAGCTGGTGACCAAGTTTCTGCGACTAGGGACTCTCTATCCCTCCAGGCTTTCAACAGATTAACGTGATATATCTGTTCGGGCTTTCGCCTTCCTGGTTGTCTGACCTTGTAATTCACTTCGCTCACTTTTTCCATTATCTCGTAGGGGCCTTGCCATTTGGCAAGGAATTTACTTTCAACCGTAGGGACAAGTACCAATATCCTATCCCCCGGGGAAAAGGTACGGGTCTTTGCTCCACGGTTGTACACTCTCTGCTGTGCCAACTGCGCTTGGGCCAAATGTTCCTTCACGATGGGCATTACCTGTGCAATTCGATCTTGCATCAGGGCGACATGCTCAATCACACTCCTGTGGGGAGAACTCTCACTTTCCCAAGTTTCCTTGGCAATATCCAACAGCCCTCTTGGGTGTCTCCCATACAGTAACTCAAAGGGGGAGAATCCCGTAGAGGATTGGGGCACCTCCCTAATAGCAAACATCAAATAAGGAAGTAGACAGTCCCAATCCTTTCCATCTCTATCCACCACTTTCTTCAACATTTGTTTTAGGGTTTTGTTGAATCTTTCAACCAGCCCATCGGTTTGGGGGTGATACACAGATGTACGCAATTGCGTCACTTTGAACAATTTACACAGCTCTTTCATAACCCGGGACATAAAGGGTGTACCTTGGTCCGTAAGCAGTTCTTTACAAATACCCACCCGGCTAAAAACAAGAGATAGCTCTTTGGCTATGGTTTTGGCCGAGGTATTTCTGAGAGGGATCGCTTCTGGATAACGGGTGGCATAGTCCATTATAACCAATATGTACTGGTGCCCCCTAGCGGACTTGATTATAGGACCTACCAAATCCATTGCGATTCTCTCAAACGGGACCTCAATGATGGGTAGAGGGACCAGCTGGCTCTAGCAAATGCCAATCAACAGCAACTGTGAGGGGGTTAACTCGGTAGCGGGTGTGTGTGACCCCCTGGTTGGGCTCCCCACACAAAAACAGGGCCAGCAGACGGAGGTTGTGGTTTTCAAAATCAAAAGGTGCGGTTTATTTCTCTATGTACAGTGACAAAAACACAGCAAAGCCAAAAAAGAAACAAACAAAATAAATCCTGGTCAGTTTGACCTCTGACTAAACATGCAGGTTTCCTAAACTAACAACTGGGATCAGCCTAGTGCTGTCCTAGTCCCTAAGTCCCTGGTTTAGTAAAAGTCCAAACAAATAGCCACACAGGCTTTGCCTCACCGCACAGGGGTTCACTCTCCCTAGACAGTCCACACGGGTCTGGTTCCAGGCATGAGCTAACATCTAATGAATCTGGGAGTTTTTTATAGAGGCCTAAATGAGCTGACAAGCTTCAGCTGGCCTCATCAACTCTGTCTGCACGACGCCCCACACTCTCCCTAGAGGTAAGAGTCATCCATGAGCCTACTAGCCTCAGCTGGGCTTATACAACTCTCCACCCTAGTTGTATAAGTCAGCATAAAGCCTGAATCTGGGAGAAATATATCTACCCCCCTGGATGCAACCAGGTGACTTTACCTTCCTGCTGTCACATACCCCCCCCTCTTGTTTTAACCTTGGGGTTGGAACACCAGCAATCAGGCATTCATGTACTCGAGACAAAGCATCCACATTCCCCATTTGAACGCCAGGGCGATGCTTTACTGTGAAGTTGAATTCCTGTAGGGCCAGGAACCACCTATTCACTCTTCTATTTGTCTCCTTGTTTTGAGCCATCCACTTTAACGGAGCGTGATCCGTAACCATGTCAAAGTGCCTACCTAGCAGATAGTACCGAAGGGAATCTAGAGCCCACTTCACCGCTAAACACTCCTTTTCAACCGTGGCGTAATTTACCTCATGGGACTTCAACTTCCTGCTGAGGTAAATGACTGGGTGCTCTTCCCCGTTCCAGACCTGGGACAATACTGCTCCTAATCCCACATCTGACGCATCACTTTGTACGACAAAGTCTTTAGAGAAGTCGGGTGAGTACAACACTGGCTGGCTACATAAGGCTTGTTTCAAGAATTGGAATGCTGCCTCAGCCTCGGGGGTCCATTTAATCATGACCGACCCTTTCCCTTTCGTCAGGTTGGTTAGGGGCACAGCCTTAGAAGCAAAGTGGGGAATGAAGCGCCGATAATAACCCGCGATTCCCAGAAAGGCCCGTACCTGCTTCTTGCTGTTGGGACGTGGCCAACTCTGGATGGCCTCGACTTTGTTGAGTTGGGGTTTTATCACTCCCCTGCCAATGGTGTACCCAAGATATTTGGCCTCCTCCTGCCCAATGGTACACTTCTTGGGGTTAGCCGTAAACCCCGCTTCCCGGATAGAGTCTAGGACTGCTTGCACTTTTGGCAGATGTGAGGCCCAATCTGTGCTATGGACAATTACGTCATCCAGGTAAGCCGCAGCATACTTCCGATGGGGCCTCAGTATCTGGTCCATTTTCCGCTGGAATGTGGCCGGCGCATTCTGTAACCCGAACGGCATTCTCTTATATTGGAACGCCCCGTCTGGGGTTACAAATGCGGTTTTCTCTTTGGCCGACTTGGCCAGGGGAATTTGCCAATACCCTTTTGTGAGGTCAAGAGTCGTCATGTATCGGGCTGTTCCCAGCCGGTCGATCAACTCATCTATACGTGGCATGGGGTAGGTGTCAAATTTTGTAACTTTGTTCAACTGACGAAAATCGTTACAAAATCGCCAGCTCCCATCCGGTTTAGGCACCAACACAATGGGACTAGACCAATCACTTTGGGACTCCTCTATCACCCCTAAGTTCAGCATTTTCTGTACTTCCTCCCGTATTGCCTCCCGTCGGGCCTCTGGGATCCGATAGGGTTTTAACTTCACCCTTTCACCGGGCGGGGTAATAATATCATGCTCTACCCCAGATGTTTGTCCCGGCAGCTCAGAGAACACCTCCTTGTTGCGAAGCACAAACTCCTTAACCTCCTGTTGTTGGGGTTGTGACAAGGTGGCTGCTATTCCAACCTCCGGAATCACGCAACCAGTTTGAGCTGGTGACCAAGTTTCTGCGACTAGGGACTCTCTATCCCTCCAGGCTTTCAACAGATTAACGTGATATATCTGTTCGGGCTTTCGCCTTCCTGGTTGTCTGACCTTGTAATTCACTTCGCTCACTTTTTCCATTATCTCGTAGGGGCCTTGCCATTTGGCAAGGAATTTACTTTCAACCGTAGGGACAAGTACCAATATCCTATCCCCCGGGGAAAAGGTACGGGTCTTTGCTCCACGGTTGTACACTCTCTGCTGTGCCAACTGCGCTTGGGCCAAATGTTCCTTCACGATGGGCATTACCTGTGCAATTCGATCTTGCATCAGGGCGACATGCTCAATCACACTCCTGTGGGGAGAACTCTCACTTTCCCAAGTTTCCTTGGCAATATCCAACAGCCCTCTTGGGTGTCTCCCATACAGTAACTCAAAGGGGGAGAATCCCGTAGAGGATTGGGGCACCTCCCTAATAGCAAACATCAAATAAGGAAGTAGACAGTCCCAATCCTTTCCATCTCTATCCACCACTTTCTTCAACATTTGTTTTAGGGTTTTGTTGAATCTTTCAACCAGCCCATCGGTTTGGGGGTGATACACAGATGTACGCAATTGCGTCACTTTGAACAATTTACACAGCTCTTTCATAACCCGGGACATAAAGGGTGTACCTTGGTCCGTAAGCAGTTCTTTACAAATACCCACCCGGCTAAAAACAAGAGATAGCTCTTTGGCTATGGTTTTGGCCGAGGTATTTCTGAGAGGGATCGCTTCTGGATAACGGGTGGCATAGTCCATTATAACCAATATGTACTGGTGCCCCCTAGCGGACTTGATTATAGGACCTACCAAATCCATTGCGATTCTCTCAAACGGGACCTCAATGATGGGTAGAGGGACCAGCTGGCTCTAGCAAATGCCAATCAACAGCAACTGTGAGGGGGTTAACTCGGTAGCGGGTGTGTGTGACCCCCTGGTTGGGCTCCCCACACAAAAACAGGGCCAGCAGACGGAGGTTGTGGTTTTCAAAATCAAAAGGTGCGGTTTATTTCTCTATGTACAGTGACAAAAACACAGCAAAGCCAAAAAAGAAACAAACAAAATAAATCCTGGTCAGTTTGACCTCTGACTAAACATGCAGGTTTCCTAAACTAACAACTGGGATCAGCCTAGTGCTGTCCTAGTCCCTAAGTCCCTGGTTTAGTAAAAGTCCAAACAAATAGCCACACAGGCTTTGCCTCACCGCACAGGGGTTCACTCTCCCTAGACAGTCCACACAGGTCTGGTTCCAGGCATGAGCTAACATCTAATGAATCTGGGAGTTTTTTATAGAGGCCTAAATGAGCTGACAAGCTTCAGCTGGCCTCATCAACTCTGTCTGCACGACGCCCCACACTCTCCCTAGAGGTAAGAGTCATCCATGAGCCTACTAGCCTCAGCTGGGCTTATACAACTCTCCACCCTAGTTGTATAAGTCAGCATAAAGCCTGAATCTGGGAGAAATATATCTACCCCCCTGGATGCAACCAGGTGACTTTACCTTCCTGCTGTCACAATACATATACAAACATAATCAGCCATTTTGCTCTTACAGAAAGAAAAAGAAACAACTCAAACAATAAGCAAATATATTTTTTAAATATAAATATCTCTGCTTATAGAGCTATTTTTTATTTTTACCAAAAACAAAAGCAAAAACAAAAAAGAAGAAAGGGGGAGAAAAAAAAAGGAGGGATAAATGCCAATGTGCTGTGTTTTACTCCAGACTTGGTGTTATAAATACCAAAGTATTAAACTTCTATTGCATCATATCTATCCAAGTATTATATATTATATCATCTGACAACATTATGTCATTAGAATATTATAATATAATATCAGGGATCTGATATCGCATTATAATATAACAAAGTAGATTTAAAATCAAACCAACATGCCCATATCTTTAAGTGTTTGTCACCCATGCCCTTGGTATTGTACCTAAATTCTTCTTTACAACATATATCATCTATTTTTCGTAACCATTGAGCTAAGTTTGGTATAGACTTTTGCTTCCAGTACACCAGTATTAAGGATTTTGCCGTGTTTAGCAAATGAGGGGTTATTGAGTTTTTGTATCTAGATATTGATTGTGAGGTATGGTTAAACAGAATAACCCAAGGATCAAACTGAATTATGTATTTTTGTATTATAGACGCCATATTAATAACTGTCTGACAATATTTTTGAATAAAAAGGCATGACCACCAGATATGACCGTGAGTAGCACGGCCTCCACATTCTCTCCAGCATAGCAGGGAGTTAGAAGAGAACATTGAATGCAACTTACCAGGCGTGTAGTACCACCTGACAAGCAATTTATAATTAATTTCTTCTATTCAGGAAGAAAGGGAGGTAACGTTAGAAAGTATCAGAATATTGTCTCTTTGTGTATTATCAAGACTGGATTGTAGGTCTGTTTCCCAACGGGTTAGATACGCTGGATATCCAGTCTCTTGATAAGACAGCAAAGCTTTATAAAATTGCGATATACAATGCTGGGGAGAATCCGCCTGTCTGAATATTGCCTCTACTTTAGTTAATTCATTTAATGATCGGATCGGTTGTGGTAAACTGCCTACAAAATTAGATAACTGGGTGTATCGCCAAATATCCATATACCTATATCTTAATGGACCACATATTAATCGCAAAGATTTCACTTTAGAGTTTTCGGTCACATGGTGAAGTTGAGGTTTGTCTTCTAAAAGCCATGACCTAAACCCTATATCTAAAAAGCCAGGCAAAAAATAGGAATGGTGTAACAAGGGTTTTCAAGAGTATCGGGAGTGCAACGAATCCCATATAGCCAAGGTGGATACCGTCAGGGCCGATACTGAAGGTGCTAAGGTTCTATATTTACGTGGGAGCCATACAATAACCGATAGATCAGTTTCTGCCATAGTATTTTCCATCTGTACCCACAACCTGGAATCCCCTGCATATTTCCAATCTGATATTCGGCTTAAGACTATTGCTTGGTAATATATCTTAAAATTAGGAAGAGCTAAACCTCCGGCTCTTTTAGAGCGGTACAATACATCCCGGGAGATTCTAGAACGCTGTCCTTTCCATATAAAATGTGAAACCAAGGATTAAAGGGTAGAAAAAAAACCCAGAAGTGACTCCAAAGGGAATCATTTGAAACATGAATAAAATACGTGGTAGGATATTCATTTTAACTATGTTTATTTTCCCCAACCAAGTATGAAAAATATAAGACCATTTGCGTAAATCAGATTTAATTTCATTCAGGAGAGGAAGATAATTATATTGAAACATGTCTGACAAATGGGCTGTTAAATTAACTCCTAAATATTTTAAGGTCCTTGGCTGCCAAGTAAATGTGAATAATGGACATAACTTCCTGGCTTCACTCGAAGGAATAGAGATATTAGGTACCTCAGATTTTAACATATTAATTTTAAAATTAGAAAAGGATTGAAATATTCGTAGGGAAGCCATTATGTTTGGAAGAGCAATTCTAGGTTGCTGAATGTAAAACAAAATATCATCTGCATACGCAGCAAATGTATGCTCTACCTCTTTAATTTTCACTCCATGAATATTATGATTATACCTTATTGTTGAAAGGAAAGGTTCTAAAAAAATAACAAACAACAGGGGTGAAAGAGGGCATCCCTGGCGTGTGCCATTACTAAGGGTAAATGATTCACTAAGTGAGCCATTTACTCTTATCCTAGCGGACGGAGATGCATAAAGAGCGAAAATGCGATAAAGCATCATTGGGCCAAAACCCATAAACTTTAGAGTTGTCCTTAAGTAATCCCAGTCAACCCTAATGAATGCTTTTTCAGCATCGGTAGAGAGTAACAGGGTGGGCTGGGAACACCTCCTGACATAAGAGATAATGGACAAAGTCAGTGACAAATTATCTCTTGCTTCTCGTCGGGAGATAAAACCTGTTTGATCTGGGTTAATCCAACGTGGGAGCAGTGGAAGTAGTCTATTAGCCAATATCTTAGAATAAAGTTTTATATCTACATTGAGTAAAGAAATAGGTCGGTAACTCCCGCAACATGTTACATCTTTTCCTGGTTTTGGGAGAACAGTAATATACGCTGTTAATGATTCCGGACGAAATCCAGCTGCTTCCGCAATGGAATTAGCATATAAAGTCAAATATGGTATTAATATGTGCTGGAACTTTTTGTAATATGAAACAGTGAATCCGTCTGGGTCCGGTGCTTTACCTAGGGGCATAGATTTTAAAACAGTAGAAAATTCTTGTTCTGAGAAGTTAGTTTCCAATTTTTTAATAATGTTCACAGGGAGTTTAGGTAGCCCTGCCTTTTTTAGATATTGTATAATTTTTTTAAGTTTTTCCTCGGGGGAATGTGTCACACCATCTCCTTTCACATTGTAAAGATCTTTATAAAACATACAGAAAGCTTCCACAATGCTTGTAGTGGTATGTACAAAACCTCCTGAGGCAGATCAAATTTTTGCTATATAATTTCCAGATTATTTTTTTTTAAAGAACGGGCCAACATCTTACCCGGTTTATCCCTCCATTCATATAATCGTTGTGAAATAGCCTGATATTGTCTTCTCTGATCTATATCTAATAAAGATTTTAGCTCTTCACGTTTCTGTATTAAGTTTATCAATACTTCTTTATGTAAGGACAATTTATGTGCCTTCTCCAGATCAGCTACTTGTTGTAATAATTCAGTCACTTTCCGCCGTTGCTCTTTCTTCTTCCTTGCTCCAAGCTCAATAAACCTTCCCCGAATATAAGCTTTATGTGCTTCCCAAATCAATGACTTAGGAAGATTAGTAGGAGATTGATCATTAAAATATTGAACTATAGAGGAGGAAAGGTTATCCACATCTACTGGATATGAGAGGAGTAGGTCATTAAGTTTCCAATTATACTGTAATTATACCAAATTAGGTACATTTGGGAAATTTAAACATATGGACACGGGAGCAGGATCTGAAAAGGAAATAGCACCTATAGAGGCGGATTGTAACATCGGGAGGTGATAATGATCTATAAAAATGTTATCTATCCTAGAATATGAATCATGGGTTTTGGAATAATATGAATAATCCCTTATCTTTGGATGGAGAACCAGGCATTGATTAATTGCACCTCATGCAAACGTTTTTTAATGTATGCTAAACGCTTACAAGGGATATATGTATGACCATGAGACGTATCCATTATGGGATCCAGCGGTATATTAATATCTCCTGCTATTATAACAAGCCCCATAGCAAAGTCCCCTAATTTAGTTAATACCTGTGAAAGGAATGTTGGAATATACTACAGGCAGGCAGTTGATTCAGTTAGCTGCAGTATATTCAGTCAGTATACTGTATCCTGTGCAGCTATACCTCACTGAAGACTGTTCCTGTTGTGCTCTTCCTAATATACTACAGGCAGGCAGTTGATTCAGTGATCTGCAGTGCCTAAAATATATACTGTCCTACATATATATATATCCACTGCATCCAGTCTAACCAAACCTATATCTGACTGCAGGTCATTCCGTGTGTACTTTTTCTAGTAAACTTCAGGCATTGTTTTGCTACTCTAAGTTTACAGTATGTCTGGAAGGCCAAGAAGAGGCAGACGCTCACAGGCCACTAAAAGAGGGCAAGCAGGCTCTGTGTCTACAGCCAACAGTGCTGGTCCTGGACACGGTGCATCCTCAGCACGTGTCCTTTTTTTTGGCTGCTAGCCGTGTTGAGCCACAACATGCAGAAGACTTGGTAGAGTGGGTTACCAAGCCATCCTCATCCTCTGTCACCCAGGCTCAGAGAACTTTGGCTGCCAATGCAGCTGCCAAAGCGGCCTATTCCATCGGCAATGTTTGCTCCAGTGACGAGGAGGGAGGGGATGATGAGGTCACTCACTCTACGTGGGTGCCTGATAGAAGAGAGGAGGAGGAGGAGGCACATCTCCAACGAGGCAGGATGCTCTCCAGGGGCCAGCTTAAGGGCAGCCAACCGACTGCATCACATCGCAGAGCTCCTCATGTGCGGGGCGCTGCTGACTCTGCGCGTTTTTCCAAAAGATCTTTGGTGTGGGCCTTTTTTGAGACGTGTGCAGCAGATCGCACTGTTGCGGTTTGCAAGATATGTCTGAAGCGTATCACGCGTGGCCAAAACAGCAGCCACTTGGGCACCACATGCTTGATCAGACATATGTCGACCTGCCATGCAGTCCGTTGGCAAGTGTACTTAAAAGACCCACACCTATCTTTCACTGCGCACTGGGTGACTCTGCTGGCAGCTGGGAAGGATGAAGGACAGGGTGCAGTATTGTTGGAGCTTGTTCCGCCACCATGCCTCCAAAATGCTACTAGTGGTGATTCTGACACACCTCTCCCCTCCATCCCCTCTTCTTCTTCATCCATGGCCTCTTCCTCTATAGATTTGTCCTCGGAACCAGCGGTGCTTTGTAGGCGTTCAAGGGGCTACGCAAGCACTCAGGCAAAAAAATGTCATGCGGTGCTTGAGCTGGTGTGCTTAGGGGACAGGAGCCACACTGGGTCAGAGATTCTGTCAGCTCTGCAGGGGCAGGCTTAGAGGTGGTTGATGCCACACCAGCTTCAGCCAGGAATGGTGGTTTGCAACAATGGCACCAACCTCCTCTCCACCCTCCGACAGGGACACCCGACCCATGTGCCCTGTTTGGCTCACATTCTTAATTTGGTGGTGCAGCGGTTCTTGTGCAGGTTCCCGGGCTTACAGGATCTCCTGAGGCAGGCCAGGAATGTCTGTGTGCATTTCCGCCGGTCATATAATGCCAGTGCTCGGCTGGCTGACCTCCAAAAGGAATACAACCTGCCCAAGAACCGCCTAATCTGTGACATGCCCACCAGATGGAACTCAATGTTGGCCATGCTGCAGCAGCTGCACACGCAGTAGAGGGCCATCACTGAGTACCTGTGCGACTATGGCACCAGGACAGGGTCAGGGGAGCTTGGCTTTTTTTGCCACGCCAGTGGCTCATGATCAAGAATGCATGCACTGTCATGTCACCATTTGAGGAGGCCACGAGGATGGTGAGCAGTGACAGTGCATGCATCAGTGATACTGTCCCCCTTGTGTACCTGTTGGAGCACACGCTGCGTGGAATAATGGACAGGGCACTTAAGGCACTACAGAGGGAGGAAGAGGAGGACTTCCTTACCTCTCAAGGCCCCCTTTATCCAGACAGTGTTCCTGCGGGCCCGCCTATCACAAAGGAAGAGGAGGAGGATTGTGTCAGCATGGAGGTGGAGCCTAGCACTCAACATCAGCAGCATTCTTCAAGGGATCGTTTGCAGTCCCCAGAAACCCATGGACTTGTACATGGCTGGGAGGATGTGGATGCAGATCATGTTGTCCTTAGTGACCCAGAGGACTCCGGACCGAATGCCTCAGCAAACCTACGCTGCATGGCCTCCCTGATCCTGAAAAGCCTCCGAAAGGACCCTCGGATTCGTGTGATCAAGGAGAGGGATCATCACTGGCTGGCAACCCTCCTTGATCCAGGTTACAAGTGTAAGGTTGCAGAACTTATCCTGCCATCGCAGAGGGAGCAGAGGATGAAACATCTTCGGGAGGCTTTGCAGAAAGGTTTGTGCAACGCGTTTCCATAGACAGGGAGGTTACAATTTCCTGGTCCTGAACAACGTATTGCCGAGGCTTCGGTCAGTCACAGAAGGAGCGATGGAGGAGGTGGCCGTCTGACCGATGCGTTCAGACAATTTTTTAGTCCGCATCCCCAAGGTCTGATTGGTTCCAGCAAACATCGCCAGCGTCTGATTTACATGGTGGGGCAAGATCAGACTTGGACACGTTTCCAACCAAAAATCCACTGGGTTACTGGGTCTTGAGGATGGATCACTGGCCAGAGCTTGCACAGTATGCAATTGAGCTACTGGCCTGTCCTGCATCCAGCGTTCTTTTGGAAAGAACATTCATTGCTGCTGGTGGCTTTGTAACTGATCACAGAGTGCGCCTGTCCACCGACTCGGTTGATCGACTCACCGTCATAAAAATGAATCAGTCTTGGATCAGCAGCTACCAAGCACCTGATGCTGATGTAACCGATTATTTTTTATTTTTTTATAAATTGTATCTTTATTAAAAAATTTCAAAAAATACAAACAGAAAATAAATGGCAAACATGATATACGGCTTATAAGCGTGCTAATTGAAAAGGCATATAACAGATGTTAAAACCATAGATATACTGTAACGCTAGAATGTTACCAAATTCACAAAAGTATAATAATTCAAATGTATAGACCAGGGAGGGTGGTGCAAAGGGGTAAGGGGGAGGGGGACCCAGGGAGTGGGCGGCACCAACAAATAACAGGAAAATAACCAGTCTATAAAGTGTAGCAGCCGCAGGTCAGGGAAAAAAGGACCTGAGGAAAGAAAATTAAAAAAAATATATAAAAATTTAAGAGAAAAAAATAACAACTTTGCTGTATTCAAAAAGAAGCTTGGAAAGGCCGAGCGCCTAGAGGAAACACAGGTCTAAACCTGGGACTGGGAAGGGGAGCATGAGGACCACCAAAAATGGAGGGGACGGTCCCCCTTTGCCTTCCGAAGCATCAAGGCCTGGACCAGAAACGAAAAACTGTGGGCACAAAAAGAAATTCTTGGTCCAGGGTGCCATAAAAACAACAGGCAACGCACCCCATGGGCAAGGGGGTGAACCAAAAAAGGTGGACGAGACAGGAACATCAAAGAGCCATATAAAATTGGTAACCAAGGCCGCAGCCAATTGTATGGGTCTTTAGGTCGGGAATCTAGAAGAAGGCACCTCTGGGTTGTGAAGTTGGATTTAAATGGCTTCTGCCGCACCAGGGTCCAGATGCGGCCTGGAGCTGTCGGTGGCTTAGGAGTAGTAGGAAGCGGATCTTCGTCAGGGAGAGGCGGTAGGACTAAGTTATGTATAAAGTTGTCACTTTCATGGAGATCACGTAGAGAGTACTGTATGCCTTCACGGGATGAAGAGAGGCGAAATGGGAAATGGGAACCCCCAATGATACATGACCTTGTGGGTCTGGAGATGACGTGTCAGCGGGTGTAGATTTCTTCATTTGGCTAGGGTGATAGGTGAGAGGTCGCTAAAAGATCTGGATCTTGGATCCTTTAAAATCCAGCCTAGATTGGTTGTGGGTGGCGATAGTGTGAAATCTGACAATCACATCCCTTGGGTTGGCTCCAGCCGGGGGTTTAGGAGCTAGGGATCTGTGGGCCCTGTCCAGATGCCAGTCAATGTCAGGGATGTTAGGGGCCACCACATTAAACAGGCTAAAATAGATAAGAGTGGAGGTCTCTGTCTTCCACTGCTTCAGGAATACCTCTGATTCGCAAGTTCTGTCTGCGTTCCCTATTTTCGAGGTCCTCCTGTTGTGCTTTTGAGCTGAGTGATTGAGTGCTTCATGGTGGTATTGTCCTCCTCAAGGACTTGAACATACTGTACTAGTTTGTCAAACTTAGATTCCAGGGTGTAAGTGCGTTCTCCCAATTGGACTATTTCTCCCCTTAGTTCTTTGGCAAGTTTATCCACCTCCTGGGCAATGTTGTGTGTAATTGCTTGGAGTAAAGATTGTAGTTTGGCATCAAGTAGGTCTGCCGTTAATGGGAGAGGTGATCCCTGTACAGGTGTGGGGACAATATCAAAGAGAGTACCTGTCACAGGCTCAGAGCATTCTGGAGGGACTGGCGCTTCATTCTGGTTACTCAAGGCCACGGATGAGGGCATATGCATGTAGCGGTCCATGGTGGAGGGGGCCCGAGGCTGAAGGGTTGCGACGTAGGTCTGTCTCTGATCTCCAATCTTGCCCATGGGGTGCACACCCACTTCAGGAGTCTGAGGAGGTAACTTGCGTGGCTAGCAGAGCTTCAGATTGGTCAGCGGGAGTTCCGGGAAGGTGGCGGGGGACGGAGCTCTGAACTCACTCGTCTGCCATCTTCAGAAGCCGCACATGCGCCCAAATTAATAAAACTATCAATCCACTACTGGGGGGGTCATGGCCCAGCTGGCCAGAGTGCTCTGGTCTCCAGGGGTGGCTAACCAATTGCAGAGGAGTCAGTAGGAGAGCACCGGGTGTAGAAAGATGGCCGCTGTTCACCGGGCCGGAGCTGGTATTCTTCCTGCAGGCCGCTGTGGAGGAGTGCCAGTGAGTGTCACAGGTGGCGGTTAGCAGGTGGATGGGCTCTGGAGGTTATGCAGAGGAAGAGCAATGTCCAAGCTGGTCTGAGAGGCCAGCATTGAGTGCTGGTACCGCGCCGGGTGTAGCAAGATGGCCGCCGTTCACCAGGTAGGAGCCGGTATTCCTCCTGCAGGCCGCTGTGGAGGATTGTCAGTGAATGTCACAGGCGGCGGTTGGCAGTTGGATGGGCTCTGGAGGCTATGTGGAGGAATAGCAATATCCAGGCTGGTCTGGGAGACCAGGACTAGTGCTGGTACCACGGCCGGGTGTAGCAAAATGGCCGCTGCTCCCGGAGCTAGGCCGGAGCCGCGGTCTGTCCTCCAGGCGGCCCCAGACACTGAAAAACGCTGCAATTTTGGCCCCGATCGGTGCGCCGGCCGTCTGGTGAGCTCTGGGTACTGCATGGGGTGCAGGATGGTTCGGCTGGTGGATGGATGCCGAGGATACAGCAGCAGGATGGCAGGAGCTATGTAGCAACACGTCCTAATCAGACGCCGGTTAGGCCGCGCACCCCAATAATGTTTTTTATGAATGAGATCCCTTCTAGACTGCCTATGCTGATGCTGATTGCTGAGTGACTATCCTGTTATGCTGAGTAACTATCCTATTCCTCCTCAATAGGGATGAGCCGAACACCCCCCTCCCGTTCGGTTCACACCAGAACCTTTGAACTGACCGAACGTTCGCACGAACTTTAGAACCCTATTAAATACAATGGACGCGAATGTTCGAAATCTAAAGTGCTAATTATAACACCTAATATGCATGTTATTGTCCTAAAAAGGGTTTGGGGACCCGGGTCCTGCCCGAGGGAACATGTATCAATGTAAAAATAATCTTTTAAAACGGTCGTTTTTTCGGGAGCAGTGATTTTAATGATGCATAAAGTGGAAAAAAAAGTGAAATGTTCCTTTAAATATCGTACCTGGGGGGTGTCTAAAGTATGTCTGTGAAGTGGCACGTGTTTCCCGTGTTTAGAACTGTCCCTGTACAAAATTAAATTTCTAAAGGAAAAAAAGCCATTTAAAACTGCTTGCGGCTTTAATGTAATGTTTGGTCCCAGCAATATGGATGAAAATCATTGAGAAAAATGGCATGGCTTGGTGATAAAGCATCAGTGGAGAGGAGACACCTTTTTCACATATTAACTCTTATAGGAGAGAATTTGCCTTCCTAGGGGTAGATTTCCTCTCACTTTCTGTTGTCTCCTTCCGTTTGCAAGTAGGAGTAAGTGTTGAAAGTAGGGGCCTGCCATATATACTCTGCAGAAATTTGCCCCTTAGGTGTTGGTGTTGCCACAACACTGTAAGCCCTCACAGTTACTCTTGGTGGGCGCTGGAATGCCCTGCCAACTGTCAACTATTATATCAGGAATTGTATTTACATGCCACTGTTGAACAGTGGTAGGAAAAATTGGGCCTTTGGTGGTGGTGCTGGTGTCACAACACTGTAAGCCCTCACAGTTACTCTTGGTGGGTGCAGGAATGGTCCCTGCTGTGAATTATTAGATCAAGAATTGTAATTGCAGGCCCCTGTTGAACAGGGGCTGAAAATTGGGCCTTAGGCACTGGTGCTGGTGCCACAACACTGCAACCCCTCACAGATACTGTACTTAGATCGCAGCAATGAGCCCTGTTGCAAAGTATTGCATCAAAAATTTAGGCTTTAGGTGAATGCTATGCAAAGCACACAGTAGTACACTAAGTGAAACACTGACTGTCTTGCAGCTAGCACAATAACCGGCCTGCCTGTCACAGTATAGAGAATAACTGTATCCAGGTGAGCTTTAGGTGAATGCTATGCAAAGCACACAGTAGTACACTATGGCCCGTTTCACACGATCCGTGTCCGTGTGCGGGCTCCGCTTTGCTCAGCGGGGATCGCTCCGTCGATCCCCGCTGAGCAGGCAGATGACAGGTCTGTCTCCGCACACTGTGCAGGGACCGACCTGTCAGAGCGCCGCTCTCCCCTATGGGGGATCGGATGAGGACAGACCGTAGAGTCCGTTGTCATCCGATCCGCAGACGGATGGAAAAGTAGGGTTTTCCTCCGTCACACTTTGGCGGATCGGAGCGGGTCGGATGTCAGCGGACATGTCACCGCTGACATCCGTGGCTCCATAGGGGTACATGGAGCATCCGTTCAGGTCCGCCTGAAAAACTGACAGGCAGACCTGAACGGTCCGTCCGTGTGAAAGAGCCCTAAGTGAAACACTGACTGTCTGCAGCTAGCACAATCACCGGCCTGCCTGTCACAGTATAGAGAATAACTGTATCCAGGTGAGCTTTAGGTGATCGCTATGCAAAGCACACAGTAGTACACTGAGTGAAACACTGACTGTCTGCAGCTAGCACAATCACCTGCCTGCCTGTCACAGTATAGAGACTAACAGGAACGGATCTAGCTAAACTCAATACAGTGTATAAATATATATACAACACCTAGGATGCATATGTAGCGCTACCCCCAGTTAAGAGAGCCGCTGGATTTGTTTTCGGGCCCTGTGTGCAGCACCACCAACCCCCAGCAATCCGCTCGACCCACTCTGGCACAGCTAGTCTAGGGGTTATATTTTTATCATAATCAATGGGTATGGTAAAAGCACTCTCCTTACAGTAAGACAACACACCAATGTTAAAGATTAAGTATAACAGTTTACTTTGGTTGCAAAAGAAAAGGCTTAAACAGAATATAATACACACAACTGGCTTGCAGAGCCCTGCAGCAATCAATGTAGCACACAATTATGGCGCTGCACGGTAATCCACCACGCGTAGCTATTATGGTATACACGCCCTGTGGCGCACTAAACAATCTCCTATATCCCCACTCTGGCCAGGCCTGACCCAGAATAAATCTCAGTCCTTCCTATAGGGATTTCTTTGCATGCAAACTTTCGGTGGTGCACTTGATGAATGGTATTTGTAATCCAAAACTGACAATCACTAAGAATACTATGATGGGGGGGGGACACTTCAACTCTGACCTGCTACCGGTCCCCCCAGTGGAACAACAAGCAAACAATCGGTGAGCCACGGCAGTCTATAGGCCTAGAATCAGTAAAGTCTATTGGATTGAGCAAGTGCTCGCTCACCACTCCGGAGCGCGATCCCAGCCATGGACTTCCACCTGCTGTGTCCCCAATCCAATTGATGTCCTCACTCGACAAGTCAGATGCCACCCAGGCTCCACAGTGGGGTGGAAGGCTCTTTGGAAGTTGCGCAAGGCCCGGGCTTCAGGCCCTGCACTGCAGCAGATCCGCACAGGAAGAAACTCTTGCTTGCAGCGCGGTGTCCAAAGAGGCCGAGCTCCGCCTCGCCTCCTCCTTAAATAACCCCTCCCATGAGTCTCTGCGGTGGCTAACTGCACTCTGAGTGCCGAACGGGGTTCTGGGTAACGTAGACCCGGGGCCTTAAAGGAGACCCCGCTACACATATATATCATCTACACACTGTAACAGCAGCTAACTGACTCGCCTGCCTGCTCTATCTAACTCAATATAAATGACACTGTCTATCTCTCTGAAACTGCCTCTTTCACAAACGCCAACACACTACACAAGGCCGACTTCCAGGTGGCCTTATATAGTGTGGGGCGTGTACTAAACCCCCTGAGCCATAATTGCCCAAAGCCACCCTGGCTTTGGCCAATTACGGCTCTCCGTTTTTTCCGCGCTGTGATTGGCCAAGCATGCGGGTCATAGTGCATGCTTGGCCAATCATCAGCCAGCAATGCACTGCGATTCTGCAGTGAATTATGGGCCGTGTCGTGCAACACTAATTTAGCGCGAACGGACCATAACGTTCGTTCTTCATCGAACGGGCGATGTTCGAGTCGAACGTGTGTTCGACGCGAACACAAAGCTCATCCCTACTCCTCAATGTTCATGTTGATATTTTTGGTTCTGGGCACCAGCACCAGTGCCTAAAGCCCAATTTGTCTGCCCCTGTTTAACAGGGGCATGTATAATTTAAATTTTTGCTGTAAAATTTTGAAGCAGGGCTCATTCCTGCGCTCAAATAGAGTATTTGTGAGGGGTTACAATGTTGTGGCACCATCACCAGTGCCTAAAGCCCAATTTTTCTGCCCCTGTTTAACAGGGGCGTGTATAATTACATTTTTTGCTGTAATATTTTGCAGCAAGGCTCATTCCTGCGCTTAAATAGAGTATCTGTGAGGGGTTGCAGTGTTGTGGCACCACCACCACCATCACCAAAGGCCCAATTTTTCTGCCCCTGTTCAACAGGGGCATGTAATTACAATTCTTGAGATAATCTTTCACAGCAGGGCCTGTTCCAGCGCCCACCAAGAGTAACTGTGAGGGCTTACAGTGTTGTGGCACCACCACCACCACTACCACCACCACCACCAAATGCCCAATTTTTCTGCCCCTGTTAAACAGGGGCATGTAATTACAATTCTTGATCTAATATTTCACAGCAGGGCCCATTCCTGTGCCCACCAAGAGTAACTCTGAGGGCTTACAGTGTTGTGGCACCACCACCACCACCACCAAAGGCCCAATTTTTCATGCCCCTGTTCAACAGGGGCATGTAATTACAATTCTTGATATAATATTTCACAGCAGGGCCCCTTCCAGCGCCCACCAAGAGTAACTGTGAGGACTTACAGTGTTATTCCTTTAGAAATTTCATTTTGTACAGGGACTGATCTAAACACGGGAAACACGTGCCACTTCACCTGCATACTATAGACACCCCCCAGGTACGATATTTAAAGGAATATTTTACTTTTATTTTTTAAATTTAAGCATCATTAACCACTTCGCGCCCGGGCAATGCTGAAAAGAAGTCAGCATTGTGGCGTTCAATTGCCGGGAGGGCGTCCATAGACGTCCTCCTGTTCCCCCCCCCCCACGCCCCCGCGAGCATGCATCGGAGAAAATCTGTGTTGGCCGTGTCCCTCGGACCAATCACAGATCGTGCTGAATGGCCAATCACAGAGGCCATTCAGCACTCGATCTCACTGTCCAATGAGAGATGATCTCAAATGTAAACATATGAGATCATCCCTCATTGCCGGCTCTCCCTCCTCACACAGAGACCGCGTGTGAGGAGGGAGAGAGATCTGTGCTTTCTAAAGTGAGTGTAAAGTGAGTGTAAAAAACACATTACATCAAAAATACAGTGCCCACCGTCCCTGCCAGTGCCATCTGCCACCAGTGCCATCTGCCGCCAGTGCCATCTGCCAGTGCCATCTGCCGCCAGTGCCACCTGCCAGTGCCATCTACCAGTGCCACCTGTCAGTGCCATCTGCCATAAGTGCCACCGTCAGTGCCATCTGCCATCAGTGCCACCGTCAGTGCCATCTGCCATCAGTACAACCTGTCAGTGCCACCTGCCAGTGCCACCTGCCAGTGACATCTGCCACCAGTCCCATCTGCCACTAGTCCCATCTGCCACCAGTTCCATCTGCCAGTGCCATCTGCCAGTGCCATCTGCCAGTGCCACCTGTAGGTGCCATCTGCCATCAGTGCCACCGTCAGTGCCATCTGCCATCAGTGCAACCTGTCAGTGCCATCTGCCATCAGTGCCACCTGTCAGTGCCATCTGCCATCAGTGCCACCTGTCAGTGCCATCTCAGTGCAACCTGTCAGTGTCATCTCATCAGTGCAACCTGTCAGTGCCATCACATCAGTGCCACCTGTCAGTGCCACGTGCCATCTTTTATTGGCGTCTCTAGTGCCACGTATCAGTGTCACGTATTAGTGCCATCTGTCTGTGTCACGTGTCATCAGTGCCTTTTGTCATCACCAACAATGGCTAAAAGAGTATTTTCAGCCGAGGAGGCGTACAAAATTCTTGCGGCCGACGGGAGCAACAGGGAGCTCTCCGATTCGGATTCCTCCGCAAATTCAGAGTATGAGTCTGAAGTTGACTATGAGCCTGTCCTAAGCAGTGGATCAATTACATCCGAGGAGGAGGAGGAGGAAGAGGAGGAGGGCCCGCCCGCCAGATGAAGGCGTTCTGCTGAGGAGGCAGTGCCATCCACCAGCACCGCAGTGCCATCCACCACCACTGCAGTGCCATCCACCAGCACCGCAGTACCTCGGCAAGCAAGGCCACGTACCAGTGGGGTGTCACCTCAGTCCCAAAGGGTTAGGTCCCATGCCAGCCTTCCCTATTCCCTTCAGTACCCCTTGTGACTTCCTCCTAATTCAGGAGAAGCCAACATTCCCCCTTTCACTGCCCAGCCAGGAGTCCAGGTGGATACAGATAACTTTTCCCTGATTGTTTTTTTCAATTAAATTTTTACTGAGGACATGCTGGCATCAATTGTGGCCCAGTGCAACCTTTATGCCCAACAGTTCATAACAAGCAACCCAACGTCCTCTTATGCCCGTCCCTATGAGTGGAGACCCCTTACAGTGGAGGAGTTTAGAATTATTTTGGGCCTCACATTCTGCATGGGACTAAACGGAAAAAATCAGATGCGTTCCTATTGGTCAACATGCCCCATCTACCACATGCCCATCTTTTCCTCAGTAATGCCCAGGACCAGATATCTCATGATTATGAGATTCCTACACTACAGTGACAATACCCAGTGCCCTCCCCGAAATGACCCAAATTTTGATAAGCTTTATAAAATTCGGCCGCTACTAAATAATTTTTCTGAAATCTTCCCCCAGTCGTTTACCCCAAACCAACACATACGCGTGGATGAGTCCCTTATAAAATTTTCTGGCAGGCTGGGCATAAAACTATTTATACCCAGCAAAAGGGCCCGCTATGGGGTGAAGCTGTATAAATTGTGCGACCGAGCCACAGGGTATGTGTATGCCTTCATTGTATATGAAGGGAAGGACACCCAACTGCACCCCCCTAATTGCCCAGAGTACATTGGAACCAGTGGGAAAGTAGTTTGGGAACTCATAAACCCACTCCTGGAGAAAGGCTACCACTTGTATGTGGACAATTTTTATACAAGTTTGCCCCTGTTCCGAAACCTCCACAAAATGAACACTTCAGCATGCGGCACCGTACGGACGAACCGGAAGGGCTTTCCTCAAAGCCTGGTCAACAAAAAATTGAGAAGAGGGAAGATGGCGAGTTTACGCAATGAGGAAATTCTGGCTGTGAAGTGGAGGGACAGAAGGGATGTGTACATGCTTTCTTCCATCCACAACAATGAATTCGTTGAGATCACCAGGAGGAATGGCCGAATCCGAAAACCCACATGCATCCACGAATACAATAAGTTCATGGGGGGTGTCGACTTCAATGACCAGATGCTTGAACCCCATCTTTCCACAAGAAGAACATACCAGTGGTATAAAAAAGTTCCCATGTATTTGTTTAATTTGGCCATGTAGAACTCCTATGTCATCTATCGGAAATCCACTGAAAGACCCAAATCCTTCCTTTTCTTCCAGGAGGAAATCACCACTGCCCTTTTATACCCGAACGGCCCACCAGTAAACATTAGATCCAATGTGATTAGCCGACTCTCCGAGCGCCACTTCCCAGATAAAATCCCTCCCAGACCAACAGGCCAAAAACGCCAGAAAAAATGCCAGTTGTGCACCAAAAGAGGAGAGAGAAGAGACACCATTTATTATTGTGCCCAATGTCCTTCAGAACCAGGCCTCTGCATTTACCTTCACACCCCTTATGCCTCTTCTTTCTCTGTAACTGACCCTGGCTTGTTATTCGACCACGCTTCTGCCTAACGATTCTGTTTATACCTCTGCCTGATCTGGAACTGACCCTGGACTGTTATTCGACCACGCTTCTGCCTACCGATTCTGTTTATACCTCTGCCTGATCTGGAACTGACCCTGGACTGTTATTTGACCACGCTTCTGCCTACCGATTCTGTACATACCTCTGCCTGATCTGGAACTGACCCTGGACTTTTTGACCATGCTTTTTGCCTGCCTCTTGGACTGATCTTGTAGCCTGCCAGTGGACTAGTGGGATTCATAACACAGGGGTCTCACATATGTGAGGGGCTCCAGAATTGTTTTTCTGGATGAAGAAAACAATTGTTTTTGTTTTTATCATTCCTAGATTGGGGTCTGGAGACTCTGAGGCTTCAAAGAGATTTGGGTGGGAGAAGCCTCTACCCCTGTCCCCATTCAGTCCTGAACGAGGCCCTACTTCTGCCTGCGGCCTGTAGGACCTATGCCATCATGCCTCTGCCTGTCGCATGAACTGACCACACCACATGGACCTGCATACTACCAGGACCAATATTTTGGCACTGCTGACAATCTCTGCCTGCACTGACCCTGGCCTGTATATGGACAGTATCCCTGCCTGCTGCCTGTACTGACTATGGACAGTATTCCTGCCTGTTGCCTGGACAATTGCATTCGGTTTTGCTGACCAAGTCCCTGCCTGCTGCCTGGACCAGTGCTATTCTCCTGTGGACAACTGCACTGCTAAAACCACAGGTAATCTTTTGTTTACCCTTTGTTCAGCAGAATGTATTTTGGGGTGTAATTCTTGGTATGTGCATGCTATGTGTCCCTAGAACACCTGATGGTGTTCCTTGCATGTTGGGCCTCTGTATGTGGCCAGGTTGTATAAAAGTATCACACATTTGGTATCGCCATACTCAGGAGGAGTAGCAGAATGTATTTTGGGGTGTCATTTTTGCTATTTACATGCTATGTGTTGGCAATATCTTATAAATGGACAACTTTGCGTAAAAAAATTGTGTTTTCATTTTTTTCCCGCATTTTCCAAAAACTTCAGGAAAAAAATGAACCGTTCAAAAGACTCATTATGCCTCATAGATTATACGTTGGGGTGTTAGCTTTCCAAAATGGGGTCATTTTGTGGGCGTTTCCATTGTCCTGGTGCTCCAGGGCCTTAAAAATTGTAATAGGTAGTCAACTAGTTAGATGTGTAATTTATGCTCCTAGAATACCTGATGGTGCTTCCTGCATGTTGGGCCTCTGTATGTGGCCAGGCTGCGAAAAAGTCCCACACATGTGGTATCGCCATACTCAGGAGGAGTAGCAGAATCTATTGTGTGGTGTCATTTGTGGTATACACATGCCATGTGAGAGAAATAACCTATTACAATGACAATTTTGTGGAAAAAAAATCTTAATTTTGCAAAGAATTGTGGGAAAAAATTACAACATCAAAAGCCTCACCATGCATCTTACTAAATACCTTGGAATGTCTACTTTCAAAAAAGGGGTCATTTGGGGGGTATTTGTACTTTCCTGGCTTGTTCGTGTCGTAAGAAATGAGATAGGCCACCAGTACATTAGGTGTGATCAATTGTTTATGATCCGCACCACAGCTTGTAGACTCTATAACTTTCACAAAGACCAAATAATATCCACTTATTTGGGTTATTTTTACCAAAGATATGTAGCAGTATAAATTGTGGCCAAAATTTATGGAGAAAAATCACATAAACTAAAAAAAAATAGGTTTTTTTTCAAAATTTTCCGTATTTTTACATTTATAGCGCAAAAAATAAAAAACCCAGAGGAGATCAAATACCACCAAAAGAAAGCTCTATTTGTACAAAAAAAAGGACAAAAAAATCATTTGGGTACAGTATTACATGACTGAGTAATTGTCATTCAAAGTGTGAGAGCGCTGAAAGCTGAAAATTGGTCCGGGCACGAAGGGGGTTTAGTGCCCAGTTGTCAAGTGGTTAAAATCACTGCTTCCGAAAAAACTGCCTTTTTTAAAACTTTTTTTTTGCATTGATACATGTCCCCTGGGGCAGGACCCAGGTCCCCAAACCCTTTTTAGGACAATAACTTGCATATTAGCCTTTAAAATTTGCAGTTTTGATTTCTCACTTTCGAGTCCCATAGACTTTAACGGTGTTCGAAAGTTTGCGCAAACTTTCGGTCCATGTTCTGGATGCGAACCGAACCGGGGGTGTTCGGCTCATCCCTAGTCCTGATGAGGAATCCACATCGTTGTCGGGCACTAAGTTGAAGTCCCCACAGATTAGCAGGTGTCCTTGTTTTACTTCTTTAATTTTCTGTGGATTTGAGAACGTTGATTAGGGGCATACAAAGTTACTATGGTATATTGGGTATTTTCTATGGTATAGTTTAGGATGATATATCTCCCTTCTGGATCAAGGGTGCAATTTTGTAGCTGGAAGGAGACAGTGTCCTGTATAGCTATTAGTACCCCCCCATTGTTTCAGTGAGTAGCAAGATTTGTAGATGCGTGGAAAGGATTTGTGTTGGCAGTAGGGGATAGCTTCTTGAGCGAAGTGAGTGAGTGAGTGAGTGAATAACTTGTATAGTGCTGCAAATGCGAACTGAATCGCCTCAAGGCGCTTTGCCTCCATGTACGTCCTGATCCTTCAGAAGAGGTGGGTCTTAAGTTTTTTTCCTGAAGGCCCGATGGTTTTCTGCCATGCGGATGTCCGTGGGTAGAGCGTTTCATAGCCGTGGTCCTTGGACTGCAAATCTTCGTTCTCCCTTCGATTTGTAGCGGGACTTGGGGATATGGAGGAGGTTTTGGTTGGTTGATCGGAGAATGCGATTGGGGTGTAGGGTTTTATCTTCTCGCATAAATATTGAGGAGCGTTTCCTTGTGTGCACTTATGGGTGAGGCAGAGGGTCTTGAATGTGACCCGATCATTTACGCTTAGCCAATGCAGGGTCCTCAGTGAAGGGGTGATGGATTCCCAAGGTTTTTTTCCCTGTTACCAGTCTGGCTGCCATGTTCTGGACGACTTGTAGGCGCGAAATCTGGTATTTAGGTAGTCCTATGTAGAGGGAGTTTGCGTAGTCGAGTCATGAGTTGATGATTGTTCCAACTACTACTGCTATGTCCTCTTCCGGGATGAAGGGGATGAGTCTACGCAGCAGGTGGAGGAGATGATGCGATCCGCTGACTACTGATCCTATTTGTGCATCCATCGACATCTCTGCGTCAAAGATGACTCCGAGACTTTTGACTTTGGTGCTCGGGGTAATGGTCTGTCCAAGAATGGTGGGTGGTGTCCAAGAAGTCTTGGTTTTTGTCTTTCGGTTTGCGTGGAGGAGAAGAAGTTCTGTTTTGGATCCATTGAGTTATAGGGAACTCTCAGTCATCCAATCATCGATCAATGTGAGGCAATTTTCCAGTCCGCGATATTGGTCTTCTTTCCCGGTGATACGAAAGTAGAGTTGGGTGTCGTCAGTGTAGGAGTGGTAGCACAGGTCCTGTTTGCTGATGATTTTGAGAAGTGGGCGGAGGTAGATATTGAAGAGCACGGGTGACAGTGGTGATCCTTGAGGGACTCCGCAAGAAATTGCGCGAGTTTCAGAAGTGGAGGCTCCTAGTTTCACTGTCTGGGAACGATTTTCTAGGAAGGATGCGAACCAGGGTAGGTCAGGGTCTGTGACTCCTGCTACTTCTTTAAGGCGGATGAGTAAAGTTTTGTGGTCTACTGTGTCGAACGCTGCACTGAGATGCAGTAGCACCAGAAGACACAATTCTCCGTCATCTGCTGCTTCGAGGGCGTCATCCCATATTTTCAGAAGGGCTGTTTCTGTGCCATAGCCTGGGCGGAAGCCTGATTGTAGTGGGTCCAAGAGTTTGTGGGAGTCCAAATGGAGTTGTAGCTGTTGAACTACGGCTTTCTCCATGATCTTTGAGATTGTGTTGAGACCTGTTACTGCATATTTCTTGAACACATATTATATTGCTATTATGTGTCAATGCCGTTTTCCATAAAGATGCTCTTTTGGCAGGGTGATTTAGGCCTTTTGCATTAATAGATAGGATGTTGATGGCCATAGTGGAGTGAGGGTTGTCGGTGAAATAAATTCACGTTTAGTTGATCAAGTGACTGTCCTTCTTGGTTTCCCAGATGATGGCGCTCGGTGCCATGTTCTTGGTAGTCCTGAAAGCAGAAATATTTAGTGCCTTGTTTCCACAGTAATGCAGTCTGTGGTGACAGGAATAAGAGAATAGGATTAGTCCTTGTACACTGGGGTAGGAACTACTGAAGGTTAGGGTATTAGTCCAGTCCTGCTGAGTTGCTGGACCAAAAATACAGGCAGAGTAAGAGGGTTACACTAAAACACAAAAATGAGGAAAAAAAACATGAACTCAAAAGGTCAGTAGATAATCTCTAAGATACTGACCGAATGTGGGGGTAAAGTTCAAAAACAAGTAACATTTAGTTGGAAGCCGGACCGGGGTTACAGGTCGTAGTTAAGATTTAATGCCACAGGATACTTCATTTAATTCTGGAGTTACAAAGCTCACTATGTTGGTGACTGATTCGGAGGGCCTGAAGAGGAAGCCACGCTACTCCTGGGAAGCGCAGGGATTATTTCCCAGGAGTGTAGGAGCCGTAGGACATCTTTGAGCTTTGATACCGTGTAGGTTGTTCCATTCCGGGTAATCACTACAGTGGCTGGATGGTGCCATTTATATGGTATTTTGTGGTTGTTGAGAGCTTTTGTAATTGTTTTAATTTGTCTCCTCAGGTTGAAGGTTTATTGAGAGAGATCAGCATATAAGTACACTCCATTATAAGGCGCTGGGAGATTGGGGGATGATCTGGATTTGGCTAGGAGTGAATCTTCATTAGGATGTCCCTAGGGACCAATGCATCTAAGTTTTTTGGCTTAGGTATGCGGTGGATGCGATCCATAGTGTGTTCGATCGGTGACACTTCTGGGAGTAATTTGGAAATCATGTCACTGTCGTATTTGTGCAGGTCTGATAGAGGGATGGATTCATGTAACCCCTAATTTTGATGTTGTTTCTCCTCGAGCGATCCTCGAGGTCTGCGAGCTTCGCTTTTATCCAATCGCTGTCATCAGATCGGTCTTTGTAGGCATCTATGAGATCATTTACTGTAGTGGTGCATTCATCCATCTTATGCTCAATGTATTGCACCCTCTCTCCCATCCCTTGCATCTCAGATGTGAATTTGTGTATAAGGGTGGAGAAGTTTACCATGAGGGATGACTGCAAGGAAAGAAGCATGTCTTTCATAGTTGTATCAAGGACTGGTTGTCCTGAGGTGGGGAAGGCTGCAATGGATGATTGCAGGTTAAGGCCTGTATGTTCCAGGTGCTCGCTTGTACTCACTGTGCCTGAAGCTTGTACAGAAGCATCCATCCTCATCCTCACTTTGGCAGGGCTGTTAGGGGTCAGACTGTGAGGAGGTGATCCCCGGGTAAGTGAGAGTTGAAGCTCGGTGTCCCTGTCTCCTGGATTCTCCTCAGGAAGATCTGTGCAAGACAATGAGGCCTGCCTGTTCGCACCGCCGGCGCCATCTTGCCACTTCTCCCTGTCTGATGCTGGCATAGTAAAGAAATCTGTGAGCTTTTTTGGGCAGCATTTATCCTTTCTTTTGTGGGACAGCATTGGAGCAGGCTCCGGTGATGAGTTGGAGCTCCGTGTGGGCTCCCTTAGCTTGGTACCCCCGCTGGCTGTGTTGGTTTTCCCCCGGTCAGCTGTCAGAGCTAACAGCTAACAGCTAACAGCACGCGATATCGATCGCGTGCAAGCCACGCCCCCATTAAGAATGATCTTCAGTGTAAAGAGGACAATGAGTCCTGGAAGCTCTGGTATGGCCCATGAACAGAGCCCTGATCTCAACATCATTGAGTTTGTCTTGGATTACATGAAGAGACAGAAGGATTTGAGGCAGTCTACATCCACAGAGGTCCATGGTTAGTTTTCCAAGATGTCTGGAAAACCTACCTGATGAGAACCTTCAGAAATGTGTGCAAGTGTACCTAGAAGAACTGATGTTGTTTTAAAGGCAAAGGGTGGTCCCATCAAACATTGATTTGATTTGGATTTCTCGTGTTGTGGGTGGTTGCTACGAGTTACTACATCCACAAATTTCACCCTGCTGCCAGACATCCATTAGACACGCTCCTTTAGTCAATAAACAGCCTTTTGCTTGTTTTTGTTATTTTATTAGGGGTTTGAACTTGGTTGGGGAAGGGACATGGGATGCCCATAGAAACAATGAATAGTTGAAATGTTAGGCAATAGATGCATTACACTTCTTCAGATAGGATATAGAAATGAGTGCGTCACACTCTTGAGATAGGACAAGATGGCTGACACTAAACTTGACAGACTTTTACCTCAGATCTTCTCTATCTCCTGCACACAGCTTAACAGACTTTTACCTCAGAACATCTCCTCCTGTCACAGTCTTAGTATTCCTGACATCAGATATGGCTAGGCCCAGTTTAAGTAAAAGATAAAACCATTGAAGGCCTGGGGCCTGCAGTAGCCCTCATGGCCACAATCGGTCATTTTAGTAGATTTAATGGTGATGGACTACTGATCCCAGCTTTCCGACTTCCAAATCCTGCCCTCCCTCATGGCTGCATCGATTTGACACAAACTCCACAGTCTCTCCCTCTGGCTCTGCACCCAGCTCCCCTGGCATGCCTCTTCCAGATCTCTCACTGTGCTTCCACTCACTGACCCCTGCCCTGGATCCTTCCTGAAGGACTTACTCTAGACGTGCGGACCAACTGTCTCTCCTAGCTCCTGTTCCAGGACGCCTCTCCATGACCGTTTAAGGAGAGGCTCCCTCCCACTACCGAGCTCCTCCACCTGAGTTACACTACCCTCCCCCAGATGGGGGTGTTCCTCCTGCACGAAAGTCTATCACTCAATCCTTCAGTTCACCCAGTCGACAACTCCTCCTCCAGCAGGCTGACTGTGGTTATATGAAGGAGGCCTGCCCCCTGCCAATCCCTGATAGGGATTGGTCAGAGCTCCTCACATGTACCCCATGTCACTCCAGCACTCAGCCCTGCCCCTTTTATAGAACATTCTCCTCCTTGAAACATGGGAGGCGCCCAAGAGCTGAAGTACATGTCAGTCACCTACTGCTACACTAAACCACTCCCCTGCCCGCAGATCAAAAACAAACAGTCCTAGCTCACAGCATAGGCCTTCTTAAATTTACCTGCACTGGCAGCTAACACAAAACCCTATACTTAGCACCTACCTAAAGGTAAAGGGTGCTAAGCTCGTCTGTTCATTTACTTTTTTTACTCATTTTGCTAATTAATATAATAAACTATAAACACTTCTATTTCTGAAAGCTTTCTTAATTTACAGCATTTTTTAAAACCTGCCTAAAATGTTTGCACAATACGATATATACTGTACATATGCTTTATTATTATGATAAGCTGTAGGGATGAGCAAACTTGAGAGTTTTAATTTCCCTAACATTTCAAATCCATTGGAGTCAATAGGGAAGGCAAACTTAAAGCGGAACTATACTTACCTTGAATCGAGCGATACCTAGTCCCTGGAACTCATTGCCAATAGGGATGAGCCGAACACCCCCCGGTTCGGTTCGCACCAGAACCTGCGAACGGACCAAAAGTTTGCACGAAATTTAGAACCCTATTAAAGTCTATGGGAATTGAACGTTCGAAATCAAAAGTGCTAATTATGAAGGCTAATATGTAAGTTATTGTCCTAAAAAGGGTTTGGGGACCTGGGTCCTGCCCCAGGGTACATGTATCGATGCAAAAAAAAGTTTTAAAAACGGCCGTTCTTTCGGGAGCAGTGATTTTAATGATGCATAAAGTGAAAAAAAAAGTGAAATATTTTTAATATTGTACCTCTGGGTCTATAGTATGCCTGTGAAGTGGCACGTGTTTCCCGTGTTTAGAACTGTCCCTGCACAAAATGAAATTTCTAAAGGAAAAAAAAGTCATTTAAAACTGCCTGCGGCTTTAATGTAATGTCTGGTCCCGGCAATATAGATGAAAATCATTGAGAAAAATGGCATGGTTATCCCCCCCCCCAACCCATTACCAGACCCTTTGGTCTTGTATGAATATTAAGGGGAATCCCGCACCCAAATTAAAAAAAGGAAAGGCGTGGGGCCCCCAGGCCCTATATACTCTGAAAAGCAGTATACAGGCGGTGCAAACAAGACAGGGACTGTAGGTTTGTTGTTACGTTTAATCTGTTTGTAATTTTGAACTCCCTACCTGTGGTATTAGTATGAGAACACCAGCAATTGTATTGAGGTAAGCTTTTGGTGCACACTGTGAAAAGGACACTAAAGAAAAATACTGCAGCTCCCTGCCTGTATTTGTATCAGAACACCAGCAATTGTATTCAGGTACACTTTTGGTACACACTGTGCAAAGGACACTAAAGCAAAATACTGGAGCTCCCTGCCTGTATTTGTATCAGAACACCAGCAATTGTATTCAGGAAAGCTTTTGGTGCACACTGTGCAAAGGACACTAAAGCAAAATACTGCAGCTCCCTGCCTGTATTTGTATTAGAACACCAGCAATTGTATTTAGGTAAGCTTTTGGTGCACACTGTGCAAAGGACACTAAAGCAAAATACTGCAGCTCCCTGCCTGTATTTGTATCAGAACACCAGCAATTGTATTGAGGTAAGCTTTAGGTGCACACTGTGCAAAGGACACTAAAGCAAAATACTGCAGCTCCCTGCCTGTATTTGTATCAGAACACCAGCTATTGTATTCAGGTAAGCTTTTGGTGCACACTGTGCAAAGGACACAGTACACTAAGTGAAACACTGCAGCTAGCACAATCACCTGCCTGCCTGTCAGTATAGAGAATAACAGGAACGGATCTAGCTAAACTCAATACAGTGTGTAAATATATATACAACACCTAGGATGCATATATATCCTCTACACACTGTAACTGCAGCTAACTGACTCGCCTGCCTGCTCTATCTAACTCAAATTATACCGTCTCTCTCTCTGCCTCTTTCCTTTAACCAACGCCAACACACTACACAAGGCCGCCAAGCCGGCGGCCTTATATAGTGTGGGGCGTGTACCTACTCCTCTGATCCATGATTGGCCAAAGCCACTCTGGCTTTGGCCAATTATGGCTCTCTGTACCTACGGCGCTGTGATTGGCCAAGCATGCGGGTCATAGTGCATGCTTGGCCAATCATCAGCCAGCAATGCTCTGCGATGCCGCAGTGAATTATGGGCCGTGACGCGCCACTCGAATTTGGCGTGAACGGCCCATAATGTTCGAAATTTGACGAACGGTCGAACAGCCGATGTTCGAGTCGAACATGGGTTTGACTCAAACTCAAAGCTCATCCCTAATTGCCAACAGCTGACAAATTGGGGTCACCAGCTTCCGGGTCTTGAACGCCGGCTGCTGTCCTTGGTCTGGCCAAAATGACAACACTCCCACGCATGGGCGGGAGTTCCATCAGATTTGCTTTTGCCAAATTTGTGCAGTGAGCTGCATTTGCACATGCAGTGCTTTCTCTTTTCATAAGTTATGTTTTATTTATGTGCAATTTGTCTTTAAAATTGCTAGAAAATTCCCTAGCGCACTTCTCCTCCCTTCTTGCACATAATCTCCTCTTATGGTAGTGTCCAATTACTCACAGTGCTTATCCACCATCTCTGCCTCTCTTTCCACCTCTCTACATAATCTTTATGCAGCTGTCTTGGGGAGAAGTGAATGGGAAAACTATAGAGTGTCATTTGTGTGACAGCTCTGAGTCTACTGGGGCTGCATCCAAGTCTCAGGACTTTTAAATGTCTACAGAAGGTAAGGCTTTTACAGGAAAATTGCATGCATGAAATATGACAAATGTGCATATAATCTTATGGGAAGATTAGTTTCTCTTACAGGGTCTCTTTAACCACTTGACCACTGGGCACTTAAACCCCCTTCCTAACCAGACCAATTTTCAGCTTTCGTGCTCTCACATTTTGAATGACAATTACTCAGTCATACAACACTGTACCCATATGAAATATTTGTCCTTTTTTTCACACAAATAGATCTTTCTTTTGGTGGTATTTAATCACCGTTGGGTTTTTTATTTTTTGCGCTATAAAAGAAAAAAGACTGAAAATGTTTGTAAAAAAATGAATTTTTCTTTGTTTCTGTTATAAAATTTATCAAATTAGTAATGTTTCTTCATAAATTTTGGCCAAAATTTATACTGCTACATATCTTTGGTAAAAATAAGTACAAATTGTTGTATATTATTTAGTCTTTGTGAAAGTTATAGAGTCCGCAAACTATGGTGTCAATATCTGAAAATTGATCACACCTGAAGTACTGACGGCCTATCTCATTTCTTGAGACCCTAACATGCCTGAAAAGTACAAATACCCCCCAAATGACCCCTTTTTTGAAAGAAGACATTTAAAGGTATTTAGAAAGAGGCATGGTGAGTTTTTTGAAGTTGTAATTTTTTACCACAATTCTTTGCAAAATCAAGATTTTTTTTTCTTTGTTTCTTTTTTCACTAGATTGTCATATTAGCAGGTTATTTCTCACACACAGCATATGCATACCACAAATTACACCCCAAAACACTTTCTGCTATTACTCCTGAGTATGGTGATACCACATGTGTGAGACTTTTACACAGCATGGCCACATACAGAGGCCCAACATGCAGGGAGCATCTTCAGGCGTTCTGGAGCACCCAGGCCAATTCTGACATTTCTCTCCTACATGTAAAAATCATCATTTGTTTGCTAGAAATTTACACTGAACCACCAAACATTATATATATTTTTTTAGCAAAGACCCTAGAGAATACAATGACGGTTGTTGCAACTTTTTATCTCACACGGTATTTGCGCAGCAATTTTTCAAACGCATTTTTTTGGGAAAAAAACTGTTTTGTGCTTTAAAAAAAAAAAAAATGGTAAGGTTAGCCAAATGTTTTTGCATAATGTGAAAGATGAAGATATGCCGAGTAAATAGATACCTAACATGTCACCCTTCAAAATTGCACACGCTCGTGGAATGGCGCCAAACTTCACTACTTAAAAATCCCCATAGGCGACACTTTACATTTTTTTTACTGGTTACATGTTTTGAGTTACAGAGGAGCTATAGGGCCAAAATTATTGCTCTCGCTCCAATGTTCGCAGCGACACCTCACATGTGTGGTTTGAACACCGTTTTCATATGTGGGCGGGACTTACATATGCTTTCGCTTCTGCATGCGAGCACAAAGGGGCAGGGGCGCTTAAAAAAAAAAAAATTATTGTTCATTTTACTTTATTTATTTTAGTTTGACACTTTTTTCCCCAAAAATACATTTTTTTGATCACTTTTATTCCTATTACAAGGGATGTAAAGATCCCTTGTAATAGGAATATGGCATGACAGGTCCTCTTTACAGTGAGATATGGGGTCAATAAGACCCCACATCTCACTCTAGGCTGGGAAGCCTGAAATAAAAATAAAAAAATATCCTGGCTTCGATCGTACCGGTAAGTCGGTAGAAGCACAGGAGGGCGGCGGGAGGGGGGCGTCCCCTCTCGCCTCCCGTAAGAATGATCAAGCGGCAGAACAGCCGCTATGATCATTCTTATGGTGTAGGGAATCGCCGGCTGAAAAAGCTGATATCTGAATGATGCCTGTAGCTGCACCCATCATTCAGATATCCCCGCACAAATTCAAGGATGTCATATGACGGCCGGCGGGCAGGAAGTGGTTAAAACACTTTTTTTTTTTTAACACAAAGTTAAGCATGGCCGAGTATGGCTGAGCATAGCTGGTATGGCCGAGTATGGCCAAGTATGGCAGGGTATGGCAGGATAGTGCAGAGTAGGGCTGGGTATGGCTGGGTATGGGCAGGGTATCGCAGGGTATGGGCAGGGTATCGCAGGGTATGGGCAGGGTATCGCAGAGTATGGGCAGAGTATGAGCAGGGTATTGCAGAGTATGGGCAGGGTATTGCAGAGTATGGGCAGGGTATTGCAGAGTATGGGCAGGGTATTGCAGAGTATGGACAGGGTATTGTAGAGTATGGACAGGGTATTGTAGAGTATGGGCAGAGTATGGGCAGGGTATTGCAGAGTATGGGCAGGGTATTGCAGAGTATGGGCAGAGTATGGACAGGGTATTGCAGAGTATGGACAGGGTATTGCAGAGTATGGGCAGAGTATTGCAGAGTATGAGCAGGGTATTGCAGAGTATGGACAGAGTATGGACAGGGTATTGCAGAGTATGGACAGGGTATTGCAGAGTATGGACAGGGTATTGCAGAGTCTGGGCAGGGTATTGCAGTGATGGCTGAGCAGGGATGGATGGATCTGTGACTTCAGTTGTCACAGAGCAGCACTGTGGGCACTACACATCCAGCCCACAGCGCTGCTGCCATCCGCTCTCTCTCCTCTCCTCTCACACTGTACCGATCGGTACACAGAGGGGAGAGAGGAAACCGGCATCATCACATGACGCCAGTTTGTTTACAAGTGATCGCTCCGTCATTTGACGGAGCGATCACGTGGTAAACGGCCGCGATTAGCGGGCAACTACCGTGATCCGTGATGTGCCGGGTCTTCCGGACCCGGCGGTCACGGATATTTCCAGGAGCGCGCCCCAGGGGGTGCGCCGGAGCAAGATTCTGGGAGGACGTCGTCCCAGAATAACTTGACCGCGCTGTAGCCGTCTTTCGGCTATGGCACGGTCGGCAAGTGCTTAAATACCTCAAAATTACCTACCATCAGATATGAGACTTGGACACCCTGGAAAATGGGAAAGGGAAAGGAGGGATAATCCCTCCAATGAAATCACAGACTGCATCAAAAAACTGATAGGGGTTCCATTCCTGCGCCACCGTGTCTAAGAAAAAAAATGTTTTACTTTTACAACTATTGTTTTTATAGCTTATAGCAATAATTGCCAATTGTGGAGTTAGTCTTTTAATGCATTTTCTAACTTGCATGTAAGTTTATCCATCACTTATGTTAATCTTTCAATCATTATAGTTCCCATATTTAAGATTTAAAATTTCCTGTTTATGATTACTTTTATGAGAACCTCCTCTAAAGATTATCATTGTTCTGCATAATGGTGGATAGAAACCTCTACAGCTTCTTTGATGTCTCACACTCTGAGAGTGTAGCGAGACATTGCCACCACTTGCAACACTGACAGGTAAACAGAGCAGGGAATCTGTATTAGCAGTACTTAAATTAAATATTGTGGGAGATCTACTAAAACTGGTGTACACAGAATCCAGTACAGCTGTACATAGTAACCAATCAGCTTCCAAGTTTTATTGCCAAAGCATAATTGAACAATCTGAAGTGAGGCCGGGTTCACACTTGTGCGACACGACAGCCGTCCTTCTTTAGATCCGACTTTGCCCTGCGACATGAAGCCGACATATGTCCGACTTTCAATGAACGGGGATCCGACTTAGATCCCCGCCAATACCAGGCACTGTGTTTGGTATGAATCTTGAGCGGGAACTCCACACCAAATTTCAAATAAAAAAACGGCATGGGTTCCCCCTCCAAGAGCATACCAGGCCATTGTGTCTGGTATGGATGTTAAGCGGAACCCCCTACGCCAAAAAAATGGCGTAGGGGTCCCCCCAAAATCCAAACCAGACCCTTATCCGAGCACGCAACCTGGCAGGCCGCAGGGGAAGAGGGGGGACGAGAGAGCGCCCCCTCCCTCCTGAACCGTACCAGGCCACATGCCCTCAACATGGGGGGTTTAGTGCTTTGGGGCAGGGGGGCGACCTGCGCCCCCCCCACCCCAAAGCACCCTGCCCCCATGTTGATGAGGACAGGGCCTCTTCTCGACAACCCTGGCCGTTGGTTGTCGGGGTCTGCGGGCGGGGGGGCTTATCGGAATCCGGGAGCCCCCCTTTAATAAGCCCCCAGATAACGGCCCCCCACCCTATGTGAATGAGTATGGGGTACATCGCACCCCTACCCATTCACCTGGTGGAAAAAATGGCAATAAAAAAACACACACAGCATGAGACGTCATGAGAAGCCTATAATAAATTGCTGCGGAGCGAACAGCCAAGCATTACAGTGGGAGGAAGCGACGTGTCAACATCGAGAAGGAGAAGAGGGAAGAAGACACCGATGGCGATGGAGAAGACCGGCCCCTCTACTAGCAAAAGAGCTGGAAGAAGATAGTGGAGGGGCCGGCAGAAGAAAGAAAGAAAGAACTGGAGAGCGAGGGAAGAAGGCGACGGAGAAGACCGGGCCCCGCTAGCAAAAGAGCTGGAAGAAGATAGCGGAGGCCCGGCAGAAGGAAGGAAGAACCGGAGAGAGCGGAGACTACACCGGAGACCCCCGAAGACGGAAGAGACCCCTGGAGTCGGAAGAAGACCCCCGGAGCTGTGCAATAAATTGCTTTAAAAAAGCTGTGTGTGTTTTTTTATTGCCATTTTTTTCCACCAGGTGAATGGGTAGGGGTACGATGTACCCCATACTCATTCACATAGGGTGGGGGGCCAGGATCTGGGGGCCCCCTTATCAAGGGGGGGGCTCCCGGATTCCGATAAGCCCCACGCCTGCAGACCCCGACAACCAATGGCCAGGGTTGTCGGGAAGAGGCCCTCTCCTCATCAACATGGGGGCAGGGTGCTTTGGGGTGGGGGGGGGCACAGGTCGCCCCCTGCCCCGAAGCACCAAACCCCCCATGTTGAGGGCATGCGGCCTGGTACGGTTCAGGAGGGAGGGGGGCGCTCTCTCGTCCCCCCTCTTCCACTGCGGCCTGCCAGGTTGCGTGGTCGGAAAAGGGTCTGGTTTATATTTTGGGGGAACCCCCACGCCATTTTTTCGGCATAGGGGTTCCCCTTAAAATCCTTACCAGACCCAAGGGCCTGGTATGCTCTTGGAGGGGAACCCATACTTTTTTTTATTTAAAATTTGGCCTGGAGTTCCGCCTCAAGAGCAGCAGAGCACAAGTCGCATGCCAAAGTCGGATCATGCAAGACTGCGGTCCGACTTTGATCCGACTTCAATGATAGTCAATGGGCTGAAGTCAGATCAAAGTCAGACCAAAGTAGTACAGGGAGCATTTTCAAAGTCGGACTGACATGTGTCGGACCAGTTAAGACGGCTCCCATAGGGAACCATTGATTTTCACACGTCTTGCGACATGAGCTCCCAATGTCAGAGCGTTTGTCGCCCCAGTGTGAACCCGGCCTTAGAAGCTTATTGGTTACTATGCACAGCTGCACCAGATTATGTGTGCACCAGTTTTAGCAAATCTCCCCACTGCCTGCTTAAGGAATTTGAAACTTCTAAAAAAACATGTATGTTCCACATTTCTCAAAAAAATGAAAATATCAACATGTCTAAAAGTGTCAAATTAAAAGCCTTCTCTACCCATGGCCCTATGTCATCAGTATCCTTTGCTATTTTGCTACAATGGATGAAGAACCTCTCTGATCATATGATCTCCCAATCGCTCACAGATGATTAGTGAAATGTTTCAGCTGTTAAATTCTCAATACCTATAGCATTCATTAACTTTAGCATTTCTCATATTAAAAGAAAGATTGAAAGGCTGCTGTAATAAGACAATACTCTTAGCCCAAGATGTATAACTTATCTTACAATTACTTAATGTATTTAACATTTATTTAACAGCACATAAATCAAAAAAGTGCAAGTTGTGTCAGTTTTGTTTTGCTTGAACACAACTTTGTAAAAGATGACATTTTCCTTACAAATACAGTAATTCCTGGTATTGCAATACTACAAACTTTCCTTCTTAAGTAAGTAAACATACTAAATAACTATATAAAAACCTCTTAAGGCTATTCATGAATTCACTTTAACAAATGTAAAACACACACAAAGGCAAAAAACAATTTCTTACTAGAAATTGTGGCTATAGCACTGTCCACCATGCTTGGAATGCAGACATCCCTGTAGTCTCATTAGTATTTTAGTGCAGATATAGGTTAAAAAAAAAAAAACAGTCCCCCGTGGCAATCTAAATGCCCCAAGGAAATGTTATTCTTTATCCTGGTAAAAGAAAACAGCATCTTTCCCTAAAACCACAATTAAATGAGTTCCTGAGTAAAGCTGCATATTGTTTTGTTTCCCCAGGAGTTTACAAGAAATATTTGGAATATCAGATACTTTATTAAATAGTATAATTTCCTTAAGAAACATGTTTTATGATTTAATTACTGCCCCTAAAATGAAATAATTTAAAGACGTGTTTGCTTGCTAAGAAGTAGAACATGGTTATGGATTTACAATGGTAAAGTATATTTTTTTTGTGCAATAAAATGTGTGATAACAATATAATGTAGAATTTACATAGAGTTTTTTACTGTTTAAAAAACAAAGAAGAAAACATTTTACCCATCTTGATTCTTACAGCGGGTAAAATAAGTATTGAACACGTCACTATTTTTCTAGGTAAATATATTTCTAAAGGTGCTATTGACATTACATTTTTGCCACATGTTGGTAACAACCCATGCAATCCATACATACAAAGAAACCAAAAGAAATTATTTCAGAAAAAATAAGTTATGTGTAATAAAATGGAATGACTCAGGGAAAAAGTATTGCACATGCTAAGTGAAATGTATTTAATACTTGGTACAAAATCCTTTGTTGGTAATGACAGCTTCAAGATGCCACCTGTATAGAGAAACTTGTCGCATGCATTGCTCATGTGTGATTTTGGTCCATTCTTCTACACAGTCCTCAAATCTTGAAGGTTCCATGTGCCTCTTCTATGAACTCTGATCTTTCCATAGATTTTCTATTGAATTCAAGTCAGGTGATTCCTTTGAAACCAATTGAGAGGTTCCTTGGCTTTGTGTTTAGGATCATTGTCTTGCTGAGTTGTCCACCCATCTTCATCATCCTGGTAGATAGCAGCAGATTTTTAGAATGTCTTTTTTCTATTCATCCTTCTTTCAATGACATGAAGTTTGCCAGTACCATATGCTGAAAAACAGCCCCACACCATAATGTTCCCACCTCCAAACTTCATTGTTGGTATGGTGTTTTTTGGGGTGATGTGCAGTGCCATTTGACTTCCAAACATTGTGTGTTTTATGTAATATGTGCCGCGCTAACTACCTGTGTATCCCACCGAGATACTAATGTGAAATAAATAAATTAACAAGCTCAAATATAAGCCGTGGATAATAAGTAATCAGGCTTAATCCATATATAGCATAATGAACAAAGTGAAAAAATATATATGAAGTGACATTAAATGCTTAAGTACCAAATCCACTGTGCTGCCTTAATTGCATGAAGCAGCACGGCCCAAAATTGCATAAAAAGTCCTTCTATAGCATATTGAAACAAAGTGAAAAAATGTAAAGTGACATTCAATAAAGTGCTTAAGTGTCAAATCCACTGTGCTGCCTTAATCGCATGAAGCAGCACAGCCCATAATCGCATGAAAAAGTCCTTCTTTGATGAAAGATCTATAGATCCATTGGTGCAATTCAAACAGTGCTGTGATTCCACACACAGGTTCTCCCCACCCTTAGGTAATAGATGCTCACCTTAGAGCGTGTGACCTTGCGTTTAAGCTTAGTCAAAACACGCTTCTAAATCACGACTGGATTCTGAGTGTACTGCGGGGTCCCAGACTGTTTGATATCGGTGTCTCCTGCTTTACGATGCTGTCTCCTCATAAACAAATGGCAAAAGAAGAGGCTCGATGGTGTGATATTGTTTGTATAAAATGTATTTAAGAAAAAAGCCCCTAAATGGGGTACTCACATGATACAGGTGCGTCAGTGCACCGCTCTGTATGAAGCATAAAAAACTCTGGGGATGTGTGTGTGATCTTATGTTCCTCCTCTGTAGGCAGACCTGCTGCCTTCTCCACTGTCCTGTCCCCTCCCCTACGCACGTTTGATACAGGGATAACGTATTTTCATCAGGGGGATATTGATTGGACAGTGCGTGTGCCATTTAAATAATCTGCTGGTGGCCATATTTTTGTGGCCTGTGAATAAATTAACCTGCCGGTGGCCATTTTCTTGTAGCCTATAGACCTAATTTGAATACTCTGCCGGCGGCCATATTTTTGTGGCCTGTGAGTAAATTAAAATTAACCTGCCGGCGGCCATTTTCATGCAGCCTATAGCTATAATGTATTGGCTGTTGCTGTGATATCTAACTAAATTATGTTAGCATACCGATTGTCTATCAGGACGATGTCAATGGAGTTAGAAAAAAAATGCTCACATACCCCCCGTTAATAACTACATAAAAAAAATTATATAAAAAAAACTTTATAATACATGCCTAATGGCATGATGGGGAATAACAGCATACAAACTAGAACGAGACAAACAGACACATAAGAATATACAGTGCATAGGTAAACATCCATGTACAAGGATTTATGCATGGTTTGGCCAATCCTGTATTGCTCTGAATTGTTGATAACTGGAACTTTGCAATTACCACCAAGAGGATGTAAAAAGGGGTGTCAGCATATGTTTACATAGGGGGAACTATATACTAGTAATTATTGGACCCATTTGCTATCTTATATCATATTAGCCTGACATCTAGATTCATCATTGTGGTAGTGAATACCTATTGTGATTTTTTTTTTAAATATAGAAGGAGGAAACAAAGAAGAATAAAATATAGTAAAAACTACTGTTTCCTATTCATTCAGTAATTGCTAAGAAAACATTTCAGATCAAATTCTTTATTCAATCCACCTGACCAGAGGAAACCTATTTGGTGTATCCACCACGATTCCCTTTTGCTAATTTCTCTTACAAAGTTAGAGCCTCTCGAATGGTGCTTGATTGGATAGACCACCCCTATGGTGTCACATGAAATGAAATCTCTGTCATGTGAGTGACCATTTTGGGGGTTAATAAAAGATTTTAATTTCCTAACATTTTTGGGAACCCTCACGCCGCTATAGCATCTACCACACCCATGAAACCCATTGATGTCCGAAAACATTTTTGGTTTAGCCTGGGGTGGTTTGATAACATTACGTACAAGCCTATCCCTTAGATTAGGGGCTCGTTTATATACAATCCTGGGTATTTCAGGTATATTACCCTTTAGTTGTACATCCTGCTTCAAAACCTCCCAGTATTTTCTGATAATTTTTTCCACATCCTTATTCTGAATATTGTAGTCTAGAACAATGCATGTACCCATATCATTATTAATATCTGTACTCTGGGTCCTATCCTTCAAAAGCAGTTCCCTATTCGTCTCTCCAATATTTCATCTTTCAGCTTCCAGAAAATCAGCTCTATATGCCTTACTCCTAAACATTTTACTTAATTTATTTGTTTGTATTTCATAATCTTCATGTCTCGTGCAATTCTTTTTTATCTGCATAAATTGCCCCCTTGGTATGTTGCTAATCCAGGGTCTATGATGGCAGCTTGTAGTGGGAATGTATGAATTACAGTCAGTGTCACTTCAGCCCCGGACCATTTGGGTGCCAAATGACCGGGCCACTTTTTGCGATTCGGCACTTCGTCGATTTAACTGACAATTGCGCGGTCGTGCGATGTGGTACCCAAACAAAATTGACGTCCTATTTTTTCCCACAAATAGAGCTTTCTTTTGGTGGTATTTGATCACCTCTGTGGTTTTTATTTTTTGGACTATAAACAAAAAAAGAGCATAAATTTTGAAAAAAAAAAATATTTTTGACTTTTTGCTATAATAATTATACCCAAAAAATATATAAAGAAACACATTTCTTTCTCAGTTTAGGCCGATATGTTTTCTTCTACATATTTTTGGTAAAAAACAAATCGCAATAAGTGTATATTGATTGGTTTGTGCAAAAGTTATAGCGTCTACAAAATAGGGGATAGTTTCATGGCATTTTTATTAATAATTTTTTTTTACTAGTAATGGCGGCGATCTGTGATTTTTATCATGACTGCGACAATATGGCGGACACATTGGACACTTTTGGGACCATTGTCATTTATACAGCGATCAGTGCTATAAAAATGGACTGATTACTGTGTAAATGACACTGGCAGTGAAGGGGTTAACCACTACGGGGCGAGGAAGAAGTTAAGTGTTTCCTAGGGAGTGATTCTAACTGTGGGGGGTTGAGCTACCAGTAACATGACATTGATCACTGCTCCCGATAACAGGGAGCAGTAGGTCAGTGTCCTGTCACAAGGCAGAACAGGGAAATGCCTGGTTTACACAGGCATCCCCCTATTCTGCAGCTCCATGACACAATGGCGGGACACCGGCGGACATCGAGTCCGCGGGTCCTGCGGGCACAGCCACGGAGCTCAAGGCAGGCGCGCGCATGCCCACACGGCAGGATTTTTAAAGCAACATACAGGTACATTGCTTTGCCCAGCCAAGCCATTCTGCCGATGTATATGTGCATGAAGTGGTTAAAGCAATCTACTGAGGTGGCCAAAACCAGCTCTTGAGGGAGTCTATTCCACATTTTCACAGCTCTTACTGTGAAAAAACCTTTTCATATTTGGAGATTAAATCTCTTTTCCTTCAGATGTAAAGAGTATACCCTTGTCCTCTGTGATGACCTTGAAGTGAATAATCAAAACCAAGTTCAATATATGGACCACTTATGTATTTATTTATGTTGATTATATCCCACTTAATCTCCTCTTCTCAAGAGAGAATACAGTTAGTTCCCCTAGTTTTTCCTCATAGCTGAGCTCATCCATGCCTCCTATAAGTTTGATTGCCCTTCTCTGCACTTTCTCCAGTTCCCCAATGTCCTTTTTTGTAAAATGGTGCCCCAAACTGAACTACATACTGTATTCCAGATGAGGTCTTACTAATGATTTTTACAGGGGTAAAATGATATCTCTCGCTCTGGAGCCCATACCTCTCTTAATACAAGAAAATATTTTGGTTGCTTTGGAAACTGCCACTTGACATTGTGTGCTATTATTAAGCTTATAATCTACCAGAACACACATATCCTTCTCCACCATGGATTCCCCCAGTTTTATTCACCCTAGTATATGATGTATGCAAATTCTTAGTCCTCCAAGTGCATAACTTTACATTTATCAACATTAATCCTCATTTGCCACACAGTTGCCAAATTAATAGACATGTGCAATTCGTTTAGTTCCAAATTAGTTTTTAACAAATTTTGACAAATTAGTTAATTCCGAATTTTTCAATTTCCGAATTTCCGAAATTTAGAATTTCCGAAATTTCTGAATTTCAGAATTTCAGAATTTCAGAATTTCAGAATTTCAGAATTTCAGAATTTTCGAATTTCAGAATTTTGGATTTTCGCATGTTCAAATTTCGGAATTTCAGAAATACGGAAATTCGGAAATTCGGGATTTCTGAAATTCGAAAATTCAAAATTTCGAAAATTCGAAATTTGAAAATTCGAAAATTTCAAATTCGAAAAAGGGAAAGTCGGAAATTCGGAAATTCGGAAATTTGGAATTCGGAATTTTCGAATTTCCGAATTCGGAATTTTCGAATTTCCCGAATTTCCAAATTTCACAAAAAAACTAATGAAACGAAAACGAAAAAAACTAATTTTTCGACAGTGTCTATAAATTAAACAGTGCATTGAGCTTGGCTTGGTGTCATCTGCAAAGACTGAAATTGTACTTTTAATCCCAGGATTTACCGTATTTATCGGCGTATAACATGCACAGGCGTATAACACGCACCCTAACTTTAAGAGGGAAGTTTCAGGAAAAAAACTTTCCACAGCCCCTGCGTATAACACGCAGGCACTGTTTACCCTCTATTTTCAGGGTAAAAAAGTGAGTGTTATACGCCAATAAATACAGTATATCATTTATAAATATATTAAAAAGTAAGGGTTCCAACACTGAACTTTGGGGTACACCACTAATAACCATAACCACTTACCGTATATACTCGAGTATAAGCTGAGTTTTTAAGCACAATTTTTTGTGCTGAAAATGCCCCCCTCGGCTTATACTTGAGTCACCTTTTTGCGCCTGATCTCCCAAACTTTGCACACATATAGCCCCACTTTTCCTCTAAAAGTGTGCAAAGTTTCTTGTCCAGGGGACCTACGGTCGGGGAGCACCGATTTTTCAAAACCGGGCACCCCTTCCATAAACTCCCATGTTAAACGGTAATTTCTCTGGTGAATTTGGGGACCCGGTACTGGCCAGTCGTAGGTCCTCTGGACCCCAAACTTTGCACACATTTAGCCCCACTCTCCCTCTACAAGTTTGCAAAGTTTTTTGTCCGGGGGACCTACAGCCGGGGAGCACTGATTTTTTAAATCCGGGCACCCCTTCCATAGAATCCCATGTTAAACGTCAGTCTAGTCATGGACACAGTGAGGCATGGTCGGCTTATACTCGAGTATATACGGTAAGCCCCGGACCATTTTGTAGCTAAAGGACCAAGCCACTTTTTGCGATTCAGCACTGCGTCGCTTTAACAGACAATTGCATGGTCGTGCGACGTGGCTCCCAAACAAAATTGGCGTCCTTTTTTCCCACAAATAGAGCTTTCTTTTGGTGATATTTGATCATCTCTGCTTATTTATTTTTTTGCACTATAAACAAAAATAGTTTGTGATAGAGCAACAATTTTGAAAAAAATTCAATATTTTTTACTTTTTGCAATAATAAATATCCCCCCAAAAAATAAAAATAAAAATTTTCCTCAGTTTAGGCTGATACGTATTCTTCTACATATTTTTGGTAAAAAAAATCACAATAAGCGTTTATTGATTGGTTTGCGCAAAAGTTGTAGCGTCTACAAAATAGGGGATAGTTTTATGGCATTTTATTAAAAAAATGTTTTACTAGTAATTAGCGGTGATCAGCGAGTTTTATCGTGACTGCGACATTATGGCGGACACATCGGACACTTTTGACACCATTTTGGGACCATTGTAGTTTTTACAGCGATCAGTGCTATAAATATTATGCTATAAAAAAATTACAAAAAGTTGTCACTAAATGATATATTGCTCACACATGCCATGGTTATATGTGGAATTGCACCCCAAAATACATTTTGCTGCTTCTCCTGAGTACGGGGATACCACATGTGTGGGACTTTTTAGGAGCCTAGCCGCGTACGGGCCCCCGAAAACCAAGCACCGTCTTCAGGATTTCTAAGAGCGCAAATTTTTGATTTCACTCCTCACTACCTATCACAGTTTTGAAGGCCATAAAATGCCAAAATAGCACAAAACCCCCCCAAATGACCCCATTTTAGAAAGTAGACACCCCAAGGAAATTGCTGAGAGGCATGTTGAGCCCATTGAATATTTTTTTTTGTCCCAAGTGATTGAATAATGACCAAAAAGAAAATACAAAAAGTTGTCACTAAATGATATATTGCTCACACATGCCATAGTTATATGTGAAATTGCACCCCAAAATACATTTTGCTGCTTCTCCTGAGTATGGGGATACCACGTGTGGTACTTTTTAGGAGCCTAGCCACGTACGGGACCCCGAAAACCAAGCACCGCCTTCAGGATTTCTAAGGGCACAAATTTTTGATTTCACTCCTCACTACCTATCACAGTTTCGAAGGCCATAAAATGCCAAAATAGCACAAGACCCCAACAAATGACCCCATTTTGGAAAGTAGACACCCCAAGCTATTTGCTGAGAGGCATGGTGAGTATTTTACAGCTCTGATTTGTTTTTGAAAATGAAGAAAGAAAATAATTTTTTTTAATTTTTATTTTTTTTAATTTTCAAAACTTTGTGACAAAAAGCGAGATCTGCAAAATACTCACCATACCTCTCAGCAAATAGCTTGGGGTGTCTACTTTCCAAAATGGGGTCATTTGGGGGGGGGTTTGTGCCATCTGGGCATTCCATGGCCTCCGAAACTGTGATAGGCAGTGAGGAGTGAAATCAAAAATTTACACCCTTAGAAAGCCTGAAGGCGGTGCTTGGTTTTTGGGGTCCCGTACGCGGCTAGGCTCCCAAAAAGTCTCACACATGTGGTATCCCCGTACTCAGGAGAAGCAACAGAATGTATTTTGGGGTGTAATTCCACATATGCCCATGGCATGTTTGAGCAATATATCATTTAGGGACAACTTTGTGCAAAAATAAATAAATAAATAAATAAATAGTCTTTTTTCCGCAACTTGTGTCAACATATAAAATATTCAATGGACTCGACATGCCTCTCAGTATATATCTTGGGGTGTCTACTTTCCAAAATGGGGTCATTTGGGGGGGTTTTGAACTGTCCTGGCATTTTTTACACAACATTAGGAAGCTTACATCCTCTCTTCTAACCACTTGAAGACAAAGCCCTTTCTGACACTTTTTGTTTACATGAAAACATTTTTTTTTTTGCAAGAAAATTATGTTGAACCCCCAACATTATATATTTTTTTAAAGCAAGGGCCCTACAGATTAAAATGGTGGGTGTTGCATTTTTTTTCCACACAGTATTTGCGCAGCGATTTTTCAAACGCATTTTTTGGGGAAAAAATACACTCCACCACCGCCTTGCTGACGTTGCAGCCTTGTTGGAACAGGGTGGTTGTCCACCAACCATCCGCTACTCCATCCATCTGGACCATCCAGGGTTGCACGGCACTCATCAGTGAACAGGACTGTTTTAAAATTAGTCTTCATGTATTTTTCTGCCCAATGCAGCCATTTCTGCTTGTGAGCATTGGTTAGTGGTGGCCGAATGGAAGGTTTATGCATAGAGTTGAGCGGACACCTGGATGTTCGGGTTCGACGGGTTCGGCCGAACTTCGGAAAAAAGTTTGGTTTCGGGACCGAACTTTAACCCGAACCCGGACCCGAACCCGAACCCCATTGAAGTCAATGGGGACCCAGACTTCTAAGGATTAAAAAAGCTCTAAAAAAGTAATGGAAAGGGCTAGAGGGCTGCAAATGGCAGCAAAATGTTGTTAAGAGCATGGCAAGTGCTCTGCAAACAAATGTGGATAGGGAAATAACTTAAAATAACATAAAAAAAATAAAAAAATAAAAAAAATATGCTGGAGGCCCCCTTTTCAGCAGAAGAGGTACGGGAAGTCATTAAGAACCTCAGAAACTCAACGGCACGATGCCACACTTATGGTGGGAATGCCCCAGAATACGCCCTTTCTGGAATAAATTATTCAATTTAATGGATAAGCTAGTGGGAAAATAAAATACTTTGAAATAAAAATGTAGCGGGGTGCTAAATTTAAGGGAAGTGTTTGAGTGGTAAATAGGAGAGCATATAAAAGGGGCAGACCTTTGACCTGGGGGCTGATGTCCAGTGGGGTCCACGCCCAGGTGCCTTCGGCCTGGGTGCATGTGTTCCTGTTCCATCTCGGGTACCTTTAGCCCGGGGTGAGGTACTATCCTGGAGTTCCTGCTGCCCTAGGTATGGAGGCCTAGGTGCGGGAGTAAAGCCTGGAGTCCAGAGCCTTCGTCTGGAGTCCGCTAAGGGTCGAGGAGTCTTAGGGTGCCGCCTCGTGTAGGGGAACATGTTCCAGGGAAGGGAGGATCATTCTGATGGACCGATGCGGGAGTCACGGTGAAGGAAGGGTCTGTTGACTCCCTGGAGAGATGTCTTCCTCTTGATATGGGCTAGGTTCGTAGAAGGAGAAGCTCAAGGTCATCTTGACTGTATCAGAGGCCTTATTCACCTGGCCCGTGGCAGGGGCCTTATACACCCTGGTCTGTGGCAGAGACCAAAGTTCTCCAGGTCCGTGGCAGGGGCCTTGTACACCCGGTCTGTGGCAGAGACCAACCTCAAGGTCTATGGCAGAGACCGTGCACCTAAAACTGTTTGAGAAACCTAAGCAGTGAACTGAATGTGCTACGTTTGTGCCTGGACCTCCTCCACACCTTAAGCTGTCCTGTTTCTTTGCTCTAACCTTTTCTATCCGAGTAGAGTTTATTTTGCCATGAGAGAATAAGAGTTGTAATTTCAGCTGGTGTGGACATTGACTTTACTGGGAATTAAAGGACTTGCCTCTACCTACAGTAGAGGTGAGAATCATCCTCTGGAGGAGTTTTGACTCCGGCTGTGGACACGGCCCGTCAAGTACACCGCTCAACCTCTTTATATAGGAGGGTACGGGCTGGTAGTGCGGTGTGCCTTTCTCCCTCCTGCGAGGAGCCAACAACATAAAGGCAGGTAAGGGGGAAAGGATCTGTGCGCTACAAAAAAATAAAATAAAAATTATAATCTTGACCTAGGAGGACGAGGTCCATATGGAGTAGGAGGTTGAGGTGGCAGTGGATGTGGCTGTGTAGGTGGAAGCGGTGGTGGAGGAGGACGAGGTAGCCAACACTGGTTCAAAAATACAACAATGGCTGGGTAAGGCCGGTGATGTGTTGAATTCTGTCCCCCGTCAAATAGTGTCCACCCTGTACTGCTCTTGCTCAGTATGTAGGACAAGGGGATTTCAAAAATCTCCCAAGACGAACGGCGCCTGCATGGTGAGTTCAGGTGAAGGCCACACCATCAGTGGTTCAAGCCGAGCCAAGTGAGGCCGTGCCCGAAGCGCGGCGATCAAAGCGAGCCCGTGAGGGGCCCTGTTACTATGTGCTACCGTATGTCCACTTGGATGGTGGGGCTTGAACCTGCACTCACGGCGCAGGCGCCGTTCATCTTCGGAGATTTTGTGAATCTCCTTGTCCTCTGTACTGCGCAAGCGCTGCGCCTTCGCAGTATGGGCCGGACACAATCCGATGGCCGGACAGTTTTTGTCACAACACCGGTATACATGTCTATTCTGCAGAAGGTAGGGACAAGTCCTGTGGGATCCATGCCTGGTTCATTTTAATGAACGTGAGCTTGTCCACATTGGCTCTGGACAGGCGGCTGCGCTTGTCTGTGATAACGCCCCCTGCCGTGCTAAATACACGTTCAGATAATACACTGGCTGCAGGGCAGGCCAGCACCTCCAAGGCATAAAGGGCAAGCTCAGGCCATGTGCCCAATTTGGAGACCCAGAAGTTAAAGGGGGCAGACCCGTCATCCAGTACGTGTAGGCCTGTGGACACATACTGCTCAACCATGTTGGTGAAATGCTGCCTCCTGCTAAGACGTTCCATCTCAGCTGGTGGTGCTGGTTGTTGTGGCGTGCTGACAAAGCTTTTCCACATTTCAGCCATGCTAACCCTGCCTTCTGAGGTGCTGCCGGCTGCGTTGGCGACCTCTTCCTCCTCCTCTGCCTTCGCCTTGTGCTTCCACCGTACGCCCGCTGTCAGGTGGAAATGCCACCAGCAGCGCGTCTACCAGCGTGCGCTTGTACTCGCGCATCTTACGATCCCGCACCAGTGAGGGAATTAAGGACGGTACGTTGTCCTTGTAACAGGGATCCAGCAGGGTGGCCACCCAGTAATCAGCACCAGTTAAAATGTGGGCAACTCGGCGGTCATTGCGGAAACACTGCAGCATGTAATCGCTCATGTGTGCCAGGCTGCCCAGAGGCAAAGAAAAGCTGTCCTCTGTGGGAGGTGTATCGTCTGTGTCCTCTGTATCCCCCCAGCCACGCACCAGTGATGGCCCACGAGCTGGTCTGGGTGCCACCCTGCTGTGAAAATGGCTCCTCCTCCTCCTCCTCCATCTCCTCCTCCACCTCGTCATCCTCCAGAACTGTGCCCTTTCTGCCGGACAATTGTGTGCCTGGCGTTTGTTGGTGCAGGAACCCACCCTCGTAGCCACTTGTGAAAGACTGCCCTGAAAGCCTTTGAAATGATCCCGCTTCCTCCTCCTCCTCCTCATCCTCCTGTGCCACATCCTCTTCCATCATCGCCCGAAGCGGTTTTTCAAGGAGGCATAGAACTGGGATAGTAACGCTGAGAATGGCGTCATTGGCACTGGGCATGTTGGTGGAGTACTCGAAACAGCGCAACAAGGCACACAGGTCTCGCATGGAGGCCCAGTTATTGGTGGTGAAGTGGTGCTGTTCCGCAGAGCGACTCACGCGTAATTGCTGCAGCTGAAACTCCACTATCGCCTGCTGCTGCTCGCACAGTCTGGCCAGCATGTGGAAGGTGGAGTTCCACCTTGTGGGCACGTCACATATGAGGCGGTGAGCGGGAAGGCCGAAGTTACGCTGCAGCGCTGACAGGCGAGCAGCAGCAGGGTGAGAACGCTGAAAGTGCGCACACACAGCCCGCACTTTCTGCAGCAGCTCTGGCATATTGGGGTAATTTTTAAGGAACCTCTGGACCACCAAGTTCAGCACATGCGCCAGGCAAGGGATGTGCGTCAAACCGGCTAGGCCCAGAGCTGCTACGAGATTTCGCCCATTATCGCACACCACCAGGCCGGGCTTGAGGCTCACTGACAGCAACCGTCTGTTGTTCCATGTCCCTCCACAACTCCTGCGCGGTGTGGGGTTTTTCCCCCAAACAGGAAAGTTTTAAAACTGCCTGCTGTCGTTTACCCCTGGCTGTGCTGAAGTTGGTGGTGAAGGTGTTACGCTGACCGGATGAGGAGGCGGTAGAGGATGAGGAAGCGGAGTAGGAGGAGTTAGCAACAGGAGGCAAACTGAAGCGCCCTGCAATCCTCGGTGGTGGAAGGACATGCGCCAAACTGCTATCTGCCTCAGGCCCAGCCGCCACTGCATTTACCCAGTGTGCTGTTAGGGAGATATAACGTCCCTGACCGTGCTTACTGGTCCACGCATCTGTAGTTAGGTGGACCTTGCCACAGATGGCGTTGCACAGTGCACACCTGATTTTGTCCCCCACTTGGTTGTGCAGGGAAGGGATGGCTCGCCTGGAAAAGTAGTGGCGGCTGGGCACGACGTACTGTGGGACAGCCAATGCCATCAGGCTTTTAAAACTCTGCGTCTCCACCAGATGGAATGACAGCATTTCAAAGGCCAGGAGTTTTGAAATGCTGGCATTCAGGGCCAGGGATCGCGGGTGGCTAGGGGGGTACTTCCTCTTCTGCTCCAATGTTTGGGAGATAGAGAGCTGAATGCTTCCATGGGACATTGTGGAGATGGTTGGTGACCCAGGTGGTAGTGTTGCTGGCAGATCCTCTGTTTGCGGGGTGGCAGATGCCACTGTCACTACAGAGGTGGATGAAGAGGCCAATACTGCAGCAGAAGAGGAAGCAGGAGGAGCCAGAGACCTTTCTTGGTTTTTGAGGTGTCTACTCCACTGCAGCTTGTGCTTTGCACTTAGATGCCTGGCCATGCAGGTTGTGCTCAGGTTGAGAACTTTTATGCCTCGCTTCAGGCTCTGATTGCACAGCGTGCAAACCACTCATGTCTTGTCATCAGCACATTGTGTGAAGAACTGCCACGCTAGGGAACTCCTTGGACCTGGCTTTGGTGGGCTCGGTCCCTTGCTGCGTTGGGCAGTAGCAGACATACTGACTAGGGGACGGACGCTCCGCTTTTGCACCCTGCTCCCTCTTCTGCTGTGCTGGTGGCTCTGTGCGACCACCGCCTCTTCCTCCAAACTACACTGGTCACCTGCATAACGTTGATTCCATGTGGGGTCGAGGACCTCATCGTCCTCCACATCATCTTCCACCCAGTCTTCACCCCTGCCCTCCTTGTCTGTCTGCACAATTGCGAAAGCAGCAGCAGTTGGCACCTGTGTTTCATCATCATTCGAGACGTACTGCGATGGTCCTCCCATGTACTCATCATGAAGCATAAGTGGTTGGGAATCGGTGCACTCAATCTCTTCCACTTCTGAGGCAGGGCTAGGTGGATGGCCCTGGGAAACCCTGCTAACAGAGTCATCGAACAGCAGAAGAGACTGCTGCATGATTTGGGGCTCAGACTGCTTGGCTGATTTGCAAGGGGGTGAGGTGAAAGACTGATGGACATGGGTTTCAGGTGCCAACTCTGATCTTTCATCAGAAGAGTGGGTGGGAGACAATGTGAAGGAACCCGAGGCACTGTCAGCAACCCAATCTACTATCGCCTGTACTTGTCCTGGCCTAAACATTCGTACAGCCTCATTAGGCGCGACAAAATACCGCCGCAGGCTCGGTCGCCTACTCGCACCTGAGGAAGGTGTTTCACTTGTGCGTGTATCTGGCACAGATCCACCACGTCCTCTCCCTGCAACAGGAGCTCCACCAGCAGCACCACGACCGGGGCCACCACGTCCCTTTGACCTTCTCCTCATATTTTCCAAATTTAGGATGTTGCCCTAAATGGGTGTTTTTGGAAGAGCAGAACACACCCACAGTACGTAACCGCTGAATCGCACAGCTACAGAACTGCAGAAAATGCTATTCAAAAAAAATGGTGTTTTTTTTAGTATAGCACAGTAGAAGAAAACTATTTAGAAATTGTTTATTTCACACACCTCCACATATGTATAACACACTGCAAAATATTTTTTGTGGCCCTAAATGGCGTTTTTTGGAAGACCACAATACACCCACAGTACGTAACCGCTGAATCGCACAGCTACAGAACTGCAGAAAATGCTATTAAAAAAAATGGTGTTTTTTTTAGTATAGCACAGTAGAAGAAAACTATTTAGAAATTGTTTATTTCACACACCTCCACATATGTATAACACACTGCAAAATATTTTTTGTGGCCCTAAATGGCGTTTTTTGGAAGACCACAATACACCCACAGTACGTAACCACTGAATCGCACAGCTACAGAACTGCAGAAAATGCTATTCAAAAAAAAAGTTTTTTTTTAGTATAGCACAGTAGAAGAAAACTATATATAAATTGTTTATTTCACACACCTCCACATATGTATAACACACTGCAAAATATTTTTTGTGGCCCTAAATGGCTCTTTTTGCAAGCGTACATTAAAGTGCATATTTTTTTTATTTATTTTTTTGCCCTAAACGGGTCTTTTTTTGCACGAGCAAAATAAAATGGATTTTTTTTTTTTTTTTGCCCAATGGGTCTTTTGGAAAAGAGCACAATAAAGTGCCTTTTTTTTTTGTCCTAAATGGATCTTTTTCCAAGAGCAGAATACACTCACAGTATGGAAACGGTATATCTCTCAACGTAATATGTGCAGTGCTGGTGCACTGAGCTTGCAGATAAAAGGTAGATTTTCTCTGACACTGGGCTCATAGCAGTGTAAAAAGACTACACTGCAACACAAACAGGTAAACCTATGCAGATCGCTGAGTTATATCTCTGAATCTGGACTCCTATTCCTATATAATATATCTCTCTCCCTAAAAGCAAAAAACAGGAACCTGGCCCTACACTACACTGTCTCTATCTTTTCCCTCAGATTCCAGAATCAGGACTAACTCATGTATTTTTCTATCTCTCCCTAAAAGCAGCAGCAGCAGACTAGATCCTCTCCCTATCTATTCTGAAGCAGAGTGACATGTATGCTGTGTGCCTCTAGCTTATATAGAAGCTGGGTCACATGTTGCACTGACCAATCACAGCTATGCCATTAGTAGGCATGGCTATGATGGCCTCTAAGGGCACACCAGCTAATCAAAAGGTGATTGGCTGGCCCCTGAAGCATTTCTAAATGCGTAATTAGATTGCCGAACCTGGACTTTTGCGCAAAGTCCGGGTTCGGGAAAAAGCTAAAGTTCGGTACGGACCCGAACTTTACAGTTCGGGTTCGCTCAACACTATTTATGCACAGTTGCAAGACTTTGGAGGACTCTACACCTTGATTTCCGTGGGACTCCAGAGGCACCAGCAGCTTCAAATATCTGTTTGCTGCTATGTAATGGTGTTTTAGCAGCTGCTCTCTTGATCTGATGCATGGATCTGGCAGAAATCTTCTTCAATGTGTCTTTATCTGCACAAAACCCATCTGTGTTCTGAATCAGCCACAAATCTCTAAATAGTGCGATGATCACGCTTAAGTTTTCGTGAAATATCTAATGTTTTCTTTACTCGTCCAAGGCATTGAACTATTTCACTCTTTTCGGCAGCAGAGAGATCCTTTTTATTTCCCCATATTGCTTGAAAATGGTACTCTGCTTAATAATGTGGAACACCCTCCTTTAGTAGTTTTTTCCTTTAATTGGGCTTACCTGGCAATCTAATTATCACAGGTGTCCGAGATTGTTTTCAGTGATCAAAAGAGCCCTGAGACAGAATGCCATCCATGAGTTAAACTGAAAAACAAAATATTTAATCTCTGTGACACTGAAATAGAATTTGCATAATAATTTGGAACAGGGTGTATAGTCTATTATTAAGAATGTTCTTATTTTTTCTCTTTTATATTGGAAAGGAACGCGTTATGACATCACTGAAAAAGTATACATTGTTTTAATTTGTTCTCAGGCTAGCCAGCTGAATTGTACTATTTTATTCTTTCTTTCTGTGTTCGGTCTGCTGCTAATCTTTCATTTTAACCATCTTTCATTTGCAAAACTATTAAATGTTAAATTATATCTTTTAATGTGACAGTGTACTCATCCTCTTGACATATATGTATAGCTAACATTTATACTTTAGCTTTTCTGAACAGCAGAATGTGCTTTCTCCTCTCCCTATGCTAGTCCAACTACACCTTGGTAATTCTAGTGAGCGCAGGATTATATTATTGGTAGATGTGTTGCTGTCTCCTGCAAAGTGAGAAATTTATAGCAATTCCATAATATAATATTCTATAAAACAGTCTCAGTAAACCTAAATGCTCACAGTTGCTAAACATTTGCAAGTACTAGGCTTAGATCTTTGAAAAGCAAGACAGCTCTCATTTGCCCCTAGAGGCTGTACCACCCTTTGATATATATTTCAAGTTTGAAATCCTGGTTTTGGCTATTTTGGTGTTGTGGTGCCCATTCAGGGAAAGTCCTGTGTAGACAGTAGTGTATTTTCGGATCAGTGAGACCTGTTTCTATACCCCATGTGTGTCTGGAAGAAGTAATCCAGCGAAACACGTTGACGCACAGGGGCTCACACATGTTTTGATGCCATACTGTTGAAACATCATTTCTCTCTCTTTGGGTATATGTAACATCCATCTTTTCTGGCCATTGCGTGGACGTCAATGGACGATACTTTTTTATAATTTTCTATTGCTTATGTCTACGTATTTATGTTCAATAACATTACATTTTTTAAGATAATACATTGTTGCTCCAATCTGCTTCCAAAGTCCGACCTAGAGGGTTTATTTTTCTCTTTTTCAATACATTTTACGAATGTGGAACATGAGTGATTCACTTTAAATAATTTTTCCCTCCAACCACTTTATATATATTTTTTATATACTGTGATTCTGTACTTGCCAAATGTGCTGCAGAAATCTCCATCCCCTGAGTCTGGCTGCAACCATTTTAACTGTGGGCAGCTGAAGCTGCTGCCTGCTCACTTCCTGGATTTGCACAGGCACACAGAGGCACACCTCTAGCTCTGCAGCCCTGCAGCTCTCATTGGCCCTCTTATGACTCATCCTCCTCCCTTCCTGGAAAACTGTCAAGAGAGTGAGAGAGAGAGAGAGCTGTGCATGATGTCATAAGCCTAGGCTTTTTACTAGACAAGAAACAGGAAGTGGGCTGTATAATGTATTTACTGGCAGAATTTTTTTTTTTTTTCTGTTCAAAGTTTTTTATTGGATATAATCAAAGGATACATCAACAGATAATCTCAAAAAGACAAAGGAGAACGTAACTTACAGAGCATCTCCTGGGAGGGTAGTACAGAGATAACAGAAAAAGGTGAAACAAAACTGGTTGAGATGCGGTGTTACAGAATATAATAAAATTCAGGAAATCATATACATAGATTAGAACCACAAACGATGCTGACAATGAAGAGGAAAAGCCCCAGTATTATAACGTGATTAGGCAGAAGCGTTCCTCTGCAAGTAGGGGACGTAGCGTCCGCAAGATAGGTTTGGTTTGTTTCTAAATAACAATACTGGTGTAGAGATTATGGATAAGGCAAATAGTTAGGGGTAAGGGAGGAAAAATCAGGGAAGGAAAAAAGAGGGGAGAAAAAAGAGCAAGAGAAAGTTAAGGAAAGGAAAGGTGGTCGGAGGGATCGCATGGGTCCCCAGTGGATTGCAGAGCAAGTCTGGAATGTCAATGGGGGGCTAGAGCTCTAGCAAGTGATTATCGAAGTCTGGGGGCAGGAAATGTTCCACCCATGAGTGCCAGGTTTTGCGGTGTTGGGGGTCGGTCCAAAATAGTAGCCTCGATTTTGCTGTGAATCATAGCTTGAGTGACTCTATTTTTCACTTTGGCTATATTTAATTTATGGGTTTTCCAGGCTCTGGCTATTGTCTGCTTAGCTGCTGTAGTGAGTTGAAGGAGAAGACGGAGTTGGGCCCTTGTACAGTCCACTGTAACATCATTTAGTAACGTTAGGGATGGGTCAGGGTCTAGGGTGGTCCGGAGCAATGTGGAGGCCATATGGAATAATATTGCCCAAAATTGTTGCACAATCGGGCATGACCACCAGATGTGGACATGTGTGCCTCTCTCTCCACAGTCTCGGAAGCATACAGGAGGATAAGACGGCAACAATTTAGAGATCCTAGCTGGGACTAGGTACCACCGCATGAGGACCTTATAATTTGCTTCCAGTGCGACCATATTGTGAGATGAAGATTTTGTATTGGCCCATATTTTTGTCCAGTCTTCAGCATCCATTCAATTGCCAGGTCCTTGGACCACTGTACAGCATAAGATGGGCTGGTAGCTGGCGGGAGGTAAGGTGGCTATAAAGGCGAGAGATGATGCCCGGAGCATGTGGATCTTAGTCACAGATACCCTCAAAGAAAGATAAGCCGTCTAGAGAAGAGCAAGAGCCTATAATTGTCTGGGCAAAGTGGGCGATTTGGAGGTATCGAAAAAATTATTTCGGAGGGAGGTTGGCTTGGGTCTGAAGGTCAGGGAATGACTTCAGGGCAGTATCAGTGACGAGATCGCAAATTTAATTCAGCCCAGCTTGGGACCAGAGCTGATAATAAGCTGGTTCAGTGAAGGCTGAATAGAAAAGTGGGTGGCCTAGAAAGGAGAGTAAAAGGGAGTGGGGGATTTTAGTTTAAATGGGCCCTGTAGTTTGTCCCAAAGCCTGAGAGAATGTTGTGTTATGGGGTTGGAGATAGGGCCATGGGTTGAAGGTGGTAGCCATAAAAGGTCGGTCACCATTAGGGGATAAAGGTCTATCGCTTCCAGACTGACCCATAGCCGTATTTAAGTTTTTGCATGTAATAGGGTGATGTGGGCCAACTGGGCTGCATGATAGTATCGAGCAAAGTTAGGAAGCCCCAGGCCTCCACTAAGCTTACTACAAAGAAGTATAGACCTCGACACCCTAGGTTTTGTGGAGCCCCATATGTATTTGGATACCCGGGTTTGGATGATTCGGTGGAAGTAAGGGGGGAATGTGATCGGGAGGACTCTGTAAAGATATAGGAGTTTAGGGAGTAACGACATCTTAACAGCCGCAACCCGTCCAAGCCATTAGACACATAGCGGTCGCCAAGTGTCCAGCAGGGAGGACAGGCGCGTCAGAATAGGGAGGTAATTTACCTGATAGAGGTGGGTTGGGTCACTAGCTTTAACCCAAGGTATGGTATTGATGACGTGGACCAGGCGAAAAGGAAGTGATCTCGTAAGTGATTGAGTCCCTTTTGTGGGAGAGACACATTGAGGGCCTTTGACTTGGATTTATTAACCTCAAGACCTGTTATAACAGCAAATTTATCTAGGATCTGGATGAGGTTTGGGAGTGTTGTGAGATGGAGAGGTTACAAAAAGAAGTGCGTCGTCAGCGAATAGGCAAATTTTATGGGTTGTGGATGCAATTTCCAAAACTTTGATGTCAGAGTTTGCTCTGAGCAGGGCAGCTAGGGGCTCAATCGCAAGGGCAAAGACTAGGGGAGAAAGGGGGCACCCCTGTCTGGTACCCCTTTGTATCTGGAAGCTATCTGATCGAAAACCTTGAGTATTTACCGTAAGCTTGCGGTTGATTATATAGGGAACTAAACCATTGTAGGAAATGTGGGCCGAAGCCCTAGCGTTGCAGTATAAAATGTAAATAGGGCCAGGAAACCGTATCAAATGCTTTCCTTATATCAAGTGATAAGAGGTGCATTGGTATTTTACGAGACCGAGATAGGTGTTGAAGTAAGATTACACGTTGGATATTGTCACTAGCTTGTCGTTGCGGTATAAAGCCCACTTGGTCTTTATGACTTAACTTTCCTATAATCGGATTGAGGCGTAGTGCCAAAATTTTGGCCAGAATCTTAATGTCCAGGTTAAGCAGGGAGATGGGCCTGAAATTGTACCAGAGGGAGTTGTCAGTATTGGGTTTAGGTATCATGGTGATTATAGCTGTCAACGTGTCTTGGTCAAAGGAATGATTATGGAGTAAAGCATTAAAAGGGTTGGAGGGGCTAGGGTAGCGGCAAATTTTTTAAAGTAAGTGCTGGAGAGGCCGTCAGGACCAGGACGTTTATGGTGTTTAAGCAATTTGGTAGCCAGGAGGTAGACATGTGCATTCCTTTTCGTCCAAATTCATTTTCGTCCGAATTTCAGGGATTTTCGCGTTTCTTTTTAACAAACGATAACGAACACGCAGAATCTGAAACCTGAAAGATTTGACATAAAATTGCTTTATTTTCGTTTTGTTGTGACAACAGTTCGATATAGATAGAAGATTCGACATGACGGTGACAATAGCGATCTGTATCTATCGAATCTGCGGTCGAATGTGCCTAACCTAACTCTATTAGTCCAAGATTATTCGACATAGAGAGAAAAGATTCAACATTAGAGACATGAAGAATCGACGAAGCAGCTAAAAACATACGATCGCTGCGAGCAGGCATTTATGGTCAAATGCTCCACCCATAGGCTATAGAAGAATTCTAATGTTGGTTGACTAGTAATAATAATTAATAAATATAATTATTACTAGTCATACAACATTAGAATTCTACTATAGCTTGTGGGCGGAGCATTTGACCGTAAATGTACGGTTGCGGCGTCGTACAGTTTAGCTGCTTCGTCAAATCTTCTTAGAGCATTCGACAGACACCATAAGCCTTCAAATGACAGATTCAACCTTAATTCGGATTTTCTGACAAATGCATTTTTTAACGAAACAAAATAAATAAAATTGAATTTCGGGAGTAACTGAATAAATTTATTTTTCGGACGAAACCGAAATTCCGAAACAAAATATTTCAGTATGCACATGTCTACCAGGAGGAACTCCTTGGTCGTGACGGAACTCTCCATGGACTCTCATTTGACATCCGACAATTTGGGTATAGGGATATCTCAAACTAGTGTCTCAGCTTGAGTTGGAGAAAAAGAGGGTTTTGCCTTGTACAGTTCAGCTAATCTTTTGCGAACCTCGGAGAGCACCCTAATAGGGTTACTGGTGTGGACATCTTTTGTCAGCCGGAGCTTAATAGGGTTATGAACCCACTCCGGGCGGTGAAGATAGTGCCAGGAAGGTATCTGGCTTGTTGGCCTTGGTATAGATAGCGTGATTGGATCTGTGTATGGCCTTGTCAGCCTATTCGGCCAAGAGCAGATCCAGTTCGGTTTTGGCCTTCTCTAGGGTTATTCTGTGGGATTCGGTAGCGGAGGATTGGAATTGAAGAAAGCAGCTGTGGAAATCTGCTTCCAATTGTTGAAGTTTTAATTTTTTATCATGTTTAAGGTGAGTGGACACCGAAATACATGTGCCCCGGATTATCGGTTTGTGTGCTCCCCATAGCAATACTGGTGAGATGCCAGGGGTGGAGTTACGTAGTAAATAATCCTTTATGGGCAAGTTGAATGTCTAAACAGTATGACTTGTTCGTAAGATGTGCTTCATTCATGCACCAAATGCGGTCTCTGATTTGTGGGATCAGGGAAGAAACTGTGGTAATTACTGCACAGTGGTCTGACCAAGTAATAGGGTGTATGCTAGAACTGAGCAATATCGGAGAGGATGCTACCGAGACAAATATATGGTCAATCCTGGAGGATTTGTGGGGGTAGGAATAAAACAGGTAATTTTTCTTTGAAGGGTTACATTCCCTCTAGGTATCGAGCAAAGAGACCAGGTGGATTAGATTACGTCAGCGTATGCAGGAAGAGTATTGTTCGGGGGCGTAAGGAGATTTGTCTAGATGCGGGTGCAACACTAGATTCGAATCGCCACACAAACAGTGTGCCTTTGCAGTGGGTTCGTATCACCTGTAATAGATGTGAGAAAAAATAAGATTTACTCTTTCGTCCATGGACCGACACAGCTTCTCTATTGACAAAGTGGGTATTATCCGTTAATTAGGAGTGACTAGGCAGAAAAACTTGTAAAAAATGTTGCATCACACCTTCTACAGTACCGCCCAGGGGGCGGACCCTCTGGGTATACCCTCTCAGTCTGCATCTTCGCAGATCAGTTTTTTTCTGTCTAGCAAGGAGTAGGACATGGCTCCCTTCGGGCCCATTGGTCCGGGGAAAAAAGATATATATATATATATTTTTATTTTTTTTGCTACATTTGTTGTTTCCTGCGATCTTCGATCAACTGTCGACTGGGTGACAGGCTGGATCCTCGATCCTTGTAGTCTCCCCAGTTTCGGCCATCGAGCGTGTGCCGACCCTAGCTACGCGCTGGGTTTTCCACGACATGCCCGTCGCTCCACGGGTGGCCGGTGAGCTTACGCTCCAGGGCCTGCATCGGACCGCTCAGCTTCGGCTGACCTTACGGCCGAGTCGCAGCAGCCTGGCCGGTGAGCTTACGCTCCAAGGCTTGCATCGGACCGCTCAGCTTCGGCTGACCTTACGGCCGAGTCGCAGCAGCCTGTCCGGTGAGCGTCATGCTCCAGGGCATACATATGATCGTCCCTTCTGGGTCCAATCACAGCATGCCTGGCCAACAGTCACCTTCCGTGCGCGGACGATGATCTGTTTGGAATGTCTTCCAGCAGAATACATGCAGGATAGGTAAGTAAAACTCCCCTGCCTCGGCTGGGTGATTTAGCTGGACATTCCTGGAGAGATCAAGTAAGTGGTTGTGGCCCCTTTCTTCCCTCTCTCCCTGCCTTTCCCTCCTCCCTGGGCTTCTAGCTAAAGGTTGCTGGGTGCTGGGGGTCACCTAGGGGGTCCCACTGGAGCGGGGCTGGCTGTAACTAACATTTAAAAGAAATGTCATTTTTTCTTACCTGTGTTTGTGTCCTTCCTCCTCCATGCTGTCGGCGGCCATTTTGAGGTGGTCCATGCCAAGTTTGGCCTCCTGTGACTGCCCGGCGGCCATCTTCCTGTGGTTCGGCCACACCCACTGGCCCCTATCAGCTGATCGGCGGCCATGTTTGTCCACCCTGTATGCAGATATTGCCGTTCGGCGGCCATCTTTTTGTGGGCTATGGCTGCTTGACCTCTATCTTCTGTCGGCGGCCATTTTCTTAGAGCCCACATTATCTTCCATACAGACGTTTTTGGCAACCATTTTTCGAGAGCCTCCGGTCTCTAGGGTGCATTACACTGGCGCGAAAATTCACACAGGAAGTGCTGATAAAAGAAGCAGACTGACACAGCAGCAGGGGGACAGCATCACAGGTGCAGCATAGCAGTACCTATCCAGGGTGGTGAGTCCTCTGGGTGACCCGGCCTCTCTGCAGCACAGGAGGGTGGCCTATTGATATCTTGCCTGGAGCCCTGTGAGTGTCAGCGTGTGGTCAGCATGGCATCTGAGCCAGATGTCTTCTCCCCTGAAACACCAGATTTAGCAGCTGGTGCCCCTGAGGTGTCTATGAACGCTATGACTGCAATCCTAGAGGCGTTTGCTGCCAGGGTGGAAGCAGCACACGGGAATACAGGGGGTAGTAAACGCCCCATCCCCTGCAAGCTTCTGGGGATAATTCTGGTGCAGAACCAGGTCCAGCTACGGCTCGGGGCCCAGATTCTGACGCATCAGAGACTGCAGACCGTGAGAATGACTCAAAGTCCAGGTCAGTACGCGAGACGGCTTTGGATTCTGACCTTATTACTGCAGTGCGGGATATGCTAAAATTGGAAAATACTGCAAAAGCAGCAGAGACTCCGGTCCACTTGGGTTTCATAGACCTGCCCGCACTGCTAAGGTGTTCCCTTGTGTGTCTTTTGATAAACTCTTATACAAGGAATGGGAGAACCCACTGAGGGTCTTTACAGCCCCAAAGAGGTTTGCGGTACGGTACCCCTTTTGAGGAGAGTTTTCAGAAGAAATGGACCTCTCCCCCCTATAGTGGACCCTCCGGTGTCCAGACTTAATAGAGCCACCACAATTCCTGTAGAAGGGGCTCCTGTTTTCTAGTACCCTGTGGATGAGAAGGCTGAAGCACTTGCTTGCTACCTATACTCAGTGGTAGGCTCGGCAGTACGCCCGGCATTGGCAGGGGCCCTAGTGTCTCACACACTTACTGAATGGGCAAGATTGCTACTCCAGGGGTTAAGGAGCGAGATGCTCCTCCTGATGAGATAACATTGGCCGACCTGTTGGTCCAGGGCCTTAGGTTTGTCTGCGAGTCAGACATGAATACTATTCCCCTGCTGTCTAAAACTTCGGTTTATGCAGTAGCAATACGCCGCCTGATCTGGCTAAAAGGCTGGTCTGCGGACCAGACTTCCAAGAAAGCCCTGTTGTATCTGCCTTTTAAGGGTGACAGACTTTTTGGGGCTTCTCTGGATGACATCATCAAGGATGCCACAGGAAGTAAAAGCACTTTGCTTCCCCAAATTAGCAAGGGTAAAGGGGCCACGCCAAGGGCAAGGGCCCTCCTTTACTGCACACAAGTGGTTTTTTCGTCCCCCTAGGGCGACAGGGAAAAGACCCCAGGCCGATAAAGCGCCTGCCCAAGGACAAAAGCGTCCCTGGTCCCGCATACCCAATAAGCCTGCGGACAAATTTGCGTCCGCATGAAGGTCCACCCCCACCCAGCTCTCGGGTGGGGAGACGTCTTCGCAAATTCGCGACTCAGTGGACAGCACTAATCTCCGACAGGTGGGTTTGCGAAGTAAATCTCCTCAGGCTACAAGATAGAGTTTCTCTCTTGTCCACCGGACAGATTCAACACCTCCAATCTCCAGCTACTACCGATCCGTCGGGAGGCCCTGTATGGGGCGGTCCAGGGTCTACTGGAACGCGGGGTAGTTATTCCAGTTCCAGAACTGGAACGGGGTTTTTACTCAAATCTGTTCATTGTGCCGAAGAAGGAGGGGGTTCGTCCAAGCTTGGATCTCAGAGCCCTCAATTGCTTTGTGAAGGTACAAAGTTTTCGGATGGAGTCGGTTTGATCTGTAGTCACGGCTCTCCATCCGGGGGACTTTCTGGCCTCCTTGGACATCAAGGACGCATACCTGCATGTCCCCATATACTCCAGACACCAGAGGTTTCTGCGATTTGCTATCGGAAAGGACCACTACCAGTTTGTGGCCCTCCCGTTGGGCCTTGCCTCAGCACCCAGGACGTTCACCAAGGTGCTCGCTCCGATTCTGGCACTTCTAAGACAGCGGGGTATCGCTATCACAGGCTACTTGGACGACCTTCTGCTGAAGGCCCCTTCAAGCTCAGAATTAGAGGTAAGCGTGTCCATTACCTGTCAGACTCTTCGAGACTATGGTTGGATACTAAACACGCAAAAGTCAGTATTGGTGCCCACTCAACGCCTAGTGTACCTGGGGTTGATTCTGGATTCCTCAGAGGCAAAGGTATTCCTCCCTGTGGAGAAGTTGCAGACCCTCCGGGCTGCAGTACGGCAGCTGACTTCCAGGAATTGGTCATCACTCCGTTTTTTGCATGCAAGTGTTGGGCCTCAGGGTAGCCTCCTTCGAGGCGGTTCCATATGCTCAATACCACACTCGAGTGTTACAGAAGGAAGTTCTGTCCAGATGGAACAGATGTCCATCATCTCTGGATTATCAAATCCGAGTGAGCCACATAGTCAGGAGATCCCTGGTATGGTGGCTGACAGCACCGGCTCTAATGGCCGGGAAGTCATTTCTTCCGGTTTACTGGATAGTGATCACGACGGACGCCAGCCTTACAGGTTGGGGGGGATTCTGGGGTGTTCAGTCGGCGCAAGGTTGCTGGACCCCAGAGGAAGCCCTCCTGCCGATCAATGTCCTGGTAATCCGGGCGATCAGGCTGTGCCTCTTCAAATGGTCTCAGAGGCTGCAAGGGCATCCAGTCAGGATCCAGTCAGACAACGCCACAGCAGTGGCATATGTCAATCATCAAGGAGGAACAAGAAGCTCAGCTGCAACATCGGAGATCGCTCGCATCCTAAAGTGGGCAGAGAGGAGCCTACCGGCACTGTCGGCCGTGTACATTCCGGGTGTGGAAAACTGGCAGGCGGACTACCTGAGCTGCCAGATGCTGGACCAGGGAGAAGGGTCCTTACACCCGGAGGTGTTCCAACTCCTCTGCCAAAGATGGGGCACACCAGACGTAGATCTTCTGGCTTCCCGACTCAGTCGGAAGGTATTGAGATTTGTGGCCCGGTCAAGAGACCCATGGGCAGACGCAACGGACGCGTTGGTAGCATCGTGGGGTCAGTATCAGCTAATCTATGCCTTCCCTCCCTTAAGGCTTCTTCCTCTTCTGCTCCGCAGAGTGGAGGCAGAGGGAATTCCACTGATCCTAATCGCTCCAGATTGGCCTCAGCGTCCTTGGTACGCCGATCTAGTACGTCTGGTAGCAGACGTCCCCTGGCGCCTACCACTACGGAAGGACCTGCTATCGCAAGGTCCCATATTCCATCCTGCTTTACAGTCATTGGCTTTAACGGCATGGCTGTTGAGAACCAGGTACTGAGAGACCGGGGCCTGTCAGACTCAGTAATCTCTACTATGAGAAGTGCTCGAAAACCATCCTCTAGGAAGGTCTATCACCGTACTTGGAGGGCCTACATCTCCATGTGTGAGGAAATGAAATGGCATCCGCGTACCTATTTGGTTTCCAGAATCCTGCTGTTTTTACAGCATGGGGTGGACCAAGGGCTTGTCCTAAGTACGATTTAAGGGACAGATATCTGCCCTGGCTGTCTTTTTTCAGCGACCCCTGGCGACTCACTCTCTCGTGAGTACATTTGTGCAGGGGGTCCGACATGTGGCCCCTCCGGTCCGTCCCCCGTTACCTCCGTGGGACTTGAACCTGGTCCTCTCGGTGCTTCAGAAGGCACCGTTTGAGAATATTAGAGATATTCCCCTGTTGACACTTTCTCAGAAAGTGGTCTTTTTGGTGGCTGTTACGTCAGTTAGACGAGTCTCTGAGCTGGCAGCCTTGTCCTGCAAGGCTCCCTATTTGATTTTCCACAAGGATAAGGTGGTGCTGCGGCCGTAGCCTTCCTTTCTTCCGAAAGTCGTTTCGGCTTTTCATCTCAACAAAGACATTGTACTTCCATCCTTGTGTCCTCAGCCGTCGAATCCTAAGGAGTCGGCGTTGCATTCCTTGGACGTTGTCCGAGCTTTGAGAGTATACCTATCTGCTACTTCCCTGTTCCGGAAGTCAGACTCACTGTTTGTTTCGGTGGCTGGTCCCAAGAAGGGCCAAGCAGTCTCATCGGCCACCATCTCTAGGTGGATCCGACAGATAGTAATCCAGGCTTACACCTTAAAGGGTCAGGCGCCCCCCTTTCCTATCACGGCGCATTCGACCAGGGCAATAGGTGCCTCTTGGGCTTTCCGACATCAAGCGTCTGTTTCCCAATTATGTAAAGCGGCGACTTGGTCGTCCGCTCACACTTTCACAAAATTCTACAAAATTGATGTAGGTGCATCTTCGGATGCCTCTTTTGGCCGCAAGGTTTTGCAAGCGGCTGTTTAGAGTTGCAACTCCTCCGTTGGAGGAGTGCTGTTTTGTGTTTGGGGTGAAGTTTATTTTTATGCTGTTACCACCCCTCGTTTTTTCTCTGACACTGCTTTGGGACGTCCCACTTTGTCAATAGAGAAGCTGTGTCGGTCCATGGACGAAAGAGTAAATAGGATTTTTTACTCACCGTAAAATCCTTTTCTCTGAGTCCATGGACCGACACAGCACCCACCCCTTCTTTTAAGTTTGTACTGCTTTTTGACGAACTGATCTGCGAAGATGCAGACTGAGAGGGTATACCCAGAGGGTCCGCCCCCTGGGCGGTACTGTAGAAGGTGTGATGCAACACTTTTTACAAGTTTTTCTGCCTTGTCACTCCTAATTAACGGATAATACCCACTTTGTCAATAGAGAAGCTGTGTCGGTCCATGGACTCAGAGAAAAGGATTTTACGGTGAGTAAAAAATCCTATTTTTATAACAGCTTAACTGTAAAATACTTTTCATGGAGTACATCACGGGACACAGAGCTGCATAGTAATAACTATGTGGGTTATAGGCCTACCTTCAGGTGATGGACACTGGCACACCCAAGACAGGAAGTCCCCTCCCTATTTAAGCCCTCCCATACTGGAAGTACCTCAGTTTTGTAGCAAAGCAATAAGTATCCCAAGAAAGAGGGGCAGGAGCCCTGTGTGCCGTTATGTACTCCAAGAAAAGTATTTTACAGGTAAGCTGTTATAAAAATCCTATTTCCTTTATCGTACATCACGGGACACAGAGCTGAATAATAATAACTATGTGGGATGTCCCAAAGCAATGCCAAATGAGGGGAGGGAGACACCAAATATAAAGCAGGGTGCCATTAGACATGAGGACCTATACAGCAGCCCGCAGCACACTGCGCCCAAAGGCGATATCCTCATGCCTTTTTACATCCAACTGATAGAATTTAGTGAATGTATGTACCGAAGACCAGGTTGCGGCCTTGCAGATCTGAGCCATGGAGGCTTGGTGATGCACCGCCCATGAAGCACTGACTGCTCTGGTAGAGTGCGCTCTAGTTTGAAAAGGTGGAACTTTCCCCTTGTGCAATGATGTACCCCGATATATGGAGTAGTGGGATGTACTGTTTTATTTTTATATTTGTCTCATGCCATGTTGTTATATATGCTACTTGTTATATACTCTCACCTACTGGTTACATTGTACATGCAATACAGTTTTTATGCTTTGTCGATCATCTGTCTCAATAAACATACATATGTTTGGACTTATTTGAAGTTAGTTGATTGGTCCCTCCACGCACACCTCATTTAAAGTCCCGAATCTCCCTTTCTATTCACGCATATTAGGATGGGGGCGTGAATATATCCTCACGTCCCATTTAAAGTCCTAGGTTCGCCTTTCCCCCCAGTTGTTTTCAGAAGAATAGGGATGGAGGTGTGTTGTGGTTGGGACCCATCGTCTTCTTAGGACTAACCTTCAGTGGATCAGACCCTAATTCAACATGTTAGACATAGAACGCAATTTGCATTGACATGTCCTATCATTACTATTATTTTTTGCTACTCCCTCAATCCTGTCTCACTGCAGCCTGGTTGTGTGCCTCTGATCTGCGGCCGGACAGCTGGCTTGTGTCTGTTTCTCCGGGAGCTGCAACGCGCGCTGTGGCTCCTCCCCCTTTTCCCTCCCTTCCTTTTTTTATTGGTCGGGTGGATTTTTGGGGGGGTGTCTCCACCGTGCGTCGGCGCCACGCTTCCCATGCTGTGCGTGTGACGCCGCAATGGGCAGTTGTCGCATGTGCGCTGGTGTATAACACCGTGGTCGGATGCGGGAGAAGTCACTCTGGCGGTCTGCCGGGATGTCTCTCCTGTGTCTGCTCCAGCGTGGCGCTGGGGGGAATGGTGCCTGTCCTGTTGGGTCCGCACTCCACCACTCCACGTCCAACACCCTTCACCGCCAAGCCAGCATAGCGGCTTTAACAGTCAGATTCCTGTTCCATCTCTAATGGGCTTTCCATCCCAATTGGATCAACCAAGGTAACCCCCTTATTACCCATCTACATCTGGGTTATTGACCTATTTCTGATTACTTCCCTGACCTACAATGCCATAGAGACTTATATACCATTTTTAATTTTATACACTTTAGAGGTCCTGGTTCCCTTGGTTGCAGACCCTTCTACGTCCAATGCCCTTCACCGCCAAGCCAGTACAGCGGCGTTATATCCAGATTCCTGTTTTATCTTCATTTGGTTTTCCATCCCAATTTGGATCAACCAAGGTAACCCCCTTAGTACCTATCTTTATCTGGGTCACTGACCTATATTTGACTACTCCCTTGACCTACAATGTCATAGAGACTTATATACTATTTCCAATTCATATACTTTAGAGGTCTCGGTTCCCTTGGTGGTTGGCGTGCGTGTTCCTGATTTGCTGTCATTTCTTTTCCCCCCCTCAGTTCCCGGGCCAGGCTCAATTGATCGGCCTCCGATCTGTGGTTCTGCATGGTGCACACTGGGGTGGTATGTGAGTACAATTTTGGCATGGCCTAATTTATACCTACTACACACACATTTTTTTTCTCTCTGTTTCTATAAGGGTACACTAATTAGACCAATTGGGTCATATTTTTTGTTCATAGAACATGATGCATCTGGCTCCTGATGAATGGATACTACTCCATGAAACGCGTCAAGCCCTTCTGGATGCATCCAATACAAACTGACCAGTTTTAGATGGTTTTACCGCCTCCTTTCTCCCCTTGTGCAATGATGTACCCCGATATATGGAGTAGTGGGATGTACTGTTTTATTTTTATATTTGTCTCATGCCATGTTGTTATATATGCTACTTGTTATATACTCTCACCTACTGGTTACATTGTACATGCAATACAGTTTTTATGCTTTGTCGATCATCTGTCTCAATAAACATACATATGTTTGGACTTATGTGAAGTTGATTGGTCCCTCCACGCACACTTCATTTAAAGTCCCGACTCCCCCTTTCTATTCGAACTTTCCCCTTCAAACCATAAGCCTAAACAATAACTTGGCAAATCCACCTTGAAATAGTAGATTTCGATGCTGCCTGACCTTTCCTGGGCCCATCTGGCATGACAAACAAAACATCTGTTTTCTGAAACTGAGCAGTAGCATTCAAATAGACCTTAACTGCTCTCACTACATCCAAAGAACGTAATGACTTCTCTTCTGCAGAACGAGGTTCTGGAAAAAAAGAAGGGAGAACCACATCTTGGTTCAAGTGAAAACCTGACACCACCTTGGGCAGAAAGGTTGGATGAGGACACAGTACCACTTTATCCTTATGAACAACCAAATATGGCTCCTTACAAGAAAGAGCAGCTAATTCTGATACTCTTCTAGCAGATGATATAGGCACCAGAAAAACTGAAAATTTATTATCAAATACTTACCATAATTTTCCTTTCCTGATAGGCTCCATGGCAGCATACATGTGGGTTGGCCCCGCCTCCATAACTACCCAATAGGACCCCCTCCCTATAAATTTTGGCTCTGGGCTCTCAGCCGTGTTCCGTAACTAGCCTACTCCAAGCATTGGGAGGGACTCCTGCTGCCATGGAGCCTATCAGGAAAGGAAAATTATGGTAAGTATTTGATAATAAATTTTCCGTTTTCCTGACATGCTCCATGGCAGTATACGTGTGGGATATAACTCGCCAAACACACCCGGGCGGGCAAAATGCTGAGGCAAGAAATAAATTAATTTAACACTGTCAACCGACAGAACTTGTAAACAAAAATTCAGTGATAAGGCAGCTGGTTCGACACAATAGTGGGAAACAAAAGTATTAATAGACGACCAAGAGGCCGCTCTGCATATAACGTCAGGTGCGACATGACGAGAGGCTGCCCAAGAAGTTGAGATGCTCCGAGTTGAGTGCGCAGTTTCTGCCTCTGGAGGAGCCAAGCCTTTTGCTTTGTAAGCCCTTTGGATGGTCTGAACTATCCATGCAGCAATAGATCTGATTGAGGCCCGTTTTCCTCTGTTCTTTCCATGAAGAAGAATGAAAAGAAAGTCTGTTTGTCTGAAAGACTCTGTCATTTCCAGGTATTGACTTAATGTGTGGCCCACATCAAGAGGATGAACGTCTTGACCTTCAGAAGTTTTCAAAAGTGGGCAGAACAATTACCTGATTCTCATAAAAGATAGATGTAACTTTAGGGTTTGAACCCAGCATGGGAATTAATACTGCTCTATCTGGGAAAAAGGTCAGGAAAGGCTCTTTTGAACCCAAGTTTCTGATATCAGACACTCTTTTAGCTGAGGTGACCGCTACTAGGAAGACGGTCTTGAGAGTAAAATCTTTTGTTGAAAGAGGTTTTTCAGGATCTTTGCTGAGTGTGGTAAGATAGTCCAGTACAAGAGGCAGGTCCCATTTGGGGAACCTCGGTTTTCTCTGTGGTCTAAGCCTGACAGCACCTTTAAAGAAATGGCGAATCATTGCTGGAGAAACCATTTTTGGAATGGGCGAGTGTGCCACTGAGCCCACCTCACCATAGGGATGGTGGCTGTCATGGTGCCAATTACCTTCAGGCATTGAAGAGCAGACAGGTGAGAGGAAGCAAGTGTTGCGCGGATCCTGTCCCGGATTGCTGCAATCTTTTCCTCGGGCAACAAAATGGTGCCGTCTATTGTGTTGAAGAGGGCACCTAGAAACACAAGGGACTGTGTTGGAATGAGATGACTCTTCTCCAAATTCAGGAGCCACCCGAATTCTTGGAGAGTGGCGATTACTAGATTCTTGTGTTCCAAGAGTTGACATCTGTCTTGAGCTAGAAGTAAGAGGTCGTCTAGGTAGTGATGAATACAAACTTCTTTCACTCGGAGCACAGCCACAATGGCTAACAGAACCTTGGAGAACACCCGAGGTGATGTTGTGAGACCAAAAGGTAGGCAGGTGAACTGTAAGTGTTGATCGCCTACAGCAAAGCGGAGGTACTTTTGATAGTCTGCAGCCACTGGGACGTGAAAATATGCGTCCTTCAGATCTATTGATACTAGGGATGAGCTTCGTGTTCGAGTCGAACATACGTTCGACTCGAACATCGGCTGTTCGATCGTTTGACGAAGATCGAACGATTTGGGCCGTTCGCGCCAAATTCGAGTGACGCGAACGGCCCACAATGCACTACGCCATCGCAGTGTCATCCAGGCGCTGTGATTGGCCAAGCATGCACTGTGACCCCGCATGCTTGGCCAATCACAGCGCCGGCAGCGAGGAGAGCAATGATTGGCCACAGGCAGGATGCCTGTGGCCAATTATTGCTGAGGGGGTTTAGTACATGCCCCACACTATAAAAGGCCGCCAGCGCGGCGGCCTTGTGTAGTGTGTTCCGGAGCAGGGAAAGAGAAGCATAGGCAGGGACAGTGTCATTTTTTTCCTTTACTAATCCTGGATTCCTTGTGTTTAGGGACAGAGAAGGATAGGTAGGGAGAGTGTCAGTGTGTCATTCTGTGCTAAACCTTGTTTGTAGGGACAGAGAAGGACAGTGAGGGAAAGTGTCAGTGTGCTATTCTGTGCTAAGTCTTGGTTGTAGGGACAGAGAAGGACAGTGAGGGAAAGTGTCAGTGTGCTATTCTGTGCTAATCCTTGTTTGTAGGGACAGAGAAGGACAGTGAGGGAAACTGTCAGCGTGCTATTCTGTTCTAAACCAATCTTGCTGAACCGTATTTGAAATCCTTGAGTTTAGGGACAGAGAAGGACACTTGTGGAAACTATCAGTGTGCTATTCTGTGCTAAATCTTGCTTGTAGGGACAGAGAAGGACAGTGAGGGAAACTATCAGTGTGCTATTCTGTGCTAAACCAATCTTGCTGAACCATATTTGAAATCCTTGAGTTTAGGGACAGAGAAGGACACTCGTGGAAACTATCAGTGTGTTATTATGTGCTAAATCTTGTTTGTAGGGACAGAGAAGGACAGTGAGGGAAAGTGTCAGTGTGCTATTTTGTCCTAAACCAATCTTGCTGAACCATATTTGAAATCCTTGAGTTTAGGGACAGAGAAGGACACTTGTGGAAACTATCAGTGTGCTATTCTGTGCTAATCCTTGTTTGTAGGGACAGAGAAGGACAGTGAGGGAAACTGTCAGTGTGCTATTCTGTTCTAAACCAATCTTGCTGAACCATATTTGAAATCCTTGAGTTTAGGGACAGAGAAGGACACTCGTGGAAACTATCAGTGTGCTAATCTGTGCTAATCCTTGTTTGTAGGGACAGAGAAGGACAGTGAGGGAAACTGTCAGTGTGCTATTCTGTTCTAAACCAATCTTGCTGAACCATATTTGAAATCCTTGAGTTTAGGGACAGAGAAGGACACTCGTGGAAACTATCAGTGTGCTATTCTGTGCTAAATCTTGTTTGTAGGGACAGAGAAGGACAGTGAGGGAAACTGTCAGTGTGCTATTCTGTCCTAAACGAATCTTGCTGAACCATATTTGAAATCCTTGAGTTTAGGGACAGAGAAGAACACTCGGGGAAACTGTCAGTGTGCTATTCTGTTCTAAACCAATCTTGCTGAACCATATTTGAAATCCTTGAGTTTAGGGACAGAGAAGGACACTCGTGGAAACTATCAGTGTGCTATTCTGTGCTAATCCTTGTTTGTAGGGACAGAGAAGGACAGTGAGGGAAACTGTCAGTGTGCTATTCTGTTCTAAACCAATCTTGCTGAACCATATTTGAAATCCTTGAGTTTAGGGACAGAGAAGGACACTCGTGGAAACTATCAGTGTGCTATTCTGTGCTAAATCTTGTTTGTAGGGACAGAGAAGGACAGTGAGGGAAAGTGTCAGTGTGCTATTCTGTCCAAAACCAATCTTGCTGAACCATATTTGAAATCCTTGAGTTTAGGGACAGAGAAGGACACTCGGGGAAACTGTCAGTGTGCTATTCTGTTCTAAACCAATCTTGCTGAACCATATTTGAAATCCTTGAGTTTAGGGACAGAGAAGGACACTCGTGGAAACTATCAGTGTGCTATTCTGTGCTAATCCTTGTTTGTAGGGACAGAGAAGGACAGTGAGGGAAACTGTCAGTGTGCTATTCTGTTCTAAACCAATCTTGCTGAACCATATTTGAAATCCTTGAGTTCAGGGACAGAGAAGGACACTCGTGGAAACTATCAGTGTGCTATTCTGTGATAAATCTTGTTTGTAGGGACAGAGAAGGACAGTGAGGGAAACTGTCAGTGTGCTATTCTGTCCTAAACGAATCTTGCTGAACCATATTTGAAATCCTTGAGTTTAGGGACAGAGAAGAACACTCGGGGAAACTGTCAGTGTGCTATTCTGTTCTAAACCAATCTTGCTGAACCATATTTGAAATCCTTGAGTTTAGGGACAGAGAAGGACACTCGTGGAAACTCTCAGTGTGCTATTCTGTGCTAATCCTTGTTTGTAGGGACAGAGAAGGACAGTGAGGGAAACTATCAGTGTGCTATTCTGTGCTAAACCAATCTTGCTGAACCATATTTGAAATCCTTGAGTTTAGGGACAGAGAAGGACACTCGTGGAAACTATCAGTGTGCTAGTCTGTGCTAATCCTTGTTTGTAGGGACAGAGAAGGACAGTGAGGGAAAGTGTCAGTGGGCTATTCTGTCCTAAACCAATCTTGCTGAACCATATTTGAAATCCTTGAGTTTAGGGACAGAGAAGGACACTCGTGGAAACTATCAGTGTGCTATTCTGTGATAATCCTTGTTTGTAGGGACAGAGAAGGACAGTGAGGGAAAGTGTCAGTGGGCTATTCTGTCCTAAACCAATCTTGCTGAACCATATTTGAAATCCTTGAGTTTAGGGACAGAGAAGGACACTCGTGGAAACTATCAGTGTGCTAGTCTGTGCTAATCCTTGTTTGTAGGGACAGAGAAGGACAGTGAGGGAAACTATCAGTGTGCTATTCTGTGCTAAACCAATCTTGCTGAACCATATTTGAAATCCTTGAGTTTAAGGACAGACAAGGACACTCGTGGAAACTATCAGTGTGCTATTCTGTGCTAAATCTTGTTTGTAGGGACAGAGAAGGACAGTGAGGGAAAGTGTCAGTGTGCTATTCTGTCCTAAACCAATCTTGCTGAACCATATTTGAAATCCTTGAATTTAGGGACAGAGAAGGACACTCGTGGAAACTATCAGTGTGCTATTCTGTGCTAATCCTTGTTTGTAGGGACAGAGAAGGACAGTGAGGGAAACTGTCAGTGTGCTATTCTGTTCTAAACCAATCTTGCTGAACCATATTTGAAATCCTTGAGTTTAGGGACAGAGAAGGACACTCGTGGAAACTATCAGTGTGCTATTCTGTGCTAATCCTTGTTTGTAGGGACAGAGAAGGACAGTGAGGGAAAGTGTCAGTGTGCTATTCTGTCCTAAACCAATCTTGCTGAACCATATTTGAAATCCTTGAATTTAGGGACAGAGAAGGACACTCGTGGAAACTATCAGTGTGCTATTCTGTGCTAATCCTTGTTTGTAGGGACAGAGAAGGACAGTGAGGGAAACTGTCAGTGTGCTATTCTGTTCTAAACCAATCTTGCTGAACCATATTTGAAATCCTTGAGTTTAGGGACAGAGAAGGACACTCGTGGAAACTATCAGTGTGCTATTCTGTGCTAATCCTTGTTTGTAGGGACAGAGAAGGACAGTGAGGGAAACTGTCAGTGTGCTATTCTGTTCTAAACCAATCTTGCTGAACCATATTTGAAATCCTTGAGTTTAGGGACAGAGAAGGACACTCGTGGAAACTATCAGTGTGCTATTCTGTGCTAAATCTTGTTTGTAGGGACAGAGAAGGACAGTGAGGGAAAGTGTCAGTGTGCTATTCTGTCCTAAACCAATCTTGCTGAACCATATTTGAAATCCTTGAGTTTAGGGACAGAGAAGGACACTCGGGGAAACTATCAGTGTGCTATTCTGTGCTAAACCAATCTTGCTGAAGCATATTGCACATCCTTGTGTTTAGGGACAGAGAAGGATAGGCAGGGGACAGTGTCAGTGTCTTTGTTGCTAAGCCTCCTGCACAGTATACACCTGAAGGTAGCCCTTATTGCTGTTTTTCCCATCTCCCTGCAGGCCATCCATTAAAATGTCTGAAAGGCAAACAAGGAGAGGCAGACAGTCAGGAGGCAAAGAAAGAGGGCAAGCAGGCTCTGTGTCTGGGGGCAACAGTGCTGGTCGTGGACGCGGTGCATTGTCATCAGCACGTGGCCATGGGACACGCTTGTCCTTCTTTTCGGCAGCTGGACATGTTGAGCCACATCATGCCGAAGACTTGGTAGAGTGGATGACCAAGCCCACCTCATCCTCCTCATCCTCTCTCACCCAGGCTCAGGGTACTGGCAAAGCAGCTGCCAAAGCGTCCTCTTCTCTGGTATCAATGTCATCATTAGTCACTCCTTCCCTAGACCCACCATGTCCTCCTCCTGAGGAGTCCCCCGAACTGTTTGAGCACAGTGTTGGGTACATGCTCCAGGAGGATGCCCAGCGTTTCAAAGGATCTGATGATGATACCCAGCTAGAGGAAGGCAGTAGCGTGAGAGCAGAGAGAGGGGATGCTCAAGAAGGACACCAATCTGGCAGTCATGCTCCAGCAGCTGCAGCATACTGCCAGATTGGCTCCAGTGATGAGGAGGGAGGGGATGATGAGGTCACTGACTCCACGTGGGTGCCTAATAGGAGAGAGGAGGAGGAGGAGGATGAGGAGGAGGCACATCTCCAACGAGGCAGGATGCCCTTGGGTGGCCAGCGTATGGGCAGCACACCGACGGAATCACACCGCAGAGCTCCGCCTGTGCAGGGCGCTGCCTCTGCCCGTCATTCAAAAAGTTCTTTGGTGTGGGCCTTTTTTGAGGCGAGTGCATCAGATCGCACAGCTGCTGTTTGCAACATATGTCTCAAGCGTATATCGCGTGGCCAAAACATCAGCCGCTTGGGCACCACATGCTTGATCAGACATATGTTGACCTGCCATGCAGCTCGTTGGCAAGCCTACCTTAAAGACCCACACCAAAGAACAAAGCGGACCTCTCCTTGCACCGCATCAGCTGGGATCTCCAACCCCACTATACCATCAGTCCTCTCTGAAACCTGCACTGAGAGGAATGAAGGTGTAGAATTAGGTGTGTCACAGCCAAGTACTTGCGGCCACTCTGCTAGCAGTACACCGACGTCCGATTCTAGCAGGCAAATTTCCCTGCCCCAGCTGCTGGACCGTCGAAAGAAGTTCACTCCCAGCCATCCACATGCCCAGCGGTTGAATGCTAGCTTGGCTAAATTGCTAGCGCTTCAACTGCTGCCTTTTCAGTTGGTAGACTCGGCCCCCTTCCGTGAGTTTGTGCAATGTGCGGTTCCTCAGTGGCAGGTTCCCAAACGCCACTTTTTCTCACGGAAGGCGATTCCGGCTCTCTACAGGCATGTGGAAGGCAATGTCTTGGCCTCGCTGGACAGGGCGGTCAGCGGTAAGGTGCATATTAGGCTTGTGCAATTCGTTTCGTAACGAATCGAAATTCGTCCGAATTTAGCAACTTTCGGACATTCGGAAGCATTCGAATTTCCGAACAAAGCAATTACGAATAAGACCGAATCCGAAATAAATTATACCGCAAATAGCGAATGCCCGAATGTCTTCGGCATAATTCGTTATGAAAAAGTTACGAATGTACGAATCCATACGAAGCTCAATAACACTCACTCTACTCTGCTCTCTGCTTCTCCCACACCGTGCTGAACTCCCTCTCAAAATGGTGTACGGGGGCGGAGGCTATAGCCGCATGTAAACAACGAAAGTAAAATACGAGATTTCAAATCCATTCGAAGCACAATAACACTCTGCTCTGCTCTCTGCTTCTCCCTCACCGTGCTGAACCCTCTCAAAATGGTGTACAGGGGCGGAGGCTATAGCCGCATGTGAACAACGAAAGTAAAATACGAGATTTCGAATCGTTACAAATAACCGCTATGTATTTAGAAAAGTACAAATCCATTCGAAGCACATTAGGCATAATAGGCAGCGTCGTCATGAGAGAGACACAGAAAATTACGAATCAACGAACCCAAAAAAAGTTACGAAAGTAGGAGTTGTGTCCAGAATCAACGAAAAACAATGTACTCTACCGAAAGTGCGAATTATAAATCAACTAAAAATTCAACGAAAAATGTCGCTTGCGAAAATACGAATTAGTCCGAACACGAAAAATCCCGTCTAGCAAAATTACGAATGATTACGAATCAACAGGACCGAAAAGAAACGAACCGAAACTAACCTAATTTTTCCGTTGTGCACAAGCCTAGTGCATATTACCGCTGACTCATGGTCCAGCAGGCATGGACAGGGACGTTACCTTTCTTTCACGGCCCATTTGGTCACTCTTTTGGCAGCTGGGAAGGATGCAGGACAAGGTGCAGTAGTGTTGGAGGTTGTTCCACCGCCACGCCTCCAAAATGCTACTACTGGTTGTGACACACCTCTCTCCTCCACCCCCTCCTCTTCTTCTTCCTCCATGGCCTCTTCCTGTGGTTTGTCCTCAGAACCAGCGGTGCTCCGTAGGCGTTCAAGGGGCTACGCAAGTACGCAGGCAAAAAGATGCCATGCCGTGCTTGCGCTGGTGTGTTTGGGGGACAGGAGCCACACTGGGGCAGAGGTCCTGTCTGCTCTGCAGGGGCAGGCCGAGAGGTGGTTGACGCCACGCCAGCTTAAGCCAGGAATGGTGGTTTGCGACAATGGCACCAACCTCCTCTCCGCCCTCCGACAGGGACAACTGACCCATGTGCCCTGTATGGCTCACGTCCTTAACCTGGTGGTGCAGCGGTTCTTGGGCAGGTACCCGGGCTTACAGGATGTCCTGAGGCAGGCCAGGAAAGTCTGTGTGCATTTCCGCAGATCTTATAATGCCAGTGCTCGCCTGGCTGAGCTGCAAAAGGAGTTGAACCTGCCCAAGAACCGTCTTATATGTGACATGCCCACCAGGTGGAACTCAACGTTGGCCATGCTGCAGCGGCTGCACACGCAGCAGAGGGCCATCAATGAGTACCTGTGTGACTACGGCACCAGGACAGGGTCAGGGGAGCTCTGTTTTTTTTCACCACGCCATTGGGGCATGATCAGGGATGCATGCACTGTCCTGGCACCATTTGAGGAGGCCACGAGGATGGTGAGCAGTGACAGTGCATGCATCAGTGACACTGTACATCTTGTCCACCTGTTGGAGCACACGCTGCGTGGAATAATGGACAGGGCACTTGAGGCAGGAAGAGGAGGACTTCCTTGCCTCTCAAGGCCCCCTTTACCCAGACAGTGTTCCTTCTGTCCCACCCATCGCACAGGAAGAGGAGGAGGAGGAGGAGGATTGTGTCAGCATGGAGGTGGAGGCTGGCACTCAGCATCATCAGCAGCAGTCTTTTAGGGATGATTTACAGTCCCAAGAAACCAGTGGACTTGTACGTGGCTGGGAGGAGGTGGCTGCGGATCATGTCGTCCTTAGTGACCCAGAATACTCCGGACTGAATGCCTCAGCTAACCTACGCTGCATGGCCTCCCTGATCCTGCAAAGTCTGCGGAAGGATCCTCGTATTCTTCGGATCAAGGAGAGGGACTGTAACGGGAAGGCCCGGGGAACTCAGAATCGCTTAGGAAGTATGAAATACCCTTGCGCCAGCTTCCCCAATGGCTCTTATGTGTCAATCACCCTGTGTCTCTATTAGGGGCACAGGGTGAATGAAAACCCCAATATGGTCTATGATGGTCATATTCAATGCTGTACATACATTTTATCTAGATTGGGTCTGTAATATTCATCCACCATATTCCCCAGGATACCTGCAAAGAACTCTCTACTGTTTGATTATGACCTCAACAGGTTAATTGGAAAGTGACGCCTTCATGATGTTTAGACACATACTCTTAGATGCTAATATCATCACCGACAGCCCTGACTTTGTGTAATCATGGCTGTGAGGAATTAAGGTAATTTGCATTCTATTGTTCAGTATGACTTGGGAAGGTCTGGTGTGAATAGAAGTAATTAACCCTATACTTGTGTGTATTGTAAAGGCAGACTGGGATTTACAATACAAAGGGATTTAAGATGTAAAGGGTTTAGAACCTGTTGTCGCCAGACAGACTGGCTGCCAACCCTTTGTGGGAAGATGTGTATTGGAGATCGTATATTCTATTGTGTTGGGATCTTTTGAAGCCTAGCAGACGTCAGGATGAGGTGTTGAGTCTTGGGATGTGTGGGTGGAGCTGGGCCCTTGTTCATGTTAAATCATGTGCCTTGAATTGTGTATAAAGTTACAATGTTTCTCAATAATAAATGCATTCCTACTACAGAAGAGACAGAGTGCGTCTCGTCTTCTTCCAGAGGGGTCGGCTCCTATAGGAAAGGGTCGTTTAGCTGTGGATATCGGTAGCGAGTGGATGTGTGTCTAGGAGAGGGAACATCGTAAACGGCGTTAATACCCCTTGAGATTGGGGTGCCGTTACAGGGACCATTACTGGCTGGCCACTCTCCTTGATCCACGGTACAAGGGTAAGGTTGCGGACCTTATGTTACCATCGCAGAGGGAGCAGAGGATGAGACAACTCCGGGAGGCCTTGCAGAAAGGTCTGTGCAACGCGTTCCCAGAGTCAGGGAGGTTACAAACTCCTGGTCCTGGACAACGAGTTGCTGAGGCTTCGGGCAGTCAAAGAAGGAGCGGTGGGGAAGGTGGCCGTCTGACCGATGCGTTCAGACAATTCTTTAGTCCGCAGCCCCAAAGTATGATCGGTTCCAGCAACCATCGCCAGCGTCTGATATACATGGTGCAGGAATACCTAGGGGCAAGGTCAGACTTGGACACCTTCCCCACCGAAAATCCTCTGGCTTACTGGGTCTTGAGGATGGATCACTGGCCAGAGCTTGCACAGTATGCAATTGAGCTACTGGCCTGTCCTGCATCCAGCGTTCTTTCAGAACGCACATTCAGTGCTGCTGGAGGATTTGTTACGGATCACAGGGTGCGCCTGTCCACTGACTCGGTTGATCGACTGACTTTCATCAAGATGAACCAGTCTTGGATCACCACCAGCTACCACACACCTGATGCTGATATAACAGACTAATTGATTTTAAAATGTCACATCCCTTCAAGACTGATGCTGATGTTGAGTGCCTGTGCTGTTATGTTGACTGGCTATCATCCTCCTCCTCCTCCTCAATGATATGATTAATGATGATAGCTTGGAAGATCATTTTGGTTTATGGGTGACGCCACCAGTGGCTAAGGCCCAATTTTTCAGCCCCTGTTTAACAGGGGCGTGTAATTACAATTTTTGATGCAATACTTTGCAACAGGCCTCATTGCTGTGCTCCAAGTACAGTATCTGTGAGGGGTTGCAGTGTTGTGCCACCAGTGCCTAAGGCCCAATTTTTCAGCCCCTGTTCAACAGGGGCATGCAATTATAATTATTGATCTAATAATTCACAGCAGGGCCCATTGCTGCGCCCACCAAGAGTAACTGTCAGGCCTTACAGTGTTGTGGCACCAGCACCACCATCACCACCACCAAAGGCCCAATTTTTCAGCCCCTGTTCAACAGGGGCATGCAATTATAATTATTGATCTAATAATTCACAGCAGGGCCCATTGCTGCGCCCACCAAGAGTAACTGTCAGGCCTTACAGTGTTGTGTCAACACCACCACCACCACCAAAGGCCCAATTTTTCAGCCCCTGTTCAACAGGGGCATGCAATTATAATTATTGATCTAATAATTCACAGCAGGGCCCATTGCTGCGCCCACCAAGAGTAACTGTCAGGCCTTAGAGTGTTGTGGCACCAGCACCACCATCACCACCACCACCACCACCACCAAAGGCCCAATTTTTCAGCCCCTGTTCAACAGGGGCATGCAATTATAATTATTGATCTAATAATTCACAGCAGGGCCCATTGCTGCGCCCACCAAGAGTAACTGTCAGGCCTTACAGTGTTGTGTCAACACCACCACCACCACCACCACCAAAGGCCCAATTTTTCAGCCCCTGTTCAACAGGGGCATGCAATTATAATTATTGATCTAATAATTCACAGCAGGGCCCATTGCTGCACCCACCAAGAGTAACTGTCAGGCCTTACAGTGTTGTGGCACCAGCACCACCATCAAAGGCCCAATTTTTACTACCACTGTTCAACAATTATATGTTATTACAATTCCTGATATAATAGTTGACAGCAGGGCGTTCCAGCACCCACCAAGAGTAACTGTGAGTGCTTACAGTGTTGCGCCAACACCAACACCAACACCTAAGGGGCCAATTTCTGCAGAGTATATACGGCAGGTCCCTACTTTCAAACATCCAACTTACAAAAGACTACTACTTGCAAACGGAAGAAGACAACAGGAAGTGAGAGGAAATCTACCCCTTGGAAGGAAAATTCTCTCCTGTAAGAATTAATATGGGAGAAAGGTGTCTCCTCTCTACTGATGCTTTATCACCAATCCTTGTTTCAATAAAAACACCACATTTCAAAAACAGTTGTCATTGGGACGCAAAGTGAGGTGAAATGTTCTGAACAGGGGCACAGACAGCAACAAAAATGTTACAGGGGTGATAACCCTTCCCTATGTTTTTCAAAAAGCTTAAAAATAGGTATTTGGCCTGGAGCTACACTTAAACAATGTAGCTGTTCAAAATTACAAACAGATTCTACATAAGAACAAACCTACAGTCCCTGTCTTGTATGCACCGCCTGTATACGGCTGTTCAGAGTATATAGGGCCTTTTTTATTTTGTGTGCGGGGTTTCCCTTAATATCCATACAAGACCCAAAGGGGCTGGTAATGGGCTGGGGTAGGGGGGGCGGGTTGATGGGGTAGCTATGCTATTTTTCTTAAAGATTTTCATCCATATTACCGGGACCAGACATTACATTAAAGCCGCAAGCAGTTTTAAATGGCTTTTTTTTCCTTTAGAAATGTTATTTTGTGCAGGGACAGTTCTAAACACGGGAAACACGTGGCACTTCACAGGCATACTTTAGACACCCCCCAGGTACAATATTTAAAGGAATATTTGACTTTTTTTTTTCACTTTATGCATCATTAAAATGACTGCTCCCGGAAAACGTCAGTTTTTAAAACTTATTTTTGCATTGATACATGTCCCCTGGTGCAGAACCCGGGTTCCCAAACTCTGTTTAGGACAATAACATGGATAATAGTCGTTATAATTAGCACTTTAGAATCCGAACGTTCGCATCCATTGTATTTAATAGGGTTCTAATGTTCGTGCAAACTTTCGGTCCGTTCGCGGGTTCTGGTGCGAACCGAACCCGGGGGTGTTCGGCTCATCACTAATTGATACTAACCAATCTCCTGGATGGACTGACTGCTGGATTGTCAATAGTGACTCCATTTTGAATCTTTCTTTCCGAATAAATCGGTTGAGATGCGTTAGGTCTATTACTGGTCTCCAGGTACCGTTCTTTTTCTGTATCATGAACAACGGGGAGTACATGCCTTCTCCTCGTTCGCCCTCTGGAACAGTAATGGCTGCGCCTTGAGTTAATAAAGAGCTTACATAACTTAGAAAGACTTGTTTCTTTTCTTCTGCACTTGGAAGACTTGTGGGTATGTATCTGAGCCTGGGGGTGCTGTTGAAGACCCACGTGTGGCCTGAAGAGAATGTCTTGATGGTCCAAAAATCTTGAATTGAGGCCGCCCAAACATGCCGGAAGTGGAGGAGACGTGCCCCCACCTGACATGTTTGAACGGGCCCAATTTCAAAAAGACTTCATAGACTCCCGACTATCATTCACTTCCGAACCACTTTCTGAGGGAGGAGCTGAGGGATGGCTGGGTTGAGAGATTTGCAGAGTCTCATGCACCTGTCCCTGTTCTAACAAGGGAATCAGTGGGTCTGGAGGAGAATCATGCTGCATTCTAGCATCTTTCTCTTGTAGCGACTCGTTTATGACCCGCTTAACCAATGCTTCCAGGTGCTTATCTGCACCTTCGCTCTCATTGTCTGCTTTTGTAAAACAATGGTCACAAAGGGACTTGCTGGCAGGAACCGGAGCCCTGCACCTCCAACATGGTCTCTCTGACCTCTTGCTGTGAGATGAGGGGGGGTGAGGAGTGTCTCTACTGGAGTCAGAAGAGGAGTGCCGGTGGTGTGATTTAGAGGACCCGCTACGTCTGCGGGAACTACTCTGTTGCTCAGACCTAGAAGGGCTGAAAGGAAAGAAAGTGTAGAGAGAGAGAGAGAGACAAAAGGCACAAAGTCAAATACAGCCCTATACTCCACTCTATCCCCCCCCCCCAGCAGGCAGTATAAAGGAAGAATCCCGGTCTTACCTACTGCAAGAGGGTTGGCCACCAGGAGGCAGTGAAGAATCCATGACAATTCAGGGAAACACTGCAGGTGGTAACAGCAAACAATCAGATTTCAGCAAAAAGGAACAAGTGAAAAATTCAGACCCTTTTGAATGAGCACTTACCTGGGTAGGCTTCTGCAGGTGCTCAGGGAAGTCGCCCCTATGCCCACGATCATTCCCAGCATTTTGCAGGCTTCCCCAGGCTTTAAATTTGGCGCCGCGTGACGTCACGGCTGCGCCAGGCACGCAATTCTCGCGCGCATGCGCGAACCAGGCCTCTTTCTTGCTCCGGGTCGCGCATGCGCAAACTGCGGATGGACCAGGAAGAGGGAGCAGCGGCTGGAACGCACAGGGAACCAGCTGCTAACAGGCATGTAATGACACAGGGAGAAACAACAAAGGCATATGCATAGACAAAAAAACAACACACAAACACTGCTGCCATGAAGGCGATACAGGCTTACCACCACCATCTACGATCGATTCGGCCAGGGACACCGCATCCATACACACACCGGGCTTTCAGCAGATAATGGCCACCTGCACACTGCTAGGTAATCAGGCCTGTGCGCGCTCATCTCTCCAATGGAAGATATAATCCAGCTCTTGAGCGCTACTCTGCCATACACTCCATACCCTGCTTCACAGTCAAGGCTTATCGGCGGGATGATACACCATATCGTCGGCTGATCTTGATCGTAGGAACAATCGTCTTCAGGTAGGAGAACTAAAACATATAGTCCTTCGGAGGAGGACAAAAAAGGAACACGGCTGAGAGCCCAGAGCCAAAATTTATAGGGAGGGGGTCCTACTGGGTAGTAATGGAGGCGGGGCCAACCCAGACGTATGCTGCCATGGAGCATGTCAGGAAAAACAATTTCCTCGTCAAAAGGACTAAGGGAATATGGCACAAAGGCTCAAAGGGCTGCTTTTGCAGCGCCGACAAAACCAAATTCAAGTCCCATGGGCACAAGGGAGATTTAACTGGCAGATTGATCCGAGTTACCCCCTGTATAAAGGTCCGGACCAAAGAATGCATAGCCAGTGGTCTTTGAAACAATACCGACAAGGCAGAGACCTGACCCTTGATAGTGCTCAAGGCCAGCTTAATTTCCACGCCTAATTGTAGAAAGGCCAGAATTCTACATATGACATACTTACGAGGATGCCAACTAGGGATGAGCCGAACACCCCCCCCCGATTCGGTTCGCACCAGAACCTGCGAACGGACCGAAAGTTTGCGCGAACTTTAGAACCCTATTAAAGTCTATGGGACTCGAACGTTCAAAATCAAAATTGATAATTATGAAGGCTAATATGTAAGTTATTGTCCTAAAAAGGGTTTGGGGACCCGGTCCTGCCCCAGGGGACATGTATCAATGCAAAAAAAAGTTTTAAAAACTGACGTTTTTTCGGGAGCAGTGATTTTAATGATGCTTAAAGTGAAAACAAGTGAAATATTCCTTTAAATATCGTACCTGGGGGTTGTATATAGTATGCCTGTGAAGTGGCACGTGTTTCCCGTGTTTAGAACTGTCCCTGCACAAAATGAAATTTCTAAAGGACAAAAGTCATTTAAAATTGCTTGCGGCTTTAATGTAATGTCTGGTCCCGGCAATATGGATGAAAATCATTGAGAAAAATGGCATGGGTACCCCCCCCACCTCACCCCAGCCCATTACCAGCCCCTTTGGGATTTGTATAGATATTAAGGGGAACCCCGCACCCAAATTAAAAAAAGGCCCTATATACTCTGAACAGCAGTATACAGGCGGTGCAAACAAGACAGGGACTGGAGGTTTGTTCTTAAGTAGAATGTGTAGCTCCAGCCAAAAAATCTATTTTTAAGCTTTTTGGAAAACATAGGGAAGGGTTATCACCCCTGTAACATTTGTTTTGCTGTCTGTGCACCTGTTCAGAACATTTAACCTCACTTTCCGTCCCAATGACAAAATGTTTTTTGAAAATTTGGGTTTTTTATTGAAACAAGGATTGGTGATAAAGCATCAGTGGAGAGGAGACACCTTTTTCCCATATTAACTCTTACAGGAGACAATTTGCCTTCCTAGGGGTAGATTTCCTCTCACTTCCTGTTGTCTCCTTCCGTTTGTAAGTAGGAGTCATTTGTAAGTTGGATGTTTGAAAGTAGGGGCCTGCCGTATATACTCTGCAGAAATTTGGCCCTTAGGTGTTGGTGTTGCCACAACACTGTAAGCCCTCACAGTTACTCTTGGTGGGCGCTGGAACGCCATGCTGTGAACTATTATATCAAGAATTGTAATTACATGCCATTGTTGAACAGTGGTAGGAAAAATTGGGCCTTTGGTAGTGGTGCTGGTGCCACAACACTGTAAGTCCTCACAGTTACTATTGGTGGGCGCAGGAATGGGCCCAGCTGTGAAATATTAGATCAATAATTGTAATTACATGCCCCTGTTGAACAGGGGCAGAAAAATTTGGCCTTTGGTGGTGGTGGTGTTGCCACAACACTGTAAGCTCTCACAGTTACTCTTGGTGGACGCAGGAATGGGCCCTGCTGTGAATTATTAGATCAAGAATTGTAATTACATGCCCCTGTTGAACAGGGGCATAAAAATTGTGCCTTAGGCACTGGTGCCACAACACTGCAACCCCTCACAGATACTCTAGTTGGAGCGCAGGAATGAGCCCTGCTGCAAAGTATTGCATTAAAAATTGTAATTACACGCCCCTGTTAAACAGGGGATGAAAAATTGGGCCTTAGGCACTGGTGCTGGTGCCACGACACTGCAACCCCTCACAGACACTGTAGTTGGAGTGCAGGAATGAGCCCTGCTGCAAAGTATTGCATCAAAAATTGTAATTACACGCCCCTGTTAAACAGGAGCAGAAAAATTGGGCCTTAGGCACTGGTGCTGGTGCCACAACACTGCAACCCCTCACAGACACTGTAGTTGGAGCGCAGGAATGAGCCCTGCTGCAAAGTATTGCATTAAAAATTGTAATTACACACCCCAGGGGCTGAAAAATTGGGCCCAGAAACAAAAATTTTCTTACATGCTATCAGCATGATCATTGAGGAGGAAGAGGATAGTCACTCAGCATAACAGGATAGTCACTCTGCATCAGCATAGGCAGTCTTGAAGGGATCTGACATTTCAAAGAAAATTATTCTGTTACATCAGCATCAGGTGCTTGGTAGCTGGTGGTGAGCAAAGACGGATTCATTTTTATGAAGGTCAGTCGATCGACCGAGTCGGTGGACAGGCGCACCCTGTGATCGGTTACAAAGCCTCCAGCAGCAATGAATGTGCGTTCTGAAAGAACGCTGGATGCAGGACAGGCCAGTAGCTCAATTGCATACTGTGCAAGCTCTGGCCAGTGATCCATCCTCAAGACTCAGTAACCCAGAGGATTTTCGGTGGGAAAGGTGTCCAAGTCTGATGTTGCCCCTAGGTATTCCTGCACCATGTAAACTAGACGCTGGCGATGGTTGCTGGAACCGATCATACCTTGGGGCTGCGTACTAAAAAATTGTCTGAACGCATCTGTCAGACGGCCACCTTCTCCGCCGCTCCTTCTTTGACTGACCGAAGCCTCAGCAACACGTTGTCCAGGACCAGGAATTTGTAACCTCCCTGTCTCTGGGAACGCGTTGCACAGACATTTCTGCAAGGCCTCCCGAAGATGCTTCATCCTCTACTCCCTCTGCGACGGCAAGATAAGGTCCGTAACCTTACCCTTTTACCGTGGATAAAGGAGGGTTGCCATCCAGTAATGATCCCTCTCCTTGATAGCACAAATACGAGGATCCTTCCGCAGGCTTTGCAGGATCAGGGAGGCCATGCAGCATAGGTTTGCTGAGGCATTCGGTCCAGAGTCCTCTGGGTCACTCAGGACGACATGATCCGCAGACACCTCCTCCCAGCCATGTACAAGTCTATGGGTGTCTTGGGACTGTAATTGATCCCTTGAAGACTGCTGCTGATGCTGAGTGCTAGGCTCCACCTCCATGCTGACACAATCCTCCTCCTCCTCCTCGTCCTCTTCCTGTGTGATAGGCGGGCCAGCAGGAACACTGTCTGGATAAAGGGGGCCTTGAGAGGTAAGGAAGTCCTCCTTTTCCTCCCTCTGTTCTGCCTCAAGTGCCCTGTCCATTATGCCACGCAGCGCGTATTCCAGCAGGTGAACAAGAGGGACAGTGTCACTGATGCATGCACTGTCACTGCTCACCATCCTCGTGGCCTCCTCCAAATGGTGCCAGGACAGTGCATGCATCCCTGATCATGGCCCACTGGCGTGGGGAAAAAATACAAGCTCCCCTGACCCTGTCCAGGTGCCATATTGCAACAGATACTCATTGATGGCCCTCTGCTGCATGTGCAGCCGCTGCAGCATGGCCAACGTAGAGTTCCACCTGGTGGGCATGTCACAGATTAGGCGGTTCTTGGGCAGGTTGTATTCCTTTTGGAGGTCAGCCAGCTGAGCACTGGCATTATATGACCGGTGGAAATGCCCACAGAGTTTCCTGGCCTGCTTTAGGACCTCCTGTAAGCCCGGGTACCTACCCAAGAACCGCTGCACCACCAAGTTAAGGACATGAGCCAAACAGGGCACATGGGTCAGTTGTCCCTGTCGGAGGGCGGAGAGGAGGTTGGTGCCATTGTCGGGAAAACCACCGTTCGTGGCTTAAGCTGGCGTGGCGTCAACCACCTCTGAGTCTGCCCCTGCAGAGCTGACAGAATCTCTGCCCCAGTGAAGCTCCTGTCCCCCAAGCACAACAGCTCATTCACCGCATGGCATCATTTTGCCTGTGTACTTGCGTAGCCCCTTCAACGTCTACGGAGCATCGCTGGTTCAGAGGACAAAGCATAGGAAGAGTCCATGGAGGAAGAAGAAGAGGAGGGGGTGGAGGAGAGAGGTGTGTCAGAATCACTAGTAGTAGCATTTTGGAGGCGTGGTGGCGGAACAACCTCCAACACTACTGCACCTTGTCCTGCATCCTTCCCAGCTGCCAGCAGAGTCACACAATGCGCAGTGAAAGATAGGTAACATCCCTGTCCATGCCTGCTGGACCATGAGTCGGCGGTAATATGCCCCTTACCGCTGACCGCCGTGTCCAGCGAGACCAAGACATTGCCTTCCACATGCAGGTAGAGAGCTGGAATCGCCTTCCATGAGAAAAAGTGGGGTTTGGGAACCTGCCACTGAGGAACCGCACATTCCACAAACTCACAGAAGGGGGTAGAGTCTACCAACTGAAAAGGTAGCAGTTGAAGTGCTAGCAATTTAGCCAAGCTAGCATTCAACCGCTGGGCATGTGGATGGCTGGGAGCGAACTTCTTTTGGCGGTGCAGCAGCTGGGGCAGGGAATTTTGCCTGGTACAATCTGACGTTGGTGTACCGATAGCAGATTGCCCGCAAGTACTTGGCTGTGACACACCTAATTCTACACCTTCATTCCTCTCAGTGCAGGTTTCAGAGAGGACTGAAGGTATAGTGGGGTTGGATATTCCAGCTGATGAAGAGCAAGGAGAGGTCCGGCCTTGTTCTTTGGTGTGGGTCTTTTTTGTATGCTTGCCAACAGACTGCATGGCAGGTTGACATATGTCTGGTAAAGCACGTGGTGCCTAAGCGGGTGATGTTTTGGCCACGCGAGATACGCTTGAGACATATGTTGCAAATAGCACCAGTGCGATCTGATGCACTCGTCTCAAAAAAGGCCCACAAAGAACTTTTGTAATAACGCGCAGAGACAGCAGCGCCGTGCACATGCGGAGCTCTGCAGTGTGATGCAGTCAGTGTGCTGCCCTTAAGCTGGCCCCTGGAGGGCAACCTGCCTCGTTGGAGATGAGCCTCCTCCTCCTCTTCTCTCCTATCAGGCACCCACGTGGAGTCAGTGACCTCATCATCCCCTCCCTCCTCATCACTGGAGCAAACCTTTCAGTATGCTGCAGCTGGGGGAACATGATTGCCAGATTGCTGTCCTTCTTTGGCACCCCCTCTCTTTGGGCTCACGTTACTGCCTTCCTCTAGCTGGGTACCATCATCAGAGCCTTCAAAACTCTGGGCATCCTCCTGGAGCATGTACCCAACACTGTGGTCAAACAGTTTCGGGGACTCCTCAGGAGGACATGGTGGGGCTAGGGAAGGAGTGACTGATGCCATTGAGCCGAGGGAAGAGGCCGCGTTGGCAGCTGCTTTGCCAGACAAAGTACCCTGAGCCTGGGTGAGAGAGGATGAGGAGGATGAGGATGCTTGGTCATCCACTCTACCATGTCTTCGGCATGTTGCGGCTCAACACGGCCAGCTGCTGATAAAAAAGACAAGCGTGTCCCACGGCCACGTGCTGATGAGGATGCACCGTGTCCACGACCAGCACTGTTGCCTCTAGACACAGAGCCTGCTTGCCCTCTTTTATTGGCTTGTGACTGTCTGCCTCTCCTTGTTGGCCTTGCAGACATACTAATGGCCTGCAGTGAGATGTAGCTGCACAAAGCTGGGATGTATATATATATACTGATTATAACGCAGCTAGCAGAATCAACTGCCTGCCTGTAGTATTATTAGTATGAGAACACCAGCAATTGTCTTCAGGTAGCTTTAGGTGCACACTGTGCAAAGGACACAGTACACTAACTGTAAATACTGCAGCTGCCTGCCTGTGGTATTAATAGGATCAGAACACCAGCAATTGTCTTCAGGTAACTTTAGGTGCACACGGTGCAAAGGACACAGTACACTAACTGTAAATACTGCAGCTGCCTGCCTGTGCTATTAATAAGATCAGAAGAACACCAGCAATTGTCTTCAGGTAGCTTTAGGTGCACACTGTGCAAAGGACACAGTACACTAACTGTAAATACTGCAGCTGCCTGCCTGTGGTATTATTAGGATCAGAAGAACACCAGAAATTGTCTTCAGGTAGCTTTAGGTGCACACTGTGCAAAGGACACAGTACACTAACTGTACATACTGCAGCTGCCTGCCTGTGGTATTAATATGATCAGAACACCAGCTGCCTGCCTGTGGTATTAATAGGATCAGAAGAACACCAGCAATTGTCTTCAGGTAGCTTTAGGTGCACACTGTGCAAAGGACACAGTACACTAACTGTACATACTGCAGCTGCCTGCCTGTGGTAATAATATGATCAGAAGAACACCAGCAAATGTCTTCAGGTAGCTTTAGGTGCACACTTGCAAAGGACACAGTACACTAACTGTAAATACTGCAGCTACCACAATCACCTGCCTGCCTTTCAGTATATTAGGAAGAGAATAACAGGAACGGATCTAGCTAAACTGAATACAGTGTGTGTGTATATATATTGTGAGGGTGCGACTTTGTGCGACCTTCAAGAGGGTTGGTTTATGCCAGATTTGGTAGAGAAAGACACGCTGATGGAACAGCTGTGTCTTGGGCTATTTAGTTCAGAGGTAATTATGGAACAGGGCTCCACCCAACAGAGAGGAAGTCTGTGTGCATGAGAGCCAGGTGGGCTCTCGTCCTCTGAAGTGGAGTCAGAGGTGACTATGGATCAGGGCTCCACCCAAGAGAGAGGAAGTCTGTGTGCATGAGAGCCAAGTGGGCTCTTATCCTCTGAAGTGGAGTCAAAGGCGGTGCATGTCTGCAGGAGGTAGTGATACAGCAACAACGGTGCTGACCAGGAGAAGCTAGGAGAAAGCTGAAACTCTTGGACACTGTGTGGGTCTGAGGAACAGACTGTCAGGCCTAGGCTAAAGGCCTGGATCACTAGAAGGTAAAGCTACGAGGCTACTGTTAGTATGAAAGATACAGGAATGGTGGAACCCCCCTGTGAATACTACAGATGTGTTTGTGAACTTTCGTGTTTTTAAATAAAAATGGGCTACCATGCCCTTAAACAGAGTTGCTGACTGGCTTGCATCACTGAAAAACGCATCTATTACAAGAGCTAACAACCCCCAATCTTACAATATAATATATATATAACACCTATGATGCTTATATATCCTCTACACACTGTAACTGCAGCTAACTGACTCGCCTGCCTGCTCTTTCTAACTTAAATCAAATGACACTGTCTCTCTGTCTATTTCTCTCCGCCGCCGCAACACACTACACAAGACCGCCTTGCAGGCGGCCTTATATAGTGTGGGGCGTGTACAAAAACCCCTGAGCCATAATTGGCCAAAGCCACGCTGGCTTTTGCCAATTACGGCTCTCTGTACAGCCGTGGTTGGCCAAGCATGCGGGTCATAGTGCATGCTTGGCCAGTCATTAGCCAGCAATGCACTGCGATGCAGCACTGAATTATGGGCCATGACTCCCCACTCGAATTTGGCGCCAACGGCCCATAATGTTCGCAATTCGGTGAACATCCGAACAGGCGATGTTTGAGTCGAACATGGGTTCGACTCGAACTCGAAGCTCATCCCTAATTCCAACCATTGGCTTCACACCAAGACACATATGCCCTCCAGACTCTTTAATAAATTACCCTGGAGGCCGGCTTCCTTGCCTTAATCAGGGTAGACACTACAGACGTAGAAAGTCCCCGATTCCTTAGAATGTGGGATTCAATAGCCAAACCATTCAATTTAGAGTTCGTAAGGAAGGGTGGAATATTGGGCCTTGTGAGAGTAAGTCTGAACGAAGTGGGAGGGTCCATGGATCCCCCATAGACACCCTTTACGATTTCTGCATACCAAGACCTTCTGGGCCCCTCCGAGGCTATAGGAATAACCGGCTTTCCTTCCACATTCATCCTGCGAAGAAGCCGTGGTAATAGCTGAATCATGGGGAATGCATACATTCGTGAAAACTGATTCCAAGGAGTTACCAGCGCATCTGTCCCGTATGCGAGTGGGTCCCTTGTTCGCGACACAAAGTTGTTCACTTTCTTGTTGAACCTGGACTCCATCAGATCTATGTCTGGGGTCCCCCATATTTGACATATTGCCAGGAAGATGTCGGGGTGAAGGGACCACTCCCCCGGAACCACCTGGTGGCGACTTAAGAAGTTTGCCTGCCAATTCCCTATTCCTGGAATAAAAAACGCAGAGATGCAAGGAACATGCCTTTCTGCCCAGACCAGGATTTGGCTCACCTCCCTCTGGGCAGCATGACTCCTGGTGCCCCCTTGGTGATTGATATAAGCCACTGCAGTGGCATTGTCGGATTGAATCCTGACAGGACAATCCTGTAACTCGAGCGTCCAGGCCTTCAGGGCCAGGAGAGCTGTCCGAATTTCCAGGATGTTGATGGGCAAGGTCCTCTCGAGTACAGACCACCTGCCCTGGACATTCATCTTTCCCAGGACTGCTCCCCAACCTACCAGGCTGGCATCTGTTGTCACCACTTCCCAGGTAACCGTAATGAAGGATTTGCCCTTCTGCAGATTTCTGTGCACCAACCACCAAGAGAGGCTTTGACGCACCCTTGGGGCAAACACATTGGAAAGTCCAGAGCATGAATCTTTTTGTTCTAGAATCTAGACAGATAGGATACTGTTCTGTAACAGTCTTGAATGGAATTGGACATATGGAACGGCTTCAAATTAAGCCACCATCTTCCCCAACAACCTCATACAAAGGCGAATGGAGGGATCCCTCTTTGTCCAGACCGCCTGGACTAGTTCTCTTATAGAGGCGACTTGGGGCAAGAATACTTTCCTCTGGTCTGTATCTATCAAGCGGGCTACCGACTGATCCACCAGCAGCAGATCGTCCAACTACGCCATTATTGTTATACCCTGAGCTCTTAGCCTGGCCAAAAGCGGGGCCAGAATCTTTGGGTGCAGTAGCCAGACCGAAGGGCAAGGCTACAAACTGATAATGGTGCTCCTCCACTATGAACCTTAAGAGCTTCTGGTGAGCGGGGAAAATAGGCAGATGCAGATATGCGTCTTTGATGTCTATGGACGCTAGCAGCTCTCCCCCCTGAAGGGTGGAGACTACTGACCGGATTGATTCCATGCAAAAGGAGCGGACCTTTAAGAATTGATTCAGACCCTTGAGATCTAGGATGGGCCTGACATCTCCGTTTGGCTTTGGAATCGTGAAGAGATTTGAATAAAACCCCAAACTGTGCTCCTCTGCGGGAAACTTTATGATCACCCCCTGGGATAATAAGCAGTCTAGTGGCAGAAACAGAGTACTTTTCTTTACTGGATCCTTGGGAACGCTTGATCTCAGAAACCGAGGAGGCAGAAGTTCTTGCAACTCTAGTTTGTAACCTAGAGATACAGTAAACCGCTTGCACATTCCATTTTTATTGAATATTTCCTCCATTGGATAAAGTGATTAGAACTTTTTAGGAGGAAGAAAATGCTTATCCGGATGTCCCCAATCCTTATAGATAAGTTCTTCCAATAAAGGAGGGGCAGGAAAAGAATACCTAGTCTGTGGAGTTTTCAAGGAACCTAAGGAAAAGACCGGCCTCCTTGCTGGCTCTGATAAGGGCAATTTAAATGCCAAACGCACTATCTCAGTAATGCCGTGTACACATGATCGATTTTCTCGACGGTGAAAACACCATCGAGAAAATCGACGGGAAAAACGAGGAACGGCTTGTTCCCCTACACACGGCTGGTTTTCCTGACATTTTTTCTCTTGGTCGAGAAAAACGTCCGTGTGTAGGCTCCCTGGCAGTGTTTCCCTATGGGAAAACTGCAGCGGAAAAAAATGCAGTGAATCACGATGAGAAAAATTAGAGCATGTTCTAATTTTTCTCTTCGTGATTCATGCCGTTTTTCTCGTCGGGAAAAATGATGAATAGCCCGCACACTGTCGTTTTTCTCGTCAAAGAGAAAAAAATTCATTTTTCCAGACGAGAAAAATGGTCGTGTGTACGCGGCATAAGGGATTGCACCATCAACTTTTCAGAATGTGAAGCTTAAAAAGGTTCCTCTACCATAGACTCCTCAGAAGATGAGACATCAGAGTGTCCCTCCTCCTGGTCCCCTGAGGGTAACTCAGGCTCCTCTGGCCACTGTTGCTCTCCTGCTAGAGAGCCTGAGGGGGAGAAGGAGATCTACTGCGCTTCTTTCCATACTGGGAAGAAGATGCGATCAATGCCGTTAACCTCTCCTCCAACCCCCCCAGGGCTGAAGCAAAAATCTCTTCAGTAACATAAACAGGGGCAGGTGGGACAGGGGTGGCTGCAGCACCTGACAGCCCCAATGTCTCACCCTAGGCAACCACATCTGATTTATCAGGGGAGGATGGTACTGTGGAGGCATGACCGGGATCCTCAGAGCCTGATGGTGATACCTTTGGGGGCTTCTTTGGAAGCTTAGCCCCAGTACTCTTGGAAGGCATAGTCCTAAGCACAAAGCAGAGGTACTTACAAAAAATCATGCATCTACTGCTGAGCTATAGTCCAGCTACAAAAGCTGCTATTAAAAGGTCAGCCTGATGCTGAGCAAGATGTGTCTGCATGGGAATGCCTGTATACACCAGCTTACATGCCTGCCCAATGCTACTGTGTCCCTCCGATAGTCAGCTGTACTGAAACAGAGGTTTCCTCTTTTTTTTTAAGAGGCGGGCCCGCCCTGCGCCTGCGACGAGCCAAGCCACGAGGATGTTGAGGCATGTAACGGCCGCCGCGCTAAGCCATACCCCCTTCCTCCCCTTCTGGAATGCTACCTATTTAAAACAGTATTCCCATGCGCGAGACAGCTAGCGCCGGTGCGGGACATGACACGGGGTAAGAAGGAGGGAGAGAGAGAGAGGCCGAGGGCGAGGGGGAGCGAGGGCCACAAGCCGCTCGAGGAGCGGAAGCCACAGCAATGCTCACGCCCATCGTAGGGTCCAGGATCCCCCCTCTTAGCTCCCAGAAACTCTCAATTTACAGTGGCTTGCGATTCTTCCGGCTACCAAGGCAGCTGCAGGCAGACCCCCAGCCACAGAGCAAATACCAAGGAAAGATAGGAAACAGGTACACTTACACCCTCTAGCGGTAGCTTGCAGGCATGAAAACATCAGCTCAAAGAAGGTTTCCTTAGTGAACAAAATTCGTTAGAACCTTCACTTACCTCTCCCGCTGCAGGATACTGCTGAGACTCAGACAGACCCAATCTTCACCCATCACGGCGGGTTAAGTCAATAGACCTTCAGGGACTGGGTTCCTTGACAGAGTTTCCACTCCCCTGGACCTGTACCGCATCCTGCCAGAAAAACATTTGGTATGGAGTATGACCAAGTTCCTGGAGACCAGTATCCAGCCCTCCAAAGAGAGGCATTACAGGCAAAACCTCGCTCTTCTTTACCGAGGCCCGGGTACCATCCACTTTGGCCTCAATGGCACTTTGGATAGATCCGGTTGCATAGCTTGCTTGATCCAAGAGGATCCTTCCAGTGGAGCTCTTCATAACACAACTTTAACCGTGACCAACACCTTAGACACTGGCGAAAAAACTTAGGTACTCCCGGTATAGGATTGGTTATATAGGGGAGGGGACTTCCTGTCTTGGGTGTACCAGTGTCCATCACCTGAAGGTAGGCCTATAACCCACATAGTTTATACTATGCAGCTCTGTGCCCCGTGATGTACGATAAAGAAAATTATTTGGATTATTGTTTGGAGCATAATATGGAACAATGGTGGTTTCAACATCTTGCAGCAAATCACTAGTATAATATACTGGCCTTCAGGGTCTTTAATCTCATTTAATAAAGTGAAGGGAAGTGTATGGTGAAGGGCTATCGAGACGCCACGCTGTTTCGTTGTGGCAGAGGCGGTAAACACATAAGGTTACCGTAAGCTGAAGTATTTTGGGGTTGTTCGGACCAAAAAGTGGGTTTCCTGGAGGGCTACTATGCTAGCTTTCAAGAACGCAAAGGATTGAAAGGCCTTAACCCTCTTGTTGGGGGAATTAAGACCCTTAACATTTAGGGAGAGAATATTCAAAGGGGCCATCTGGGGGCATATGGAGGATTATTAAGGGGCGCCTTTAGTGGAATGCGGTCCGACTGACCAGAAAAGAGAGGAAAGAAAGCAGGAACAAAAGCAGAGGGACGGAAAGAAAAGAGTGAATGAGCAAGGATGGAGATTTGTCATGGAGTAACGAAAAGGTAGGTCTCTAATGCCCGACCAAGTAGTGCACCGACTCACCAGCAAGAAAGCTAGCTGATGAGTGTGTGCACCGTAAGGGGGGGGGGGAACAGTGACAGCTCCCAGCTACAAATGGGAAATAAATACCTAAACATAGAAATATACTCAAAAGGGCTTATGCCCACATGTGCGATCCACCAACGAAAATAGTAAAATAACATGCAAACACCATAACTACGACTTTCAAGTAACTGTATCCCAGAATAGGGGAGGGTACTGGGAAAAAGGGAAGAGAGGGTGAGGGAAGAGTAAGGGAAGAACAATGGGATGGGGTGGGAAAGGTAGGGAGGTAAGGGGGAGGGAGAGAGGGGGGAGAAGGGAGGGGGGAAGAGGGGGTGAAGGGAGGGGGGAAGATGGGGGAGGGGAGGATAGGTGGGGGAGGGGAGGGGATCTATAGTACAGATCATCATGAACTGTAATGAGTAAATAGCATGTGCAGAACATGACAGCATAGTTAGAACAGTATAGATTTAAGGACAAGCACAAGATAGGTGTGGTGCACTCTAAACCTGTAAACCATAAAGAACTATGAGTTACCAAACATAACAAATAAACAGTAGTAGGTGAAAAAAAAAGTCTGAACCTGTGCAACCCCCTAAGGGTGAAGTGGGACTATGTAGGTTACCAGGTCCCAGAACGTAGGGGGTTCCGACTGCAGATCAGTCCCCTAGGTCTTGGTTGAAGAGATCTCATCAGATGGCGCTGTCAGTACAGAGGGAAAAAAAGAACAAGTTATTTGTGCTCACTCCGCGGTGTACATATGCCTTTGGATCAATGGAACCATCCCGTGGCGAATGGGAAGGTGTCCCCTTCCGGATAGAAGATGGGCCTGGTTGGGGCCTCTACAGGGTGGCGGCATAGTGGTAAGCCGTAGAGCAGGCTGATGTGCGAGGCAACATAGTCTCAGATTGTTGAGTCGGGGTGGTTAGGTGAAGGGATTCAAGTAGACGTTGTAGGGATTCAGGCGAAGTGCAGGAGTGTTGCTGCCCCTGGTAGGAGAACTGCAAGGCAAAAGGGAATAGCCATGTGTATTTCAGTTGGTGCTGCATCAAAATTTGGAGTTGAGGCTTCATCACACGGCGCTTGGCTATTGTAAGGGGTGCCAGGTCAGAGAAAAGCTCATAGGTATGGCCTTGAAACAGGAGGGCATCTTTGTTGCCAGCGGCAGCAAGCAACTGCTCCTTTGTGTGGAAGAAGTGCAGTTTGATGATTATGTCCTGTGGTGGGCCATCAGGTTGGCGACGGGTGAGTGCCCTGTGAATTCTATTGAATTCTAAACGCTTGATTGGTATAGAGGGTGAGAGTTCCTGAAATAAAGCAGTAGAGAATGATTGGAGGTCATCAATGACTTCAGGGATGTCGGGGAGCTGCAGATTGGATCTGCGGGAGCGATTCTCTGCATCTTCCAGACGTGAGAGAAGGGTGTTGTTCTCTTCACGGAGCGCTGCCTGCTCTTGGGCCTGTTCCTGTACGGTGAGTTCCATGTCGTCTCCTGGTCCGCTGTGCGTTGACCTAGTTCCCTTATCTCCCGGGACAGTCTATTAGTGATTTGATTTGAGGTTACTTTAAGTGCCCTCTGCAGCATTGCTTCCATGTATTTGAGGAAGTTCTCTTCACGGAGCGCTGCCTGCTCTTGGGCCTGTTACTGTAGGGTGAGTTCCATGTCGTCTCCTGGTCCGCTGTGCGTTGACCTAGTTCCCTTATCTTCCGGGACAGTCTATTAGTGATTTGATTAGAGGTTACTTTAAGTGCCCTCTGCAGCATTGCTTCCATGTATTTGAGGAAGTCTGACTGAGACATACCTGATGGCGGCAGGGTAGGGGAGTCGTTGAGGTTAATATCAGCTTCATCTTCATCCTCGCTGTCTGCTAGTCCTGGTCTGGCTGGAGATGCAGCGTGCTGTTTTGCTAGGGCTTTTCGCCGCCATTTTGGAAAGAAATGTTTTACTATCCAAAGTTAAAACAACAAGGGCAGAAGATTGAATAAGCCATTTCTCTTTGTGCTCATAATCACAGATTTCATCTTAATGTAATAATGCTTCTTAAGCAAAAATTCACTCACCTCCCATTCATCCCATTCATTCAAATGAAGAGACATCATCACCAGACTGTTAGGTTCGTCTTGGCATCACAGCAAAACACCCTCTGCCGATGCCCTCAAAGGCTCTTTTTCTTAAACTCCCAGCAGGAATTGATGTCACAACATGTGACCTCCTCCATAGGAAGCGAGGACACAGCATCTGACCTCCATGGGAGTGGTCATCACAGGATCTCCTCTTCACACAGGAAATGTCCATACAAGGATACCCCTTCCAACAGGGTTATTTAAATACATACAATACATGAATACACTGATGGCTAAAGTCTTATGGGCGTGTCCGGGCAGGGAAAGCGTGTAAGCTCTTAGCAAGCGAAGCCGTATGGCTTTTAACCCCTTCCATACCGGGCCATAGCAGAATGACGCCGGCAGGAACCCCCTCTCCCTCCGGGTGGACGTTATATGACGTCCTCCGCTTTGAGGGGGGATATCTGAATGATGCCTGCAGCTAGAGGCATCATTCAGATATCCTTGTTTGCAGCCGGCGATCCTGCGCACAATAAGAACGATCATAGCGGCGGTTCCGCCGCTTGATCGTTCTTATAAGCGGCGGGAGGGGACATCCCCCCTCCCGCCGCCATCCGGTGCTTCTCCGGGCTCTCCCGTGCGATCGGGGACCCGGAGAGAATCATCGGCGCTGTTGGTGGGTCACGTGATGAGCATAGAGATGACTGGTGACCAGATGGTCACCAGTAATTTCTATGATCGTCTGAGGACCCGGGCGCGATGTGATGACGTCACGCCCGGGTCCTCAAATGTAAACAAAGCCGCCATTGCGGCTAGTAAGCATGAGATCGGTGAAAAAATTCACTGATCTCATGCTTTCCAGCCTGGAGGAGAGATGTGGGGTCTTATTGACCCCGCAACTCTCCATAAAGAGGACCTGTCACACACATTCCTATTACAAGGGATGTTTACATTCCTTGTAATAGGAATAAAAGTGATCAAAAAAAATAAAAAAGTGTAAAAAAAATAGTAAAAATAAAAAAAAATAAGTAAAAAAAATAAAATATATATATATTTTTTTTAAAACGCCCTTCCCCAATAGCTCGCGCTTAGAAGCGAACACACACGTAAGTCCCGCCCGCATATGTAAACGCCGTTCAAACCACACATGTGAGGTATCGCCGCGTGCGTTAGAGCGCATGCAACAATTCTAGCAACACTAGACCTCCTCTGTAACTCTAACCTGGTAACCTGTAAAAAATTTCAAAGCGTCGCCTATGGAGATTTTTAAGTAACGAAGATTGGCGCCATTCCATGAGTGTGCGCAATTTTAAAGCGTGACATGTTAGGTATCTTTTTACTTGGCGTAACATAAGCTTTCATATTTTACAAAAAAATTGGGCTAACTTTACTGTTTTTTAATTTTTTCATTCATGAAACCATTTTTTTCCCTCAAAAAAGGCGTTTGAAAAATTATTGCGCAAATACCGTGCAAGATAAAAAGTTGCAACGACTGACATTTTATTCCCTAGGGTGTCTGCTAAAAAAACACATATAATGTTTCGGGGTTCTGAGTAATTTTCTAGCAAAAGAATGATGATTTGTACATGTAGGAGAGAAGTGCCAGAATAGGCCCGGTAATGAAGTGGTATAAAAAGCCCTTTATGGAAGTGGTTAAACATGGACGCTTTCCCTGACTCTGAAAACACTCACAGGCTCTCCTATTACCGCTGATAGGAATCTTTATTCTACGCTATTCCATAGAATAACGCATATTCAGATTATACTATTATTGCTTGTGGGAGGCTATCTGCAGGCGCGCGCTACGAATCTTGACCATGCTGATCAACACACCGCCAAGACAAGAGCGGACATCTGCCTATAACCAATGATGTCATTGCAGAGCGAGCATATCCCCTCCTCAACGATCGTCTGTGCTAATGCACAGAGGGCCCTTCGTCGGCGGACATATTCCCACGCTGCAAACATCACACTCCAACCTCAAGACGTTTTCCACTACCAGATGTGATTCAACCAGCCTCAGACTGCCCCAGTCAGCTCTTTAGAGCGGGTTGCGGAAGTACTAACCCTGGGTGACACTATGACAATACATATTAAATACATCTTCATAAAATTTTCCACAACAGTCCTCCCTTTTTTGTCATATGCCCCCCATGTGTCCTTCGATGCCTTCTTACACCTGGAAATGAATCAGTCCTAACAGTCCATATGAGTCCATAAAAAGGAAAACACGGCTTGACATGTAGACTCTGTCCTTTAGGAGCATGACTTAAAAAGGCGGACACGACATGGTGAGCTGTAGTAATCGCCGATCCGTCTGTGATCCTCTGTGTCTTGTACGTGGGTCCGGCTTCGGGGCGTCTCATCAAGGAAGATGTGGTCATCTGTTCGGGCTCTGGTCACGCGTCCAATCAGGCAACAGGAGCACCTCGTCACGACATATAAAAAGAATAGAAATAAAAATGACATGAGTATAAATATTCCCACTTCCTTTAACCACGATCCGCTGTAAAATAAAAATTAGATCCCCAAAGATTCCCAGACCCTTAAAAGGATTCCCAACCTTCACTTAGGTACAGCTCTGGCTTCAACAGTTACATGAACCATCCCATTCTCAATGGATGAGAATTGTTCAATCGTATCTTAAGCTCAAGCCCCCCCCCCCCACCTTGTACATGCAGGAAACCATGCCCAGACCTGGTCGGGGTTGGTGAACAATTCCCTTCTAGCTGTCCCTGCCATTCTTAATTTCTCGCGCCATTAGATCCTCACGATCCGCCGCGACATAAGATGCTGGGACAGCTTCACCATCACGCATGAACCTCTTGCATTGGGGAATTACCTTATATGCTGCAGATCCCCATAAGCACCAAACTAAAGTTCAAACACACTTGTGGGCTACCTAGATACCCAAACCGACAAGAGGCAGAGCTATTAAAACTAACCAATTTTACCCTCTAAAAATGCATTGTTAGATTCCATTGACAAGTGTCTGTTCGCAGTCTTCACCAGTTTGTCAAAACTCCTCATATCCATAATAACATCATAAATGGCATGTACCGCTGTCACTCGGTCCTGCTCGCTTTCTGAGCTAGTCAGGAAATACACTTTAAATAATAACTTGGGATGCTTTTCATCGTTACCCTTGCTAAAATTTACTAAACAAAAAATATATAAATAAACAAAGATACTAATCATTCTTTGGTGTGGTTGAGCCGCTTCTTGCAGTGGCTGGCGTGGTCTCATCCCTCAAGCTTCTTTACAACGACCCAGTCACCTGGTTGGAAAGAATGTAAACCGGTTATTGTGTCAGGGTCCAGGAGTGACTCGTGAGCCCTGTGGTAGACATTTTGAAGTTCATGTCACAGCGATCGCACCCACCCCATCAGCCGAGAATGTAAGTGACAGCTAATGAGGAAAGTACAACCCTGGTCTTGGTTAACCTCCAAACAACCCTCATATGACAATAACCCAGACATCGGGACTGTGGTCACTGCATAACCTGTGCGTGGCTTACAATACCTGGAACCATTGACAAAAGGTTCTTAGCATCTGGGATGGGAACCTACTTCACCAGACTGCTGCTTGCCGATTCAAATTCTATCAAAGAAAAACAGTCTTAGCACAGACTTGGTTAGAATTACAGAGGTTAACGTTATTAGTTTGAAAAAAACAGTCATTCTTACATTTATCATTCCCCCTTTTCTTCCTCATTACAGACTGAAGGAAGAAATGCGTGGTGCAGGAAAAAAGAAGCAATGAAATAGCCCATGATACTTTTACCTCCTTAGACTCATGTATTTATCCATATGTACAGCTGTCTACATACACCTGCTCTCTATGTACATACACTTTCAGAAACTCCTTGGACCTGAAAAATACTTATAAGCAAAATCATTAATCTATCCTTCATATTTAACCTGCAAAGAATGGTAAACAATAATGACATTCCTGTACATTGGTAAATTGTCAATGACATTCTTTCAAAACCGATTCAAACAAAACCCTCTGTAACCCTTACTTTTCCCGTTCCTACAAAAATACAACAGCCGCATCAGAGGATCACTGCGGTAAGTTTGAACATATTCACGTTACTACATACAAACATTCCGATACAAATGTGGGGGAGATACTTCAGTTTCCAAAACCAAAATTAAAAAAACAAACAGCCGGAATTCTCCCTTCACTCTTTCAGAAATAGAAGAAAATACAATGGGAAAAACATGAGAGCAGCTCGAGAACATTGCATGGACCAGCCATACAAAGTTCAAACAAACGGGCATGAGAATTTTAACCACCGTTCCTCCTCTGAGAATCACAAAAGTGTGTACTACATCTCCATCAACACTCATCATTACAGATTTCTGAAGCCACAGCTGAACTACATCCACTCCAGAGGGATACCCAAAATAGTATCCTTGGACCACCTATTTTAATCTTTTTGGGGTTCCAAAGGCCTTTGCCACAAAACTAGGCTTTGTGCACTGTGTAACCGTCTGACTGTGGGAAGCCTCCATTCCTTCCCTTTGCACAGACCTCCTTGTGTCCATGGCGATTCTAATAGGCTTATCGTCTTATCCCTGCATCCAGGAAAACCATTGCACCCATTTCGGGGAGCACCGCCCGGTGTCTTCTTCTACGGTGGATTGACGGACTACAACCACTATCTGGTCAAGTCCCCCAACTAGAAACCCTAACCGAGGTGTCCACTCTATGGCTTGTTGTTCAACAACTACAGATCAACCCACAAATTATGCCTCTACCCCTCTCAGTGTATGCATACACAAGCGTTTTCCGCTATACACTCATACACTGCGTCTCCAGACTAAACCACACAGAACACTTATGCCCGTTTACCACCTGCAGAACAATGTGGCTTCTCTCTGTATCTAGATGATACAACAACAATGGTGATGCCCCCCTGTTTGCTCTCTACCCAAAACTGTATTCCAGTACAAAACTTCACAAAACTGAAACAATATATAAAACGTTTTCAAACGCCAAAATGCTTTCCATCTTCCTTCCAAGCACAAATCTCATTGCCCACCTTTCAGGAGACCCCAAGCTCCTCCCACCAACTTCTTGCCGATACATAAATGCTGAAAAGAACTTCCTGTTACATGCTCAGCTCTCAGAAAAACCCAAACTGGTTTATTTACATATCAACGTACAGGAAGAGGGAGGGGGAGGGAGGGCCTAGCCCCATCACCTTGTCTATTAAGACACCATAAAATCCATGGCTAAACATCATATATATTTCAACAATTTAAAAAAAACCTTTGTCAAGGAAATGATGGAATAAACCCCCCTTTTTCAAATGGGAGGGAATCCCCCCTGACCCAAACATCCCCTGGAGGTCAAACCACAAGTTTCAAGACCTACAAAAACAATGAATTGCCTTCTGGGAGACTCCCAAATATTTAAACATAAAAACAACACACACCACTGTACAAAAACTCAGTTAAAGTTAGTCACCTAAAACCGAAATTCAATACAAAAACCGCTCATATACTGCAAAGTCAGCTAACCCACAATAGCTTATATTCTCATAAATGAGAACAGAGATATCCCAACACAATCTGCCTGGAGTTTGCACGTTCTCCCTGTGCCTGCGTCGGTTTCCTCCCACACTCCAAAGACATGCTTGTAGGTCAACCAGATTCCATCTATAAATTGGTCCTAGCACGTGTCTGCAAGCGCGTCGGGACCCCTCGGGGTAAGACCGCGCTATATCAAGATACCACTCTACTCAACTCAAAAGGCGATGCTTAGAAAAACCATTCAAACTAGCGAAACCAGCCTGCAACAAAATGGCGCCATTAACGCATGCAATGCAGTTTTTGATTTTGCCAAAATCAGCACAAACTTCCCTACTAGCCAAAAACTGACAAACAAAATGAACACTTAAATATAAAACACAAGACCACATGGGTTCCCACACACAAAGGAAAACAAAAATGGTGTCCACCAGATTCCAACACAGAAAAGACCGCCCTACTCAATTCGCACCAAACATCAAAATCTGCCCCAAAAGCTGCGAAATTCCACCAACAAGACAGCACGGTCACATGGTATCACACCCAAAGGAAAGGTGGCTGCACCTTCCCCTTATAGGATGACCCACAGCCTAAGGAGAAACTGTGCCTCAAGATGGCCGACAACAGGCCTCAACAAAATGGTGGATGAAATCTTGACCACCGCAAGATGGCCGACAAGCCACATGGACAACAACAAAAGGCAGTTTTTCCCGCCAAAACCAGGATCTCTTCACTAGAAAATCAAAAATGTTTTTCTCCACAAAGGACAGACTACACAATTGAGATTCACACTCAACCATAGACACACACTTTAGGCTACTTTAACTCGGACCCTTTGGCACACTAAACAGCACATTTAAAAATGTTAGTTACATGCACAACATTAAAAACAACAACAACACTTTTTTTTCTCAAAGTTCATATACTCTGAAATAGTCACCACACACATACAGTATATTGTTGCTTGTACATCAGATTATCATCCCTCAGGGCGTAGCCCTTCCAACACAAAACATTCTCCATTGTAAGCAGTGGGCAAACCCTTCCCCCAAGCCACATGGCACACAAACGATAATCTACTTGCAAACTGCTCAGTGTAGGCTGCGCTAAATAATCCCACAGCTATACCTACAAATCATACACAATATTCAGTTTCCATATGCATCATAAACTTGTAGTCAAAAGATACACAGAGACCCACCAACTTTCACCATTGTAACTGATAGCCATGCTGCCTGCCCCACCCCCACTAAAGCACATGGCACACAGGGACCAGACTTTAACAATGCAGCAGCAATGGCTGGCTGCACAAGCTGCTCAATACATCGCACAAAGGTCACTTTTACAAACAGCCATCTCTTACACAACTTCAATCTCACTCATAGGGACACGTGTCCAACATCAGACAAACAATCTAATAACACACAGTCTCCATCAGCATTCACACAGGCACACCCAGGCACACCCAGGCACACAGTCAAAATCACACATACGATTAAATTCACAGCATTATTTCAAAAAGACGAAAAATTTGTTCTTTTACAGAGCAGAGCCCCCCCCCACGCATCGGAACGTAGATCCACTCTCCCCCATCTCGACCCGATGCCTAAGGGGGCCCCATCTATTCCTAATGTCAGGACCTGGGCTTGAACCTGAGACCTCGTCGGTGTCTGGCATTTACTCTTCCCACTGAGCTATCTGGGATGCTGGACAGCTCCCTGCCTGATCTGCTGGACAAACCTATCTGATCCAATGGACAACCCTGCCTTGAGTCTTGATTACCGATGAACCTTGAACTCCTTGCTCCTCCCATGAACTTCCTATATAAGCCTTGTCTCAGCACTTCCTCTTTGCCAGGTTATCGTGCCTTCTCAGCCAGTGCCTAGCTCTTGACATCCCTGCTGCCTTCTGTATTTTGCTACCACTCGTGATTGACCCTTGGCTTGTTCTTTGACTACTCTGCTGCCTGATCCCAACCTGCAACCACTCGTGATTGACCTTTTGGCTTGTTACTGACCACGCTGCTGTTTAATCCTTATCTGCTGATCCGCCACTGGACCCCGGCCTGCTCACACCCTGGTGGGGCAAACCTGAGGACCGCGACCTGGTACTAGCTTGCAGCCAAATCCATCTCCACCACCCGGAGCTCTGGGGAAAACCAGCTAGTACTTAGACTCCGCACCTCAGGTGAGCCTGTGTCATCTGCCAGAAGTGACTGCCTTTATACCTGTCCTGCAACTGCTATAGCAACTGGTCTTCAAGCCCGACGCCTGATCGTGACAAAATAACCTGGCCATAAACATGAAGGCCGCTATAGCAGATGCTCTGACTCCTGTCAGACAGCAAATCTCAGACCTGCAGCAAGAAGTTCTGTTACTGAAAGGTACAGTACGCCCAGGCCCGGAACCAGCCTGTCCTGAGCCATTTGTTGTGATGCCCGAGAGGTTTGACGGTAGCCGTGCATCTCTTTCATCCTTTAAGATGGATTGCGAGCTGTTGTTTGCTCTTAAGCCTAGGACCTATGCCACAGATTATATAAAGGTTCTCGCTACTATCAACCTGCTCACTGGACCCATCAAAACATGGGCTCACCAGGTATTACAGGAAAGGAGTCCAGTCTTGGACAGCTGGGAAGCTTTTATGTTAGCCCTGGACTCTCACTGTACAGTTTCCAAGAAAACCAGGGTTCCCAAGTCTGCTCCTAGCTCATCTGGCCTTCGAGGACCCAGGGACAGGAATACCCTGTACAGGTATGACTTCAAGCCACCCCAGTACGTGCCAAGCCATGAAGCCCTAACACCACAAAGCCTTGACGTTCCTGTGGATATACACACACCTACCCTGGAAGATGTGGAACCTATGGAGATCGGGGTCATCCAGACCATGCTGTCTAAAGCTGAAAGAGAGCGGAGGAGAGGCTGTGGCGTTTGTTTCTATTGTGGAGAAAGAGGGCACTTAATCTCTCTCTGCCCAACTCGTCCACCTCGGCCAAAGGTTCTTCAAGTGGGTACTACTGGGATTCATTCTGCTATCGCTGCTGTTCGGCCTGTGAACTGCCAAGGTTGCCGTAAGGCCTGTTCATGTTCAATGACACAAGTAGGTTCCCAGACTACGGTGGTCAACGATACCAGTGCCCCTCTTGAACCCGCAACCAATACCCCTGTGAAACTCCTACCATCTGGCCTAGAGGCAACTATGCAACCTCCCGACAACAGACCAGTTCCAGTAGTCATCCCACGTTCCACAGTGGTAAATGCAGTAACATCACCCTGTCCTGCCAAAGAACCACCTCCTGCTCCAGAGACGCCTTCGCTACATCCTAAGAAAACACCTGTTCTTGATACGGTCACCACTTCCGTAAAGTCTGGCTCCATCACATATTCCTGTCCTGCCAAAGAAGTTCTACCACCTGACTGTATGTATGCCTCGAATGGCACCCTTTTCCGTAAGCAGGAGCTGGAGATGTTTGAAAAAGCCTTGCAAGTGAGGAGAATCTACCCAGCAGAAACTTCTAAAGAAAAAGATGCCCAAAGATGGATAAGGTTCACTCCCCTAGATTGACAAGAGAATTCCACCAGAGGTTTCCTCACAAACCCAGCCCTAAGACGTCCAGAGGACGTCCTGAGAGGAGGGGAGTACTGTCAGGACCTGGGCTTGAACCTGGGACCTCGTCTGTGTCTGGCATTTACTCTTCCCACTGAGCTATCTGGGATGCTGGACAGCTCCCTGCCTGATCTGCTGGACAAACCTATCTGATCCAATGGACAACCCTGCCTTGAGTCTTGATTACCGATGAACCTTGAACTCCTTGCTCCTCCCATGAACTTCCTATATAAGCCTTGTCTCAGCACTTCCTCTTTGCCAGGTTATTGTGCCTTCTCAGCCAGTGCCTAGCTCTTGACATCCCTGCTGCCTTCTGTATTTTGCTACCACTCGTGATTGACCCTTGGCTTGTTCTTTGACTACTCTGCTGCCTGATCCCAACCTGCAACCACTTGTGATTGACCTTTTGGCTTGTTACTGACCACGCTGCTGTTTAATCCTTATCTGCTGATCCGCCACTGGACCCCGGCCTGCTCACACCCTGGTGGGGCAAACCTGAGGACCGCGACCTGGTACTAGCTTGCGGCCAAATCCATCTCCACCACCCGGAGCTCTGGGGAAAACCAGCTAGTACTTAGACTCCGCACCTCAGGTGAGCCTGTGTCATCTGCCAGAAGTGACTGCCTTTATACCTGTCCTGCAACTGCTATAGCAACTGGTCTTCAAGCCCGACGCCTGATCGTGACAAAATAACCTGGCCATAAACATGAAGGCCGCTATAGCAGATGCTCTGACTCCTGTCAGACAGCAAATCTCAGACCTGCAGCAAGAAGTTCTGTTACTGAAAGGTACAGTACGCCCAGGCCCGGAACCAGCCTGTCCTGAGCCATTTGTTGTGATGCCCGAGAGGTTTGACGGTAGCCGTGCATCTCTTTCATCCTTTAAGATGGATTGCGAGCTGTTGTTTGCTCTTAAGCCTAGGACCTATGCCACAGATTATATAAAGGTTCTCGCTACTATCAACCTGCTCACTGGACCCATCAAAACATGGGCTCACCAGGTATTACAGGAAAGGAGTCCAGTCTTGGACAGCTGGGAAGCTTTTATGTTAGCCCTGGACTCTCACTGTACAGTTTCCAAGAAAACCAGGGTTCCCAAGTCTGCTCCTAGCTCATCTGGCCTTCGAGGACCCAGGGACAGGAATACCCTGTACAGGTATGACTTCAAGCCACCCCAGTACGTGCCAAGCCATGAAGCCCTAACACCACAAAGCCTTGACGTTCCTGTGGATATACACACACCTACCCTGGAAGATGTGGAACCTATGGAGATCGGGGTCATCCAGACCATGCTGTCTAAAGCTGAAAGAGAGCGGAGGAGAGGCTGTGGCGTTTGTTTCTATTGTGGAGAAAGAGGGCACTTAATCTCTCTCTGCCCAACTCGTCCACCTCGGCCAAAGGTTCTTCAAGTGGGTACTACTGGGATTCATTCTGCTATCGCTGCTGTTCGGCCTGTGAACTGCCAAGGTTGCCGTAAGGCCTGTTCATGTTCAATGACACAAGTAGGTTCCCAGACTACGGTGGTCAACGATACCAGTGCCCCTCTTGAACCCGCAACCAATACCCCTGTGAAACTCCTACCATCTGGCCTAGAGGCAACTATGCAACCTCCCGACAACAGACCAGTTCCAGTAGTCATCCCACGTTCCACAGTGGTAAATGCAGTAACATCACCCTGTCCTGCCAAAGAACCACCTCCTGCTCCAGAGACGCCTTCGCTACATCCTAAGAAAACACCTGTTCTTGATACGGTCACCACTTCCGTAAAGTCTGGCTCCATCACATATTCCTGTCCTGCCAAAGAAGTTCTACCACCTGACTGTATGTATGCCTCGAATGGCACCCTTTTCCGTAAGCAGGAGCTGGAGATGTTTGAAAAAGCCTTGCAAGTGAGGAGAATCTACCCAGCAGAAACTTCTAAAGAAAAAGATGCCCAAAGATGGATAAGGTTCACTCCCCTAGATTGACAAGAGAATTCCACCAGAGGTTTCCTCACAAACCCAGCCCTAAGACGTCCAGAGGACGTCCTGAGAGGAGGGGAGTACTGTCAGGACCCTGGGCTTGAACCTGGGACCTCGTCTGTGTCTGGCATTTACTCTTCCCACTGAGCTATCTGGGATGCTGGACAGCTCCCTGCCTGATCTGCTGGACAAACCTATCTGATCCAATGGACAACCCTGCCTTGAGTCTTGATTACCGATGAACCTTGATTTCCTTGCTCCTCCCATGAACTTCCTATATAAGCCTTGTCTCAGCACTTCCTCTTTGCCAGGTTATTGTGCCTTCTCAGCCAGTGCCTAGCTCTTGACATCCCTGCTGCCTTCTGTATTTTGCTACCACTCGTGATTGACCCTTGGCTTGTTCTTTGACTACTCTGCTGCCTGATCCCAACCTGCAACCACTCGTGATTGACCTTTTGGCTTGTTACTGACCACGCTGCTGTTTAATCCTTATCTGCTGATCCGCCACTGGACCCCGGCCTGCTCGCACCCTGGTGGGGCAAACCTGAGGACCGCGACCTGGTACTAGCTTGCAGCCAAATCCATCTCCACCACCCGGAGCTCTGGGGAAAACCAGCTAGTACTTAGACTCCGCACCTCAGGTGAGCCTGTGTCATCTGCCAGAAGTGACTGCCTTTATACCTGTCCTGCAACTGCTATAGCAACTGGTCTTCAAGCCCGATGCCTGATCGTGACACCTAAAGTCCTGGCCCACCATCCTGTCAGCGAAGTTTGGCTGTGTGCAGAGCACACAGCCATTTCTCCCTGTGCTCATAATCACAGATTTCATTTTAATGTAATAATGCTTCTTAAGCTAAAATTCACTCACCTCCCATTCATCCCATTCATTCAAATGAAGAGACATCATCACCAGACTGTTAGGTTCATCTCGGCATCACAGCAAAACACCCCCTGCCGATGCCCTCAAAGGCTCTTTTTATTAAACTCCCAGCAGGAAGTGATGTCACAACATGTGACCTCCTCCATAGGAAATGAGGAGACAGCATCTGACCTCCATGGGAGTGGTCATCACAGGATCTCCTCTTCACACAGGAAATGTCCATACAAGGATATCCCTTCCAACAGGGTTATTTAAATACATACAATACATGAATACACTGATGGCTAAAGTCTTATGGCCGTGTCCGGGCAGGGAAAGCGTGTATGCTCTTAGCAAGCGAAGCCGTATGGCTTTTAAACATGGACGTTTTCCCTGACTCTGAAAACACTCACAAGCTCTCATATTACTGCTGATAGGAATCCTTAGTCTACGCTATTCCATAGAATAACGCATATTCAGATTATACTATTATTGCTTGTGGGAGGCTATCTGCAGGCGCGCGCTATGAATCTCGACCATGCTGATCAACACACCGCCGAGACAAGAGCGCACATCTGCCTATAACCAATGATGTCGTTGCAGAGCGAGCATATCCACTACTCAACGATCGCCCATGCTAATGCACAGAGGTCCCCTCGTCGGCGGACATATTCCCACGCTGCAAACATCACACTACAACCTCAAGACGTTTTCCACTACCAGGCGGGATTAAACCAGCCTCAGACTGCCCCAGTCAGCTCTTTAGAGCGGGTTGCAGAAGTACTAACACTGGGTGACACTATGACAATACATATTAAATACATCTTCATAAAATTTTCCACAACAAGGTCTGCTTTCAATTATGAATGAACACAATGAGTGAGTGTGTTCATTGTGTTCATTTAGAAAAGGAAGGGGTCTGTAAATTACATATTTACTAGCCCCATTCCCCCGCTTTCCATCCTGAAACATCCCCTGCAGCACCTGGGAGGAGAGGAGGGAAGCCAGCAGCACTGTCTAGTGGGTGGGGGCAACACAGGGGGAAACCTGGGCAGTAGGGGGAATCTGCACTGCATGTAGTTAATAGGGTGTGCCCAGGCACACCTGACACTCCCCCTGCAAAAGTCTATTAATGATACACAGGTACATATAAAGGCAATGATGCAAACAAAGATTTCAGTGCTGCTACCCATATAATCCACCATCAGCAGAGCTCACAGGTGCTTGATCCACAGTTGCCCATCTGAGAGTAATAGTCCATAAATATGATCCACACAAATGCTTTTGCACAAAAATCCTGCTTTTATTCAGGAAACCACAGTGTACAGTATGCAAATGCAATCAGTTGAAGCGTTTTAGCCTACACAGCTTTAATCATAACTACGAAAATACATGAAACTTTGAAATATATAGTGGCTAAGAAAACAAAGGCTCCACCTACTAATTGAATTAATTGATGGATATAATTGCAAAAAACTGAAACAGCTGATGCAATAGCAGAGGAGCCAATATAGACCCCACCATACTTCACAAACAGACATCATAGAGAGACAGTCTGCAAAAACATATAAATGACACTTCCTGGGTCTTGATACACACACACACACACACACACACACATAGAGGGAGCCGAGGGATGCCGTCACTTCCGGGTGGAAGAGAACCAATAGGCAACACGTTTGCGGAGCATACGCTCCTTCTTCAGGCCTAATGGGGGCCATGTTGGATGAGGGATTATAAGCACATGAGTCGTTGCTACTGGGTTCTAGTGTTCTGCAGCTATATGCATATGTAGCGGGGTATTCCCCTTTAATAGAGAGAGACAGGACTTTCCGGGTGAGAGGTGAGTCGGGAGGGAGTAGAGAAGTGAAAGCAGAGGAGAGAGACTACGTTACCCAGAACCCCTTTTGGCAATGTTTCCACCCCAGAGACTCATGGGAGGGGTTATAAAAGGAGGAGGCGAGGCTGGGCTCGGCCTCTTTGGGACACGAGACTTCAAGGGAGAGATCTTCCTGTGCGGATCCACCGTGGTGCAAGGCCTGAAGCCTGGGCCTTGCGCTGTTACCCAAAGAGCCTTCCACCCCATCTCGAGCCTGGGTGGCATCTGACTCGGTTTTCTTCAACCGCTGCTGAGCCGGAGACCAGACTGCTGCAGAGCTGTGCGAGGAGACACAGCAGGTGGAAGTTCCCGGACTGGGATCGCGTCCGGAGGGGTGAGCGAGCACTTGCTCAATCCACAAATACTTTATATCACTGTTAGGCCTACAGACTGCCGTGGCCCACTAGTTCCTATTTGAGTTTGTTTCCCCATTTGAGATCCAAAGCAGAACTGAGTTGAACGGATCTTTAGTGGAGTGTACTGAGTTGGCATTTTTACCCCCCCCCCTGGATTACAAATGTGTTCCTGATATGTGCACCACCGTTTAAAGACTTGCATGCGAAGAATTTTACCCCTACTAGAGACTGAGTTATATGGTCAGGCCTGGCCATCTAGGTAGTTTATTTAGTTGCTGCACCATAGGGCGCATAGTGAAGTACTGTTACACGTGGCGCGCGTGCGCCATATCTCTATAGTTATAGTGTGACTACTGCTGCAGGGCTCTGCAGATAGATTCTTATGATCTGTTATCACTGTTGATTTCCATTGCCATAGAAAGTAAAATTCGTTATTCTTTTATCACTGTCTTGGTGTTTGAATTTAATCATAGAGCATAAGATATTACCCTAGACTAACTGTGGCAGTAGGGGGTCGAGTAAATTGCCGGGGGTTGGCGGAGCTGTCTTCAGGGCCCAAACTAAATCTGCGGCCCTCTTAGTTGAAGATATCGCTACACATATATACACACATTTTTATGCTTCCTTAATGTGGATCTATATGGGCGCGGGCATACAAGTGTGTGTTTCCCTGTTATGTGCTGTATTATAATGTCGGTCTCATAAGTGTATTTTTTATGTTTTTTTAATACTTCTATTCAGTTCTTTATCTTATATGCTCAATTAGTCAAGCAGTCTCATATCCCCATCCTCCCTGCTCTCTCCATAGAGATCCACATTAACCACTTAAGCCCCGGACCATTTTGGCCGGTTCGGCACTGCGTCGCTTTAACTGACAATTGCGCAGTCGTGCGACGTGGCTCCCAAATAAAATTGACGACTTTTTTTCCCCACAAATAGAGCTTTCATTTGGTGGTATTTGATCACCTCTGCGGTTTTTATTTTTTGCGCTATAAACAAAAATAGAGCGACAATTTTGAAAAAAAAACTATTTTTTACTTTTTGCTATAATAAATATCCCCAAAAAATATATAAAAATACTTTTTTTTCCTCAGTTTAGGCCGATACGTATTCTTCTACATATTTTTGGTAAAAAAAAATCGCAATCAGCATTTATTGATTGGTTCGCGCAAAAGTTATAGTGTTTACAAAATAGGGGATAGTTTTATGGCATTTTTATAAAAAAATAATTTTATACTAGTAATGGCGGGGATCAGTGATTTTTTTCGTGACTGCGACATTATGGCGGACACATGGGACACTTTTGACACATTTTTGGGACCATTGTCATTTTCACAGCGATCAGTGCTATAAAAATGCACTGGTTACTGTGAAAATGACACTGGCAGTGAAGGGGTTATCCACTAGGTGGCGCTGTAGGGGTTAAGTGTTCCCTGCAATGTGTTTCTAACTGAGGGGGGGTTGGGCTCTGTGTCACATGACACCGATCTCCGCTCCGTGTACACGGAGCTGAGATCCGTGTCATTATCACTAGGCAGAGCGGGGAGATGCTTGTTTACACAAGCATCTCCCTGCTATATACCTCCGTGAGACGATTGCAGGGATCCCCGCGGCGATCGAGTCCGCGGGACCCGCGGTCCGACTCACGGTGATGGCGGCAGGGTTGCGAGCGTGCCGCGGGCGGCGCGCGCGACCACACGGACAGGCACTTAAAGGGGACCTACAGGTACGTTGATGTGCCTGTCCGTGCCATTCTGCCGACGTACTGTATATCTACAGGAGGCGGTCGGCAAGTGGTTAAGGAAGCATAAAAATGTGTGTATATATGCATATAGCTGCGGAATTCTAGGACCCAGTATCAACGCCTGAAGAAGAAGCGCATGCTCCGTAAACGCGTCGCCTATTGGTTCTCCTCCACCCAGAAGTGACGGCATCCCTCGGCTCCCTCTGTGTGTGTTCCAGACCCAGGAAGCAATGGCGATCACCGGTGCAGCCCGCTCTGAGCCCCCAGCAGGCAGCCCCACGGAGGCACCGACACCGATGTTTGTCAAAATTGTGCCTAAATGCCTGTTACTATTTTACTCTTGCGAGTACCCATTTCTATTTGTGAAATTAAATCTACTGTCATACTGCACTTAGAGTGGCGTCTGTGTTTTATTCTCAGCTGTTCCAGAAACCCTTCTTATCTTCCACTGGGTTGCCTTCAAGTTGCTTTTATATGGACTTTTTATGAGTCAGCTTTTTTAAAATTCCTTTTAAAATTCCTCTTTACTATTCCATTCCCCTATGAGCAATTAGGTTGGTGTGCTTACATTGAGCCTGGCGCAAGTGCCGACTTATGTGAAAAACATATAAATAAAGATTAATAGCAATATGATTATATGGTTTTGTGTTAAAGGGAGAGGTAAGGAGATACTAGACAGAAGCATACTGATATTGTGTACAGAGAGGAGGAAACTGGGAAGAGAGGCAACCTAATGTACATGCAGGTTCAGATCCCATCACATATAAAGGCAAACATTAATTCAACTTTGTAATCATTTAAGTATCTTTTATATATATTAATATATCTTATATAATATATTAATATATCTTCCCTCGTTCTTCAGCATTCTTCTTCAGCAATGTACGGTAAAGCTATAAAGTATAATATTTAATAATTACCTTTACAAGTGGATAGGACTGACCTCTGCTGGACAGGAGAAGGATAGATGTTTATGTAACAAATTACTTTTCCTTGATCTAGTACACTGGAATAATTCCCCTGCACAATGTAGACACTATTGAACCCTTGGTAGTGTCTATTTTAGAACAGTCTTTCTCCAGTAACACTTTCACTCATCTAGGCACCGTTCTGTGAAAGGTCTTGCACTTTGTGGTACATCCATAGATTGCGTGGTGGTTGTGCGCTACTTATATCTCTGGGAGGTAGATCCATCCTCTATGTACATTGGATGGTGTTAAAGTACAGAAACCCTTAACACTAGACGATAACTTACTGCTGTGTATATTGTGAAATAGTGTTGACGTTCTCTGTATGCAACTGATGTACCAAATAGATAAAAAATAAACAGTGAAAAAATATATATCTTTTTTTTTTCTTCAATGCAAGCAGTGTAAGTGCCTGAAATTGACTTGGTGTCAGCCCTTGTAAAGCAGAGATCAGAAAGGGCAAGGGAGAAGCAACACAAGAAGCCAGCTGGGTGGGCTTTAGCACAAGGAGCTATGTGGATATGAGGAGGGAGCAGAGTGACATAGAGATTAGCCCATTGGTCTGCTGTTTCTCATCTTACTGTCTAGTTATAGGGTTGAGGTAGGGAAGGCACCTGTAAGTAAAAGGGAAACTGTAGCAGAGAAATATCAGGTACTTTGGCCTGCTTAGTAGGGTTGTGCTTTGGGAGAGAGCAAAAATTATTTTGTAGGTAAAGTTCTCATTTGTTTATTTATTTGTTTCAGCTTTAACTTAAAATGTATTATTGTGTCATGCATGAATTAATCTTTGTGTGTTCAGCACATACTATCACTGCTAAAAGTGGACCCATCCAAATCCAGTTATGGTAATTCGTATTTCTGCTGAAAGTTTTAAACTTAAAGTGAACCTGTACCCATATAATAAACATAATAATTTATTTTCAACAAGCAGTAAAAGCCCATCTATGTATCTATAAGCATTTTGGAGAAATCAATTTTCAAAGTTCACAACACAGATTCAACTTTTCTCTCTGGAGAGTAGCAGTCTGTAACCCCCCTAATATAAACAACCATCAGGTGTTTCTAAGCCGTTTGTAGAGTCTTTCTTGTGATACTCGAGGATCTTTGAAAATTAATAACTTCACATTAAGGTGGTTTGTTTTAAAGCTATTTTCCCACTCGTTGATAATATGTAAATAAATTAAAGCAGAACTAAAGACAAAACCTTTTTTTTCATTTTGGATAGAGTAAGGCCATAGTAAAAAAAGTAAACTAGAGGTAATCCCTCCAAAATGAGGGAATTACCAGATTTCACTTGGGTCTACCTAATAGAGGCACAAAAAACAGTACAACAGTACAACCTGATAGGTATTCTAATCCTTCGCCACCCCATCCAAAAACAAAAAAGTTTATTTTAGCTATATTTTAATGTGCAAAAATATAAAAGTAGGCACTAGTGTTATATTTTATGTGTTTAAAACACATAAATAAATGCAAAAAAAAAGAGAAAAACTCAAATCAAATGGTGAAATACTGTTAAGACAAGTCCATATGTGGAAATCAATATAAAGTCCGAAATATACATAAAGTCCCCAATCACCTTGCTCTTGAAAACAGAATTTTCTTCATTCTGTTCCACCACGCATAAGTGAACTCCTCACTCACAAGATTCCCACGGAAGACAAAGCAGCCTTCAGGTGCTAGATATCAAATCCTATACATGGGATAGCTGAAACCACTCATGGATGCCACTGTCAGTTCTCATTCACCAGGAACCAGACAAAAGCCCAGAGAGAATACTCATACTGTAGTAAATGTTATTAGGTAAGAGGGTATAAAACATAAACTCTATGTTCTTACATAAACAGGTGGTGGCAAGCAGAGGCACCAACACAAACAGCTTACTTGGAGAGACCTATCTCTCATACCAACGATCATGACCGCAGTTCCAGGAAACTGTAAGCAACGTCAGGTATCGGACCGGAAGTGATGTCAGTGGCTCAGCTTTTCAAGAGCATGATGATTGGGGACTTTATATATATTTTGGACTTTATATTGAATCCTGTGTTACATCAGAGGGGGGCGGGGTCACCCGCACGTCACTGGGTAAGCCCGGGTTTCCCCTTGCGTCAGAGGGGGGCGGGGTCACGTGACGGGTGGCCCCGTCCTCAGCTACATACGAGACCTGGCAGGCTGCCGCAATGTTATTCCCGGGGTGTCTCCGGTGGAGACAGGATGCTGTTCCTCACTGCGCTGGACATCTCATTGCTGGAGCCTGGACCTGGAGAGGAGATCATCCATCGCAGGATACCGACAGCGTTGGAGTGGAGACCGAGAGTGGATTACTACCACTGGAATCTTTTTTTTATTTTTATTTTTTTATTATTTTTAATAAAGGACTTATCCCAACGGTGTCTGTGTTTTTTTTTAAATTTTTACACTTTCTTTGTGAAATGGTAGGGGTAAAATGTTCCCCTTACCAATTCACAAAGGGGGGGTGGGGGCCGTGATCTGGGGGTCCCCTTTGTTAAAGGGTTCTTCCAGATTCCGATAAGCCCCCCACCCGCAGATCCCCACAACCACCGGGCAAGGGTTGTGGGGATGAGGCCCTTGTCCCCATGAACATGGGGACATGGTGCTTTGAGAGGTCACAGACCCCCAAAGCATCCTCCCCATGTTGAGGGCATGTAGCCTGGTACAGTTCAGGAGGTGGGCCGTTCTCTCGTCCCCCCCCCTCTTTTCCTGCGGCCTGCCAGTTTGCGTGCTCGGATAAAGGGTCTGGTATGGATTTTTGGGGGGAACTCCACGGCATTTTCTTTATTTGACGCAGGGTTCTCCTTAATATCCATACCAGACCTGAAGAGCCTGGTAATTGAATTTGGGGGGACCCCCAAACATTTATTTTTATTTATTTATCAATGACTTTCAATGACTTTTCTCTGTATTGCCAGGAGCCGACAATTCATTATAGCCGCGAGTACTTTTAAATGACTTTTTTTCCTTCAGAAATGACATTTTGTGCAGGGACAGTTCTAAGCACGGGAAACAAGCGCTACTTTACAGGCATACTATACACACCCCCTAGGTATGAAATTTAAAGGAATATTTCACTTTTATTGTTTCACTTTAAGCATTATTAAAATCACTGCTCTTGAAAAAACGTCAGTTTTTAAAACTTTTTTTGCATTAATACATGTCCTCTGGGGCAGGACCCGGGTCCCCAAACACTTTTTATGACAATAACTTGCATATAAGCCTTTAAAATTAGCACTTTAGATTTCTCCCATAGACTTTTACAGGGTGTTCCGCGGCTTTTCGAACTTGCTGCGAACACCCCAAATTGTTCGCTGTTCGGCGAACTGGCAAACAGGCAATGTTCGAGTCGAACATGAGTTTGACTCGAACTCGAAGCTCATCCCTAATTATCAGTAAACAGCTCTATCAGTTCTCTCTGTGGATTACAGTACACATCCTTATCTTATGTTATTGAAATGAGATGACGAGGAGGTGTTCTGTAGTCACAAGATACTTCCAGTTCTTGGCTGACAATGGTGTTACTCCAAGAATACAGTACAATAGGTAGGGGTTGTCACCTGCCAGAAGTATGTTACTGAAAGGATCTCTAATGCCACGTACACACAATCACTTTTCTCGTCAGGAAAAATTAATTTTTTTCTCTTGGACGAGAAAAACGGCTGTGTGTAGGCTTTCCAGCATTTTTCCCAATGAGAAAAACGACAAGAATCACGACGAGAAAAATTAGAACATTTTTTTTCTGCGGCAGTTTTCCCGTAGGGAAACACTGCTAGGGAGCCTACACATGGCCGGTTTTCTTGACCAAGAGAAAACCTGTCATGAAAACCGGCCGTGTGTAGGGGACCAAGCCGGTCCTCGTTTTTCCCGTCGGGTTTCACAGCGGTGTTTTCACCGCCGTAAAACTCGATCGTGTGTACACGGCATAAGTTTAAAAAAATGCAAACAAATATAACCGTCACATCCAAGGACTGGTAGCAATACATTTTTGTCCTAGATATACTTTTAAAATGTAGGCTAATGTAGCATTTAGCCTTAATAAAAACCATCCTAATCATTTTATTTCTTGCACAGTAGAGGTTAGTATTACCCAGTGATATTGCATGTAATGGGGTTGATTTACTAAAACTGGAGAGACTCTGGTGCAGCTCTTCATGGAAATAAATTCCAAAAAATATATAAAAAAACATATTTTTTCCTCAGTTTAGGCCGATACGTATTCTTCTACATATTTTTAGTAAAAAAAAAATCGCAATAAGCGTTTATTGATTGGTTTGCGCAAAAGTTATAGCGTCTACAAAATAGGGGATAGTTTTATGGCATTTTTATAATTTTATTTTTTTTACTAGAAATTACGGCGATCAGTGATTTTTATCATGACTGAGACATTATGGTGGACACATCGGACACTTTTAACACTATTTTGGGACCGTTGTAATTTTTACAGCGATCAGTGCTATAAAAATGCACTGATTACTGTGAAAATGACACTGGCAGTGAAGGGGTTAACCTGTAGGGGGCGCTGAAGGGGTTAAGTGTGACCTAATGTGTGTTTCTTACTGTAGGGGGGCGTGGCTTGGCATGTGACATCACTGATCGTCGTTCCCTATGACAGGGAACAGACAATCAGTGACAGGCTCACTAGAAAGAACGGGGAGAGGTTTGTTTACACTTACCTCTCCCCATTCTTCAGCTCTGTGATCCGTTCACGGGACACCGGCGGCGATCGGGTCCGCGGGTCCTGCGGGCGCGGCCACGGAGCTCAGGACTGGGTCACGAGTGAGCCGCCGGCGGCCCGCGCGTGACCCACGGCTGGGCTCTTAAAGAGCAACATACCTGTACGTGGATTTGCCCAGCCGTGCCATTCTGCCGATGTATATCGGCGTGAGGAGGTCCTTAAGTGTTTAAACTAATTGCACTGATCTGTGTGGAACATTTTCTAATTACATATGGTTATTACCCTATTTAGGGGTACATGATATTTGTCAAGTATGTGATATATTCATTGTGCACTTAAAATATATTTTCTTAATTTATCTAGTAAATACTATAAATTTGAGATTGTATATACAGTATAGCTGCAGTTTAAAATGAGCTCTTTGATATTCAAAAGAAAAACCCCTGCCTTATAGCCAGAGAGTTTTGTGATTTCCGATGGTCAAGTCATGATGAGCTTCAATTAAAACAGTTGCCTTACACTATTGGGACTCCCTACAGACTAATTATAAAGATGTTGCATAGGACTGAAAACCTACAGGGTGGAAAGAGTGCTGGTGGAGCAGCTATAATTATGAATACTCAGCTAAGTTAGATTATCTTCTATAATAAAGGAATTAGCACACTGAGTCATAGATTGGTTTTTGAATGACTTCACTGTGTTTTACATGGTGCCACAGTGACAGTTTACCTTATACTAGTAGGCATTTTTTGCAAAAAGCAATAGGTTTATTAATAAAGAATAAAATAAAAACAATGTTTGTCACAATGCAATTGTACCATGTTATAGAAGTCACCACACACAATACATAAGCATAAAAGGGAGAATAAAAAAAAATTAAGTATGGTACAGTGCTAAAAGTTAAAGTGGAAGTACAAGAATATAAGCATTATGTTCAATGGTTAAGGGTCATGTGGGATCAGGGCCATATTCCTTATCAGGAATGGATAGGTACAGTGTAGGAGTATCTGCAGCCATAAATAAGCCACAGAAATTGAACATTAAAGTGGTTTTAAACCTCTAAAATAAAATAAAAAAACAAAGCATATCTATAGTGTGTGCTAGCCTCAATCCAAAGCAGTGTTATTTCTCTCTGCTGTTTCTTTCCTCTGCTATCTGCATGAGTGACTGACACCCCTTAATGCGTCTAGTAAAATAGGCCCTTTGAGTGGGTATTTTGCTAGTCCAATGCAAAAAAAAAATGAAAACACTGTGGAGATAAGTTCCTCAAATTGTCCTACAACAGCCTATTTTATCTGTGTGACTTTATGATATCCAGAGAGAAGGAACTCAAGAAAAAACAAGGCATCTAAAATGTAAGCTCCACAAACCCATAAAGAACCACAGAGAGTCTAATAGCGGAGGATGGTTTTGAAGAAACTGTCCAAGTTTGTGAGCCACAAACGTTTTGGCTACCAGTAGTTCAATAGGGGCTGCCTCTTGCTTTTCCACCACTATCTTCAAGGCCCACTAGGAGAAGTCATGGATCCTGACAATCTTGCACATCCTTTTGGTCACCCAGTTAAGTTCCATGCTTCTGCAGTTGAGCCCTCTGACCCCCAATCCATCGATGCACGGGGATGTTGATGATGAGGTTACTGACGTGACTTAGGTGCCAGATAGAGCAGAGGAGGAAAGTGATGGGAGAAACAACCCCAACAAGACAGGATGTCCTCCAGAGATAGACATCATGGAAGAGTAGAGAGCAGCCACCCTGTCACGTACCTGACGGTTAAGCCTGACGTGCAGAGGGAAGGCTTCTCGTACAACCTCTGCTCAGGGACCACAGATGTTGTAACAGTGGCCACAAGAGCGTGGCAGTGTATGGGTGCCTGGATCATCTTCCGTGTGGTGGATGTGTCACCAGGGTGGACCAGCACATTAAACGGCAGGGGTTGGCAAGTCAGCGGATTCCAGGCTGGTGGCAGCAGGAAACAGGGACCAGGCAGGTGCATGCCGAGCAGAGGAGATACAGGATGCTTGGTCAGACAACAGACGATCAGATGCAGACATAGACAAGGATGCAGGCAAGGTTTGGCAACAGGATATCAAGCAGCAGAGAGATTATAGCAGTCAACAAGTCAAGACGGGGTCAGAATAATGGATAGCAAGTGTAGTCAGAGTAAGCCATGTCAAACACAGGAATCAAATAAGGATCACAGGAACAGGTATACAGGGTACAAGCTGCAGGTCAGACAGCAAAGTTGTAGTGGAGTTGCTGCCCTTATTGCACACACGTGCACAATTATTCATGCTTCTGACAGAATGAGCACCTGGGGAATTGTGTCTGTGCATGCAGCAATGCCATGGCCAGCGCGTCCCTGACACACCCTATGCCATCCGATTGTGGAGCTGTTTTCCCCCTACTCATTTCCCAGAGCTCAGCTGTGTGGGTCTTTTTCAGCACATGTGCAGCAGATCGTACTGTTGCAATTTGAAAAATCTGCCGCAAGCAGATCAAGCGTGGCAAAAACACCAGTCATTTGGGTAACACATACTAGACAAGGCATTTAAAATCCTCACCACTCAGCCTGTTGGCAATAGCACATGAAAGCCACATGCAAAGGACACAATTCTTCTCCTCCTCACTCCTCTCCTTTCATGTCTACCCCCACTATATCTCATGACCTCTTAGCAGCCTCCAATGACAGGGATGATGGTAAAGCAAAGTGTGTCACACGTCTGCCAGCAGCACACCACCAGCTGTAGAGTGTAGCAAGCACATTTCTCTGCTCCAGTAGCTGCAACAAAAAAAAAAAATACACTACCTGCCACCCACATGCCCAGCGACTAAATTCCAGCCTGTCCAAATAAAGAAAGCTTGCAGGGAACATCAATTTAATGTAATTTTTTTTCTTTATAAATGTCAGTTTTGTTGCAGCAGGTTCTATACACGGTACAGATGCGCCACTTTGTAGGCAGACTAAGGGGACCCCCCAGGCACTATATTTAAAGGAATTTTTCATTTTTATTGTTTCACTTTATGCATCATTAAAATCATTGCTCCTTAAAAAAAACAATTAAAAAAAATTGCCCCCCGGGCAGTCCTTGGGCCCCCATACTCTTTTTATGGCCAACAACTTACATATAATGCCTTCAAAATGAGGACTTTTTTCCAGTTCGGGTCCCATAGACTTAGAATAAGATTCGCGGTTCAGGTCAGAACTTTTGCAATGTTTGAGAGTTTTGGCGGGAACCGGACCGGGGGGTGTTCGGCCCATCTGTACCCCCAAAGTAGTCCATTTAGGAAAGTAGACAGTCTAATGTATTTTGTAAGAGGCATGGCAAGTTTTTTGAAGTTGTAATTTTTGTAATTTTTTTTTTTCACACTTTTTTACATACTGTCACCAGTGGAGTACAGCATCATTATATGACTGGTGTCGGGGTGATATGGGATACTGACTGGTGTCAGTATGTTAAAAACATTTTAAATTACATTTTGTAAAAAAAATTCAAACTTGTTTTCTTTTTAGTTTTTTTTTTACTATTTTGATCCATACTTTCATCAGAGTAGTTCAGAGTCACCAAAGTGACACTGTACTACCCTGGGGAAGAGGTAGGTGATGATCACTGTAACAGCAATGTTTTGAACTATCATGAATGGGTTACATTCATAACAGCTGTTATTACTATTGTGAGCTGAGATTGGCCCACAGCTATCACATGGTACAGGGTGTTGTGATTCTCCCAGGTACCATGTGATAGCTGTGGACCAATCACAGCATCACAATACTAAGCACAGTTATTATGAATTAAACCAATTCATAACAGTTGTGTTTACATTGTGATTATGTGATTGGACAGCAATTGATGCTCTGGCTGCTACAATCCGCTGTTTATTATGGACACAGGGGTCATGTAGCTGAAGGGGAGTGCTGCACACCCATAAGTTGGTAACGTACATGTACATAATCCAGCCTGGTTGGTGATTTGAGCTGGGAATTCTCTTTGGTTTTGTTTGACATGCATCACCCTTCCATGTGCTTGCCACGAAGGCCAGTTATAGCTGTGGGCAGTGGCTATTTGTTTTTACTGTTTAAATACTGGTGAGGGGATGCACTGGACACCTTTGCTGTCATTGTGCTGTATGCTGAGTGTGCAGTGCACCTCTGTGCCTTAAGGAGGGGTGTACTCCCTCCAGACTTACCTGCCCACTATCCATCCATTATTATGCATGTTCTTCCACAGTGGAGGCTCTTAAAAATGTATAGATTTAGGACTGCAGACAATACTGGGGTCCCGTGATGTGGCTCTGCAGCTTACACATCTACAGGTATTTGCAAATGTGTGCAAACTAAACTCAGTTTTTAATGCAATCTGTTTGACAGGATAATTTGTATATTTGCAGGCTGGTTGGCGAGTTGAGCTGGGAATTTTCTTTGGTTTTGTTTGACATGTACATGATCCAGCCAGCCCCTGCCACCCGTCCTCAGTAAATGTACTGTGGGTGAGTGGGTGGGAACTGTTTAATTAGGGCAAACAGGCTATTTACTTAGTAAAGTGAATTTTCATGTTGCAGTGTAAGTTTTGCTTAGTTTATTGAAAAAGATTAGGCTCTGCTGACTTTTAGCATCCATTCATGTGCAAGCAGAATCAGTGCTCTTTTTTTAGTTTTCCTTGCACCTGATTGGGTATTCAATGCAAAGTTACTATTGACCACGTTCACCAAGCTAAGTGAAAATTAAATATGTTCTACCCCTTTAGTAAATCAACTCTTATATGTCAGTAGCACAGGTCCCCAAGTTAGCAGAAGAAAAGTACATGGGATCACAATCATGGTCTGCTGATTTGTGAATCAATGCTAACCTCTAATCAATTTATAATATAGGGAGGCCCTACTAACCAATTAAATCCTTCCTTAACTCAAGCACTAAGCATATTCAAGAGGGGGAGGAGTTTTAATCGTACTGGCTTTGGGGTTTGACATACTCTACAAAATATACTATGACTTAGATAATTAGAAAAAATAAATGTAGCGGGCATGTACTTTCAGAGTGTTTAATTCTGGTGAGGACACCAGTGATGCATAGTTCCCTGCGGCCCAGCAGGTGGCGCTGTCACTTTGGGCCGGGGTTGAACCATCGCTGCAGCACCGCGCCCTTTGTGACCTCTCGCATCGGTTGTACAGCGGGGTGGGGAACCCGCTGTGCTTGCTGGGAGAGGGTATAAAGGGGCGGATATATTTGCCATGAGGTTCGAGTCCCAGGCACCTTCAGCCTGAGGGCTGCTGTTCGCGGTCGGTGTCCAGGCGGCCTAGGCCTGGACACTTGGAGTTCGTGTTCCATCCCAGACACCTTCAGTCTGGGGTGAGGTACTCGGCCGGAGGTCTGGGGCCAAGTACCTTCCGCTGGGTCCCGCCAGGGAGGGACTGTCCTAGGGTGCCCCAGGTGTTGGGCACCCGAATCCAGAGGCGTAAGGGACCGGAGGAGGGATTCATCCGAAGACCTGGTGCAGCATATTGCCAGTGACGGGTGAACCTCTGGAGACCGCCTGGAGGGATGTCTTTCCCGAACAGGGGCCAAGTTCATAGAGGAAGGTGGTTCATGTACAATGACCGGTGGCAGCGGTCCAACTAGTCAACTCAGGTCAGTGGCAGAGACCTGCTATTAGGCCTGTGGCAGGGGCCTCAACGGTTCACCCGGTCGGTGGCAGTGACCAATCTCACGGTCGGTGGCAGAGACCGTGCGCCAGGCCTATTCGCTTGCAAAGGAATAGGAGAATTAATTTGTGCCTGGGCCTACTCGTATCCACACCCCTGTCTGTCTATTACTGAAAGTTCAACTATTATGTTCACCTTGCAATGGAAAAATTAAAGAGTGTTGGACTTTTAATTGGTGTGGGGCTCTGTTACTGGCAGGCACATCTCCACGGAACAAACGGAAGCTTTGTATGCAGTGAACAGACCCGGAGGTAATTAAGTGACTTTGCTCAACCCTCATACACATACGAGGTGAGAGCTTGGCATAGTGAGTGTTCCTGCACTCTCCTCTTCCAGGTACCCCTAGACCACACCAGCCAACCAGGCGATAGAAGCGGAGAGGGAGAGTGAGGCCCGCTACATAATTATAATACAGTGTACAGTATGTGCACCTTTATTCCTAGAGGGCTCCATTACATGCATGAGCATAATGTTGGCCATCACATTACAAGCAGTCCATTACACTAAAGGTATACAGTACATATATATTTTCACATTTTCAGATAACTTAAGGCCTGCTGAAATGTTTAAAGTGTTATTATCTAGTAAACAAATCTGTTTTTGTAACTGTAAAAAAATACATTACTACTTTAACACATCTCAATTGTCATTATAGACTCAATTTGCTTTTACCATTCTATTCTTAAAGATTAAGATGAAATATTACGCTTTTATTTGCATGTATTTTACATCAGCCCCAAAAGAGGACGTGAGAAAGACATCAAAGATCTTGTAACCTCCTCCTAAACAATAAACCATAAATGAATCTGTAAGTGCACTTGAATGTCAATATTCACAATTAGATTACTGACAGAACATTGTTGAGCAGAAAACACATTTACGCAATTTCCCTAAGAAACATAAGTACAATACAATATTATACAATATTTAGAAAAGCAATGTTCTATTCTATGGTTATATTGAAAGTCCTGCCTGTGCTATAGTTGAAGATAAAAGTATTTATTTTATACTATATATTTATTGTGGCCATTCCTGTAGTAATTTATCATCCTTATAATGAGGAATACATTTAGCAAGTGTTATGAAATTTGATATTTTGTAAGAAGCATGGCAAGTTTTTTGAAGTTGTAATTATTTGTCACAATTTTGTGGAAAATTAAGAAATGAAATATTTTATTTCCCATTTTTTTACATACTATCATCAGTGCAGTACAGTATCATCATATGACTGATATTTAATATATATGTAGCTTGGGTGAACACAACCAAGCCACACATGTGAAAGGAATCAGGGTAGGAAAAGCACTGCAGCATGTGTGTTTAACTAATCTGACTACGAGCTAAGGTAATTAACCACCCACCAACCACTAGTGGGAGGAAGTCAACTGATATTTATAAGGGCCTCCGATTTCAGAAAGTACGATGTCTGAGGTTTCTAGGGTTCATGCACAAGTGTGGAGCTAATGCTATAAGGATTGAGAACGGATTGTGGAGACCTGATTGTCCATGTTCACCTTGCCTGGTTTACTCATCGTGTTGTGCAGTGATCAAGGTTTATTTGCATCCAAGGCTCATCTGCCCCCTGTAAAAAGGGTCCACAGAGGAGGGTACGAGACATTTTATTTGAGTGTCAGTGGTGGCTCTGCTCCTTCTCTACACGATCAAGTGTTTATTCCATGATGTATGGTTCATCTTGAGTCTTCATTGAGGAATAATTACCTTGAGGACATTATCTTTGAGTGCTGCACCTCTTTTGTATTACTGTTTTTATTGTTGTTCATCAATTTCTGTGCTGGCTGCTTAAGGGATTAATCATTTATTTATTTATTTATTTATAAAGTATATAATCTATATAGAATTTCAACCAGCGCAGCAGGCATCCTTATATTGCCTACAGTGTTATTGTGGGCAAACTTTGTTTGTAATATACTGTATATATATTTTTTCTTTCCCTGTCTTGTGCTCCAGCATCGGTTGTTTCTCTCTGCTTCAAGTCCACTATGCCGCCCGGCACACGTAGGCTGCTTGTGTCCTCCTTCCCCCCCTCCAGAGATTGAGGTAGACACAACAGACACCCTTGGCCATCAGCGAACGGCTTCCATCCCCAGTGTGGGCTGTCCCGGCTCATTGACCACCTCTAGGACACATATGACGGCCTGACCTGTGATTGGTTCTTTCCCAACCTATGCTGTCTTTATAAAGGCGGAGGCCCTGTTGGGCTTCAATGCCATCTGGAAGCTCAGCTGCATGGTTACCATTGATCCTGGATCACCCCGGTCACCCTGTTCCCTGGTATGTACTTTTTTGCAATCCTCCAAAGTTTTTACAAGTTTATTCCATCACTACAATTTTGTTGATAGATATTTTTTATTTTTTGCATATGCCAATATATGTATATATTTTTTTTTTCACAATGCCTTCTCATTATAGTTTCACCAGAAGCTATAGGTGGCTATTTGGGCCCCCTTTTCTGTTGCCCCCAGTGGCCTCCGGACCACCTGAAGCATCTGTGACCATACTGTATGCTTGGGCACATAGGTTTGGCACTATAACTTTTTGCTTTTCCATCTCTTTTGCTTATTCACTCACAAGGCAGCACCAGTGGTCAGTACTTATTAGGCTTGTGCAATTCGTTTCGTAACGAATCAAAATTCGTCCGAATTTAGCAACTTTCGGACATTCGGAAGCATTCGAATTTCCGAACAGAGCAATTACGAATAAAACCGAATCCGAAATAAATTATACCGCAAAATAGCGAATGCCCGAAGGTCTTCGGCATAATTCGTTATGAAAAAAGTTACGAATGTACGAATCCATTCGAAGCACAATAACACTCACTCTGCTCTCTGCTTCTCCCTCACCATGCTGAACTCCCTCTCAAAATGGTGTACAGGGGCGGAGGCTATAGCCGCATGAAAAAACGAAAGTAAAATACGAGATTTCAAATCCATTCGAAGCACAATAACACTCACTCTGCTCTGCTCTCTGCTTCTCCCTCACCATGCTGAACCCTCTCAAAATGGTGTACAGGGGCGGAGCCTATAGCCGCATGTAAAAAACGAAAGTAAAATACGAGATTTCGAATCGTTACAAATAACCTCTATGTATTTAGAAAAGTACAAATCCATTCGAAGCACATTAGGCATAATAGGCAGCGTCGTTGTGAGAGAGACACGGAAAATTACGAATCAACGAACCCAAAAAAAGTTACGAAAGTAGGAGTTGTGTCCAGAATCAACGAAAAACAACGTACTCTACCGAAAGTACGAATTATAAAGCAACAAAAAATTCAACGAAAAATGTCGCTTGCAAAAATACGAATGAGTCCGAACACGAAAAATCCCGTCTAGCAAAATTACGAATGATTACGAATCAACAGGACCGGAAAGAAACAAACCGAAACGGAACGAATTTTTCCGTTGTGCACAAGTCTAGTACTTATGCAATGTATGCACTTCTTGCATTTTAGCTATATTTATGTACAGTATGTACATGTGTATTGTATGCTTATGACTGTTTTTGTATTAGCACACCTATACATGTACCATATATAAGCATCCCTGAAGAAGATTGTAATCCTGTCAATTTGAAATGCGTTGGATGTCTGAAGGCTCTTTGCAGTAATTTTCTGTGCTATCTGCACATATGTATAAGCTATTCTTTTAATTACTTACATTATTATACACGATTATTATACACAATTTATATAGTGCCAACAGTTTACGCAGCGCTTTACAATGTAGAGGGGAGACAGCACAATTACAGTACAGTTCAATACAGAAGGTACAGGAGGGCCCTGCTTGTAGAGCTTACATTCTAAAGGGAGGGGGGTGGTACAAAAGGTAATAGCTGCAGAGAATGATTTGATGGGGGTGGCTCAGGGACAGTTGTTAGGTGGGTGTGGGATAGGCTTCCCTGAATAAATGAGTTTTCAGGGATCTCCTAAAGGTGGAGAGGGGCTGATCGGACATACCGGGGTAGGGAGTTCCAGAGGATGGGAGAGGCTCTGGAGAAGTCCTGAAGGCGAGCATGAGAGGAGGTGTAAGAGAACTATTTGTTTTCGCCCGATGCGCACTCATGCGCATGCGCGCGCACACGGGCATCCAGAGATGCCTAGGCGCACCAATGCGCATGCGCAATGGACTACGTGCATGCGCAGGAGCGCATCCCTGACATCAATTGCCGCCAGCCAGCCTATTTAAAGAAGTGCCCTGACGCCAGACCTTTGCTGACTGGTTTTCAGCTGTTACCTGATATCCTGAACCCTGTTGTGATCCTGCTTGATACCTGTTGCTGAACTTGGCTTGCCTTGACCCTGCTTCTGGACTCTGCTTCTGTTATGACTACTGTTTCCTGATCCTGGCTACCCATTTGACCCTGCTTCTGCCTGCTGCCTTGTACCTTGCTGTCTGCCTGTTACCAGACCCGGCTTGCCTTGTGACCCTGCTTCTGCTTGCTGCCTTGTACCTTGCTGCCCACCTATTACCAGACTGGCTACCCTTGTGACCCTGCATCTGCTTCCTGTGTGGCTCCTCATCAACCTCTGAGTGTCTGCGACTTCAGTCTTGTGACTCTCTGCGACTTCCTGCTGCAAGTCTGCCAGGGACTTTACATCATCTGACGTCCCAGTGCCACTGTTCCAGTGGAGTGCCTCTTCAACCCCGGCTGATCCTTGGTGCACAGCTGCCTTCCATGATCTGATGGTCCTCCTGCTCATCCAGGCTCGCACCCTCTGCTACAGGTTTCCGGGTCTATATCTGCAGGCACTTGTGTTCCTCCTGTCCCTTGGTTCCCTCTGTTCCACTTCCAGCGGGGCCAGGGCTGAAGATACAAGAGAGGCCGACCTTGTCACCTCAGTCTCCCTTCAGGGACGTGACAGGAGGTAACAAGGGAGCTAGAGAGCAGAAGGTCCTGGGAGGAAAGGAGGGGACGATTTGGGCGATATCTGCAGATGAGGTTGGTGATGTAGATGGGGGCAATGTTGTGAATGGCCTTGTATGTTGTGGTTAGCATTTTGAGTTTTACACGGTGGAGTAGGGGAAGCCAGTGAAAGGATTGGCAGAGAGGAGCAGCAGTCACGGATCGGTTAGTGAGGTGTATTAGTCTAGCAGCAGAATTCATAATAGACTGAAGGGGGGATAGCCTGCGTAAGGGCAGGCCATTAAGGAGAGAGTTGCAGTAGTCAAGGCGAGAAATAATCAAGGAGTGAATAAGTTGCTTTGTGGTATCATTAGTCAGGAAGGGTCGAATTCTGGAGATGTTGCGGAGGTTAAGGCGGCAGGATTTAGCCAGTGATTGGATGTGGGGGCTGAAGGAGAGGTCAGAGTCAGGGATTACACCCAGCACCCTGGCATGTGTGAAGGGACCAATGGTTGTGTTGTTGATTTTAATGGTAAAGTCATGGGGGGGAGACCGGGAAGGAGGAAATATAACAAGCTCAGTTTTAGAAAGATTGAGTTTGAGGAAGTGGTGTGACATTCATACTGATATTGGTTGGGATAGATATATAAATTTTATATACTAGTGGAGGCGCTGAGTGAAATTACTCGTGATAAATAAACAAAATACCAAGTGTAAAAACAATACAAATTATAATACCAAAACACCAGCCTGCCTAGCGTGCTAAATTAAACTGTGTATAACCAAAGTAAAATTTATACAAGATTTCCCAGATCTTGCATAGGTATGTGTAAAGTGAGCTCCTGTAAATCAATACAGAAAAAAATATTTTCATACCTTAATACAAATTTACATTTGTGAGAAAAATATATAAATGGTGAGTTCATATATCAAGTGACAATCAAGTCCTTATAATCAATGAATGGAAGATATATCAAGTGAAAAATCTGAAGAGCTGCAAACAGAGAATCCATAGATTGTGACAACTGTCAGAAATCCACCTTCACCGACTGAGAAAGACGAATCACCCAAATGTGCTCAAATAAGGATGGCAGCTTACCAAATGAAGTTGACCCTTTTACTTAAAAAAAGAAGTCAAATGTGCTTGCAGCAAAAAACTTTGCTTAGGTTAAATGGAGATGATGTCGGACCAGAACCGCTGCCTCATGGAGGCTCAGATAAGGATATGAAATGAAAATAATGCAGTGATAGCGTAATTCCGTTTATTAGGCCAAATCAATGTAAGAGTTAAAAAGCCAAATGCCTGCTTACTTGTATGAGTGCCACAAACCCGGCACTGAGGCTGGATAGCATAACAGGGAGATGGAAAGGTTGTCCCGTCTGTGGATATCTGGCGTGCGTTCCACCTACGATAATGGAGGAGCCAGAGGGACCGGAAGTAGCGTCTGTACGTGACCTAGTACCGCCTCGACGTACGTTTTGTATCACAAGTCATCAGGAAGCGCTTTTGACGCTTCCTGATGACGTGTGATACGAAACGTACGTCGAGTACTAGGTCACGTACAGACGCTACTTCCGGTCCCTCTGGCTCCTCCATTATCGTAGGTGGAACGCACGCCAGATATCCACAGACGGGACAACCTTTCCATCTCCCTGTTATGCTATCCAGCCTCAGTGCCGGGTTTGTGGCACTCATACAAGTAAGCAGGCATTTGGCTTTTTTAACTTTTACATTGATTTGGCCTAATAAACGGAATTACGCTATCACTGCATTATTTTCATTTCATATCCTTATCTGAGCCTCCATGAGGCAGCGGTTCTGGTCCGACATCATCTCCATTTAACCTAAGCAAAGTTTTTTGCTGCAAGCACATTTGACTTCTTTTTTAAGTAAAAGGGTCAACTTCATTTGGTAAGCTGCCATCCTTATTTGAGCACATTTGGGTGATTCGTCTTTCTCAGTCGGTGAAGGTGGATTTCTGACAGTTGTCACAATCTATGGATTCTCTGTTTGCAGCTCTTCAGATTTTTCACTTGATTTATCTTCCATTCATTGATTATAAGGACTTGATTGTCACTTGATATATGAACTCACCATTTATATATTTTTCTCACAAATGTAAATTTGTATTAAGGTATGAAAATATTTTTTTCTGTATTGATTTACAGGAGCTCACTTTACACATACCTATGCAAGATCTGGGAAATCTTGTATAAATTTTACTTTGGTTATACACAGTTTAATTTAGCACGCTAGGCAGGCTGGTGTTTTGGTATTATAATTTGTATTGTTTTTACACTTGGTATTTTGTTTATTTATCACGAGTAATTTCACTCAGCGCCTCCACTAGTATATAAAATTTATATATCTATCCCAACCAATATTTTGTTCCATTTTTTGGAATATTTGGAGAGCAGCTTTAATTTATTTTTGTTGTTATACTAGGCGCGAGATTTTCTTTTTTATTCACATTCATACTGATATGTGATTCAGTAAGTTTGAGATCCGTGAGGAGATTGAGGGAGTGAGTTGAGGAGTGGAGAGATAGATCTGGGTGTCGTCGGCATAGAGGTGGTATTGGTAGCCATGGGAGGTTATCAACTGGCCCAGGGAAGAGGTATAGAGTGAGAATAGGAGGGGCCCAAGGACGGAGCCTTGGTGTACCCCAACAGAAAGAGGAAGAGGAACGGAGGCGATGGAGTTGTAAGTGACACTGAAAGTGCACTGAGATAGGTAGGAGGAGAACCAGGATAAAGCAGAATCAAGGAGGCCTAGGGAGTGTAGTTTGCTGAGAAGGAGCAGGTGGGAAACTGTGTCAAAGGTAGCAGAGAGGTCTAAGAGTATGTGTATGGAGTAATGGCCATTGGTTTTAGCAGTTAGTAGGTCTTTGGTGAGTTTTAGTAGGGCAGTTTCAGTAGAATGTCATGGGCGGAAGCCGGACTGTAGGGGGTCAAGAAGGTTGTTGTCCGTGATACATTATCACTATCTACATTTTTATCTTGTTGTTTAATAAAATGTATAGCTTTTTATATGTGTCTTTGGAGTATTGTTGCCTGATGTGCCTTATAAGTCCCTTTTCATTGGAGGGTATTCTGTCTCTATTTGGATGTTGGCACCCTCACAGCTCTCTACCGTATACATTACTATATGACTGGTGTTGGAGTGATCAGGTATACTGACTGGTAAATGTATGTTAAAAATAATAATAATATTTTTTTATAAAATTTTGTAAAAAATAATAACTTATCTTTCTTTTTTTTTTTTTATCTTTTTTTTTTTTTTTGGATGAGGTGTACTTTTAGCAAGTATTTAGAAATTCTTTTTTTGTTGCATTAAATAACAAATATTTCATTGAAATGTTGTTCTCTGTGACATTTCAAAGAACCAAAACATACAAAGATGGTTATTGAATCCTTATGCTGAAATAGTTTACCCTTATAGTAGCATCCCCTATATGCTGGAAGGCATATGAGCTGCCAGCAGAAAGAACAGGAGACCTGCATACTTGTGATCCTCAAGCCATGCTAGGGACTAGGAGCTAACCAAGTTAGGGGTTTGTCACCACCTACAGCCAACCCCCCCCCCTTTCTTTCCTGTAGGGTCTTCCATGGTTCACAGCTTTAATTGAATTAGCACAATAAAAGGTACAGAATCGTTCTACTGGCTTTCTCTGTTTATTTTTCAGGTCCTGGGACATCTCTCTCCTCCTTACCTCACATCCTGGTCACTGATAGAAGACAGCTATTGCCAGAAGTTAATCCCTGCTTTGATCCTGGGCAGTTTAAAAAAAAAAAGAAAAAAAGAAAAAAAAATGCTTAGAAACAGAATTTGAAAGCCAATAAAGTAAGCAATTGGGATAAACTGTTTTCCCTTATAGGTGCCAACATCTGTGGTCTGGTACAACAGCCGTAACTTCAAACAAACTGTCATCTCCAGCTTCCTTCATCTCATACAAGCCCACAGGATAGAATGGATGGCCTACTGTGAAAAGTTTTACGCAGTGCAAACCGTTCAGGAGAAGCCTTGCTTAAAAGCTGCCTACAATTTGCTTCCCCATCCATGCCTTGGCTTCAGGCCTACAATCAATTCCACACACTGCTGCTGGTGAGTTGTCCAGCTCTAGCCTCAGAACAGCAAAAGGGACTGTTGGTTCTTTAAAGCCCACTACCCCTTCCAGAGCCTCAGCTTTCCAGATGCAAGTATAGGTTGGGCACCAGGGATGAGCCGAACACCCCCCTGTTCGGTTCGCACCAGAACCTGCGAACAGAAAAAATGTTCGTGTAAACTTTAGAACCCTATTAAATACAATGGACTCGAACGTTCGAAATCTAAAGTGTTAATTATAAAGGCTAATATGCAAGTTATTGTCCTAAAAAGTGTTTGGGGACCTGGGTCCTGCCCCAGGGGACATGTATCAATGCAAAAAGAAGTTTTAAAAACGGCCGTTTTTTCGGGAGCAGTGATTTTAATAATGCTTAAAATGAAAAAATAAAAGTGAAATATTCCTTTAAATTTCGTACCTGGGGGGTGTGTATGATATGCATGTGAAGTGGCGCATGTTTCCCGTGCTTAGAACTGTCCCTGCAAAAAATGTCATTTTTGAAAGAAAAAAAATGCATTTAAAACTGACTCGCGGCTATTAATGAATTGTCGGCTCCCGGCAATACATACAAAAGTCATTGAGAAAAAAAAAAAAAAAAAGCATGGGGGTTCCCCAGAATTCAATTACCAGGCCCTTCAGATCTGGCATGGATTTTAAGGGGAACTCCACCCCAAGTTTAAAAAAAAAATGGCGTGGAGTCCCCCTAAAAATCCATACCAGACCCCTTATCCGAGCACGCAACCTGGCCGGCCGCAGGGGAAAAGGGGGGGACGAGAGAGTGGCCCCCCCTCCCTCCTGAACCGTACCAAGCCACATGCCCTCAACATGGGGAGGATGTCCCCATGTTGATGGGGACAAGGGCCTCATCCCCACAACCCTTGCCCGGTGGTTGTGGGGGTCTGCGGGCGGGGGGCTTATCGGAATCTGGAAGACCCCTTTAACAAAGGGGACCCCCAGATCCCGCCCCCCCCCTATGTGAATTGGTAACGGGTACATTGTACCCCTACCATTTCACGAAGAAAGCGTAAAAAAAATGTTTAAAAAAACACACAAACACCTTGAAAAAGTCCTTTATTTAAAAAAATAAATAAATAAACATTCCAGCGGTGAAATCCAGTGTCCCGCGGCGATCCCGATGTCCAGCGCTGTCCTTCATTGGTTGTGCCTGAGCGGACCTGATGGGGAACTCCCTCTCAGTATTTTAAATGTATAGACCCGCCCCTTCTAAAGTTCCCCATCAGGTCCGCTCAGCGAACGAGATGCGGAACATGAGAAGGGGCGGGTCTATACATGTATTACCAAAGTGAGAGCAGTTCCCCATCAGGTCCGCCCCCTCGGTATGTCGGACCCGCCTACGTCATTGGCTTGAGCGGGGAACTTCCTTCACTATGTAAATTTAAATTTACATAGTGAAGGAAGTTCCCCGCTCAAGCCAATGACGTAGGCGGGTCTGACATACCGAGGAGGCGGACCTGATGGGGAACTGCTCTCACTTTGGTAATACATGTATAGACCCGCCCCTTCTCATGTTCCGCATCTCGTCCGCTGAGCGGACCTGATGGGGAACTTTAGAAGGGGCGGGTCTATACATTTAAAATACTGAGAGGGAGTTCCCCATCAGGTCCGCTCAGGCACAACCAATGACGGACAGCGCTGGACATCGGGATCGCCGCGGGACACTGGATTTCACCGCTGGAATGTTTTTTTTTTTTTTTTTAAATAAAGGACTTTTTCAAGGTGTTTGTGTGTTTTTTTAAACATTTTTTTACGCTTTCTTCGTGAAATGGTAGGGGTACAATGTACCCCTTACCAATTCACATAGGGGGGGGCCGGGATCTGGGGGTCCTCTTTGTTAAAGGGGTCTTCCAGATTCCGATAAGCCCCCCGCCCGCAGACCCCCACAACCACCGGGCAAGGGTTGTGGGGATGAGGCCCTTGTCCCCATCAACATGGGGACATCCTCCCCATGTTGAGGGCATGTGGCTTGGTACGGTTCAGGAGGGAGGGGGGGCCGCTCTCTCGTCCCCCCCTTTTCCCCTGCGGCCGGCCAGGTTGCATGCTCGGATAAGGGGTCTGGTATGGATTTTTAGGGGGACTCCACGCCATTTTTTTTTAAATTTGGGGTGGAGTTCCCCTTAAAATCCATGCCAGATCTGAAGGGCCTGGAATGGATATTTGGGGGAACCCCACGTCAATTTTTTTTTTATTTGCGGCGGGGTTCCCCTTAATATCCATTCCAGACCTGAAGGGCCTGGTAATTGAATTCTGGGGAACCCCCACGCTTTTTTTTTTTTTTTTATCAATGACTTTTGTATGTATTGCCGGGAGCCGACAATTCATTAATAGCCGCGAGTCAGTTTTAAATGCATTTTTTTCTTTCAAAAATGACACTTTTTGCAGGGACAGTTCTAAGCACGGGAAACATGCGCCACTTCACATGCATATCATACACACCCCCCAGGTACGAAATTTAAAGGAATATTTCACTTTTATTTTTTCATCTTAAGCATTATTAAAATCACTGCTCCCGAAAAAACGGCCGTTTTTAAAACTTCTTTTTGCATTGATACATGTCCCCTGGGGCAGGACCCGGGTCCCCAAACACTTTTTAGGACAATAACTTGCATATAAGCCTTTATAATTAGCACTTTAGATTTCTCCCATAGATTTTTCGAATTTGCCGCGAACACCCCAATTTGTTCGCTGTTCGGCGAACGGGCGAACAGGCAATGTTCGAGTCGAACATGAGTTCGACTCGAACTCGAAGCTCATCCCTATTGGGCACAAAACTGTTACATGTCTGCTGGTAGAAGATTATCAGAAGAACCAGGAGCAGAGTGGTCAAAATGTATTGTTGCCCACTTGTGAGGATTTCCAACACAGGGCTGAAGAAGGATCTGGGGAAGAGGCTTAACAGGACGCTGAAACATAAGTCAGATGCACTTCTCAATGCAGCTGGGGAAGGGAAATGACAAGGTCACCAGATCACTGGGAGAAAGAGGCAATACCCCTGCCTGAAGAGGAGCAGAAAGACTAAGTGCCTCTACTCCCCATTAGAGACTCAGGCCTCGTACACACGACCGATTTTCTCGTCGTAAACAGTCAAGAAAAGTGCCGCGAGAGTTTTTTTGTCTAGAAAAACGTTCGTGTGTATGGTTTTACGACGAGAAACTTGACGAGAATCTCGACAAGAAAATAGAGAACCTGCTCTCTATTTTCTCGTCAGGAGTCCAGATTTCCTCGTCGTGTTTCTCGTCGGCCTGTTTTGTGACGAGAAAATGGTTCGTGTGTATGCTTTTACGACTCTTCCAAAAGCGCGCATGCTCACAAGCAACTATGAGACGGGAGCGCATCTTCTGGTAAAACAAGCCTTCGTAAAGGAGATAGCACATTCGTCACGCTAAAACGAACTGAAAGCACGAAGACTGAAAAGTGCGAATCGTCTCTTCCCAAACTTTTACTTCACACACGGTAACACGAGATCAGCAAAAGCAGCCCAAGGGGTGGCGCCAAGAAAAAAGATCTTCCCCTTTATAGTGCCGTCGTACGTGCTGGACGTGAGCGCAGAGAACCACGAGGAAATTGGGAAATGACAGTGTGTACGCATAGAAAGCTTGACGAGAAAATCGACAAGCTTAACAAGAATCTCGTCGAAAAAAACGACGTGTTTTTTACGACGAGAAAATCGGTCGTGTGTACGAGGCCTCACAGTTCCAAGAACTCAAAGAGGATTAGCCGAGTGAGAAACAGCATTGGGAAAGTAGCTATCACTCTCACAACCCTTAGGGCCAAGCACCTCTTGCAGGATAAGAATCAGGACCTTCTTCTGCACTTGGTGTGTGCAATATAGGGGGTGGGAAGGCACCTTTGTTAGGTTACTTTCCCCAACTACTAGGTTCTATGGGTTCTCCTCCATCTTTACACATACCTTCCTCCCCTGCTGCTGTTTGGGTATCTATACAATCTGATCATGAGAACCTTAGTGCCTCTCTAGTTTATCTTTGTTTTTCTGCCACCCCAGTTGCTGACGTTTTTATAGCTCTAACATAGCTCTAACTTGTCAGACAGTTGTGACTTCACAGGTTCAAGTGAAAAGTTGTTAAAGAGAAGAATTAACTTGTGACACTGCTCTTTTGTGTTTAATTTTATCTATCAGTAGGTGTTTAAAAAAAAAAAAAAAATGATGTTAATATCCAGTCAGAATGATTTTGGTCATAAAGAAAGGGTGAGCCCATACATAGAGAGAAGATGTTCTGTGGCTGGAACATTTGTTAGTTGGTTATAGGCTTATTTAATTTATGCAAGTGTAATGGGTGAAAACAGGATGACCTTCATTTCAGGTTTTTTTTTAGCAGGTGGACAATGTTCATGATTAGGGATGAGCCGAACACCCCCCCGGTTCGGTTCGCACCAGAACCTGTGAACGGACCAAAAGTTTGCGCGAACTTTAGAACCCTATTAAAGTCTATGGGACTCGAACGTTTGAAATCAAAAGTGCTAATTATGAAGGCTAATATGTAAGTTCTTGTCCTAAAAATGGTTTGAAGACCCGGGTCCTGCCCCAGAGTACATGTATCAATGCAAAAAAAGTTTGGTAGCAGTGATTTTAATGATGCATAAAGTGAAAAAAAAAGTGAAATATTCCTTTAAATATCATACCTGGGGGGTGTATGCCTGTGAAGTGGCACATGTTTCCCGTGTTTAGAACTGTCCCTGCACAAAATGACATTTCTAAAGGAAAAAAGTCATTTAAAACTACTTGCGGCTTTAATGTAATGGAAACAAAATACAAAAAAATTATACGCTGTCTATAATGGTGAGCAGCTATAAAAACCAATAGACAAAGGTGAAAAACAAATATATATACATAAATTATAGCGCTAAGTGATGAATGAATGATAAACACCAAGTGAGCGAACACTGTGTTGAATGAAAAATCAAAAAACAATAGTCCATACAAAAACCATGTAAAAAGTCTCTGTAGAGTGTAAGTGATGGAAAAAATCAATGCAAAATCAAATGTTGGTGCTCCCACAATCTTGAAATGAAACAAATATAGTGAAGATGGCCACCACCAATATAGAAGAGGCTTACCGGAAACAGTGGACCCCAAAAAACTACGTTTAGAGGGTCAACAAAGCATGGTAGGTACCACTGGCAGGACTGGATCCTCAGCTGAAGTTCTCAGGGCAATCTCTCACGGCAAACAGATACAAGATGGTGAACTGCTGTAATGTCTCAGGACGGTCTCTCACAACAACCGGATGCAGGAGAATGAACTTTAGCTAAATGCTTGGGGGATTGTTACCCAGTATAGCCAAGAGAGTGCCAAATGATGATATAAAGGAAAGAGAAGAGGCACATAGCGTAACACTGTATGGGGATGAAATTTAATGTAGGTAGATACACTTACATTTGGAAGATATGACAAGCGCTTATCAAACGGCAGCAGTGGAGTCTCCCAACGCGTTTTGCAACATTGAGGTAAGCTTTAGGTGCACACTGTGCAAAGGACACTAAAGCAAAATACTGCAGCTCCCTGCCTGTATTTGTATGAGAACACCAGCAATTGTATTGAGGTAAGCTTTAGGTGCACACTGTGCAAAGGACACTAAAGCAACATACTGCAGCTCCCTGCCTGTATTTGTATGAGAACACCAGCAATTGTATTGAGGTAAGCTTTAGGTGCACACTGTGCAAAGGACACTAAAGCAAAATACTGCAGCTCCCTGCCTGCATTTGTATCAGAACACCAGCAATTGTAATCGGGGAAGCTTTTGGTGCACACTGTGCAAAGGTCACTAAAGCAAAATACTGCAGCTCCCTGCCTGTATTTGTATCAGAACACCAGCAATTGTATTCAGGTAAGCTTTTGGTGCACACTGTGCAAAGGACACAGTACACTAAGTGAAACACTGCAGCTAGCACAATCACCTGCCTGCCTGTCAGTATAGAGAATAACAGGAACGGATCTAGCTAAACTCAATACAGTATGTAAATATATATACAACACCTAGGATGCATATATATCCTCTACACACTGTAACTGCTTTTAACTGACTCGCCTGCCTGCTCTATCTAACTCAAATCAAATGACACTGTCTCTCTCTCTGTCTCTTTCCTTTAACCAACGCCAACACACTACACAAGGCCAGTGGCCTTATATAGTGTGGAGCCTGTACCTACTCCTCTAAGCCATGATTGGCCAAAGCCACCCTGGCTTTGGCCAATTATGGCTCTCTGTACCTATGGCGCTGTGATTGGCCAAGCATGCGGGTCATAGTGCATGCTTGGCCAATCATTAGCCAGCAATGCACTGCGATGCCGCAGTGAATTATGGGCCGTGACGCGCCACTCGAATTTGGCACGAACGGCCCATAATGTTCGAAATTCGACAAACAGTCGAACAGCCGACTCAAACTCGAAGCTCATCCCTATCCATGAGGCGTACAGGCTGGCTTTATTTCATTATGATGAATCTTATAGACCAAAATTGACAGTCTACCCACCAATTAAATGTGGATCTAAGTACTGTATTTAGTCTTTGGCTAAATTTGATGTCTCCCCAGTGAACACATGGGCAGTGCTTCAAATTTTCCTTTTAAGAATTAAATATTTTTTTCCTTCAATGCATCTTAGACCCCTTTCACACTGGGGCAGTTTGCAGGCGCTATTGCGCTACAAATAGCGCCTGCAAACTGACCTGAAACAGCAGCTGCTGTTTCTCCAGTGTGAAAGCCCGAGGACTTTAACACTGGAGCGGTGCGCTAGCAGGACCGCAGGATCGGTGAAGGAGCAGTGTGTTTACTGCTCCTCTACCGCTCCTGCCCATTGAAAGCAATGGGACTCCGCGGCTATACCGCCGGCAATGCACCTCTGCAGAGGCGCATTGCGGCGGTATTAACCCTTTTTCGGCCGATAGCGGGGGGTAAAACCGCACCGCTAGCGGTCAAATACCACCGTAAATCCGACGGTAAAGCGCCGCTAAAAATAGCGGCACTTTACCGCCACCGCACCTCCCTCCCCAGTGTGAAAGGGGCCTTAGTGTAAATCTCCCCAAACATGCAAAATTAGACATGAAGGTTATTGTTGCTATCAGCGGTCTAATCTACATTTAAGTTAGGATTGTTTTGAACTGATGATTTAAAATCTGTGATTGCTTTACCAGATGATGTTCACTGTAAACTGAGAAAAAATATTAGTAAAAACAAGGTAATTAGGGAAGAGAGTTTTGCTTTTCACTGCCAGGGCTAAGGCATAAGCAGAGGCTAATGAATATAGAATTATTCACCACCCCTGACTTACAATGTGTTTGTCTCTGAGTGATCAAATCAATGATGGTATAGCATCAGTCCCTATTACTACTTTAAAACAGGCGGTGATTATCATTTGAGCCTTCATTTAGGGAACCCTCTTGGCCTAATCAGACATAGAATCAGCTTTAAATTGCTTCCTATATAGCCAGGGGCATTCAATTCTCTTGTTTTTTCAGAGGAGGGGGATTTCAATTTGATAAATGTTATCCAATAGGTTGTTCAGTTTCTTGCCTGTATTTTGAATCATTTTCCTTCCTTCTAAAATGGATGAACACCCAGAAGGGGCCATGGTACATTATGTAAATTATTTCCTGTTTATTAGGCCTGCTAATTCTGCCATTTGTCAAAGTTGTTCAAAGTTTTCCAGTGGTTGACGAGGCATATTGGTGTTGCTTTTGCTGCAGTGGAAAGGTTTCTCCATGTCCAACCTAGGATTTTTGTGAATCTCAAGTGATGCAGTTATAAATGGAATTTTGTCCCCCCCCCAAAAAAAAAAAATGCAGAAGGCTTGCCTTTCTAATTGCATGGTTAAAATCCCTACCCTGCATATACATTTATCTTGGGATACTAAAGATGATTTACTAGATTGGCATAATTTATTTCTTTTTTATTCAAGAATAACGGTAGGTCAATTTGCAAAGACAGTTTGCTTTGGATACTGCTTTAAATGTTACACACGTATACTGCAGGTTCTATAAGTTTTGGTGCCTCTTGGAATGTTTACGGATGTGCTGGTCCCTGACTAGATTTTTGGAGAGATAATGATCTTAAAAAAAATACCGGTGTATATATATTACTGGAACTGTTTCCTGTAATAGTTGCAGTGGTAGTATGGGGCCAGCATTTTTTAGCAACAAACCTATTGTTCTGCAAACATATAACAAACATACCATGTATGTAATAATGGTCTGGTCTGTCTCTACTTGTAGTCAACCAGCTGAGACACTTAAGGCTTGATTGTTTACATTGTAACATTTGGCTCAAGGCAAAATATCTGGCAGGCAAACATAAGGTAATTGCTGTATGTTTTATATCACCAGAATTTCCAGCTGCTCATAAACTGGCCCAAGGAGCAGCGGTCTAAACTGTCCAAAGATTTAGTTCCTCTTTATCAGCAATGAGTTCAGAATGTGATGAGACAGTCATGATATGAGAAAAAAACTGTAGTAACTATGTATTAGCATGAAGGAGGTGGTGTGACTATTCAGCTTCCTGTGGTTTATTAGCTCACCAGAATTGATTCAGATTTTAATATTCTGACTTTTTATATAATGTATATGTATATTTTATAGTTTTATAAATTTAGTCCAGTTATTCTTATATTGTTCATGCAGTCGAAAAAACAGTTCATCAAAAGAAAACAGTGTTACTCCCTCTAGAAATCAATGTTACTCCCCCGACAGGAATTAATTTATTTCAGTTAAAATGATCTGCTCGATGCCCCTATCTTCAGCAATGGAATAATTTTTTTAAAACTGCCGATTTTCTAGCCTTTTTGGTGTCTTCCACATTTTGGAACAAGTTTCTAATTTCTGTAAGTATGATACAGGTTTGTTGCTGGAGAACGTGCGGGTAAGAACCCATGCACACTATACAACTTTTGTTGTTTGATTTCCTTTATATTTACCAAAACCATGTAGTACAAGGGCCTGCCTGATTGCATACAAACTGAAACTCTTAAGCCCTGTACACACGATCGGATTTCCTATGGATTCTAATCCGATGGATTTTTCCATCGGAAATCCGATGAAGCTGACTTCCATCATTCTTGCCTACACACCATCAGTCAAAAAAACGATCGTCCCAAATGCCGTGACGTACGACGGCACTATAAAGGGGAAGTTCAAATCCAATGGTGCCACCCTTTGGGCTGCTTTTGCTGATTTCGTGTTACTTACCGCATGTTAGTAAAAGTTTGGTGAGAGCCGATTTGCGCTTTTCAGTCTCCATGCTTTTCAGATCGTTTTCTGTGTTTCAGTTTGTGCTTGTGGGTTCGTATTTGTCTTTCAGTGCTTGCATTCAGGTCAGTTCTGTTTTTCAGTGCCTTCTTGGCCGCTCGTTACTGTTTTTCAGGTCGTTCTTCACAGGCCTTGCTGTTCCTCGGTGCATTCTGTTTAAGTTTGTTCTGACCAGCCAACCGGTTTAAAGCCATGTTGGAAGTACGTTCTCATCGTAGAGCTCGTGCTGCGTATGCGCTTGGTGTTGCGGTTAATACTGTAACCCGAGTTCAGTCCATGAACAGGGTGAGGAGGAGTTCATGGACCAAGAATTGGTTGCTCCAGCAGGACCAATTCTCTCATATGCCTCTGCTGCGGGAAATCCAGGAGAATAATCCTGATGACTTCAGGAATGATCTCCGGATGACGGACCCGTTTTTTACCGTCTGTTGGATTTGCTGTCCCCCTATATCACGAGGCAGGACACTGTGATAAGCCAGGCCATCACTGCCGAGCAGAGGCTTATTGCCACGTTGAGATACCTGGCGACTGGGAGAAGCTTGCAGGACCTCAAGTTCATGACAGGCATCTCCCCCCAGGCTCTTGGGATCATTATCCCTGAAACGTGTTCTGCTATCATACAAGTCATGCAGAAGGACTATATTAAGGTAAGTTTTCTACTTTAACATCACATTCTATGTTTTTAATGTTTGCTAATGTATTGTATTTCTTTCATCCTTCCCAAATTACCATGATTGTAATATGCTGGGAATGTCCCCTTTCTCCCCATGCATGTTGTTACTTTTAAATGCTCCTTTTTTGGCCTACATGCCTATTTCCCTTCACTAACCTCTCCAGCATGCTATCCTGGGCCCATACACATCTAGCCTAGTCTGTTAACAATGTTTTTTGTCAGCTCCATTGTAGTTTAGAACCCCTTCCCCCCCTAAAATGTGTCCAAATGTTTTATTGCACATTAAAGTTCAGCAGAGTGGTCGAGGCTTTTTTTGGGGGGCACCAAATCAGCTTTAACCCCCTCCCCCCTTAATTGTTTCCAATGGGCCATCAGAGGGGGTGAGTCATCTGATAAGTGGGCCTTCTATTTTTGTGTTTAAATACTCCTTCAAATAAATGTTATACTGACGTTGGCCAAGAATGTATTTGTGTAATCTGCTTGCAATGTTATGTGCAAAAGTAATAATTGATTATTTTTTTTGACTCCACAGTTTCCTTCATAGCCACAGGAATGGCAGACTGTGACCTCCAAATTTGGCCAGCGGTGGGACTTCCCTAACTGCGGAGGGGCAATCGATGGGAAACACGTCCACATAGTGCCGCCACCCCGTTCGGGGTCGTACTATTTCAACTACAAGGGTTTTAATAGTATCGTGTTGATGGCGGTGATGTCGGCACGCTATGAGTTCTTCTATGTGGACATAGGGAAGAATGGCCGGATGTCCGATGGCGGAGTCTTCGCACAGATGGAGTTTTCCCACCGTCTGCAGACTGGTGGCCTGGCACTGCCACCTGATGCAGAGAATGTGGAGGGACTTCCTTTTGTGTTTCCTGCGGATGAAGCTTTTGGACTGGGATCCCACCTGATGTGGCAATTTCCCCAAAGGACCCTCACCCTGGAGAGGAGGGTTTTTAATTACCGGCTGGCCAGAGCCCGGAGGGTTGTTGAGAATGCCTTCGGGATAATCGCCAGCCGGTTCCGCCTGTTTCAGACAGCCATCCACATGGCGGAATATAAACTAAACCACATTGTGTACAGCTGCTGCATACTGCACAATTTTATGAGAAAATACTCATCTACTTATGTTTCGAATGTTGGGCCTGAAGCCGGGCTTTCAGAACCAAAACTTGATGACCGGCCTGGACACTGGCCGTACTGGCTTGGCCCCCCAAAGCGCCCGTGAAGTACGTGATAAATACGTTGAGTACTTCACGGGTAGGGGGGCCATCACTATGCCAGACCATATCTGATAATTTTTAAGAAAAATAAAAATCTAAAAATATATTTGAAAAACTTGTTTTGTCATTATTGCATTTTTTTAATGTGTCTCCCAGGTTCTCATAGTACACTTTGTAGTAGTGCCAAGTGTATTTGTCTTTAGTAAATAGCCACAATTGTCACAGTAAAACATGAACTTTGAAATTTTCTATAAATGCTATTGAGCATAGAAAGAACAAGCCAGGGGGCGTGGCTTGGCGCGCAATGGAGACGGCAGCTTAACTGAGGAGCTCCGCCGACCTCTCAGCCAACAGCCCGTCTTTCTGCACACTATCCCCGCAGGATGCACAGGAGGTCTCACGGCACCTCGCTGACGAGATCCCGCCGCCCTCTAGCTGCCTGTAAAGGACAAGACATCGTGGATATCTTTAGATTCCACTCGGCCTCCCAGAACGACAAGTCCCGGAGCAAGATGGCGTCGCCACACGTGGAGGAGGACTGCAGTGAGGATTCCTCTATCTGCTACCGAGGAGACTGGTAAGGGACCCTCACGCAACAATCGCCCCCTCACACATGGGGAAATGACTAGCTTTGCAGCAGACATCAAGTCCACATTCTCGACTGCCATCACAGACTTGAAGTCAAGCCTCCTGGTACTTAATGAGAAGATGGCGGGGGGCGGAAGCCACAGGGAGGCACAGGGACAGGGAGCTACGCAGACTGGAGAAGGTCACAGTCTCCCACTCCTCACACCTTATTGAGGTTAATAGACATTTAGAAGACCTGGACAATAGGGGAAGGAGGTGTAATGTCAGGGTGCGGGGGATCCCGGAGTCCGTTGAAGCAGACCAGATAATGATGGCGCTGCAGAGTTTTCAACAGCCTGTTGGAAAGGCCCGAGGACACGGCTATTGAATTTGTCAGGGCACATAGGGCACTCCGAGCTAGAGGACCTGATTCCCAACCCCCTCGGGACATATTCTGCTGCCTCCAAAGCTTCTCCCTAAAGGAGGACATTATGAAAAAAGCCTGCAGAAACGACCGAATAATTTTTAATGGTGAGACTACCATGCTCTTCCAGGACCTCTCTCAAATAACTTTAAACAACCGCAGGGCACTGCACCCTCTTCTGGATAAGCTCAGAGAAAGAGATCTTAAATACACATGGAGGTTCCCGTTTGCTCTCCTGGTGAACCACAATGGTAGGCAACATCTACTAAGATCCCCGGAGGACCTGCCGGAGTTCTGTCATGCCTTGCAGCCAGACCTGATTGAGCTCCCTAAATGGTATCAGGACTTTCGTTTGCCACCTATGGAGAAAAGCCCGCCTGACTCGCCGTTTTCTTCTCCTGACAACAGGACCGCTAAGAAGCTGAAAGCAGCCCGCCGAGGGGGCTCCCACGCTGGGTCTCAGGTTGGAACCCCGAATCTCAAGTCCCGCTCATCCAGGGCTCTGGATGAATACTAAGTGTAATATGGATCCCTTCTCCTCCTCGTTCCCATCTCACCCCGGGTCTAACATGATGACAGCTTGTTTATTTGTTCACCCCTTTTGCACGCCGGAGCCCGTTTAGATGAATATACCCCTCCCTGGCGAGTGCTAACACCAGATACACTTCACTGCTCTCCTCAGCAAACGTGCTACTCTGGACTAACCCTTTTATTTTTCTCCTCTCACTTTTTTATTTTTGGTCACCGGGTTCATGTGCAGGTTTAGCAACCACTTTCTACAGACTGGAGCTCAGCATTCTTTACCTCGGCTCACCTTGTCACACTAATGTGCCCTCTCCTTGAACTTCCCATGTTCTACTCCATGTTGTTTGTTTCATTTGAACCAGGCTGAACACCCTCATGACCATCTAGAGAAAGAGTAATCTTACCCCCAGGCCCATGCTGTTGATATACCTCCAGACCCAAAACTCTGGCTGGGGAACTACATGTTGTTTTAAGTGTGATGCAGGGAGGGGGGGTTCTGTGCAGTCCCATGGCCCACAGCTATTAAGGTACCCTATACTAAAAACAGTAGATGTGCATAAGGAGACTAGGGGGAGAACGCTCCTCGACACCCGAGTGGTATGGGGAGGAGGATGTCTATATGTACTTTTGCTATGTTAATTTGTTTCACCTTTACAGTTGATGTTGCCGCACAGTTTCGCTAATATGTCTCTGTCCTTGTTCTTTGTGTTTTATGAGCACTGGTATCCATGCGGGATGCCATTTTTTTTCTTTTTTTTGGGCCACCCGCATCTGTCCCATATCGCTCATAGTGTGCAGAAATGACTCATTTACACTTGTCTATTGCCTTTTTTTGGCTGGGAGGCGAGCACCTCAGGTCTCATGATCCTTAGAACTACTTTACATTAGCACTTGTTGTTGATTCACAGACCTGTCGTATAGCCGCCTTCCTACCCCCCGAATAGTGCATCCTGGGTGAACTTCATTGATTACCCGGGACTCACTATCTAGAGTTCCCTGTGGGTTTTTATAGCCCCAAGGAAGATAACCATTTCTCCATCCTCTAATACTTTTCTAAGTACCCCTAACCCTTTCCACCCCTCATCTCAGTCTAACCTTCCCCTCTCTTACCCCCTCCTTTTTTTTTTCTTTCTGTTTTTTCCGAACTCACCTCAATTGTACCAAAATATTTTTAATTATTTCTTTTGTACTATATTCACATTAACCTCACGCAATATCTGTCTTTTTGATCAGTTTCTCCGTTAGCCACAGAGCACCAGCTCTCTCTGAATAATCGCCATGGCGTACTCATCTCTTAGCCGCAACCCAACAGTGATATATCACAACGCAAAGGGACTAAATATCCCAGAGAAGCGGATGACCCTCTTAAGAGAACTCAAAAAAGGCAAGCCTCGGTTTGTCTTCTTGCAGGAGACGCACTTCAAGACCTCTCACGTGCCCAGGCTCACTGACTCCTACTTCACTGAGGCATTTCATGCCACAAATGACGTAGCAAAAACTAAGGGTGTGTCTGTCCTAATAAGTAAAACCACTTCCTTTGAAATCACTGACAAACTTGTGGACCCTGAAGGAAGATTTGTCTTCCTGAAAGGGAGGTGCGGTGGTGTGCCCCTGACCTTAGCTAATGTTTACTTCCCCAACACATCCCACCTCTCATTCTGCAAACACATGATATCACAGTTGAAGGGATTTGGCACTGGATGTGTGATTCTAGGAGGGGATTTCAATATTCCACTGAACCCCCTGGTCGACACCTCCACTGGTAAATCCTATATCACATATAAGATTCTTAAAAAAATCAAATCCCTCTTAAGTTCTTTGCAGCTGGTAGACTCTTGGCGCCTCCTACACCCCGATGACAGGGACTATACGTTCCACTCCGTCCCCTATAACCGATACTCGCGGATAGATTAAATATTCACATCACAAAAGAGACCTCAACCTGATAGCAGAGGCCAATATAGGAATCCAGTCCATCTCCGACCATGCGCCAGTTTCACTCACCTTAGACCTGACTAGACCTCCCCCTAAACCCAACACCTGGAAACTGAGCCAGGCACTTTTAACTGACCCACAAAGTCTCCCTGGAATTTCCAAAGCCATTAAAGAATTCTTTACACATAATGTGACACCAGATGTGGACCCTATGATGATTTGGGAGGCACACAAATGCATCATAAGAGGGGAATTAATCAAAATAGGGGCTCACTGTAAAAGGGACCGGGAGAAGACTATCAGTCAGCTGACAGCCAAAATTCATACCCTAGAAGCGTCACATAAACAATCCCTATCGGAACGCTCGGCGAGCTCCCTTCTGGAAACAACAACTTCTAGACTCAAAGACCAAAAGATTTCTGTTTTTTCGAAAAAAGGTCTATTACGAGCATGGAGACAAAACCAGTAGGTTTCTAGCCAGTGGTCTGAAAGACGCCAAATCGACTCAGAATATCCTGGGCATTAGAAACAATAATGGCAAAGTAGACATTACTACAGAGAAAATTGGCAAACACTTCCATGACTACTTTTCTAGCCTTTATAATCTGCCCACCCAGGGAAATCCCCCACACTCCCCAAAGTCTAGACTTCAAGTGATTCAGGACTATTTAAAAGAATCCAACTTACCCACTTTGACAGGAGAGATTGCCTGACAACTGGACAGTCCCATTGATAAATCAGAAATTCTGCAGTCCATTAAAAACCTGAAAGCGGGTAAAAGCCCAGGACCGGATGGATTCACTTCCATTTATTACAAGACCTTTACTGACCTACTCCTCGACCCTCTACACAAAGCTCTGAACTCCCTATCATCACCTAGGAAGGTGCCGCCGTCATTCCTCTCTGCCCACATAACTGTCATACCGAAACCGAATAAAGACCCCCAACTGTGCGCCAGCTATAGACCAATTTCTCTCCTTAACATTGATGTCAAGCTTCTGGGTAAAATAATTGCCAACAGGCTTAGACCACTGCTGCACAGTATCATTGGTCCTGACCAGGCTGGCTTTATGCCAGGCAGGGAGACCAGAGATAGTGTGACAAAAGCGCTCAACCTAATATATGCGGCACGTTCACGGAAGATTGAAGGCTTTCTCCTGTCCACAGACGCAGAGAAGGCCTTTGATCGTGTGGCATGGGACTACATGCTAGAGACATGCCAACACATTGGTCTGGGCTCTCGCATGATGTCATGGATCACGTCACTCTATTCAAATCCATCAGCACAAATTAAGATCAACGGCTCACTGTCGGAAACAGTTCACATCAAAAATGGGACGAGACAGGGCTGCCCCCTCTCACCCCTCCTCTTCATACTATCGCTAGAACCGTTCATCAGAAGGGTTTTGGCGGAAGAAGCTATACAAGGCTTTACGATAGCAGGCTGTGAATTTAAGATTGCGGCTTATGCAGATGACCTGCTCTTTTTCCTAACCAATCCCCACGTTACCCTACCTTCTCTATTGCGTGAATTCTCCGTATTTGGCCGTATATCTAACCTTAAAATGAATTTCTCCAAGTCGGAAGCCCTAAACATAAATTTGCCCGCAGGTTCACTTGATAGACTCAAATCTAATTGCCCCTTTAAATGGGACACATCAGCCCTTAATTATCTAGGAATTTGGCTGACTCCTAACATTGCTCAAATTTATGAACAAAACTTCCCGCCCATCCTCAAGATAATCGACCAAGACCTTAAAAAATGGCACACTCGTAATTTCTCATGGTTTGGTCGGCTGCCATATGTAAAATGGCTATCTTGCCAAAGCTCCTCTACCTTTTCCGCAACTTACCAGTTAAGATCCCCCAGAGCTTTTTCAGAACCGTCTCTGGCATGCAATTACAGTTTATCTGGGCACACAAACCACCCAGAATCAAATCCCAACTTCTAGCGCGGCCCAAACTTAAAGGAGGGATGGGTATACCGGACTTTAGAAACTACTATTATGCAGCCCACATCACCAGAATCATTGACTGGCACTGTCACCATACACAAAAGGACTGGATCCAACTATAGAATTATCTCAGCCCCCTGTCCCTACAATTGGATCCCTTGGTCTAGCTATCCCTTAGTACTTAAAACACACCCCTTCATAGGTACCTCGCTGGGAATCTTTCACAAATTGACCAGACAAACAGACCTTTCTACCCCACTAAGTCCATTGATGCCCCTATTCAATAACCCTGACTTTCTACCTGGAGTGGGGAACTGCCTACTATGCTCCCTTCATGCTACCACACTGCTACTGGCCAAAGATTGCTTCCATAATGGCAGTTTCAAAGATTTCAGACGGCTTGCTACTGAGACTGACACACCTACCCTTCCATTGTGGACGTATTTCCAGATCAGACATTACCTAAACCAACCCTCCAGGAGGGATTCCTTTGGAAGGGAACTAACAGAACTGGAGTCAGTGTGCCTGGCGGGTAAACAAGTGCTGAGAGCTACCTCGATTTCATACGCATGGCTACGAGATCAACCTGTGCAGGGGGATGACAGATTCAGAGAGAGCTGGTCATGGGCCCTGAATAGGCCCATTTCTGCCAAACAATGGCAGAGAGCTTGCACTTTTGCGCATAAGTGTTCCCTCAGCTCCGGAACTCAGGAGACGGCCTGCAAACTCTTGACATACTGGTATGCCACGCCTGCTAAGATCCACACCTGGTTCCCACAGGTTCCAGACACATGTTGGAGATGTGGGAAAGAACAGGGTGATCTCCTCCATATTTGGTGGCAGTGCCCCGTGACTACTCCTTTTTGGGAAGCTGTCTCTGAGAAGATACGGGTAATCACCGAAACCACAATTAAACTTGATGAGGCTTGCTGTCTGCTTCATATTAGGGATGTGTCCTACAAAAGATATAAAAACTCTCTGACCAAACATCTATTGAATGCGGCGAAAGCACTCATACCGCTATTTTGGAAATCCGCCAGAATTCCCTCAATCCGGGACTGGCTTCACAGAGTTTCCGAGATATGTGATATGGAGGAAATGGTGGCCCAATCTATAGACAACAGTGACACATTTTTTGATACTTGGTCCCCCTGGATACACTTCAAATTCTCACAAATATACAAGGACACGACAGTAGTGGACCTGGCCACCTAGTTCCTCTATGCTGGTTCTGAGAGACTCTACACCGCCCCTCCTATATATGTACACCCTGATAATAATTGAAGTAGACTTGTATGAGTATACATATGTTTGCTTCTTCTTATCTCATGTCTCAATGAATACCCTTTCTGTAGCTTCCGGAGATGATTTCACCACTTCTAATACTTTGTACCTATACCTACCCCTTTCCGGGATCCTTCCCTTTCCTTTTCTACCAACTTTTCTTCTTACACCCCTTTGAACAATGTTGTCCTATACACCTGCAGTATTTAATTCAATCCTCACCTTGCTATTGACATACAACCCAAAGCCAAATTTCGCTAATGACTATTAAATATCTTTTTTTATCAATGTTAATCTTAAAGTTTACCTATTTTTCAGCCAATACTGTACTGATCGCATTTTAGGGAGCAGTGTCTCCCAATCTGACCCCGTCTGTATATATTTTCAATAAACTTGATGTTATAAAAAAAGAAAGAACAAGCCACACATTGTTGAGTGTCCAATTTATTTTTTACTCAACATGTGCGTTTTTTTCTTGAAAACAAAATCTTGACATTTTTGGCTCCAAATTTTGTAGAAGAGTTTTTTTTTTCCTTTATTTTTGGTTTATGAAATGTTATGGCTACTCACAATAAAAACACATAGGTAAGTATTTTTCTTAAATCAAATATCCATTTATTCTGGTAATATGTGTAATTAACAAGGGACACCAACCTCCTTGAGAGTAAAAAAATCAAAAATATATGTTGTTGTGAGAACTTGACCCAAAAAAAAATTAGGCCACAAGAAACAAAAATGTTAAAAACAAAACAAAAACATAGATCTGGATTATAAATAAAATTAACAATTATGGAGATTTGGCTTTAAAAAAGAAAAATTATTCATGAGATCACAAGAAACAATAAATAAGTTTGGCAGAACTCTGTATAAATATCTGCCGCAAAAAAATTTTTTTTAAGACCATTAGAAAGAAGAAAACAATGTGCTGGATTAAACGAGGCAGAATGACGAATGTGCTCTCTCCATTAGGAACGCTAGTTTTACCAGAACGAGCGCTCCCGTCTCATAATTCAGTCTGAGCATGCGTGGGTTTTTTATCCGATGGAGTTTCACACGGCGCCTGTCATTTAACTAAATATCTCCTAAACCGTGTAGGTTTAGGAGATATTTCTTGCACCTACAGGTAAGCCTTAATCTAGGCTTACCTGTAGGTGCAAGTTGAAAAAGTGGGCTTACAACCACTTTAAGTGACAGGATAATCTAGAATGATAGCTAACAGTCCAAATGTGCTAAAAAAGTGCTATCAAAATAAAGTGCTGGCAGGATAAAGTGCAATCAATACAGTTCAAACAATGAAGTGTAAACAATAAATTGCAAACAAGTGCCAAAAGTGCAAAACGTGGCTTCAACAAAGTTCAATATTGCAATTGATAAAGAATGATGGACATCAGTCAATCTACAAACAGTCCCATACAAATGTCTCAAGTTGGAATAGTCCTAAAATGGGTCAGATGTAATTTATGATGTACCACTGCAGTGGATAGACAATTGGAGTATTGAACCAGCATGCGAATCCTACACCAGTCTCCCAGAACTCTCACCTCTGTAGTATAATAACTGGCAATACAGATGGTAATATCTCTCAATGGTTTCTTCTCCACTGTACTCTATAATGAATTATAACCTCCACCACTCACGCTAATCTCAATAGGTCAGCCATCCTAAGATAAAAGACAGGGGGTGGGAGGGAAGGAGAGGGGGAGTGGAGCTCCAGCCGGGTACCAAGGGAGGGGCGAGAGAGAGACCTTGTTGTGTTACACTATGTGATTATTCTTGCTCTGTGTCTTTAAGATCTGTCCCCTTCTTTCTAGCTGAACTCTTTCTCTCACCGTAGTTCTTTATATATCTCCTCCACTTCCTGATTCTGGTCATTACTCCTGTATATCTTCCATGCTAAACATCTTACATGTGGCTTACAACTGCAACGTTTTTCTACCTATGAATATCCATCATTAAACTGAACATTCGAAAGGATTCATCGTCTGTCGTCCTAACTGTTAGTTTATTCATTGAGTTAAACTGCCTGTATCGATGCAAGGGATGAATTTCAAACCAGCTTGAGTAAGGCCTACTTAAACCTGGAGATGAACTTTATCGCTTTGTAGTTGAGACAGAACAGTAGAAAAACTGAGTTTCACAGCCTAATTACAAGATTTCTGCATGTCAGTACTGAAACAGACAAGATTTACTGCCCTCATAGCAAGACAGAAGGGACAGAGCAGCACATGGCAGCCTTATAGCCTGAGACAATCTGCACAGTGTCATATTTCAGCACACAGATCCTGCCTGCTTTCACAGTCAGTCTGCTATCATGAGTGACCAATGTGACAGCAGGAAGGTAAAGTCACCTGGTTGCATCCAGGGGGGTAGATATATTTCGCCCAGATTCAGGCTTTACGCCGACTTATACAACTAGGTGGAGAGTTGTATAAGCCCAGCTGAGGCTAGTGGGCTCATGGATGACTCATACCTCTAGGGAGAGTGTGGGGCGTCGTGCAGACAGGGAGTTGATGAGACCAGCTGAAGCTTGTCAGCTCATTTAGGCCTCTATAAGAACTCCCAGATTCATTAGGTGTTTGCTCATGCCTGGACCCAGACCTGTGTGGACTGTCTAGGGAGAGTGAACCCCTGTGCGGTGAGACAAAGCCTGTGTGGCTATTTGCTTGGACATTTAAAACCAGGGACTTAGGGACTAGGACAGCACTAGGCTGATCCCAGTTGTTAGTTAGGAAACCTGTATGTTTAGTCAGAGGTCAAGTTGACCAGGATTTATTTTATTTATGTTTCTTTTGCTTTGCTGTGTTTTGTCACTGTAAATAGAAAATAAACCGCACCTTTTTGATTTTGAAAACCACAACCTCCGTTTGCTGGGCCTGTTTTTGTGTGGGGAGCCCATCCCGGGGGTCACACACACCCGCTGCCGAGCTAACCCCCTCACACCAAGCTTCTGCATGTGAACTCACATCTACTTCCTCACAAGTTCCTGAAGAAACTGAGTTACCCAAACGCTCAGTTAAACCCACTTGGAAAGTAATGGAGAATTATGAAGCTTCAAGGACTGAATTGTCAAATAGCTTGGAATTAGTCTGGGAGAAAATCCTTGCTGAAGCCAATACAGTGTCTGTTGAACGTGAACTACTGACACTAGAGGGCGCCATTAAACAACTTTCTGCCTCATGAGCTTTATCAGCTTACCAGCATCAAATTCACTAATGTCTTACAAAACATGAAGTCAGAAAATGCGATGATGCAATTAAAGCGCGTCAATGCTCTCAATATTGAAAGAGACAGTTTTATCCAGCAAACCAGATTAAAGGCAGAAGCAAAAATAAAGCTGTTACAGGACACTGCATCTCACAGATCTGTTTCCACCAGACGTTCTAAAAACTTGTCAAGATCCCATAGTTCAAGATACTCAACACTCAGTGAGCGACTTATTAATGCCCGCGCTGAAGTGGAAGCCAGCAAAGTGCAGGTGGCGTATGCAGAAAAAAGAGCAGAGTTGGAAGCTCAGAGAGCAGAGTTGGAAGCGCAGTCAGCACGTCAAAGAGCAGAGTTGGAAGCGCAGTCAGCACGTCAAAGAGCAGAGTTGGAAGCTCAGAGAGCAGAGTCGGAAGCTCAGTCAGCACGTCAAAGAGCAACAATGGAAACCTTAAATGAACAGTGTAAACATGACACAGCTATGGCAAAGCTAAGGGTCCTACAGCAAGCTATCAGTGCAGACGAAGGTGCAAGTGAGAAAGACAGCATTAACCTATACATAGCAGATATGGAAGACCCCCTCAAACACACTAAAGACTATGTCCTAAGCCACTGCAGTGCACACTCCATTGTCTCCAATGCTCCCGACTACATAGAGACTCCTTCACAGCTTCAAGTTAAAAAGGTTCCAGCAACTTCCTGCACACAAAATCACTCCACTGCATTTCCTACCTGCCTACCTTGCCTGCCTTCATACGTCACAGAGCATCAGCGCAAGCTTCAAGCAAGTCAATCTCCAGTCATCGGTACAGCCTTGAATCAACGTACCATTGGAACAACTGACTTCAAGCAAGCAACTCACCTGGATGCATCTGCTGCACCATATTTCCCTGTGTCCTTTAACAACAATGTCAAAGATAACGCAATCAGCACCATACAGCCAACAGCATCTCACATAAAGGCGGAGACAACTGAGACAGAAGAGTTTGTGAGGTACATGCTTCGCAGAGAGCTCACAAAGACTGGTCTTACAAGTTTTGATGACCAACCTGAGAACTACAGAAGTTGGAAATGTGCCTTCAGAACTACAATCAGCAATATTGGCATTACAGCTGATCAAGAATTGAATCTGCTGATCAAATGGCTTGGTCCTCTATCTGCTGCACGTGTTAAGCCATTAAGATCGATTTTCATGGACAATCCTACTGCAGGCCTCACAGCTGCATGGGAGCGACTAGAGCAAAGTTATGGCAGTCCAGAAGCTATAGAAAATGCTTTGTTCATGCGTCTGGAAACTTTCCCAAAGATATCCGGTAAGGACAACAAGGAGTTCCAGAGACTGAGTGACCTTCTCCTTGAGCTTCAGCTAGCCAAGACAGACCCAAAACTACCTGGACTCAGTTACCTTGACACTCCAAGAGGGGTAAACCCAATTGTCTCCAAGCTCCCGTATGGTTTGCAAGAGAAATGGACTGCACTAGGGTCATCATACAAAAGTTCCCTCCATTCTCTTTCTTCTGTGAATTCATCAGGAAAATTGCAGAGACCAAGAACGATCCAAGTTTTTCCTACGGTGAGTACAGCCTCTTCTCACCCTTTCCTAAGAGTACCAGTCTTCAGGGCAACTATAGAAACCATAGAGGCCCAGTGTCCGTGAAAAAGACTGACATCCTTCCCACTCCTACCACAGTTCTGGCCACGAACAAACAGAGTAGGAAGATTAAAAACCCTAACAGAGAGTGTCCCATACACAAGAAGCCACACCCCCTCAATAAATGTATCGGCTTTAGGAAAAAGCCTCTGGAAGAGCGCAAGGAGCTTTTAAAGACATTTAGGGTATGTTTCAGGTGCTGTGCTTCTACAGAACATTTTGCAAGGAACTGTAATGTGTCCATCAAGTGCATAGAGTGTGGCTCTGAAGAACATGTGCAAGCCCTCCATCCTCTTGAGCCCAGCTCTGCACAACCTGCCAACACTCCTCCCAGGTTAACGCATGGCGGGGAGAATACAGACCAAGTGCCTAATTCTACCATCATTTCTTCATCCTGCACTGAAGTTTGTGGAGAAGACCACTGTGGTAAGTCCTGTGCTAAGATATGCTTGGTGAACATATACCACAAGGATCAACCAGAAAAGTCTCTAAAGGCATATGCTATCTTAGACGATCAGAGCAATCGATCACTTGCAAAATCGGAATTGTTCAATCTATTTGAAATAAAAGGCGAAGCTCATCCTTACACCTTGGGTACCTGTAGTGGAACTATAGAGGTTTCTGGAAGAAGGGCTCATGGACTCATGGTATCTTCTCTCAAAGGTAACTTGCAATTACCCTTACCTACACTTGTTGAGTGCAATCAGATACCTGCTAACAGGGAAGAAATCCCTACTCCAGCTGCTGCTTTCCATCACCCTCACCTCAAGGTAATAGCAAATGAGATACCACCGCTTGACAAAGATGCTCAGATCCTTCTTCTGTTAGGAAGAGACATTCTAAGAGTTCACAAGGTACACAGACAAGTCAGTGGACCCCCAGATACCCCATTTGCCCAGCGCACGGATCTAGGGTGGGTCATCATAGGCAATGTCTGCATAGGCAAAATGAAAAGACCTACCAACATTTCGTCATTCAAGACAAATGTTCTGCCAAATGGCCGAAACACTTACTTTGAGCCATGCCCACATCACTACTGGGTGAAAGAGAAGATAGTCAGCCACGAATGGCAACATGGTATCTCAGGTGACACAAGCCCTTTCTCCTGCCATGATGGCGACTTCAGCTCTACAGTGTTTAATGCAACCAGTGAAGATGACATACTGGCTCCTTTAATGGAAGACAAAGAATTCATCAAGGTAATGGACAATGAGTTCTTTCAAGATGACTCCAATAACTGGGTAGCACCCCTACCCTTTTGTCTCCCAAGAGAGAGATTGCCCAACAACTTACAGCAGGCCATCAGTAGATTCTCCTCCTTAAAAGCGAAACTTAAGCAGGAAACCAGAGATGCAAAAGCACTTTGTGGACTTTATGCAAAATGTATTTGACAGAGATCATGCAGAGCCTGCTCCCCCACTAAAGGAGGGAGAAGAATGCTGGTACCTTCCATCCTTTGGCGTGTATCACCCACGCAAACCAGACCAAATCAGAGTTGTCTTTGATTCCAGTGCTCAGCACGAAGGTGTTTCTCTTAACAACATGCTCCTTACTGGACCCAACTTGAACAACAGTCTAATAGGAGTCTTGATTCGTTTCAGACAAGAGCCTGTAGCAGTAATGGCCGACATTCAACAGATGTTTCACTGCTTCATCGTCAGAGAAGACAACAGAAACTACCTCAGGTTTCTATGGCACAAGGACAATGACCTCAACAAGGAAGTTATAGATTATCGCATGAAGGTACATGTCTTCGGTAACAGTCCTTCCCCAGCAGTGGCAACTTATGGGCTAAGGAGAACAGCTCAGACTGGAGAAGTTGAATATGGATCTGATGCCCGTCAACTTGTTGAAAGAAACTTCTACGTTGACGACGCACTTAAGTCCTTTCCAACTGCTAAAGAAGCAATTGATCTTCTCACCAGAACAAAGGAGATGCTGTCTGTAGCAAACCTTAGACTACACAAGATTATATCCAACAGCCAGGAAATTATGAATGCCTTTCACTCTGAGGACTATGCCACTAGTCTAAAAAACCTTGACTTAGGTACAGATGTGCCTCCTGTACAGCGAAGTCTGGGTTTGTTGTGGAACATCAAGCAAGACAAATTCACATTCCAAGTGTCAACTTATGACAAACCCTTCACTAAGAGAGGAGTCCTGTCCGTGGTGAATAGCATCTATGACCCACTAGGTTTCCTTGCTCCAGTTACCATTAAAAGGTAAGATTTTACTAAGACAGTTGTCTACTGAGAACATAGACTGGGATACTCCCTTGCCTAGTGAGAATCAACACAAGTGGGAAAGGTGAAGATATTCTTTGAAGTCACTAGAAAAACTTCAGATTCCCCGTTGCTATGTTCCAGGATCCACTTCAACCGCTAACCGGAGAGAGATTCATATTTTCTCTGATGCATCAGTTGAAGCTATTGCTGCAGTAGCCTATTTGAAGACCTCTGAACTGAATGGAGAATCACACTGTAGTTTTGTCCTAAGCAAGGCAAAACTCACACCCAAGCCTGCACATACCATACCAAGACTTGAACTTTGTGCAGCCGTGCTAGCAGTAGAAATTGCCGAGGTCATACGAAGTGAAATGGACACTACAATTGATTCTTTCACCTTCTATACAGACAGTAAGGTAGTACTTGGTTACATAAACAAACAAACAAAACAATTTTATGTGTACGTCAGCAACAGGGTTGAACGTATCAAGAGATTCTCTCTACCAGGTCAATGGCATCACGTTCCCACTGAACTCAACCCAGCTGACTGTGGGACCAGAGCCGTGTCACCTGCCGCTCTTCAGGACAGCTTATGGCTGTCACCTCCAAGGTTTCTGTGTGAGTACTCTTACTTACTCCCTATTGACACCACCTATGGGTTAGTAAACCCTGAAGATAAGGAAATAAGAACTGTGAACATCTCACTACACACTTCTGTAAGTACAAAACAGAAGCTGCGGTCACACCGTTATGAGCATCAATGGAAGCAGGTGCAGCATCTAGCCAATGTGTTCTGGCATCGCTGGAAGAAAAAGTATCTTCACCACCTTCAAGGTCGCAACAAATGGCAAGCATCTAAGCCGAATCTTAAGGTTGGAGACCTCATCCTTCTAAAAGACAAGGAAGTTTGTCGGAATGAGTGGCCTATGGGTCTTATTACTAAAGTTATGCCCAGCGACGATAACAAAGTCCGGAAGGTAAAAGTCAAGGTAACCAAGGGAGGATCGACACGAAACTTTAGTCGACCAATTACAGAGTTAGTACTCCTTTTGCCAGGTGAGTGACTTGTGCAAGGACTAGCCATGCTGTTGGCACGGCGGGGAGTACATTGCTGCCATCTACAGGTTCTACTCAGAACTTTGAAATTCTTTGAAGACATCATACTGTGACTTTATGTTCTTCATCCTGTTGAACTTACGTTTATTATTTGCTTGTTGCACGTTTTTCATTACAGGTTCCAGGACATTCGTCAGTATTGGACTTTTTGAAAATATATATTTTAGTTTGAGGTTATGAAATCTAAAGATTTCAGACGGGGAGTGTTGTGTTACACTATGTGATTATTCTTGCTCTGTGTCTTTAAGATCTGTCCCCTTCTTTCTAGCTGAACTCTCTCTCTCACCGTAGTTCTTTATATATCTCCTCCACTTCCTGATTCTGGTCATTACTCCTGTATATCTTCCATGCTAAACATCTTACATGTGGCTTACAACTGCAACGTTTTTCTACCTATGAATATCCATCATTAAACGGAACATTCGAAAGGATTCATCGTCTGTCGTCCTAACTGTGAGTTTATTCATTGAGTTAAACTGCCTGTATCGATGCAAGGGATGAATTTCAAACCAGCTTGAGTAAGGCCTACTTAAACCTGGAGATGAACTTTATCGCTTTGTAGTTGAGACAGAACAGACCTCTATAGTGTAGTATATTAAAAGAATAAGACTTTATTAAAGTAAATAGGTGGACTCTTACATCACAATAAAATAGTTAGTGCAGTGTATACGGATTGCGGCATGGTGAGCGCGTCTTACTTGTTCCTCCGCTGCTTCCAATCTGTCATGTGATGCCTCAATCCTCTAGGGATGTACAGTCCCATGCTAGGGACATGGGGCTAACCGTATGTCCCTGTTGGACTTGTCACAACCTACAGCCAACCCCCCTCCTTTCTTTCCTGTAGGGTCTTCCATGGTTCACAGCTTTAATTGAATTAGCAAAATAAAAGGAACATAATCTTTTGATCACCTCTGCGGTTTTTATTTTTGCGCTATAAACAAAAATAGAGCAACAATTTTGAAAAAAATGCAATATTTTTTACTTTTTGCTATAATAACTATCCCCAAAAAATATATTAAAAAAAACCACATTTTTTCCTCAGTTTAGGCCAATACGTATTCTTCTACATATTTTTGGTAAAACAAATCGCAATAAGCGTTTATTGGTTTGCGCAAAAGTTATAGCGTTTACAAAATAGGGTATAGTTTTATGGCATTTTTATTAATATTTTTTTTTACTAGTAATGGCGGCGATCAGCGATTTTTATCGTGACTGCGACATTATGGCGGACACATCGGCCACTTGACACCATTTTGGGACCAATGTCATTTTTACAGCGATCAGTTCTATAAAAATGCACTGATTACTGTAAAAATTACAATGACAGTGTCACTAGGCAGAACGGGGAGATGCTTGTTTACACGTGCCTCTCCCCGTACTGCAGCTCTGTGACCCGATCGCGGGACACCAGCGGACATCGAGCCCACGGGTCCCGCGGTCACGGAGCTCGTGGCAGGGGCACGCGCGCCCGTACAGCGGAACTTTTAAAGTGACGTATATATACGTTACTCTGCCCAGCCATGCCATTCTACCGACGTATATGTACAGGAGCCAGTCATTAACCGGTTAAAAAAGGAAAGAAATAAAAACATGAAAACAGAATGCTTAGAAACTAAGTTTAAAAGCCAATCAAGCAAACAGTTGGGATGAATTATAGGGGTCGCTGAGGTCGCCATGGCGACTGGGCCCCTTTCTGCAGGGGGCCCCTGAGGGCCCCCTGTATACTTTCATATGAGGAGCAGCATCCCCGCATGTATGTGTATATGTTTGATGGGCACAGTGGCTGCATTTGATGGCACAGTGGCTGCGTTTGATGGCACAGTGGCTGCGTTTGATGAACACAGTGGCTGCGTTTGATGGGCACAGTGGCAGCGTTTAATGGCACAGTGGCAGCGTTTGATGGGCACAGTGGCAGCGTTTGATGGGCACAGTGTCTGCGTTTGATGGGCACAGTGTCTGCGTTTGATGGGCACGGTGTCTGCGTTTGATGGGCACGGTGTCTGCGTTTGATGGGCACGGTGTCTGCGTTTGATGGGCACGGTGTCTGCGTTTGATGGGCACGGTGTCTGCGTTTGATGGGCACGGTGTCTGCGTTTGATGGGCACGGTGTCTGCGTTTGATGGGCATGGTGTCTGCGTTTGATGGGCACAGTGTCTGTGTTTGATGGGCACAGTGTCTGCATTTGATAGCAGTGGCTGCGTTTGATGGTACAGTGAGCCTGCATTTTTTTTTCTGAATTTTTCAGTTTGCTTGCGCCCCCATAAACATTTTGGACAGCAGCCACCACTGGTTTATATGTGTGTGCATATGTGCATTTATATATATATATATATATGTGTGTGTGTGTGTGTATATACAGTATATGTGTGTGTGTGTGTATTTACATGTATGTATGCACATTTTATGTATGCGCTTTTAAACCTGACCCCCTATATGTGTACAATCAGAACCGTTTTTTTTATTTTGTTTTGCTTGTTCATAGTACCAGCAAAAAAAATGCTGTTGCTCTGAAAAGCGATCCATGCTCAGATTGCCTCTTTACCGGCTGTCAAATGCCTCTGAAAAGCAATGTGTTGCCTCCTGACCGCCTGTTTTAACTTCTTATATGCATAATCACTATGCTGCAACTGCATGCAATGCACACAGTTGCAGGTTGGTTGCAGTGCATGTAAACAGAAACACAAAAAGACAAACAATACCCAAGCTCAACTTACCAACCAATCAGCAACCAACCAAATTCACCTGTCTAACAGTGCGTTTAAAAACAGGGGTTTAGTTGCACGCATTTTTAAATACATGCGTAAGCTGCAGGCCTCGTCAAGGCTCCCTGTGTACTGCAGTCCTAACTCTGAAATTTAAAGTCTTCTCAGTGGAAGAACATGCATGCTGATGGATAGATAAAGGGCAGATAACTGGAGGGGGCCCACCATCCTTAAAGGAGCAGGAGCACACTAGACACCCTAAATGCCTGCGGGAGGGAGAGGATGAGAAGTGGGGGGAAATGGAGAAATCGGTTTCTTTATATGCAGCCACCCACTTGCGACCGTGCCCTGTTGTTCTGCCACCGGGCTCGGAGGAAAGGGCCCGGTCAGGGGGGCCCTTCATGGTTGCTTGCATCGGAGCCCTGAAGGTTCTAGTTACGCCACTGCTTATAGGTGATAACATCTGTGGTCTGGTACAACAGTCTGGATCTTCAATCAAACTGTCATCTCCCCTCCCTCCCTTCCTTTGCCGCAGGTCTAAATTTGCTAGATAAATTTTGCCCCATAGGAGTGGGCGGACACAGTTTATGGTAACGGTTACTTGGTGCTCGAGTCCTAAAAGACTAAGCAGGGCAATGGTGGCCCTTGTGTGTGGGTGGACAGTGTTTATGGTAGTACCTGGTGGTTGGTACAGTTACTTGGTGCTCAAGTCCTGAAAGACTGAGCAGGTGGTTTTGTTAAAGTTTTAATGGTAATCTTGGTCTGTGTGTTTAATGTTAAAAGGTATGGTACAACAAAAGTTAAAGGTTATCATATTTGTTTTAAAACCCAAATAAAGAGGCTTCGGCCATAATTTTCCACAGTTCAGTTTCATGATTACCTTTGTTATAACGATTGATCGATTGGAACGATTGGAGCCGCTGCTCCAGGTGTATGATGATAACCTGAGGTGGAATATCTCGTAGAGTGCCAGCCCCGGCCTGCCTCCGTGGGAAACTTGTAAGAAGAGAAATGGCTGCACATCCAGGAATTCTGATTGCCTTTTATTGTTCAAAGTGATAACACCAAAGACACCAACACGAGGTCACGTAGACGCGTTTCACACAAACATCTTGTGCTTAATCATTACCTGGTTCTTTTCTTACAAGCGGGGTGGAATCAGGGTGGCTGTTTGTGGGGTTGTACAGTCCCAAAAGGATATTAACCTGTATGCCTAGTGCACTAGACTAGGGAGATTATTGAACTTTCCTCTCACTTTTTATTGCATTTCAGGACACTCCAAATAGAAACGGGCAGGAAGAAAATCAGCTGACAGGAGATTCAATATAATAATTTATTTTTAATAATCTATTTAATCCAAAACAAAACAAGTTTAGATATATACACTTTAATCATGCCTTCTATGACTGTTATGTATTTTGACAAAACGGCAACACTTAAAAAGTAAATCTCCTGACTGAAATTTTAGGAACAGAATAGTCTGAATTTTGCACATCTTTGGTGCACAATAGCATCAATTAATAAACTTGCAACATTGAATTATTTATTTATTTGCAGCATTAGGCAGAACAAGCAACTTGCAGGTTAAAGAGGTTTTGAAAACCCTGCAAGATAAATGGATAATGTGCTAGTATGCATCGCATACTAGCACATTATGAAATACTTACATTAGAAGGAAGCCCTGCACTGATGCGCTGTAAGCTCTTATTGGCCATATCGCAATGACGTCACTCTCGCCCATGTGTGTGGGAGTCATGGACTGCGGCATGGAGCTCTGAAGGGACGGCACGGGTATACTGTCCTTTCAGAGCGAATGCGCCAGTGACATCACCGGCTGGATGAAGTGCTAATATAGCCTTAACCATGCAGGTTTAGGAGATATTCATAGCACCATGGGACAAATGGGAAAAATGTAACCTCTAGCCACCTGTAAGAGGTTAACTGAATATTGTTGCATATTCTGAACAGGTTAACCATTTCAGCCCCGGAAGAAATGACCCCCTTAATGACCAGTCCATGTTTTGCGATATGGCACTGCATCGCTTTAACTGACAATTGTGCAGTCGTGTGACACTAGCCAAACAAAATTGATGTCCTTTGCCCACAAATATAGCTTTCTTTTGGTGGTATTTGATCACCTCTGTGGTTTTTATAATTTTTACCCTATAAACAAAAAAAGAGCACCAATTTTGAAAAAACAAACAACATTTTTATTTGTTGCTATAAAAAATCCCCCCCACCCCAAAAAAATCCCAATAAGCGTATATTGATTGATTTGAGCAAAAGTTACCGCGTCTATAAAATAGGGGATAGATTTATGGCATTTTTATTATGTATTTCTTTTTTTACTAGTAACGGCGGTGATCTGCGATTTTTATCGGGACTGCAGCATTGCGGCAGACAGATCGGACACGTTTGACACTTTTTTGGGACTATTGACATTTATACAGTGATCAGAGCTAAAAATAGCCACTTATTACTGTATAAACTACAATAATCAGTGCTAAATGCACAGTTATTGGACTAATGACACTGGCAGGGAAGGGGTTAACATCAGGGGCGATAAAGGGGTTAACTTTCCCTCACTGTGTGTTCTAACTGTATGGGGGAAAGGCTCACTGGGCAACACACAGATCCATCTTCCTATATAGCAGAAAGACAGGATCTGTGTGATCTCCCCTGTCAGAACAGAGATTTGCCTTGTTTACACAGGCAGATCCCCATTCTGTTACTGCAGGGAACGATTGCGGTTTGCCGACAGACATCGCTGATTGGCTCCCCTGCTGGCCAATGTGCACTCACAGATCGCTGTGTACGAGTCTGATGTACATCTACGGTGATTTGCACAGTTGAGCCAACCTGCCGCACTAAAACTGCCGTGTCTGGTCAGCAAGAGGTTGATATTGTCAAATATTTAATCTTAAAAACTGTCACCTAATATTTGTTATATCTTTTGTGACACCACTAACTGCTGGAATATTGGATGGTGACCTAAATGTTATTGCCTAAATATGGCCACATCTAGGCCATGATGTAAGACTCCTTTCAACGTACATTTGATTACTTGGTTGGGGATTCCCTGCCATGTGAATGGGCCTGTCAGTGCTTGGCAAGGACATTGCAGCTGTCAGCACCTTAACAACAATTTATAGTGTAGCGCTACCCCCAGTTAAGAGAGCCGCTGGTTTTGTTTTGGGCCCTGTAGTGCACCGCTGTCAACCCCTGGCAATCGGCTCTAACCTCCCGTGTCACAGCTAGTAAGGGGAGATAGGACCGCGTGACCGCAACTCTAGGCGACGCAGTCCTATGGCAAACACACACAGTGATATACTTTAAAACTTCTATTAAAGTAAGTGAAACTGACACCAATGTAATTGACCCAGATATTTTACTGAGGCTAATGGGCAAGTAATAAACAGTATAACAAGTTGCAGATCCCTGCAATAAACAGTAATAAAGATAAACAGAGTAATCAGAATAATAAAGTATTGCTATGCAACTCTAGCACTGCCCTTTTTCAGCTACTTCCCCTCATGGGCAGACTAACATCCAGCAATGTCTACCTATGCAGTCAGGCCTGACTGATCTAAATGGAAGTTCAGTGAAACAATATTCGCTAGCAATCTTTCGGTGGTGCACTTGAAGAACAACTTTGTAATCCCAACGAATAGTAAAGATAAAGTGTCTGTCTTTAAACAGCTCTCACCACCCGGACAAGTCCAAGTCCGTTTCCTCTGCCGATTCGTCTAGGAACAGGAATCCACCGACATCCAAGACTTCAATCCTTCTGGTGTACTGCAGCAAGGAGGAGAAGATGTCTCTAAGGCTCTGCTAGGCTGGCAGAGGGGCTCTTTGGAAAAGAGCACAAGGCCCGGGCTTCAGGCCTTGTGCATACAGCAGTTCAGCACAGAGATCCTCTTGCTAGGAGAGGGGGTGTCCAAAAGAGGCAGAACAAACTCCACCTCCCCTTTATAAAGTCTGCCCCAGCAGTCTCTGTTCCGGAGCAATGTACTCTGGGTGCTGCAAGATGTACTGGGAGATGTAGTCTCTCTCCTCTGCTTTCACTTCCAGTCATGTCTCTTCTCTACTTCCTCCCGACTCACCTCTCACCTGGAACTTCTTGTCTCTCTGCATTAAAGGGGAACACCCCGCTACACACTCCCCCCACTTGAACTCTTTGGTCCCCAAAGACATCTAACATTTTTAGATCTGCAAAACATTTTAGCTTCAATGCGGTTGCATAGGATTGACAGAGGAGCCTCCCACCGATCATCATATGATGGGGAGCTGTCCTGTCCACAGGTCGCTTCAGTGGGGGCGACCTGTCTAACTGTGCCAGGAAGTGAGTTGGGGTTGCCCTCCACCAAATGTACAGTGGAGGGACCAGATGTGAGCATGGTCCTTCTTGAGGTTAAGACCGTGTCTTCGGAACTTTCTCCCATCTGATCATGAGTTAGTTTCCGGGGAGGATGAATGACTCTTCCTTCTCTTCTCCCTGGGAGTCACAGTCTCAGCTACTCTTGGTTCTTCCTCTGGTACTGAAGCAGGAACCTCTTCCGGTAGTGAGGGTATAGGATCACATCTGGGGACAGCAGGGGCTAAAAGCCATTTCACCAGATCGGTATTGGTCCCAAAGATGAGAGAGCTTCTTGAGGACCCTGGCAGCCAGGGACAGACAATGGCCAGTGTCACAAAGTTCTGGGGCTCCCCAGCCCTCAATGGATCACACGACAACTTGATCCGCACACATCCATCACAAGAGTACTCTTCTGCTTGGATACCCTGAATCTTGGTGTCTCCCATCTCTTCCAGGGGCAGGTATGATAGGTACTTCTTGAAAAAGTCTCTGGTCATTAGGGTAACCTGAGAACCTGTATCAAGGATGGCTCTGGTGTAGATCCCTTCGATCAGAACAGGCACTACAGGCAGAGGACCTACCAATTGGGTAGCAGTCCTTTTGGAAACACCTGCAACAGCAGGCTGGCATACTTGGACTTGTGCTCTTCAGCTTCCAGCGCTGGGAATGCCGTTTCTGGCGTTGTTTGGAAGGCTGAAAGGCGTTGTTCACTGAGACGGCATAAACTGCAGGTGTCCTCCACCGTTCCCTCGCAGGTTCAGGGAAAGTTATTTTTGAAGGCCCGGATCTTCTCTCCATTCTTGGGTCACTTCTGAGGCCTCCGCCAGCCTTCTGTCTCCATTCGTGGACTTGGACATACTCGCTGGTAGTGGCCCACACCTCCACAGTTGAAACAGACAATCTCTCTTCTCTTCTGTGGGTAGATTGGTGTTGAACTGCTCTGGCGTGGTTCATTCTTAATTTCCTCGCGTTCCTTCATTCCTGAGTTTTCAGACAGGAGTGTGGTCAAAAGATCCAGCACCTGGGTCATTTGGGACTTTAGGATCTCCACTTCTGAGTCCTGTTCAGTAGCCATAGCTGATCTGACTCCCACCGCAGGGAGGGTAGTTGGTTCGGTATGTTGACTCCTCCTTTTTTCTTCCAACATAGCCTCCTCCTCCCTGACTATCCAGATCAAGTTGGGGTATTCCAGGATGCTCCCGTCCTGCCGGATGCGTAGCACTAATGCGATGGGGTCTAAGGGTTGAGCTCCCCTCAACACCTGCTGGGCACGGGCCTCATCCACTTTCCTGGGATCAATCCCTTTCTTCAGCAAGATCTGGTGCAGGATCTTATCCAGGCGTCTTATGAAGTCTGACAGCTTTTCTCCTTGCCTTTGGTAGCAGTGTCCCAGCTGGTAAGTAAGTTCAGGGACCTTTTCTGTCCCCCCGAACACATTCTGCAGAATGTCCAGATAATCCTGCGCATCACAGTCCTTCTTACTTAGCTTAAGGTTGCGTATGGCCTCCAGAGCAGGCCCCTTCAAACTCTCTGCGATTCTCTGTTTCTTCCTGGGTTCTGGGACTTCCCATTCTTCTAAGGCCTGAGTGGCGCCATCTAACCACTCCTCAAACCCCTCTTCACCCGAAGGTACAGGTTTCCTTCCAGAGAATACTCCAAGTTTTCTGTATCCCGACATTTGGTAGTCTGTAGGGTCCTTCTTACACTGGGCTACAATCTCCCCCAGGACCAAGCATAATTCTGCGCTGAGGGTGGCAGGCGGTGGAGATATCTGCGGAAATTATGGTTTTGGTTTCTGGAACCATTCTTCCTTCACTGGCAGCGTATGTATCAAGTGATAGATCTGATTATCTATGGCTTGTATACTTGGACTTTTAAATTGCTCTGGGATTTCGTCTTTCCATTCTACCAGTGCGTACGTAAACGAGGCATTTGACCTTGTATCCCTCACCCATGCTTTCTGGCTCGGTGATAGTGACATTATTAGCTGCTTTATCGCTTCTTCTTGCCAGATCCCCCCCGGGAGTTCAATAACTACCGGCGCGGTTGGATCGGTGCCAGCCGCTGCGCACCATTGTGACATTGCTAGCGTGTCCATGCTGGCTCTTCTGACCGGCTTGATTGCAGCGTGCAACGTACAGAGATCCCGGACTCGAGCCCCCACGTGTAGCGCTACCCCCAGTAAGAGAGCCGCTGGTTTTGTTTTGGGCCCTGTAGTGCACTGCTGTCAACCCCTGGCAATCGGCTCTAACCTCCCGTGGCACAGCTAGTAAGGGGAGATAGGACCGCATGACCGCAACTCTAGGTGACGCAGTCCTATGGCAAACACACACAGTGAAATACTTTAAAACTTCTATTAAAGTAAGTGAAACTGACACCAATGTAATTGACCCAGATATTTTACTGAGGCTAATGGGCAAGTAATAAACAGTATAACAAGTTGCAGATCCCTGCAATAAACAGTAATAAAGATAAACAGAGTACTCAGAATAATAAAGTATTGCTATGCAACTCTAGCGCTGCCCTTTTTCAGCTACTTCCCCTCATGGGCAGACTAACACCCAGCAATGTCTACCTATGCAGTCAGGCCTGACTGATCTAAATGGAAGTTCAGTGAAACAATATTCGCTAGCAATCTTTCGGTGGTGCACTTGAAGAACAACTTTGTAATCCCAACGAATAGTAAAGATAAAGTGTCTGTCTTTAAACAGCTCTCACCACCCGGACAAGTCCAAGTCCGTTTCCTCTGCCGATTCGTCTAGGAACAGGAATCCACCGACATCCAAGTCTTCAATCCTTCTGGTGTACTGCAGCAAGGAGGAGAAGATGTCTCTAAGGCTCTGCTAGGCTGGCAGAGGGGCTCTTTGGAAAAGAGCACAAGGCCCAGGCTTCAGGCCTTGTGCATACAGCAGTTCAGCACAGAGATCCTCTTGCTAGGAGAGGGGGTCTCCAAAAGAGGCAGAACAAACTCCACCTCCCCTTTATAAAGTCTGCCCCAGCAGTCTCTGTTCCGGAGCAATGTACCCTGGGTGCTGCAAGATGTACTGGGAGATGTAGTCTCTCTCCTCTGCTTTCACTTCGTCATGTCTCTTCTCTACTTCCTCTCGACTCACCTCTCACCTGGAACTTCTTGTCTCTCTGCATTAAAGGGGAACACCCCGCTACAATAGCATTGCCCTTATATGGCTATGTGGCAATATTAAGGCAATGGTGTAACCCCATGCATTCCCCATCCATTTGTTTACGTGGCCAGGGATTCCCCACCATGTAAGGAAATAGGTCAAGTGACATTGGTGATTGGCAAGGACACAGTGGCTGCAAGCAGCTGCAGCTTCCACAGCAACCATTGACAGTAGGAAGCTGTCACATTCATCCATGCCAAATGCCCTAAATGTTCAGCATTCAGACCAACATCTGAACAGTCAGTGTTCTGTCCGAACTAGCATTCAAACTGAACACTCATCCCTAGTAGACTTGTTGATGTTACTGTGATCATTTGTGAAATAATTTAGTGTTTTTTTATTGAGGCCATGTGTCTGCCCATGAGAGACACGTGAGCTGAATCTTTTTTTTTTTTTTCTTAATCAAAGTATTTATTGAAACTTAACGTGGCAGACAATTGACAAATAACCATTATGAAACAAAAAAGGCACAGATTAACCACCTCCCTACTGTGCACGAAAACCCCCTTCCTGCCCAAGCCATTTTTCAGCTTTCAGCGCTGTCACACTTTGAATGACAATTGCGCGGTCATGCGACGTGGCTCCCAAACAAAATTTGTGTCCTTTTTTTCCCACAAATAGAGCTTTCTTTTGGTGGTATTTGATCACCTCTGCGGTTTTTATTTTTTGCGCTATAAACAAAAGAAGAGCGTCCAGTTTGGAAAAAAAACACTATTTTTTACTTTTTGCTATAATAAATACCCATTTTTTTTTTAAATAAAATTTTCCTCAGTTTAGGCCAATACGTATTCTTCTACATATTTTTGGTAAAAAAAAAAAAAAAAACGCAATAAGCGCGTATTGATTGGTTTGCGCAAAAGTTATAGTGTGTACAAAATAGGGGATAGATTTATAGCATTTTTATTTTTTTATTTTTTATTAGTAATGGCGGCGATCTGCGATTTTTTATTGTGACTGCGATATTGCGGCGGACACATCGGACACTTTTGACACATTTTTGGGACCATTCACGTTTATACAGCGATCCCTGCTATAAAAATGCATTGATTACTGTATAAATGTGATTGGCAGGGAAGGGGTTAACCACTAGGGGGCGGGAAGGGGTTAAATATGTTCCCTCAATGTGTTCTTACTGTGGGGGGAGGGGACTGACTGGGGGAGGTGACTGATGGTTGTCCCTATGTACAAGGGACACACCATCAGCCTCCTCTCCCTCACAGGACGTGGATCTCTGTGTTTACACACAGAGACCCACTTTCCTGCTCGTTTCCCGGGCAATCGCGGGTGCCCGGCGGCAATCGCGGCCGCCGGGCACGCGCACCAGGGCCTTGTGAACGCGGCGGGTGCGTGCGCGTGCCGCTGGCGGCGAGCGCACGCCTTCTAGCTCGTTTTAAAGGGAGGACGTCATATGACGTCCTCCCAGAACGAGAGTATCCTCCGCCCGCCGTCAATTGACAGTGGGCGGTGGACAAGTGGTTAAAGTAATGTCAGTTGACAAAGTATAAATTGCACAATTTACAGCTGAACATATACAATTATATTGGTGAACATTGAATGTACTTAAATAGGGGTAGGAGTTGAAGTGAGGGGTAAAGGTAAGGAAAAAGTGGGACGGGGGAGGGGTGGATAAATGATAAAAAAAAAAAAAATGGTAAAAGAAAACAGGTTGCATAAACATACATACATATATATCTGAAAAAGGATTTAAGGTATTTTGATTGTCATTAAGTATATAATATATAACATAAACTTTAGTCATCAGTTGTCATATTAAAGGAATATATATTATAAAGGTGGTGAAGTCAAGCATTTAATGATTGGAAATCATCTGAGAAAGTGAATAGCCATTTCCTGGCCCTTTGTGGGGTAATATAACACGGTGTTAGAATCTTGTAAGAAATCTCTTGGTATTTGGAGCTGAGGGAGCATTTATGTGACATAATACATGCTTTTTCCCATTGGGTGTCACTGATTTTGATTCCCAGGTCTCGTTCCCATTTTTCTTTGTATTTGTTGTCATCTTTGTGTGATGATTGATTCAACCACGTGTACGCCATAGATGTGGTTTTCAAGACCTGGGATCTTTTATAGCATATAGATTCTAAGGGTGTCAGCGGTAAGCACTATGAAGATTTGTGTTTACTGTTAAGCAAGAAATTTTTCAGCTGGATGTAGAACCAAAAGCCAGGAAATGCCTCCCCATATTCTGTTTGTACAGTTTCTAGTGTTTTGACTTTGGTGCCGTGTAAGCAATGGGAGGCTAGTAGTTTGAGATTGGGGTCTGGGTTCGGAAGTTTTCGTTGGTTTAAACCCGGTATGAAGTCGGGGTTGTTGGTAATTGGTGTCAAAGGACCTGGGATAGTGGCTATTTTGCGCAAAGAGGCAATTTTATGCCAAATGTTTAGTGTGTTTGCTACTAATGAGTAGTCTATGTTTCTAGTCGATTTTGAATGTAGCGATCATGGGTAGTACAATACTTGTTGTGTGTTATGTATGTGTTCTAGTTGAACCCAATCTTTATCTGGACCGTGACAATGCCAATCGATTATTCTGGTAATGTGGGAAGCTTGGTGGTATTTTTTGAAGTCTGGGAGCCGAATAACCCCTTTGCTCTTAGGTAATGTGAGGAGGCAGAGGTTTAATCTAGGTTTTTTATCAACCCATAGGAAGCATCTTTGTAATTGTGTAAGTTTGGTGAAAAAGTGTTGGGAATTGGTATAGGAAGCGCATTGAAAAAGTATAGTAGTCTTGGGAGAATTGTCATCTTCAAAATTAAAGCCCTACCAAACCATAAGAATAATTTTGGGGTCCACTTTTGAAGGTCTTTAGTTATGGAGTTCAATAAAGGTATGACGTTGGCTGTGTATAGAGAATCAATCCTAGGGGTCAGGTTGATCCCTAAGAATTTGAGAGTTTTTTGTTCCCATTTGTAAGTGTAATTTACTTTCAATTGGTTTATTTGGTCTGGCGGGAGTGTTAGGTTGGGTGCCTCAGATTTAGATTGGTTTACCTTAAAGTTGGAGATATAACCGAAGGTTTTAAAGATATTTTTGAGATTGGGTATAGAGGTGTGGGGTTGTGTGAGGAAAAACAAAAGGTCATCTGGGTATGCAGCTATTTTGTATTCTCTATTTTGAATTTTGAAACCGCAGATATCACTGGACAAATTTATAGTTCTTATGAGTGGCTCTAATGTGAGAATGAAAAGGAGTAGTGATAGGGGAAGCCTTGGCCGGTACCATTACTTATATTTATTGGGTCGGATAGGATATTATTTATTTTGATTTTGGCTTGTGGGTTTTGATATATATATCCAAGATAGCATATTTTCACCCAGGCCTATGTGGGAGCATGTAGAGAGCATATATTCCCATTAAACTCTATCAAAGGCCTTCTTGGCGTCAGTGGATAACAGAAGGACTTCCAACTTAGAATTCCGGGTATAATGGATCAGGTTTAATGATTTCTTAATGTTATCCCTAGCTTCCCTACCTGGCATAAAGCCTACTTGTTCTGGGCCTATAAATTTTGATAGGTGGGGTTTTATTTTGTTGGCTAGGATTTTCACAAGAAGCTACAAGTCCACATTCAGGAGTGAGATAGGCCTGAAGTTAGCACAGTCTGTGTGGTCTTTGTCCGGTTTGGGTATTACTGCAATGTGTGCCATAAGGAAGGTAGTGGAGTTGTTCTTTCTTTTTTGCTAAATAGTTGAAAGCGGCCAAAAGGGGTTTGGTAAGTAATTGTGTATAAGTTTTATAGTATTGGGAGGTGAAACCATCAGACCAGGACTTTTCCCCGATTTTAGGTCTTTAATGGCAGCTTCAATTTCTGAAATGGTGATGGGTTCTTCTAGTTTACCTGAATCGTCTGTGTTGAGGGATGGAATTTTGCTGTCTTTTAGAAAGTTTTGGATAGTCTCTTCTTTCAAGTTTGTTATGTGGGGTGGTTTGTGTTGGGGGGTAGGCCATACATTTTGGAATAGAACTTGTGGAAGAGTTCAGCTATTTTTTCAGGTTTGTGTTCAAGTGTGCCTTCTCTATTGCGTATAGCATGGATATGACTAGCAGTTGGTGCATCCCTTAGAGCTTTGGCCAGTTGTTTCCTGCTTTTGTCGCCATGCTCGTAAAAGATGCTCTTCCTAAAAAAAAAAAAAAGAGATTGTTTAGTCTTAAAGTCTAGGATTTGTTTCAGGAAAATCCTGCATCGTGTCAGTTCCTCTTCGGTTTTGCCCCCCCCCCCCCCCCGAGCTGAATCTTATGCACAATTTTTACTGTTTAAAAAACAAACAAAACAAAAACAGATGTATAGATAGTAAAAACTAGGCTGGCCACCTAACACATAAGTTTTAAAAAAGGGGGTTAAACCCCTGATTTGCTAAATTTAAGTTTGGATCACCACTCGTAAAATAAAAGTGAATAAACATTTACATCATAACTTTTCAGGGATCTCCAGAAAAAGGAAATGAGGATGACAGAAATCACTGGAATAGGAAGACAAATAGAGCATTAAACAATTTACAGAGGAACTAATGATTTTCTTGGTCTACTAAAATGTCGTCCCTGTTTTTATTGTGCTAGAATTCCTTGTTCTTCTAATTCCAGTGGAACAAAGTCAGTGAGTCAAAATCTCCATAAATGGGAGAGGCAGACAATAATAAAAAAACAACATACCTTAGGTTCTAACCCCTCCATACTCTAGGGGCTCTTTAACACTTGCGATAAATTTTAAAGCAGTCTAAAAGAGCATTATAGTGTTAATGAGAATTTAGGATGTGTTGTACAGGCATCCATGCTAAAATGGGAAATGATCACTTTTGATGCTTTGCAACGGCACTGTAAACACCATAGGAACTTGTACAGTGTGTTTAAGGTCTGGTTGTGGTGCATTTGAATAGAAGTGAATAGAGGCAGTTGAAAAGCATCAACCCTTGCTAAACAGCATTATTTTTGCCTCTCTGCAACATAAAGCAACACTAACGCTGTAGTGTGAATACCTCCACCTGCTCCTCATTGTAACAATTTCAAGTGGCATTGATAGGTGTTCAGGAAGCATTAAAAATGCAACCCAACCGCCTATTTTCAATGGTTGTGTGAAAGAGCACTAAAAATATATACCGTATATACGCGAGTATAAGCCGTCTCGAGTATAAGCCGAGGTACCTACTTTTACCAACAAAACTGGGAAAATTTATTGACTCGAGTATAAGCCGAGGGGGGGGGGGGGGGGGGGATGTGCCCATTGCCCAACCTTACTGTGCCCATTGGCATCTCACTCTGCCACCTCACTGCCCATTGTCACCTCACTGTGCCCATTGTCGTCTCACTGTGCCCCCTTACTGTGCCCATTGCCATCTCACTGCCCACTGTCACCACACTGTGCCCCCTTACTGTGTCGATTCCGCCTCCCTGTGCCCGAGTCAGTACCTCAAAATCTTGTAATTCCGCGGCGGCGTCCATTGTTCAAATCTCGCGCCGTTCTCCCTGTCCCTTCCGCGATAGGCGTTTCCAGAAAACACTGTGATGAGTGTTTGCGCCTATCACGGAGGTCCTCTCATTCGCCGACTCAGTTTCCCAGCAGGCACTGTGTTCAGTGCTCGGCCAATCACGGACGTCGGACAAGAGGACCTCCGTGATAGGCGCAAACACTCATCACAGTGTTTTCTGGAAACGCCTATCGCCGAAGGGACAGGGAGAACGGCGCGAGATTTGAACAATAGACGCCGGCCGCGGAATTTCACGATTTTGAGGTACTGACTCGAGTATAAGCCGAGGGGTATACTTTCAGCCCTAAAAAAAGGGCTGAAAAACTTGGCGTATATACGAGATATATATATATATATATATATATATATATATATATATATATATTGTGACAGCAGGAAGGTAAAGTCACCTGGTTGCATCCAGGGGGGTAGATATATTTCGCCCAGATTCAGGCTTTACGCCGACTTATACAACTAGGTGGAGAGTTGTATAAGGCTAGTGGGCTCATGGATGACTCATACCTCTAGGGAGAGTGTGGGGCGTCGTGCAGACAGGGAGTTGATGAGACCAGCTGAAGCTTGTCAGCTCATTTAGGCCTCTATAAGAACTCCCAGCTTCATTAGATGTTAGCTCATGCCTGGAACCAGACCTGTGTGGACTGTCTAGGGAGAGTGAACCCCTGTGCGGTGAGGCAAAGCCTGTGTGGCTATTTGTTTGGACTTTTACTAAACCAGGGACTTAGGGACTAGGACAGCACCAGGCTGATCCCAGTTGTTAGTTTAGGAAACCTGCATGTTTAGTCAGAGGTCAAACTGACCAGGATTTATTTTGTTTATGTTTCTTTTTGGCTTTGCTGTGTTTTTGTCACTGTACATAGAGAAATAAACCGCACCTTTTGATTTTGAAAACCACAACCTCCGTCTGCTGGCCCTGTTTTTGTGTGGGGAGCCCAACCAGGGGGTCACACACACCCGCTACCGAGTTAACCCCCTCACAGTTGGTGGAGAACCAGTGGCAGTTTTTTTTAAGCCAGCATGGAGGAGATACTGAAACAGCTGGCTCTAGCAAATGCCAATCAACAGCAGACAAATGCAGGTTTGCAAAGGAGCCTTGCAGCCCAGCAGCAAGCTCATCAACAAGCCCAGCAGCAATCTGAGGCCCGCTTCATAGACCTGTTACAGAAGCAAGAGCAGAGACTACAACAAATGGAAGCAGTAATGCAGCAACGTCCACAGACCAGTGAGGAAAGCCGTCCCACTAATACCGCGTCCTTTGGGGTGAGTCGTTTATTGACAAAAATGACTGGAGAGGATGATCCAGAGGTATTTTTGACCACATTTGAAAGGACTGCTGAAAGAGAAAAGTGGCCTGAGGAGCAGTGGGCTGGACTGGTGGCTCCTCTGTTAACTGGTGAATCGCAGAAGGCTTACTATGACCTAGAGCCTGACCAAGCAAAAGACTATGTGATGCTAAAAGCTGAAATATTGGCAAGGCTGGGTGTCACCCTGGCTGTCCGGGCTCAGCGTGTGCATAACTGGACTTTCCAGCTTGGAAAACCCCCCAGGTCTCAAATGTATGATCTCATTCACCTGAGCAGGAAGTGGCTACAGCCAGAGACTTTGTCCGCACCAGAGATTGTGGAACGTGTTGTAATGGATCGGTTTTTGAGAGCTCTTCCTACTGCCATCCAAAAGTGGGTAAGCCATGGAGACCCAGAGACGGCCGGTGGTCTTGTGGATCGTGTAGAGAAATACTTGGCTACAGAGAACCTGACGGCCTCTTCCAGAGACTCTCGGACTTTCCACCCTAAGACCAGACCATCCCCAGGGGCGGATAAGAGGATTCCAAGGGGTGAGGGTGGAGAGAGTGAGAGGGTGGGAGCTCTACCCCAAGTTTGGCGAGAACAGCCTGGGAAATCAGCGGCTCAAGAGGCGGCAAGAAGGATCGTTTGCTACCGCTGCCGGCAAGCGGGACATATTGCAGCCAATTGCCCGGTTGTGGAGGAACCCATGCAGTGTGACTTTCTGATGGGCAGACGTCAGTCGCTGTGTGCGACAGTCGCATGCACTGCCATTCGGGGAACTGAGAAACATTTATGCAAAATGTGTATTAATGGTAGAAATGTTGTGGTATTACTGGATTCAGGTAGCCTTGTGACCCTGATAAAGGCTGAATTAGTTAAAACAGAGGTCTCTGGGAATAGCAAGGTAGCTGTTATTTGTGTGCATGGGGACATCCGAGAGTATCCAGTGACTACAGTGTGTTTCGAGACCCCCAAAGGTACCCTCTCTCATCCAGTGGGGTTAGTATCTCAATTACCGCATGATGCCATTGTGGGAAGGGATTTTCCGAAGTTCTGGGAACTGTGGGATGATCCTGAGCCCCCCACTGGTGCCCCTATGTACCAGGAATGTGATAGCCAGAACTCCTCTGAGAGTGGTGAGGACTCTCCAGAATTTCCCTTGTCAGTATTGGCAGGGGAGACTCAAGAAACTGGAGAGGAGCCCACCTCCTCAGACGAAAACCTACCGTCTGTGGAGTTTTCTGATCTGGAGGTTCACAGGGAAAATTTTGCCACAGAACAGTTAAAAGACCCCGCCCTAATAAAGGCACGGGAAAACGTAGTGGAAATAGATGGCGAGTTAGTGAACCCAGATAATACCTGCACTTACCCATACTTCAGCGTAGAGAAGGACCTACTGTATCGGGTGGCAAAAAGGGCAGAAGAAACCGTTGAGCAGCTTGTGGTGCCCAAACCTTACAGGAAGTTGGTGTTGGAGTTGGCCCATGGGCACATTCTTGGAGGTCATCTGGGGACAGAGAAAACCCGAGAGAGGGTATTACAGAGATTCTATTGGCCTGGGGTGATGAAGGACATAGAAAATTATTGTTCCTCCTGCCCTGTGTGTCAGAGGTCGGCCCCGATGCCACATTTCCGTAGCCCGCTGGTCCCTCTACCCATCATTGAGGTCCCGTTTGAGAGAATCGCAATGGATTTGGTAGGTCCTATAATCAAGTCCGCTAGGGGGCACCAGTACATATTGGTTATAATGGACTATGCCACCCGTTATCCAGAAGCGATCCCTCTCAGAAATACCTCGGCCAAAACCATAGCCAAAGAGCTATCTCTTGTTTTTAGCCGGGTGGGTATTTGTAAAGAACTGCTTACGGACCAAGGTACACCCTTTATGTCCCGGGTTATGAAAGAGCTGTGTAAATTGTTCAAAGTGACGCAATTGCGTACATCTGTGTATCACCCCCAAACCGATGGGCTGGTTGAAAGATTCAACAAAACCCTAAAACAAATGTTGAAGAAAGTGGTGGATAGAGATGGAAAGGATTGGGACTGTCTACTTCCTTATTTGATGTTTGCTATTAGGGAGGTGCCCCAATCCTCTACGGGATTCTCCCCCTTTGAGTTACTGTATGGGAGACACCCAAGAGGGCTGTTGGATATTGCCAAGGAAACTTGGGAAAGTGAGAGTTCTCCCCACAGGAGTGTGATTGAGCATGTCGCCCTGATGCAAGATCGAATTGCACAGGTAATGCCCATCGTGAAGGAACATTTGGCCCAAGCGCAGTTGGCACAGCAGAGAGTGTACAACCGTGGAGCAAAGACCCGTACCTTTTCCCCGGGGGATAGGATATTGGTACTTGTCCCTACGGTTGAAAGTAAATTCCTTGCCAAATGGCAAGGCCCCTACGAGATAATGGAAAAAGTGAGCGAAGTGAATTACAAGGTCAGACAACCAGGAAGGCGAAAGCCCGAACAGATATATCACGTTAATCTGTTGAAAGCCTGGAGGGATAGAGAGTCCCTAGTCGCAGAAACTTGGTCACCAGCTCAAACTGGTTGCGTGATTCCGGAGGTTGGAATAGCAGCCACCTTGTCACAACCCCAACAACAGGAGGTTAAGGAGTTTGTGCTTCGCAACAAGGAGGTGTTCTCTGAGCTGCCGGGACAAACATCTGGGGTAGAGCATGATATTATTACCCCGCCCGGTGAAAGGGTGAAGTTAAAACCCTATCGGATCCCAGAGGCCCGACGGGAGGCAATACGGGAGGAAGTACAGAAAATGCTGAACTTAGGGGTGATAGAGGAGTCCCAAAGTGATTGGTCTAGTCCCATTGTGTTGGTGCCTAAACCGGATGGGAGCTGGCGATTTTGTAACGATTTTCGTCAGTTGAACAAAGTTACAAAATTTGACACCTACCCCATGCCACGTATAGATGAGTTGATCGACCGGCTGGGAACAGCCCGATACATGACGACTCTTGACCTCACAAAAGGGTATTGGCAAATTCCCCTGGCCAAGTCGGCCAAAGAGAAAACCGCATTTGTAACCCCAGACGGGGCGTTCCAATATAAGAGAATGCCGTTCGGGTTACAGAATGCGCCGGCCACATTCCAGCGGAAAATGGACCAGATACTGAGGCCCCATCGGAAGTATGCTGCGGCTTACCTGGATGACGTAATTATCCATAGCACAGATTGGGCCTCACATCTGCCAAAAGTGCAAGCAGTCCTGGACTCTGTTCGGGAAGCGGGGTTTACGGCTAACCCCAAGAAGTGTACCATTGGGCAGGAGGAGGCCAAATATCTTGGGTACACCATTGGGAGGGGAGTAATAAAACCCCAACTCAACAAAGTCGAGGCCATCCAGAGTTGGCCACGTCCCAACAGCAAGAAGCAGGTACGAGCCTTTCTGGGAATCGCTGGGTATTATCGGCGATTCATTCCCCACTTTGCTTCTAAGGCTGTGCCCCTAACCAACCTGACGAAGGGGAAAGGGTCGGTCATGATTAAATGGACCCCCGAGGCTGAGGCAGCATTCCAATTCTTGAAACAAGCCTTATGTAGCCAGCCAGTGTTGTACTCACCCGACTTCTCTAAAGACTTTGTCGTACAAAGTGATGCGTCAGATGTGGGGTTAGGAGCAGTATTGTCCCAGGTCTGGAACGGGGAAGAGCACCCAGTCATTTACCTCAGCAGGAAGTTGAAGTCCCATGAGGTAAATTACGCCACCGTTGAAAAGGAGTGTTTAGCGGTGAAGTGGGCTCTAGATTCCCTTCGGTACTACCTGCTAGGTAGGCACTTTGACATGGTTACGGATCACGCTCCGTTAAAGTGGATGGCTCAAAACAAGGAAACAAATAGAAGAGTGAATAGGTGGTTCCTGGCCCTCCAGGAATTCAACTTCACAGTAAAGCATCGCCCTGGCGTTCAAATGGGGAATGTGGATGCTTTGTCTCGAGTACATGAATGCCTGATTGCTGGTGTTCCAACCCCGAGGTTAAAACAAGAGGGGGGGGGTATGTGACAGCAGGAAGGTAAAGTCACCTGGTTGCATCCAGGGGGGTAGATATATTTCGCCCAGATTCAGGCTTTACGCCGACTTATACAACTAGGTGGAGAGTTGTATAAGGCTAGTGGGCTCATGGATGACTCATACCTCTAGGGAGAGTGTGGGGCGTCGTGCAGACAGGGAGTTGATGAGACCAGCTGAAGCTTGTCAGCTCATTTAGGCCTCTATAAGAACTCCCAGCTTCATTAGATGTTAGCTCATGCCTGGAACCAGACCTGTGTGGACTGTCTAGGGAGAGTGAACCCCTGTGCGGTGAGGCAAAGCCTGTGTGGCTATTTGTTTGGACTTTTACTAAACCAGGGACTTAGGGACTAGGACAGCACCAGGCTGATCCCAGTTGTTAGTTTAGGAAACCTGCATGTTTAGTCAGAGGTCAAACTGACCAGGATTTATTTTGTTTATGTTTCTTTTTGGCTTTGCTGTGTTTTTGTCACTGTACATAGAGAAATAAACCGCACCTTTTGATTTTGAAAACCACAACCTCCGTCTGCTGGCCCTGTTTTTGTGTGGGGAGCCCAACCAGGGGGTCACACACACCCGCTACCGAGTTAACCCCCTCACAATATATATATATATATATATATATATATATATATATATATATATATATATATATATATTTTGGCTGTGCCTCAGACAAGAGTAAAGAAAAAAAAAACACAACACAGGCTGTGTGCACCAACTTAAGCTGGATACACACTATACTATTTTCAGTGGATTTTTTCCTTCAGGTTTACCAAAAGCATATAATATGAGGTCAAACCTTGCATTCAATTTGTATGCAATCAGGCAGGCCCTTGTACTACATGGTTTTGGTAAATCTAAAAGGAAATCAGACAACTAAAGTTGTATAGTGTGTATGGGGTCTAACAAGCAATCATTGTTTTGGTGAAACCAGTTACTGTAAATTGTGAAAACCATAAAGGAATGCAAGTATTGGGGTATTAACTACTTCCCTCCCGGCCACTGTATATATACGTTCAGGAACGTCCCTCAGAAGGAGGGGGATCGCGCGCGCGCGCGTTCCCGCGCAGCGGCGCGATCCCGATGCACGCGTGTCACAGTGCACAGTGCATCTCGATTCGTCAGGAGGGCTCTGTGATTGGCCCTCCTGATCACATGACGGCCGTGTCCAATCACAGCCGTCATGTGATGTAAACAGAGAGCCGGTTGCTAGGCAATCAGCTCTCCTCTCCTCACACAGAAGTTGTCGGAGAGGAGAGCGGATCACTGCAGCTGGCTGGTGATCAGTGAGTATGAGCTGTTTTTTTCTGCTTTTTACTCACTGATCACCAGCCTAGTGTCCCCACATAGTGTAAAACACAAACATGTCCCCAAAATACATGTCCCCAAAATACATATCCCCACACACACACACACACGTCCCCACATAGTAAAAACACCTGTCCCCCACATATGTGACAGTAAAATCATATGTCCCAATGATCATTTGCACACATATGTCCGTGATCACCTGCGCACATCTGTACATGATCATTTGCGTACATATGTCCGTGATCACACAAACCAATTATTATACACTTAACGGATTTGTTTTTACCAAAAACATGTAGTAGAATACTTTTTGGCTTAAATTTATAACAAAACTCGATTTTATTGGATTTTTTAAAAAATAGAAAGACGAAAATATATATTTTTTTCCAAATTTCCGCTCTTTTTTCGCGTATATCGCAAAAAATAAAAACGTAGTCGTGAATAAATACCACCAATAGAAAGCTCTATTTGTGTGAACAAAATGATAAAAATTTCATTTGGGTACAGTGTAGCATGACCGCGCAATTGTCATTGAAAATGCGAGAGCGCTGAAAGCTGAAAATTGGTCTGGGAAGGAAGGGGGCTAAAGTGCCCAGTATTGATGTGGTTAAAGGAAGTGGAAAGCCCTAAAAAAATCACACGCTATGGTTCCTTGCCGTATGAAACCTGTTATTTTTGGAAACCTCATTCTCTGTTTCATATTCCAAACAACACTTCAGCTATGTGTAAAAAATGAAATCCTAGTAGAATCATTTAGATTTTGGATCAATACATGAGATTTGTAGAGGTGCCTGCAAACTGTTTAAATATTTATTTTTTTCCATAAAATTACCATATTTTTCGCTCCATAAGACGCACCTGACCATAAGACGCACCCAGGTTTTAGAGGAGAAAACCAAGAAAAAAATATTCTGAACCAAATGTATATGAACTAAAATATTTAATATTATATTACTACTATAGGTTGGTGGTGGACACACAGCAATACCAGCCCCCCTATCAAATCAGCTCAGCTACACTTTACCTGGGTGGTGGTGGACACACAGCAACCCCCCCTTCCCAGATCAGCTCAGGGTGGCAGGGCAGATACAAACACCGCTTCAGCCTCTCATATCACAACAGCTCAGGTGATGGACAGTGGATACCATGCCAGCCCACACCTCCCACACCCTTATCTTATCACCATCTCACCTCAGGCAGTGGGGGATACTGCCATTACAATCCACAACCCCCTCTGGCTGGCTCTCAGCCTCAGATACACCCGGGCAGCAGCTAGGAAGGAGGACTGAGGACATAGTTTGCAGCAGCAGCGGCCAGTGGAGAGAGGCAGGAAGTGAGATTGGACCAGACCACGGCGCCGGGGGTGTTCCAGCTTGAAAAAAAAGCCATCCAGGGCTCTTGTCGCTTGCAGGATGGGGGTCACATCTGTCGGGTGTCAAAAACCCAAAAAAAAAAAAAAGACTACAATCTTGTATTCTCCCACCTCCTTTATGCTTCAATAATTCAATGTGACTTCTCTTTTCCTCTTTAACCTCTGCCTTTCTTTTCCGTGAAGCCCCCCCTCCCTCCCCCAACCAAGCACAAAAAAAAAAAAAAGGGAAAAAAGAGGGCGGGAGAGATTACACCCTCCCACCCTCAAACCTCTCTCTCCTCCTCTCCCCGAACCCCACCCCCTCCCCGCTCCTCCCTATATTTCTTTTTTTCATAAAGTTTTCCCTATATTTCAAGTAGGGTGCCCATATCGTCCGGTATCTCCCATCTTGATGTTTCATTGCTATTGTGAGGTTCTCCATCTGTTGAATCTCTGCGTTTCTAGCGAACCATTGTGCTCTAGTTGGTGGATTCTCCTTTTTCCACAGGACAGGGACACACGCCCTTGCGGCTATAATAAGATGTCTTAGTAGTGAATTTTTTTATTTTTCCACTGATATAGGTATATCTAGTATTAGAATGGCTGCTGGTCTGTCTTCTAAAGACACTCCTGTAATTATTTTGATAGTTTCTATTACCATTTTCCAAAACTCCTGTATTTTCACACATTCCCAGAAAATATGTAATAGAGTCCCTTCTGCCATGTGACATCTCCAGCAGGCATCTGACGTCTGAGGATATATTCGATGCAGTACTGTTGGTGTTCTATACTGAGTGTCTGTATTCTGACATGGCGGCGGCAGCGACGGGGGGGTGGAGCCTGCTTATTATTCGCTCCATAAGACGCAGGGACACTTTCCCCTATTTATTTTTTATTTTTTTTGGGGGGGGGGGGGGGAGTGCGTCTTATTGTGCGAAAAATATGGTACATCTCAGAGAGATAGCTGGGTTAAAATCCGTGGCACGCTAGGAAAGTAAGATTGTAATGATAGGAAATGCAAAGCCAGTTGTAACTCTCAGTGGTTTTATGGACACATACAAATCAGTTGTATGATAAAACTATTATATTTATTTTAAGTATGATATTGCTACCTTTTAGCTGAAACAGTGTAAAACAATATGGTACCTATTAAAACTAAAACAATTCAGACCAAAATGGTTAATAGGATGAATGAGTATATTTATACAGAAATAAATGTAATGCCGCATACACACGACCATTTTTCACGACGTTAAAAATTCAATTTTTTAAATTGGGCATTAAAAACGATCGTGTGTAGGCTCCAGAGCATTTTTAACAACGTGAATAATGGCCTAAAAAAATCGAGAACCTGCTCTATTTTTTCACGTCGTTCTTTTTAACGTTGTGAAAAATGGTAGTGTGTATGCTTTTACGAGGGGAAAAAAAAAACGCGCATGCTCAGAATCAAGTATGAGACGGGAGCGCTCGTTCTGGTAAAACTAGCGTTCGTAATGGACTGAAAAGCACAAGGCTGAAAAGCACGAATCGCCGCTCAACAAACTTTACTAACATGAAGGGTGGCGCCATTCAAACGGAACTTCCCTTTTATAGTTCTGTCGTATGTGTTGTACGTCACTGCGCTTTGCTCGAGCGTTTTTTTTTTCATGAACGTGTGTATGCAAGACAGGCTTGAGAGGAAACAAGAAAAATCATGCCGAGAAAAACGTTGTTTTTTAAAATGACATTAAAAACGTACGTGTGTACGTGGCATAACATTCACCAATATTTACTGCAGGTATTTTTTCCTTGTGCATAGAATTACAGTGAATGCTTCACTTGCAGTGAATTTTTGATGAATGCTGTCTTAATTGTTTTACAAATATGGCCCATTATGCAAATGAATAAGAAACACCATGACAGAAATCCATGTACCTTTAACTTGTCATGAATGTTGTGACAATACAACCACAATACAAGGGCACAGCCTAATAGGCTGTAATGTAGAAATGCAGGTCTTCTTGCTAGATATGAGAATTATAAAGGATGTCATGCCTTGCAACACTGTGCACCCTGCCAAACATTTATGACAACTGTTTTTATGTGTTGACCAAGACTCATGGGGCATTGGAAAGGAAAGCACAGAAAGAGATGGCAGCAGCAGAGAACGTCTGCAGTCTGTAATTTTATGTAAGTGTGGGTATGTCTAACAGACCATGAGTGAAAGTGTGGTTCAGCATGAGCAAGTAGGAACCGCAGCTTGGGTAATGTAATTCTCTCAATCTCTCTTTTGCAGGTTTTTACTCAATAAAATGGTGATCTGTATATTCTTTTTTTTTTTTAAATGGCAACAGAACAAATTAATATTGCACCTATGCAGAAAATATGGTGCATTTAAAGACAAAGTTAAAGTGGTTGTAAACCCACTAATCCTTTTTTTTTTTTTTTTAGGCAACCTGCAAGAGAAAGGCATAATGAGCTAGTATGACTAGCATACTAGCTCATTATGTACCACTTACCTTAGATCGGGGCCCCCGAAGCAGTCCGCGTCCCTCTCTCCAGACGCAGCCATCGCTGCGGCGATAACCGGAATGTTACTTCCGGGTATCGCCGCACCAGCCAATCACAGCGCCGCTCCGGCGCTGTGATTGGCCGGAGCGGCGAAGACGTGACTCCGCACATGCGCGCAGGAGCCGTCGAATTCGGCTACGTCATCGAATGCTGCGACCTAGCCGAATTTGTGAATGGGATTAACCCCATGCGCATGCGCATGACGTCAGCGGCGCCAGTTTTAAATGCAAATATCTCCTTAACCGTGTAGGTTAATCTAGGCTTACCTGTAGGTGTTTGATTACAAAGTGGGTTTACAACCATTTCAACCAACATGTTGGTCAATGCAATATAATAATTTCACAGCTAAAACCACTTCACTGATTCCTAATCATAATTTTAATGAAATGGGCTAGCTCTCAGGTAAAGTACAGCCAGTATTATTCCCTGGTTGTGTAAGAATTAGTTGTTAGCCTCTTTAGTAAAATACATATAGTTTAGTTAATAGTGGTACCATCATTCTAGAATTAATTCAATAGAAATAGGGCTTAAAGGACCCCAGAACCCAAAATGGAGAGAGCGGGCAGTAGGACTATTGCGGTACAAGATGAGCAGATAGACTCGAAAAGAGCAGGTATACTGGAATTTTTGATAAATTTATTAACATTGTATCAAGATAAAAACATCAAACAACATAAACAATAAAAAACAACAATACAGATATCGTGACAACCATACGTGTCACCGAAAATGCAATCCCCTTGGGGAGATCCCAGTGGATGTAGGGGTCACGATAAGGGGGTCTCTACTAGTTTCGCGACATACGTCACTTCATCAGGAGAAGTTATAAAATGAATTGAGGTATAAAAATTCATGCAGGTCAACCTACCAACAAGAACAGATATATACATTGAATGAACATTGGAGACAAGGGCTGCATCGCTGACCTGGGAGCATATTTCCTGTCAGCTCAGACTCCAGAGCCACCGAGGGGGTTGTCTCCCACGGCGGCCAAGGTGGCGGATGCGGAGATGGACCTATCAACTAGATATTAAGGCAACTATGAGTACAAGCTATATTGATAGTAAGGGGCAGTGGGGGTGTGCAAATGTGAATACAGGAGTGAGGTATAAGTGTGATGGATGTGGGGGTAAGATGGAAGGGGGAGGGAGGGGGAGAGAGAGGAAGGATAGGGGGAAAAAGGGGAGGGGAAGGAAAGAAAACAAGGGAAAGGAAAGGGGGAGGGGGGAGGGAAGAGGAAAATGGGGAGGGGGAAAGAGAGGAAAGAGGAAGGGGAGGGGGAAGGAGAAGGGGGGATGGAGGGTGAATACCTGTATGGGGTACAAAGTAGGGGGGGGTCCCAGGACCAAAGTCCCGGTAGACACTGGTGCTTCAAAACACTATTAGTAGTGGCATAAGGTGCTGGTGAAAGGGTAAAAATATCAGTTGCAGTATTCCCACTATCACCTCACAAGGCAATAGCCAGTAGAAGCCTAAAGGTAGATACAAAAAAGAGAGAGGAACCATCAGTCAAAAAGACTGGATAGAGCCATCCAAGGATCAGAGGTATAGCAGTATAGATGGTTGAGACTTACTTGAGGCTTGGTGCAGCAAGGTATGTCCTGGGACTTAGCGTCCATCGCATCCAAAGCGGGGCGAAGCCTGCTTATAAACCCCAATGGAACGGCGTCATCAAACGGCGACAGTCGCCGTCACGTGACACCGCTCAGTCAGACCGCCCACATGACGTCAGACGTCGCGTGAGCGCATGCGCATCATGCATTGCGGCTGAGGCCAGGACGGCCCTGCCAGTGCAAGGGCAAGTGAGGCCAAGCCCTGGGGTGGGGCTGAAGACCTCACCAGGGCGGGCACAAGGCCACCAAATAGAGAAACAACCAAAGCAGCAAGTGTGTGAGCCGAAGGGATACAAGCACAGCGATGCAGTCCAGTTACAAAGAATATGGAACAATATATAAAAAACATATAATAACAAGAGATATGCAAGTACAAGCAATATATAAATGAATAATACTACAAATATACATAATAAGTACATAACAGTATGTGGCAAAAAAAACATATTGTAAATGCTAATAGTAATTAAGGCAACATTTCTTAAAGAGACAGGAACCAAATTGGGTACCATGTAAACAAAGTACATAATAACATTGATAAATCTGTATTAAAGGAAAAGAGCATAGATAGGACAGTAGAACAGGAGGAGGGGGAGGAACAGGAAAGGAAGAGAAAAGAAGGGTGATGCCAAACTGTGAATGTCACAGTTGACAATGGGCATTATTTTGACAGCCAATTGGCCTGTTGAATATGGGAGTTAGAGAAATTACTTGAAAGAGTTGACTTCATTGAGGCCGGGAGGGATGGTGGCCTCAATCCTCTCAATCCATAGTGATTCACGTTGTAAGAGCACTCGATCTCTATCACTGCCTCTAGGGTTAAGGGGCACTACTTCAAGTGCCAAGAACTTGACGGCTAGGGGATTGTATCTATGATACAGGCCTATATGATGGCCTATAGTGGTGAGTTTAACCATTGGTCGAGTAATAGAGATGGCCACCAATGTGTTGTTTAAGTTCTCTAATGGTCTTGCCAACGTAGAATGCATGGCATTCACATAGCATCAAATAAATAACCCCTAGAGTGCCGCATTCAGCAGAGAAGTAAGGGGAGAAGGATTCTCCGTTGGGGAGTGTATATGTAGTACCCGCTAAGATCCAAGGGCATTGGGGGCATTGCCCACATGGTGATGTACCCCTTGCGCCAGAACAGGCAGAATGATTGGGTTTGTAGTTACTACTTGTCAAATGATCCTTAACCACTTGTCCCCCGCCCACTGTCAATTGACGGCGGGCGGAGGACACTCTCGTTCTGGGAGGACGTCATATGACGTCCTCCCTTTAAAATGAGCTAGGAGGCGCGCTGCGCGTCGCTGGCGGTGCGCACCCGCCGCGTTCACAAGGCCCCGGTGCGCGTGCCCGGCGGCCGCGATTGCCGCCGGGCACCCGTGATTGCCCGGGAAACGAGCAGGAAAGTGGATCTCTGTGTGTAAACACAGAGATCCACGTCCTGTGAGGGAGAGGGGACCGATGGTGTGTCCCTTGTACATAGGGACAACCATCGGTCACCTCCCCCAGTCAGTCCCCTCCCCCCACAGTAAGAACACATTGAGGGAACATATTTAACCCCTTCCCGCCCCCTAGTGGTTAACCCCTTCCCTGCCAATCACATTTATACAGTAATCAATGCATTTTTATAGCAGGGATCGCTGTATAAATGTGAATGGTCCCAAAAATGTGTCAAAAGTGTCCGATGTGTCCGTCGCAAAATCGCAGTCACAATAAAAATCGCAGATCGCCGCCATTACTAATAAAAAAATAAAAAAAATAAAAAATGCTATAAATCTATCCCTTATTTTGTAGACACTATAACTTCTGCGCAAACCAATCAATACGCGCTTATTGCTATTTTTTTTTTTTTACCAAAAATATGTAGAAGAATACGTATCGGCCTAAACTGAGGAAAATTTTATTTAAAAAAAAATAAATGGGTATTTATTATAGCAAAAAGTTAAAAATAGTGTTTTTTTTCCAAACTGGACGCTCTTCTTTTGTTTATAATGCAAAAAATAAAAACCGCAGAGGTGATCAAATACCACCAAAAGAAAGCTCTATTTGTGGGAAAAAAAAGGACGCAAATTTCGTTTGGGAGCCACGTCGCACGACCGCGCAATTGTCATTCAAAGTGTGACAGCGCTGAAAGCTGAAAAATGGCTTGGGCAGGAAGGGGGTTTTCGTGCACAGTAGGGAAGTGGTTAATGATTGAGCTCGTCGTAACACTAGTTCCTGGAGTTGTACGTACATGTTCCCTAAGTATATGGTGATCAGTCAGTAAATGCCAATGTTGGCTCAGAATGTTACGTAGTTAGCCATGATGTGCTGAGGACTTGGTAATAACCCTTGCAGTGTTGTTACCAGGGATGCGTGGAGGGGCAAAAACGAATGAAGTCCTGGTGCGTTCATTGGCCCTATTGAACGTCCTTCTCAGGGTAGTGCGAGAGTACCCCCTGAGAAGTAGGCGCTCACGTAGAGAGGCAGCCTGGAGAAGGAAATCCTCATCTTGTGCACAGTTCCTACGCAAGCGCAGATACTGCGCAAACGGGATACTGCGCACAAGAATTTTCGGGTGAGCGCTTGAAGCGTGCAGCAGGGTGTTACCCGCTGTGGGCTTCGGATACAGCGGGTAACACCCTGTTTTTGATAATCATCAAATCCAGGTATGGGATTTGTGTAGCATTACAGGTGTAGGTAAAGTAGAGATTATCTGTGTTTTTATTCAAAGCCTGAATGAAATCATTGAGTAGAATAGTGGAGCCCGTCCACACAATAAACAGATCGTCTATAAAACGATACCAGCACAGCACTGGCTGTAGAAAAGGAGCTTAGGATTCATTAGCAAAGATGTTCCTTTCCCAAGCGCCAAGATATAAATTGGCGTATGAGGGCGCACAGGATGTGCCCATGGCCACTCCCTGGGACTGCAAAAAAAAAAAAACGGGTAAGGATAAATGATAAAAGTTGTAGAATAAATTCATTTAGTGGCCATGAGGTACGCTCCTGCTCCATTAGAAAGGATCTAGCCATCAAGACTCCCTGCGGGGGATGCTCGAATAGAGGGCCTCGACATCGATAGCCACGAGCAGGGAGTCCTGATCTGGATCCCCTCAATGTGACATAATAAATCAAACGTGTCGCGAATGTATGAAGGTAAACTCTGAACATGGGGCATCAAAAAGTGGTCCACGAATTTACTGGCATTGTCAGTTAGGGAACCTATCCCTGACACAATAGGTCAGCCAGGGGGTCGCAAAAGGTGTTTATGAGTTTTAGGTAATGTGTAGAAGGTAGGGGTCCAATGTGATGGACGCCGGGTCCCAGAACACACCTTGCTTCACCAAGCCTCAAGTAAGTCTCAACCATCTATACTGCTATACCTCTGATCCGATGGCTCTATCCAGTCTTTTTGACTGATGGTTCCTCTCCGTTTTTTGTATCTACCTTTAGGCTTCCACTGGCTATTGCCTTGTGAGGTGATAGTGGGAATACTGCAACTGATATTTTTACCCTTTCACCAGCACCTTATGCCACTACCAATAGTTTTTGAAGCACCAGTGTCTACCGGGACTTTGTGGGAGACACCCCCCTCGGTGGCTCTGGCGTCTGAGCTGACGGGATATACTGTATGCTCCCAGGTAACCGATGCAGCCCTTGTCCCCCAATGTTCATTCAATGTATATATCTGTTCTTGTTGGTAGGTTGACCTGCATGAATTTTTATACCTGTTCAACCTTCTTTATAGTTCATGTTTGTATATCAATTCATTTCAGAACTTCTGACGAAGCGGCGTATGACGCAAAACTAGTAGAGACCCCCTTATCGTGACCCCTACATCCACCGGGATCTCCCCAAGGGGATTGCATTTTCGGTGACACAAATGGTTGTCACGATATCTGTATTGTTGTTTTTTATTGTTCTGGTTGTATAAGAGTCTGACATGTAGTGCATTTTCATATTTTTGCCGCAGACCATAAACATGTTTTGTATTCATATAATCTCTTGTAATTCAGATTACATATTCAAAGATTTGTATTCTATTAAGCCATAAAAAAAAAAGACATTGGGATTGCAGTATCACTCATTTACTAAAAATATCACAAAATAACTGATAATAAGCTGCATAAATAAATAAGCCAAAATACAACTTCCAGCAGCAACTCATTGTTAACCTCTAACATTTTCAGACCATATGCCCTAGAGCTATTTAAGGTTAAACCCCTTCCCGCCGACAGTATGCATACAGTATATGCAGCCCCACTGGACTGGGCTTTTTTCAGTGGGGCAGATATATGCTCATCTGTCTTTATGCTGGAAGATCCTGTAATAATGGTAGGGACTCAGTTCCTGGTCACCTGATAGCTGTGATAGCCTCTGATTGGCTATCACAGTGATCAGCCCCTGTGTTTCTCTCTCTGAATGGAGAGGAAATATACAGTGTATCTCTCTCTCTCTGCTTGCAGTGAGAGAAATAAACAACTGTGTCTAAAAATAATATTAATAATAATAATAACAACAAAAAAAAAACCTAGATCAAAGGTTTATCTAGGTCAGTGCCAGGGTTAGTGTTTGGGTCAAGTAAGAGTCAAAGGTCAAGGTCAAGGTCGGGGTCAAAGATTAAGTCAGTATATCTTGGACAGTATTTTTTTTCTTAATTATCAGTGTCAGTTAGTGCCAGTGTGTTTAGGTAGGACAAAAAACAAAACAAAATGCGCACTATTGTTTCTGGACCCTACTATGGGTACAGAAAACAGATAACATACACATATGTGGTATCACTGCGATCATTGGGAGCAGGAGAATTTATTTTGTTCTTTGGTGATAGCTGTTTATTTCTTAATACTAGCATAACCTAAGTTTTATTATTTATTTCTTTTTACTATTTTGAGCCATTTTTCCTTTGATAATAATGAAAAAAAAAGGAGGAGATATCCATTACCATTTACTACCAAATGAAAGCCCACTTTGTCTTTAACAAAGTAGGAGAAAAATTTGGGAGTTTGTCCCTTTGGAAATTTGTTTGCAAACTCTGAATCAGATGTCAAAATTTGTGTACACACTATACGAAAATCGAACAATTGTGCCTCGTATGTAATTTTTCTCCTGATTTTCTCATTGTGTAACCAGCTCGTCAGTTTTCTTTTTTTTTTGCCTGCTAGTCGCATATCAAAAATGGAGAGTTTACTAAAGTTACGAAATTCCCATACAACGGAATAAAAAAAAAAAATCGGAAGTGATGTCATGTGTTGTAGTGTATTTCTATTGTATTTTCGGACGACCACCGTACTGATTAAACAAAATCGTACGATCTGGTATCATACAAGAAAAAATATTGTGCTTGTCCATCTGATAATATCAGATGAACTGTCATGATCGGCTCTCAAAAACTCTGTACCAGCGATCCGATTATCATACAATCGTGTCGAAAGCGGTATATTTCGTCCGATTTTCAGATTGTGTGTACGGGCCATTAGACACCATTAGCAAATTTTTCCAAGCTGCAAATCCCAGCAGTAGGAAACTACTGATTACTGCAGCTGGAATTGACAGCTGCATGCAGTGATTGCTAGCTTTATGAACAGGCATGAATAGCAGTCACTGACAGCCTGTTATTGGAGTATATGGGTTTAGTGGCCGCTGCTATATGCACACAACTGTCAAAACTCCTGTGCAAATAGTGCCTGAGTTGAAACAAATTGGGTGAGGATCTTGGCATGGTTTTTACAAATAACGTGGTGTTTATTATGAAGAGCAAAGACATACAGGAGAATGACAACATAAATACAGTAAAGGGAATGATGACAAAAGGTACAGGTGTATATAAAGGTTCAACAAATCGCACACATTGGAACACAAAGTACGGTAGCGTGATGCTGTAGATCCGGAGCAGCAGTAGTACAACTGTCAGGTACATTAGCAGTGGGGACACAGGCAACCGTCTAGACTAGGCCAAGTTCAGATGTTCAGTCGGGTATTTCACTGCACGTGGATGCATTACCCTGCCAAGCGTCCCAAATCTTATCATATTTGGCCAGACAGCCTCTTTTTTATAGGGCAGAACAGCATTAATAGCAGAAATCCATTCCTGAAGTGTCGTTGGTATGACCCGTAACCATTTTCTCGCTATCAGTAATTTAGCAATAAACAATGATTCCTGCAGGAATATTTTATGAAATTTGCCTGAATCCGGGTCTGGGAATACTCCCAGAAAGCAAAGCATGTCACTTTTAAAAAATATTCAAGTAAACTATTTACTGTTTGTGCACATTCTTTAAACCCTAAAGAAAACATTTATTGTAGTGCAGCTTACCAATTCTGATGCCGCGTACACACGACCGTTTTTAATGACGAGAAAAATGAATTTTTTTAAAATGGTCATGTAGCGGGGTCTTCAGATTTAGTGGGATACACCTGGGGGTAGTGTGACCCAGGTGTGTAATTATGTCAGGGTTTAGACCCCTTTTTGTTATTCGTGGAGGATTGGGGGATGTAATATTCTCCTTTGACTGTGGGTGGCGGAGTACCTACAGGCTTCAGGTAGAATCGCCACCACAGTGCTACCCTTCTTTGTCCCTTCCTGGAGATGGTACGGCTGGGGCGGGGAACCTGCCGTGGTGTTGATGGGAGGAGATAAAAGGGGGAGACGCCCTCGCCACGAGGTCTTCGGTCTTCGGGGATCATCTCGTCACGCACCCAGGCACCTTCGGCCTGGGTGCGGGCGGTTCAAGGTTCCGGCCTAGGCGCCCTAGGCCTGGCCGGAATGAAGCTGGGATTCCATCCCAGGCACCTTCAGCCTGGGATGAGGTACTATTGAGGAGGCCTGGGACCCAGTGACTCCGACTGGGTCCCGCAAGGGTGAAGTGATTCCATGGTGCCCCTTGCGAGGGGACCCGCATCTGAGGTGAGGAGGCTGGGGAGGTCACCCGTCCGAAGATTCCGGTGCAGCGTCAACCCGGTTACGGATGGGCCTCCGGTAACTCCCTTGGAGGACATCTTCCCCTGATAGGGGCTGCAACGCAGCGGAGGTATTCGAATTAAGACTCCTGCAACCCTTGGTCATAGCACAGGGGGTGTAGGGACCCAGATCAGTATAGTGCCTCGACCTGCTCATCCCACCGTATCCTGTCATCGCATTGCCTGTATGTGGAGATACGAAATAAAACCAACAGTTGGACTGTGATCGGTGTATGGACTCTGTTAATGGTAGCACAAAGGGTGGTTTGGTGGTTTCTGCACAACAGACTCGGTACATGCCCAAGACACACCGGCCCGAGGAAACATCAGATATTGGCCTTCACCTCACCCGCAGTTATGGGGAGGACATGGGCCGTAGCGCACCTCACTCTGTCGCGTGACATACCCCTAGCTAAAGAGGACGGGGTGAGGCCGCTACAGTCATTAAAAATGATCGTGTGTGGGCTTCAGAGCATTTTTCACGACGTGAAAAACGGCCATGAAAAAATTGGAACATGCTCTAATTTTTCACGTTGGTTTTTACATCATCGTTTTTCTCGTCATGAAAAACGGCTGTGTGTGGGCTTTAACAACGTGAAAAAAAATGCGCATGCTCAGAATCAAGTATGAGACGGGAGCGCTCGTTCTTGTAAAACTAGCGTTCGTAATGGGGATAGCACATTCGTCACGCTGTAACGGACTGAAAAGCACGAGGCTGAAAACCGCGAATCGTCGCTCAACAAACTTTACTAACACGAAGGGTGGCGCCATCCGAATGGAACTTCCCCTTTATAGTGCCGTCGTACGTGTTGTACGTCACCGCGCTTTACTCAAGCATTTTTTTCCACAATAGTGTATAGGCAAGGCAGGCTTGAGAAGAATCACTTCGAGAAAAATTAATTTTTTTTCAATGACATTAAAAATGGTTGTGTGTACGCAGCATTAGATGTAATGGCTGTATTAGTTTCCGTTTATTCTGGACTGATGTCACGCTTTCTATAGTGCCTTGAAAAAGTATTCATACTCCTTGAATATTTCCACATTTTGTCATGTTACAACCAAAAATATAAATGTATTTTATTTTGATTTTATGTGTAGCACACACCATCCCTGGCCTGCTTACCCCCACAAGCAGAATGGGACACACCATGCCACATGCCCAGTATCCTCCATCTTTGTAGAGGGTGAGCGGTGTTAATTGATTTGGGTCCTGCAGCGAGTTACCTCTTTCCATTGGTTCTTCGCCCTAGAGTATAGGGAAAAGTCTATTCTCTCTGAAAGTTCAAGAAGGCCATTGTCCACACAGTATTAAACCCAATAAAGAAAGGTTTATTTTGCTTGCGTAGAACTTGATAGGAAAGTTGGAGATGAAGAATTGAACAGGGAGGCAGGTTCAGGCACGCGACACTTAACTACCACTCGTCGCTACTGAAGCCTGAGTGGGTTTTGCTCACCCGGATAGTCCCCTCTCACAGTCCTAGCACTTTACAAGGGGCACGTTACAAGGCTTGTGGCGGATTGTGGAGTCCTTCCCTCTGACAGGTAACCAGGCCTCTCCCGAGACAGTGACTTCCTTCACCGATCCCCTTGGATAGGTCCTCCCCTGGTTTCCTCTCCTTCAGAGTGGGTTACCCCCACTTGGGTACCCTGAGACTCTTCTTCTGGTGTAGGCCTCAGCTAAAGATGCTGGGCCTATCTGGAATGATGCAGCCTCGGGCTAAAGGTGCCCGAGACTGAACACACACACACCCTGGCCTGGCGGGCCGGGAGGCGCTAACTGCTCCCCGAATAATGGCGTCTGTCTCTTATGTATCCCCTCCCAGCATGCACAGCGTGTAGACCTCGCCCACTGCACTACTTCTGAGAGGGGACACCCAATAACGCTGCAATGCCACCTGTGTTTCGACCTGAGACCTGGGCGACAGCGCCACCTACAGGTCACAGGGAACTACACTGCCAGGCAACATCGCCACAGAGCAGAGACCAATCTAGAGAATTCAGCCTGAGCCTAACTATTGGCTCAGGCTACCCACTAAATTTAGGCATAGCGACCCCAATTATGGGGGGTCCGCTACACACACCCCCTCCTAAATTAGACACTGTCCCAGTGGCTAGAATAAATCAAAAGACCCCCTTAATCCTGAGTAGGTGTTGATTTATTTACTACTATAACCAAAATTTTAAATGGTGCCTGAACCCATATTTTGGGAAATGGGAAAGGGAAAAGAAGAAGGGAAAACATATTACAACATACACTTTGACATCCCATTCTCAATGTCACATGTTGAGCAAAATACACAAACATCACATATCCCACCCTCTCTTAACTTATCTACCCCATCCATTCTCCGGTGGAGTTGACAGCAGATCACATCGGCAGAGGGAGAGAAAAAAAAAAAAAGAAAAAACAACATGCATCCTATCTTCTAACCTTTTTCTTTTTTTTTTTTTTAAGAAGTGAGCCGTCTCTTCGAAAAAAAACGACTTCCTTCACTAAGTACAATATGCTAATCCTAGTATCACTTGGCATATATTATTCATTTATATATATATATATATATATATATATATATATATATATATATATATATATATATATATATATATATATATATATATTTCTTGTTCATACATCACGGGACACAGAGCAGCATAGTCATTACTATGTGGGTTATATAGAATTACCTTCAGGTGCTGGCAACTTCCAAAACAGGAAGTACCCTCCCCTATATAAGCCCCTCCCATCCGGGAGTACCTCAGTTTTTTGCCAGTGTCTAAGGTGTTGGCCAAGGTTAACATGTATTCATCTGGGCTTGTGTACAGGTTCTCTGGGCCTTAGCAAGCTATTCCGGATCCGACCAAAAAAGCTTCATAGCTAAAACGGTCGGTACCCGGGCCTTGCAGAGAAGAGCAGGGTTTTGCCTGTAATGCCTCTCCTAGGAGGGCTGGACCCTGGGATCCAGAGCTCTGGTCATACCCAAAACCAAGAGGCTATCTGTGCAGGGTGCTATACAGGTCCAGGGGAGTGGAATCCTTGGGAACCCGGACAGTGAAGGTCTAGTACAATGCCTGCCGTGAGAGGTGAAGTTTGGGCTTCTGTGGACCAAACAAAGTCCTGCAGCGTGGAAAAGGTAAGTGGGGGCCCCTCAGGAACTTGGTTCTATTGAGGGGACCCCCAAGCCTAATATGTCTTTCTGCCTGTTACCTAAAAGGTATTCCCGCTAATAGCTGTATATGCCTAAGAAATCCTAGAAATGTCTTTTCATAAAGGAAGTTTTAAAAACTGTAAACCTGGAAATGTTTTTCATAAAGGAGGTTTTAAAAAAAAAAAAAAAAAGACAAAAGTGCAGTACCTGTGTTTGTCCACTAGAGGCCGCTGTGGAACGTCTTTTTTCTTGGGACTATTCCTTCCATGGTGAAAGTCCAGGCAGATGAGTGAGCTCTCTATCAGGGAAGCTGCATTCCTCTGTCATGCTGCCAAGTAGTTTCCTTCCATCCCCGAGTCCTGGTGAAACAGGGACCCTGGCTCCTCTCCCTACAGGGCGCCAAGAGCGCGCGCGCACACACTTTCTTTTTATAGATTTAGCTTCAAAAAAGTGGGCGGAGCCTGGCGGATGACGCGCTCTGTGCGCCCAGCGCTTCTGCGCATGTGCGGGCGTCCCAGTAAGATAAAAGGACTCAGTCCACGCTGCTTGCTATGGACACAGAGCATGAAAAGGAGCTGGTAGCATGGTATAGGGGCTTACAGCGGGCGGTTGATACAGGCATCCCCAGAAAGACGCATTAGTAGACACCCACTGATGTACATAGCAGCAAATTGCATTAGACTATTTCAGTAAAGGGGTGTATTGCGGCTGGAATACCTCAGCTTTGAACTAAGGAATATGCCGCCTAAAAAACTCCGAGATATACCTCTCAGGAAGTGTAGGGGGTCTCCATCGGGCTCTGAGGATCTGGAGCAGTAATCTGCACCCTCCTCCCCTGAGAAATCAGAGGTTAATACCCATAAGGAACCCCCGGGAGTGCCAGGTACTGCGGCTGTCCTCAGTCCACCTGCTCCTGCATATATAACAGAGGAGGTTTTTGCCTCAACTCTGGAGGGATTGGAGCAGAGATTGGCAGCATTGATCGCTTCTTCTCTGCAGGAAAGAAAGCGCGCCAGATCTCCATCACCTCCATTAGAGTGCCTGTTGGCAGAGCAACAGTCCCAGGAAGGGACTGACCTACCTGAAGGGGATCAGGAGGAGGTTAACTCTGTTTTTGAGGAATCGACAGTAGATGAACCATTTTCAGCATCACAGACAGAAAGATTGTGGGTCCAGACCCTAACTGACATGGTTCGATCTGCATTTAAAATGCCTCTTGTTGAACCATCAACTACTGCTGTCTCCTCATTGGGGTCGCTAAAAGCTCCCCAGGTTAATTGCTCCTTTCCAATACATCCATTATTGGAAGGACTTATATACCAGGACTGGGAACATCCTGATAAACTATTTGTTCCGCCTAAGAAATTTCCGGTGATCTATCCCATGGAGGAAAAGTTCACCCAGAGATGGAATGTTCCTACGGTGGATGCAGCCATCTCTTCTGTGAACAAATCACTGACATGTCCAGTAGATAATGTTCAAATGTTCAAAGATCCAGTAGATAAAAAATTGGAATCTTTATTAAAATCTGCTTTTTCCACAGCAGGGGCTGTTACGCAGCCAGCAGTGGCAGGTATTGGGGTCTGCCAAGCTTTAAAGGATCAGATGAAAATGGTCCTGAGGGATTTGCCAGACCAGCAGGCCCAGGCTCTGGCTGATCTGCCTAGAGCATTATGCTTTGCGGTTGACGCCATCAAGGATTCTATCCATCAGGCCTCCCGCCTCACGCTGTCTTTGGTACATATGCGTAGGCTTCTGTGACTCAAAAACTGGTCTGCTGAAGCTCCCTGTAAGAAGCTCTTAGTTAGCTTCCCATTTCATGGGGAACGCCTTTTTGGCGAGGACCTGGATAAGTATATCCAGAAGATTTCCAGTGGTAAAAGTACTCTCTTACCGAGTAAGAAGAGGTCTAGGGGTCCATCTTTTAAGAGGACTACCTCTCCTATCCCTGCGACGTCTGCTACTAAGCAGTTCCGACGGCCTCCTCGGTCAAACTCAGGGGGTAAAAATCAGGGACAGTCACAGGGTAATAAGAAACCCTGGATCTGAAGGGGTACTAAACCAGCCTCCAAGTCAAGCCTATGAAGGGCTGCCCCCACTCAAACGGGTGGGGGGGAAGACTTCAGTTGTTCGCAGAGACCTGGCGGGAGACGATCAAAGACAGATGGGTGCTCTCCGCAGTAACTCTGGGATACAAGTTGGAGTTAAAAGAGTCTCCTCCTTCCCATTTTATGTGGTCAGGCATGCCAAGAGACCCTCTGAAAAGAGGGTCTCTCCTATTGGCGTTAGAACAACTATTGCTCCAAGGAGTAATTATGGAGGTTCCTATAGAAGAGTGGGGGTTGGGTTTCTACACAAACCTTTTCACAGTCCCGAAGCCAAACGGGGACATAAGACCCATATTGGACCTAAAGAGTCTAAACAAATCTCTAAACGTCCGGTCTTTCCGGATGGAGTCGATCCGATCGGTCACCGCTGCCCTACAGGGGGAGGAATGGTTAGCCTCGATCGACATCAAAGATGCTTACTTGCATGTTCCCATCTTTCCAGGTCATCAAAAATTTCTACGCTTTGCAGTAGAAGGGTGCCATTTTCAGTTCAGAGCCTTACCATTCGGTCTGGCCACAGCACCACGAGTGTTCACAAAAATTCTGGCCCCACTATTGGCCGATCTAAGAACACGAGGTGTAACGATAATGGCATACCTAGACGACCTGTTGTTGATGGACCACTAAGTTGCCAAGCTAGAAGTGGTAATTGTCGATACAATCAAGTATCTAGAATCACACGGTTGGGTCATCAACCTGGACAAGTCAGCCCTACAGCCAGTGAAAAACCTGGTATATCTAGGGCTACGGCTGGATTCAGACCAGAGGAAGATTTTCTTACCTCTAGACAAGGTATCCTCTTTGAGGGGCTTGGTCCGTCTGCTTTGTGCAAAAAGACAGCCGTCCATACGCCTGTGCATGAGGCTGCTAGGAAAGATGGTAGCATCATTCGAAGCTGTGCCATACGCCCAATTCCACTCAAGGAATTTACAGAGGGCCATATTGTCAGCCTGGAAAGGAAAAATTCAGGCTCTAGACTTCCCGATGGCTTTGTCCCCTTCCGTTCGGAAGAGTCTCTGCTGGTGGTTGATCCCCCAGAATCTCCAGAAGGGAAAACCCTTCAGTCCGATATCTTGGAAGGTGGTCACTACAGATGCCAGCCTTATAGGCTGGGGGGCAGTACTGGAGCAATGGTCTCTCCAGGGCAGATGGTCAAATGTAGTAAAAACCCTGCCCATCAATCTCTTAGAGATACGAGCAGCCCGGTATGCCCTAGTAGCCTGGACATCCAGACTCCAAGGGTCCCCTGTCAGAATTCAATCAGACAATGCCACAGCAGTGGCATATATCAATCATCAGGGAGGCACCAGGAGTCGTGCAGCCCAGAGGGAAGCAAGTCACATCCTGGAATGGGCAGAAAAGCATGTCCCATGTATATCAGCTGTCTTCATTCCAGGGGTGGAGAATTGGAAGGCGGACTTTCTGAGTCGCCAACAGTTATGCCCAGGGGAATGGTCCCTTCATCCCGAGGTCTTCCGAGCAATATGTCAGCGGTGGGGAACACCGGATGTAGATCTGCTAGCATCCAGATTCAACGCAAAGGTGGACAGATTTGTCTCCCGGACAAGGGATCCCCTCGCTTGCGGCTCGGATGCTCTGGTGTTCCCTTGGTATCAGTTCAGACTGATATATGCATTCCCTCCGCTACAATTGTTGCCTCGACTCCTTCGCAGAGTCAGGTTGGAAAAGAAGCCGGTGATCCTGGTGGCTCCAGCGTGGCCCTGAAGGGCCTGGTACGCGGAGATCATCAAAATGTCTGTGGGGAGTCCTTGGACCCTTCCACGTCGTCCGGACCTGCTTTCGCAAGGACCGATATACCACCCTTCCTTACTAACTCTAAGTTTAACGGCCTGGCTATTGAATCCCACATCCTAAAGGAGAGGTCTCTCCAACTCTGTGGTATCAACTATAATCAATGCCAGGAAGCCTGTATCCAGGCAGATCTACTATAGAGTTTGGAAGGCGTACATCACTTGGTGCGAGGCCAGAAAATGGCATCCACGTAAGTACGTTATAGGCAGAATTCTGGACTTCCTGCAGTGGGCTGTAGACAGGAAGTTTGCCTTAAGTACTATCAAGGGCCAGGTTTCGGCCTTATCAATACTATTTCAAAGGCCCCTGGCTATGCATTCACTTGTCAAATCCTTTATGCAAGGGGTGACTCGTATTATTCCACCGATTAAAGCTCCCATATGCCCATGGGATCTAAATTTGGTTCTGTCGGTTCTGCAGAAGCAGCTGTTTGAACCTTTGCGGCACATTTCCTTGGTTCTACTCACCAGAAAATTGATATTTTTAGTAGCCATATGCTCGGCTAGAAGAGTGTCGGAATTAGCCGCCATGTCCTGTAAGGAGCCATATCTGGTTATTCATAAGGACAGAGTAGTATTACGCCCTCACCCAGCCTTTCTTCCTAAGGTGGTATCGAGGTTTCACTTGAACCAGGATGTGGTTCTTCCTTCTTTTTCCCCCAAACCAAGCTCGGTAGAGGAAAAGTTATTGCATTCTTTGGATGTAGTAAGAGCAGTTAAAGCTTATCTAAAAGCCACTGCTCAGATTCGTAGAACGGATTCTTTGTTTGTTCTGCCGGAAGGCCCCAGAAAGGGTCAGGCAGCATCAAAATCTACTTTAGCCAAGTGGATTCGACAGGTCATAATACAAGCCTATGGCTTGAGAAGTAGACCGCCTCCGTTCAAAGTTAGGGCGCACTCCACGAGAGCAGTTGGAACTTCATGGGCAGTGCATCACCAGGCCTCCCTGGCTCAAATCTGTAAGGCTGCAACATGGTCTTCAGTACACACGTTTACTAGGTTCTACCAGGTGGACGTTAGAAGTCAGGAGGATGTCGCCTTTGGGCGCAGTGTGTTGCAGGCCGCAAAAGATCCTCATGCCTGATGGCGCCCAGCTTATGTATGGTGTATCCCCCCCCTCATTTGGCATTGCTTTGGGACGTCCCACATAGTAATGACTATGCCGCTCTGTGTCCCGTGATGTATGAACAAGAAAGTAGGATTTTTAAAACAGCTTACCTGTAAAATCCTTTTCTTGGAGTACATCACGGGACACAGAGCTCCCACCCCTCTTTTGGGGACACGTATTGCTTTGCTACAAAACTGAGGTACTCCCGGATGGGAGGGGCTTATATAGGGGAGGGTACTTCCTGTTTTGGAAGTTGCCAGTGCCAGCACCTGAAGGTAATTCTATATAACCCACATAGTAATGACTATGCTGCTCTGTGTCCCGTGATGTACTCCAAGAAAAGGATTTTACAGGTAAGCTGTTTTAAAAATCCTACTATTTTTTTTTTGTATTTTTTTTTGAATTTTTTTTTCCCATAAAAATAAAATAAGGAAAGTTCAGCAAACCGCTGCCACCTGGTGGCAGCGCAAAGTCACCACATTCACCATATTTGCACATGGGAATGAATCACTGCACGCATAAAACACTTCTCGTCTTGACCACGACGTCCTTCGTGCTTTGACCCTGGCTAAACTACCCCAAAGTTCAATTCAGAAGAAAATACTGTCTTTTTCTTTCGAAGAACAGAGGAGAGAAAAAAAAACAACGGCTCTCCTATTTCCTCAACAGAGTAGACTTCCTCTGTAGCAGAGGGCAAAGTTACTGAATCCAGGGCAGCTTGTCCATGTAAAACAGGATAAAGAAATAAAGCACACAAATTCCTGTTTTAGATGTAGTAGTGAGGATCCGGGAGAATCCACATTCATCTCGAGTGGTGATCGAACGTTCCACATCAACTCTTCATTCCGTACAAATGACCACTCGGTCAGCATAAATGTGCCGACCATAGCTCCAATTTCTGCGGAGAGCGAAGAACTCCTCTCTTAAGTCAATTTGGTACTTTACTCGGCAGGATTCAGGAGTATCTAAGTAATCCCAAAAAGTCTCGTCGTATCACGATTCCCTTTCTCCCTCAATCTCCTTCATCACTCTATGAGGCACGTAAGGGAACTCAAGACCGTAATTCCTTCGCACACGGTGCAGCATAGCTTTTGTAACCGGGCAAGCCTTGGCAGTGTCCTCCGGTCTCCTTTCCCAGGCAACACACACGAGTCGAGTGATTTGTAAAGAGTCTCTTTCCGCGCTGTCAATGTCCATTTAGCATCACCCGGGCCCTTACTCGTGCTGTTACCCTATCAGGATCCTTAGTTACCAACTCTTTATAACAACACGTAAGGGTAGCAACTACACATTGGTTTGGCAACAATTTCTAGGCCTTGGCTCTGGCCTCACTCCCTCTATTATAAGGAATGGGCTTCTTCCTTTCCCCAGCAAACTCACTGTCACAGTCTCCTCCAGCCTCCTTACCGTCCCCTGAAGTGGACTTCCCGGAGATCCCTCTGCTCTGAAGATCCGGTTCAGGCAGGCACTGGGGCAGGCTTCTACCACGGCCGCGGGAGGCCTTAACGTATCCCACTTTCCGTTTGGCCAGTGGGATTGAAGTTTCCGTAGTGACGGAGGCAGCATCCGCTGTGGTGTCCGTCGCTGGCTCCATGGTGGCTGGAACTCCATCTTTGGCATCCATTGTAGCCGCAGCGATGAGCGTGGGTTCGGCTGTAGGGGCGTAGTTGTCTTCCTCGGAAGTAACAGTCCCCGTAATACAATTGACCCGGTAGGCTCGGGGTGACTCGGTGGGCTGGTTCACCTTGAACAGAAACTCCCCGCAGGTCAAACACCTTCCGAATGGCCGTATTTGCACAGCCAAAGCACTGCATCTGGAACAGGGCAGGACAGGGCCTCCGCATCTCTGCAAGTGTAAAGCGCGAAGCGGCCCCTAGGCTTGAGCCAGATCCCCGTATCCGTGAGGGGAGCTGTAATGGGAGCAATGTCCATGGCAAAGGTAGTTGGGAACATCCGAGGTCCCGATGAAATGGAAGTCCATGGAGTGGCAGACATATTGCTTCTCCTTACTCGTTCAGGCTCTTACTGTCCCTTTTTTCCCATTTGGCACCAAATGCATCACATGCAATTCACAAATTGGCGGGGGCTCCTCCCCCTTTTCTCTTCCTGCACACAGCTCGCGGGCTTTTCTTCTTTTAGGATACGCCCACGAACTACGCAGTTAGAAAAAAATAAAGCACAGTCCTGTACCTCCAATTTTCCTTAATGGCCGACCTCCATAAAAACACACAGATCCAAGAGCAATAGTCCAACTTCCAGGGGTAGCTGCAAAATCCCGGACTCGAGCCCCCACGTGTAGCACACACCATCCCTGGCCTGCTTACCTCCACAAGCAGAATGGGACACACCATGCCACATGCCCAGTGTCATGGATATGCATTAATGTCTGTCTGCCATCTTACCTTTCCTCCTCATGTGTTCATCTTAGAGACCAGAACCCTTTCACCTGGCTTCCTTTATAATCTCCTCCCAGCCAGACTCCACCCCAGGCCCTATCACAGAACACTATATTAACCTGTGCACTGCAAGCCTGCTTTTCTGATCAACGTGTTTGTTAAGCATTGTGTGTTTGGGTTCCTGCCTGCCATGTGCTACGTCTGTCTCTCTGTTATGATATTGGCTTGTCCCTGACTATCCCTGTCTGCTTGTGACCCTTGAACCTTCGGATTGTCCTTCGTTATCCTTGTCTGCTTGTGACCCTTGACCTTTGGCTTGTTCTTCGTTATTCTTGTATCTTGTGCTGCTGTTCCCCTCTTTTCCCCTTACCCTACGGGGCGTGAGCTAGGAGACTCTAGGGGCCGCGACCTGGACCTAGTCTGCAGCGTAACATCCTCACCACTAGAGGCTCTGGAGAAGACCTGCTGGGTCTTAGACTCCGTGCCCTGGGGAATCTCAGCTCTAGCTTCCTGTAGGATTCCGGTTGTGCTCCTCTGGCCCCGCTTTCCACAACCACCCAGTTTCCTATCCGCAGCAGTCAGCCATAGGGTTCACTATCTTGTGGTGCACTCCTGTCCCCCTACGGTGTGCACCTGTCATCTGGCTACAAGTGACCTGACAGTTTGATCAGCCATGGACACGGCTGACATGCCGCTCCCCGCGGATGATCCATTACAGGGCATAGTCCGTAGACTTGAGACCCAGGAATCAGATCAGACTTAGGTGATGCGATTCCTCCAGGATCTGGCTTCTCGCTTCGAGCAGCTTCAGACCTCCTTGGGAACCCCAAATCTGCAACCTCAAGTACAACCAGCGGCTGCGCCTTTCGCATCAGTCGCAGCCACACACTCACTAGAACTGCCAGCTCCGTTCCATTTCTCTGGGGACTCCAAGGCCTGCAGGGGGTTTCTCAGCCAATGTACGATTCATTTTGAGCTTCAGCCTCAAAACTTCCTGTCTGATCGGGCTAAGGTAGCCTATATCATCTCCCTCCTCTCCGGTGAAGCTTTAGCCTGGGCTGCCCCCCTGTGGGAAAGGAATGATTCGGTGGTTTCCATCCTGTCCGACTTCTTGGAGCTCTTTCATAACATCTTCGAGGAGCCGGCTCGGGCTTCTTCAGCGGCTAGTGCTGTCTTACGTCTTCGCCAAGAAGCTAGTTCAGTGGGACAATACGCGCTTCAGTTTCGTATCCACACAGCTGAATTGAGCTGGAATAATGAGGCCCTGGTCGCTACATTTTTACATGGCTCTCTGACCGAGTGAAAGACGAATTAGCGGGAAGAGCCATTCCCGTCGGTCTGGACGATGTAATTTCTTTGTGCAACCAGATCGACATTCGTTTTCAGGAGAGGTCGCTAGAAAAAAGACGTCAGCACTCTCTGGGTCCTAGCCAGTCTGAGCTCCCCTCCCTTCATCCCGTGGAGCATCTTCTGCCTGCTGAGGGACCTATGCATCTGGGCCGGACCAGACTAACCCCCGAAGAACGTGCTAGGCGCAGAACTCTGGGCTTGTGCCTCTATTGTGGGGGCAAGGGTCATTTTCGTGACTTTTGCTCGCTTCTGTCCGGGAAACGCTCTGGCCTAATATATTTGGAAGGTGGAGTATTGGACCCTGAAACATCACCTTCTCGCCTTCTCCTGCCGGTGTTCCTTCATGTAGGCACTTCTCCTCAATCAAGCCATGCATATCTGGATTCAGGGGCTGCCGGCAATTTTATGGATTGGCGAACTGCTTCTTCTATGAAACTTTCCCTTTCACCTCTCGCTACCCCATTGGTAGTCTCGGCAATTGATGGCACTGTTCTCCCAGGGGGCCCTATTCGCTTCCAGACGCTACCCATTAGGATGTCGGTAGGGATTCTCCACCAGGAGTGGATATCCTTTCTCATTCTACCCAAGGCCTCAACCCCCATTGTATTGGGCCTTCCTTGGCTGCAGCTCCACTCTCCACACATGGACTGGGCCTCTGGGCAGGTCCTGGCTTGGGGTCCCTCATGTTTCTCGTCATGTCTTCTCAAGGTGGCCCCCAAGGAGAGACTTCCGGTTGCTACCACTTCTGTTTCTTCTGATCTTCCCGCTGCATACAGCGATTACCGGGATGTGTTCTGTAAGAAATCAGCTGAGGTGCTTCCTCCCCACAGGTCTTTTGACTGTGCTATTGATCTTGTCCCCGGAGCAACTCTGCCCAGGGGTCGTACCTACCCTCTGTCCATCCCAGAGACCCAGGCCATGTCTGAGTATGTCGCAGAGAATCTGGAGAGAGGTTTCATCCGGAAATCCGCATCGCCTGCAGGGGCAGGGTTCTTTTTCGTTGCCAAAAAGGATGGTACCCTAAGACCCTGTATCGACTATCGAGGTTTAAACGCGGTTACTATTAAAAATCGATACCCCTTACCCTTAATATCTGAGCTATTCGATAGGTTGAAGGGTGCCTCCATTTTCACCAAGTTGGATCTCAGAGGCGCGTAAATCTCATTCGAATACGGGAGGGTGACGAATGGAAGACTGCATTCAACACTAGAGACGGGCATTACGAATACCTGGTGATGCCTTTTGGTTTGTGTAATGCCCCAGCCGTGTTTCAAAACTTCGTCAATGAAATCATCAGAGATCTGCTGTACCAGTTTGTTGTCATCTATCTGGATGACATTCTGATCTTTTCTGAAAATCTGCTCGTCCACAGAAACCATATCCGCACTGTACTTCAGCGTCTTAGAGAGAACAATCTCTATGCCAAGCCGGAGAAATGTTCCTTTGAATGTTCTGAGGTCCTGTTTTTGGGGTGCTTTGTCTCATGTTCGGGTTTTCGTATGGATCCTGCAAAGGTCTTGGCTATTACCAACTGGCCTCTTCCTGCTAGCCTCAAGTCCACACAGCGCTTTCTTGGCTTCACAAATTATTATAGGCAGTTCATAAGGAATTACTCTTCCATTGCCGTGCCTATTATCGCTTTAACCAAGAAGGGTGCAAATACCAAAGACTGGCCTCCCGAAGCTGTCTCTGCATTTCACGACCTGAAACAGGCCTTTGTTTCTGGACCTCTCTTGAGGAGACCAAATCCTGGGGATGCATTTTTTATTGAAGTGGACGCTTCCTCAATGGGGGTGGGAGCTGTGCTTCTTCAATTCTTTGAGAAGAGACGTCAACCATGTGCGTTCTTCTCCAAAAAAACAATCTCAGGCAGAGAGGAATTATGCCATCGGTGATCGGGAACTTCTCACGATTAAATTGGCGTTAGAGGAGTGGCGTCATCTCTTGGAGGGTTCCCCTCACTCCATAACGATCTTTACTGACCACAAGAATTTACAGTATCTACAGAATGCTAAACGTCTGAATCCTAGACAGACCAGGTGGAGCCTCTTTGCCCGTTTTAATTTCACGATTACTTACAAACCTGGTTCCTGCAACGGTCAGGCTGATGCGCTCTCTAGGTCATTTGACACTTTTGACGAGGAGTCCGCCCCTGAACCTGAGCCGATCATTCCAACCTCGTGCATTGCTGCCCACTCTACCACCCTGAAGTCAAAGATTCCGCCTGGTAAGACCTTTGTCCCCACTGAGCTAAGAGCTAAGATCCTTCATTGGGGACATGGTTCCAAGGTGGCAGGTCATTCTGGATTCCTCTGATCCTTCTTACTCATTAGTCGTCACTACTGGTGGCCTAATCTCCGCTCAGATGTCAAAGACTACTTTAAGGCTTGTCATGTCTGTGCTCAGTCTAAATCCTCCACACAAGCTCCTGCTGGTCTCCTCATGCCCTTGCCCATTCCTAAGGAGCCCTGGGCTCATATTGCCATGGATTTTATCACTGACCTCCCACTGTCTGAGAATAATACAGTCATTTGGATTGGTAATCGATCGGTTCTCCAAGATGGCTCATTTTGTTCCTCTTCCTGGTCTTCCTTCTGCTCCTGCCTTGGTTCACATTTTTATTCGAGAAATTTTCCGCCTCCATGGGGTTCCTTCTCATATTGTTTCCGACAGGGGAGTCCAATTTACGTCTCGTTTTTGGAGAGCCTTTTGCAAATCCCTCAATATTGTCTTGGATTTTTCCTCTTCCTACCACCCTCAATCCAATGGACAGACTGAGAGGGTTAATCAGGAGTTAGAGGTCTTTCTTCGCACCTTTGTGTCTTCTCATCATGATGATTGGTCCTCTCTACTCCCGTGGGCAGAATTCTCCCATAACAATCATATGAATACCAGCTCGCAGAAGACACCCTTTTTCACTGTTTATGGAAAACACCCTCAACTTCCTCTTCCCATGACCTATTCTCCAGATATTCCAACTTTGGCTTCGGTTCAGGAGTCTCTCAATTCTGTTTGGGGTGACGTTCATGATTCCCTCTGGGCAGCTGCTGAAAAATTCAAAGGCTTTGCCGACCACCGCAGGCGTAAACCGCCTTCTCTTCAGCCAGGGGACAAAGTCTGGCTCTCCACCAGGAACATCAAGCTCCGAGTTCCTTCTCTGAAGTTTGCTCCACGATTCATTGGTCCATACACTGTAACTGCTAAACTGAATCCAGTTTGTTTCAAACTCCAGATTCCTAAGAGCCTTAAAATCACTAACTCCTTCCATGTTGCCCTTCTGAAGCCTTTAGTCCTCAATAAATTCTCTCGTCCTCTCCCTACCGTGGCGCCTGTCTGAGGATAATCAGGAGTACGAGGTCAGTCAAATTCTGGACTCCCGACTATGTAAAGGCGTTCTTCAGTACCTCGTTTATTGGAAGGGGTTTGGTCCTGAGGAGAGGTCTTGGATCACTGCATCTGAGGTCTTTTCATCTGAAGTTTCCCTCCAAACCTGGGCCCAGGCGGGGAAGGGGGAGGCCTCGTAAGAGGGAGAGTACTGTCATGGATATGCATTAATGTCTGTCTGCCATCTTACCTTTCCTCCTCATGTGTTCATCTTAGAGACCAGAACCCTTTCACCTGGCTTCCTTTATAATCTCCTCCCAGCCAGACTCCACCCCAGGCCCTATCACAGAACACTATATTAACCTGTGCACTGCAAGCCTGCTTTGCTGATCAACGTGTTTGTTAAGCATTGTGTGTTTGGGTTCCTGCCTGCCGTGTGCTACGTCTGTCTCTCTGTTACGATATTGGCTTGTCCCTGACTATCCCTGTCTGCTTGTGACCCTTGAACCTTCGGCTTGTCCTTCGTTATCCTTGTCTGCTTGTGACCCTTGACCTTCGGCTTGTTCTTCGTTATTCTTGTATCTTGTGCTGCTGCTTCCCCTCTTTTCCCCTTACCCTATGGGGCGTGAGCTAGGAGACTCTAGGGGCGGCGACCTGGACCTAGTCTGCAGCGTAACATCCTCACCACTAGAGGCTCTGGAGAAGACCTGCTGGGTCTTAGACTCCGTGCCCTGGGGAATCTCAGCTCTAGCTTCCTGTAGGATTCCGGTTGTGCTCCTCTGGCCCCGCTTTCCACAACCACCCAGTTTCCTATCCGCAGCAGTCAGCCATAGGGCTCACTATCTTGTGGTGCACTCCTGTCCCCCTACGGTGTGCACCTGTCATCTGGCTACAGGTGACCTGACACCCAGTATCCTCCATCTTTGTAGAGGGTGAGCGGTGTTAATTGATTTGGGTCCTGCAGCGAGTTACCTCTTTCCGTTGGTTCTTCGCCCCTGAATATAGGGAAAAGTCGAATTCTCTCTGAAAGTTCAAGAAGGCCATTGTCCACCCAATAAAAGGTTTATTTTGCTTGCGGAACCAATTACCTTCATAAGTTACCTAATTAGTAAACAGAGTCCACCTGTGTGTAATTTAATCTCAGTATACATACAGCTGTTCTGTGAAACCCTCAGAAGTTTGTTAGAGAAACTTAGTGAACAAACAGCATCATGAAGGCCAATGAACACACCAGACAGGTCAGGGATATAGTTGTAGAGAAGTGTAAAGCAGAGTTAGATTATAAAAACAATATCCCAAACTTTGAACATTTCATGGAGCACTGTTAAATCCATCATCGGAAAATGGAAAGCGTATGGCACAACTGCAAACCTACCAAGACATGGCCATCCACCTAAAGGCTGAGCAGGGAGAGCATTAATCGGAGAAGCAGCCAAGAGGCCCATGGTAACTCTGGAGGAGCTGCAGAGATCCACATATAAGGTGGGAGAAAATGTCCACAGAACAACTATTAGTTGTGCACTCCACAAATCTGGCCTTAATGGCAAGAGTGGCAAGAAAAAAAACATTGTTGAAAGAAAGCCATAAGAAGTCCCGTTTGCAGTTTTCAGTAGCCATGTGGGGGACACAGAAACATGTGGAAGAAGGTGCTCTCTGGTCAGATGAGACCAAATTTAACTTTTTGGCCTAAAAACAAAACTCCATGTGTGGCGGAAAACTGCACATCACCCTGGACACACCATCCCCACCGTGAAATATGGCGGGGGCAGCATCATGTTGTGGGGATGCTTTTCTTCAGCAGGGACAGGGAAGCTGGTCAGAGTTGATGGGAAGATGGATGGAGCCAAATACAGGGCAATCTTATAAGAAAACCTGCTAAAGTCTGCAAAAGACTTGAGACTGGGGCTGAGATTCCCATTCCAGAAGGACAAAGGCCCTAATTATATAGCCAGAGCTACAATGGAATGGATTAGATCAAAGCATATTCATGTGTTAGAATGACCCAGTCAAAGTCCAGACCTAAATCCAATTGAGAATCTGTGGTAAGACTTGAAAATTGCTGTTCACAGACACTCTCCATCCAATCTGACAGAGCTTGAGCTATTTTGCAACGAAGAATGGGCAAAAATGTCACCCTCTAGATGTGCAAAGCTGGTAGAGATATCCCCAAAAAGACTTGCAGCTGTAATTGCAGCGAAAGGTGGTTCTACAAAGTATTGACTCAGGGGGGCTGAATACAAATGCAAGGCACACTTTTTTGATATTTATTTATAAAAAATGTTGAAAACCATTTATAATTTTCCTTCCACTTCACAATTATGTGCCACTTTGTGTTGGTCTATCACATAAAATCCGGTTTTGGTTGTAACATGACAAAATGTGGACAATTTCAATGGGTATGAATAATTTTTCAAGGCACTGTAGAGGACTTTTCTGCCTGGATACCCTATTTTTTCTCCTCTGAAATACCCACCATCATTCTTGGTGACTTTAACACCCCCACTAATGTTAACAGCCCAGCTACCTCCCCAGTTTTCAACTTAACGTCATCCTTTGACCTAACACAATGGACACAGTCCTCCAACTCACTCTGCTGGTAATAACCTTGACCTTGTTTTGCACCCCATACAATGTCACAAACACCCCCTTTCCTCTCTCTGACCACAAGTTCATCACTTTCCAAGTAGAGGGGAGCCTCGCCGTGATGACGGTGTGAACGTCTTAACGTGTGAGCGGGTTCCACACTCGTGATGCTTCCAGCGTGAGACGCCAGCTCTACCACCGACCCGCAGATCCGTAAAACGAACTGTTCTCAGCCTGCCAAACAGCCGCCTTACTGCGGCGTACGGACCTAGCGGCATGCGGTACAGGAAAACAGCAGGGAGACAACAGAGTGACGAGACAGTGATGCTTCCAGCGTGAGACGCCAGCTCGACCACCGACCCACAGACCCGTAGAACGAAATGCTCTAAGCCCGTCAAACAGCCACCTCATTGCGGTGTACGGATCTAGCGGCGTGCGGTAGGGCAACAACGGAGTGACGGGACAGTGTTGGGAGGAGGGAGAAAGCCACCAGCGGCCTCTCAACACTTGAATGCCCTCAGTGCTCCTGTCGTAGACAGTACTGGTCTCACAAAGTCTCCGGATCCCCCCCTGTTTTTCCTTCTATTGGTTGCCTACATCCAGAGGTATACTGATATACTCTGATCCTTGGATTTCAAGAGAACAGCACGGTACTGGATATAGCTTTTGGCACCGAGTTCCAGCAGCACTAGCGGTGCTAGCATTATAGACTGTGCCTCTCCCTCTCTGGGTTGACTTCTTTTGGTTTCCCTGAGTATTTTCTCAGCCAACGATACATACATACACTAAGCTGGGGGGAAAAAAAAGAAGGAAGAAAGAAGACAGCAAAAGTAAGTCTGTTTTTTCCACCTTCGCATACATCTGTGCTTCTCCCTTCACCCACTAAATAAGCTGCAGGAGAACAGGGGTGATGTTGAAGTAAAAACAGCACAAGGACACATATACTGGGAGCTCTATTAACTCATAAATCACCCTAGGAAAAGGGGAACACTGCTAGAGGGAAGGAGGTGGAGAAAGAGAAAAAAAAAACATATAGACCTTACCCCCCCTGTTAAAATCAGGAAATTGAGTGGAGCCTGAATGGCCCCCAGCAAAGCTAGGGGTAAAACACAGACGGTTACCCCATGCTCCTCCCCTATAGCAAAAGTAACAAAAGGAACTGTGAAACCAGCAGAAAAATCCCAGCTAAAATCCTCTAAAGTTACTGAGATACTGGTGGAAACCCAGAGTACAATGGAAACAGAGCAACCCACCTTTGTCAAAGACATCATGGAGGCTATAAAAAAAAAGCAGTGAGACTCTTACATTTAAAATAGATGCCCTGGCCGTAGATGTCAGTATAATGAGGCACAAGTTTGATAAGGTACAGCAAAGAACTGCAGCAATAGAAGCTCGGGTCTCAAAGATAGAAGAAAAAAAAAATGGATAACGGAGAATGGCATATAATGAATAAAACAAATTATGACACTTCAAGAAAGAGCAATTGACACAGAAAGTCGATTAAGAAGGAATAACGTCCGGATTCTGGGAATACCAGAGCAAGCAGAGGGAGACAGTCCAGTAGAGTTTTCAGAAAAATAATTGACAGACATCTTGGGCCTGGTAAAAAGTACTCCAACATTCATAATAGAGAGAGCACATAGGATCTCCTTCCGTATTCCCAAACCAGGGGAATTTCCTAGATCCTTTCTGTTGCACTTGTTAAACTTTAGAGACCGAGATCAAATTTTGTCAGCAGCCAGGATGAAGGGAGACATACAATTTGAGAATGTGAAGTTGATGTTTTTTCCAGATTACCCCCCGGAAATACAGGAACGGAGAAGAGCCTATAATGAAGTTTGGAAAAGACTCAGAGAGAAGGGATTGAAATATAGTCTTTTATATCCTAGCAAACTAAGGGTGAATGATGAGACGCAAACACGTTTTTTTGAAACGCCAGCTGCGGTGGCAGAGTGGCTAGATACTAGATAATATACAGCCTTGCTTATTTGGCCCAATATATATTTTTTTTTTTCAGCAATGTTCTATATAAGTATTTTTTATAGAGGGACTACTAAGAGATCCCTAAGATAAGGTTGAGGGGTCTTCTCTTCTATATATGCGGCCTATTTTGAAGATATTAAAAGTGGTTGAGGAATGGTTAGACTTTTTCCCTAGGTTGCTGTTCTTGTTAGTACTCTCCCATCCGTTTTTTTTTTCTCTTCTTCTCTTTCACCTTTTTTTCTCCTCCTTCCCCCGTTTTCTTTTCATATATATATACACATACATACATACACATATATATATATATATATATATATATATATATATGTATATTATTTGATTAGTTGTGGTGTATTTTCATTTATTCATTTACGGTATTTATTTATTTTTTGTTACTTTATATATATTATATATATGCACAATAAAATTAAAGGGGGGAGGGAGGGGGGAAGGAAATAAGTTAGCGTCATTTAGGCGACAGAATCACTTTTATCATTACACATTAAATACTACTCACTAAGAGGGGTGTGAGAAGGGGTGAGGGAATTAGGTGGAGGAAGGGAGGTAGAAGGGGGGGGAGGGAAGGGGGGGGGGAGGAGGGAGAAGAGGGGGGAAGGGGGGGAGGGGGAGAGAGGGAGGGGAGAGAGGAAGATTTCTTCCCTTTTTTTTTCATAGGTTGTTTTTGTACCCTCTCCATATATAAAGATATGTGGAAGAAAGGAGATGGGAAGAAGTTCACATGGCAAATATAATTTGAAATTGAATAGGAATGTTGTAATGAAGGTACATTATATTATTATATTAATAATACTTCCTCCCTTGTCTATGTCTCTGCATCTCCCCATGGAGGTGTGCGGAATAGAGAAAGTTTTTTTTTGGGGGGGGGGGGGGGTTTCTTTTCTTTGAATAATAATGATAACACTTTATTTTGATGATGGAGAGAGGAAAGGGGAAGGAAAGAATTTGGGGGAAATGGGGAAGGGTTCACATGGGAAATATAATCTGAATAGGAATGTTTTAGTGAAAGTGATTTATAGTAACAATATATTTATCTTTGTCTATGTATCCCCTTATGAAGATATGCAGAATTGAGAGAAGAGAAGGCCTTGTCTAGGGCCTTGTCTAGGGCAATAATGATAGCACATTATATTGATAATAATTTTTATTTTTATTTTTTTTGCAAATGAGTGTAGAACCCGCCACGCGCTTGCATGAAAGGAAACTGTATTTTTCTTTGTTGGGAGGGTTGAGTTTGGGAAATGTTGGGTTTTGACTATGGAATGGATACCATGGTCAGTAAAAAAGGGATTAGTCGAAGTGTCTCTCCACTCTCGTCCAGGTATGAATGGAATTTTGTATCAAAGGAGGAGGTGGAGAGGGATAGGGTGGGAAGGGTGGAGGGAGGGAAAGATGTGGTAAGAATGAGGTGTATAAATGTCCAGAGGTGTAGTTTAAGATTCCAGAAGAGGTCCCCTCCCCCAAATGGAAGGTGTAGGAGGCAGTTTCATGGGTTTTAAATACAATGCCAGATAAAAAAAGGAATAATAATAGCTATTCAATAATATCATGGAATATCAGAGGATTGAACTCTAAGTTTAAGTGAGCTCTGATGTTTCAATATATAAGAAAATATAGTCCGCAACTAATTATATTGCAGGAGACACATCTAATGGGAAAAAAAATAACATTAAAAAAAACCTGGATACAAAAAGAATACCATGCCACCTACTCATCCTATGCCAGAGGGGTATCAGTGTTAGTTAATAAATATTTTCCCGGAAAGGCGGAAAAAGCCTATATAGATCTACAAGGGAAATATGTGATTTTATTATATAAGATCGGGCAACAAAGGTGTATTATAGTGGCAATATATATTCCACCTCCATTCTCAGTTGGAATCTTAAATGAGATAATGGAAAAAATCATCCAATATCTTCCAGCAAAATTGATGCTCATTGGAGATTTCAATTCGGTAATGTCCGCTGAGTTGGACAGACCGAAACCTTCCAAGAATCACTCAGACGATTTATATAATTGGGCACAAGCAACGGGGGTAACAGAGATATGGAGATGGAAAAATCGAGAAAAAATTATGTATTCCTGTTATTCTACATCTTACAAAACAGCGTCTAGGATAGATTTGGCATTTGCAGATTCCGCAATGTTAACAGACATTGTAGACGCTGAGTATCTACCGAGTGGCCTGTCAGACCATGCTCCCCTTGCGGGTGTCAATACGCATCCTCACATTCAGAGACACAGCATTGTGGAGGTTACCTCCACAATGGGTGACATACCCAGAGATATCAGAAAAGATAATAACTATAATAAATGAATACTGGGAAAATAATGAGGGATCGTCCTCAGTAGATATAGTCTGGGATGCGTTCAAAGCATATTTACGAGGTCAATATATTTCAAATATTGCAGCAGTAAATAAAACACAGAAGGTCAAGGTACAGGAATTACAAATACAGGTAGAATGTAGTAAGGAAAAATATAGTCAAGACTCAAGTAATCCCAATTTCGATTTAATGATGGCCGCACAAAGAGAACTACAATTACACATGGAGGAAATAACAAGGTTAGAATTATACAAAAAGAAAAAAAATATCTTTGAACTAGGGGATAAAAGTGGGAGGTTCTTGGCGAGATTGGCACAACAGGAATATCAACCTACAACTATAGCAGAAATAGAAACGTCAGAAGGAATGAGAGTAAAAGAACCAGATGAGATTTTGAAGGCCTTTACTGATTACTATGCTGGGTTATATGCCTCCTCTCTCCCCTCCGGCTTCCATCCGGGGGCCATGTCAGACTTATTGGACCGGGTGGCCCTCGGGTGGTTGTCGGAAAGGGAGAGGGAGGCACTGGTGGACCCAATTACAAGCAAAGAAATAATTAAGGTCATAAGTACATTCCCAGGGGAAAAAACACCAGGTCCAGATGGAATCCCTGTTGAATTCTATAAAAAATATAAAGATATATTAGCTCCAAAATTGGTAAAGGTATTTTCAGAGGGATTGTTGAAGGGGATATTGCCAGACTCAATGAGACAGGCACATATAACCCTAATATATAAAGACGGTAAAGATCCAAAACTATGCCCTTCATATAGGCCGATAATATTTTGAAATCTATATTCAGTAATGCTAACTAAAATATTAACATCTAGATTACAGCCCTTATTAAAATCCATTATAGACTCAGATCAGATGGGATTTATGCCACAGAGAACGACAGATGTGAATCTGCGTAGATTATTTACGAACATACATGCACATCATAACTGTGAAGGATCTAGGACGAGGGCTTCCCTAGATATAGAAGAGTCCTTCGATACTATAGAATGGCCCTTTCTATGGGAAGTACTCAGAAGAATGGGGTTCCCTTTAAAATTTATCAACTGGGTTCAAACAATATATAGAAAACTTTTGTCAGCGGTTAAACTAGGGGGAAAGTTGTCACCTTTTTTTGAGCTGTACAGAGGTACAAGACAGGGCTGCCCTCTCTCTCCAGCACTCTTTGCAGTAGCAATAGAGCCAGTGGCAGAGGCTTTGAGGACGTCACAAGAGATTCAGGGACTCCGAATAGGAGGGCTGGAGGAGAGAGTAGCTCTATACGCAGACGATATGTTGTTTTTTTTTAAGGGATGCGGGTCCGTCATTGAATGGAGCATTAGAGTTATTGAATATCTTTTCACTATTCACAGGACTTAAAGTAAACTGGGGTAAATCATTGCTATTTGCTATTGATCAAGGAGCACAGGATACAGCGACCCCAAACTTGCCATTAAAATGGGTAACAGAATTCAAATATTTGGGCATAATGATATCGCGACAGGCTGAAAATTTTTAAATGCTGAATTTAGATCCAGTGCTACAGGAATAAAGGAAAAAACTAAAGGTGTGGGAGATGTTCCCCTGTCTCTACTAGGGCGTATAAATCTGATAAAGATGAAGATTCTTCCCCAGTTGTTATATTTGTTTGGAAATTCACCACAATGGCTACCAAAAAGGTTTTTTACACAGTTACACGGTATGTTATCTTCATTTATATGGCAAAATAAATTGGCTAGAATAAAATTAAATACACTCATGCGCCCAGTGTCACAGGGGGGGGGGTTAGCTTTCCCGGACCTGTATAGGTATTATCTATAAGCACAGCTGGTGACAGTAGGAAGGTGGCTGAATCCCGATAGATATGATCCCACTACAATGGTGGAGGCTGCAGTGGTCCAGTCTCTGGAGGCGCTGCAGGCACTACCATTTTGTGGGTTAAAAAATAGCCGAGACTTAACTCCGTCAATGGTAACGACAGTAAAAGCATGGAAAGCTGGCATGATAAGAGAGAGTAATCTAAAAACAGATATATCTCCAAATACTCCATTATGGAGAAATCCTGAGCTTATACATCTAGCTTCTATTCCGGATCCTAGAGCATGGACAAAATTTCAAGTCAAAAAAATATCACAAGTAGTACACGAGGGAAAAATATCTTCATTTGCAGATATGAGAAAAAACTGGAATGTACCCGAGAGTTACCTTTTTAGATATATCCAGTTAGTACATGCGTTGTCAGCCCAGTTCTCAGAGGGTACCCCTCAGTTAATAGAAACAGGCTTAGAAAAAATGATGAGAAAGAGAAGAGAAAGGGGGATGATTTCAGTCCTATATAATTATCTATTAAAGACAGAACTATCAGATATGAATAAATTGTGTGAGTGCTGGTTAAGAGATGTTCCAAAATTATCAGCAGAAAATTGGGGAAAGATATATAAATTTCCATTCCAGATTTTAGTTTCACTTAGAGACAAATTAATTCAATTTAAGATAACACATAGAAGTTATTTTACACCGTACAAATTGTCTAAAATATCACCATCTAACCCTCAAAACTGCTGGAGATGTGCAGGCACCCCAGGAAACGTTATCCATATTTTCTGGACTTGTCCGAAGATAATGGTATTCTGGAGAGAGATCCTGAGAATAATTGACAAAGTAACGTTAGTTCCGCTGGACCCAGAGGCAGAGATGTGCCTACTGGGACTAGTGGAGGAAAACACGGCCTCTATAGAAAGAAGAACACAGGTTGGCCTGATGCTCTTCTATGCAAGAAAGGCAATAGTGCTAAACTGGAAGAGGGCTGAAGCTCCCTCACTGGCACAATGGAAAAATCTGGTAAATAGCAACCTGTTATTGTATAAGGAGACATACTGTAACAGAGGAAAGGAAGAGAAATAGAAAAATTTGGGCAAATTGGATAGAGAATGCTACGACAGCTTCAGGGGAGGGGGGTGCGGAACTGGGATAGAATTACACCAATGGAAGAAAGGGTTAAGGAACATACAAACCTATCTATGTGAATGTGAGGAAATGGGTTGTATCGATTTGATTTCATAATTTTTTTTTTTCCTGGAGTAAGTGGATAATTGTAAGATGTGAAATGTATGATGTAAAATGTATAATTTAATATGAGAGGAAAAGAAAATTTAATAAAGAGATTTATGAAAAGTAGAAAACAATTATCCACAGAAACCTTCACCACTTTACTCCTTCTCTTTTCTACTCTGCAACTAACCCCCTCCCTGACAAAATCTCACCCCTGTCTTGCCCTGACCTGGCCATGTCAGTCTGCAGCAGTTCACCTTCATCCACACTGGATTCTCTTGCTCCTCTCACTACACAAAGTATGAGGACCCGACTATTACAACCTTGACAGACTGACGATGAAAGGTTATGCTAAGCATCCATCTTGTTTTCTGTCAGCCATCTCATATTCACAAGCTTACATTTTACACAGTATGCACAGTTTGAATATCCCTTTAGCTTTCCAGAAATCTGTATCAGCATGAGTTCTTGTAAATGAACTGTTTCACACGCTTCCTTATCTAAGTTTTCAGACTCTCTCGTTCCCAACAGCCGGAGAACAAAGAACAAAGGCTACTTGTTTTAACCAGTTGTAACTGCATATGAAATTAATATCTACTGTGCATGTTTTATTATGAATATTCTGTGTGATTTGTAACTTGTTATAAAAGATGCGAGAGCACGCACCAATACAAACAATTCCTAAAGCATACTATGAGTGCGTGTGTGTCATTTGGCTCTTGGGAATTGCCTCCAGATATATCTGAATTGCATCATACATCGATCCGAGGTATGAGAGGTTAAAAAGGGACCTACCCTAGACACAGGATTCACCAGAAATCTTGAGAGACATAGCTGCACACTGAAGCGATTGTGGTGTAAAACCAAATCCCAGCATGCATTCACTCGATATAAATCTGCCTTATTAAAATACAAGTCCTCCCTCCATGCTGCCAAACAAGCCTACTTTTTCATGCTCACTACTACTCTGTCCTCTAGTCATCGTCTCTTCTCTACTTTTTTTTTTTATTGTTTATTTATAACATTTTTATAAAACATACAATAAAGTGAGAAATAAGTAAGGCATTTCAACAAATAAGGAGTATCACATGCACACAGGAATGTGAACTCTCAAATGCATGGTGTAACACATCAACGTTCTATTTTGGTTTCAGTTACATATATGTACTACATCATACCATACTGTACAACCGAATGAGAACTTCAAAAAGAAACATAAAAACCTTCTAAAAAGGAAAAAAACTTTGGAGACAGAACAAATAGCTCCAAAGGGGAAAAGTTAGATAGTCACAATCATTACCGGACCATATCGTGAGAGGAGTACTGGACTCTTAATTAAGGCACCAAATGGATTGGTTCAGGAGAGAACTCAGATTCATCCCATGCCTTCCAGATCGTATAGAATCTAGGTAATGAACCGTCAATCAATGCAGTCAAATGTTCTATCCTTCGTATGTCTGTCACTGTGGCTAGAAATTGTGGGAAAGTAGGGGGAGAAGTGGACAACCAGCATCTTGGTATGACCCGCTTTTCAGCTAATAAAATGAAGGACATAAGTCTCCCTGAGGCTTTAGGGATACCTGGTAAAGGAAGACCCAATAGGTAATGTATAGGGTTAAGAGGTATGGGGGTGTTCAGTAGGTTTTGCAGAAAATCCTGAATCTGGCCCCAAAACAAATACCTGCGCATTCCCAGAATATATGAAAGTGGGTGCCTTTGGACGCTTGGCATCTCCAGCATAAACTTGATGCTTCTAGGTTTCAGGCTGTTTCTTTCTGCACAACACAACGTGAAATTTTAGTTGTGGATTCCTATATTTTCCCCCAATCCTCTATAGCGATAGGTTGCTGAAAAATATGAGACCATTTTTTCATATATGTGTGGGTATATTCAGTTAGGGGGAGGGCATCATGTTTGTATATATAGACACAATTAATTGAGGTTCATAAGGACCATTAGCACAAAGGAGTTCAAAAGTAGTGGGTTTCTCCAGAGACAGTGAGGGAGATTATAGAGAAATAATGTTTAAATTGCAAGTGGGAATAAAAAAAGTGTCTTAGGGACCTGGTGTTTTGCTTGGAGATCTGAAAAAGACATAAGTCTGCTTGTCACTGGGTTCATAAGGTGTCAAAGCTGGAATACCCCTGCCTGAGTCCACGGTAGTGTCACGTACCTACAGCGGAGCCGAGGAAGTGGGGGCAGCCTCTCGCACGATCCTGGTCCCTGTAACCCCTGGAGGTGGGAACAGAGGATGCAGGGGCACGAGAAGGTGCGGGTGCCTGTTAGTGGAGATAGAGTCACTGAGAGGAACTGGAACCCTCTTCAGGCACAGGTGCTGCGGAAACCAGGCGTCAGATCCGTTTAGGGGAGATCCAGGAGAATAACAGGTGCAGGCAGAGGTTCACAAGTGGGCTAGCGAAGAGGTACAAGATCAGGAGACAGGATTGTGGTCAAAGTCCAGGCCGAGGTCAGTGAAGCAGGCAAAGGCGGTAGAGCAGGCGGGGAAATCCGAGAAGGGTAGTCAAACAAGCCGGGGGTCTTCAGGAGCAGATCAGACAAGGAATCAGGTTTTCAGACAGGGTCACCAGTACTAGCCAGAAAGACAATCCAGCACTGACGTTCAGGTGACCCAGGTTTAAATAAGGCGCCGTGCGCCGGGATTAGAAGAGGCGCATTCTGGGTGTCCGTGCATGCGCACTAGTACCTGGAGAACGGGCATTCCTTGCTGACACCCGGAAGTGTGTGTCAGCAGCGCTGGGTTTTTGACAGGTAGCATCCGCTCATAGGATAAACTATCGAGAATATCTGAGTTAAAGAGCATATTGGAAAAAGGAAGACAGAGAGGAAAGGGAATACCATTCCAAGCATCTCTTCCATATGGATTACATGAATAACATTGGGCTTAGGCATATGGATCTCAATTGTGGCATATATTTGCTCGAGGAAGGCCACAACATGTAGCATGGGTGGACCATCTATTTGGGGCCTTCCTAGTTGTCCAAGATGTCAGTACCCGTAAATGAGATGCATAATAATATTTAATGATGTCTGGAGCAGCTAGACCCCCTTTAGTTCTTAGAGCAAGGACCACTAAACTCGCGATGTGATGTGAGGCATTAGTCCACAAAAAGCGTTGGAGAGCCAAAGGCTCCAAACATAAAGTAAAAAGCAAAAGGTGACAAAGAGCAACCTCCTGATCTTTATGTATTAAAGTGGTTGTAAACCAGTAAGAAAAAAAAAAACACCTGCAAGACAAAGCCATAATGAGCTAGTATGACTAGCATACTAGCTCATTATGCATTACTTACCTTAGATTGAAGCCCCCAAAGCCGTCGTCGTCTCCCCCTCCGGCCGCAGACATCTCTCCGCAGATACCCGGAATGTTACTTCCGGGTATCGCCGCTCCGGCGCTGTGATTGGCCGGAGCGGCGAAGACGTCACTCCGCGCATGCGCGCTGGAGCCGTCAAATCCGGCAACGCCGGATTTGTGAATGGGATTTGCAGTGCACCTGCGCTGTTGTCTGTGGCGCACATGCGCCATAGACAATGTGTAATCCCATTCACAAATATCTCCTAAACCGTGCAGGTTTAGGAGATATTAAAAACACCTACAGGTAAGCCTAAAGCCCTGTACACACGATAGGTTTTACCGATGAAAACAGTCCGACTTTTTTCATCGGACAAACCGATCGTGTATGGGCCCCATCGGTCTTTTTTCCCATAGGTGTTTAAAAATAGAACATGTTTTAAAATGTATCCGATGGTTAAAAAACCGTTAGCAAATTACTATCGTCTGTGGGGAACTCCATCGGATAAAAAACCCACGCATGCTCAGAATCAAGTCGACGCATGCTCAGAAGCATTGAACTTAATTTTTCTCGGCTCATCGGAGTGTTTTACGTCACCACGTTTGGAACGGTCGGTTTTTTGACTGATGGTGTGTAGGCAAGACTGATGAAAGTCAGCTTCATCGGTTTTCCGATGGAAAAATCAATCGGTTAAAAAACCATAGGAAATCCGATCGTGTGTACAGGGCAGATCTATCTTTGTTCGGGGACATGCACATATTAAAAATCGACCCTATAAACATAAAGGGCTGTGAAATAGTCTGAAGTTTTTCAAAAACTTTTGTGAGAAAACCAATCTGTCCTGAATTAGGGGCATATATGTTTGCCAGAGTAAAGGACGTATTCAAATGGGTACATTTTAGGAGCACAAACCGACCGTGGGGATCCAGTATTGAAGAAAGTATTCAAATGGGGCTCTAGCGTTTAATTACAATCGCTACACCGGCCTTCCCGGAGGTGGCAGACGTGACAAAAGTAGCTGGGAAGTGCTTGGAAGCAAACTTAATGGAGCCCCCAGGTCGGAAATGAGTCTCCTGGACCATAATCACATCTGCTCCTGAGGCCTTGAATCTCCTTCGAAGCTATCCACCTTTTTTGAATGGAATTCAAGCCCTTCATATTACAGTAAAATACTTTAAGAGCCATTATAAATCATAATGATAAGTTTCAATGTTAGCTCAGGTAATAGTGAAACAGACACGATTCTACGGTGCATGGAACTGAAAACACATTGGGATTGATTTGTTGAAATGATGCAACAAAGGGTGCATCAGGTAACACAAAGAAGGCCAAAAAAAAAAAGCCTGCTGAAAAAGATATCAAAAGATAAAGGAAAATTTTACATAAAAAAACAAAACAGTTAATAATACCATAGAGGGGAAAAAAAAACACTGTAGAAGGCCTGAAGGAAAAAAAAAAAAATATCTTCAGGGATCCAAGGCGGTTGCCCTGAATATTGGTGAGGTGCTTGGCTACCTGCAAGATCCAACGGTGGGGTCCCATCTCCTTTAGGAAGCACAGATCTAATAGAAGATAAGAAATTAACCAAAGAAAGGGCAACAACAGAAAAAAATCTAACAGAAAAAGCATAGAATACTTCTGGAGAGTGGGAGAGGATCTTCTAGGTATAAATTAAGAACTCGCTAGAGTCCCAAACACGGACTAATCAAATATAGATTGTCCGTGGAAAAGTAGAAGAATTTTCAGCTGCATGCAATCGTCAGGTAGGGAATCTGGAAGGAGCACCCCGTTGAGATGTAGTGGACGCATTCCGTGATCTCCGACGTACTAGGGTCCAGATCTTGACCGGTGTCAAGAGTAGGGATGAGCTGAACACCCCCCGGTTCGGTTCGCACCAGAACTTGCGAACGGACCAAAAGTTTGCGCAAACTTTAGAACCTTATTAAATACAATGGATGCGAACATTCGAAATCAAAAGTGCTAATTATAACGGCTAATATGCAAGTCATTGTCCTAAAAAGGGTTTGGGGACCCGGGTTCTGCCCCAGGGGACATGTATCAATGCAAAAATAAGTTTAAAAAACTGAAGTTTTTTCGGGAGCAGTCATTTTAATGATGCATAAAGTGAAAAAAAATGTGAAATATTCCTTTAAATATCATACCTGGGGGGTGTCTAAAGTATGCCTGTGAAGTGCCACGTGTTTCCCGTGTTTAGAACTGTCCCTGCACAAAATGACATTTCTAAAGGAAAAAAAAGGTCATTTAAAACTGCTTGCGGCTTTAATGTAATGTCTGGTCCCCGCAATATGGATGAAAATCATTGAGAAAAATGGCATGGCTACCCCATAACCCCCCCCCCCCCCAGCCCATTACCTGCCCCTTTGGGTCTTGTATTGATATTAAGGGAAACCCCGTACCCAAAATAAAAAAAAGGCCCTATATACTCTGAACAGCAGTATAGAGGCGCTGCAAACAAGACAGGGACTGTAGGTTTGTTCTTAAGTAGAATATTTTTCTAATTTGAAACAGGTACATTTTTTAAGTGTAGCTCTAGCCAAAAAATCTATTTTTAAGCTTTTTGGAGAACATAGGGAAGGGTTATCACCCCTGTAACATTTGTTTTGCTGTCTGTGCACCTGTTCAGAACATTTCACCTCACTTTCCGTCCCAATGACAAATGTTTTTGGAAAAGTGGGGGTTTTATTGAAACAAGGATTGGTGATAAAGCATCAGTAGAGAGGAGACACCTTTTTCCCATATTAACTTTTACAGGAGAGAATTTCCCTTCCTAGGGGTAGATTTCCTCTCACTTCCTGTTGTCTCCTTCCGTTTGCAAGTGGGAGTCATTTGTAAGTTGGATGTTTGAAAGTAGGGGCCTGCCGTAAATACTCTGCAGAAATTTGCCCCTTAGGTGTTGGTGTTGCCACAACACTGTAAGCCCTCACAGTTACTCTTGGTGGGCGCTGGAACGCCCTGCTGTGAACTATTATATCAGGAATTGTAATTACATGCCATTGTTGAACTGTGGTAGGAAAAATTGGGCCTTTGGTGGTGGTGCTGGTGCCACAACACTGTAAGCCCTCACAGTTACTCTTGGTGGGCGCATAAATGGGCCCAGCTGTGAATTATTAGATCAAGAATTGTAATTGCATGCCCCTGTTGAACAGGGGCTGAAAAATTGGGCCTTTGGTGGTGGTGCTGGTGCCACAAGACTAAGTCCTCACAGTTACTCTTGGTGGGCGCATCTGTGAAATATTAGATCAAGAATTGTTATTACATGCCCCTGTTGAACAGTGGCAGAAAATTGGGCCTTAGGCACTGGTGCTGGTGCCACAACACTTCAACCCATCACAGATACTGTATTTGGAGCGCAGCAATGAGCCCTGTTGCAAAGTATTAGATCAAGAATTGTAATTACATGCCCCTATTAAACAGGGGCAGAAAAAATGGGCCTTAGGCACTGGTGCCACAACACTGCAACCCATCACAGATACTGTATTTGGAGCACAGCAATGAGCCTTGTTGCAAAGCATTGCATAAAAAATGTTAATTATGGGGGGCGTGGCTTGGCCCTTGATGGTGACGGACGCACACTAGCTGAGCTCCGTGAGGAAACCCGGTCTACAGCCTGAAACCCTGCATTCCGCACCTCAGCGATGGGTAGAAAGCTTACCCAGACACCCCAGACCCGCTCCAAGCGAACCACGGCGACTACATCAGCCAGGAACATCTCGGACCTGTTCAAGCAGCAGGCGATCTCCAGCGGCAGCATGGCGGGGAACAAGATGGCGCGCACACAGCGGGAGGATGACGAATCCAGCATGGACTTGCTGCCTGCACTAGGAAGCTCAGGTAGGGGCTATAATCAGCCAGATCATCCCTTAACCTATGCCGACATGTCGGGCTTCGCAGCGGATATCAAATCCACCTTCTCAGCTGCTATCACCGATCTCAAGTCTAACCTGCTAGTTCTCACGGAAAAGCTGACTGCGGTGGAGACACAGGGGAAACATAGGGACAAGAGACTGCATAGACTGGAGATTGTAGCTCTGTCCCACTAATCCCACCTTATAGAGATGAACAGGAACCTGGAGGACCTGGACAATAGGGGCAGGAGGTCCAACATTAGGGTAAGGGGGATCCCCGAATCAGTGGAACCAGCCCAAATAACCTCAGTGTTACGCAGAGTCTTTAATAGCCTGCTTGAGAGGCCGGAAGAGGCCGCCATTGACTTTGTGCGCGCTCACAGAGCTCTCGGTCCTAAAGGCCCTGACGCCGCTCCTCCCAGGGACATAATTTGCTGCTTACAAAGCTTCCCACTTAAAGAGGAAATTATGCAAAAGGCCAGGAGAAATGACAGTGTTGTGTTCAATGGGGAGACCATCATGTTATTCCATGACCTATCTCAGATCACGCTTTGTAACCGCAGGGCTCTGCGACCCCTTCTTGACCAACTGAGGGCGGAAGATCTGAACTACTCATGGCGCTTCCCTTTCGCCCTCACAGTGACACGCGCGGGCAAACAGCATGTCTTGCGCGTCCCGGCCGACCTGCCTGACTTCTTTGAATCCCTAAACATGGCCCCAGTGTCACTCCCGGACTGGTATAGGGAATTTGCTCTACCAGGATCAGAAGGAGGCTCACACAGATCCCCGCTCTCAACCCCTGAGAAACGACTCTCTAAGAAATCTAAACAAAACAGAGGACACGGCGCTCAACGTGGAACCCCTAATTCAAGACAGGCAGCCACAATGGCCCCAGGCGATGAAAGACGGTCCGCCCGTCTGGTAATCTGCTGTGTCTCTTTGTATCCGCTCACCTCAGACTTGTGCTAAGGGATCTCCACGCTGCTGCTGCATCTACACATTAGTAACTATGCTCAGTGCCCACATCTCCGAAACATGCCCCAGGACAGAACTTTTACCCCCCCATTCCAGGTTTTTTGTTGGGGTGCACTTGGAGGCTTGCCTTATCTGTATTGGAAGATCTGATCTGGAAGTCCACTGACTTCACACCACTCCTCAGAACTTGTACCCCTGCTGCAGCCCACAGATCGCTCACACGGACCTTGCTGCAGCGGGTGGACCAACTCACCGTTGAGAAGCCGAGCTGTAGGTGGTGGTATACGGATGTGTGATTCCTCAATTAATTGGGACGCTGCACTACTTGTTTTGTAGATAATAGCTCAACATGGTTTTTTTTTTGTTTCAGAACCCCCCACATGCCGAGGTGGACCTCGCTGATACTTTTTTGTTTTTCTGATTTGCTATTTTGCAGGGTTTCTAAATTTTATATTTTACACTCTAGCCTCCATGCCCATGTGCCTGGAGACTAGACTTATATGGTATATACAGGCCGGGTTTCCCCTATGTTTGTCTGTATTTACTTTTCAAATAATAATTACTTTTTGATAGTTTACTGACCGGTAGAGGGTGTAAGTGCTAACCCTCTCCTTCCGTTGCTGCACAGTAGCCTTCCACACCACCACAGAGTGACCCTGGTGCTGAGAGCTCCGGCTCCAGGGCCACTATTTACTTACCGAAGAGCATTGGTCACGTTCTGCAGTGCTCAGACCACTCTTCCTTAGTGCTATTAAGTCCTCTTCCTTTCTAAATTTCCCTCCCCTCCACCTTGTACTTCCCCTCTCTCCCCCTTTTCTCTATCTCTAGACTTTGACTGCAGGTATTGCGCGCACTAATTTTCTGATTGATACGTTTTTAGCTCTGCTCCAAGGTTCTCAAAAATTTTAAATTACATGCCCCTGTTAAACAGGGGCTGAAAAATTGGGCCTTAGCCACTGGTGCCACAACACTTCAACCCATCACAGATACTGTATTTGGAGCGCAGCAATGAGCCCTGTTGCAAAGTATTGCATCAAAAATTTTAATTATGCGCTCCTTGTTAAACAGGGGCTGAAAAATTGGGCCTTAGCCACTGGTGGCGGCACCCAGAACCACAAATGTTCTTCCAAGCTATTGGCAGGATCATTGAGGAGGAAGAGGATAGTCAGTCAACATAACAGGACAGTCACTCAGCATCAGCATAGGCAGTCTTGAAGGGATGTGACATTTCAAAAAAAAATATTCGGTTACATCAGCTTCAGGTGCTTGGTAGCTGGTGGTGATCCAAGACTGGTTCATCTTTATGAAGGTCAGTCGATCAATCGAGTCGGTGGACAGGCGCACCCTGTGATCGGTTACAAAGCCACCAGCAGCACTGAATGTGCGTTCCGAAAGAACGCTGGATGCACGACAGGCCAGTAGCTCAATTGCATACTGTGCAAGCTCTGGCCAGTGATCCATCCTCAAGACCCAGTAAGCCAGAGGATTTTCGGTGGGAAAGGTGTCCAAGTCTGACCATGCCCCTAGGTATTCCTGGACCATGTATATCAGACGCTGGCGATGGTTGCTGGAACCGATCATACCTTGGGGCTGCGTACTAAAAAATTGTCTGAACGCATCGGTCAGATGGCCACCTTCCCCACCGCTCCTTCTTTGAATGACGGAAGCCTCAGCAACTCGTTGTCCAGGACCAAGAGTTTGTAACCTCCCAGTCTCTGGGAACGCGTTGCACAGACCTTTCTGCAAGGCCTCCCAGAGATGTCTCATCCTCTCCTCCCTCAGCGAAGGCAAGATAGGGTCCACAACCTTTCCCTTGTACCGTGGATCAAAGAGAGTGGCCAGCCAGTAATGGTCCCTCTCCTTGATCCGAAGAATACGAGGATCCTTCCGCAGGCTTTGCAGGATCAGGGAGGCCATGCAGCGTAGGTTAGCTGAGGCATTCAGTCCGGAGTCCTCTGGGTCACTAAGGACGACATGATCCGCAGCCACCTCCTCCCAGCCACGTACAAGTCCACGGGTTTCTTGGGACTGTAAATCATCCCTAAAAGACTGCTGCTGTTGATGCTAAGTGCCAGGTTCTACCTCCATGCTGACACAATCCTCCTCCTCCTCCTCCTCCTCGACCTCTTCCTGTGTGATGGGTGGGACAGAAGGAACACTGTCTGGGTAAAGGGGGCCTTGAGAGGCAAGGAAGTCCTCCTCTTCTTGCCTCTGTTCTGCCTCAAGTGCCCTGTCCATTATTCCACGCAGCGTATGCTCCAACAGGTGGACAAGAGGTACAGTGTCACTGGTGCATGCACTGTCACTGCTCACCATCCTCGTGGCCTCCTCAAATGCTGCCAGGACAGTGCATGCATCCGACCATGCTCCACTGGCGTGGGGAAAAAAAACAGAGCTCCCCTGACCCTGTTCTGGTGCCGTAGTCACACAGGTACTCATTGATGGCCCTCTGCTGCATGTGCAGCCGCTGCAGCATAGCCAACGTTGAGTTCCACCTGGTGGGCATGTCACATATAAGGCGGTTCTTGGGCAGGTTCAACTCCTTTTGCAGCTCAGCCAGCCGAGCACTGACATTATATGATCTGCGGAAATGCACACAGACTTTCCTGGCCTACCTCAGGACATCCTGTAAGCCCGGGTACCTGCCCAAGAACCGCTGCACCACCAGGTTAAGGATGTGAGCCACACAGGGCACATGGGTCAGTTGTCCCTGTCGGAGGGCGGAGAGGAGGTTGGTGCCATTGTTGCAAACCACCATTTCTGGCTTAAGCTGGCGTGGCGTCAACCACCTCTCGGCCTGCCCCTGCAGAGCTGACAGAACCTCTGCCCCAGTGTGGCTCTTGTCCCCCAAACACACCAGCGCAAGCACGGCATGGCATCTTTTTGCCTGCGTACTTGCGTAGCCCCTTGAACGCCTACGGAGCACCGCTGGTTCCGAGGACAAAGCACAGGAAGAGGCCATGGAGGAAGAAGAAGAAGAGGGGGTGGAGGAGAGAGGTGTGTCACAACCAGTAGTAGCATTTTGGAGGCGTGGCGGCGTAACAACCTCCAACACTACTGCACCCTGTCCTGCATCCTTCCCAGCTGCCAAAAGAGTGACCCAATGGGCCGTGAAAGAAAGGTAACGTCCCTGTCCATGCCTGCTGGACTACGAGTCAGCGGTAATATGCACCTTACCGCTGACCGCCCTGTCCAGCGAGGCATGGACATTGCCTTCCACATGCCGGTAGAGAGCCAAAATCACCTTCCATGAGAAAAAGTGGCATTTGGGAACCTGTCACTGAGGAACCGCACATTGCACAAACTCACGGAAGGGGGCCGGGTCTACCAACTGAAAAGGCAGCAGTTGAAGTGCTAGCAATTTAGCCAAGCTAGCATTCAACCGCTGGGCATGTGGATGGCTGGGAGTCAACTTCTTTTGACGGTCCAGCAGCTGGGACAGGGAAATTTGCCTGCTACAATCGAACGTCTGTGTACTGCTAGCAGAGTGCCCACAAGTACTTGGCTGTGACACACCTAATTCTACACCTTCGTTCCTCTCAGTGCAGGTTTCAGAGAGGACTGAAGGTATACTGGGGTTGGAGATCCCAGCTAATGAGGAGCAAGGAGAGGTCCGCTTTGTTCTTTGGTGTGGGTCTTTAAGGTACGCTTGCCAACGAGCTGCATGGCAGGTCAACATATGTCTGGTCAAGCATGTGGTGCCCAAGCGGCTGATGTTTTGGCCATGTGAGATACGCTTGAGACATATGTTGCAAATAGCAGCGGTGCGATCTGATGCACTCGACTCAAAAAAGGCCCACACCAAAGAACTTTTGGAATAACGGGCAGAGGCAGCGCCCTGCATAGGTGGAGCTCTGCGGTGTGATTCAGTCGGTGTGCTGCCCTTACGCTGGCCCCCGGAGGGCATCCTGCCTCGTTGGAGATGTGCCTCCTCCTCCTCTCTCCTATCAGGCACCCATGTGGAGTCAGTGACCTCATCATCCCCTCCCTCTTGATCACTGGAGCAAACCTGGCAGTATGCTGCAGCTGCTGGAACATGACTGCCAGATTGCTGTCCTTCTTGAGCATCCCCTCTCTCTGCGCTCACGCTACTGCCTTCCTCTAGCCGTGTATCATCATCAGACCCTTCAAAACGCTGAGCATCCTCCTGGAGCATGTACCCAACACTGTGCTCAAACAGTTCGGGGGACTCCTCAGGAGGACATGGTGGGTCTAGGGAAGGAGTGACTGATGACATTGATACGAGGGAAGAGGACGCGTTGGCAGCTGCTTTGCCAGCACCCTGAGCCTGGGTGAGAGAGGATGAGGAGGATGAGGAGGGCTTTGTCATCCACTCTACCAAGTCTTCGGCATGATGCGGTTCAACACGTCCAGCTGCCGAAAATAAGAACAAGTGTGTCCCATGGCCACGTGCTGATGACGATGCGCCGCGTCCACAACCAGCACTGTTGCCCCCAGACACAGAGCCTGCTTGCCCTCTTTTATTGGCTCGCGACTGTCTGCCTCTCCTTGTTGGCCTTCCAGACATTCTAATGGCCTGCAGGGAGATGGGAAAACCAGCAATAAGGGGTAGCTTCAGGTGTATACTGTGCAGGAGGCACACTACACCCACTGTAACTGCTGCAGGTGCCTGTAAGTGTAACACAAAAGAAAGAAACCATGAGCAATAAGGGGTAGCTTCAGGTGTATACTGTGCAGGAGGCACACTACACCCACTGTAACTGCTGCAGATGCCTGCCTGTGTTACACAACAGGAAAACACAGCAATAAGGGGTAGCTTCAGGTGTATACTGTGCAGGAGGCACACTACGCCCACTGTAACTGCTGCAGGTGCCTGTTAGTGTAACACAAAAGAAAAAAAACACGAGCAATAAGGGGTAGCTTCAGGTGTATACTGTGCAGGAGGCACACTACACCCACTGTAACTGCTGCAGATGCCTGCCTGTGTTACACAACAGGAAAACACAGCAATAAGGGGTAGCTTCAGGTGTATACTGTGCAGGAGGCACACTACGCCCACTGTAACTGCTGCAGATGCCTGTTAGTGTAACACAAAAGAAAAAAAACACGAGCAATAAGGGGTAGCTTCAGGTGTATACTGTGCAGGAGGCACACTACACCCACTGTAACTGCTGCAGATGCCTGCCTGTGTTACACAACAGGAAAACATAGCAATAACGGGTAGCTTCAGGTATTTACTGTGCAGGAGGCACACTATGACCACTGTAACTGCTGCAGGTGCCTGTTAGTGTAACACAAAAGAAAAAAACCACGAGCAATAAGGGATAGCTTCAGGTGTATACTGTGCAGGAGGCACACTACACCCACTGTAACTGCTGCAGATGCCTGCCTGTGTTACACAACAGGAAAACATAGCAATAAGGGGTAGCTTCAGGTGTGTACTGTGCAGGAGGCACACTACACCCACTGTAACTGCTGCAGATGTCTGCCTGTGTTACACAACAGGAAACCACGAGCAATAAGGGGTAGCTTAAGGTGTATACTGTGCAGGAGGCACACTACGCCCACTAACTGCTGCAAATGCCTGTTAGTGTAACACAAAAGAAAAAAAACACAATCAATAAGGGGTAGCTTCAGGTGTATACTGTGCAGGAGGCACACTACACCCACTGTAACTGCTGCAGATGCCTGCCTGTGTTACACAGCAATAAGGGGTAGCTTCAGGTGTATACTGTGCAGGAGGCACACTACACCCACTGTAACTGCTGCAGATGTCTGCCTGTGTTACACAACAGGAAAACACAGCAATAAGGGGTAGCTTCAGGTGTATACTGTGCAGGAGGTTTAGAAAAAAATGACACTGACACTGTCCCCTGCCTATCCTTCTCTGTCCCTGTATACCAACACACTGTAAATGCACAAGGTTAATGAAAGAATATTACTGACACTGTCCCTGCCTATTCTTCTCTGTCCCTGTATACCAACACACTGTAAATGCACAAGGTTAATGAAAAAATATCAAAGACACTTTCCCTGCCTATCCTTCTCTGTCCCTGCACGCCAACACACTACACAAGGCCACCGCGCTGGCGGCTTTTTATAGTGTGGGGCGTGTACTAAACCCCCCTGAGCTATAATTGGCCACAGGCATCCTGCCTGTGGCCAATTATGGTTCTCCTCGCTGCCGGCGCTGTGATTGGCCAAGCATGCGGGGTCACAGTGCATGCTTGGCCAATCACAGCGCCGGCAATGCACTGTGATGGCGCAGTGTATTGTGGGCCATTAACGTCACACGAATTTGGCGCAAATGGCCCACAAAGTTCTGGTTTCGCCGAACAGGCGAACAGCCGATGTTCGAGTCGAACATGCGTTCGACTCGAACACCAAGCTCATCCCTAGTCAGGAGCGGCTTAGCAATCAGAATAGGAATCTGAAGGTCCTCCTTAGGAATAGGCGGAAGGCCTAGGTTACAGATGAATATCTCGCTTTCATGAAGATCTTTTAGAGAAAACTGCACACAAACCTTAGAAGCAGATAGACGGAAAGGGAATCCCCATCTAAAGGCAAGTTGGTGGTTTTGTAAATGAGTGGTGATAGGGCGAACGTTGCGTCTTAGCTAGTGTAATGGGTGAAAGATCGTTGAAGATTTGAATCTTGGCGCCCTTGAAGTCTATGCGAGACTTGTTATGGGTGGCGATAGCAAGAGCTTCTTTGCTTTCGTAGTAGTGAAAGCGAACAATAGCGTTGCTTGGGTTGAAGCCTGAGGTGGTTTGGGAGCTAATGACCTCTGGGCTCAATCAATGCGTCAATCGATTTCATGGATATGCGGTGCCAGGGTGACAAATAGAGCCAGAAGATATTGATGAAGCTCTTTATCATTAATGGGCTCTGGAATCCAATGAATCCTGAGATTTTGGCGGTGTTCCCTGTTCTCCAAATCTCCCTGTTGCAGCTGAAGTTGGAAAACTGTGTGTTTAAGGGCAGCGCTATCTTCTTCAAGGACATGTACGTATTGGACAAGTTCATCAAATTTACTTTCCAGGGTATCAGTACTTTCCCCAAGTTGATCAATCTCGCCTCTAAGTTCTTGTGCAAGTTTCCCAACCTCTTTAGTCACATTGTGAGTCAAATCCTGAAGCAGGGTTTGTAGTTTTATATCCAGCACAGGAACAATCACCATCGCTGTAGAATCTGTGAGCTGGGATTGCTGGGGTATGTGGTCCAACTGCAACATACCTTCATCCTTTAGTGGAGATTCAACGGGGTCCTGCAGATTAGATGGGACATTCGACGTCGACATATTCAACGCCAACATATTCAACGGTATACTCGGTATACTCAAGGCTGGGGATTGCGGCCTAAGGAGGTATCGCTCCATGTGCTGAAACCCAGGTAGTTGTTCTTCTGGTCTCCGATTTTGCCCATGGAGTGCCCGGGCACTTCTGGCTATGATTGGTGCTGCTCCTGGGGTGATAGGTAGCTGTGTAACGGAGCAGGAGCCTCAGACAAGGAGACGGGGACCGGAGCTCAGCTATCACACATCCACCATCTTACAAGCCGCGCATGCGCCCCCTCTTCTCTACTTTTAACTCTCTACTTTCTCCACCACCATTTCCATCCAGTACCTTGCTTACTGCTCACGAAATTGCCAATCACGTCAAAAACAAGAGATTGATGCAATTTGTGGGGGCACCTTTGCTGCACAGACATCTATCCCACTTAACATACCCTGTACAAAACCACTCTCAACACTTTCCTCTTTTGACCTTGCTACTACCAAAGAGGTTGCTAAGGTTTTCTCAGAAGCCTGCCTTATCACCTGTCTCCTGGATCCTGTTCCATCACAACTACTATGGTCACCCTTTTTTCTCTATCCTATGCTCCCTCACTCATCTTCAATCTCTCCCTCTCAACTGGCACCCTTCCCTCCCCTCTAAAACATGCACTACTTACCCCCATACTCAAAAAGCCCTCACTGGACCCATCTCCTTGCTCCAGTTTGCATCAAAACTTATAGAACGCTTAGTCTACAACCGTCTGAGCTCTTACCTCACTGACAACAACATTCTTGACCCCTTACAGTCCAGCTTTCGCTTACTACACTCCACTGAAACTGCCGTACTGAAACTCTAATGATCTACTAACTGCTAACACCAATGGCCACTACTCCATACTCATACTACCCCATGTTCTCTCATGGTTCTCCTCCTACCTATCAAAGTACTTCTTCAGTGTTACCTATAACTCCGTTTTTTTCCTCTCTACTTCCTCTTTTTGTAGAGGTTACCCCAATTTTTCCTCCTCTTCTACATTTCCCCTCCTCCCTTGGCCAATTAATAAACTCCCATGGCTTCCAATACCACAAGGATCCCAAAGCACCCACCCTATGTTGAGGGCATGTGGCCTGGTTTGGTTCAGGAGGTGGGGGGCACTCGCTCGCGCCCCTATCCTGTCGTCCAGGGGACCCCAATGCCATTTTTTTTACATTTTGGCATGGAGTTCCCCTTAAAATCCATACCAGACCTGAAGAGCCTGGTATGGACTTGGGGGGCCCACACCAATTTTTAAGTTACATATTTTTCCTTTAGAAATGTCATTTTGCTGCGGCACTGTAATACACATCATACAGATGCATCTCTTTACAGGCAGACTAAGGGAACCCCCAGGCACGATATTTAAAGGAATATAACATTTTTATTGTTTCATTTTAAGCATTATTAAAATCACTGCTCCTGAAAAAATGTTTTTTTGCATTGGTACATGTCACCTGGGGCAGTACCCGGGTCCCCATACACTTTAAATAGCAATAACTGATTTTTCATGTTCGTGTCCCTTATGCCACGTACACACGACCGGATTTACTGTTGGAAAAAGTCTGATGTGAGCTTTTGAACGGAAAATCTGACCATGTGTATGCTCCATCTGACTTTTTCTGTCAGAATTCCCGCCAGCAAAAGTTTAAGAGCAGGTTCTCTATTTTTCCGTCGGAAAATCCGTTCGTCTGTATGCAATTCCGACGGGAAAAAAAATCACGCATGTTTGGAAACAATTCGACGTATGCTCGGAAGCATTGAACTTTTTTTTCTCGCCTTGTCATAGTGTTGTACGTCACTGCATTCTTAACGCTCGAAAGTTCAGAGAACTTTTGTGTGACCATGTGTATGCAAGACAAGCTTGAGCAGAATTCCGTCGGAAAAACCATCCAAGGTTTTTCCGACGGGAAAACCAACAATGTGTACGCGGCATTAGACTTTAAAAGGGTTTGCATGTTCGCACAAATTTTTTGCCTGTTCGCATGTTCTGGTGCAAACCGAATCGGGGTGTTCGGCTCATCCCTACTCTTCAGTCTATCATAAATGCTGCTGCCAGGTTCATCCACCTTACCAACTGTTCAGTGTCCACCACCCCTCTCTGCCAATACCTTCACTAGCTTCCCATTGCCCAATGAATAAAATTCAAAGCACTAACAATAACATACAAAGCCATTTACAACTCCGCCCCGAGCTACATCACCACTCTTGTCTCCAAATATCATGTAAACTGTTCTCTCTGCTCCTCCCAAGACCTCTTGCTCACTAGCACCCTTGTCTCCTCCTCCCATGCTCATCTCCAGGACTTCTCCAGAGCCTCTCCCATCCTCTGAACCTCTCTACCCTAATATGTCCGGTTATCTCCTACTCTGTCCACTTTTAGGCGATCCCTGAAACCCCATCTCTTCAGGGAGGCCTATCCAGCCTTCGGCTAAATACTGAATCTTCTACTTCACTCATCAATTCTTCCCTCACAGTTACTACCTTTTGTTACACCAGCCCCTCCCTATTAGATTGTATAAAGCAAAAACCCCCTTGGAGGTGGGACTTTAAAAGTGACTGAAACCTCACCAAAGTATATCAAAAATATATAAATTTAATAAATGAGTACAAAAATACAAAAACAATCTGAATATAAAACACATGAATTATGTAACAATCCAGAAGGCTAGTTGCATTGATGAGGAGAGAATTTTAACATTTATGATCAAACCCGACAGCTGTTTCGGTAAAACCTTCTTCGGGGGATTTGTAGACATAAAGTTCAGAAATTGTCTATAGAGAGACAGATTCTGTTGAATACATAATTGAATATAAATAAATATCACATTGTATACATATACATAAAATACAAAAAATATACATAATAATAATTTACAAAAAATTATTAAATAAATATTTGCTTACAAAGATTTCCAAAATTAATTCGACATTTCATGCGTCAGTGGGTCACACGCATTGTTGTGATCATGGGGTGGGACATCAAACACCCCACAAATGGGGGCTCCGATGTTGACAAGGTCCAGGGAGCTTCAACAAGGGTCCCCAAGTGGCGACAAACAGCAGAGCTGGGAGAGACTCTGTGGATATTAATGAGTCTGGATTCTACAGGACAAATTAAATAAAGGGGGGGACAGGACAGGGGAAGCAAATTAGTGAGCCCCTAGTGCACAATAAAGCCCCCCTATATATCCTGGCCACAACCTAAGCCCGATGTAAAAATTATATATCCAACATATATATATATATATATATATATATATATATAAAAAGAAACCTACCAGTGTGGAAAAAGGAGACCTCCAAATCAGTAGAGTAGACTGGAGAGCTTGAAAAAGCTTCACCAATAGAGGAAGTCCTCGGTTAAAGAAAATTGCATCAAATATGCACTACTATAACAGTGAAGCAACTGTGTATACAGTCCCAATCTTCCAATTCAAAAGGATATCTAATAAAGGAAAAATGAAATGGAGACAAAGGGGAAAGGTAGGTAGATGTAAAGTCCAGGACATCAAAGGTGAAATGTTGTCCTATAGTATCTCAAAAGACTCTATCTCATCACAAATACCTGTATGTTTAGTATCCAGATAGCTGCCACGTCAAATGCCTCGTGTGGACCCTTGCTGGTCCTTGAGGGCTTTAAATGGTGTCCAATGGACTTCTGCGCATGCGCAAAAAAGCGCCGTCAAAGACGGAGACGTAATGATGTCAATGCGCTAACCGTCGCACAGATATGACACGCTCCAGATCAACGCAGGAAGAGGCAGTGTATCATAGGCGGAAGTAGGTCTGTGCGGGAAAGACATCCCTATATAAAGAGAGTATGTCTATATTTGCCTAAGAGGACACAGGCGCGATATAAAGATAGTAAAAATAAGCTCGCTTGGTTGCCCAGAATTGAAACAAAAACAAAACAGAAGAGAGCGGGAGAAAAAGGAGTTACAGATCTAATAGAAACTATGTATCAATATGTTATATTAAAACGCCATACAATCATGATTCTAATTAGATGTAATACATATCAAAAATAAATGAAGAGCATGTATTTAGAAGTAACAACCATTGATGGTTCAATGAGAGTGGGAAAACATCTATTCAATATGTGCATGGAATGTAACCTGCACATATCTGTCCCATTAGGTAAGATGGATAATGTATATCACAACTAATAAGTGTATCAGCGAGAATGCAATAATTGTAGTGTATACAGACCCTCCCTCTAATGAAATTGATCCTGTTAACACAAACATGGGCATACAGGTCAGCGAGCAGATTCAAAATATAAAAACCCCCAAAATGTCGCCACAGGGGGGCCCCCCGCGCGTTAAATGCCAGCCACCATCCCAAGTGACCGCAGTTGGCCGATGACGCGCGCCGACGCATAGATGCAAATGAATGCATAAAGGAGGGGGAAAAAACACGCCGCGCTGAGAGACCAAAGAAAAATGGCTCTCGGGACAGCTCGCCCCCTACGTGCACCGTGTGAAGCGCAGAGAATCTACCAAGAGCCCAAAACCACATATGCATGTGAGTCAGAGGCGCACTAGAAAAAAAAAAAAAAAAAACTATTTCTAAATCATAAAAATAAATAATAATAAATAGCCATTGTGCAGTAAAAAGACAGTACATATCACTGAGAGCGTCCAATACTGACAAAAAGTGTGTTAAATTGCCTATAATTCTACTCTTCCCAACCGCCAGAGGAAAGGCCCTCAAGAAACGGACGATAACTTATGAGTTCATTCAACCCTGGTGGCATAGTGGCATTTAGGGTGAAAATCCATCTAGTCTCTCTTTGTAAAAGAGTTCCATTCCAGTCCCCTCCTCTATTACTGGGGTGTACCCCATCCAGAATTAGGAATTTTATTCTGGGGATTCTACCATTGTGGATGTCTTTGATGTGCCGTCCTAGAGAGAGATCTGGGTCACATTTCTTCATACAAGTAATGTGCCTAGCCGCTCTTTTGAAGAATGGCTGTTTAGTTTTGCCAATGTAGAATGAACCACATTGGCATGAGAGTAGATAGACAACTCCTTTCGTTTTGCAGTTGGCAAAATGAGTAGCTTTAAAGATTTTACCATTTGGCAATAATGCTTTATTGTCAGTGTTCATGTATTGGCACAAACTACAACCTCCACATCGATATGTACCGCGTCGCCTACAGGGATCAGCACAGAATTCACCCGTGTATTCACTTTGTATTAAATTATCCTTTATTGAATTAGCTTTCCGGTAGGTAATTAGTGGTTGAACTGGCACAAAAGGAGCTAGTGATGGATCAATCTGCAAAAGATGCCAATATTTGGAGACAATTCTCCTAATCTGTTCACTTTGTCTGTTGAATTTAGTGATAATACGTACAGTATTCGAATCAGAATTGTCAGATCCAATATTCGGTTGTTTTTTTGTCAGAAGTTGATCCCTAGATTTAAGGGTAGCTCTTCTAAATGATTTTTTGAGGCTACTGAGGGAATACCCTCGTATTAGAAGACGATCTCTTAGGGCATTAGCTTCTTTCTGAAAGGTAACATCATTCGTGCAGTTGCGGCGTAGCCGCAAATATTGCCCGAATGGTATCGATTTCACTAATGATGCAGGATGTGCGCTTTCAGCATGAAGAATGGAATTACATGCTGTATCTTTGCGATATAGCGCACTTGTTAGTTTGCCATTTCTATCCTTTAATATAGTGATGTCCAAAAAATTAATAGATACAGTACATCACTATATGTCATGGTAAATTTTAAATTATAGGAATTGTCATTCATGGCATCCAAACAGGACAACAGCAGTTCTGGAGTGCCTAACCAGACGATAAAGATATCGTCGATATTGGCATAAGATGGGACGCAGCAAGTCCCCATTGCCACGCCCTGTACCTGGAGGTAGTGGACCCATCGAAAGAGAAGGCATTGCAGGTGAGAATATGCTCAAGGGCAGAAAGCAAGAACAGATCAAAAGGGCGGTTATCACAATGAGATTGGGATAAAATATATCTGATGACCCCAATGCCCCGCTGGTGGGGGATGGAGCTGTAGAGTGCTTCTACATCAACAGCCACCAGCAGGGCATTGGGGGGCACAGACATCTCATCCAATTGGTTCAATAGATGCATGGTATCTTTCACAAATGAGGGCAGGTTATTCACATATGAACGAATCTGTTCATCTATGAATTTGCTAAGGTTTTCAGTGATGCTGCCACATCCTGAAACAATGGGACGACCTGGCGGCATGGTTTGATTTTTGTGCACCTTGGGAAGGCTATAAAAAGTCGGGATTCAGGGATGGAGAGTTCTAATGAAATTCCAAATCTGTAGATTGATAGTTCTATTGGCATAGGCGTCATCAATCAATAGATAGAATGCATTGTTGAACTTCTCAATCTGAGTTCTTGAGATTCTTCTATACCAATCATTATTATTTAGTATTTTTAGACACATCTCTTTATATTGAAGGTTCCCCATGATTACGATATTGCCCCCTTTATCTGCTGGTTTTATCGTCAGTTGGGTCTGTTTGGTCAGATTGTCAAGGGCCTTCTTTTCGCCTCCAGTTAAGTTAGATGAAGTTTTACAATTGGGATTAAGTTTCTTAATGTCTCTAGTTGTCATAGTCAAAAAGGCTCCCAGATTAATATTCGTACCTATAACTGGAAATTTGTCAGATTAATTTTTTAGAGAAGATTGTATCTTAGGTAAAATCCTATCTATGAGATTCAAACTCCCATGGTCCATAGACAGGTCCACAAGAGTTTGTACGTCCTGCTCATGTTGAGTTGCAATTTTCACTTTATCTTTAATTGGATCTTAAATTTTAGTATACATACCTTTCAATAACAATTTCCTTGAAAATAACTGAGATACTATAGGACAACATTTCACCTTTGATGTCCTGGACTTTACATCTACCTACCTTTCCCCTTTGTCTCCATTTAATTTTTCCTTCATTAGCGGCGTCTCTTAACCAGAAGGTCAGCAGCTCTCGACGGTAGAAACCATGGTCCCCGTAAATAAAGAGAAGGGATATACTAGTGTAAAACCTTTTACACGTTTATTAAAAAGAAAACAGGTGCACACTTACATGTATGCGGATAAAAACAAACGTGTAAAAGGTTTTACACTAGTATATCCCTTCTCTTTATTTACGGGGACCATGGTTTCTACCGTCGAGAGCTGCTGACCTTCTGGTTAAGAGATGCCGCTTGTCCCATACCCTTGACTGGGGAATAGCCACAGGCTTTCTTTGATCCCCTGTGACAAGGGATCCATCTCCTTCGGTAAGAGGCAGTATTTGTATTGGTGGAGGCTGTCCTATTCTACACTAGCTCTGGGTGCAGGATGTATGGATCATAATCAGCACGGTGGAGGATCAACATTTACACGTGTATATGAACTTTTGTGTTTGGACTTTTTTGCTTGTTCAAAGAAATTTTTTGATGGTATATGGATCTCTCATCACTAGTGATTCCTTATTACGTGTTTTGCATCACAATTTTTGGTGTTATTTATTCACTGTGTGAGCCGCTGTGCTCATTCATATATGTTTAGGTGTTGCATATTTAAAAGTCCATATTTATGTCACACAAGTGTCACTCAGGTGTCACGTCTAATATAGCGCAACTTTTTTCTTTTTTATTACTTGTTTGGTGTTGTATAACACACATTGTTGCAGCTTTATTTTCCATGCATTAGCGCAGTTTTTTTCTTTCCATTTCTGTTCCCCTTTAATGCAGAGAGACAAGAAGTTCTAGGTGAGAGGTGAGTCGGGAGGAAGTAGAGAAGAGACATTACTGGAAGTGAAAGCAGAGGAGAGAGACTACATTACCCAGAACCCCATTCGGCAATGTTTCCATCGCAGAGACTCATGGGAGGGGTTATAAAAGGATGAGGCAAGGCTGGGCTCAGCCTCTTTGGGACACGAGACTTCTGTGACTGATCCTCCTGTGCGGATGTGCTGGAGTGCAGGGCCTAAAGCCTGAGGCCTTGCGCAGCACCAAAGAACCTTCCACCCCACTGCGAGCCTGGGTGGCATCTGACGTCGCTTACCTACAGCCTTGGTTGGATCGGGGACCCGATCGCTGGAGATACTGTGTGTGTGTGTGTGTGTGTGTGAGACACAGTCGGTGGAAGTTTCCCCGGACTGGGACCGCGTCCGGATGGGTGAGAGGGCGTATGCCCAGACCATATACTGTTGTTGCTAATGGGCCTATAGACTGCCGTGGCCCACAAGTTATTTCTGATACTCTCATTAGAGAACCTTATTGGAGCTGAACTCAGAGTTTACATAGCAAAGTGTTTATTTCATCTCTACCCTCTCATTGGATTACAAATGGTATTCTGTTAATGTGCACCACCTTTAAAGACTTGCCAGTGAAGAAAACCATCATCCCCTATAGACTGAGTTATAGATATCTGAGCCAGGCCTGGCCAGCTAGTTAGTTCATTTGGTTACTGCGTCACAGGACGCCTAGTTAACGGTCGCCCACGCGGCGCACCTTTACTGTTCATTCTAATGCATAGTGTGTTATTGCTGCAGGGCTCTGCAATTTATTATCTGTGAACTGTTACCACTGTTAACCTTTCTTATCAAAAGCTTAAGTAAATTTTATACCTTTTACTATTATTGTCTTGGTGTCTGGGTTTACTCATACAGTACAAGAATAGATATATTGCTGCCAATACTAACTGTGCCAGTAGGGGGTCGAGTACATTGCCGGGGGTTGGCGGAGCTGTTTTCAGGGCCCAAACTAAACTTGCAGCCTTCTTAATTGAAGGTATCGCTACACGTGGGGGTTCTCATCTGGGATCCTGTTACAGCAGGTGAACGCCAGAAGTGCCGGCATGGACCCCATGGATCCACAAGCGATAGAAGAGTGGTGCAAAGCCGTTAGGGCAGAGCCAAACAACTCAATAGTCATCAGTAGTGATGAGCCAAACACCCCCGGGTTCGGTTCGCACCAGAACCCGCGAACGGACCGAAAGTTCGAACGAACATTAGAACCCTATTAAATACAATGGATGCGAACGTTCGAATTCTAAAGTGCTAATTATAACAACTATTATGCATGTTATTGTCCTAAAAAGGGTTTGGGAACCCGGGTTCTGCACCAGGGGACATGTATCAATGCAAAAAGAAGTTTTAAAAACGGTCGTTTTTCGGGAGCAGTCATTTTAATGATGCATAAAGTGAAAAAAAAAAAGTCAAATATTCCTTTAAATATCGTACCTGGGGGGTGTCTAAAGTATGCCTGTGAAGTGCCACGTGTTTCCCGTGTTTAGAACTGTCCCTGCACAAAATGACACTTCTAAAGGAAAAAAAAGCCATTTAAAACTGCTTGCGGCTTTAATGTAATGTCTGGTCCCGGTAATATGGATGAAATTCTTTAAGAAAAATGGCATAGCTACCCCATGACCCCCCCCCCACCCCAGCCCATTACCAGCCCCTTTGGGTCTTGTATGGATATTAAGGGGAACCCCGCACATAAAATAAAAAAGGCCCTATATACTCTGAACAGCCCTATACAGGCGGTGCATACAAGACAGGGACTGTAGGTTTGTTCTTATGTAGAGTCTGTTTGTAATTTTGAACAGGTACATTGTTGAAGTGTAGCTCCAGACCAAAAATCTATTTTTAAACTTTTTGGAAAACATAGGTAAGGGTTATCACCCCTGTAACATTTGTTTTGCTGTCTGTGCCCCTGTTCAGAACATTTCACCTCACTTTCCGTCCCAATGACAACTCTTTTTGAAATGTGGTCTTTTTCTTGAAACAAGGATTGCTGATAAAGCATCAGTACAGAGGAGACACCTTTCTCCCATATTTATTCTTACAGGAGAGAATTTTCCTTCCTAGTGGTAGATTTCCTCTCACTTCCTGTTGTCTTCTTGCGTTTGCAAGTAGGAGTCGTTTGTAAGTTGGATGTTTGAAAGTAGGGACCTGCCGTATATACTCTGCAGAAATAGGCCCCTTAGTTGTTGGTGTTGGCACAACACTGTAAGCACTCACAGTTACTCTTGGTTGGTGCTGGAACGCCCTGCTGTCAACTATTATATCAGGAATTTTAATTACATATAATTGTTGAACAGTGGTAGTAAAAATTGGGCCTTTGATGGTGGTGCTGGTGCCACAACACTGTAAGCCCTGACAGTTACTCTTGGTGGGTGCAGCAATGGGCCCTGCTGTGAATTATTAGATCAAGAATTGTAATTACATGCCCCTGTTGAACAGGGGCTGAAAAATTGGGCCTTAGGCACTGGTGGCACAACACTGCAACCCCTCACAGATACTGTACTTGGAGCACAGCAATGAGCCCTGTTGCAAAGTATTGCTTCAAAAATTGTAATGACACGCCCCTGTTAAACAGGGGCTGAAAAATTGGGCCTTAGGCACTGGTGGCACAACACTGCAACTCCTCACAGATACTGTACTTGGAGCACAGCAATGAGCCCTGTTGCAAAGTATTGCTTCAAAAATTGTAATTACACGCCCCTGTTAAACAGGGGCTGAAAAATTGGGCGTTAGGCACTGGTGGCGGCACCCATAAACAAAAATGATCTTACAAGCTATCATCATCAATCGTATCATTGAGGACTCGGAGGAGGAGGATAGCCAGTCAACATAACAGCACAGGCACTCAGCATCAGCATCAGTCTTGAAGGGATGTGACATGTTAAAATCAATTAGTCTGTTATATCAGCATCAGGTGTGTGGTAGCTGGTGGTGATCCAAGACTGGTTCATCTTGATGAAAGTCAGTCGATCAACCGAGTCGGTGGACAGGCGCACCCTGTGATCCGTGACAAATCCTCCAGCAGCACTGAATGTGCGTTCCGAAAGAACGCTGGATGCAGGACAGGCCAGTAGCTCAATTGCATACTGTGCAAGCTCTGGCCAGTGATCCATCCTCAAGACCCAGTAAGCCAGAGGATTTTCGGTGGGGAAGGTGTCCAAGTCTGACCTTGCCCCTAGATATTCCTGCACCATGTTTATCAGACGCTGGCGATGGTTGCTGGAACCGATCATACTTTGGGGCTGCGGACTAAAGAATTGTCTGAACGCATCGGTCAGACGGCCACCTTCCCCACCGCTCCTTCTTTGACTGGCCGAAGCCTCAGCAACTCGTTGTCCAGGACCAGGAGTTTGCAACCTCCCAGTCTCTGGGAACGCGTTGCACAGACCTTTCTGCAAGGCCTCCCGGAGTTGTCTCATCCTCTGCTCCCTCTGCGACGGTAACATAAGGTCCGCAACCTTACCCTTGTACCGTGGATCAAGGAGAGTGGCCAGCCAGTAATGGTCCCTCTCCTTGATCCGAAGAATACGAGGATCCTTCCGCAGACTTTGCAGGATCAGGGAGGCCATGCAGCGTAGGTTTGCTGAGGCATTCGCTCCGGAGTCCTCTGGGTCACTAAGGACGACATGATCCGCAGCCACCTCCTCCCAGCCACGTACAAGTCCACTGGTTTCTTGGGACTGTAAATCATCCCTAAAAGACTGCTGCTGATGATGCTGAGTGCCAGCCTCCACCTCCATGCTGACACAATCCTCCTCCTCCTCCTCCTCCTCCTCCTCCTCTTCCTGTGCGATGGGTGGGACAGAAGGAACACTGTCTGGGTAAAGGGGGCCTTGAGAGGCAAGGAAGTCCTCCTCTTCCTGCCTCTGTTCTGCCTCAAGTGCCCTGTCCATTATTCCACGCAGCGTGTGCTCCAACAGGTGGACAAGAGGTACAGTGTCACTGATGCATGCACTGTCACTGCTCACCATCCTCGTGGCCTCCTCAAATGGTGCCAGGACAGTGCATGCATCCCTGATCATGCCCCACTGGCGTGGAGAAAAAAAACCAAGCTCCCCTGACCCTGTCCTGGTGCCGTAGTCGCACAGGTACTCATTGATGGCCCTCTGCTGCGTGTGCAGCCGCTGCAGCATGGCCAACGTTGAGTTCCACCTGGTGGGCATGTCACATATAAGGCGGTTCTTGGGCAGGTTCAACTCCTTTTGCAGCTCAGCCAGGCGAGCACTGGCATTATAAGATCTGCGGAAATGCACACAGACTTTCCTGGCCTGCCTCAGGACATCCTGTAAGCCCGGGTACCTGCCCAAGAAGCGCTGCACCACCAGGTTAAGGACGTGAGCCACACAGGGCACATGGGTCAGTTGTCCCTGTCGGAGGGCGGAGAGGAGGTTGGTGCCATTGTCGCAAACCACCATTCCTGGCTTAAGCTGGCGTGGCGTCAACCACCTCTCGGCCTGGCCCTGCAGAGCAGACAGGACCTCTGCCCCAGTGTGGCTTCTGTCCCCCAAACACACCAGCGCAAGCACGGCATGGCATCTTTTTGCCTGCGTACTTGCGTAGCCCCGTGAACGGCTACGGAGCACCGCTGGTTCATAGGACAAACCACAGGAAGAGGCCATGGAGGAAGAAGAAGAGGAGGGGGTGGAGGAGAGAGGTGTGTCACAACCAGTAGTAGCATTTTGGAGGCGTGGCGGTGGGACAACCTCCAACACTACTGCACCTTGTCCTGAATCCTTCCCAGCTGCCAAAAGAGTGACCCAATGGGCCGTGAAAGAAAGGTAACGTCCCTGTCCATGCCTGCTGGACCATGAGTCAGCGGTAATATGCACCTTACCGCTGACCGCCCTGTCCAGCGAGGCCAAGACATTGCCTTCCACATGCCGGTAGAGAGCCGGAATAGCCTTCCGTGAGAAAAAGTGGCGTTTGGGAACCTGCCACTGAGGAACCGCACATTGCACAAACTCACGGAAGGGGGCCGAGTCTACCAACTGAAAAGGCAGCAGTTGAAGCGCTAGCAATTTAGCCAAGCTAGCATTCAACCGCTGGGCATGTGGATGGCTGGGAGTGAACTTCTTTCGACGGTCCAGCAGCTGGGGCAGGGAAATTTGCCTGCTAGAATCGGACGTCGGTGTACTGCTAGCAGAGTGGGCGCAAGTACTTGGCTGTGACACACCTAATTCTACACCTTCATTCCTCTCAGTGCATGTTTCAGAGAGGACTGAAGTTATAGTGGGGTTGGAGATCCCAGCTGATGCGGTGCAAGGAGAGGTCCGCTTTGTTCTTTGGTGTGGGTCTTTGAGGTAGGCTTGCCAACGAGCTGCATGGCAGGTCAACATATGTCTGGTCAGGCATGTGGTACCCAAGCGGCTGATGTTTTGGCCACGCGATATACGCTTGAGACATATGTTGCAAACAGCAGCTGTGCGATCTGATGCACTAGCCTCAAAAAAGGCCCACACCAAAGAACTTTTTGAATGACGGGCAGAGGCAGCGCCCTGCACAGGCGGAGCTCTGCGGTGTGATTCCGTCGGTGTACTGCCCTTACGCTGGCCACCAAAGGGCATCCTGCCTCGTTGGAGATGTGCCTCCTCCTCATCCTCCTCCTCCTCCTCTCTCCTATTAGGCACCCACGTGGAGTCAGTGACCTCATCATCCCCTCCCTCCTCATCACTGGAGCCAATCTGGCAGTATGCTGCAGCTGCTGGAACATGACTGCCAGATTGGTGTCCTTCTTGAGCATCCCCTCTGTCTGCTCTCACGCTACTGCCTTCCTCTAGCTGGGTTTCATCATCAGACCCTTCGAAACGCTGGGCATCCTCCTGGAGCATGTACCCAACACTGTGCTGAAACAGTTCGGGGGACTCCTCAGGAGGAGGACATGGTGGGTCTAGGGAAGGAGTGACTGATGATTTGTCTGACATTGATACCAGGGAAGACGACGCTTTGGCAGCTGCTTTTCCAGTACCCTGAGCCTGGGTGAGAGAGGATGAGGAGGAGGAGGAGGGCTTGGTCATCCACTCTACCAAGTCTTCGGCATGATGTGGCTCAACATGTCCAGCTGCCGAAAAGAAGGACAAGCGTGTCCCATGGCCATGTGCTGATGACAATGCACCGCGTCCACGACCAGCACTGTTGCCCCCAGACACAGAGCCTGCTTTCCCTCTTTTATTGCCTCCTGACTGTCTGCCTCTCCTTGTTTGCCTTCCAGACATTCTAATAGATGGCCTGCAGGGAGATGGGAAAAAAGCAATAAGGGCTACCTTCAGGTGTCCTTCTCTGTCCCTTGAAACAAGGACTTTCACAGTGAAAGAAACTGACACTCTCCCTACCTACAGTTTTCTGTCCCTAGAAAAAATGTTTTTTTTAATCACAATATAGCACAAGGACAATTCACTCACTGTCCTTCCAGGTCCCTGGAAACAAGGACTTGCAGAGTGAAAGAAACTGACACTGTCCCTACCTACAGTTTTCTGTCCCTAGAATAAATGTTTTTTTTAAGCACACTATAGCACAAGGACAATTCACTCACTGTCCTTACAGGTCCCTGGAAACAAGGACTTGCAGAGTGAAAGAAAAAAACACTCTCCCTACCTACAGTTTTCTGTCCCTAGAAAAAATGTTTTTTTTAATCACAATATAGCACAAGGACAATTCACTCACTGTCCTTCCAGGTCCCTGGAAACAAGGACTTGCAGAGTGAAATAAACTGACACTCTCCCTACCTACAGTTTTCTGTCCCTAGAATAAATGTTTTTTTTTAAGCACAATATAGCACAAGGACAATTCACTCACTGTCCTTACAGGTCCCTGGAAACAAGGACTTGCAGAGTGAAAGAAAAAAACACTCTCCCTACCTACAGTTTTCTGTCCCTAGAAAAAATGTTTTTTTTAATCACAATATAGCACAAGGACAATTCACTCACTGTCCTTCCAGGTCCCTGGAAACAAGGACTTGCAGAGTGAAATAAACTGACACTCTCCCTACCTACAGTTTTCTGTCCCTAGAATAAATGTTTTTTTTTAAGCACAATATAGCACAAGGACAATTCACTCACTGTCCTTAGAGGTCCCTGGAAACAAGGACTTGCAGAGTGAAAGAAAATAAACACTCTCCCTACCTACAGTTTTCTGTCCCTAGAAAAAATGTTTTTTTTTAAGCACAATATAGCACAAGGACAATTCACTCACTGTCCTTACAGGTCCCTGGAAACAAGGACTTGCAGAGTGAAAGAAAAAAAACACTCTCCCTACCTACAGTTTTCTGTCCCTAGAAAAAATGTTTTTTTTAATCACAATATAGCACAAGGACAATTCACTCACTGTCCTTCCAGGTCCCTGGAAACAAGGACTTGCAGAGTGAAATAAACTGACACTCTCCCTACCTACAGTTTTCTGTCCCTAGAATAAATGTTTTTTTTTAATCACAATATAGCACAAGGACAATTCACTCACTGTCCTTACAGGTCCCTGGAAACAAGGACTTGCAGAGTGAAAGAAACTGACACTCTCCCTACCTACAGTTTTCTGTCCCTAGAATAAATGTTTTTTTTAAGCACACTATAGCACAAGCACAAAACACACTGACACTCTCCCTACCTATCCTTCTCTTTCCCTAAACTAAAGGAATCCAGGTTAAGCAAGAAAGAAATAACAGTCACTGTCCCTGCCTATGCTGCTCTATCCCTGCTCCGGAACACACTACACTAGGCCGCCGTGCTGGCGGCCTTTTATAGTGTGGGGCGTGTACTAAACACCCTCAGCAATAATTGGCCACAGGCATCCTGCCTGTGGCCAATCATTGCTCTCCTCGCTGCCGGCGCTGTGATTGGCCAAGCATGCGGGGTCACAGTGCATGCTTGGCCAATCACAGCGCCTGGATGACACTGCGATGGCGTAGTGCATTGTGGGCCGTTCGCGTCACTCGAATTTGGCGCGAACGGCCCAAATCGTTCGATCTTCGTCGAACGATCGAACAGCCGATGTTCGAGTCGAACGTATGTTCGACTCGAACACGAAGCTCATCCCTAGTCATCAGCCTCCCAAGGGGAGGAATGGAAGACTGAGACGGTAGAGGAGCTGATGAAGTCAGTGTCCCCAGATCACACACCGTGGGTGATAGATATAAAGGCAGATCCAGACACTTCATATCAGTATGCACTGGTGGAATACGGAGACGGGATACCAGAGGCTTGCAAGCGCAAGTGTGTAAAGACGCCAGACAATAGAACCTATAGGTTGGCGCCTGCTTTAACTATAAAGAAGGAACCATCACCGATGGGAGCACCGCAGGCTGTGGCCCGTACCTCACCAGTAAAAGGAGACGGGGTGACGCCCCCGGTGACACCCACACCTGCCACTGCTATATCACCAGAATTGATAAAGGTGATAGGGGATCTGCTAATCAAATGTCAGAAGACAAGCACGGTGCATGTAGAGACTAGCTACCGGAGACTGAAAACATTCTCAGGGAAGCTCCCTGTCCCTGCAGGGGAAGAAGATTTTGATACCTGGGTGGAGCAGGCATTGCAGGCGGTAGAGGCATGGGAGGTGCCTGAAGCGCAGAAGAGGCAACGAGTGATAGAGAGCCTAAAAGGTGCAGCAGCAGAAGCAGTGAAAAGTTTTCGGTTTGGGAATGCAGATTGCACGGCTCAAGACTGTTTAGCCATGCTACAGGAAGAGTTTGGTCAATTGGAAAAGGTGACAGAGATGGTCTACCAATTTGAACATACTTTCCAACAACCAAGGGAGAAACTGTCAGAATATGTTAGAAGACAGATGCGGCAAGAATGAAGCAAGTCTTAAAGGGAGCGTTACACTCGGATCCAGTCTGGCTGCACCTGAAAACCTTGGGAGGAGGAACGTTGCTGACTTATGCTGACTTGATAAAAATCATCAGAGATGAGGAGGCGCTACAACAGGACCAGCAAATGACTAAGGCAAATGTTGTCCCCGCACAGGTGCTAGTCAATCCAGTGATGACCCCTGAAAGAGACTCAGAGGTAGACACTTTAAAAGCACAAATGTCCAAGGTGTTAGAAATGTTGACCTCTCTGATGGCAAAAGACACAGAGGGTCCCAAGAGAGAAGTACCAAGGAAGGAATTATTCCCAATTGCCTCAGCACCCGCATCTTTACAAGAATGGGGAGATATAGTCTGCTTTAACTGTGGAGGAATTGGCCATATTGCAGCTACCTGTTCCAGTCTCAAGAAGAAGCTAGACAACCACAAGCCGGCGGGAAACTCCAGAGGGCCCCGGTGAAGGAGTCAACCGGGTGCCCATCACCTTCAGTGAGCTCCAAGCTGAAAGCGAAGCAGAAGGAAAGAGGAGATAAAACACCTCGGAGGAAACACAACATTCCCCAACAGAGATACACCCCAGAGAAAGGGGGCAAGACCCCTCAGAAGAGGCACAGCACTCCCCAGAGGGGGTGCACACCTAAGAAAAATAATAGTATCCCTCAGCGGGTCTGTACACCCATCAAAAGGAGGGAAATTAATGCATACCAGGCTCAAGAAAGATTAAAGTCCAAAGGGAACTGGATGAGAGAGAGTCCGAAGGGAAAGGGCCAGAAGAAGGCAACCCCTGCCAGGCCATATCCGAAGAGGCTAGTAGGCCCATCTCCTATAGTGCCCATTCAAGTGGAGGGAGTCTACACCAGAGCCATCTTGGATACTGGGGCACAAGTGACCCTGTTATACCGAGATTTCTACGAGAAGCACTTGAGTCACCTGCCCATCCAGAAGATAGAGGGACTAGAGATATGTGGGATTGGGACCCAGAATTTCCCCTACGATGGCTATTTGTCTGTCAAGATGATCTTTGACCCATCCGTGGCTGGAAAAGCCGAAGTGTTTGACACTCTGGCGGTTGTGTGCCCTCGGCCGTCAGGAGCCAACAAGAGTTCCCTTATAATAGGAACAAACATGGACCTGGTCCGAAGACTTCTGACCCCTCTAGTGAAAGAGAAGGGGTCAGCGGCCACCAAGATTCACCCCATGCTGAAGATGGCTTATCAACGGCTGGTCCTAGAGCAGAAGACCCCTGGAGAGGGGATAGGAAGGTGTGGAGACTTGGAAGAGTAGGGATGGTGTTGCAGCCCGGTGAAGTAACCTGTCTCAGAGCCACTGTGAAGCTTACTTGGGAGCAGCCTGGACCCTTTGTCATGTTGGAGTCTGACCCAAGGGAAGAGTCCCCCGGCCTGGAAGTGATACCAGAAGTGATTCCGCTGAGGGCCCTGAAGAAGGCCCATTGTAGAGTTCCAGTGAGTGTTAGGAACAATACAGATGGCCCCATGGAAATCCCAGCCAGGATGCTGCTGGGCCAGGTGAGCCCTGCTGCCCCGGTCAACTTGTCAGAAGTAAAGGGGGCGGGCGAAGGAGGAGATGTTTGGGAGAAGCCATCCATGGAAAACCCGAACTTGCCCAGGGCTTGGAAGGAGAGAGCCAAGGCCCAGTTGACCAGATGGAAGAAGATCTTCTCCAAAGATGAGTTTGATGTGGCGTGTGCAAGGAGTGCCACCCATCGGATCCGCCTCCAAGAAGATAAGCCCTTCAGGGAGAGGGTCAGGCGGGTCCCACTAGCGGATCTGGAGGATCTAAGGGAACAACTTGCAGAACTAAAAAGGACTGGTGTGATACAGGAGTCCAGAAGCCCTTATGCCTCCCCGATAGTGGTGGTCAGGAAGAAGAATGGATCATTGAGGCTCTGTATCGACTACAGGACTCTCAACAGGAGAACCATACCCGACCAGTACACCACTCCGAGGATAGAGGATGCCCTACAGAGCTTGTCTGGAGCCAAGTGGTTCAGCGTTATGGATCTCAAGAGTGGGTACTATCAGATCCCTATGCACCCAGAAGACAAGGAGAAGACAGCTTTCATAACCCCAGTGGGATTCTTTGAATTCGACCGGATGCCCCAAGGTCTGTCTGGAGCCCCAGCTACTTTCCAACGTCTCATGGAGAAGACTGTAGGAGACATGAACCTTATTGAAGTCCTTGTATACCTGGACGATGTCATTGTCTTTGGAAGAACCCTGGAGGAACACGAGGAGAGGCTGGAAAAAGTCTTGAGGAGACTCAGTGAGGAGGGACTCAAGCTTTCGCCTGAGAAGTGTCGGTTCTACCAATCTTCTGTGAATTATCTGGGGCACATAGTGTCTGAAGAAGGGGTGGCCACAGACCATGAGAAATTGGAGGCAGTTACCTCCTGGCCACGACCCACCACAGTAACAGAACTCAGGTCCTTCTTAGGGTTCTGCTCCTATTACAGGAGGTTTGTGGAAGGATTCGCCCGAATTGCTAGACCATTGAATGAACTGCTCAAGACTGAGGGAGAAGAGGACGACTCAGGACCCAGGAAGCCGGGAGAGTCAGTCAAAGATCAGTGGAACCAGAAATGTGAAGAGCTGTTTTCAGGGCCCAAACTAAACTTGCGGCCTTCTTAATTGAAGGTATCGCTACATATACAATGTGATATTTATTTTTATTCAATTATGTATTCAACAGAATCTGTCTCTCTATAGACAATTTCTGAACTTTATGTCTACAAATCCCCCGAAGAAGGTTTTACCGAAACAGCTATCGGGTTTGATCATAAATGTTAAAATTCTCTCCTCATCAATGCAACTAGCCTTCTGGATTGTTACATAATTCATGTGTTTTATATTCAGATTGTTCTTGTATTTTTGTACTCATTTATTAAATTTATATATTTTTGATATACTTTGGTGTGTTTTCAGTCACTTTTAAAGTCCCACCTCCAAGGGGGTTTTTGCTTTATCCATTTCATTTGGGATGCGGTGACTGTTAAACAATTACAATTCTGCAAGTGTTGGTTGTCTTTGTCCCCTATTAGATTGTAATCTTGCAGGAGCAGGGCCCTCCTAACACTCTTGTATTGAATTGTATTATTGCTGTATTGTGTCTCTATATTGTATATATTGCAAAGTGCTGCGCAAACTGTTTGTGCTATATAAATCCTGTATCATGATAATATTAATAGGCTTTCTTTCTTTTATTTTCATCTGGTGATCCTGCAAATGTAGAAGTTGAGAAAAACCATTAAAGTGATTGTAAAGTCTTGTTTTTTTCCTATAAAAATAACAAACATGGTATACGTACCTGCCCTGTTGCAGTGGATTTGCACAGAGCAGCCCAGATCCTCCTCTTCTTGGGTGCCTCTTCTGTGATCCTGGCCCTTCTTTCCTGTCAAGTGCCCCCACAGCAAGCAGCTTGCTGTGGGGGCACCCGAGCCGAGTCACAGCTCCCTGTGTCCATTCAGACACAAAGCCCCGACCTGGCCCCATCCCCTCTCTCTCCTAATTGGCTATCCGACTTTGATTGACAGCAACGGGAGCCAATGGTGCCGCTGCAGTGTCTCAGCCAATCAGGAGGGTTAATCTTGGACGGCTGAGACACTCGTGGACATCACTAGACTGAGAGGGACCTCAGGTAAGTGTTAGGGGGCTGAGGGGGGGCTGCTGTATACGGAAGGCTTTTTATCTTAATGCATGCAATCCCTTTAAGTACAATCCCTTTAAGTACTGACAGGGGTGCTTAAAATTATCAGTTTTTATTTAAGTATGTATTCTACTGTTCAAAGATGCCCCTGTGCACTAATACATTCTAATACAGGAGGTGTGTTACTGGCCAGATCACCAGGTAAAAAAAAAAAACAAGAGTAAAAAGCCTAACATCTAAGAATTGGTAAGCTGCATTATATTACATTTTTCGTTTTGGGTTTAATACCACTTAAACACTGAACATTTTCACCCCCTTCCTGTCCAGGACATATTTCAGCTTTTAGTGCTGTCGCACTTTGAATGACAATTGCACGCAATACTACATAAATGCCTTTTTTTTTTGTTCGACAGGTAGAGCTTTCTTTTGGTTGCATTTAATCACCACTGTTTTTTTTTCTTCTAAATAACCTAAAAAAATAAAAAAAAATTGTAGTAAATAGTTTCTGTTTTAAAATTTTGCAAATAAGTAATTTTTTCTCTTCACCAATGTGCACTGATGAGTACTCATAGGCTGCACTGATGGGCACTGTTAAGGCAGCACTGGTGAGGCGGCACTGATGGGCACTAATGAGGAGGCACTGATGAGGCTGCACTGATGGGCGACACTGAAGCCCTGTACACACGATCGGATAACCTATGGATTTTTGTCCGATGGATTTGACCATCGGAAATCCGATGAAACTGTTTTTCATCAGTCTTGGCCACACACCATCAGTTAAAAAACCGTCGGCAAGAAAACGACGGCACGTACGACGCGCTATAAAAGGGCCGAACAAATCTAATGGCGCCACCCCTTGGGCTGCTTTTGCTGATTTCGTGTTACCGCATGTTAGTAAAAGTTTGGTGAGAGCCGATTCGCGCTTTTCAGTTTCCGTGCTTTGCAGATCGTTTCCTGGTGTTCAGTTTGTGCTTTTGGGTTTGTATTTGTGATTCAGTGCGTGCAGTCAGGTCGTTACTGCCTTGCAGTGCCTTCTTGGCCATTCGTTTACTGTTTTTCTGGTCGTTCTTTTCAGGCCTTGCTGTTCCACGGAGCGTTCTGTTTGAGTGCGTTCTGACCAGCCGACCGGTTTAAAACCATGTTTGAAGTGCGTTCTCGTTCTCAAGCTCGTGCTGGCTTTGGGCTTGGTGTTGCAGTTAACACTGTAACCCGAGTTCAGTCCGTGAACAGGGTGAGGAGGAGTTCATAGACTAAGAATTGGTTGCTCCAGCGGGACCAATTCTCTCATATGCCTCTGCTGCGGGAAATCCATGAGAATAATCCTGATGATTTCAGGAATTATCTCAGGATGACGGACCCCGTATTTCACCGTCTGTTGGATTTGCTGTCCCCCTATATAACGAGGCAGGACACTGTGATGCGCCAGGTCATCACTGCCGAGCAGAGGCTTATTGCCACGTTGAGATACCTGGCGACTGGGAGAAGCTTGCAGGACCTCAAGTTCTCAACAGGCATCTCCCCCCAGGCTCTCGGGTTCATTATCCCTGAGACGTGTTCGGCCATCATTCAGGTCCTGCAGAAGGACTATATGAAGGTAATTTTGCTCCTTTAACCTCACATTATATGTTTTGATTGTTTTAGAATCTTCTTATTTTTTCCCTCCTAACCCAAATTTGCCTGTTTGTAATATCCTGGTAATGTCCCCATTTTCCCCATGCATGTTTTTACCTGTAAAGGCCTTTTTGGGCCCTACATGCCTATTTCCCTTCACTAACCTCTCCAGCATGCTATCGTGGGCGCAAACCCAGCTAGCCTTCTATTTTCCTTTTCATTTTTTTGGGGTCATTGCCCGCGTAGTTTGACAACCCTCCCTCCCCCCCCCTAAAGATGTAAAAAAAAAATAGTTCTCAATCAAGCTCAGCAGAGTGGTTGAGCCTTTTTTTTGATCCCCACAATCACCTTAGCCCCCCCCTTAGATTATTTTAGAATGTCCACTCAGCGGGGGTGAGGCATCTGCTAAGTGGGCCTTTGTTTATTGGTAGGAAAAACTCCCTTAAATAATAATGTTAGAATGATGTTGGTCAACAATGTTTTTGTGTGTAATCTGCTTGCACTGTAAACATAAACTGTACTAATGTCTTCTTTTTGTTTGACTCCACAGTTCCCTAGCACACCACAGGAATGGCTGACTGTGGCCTCCCAATTTGCCCAGTGGTGGGATTTCCCCAACTGCAGAGGGGAAATTGATGGGAAGCACGTCCACATAGTGTCACCACCCCGTTCGGGGTCATACTATTTTAACTATAAAGGTTTCGATAGTATTGCGTTAATGGCGGTGGTGTCGGCACGGTACGAGTTCCTATATGGGGACGTGGGGAAGAACGGCCGGATGTCCGATGGCGGAGCATTCGCAGAGACGGAGTTCGCTCACCGTCTGCAGGCTGGGGGTCTTGCACTGCCTCCAGATGCAGAGAACGTGGAAGGGCTACCGTTAGTTTTCATTGCGGATGAAGCTTTTGGACTAGGACCACACCTCATGTGGCCGTTTCCCCAATGCACCCTCACCCCGGAGAGGAGGGTTTTTAATAACCGGCTGGCCAGAGCCCGCAGAGTTGTGGAGAATGCCTTCGGGATAATGGCCAGCCGGTTCCGCCTGTTCCAGACAGCTATAAATTTGGCGGATTATAAACTCAACAACATTGTCTACTGCTGCTGCTTGTTGCACAATTTTTTACGGAAATTCTCCACAAATTATGTGTCATCAGTTGGGCCTGAGGCCGGTCCCTCTGAACTGATAAATCTGACCGGCCTCAGCACAGCCCGTACTGGCCTGGCCCCCCAAAGTGCCCGTGAAGTACGTCAGAAATACGTAGAGTACTTCATGGGTAGGGGGGCCATTGCAATGCCAGACCACATCTGACCTTTGATTGCCCCTTTTTAAAATAAACAAAAATATTTGATTTACTACAAACTTGTGTTGTCATTCTTGTATTTGTGGTTTATGTGTCTCCCAGGTTCTAGTAGTGCCAAGTGTATTTGTCCTTAGTAAATAGCCTCCAATCTCAGAGGTAAAAACACTCTTTTTGCATCTTCAGAACTGCTATTGAGCATAGAAAGAACAAGGCACACCTTTTTCAGACTTCCCGAATGTTTTTATTGATTGCACCACAGTTTTGGTTGTTTTTCGAAATATTTTTTTTTTTTTGTGCGTTTTTTTTTGCAGAAACATGCATGGGTCAAAAGCCAAATTTTTTTTTCTGAAAAAGTAATAAAATAACACAGTGAAAAATACAAACAGGAGATGGGGTGATGTTACCCCTGATCCATCCCAAATGTGAAGAACCACACTTTATTTTTGGGGCTCAAATGGGTAAACATGTGCTATCTGCCATCATGGGGGATCAATGGACGTGCTTTGGGGGTGAAAACCCTTCCTCTCCCCTACTTGAGGGAGGAGGAGGTTGCACCCCCAAAACAGGGACATAGATATCCTGTGACAGCAGATAGCACATGTTGAGTCTTCAGTGTGTGCATCTTCACATTTGGGCTGGTGGAAATCTCATAGAAAATTTCCGACGCATAACAAAACACACAAAAAGGGGGGGGGGTTCACACTATTCTCCCCAAAATATCTATCATGTTTTTATATTTTTGCTCAATCACAATCATTCTCTTTCTCATAATGTCCATTTCGCTACTGCATTCCATGATTTCCTGAATGATTATTTTGGCGCTGGCACTCGAGAATGGAGGATTTGGACTTCCTGACACACCCCCACGTTCAGTCCCTAAAAAGAAACAAATATTTTTAAACTATGCAGGCCTACATCAGGATTTACCTTGAAGTTGTGGTGACAGACACTGACCTGTTGTGCTGATAAGCTCCACCTCTCCTTCCTCCACTTTCTCCCCCTCCGCTTCCTGAACCTGCTGAACTTGGTCTGCTTTGGGATCTTCGGGGAGTTTCTGTGGTGTTGGGTTCCTCGTCTCCTGAGCATGGTGTCCTCCCACTCTCCTATGGGAATAGAAAAAAAAATGTATCCTTTAGCACACAGACTTTTTAGGCCTGAAAATGGATTCTCAATGTTTTAAAGTGGGGTCCAATTGATATTTGGCCCTGAGTTTCAAGATGAACATATGAGATCTTGCAAACTCAAAGCAACATGTTATTTTGGAGGACACTCACAAATACACTTGGATAACCACCAAGGTATCCACTGGACCACCTGTGTGTGACACCGTTAAGAAATTTGGTCATGTGGCCCAGAGTATAGTATCTTGATGAAGAACAAAAGAGTACACAACTGCTGGAGTGTCATCTCCTTTACCCAGAATACAGTTTATCCTTTCATTCACATTCTACATTTCCTTACAACACATCATCTAGCCAAAAATGTGTAGATAAACATTGTTGAAGTAAAATGAGGCATGCCCACATGTAGTTTACGTGGATATGTGCCAAACATGTTTGGGGGAAGAGCAGCAATTATTTTTTTCCACACATTTAGCAAATAAGTGGACTCTCCACTTAACATAAAAGTTGAGATTTTAAAATGTGAAACCAGTCAAGCCAAGCACATGTTGCAAAACATGGAATACATATTACAATGTGAAAGAACACAGTAAAATATACTTACTTTTTTTAATGCTTTTTATAAGCTTCCTATACTGCTCCGGCTCCCTGAGCTTCAGGTCTGACCACCTTTTACGGAGTTGTTCCTTGGATCTCCTGACCCCATATTTTTTATAGAGAGTCTTCGCCACTTTGTCCATAATTTGTGACTTCCGGAGATTAGGGGTGTCGTATGGGCCATGCTTGTCATCGTAATCCTTCCTCCGTAGAATGTCCACCATCTCCGAAAAAAGACATATTAGTCGCCTTGTATCTTTTTTTACTGGATCGGGACGGTTCCGCCTCTGGGCTTTCCTCGTCGGTAATTTCAACTAAAGAAGCCACCTGTGTCTGCGACATGTCGCCGTCTCACACTGTGCGCCGATCGTTAAGGGACGGGGAAATGCTGAAAAAGTCCGTCATGGGCGGGCGACGAGGGCGGAGTTACACGCATGCGCAGGGTATAAAAAGGGGAAAGAAGTTATTAGGGATGCGCGGAGTAAGAACGACCGGAAGTGAACCAACGAAGTGAACTAAAGTAAGAAGGGAACTCGGGCCTGCAGTGGCCTATAATGGTTCATGATTGTAAAGGGCAATATTGTGATAAGTTGAGAAGAATCAATTCTGATCCTTTTCTTTTTTTTACTTTTTTTTTAACTTGCTGATCCAAAAAGATGCATAAACTACGAGAGCCGGAGGTGATGCTGACTTTTATTGAAAAATATAAGGAACAGCGCAACCTGTGGGAACTGAAACACCCTGCGTACCACAAGAGTGATGTACGTCGGGCAACTATTACCAAATTAGCAGAGGATATGAAGCCATGAATCCCAGATGCAGACTACACTATGATCAATAATAAAATCAACAACCTGCATAATTCCTATAAAAAAAAATACAAGGAAGTGCGCCAGTCAAAGAGATCAGGAGCAGCAGCCGACGATGTAGTAAAGCCCAAGCTGTGGTACTACAGACATCTTCAATTTCTGGATGACCAGATCGAGGCCAGGGAATCTATTTCCAGCCTTCCCTCAACCCTTCCTTCCACCCTTCCCTCCAGCGTTCCTTCCACCCTTCCCTCCACCCCTGCAGAAGCGGAGGAGGAGCCTCCCGAGCTAGAAGAGCCAGATCTTCGCATCTTCAGCCAGGTATAGTATTTTTGATCATAATTATTGTCCACTAAGTAATATTGTGTTGAACTGTTTGGATTAGCCATAAATGATATCATCCCCCCCCCAAAAAAAAAACAAAAAAAAAAACAGTAATGAGATCAAAATTGTGTGATAGATTCCCCAAATAATCCAATTTTTCATTTTATTTTAAAAACAGGATGAGGCAAGCCAGGAGGAAGAGGGTCAGGAGTGTGGCAGGCAGGAGGAGGCAGGGCCAAGTGGGACTCAGCAGGTCCCCAGGCCCAGTGGCAGCACCGTCTCCCAAGTGGCTCCCCTCCACGTCAGACCGCCAAAACAACGGCGGATGACACAAGTGGAGGAGGAGTCACTAAAGATGATTCAGGAGGCTGCTGCCATTATGAGGGCCCCCCTCAACCCTACGGAGGGCTTTAGCACCTATCTGGCGAATAAGTTGCTCAGAATGGAGGCGGGACAATGGGCCCTTTGTGAGCACCTCATATATATGGCCGTACACATGAGGGCGAGGGGGCTGCTGACTGAGGGCACCCATATCTTGCAGCAGGCCAATCCCTCTCCTCCTTCTCCTCTTCCTCCTGCCACATCACCACCCACAGTGGACCAGCCTGCAAGGGTGCGTGGACGGGGCCGTGGAGAGAACGCTGCAGAGAGGCGTGGAAGGAAGGCTACAGGGAAGAGCAGGAGGTGATTCCCTGGCCTCGAGCTGCTCATCCAGAAATTGAAGGTTGATGGAGTACCACAGCTTGGGATGATGTATGTCTTTGGCTGCTGCTCCTGATTTCATGCTGTTGTTGATTTTATTATTGATCATAGTCAGGTCTGCATTTGGGATCTAATGACTTGATATTCTCTGCTTATTTCTGAATAGTTGCCCTTCGGTTCTTGTTTGGTTTTTTTCCGAAATAAAAGGGAAATTTGATTTCAGCCAACATACATGCCTGATGTGTTTTTTTTTTGAAGTAGCAATAAGATTTCATAAATACAATGTGTAATTAATAACAAGGGACACCAACCTCCATGAGTAAAAAATAAAAAAAATATGTTGTTCGGAGAAATTGACACACCAAAAAATGCACAACAAATTTTAAGACAAAAACAAAAAAAAAGGTGTAATTTGTGAGGTCGGCCTTGAAGAATTAAAACTAATTATTCCTAAGATCACAAGAAAGAAGAAAGACATACGTTTCTCAGAACTCATGAGAAAGATCTGCTGCCAAAATGACATTTTAAAGACCGTTCTAAAGCAAAAAAACATGCGCTGCATTAAACGAAGCAATAACTTGCAGAATGACGAATGTGCTCTCTCCATTAGGAACGCTAGTTTTACCAGAACGAGCGCTCCCGTCTCCTAATTCAGTCTGAGCATGCGTGGGTTTTTTAACCGATGGACTTGCCCATAGATGATCGGAAATTCCCATCGGTTTTTTATCTATCGGAAAATTTTAAAACAAGTTCTATTTTTTCCAACCGATGGAAAAAAGACAGATGGGTACCACACATGATCGGTTGGTCTGATGAAAACCATCCATCGGACGGTTTTCATCAGTCAAACCGATCGTGTGTACGGGGCTTGAAAGGCACTGATAGGCAGCACAGATGGACACTTATAGGCTGCACTGATTGGTGCTGATGGGGCAGCACTGATCATCAGGGGACTGATGATCAGTGCCCTGATTATTAGTGTAAACGATATGCTGACAGGCTTGCTGGTTGACAGCTCCCCTTTCTTCCCCCAGTGTGCACTAAAACAACATTATTTGGATGTTCAACACACACATACTGTACCTTACATTTTTTACATCAGTGTATGGCTTTGCTACATAGTTTCAGGGGTTTCATTTGTGATGCATACATGTGTCAATGCTCATGTAGTACCACAATACTAGTATACTATAAAGATATATTCATGTTATTGTGCATTACTCTTTAGTACATTAGTTTCCACTTTTAGTCCTGGGAAAAATTGTCCCCATTGGAAGACTTTATCTTTTACTTTTGTTCTGGTGACAGCTTTCAGTTTTGAATGTTCACTGACAATGATCACAAGGATTAACAAAGAAAGTAGATTTCCCTAGCAGAGACAATGTCAGCAATCAAGCATGCTAGCACAATATGGTATTAACCTGCAGGAGAACATTCATTTATTTAAGTTTGCTACCGCTTTAGAATGTACTTAAATAGGAAAGATCTTTAATAAAGCTCCATTCTGTGCAACTTTCAAATTATCCATTGGAGTAGCGCTGTACCATTTTACAAAGTTGCATTGAGTAATTATTTACAGTAATTAATGAAGTATGAGCTACTTTAACTGATACTTGTTTCTAAACAAAGAATTTGGCTGTCAAAATGACAGCCAATCCTGGCAGGAATATGCACAAGAGTGTGCACAGTAGAGGGTGACCTTCACATATACTGTAGTTTGGCTTATTTGACATTCTGCAGACTGTTTCAGGTTCTCAAGTGATTAATACCCAATAGATTCAGCAACTCATGCATCACTTTATCTTTCTCTACTAATCTTATCTCTGCAATTAAAGTTTATCAACTATTCACAAAGTGCTGCTGATTATGCTTTTTAAACTGTATATTTAACAAGTTAGAAAATTCTACTTTAGAGCTGAGATTAAATCTCCTAAACTGTTAAATTGAAAAGTTCAAATGCAAGCAGTGACCTAAAACAAGACTACCATGGGTCACTAAACTGTAAATTTGCAAGTTAGGCAACTGCAAAACATAAAACACAGTTTCAGATGTTCATTTTGTTTTTTTAGACAAAAGAAGAAAACTGCTAGTAAATTTGGGATATGCCATAAAATATCAAGCATATTACCTGATAATGTACGGCTACATTTGAACAACATTATAACTGAACAAGTACATAGTCTAGATCAGGGCTCAAAATTTCAAGTCCTGAGCTACTAGCCAGGCCTTTAAGAGTTACTCGCCACAAGTTTCCCCACCCAACCCCGCCAGGCCCCAATGATCCCAAGAGTTCACACACTGTTCTCCTATCCTCCAGGGAGGAACCCCCCTCCTCCACAGAACTTGCAAGAAGTCACCCCTCTGTTGGACTGAGGAATGGGTTGGGGAAGAGAGCAACAGAGCACCTGCAATTCTCTAAATTTCAAAATGTCATAATTCGTTAATTAGGACCTATCAATGTGTAGTGCCAAAGAAAGATCACCGTTGGGCTTGCTAGTGCTTGTATCAGTTTAAATAATTTTTTACTATTATTTATTATTATTATGCTAGCTTTCCCATACCACTATAATATTAGTTTATTTATGTTATTATTATAGGTTTAAACTTAATATATACAAGAAAAAAATATTGCTGTGTGTAGGTGATTGAATGAAACAATACATTAAAAAGTATTTAGAGTAAATGAACGTGACAAAATTGAATAAAATTGAATTGATGATAATATGGATGAATAAAGTGCTACGTGAAAATGTTTAATTGATTGAAGTATAATTCCTGAAAAAAATCGGTTTGTTTGGTGTGAAAACAAAAAACAAAAAAGAAAAGGAAAAGGAAATTAATGATGTGTGGGACATACTAAAAACAGTGAATCTGTGCAGCAATTAGTGCTGCTGAGTGAAGTGCTATTGAATGGAAGATCCCTCAGGGGAGAACAGTGCATGAACTCTTGGGATCATCGGGACCTGGCGTGCTTTTAAAGGAACAGAAATTCTTCTGGTTGTAGAACATAGCTCTCTCATCGAAAATGGTAGATATACACTGCTTAATCCATAATGAAATATATCCAATATACATAATGATGGTTTATGTAAAATATAATTTACATTTTTTTCTTTTTCGCATAGAAATAAAAATCCCTGAAGAAGACCAATAATTAAAAGGTCGAAACGCATAGGGCTTTCATGTGAAACTCTACACAACATAATGGATTTATATAACATGAGCTGTATTTTTTCTATTGTTGATGGGTCATGCGTTTTATGTCAAATCCAGAATTGCTTTTTACAACTCTTATGTAAATATTAAATATTTTTTGATACAAATAAACAATACAACTTTTTATAGAATTGGATTTCTACTTCTTTCAATATAATTTCACTGCTAAAAAAAACCCCTGAGGGATCTTCCATTCAATACAACTTATTGGGGTGTGCAGCACTAAAAACTCACCTATATGTGTTATCTATTCTATTTTAGATTGCAACAGTCGCCATTTTAATCTCTAGCGTCTCTGCTAAAAAAAATATATATAATGTTTGGGGGCTCTAAGTAATTCTATAGCAATAAATAATTATTTCAACTTGTAAGCAACACGTGTCTAAAAAAAGACTTAGGCAAGAAGGGGTTAAACCCCGATTTTTCACCAAAGCCCCCAACAGAGTTCCTAAAAATGTAAAAAAAAAAAACGTTTTTTAAAGTAATAAAAACTACTGACACTATCCACTGTCCTACTCACACCAATCTCTGCCCTACTGACACTGTCCACTGCTGTAATGACACCGTCACTATATACACATACACACACACACACACATACGTGTTTTAGCTTTGAAGTGCACACCCTAATGCAATAGGCTGTGCACACATATGCTGATGAGCCCTTTCAGGTTATTCCCTGTGATATTTGCATAAAATGTTTTAATGTGCTGTAGACATTTTAAATGTATTTTTAAATTACTACATGTGATGGAGGTGTGGGGTGGAACAGGACACACACGGAGGTCAAGAGGGATTTAGGACCGTTTCTGAGGGATTCAACCAGCAGAGGGTTTATCAAAAAGGTAAGTACACAAGAGAGTGATCTGGTACAAATGAGAATAAGTTCAGGATCACAGGGCATCAATCCAGGCCACAGCAAAGGGCAATCAACAGAAACATGGGGTGGCAATGCAGAACACCCAAAGAGCAAGTCCAAATTCACAGAGCAGCAATCATATGTTAGATATCTGGGCACAGTGAAGGGCAAGTAGCAAAAATGATGGAGCAGCAGTCCAGCATACAGCAAAGGGCAATCAGCAGAAAAATAGGGCAGCAATATGGAACGTCAAAAGAGCAAGTCCATGGTGGTAAGGTAGAAATCAAAGTTTAACAATCTGGGTATGGCAAGGGAAAAGTAGGATTTTTAAAACAGCTTACCTGTAAAATCCTTTTCTTGGAGTACATCACGGGACACAGAGCGGCATAGTCATTACTATGTGGGTTATATAGAATTACCTTCAGGTGCTGGCACTGGCAACTTCCAAAACAGGAAGTACCCTCCCCTATATAAGCCCCTCCCATCCGGGATCACCTCAGTTTTGTAGCAAAGCAATACGTGTCCCCAAAAGAGGGGTGGGAGCTCTGTGTCCCATGATGTACTCCAAGAAAAGGATTTTACAGGTAAGCTGTTTTAAAAATCCTACTTTCTTGTTCATACATCACGGGACACAGAGCGGCATAGTCATTACTATGTGGGACGTCCCAAAGCAATGCCAAATGAGGGGGGGATACACCATACATAAGCTGGGCGCCATCAGGCATGAGGATCTTTTGCGGCCTGCAACACACTGCGCCCAAAGGCGACATCCTCCTGACCTCTAACGTCCACCTGGTAGAACCTAGTAAACGTGTGTACTGAAGACCATGTTGCGGCCTTACAAATTTGAGCCAGGGAGGCCTGGTGATGCACTGCCCATGAAGTTTCAACTGCTCTCGTGGAGTGCGCCCTAACTTTGAACGGAGGCGGTCTACTTCTCAAGCCATAGGCTTGTATTATGACCTGTCGAATCCACTTGGCTAAAGTAGATTTTGATGCTGCCTGACCCTTTCTGGGGCCTTCCGGCAGAACAAACAAAGAATCCGTTCTACGAATCTGAGCAGTGGCTTTTAGATAAGCTTTAACTGCTCTTACTACATCCAAAGAATGCAATAACTTTTCCTCTACCGAGCTTGGTTTGGGGAAAAAAGAAGGAAGAACCACATCCTGGTTCAAGTGAAACCTCGATACCACCTTAGGAAGAAAGGCTGGGTGAGGACGTAATACTACTCTGTCGTCATGAATAACCAGATATGGCTCTTTACAGGACATGGCGGCTAATTCCGACACTCTTCTAGCCGAGCATATGGCTACTAAAAATATCAATTTTCTGGTGAGTAGAACCAAGGAAATGTGCCGCAAAGGTTCAAATGGCTGCTTCTGCAGAACCGACAGAACCAAATTTAGATCCCATGGACATATGGGAGCTTTAATCGGTGGAATAACACAAGTCACCCCTTGCATAAAGGATTTGACAAGTGAATGCATAGCCAGGGGCCTTTGAAATAGTATTGATAAGGCCGAAACCTGACCCCTGATAGTACTTAAGGCAAACTTCCTGTCTACAGCCCACTGTAGGAAGTCCAGAATTCTGCCTATAACGTACTTACGTGGATGCCACTTTCTGGCCTCGCACCAAGTGATGTACGCCTTCCAAAAACTCTATAGTAGATCTGCCTGGATACAGGCTTCCTGGCATTGATTATAGTTGATACCACAGAGTTAGAGAGACCTCTCTTCTTTAGGATGTGGGATTCAATAGCCAGGCCGTTAAACTTAGAGTTAGTAAGGAAGGGTGGTATATCGGCCCTTGCGAAAGCAGGTCCGGACGACGTGGAAGGGTCCAAGGACTCCCCACAGACATTTTGATGATCTCCGCCTCCCTGATGATTGATATATGCCACTGCTGTGGCATTGTCTGATTGAATTCTGACAGGGGACCCTTGGAGTCTGGATGCCCAGGCTACTAGGGCATACCGGGCTGCTCGTATCTCTAAGAGATTGATGGGCAGGGTTTTTACTACATTTGACCATCTGCCCTGGAGAGACCATTGCTCCAGTACTGCCCCCCAGCCTATAAGGCTGGCATCTGTAGTGACCACCTTCCAGGATATCGGACTGAAGGGTTTTCCCTTCTGGAGATTCTGGGGGATCAACCACCAGCAGAGACTCTTCCGAACGGAAGGGGACAAAGCCATCGGGAAGTCTAGAGCCTGAATTTTTCGGTTCCAGGCTGACAATATGGCCCTCTGTAAATTCCTTGAGTGGAATTGGGCGTATGGCACAGCTTCGAATGATGCTACCATCTTTCCTAGCAGCCTCATGCACAGGCGTATGGACGGCTGTCTTTTTGCACAAAGTAGGCGGACCAAGTCCCTCAAAGAGGATACTTTGTCTTGAGGTAGGAAAATCCTCCTCTGGTCTGAATCCAGCCGTAGCCCTAGATATACCAGGTTTTTCACTGGCTGTAGGGCTGACTTGTCCAGGTTGATGACCCAACCGTGAGATTCTAGATACTTGATTGTATCGACAATTACCACTTCTAGCTTGGCAACTGAGTGGTCCATCAACAACAGGTCGTCTAGGTATGCCATTATCGTTACACCTCGTGTTCTTAGATCGGCCAACAGTGGGGCCAGAATTTTTGTGAACACTCGTGGTGCTGTGGCCAGACCGAATGGTAAGGCTCTGAACTGAAAATGGCGCCCTTCTACTGCAACGCGTAGAAATTTTTGATGACCTGGAAAGATGGGAACATGCAAGTAAGCATCTTTGATGTCGATCGAGGCTAACCATTCCTCCCCCTGTAGGGCAGCGGTGACCGATCGGATCGACTCCATCCGGAAGGACCGGACGTTTAGAAATTTGTTTAGACTCTTTAGGTCCAATATGGGTCTTATGTCCCCGTTTGGTTTCGGGACTGTGAAAAGGTTTGAGTAGAAACTCAACCCCCACTCTTCCATAGGAACCTCCATAATTACTCCTTGGAGCAATAGTTGTTCTAAAGCCACTAGGAGACACCTTCTTTTCAGAGGGTCCTTTGGCATGCCTGACCACATAAAATGGGAAGGAGGAGACTCTTAACTCCAACTTGTATCCCCGAGTTACTGCGGAGAGCACCCATCTGTCTTTGATCGTCTCCCGCCAGGTCTCTGTGAACAACTGAAGTCTTCCCCCCACCCGTTTGAGTGGGGGCAGCCCTTCATAGGCTTGACTTGGAGGCTGGTTTAGTACCTCTTCGGATCCAGGGTTTTTTATTACCCTGTGACTGTCCCTGATTTTTACCTCCTGAGTTTGACCGAGGAGGCCGTCGGAACTGCTTAGTAGCAGACGTCCCAGGGATAGGAGAGGTAGTCCTCTTAAAAGATGGACCCCTAGACCTCTTTTTAATTGGTAAGAGAGTACTTTTACCACTGGAAATCTTCTGGATATATTTATCCAGGTCTTCGCCAAAAAGGCGTTCTCCATGAAATGGGAAGCTAACTAAGAGCTTCTTACAGGGAGCCTCAGAAGACCAGTTCTTGAGCCACAGAAGCCTACGCATATGTACCAAAGACAGCGTGAGGCGGGAGGCCTGATGGATAGAATCCTTGATGGCGTCAACCGCAAAGCATAATGCTCTAGGCAGATCAGCCAGAGCCTGGGCCTGCTGGTCTGGCAAATCCCTCAGGACCATTTTCATTTGATCCTTTAAAGCTTGGCAGACCCCAATAGCTGCCACTGCTGGCTGTGTAACAGCCCCTGCTGTGGAAAAAGCAGATTTTAATAAAGATTCCAATTTTTTATCTACTGGATCTTTGAACATTTGAACATTATCTACTGGACATGTCAGTGATTTGTTCACAGAAGAAATGGCTGCGTCCACCGTAGGAACATTCCATCTCTGGGTGAATTTTTCCTCCATGGGATAGATCACCTGAAATTTCTTAGGTGGAACAAATAGTTTATCAGGATGTTCCCAGTCCTGGTATATAAGTCCTTCCAATAATGGATGAATTGGAAAGGAGCAATTAATCTGGGGAGCTTTTAGCGACCCCAACGAGGAGACAGCAGTAGTTGATGGTTCAACAAGAGGCATTTTAAATGCAGATCGAACCATGTCAGTTAGGGTCTGGACCCACAATCTTTCAGTCTGTGATGCTGAAAATGGTTCATCTACTGTCGATTCCTCAAAAACAGAGTTAACCTCCTCCTGATCCCCTTCAGGTAGGTCAGTCCCTTCCTGGGACTGTTGCTCTGCCAACAGGCACTCTAATGGAGGGGATGGAGATCTGGCGCGCTTTCTTTCCTGTAGAGAAGAAGCGATCAATGCTGCCAATCTCTGCTCCAATCCCTCCAGAGTTGAGGCAAAAACCTCCTCTGTTATATATGCAGGAGCAGGTGGACTGAGGACAGCCGCAGTACCTGGCACTCCCGGGGGTTCCTTATGGGTATTAACCTCTGATTTCTCAGGGGAAGAAGGTGCAGATGACTGCTCCAGATCCTCAGAGCCCGATGGAGACCCCCTACACTTCCTGAGAGGTATATCTCGGAGTTTTTTAGGCGGCATATTCCTTAGTTCAAAGCTGAGGTATTCCAGCCGCAATACACCCCTTTACTGAAATAGTCTAATGCAATTTGCTGCTATGTACATCAGTGGGTGTCTACTAATGCGTCTTTCTGGGGATGCCTGTATCCACCGCCCGCTGTAAGCCCCTATACCATGCTACCAGCTCCTTTTCATGCTCTGTGTCCATAGCAAGCAGCGTGGACTGAGTCCTTTTATCTTACTGGGACGCCCGCACATGCGCCGAAGCGCTGGGCGCACAGAGCGCGTCATCCGCCAGGCTCCGCCCCCTTTTTTGAAGCTAAATCTATAAAAGAAAGCGTGTGCGCGCATGCACGTGTGCGCTCTTGGCGCCATGTAGGGAGAGGAGCCAGGGTCCCTGTTTCACCAGGACTCGGGGATGGAAGGAAACTACTTGGCAGCATGACAGAGGAATGCAGCTTCCCTGATAGAGAGCTCACTCATCTGCCTGGACTTTCACCATGGAAGGAATAGTCCCAAGAAAAAAAGACGTTCCACAGCGGCCTCTAGTGGACAAACACAGGTACCGCACTTTTGTCTTTTTTTTTTTTTTTTAAACCTCCTTTATGAAAAACATTTCTAGGTTTACAGTTTTTAAAACTTCCTTTATGAAAAGACATTTCTAGGATTTCTTAGGCATATACAGCTATTAGCGGGAATACCTTTAGGTAACAGGCAGAAAGACATATTAGGCTTGGGGGTCCCCTCAATAGAACCAAGTTCCTGAGGGGCCCCCACTTACCTTTTCCCCGCCGCAGGACTTTGTTTGGTCCACAGAAGCCCAAACTTCACCTCTCACGGCAGGCATTGTACTAGACCTTCAGGGACCGGGTTCCCAAGGATTCCACTCCCCTGGACCTGTATAGCACCCTGCACAGATAGCCTCTTGGTTTTGGGTATGACCAGAGCTCTGGATCCCAGGGTCCAGCCCTCCTAAGAGAGGCATTACAGGCAAAACCCTGCTCTTCTCTGCAAGGCCCGGGTACCGACCGTTTAGCTATGAAGCTTTTTTGGTTGGATCCGGAATAGCTTGCTAAGGCCCAGAGAACCTGTACACAAGCCCAGATGAATACATGTTAACCTTGGCCAACACCTTAGACACTGGCAAAAAACTGAGGTGCTCCCGGATGGGAGGGGCTTATATAGGGGAGGGTACTTCCTGTTTTGGAAGTTGCCAGTGCCAGCACCTGAAGGTAATTCTATATAACCCACATAGTAATGACTATGCCGCTCTGTGTCCCGTGATGTATGAACAAGAAAGAAGCAATTTGACACAGCAAAATATTTGGTCCAGGGTCACGAGGCAAAAATCTAGGCCCATCAAGGGACTAGCAGCAAAATGATAAAGTAATGAACAAGTTCATAATCACAAGTCAAGGCAGACGTCCGAACACAGCAAGGGACAAGCAGGGTATATCAAGAATTGAATGTAGCGTAATGATTTAGGCAGAGCAAGAGACAGGCAGCAATATGGCTTAGCAAAGAAAATGAAATAGGAAAAACAAATGGGCTCCAATCAACTTTTAATTTCTTGAATCTCACTGGTAGTTGCACTACAAAGGCAAGGTCCAGGATCAAAAGGCAACAATCTACAGCAAGGCAATGGAAGCAATATGGAACAGCAAAAATTGAAAAATTACTCACACTGAGGGTGCCTGCCACATCCTTGGTCGAGGGATATGTTCAGAGGTTGTTCAGTATTTTCAGAATGCTCAGCAGAGGAGATGGTCAGCTAAGAAGATGGTCTGCAGAGGAAATGGTCAGCAGGGATAATGGTTAGCAGGGGAGGTGGTCAGCAGAGATGTTCAGCCAGCAGATGGAAGTCCAGGGATCACTGGGTCAAAAGGAGAGGTGGAGGTCTTGTGTGACCAAGTCACAACCTCATGTCCACACAGGCAGCAAGATATCAAGAAGAAAAAGCTATAGTGTCTGTCCCCTGATCATGTTTTTAAACCTGAGCTGGAGTGTTATACTGTAGTCAAACAACCCAATACTTTGTATCAGATTGTCCTGGCCACAAGCTCTGCCCCCCTCCAGCTATTCCACATTTAGGAGTGTGGCCTTTATTTTTGACATGAACTGCAGAGCTCTAAGGCTGCAACATTTTTGCCAAGATGAGTCTAATGCAGAAATTGCAGGGCCAGTGCCCTGCACATAGGTGGTGTGTAAGTGGTGAGTTCATTGTCCAGGTGCCAGGGAACAGGATGACAACTGATGGCAGCTGATGGCACCTTGCAGCAATGGGGGAAGAAGGCCACAGCAGGGGTCTGACTATCTAGCTCCCTGCAGGTAGGTTGTGTTGAAATGGTGGGTTCTATATGCGGGGACTGTAAACATAGGATGGTTACAGGCTGGCATTCTGCCCTTACATAGGTGGTAAAGTGGTTCTAAAGCCTGAAAGTCCTTGATCTTAATGCAGTCTCTGTAGCTCCCCCACCCCCTTATACTTATCTGAGCCCGATCTCGATCCAGCATAAAAGCAGTGGCTCTTTCTGCTCTTGTCCACCTAATAGGCTCAGAGACAGTATTTGGGCATATTGACTCCCATTGCTGTCAATCATGGCTGTCATGCCTTTAACCCTTTCCATACAGGGCTTTTTATACCACTTCCATACCGAGCCTATTATGACACTTCTCTCCTACATGTACAAATCATCATTCTTTTGCTAGAAAATTACTCAGAACCCCCAAACATTATATATGTTTTTTTAGCAGACACCCTAGGGAATAAAATGACGGTCGTTGCAGTCTTGCACGGTATTTGCGCAATCATTTTTCAAACGCTTTTTTGGGGGAAAAAATGGTTTCATGAATTAAAAAACAACAAAACAGTAAAGTTAGACCAATTTTTTTGTAAAATATGAAAGATTATGTTACACAGAGTAAATAGATACCTAACATGTCACACTTTAAAATTGTGCACACTCATGGAATGGTGCCAAAGTTCGGTACTTAAAAATCTCCATAGGCGACGCTTTAAATTTTTTTGCAGGTTACTAGGTTAGAATTACAGAGGAGGTCTAGTGCTAGAATTGTTGCACGTGCTCTAACGCACGTGGCGATACCTCACATATGTGGTTTGAACGGCGTTTACATATTTGGGTGGGACTTACGTGTGCGTTCGCTTCTGAGTGCGAGCTATTGGGGACAGGGGTGTTTTAAAAAAAAAATGTATTATTTAATTTTTTTACTTAATTTTTTTTATTTTTACACATTTAAAAGAAAAAAAAATTGATCACTTTTATTCCTATTACAAGGAATGAAAACATCCCTTGTAATAGGAATGGTGTGTGACAGGTCCTCTTTATGGAGAGATACGGTCAATAAGACCCCACATCTCTCCTCCAGGCTGGAAAGCATGAGATTGTGATTTTTTTTCCACCGATCTGATGCTTACTAGCCGCAATGGCAGCTTTGTTTACTTCTGAGGACCCGGGCGTGACGTCATCACATCGCGCCCGGGCCTCCGACAGTCATAGAGATGACTGGTGACCATCTGGTCACAGTCATCTCTATGCTTGTCACGTGACCCACCACTGGCGCCGGACGATTCTCTCCGGGTCCCCGATGGCATGGGAGAGCCCGAAGAAGCACCGGATGGCGGCGGGAGGGGGGTTGTCCCCTCCCGCCACCTATAAGAATGATCAAGCGGCGGAACTGCCACTATGATCGTTCTTATGGTGCGCAGAATCACTGGCAGAAGAGAAGGATATCTGAATGATGCCTCTAGCTGCAGGCATCATTCAGATATCCCCCCACAAACCCAGGACGTTATATGACGTCCACCCGGAGGGAGAGAGGGTTCCTGCCGGCGTCATTTTACAATGACCCGGTATGGAAGTGGTTAAGGAAGTGATGGGTTATTTGCAGTGAGCAAGGGAAACCATTGGGGTTCATAGGAAGAACAATAATTATTAGACATGTGCATTTTGTTTTGTTTCATTTAGATTCGTTAATATAGTTATTTTCGGTTGATTTGTTCAATTTGTATCCACAATTTGTATTCACAATTTGTTTAGTCTTTTTTTTTATTTTGTTGGAATTTACCGAAACGTTTGAAATGATAAATTTTGAATCGGTCAAATCGAAAATGAAAAAAAAAAAAAAAAAAAAAGATCTTCATCAAATGATTACAATGACTCTTTAAGTCAACTTTGATTTATAAAAACAGCATTATTTCGAAAATGGTACTCTAATAACACACACAGTCTTTGATTTCAGAAATATTTTTACAGTTCAAATTCAAATGGAATTTGATATAAAATTTTATTTGAATTTCAATTTGAATGTCTGAAATTGGGACGATTTTCGTTTAGTTATTCGGAGCATTTGGTAAACTTTGTTTATACTGTAATTCGGGTATTTGTACATATCCGAATCTCTGAATAAAATAAAATCTGTCTGAATATTAATTTGCATATTTTTTTAAGTATCAGGTATTTGTTATATATGATACAATATTAATTGTTTGAACATTCAACTGATTTCACTGCAGAAACAAATAGTTTAGTACTTAAATGTACACATTTAAGAATCTAGATTCTATTGGGTCAAAATGCTAAAACAGTATGTCAAGCACTTTACACAGGATTCAATGTCTAGCCTGACATGTTATATAACAAAGTGTCAAAATCTATCATCTTGTGCTGGATGATCTGTGTTACATTTGTTGCTTTACTTCTTTTTACAGAATGTTTGCCAGCTTTCACATTTACTTCTATCATTTCAGTTTGCAATAATTCAGAATACTGTATCTGCTGAGGCTACATTTTTCCAATATAATATGTGCTATAACTTGCTTGCTGATAATTTTAAAAGCTTGACGCTTTCCTCTATGTGTTCAAAATAGTTTCCAGCATGCATAAATATGAATCAGAGGCAAACACAAGAAGATGCTGCAAACTTCCCAAAGATATTTTTTCTGTCTGACTATAATTCACATCTCCTATAAAATGTTTCATGGTTTTGTGATTTTATAGGTTGAATGTACTTTATTTAAATTTAAAAATGGGTAACAGTTACTTGCTGACAATTTTCCTTTGCATAAAGAAAAAAAAAATGCATATGTCTTAGCTTGCAGTGAAGAAGCTGAAATTTTTAACATTCAAACTACCGTATCTATTCATTTTAGCAAGCTTGAAGCAACTGCTTACACTTCTCTGTGGGATTGATTAAAGAGATTGTTCACTTAGCAAAATACATTTTCACTAAGCTGATTAAATAGGGGAAATCTGTGTTCACTGTAAACAACAAGTCATGAGCTAGTAAAAATCTATTTTTCTAATTTCTCTTAAACATGATAAAGTATTCAAAGTGAACACAGTTCAACTTTTTTTTTAACATTTATGCAGGGAACATTCCATTCGCTTTTTAAAACAATTTACTTTGTTGTCAAAACCAATCTTTCAGTAAATCAGAACAACTGTCACTAATTTGACAAGGAAATTTAACCCAATGAGTTTTCTGTAGATTAGTTTAAAAAGTTCATGTTCTTTTAAAGTGTTTGTGAATGCAAAGCCAGTAAAACAAGTAAAAACACACCTGGCACCAGTATTAAGGAATGTGTCCCATTTTCGGTCCTTTGCAATAACTTTTCATTTGGCTTTTATTCATGGGCAAGTAAGTGTTCAGTCCACTCTTCTCCTTGCAGCTTGGATGGTTAGGGGTGGAGACTGTAGAAGATGCTCCGAAGCTGTTGTCAATCATAGTGGGAAGAGCTGGGCTATTGGACAGAAGGAGCACTCAAAAACACTTACCCACCCCATAAAGCATGCAGCTCTGTTTTGCTTGCGCCTTTTTTAAAGGTTCTTGCAGTATGCCAATGAAGCTTAGACTTCTGTAGTGTCTCAATGATTTACTAAACAGAAAAGCCATACATACAGTACAACTGCACAAAACACAATTCCTAGTTACAAAATATGCCTAAAACAAGCACAAGCCAATTATCCTTTCTAGCAAAATAAGCATTTACAATATGTATGCAATAAGTAAACCTAACAATTACTCAACTTAGAGACGGAATCAAGATGTAATATCCTTCATTACTCTTTTCCCAGAGTCTAACTCAAAACATCTCAAAAGTTCTCCAGCTTCTAGCAGCCATGTCTTGCCGCTTAGTCTTACAAAAAAACTCTTCTTTGACTGACTACATGCTTCTTTCAAAACCCAAAGTTCATTCTCACCACTTCCTGTATATCATATCCTGTCCTCTGCTTAGCTCCTAAACCAATCTGACTGGTTTATTTGCATACCAATGGGGGAGCCTTCGATTTTTAAAACACATGGTCTTAAATATTTAACTATGCTTTACTAACTAACAAATACATATGCTATAAAATCACCTAAATATCCATAGCAACACATGCTACCTATGTCATTATCAGCAGTCAGTTGTATTTTATACATAGAGGTATTTATATCGTTAAAGTCAGGGAACTAGGGACTAGACATGTGCGCCGTCAATAAATTAGTTTTGTTCTGTTTCGTATTAGACGAAAATTTGTATTTCGTAATTTGTGTCCGAAATTCAATTTGGATTTGTTTCGTACAAAATACGAAATTTAGTTAGATTCAGTAACTTTTCGTTACAATTACGAACATTCCTTATGATGAATTTAAAAAGCAAAAAATACCCTTTTCAATATGTCAGTCGTCGACTCATTATGCTCATTATGAGGGGTTCCGACCATCCCTGTGCTGTGCTGACTTGCTCCTGAAGCTGTACTGAGCCGGTTAATTCGTATTTCGTAATTCGTGTCCGAAATTAAATTTGGATTCATACGAAATACGAAAGTTTGTTAGGTTTGTTAACTTTTTGTAACAATTACGAACATTCAGTATGAGGGGCTCCCACCATCCCTGTCCTGTGCTGACTTCCTCCTGGGGCTGTACCCCTGCTGTGCTCATTATGAGAGGCTCCCACCATCCCTGTGCTGTGCTCATTATGAGAGGCTCCCACCATCCCTGTGCTGTGCTGACTTCCTCCTGGGGCTGTACCCCTGCTGTGCTCATGAGGGGCTCCCATCATCCATGTGCTGTGCTGACTTCCTGGGTTTTTAACTTCATCATAACATATTTTTTTAACTATTATAACAATAATAAAACGATATTAACGAACATTCTTATTTTGTCCAATTTTGAATCTCCCATCGACTACCAGTACCAGTCTGAGCAGTCTCCCACTCCCGAAACAAAATTTGTCAACTAAATTTCGTATGCCGTATAAAATTTGTAAGAATAGAAATTCCTATTTCGGATGCTTCTGAATGTATGAATTTTCGTAAATTCGTACGAATTTGATTCGTACGAAACGAATCGCACATGTCTACTAGGGACATTGTTGCAGGGGAAAACCTATAGACATAGCCTAAACAAACTAAATTCTAGTCTGTGTTGTGGTACAGAGAAAAAAAATGTCTGCTAGCAAAAAACAAGGATTGACATACAAATCAAAACCAACAATAAAGTATAGAAAAGTACTTGCAGTGCCACTTAACGTAATTCTAAATGCTTTTTTATGCATCAGTTCCCTCCACAGACTCTCCCTAATACTTTCCTGAACCCCATTCTAATCCAGTGATGTGCACGAGAGCCTCAGTTCTCCGGGGACTCTGCCTCTTCATCGGCTGAGACAGCAGTAGGAGCCATTGAGAGAGCCACAGCCAGTAAGCCAATGAGGAGAGAGAGGGGGTGGGGGCGAGCTGTGTGAATGGACACGCAGAGCAGCAGCTCAGAAGTCATCCTGCTTGGGTGCTCCCATAGAAATCTTCTTGCTCTGAGGGCATTTGGCATTAGGGAGGGGTCAGGAGCACCAGTGGGGGACCCGAGAAAATTAAGATTGGGCTGCTTTGTGCAAAACCACTGCACAGAGCAGGTAAGTATGATATGTTTTATTTTAATTTTTTGCCTTTAATATCACTTTAAACAAAGTGCATCATTCAAAATTATTATACATTTTAAAGTAAACATTGTACTAAAAAACTTCATTGCAATTATGAAAATATATATATAAATAAATGTGTACAAAAAAGATCTTAAAAGTCTATCCACGTGTGCATGAAAAAACAAAACCACCACCTGATACAGATTAACACACCACTACCAGTTGCAGTAAACACTCACCAGAAGCAAATGCTACAACCAATGCAGTAAACACAGCTTATCCTTTCAGATAGAGATCATCATGAAAGTGGTCCACACCAGCTCAGTCAGCTCCTCTCCTCAATGATGTACAGTACATATATCAATATATGCTGTGGCAAGCAGAAGCTCACAAAGGAGCAGACAAAATATATGGCAATAGTGTAGTAATTTTATTAATCCAATGCAAGTAAAATCAGTCTTCCATAAACAAACAAATAAAGCCACTCAAAAACTTACATCTCAGGCCACTGCAGACAAAATCATGCAGCAGTAAGACGTCAGCACATAGATTCCCTACCAATGAATTTCGTCCAATAGGACGTCTTTAGGACCCTTAAAAGGATGCTAGAGCCAGTTACTGATAGGTGCTGTACAAACCCACAGCATTGTCAAAACACCCAGCAATATACTTAGACTTGGTCATTGTTTAATTTTATTAAGCCCTGATGAAGTGGGCAGAGGTGCAGTTCTTAAAATGTGTGGGATTTGTAAACAGTCTGTTATTGAAATACGCTTGTTTTTGAACTTGAATATCATGGTATAGCTTTTCAATTCTAGATTCACCTAAAACGCAAAGCAACATTCCCCAACATCTATCCTGTTATTTCCAGTAACAACCTCTCCATAGAAGGTTTTTGCTGAAACATATCCCCAAACCCCCACATGTCCAGCACCTGTATACCAGCTTGGTACTTCAATTGCTTCCATACAAGCTGGAGATAACAGCACCCTTCATCTAGTTAATGTCTTGGTCTAAGGGAATTCCAGTCTGGTGACTGGCACATAGATATAGAAATGAACATAGGCGCAATACTAATACAAATGAGCGTGGACGCATTTGCTCATACAAATGTACACACACACATGTGTGCAGACAAGCGGAACGTGCCCACAGGTTCTGGCGCCAGACGGGCTATTTAAGGAATGCTCTTGCCCACTGTCAGTGCTGACTGGTCTTCACCTTTCTCTGTGTCCTGATTGTATCCTGTATCTGACTTCTGTTGATGAACCGGCTTGTTACCAAACTGATCCTGGATTCTGCTTGTACCTCTGCCCACCTGTTTCTGACATTGGCTTTGTTCATGGCCACACTTCTGCCTATGCTTTTGTACCTCGTTGCCTGTTGGTTACTGACCTCAGCTACCTCTGTGACCTTGCGCTCCTGCTTCTGACTTGGCTTCATACTACTTCTGAGTTTCTGATTCAGCTGTCCTTCATAACCTCTCCAGTCATCGCAGTGTGTTTCGGCCTAAATATGAAAAAGGAAGGAGAGGGAAGGGAGGGCAAGCTATTCCACTGGTTCACAGGGATTCGATGTGAAAGCCTGGTTTTGGTCAATACACCTTAGTGGGGTGTTGTTGCTGTAACCATAATATACAATAAGAAAGGAGGGGTTTGCCTGGTTAAGAACAGGCGCAGGGGATACAAGACACGTTTTGGCGAAAATAGACGAACTGAGCAAAAGGGAACAACCGGAGAGGGTATTACTGGTCGGCATTGATGTCGAATCACTTTATACCTCAATACCCCACCCAATTGGCCTAAATGCAGTCGAGTGCTTTCTTGAAAATACCTACCCAGAATCAGGGCCCCAAAACGAATTTATTTTAGAATTATTGGATTTTGCTTTACATAACAACTATTTTCAATTTTTAAGTAATTTCTATCGTCAGATCAGGGGTACATCAATGGGGGCAGCTTGGGCACCTGCCTACGCGTGTTTACATCTTGGTTTATGGGAACAACAGGAAGTGTACACCTCATCGATGTACCGCCACCACGCAATGACCTGGTGGCGCTACATCGATGACGTGTTAATGCTGTGGGAAGGTACTCCAGATATGCTACATCAATTTATGTCAAAACTTAATAACCAGCGAAATATCAGACTCACCTATACTTTCAGTGAAGACAAACTGTCATTCCTTGACCTACAGGTGATCATAAGTGAGGGAAAATTAAGTACATGTACCTTTGGTAAGGACACCGCAGCAAACACCCTGCTGCACTCAACAAGCCATCATCCTCATTGGCTTAAAAATGGGATCCCTGTCGGGCAGTTTCTACGCATAAAGAGAAACTGCTCTAATATCAAATGACTACAAACATGAGAGTCAAGATTTATACAGGAGATTCCGGGAACGAGGATACTCCCACGGACAACTAAAAAAAGCCAAAAAGAGGGCAGCAATTCGGGATCGCTCTGAGTTGTTACAGAAGAAACATAAAGAGGTGAGCACTTCTAACAACTCAGGTGATCCGATAAGGATCATTACTAGGGTTGAGCAAACCCGAACTGTAAAGTTCGGGTCCGTACCGAACTTTCGCTTTTTCCCGAACTTTGCGCGAAAGTCCGGGTTCGGGATCGGCAATCTAATGGCGCAGTTAGAAATGCTTCAGGGACCAGCCAATCACCTTTTGATTAGCTGGTGTGCCCTTAGAAGCCATCATAGCCATGCCTACTAATGGCATGGCTGTGATTGGTCAGTGCAACATGTGACCCAGCTTCTATATAAGCTAGAGGCACACAGCACACGTCACTCTGCGTCAGAATAGATAGGGAGAGGATCTTGTCTGCTGCTGCTGCTTTTAGGGAGAGATTGAAAAATACATGAGTTAGTCCTGATTCTGGAATCTGAGGGAAAAGATAGAGAGACAGTGTAGTGTAGGGCCAGGTTCCTGTTGGTGCTTTCAGGAAGAGAGATATATTATATAGGAATAGGAGTCCAGATTCAGAGATATAACTCAGCGATCTGCATAGGTTTACCTGTTTGTGTTGCAGTGCAGTCTCTTTACACTGCCATGAGCCCAGTGTCAGAGAAAATCTACCTTTTATCTGCAAGCTCAGTGCACCAGCACTGCATATATTACGTTGAGAGATACACCGTTTCCATACTGTGGGTGTATTCTGCTCTTGGAAAAAGATCCATTTAGGGCAAAAAAAAAAAAAAGGCACTTTATTGTGCTCTTTTCCAAAAGACCCATTAAGGGCAAAAAATAAAAAATAAATTTGCATTTTATTTTGCTCGTGCAAAAAAAGACCCGTTTAGGGCAAAAAAAAAAATTGCACTTTAATGTACGCTTGCAAAAAGACCCATTTAGGGCCACAAAAAATATTTTGCAGTGTGTTATACATATGTGGAGGCGTGTGAAATAAATAATTTCTATATAGTTTTCTTCTACTGTGCTATACTAAAAAACAACATTTTTTTTGAATAGCATTTTCTGCAGTTCTGTAGCTGTGCGATTCAGCGGTTACGTACTGTGGGTGTGTTCTGCTCTTCCAAAAACACCCATTTAGGGCAAGATCCTAAATTTGGAAAATATGGAGGAGAAGGTCAAAGGGACGTGGTGGCCCCGGTCGTGGTGCTGCTGGTGGAGCTCCTGTTGCAGGGAGAGGACGTGGTGGATCTGTGCCAGATACACGCACAAGTGAAACACCTTCCTCAGGTGCGAGTAGGCGACCGAGCCTGCGGCGGTATTTTGTCGCGCCTAATGAGGCTGTACGAATGTTTAGGCCAGGACAAGTACAGGCGATAGTAGATTGGGTTGCCGACAGTGCCTCGGGTTCCTTCACATTGTCTCCCACCCACTCTTCTGATGAAAGATCAGAGTTGGCACCTGAAACCCATGTCCATCAGTCTTTCACCTCACCCCCTTGCAAATCAGCCAAGCAGTCTGAGCCCCATTAATGCAGCAGTCTCTTCTGCTTTTCGATGACTCTGTTAGCAGGGTTTCCCAGCACCATCCACCTAGCCCTGCCCTAGAAGTGGAAGAGATTGGGTGCACCGATGCCCAACCACTTATGTTTCATGATGAGTACATGGGAGGACCATCGCAGCACGTCTCGGATGATGACGAAACACAGGTGCCAACTGCTGCTGCTTTCGCAATTGTGCAGACAGACAAGGAGGGCAGGGGTGAAGACTGGGTGGAAGATGATGTGGAGGACGATGAGGTCCTCGACCCCACATGGAATCAACGTTATGCAGGTGACCAGTGTAGTTTGGAGGAAGAGGCGGTGGTCGCACAGAGCCACCAGCACAGCAGAAGACGGAGCAGGGTGCAAAAGTGGAGCGTCCGTCCCCTAGACAGTATGTCTGCTACTGCCCAACGCAGCAAGGGACCGAGCACACCAAAGCCAGGTCCAAGGAGTTCCCTACCGTGGCAGTTCTTCACACAATGTGCTGATGACAAGACACGAGTGGTTTGCACGCTGTGCAATCAGAGCCTGATGCGAGGCATAAATGTTCTCAACCTGAGCACAACCTGCATGACCAGGCATCTAAGTGCAAAGCACGAGCTGCAGTGGAGTAGACACCTCAAAAACCAAGAAAGGTCTCTGGCTCCTCCCGCTTCCTCTTCTGCTGCAGTCTCGGCCTCTTCATCCACCTCTGTAGTGACAGTGGCACCTGCCACCCCGCAAACAGAGGATCTGCCAGCAACACTACCACCTGGGTCACCAACCATCTCCACAATGTCCCATGAAAGCGTTCAGCTCTCTATCTCCCAAACATTGGAGCGGAAGAGGAAGTACCCCCTAGCCACCCGCGATCCCTGGCCCTGAATGCCAGCATTTCAAAACTCCTGGCCTTTGAGATGCTGTCATTCCGTCTGGTGGAGACGCAGAGTTTTAAAAGCCTGATGGCATAAGGCTGTCCCACAGTACGTCGTGCCCAGCCGCCACTACTTTTCCAGGCGAGCCATCCCTTCCCTGCACAACCAAGTGGGGGACAAAATCAGGTGTGCACTGCGCAACGCCATCTGTGGCAAGGTCCACCTAACTACGGATGCGTGGACCAGTAAGCACGGTCAGGGACGTTATATCTCCCTAACAGCACACTGGGTAAATGCAGTGGCGGCTGGGCCTGAGGCAGATAGCAGTTTGGCGCATGTCCTTCCACCACCGAGGATTGCAGGGCGCTTCAGTTTGCCTCCTGTTGCTAACTCCTCCTACTCCGCTTCCTCATCCTCTACCGCCTCCTCATCCGGTCAGCGTAACACCTTCACCACCAACTTCAGCACAGCCAGGGGTAAACGACAGCAGGCAATTTTAAAACTTTCCTGTTTGGGGGAAAAAAAACCACACCGCGCAGGAGTTGTGGAGGGACATGGAACAACAGACCAATGAGTGGTTGCTGTCAGTGAGCCTCAAGCCCGGCCTGGTGGTGTGCGATAATGGGCGAAATCTCGTAGCAGCTCTGGGCCTAGCCGGTTTGACGCACATCCCTTGCCTGGCTCATGTGCTGAACTTGGTGGTCCAGAGGTTCCTTAAAAATTACCCCAATTTGCCAGAGCTGCTGCAGAAAGTGCGGGCTGTGTGTGCGCACTTTCGGCGTTCTCACCCTGCTGCTGCTCGCCTGTCAGTGCTGCAGCGTAACTTCGGCCTTCCCGCTCACCGCCTCATATGTGACGTGCCCACAAGGTGGAACTCCACCTTGCACATGCTGGCCAGACTGTGCGAGCAGCAGCAGGCGATAGTGGAGTTTCAACTGCAGCAATCACGCGTGAGTCGCTCTGCGGAACAGCACCACTTCACCACCAATAACTGGGCCTCCATGCGAGACCTGTGTGCCTTGTTGCGCTGTTTCGAGTACTCCACCAACATGTCCAGTGCCAATGACGCCGTTCTCAGCGTTATTATCCCAGTTCTATGCCTCCTTGAAAAAACGCTTCGGACGATGATGGAAGAGGATGTGGCACAGGAGGATGAGGAGGAGGAGGAAGAAGCGGGATCATTTCAAAGGCTTTCAGGTTAGTCTTTCACAAGTGTCTACGAGGGTGGGTTCCTGCACCAACAAACGCCAGGTACACAATTGTCCGGCAGAAAGGGCACAGTTCTGGAGGATGACGAGGAGGAGGAGATGGAGGAGGAGGAGGAGGAGCCATTTTCACAGCAGGGTGGCACCCAGACCAGCTTGTGGCCATCACTGGTGCGTGGCTGGGGGGGATACAGAGGACACAGACGATACACCTCCCACAGAGGACAGCTTTTCTTTGCCTCTGGGCAGCCTGGCACACATGAGCGATTACATGCTGCAGTGTTTCCGCAATGACCGCCGAGTTGCCCACATTTTAACTGGTGCTGATTACTGGGTGGTCACCCTGCTGGATCCCCGTTACAAGGACAACGTACCGTCCTTAATTCCCTCACTGGAGCGGGATCGTAAGATGCGCGAGTACAAGCGCACGCTGGTAGACGCGCTGCTGGTGGCATTCCCACCTGACAGCGGGCGTATAGGTGGAAGCACAAGGCGAAGGCAGAGGAGGAGGAAGAGGTCGCCAACGCAGCCGGGGCACCGGCAGCACCTCAGAAGGCAGGGTTAGCATGGCTGAAATGTGGAAAAGCTTTGTCAGCACACCACAACAACCAGCACCACCAGCTGAGATGGAACGTCTTAGCAGGAGGCAGCATTTCACCAACATGGTTGAGCAGTATGTGTCCACAGGCCTACACGTACTGGATGACGGGTCTGCCCCCTTTAACTTCTGGGTCTCCAAATTGGGCACATGGCCTGAGCTTGCCCTTTATGCCTTGGAGGTGCTGGCCTGCCCTGCAGCCAGTGTATTATCTGAATGTGTATTTAGCACGGCAGGGGGCGTTATCACAGACAAGCGCAGCCGCCTGTCCAGAGCCAATGTGGACAAGCTCACGTTCATTAAAATGAACCAGGCATGGATCCCACAGGACTTGTCCGTACCTTCTGCAGAATAGACCGGTGTTGTGACAAAAACTGTCCGGCCATCGGATTGTGTCCGGCCCATACTGCGAAGGCGCAGCGCTTGCGCAGTACAGAGGACAAGGAGATTCACAAAATCTCCGAAGATGAACGGCGCCTGCGCAGTGAGTGCAGGTTCAAGCCCCACCATCCAAGTGGACATACGGTAGCACATAGTAACAGGGCCCCTCACGGGCTCGGTTCGATCGCCACGCTTCGGGCACGGCCTCACTTGGCTCGGCTTGAACCACGGATGGTGTGGCCTTCACCTGAACTCACCACGCAGGCGCCGTTCGTCTTGGGAGATTTTCGAAATCCCCTTGTCCTACATACTGAGCAAGCGCAGTACAGGGTGGACACTATTTGACGGGGGACAGAATTCGACACATCGCCGGCCTGTCAGGTCACCTATGGCCAGGTGACAGATGCACACCATAGGGGGACAGGAGTGCACCGCAAGGTAGTGAACCCTATGGCTGACTGCTGCGGATAGGAAACTGGGTGGTTGTGGAAAGCAGGACCAGAGGAGCACAACCGGGATCCTATAGGAAGCTAGAGCCAAGATTCCCCAGGGCGCGGAGTCTAAGACCCAGTAGGTCTTCTCCAGAGCCTCTAGTGGTGAGGATGTTATGCTGCAGGCTGGGTCCAGGTCGCGGCCCCTAGAGTCTCCTAGCTCACGCCCCGTAGGATAAGGGGAAAAGAGGGGAAGCAGTAGCACAAGATATAAGAGTAACGAATAACAAGCTGAAGGTCAAGGGCCACAAGCAGACAAGGAAAACAAAGGACAAGCCGAAGGTCAAGGGTCACGAGCAGACATGGATAGTCAGGGACAAGCCAAATGTATAACAGAGAGACAGACGTAGCGCACGGCAGGCAGGAACCCAAACACACAATGCCTAACAAACACGTTGATCAGCAAAGCAGGCTTGCAGTACACAGGTTAATATAGTGTTCTGTGATAGGGCCTGGGGTGGAGTCTGGCTGGGAGGAGATTATAAAGGAAGCCAGGTGAAGGAGGTCTGGTCTCTAAGATTAACACATGAGGAGGAAAGGTAAGATGGCAGACAGACATTAATGCATATCCATGACACGGCCTTACCCAGCCATTGTTGTATTTTTGAACCAGTGTTGGCTACCTCGTCCTCCTCCACCGCCGCCACCTCAACCTCCTACTCCATATGGACCTCGTCCTCCTAGGTCAAGATTATAATTTTTATTTATTTTTTTTGTAGCGCACAGATCCTTTCCCCCTTACCTGCCTTTACGTTTTGGGCTCCTCACAGGAGGGAGAAAGGCACATCGCACTACCAGCCCGTACCCTCCTATATAAAGAGGTTGAGTGGTGTACTTGACGGGCCGTGTCCACAGCCGGAGTCAAAACTCCTCCAGAGGATGATTCTCACCTCTACTGTAGGTAGAGGCAAGTCCTTTAATTCCCAGTAAAGTCAATGTCCACACCAGCTGAAATTACAACTCTTATTCTCTCATGGCAAAATAAACTCTACTCGGATAGAAAAGGTTAGAGCAAAGAAACAGGACAGCTTAAGGTGTGGAGGAGGTCCAGGCACAAACGTAGCACATTCACTTCACTGCTTAGGTTTCTCAAACAGTTTTAGGTGCACGGTCTCTGCCACAGACCTTGAGGTTGGTCTCTGCCACAGACCGGGTGTACAAGGCCCCTGCCACGGACCTGGAGAACTTTGGTCTCTGCCACAGGCCAGGGTGTATAAGGCCCCTGCCACGGGCCGGGTGAATAAGGCCTCTGATACAGTCAAGATGACCTTGAGCTTCTCCTTCTACGAACCTAGCCCATATCAAGGGGAAGACATCTCTCCAGGGAGTCAACAGACCCTTCCTTCACCGTGACTCCCGCATCGGTCCATCAGAATGATCCTCCCTTCCCTGGAACATGGTCCCCTACACGAGGCGGCACCCTAAGACTCCTCGACCCTTAGCGGACTCCAGACGAAGGCTCTGGACTCCAGGCTTTACTCCCGCACCTAGGCCTCCATACCCAGGGCAGCAGGAACTCCAGGATAGTACCTCACCCCGGGCTAAAGGTACCCGAGATGGAACAGGAACACATGCACCCAGGCCGAAGGCACCTGGGCGTGGACCCCACTGGACATCAGCCCCCAGGCCAAAGGTCTGCCCCTTTTATATGCTCTCCCGGCATGCACAGCAGGTTCCCCGCCCCGCTGTACTACTTCCAAGAGGGGACACAAAAGGCACAGCACTGTATCGGCGGTTCAACCCTAGCCTACCATGGCAGCGCCACCTGTAGGCCGCAGGGAACTGCACACCAATACTGTCCCCCGAGGACAAAATGGTCCATGAATCCTACAGAATTAGGGTGTTTGAGCCTATTTACCACTCAAACACTTCCCTTATATTTAGCACCCCGCTACATTTTTATTTCAAAGTATTTTATTTTCCCACTAGCTTATCCATTAAATTGAATAATTTATTCCAGAAAGGGCGTATTCTGGGGCATTCCCACCATATGTGTGGCATCGTGCCGTTGAGTTTCTGAGGTTCTTAATGACTTCCCGTACCTCTTCTGCTGAAAAGGGGGCCTCCAGCATATTTTTTAATTTTTTTAATGTTATTTTAAGTTATTTCCATATCCACATTTGTTTGCAGAGCACTTGCCATGCTCTTAACAAAATGTTGCTGCCATTTGCAGCCCTCTAGCCCTTTCCATTACTTTTTTAGAGCCTTTTTAGTCCTTAGAAGTCCGGGTCCCCATTGACTTCAATGGGGTTCGGGTTAAAGTTCGGTCCCGAACCCGAACTTTTTTCCGAAGTTTGGCCGAACCCGAACATCCAAGTGTCCACTCAACTCTAATCATTATGCCTTTTGGGTCTCAATGGAACTCGGTCCGTAATGTCTTGGCTAAGCATTGGAACATACTAACAAATTCACCCGACTTGGCCAAGATCATTAGCCCTCAACCAATGTTAGTTGCCAGACGTGCAAAAAGCCTTGGGGACATACTGATCAAGTCTGAATTCGTGAAAGAACCAGATCCAACATGGTTGACGGAATACCCACGTTCAACTGGTATGTTCCCTTGCAACAAAACGTCAAATATGTCCCTATGTTCACAGAACATCGACATTTACAGATGCCCATGGCAATGGCTCTTTCGAGATCAGAAATTTGATCAATTGTTCCACCCAACGTGTTATCTATATGATAACTTGTCCTTGTAAAAAGGTGTATATTGGGAAGACCAAAAGACCCCTTAGAGTGCGAATTGGTGAGCATCTGAGGGAAATAAATAAAAAATTCCAGAGAAACCTCTGGCTAAACATTTTGCCCAACATCATAATCGATGCTCCAAGGGCCTAACAGTAAAGGGGATTTATGTCCCGAGGCTTCCGAAAAGACGAAGGGACTTTGATCGAGTCCTCCTACAAAAAGAAAAATGGTGGGTGTACCGGCTTAAATCACTGGTCCCCATAGGGTTAAACACAGAACTAAACCTCCAAGTCTTTCTGGAACCCTGAAGATATTACCCCACAACGCTTGCTAAAACACCTCTAAAGGAGTCCTTACTTTTTCTTCTCCTTCTGGAAATTCTTTTAGCTCCCAATGATCAACTCCTATTCCCTAATCAAAATCTCTGTTCAGTATCCCCTCCCCCCCTTTTTTTTCACCTTTTGCCTTTACATTTTGTTTTTAATGTGGTGCCAGACCTGAGGTGCGAAGTCTAAAAAGCTACCTTGTATTCACCAGCCCACCCTGCAAGGAGTGCTAGACTTTGCTGCTGAATAGCTGCCAGGTTGTGGGCATTGAATGCATTCTGACTGGCATCTTTTTTTTACACCTAACATTTTAGTCTATTCAAGCAGCTTATGTATTGTCCTTCTGCTTATTTTTTGTCAAACATATATTTGATATGCTACATTGTAATTGTTATTGTAGAAAACATATTTACCATATTTACCTTGTTTGTGTTTGGACCTTAATACACTAAACTACCACCTTCTGATGGTCAGTTTTTGCTGAAGTGTCTCTGGGACAGTACACATTTATTCTTAGTGTAAAAAAACACCTGCCTTGTGCCTAAGCCTTTTCCCACTTCAATCTGCTCAAATAATTGCTTTGCTGATGTTCAATTCTTTCTTAAGTGTATCTGAGTGGATCCATTTGAATTTATAGTGTAGCAAAACAAATGCCTTGTTGTTGTGTACACATTTCAGCCTATTCTACCTGGTGCTGACCAATTTTTACCAAGCCATCTCTAAGAGCCCATTCACACAGGGGCAACTTTGGATCCGACTTCAAGTCGCCCCAGGTCGCCCCTAGTCGCATCAAGTCGCGCTGCATGAGAAAATCAATGTAAGTGAATGGAGCCGTCTTAATGCACACTACTGCAGTCGCTCCGACTTCAAAAAAGGTTCCTGTACTACTTCAATCCGACTTCTAGGCAACTGCTAGGTGACCTGTACCCATTGATTTCAATGTAAGTCGCTCAGAAGTCGGATCCTCTGTCTTAACAGAAGCAACTTTCCAGGAAGATAACATACATTTCTCAGGCAAACCCCTCCCACAGAGCTGATTCTTGTTTTCTTGGCCACTGGAATGTCTCCTGTCCTGCAGGCAACTTGAGGTTGCCTTGTAAGTAGCTCCAGGTCGCGCTGTGATTCATACTCAAGTCGTGTCCAAGTTGCCTTGTAAAGTCGCGCTGGAAGTCGTGTTGCCCCTGTGTGAATGGAGTCTAAGGGCTATGGAACTGATATATTGGGGTATGGAAGGGGTTGTAGCATAGCCAGGGTGAGAATGTACTGGGATTTGGGTGCCCAGTGTTTTACATATATATTCAAAAGATGCAGTGAGATGATTAAAAAAAAAGGCATCTCTTTAACAGACTAAGAAACAATTGACTGATTTGCTTAAATCACCCCAAGCTAAAAGTTATAATCTAGAAAAAAGGAAAATACCCCAGTTTATAGAAAACGTAGCTAAGGTTTTGACAACAGCCTGCTATCAATAATAAAGGGTATATATGAAAATGTATAAAGACCACAATTCAAACAACTCAAGCATAATAAGTTAAAGTAGATGTAAACCCAACCATGAAAATCTTATAATAGCTTTAACCTGATGATATCACCTAGAAAGCCTATTTTTATTCCAATGATTTGCCTTCATGAAAGTAAAGGCTGATGATACTAATTAACAAGGAGCTGAACTGCCCTGGGTTTGGTTTGAACAGGGTTCAGTGAACTTCAGATGCTGAACACAAAACTCATTGAAATCAAAGGAAGCTGAATCTGTTAAATTTAAAATTTCCATTTTCTGGACTTACAGGCAATGGGGCATCAAAAAATAGCATGGGGAGGGGGCACTGCCCTGGGAAAATGTAACATTGAAAAATAAAATGTTTTTTTTTTTTTTCCAAAATGCTTTTTATTGATTTTCAAAAAAAAAGTTTAAGCTACAGACAGTGGAAAGCTACTGTCTGCTGTAAACAATGTTGTTGTACACATTATATCACATTGTCATAATGTAAATGTATGAAAATTAGGGGAACTAATGCGCAAAACAACAAGGGGGTGGGGTGGAAGGTAAAAAACTAAACAAATATGTAGCAGCCACCTAGTAAGTGTTCACACACTAATAGCAAAATGAATGGGATATAAGTGCGCTTACTCAAAAATGACTATAAAATTAAGATAAAAGGTGCATAAATCTTAAATATACTCCAATAATAAATAAATATGTAGATATGACTTCCTCTACAGTGCAAAATAAATCCCAAGTGCAACAATCCAAATTGTGAAAAAAATTGTGTAAAATATCCGTGTAAACCAATGAAATAAAAAAAAATTGTATAAAATATAAATAAAATAAAAAACTGGTAATAACTAATATATTCAATGATAAATAATATCATGTGCATCAAACAACAGTTTTATGTGCAAAGTAGGCAAATCCAAAAAAACAGCAACATGTGCAGATGCAGTTCCTTGTGCTGGAAAATGTCTTTAAGTGATCCACAGCAATGTGCATAAAAGTCCATATAAGTTCAGTGATAAAATGTGCATCAAACAGTTTTATGTGCAAAATAGGCAAATCCAAAGAAACAGCAACATGTGCAGAAGCAGTTCCTTGTGCTGGAAAATTTCTATAAGTGATCCACAGCAGTGTGCATAAAAGTCCAAAAACAGTGCAAGTCACAGGCAATCCAATTCCAATTGCAGTGTCATACAAAAAGTGCAAGTGCTGATCCTGCAGTGCTGGTGCCAATCATTTCCCCCAGCCTCTCACCTTAATAGGCTTAAAAATAAGCCTTTCTGTTGTGTTCCTTTGAAAGATCCCTCCAATCTTACGGACCTCCTGATTTCACAATCTCAGACAGGCACATAAAGGGATAAATTGGCACTCCAAAGTGTAGTTATTCCATAAAAATAATGATTTTATTCAAGGTAAAAAACTCACATTTTAATAGAGTAGTTACAGCATTAAAACGACAGTGTTGAATATTATTACTTCCGGGTTCGGCCGTAACCCGGAAGTGATGTCACCACAGCTCTCCTGTCCTCACGCGTATTGTGACCAGCTCGTCACTTTCTCAAAGGATGTGGAGACAGCGGTGACTTATATAGTGCCGCGCTGCTATGGCAACCAACAGCGTGGTGTTCCCATGGCCAGATAGCCTTTCCAAAGCTTGTATTACTGTGCCCAAAACGAATTGATCCCATCAGTCCAAGAAGTATTCATGAAAAAAAAATTAAGGATTGTTGAAATTAAAACAAATTAAATAATTAGCTGACTAAAATGGGAAGATAATGATAAGAGCACCATCTAGCGGCAGGAATTCGTAATAACAGGACTTAAGCCTGAAGATAATGATAAGAGCTCCATCTAGCGACAGAAAATGGTAATAACAGGACTATAGCCTGACCAGCTAATATTAAGTGTGTAACATCGCGATGCTGTGCCAGCAAACAGCGCGGCCAAACAGCCACTTAAAACACTTCTAATAGTAAATCCTGAAAAATATGGTCCCATCGGCCCGAGATAGGTAAAAATTTACAATAGAGTAATTTAAAAACACAGACTAAAAACTGAATAATCAAACAAACTAATACAAGGAGGTGTGCAATATTCAGAGCTCCATCTAGCGGCAAGGATACAAAATGACAAACCTAAGAACTAGACAGCCAATAATGAATATAATGTGGTATATGTTCCCACGGCATTTAGTAAGAATAAAAAACTCCTAAAAGATTAATGTTTATAGCAATAACTGGATAAAAAAGATTATTAAATAAAATTAGTAAAAATTCAATAATTGGATATGAAGCAATTGAGATCAAATTCTATGTTATGTCCTAATGGCGCTAAAGTGCGTATCTCCTGGATCCAGCGAGACTCCGACTGACTGAGCTTAATGACTTTATTGTCCCCCTCCAGTGGGGTTTATATTTCTCGATCCCCCACACTCGCAATGAGGAGGGGTCACGGTTATGGACTTGGTAAAAATGTCTAGAAAGGCTGTGTTTAGGGAATCAATTTTTGATGTTCTGGGTGTGGCCCCCCAGCCTTTTCCAAAGTTCTCTTTTGGTTCTCCCAATATACCGGATATGACAAGAGCACTCCAATAGGTATACCACCCCGTCTGTCCTACAGGAAATAAAATCTTCTATTTGGTATTCCTTCCCAGTAACTGTAGGTTTTAAAGAGGGTTTTTTCTTCTTACTTTCCGTGGTATGCCTGCAAGTATAACAGGTTTTGCAGGGATAATATCCCTTTCCATCAAATAATGTAAATTTTCTTTGAGCAGGGGGGTCTAGGACATTTTTTGCAATTAAGTGACGGAGGGTCGGTGCCCTCCGGTACGGTACACAAATTTGGGTTTGTCAGATAATACACCTCCCAGGTGTCGATCCGCTTTTATAATGTTCCAGTATTTCTTGCAGATTTTTTCTACTTGTTTATACTGTATGTTGTAGTCCATGACCAGTGGTACTCCATTCAGTGGTGCTTTTTCCTTAACAGAGTCCTGGATCAATGTTTCTCTATCCAAGGTAGTAACGTCTTGTATTTTGTTTTCAATAAAATGAAAGGTCCTAGCAATATGCTGGACCAACATGGGGGAGTTCAAAGGGGACCGCAGATACTGTGCTTTATTTTCTAGGCATGATATATTAGCAGTTTCCCTGGGCAGCAACAGCCATGGGATTGGTTACCTGTATCAGAAGAGGATTGGTCGGCTACAGGAAGCGAAAAGCCCGCGCGGAGAGAGGTTATATAAGGGACCAGTGAGCGGGGCGCCTCAGACCGTTTGAACCGGACCTCAACGGCAGCAGCATGCAGCGCAGTTCTCAGGATCGCGAGTCCCTCTTACGCCGCTTGTTAGAGAAGGCAGAGGGACAGGGCGGTGAGGAGTGGCTGCTTCGTTGCCTGGATGAAGGTCACGGTTCAGCTCTGCCAGTGGAGGCGGCTATCGCGTCCCCAGAGTCAGTATTAGTGAAGCCGCGCAAGCAGCCAGGCAGAGCCAAGAAACGGAAGATTTCTGCTTCTCCTCAGGTACCTGACAGGGAGAGAGCCGGCGGGAGCCTGCAGTCTGTGAGGAAAAAAGACGCTACTCCGCTGCCTCAAGTGGTCACAAACTGTGAACACCCAGAAGATGGTGAGAAGTGTTCTGTATCTATGGCTGACATGTCAGCACTTTTTATCTCACTATCTAACATGTTTAAGATGAAAGGGGCACATTCATATGGTGCTTTGTTGGGTCAGGGAGCACAGGTCTCTGGTGCTGAATCATTGGAGGAGGTTGGTACATTAATGGGCAAAGTCCCCAGTGAAAACGAAAATTTTCATCCTAGTATGAAGGTTAATGAGAATAAGAGGGCACAGGTATCTGGTGCAGGCTGCAGTTATATGACTGATTCTAAAGATTTATATGAAGGTGCACATTTATATGGTGCTATGGATGAAGGTGATGCGGATGCTGGTTCTGTATGGCAGGGTTTGAATGCTCAGCAATCTATGAATAATGATGCTACCTTATTGTCGAATATTAGGAGCTTTAACCCTTCACAGTTTGTTAACCCTGCCTTGCCTCTAAGACCTTCTGCTACTTTGGTTGGTGAATCCTCATTTAAAGAACCCTTACCGTGTATATTATCACCTCTGGGCTTTCACTTGTCAAAGTCAGTGAAAGAAAAAATTTGGAGAGGTGACTTCATTGACCTATTATCATTGTTGCCAGCTTCAAAAGAATTTCTGGCTAAAAGTGATAAGCCGTCAGGTGATAGATCTGAGGAGGATAGAAGAAGAGCGATTCCCAAAACTTTCCAAAACTGGCTTCAGGCCTTTTGTATTTTTGCTGCGGTTTTGGGGGAACGCTTTCCAGGTAAGTGCTCGGGTTTATTTCAACATGTGGATATTATTGCTGAAGCCTTCCGCCACTTTGGCGGTTCGGCTTGGTATTCTTATGATGAAAATTTTCGCCAGAAATTGGCGGTTCATCCCTCTCTAAACTGGGGATCTAAGGACGTCGGATTGTGGTTGAATTTAATGCTGCCTCCAAAGCCTCAGTTTGCTCCTAGGTTAGCGTCCAATCAACAGTCCCCTTTTCGCAAAGGTTTTTGTTTCGCCTTTAATGAAGGGCAGTGTAAATTCCTTACTAATTGCCGTTATCGGCACGAATGTTCTAATTGTTCTGGTAGCCATGCAGCCAACAGATGTTTTCGCAAGTCTTCTGCAACCTCTTTTCAATCACATGCCAGGGATGCTGGGCCAAAAAGCTCGGACACCAGTGAGCTTACCAAACATGCTCCAGTGGTTAGAGCGATACCCCGATCGCAAGATGGCAATGCTGCTCATTGAAGGCTTTCGGGAGGGTTTTTTGGTACCCACTTTCAAAGGTCCTGGCTGTTCTATGGTCAACAATTTGAAATCAGTTGCCTTGAATTATGCAGTGGTGCAGGAAAAAAATTTCCAAGGAATTGGTGGAAGGTAGAGTAGCGGGCCCTTTCTCATCCCCTCCATTTTCCAACTTCAGGCTTTCTCCTTTGGGAATAGTCCCCAAGAGAGAGGCGGGTTGTTATCGTTTAATTCATCACCTCTCTTATCCTGTAAATTTTTCTTTGAACGATGAAGTGTCGGATGTGGAGGCTCCAGTCTGCTACTCTTCTTTCGATAATGCTTTGGTTATTTTGCAACAACACGGCCGGGGTGCTTTATTATCAAAAGCAGACATCAAGTCTGCTTTTCGATTGCTCCCGGTTCATCCTCAAGGTTTTAACTCTTTAGGTTTTCATTTTCAAGATCAATTTTTCTTTGACAAATGTATCTCCTTATCGTGTTTTTATTTTGAATCATTTTCTACCTTTTTGCACTGGGTATTGACTCAGAGGTGTCCTGAAGGCGGTTTTTTACATTATTTAGACGATTTTTTATTTGTTGGCCCTCCGGGTTCTCCTTCATGTTTAAATTACCTGCAAACATTCTTCTCCATTTGTGATGATTTCGGGGTTCCTCTGGCTGTAGAGAAGACAGTTCTTCCAACTATGTCTCTTGAGTTTCTGGGGATTGTCATTGATTCCTCTGCTATGGAATTCAGGCTTCCTCTTCAAAAGTTAGAAAGGATGAGATCTATGATCTCTGTCTTTCTATCTAAACGTAAAGTTTTTCTCAAAGAGGCTCAGTCGCTGTTGGGGCTATTTGCCTTCGCAGCCAGGGTAATTCCGATGGCCAGGGTATTTTCTCGCAGGTTTTCTTTATCTACCAAAGGTCTTAAGAACCCGTACTCCCACGTTTACATCTCTAAAACCATTAAAGAAGATCTGAAGGTTTGGGATGCCTTCTTGTGTAATTTCAATGGTACGACCATTTGGCAAAAGGAGTTTGTCTCTAGTGTTCAGTTGAATTTCTTCACAGATGCAGCTGGATCTGTTGGTTTTGGGGCTTTTCTCGATGGCCACTGGTGCGCAGAGCGGTGGCATCAGCAGTGGCTTCACCAGGATATTCTCCATAACCTTGTGCTTTTGGAATTATTTCCTGTTGTGGTTTCCGTGGTAATTTGGAAAGAGACCTTTGAGAATCATAGAGTTTTGGTTTACACTGACAACAAAGGTGTTTTCTTTGCGGTTAATTCCCTGTCCTCAAAGTCGGAACCGGTGATTAACCTATTACGTTTTTTAGTATTGCATTGTTTGCGTTATAACATTTGGTTAAAAGCTGCACATATAGCAGGCATAAAGAATAACATCGCCGACGCTTTGTCTCGTCTACAGTTCGAAAGATTTCGGGACTTGGCGCTGGAGGCAGACCTGCATGGAACTCCTTGCCCAGATTTCCTCTGGGGCTTAATCCGGAGCTGATACTTCCGTATTTCAAGAACTCGGTTTCGGAGAAGACTTGGTCGGATTATCTTCTTTCCTGGTACAGATGGTGCTCTTTTTGTCATGATTCAGGTTTGGATTCTTTAGTAGTGACATCATACACCTCTTTATCCTTTTTGTCCGCTCTGATGCAATCAAATTTAAGTCCTGCTTCCATAAGCCGGATTCTAGCAGGAGTATCTTTCTTTCTGAAGTTTGCAGGTGTACCGGCTTTAACCTCATTCTTTCAGGTCAGTCAAGTCTTAAAAGGCCTTCGGAGGTCCTGTCCGTCTTTGGATACCCGGCGTCCCATTTCAATCCCTTTGCTGATCGATTTATTAAGGGTTATAGAGGAAGTCTGTTTTTCAAAATTTGAGATTCTCCTTTTTCGTGCATCCTTTGCGTTTGCTTTCTTTGGTGCTATGAGGCTGGGTGAATTTACAGCGGCCAATAAAAGATCTTTGGCCTTTCTGCTTTTTCACCACGTTCGTATAGACAATGATTTTCTTCACATTTTTCTGGCTAGATCTAAGTCTCAGCCCGGTGGTAAGGGCCAATGGTTCTCTCTAGCTAGATCCTCGAGTCATGTGATCTGTCCTGTACGGCATGTTGCGAGGTATTTGGCGGTCAGACCTCCCTCTGGGGATTCCTTCTTTATTCACCAAGACCTGTCTTCCCTTACCAGATATCAATTCTCGTCCGTACTGGCTTCCTCTTTGAAACGCTTAAATCTGTCAGGTTTTTGCTTTTCGTCACATTCCTTTCGGATTGGAGCAGCCACTACGGCCGATGCATTGGGTTTCTCTTCGGAAATGTTAAAAAGAGTTGGTCGCTGGGAGAGTAATAGATATAGAATTTATGTCCGCCCTGATCTACTAATTGTATGATTTTCTCTTTCAGATATTTCCAGAAAAGTTATCTGGATAGTGGGTCATTCCTTCGTTTTCTGGGCTGCTCAACATGCCGGAAACAGGAACTACTCCACCACTTTAGGTCTGGACGCTAAGTCTTATTTAGTCTTATGGTCAGGTGTACGGGGTTTGAGATGGAGGGGCCTAAGGGAACATTTGATTTATTTGTCCAGTATTTGGCCTTTTCCTCAGGTTTTAGTGATTCACGCAGGGGCGAACAACTTAGGTAAAGTTAGGACTTGGGACCTGTTATGCGAAATGAAAAGAGACTTAGGTTCTATTAAGGTGATGTTTCCTTCTTCCATTCTGGCGTTCTCGGAAATGATTCCGAGATTAGTATGGTCTCCTGCCAGTAATCTCTTCTACGTGGACAGGATAAGGAGGCGCCTAAATAGAACAATCCATAGTTTTCTTAGAGCGTCAGGTGGTGTCTCTTATCGGCACTCGGAGTTGGAAGGTTTCATTCCGGGTTTGTTCCGGGAGGATTCAATCCATTTATCCCCTATAGGTTTGGACATTTTTTGTATGGGTTTGCAAAGTTTAATCGAGTCGGCCACGGTGGGGGGGGCATCAACCAGTAGTTTCCCTACTGGCCTCAGCCGGTGGGGTGTAGTTGTCCAGCATGTCTGGATGGACCCCGTTAATCTCGTTTTAATTATTAGCCAAGATGGCTTTCTTATTTAATTTAATTATAGTAATTATCAGGTTACCCCTTGGATACACCGTGGCCATTTAAAATGCCAAAGAATTATTTATTAATAAATTTATTTGCACCTTTTATCGTTGTGTTCTCTCTTTATTGAGTCCCTTTGTACGAGCCCATGAAAGGTCCTAGCAATATGCTGGACCAACATGGGGGAGTTCAAAGGGGACCGCAGATACTGTGCTTTATTTTCTAGGTATGATATATTAGCAGTTTCCCTGGGCAGCAACAGCCATGGGATTGGTTACCTGTATCAGAAGAGGATTGGTCGGCTACAGGAAGCGAAAAGCCCGCGCGGAGAGAGGTTATATAAGGGACCAGTGAGCGGGGCGCCTCAGACCGTTTGAACCGGACCTCAACGCCCACCCGCCCTCCCTATTGTTAAAGTCATGGTGTATTCAGTGGGGGTGTAGTTGTCCAGCATGTCTGGATGGACCCCGTTAATCTTGTTTTAATTATTATCCAAGATGGCTTTCTTATTTAATTTAATTATAGTAATTATCAGGTTACCCCTTGAATACACCGTGGCCATTTAAAATGCCAAAGAATTATTTATTAATAAATTTATTTGCACCTTTTATCGTTGTGTTCTCTCTTTATTGAGTCCCTTTGTACGAGCCCATGTATTTTTTATCCCTTCTGGATGAATCTTTCCCCAATAAAATGTGCTTGTTTTAAAAAGACTTAATTGTTTGTACGATTTCGCTTAAGTCTAATTAGTTGCCCTTTGGGTATATTGTCTAACCATGATGAATAATGACAACTATCCAGAGGGAGGTAGCTATTGCGGTCTACCGTTTTAAAGTGCGTTTGTATTACTAATTTATTGTTTTCCTTAAAAATTTCCAAATCTAAAAGATTTATTCTGTCATTGCTACTTTCCCAAGTTAATTTGACGGTCTAATTCTTCCTTATATGCTTTTTTTGATTGGATCACAATAGCTCCGCCTTTATCGGCTTGTCTTATCATGATTTGTTTTTTCTCTTCAAGGCTTTTTATCCCCTTTTTTATGTCACTCGGATCGTTCATCTTCTTTATCTTTAGATCATGTAGATCCTTCAGCACCATCTTACGGAAAACTTCAATATGGCCCTCATTGCCAATTGGGGGTTTGAACAAGGATTTATTTCTTAGGTTACTAAATTGGATGTCGCTTTCTACAATATTGTTTATCGATAAATTCTCTCCAGGTTTATTCAGCATATATTTCTTTATGTGTAAATTTCTCTCAAATTTATTATTATCCACGTATGTGTTAAATTTATTTAAGTTCTTTTTTGGGGCAAACTTCAGACCTTTATCCAGGACTTTAAGTTCCTCTTTTGTAAGTTCTACCCCACTAATGTTTATAATCCCCTCTCCTATTATTCTTTTTTTCTTCTGTTTCTTTGTTCCTGCTCTGCATCCTCTCCGTGATTTTAGTTTCTTCCAGATTTGTTTATAGGTGTTTTTTTCGATGTCACTCTCACTCTCTTTTCCCTGTCTCGATGGCGATCGGGCACTTTCCTTTTGTCTTTCCTCGTCCTCGATCTGGATATGCGATCTTGACTTCATCTGGTTCGTCTCTGATGTCCTGTATCTTGTTGGTAACGTCTTGGGGATTCTTGACGTTTCTGGAATCCCCTCACTTGTTGATGACGCCTTGTAGAAACTTGGCGTCTCATCCCTAAAAATGCCACGGTGTGCTATCTCTTGCATCCTGTGCATATTGATGGTTCGAAGTTCTGGGGCCTCTAAATTGGTGTCTCAGAGTTCTTCTTTGTTCCTCTGCTCTTCCAAGGTGCTCATACTGATTGTAAGTAGGGACATTATAATGATTATCATACATACCCCTTTTCGGGTCTGTCATTATAATAATAATAAGGTCTCTCCATTCTTCTCCCATTTTCAAAGTAATTACTATCCTGGGTTGTTAGATTCTATTATGGGTTCCTCCCCTTTATTTTGCCACTTATAGACTAGGTCAACTTTATAGTCTTTCATATCCCTCTGGTATTTTCTTTTTTTCCTTGCCGCCGTTTCTCTATCTTTTTGTTCCATATCTCTATTAAGTTGTTTTGATAGGGCCAGGAATTCCAGTAATTCCTTTGAGGTTTCTACAGTGGCTTTCAATTTGGTTATAGTCCGATCTATTGTTCTAATTTTCCGTTGTTTCCTTTTGATCAATAGACCAAGGAGTTCTAATCCCTTATCATTAAAGAATTGGAACCACTCCTCAGTGTATTCCTTATCTAGTACCCCATCATTGATGGGCACATCCCATCTCAGTCTTCTCGGTACTAGTCAATCTTCAATATATTTTTTGTGCGTTGCTATATCCCACCATGCATTGATCTTTTTTTCCATTAAATGTCCAATTTTTCTAAAACAATTTGCAATATCTCCCACTGTATCTACTTCTTGCTGTTTTTTTGGATTTGCCTACTTTGCACATAAAACTGTTGTATGATGCACATGATATTATTCATCATTGAATATTTATATTAGTTATTACCAGTTTTTTATTTTATTTATATTTTATACCAATTTTTTTATTTCATTGGTTTACACGGATATTTTACATAGGAATTTTTTTCACAATTTGGATTGTTGCACTGTAGAGGAAGTCATATCTACATATATCTTAATTTTATAGTAATTTTAGAGTGAGCGCCCTTATACTCCCTTCTTTTATTCATTTTGCTATTAGTGTGTGAACACTTACTAGGTGGCTGCTACACATTTGTTTAGTTTTTTTCCTTCCACCCTTGTTGGTTTGCGCATTAGTTCCCCCTAATTTTCATACTGTTAACCCTATCTTTACTCACTTGTGCTGCAACCATGGAAGTTTTTGGGTTTTTAGAAAATAGAACAGTGGATTTGGATAATATTTTTGAAAAGCAAGAAGTAGATACAGTGGGAGATATTGCAAATTGTTTTAGAAAAATTGGACATTTAATGAAAAAAAAAGATCAATGCATGGTGGGATATAGCAACACACAAAAAATATATTAAAGATTGACTAGTACTGAGAAGACTGAGATGGGATGTGCCCATCAATGATGGGGTACTAGATAGGGAATACACTGAGGAGTGGTTCCAATTCTTTAATGATAAGGGATTAGAACTCCTTGGTCTATTGATCAAAAGCATGAAAAGATAAATAAAATATTTAAAAAAATGTGTCCAATAAATATTCCCTTTAAAAAACACATGCAGCCTGTTATCACTGTAGTGCATGTGGACAGGGGTAGGCTGTAAAGAAGCTGCAAGACATTAGCTACAAAGAATTACAAAACAAACATTCCCTCCCCTCACACAGCATTTTTCTGCATTCATAACATTTAGTGAGGGTTTACATCCAATTTAACAGACCTGCCATACAAGCTTTACACAAATTATATTACACCTTTTCAAATTGTAAGCAGCACTTCCTATCCTTTTCCCTATTACAGTTGAAGTATATTGTCTATATAGCTATTGTGTTCTCATCCTTTTATAGTGAGTGGGCTGCCTTATCCAAAAGCTTCCTTATTGGCTTTTAAGCCAGATGACATAAATTCAAAGATAAAACCATGCACTATGGTTACAAAGTGTTCAGTCTGGCAAATTCTTGTATTATTTCCCAGGTAGCACTTTTTTGGAACATGTTGCCTCTGCTTCAAACCCATGGTAGTAGTGAACCCAAATCTCATTCGAAGAGTGTCTGTGGTAAGAAACAAGTTCTATTTGTGGCCATTCTTTATACTCCCAGAATTAAATAGAATTTTTTAAATTACTAACTACGGTTATAAATTAGATGCAGACCTGTGTTACATGCTTAACCACTTGCCGACTGCTGCACGACTATATACATCAGCAGAATGGCACAGCTGGGCAGATCGACGTATATATATGTCGCCTTTAAGACGTGGCATTGTGGGCGCGCGCATGCCCGCAGCGAGCTCCATGAGTTCGACCGCGGGTCCCACGGATTCGATGCCTGCCGGGAGTCCCGCAATTGTCTCACGGAGAGGAAGAACGGGGAAATGCTAATGTGAACAAGCATTTCCCCGTTCTTCCTAGTGACAGGACACTGATCGTGTCACACGTAGCCCATCCCCCTACAGTTAGAACACATCCCTAGGACACACTTAACCCCTTCCCCATCCCCTACTGGTTAACCCCTTCACTGCCAGTCACATTTACACAGTAATAAGTGCATTTTTATAACACTGATCGCTGTATAAATGTGAATGGTCCCAAAATGGTGCCAATGGTTTTACTGTGCTATTTTAGAAAACCTTATTTCCATTTTTAAATAGTAAAAAGGATTTCCATATTATAAATACAGTAGCTCTGGAAAGTTCCTTTACCCCCTTTACCATAATTTAAGATAACAGTATATAAATAATTTTCCTGAGAAAGGTAAAGCCTGTAAAGGAATTTCCTTAAAAAGTGACATTATTTTAATTTTACTGTTTCCTTTTTTTCAACCTGTGTACTGTACTTTTTCGTTTTTTTTTTTCTAACTTACATTTTTCCTTTCAAACACTGGTAAATTTGAGAAACATTTTGTGGGACAAAAGCAAGAAATTGTGAGATGTGTTTCAAAACAAAGAATGGATTTTTTTTCTAGTCTGTAACCTATAGGACAGCATCCTTTGGCTCGTCTTAGACCACATTACATTATGAAAACAAGCTTTATTAGAGTGGTACATCCATGATGAATCCATCATTTTGACTAAAATGTTGTCTTATGCCCTGTACACATAATTGTTTTTTCCGATGAAAAAAGTCAGATGGACTTTTTTCATTGGAAAAACCGATCGTGTGTGGGCCCCATCAGACTTTTTTCCATCGGTGTAAAAAAATAGAACATTTGTTTTGTTTCATTTCTCATGAATTCCTTAAGTTAAGCATTTCATTTAGTTATATATGTTTTGTTAGAATGATTTGTTTTCATTTTTGTTTTCGATTCAAAATTTTTGACCCTATTCAAATCAAATTTGATTTAATTTGTTATTGATTCAAGTTGAATATTCAATTTGTTAGGTACTACTTGTTTATAGACTGCAAAATATTTGTGATTTTATCAGATAAAAGTAAGTTTTCAAAACATAAAAGTCTCCACTATGGGCCCAACAGAAAATGTGACATGAAATTATAGGTAAGTTATCATCAATATAATATATATCCAAATTTTTGAACTACAAGTGTATCAACATGTGCTGGACACCAAACACCTTGATGCTTTTCATAAAATACCACTAAATTCTTCTATTGGAAATTATGGTGGCAATATTATGCATTGTATAATCATTTAATTACTATTACTGGCATGATACTTATGTGATTGAAGATATTATGTTTTTGTATACCTTAACCACTTGTTGACCGCCGCCTGTACATATACGTCGGCAGAATGTCACGGTTGCGCAAAGCAACGTACCTGTACTCGATGTCCGCCGGGTCCCCGTAATCTTCTCACGGAGAGGAAGAACAGGAACATACCTATGTAAACAAGCCATTTCCCTGTTCTGCCTAGTGACAGGACAGAGATCTACTGCTCCCAGTGATCGGGAGCAGTGATCTCTTTCATATCACTGGTAGCTCAACCCCCCACAGTTAGAATCATGCAGTCTTGCCACAAAGAGTTAATCCAGCTCTGAGCAGTCCTATTATCTTTTTTTGTGAGATAAAAACTGACACAGAGAAATAGGAGTCAGTTCTTCCCTCTTGCTGTGAGTGACAGGTGATTTACATATCTCATGCACGAGCCTGAGAGAGGCATTCTGTATACTTCAGATCCCCTCCTCCTTTCCTCTCCAGTTCTCCCAGGATTGGCTGCGCCACACCTCAGCATAATTGGGCATGCTTAAGTGATGTGGTGACTTTTCTGGGTTTTGACTGGATGTTAGTGATCATAGCAAAAGTTCAGTGTAAGAAATACACAGGAGAAAATGCATGCTGACAAGGGGAGAGTAGAGGTGGGCGGAGAGTCTATTGACATTGCGACTCCACCCACAAGCTCCAGACGACAGACCCACTCACAGAATCTGCAGTTTTTCGGGTCTCATAACAGACAGAGGGGAGACATTTGACAGTTAAGGACGCATGCAGGAGGCATGTATATCCTAAGGCCTCTTGCACACTGGATGTTATTGGATGATTTTACAGCAGCTGTTTTTGGCTTGGGACATTTTTTTCTACTGTCAATAAACTCCCCATCATGTTACCCTATGTGTCCATGCACACATAGGGGCTGATTTACAAACTGTTTGCGCCATGAGTATCGGCGCATCGGCGTGTGCAACGGCAGTTTTGGTATTTCCGAAACATTTGCGCCGGTAACGCAGCGCTATTCCCCATTTACTATAGTGTTCTCTGCGCACGGGAGGAGGCGCTCAGTGCGCCACTATGGACCTGGCGCACTGCATCTTCAAATCAAAATTATAAGAAGCTGGAAGTACCAATATAATGGGGTGATGTGGAGTGATGTGAGGAAATATAGTGACAAATGCCCAAGTAACAAATATGCCCAAAATAGAATGAGAAAGTAACTTTTTCTGAACCAGCCTGCTGCGCCTGCAATTACGTTTATAACTGCGAGAGATCTTTTTGTGCACTGAGCGGCATTTGCGCTCGTTCAAATGCGCCGGTTCACTGCGCCGGCGAAATATTAGTAAATGTCAAGTCACGTAAATGTGTTTGCATAAGTTGAATAGGCGCACCTCTAAACTTGCCATTATATAACAGTCTCTGCACAAAATGACATTTCTAAAGGAAAAAAAAGGCATTTTAAAGCACTCACGGCTGTAATGAATTGCCGGTTCCCGTCAATACAGAGAAAAGTAATTGAAAGTCTTTTAAAAAAAAAAATGCGTGGGGTCCCCCCAAATTCTATTACCAGGCCATTCAGGTCTGGTATGGATATTAACCAGAAAAATTGAATAAACTTAATTTTAGTCATACATTTAGGCCAAAATGTATTCAGCCACATGCCTTTAGTAAAAAAAATGTCAATAAGCTTATATTTATTGGTTTGCGCAAAAGTTATAGCGTCTACAAACTAGGGTACATTTTCTGGAATTTACACAGCTTTTAATTTATGACTGCCTATCTCATTTCTTGAGGTGCTAAAATAGCAGGGCAGTACAAAACCCCCCAAATGACCCCATTTTGGAAAGTAGACACCCCAAGGAAATTGCTGAGAGGCATGTTGAGCCCATTGAATATTTTTTTTTGTCCCAAGTGATTACATAATGACAAAAAAAAAAATTACAAAAAGTTGTCACTAAATGATATATTGCTCACACATGCCATGGTTATATGTAGAATTGCACCCCAAAATACATTTTGCTGCTTCTCCTGAGTACAGGGATACCACATGTGTGGGACTTTTTAGGAGCCTAGCCGCGTACGGGCCCCCGAAAACCAAGCACCGCCTTCAGGATTTCTAAGGGCGCAAATTTTTGATTTCACTCCTCACTACCTATCACAGTTTAAAAGGCCATAAAATGCCAAAATAGCACAAAACCCCCCAAATGACCCCATTTTGGAAAGTAGACACCCCAAGCTATTTGCTGAGAGGCATGTCGAGTCCATGGAATATTTTATATTTTGACACAGGTTGCTGGAATATGACAAACTTTTTTTTTTTTGCACAAAGTTGTCACTAAATTATATATTGCTCACACATGCCATGGGCATATGTGAAATTACACCCCAAAATACATTCTGCTGCTTCTCCTGAGTACGGGGATACCACATGTGTGGGACTTTTTGGGAGCCTAGCCTCGTACGGGACCCCAAAAATCAAGCACCGCCTTCAAGATTTCTAAGGGCATACATTTTTGATTTCACTCCTCACTACCTATCACTACCTATCACAGTTTTGAAGGCCATAAAGTGCAAAGATGCACAAAACCCCCCAAAATGACCCTATTTAGGAAAGTAGACACCCCAAGCTATTTGCTGAGAGGCATTTTGAGCCCATTGAATGTTTTTTGTCCCAAATGATTGAATAATGACAAAAAGAAAAAAAAATTACAAAAAGTTGACACTAAATGATATATTGCTCAAACATGCCATAGTTATATGTGGAATTGCACCCCAAAATACATTTTGCTGCTTCTCCTGAGTACAGGGATACCACATGTGTGGGACTTTTTGAGAGCCTAGCCCCGTACGGGGCCCCAAAATCCAAGCACCTCCTTCAAGATTTCTAAGGGCGCAAATTTTTGGTTTCACTCCTCACTACCTATCACAGTTTCGATGGCCATAAAATGCCAAAATAGCACAAACCCCCCCAAATGACCCCATTTTGGAAAGTAGACACCCCAAGATATTTACTGAGAGGCATGTTGAGTCCATGGAATATTTTATATTTTGCCACAAGCTGCAGGAATATGACAAACTTTTTTTTTTTTGCACAAAGTTGTCACTAAATGATATATTGCTCAAACATGCCATGGTTATATGTGGAATTGCACCCCACAATAAATTTTGCTGCTTCTCCTGAGTATGGGGATACCACATGTGTGGGACTTTTTGAGAGCCTAGCCGCGTACGGGGCCCCGAAAACCAAGCACCGCCTTCAGGATTTCTAAGGGCGTAAATTTTTGATTTCACTCCTCACTACCTATCACAGTTTTGAAGGCCATAAAATGCCAAGATAGCACAAAACCCCCACAAATGACCCCATTTTGGAAAGTAGACACCCCAAGCTATTTGCTGAGAGGCATGGTGAGTATTTTACAGCTCTCATTTGTTTTTGAAAATGAAGAAAGACATTTTTTTTTTCAATTTTCAAAACTTTGTGACAAAAAGCGAGATCTGCAAAATACTCAACATACCTCTCAGCAAATAGCTTGGGGCCACCTCTCAGTGCCCACCCTTTGCGCCTTATCGGTGCCCATCAGTGCAGCCCATCAGAGCACTCTCATCAGTGTACATCAATGAAGGAGACAAATTACCTCTTTTCTAAATTTTCTAACTAAATATTAAAATATCCTAATTTTTTTTTTATTCGGTCTTTTGTATTTATAGAAAAAGCAAAAAACAAACGCAGAGGTGATCAAATAGCACCAAAAGAAAGCTCTATTTGTGTGAAAAAAATGATTAAAATGTTATTTGGTTACAGTGTTGAATGACAGCGCAATTGTCATTCAAAGTGCATCAGCGCTGAAAGTTGAAAATTGGTCTGGGCAGGAAGGGGGTTTAAGTGCCCGGTAAGCAAGTGGTTAATATAAGGCTACATGCACACGGACGTTTTTACAGCCGCTTGTTTGAGCGTTTTTTGCAGCTTAAAAACGGCTCTCCATGTTAGCCTATGGCCTCATGCCCACCATGGCGTTTTTTGAGCTGTAAATGGCATAGGCGTTTTTAGGCCCCATGTACATGGGACGCTGGTGCAAAGTTTTCTGAACTAAGGTTGAAACCGGCGTTTATAAACGCGTGTTTTGCCGCGTTTGCATGCCGTGTTTAGCCGCGTTTTCGTCTATCAGCGTTTAGTTAGGAAACATCATAAGGACCCTCCCTAAGCTCAAAAAACAGTATTATTAACCATTTCAGCCAGTTTGTGAGACCAGAGTGAGTAGCAGCAGCTGAGAGAGCAGCAGTGTACTTGTATTTAGCTTGTCACTTGACACATCACTTGCCACAAGTTGTGGATTGTCCACTTGCCATGTCACCTGGCCACGTCACCTGGTCACGTCACTTGGTCACGTCACCTGCCACAAGTTATGGATTGTCCACAATGCAATGCAAGCAATTACATTTTTTTAAATATATATTTAATGGTTTTTCATCATTTGCCATAATTTTTGCGTTTCCTCAATGCAAAAAAATAGGTCACCTTTATAAACGCTTATAAACGAAAACGCGGCTAAACGCCGGTACCGCGTTTGGTGTCTGAAACGTGGTAATCTTTGGCGTCTGAACGCATTTTTTTGCTTTCTAAAAAACGAGGTTAAACACAACTGGGCCAGTTCACACCTTGGAAACGCAGTCCAGATGCGTTCCAGGTGCTTTTCTGCATGCGCGTTTTTGATGAGTTTTTGATGCAGTCCATTGCTTTTCTTCCCCCTTTTTTCTTAGGCCTCATGCCCATGGACGTTTTAAAAAATGGTCTGTAAAGCTAGTACACATGCCAGGAAAAAAACGGCATTTCTAACACAATTTTTTCCATGTTTTGCATTGAATTCAATGCACGTTTCCCCGCGCTAGCTTTCAGCCGCATTTTTCTTTCTCTATTCAAAATCAATGGTTCCCTATGGGAGCCCATTGATTTGAATAGAGGTCGCACCAGGAGTCGGATCAAGATGATCCAACTTGTGGGGTGACTCGTGTGTGGAGAACCTTGAAGGGGAACCCGCCAATTTTTTTTAAAACATTTGCGTGAGGTTTCCCCCAGGATGATACCAGACCCTTCGGTCTGGTATGGACCTTGAGGGGAAGCCCCCACACCAAAAAAAAATTGCCTTGGTGTTCCCCCAGGATCCATACCAGACCCTTATCTGAGCACACAGCCCAGCAGGTCAGGAAAGGTGGGCGAGTAAGCGCCCCCCTCCTAGACCATACCAAGCCACATGCCCTCAACATGGGGGGGTTGGTGCTTTGGGACAGGGGGGCACTGCGCCCCCCACCCCAAAGCACCTTGTCCCCATGTTCATGGGGACAAGGGCCTCTTCCCGACAACTCTGGCCATTGGCTGTCGGGGTCTGCGGGCGGGGGGCTTATTGGAATCTGCGAGCCCCTTTTAACAAGGGGGCCCCAAGATCCCGGCCCCCACCCTATGTGAATGAGTATGGGGTACATCGTACCCCTACCCATTCACCTGGTGGAAAAAAAATGTCAATAAAAAAACACACTACACAGGTTTTTAAAGTAATTTATTAGGCAGCTCTGGGGGTCTTCTTCCGACTTTGGGGGTCTTCTTCCAACTTTGGGGGTCTTCTTCCAACTTCGGGGGTCTCTTCCATCTTCGGGGGTTCTCTTCCGACTTCAGGGGTCTCTTCTTCTGCTCTCCGGTGTCGCCTCTGCGCTCTCTGGTTCTTCTCCCGCTCTCCGGTGCTTTCTGCCTTCTGCCGGGTGCCTTCACTATCTTCTTCCAGCTTTTTTGCTAGCGGGGCCCGGTCTTCATCGTCGTCTTCTTCCCTCTTCTCTCCTTCCGATGTTGACTCGATGCTCTCTGCCACTATAATGCCGTGTGCACGGAGCGCAACGACTTATATATGCATGGGGCGTGGTCACCGGGTGATGCCACCCAGTGACCCCGCCCCCGTATGATGTCACAATCCCATCATTCCCCGGGATTGTGACGACATATGGAAGTGGGTCACCGGGTGGCATCACCCGGTGACCACGCCCCATGCCTATATAAGTCGTTGCGCGCCGTGCACACGGCATTATAGAACAGAGAGCATCGAGTCAACATCGGGAGGAGAGAAGAGGGAAGCAAATGAGCTGGCCTGACCGGCCGGGCTGCGTATTCGGATAAGGGTCTGGTATGGATTTTTGGGGGACCCCCACGCCGTTTTTTTGGCGTAGGGGGTTCCCCTTGAAATCCATACCAGACCTAATAAAAATTTGGCGTGGAGTTCCCCCTCATGATTCATACCAAACACAGGGAACAGCGAGCATGAGGTGTGCAGTACCCTGTCACCGAGAACCAGCGCGATGGGATTGGGATGGAAACATTGTCGCGGGCAGGTACTGGCAAAGAAGCCTGTCCTGGAGGCGACTTCAAGTCGCTCCAAGTCGCTCTATGGTTCATGCTCAAGTCGTGTCCAGGTTGCTCGCAAATTTGTGTAAACCTGTGTAAACCAGCACACGAGTCGCCCCACAAGTCGGATCATCTTGATCTTGCCCCCTCTATTCAAATCAATGGGCTCCCATAGGGAACCATTGATTTTGAATAGAGACAGAGAAACGCCGCTGATATTTTTATTTACAATCACATTGCGCCGCCGGTTCACACCCCCAATTAATGATTTATCCAGCACACCAATTAAGGTATGAACCGGCGCAGCGCAGTGTTCTTAGTAAATCACCCCCATAGGCTGTTATCAGCAGTTTTTGACTGGAGCACTTTTTGGCTTTAAAAAACAAAACTAGTGGGTTCTGAGGGGAGTTGTTCAGCTGTTTTCAGCTGTAAAAACGCTCTAACATCAAAAAACGCTGATAAACACTGATAAGCACTCAAAAACTCAGCGCTCCAGCATTCTTTTACGTTTTTGATCCATTGAAAAAAAAAAGGCTGAATACAAATGCATGCCACACTCTTCACATATTTATTTGTAAAAAAATGTTAAAAACCATTTATCATTTTCCTTCCACTTCACAATTATGTGCCACTTTGCGTTGGTCTATCACATAAAATCCCAACAAAATACATTTACGTTTTTGGTTGAAACATAACAAAATGTGGACAATTTCAAGGGGTATTAATACTTTTTCAAGGTACTGTATGCAACCCACTACAGCAACACTGACATTTGCAAAGAAAAAGTGTGTTTAACCCAGGCCAATTTTCAGCTTTCAGCACTGTCACACTTTGAATGACAATTGCACAGTCATGCAACACTACCCAAACTAAATTTTTATCATTTTGTTCACACAACTAGTGCTTTCTTTTAGTGGTATTTAATTATCACTGGGTTTAAAAAAAATTGAGAAATAGATGAAAAAAGACTGAACATTTTGAATAACAATGCGTTTTTCTTTGTTTCTGTTGTAAAATTTTGCAAATAAATAATTGTTCTTCCGAAAATTTAGGCCAAAATGTATACCACAAATTATGGTACTGTATATATCTGAAAATTGTATAATCCTGATGTACTGCCTAATAGATGTTAATGTGGGACTCCCACACAAAATATGGTGTGGGATTCCTCCTATAATTCATATAGGGCCCTTTAGCTCAAGTATGAATTTGAAGAGGTACCTCATGCATACAACCCCCCCAAATTCTGCACAATACTACACTTAGTGGTAGATTCCAGATTGTAATAAACCCGCTGCCTGAAGACTCCCACAAACCTATTTTTAACATGGGGACAAGGTCCCCTTCCAGAGGAGGTCCCCCTCTGGCAAGGTACTCCCCATGTTGAAGGCATTTGGTTTGGTATGGTTCAGGGAAGGGGCACAAGCAGTTCTGCCAGGCCGCATGCTTGGGTAAGGGTTTGATGTGAATTTTTGGAAGGGACCTGACACTTTTTTTCTTTATATTTGTGTGGGTACTGGTATGATTTGGGTGGACACCTATTTAGTATTTTTTTTTTCTTGGGGTCCAACAAAAAATTCACACTGGACCTGAATTATTAAAGTCCCATTTTATTTTTTAAACCTATCCAAGGCTTCTTTGTTTACATAGAAAGTAAATAAATCGGGCTGGGTGGTCACTACCTGATGAAGTTTCCTTAACAACCATTAACAACAGAAGGAAGAAGCTGTTCCATATAGTTTTTATGAGAAAACCCTGCTAATATACATGAAATTTGGTACCTGCTGAACCAACTGAAAGTCCACGCAAATGCATCAGTCCAAACTTACGTTTGGGTTGAACTGGAAACTCACCTCTAGAAACAAACAAGCAGTAAAAGGCAATGCCAAACCACTGCAAAAAAAAAGTAAAAGTAAATCTTGAGTTTTATATTTATATACACATGGTGCAAGCATAGTATTCTCCTTGTAAAAATCACAGTAAGGGCTCATTCATACAAGTGTTGAGACCCATCCTATATGCTGAGGCGCCGTTTTCTGCAGCAGATGGACGGACACATGTAAAATTTGACATGTGTGCAGGAACCGGTGCACTGATCTGAATGCAGACAGTATGCATTTGGATCTGTGTACTCACTCCTGCACACAAGTCAAATTTTGGACATGCAACAGTGTTCTACCAGCTGCTGCATCCTAATTGACTTGTATAGCCTGTCTGCATGCATCTCCAAAGGCAGATGCTGATGCAGAAAACAGTGGCTCAGAGTGCAGAGATGTGTCCATCTGAATGAACACTAAAGCTGAAGCTAGAATACTATTATGCAAAAGAAAAGAAAAGTGGAGCAAACAAAAATACAGGCTGCAAGAATGGTGGGTGTGTACACACTTCTATTACTTCTAATTCTTACTTTTATTAAAGGTATGCCTTTTCTTGGAAAACCTGATATAGTTTTAGGCTCACAATGAGAGTAGGAATTATTGTGTATGTTAATACAGAGGCAAGGAAAACACAAAATTAACCAACAGAACAGGGAGACGAAGGGTAAATATTGTAAAGCAAAAAAACAAAATTTCCCATACACACATTCCGTATGTTTTAATCATGCCCTCCTGATCATGATTACACACCTGGAATGTGTGTATGGGTGATCATTTTATTTGCTTTAATCACTTGCTGACCACCCTATATCACGTTTACTGCTACAGGATAGTAAATCTTGAGATATATACACAGTATATATATATATATTGTGAGGGGGTTAGCTCGGCAGCGGGTGTGTGTGACCCCCGGGATGGGCTCCCCACACAAAAACAGGCCCAGCAAACGGAGGTTGTGGTTTTCAAAATCAAAAAAAAGGTGCGGTTTATTTTCTATTTACAGTGACAAAACACAGCAAAGCCAAAAGAAACATATAAACAAAATAAATCCTGGTCAACTTGACCTCTGACTAAACATACAGGTTTCCTAACTAACAACTGGGATCAGCCTAGTGCTGTCCTAGTCCCTAAGTCCCTGGTTTTTAAATGTCCAAGCAAATAGCCACACAGGCTTTTTCTCACCGCACAGGGGTTCACTCTCCCTAGACAGTCCACACAGGTCTGGTTCCAGGCATGAGCTAACATCTAATGAAGCTGGGAGTTCTTATAGAGGCCTAAATGAGCTGACAAGCTTCAGCTGGCCTCATCAACTCCCTGCCTGCACGACGCCCAGCCCTCTCCCTAGAGGTATGAGTCATCCATGAGCCCACTAGCCTTAGCTGGGCTTATACAACTCTCCACCTAGTTGTATAAGTCGGCGTAAAGCCTGAATCTGGGCGAAATATATCTACCCCCCTGGATGCAACCAGGTGACTTTACCTTCCTGCTGTCACATACCCCCCCCTCTTGTTTTAACCTCGGGGTTGGAACACCAGCAATCAGGCATTCATGTACTCGAGACAAAGCATCCACATTCCCCATTTGAACGCCAGGGCGATGCTTTACTGTGAAGTTGAATTCCTGGAGGGCCAGGAACCACCTATTCACTCTTCTATTTGTTTCCTTGTTTTGAGCCATCCACTTTAACGGAGCGTGATCCGTAACCATGTCAAAGTGCCTACCTAGCAGGTAGTACCGAAGGGAATCTAGAGCCCACTTCACCGCTAAACACTCCTTTTCAACGGTGGCGTAATTTACCTCATGGGACTTCAACTTCCTGCTGAGGTAAATGACTGGGTGCTCTTCCCCGTTCCAGACCTGGGACAATACTGCTCCTAACCCCACATCTGACGCATCACTTTGTACGACAAAGTCTTTAGAGAAGTCGGGTGAGTACAACACTGGCTGGCTACATAAGGCTTGTTTCAAGAATTGGAATGCTGCCTCAGCCTCGGGGGTCCATTTAATCATGACCGACCCTTTCCCCTTCGTTAGGTTGGTTAGGGGCACAGCCTTAGAAGCAAAGTGGGGAATGAATCGCCGATAATACCCAGCGATTCCCAGAAACGCTCGTACCTGCTTCTTGCTGTTGGGACGTGGCCAACTCTGGATGGCCTCGACTTTGTTGAGTTGGGGTTTTATTACTCCCCTCCCAATGGTGTACCCAAGATATTTGGCCTCCTCCTGCCCAATGGTACACTTCTTGGGGTTAGCCGTAAACCCCGCTTCCCGAACAGAGTCCAGGACTGCTTGCACTTTTGGCAGATGTGAGGCCCAATCTGTGCTATGGATAATTACGTCATCCAGGTAAGCCGCAGCATACTTCCGATGGGGCCTCAGCATCTGGTCCATTTTCCGCTGGAATGTGGCCGGCGCATTCTGTAACCCGAACGGCATTCTTTTATATTGGAACGCCCCGTCTGGGGTTACAAATGCGGTTTTCTCTTTGGCCAATTTGGCCAGGGGGATTTGACAATACCCTTTTGTGAGGTCAAGAGTCGTCATGTATCGGGCTGTTCCCAGACGGTCGATCAACTCATCTATACGTGGCATGGGGTAGGTGTCAAATTTTGTAACTTTGTTCAACTGACGAAAATCGTTACAAAATCGCCAGCTCCCATCCGGTTTAGGCACCAACACAATGGGACTAGACCAATCACTTTGGGACTCCTCTATCACCCCTAAGTTCAGCATTTTCTGTACTTCCTCCCGTATTGCCTCCCGTCGGGCCTCTGGGATCCGATAGGGTTTTAACTTCACCCTTTCACCGGGCGGGGTAATGATGTCATGCTCTACCCCAAATGTTTGTCCCGGCAGCTCAGAGAATACCTCCTTGTTGCGAAGCACAAACTCCTTAACCTCCTGTTGTTGGGGTTGTGACAAGGTGGCTGCTATTCCAACCTCAGGAATCACGCAACCAGTTTGAGCTGGTGACCAAGTGTCTGCGACTAGGGACTCTCTATCCCTCCAGGCTTTCAACAGATTAACGTGATAGATCTGTTCGGGCTTTCGCCTTCCTGGTTGTCTGACCTTGTAATTCACTTCACACACTTTTTCCATTATCTCGTAGGGGCCTTGCCATTTGGCAAGGAATTTACTTTCAACCGTAGGGACAAGTACCAGTATCCTATCCCCCGGGGAAAAGGTACGGGTCTTGGCTCCACGGTTGTACACTCTCTGCTGTGCTAACTGCGCTTGGGCCAAATGTTCCTTCACGATGGGCATTACCTGTGCAATTCGGTCTTGCATCAGGGCGACATGCTCAATCACACTCCTGTGGGGAGAACTCTCACTTTCCCAAGTTTCCTTGGCAATATCCAACAGCCCTCTTGGGTGTCTCCCATACAGTAACTCAAAGGGGGAGAATCCCGTAGAGGATTGGGGCACCTCCCTAATAGCAAACATCAGATAAGGAAGTAGACAGTCCCAATCCTTTCCATCTCTATCCACCACTTTCTTCAACATTTGTTTTAGGGTTTTGTTGAATCTTTCAACCAGCCCATCGGTTTGGGGGTGATACACAGATGTACGTAATTGCGTCACTTTGAACAATTTACACAGCTCCTTCATAACCCGGGACATAAAGGGTGTACCTTGGTCCGTAAGCAGTTCTTTACAAATACCCACCCGGCTAAACACAAGAGATAGCTCTTTGGCTATGGTTTTGGCCGAGGTATTTCAGAGAGGGATCGCTTCTGGATAACGGGTGGCATAGTCCATTATAACTAATATGTACTGGTGCCCCCTAGCGGACTTGATTATAGGACCTACCAAATCCATGGCGATCCTCTCAAACGGGACCTCAATGATGGGTAGAGGGACCAGCGGGCTACGGAAATGTGGCATCGGGGCCGACCTCTGACACACAGGGCAGGAGGAACAATAATTTTCTATGTCCTTCATCACCCCCGGCCAATAGAATCTCTGTAATACCCTCTCTCGGGTTTTCTCTGTCCCCAGGTGACCTCCAAGAATGTGCCCATGGGCCAACTCCAACACCAACTTCCTGTAAGGTTTGGGCACCACAAGCTGCTCAACGGTTTCTTCTGCCCTTTTTGCCACCCGATACAGTAGGTCCTTCTCTACGCTGAAGTATGGGTAAGTGCAGGTATTATCTGGGTTCACTAACTCGCCATCTATTTTCACTACGTTTTCGCGTGCCTTTATTAGGGCGGGGTCTTTCAACTGTTCTGTGGCAAAGTTTTCCCTGTGAACCTCAAGATCAGAAAACTCCACAGACGGTAGGTTTTCGTCTGAGGAGGTGGGCTCCTCTCCAGTTTCTTGAGTCTCCCCTGCCAATACTGATAAGGGAAATTCCGGAGAGTCCTCACCACTCTCAGGGGAGTTCTGGCTATCACATTCCTGGTACATAGGGGCACCAGTGGGGGGCTCAGGATCATCCCACAGTTCCCAGAACTTCGGAAAATCCCTTCCCACAATGGCGTCATACGGTAACTGAGATACTAAGCCCACTGGATGAGAGAGGGTACCTTTGGGGGTCTCGAAACACACTGTAGTCACTGGATACTCTCGGGTGTCCCCATGCACACAAATAACAGCTACCTTGCTATTCCCAGAGACCTCTGTTTTAACTAACTCAGCCTTTATCAGGGTCACAAGGCTACCTGAATCCAGCAATACCACAACATTTCTACCATTAACACACATTTTGCATAAATGTTTCTCAATTCCTCGAATGGCAGTGCATGCGACTGTCGCACACAGCGACTGACGTCTGCCCGTCAGAAAGTCACACTGCATGGGTTCCTCCACAACCGGGCAATTGGCTGCAATATGTCCCGCTTGCCGGCAGCGGTAGCAAACGATCCTTCTTGCCGCCTCTTGAGCCGCTGATTTCCCAGGCTGTTCTCGCCAAACTTGGGGTAGAGCTCCCACCCTCTCACTCTCTCCACCCTCACCCCTTGGAATCCTCTTATCCGCCCCTGGGGATGGTCTGGTCTTAGGGTGGAAAGTCCGAGTGTCTCTGGAAGAGGCCGTCAGGTTCTCTGTAGCCAAGTATCTCTCCACACGATCCACAAGACCATCGGCCGTCTCTGGGTCTCCATGGCTTACCCAGTTTTGGATGGCAGTAGGAAGAGCTCTCAAAAACCGATCCATTACAACACGTTCCACAATCTTTGGTGCGGACAAAGTCTCTGGCTGTAGCCACTTTCTGCTCAGGTGAATGAGATCATACATTTGAGACCTGGGGGGTTTTCCAAGCTGGAAAGTCCAGTTATGCACACGCTGAGCCCGGACAGCCTGGGTGACACCCAGCCTTGCCAATATCTCAGCTTTTAGCATCACATAGTCTTTTGCTTGGTCAGGCTCTAGGTCATAGTAAGCCTTCTGCGATTCACCAGTTAACAGAGGAGCCACCAGTCCAGCCCACTGCTCCTCAGGCCACTTTTCTCTTTCAGCAGTCCTTTCAAATGTGGTCAAAAATACCTCTGGATCATCCTCTCCAGTCATTTTTGTCAATAAACGACTCACCCCAAAGGACGCGGTATTAGTGGGACGGCTTTCCTCACTGGTCTGCGGACGTTGCTGCATTACTGCTTCCATTTGTTGTAGTCTCTGCTCTTGCTTCTGTAACAGGTCTATGAAGCGGGCCTCAGATTGCTGCTGGGCTTGTTGCTGAGCTTCCAGACTCTGTTGGTAAGCTTGCTGCTGGGCTGCAAGGCTCTGTTGATGAGCTTGCTGCTGGGCTGCGAAGTTCTGTTGTTGAGCTGCAAGGCTCTTTTGCAAACCTGCATTTGTCTGCTGTTGATTGGCATTTGCTAGAGCCAGCTGCTTCAGTATCTCCTCCATGCTGGCTTAAAAAAAACTGCCACTGGTTCTCCACCAACTGTGAGGGGGTTAGCTCGGCAGCGGGTGTGTGTGACCCCCGGGATGGGCTCCCCACACAAAAACAGGCCCAGCAAACGGAGGTTGTGGTTTTCAAAATCAAAAAAAAGGTGCGGTTTATTTTCTATTTACAGTGACAAAACACAGCAAAGCCAAAAGAAACATATAAACAAAATAAATCCTGGTCAACTTGACCTCTGACTAAACATACAGGTTTCCTAACTAACAACTGGGATCAGCCTAGTGCTGTCCTAGTCCCTAAGTCCCTGGTTTTTAAATGTCCAAGCAAATAGCCACACAGGCTTTTTCTCACCGCACAGGGGTTCACTCTCCCTAGACAGTCCACACAGGTCTGGTTCCAGGCATGAGCTAACATCTAATGAAGCTGGGAGTTCTTATAGAGGCCTAAATGAGCTGACAAGCTTCAGCTGGCCTCATCAACTCCCTGCCTGCACGACGCCCAGCCCTCTCCCTAGAGGTATGAGTCATCCATGAGCCCACTAGCCTTAGCTGGGCTTATACAACTCTCCACCTAGTTGTATAAGTCGGCGTAAAGCCTGAATCTGGGCGAAATATATCTACCCCCCTGGATGCAACCAGGTGACTTTACCTTCCTGCTGTCACAATATATATATATATATATATATATATATATATATATATATGTTATTGTGCACTTCCGCCAGCAGGGGGTGTACATGTGCTGCTGGCATGCTGCGTCTGCTGTGATTATTTACAGCAGAAGCTGGTCTGTGGGTGCCGGACACTCAATGTCCGTCGGCACCCACCAGTTGTCAGGCAGAGACTCAGAACAGAGCTCTGTCTATGTAAACAAGGTAGAGTTCCGTTCTGACAGGGGGGCAGGGATGGATTGTGTGTTCCTGCAAATCCATCTCTTCTCCTAGTAAAAGCAGCACACATAGTAAACACAAACACTATGTATCCAAATCCTGAATGTCTCTTGTTCTCTTGAATTTTATGATAGAATCCAATCTCCAGGATAATCAATCTCCAAGAAAAAAAAAAACATATAGGGGTTGATTTACTAAAGGCAAATAGACTGTGCGCATTGCAAAGTGCAGTTGCACTCGGCAAGTGCAGTTGCTCCAGAGCTTAGTAAATGAGGTATGGCTTCACTTTGCAAAGAATTCTCAATCACAAGCAAGGAAAATAAAAAAAAAACAGCATTTTTGTTTGCACGTGATTGGATGATGGAAGTCAGAAAAGCGTCTGCTCATTTACTAAGCACTGGAGCAACAGCTCTTGCAGGGTGCAACTGCACTGTGCAAAGTGCACAGACTAGTTGCCTTTAGTAAATCAACCCCATAGTGTAGTATGTTCTGCTCCAAAAATGCCCAAAATACCATTAAATGTGCTCACATTACATAAGTGTGTTTATTGTTACAACACCTTTTTGGTCTGCTCAAATTACCCCTTTGCATGTACTCTTACCCTCCAATTTCTTTACTCTCTTGTAACCTACCAAAATTGTGTCCTTCTTAGAAAAAATTCTCCTCACTGGCTCCAAAGTGGGTATTAGAGGTTCCACATGTCAAACCGTCACGTGTTAATCCAATCAATCACTTCTAAGGAATATTCCTCCCACTTGATTCCAAGGACATTAGTTCCAAAAATTTCAAAGGAAAACAAAAACAGAGCACCATGTTTGCCCCAAGTTCTACTTTACTTTGTATAGCAACACCAATTCATGAAAAAAAAACAGGCATATCAAGACCAACATCCCTATCAAACTAATTTATATCTGAAATAAAATTATAATTACTGAAATAATTAAAATTGAATGTAATAATGTACACTAATCATTGCGTGGGCAAGCCTGTAATTGGTGGAGCAGAAGATTTTTGAAATTAGTGGGACAACAGTGGAAAGAGAAGTGTTTACAATCACATAAGTTTGGCAAGAGGCATGAAGTGACTTGTTGCTGTATAATGGAACTTGCTGTCTATGAATAAATTGGTTTCAGATTTTACCCCTCAATCACTTTTCTCCCCCCCCCCACCTCACTAGCCCCCCTTTACAGCTCGCCAGAGTACCTTCCATAAAATTCCTAGGAGTTATGGTCACCAGAACGCTAACTGACTATACAAACCCTTACTATAGAACCCCTTCGTGTCCGGATAAAGACTAGAACACAAACTTGAGCCAGACTCCGATTAGGAGTAATGGGTCACATAAATATTGTCAAAATTATACTGCTACCCAAAGTGCTATACATGTTATGGCATTTACACTTTTTTTGTGCCCTACCTGATTTCTATGATTATTATTTGGCCTCTCAAGCATCCCACTTTTATTATTTTGATAAAACTGACCTTCTGCATTACCAATCCCAAGTCTGTAAGAAACCTGCACATCTGGCATACACACAACTTCAGGTTATCCCAGCCATGCCAGATACAAATATGATATGGCCTCCCATCACCAGCGAATACCACCTCTATGCTGATGATACTCAAATCTATTTTTCTGCCCCTCAACTCACTCCTTCATTCTCCTCATGTATCTCTAATTTACTATCAGATATATCAGTTTGGATGTCACACCACTTCCTCAAACTTAATCTATCCAAAACTGAACTGATCATTTTTCCTCCCCCACGTGTCTCCACCCCCGATCTCTCTGTCAAAATTGATGGCACAACTATCAGCCCATCCCCACATGCCAAGGTCCTAGGAGTAGTCCTGGACTCTGATCTCTCCTTTAAGCTTCACATCCAATCACTGTCCAAATCTTGCCGCCTTAACCTCCGCAACATCTCCAAAATACGCCCCTTTCTAACCAATGACACAACAAAGCTCCTAATTCACTCCCTGGTCATCTCTCGCCTCAATTACTGCAACTCCCTCCTCATTGGCTTACCTCTGCAAATTTTATCCCCCCTTCAGTCCATCATGAATGCTGCTGCCAGACTCATCCACGTTACCAACCGTTCTGTCTCTGCTACTCCTCTCTGTCAATCCCTCCACTGGCTTCCGCTCACCCAACAAATTAAATTCAAAATACTAACAACTACCTACAAAGCCATCCACAACACTGCCCCAGCTACATCACTGACCTAGTCTCTAAATACCAACCTAATCGTTCTCTTCGTTCTTCTCAAGACCTCCTGCTCTCTAGCTCTCTCATCACCTGCTCCCATGCTCATCTCCAGGACTTTTCCAGAGCCTCTCTAAGCCTATTGAACTCCTTACCCCAATCTGTCCATCTATCTCCTTCTCTATTAGCTTTTAGAGGATCCCTAAAAACCCTTCTCTTCAGAGAAGCCTATCCTACCCACACCTAACAACTGTATTTTCATTTTGTCCACCTGATCATTCCCCACAGTAGGGATGAGCTCGGTGTTCGAGTCGAACATACGTTCGACTCGAACATCGGCTGTTCGATTGTTCGACGAAGATCAAACGTTTTGGGCCGTTCACACCAAATTCGAGTGACGCGAATGGCCCACAATACACTGCGCCATCACAGTGCAATCCCGGCGCTGTGATTGGCCAAGCATGCACTGTGACCCCGCATGCTTGGCCAATCCCAGCGCCGGCAGCGAGGAGAGCCATAATTGGCCACAGGCAGGATGCCTGTGGCCAATTAAAGCTCAGGGGGGTTTAGTACATATCCCACACTATAAAAGGTCACCAGCGCGGTGGCCTTGTGTAGTGTGTTCCGGTTCAGGGAGAGAGAAGGATCGGCAGGGACAGTGTTAGTGATATTTGTTCATTTTCCTTGTGTGTAGGGAGAGAGAAGGATAGGCAGGGACAGTGTCAGTGATATTCTGCTAAACCTTGTGTGCAGGGAGAGAGAAGGATAGGCAGGGACAGTGTCAGTGATATTCTGCTAAACCTTGTGTGCAGGGAGAGAGAAGGATAGGCAGGGGACAGTGTCAGTGATATTTTTGCTAAGCCTCCTGCACAGTATACACCTGAAGCTAGCCCTTATTGCTGTGTTTTCCTGTTGTGTAACACAGGCAGGCATCTGCAGCAGTTATAGCAGGCGTAGTGTGCTTCCTGCAAAATATACACCTGAAGCTAGCCCTTATTGCTGTGTTTTCCTGTTGTGTAACACAGGCAGGCATCTGCAGCACTTACAGCGGGCGTAGTGTGCCTCCTGCACATTATACACCTGAAGCTACCCCTTATTGCTCGTAGTTTTTTTTCTTTTGTGTTACACTAACAGGCATCTGCAGCACTTACAGCGGGCATAGTGTGCTTCTTGCAAAATATACACCAGAAGCTAGCCCGTATTGCTCTGTTTTCCTGTTGTGTAACACAGGCAGGCATCTGCAGCAGTTATAGCAGGCGTAGTGTGCTTCCTGCAAAATATACACCTGAAGCTAGCCCTTATTGCTGTTTTTTCCTGTTGTGTAACACAGGCAGGCATCTGCAGCACTTACAGCAGGTGTAGTGTGCCTCCTGCAAAATATACACCTGAAGCTAGCCCTTATTGCTGTGTTTTCCTGTTGTGTAACACAGGCAGGCATCTGCAGCACTTACAGCAGGCGTAGTGTGCCTCCTGCAAAATATACACCTGAAGCTAGGCCTTATTGCTGTGTTTTCCTGTTGTGTAATACAGGCAGGCATCTGCAGCACTTACAGCGGCCGTAGTGTGCCTCCTGCATATTATACACCTGAAGATACCCCTTATTGCTCGTAGTTTTTTTTCTTTTGTGTTACACTAACAGGCATCTGCAGCACTTACAGCGGGCGTAGTGTACTTCTTGCAAAATATACACCAGAAGCTAGCCCTTATTGCTGTGTTTTCCTGTTGTGTATCACAGGCAGGCATCTGCAGCACTTACAGCAGGCATAGTGTGCTTCTTAAAAAATATACACCTGAAGCTACCCCTTATTGCTGGTTTTCCCATCTCCCTGCAGGCCTTTAGAATGTCTGGAAGGCAAAGAAGGAGAGGCAGACAGTCAGGAGCCAATAAAAGAGGGCAAGCAGGCTCTGTGTCTAGAGACAACAGTGCTGGTCGTGGACGTGGTGCATCGTCATCAGCACGTGGCCATGGGACACGCTTGTCCTTATTTTCGGTAGCTGGACGTGTTGAGCCGCATCATGCCGATGACTTGGTAGAGTGGATGACCAAGCCCTCCTCATCCTCCTCATCCTCTCTCACCCAGGCTCAGGGTACTGGCAAAGCAGCTGCCAAAGCGTCCTCAATGTCATCATCAGTCACTCCTTCCCTAGACCCACCGTGTCCTCCTAAAGGAGTCCCCCGAACTGTTTGAGCACAGTGTTGGGTACATGCTCCAGGAGGATGCCCAGCGTTTCGAAGGGTCTGAAGATGATACCCAGCTAGAGGAAGGCAGTAGCGTGAGAGCAGAGAGAGGGGATGCTCAAGAAGGACACCAATCTGGCAGTCATGTTCCAGCAGCTGCAGCATACTGCCAGATTGGTTCCAGTGATGAGGAGGGAGGGGATGATGAGGTCTCTGACTCCACGTGGGTGCCTGATAGGAGAGAGGAGGAGGAGGAGGAGGATGAGGAGGAGGCACATCTCCAACGAGGCAGGATACCCTCCGGGGGCCAGCGTAAGGGCGGCACACCGACTGAATCACACCACAGAGCTCTGCCTGTGCAGGGCGCTGCCTCTGCCCGTTATTCAAAAAGTTCTTTGGTGTGGGCCTTTTTTGAGTCGAGTGCCCATTGGGTCACTCTTTTGGCAGCTGGGAAGGATGCAGGACAAGGTGCAGTAGTGTTGGAGGTTGTTCCGCCGCCACGCCTCCAAAATGCTACTACTGGTTGTTGTGACACACCTCTCTCCTCCACCCCCTCCTCTTCTTTTTCCTCCATGGCCTCTTCCTGTGCTTTGTCCTCGGAACCAGCGGTGCTCCGTAGGCATTCAAGGGGCTACGCAAGTACGCAGGCAAAAAGATGCCATGCCGCGCTTGCGCTGGTGTGTTTTAGGGGACAGGAGCCACACTGGGGCAGAGGTTCTGTCAGCTCTGCAGGGGCAGGCCGAGAGGTGGTTGATGCCACGCCAGCTTAAGGTAGGAATGGTGGTTTGCGACAATGGCAACAACCTCCTCTCCGCCCTCCGACAGGGACAACTGACCCATGTGCCCTGTGTGGCTCACGTCCTTAACCTGGTGGTGCAGCGGTTCTTGGGAAGGTACCCAGGCTTACAGGATGTCCTGAGGCAGGCCAGGAAAGTCTGTGTGCATTTCCGTAGATCATATAATGCCAGTGCTTGGCTGGCTGAGCTGCAAAAGGAGTTGAACCTGCCCAAGAACCGCCTTATATGTGACATGCCCACCAGGTGGAACTCAACGTTGGCCATGCTGCAGTGGCTGCACACGCAGCAGAGGGCCATCAATGAGTACCTGTGCGACTACGGCACCAGGACAGGGTCAGGGGAGCTTGGATTTTTTTCACCACGCCAGTGGGGCATGATCAGGGATGCATGCACTGTCCTGGCACCATTTGAGGAGGCCACAAGGATGGTGAGCAGTGACAGTGCGTGCATCAGTGACACTGTACCTCTTGACCACCTGTTGGAGCATACGCTGCATGGAATAATGGACAGGGCACTTGAGGCAGAACAGAGGCAGGAAGAGGAGGACTTCCTTGCCTCTCAAGGCCCCCTTTACCCAGACAGTGTTCCTTCTGTCCCACCCATCCCACAGGAAGAGGACGAGGAGGAGGAGGAGGATTGTGTCAGCATGGAGGTGGAGCCTGGCACTCTGCATCAACAGCAGCAGTCTTTTAGGGATGATTTACAGTCCCAAGAAACACGTGGACTTGTACGTGGCTGGGAGGAGGTGGCTGCGGATCATGTCTTCCTTAGTGACCCAGAGGACTCCGGACCGAATGCCTCAGCTAACCTACGCTGCATGGCCTCCCTGATCCTGCAAAGTCTGCGGAAGGATCCTTGTATTCTTCGGATCAAGGAGAGGGACCATTACTGGCTGGCCACTCTCCTTGATCCATGGTACAAGGGTAAGGTTGCGGACCTTATCTTACCATCGCAGAGGGAGCAGAGGATGAGACAACTCCGGGAGGCCTTGCAGAAAGGTCTGTGCACCGCGTTCCTAGAGACTGGGAGGTTACAATCTCCTGTTCCTGGACAACGAGTTGCTGAGGCTTCGGTCAGTCAAAGAAGGAGCGGTGGGGAAGGTGGCCATCTGACCGATGCGTTCAGACAATTCTTTAGTCCGCAGCCCCAAGGTATGATCGGTTCCAGCAACCATCGCCAGCGTCTGATATACATGGTGCAGGAATACCTAGGGGCAAGGCCAGACTTGGACACCTTTCCCACCGAAAATCCTCTGGCTTACTGGGTCTTGAGGATGGATCACTGGCCAGAGCTTGCACAGTATGCAATTGAGCTACTGGCCTGTCCTGTATCCAGCGTTCTTTCGGAACGCACATTCAGTGCTACTGGATGCTTTGTCATGGATCACAGGGTGCGCCTGTCCACCGACTCGGTTGATCGACTGACCTTCATAAAGATGAACCAGTCTTGGATCACCACCAGCTACCAAGCACCTGAAGCTGATATAACAGAATAATTTATTTTCCAATGTCACATCCCTTCAAGACTGATGCTGATGCTGAGTGACTGTTCTGTTATGTTGACTGACTATCCTCCTCCTCCTCAATGATCCGATTCATGATGATAGCTTGGAAGAACATTTCTGTTTCTGGGTGCCGCCACCAGTGGCTAAGGCCCCATTTTTCAGCCCCTGTTTAACAGGGGCATTTAATTACAATTTTTGATTCAATGCTTTGCAGCAGGGCTCATTACTATGCTCCAAGTACAGTATCTGTGAGGGGTTGCAGTGTTGTGGCACCAGTGCCTAAGGCCCAATTTTTCTGCCCCTGTTTAACAGGGGCATGTAATAACAATTTTTGATGCAATACTTTGCAACAGGGCTCATTACTGTGCTCCAACTACAGTATCTGTGAGGGGTTGCAGTGTTGTGGCACCAGTTCCTAAGGCCCAATTTTTCTGCCCCTGTTTAACAGGGGCGTGTAATTAAAATTTTTGAAGCAATACTTTGCAACAGGGCTCATTACTGTGCTCCAAGTACAGTATCTGTGAGGGGTTGCAGTGTTGTGGCACCAGTGCCTAAGGCCCAATTTTTCTGCCCCTGTTTAACAGGGGCCTGTAATTACAATTTTTGATGCAATACTTTGCAACAGGGCTCATTGCTGTGCTCCAAGTACAGTATCTGTGAGGGGTTGCAGTGTTGTGGCACCAGTGGCTAAGGCCCAATTTTTCAGCCCCTGTTCTACAGGGGCATGTAATTACAATTATTGATCTAATAATTCACAGCAGGGCCCATTCCTGCGCCCACCAAGAGTAACTGTGAGGGCTTACAGTGTTGTGGCAACACCACCACCACCACCAAAGGCCCAATTTTTCAGCCCCTGTTCAACAGGGGCATGCAATTACAATTCTTGATCTAATAATTCACAGCAGGGCCCATTCATGTGCCCACCAAGAGTAACTGTGAGGGCTTACAGTGTTGTGGCACCAGCACCACCACCAAAGGCCCAATTTTTCCTACCACTGTTCAACAATGGCATGTAAATATCCTGATATAATAGTTCACAGCAGGGCGTTCCAGCGCCCACCAAGAGTAACTGTGAGGGCTCACAGTGTTGTGGCAACACCAACATGTAAGGGGCAAATTTCAGCAGAGTATATACGGCAGGCCCCTACTTTCAAACATCCGACTTAAAAATTACTCCTACTTGCAAATGGAAGGAGACAACGGGAAGTGAGAGGAAATCTACCCCTAGGAAGGGAAATTCTCTCCTGTAAGAGTTAATATTGGAAAAAGGTGTCTCCTCTCTACTGATGCTTTATCACCAATCCTTGTTTCAATAAAAACCCCACTTTTCAAAAACAGTTGTCATTGGGACGGAAAGTGAGGTGAAATGTTCTGAACAGGGGCACAGACAGCAAAACAAATGTTACAGGGGTGATAACCCTTCCCTATGTTTTCCAAAAAGCTTAAAAATATATTTTTGGGCTGGAGCTACACTTAAACAATGTACCTGTTCAAAATTAAAAAAACAGATTCTACTTAAGAACAAACCTACAGTCCCTGTCTTGTTTGCACCGCCTGTATACTGCTGTTCAGAGTATATAGGGCCTTTTTTATTTTGTGTGCGGGATTCCTCTTAATATCCATACAAGACCCAAAGGGGCTGGTAATGGACTGGGGTGGGGGGGGGGGTTGATGGGGTAGCTATGCCATTTTTCTCAAAGATTTTCATCCATATTACCGGGACCAGACATTACATTAAAGCCGCAAGCAGTTTTAAATGGCTTTTTTTCCTTTAGAAATGTAATTTTGTGCAGGGACAGTTCTAAACACGGGAAACAAGTGGCACTTCACAGGCATACTTTAGACACCCCCCAGGTACGATATTTAAAGGAATATTTGACTTTTTTTTTTCACTTTATGCATCATTAAAATGACTGCTCCCGAAAAAACATCCGTTTTTAAAACCTAGTTTTGCATTGATACATGTTCTCTGGGGCAGAACCCGGGTCCCCAAACCCTTTTTAGGACAATAATATGCATATTAGTTGTTATAATTAGCACTTTAGATTTCGAACGTTCGCGCCCATTGTATTTAATAGGGTTCTAACATTTGCGCAAACTTTCGGTCCGTTCGAAGGTTCTGGTGCGAACCGAACGGGGGGCTGTTCGGCTCATCCCTACCCCACAGCTACTACCCTTTGTTTCACTTGACCCTCCCTTCTAGACTGTAAGCTCTAACGAGCAGGGCCACTGATCCCTTTGCATTGAATTGTATTGTGACTGTACTGTCTTCCCTGATATTGTAAAGCGCTGCGCAAACTGTTGGCGCTATATAAATCCTGTATAATAATAATAAAAATAATAATAATAAGGAGGATCATTATGTATAAACTGAAGGTACCGTCCCCTCACTCTCATACTCCTCTCTGGTTCAATAATAGCTTACCTGAGTTACTGACAATCCCTGACCCTAGTGTATGGGCAATATTTGGTATAATATACCTAGATCAAGTTATGACCTCCACTGGACCTAAAGCATTTCAGTTACCGTTCAGGTACTTTCAACTTAGACATGCATTACAAACCCAGTTTCATGGAGGGCACCCTTCTTTGACCACTCCTTCTATCCTAGATGTTATACTAGGCACGGGACTTTCCAAATTGATCTCCTCTCTCTATACCATGATACGCCTTCCTAATGTCACTTCATTAGCATATGGTGTTAAAATGAAATGGTCAGTGGATCTTGGTGTCACCCCACCCCCACAGAATTTCCCACTTTCAACTGACCCGTAATTCATGTCTACTGTGTGATTCAGCCCCTGGTACCTTCTTTCATCTATTGTGGGCTTGCCCTGTAATACAGACATTTTGGATCCAGGTGGTTAGTTTTTTACACAATTTCATGGGCTCTCCAGTTACTCTGGACCCCAAGCTTTGCCTATTAGGTATACTACCAGATGAAGATATAATGGGAATTGCTGCATATTTCGCAGGGGTTCAATGGATGCGCACAGTGTTGCATGTGTAATGTGAGTGATTATGTCACTTTGATTAATTAATTTTTAAAGCAGTATTACATTATATATAACATACTTGAAACGTACTTGGAATCAACTGGAATATACCTTAGAAGTGATTGACTGGATTAGCACATGAATTTTTGAGATTTGTACCCTCTAATACTGATTTTGGAGCCAGTGAGGAGGATTTTCTCTAAGAAGAACACAATATTGGGAGGTTACAAGGAAGTAAAGAAGATTCAGCAGCACTGTATAGAAGGGTCACTTTTATAAGTTGGAAAGTTATGCCCCGTACACACGATCGGATTTCCGATGGAATAAAATCCGATGGAATTTTCCGTCAGAATTCCGATGATGCTGACTTTCATCAGTCTTGCCTACACACCATCAGACAAAATTCCGACCGTCCAAAACGCTGTGACGTACAACACGTATGACGGCACTATAAATGGGAAGTTCATATCCAATGGCGCCACCCTTTGGGCTGCTTTTGCTGATTTTGTGTTACCGCGTGTTAGCCGATTCACGCTTTTCAGTCTCCATGGTTTTCAGTCCGTTACAGCATGATGAATGTGCTATCTCCATTACGAACGCTAATTTTACCAGAACGAGCGCTCCCGTCTTGTAATTTAGTCTGATCATGCGTGGATTGTTCTCCGATGGAGTTCCACACATACATACGATTGGAATTTCCTATCGTTTTTTTTTCCATCGGAAAAATTTAAAACAAGTTCTATTTTTTTACACTGATGGAAAAAAAGTCAGATGGGGCCCACACACGATTGTGTGTACAGGGCATAAGAGTACATACAAAGGGATCAATTGAGCAGACCAAAGGGTGTTGTAACACACTTATGTAATGTGAGCACATTTTATAGTATTTGAGCATTTTTGGAGTGAAGCATACTACACTACTGTATATAGTTTTTCTTTATGTTTTTTTTGGAGATTGATTATCCTGGAGATTAGAATTCCATAATACAATTTAAGAGAACAAGAGACATTCAGGATTTGGATACATGTAGAGAGAACACTTCACTGACATATTTGAGAATAATATTTGCCTAGAAGCGCTGCTTTTAACACAGGTTTAACACATTTGTCTTCTACTGGGGGTGGAAGATTGTTTCCAGCTGCTGTGATTGTCTAAGAAGATTTGGCTTTAGTGTGCTAGTATTTAGTATTAATATAAAATAATAACAATAATAATGATTATAGTCATATACCAAAACATTCACATTCTGTAGAAGAAATGTGGAAAATACAAACTTATGATTTGCTTTATCTTTCAACTTCACACTGCTTTATAAATTAAGATATCATACATTAAGATATAAGAATCATATTACATATAGACATTTATTGCATTTTGCTGTTAGTCGTATTATATTAATTAGCAATGCTGCTATTATTATTATTATTATTATTATTATTATCATCATTATTATTATTACTTGGAAAAAACTGAACATTAAATTAGTGATAAAAATGTTGCAATGATTTAAAAATGTTTTTATTAAATAGTGTAATGAAAACAGCAAACATCCCAGGGAAGTTACCTGATTATTTGTTGTCTATTAGACAGTGCAATGCGTTTGATAGCATGCCAAAGTTAGACTTTCTCTTGAATGAAACTAGGAAGAGATTATACTGGGAAAAAAATCTGTATGCTAGACAGCCTCTGAAAATTTACTGATGTTGGAGGTACAGCAAGAAAGAGATTCCATAGAAAGATCAATATTTCAATCACAGCATGAACAGCTGAAGCCAGAGATGTCCACAGAATATGTGAAGAAAGATAGTGCAGGAAAAATACATTTTTCGGATATCTGGAGAAAAAAGGGAAAAAAAGATCAGTTACAATATATGAAAAAGTGACACAGATATTCAATGACAAGTAAGTGATTACCTGCTGGGAACAACAGCGCAGAAATGAAGTTCAGATCTGGGGGCTTGAAGAAGCTGTTGTGAGTATCACAAGAAGATATTTCCTAGCAAAATGAACCTCTGGACATCTCTCTTCCAGTTCTATATTGTTGATTTATGACTTCACATATACAGAAATCTATAATCCCACCAATGGATAAATTTATTTTCTGCCATATGGGAAATATACTACAACTAAGCCCTTGTCTTAAATACTTTGATCTTTGCAAAGAAAAGTACATTTGCTTGAAGTAAATTAAAGTACAACTGTCGTTTTGTAGGAGGTAATATGTGCTAAAGGAGAGGACTAGGGAAGTTGCCACTACATGAGTTTAAAGGTGAAGTATCTTGAGTCATGAAATATTAACTGCTCTTCTACTCATTAATATAAAATACTTATATCCAATTGTGTAAAGAAATGCTGTATGATTGTGCAGTAAATCCACTCTGTTTCTCTCTCATGCATGCCTGTTCGTATGCTCAAGCAGACCTTTGGTTTTTCCTACAGCCTCTTCTAAGACTGGCTGCGCATCTTAGGTGCATCTGTGATGATTACAATCTAAACTTACAAAGAAGTTTATACATACAGTTAACAAATCTCACTCCACTTTTATTCAGGTCAATTACTTATGATGTTGTTATGAAAAGCCATATGATGCAGCCGCTGCTGTGTTTTAGGGATAAAATACATGTACTTGGATTCAGTTTGCGTGAAATTTGCCAAACTGCTCCTAAGTTCGGAATGTTAATCAAAATCCCCTTGAAGTCAATGGGATCCCAATCTATAAAGAAAAATCAATTTCCAAGGCAAGGTTTTGTCAAAGAAAGGGCATAGGGAAGTTACCACGGTTCTAAAAGATATTGCATCGATGCAAAAAAGTATATTTTTTTTATGATTTTTGTATTTATTTTTTGTAAATAAAGCAGTTCTGGATTCTCTTGATCTAAACGATACCCTTATTGTAGATGATGAGACACCCCTTAAAAAAAAGCATTGGGTTCCCCAAAAATACATGCTAGATCCCTATTCTTGGTGACAGCCTGGTATGCAATTTAATCAGGGCCCTATGCAAAAAAAACATTGTGGGATGCACCAAAATTCAGTACCAGGTGTTCTGGACCTGCTATAGAATTTAAGTAAGAGCCCCACGCAACAAAACAAGAAAAATGTGGGACCCTTCCAAAATCTTCACCATACCCTTATCTGAGCATGCAACCTTTCTGACCGGGAAAGGGGAGAGGGGGGACACGAGTATGTACCCCCCTTCCTTCATTCTTTTAATATGGGGAGGACAATTTTCCAGGTTTATGAGGACAAGGGCCTTTTTCCCATGACCCTGGGCCAGTTGTTGTAAACCAGATGCTGTATGCTACATGTGTATGCAGTCCACATCACATATTATTACAAAATATAAGACATCAGTCTGAGTTCCCCTTCTATACTCATTACTGCATGAATGGATAAAATAACACACATTATCACCTAATGCAAAAGTAAAATGGCAAGTCAGTTCTGCTCACCAAGATACAACGTATAACAATGTATTCAATTTTTAACATTAATTATAATTTAGGATGGCCTCCAGTATTATGGCCATTGCATACCTATTGGACTCTCTATCACCGTAACTTACTGAATTCGCCATAGGGAAAATGTCCGCTATATGGCCTTCAGCAAAATGGCCATTTAATATCTTACTTGGCCTTCTATCGTCTGAAATTATTGAACCTGCCACAGGGAAAATGGCCACTATGTTATTATCACAATAATCCACAACAAAATGGCGGCTGACACACTTCCTATCCTCTGTATATAAATAGACTGACCAAACAACCAATCTGGTTTCCCTGAAGAAGTCATATAACGTAATGCATAGGGCATAGCCAGAGCATATAGCGGACCGGAAGTTATGTGTCAGACGGAATATGCCATTGTTTTTATTGCAGCAATTCCCTTTGAAGATATTTTGGGCTGTTCATTATATTTATTTCACCTTTTAGTACACCTTTTTAGTACATAGTAGTGCAGAGGACCATTCACTTTCAAGATACAATACTGCATTCACACATAGAGAACAACATGACAGAAATGGGAATTCTTCAAAAAGACTGTAAAGTATATTCCCATGGGCAAAAAGTTTAAAAGGCTAAAAATAAAACCTATGTGGCTCATGGCTAAAGTAAAAAAAAATATATATAAATAATATTAGAGCTTTCAAAAAATATAAAAATGAAATAACACTATCATTGTTTAAATGTTTCAAAGAATATAACAGAATACGTAAAAGGGAAATAAAGGATGCATAAATTCAAAACAAATGACAGATTGAAAAAGATAGTAGGACAAACTCCCAAAAATTCTTCAAATATATTAATAGTAAAAAGGTCCGGTCTGAGCGTGTAGGCCCTTTACAAAATATTCTGGAGTGGGTGACTGGGGACAAAGAGAAGGCAAATTTATTAAATAAAATAAAGAAAGAATACTGCGCATGTGTAAAAACATAAAAATAAATAATGTCGATCACCGCCATTTAAGTGTCAATTGTCCAGCGGCACCACAAAAGTGAGATATAATCACAGTAAACAAAAAAAAAATGATGCGATAAAGAAAAATCTCATATTGGGTTATTAAATCCAACTGTAGTGGAATCAAAAAAAAAAGGCCTCCACGTTGTGCGTGCATCGTCACCGCAGGCAATATAGACTCTTACCAGGTAGCCTGGACCCTTTATTATTAAGGGTCAAACAGGCTTGATGTAACAATCTTTGCAGGGGTCATAGGCTGGAGATGTGTCCTCAGATCAAACAGGGCATAAGCAGGATATTCAAACCAAGCTTCATCCACCCCACGATCAGATTGATCATAAGATGACAGACGCCAGATAGTGTAAAATCCCAAAAGGTTTGTTTAATATAAAGTATTGCACTTACATTAGTACAGGTAAATCCATTGTTGTGTACAACAGCAGCCGCCTTAAGATATCCAGGCACTGTGCAAACAAACGCAATAGCAGGAAACAGCTCCTAACCCAACCAGTTTCATCACAAAATGACTTCTTAATCTGAATGGTCTGTTGGGACCCTTACTGTGCTATATTTTTATTAATGATATAGGGTCTTTGATTAAAAGTTCCTTTTTAGTCTTTGACACCAAGCTATACAGTGGAATATTGTCCTTACAAGATGTCTCCAACTTACAAGCTGATCTCAATGCACTGTTTAATTTAATGTTGATAAATGTAAAGTTATGCACTTGTGGGCTAAGAATATGCATGCATCATATATATTAGGGGGAGTACAACTGGGGGAATCAATGGTGTAGAAGGATCTGGGGGTTTTGGTAGATCATAAGCTTAACCACTTACGGACCGGAAGGATTTACTCACTTCCTGACCAGGCCATTTACCCACCCTGGACCAGGCCATTTTTTGCGATACGGCACTGCGTCGCATTAACTGACAATTGCGCGGTCGTGCGACGCTTACCCCAAAAAATTGACATCCTTTTTCCCTACAAATAGGGCTTTATTTTGGTTACATTTGATCACCTCTGCGGTTTTTATTTTTTTGCGCTATAAACAAAAAAAGAGCGACAATTTTGACATTTTTTTAGCGCTATTAATGTTTGAATTTCATGTAGTTGTACATGTTGATCATATCCCCCTTTAAACTGTGAAAGTAGCCAAATATGAAATGAAAGGATTGTCCACTCAGAGAACAGGCAAACAAGAGAGAGATCCTTGTAGATATCGTTCTAGACGATCACCTTCACCACACTGGTTGTATAGCAATCCCCCAAAGGTAATTCACTTACCAGATATTACTGGGTTGAAGACATATCTTTAAATAGATGTTGTCAGCAAACTCTGTATGTTTCCATCTGAAAATGCTGGATTAGTAAGTGGGTATTACGTGTCTGTGGTCAGCAAACGCTGCATACCTCCATAGTTTGTGGACGGTTCTTCACCCCAGGGTTTTAAGAGTCCTTTTTGAATCTTTAAGCAGCCTCCATCATATTCACAGCTCACCAAGACACGCTTATTCAGCTACTCCTCCTACTTTTTTCAACTTGACTAACTATGTAACTATAGAAACTTATAGTATACTGTTGGCTGCAGTTCCTGAGTCCTATGAGTCAAAGTGCACAGGGGGCTGGCTCTACAGTAACTTGTTTTCTTCCAGATGAAACTGACTCTATGAAAATTCAGTGCACCACAATAGTACATACCAGAAATGATTGACAAAACACCAGCGGCAGAAGCAGTTGGAGCAAATAGAGGTGAGGCTGGAATTTTGCTTCAAATAGTCTTTATCAAAAACTGGCAATTACAAGGGTTCTTGAGAAGCAGATAACTTTTTTGTTAACAAAGAACTCAGAGCCCATTCACACAGGGGCGTCTTTGGATCCGACTCCAAATCGCCCCAGGTCGCCCCTAGTCGCCTCAGGTCGCGCTGGCTGAAGAAATCAATGTAAGTCAATGGAGCCGTACTTATGCACACTACTGCCGTCGCTCCGACTCCAAAAAAGGTCCCTGTACTACTTCAATCCGACTCCTAGGCGACCTGTAACCATTCATTTCAATGGGAGTCGCCTTGAAGTCTGATCAGTGTTCTCATGCAGGCAACTTCACAGGAAGTAGAATGGAAAGTGAAAGTAATTCACCTAGTAAATCCCCACTAAACAGCCAGCCCCCTCCTTCTCACACAAAGTGTACACAGTGTACTTCCATTTTGGACGTGAGCTCTGCATGCTGTTGGAGGTAAAAACCTGTATGCAAAATGTCTGGCAGAGTCAGGGAAATGAATACACGGGAGGTGGTGGACAATGAGTCCTTAATCCGATTCATCAAAAATCAAAAATGTCTGTATGACAAGACCGACCCTCATTATAAGGACCAGATCAAGAGGGACAAAGCATGGCTGGATGTCTGCCGGATGTCCTTCCAGGATTGGGATCTATTGTCGGAGACCGCCCGCACCGAAAAATGTAAGTTAAACATCTTTATTAATGTCTTTTATCTGTGACTAGGCATGATGCTTGTAGTACCACACAGGCCTTTTTACCATATATAATATGTGCATGAACTCCCCCTGACAGTAGATACTCTTCCGGCTAAATTAGATCTCCTTTTGGCAAAAGTAAATCCCCTGCATGCAGCCTTCAACAGTAGATCCCCTGTATCCTGCAACAGTAGATCCCGCAGCCTGCAACAGTAGATCCCCTGTATCATGCAACAGTAGATCCCCTAGCCTGCGACAGTAGATCCCCTGTATCCTGCAACAGTAGATCCCCTAGCCTGCAACAGTAGATCCCCGTATCCTGCAACAGTAGATCCCCTAGCCTGCAACAGTAGATCCCCGTATCCTGCAACAGTAGATCCCCTAGCCTGCAACAGTAGATCCCCTGTATCCTGCAACAGTAGATCCCGCAGCCTGCAACAGTAGATCCCCTGTATCCTGCAACAGTAGATCCCGCAGCCTGCAACAGTAGATCCCCTGTATCATGCAACAGTAGATCCCCCTAGCCTGCAACAGTAGATCCCCTGTATCCTGCAACAGTAGATCCCCTAGCCTGCAACAGTAGATCCCCGTATCCTGCAACAGTAGATCCCGCAGCCTGCAACAGTAGATCCCCTGTATCATGCAACAGTAGATCCCCTAGCCTGCAACAGTAGATCCCCGTATCCTGCAACAGTAGATCCCCTAGCCTGCAACAGTAGATCCCCGTATCCTGCAACAGTAGATCCCGCAGCCTGCAACAGTAGATCCCCTGTATCCTGCAACAGTAGATCCCCTAGCCTGTAACAGTAGATCCCCTGTATCCTGCAACAGTAGATCCCACAGCCTGCAACAGTAGATCCCCTGTATCATGCAACAGTAGATCCCCCTAGCCTGCAACAGTAGATCCCCTGTATCCTGCAACAGTAGATCCCCTAGCCTGCAACAGTAGATCCCCGTATCCTGCAACAGTAGATCCCGCAGCCTGCAACAGTAGATCCCCTGTATCATGCAACAGTAGATCCCCTAGCCTGCAACAGTAGATCCCCGTATCCTGCAACAGTAGATCCCCTAGCCTGCAACAGTAGATCCCCGTATCCTGCAACAGTAGATCCCGCAGCCTGCAACAGTAGATCCCCTGTATCCTGCAACAGTAGATCCCCTAGCCTGTAACAGTAGATCCCCTGTATCCTGCAACAGTAGATCCCACAGCCTGCAACAGTAGATCCCCTGTATCCTGCAACAGTAGATCCCCTAGCCTGCAACAGTAGATCCCCTGTATCCTGCAACAGTAGATCCCCTGTATCCTGCAACAGTAGATCCCGCAGCCTGCAACAGTAGATCCCCTGTATCATGCAACAGTAGATCCCCCTAGCCTGCAACAGTAGATCCCCTGTATCCTGCAACAGTAGATCCCCTGTATCCTGCAACAGTAGATCCCGCAGCCTGCAACAGTAGATCCCCTGTATCCTGCAACAGTAGATCCCCTAGCCTGTAACAGTAGATCCCCTGTATCCTGCAACAGTAGATCCCGCAGCCTGCAACAGTAGATCCCCTGTATCCTGCAACAGTAGATCCCCTAGCCTGCAACAGTAGATCCCCTGTATCCTGCAACAGTAGATCCCGCAGCCTGCAACAGTAGATCCCCTGTATCCTGCAACAGTAGATCCCGCAGCCTGCAACAGTAGATCCCCTGTATCATGCAACAGTAGATCGCCTAGCCTGCAACAGTAGATCCCCTACAGCCTGCAACAGTAGAATCAAGTATTATAGTTTTAAGAATATGTTGAGGGCCAGAGTATTGAGACCCCTGGTGAAGTCTGTCAGTGATGTCTTGCTGCAATGTAATGTTATCGAGGTAAAGATTGAACAATATAACCATAGGCAAAGAAATAAACCAAAAATTGTAACCAGAAAAATTTATTTAACATAATAACGACATTATAACATAACATAGCATGAAATTTATTTAGAATAGTTAACTGCAGGCTCTATCATTTTTTTGATAAAAAAGAACTGAACCAAAGAATTTGTTCTTGAAAGGAGTTAATAGGAATGAAGTTATTAAATGGCGTCCATTTGCCATGGTATTTCACCAGCCGGTGAAACAAAATAAGAAGTGAATTGATCACGCACAGTGGCACCATCACTGGATCCCCTCGTAGCACTGAGGTGTGCACCTTCCAGGTCGTGCATCAGGGAATCCTCAAAACAGTATCCATCACGTTGCCGTACAAAATTGTGCAGCACGCATGCTGCTTTGACTGCAGTAATTGCGTTTTCTATATTTAAGTTTATTGGTGTATGTAAAAAACGCCATTTATTGGCAAGAATGCCGAAAGTGCACTCAACCACCCTTCTTGCCCGTGTCAAACGGTAGTTGAACACTTTCTTCGGAGTAGTCAGGTTCCTGTTAGAGTATGGCCTCATAATGTGTTCCCCCAAAGCAAATGCCTCATCTGCGACAAACACATAGGGTAGAGGGGGTTCTGTTGTGCCAGGAAGAGGACAGTTTTCTGGAAGATCTAGTCTATTGTCTCGTAGCATTTGACCAAACGAGCAATTACCAAAAATACGAGCATCACAGGTACTGCCGTAGGATCCTATATCAATATAGGTGAAACAATAGTTCGAATCGGCCACGGCAAGCAGTACAAAGGAGCAATATTTTTTGTAATTAAAGTACATACTTCCACTACCAATAGGCTTAGTGACACGTACGTGCTTCCCATCTATAGCTCCAATACAATGTGGGAAATTGCACCGACTCGAATATAGATCAGCAATTTCACGCCAATTCTCTTTTGTAGGCCTCTTCATTACTATGGATTTCAGAACAGTCCATATTATTTGGCAGGTTTCACGGATAGTGTAGCTTATTGTTGACTTGCCCGCCATGAACTCAAAATGAAGGCTTACTATAGAATGACCGGTAGCCAGGTATCTGCAAGAAAAAATCAATAATTGATTATGTTTCTGTTTTTATTTTGTAGTGGAAAATTTACAAATACGATGGAAGGGGTTGAGGGACTGCTTCAAGCGTCACCTAAGGAGACTAAATGAATGCAAGAGTGGGTCCGGATCAAAAAGATTTGTTCCATACGTGCATTCTGAAGAGCTTCAGTTCCTGAGGCCTTTCATGGAACTAAGAGAGTAAGAGAACATATTTCTTATTTCTAAGGTGCTATACTATAATGTTACATACAGAAGGATGTGCTAAAATTGTATTTTATGTTTAATGCAGAACA